>CM044322.1:57716404-62516404 GCA_024291935.2 Okapia johnstoni
GCACCCCACTCCAGTACTCTTGCCTGGAAAATCCCAAGGACGGAGGAGCCTCGTAGGCTGCAGTCCATGGGGTCGCTAACAGTCAGACACGACTGAACGATTTCACTTTCACTTTTCACTTTCATGCATTGGAGAAGGAAATGGCAACCCACTCCAGTGTTCTTGCCTGGAGAATCCCAGGGACGGCGGAGCCTGGTGGGCTGCCGTCTATGGGGTCGCACAGAGTCGGACACGACTGAAGCGACTTAGCAGCAGCAGCAACAAGTACATCTTACACGTTTAAGAGAAAAGCAGTCATGAGCCTTGTCTTTATGACACTTGGCCACTTACTCAGTGGCCTTTACCAAGTGTCCAGTTTCATATTCTGGGAGGAGAGTGATCACTCATTTTAGTTCTGTTCTCAGGTGTGGGAAGTTTCCAAGAGGTATCACTACTTACTTTCTACTTTATAGAACCTGGACCTATAGACCCTCCAATTATTCTGGACAAGAAGTCAAGAATGATGTTGGTCACCTGGCAGCATCCTTTAAAGTGCAATGGGCTCATTACCCATTATAACATTTACCAACATGGCCACCTCAGCTTGAAAACTTCTGGAAATGTCACTAATGGCACAGTGACCCATTTACGCCCATATACGGCCTACACGTTTCAAGTAGAAGCTTGTTCTTCAAAAGGGTGTTCCCTGTCAGCAGATTCCCAGACCGTTTGGACACTCCCAGATGCACCGGAAGGTATCCTGAGTCCAGAGTTGTTCTCTGATACCCCAACATCCGTGATCATATCTTGGCAACCCCCCACGCATCCCAACGGCCTGGTGGAGAACTCCGCAATCCAGAGAAGAGTCCGAGGGAAGGAGGCAGTTACCACCCTGGTGACTCTCCCAGGAAGTCATCCCAGGAGGTTTATCGATAAGACTTCTGCTCTTAGCCCGTGGACAAAATATGAGTATCGAGTGCTGATGAGCACTGCAGATGGAGGGACAAACAGCAGTGATTGGGCAGAAGTGACCACGAGACCCTCGCGACCTGCCGGGGTGCAGCCCCCTGAGGTGGATGTGTTAGGACCTGACGCAGCCAAGGTAAGAAGCTAAGTGTCTGTCTCCTCTGCAGACTAGGAATGTACCCTGCATTGACTCCGTGTTAAACAGAGCCATCTACTGACAAAATGCACACATGTGTTGTTTTAGGCATTCACTGGAGAAACTGGGTTTTTGGCCTTTGGCCCAAATTCTCAAATTTGATGTCAGTTTTTCATTTCTCCCTGTATCCCCTTAATTATATTGTTGAGATGCTTCCATTTGCCTCACACACCTGAAATCCTTTGAACGCCACCCTGGGAAGCTTAGCATAACCACCACGTCAGATCTAAATAGATCAGAAAATGAGAAGAGGTGGGGAAATGTGGGGGAAGGGATTAGTTTATTAACAAAAGTTCCAATTACCAATATTCTGATTTTTTTTTAAATGATCAAAGAATCAAGAGGATGGGGGAAAGAAAGAAAAATAGCAGACTATGGGGCTATTTAGGAACTGTTCAATTATTCACTTCATTCTGCTGGGAATGAACTCTAGAGGCTAGGATAACTACCATTGTTTTGGCTTGCATACAAACTTCATTCAAGGGAAATTAGTGTAACCAAACAGGAGGGAGTTTTGTAGCTTAGAAGCCTCTTTTGTGTAAATACACACATGCTTCCATGGATTCAGTCTTGTACTACTGCCAAAATCATTGGTGCAGCAGCTTGCTCACCAGAGCACAAAACAAAGGACATTTGCATAACAGCAAAGTTCATCTGTTGAAATTATTACTTGAATCTCTGTTGTGTGTTCTCTCGTGCCTATGAAAAGCAAACACTGGGTGATGCTAAATAGTGTAAATCGTTGAAGAAATTTAATTGAACCTACATACTAAAATCTGTGTTGCAAAGTCTGCCTTCATTAGTTTCCGCATGAGATTGGTCAAAGCAACACAGCTTCTTGATAGAAATATCTCAAATATATAGAATTCTGTTGATAAAACATCAAAAGGAAATCAATTTGAAGGACATGATGTATGGTGTTTGCTATATGAATTGGGCAATCTTAAGAACTGTTCTTCATTCAAAGGAAAAGCAGAACAAACCAAAGGAAAACCCCAAACAAACCTAGAGTTATTAATCATTCCAGAAATGACTTTTCTTTTTAATCCTAAGGGAATTCTGCAAAACTTCGGTAGCAATACTAATCAATAGGATGTGACATAAACACACTCCTTCACAAAGCAAAGCTAGGTAATGGACATTTTTTTTTTGGATTCTTTCTAACAAAGATTTAATAACTAGGCAAATCTGAAAGATGACAAATATTTTCAGAAAAATAATAGCTCAGTGCATAATTCTATGTGATTCAACATTTATAAATGATGATCAAAAGTATTCAAAGTAAGTTGCCTAGTTTTTTCATTCTTCCCTTTTTTCCTTCCTCTTTCGATGTTTTAATCTCATCCAAGAATGAAACAATGTGCATGGCTTGTCAACCTGCTCAAGTACAATTTAGCTTGGTTTGAGAGCAGAATCTCACAGACACTCACCAGGCCTGGAATCTAAAAGTCGCTAAGAAGGTGCTTAGAGTATACAGACAATGTACACTAGTGATCACTTTTTTAAAAATTCATACCTTTTACTAATCCTCACTTTATAACTAGAAAATCAAAAATTATCAATGAAGACAGTCATCAGGATTATTCAGCTGAATCTAGTATTGGACTATATGTATTTAAATAATATTAAAACAACATATTTATGCTTCAGAATTATTTGCTCACCTTCAGAAAGGTTCAGAAAGATCTTCGGATTTCCAGAATCAGTGTTTTAAGTTTACTGCTTATCTGGTAAACAGAGGCAGTGTGACAACAGTACAGTAATTTCTTTGTATAAAAGATAAGATTTGAAAATTAAAATTGCAGATGGATAAATTCTGAGGAACAAAGCGTGGTCTTTAATATGTTGGTTAAAAGGTTCATTCAACATTTATCATACGGAGTCATTCCAAATATTAGGATGAGGAAAATTGTCAATAGTATTATTGACAATAATAGTGATAATTTCAGTTCTACCGACATTGATTCAGCATCTATACATCTTAATGAGTGCCTCTTTTAGGCACTGAAGACACAGTAAAGACCAAGACAAAATCTCTACCTTTGTGGAGTGTACATTTTATACAAAACAATATAAATAAATAAAATGCTCAGAAATGGAAAAAACTTGGGGGGAAAACAAGTCAGGTTAAGAGGAATAAAGACTACCAGTTGATCGGCTGAGAGATGGTATAGGAACTGGACTGGTATTTCACTCTAGTTCTTACCATTTTGCACCATCTAGTCTTTTCACCACCACTCCCCCTATGAGAACTTGCAGTCTAATAGGGAAAACAAGGAAACTTCACATACTTAGGCCAACTGGAAAATAACCCCAAATAACACCTTAGTAAGTGTAAAAAAGATGAGCTATGACTTGGCATAGATATGAGCCTTAAGAAGGGAAAGTTGCATAAACAACAAGGTCCTACATAGGGAATTATATTCAATATCCTATAATAAACCATAATGGAAAAGAATATGAAAAAGAATATATACATATATATGAATAACTGAATCACTTTGCTATATAGCAGAAATTAGCACAACATTGCAAATCAACTATACTTCAATAAAATAAATTGTAAAAAAGAAAAAGGGGAAACTTGCAAGTCATATTATTAATATCTTATTTTATTATAAGGAAAACAACATATAATGTCAAAGAGGTTGTGTTAATCTGAAAAAGTGAAAGCCACACACTTTGATGTTGCATTTATTCATTTAAGAAAATGCATTTTATTGTAGAAAGTTGGTAAACATACTAAAACCTGTAAAAGAGAGATTAATAAAGCTCTAATTTAGAATTATGTTATAGATCCAAAACTTCTAAATAAAATAAAATATTAGCAAATCAAACAAGGATACTTATTCTTAGCCCAGTCTCAGCCCATTATATCGATCTTCATAAAAACTCTTATTCATAAAGTTCTTTTTTTTTTATTCCTATTTGAAGGATGATTGCAATAGTGTTTGTTTCTGCCATAGATCGCCATGGATCAGTCGTAGGTATACATACGTTTCCTCCCTCTTGAGCTTCCTAGTCCACCCCTCTAGGTTGTCACTGAGCCCTGACTTGAGTTCCCTGAGACATATAGCAAATTCCCACTGGCTATCTATTTTATATATATATGTTAGCTATATGTAGTTTTAAAGTATGATTTGATGGAGTTAAAGAAATTAGAAGTAAATTACAATGTTTGTGTGCTACTTTTTTCGTGTCGGAAGCCAATCAGCTAAACCACCTTCATAAATTTTTGTTTACAACCAGAATCATGCAGGTGCCTTAATTGTTTAGGGCCACGCTTCGGAGATCTGATTGAGTAGGTGAAAGTCAGTAGCTCCTTAAATACCTGCTCACCTGTCCTGTCTTACACAAACGTATAATAAATAAACACCACACAAATGAAAGAAACTATTGTGGTCAACAAGCATCTCTAAAATAAACATTTCATTCTAAGCCATAAATGACACTTTATTTTAAAAATATCAGTGTAGAAGTCTTGTTTTAGAGAACACCTTTTGCTTACTAAGCCAGTAACATGGTCCTTAGTCTGACTTTTTTGGGCTGCAACAATATTTTATAATCCTTCATATGAACAATAGATAAATAAAAGGCCATGGGAAATTAAACTGAAAGTTTTAATCTCACATATTTTGGCCACACTGTAATAAATGCAGTTTTAAGCACTGGAAAAAATAGAATCCAATATTTCACTAACTGGCTCCTTATAAAGCTTGGTCACATTTATTTTTAGTAATAGCTCCAGGATGTTTTCAAGAGGATGATCAAATTAGACACCATTTCTGTTAGCCTACTCACTATAATGACAATGGCCTTCTCCACCTTGCTCTAAATTCCTTCTAAAAGTTTTCTGTGGTAGACTCATGTCTTCTAACTCAGTACTGTCAAAAAGATATATCTTCCTAAGTCTTTATAACTTTTTAAGTGAGAAAAATAGCAAATTTCTGGATGTAAACATTTATAGTAGAGAACACAGGAATTTTTTAGCTCTTCAGATGACTGCCTTCAGAGTCATTACATCACATCTCTTAATCTCTGCAGGTTGATATCTTATTCAGATTTTTATTTTATGAATGTTTTCTTAGCCTCAATAACTGAGTTCCAAATCAATCCACTGTCAGCTCAACTGCGAACACAGACTACAATTCTTTCAAGGACTGCCAAGCCTTGACCTGAACTCTCAGAATATTCTAGTTCCAGAGGCAAGTGGTATTCCACATGTGAGTCAGGTAGAACTGAGCTGTGATAACCCTTCCATTTTTTATTTGCAAGTACCAGGAAGCCCTGTAAGTTTGACCTTGACTCATTTCTCGAGCCCACAAAGAACACTGTACCACCAAAATAAATAGAATCCTATGTCTGCTTTATAAACTTTGCTTAATTTAGGCCTCTTTGATCTCTCCTCCATCCGGGCAAATCCTCTATGCTCATAAGGAACACATCTAAAACTTGTCTTCACCAGCACATTTTGGAACTCTCTTCTCCTAGAAGTTTTTAAAATCAGCAATGATTTCAAGCCATGTAGTAAAATTTCAGTAGATGCCACATCCTTGTTAATTATAAATTAGGACTGTAATCATCAAGCAGCTGCCCAAATGACATGTTATTGTTGTTCAGTCACTCAGTCGTGTCCAACTGTTTGTGACCCCATGGACTGTAGCCCACCAGGCTTCCCTGTCCTTCACTACCTCCCAGAGCTTACTCAAGACTCAATCATGTCCATTGATTTGGTGATTCCATCCAACCATCTCATTCTCTGCTGCCCTCTTCTTCTCCTGCCCTCAACCTAAGCCTATTTTGTCTCCAACAATTAGTAAGAGTACCCTATGAAAATCTCAAGTTAGATTGCTCCTGGAGGAAAGTTTTTTCCTTTAAGAGAGAAAATTTTCATTCATCCTTCTCTGTTCTAATTTCTCTATTACACCTTTCAGACTTTGAATTTGTATAGAACTATAAGTGTAGGTATCAATATATCACTTTGTGGAAAACTTGTTTAAATTATCAAAATAGCTGTATGCTAAGGAAAATATAATGCCCTCAGCCATGACTGCAATTACTTGTTAAATTCCATCTCTGAGTATTTGGCACTAAATAAGTGTACAATTTAGGCTCTGTTCTCATGGAGCTTACAGTCTATTTGGGAGATGAAATATACACTCTAAAATTTAAGGAACATTGCAAGGCAAGAAAAAAAGAGATAAGCAGGATGGCATATAAATAATGGATTTTTAATGACCTATGTGCATTTTTCTAGGGTCTTTTCCCCCTATAAGCTGCTGAATCATGAGTGGGTTAGCACAATACCCTTACAATATTTAGTCAGAGAAGAAAAAGAACATTAAACATTGTTAGAAAACATTGTTGTTTCTTTCTTCTGACTTTCATGTCTCTGACTTAAACAGGATAATTTTTTGCTTGCTTTTTTAAAGCTTTCCATGTGTCTCTTCTCTTTGCGAAAAGGATATGTTGCTATTGCTTTACTTGCTACATTATGCACTAGTGAGATTCAGCAGCTCAATTTCACACTCTCAGGAAAGGCAAAAAAAGATTTCTGCACTCCCCCCACTACCATCCAAAAAAAGAATAGTGACATGTTTAGAATACACACTTATAATGCAAAACAAGGAATTCTGATATTTCATCTAATTGAGTTATAAAGAAGGACACTCTCAAATCCTGCTGCTGCCCCACTGATGCGTGTGGATGTGTGAATTCTCTCCATGTGTGTGCTCTGCGTCTTTCCGGACACCCATGGTGGAGATGAATCACTGAGGTGTGTATTAGTCTGACAGTCTTAGAAAGTCTCCAGACTAACAGCCCAACCCAGGAAACAGCCTCTCGTTTAGTTCCTGGTGTACTGCTAATTGATCTGAAACTCTTCACTACTGTCTAGGGTAAAGGGCTAAGTCAAAAGTGGGTATTTCTACAGTGACTTAACTGAAAACAAGACAGAACAAAACACCGGGCCCTGTGAACCTCTGCAGTTGCTCTGACCCTATGTTGTCACATTGGTTCTAATTTTTCTTTTATTTCAGGTCACTTGGAAGCCCCCACTCATCCTGAATGGAGACATCCTTAGCTACGAGATCCGCATGCCTGACCCTCATATCATGATCACCAATGTTACTTCTTCTGTGTTAAGTCGTGTTGTTACTCATCTGATTCCTTTCACTAATTACTCCGTCACCATTGTGGCTTGCTCAGGGGGTGATGGGTATCTAGGGGGGTGCACAGAGAGCTTCCCTACCCATGTGACCACCCCTCCGGCCCTGCCGCAGGACCTTGGCCCATTGTCCGTGGTTCCACTAAGTGAATCGTATGTTGGGATTTCCTGGCAGCCACCATCCAGGCCAAACGGACCTGACTTGAGGTAAGAGTCAATGATGATGCTTTTGGATTTTGTTGTGAACTTCTCTCTCCGGGAAGGGAAGGAGGAGGCTCTTCCTCACATATGAACATAGAACTAATTTCTTATTGGATATTCATATTTGTGACTTTTCTTAAATTGAAAAATAGAGTAGATTTACAATGTTTTGTTAATTTCTGCTGACTGCAAAGTGATTAAGTTATACATGTATATACATTCTTTTTTATATGATTTTCCATTGTGATTTATCACAGGATATTGAATATAGTTCCCTGTGCTATACAGTAGGACCTGGTTGTTTATCAAATTTATGTATAATAGTTTGCATCTGCTAACCTCAGGATCCCAATCCTTTCCTCCCCCACACACTCTGTGTCAGCCTTACTCATAACTTTCATACAGTTTCATCTTGTGTATCTTGACATATGGAACCATGAAAAGTTTATCATGGTAAAAATATCATGATATTGTAGGAACTAAAAATGGTTGAAGGGGCTTCCCAGGTGGCTCAGTGATAAAGAATCTGCCTGCCAGTGCAGGAGACGGGGGTTCAATCCCTGGATCAGGAACATGCCCTGGAGAAGGAAATGACAACCCACTCCAATATTCTTGCCTGGAGAATCCCATGGATAGAGGATCCTAGCAGGCTATGGTCCAGGGGATAGCAAAAGAGTGAAGATGCGACTTAGGGACCGAACAACAACAATGAAAAACCTTGAAACAACAATCAGTCTTCTCTAATGATTCTCTACACAATCCATCTCTTCATTTTCAAAGTATATTCTTACTCTATGGTAAGCAAGTTTGATGCATGTTCTAAATGACACATTTGCACAAATATACTTCAAAATTCCAAAGCATTATCACATAATTCTTTGGTATGCTATTACTATCTGGAAACTTCTAAAGCATATGGTCAGGAATATACATGAAAGAAAAGAATTGTGATTCTAAAATGGCTCTATAACAACTTGACATTTAGCCAAGACTATGAAGTCAATAATATTCTCATTGTTTATAAAATATTGGTGGTAAAAGTCTTAGGAAGTCACTAACTTTATAAGTTTTTGTGCTTCTACTTTGAAACAAACAATAAAGTTTTGGTAAATCTGACATAGAAGAAATCTAAATGTCATCATTTTACTGATAATAGTAAAATGTAAATGGAGCTAATTGTTCCACTTAGCTACAGAGATGACACTTGTGCCAGAAAAAAATGATAATCAGAAAAAAAGAATATTAAGATGTTTTCTTTATGTTTACACATACACACCACACACTCGTACTGTGAGACAACCTGAATTTTGGTAATAATATTAGGTGAGATAATCCTGATGTTTCTGCTTGTCTTTTGCTTCAGATATGAGCTTCTGAGATGTAAAATCCAGCAACCACTTGCATCAAATCCCCCAGAAGATTTAAATATGTGGCACAATATTTATTCAGGAACTCAGTGGTTTTATGAAGATAAGGGTCTTAGCAGGTGAGATTACAAAAACTGTAAAAACAGATGCTGACATTTAGTTTGGGGCATGTTGAATAGTTTAGAGAATCTGAGTGTCTTCATTTGTGTGAGCAAGTTATCAGTTATGCAGTAAAACATGTTGGTTATTATCGGTGGCATTAATCATTGAACTGCAACAGTCAGCATGTTTAATATTTGCCACCTTAACTGCACTCTTAAAATAAGCTTTTTGAAGTTGAGTTTGTAGGTGTTTAAGTCTTACCCTCTTGCCTTTGTCACAGCTCTAATCAACACTGTAAGAGAAAAATCTGGAAATATTGAACATATACAGAACTGGGGAAAGTTTGGGGCACTTGTAAAATGCTTGCTCTTCTAGGAAGTAATTTGTTGTAACTCTGATTCAATTCACAAAAATTATTTAACTCACAGGCTTGGGACCTGAAAGAATTCAATCTAGAGTTTGAAGAAACCAAAAAATGAGCAAATAGGTAATATCAGTAAAGAACACCCCATGGGAGAGAAAGGAGGACTATGTTTGTATTC
The DNA here is from genome assembly GCA_024291935.2 of Okapia johnstoni. NCBI lineage: Eukaryota > Metazoa > Chordata > Mammalia > Artiodactyla > Giraffidae > Okapia > Okapia johnstoni. The sequence continues at coordinate 57,725,924 of CM044322.1, forward strand.
ATCCTGTGCTGGAGAACTAGGTTTGCTAGCCTTGGGGGAGTCATTAAACTTCTCTGGGCTTCAATTTTATTGTTCATAAAATGAGGAGATTGGCTAGGGTTAAGTGAAGTCTAAATCTTCATGAATCAAGAAATGTAATGAAATTTCGGAGGGTCAGAAGTCACCATGCTGAGGGCAGCGTGGAGGGTGCTGAGTTTGACTCGAACCCAGACAGTGACACAGCTCCCAATCCTCAGGCTGCCAGGCGGAGGGTGAGCCAAGCTTCTCTCCATTCAGCAGGACCTCAAGTCCTGGAGGTTTCATCCTCCGGATCACCCGTAGATATGCCACCCAGAAACCAGTCCAACAAAGCCAAGAAGATGACCCGCCCCCCTCCATGCTGCTGAAGGACTACCAGAACGTCCCTGGAATTGAGAAGGTTGATGATGTTGTGAAAAGACTCCTATCTTTGGAAATGGCCAACAAGAAGGAGATGTTAAAAACCAAGAAAGAGTAGCTGATGAGCAAGGTTGTAGAAAACCTGAAGGACATCAGCTCCTTGGAGGCTCGAATTGTTGCCTTGACTGTCAACATCTGCAGTTATGAAGAACACATGCAGAAATATTGAAAGGACAAAGCTCATGAGCACCATCTGCTGATGAGCATTTACAAGAGGCAAAAGATGCTCAGAAACCTCCGTGAGACCAACTATCCTATCTTTGAGAAGACATATAAGGAGTTGGGGATCAAGTACACTTTTCCCCCTCTATACCACCGAAAAGTCCACCACCACTAGGTGACTAAGAAGGCTCTGTGCATTTGGGTTTTCCAAGAGGTTCAAAAGCTGAAGAAGCAAAAAAGGGCCTTAAAAGCTGCAGCTGCAGCAGCCTGGAAACAAGGCCAGAGGAACCCAGAGAGCCCTTCCGAAGTCAGACCAGAGGCAATCAAAGAAACCCAATAAATGTTGTTAAAGTCAAAAAAAAAAAAAAAGGAAATGTAATGAAATTTCAAAGAATCACAAATATTATTTTATGAAAACTTTTTAGACTTATTGTTCAATAACTTTTCTATCAGGTTATTTTTCTAGACTCACCACTGAATAGCTCTGCTCTGAAGTCTGTTTACAATCTGGCCTTGTCTGCCCTCCCTTCGTCCCTCCCCTCCCTGGCCTCTACACTTCAGCCAGTTCATAATGTGCTGGGCACCTCTAACAAGCGACACCCACTCCTAGACTTCTCCTCATGGCTGCCATTTCCCTCTGTCTATCATCCTTCAAGTCTTGACCTAGAATTTTTCTAGGTCACCTCCTCCTGGTCTGAATCAGCTGCTGCTTTAATGTATTTCTATAGTACACCCCTTGTATACCACTATTGTCTTTGCACTGACTTCACTGCTTATCTGGACACCCCATTATATTGTCAGATCCACCCTGAGCAAGGCCTTGCCTTCAAGACCTCTGTATTGCAATCCTCACAACAGTGCCTGGCATATAGTGGGGGTTCCAGTCAATGCTAAGTGGAAGAATGTGTTTAGTAATATGTAAAGGATTGATTAGTCATTTCCCTGTGCCTTGGGATTCCTGGTGGTTCAAATGGTAAAGAATCTGCCTGCAATGAAGGATACCTGGGTTCAATTCCTGGTCGGGATGATCCCCAGGAGAAGGAAATGGCAACCCATTCCAGTGCTTAGCCTGGAAAATTCCATGGACAGAGGAGCCTAGCGGACTACAGTCCATGAGATCGCAAAGAGTTGGACACAACTGAGTGACTGATTTTCACTTTCACTTTCAAAGCATTGATTAGTCATTTCCCTGTGCCTTAGGAAGATTAACTATGGTGTTATTATCTTTGGGGAATGGGTAAAACTAAGGAAAAGTCTCCTATTCATCTGAAAGTGTCATGGTGGGAAAACATATTGTGAGATACTTGAAGGGAGAAATACATAAATCTATTGAAAGAATACAGTGAACAAAATGAACCATATAAAATTGCCATTTTTCAAGGTAAAAATGATCAAAAATGATATGTTATAAGCATATGCTTTTTGTTCAACCTAAATTATCATGGTCATTGTTCTCCACTATATTCAATTCACTATTTACTTAATCCAGAATTGCTGTAAAATGATGACTTCAGTTGAAGAAATTCATTTTATTTATTTTTACCATATGCTGAGGGACACTATGATAAGAAACAAAAGATGAGTAGCATAGCCTTTTCCCTCAAAGAGCTCACAGTCTAGTGGAAATAACCACTCACACACATATACTAATTGCTGTCATATCATCACAGTTAACTACAGTTTCACCATCACTCCCTAGGGAAATCATATGGAAAGTAGTTTTCCATGATCTGTGAACTCTAAGTGTCTGAAATACAGCAATTTCCAAAATAAAGAGGACTTGACTATTTAACATTACTGAATTAGATTTTTAGCCATTTGGCAGAAAAACACAATAAGTCTCAGAAAGTTAATTTTGTTTCTTCATAGAAGCAGTGAAAACTTATTAAAGAATTAGGACCAAAGCCAAAATTTCATTATTGAATTTTTAGTGATGCTTGTAAGGATTTTTAAAAATGAGAAGTCCAAATCAAAGATTTAAGGAAAGAAATTAAGTTAAATCCCCACAAGTTACACTGAAACATAAGTTGACATAAACGTATTGATGACAGCTGCTTCTAGAAAAGAAGTGCACCCGGTCTCCTGCATTGCAGGCAGATTCTTTACCGTCTGAGCCACTGGAAAGCCCATCCTAGAACAAAATGTGCTGAGGTGATATTTTGACTAGCATCATAATACTAAACATCAAATATTTTTCCTTTGTATCTCCGTGTGCAAAGTAAAATATTGCAGTAATTATTCAGATAATTTAGTTCCTTATGAATATAGTAGGTAAGGGGTAATTTGTCCGGAGTTACACTAGTTGCCTAAATGCTGAATTTTGCTCTATATAGACACAAATGTAGGGGAACTGTAGGTTTATAATACTTGTCAGTTTCTAACTTTTCTTCCTTAATGCACCAAGTGGCCAAGTTATGATTGTTAGGGGAACCATAACTTTGGGTTTCCTGACATTTTCATCACTTGGAAAATCTGGAAAACGTGCTGTTGTCATCTAATGCTTCTTCAGTGAGTCAAGTTGGGTTTAACACACAAGGGCAGCCACCGCCTTAATTTTAAACATCAGTCCACCCCTAGGATTTTCAGAGCCTCACTGTGCCTTGTCTCCTGAGTGATCTGATAAAACTGCAAACTTAGTGATGGCATGCCCTCCTCTTTGCTCTGGATCTGACAAAGGAAGAACAAGCTATAAGAAATAACAGCTTCTATTTTAAGGAAAATATTGACTTGTAGATTATAATAATTCAGCCACCATATAATAATTTTGCCACCATTGAGTTTATGAAGGAAGGTATGTTCTAACTCCTATTACTTTCAGTTATCTATAAATTCCTACAAGTATTTCTTTATCAATGGCAGTCTGGAAAGAGACTTTCATATGCCCATTCAAAAAATTTTTTTACAAAATTCTATTTACAAAGAATGACTGAACTTGACTGTTTTCAAATATAAATGCTTAAGCTAAATATAGTGGAAAATCTAAGTTTAAATATTAATGACATAGATTCTAATTTTTTTGCCCTGCAAAATGAAATGTTTCAAGCCGTTAAAGAGGACATCGTTTCTAGAGAATGGTAGTCAAAAGGATATGACATTCATTCCCCTTCTTTGTAATGAGATTAAACGTGCACAAATAACATTTTCTGCTTTTCTAATGTTTGGAAAGACTGGGTCAGTTCCATGACATGTGTCCCTATAACATAAACATATTCAAGTTGTAGTTATTAAGTAAAAGAGTTAGCTTCATGAACGTGGAGGGTGAATGTGAGATAGATCCTGTTATTTTCTTCCTCAATATCACAATGTGAGTACAAGTTTGGTTTATGAATGAAATGGGCTTCTTTGGTGGCTCAGATGGTAAAGAATCTGCCTGCAATACAGGATACCTATCTTCGGTCCTTGGGCCAGGATGATCCCCTGGAGAAGGAAATGGAAACCCACTCCAGTATTCTTACCTGGGTAATCCCATGGACAGAGGAGCCTTCTGGGCTACAGTCCATAGGGTCACAAAGAGTGAGACACAACTTTCACTTCACTTTTCACTTTATAAATGAAGGCCAACTCTGTTACATTGGTGTACCATCTGTTAGCAATGTACATATTTCAAAATGAGCAAATATATATCTATTTCACATGTAATTTAGTAGAGTCACAGTGCTTGTTTCCTTTTTTTTCTTCATTGTTCTAAGTTCATTTCATTCTGTACTTTTCTAAGTGTCATCATATTGAAAACTTACCTCATGGAAAAGGAACCCCTAAATCTGAAAGAAATGCTTTTTTTTTTCCATTGGAGGCTTTATTACCTAATATTTTCTTAAAAAAAAAAAAGAAATCGAGTTACTTTGTTTGCATTTCTTTTTCATGTTGATGATACAGTAGAACAGAGACAGAAATCACAGTAGGTTATCTTGGGTATAACATTCTGGTAGCAGAAGTATAGCTAGCTACAGGAATAGGACAGCTGCAACTTTCACTCACAATCTAAAATGTATCATAATTTTCAAGTGTGATCATCATTACATGTCAATTTCCAAAACCAAAAGACCTTCAACAGCATTTTTAGGGGAAGAAATCTTTCAGCAACAAATACATGAGGAAAATGTATCCACCATCAATGAAAAATCTAACAACTGCAGATTTAAGCAGTGGAAATAGTGTTGAATTTTGTTTTTTTGTGTATTTATTTATTCCCACAAAGGGTTTGAGGATGTAAGGAATAGTATCTATCAAAGGTTTTGCAAATCCTCTAGTGTGTAATGTTGTACTAAAGCATGTGTTGGGTTGTGGCAGAAATGAAGAGTTAGTAGAAGGAGCTACTGAATAGCCTGCATTTTTGGAAACATGATTTATACTGGTGACAATATTGACATGTGAATTCTGTTAGGACATCAATAAAGTTGACACAGTTTTAATTCTGATGAAAATCACCTGAGGCATTCTGTAACTGCACTGAATAATTTTATTGGTTCCCAAAACATCAGACCCTTTCAAGATCTAAGCTGTCCACATATTTTGTCCTAAATGATGCTTCTTACTGGCCAGATTACTATTAGTCATCCATAGCCCATGCTGTCTCCTCTGTGAAGACTTCCTGTCTAGATTAGGTTAAATTAGATGCTCTATCTGATGTATGTGGAAAGAAAAGGGAATAAATGAACATATATTTTAGGGGTCGGTCCCCATTTAAAAACATGTTTCTGTATATATGTACACACAAAAACACACACACTCCAGTAAGACAGACATTGCATTCACTGTGTTTAGTATCTGGCATGTTGCTGTTTGTGTTCAGTTGCTCAGTCATGTCCAGCTCTTTGCAACCCCATGGATTGCAGCGCGCCACACCTCCCTGTCCCTCACCATCTCCCCAAGTTTGCCAGAATTCATTTCCATTGCATCAGTGATGCCATCTAACCATCTCATCCTCTGATGCCCTCTTCTCCTTCTGCCCTCAATCTTTCCCAGCATCAGGGACTTTTCCAATGAGTTGGCTGTTCACATCAGCCAACCAAAATACTGGGACTTCAGCTACAGCATCAGTCCTTCCAACAAGTTATCAGGGTTGATTTCCCTTAAGCTTAAGTGATTTAATCTCCTTGCTGTCCAAGGGACTTTCAGGAGTCTTCTCTAGCACCACAGTTTGAAAGCATCAATTCTTTGGTTCTCTGCCTTCTTTACAGTCCAGCTCTCGTAACCATCTGTGACCACCAGGAAGACTATAGTCTTGAACATATGGACATTTGTTGGCAGAATAATGTCTCTGCTTTTCAACGCACTGTCTAGGTTTGTCATAGCTTTCCTGCCAAGGCATGTTGTTAGTGCTAATAAATATTTTTTGAATGAAGGAACAAATTAATTAATGAATAAAGTAATGGTATATCAAACACAAGAGAGCAATATAATTTGCAAGGAAAAAAATCTTTCTAAGTTTCAGTAAGGATCATTTCTTTATTGGATAGATAGACTTTTATGTCACTAGTCGAATTATATGTGACCTGAAAGGTATGAGACTAAATGCTTTAGTAACTATTTAGTATCCGTTAATTTATTTATAAAATTATCTACTCAATAAACAGACTAAAATCTTCATCATCTAAACTAGTTTTCTCATTCATTTGAATAATAACAACTGAACCTTGAAATGAGTCTTGTTCCATAAATAAGATTTTAATATGTATTACCTTTTACAAGGAAGGATACCAGAGTCATGTCTATTTCACAAGAGGTTCATCATTTTCTGTGTGGATGAAGGGAGAGGCTGGAGAATGATCTAAATCAATCATTTAGGGAATGACTAGTACAACAGCCTAGTATTCCTAAGTAGATCTTCAAACAGCTTGTTTTACTGGCTACAGTATAGACTGAACACAAGTTTTCATTTACTTTGCAGATTTCAAAAGCTATATCTTACAGGATTTGCAATGGTAAATTTTTTAAAACATACCCCAAAACCATAATTATTATTTAGAGAAGATATTGATTGATATACATAAGTTTTGCATGAGTGTATGATATCAATTGATGGAGCATTTTTCTTTTAAAAGTATTTTATTATTAACTTAAATATTATAAATGAATATAATAATGGACATTATTAAATGAAATATCCCATTTGATATCAACACTTAAGTCTATCTTAAAAAAAATCAATATACTAGAGAAAATGAACAAAATACTTGAAGCAAATGAATATTTTCTTTTTGGACATGAAGTGGTAAAATATATACCGACCCATGTAGTCAGAGGTATACATACTTACTGACAAAGATTAGGTTTCAGATGTCATGAAAACAGTATATTTTAGTTCATTTTAAAGAGTTCAAGATCTTATTACTTAAAATTTTAACTGAAAAATAAAAATTAAATAAAATGCAAAAGACAAATGCATGACATCCAGTGAAATGCCTACTGATTTATCAATTCAGTAAAATAGTAGTGAATAGTGGAAATAATTTAATATTAAAAATGAAGAAAGTGCAGGCCCATGTAATCTTCTTAACTGACTATGTGACCTTAAGCAAAGGCTATTTACATACATTCACATTGTGATAATAATGTTACATAGTGTTTGCATTATATTATGTATTATAAGAAACCTAGGCATTTAAAGAATGAAAAATATGCATACATCCTTGCAAAGATTATGCTATTTTTTATAAGGGACTTGAGCATCTTCAAATCCCTTATATAAACAGTCAGAACTGGGCATGGAACAACAGACTGGTTCCAAATTGAGAAAGGAGTACGTCAAGGCTGTATATTGTCACCCTGCTTATTTAACTTATATGCAGAGTACATTATGTGAAATGTTGGGCTGGATGAAGCATAAGCTGAAACCAAGATTGCTGGGAGAAATATCAATAATCTCAGATATGCAGATGACACCACCTTTATGGCAGAAAGTGAAGAGGTATGAAAGAGCCTCTTGATGAAGGTGAAAGAGTGAAAAAGCTGGTTTAAAACTCAACATTCAAAAAACTAAGATCATAGCATCCTGTCCCATCACTTCATGGCAAATAGATGGGGAAACAATGGAAACAATGGCAGACTATTTTCTTGGGCTCTAAAATCACTGCAGATGGTGACTGCAGCCATGAAATTTAAAGACACTTGCTCCTTGGAGGAAAAGCTATGACAAACCTAAACAGCATATTAAAAAGCAGAGACATTACTTTACCAACAAAGGTCCATCTAGTCAAAGCTTTGGTTTTTCCAGTAGTCATTTATGGATGTGAGAGTTGGACTATAAAGAAAGTTGAGAGCAGAGGAATTGTTGCTTTTGAACTGCTGTGTTGCAGAAGACTTTTGAGAATCCCTTGGACAATAAGGAGATCCAACCAGTCAATCCTAAAGGAAATCAGTCCTGAATATTCATTGGAAGGACTGATCCTGAAGCTGAAGCTCCAATATTTTGGCCACCTTATGTGAAGAACTGACTAAATTGGAAAAGACCCTGTTTCTGGGCAAGATTGAAGGCAGGGGGAGAAGGGGACAACAGAGGGTGAGATGGCTGGATGGCATCACCGACTCAATGGACATGAGTTTGAGTAAACTCCAGGCGTTGGTGATGGACAGGGAAGCCTAGCGTGCTGCCGCCCGTTGGGTCACAAAGAGTCGGACATGACTGAGTGACTGAACTGAACTGAATTTAAGCATCCTCAAATTTTGGTATCCATAGGGGTGCTAGAACCAATTCTCTGAAGATACTAAGGGGCAACTGTACTTTGAAAACAGGCATTCCAATTATATGTATCTATGTGGCCAAAATTTCTTCTGTGTAGACATAAATCATATATTTCATCATACCCAAATTATGATGAAATAGTTTCAAGTAGAACAGTAAGAACTAAGGCCCTACAGAACTTATTTGCAATTCATCATTTTAGCACTGCCTGATGTTTTAAATTCCACTTGTAAAAAGAACCATGAAAATGATATCACTTTAAAGACATCAAGATCACTAACTGTATCATAGAATAAACATGGAGAAGAACAATTTAAATATTGTAGAAGAGATTAGGCATCCAGACTCTAGCTAAGTTTCTTTTGAGCCATTTTGGGGAGTAAAACACAATTAAAACTATTTTACCCAGGGACAGAGCTAATGACAGCAAGGTCGCTAGTTCAGTTCCCATGAGAGCCATTAGCTGTGTTTCATTTGACTGTCACAGACTTGCTCCCCTCTTAACCATGAATCACCATCCTTCACATTCATACTGGTGGTTACAAAAGAAATTTGGCAAGATTGTTTGGATGCGTAAGCAAAAGTCTCTCCCATCTGCCATAAAAAAACTCAGAGATCAAGCCCCAGTGATATGACATCATCTAGCTGACCATGGCGTTTTTTATTATCATCAAAATCACCATCATGATGATGCTGGCAATATAGCATCATGGGCGAAAGAGCAGGTTCTGGAATCAGATTGTCCAGGTTTGAGTCTGTACTCTCCCATATCCTACCTCAATAACTTATACTAGTTATTTATTTTCCTAATTTTCAAAGCAAGTATTATAATAGTATGGTGAAGAATGAATGAGTAAATCATGTAGAAAATTCCTGATACATATTATGTACGCAGTAAATACTGTTATTATTATCTTTCAGTTGTCATTGTCATGTAGGCTATTTGTTGTTTTTGTTGTTTAGTTGCTAAGTCATGTCCTACACTTCTATGACCCCATTGACTACAGCCCACCAGGCTCCTCTGTCCGTGGGATTTCCCAGCTAAGAATACTGGAGTGGGTTGCCATTTCCTCCTCCAGAGGATCTACCCAACCCAGTGATGGAACCCAAGTCTCCTGCTTGGCAGGTGGATTCTTTACCATTGAGCCACCCAGGAAGCCTATGGACTATTTAGCACTTGCTAAAAAGCATATGTATGAGTTTCCTATCACTGTTGGATGGCTTAAAACAGCAGAAATGTATTCTCTTACAGTTCTGGAAGTTGAAAGTGTGGAATGTAAGTATTGTCAGGACTATGTTCCCTCCAAAGCCTCTAGAAAATGACTATTTCTTGCCTCTTCCAATTGCTAGTAGCCCCAGTTGCTCCTTGGCTTATGACAGCATAAAGCCAATTTCTGCCCCCATCTTCATGTGAACATCTTCTCCCTGTGTGTATCTGTAACAAAATTTCCCTCTTCTTTCTTTTATAAGATATCATTCCTTTGGATTTAGAGCTCTCCCAAACCCAGTATAAACTCATGTTAACTTGATCCCATCTGCAAAGACCCCATTTCCAAATAAGGTCACATTTACAAGAACCAGGGGTTAGGACTTAAACATATCTTGGAGATGGGGGCACAAACCCACAATAGCATACAAAACAAAAAAAAAGAGAAAAGAAGGGCACATGGAGATGAGGTAAAGCAGAGAGAGGTAGAAGATCTGATGCTAGTATTTATTTGGGGAAATAGATAATAAATAGCTTCAAAAATATTAGTAAGTTTTTACCAATGGCTACAATAACAGAACAAATTTGCCTGAGGCCAAGCCCTGCAAAAATATCTTCGGGCCACAAGTGAGGTACAAGTTCAGGCAAGCAGACTTCTTCTATGGGTAGTGGCAAAATTCTGTGAGCATCCTGATGTAACTTTGGCTAAGTTATTTAGCACAGTCCTGCAAATGGCATCCTCCCTTTCTTGTCATTACTGAGGCAAATTCCATGGGCCCTGCATTGGATGTAATGGTCTATGAAACCCAAAGAAAGTGATGATCTGAAGCCATCATTTGCCCTAAGGACTGTATACTCACTGAAGAAGGTCTTGTGTTGTACAACGTGTTTAAGCAAGCTCTTGGTCTAAGCCATAGTCCAGTCAAATCTTAACTGTGTCTGTAAGTAGTGTTTTCCTACTTGGGCAGTTTGACCACCAAAAAAAGAGAAAGTCTGATAAGTCTTATGCCTGAAAGAACCAAAAAGGATGAGGAATTGGTGGTGTCAGCCCATCATTGATTTAATATTTGATTTGGGAAGTCTGCATCTGGTGGCTCAGATGGTTAACAGTCTGCCTGCAATGCAAGAGACCTGGGTTTGATCCCTGGGTTGGTAAGATCCCCTGGAGAAGGGCATGGCAACTCACTCCAGTATTCTTGCCTGAGAATTCCATGAACAGAAGAACCTTGTAGACTAGTCCATAGGGTTGCTCAGAGTTGGACATGACTGAAGTGACTTAGCATGACTTAGGACATCATATCACATCACCATGTCTAGTTTTCTTCTCCTGAAAATCAGTGTTCAGCTTCCACTGTAGTGACTCAAGTGAATATGTTCTCACAATGGCAAAATGCAACTCACCATAGCAAAACCTCAGTGGGAGTATGTTGTATACTTTGGTCACAGTTTTACAATTTAATTTAGGAGTTTATCTCTCTGCCAGTGAGATTATGGGACAGGAATACAGGTACAGGCAGAAAATGGTGATGAGAGAATCTGATATTTGAAATGGATGCGTTTCCCAAAAGAAGAGCATAAAACTCTCTGGATCAAATTCAGACAGAAAGCTGGCAGGATGCCAGATGTGTAATTACATCTTGAACTGAGCTGTAATCCTCACCACTTATGAAAACGATAAACCACATTTGTTTTGAACAATGGTATTTGCTTAGCATTTCTTATATAATATTTCCTTAACACTTCGATTAAGAATCAAGAGTTATAAAAATGATGCTCTTTTTATGTGGGGAGGCAAAAGGAAATGTATTTGGGGCAGGGACAAAATAGTTCATTCTGCAGGGGGAAGTCTGTATACTGTGAGGAAAAAGAAAATGTGCCTTGTTTTCTGGAAAGAGAAATTTATATATGTATTTTTTAAAAACAACTTTTTAGGTTTACGACGTACGCATATAAAGTCTTTGTACATAACAGCGTGGGTTTTACACCAAGTCAAGAAGTGACAGTGAAAACATTAGCTGGGCTTCCAGAGAGAGGAGCCAATGTCACTGCAGTTGTTCTTAACCACACGGCCATAGACGTGAGATGGGCGAAACCAAGTAAGTCAGCTTCGTGCTTCTTTATTTCCCCTTCCTATATTTCTACCCAAATGAATTTTAAAAGAACATATTTTTAAAATGACAGTAATAAAAAGCCAAGTTCCCCGTGCTTTTCTTTTTCAAAGGAAGTTCTCTCTTCTCCTTTCCATTCTCAGAACTTCTCTGCCTTCTTCCATTCCTTTTGGATGGGGAATGTAGTTTCTGTCCCACCAATTTTGATAAGTGTCCATGTATTCATTTTTTATTAGCAATTACCACTTTTCTTGTTTTTATTGGAATATAGTTGATTTATGACGTTGTGCTAGTTTCAGGTGTACAATAAAGTGATTCAGTTACTGTGGTTGTTCAGTCACCCCTCTGTGTCCGACTCTTTGCGACCTCATGGACTGCAGCACACCACGTCTCCCTGTCCCTCACCACCTCCCGAAGTTTGCCAAAGTTCATGTCCATTGTATCGGTGATGCCATCCAGCCATCTCATCCTCTGATTCCCCCTTCCCCTTTTGCCCTCAATCTTTCCCAGCATCAGGGAATTTTCCAATGAGTTGGCTGTTCACATTAGATGACCAAAACACTGGAGCTTCAGCTTCAGCAACAGTCTTTCCAACGAGTTTTCACAGTTGATTTCCCTTAAGATTGACTGGTTTGAGCTCCTTGCTGTCCAAGGGACTTTCAGGAGTCTTCTCCAGCACCACAGTTCAAAGGTATCAATTCTTTGGCACTCTGCCTTCTTTACGGTATAGCTCTCACAACCATACATGACTGCTGGAAAAACCATAGTCTTGACTATATGGATCTTTGTGGGGAAAGTAGTGTCTCTGCTTTTCAACACACTATCTAGGTTTGTCATAGCTTTCCTGCAAAGAAGCAATCATCTCCTGATTTCATGGCTGCAGTCACCATCCACAGTGATTTTAGAGCCCAAGAAGAGGAAATCTGTCACTACTTCTACCTTTTCCCCTTCTATTTGCCATGAAGTATTGGGGCTGGATGCCATGATCTTAATTTTTTTAATATTTAGTTTTAAGCCAGCTCTTTCACTCTCTTTCTTCACCCTCATCAAGAGGCTCTATAGTTCCTCTTCACTTTCAGGCATTAGTGAGGTATCATTCTCATATCTGAAGTTAATGCTTCTCCCACCTATCTTACTTCCAGCTTATAACCCATCCAGCCCTGTATTTCTCAGCACATAGGTTAAACAGTGACACAGGTTTCTCAGGAGACAGGTAAGATGGTCTGGTATTCCCATCTCTTTAAGAGCTTTCCACAGTGTTATGATCTACACAGTCAAAGACTTTCATATAGTCGTTGAGATAGATGTTTTTCTGGAATTCCCTAGCTTTCCCTCGGAGGAGGCAATGGCACCCCACTCCAGTACTCTTGCCTGGAAAATCCCACGGATGGAGGAGCCTGGTAGGCTGCAGTCCATGGGGTCGCTAGGAGTCAGACATGACTGAGCGACTTCCCTTTCACTTTTCACTTTCATGCATTGGAGAAGGAAATGGCAACCCACTCCATTACTCTTGCCTGGAGAATCCCAGGGACGGGGGAGCCTGGTGGACTGTCGTCTATGGGGTCGCACAGAGTCGGACACGACTGAAGCGACTTAGCAGCAGCAGCTTTCCCTATGTTCCAGTGAATGTTGGCAATTTAATCTCTGCTTCTTCTTCCTTTTCTAAACCCAGCTTGGACATCTGGAAGTTCTTGGTTCACATAATGCTGAAGTCTAGCATGCAAGATTTTAGCATGACCTTACTAGCATGGGAGATGAATGCAATTGTCTGGTGGTTAACACATTCTTTAGTGCTACCCTTCTTGGGAACTGGGATGAGGATTGACCTTTTCCAGTCCTGTGGCCACTGCTGGTCTTCCAGATTTGCTGACACAGTGAATGCCAAACCTTGATGACATCATCCTTTAGGGTTTTGAATAGTTCTACTGGAATTCCATCACATCCACTAGCTTTAACAGCAGTGCTTCCTAAGGCACACTTGACTTCACTCTCCAGAATGTCTGGCTCTGGGTGACTGGCCACACCATCATAGTAATCCGGTTCATTAAGATCTTTTTTGTAGAGTTCTGCATATTCTTTCCATCTCTTCTTGATCTCTTCAGTATCTACTAGGTCTCTACTGTTTCTGTCCTTTATTGTGCCCATCTTTGGGTGAAATGTTACCTTGATATCTCCAATTTTCCTGAAGAGATTCCTAGTCTTTCCCTTTCTGTTGTCTTCTTCTAGTTTTATGCACTGTTCGTTGAAGAAGGCCTTCTTGTCTCTCTGTGCAGTTTTTTTGGAACTCTGTGTTTAGTTGGATATACCTTTCCCTTTCTCCCTTGTTTTTCACTTCTCTTCTTTCTTTAGCCATTTGTAAAGCCTCCTCAGATAACCACTTTGCCTTCTTACTTTTCTTTTTCTTTGGGGTGGTTTTGTTCACTGCCTCCTGTACAGTATTATGGACCTCTGTTCATAGTTCTTCAGGCACACTGTTTATTAGATCTAATTCCTTGAATCTACTTGTTACCTCCAGTGCATATTCATATGGGATTTGATTTAACTCATACCTAGGGATTTTCCCCACTTTCTTTAGTTTAAGCCTGAATTTTTCTATGAGAGGCTGATGATCTGAGCCATAGTCAGCTCCAGGTCTTTTTATTGACTGTATACAGCTTATTCATCTTCGGCTACAAAGAATGTAATCAGTTTGATTTTGGTATTAACCATTTGGTGATGTCCGTGTGTAAAGTCATCTCTTGTGTTGTTGAAAAAGGGTATTTGCTATGACCAATGCATTCTCTTGGCAGAATTCAGTTAAATTTTGCCCTGCTTCAGTTTGTTCTCCAAGACCAACCTTGTCTGTTACTCCAGTTATCTTTTGACTTCCTTCTGTTACATTTCAATCCCCAGTGATGACTAGAACATCTTTTTTATTTTTGGTGTTAGTTCTAGGAGGTCTTCTAGGTCTTCATAGAACTGATCAACTTCAGCTTCTTCGGCATCTGTGGTAGGGGCATAGACTTGAATTACTGTGATGTGGGATGGGTTGCCTTGGAAACAAACTGAGATCATTCTGTCATTTTTGAGATTGCACGGAAGTACTGCATTTTGAACTCTATTGTTGACTATGAGGGCTACTTCATTTCTTCTATGGATTCTTGCCCACAGTAGTAAATATAATGCTCATCTGAATTAAATTTGCCCACTCCTGTCCATTTTATTTCACTGATTCCTAAGATGTCGATGTTTATCCTTACCATCTCCCGCTTGACCACTTCCAATTTACCTTGATTCATGGACCTAACATTCCAGGTTCCTATGCAATACTGTTCTTTGCAGCATCAGATTTTACTTTCATCACTAGACACATCCACAACTGAGCATCATTTCTGCTTTGGCCTAACTGCTTCATTCTTTCTGGGGCTATTAGTAGTTCTCCTCCACTCTTCTGCAGTAGCATATTGGACATCTTCAGACCTGTGGACTCATCTTTCGATGTCGTATCTTTTTGTCCTTTTATACAGTTCATGAGGTTCTCACGGCAAGTATACTGGGGTGGTTTGTCGTTCCCTCCTCCAGTGCAGCAGATCATATTTTGTCAAAACTCTTTGCTATGACCCATAAGTCTTGGGTGGCCCTACATGTCATGGCTCTTAGCTTCACTGAGTTATGCAAGCCCCTTCACCATGACAGGGCAGTGACCTGTGAAGGGGATAGTTGATTTACGATGCTGTGCTAGTTTCAGGTGTACTTTAAAGTGATTCAGTTATACATATATATAAATATATTCTTTTTTTATATTCTCTTCCATTATATGTTATCATAAGATATTGAGTATAGTTCCCTGTGCTACACTTTGTTGTTCATCTGTTTTATATATAGTAATATCTATATTTTAATCCCAAACTCCTAATTTATCCCTCTTCCGACCTCCCCTTTGATAACCATAAGTTTATTTTCTACATATGAGAGTCTGTTTTGTAGATAAGTTCACTTTTATCTTTTTTTAAGATTCTACATGTAAGCAATATTATATGATATTTGTACTTCTCTGTCTGACTTATGCACTTAGTGTGGTATTCTCTAGGTCTGCCCATGTCACTGCAAATGGCATACTTTTATCCTTTTTAAGGACTGAAAAATATTACATTTTATATATGTAACACATCTTCTTTATCCATTCCTCTCTCAATGGACATTTACGTTGTGTCCTTGTCTTGGCTGTTGTAAATAGCGCTGCTATGAACAGAGGGGAGGAGTGCATGTATGTTTTTGAATTATGTTTCTCTCTGGACATATGCCCAGGAGTGGGATTGTAGGGTCATATTGTAGCTCTATTTTTAGTTTTATAAGGAATCTCCGTACTTTTCTCTACAGTGGCTGTACCAGTTTACATTCCCACCAGCAGTGTGGGAAGGTTCCCTTTTCTCCCCACCCTCTCTAGCATGTAATATTTGTAGACTTTTTGAAGATGCCATTCTGACCAGTGTGAGGTGGTACCTCATTGTAGTCTTGATTTACATTTCTCTAATAATTAGTAATGTTGAGCATTGTTTTATGTGCTTTTTGGCCATCTGTACATCTTCTTTGTAGAAATGTCTTTTTAGATCTTCTACCCATTTTTTGATTGGACTACTTGTGTTTTTTTTTTTTTTTTAATATTAAGCAATATGAGCTGTTTATGTATTTTGGAGATTAATCCCTTTTCAGTTGCATCGTTTGCAAATATTTTCTCTAATTCTTCAAGCCTTTTTGATACAGTATAATATTGTGACCTTTCCTACAAGAGATATCTGCCCCCAATCTCATAACTCATCATTAATTAGCAAGATCCATTTACTAGAATTGTGATAATATGATGGATCTTTCCAAGTGAATCCTCATCAGTACTGGTGATAGCCAGAGTTCCAGCTTGACACAGGCAACAAAACCTGGCCACCATCACTGAACTTGATTTGATAACACAGGGACTCACCCTTGGCCCATTCAGAACATGACTTTACAGGGAGTTAGAAGAGCTCACATATGGATCTAGTCTGCTTCTGCATCTTTAGAAACCACATAATTGAAATTTCAGATCTGGTTGGTCAGTAGAGTAGCATTTACCAGCTGATCTATTAATCTTTAGTGATCCATGGTTGGATGGCATCACTGACTCAATGGACGTGAGTGAGTGAACTCCAGAAGATAGTGAAGGACAGGGAAGCCTGGTGTACTGCAGTTCATGGGGTCACAAAGGGTCAGATACAACTTAGCAACTGAGCAACAAATGTCACAATCAGAAAAAAACAAGACTGAACCTATCATGGCACTATATATTATAATCCTTCTTAGAAGTATCACTTTAGATCTGGCAAATAGTTAATCAGAACTTGCTAGGATACTACCAGCTATTAAGAAATATCTGACTTGGAAATCCCTATTAAAATATTTGCTTTATGAAAGTAAACTGTATCTACTAGGATAATCATCTGCTAGTATTTAAAAAGACAAAAAATGACTCCTGGTTGGGCAATTGTAACCTTCTGATTTTTATTTTGTTATAGCCTAAGAGAAATGCTTCCTATTTTATTTAGAACACCTTGAGTGAATTTGCCCCTGTTATATCAGTTATGGATTAAAACCAGTGTTAGGTGACATTAATTGTAAATTAAAATTAGCATTGGTTGTGTTGATCTACATTGCTACTAAACAAGCCACTTTTATAAAAAACTATTTACTAGGGTTTTATAAGGTTGCAGATTTCTAATGATCTGTGTCACCTCTGTTGGGATCTCTTAAGCCATTTACATGGAAGAATATAAGTTAATTGATGCTTGTGATTACCTCCTGAGTCACTTCTAGAAAAAGATACAAAAGTTTTTATATGGAGATGGATTTTTATGTATAATATATTTTCACTCATCTCCTTTCTATTTCACCCTCGACACCCGATTCATCTGAAAAGCCTACTCGGAAAGGTGGATGCCCTCCCCGCATCTGACATTTGAATACTTCTGTTGAGATCCTGTGACTGAATTTTCACCAATATAGTTCCTTTATGTTATAATTGCATGCCTGAAGTAAGCATGCTTATAAAAACTGACAAACCTAATAGATCTGAAGCAGCTCACTGAAGTTTCATTACCTTGGTAATCTGAACCTCTGACCTTCGGGATGTAGGTAATGCAATCTGCTGTTATTTCCATTCATACCTTAGAAATTTTTCAGATAACTATTTGTGAGTACAAAGGTTAACTCTCAGAAGAGGGTCAGCTCTGTGAAAGTGTGTTGCATTATCATTTTCTTTCTTCTTGCAGCCTGCTATCCTAAGTAAATTAGCAAGTCTCTGGGCTGTGAAAGGGCCACCTCTTTTTTGCAATTTTAATTTCAATTGTTTTCTTGATTTGTGGGATAAAATGGCACCTTGTCTAACATGCTAAAAGGAACAAAACTATAAGTGAAAGTCATGAATAAACTTACATTTATTTAACAAAAACCATAAAATGCATTTTTAAAGTATATTTTTTCTTAATTATGACCCTCCACCTGGACACACCATTTTCCAAGTAAAATATCTCTGGTAAATTTTTACCAATCACAGATTAATGGGGATAAGTTATTAAAGTTTTAAAAGTGCCCACTTTAAACGTTTATATCACTATGTGAGGTTATGTGAGGAAAATGCATCCTGCATCTGTTCAGTTAATTTTTTAGGGCAAATATTACAAACTGGTAGCACATGGGCCATATTTACTTCCCCACCCTCCACACATTGTCTTGCTGGCAGTATTTGAAAAAAAAATTTTTTGCTAACATTTAGCAATTAGAAGCTTTCACATAAAGATGATAATTTTGAAATTGATTTGAAAAACCCAGTAACTGACTGAAACTCTTCCCACATTGCTGAAGGGAGAATATCCCCTGACACTGGCTTCCCCTTTCCACAGGCTGCAGCCCCCATCTCCCTTGTCCCTAGAGAAAGATGTTGTTCTTGTCCCTACTTTCTATCTAAAAGAAAATAGTTCAACCTAAATGAAATACGATGAAAATAAATGATTTCAATGGAGAAAATTCACATTTTTATAGGAAGAGATACAAAAAATCACTTAAGTTATTCATACAGCCCTCAGGAGTTAGAAACTGGAATTTGATAACTTACCCCAAATTACAGTTAGTCAGTAGCACTTCTCCAACTTAAGCATCCCATTTTCAGCTATTTCTCCTGCATGTGACCTTAATGGTTATTAGCACTTTGTCAAGAGTGATTTAGTGAGATCCTTCCCATTTTGACTGCTCACTCTAAAATAAATGGTGAAAAATGCCCACAAGGGAAAAGAGTAGTAAGGCAGCACCTCTTCTGAGGTCTCCTCACTAATGAGGTCATTGACGGGCAGAAAAGAGCAAGAAAATACTGGAGGTGGTGAGATAGGAAGGTATTGAAATAAGAGGAAATGAAAAAAATCATCCAAACACTGTCCACTTGTCCATCTGTCAAGAGCTCCCCTCAACCTTCAGACGTTCACACCATGTTTCATATTGGGCTGGCCAAGAAGTTTGTTCAGATTTTTCCATAAGATGTGACAGACAAACCCAAATGAACATTTTGACCAATCTAATATAATCCTTTTTGTCCATCTCTCCTCTTTCTCTTTTCCTTCCTTCTTTCCTTTTTCTCTTTTACTTTCCTCCCTCTCTTTCCTTTTCTTCTTCCATGAACATTTATCCTTGACTTTTTTGTCCCGAGCACTGGGAATGCAGAGATCAATGACATAATTCCTGCCTTACATTATCTCACTGAACTCTGGAAGATTGGTAAAGTTGAAAGCATCACTATTTAAAAAGTTTAAATCCACATGAAAAGCATCTACCTCATCTTGATCTCTTAATCAGAAACTACCATATTTTGTAGCTAGAAGTTTGACTTTGAACTTATCCTGTTCAGGTGGTAATACATACAAATTATCCCAAACCGAACCTCTTTTAAAAGCACCCACCATCATTGGCTCACCTTGTCCCTCTGCTTCTCTCTGCTTCCTTCCCACTGGTCCAGGTACCAAAACAAAGAGACCTGGATTTGTCTGTCCATGGGCTTCCCTCTTATTCATGTGTGTACCTGCTGTAACCTGACATGCTTTCCTTACATATTACTGATGTGGTCATCTAGAAGTCCATCTCAATAATGACTCACTCCAAAGTTCTCTTGTCAGTGCCATCCTAGTCTGTTTCTCTGTGTTAGTGGGTCCATAAATGACCCCTCCTAATGCAAATGCTCCCTCCTGTATCACCAACTATTCTTGTCCTCATCCCCTAGATAAAGACTTTCTCAACATCTTCATGAGTATTTTTTACTCTCTGACTCTCCTGTTGGTGACTACATCTATTCCACTATTGTAAATTCTCCTAACTAGAAAAATGGCAAAATTCTATGAAGCCATGGAGAAATGATTTTTACAATTAGGTTTTGGGATCAGGAAAACTTAAGCTTGAGTCCCAGTTGCACTATTTTCTAGCACTATGACCTAAAACAAATCACTTAACTTCACTATATCCTAGTTTCCTAATTCAGAATAGGAAGATCATAATAACTGCCTTAAAATATTGTGACAAAAATGAAATAATATATGTTCAGCAGTTAGTAATCATTTAGTATTGGTATAAAGTATTATTCTATCTCTCAAATGTTCAGTGATTTCAGCAGCAGTTTTATTTAAAAAAAAAAAAGGAAGCCATCTCTTTTATTTGTTTCTGTATTTTTGGGGGGAGGTCTTTTTGGGTTTTTGTTTTGTTTATGCTAATTATTTACAATCCTTTATTCAAAACAAACAACTTGTGTGTGTGTGTATGCACGTGCATGTGTATAAACATGTTTTTATTTCTCTGGTATAAATGCCCAAATATTCAGTTGCTGGACTGAATGGTAAGTCTAGGGTAGTTTTGTTAACATTCTGCCAAATTGTTTCCCAGAGTGGCTGTACTGCTACACACTCCCACAACAATGAATGAGTGACCAGTTTCTCTGCCTCCTGTCAATCATCAGTGTTACTTCTATTTTTAGAGACTGCATTTACCAGCCTCCTTTGCAGTTAGTTGTATCCATGTGACTGTTTGTGCCAATAGAATGTGCAAAGAAATGATGTGTGTCTTTTGGGGTCATAACCACGAAACACTAAGGACGTGCCTATGTGTTCTGTCTTCTCTCTGGACTAGACCATAGACACGGCAGTGTTCTCTGTTTAAACTCTGCAGACATGGCCAACACCCTTAGAGGTCCAAAGCCACATAAGAGAAAGTACCTGGGTTCTTGAATGACCACATGAAGCACAATCTGAGTCATCTGCTTTAAGGCTATTGTGTGAGATATAAATTAATATTTATTTCATTTAAATCACTTTATTTAAGGGCTCCTTGGTTACAGGAGCTTAGGTAACTAACTCTGTCCCTGTTTACCCTTATCAGTTCACTTCACAAGCAGGAATGTGCTGTCCTTTTTCCACTGCCAAATATAGAATGATGAATAATTAACACATTTCATATACATTTCCTTTAAATACAATATTCCCTGGCAGATTATTGAAAGGAGCTGGAACACAATGAGAGACTGAAGGACGTGGGGGCAGGGAGGGTTGCAAATACAGGTATTTGTTTTAGTTGCAGAAACTAGATAGAAGGCATCTAGATATCTTGCTGGGGAAGATAAGGTGCCTGACTTGGTTGTAGCTCTGGAGAATTTTCCCACTTCTCCATGTGAGCACTTTTACCCTCAGCCAGAGTAAAAAATTTTCTCAAGAAGTGATAATATCAAGTTTTCCAAGAAGCACTTAGTTGATGACACAGAACTCTGCACCACAGGACTTTGAGACTCTGGACTCTAAGGATCTATGAGCAAGATAAACACTCCTATTATAAAATAGCCTTAGTAAGGTCCTTCCAGATTTTTACACTGAGGCAAAGTTACCTCCCATTGAGCCTGCTGATGAGAAATGACTGAGGAATTCAATCCTAGGCAAAACTGCAGATCCTTTGAGTGGAGTGGTTTATTCTATTGCTGGAGACTAGGGCCACAAACTTTTGTGTAAAGTGCGAGACAGTAAACCCTTCAGGTTTTGCAGGCAATATACATTCTGTCACAACTACTCAACTTTGTCACTGTAGCATGAAAACAGCAATATACAACTCTTCAACAAGTATGCCTGTGTTCTAATAAAAAATTATTGTGAACAGTGAGATTTCACTTTCACATAATTTTCACATGTCATGAAAAACTTCTATTCTTTTGATTATTTTCCCCAACAATTTAAAAGTATAAAAGCCATTCTTAGTTCACAGGTTATATACAAAGAAGTGGCAGGCCAGGTTTGGACAAGAGGACAGACAGATTTTTACTCATGGTAAAATCCTGAGTTTGCTGACCCCTATTCTAGCTGATGAATGTCTAAAGGACATAATTGATATTGATAACAATCTCTAAAAATAATCCAACAGGTCTTCCCAGGTGGTGCAATGGTATGCAAGAGACATGAGTTTAGTTCCTGAGTCAGGAAGATCCCCTAGAATAGGAAATGGCAACCCGCTTCAGTATTCTTGCCTGGGAAGTGCCATGGACAGAGAAGCCTGGAGGTCTACAGTCCATGGGGTCGCAAAGAGTTGGACATGACTGAGCGAATGAGTGCATGAGCGCACAGACAACACGAAAATAATCTAACAGCATGTACAGAGTATAATTCTTTTGCAAGAGGACTTTCAACCAGCCTGTCTAACAACTGTTTTAAATTATTTGAAAATCCACTACAAAGGAGAGGGGCTTATTCTAGATCTGAGAATTTGCTATGGCTAAGATCACATTTCTGACCTAAACATGGAGAACATCATCAAAAAGTGGCATTTAGTAACAAAGATTGTATCCATGGCTTATAATCTTCTTTTTCCAACTCACTGAGATTGACCTGATGTGCTACAGTAAAGCAATACCTACTCATAAATTTCTGTGGTCTATAAAATATGGGTTACCCAGAACAGGATTAGAATACCTGAGAAGTGTTTCCCAGTGTAGACATATTTAATGTAATCTCAAAGGAAATCCTCATTCCATCCTGTTGCTTCAAACACAAGTTAGTATTCATAGCTTAACTCAAAATTACATATATAACTCTAGTTCAAACATTCACACTTTAATTTAAAAGTAAACCTGGTGGCCACAAAAAACACTTCAAACTCAAGAAGTCTCCAGTGAAAAAACAGGTTTCAAATCCTCCATCCCATAGGTACATCTATATTTTCTGTCTTGTTTCCTAGGATTCACACAAGAACAAAAACCAAAATCTGAATTTTATTTAAAACTTTTACTCATCTCTTTCTAGACTCATCCTGGGTCACTTAAGGACCTTGGCTCCTTCCATCCAAGACATCCACATTCCCTTGCACATTGAATTCCTTCTCTTGTTGGGAAAATCAGAGACAATCAGAGATGGTCAATTGGTCCTTAATAACTCGGGTCAGAAATGGCACAAACTGGTCACATGACTTCACTCAGATGCAAGGAGCCCAGAAAATACAGTCTCCCTATTTGACAAGAACAGAATCACATGGGTGTTAGTGAACGTTCTGGATCTTCACCACAACTTTTATCTTCTGTAGTGATCTTTCAAGTTTCATTGCTATTAATAGTGGTTAGTGATGTCTTTCTCTACTTTTCTGAGTCTTCTTATGTTTGATCAAGAATTTTGTGTACTCTTACTTTCCTTGCCCTTCTCACCTGCCACTTTCAATGTCTGGTGTATAAATTACTATATAAATATTTTTACATAATTAATTTCTCTAGTTTTGATATTTATCATCAGTTCTTAAACTTCTCCAATCTTAAGTTCTGGAGCTTGCTTCATCTCTTTGTCTTTTAGATAACATTATTGGAAAACTTTTTACAATTACAGTTAATAAATAAATGAGCTACATGTTCTCTTAGTGCTCATATGGTCAGTCATGTCTGACTCTCTGTGACCCCATGGACTATAGCCTGCCTGGCTCCTCTGTCCATGGAATCTTCCAGACAAGAATACTAGAGCAGGTTGCCATTTCCTTCACCAGAGGATCTTCCCAACCCAGGGACAACTCAAGTCTCCCGAGTCTCTTGCATTGGCAGTGAAATTCTTTACCACTGAGCCACCTGATTTTTGCTTAAATAAGAACATGTTTTTGCTGTCTTTGCACATTTTCTGAATTTTTACCTATATAAGAAAATCTTTCTGTCATATTTGCACATAAATAATGACTTAGATGTGTATGATATTCTTGGATCAAGATATTTTACCTCAGAACTTCTTGAAATTTTTCCATTGTCTTCCACATTTAATGTTTCAGAGGATAAGTCTGAAAGTTGCCTGATTCTTTTTCTCCTTTGCAGATTGTCTTTTAGATTTAGTTGATTTTCAAAATGTCATAAGTTTCTGTATGTCTTTGGATATGTTGCCATTATTTTGGCTAATACTGTATATTCATCTATTCAATTTCCGGATATAAAACTTCATTTTGAGTCATGTTTTATGGGATATTTTAGATCCACGATTATTTATCCCATTTATTTTTCAAGTCAATTAGATTTTTTATTCTCTGTTCTCGATATCTATAAATTTTGACTTTCATTGCCTTCTTACTCATCTTCCTTTTTTCATATTGTGCATTTTTAACTTGGTATTTTTTCTGCTTTCAGTGCACATTTTAATTCTGACAAGCTTTTTTAGGTTTTCTTGCTTTCCTTTCTTCTTTAAGAAGGCCATTTAATATCTCTGTCTTCACATCTGTCTTTTCATAATTATAGGTACCTGTTTCCTAAAACATCTTTTTCACAAAGGCATGTCCCTTTTGTTATTTTTAAGAACCATGCAAACGTTTTGTAAAACTTCCACTGATTCACATAGAGGTAGTATATGAAAACCAAATTCTCCTTTTAAGGTTCTATAAAATGTTTCACTTATGTTATTATATAAAGAAGCCTTGTAACTCATGTTTTTCTCTTTTTAAAAGGAGAACTATATTCAGGTCCAGTTTTTATCAATCCACAGAGAGGGTGGGATTTGCAAGGAAACTTTTCATTCCAGTTATTTCAATTCTAACAGTGTTCTGCTCTCAGAGTAGACTCAAGGTCAGCAATCTTGAATTTTGCGCTGGCCTGTAGAACTGAAGATGTATCTTCTGTCTCTAAAATGGTTTGCTGTCTTAGAATGAGCCCACTGACATTTGCAAACTTTGTTTGAACAATGTAAAAGGACATTTCTGTGCATGTACCGCTCCCAGAACTTCTCATAAAATAACTAGGAATATGAAGATCATTTAATCTGTTTAATGTGTTTCTACTAGTTTTCTAGACTTCCAAGAACCTTAAAAGGAGCCTCTGCACTGTAATGTCAGTGAAGGGAGAGAGTGGCATTCCGAAGCAGATGTTGATGAGAAGCAGGGTGGTGCAGAAATCTGGCATTATTTCCTGGAGATGCTACCTATTTCTGGTTAGAAGAGCCTCTATCTCATGCAGTAAGATATAACTAGTGGAACCGAATCCCATCTTTTCCTTTCTTCTTTGGGACAACAGATTTTGTTCTATTTCAAGGAGGTGACATATGGCACATAACTAAGAATGAGCATTTAATGGCATTTTATCCACATATTGATATACGATCCTCACTCATTTTGAACTTACTGTGCTAGTCCCAATATTTTCAATGTATATACACAAGTTCATTCATTGGAACTTGACAGAACAGATTTCAGGCTCATTTAATATCTGTTATTAAAGACCCATTTATATTTTTAAGTAGAATTTAAAAGTACTTCCTTAATATTATATCTTTAAGACTTGGATTTCCAAAGAGCCTGCTCATGTAGCAAACTAAAATACAACATGAACTTCAAATCTAGCACAATTTCTTTTATATCTTTGCTGCCATAAATTAATGAGGAATAGTACTGTAGGGCAGCAGAAAATAATTCTAACGATAGAGGGAACTTTTACTCTCACAGAACCCAGATGCTTTGCTACACTTGAGGAACGTTGCTATTTGGAAAAATATTGAGAGACATGAATAGCTGATTCCTGAAAATGCATAATAATGACCTCATTATTAAAGGTGCTGACATTTGTGACAGCAGAGAAAAGAAACATCTCGATTCCCAGAGTTTTCCAGAGTAGTTACTAAAGATCGCTTACTATAAATTCTTTCAACTATACTGATATACCAGACCTTTCTAACTATTGCTGGATATTAGGTCAAAGCAGTAGTGCATTCAGGAAATAAAACAAAAAATCAAATCAGCATTCAGTTTTTATGTAAGACCCCCCAAGATCTTAATGAACAATGATTCTTAAAAGAAAGTCATACAATTCTCCAAACCATATTCCTTTCCATGGCCATACCCCAGGATCTCATACACTTGAGACACTGTACTTCAATAACCATAAAGAGAAATGCCACCTTTTCTTCCCCATCCTTGCTTAATTTTGTGGAACAATTTTAACACAAGCTTTTACATACAATTTCAGGAGGTTTCACATACAAAACTCCACCTTGGTAATCCTGATACAAATCAAGGTGATAGATCCTGCTTCAGGTCTTCAAAAGCAATGTTAATGTAGGCAGGGCAGTAATTGCTTCCTAGCTAAGAAAATATGGGTGTGGGGTGTTCTAGATCTTCTTTTTAAAGCATCATGGTAGGAAGATCACAAAAAGCAGAACTTAGTGCAAGAATGGAGAAATTGTGTGGAAAGGGAAAAAGAAAACAATAGACTGGACTTTGAAAGGACTTTGGAAGAGCTTGTCTACATCACAGAGATACATGAACTAGGAGAAAAGGATGAGAACCTTGCAAAATTCAGATATTATCTTAGGACCCTTATACTACATTACTCTGGTACATCAACAGTGCGCATAATAGGGCAGCTGTCTAAGCAATCTTCCAGGTATCTATCAGCAGACTTTGTTAGCAATTTAAAAAATCCTCAAGTTTAGCATCTGTGTCAAGACATACCCTCATCTATATTAGCATAGATTTCTTCTCTAGAATCATTACTTATGAACAGAAGGTTTTTTTTCCCCCTGTACTGCAGATTTTTACTTTACTCTTAATTTACTTTTTCAAGCATTAATCAAAGTTTTGAAGATTAGTTGGATACTTATAAGTAGCATAATTAAAACATTTAAAGGAAATGTAAAAGTTTATTTTCCTGTGAAGTTAAGATTCTATGCAATTAATTATGAGATACAGATAGAATCAACTTTGTTAAAAAAATAATAATAATAATAAAACCCAGCACTTTTCTAAGGAAAGTTCTGTAAGCCTTCCCCTTTTCTCATTCTAGGAATAGCTAATGATAGAGTGTATTCTCTGTCTTTCCCCCCGGGCCCTTTTATATTGGCTACACTTACAGTGTCCTGTGTTCATTGTTAACAGCTTTTCAAGACCTACAAGGTGATGTTGAGTATTATACACTATTTTGGAGTTCTGCTACCTCCAATGAGTCTCGAAAAATCCTCCCAGATGTAAACTCTCACGTCATTGGCCACTTAAATCCAAACACAGAGTATCGGATTTTCATCTCTGTTTTCAACGGAGTCGCCAGCATAAACAGTGAAGTGCTGCATGCAACCACTTGCGATGGCGGTGAGTCCAGATTTCAAGGGAAACTCGGCTTCAGAGATGCGAATGAAATTGATTGATTCTCGCTGAGGTTGAGATCAGTCATCCTTCCATTATAAAATTTCCGGTGTTGGAGGGAAGGGGGTTGGAGCTAAAATGCTTAAGTGCTGGCTGTCGTCAAGTGGCAGATCAATAAGTGGTCCCACAGAGGCAGCTGCAAGGCTCCAATCACTGGGTATTAGCCCAGTTTGTTCCTGTTCTTTTCAGTGTGTGCTTAGTTGGGAGCTGAATTCACATCAATACATGGTGACATTTAGAAACATTTTTTTTAAGAATTGCTTTCAGAAGCAGGATGCTTTTCACAATGACAGCCAAGCACAGGGAGGGCCCTCCCTGAGTCACCAGAAATGGTAGGTGGAAGTTCAGCCACTGAGAAAAATTGCCTGTGACTCGTTTCTAAGCCAGTTAGCAAGGGGGAGGAAGCGAGGGAAGCAACTTGTGAATCTGAAATGTGTTTGGAATGGTCTTTCTAATCTTTTTGGCTTTATAAAGTCTCATTATAAACATTATAATATCATTACCTCCCAAGCAAACGTTCCAGGTCATTAGCAGAGCACTTTATGTGTGAAACCCGTTTCCCTTCGTGGTGCCAAAGGTCAACACCTTTTGTTTATAAAATAGAATGGATCACAAGGACAATTTTTCAACTAGTTAGGATGGGCTCTTATGATAAAAATAGGTCTTCGCATACTTATTTCTGACATGCTTGAATAATTGTGTAATTTAACGCCAAGCAAGATTTTTTTTTCCTAATGTTAGATTTCATCATTACCTATGGTAATCAACATTCAAAATCATTTACATAATGACAATATTGCATTATTGCTTCATATTGCTTGAGTTACAAGCTAGTAACATCAAATGATTTTTCACGTTCCACCAGCCGCGATGTATTTGAGTTTTATTTTCTGCTTAAGGAGCAAATTTTCTTTTCTTTTTCCCTGGGAGGTATGGAGTGAAGAGATGGGAAAAGAGACAAATAATAGATATGTGTTAGTGGTGCAGATGGGTGAATAATTTATCATCGTATCCCTCTGGTCACATAGTATAAAGCATTTTGCCACCAATTCTTATGGTTTCTAACTGAGAGTATAATAAGCCAATTTACAGAGGACTACAGACTGTGATAACTTCATCAGAGGAAAGCAGATAAGCAACAAACCCTTTGCTCGACCTAAATACTAATCGGCGTTTAGTTTAACAAGTGCTTTTTCAGAGACAGCTGGAGTTTATTCAGTTTCTTCCTTTAATTCTAGAGCCTCGGGGCATGCTTCCTCCAGAGGTTGTCATCATCAACAGTACAGCTGTGCGTGTCATCTGGACAGCTCCTTCAAACCCAAATGGTGTTGTCACTGAGTATTCTGTTTATGTAAATAATCAACTCTACAAGACTGGAATAAATGTGCCTGGATCTTTCATTTTGAGAGAGCTGTCTCCCTTCACTGTCTATGACATCCAGGTTAGAATGTTGTTTTCCAATGGTTAAGCTTATGGGTGTGTTAAATAAAACTTGCTGGGTAATGTCTCTTAGTGGATGCCTTCCATCTTGGTTACAGATTATTTATTTGGTGGGGAAGAAGAGAGAAAAGAGGGAAATTGAAAAAAAAAAAAGAGGGAAATTGATTGCTGTGGGCAAACACAGGAGTCACTGGAGAGGAGATAATAGTAATATGGAAAGTGATGGTGAGGGTGGTGATGGTATTTTCACTGGCAAAATGAAGCAGCTCATGTGTTTGCAATCAGTCTTGCCAAGCAGCTTGCCTTTGTCCTGGTTCTTTTACTGACATCAGAATCAGAGTTAGCCTCTGATTAGAGAGACATTCTTTCTACTCCAATTTCACCATTTACTAAATTTAATAGCTTTAGGTAAGTTATATAACCTCTCTTGGTGTCAATTGTCTCTTTTGTAAGAACAAAGGACTAGATGATTTAAAACATTCTATTAACCTCTAGAATTCTGTAATTCTGAATGCAACAACAACAAAAACAAATGAATATGTGGCAGATAAAAATATTAAAATATTTTATTCAAGCATGAAAGAAAAATGTCTGTTCATCCTTCAACAAATGTTCAATGACTCTCACCTGTATGAAAACAATTATATTTAAATTTTCTGCATTTGGTCCCCTTTGAGGATCTAATGAAGTCAGTGTACACTCTCCTAGAAAAGTGTGTATATATTTATATGACAAAAGTTAACACGCAGTTTTGGAGAATGCGTTGACCATTTGAGAGTGAACTCCTAGGTCTCTTTGAGATCTAATGATCTTAAAAGTAGAAAAAATATGAAGGAAACCAAGGCATATAAAACAAGAAACTTATCCTCAAGAAATTGGGAATCTTGTTAGAGCAGGAGAATATAAAAGATAGCAAGGCTAAATGCAAAAATTAATGATAAAAACAATGTTTCAGAAGCTCAAAGTTTATAGAGAAGGGTTGTCATTTAGTAAATTTTTTGAATAAACTGTGCACTTCTGGGGCTTCCCAGGTGGTACTAATGGTAGAGAACTTGGCCGCCAATGCAGGAGACATAAGAAACACAGGCTCAAACCCTGGTTTGGGAAGATTCCCTGGAGAATGGCATAGCAACCCACTCAAGTATTCTTGCCTAGAGAATCTCATGGAGAGAGGAGTCTGATGGGCTACAGTCCGTAGGGTCACAAAGAGTGGGACACCCCTGCATGCATGTGTGCTAGTCTGACTCTTTGTGACCCCATGGACTTTACAGTCTGTGGAATTCTCCAGGCCAGAGTACTGAAGTGGGTAGCCTATCCCTTCTCCAGGGGATCTTCCCAACCCAGGGATTGAACTGGGGTCTCCCACATTGCGGGTGGATTCTTTACCAACTGAGCAATTGGGGAAGCCCAAAATTTATAATAACTTTGTAAATAATTTTCAGAAGATATTAAGCATGAAATTTTTATTTGACCACAGAAAACTCTTCTCTGGTTCTGTTCATTAAGTGAACATTTCCCTACTCCCTACTCCCCCACATTTGAAAGTGAAACATTTGTAATCATCTAGTTACAACCAATGCATTAACGTCTCCCACTACTAGGCTTGGCATCCTAAGAAAGTGACATATAAAGATATTTAGTAAAAGAAGAAAGGCACATTGCTTATTTTTTAGTACATTTCATGATTTCCATCTACCCACCTGAGTTTATCTTAGCATGGATTAGTGAACTGCTCTTTCTCTTCATGACTCTTAGAGGGAATCTGTATGTAGGTGTAGATCATTGATCACATTATAAAATAAAAATCGCATTCAAAATACTTAGAAATGCAGCTTAATGGACAAGTTAACATAGAAGGTTATGAAAGATTTGCTGTATTTTCCTCTTTGCGGCCCTGGTGGAGAAAGCCAGCTGAGTCCTCGAAAGGTAGCATATTCATTTGCTTTATCAGGACTCAGAATATATCCAGGGCAGGGGGTGGTGATGGTTGTGGTGAGATCACTGCATTCTGTGCATGCATATCCAGCGCCAGCCTTCTGACCATGAAGCAAGAGTGGATGTGTAAGCATTCCAGGCATGTTTCACTCTGACAGGCTTCACTCAGATCTGTTTGAGTTGCTAATGGCCTAAGTGAAGAGAAGCAAAAGTCGCTCAGTCGTGTCCAACTCTTTGTGACCCCGTGGATTATACATACAGTCCATGGAACTCTCTAGGCTAGAATACTGGAGTGGGTAGCCTTTCCCTTCTCCAGAGGATCTTCCCAACCCAGGAATTGAAGCGGGCTCTCCTGCATTGCAGGCAGATTCTTTACCAACTGAGCTATCAGGGAAGCCCACTAATGGCCTGAAGAGAGTGTATTTTGATCTGATACAAGGAAACAGATGAGGAGACAAAAGACCAAATTAGAATCTAATGCTTAAATTTTGTGATTGGTGACTAAGATATTCTTATTCTTAATAACTGTAAATATATTTTTGTGACCCTCCTCCGAGTCCATGAATACTGTACTTGAATTACTGGAAATTATTGCATTACTGGAAATTTGATTTTTATCAAATTTCAAAGATTTTTATTTATGATGTCAAAGATAATTTGTCTCCATTTAAAATATGCACTTAACTTATAGGCCTAATACTTTAAAACTAAGATTCTCTTTACTAACCCCCTCTATAAAATAGCCATTGATTTTAAGGCAGACATGTAGATGCACCACAACATCTGTTTTTTATTTTTATTTTATTTTATTTTTTTTATTTATTTTAGTTGGGGGCTAATTACTTTACAATATTGTAGTAGTTTTTGCCATACATTGACATGAATCAGCCAGGGGTTCACATGTGCTGTTTTTTAATGAATCATTCTGCATAGACCTTTCTAAAGGGACTGCTCATTCAATTTTTTCTTCAATTTTTTCTCTTTCATACTAATATGTAAACCTTTATATTTGTGTTTCATCTCCATGTTATACAACATAGCTGTAACACCAGAAATATGCCCCAAAGATGGAGACTTGGAATATTACATTAGTAACAAAGTGAAAAAGTATTGACACATTTCTCTAAAATCAGAGTAAAAGCTTTCTAGAGAATCATTTGAATAGATCTAAGTAGTTTATAACTTAAAGATGTGCTTATTATTTAGATAATAAAACAATTAGCCTGAATCAAATAATTTCATATCTTATCAGCTTGATCATATTCCTTGAGTTCTCTGACCCCTCTATTTGCAAACTTCAGAAAACAGAGTTGTGAGGATTCATTAAATTATTTGTTGAAGTACCCATCATAATATTTGGCATAAGAAGTTCAGTTGAGCTGATTTTGAGTTACCTCACTATGCATAATATAGTCACATACTTCCCAATACGTGTGAAGTTTTATTGTCATTAATACTATTACAGCAAGTATATTCATCTACTTGTAAGTTATTTGGAATTTACTGGACATGCTTTAATGTTAGCTCAGAATACTATATGGCATAAATAAATCACTCAACAGCATTATAAAAATATGCTTCAACTCCGAATTAGGTGCCCCATGAACAAAACAACATTACTATATACAATAAATACCACATTTGTCTTTCCTCAAATGCCCATGGAAATTCAGAGAACTGCTTTGTTTTAAGTTCAGTATTAGTGTTTAAGATTCATCAGCATGTAATATCCTCCATTTATGTATTAGATACAGAAATTAAATTATCATTGGTAAAAGTGCAGTTCCTCTTTGGTTTAACCTTTAATGGAGAGCAGAAAGGTGTCACTTTATGGATGGTCCACAAGCAATCTCTTACATGTTCATCTGTCTCTCCCCTGCTCTTGTTGAATATGTTCTTTGTGTTACTAATGCTTGATGAACTCAATTTCTAATCTTTAGTTATTCCACCCTCCTTGGTTTTTATTCAGAGTAGGTGGCAGAATTAAAGGGTGAGTGATGAGTTTCTGCTGTGATTAAGGTAGAAATACAATTGCAGCTGGAACAAATGGATATAAAATAGCTCAGCCATATTGGAAGTCTTCCCTAGACCTCATTTTTCTTCCATTAGAGATTAGCATTGAGGCTATTTGTTGTCAAGTGTCAAGGCTTCCAGAAAATATCATCATTACCCTACCTGGTTATAGATCCAGAGAGTAGTATGCAGTGATATCATATTATGCTTGCCAACTGTCAACTAAGTATCTTCCCTTCTTCCTTAGGTGTGCTCCAAAGAGATGAATATGTCTGTCTGTTTCTGAATAGTTGGAACTAGAAACTAAACATTACCAGTTGAATCACTATATCAATTGTCCCAAGCTCATTTCCAGACTCTATTTTGAGTTTGTTCCATTGGACTCACATAAAAAATTAAGATTTAGTAAACCCCAAGATGCCATAGAGAACTATAAGAAACACCTGTGAAATGAGAGTGGGTGGGTTTCAGTCCATCAGCGGTCTGTATTTTGAAAGTAGTTGCAATTATTGTTTTCTAAACTAACATTTGCAGGTTGAAGTCTGCACAAAATATGCCTGTGTAAAAAGCAACAGAACCCAAATCACCACTGTGGAAGATACTCCAAGTGATATACCAACTCCCACAATTCATGGCATCACTTCAAGGTACCAATTCTTTATCAATTAATCTAAAGAACTGACCATAAGCAATTAAAATAAAAATCAAAGATATCATTCCTGCTATGACAATATCATTTAGTAGATTACTATAAATATGTCTGTAAATCAATTTTTTGTGTCCATTGATCCTCAATGGACACATCCCCTAACATTTAAGTTTTGATTTTTCTGATTGTCCAGCTTCACTTCCTTTTACTTAGTAATCTGTGAAAAATGTTGGAGTACATGGGAAAGTTGTCCTTCAGTAAATTCTTTTGTGAGGCAAATAATACAATTTTAATTAGAATGACTACCTCCTAACTTAATCTCTTTGAAAAAAAATTAGACTTAGGTATATCAGATTTTCCTAAAGCTAGAAATAGCTGTAAAATAATTAGGGGAGATAAATTATTGGATAACCTTTACAATTGTATCAGATTCTTCATGGAATCCCTTTATTTTTGTGTACTCTTTTGTTGCTGAGCAATGACCATGGTTTGAAAGTGATCCTCTTTCAAGTCAAAGCAATTTAAGAGAAAAAAGATGTAACATCAAGGTTTCTAAATCAAAAGTAATATGAAATTTTTACCTCTCTGTGTCAAGTCAAAAGCAGAGAAAGAAATCTGAGTATTCCCACATCGTATTTTTTCCCTAACCAAATGAATCACCTTTCATCTACACACACACACGCACACACACAATTATATCCCATATACACACATGCACACTGACTGAAATAATCAACATGTTATAAAATATTTCAATTCTGAAGGATTCCTTTATGACATATTGCAAATTATAGGTCCTTTTAAAATCATTTCAAAAATAATCTATACCAATTTGCAGAACTAGTGATTAAAATATTTAGAAAAACTCAAATAATTGAATTCTTAGGTGTTCAGGGCAAAAATAGTCCTTTCTTCTTGAGCATATATTCCATCAAACACATGATGATATCTGTCTAATGTGGGGTGCATGCATGCTAAGTCATTTCATTGGTGTCCTACTCTGCGATCCTATGGACTGTAGCCCTCCAGGCTCCTCTCTCCATGGGCTTCTTCAAGAAAGAATACTGGAGTGGGTTGCCATGCTCTCCTATAGCTAATGTGGGATATGTTAATTAATTGATAATTCCCTTAACAGATTTTTTTCATCTATCCACATGATTGCCTACCTTTTGGGGGGAAAATGGTCGAGTTTAAGAGACACCAGAGACCTTCATTTATTTTTTCAGCAAACATACTTGTGGGTATGATAATATAAGAGGCAAAGGTAATACAAAGTAGTGTAAGATAGGGCTCTAAATTTTCACATTTTTCACAGTTCCGGTCAACTGTGGGAGACATTGCCCTAAACAAACATTTATAGAACAGAGTGAAAAACACTATAATAAAAGTTTATAATGTGCAAGAAGTGCATGTAAAAAAAAATCAACCCTACCCATAATTATCAGTGAAGACATGAAAGATGTGACATTTGAGTTCATTCTAAAGAACTCAAGGAAGAAGTATAAATAGGTAGGTGGATGTTGTCAAATTTCTTGTCTGTTAGCATCCCCAGGACTCAAGCCTAGGTGAATGGCATAAGGGAATATGTCTTAGATTACATATTTATATGTAGCTAAAAATATGTAAGGTTTTTCAGAAATTGAGCAAATATCCATTTGAGACTCTGTCTCTAAGATATCTTTAAGAAGATTCTTGTGGATGGTAACAGAAAAAATATTTTTAGTTGGGTTTAAAGATTGCTTCTCCCCAAATATATTAAATTGGTGCCAAAAACAATTAAAATGGCATATTTTTTTTTTAAAGAGCAAGAAAAATGACAAAGCAGGTGACAACAAAAGAAGATAGATTTTTAACACAATTATGAAAGCAAAATTTGCCTTGGGAGAGGCACTTGCCAAAGGGGTAATTGGCAGAGGGAGATGATGACACAAAACAAACTAATTTGCTCTGCAGAGAACTTCAGTGTCTGAGCACTTAACAGACTTTCAGGATTGTGAATAAGAGCAAGAAGGGATAAAGTTCAAAGCTGAAATCATGGGATTAGCTGAAAATCTTAAAAAAAAAAAAAAAAAAGAGTGGTTGGGACCTATAATTAGTCAGGGTTCTCCAGGGAAACAAAACCAAATGTGAAAACTCAGGAAAGCTTGGGGTCTAGTCCCGGTCCATGTCCAAAGTTTTGAGAATTAGAGGAGCAAATGGTATAAATCTTGGTCCAAATCTGAGAGTGAGAGAAGATTGATTAGATCAAGTAGTCAATCAGAGAGGAAGAATTCTCCCTCCCCTCAATTTTTTCTTCTACTCAGACCCTCAACTGATTGGAGGGTTGAGGGTAGAGCCCACCTACATTGTGATGAGCACTCTGCTTCACTGGGCCACAGATTCAAATGCCTACCTCATCAAAAATAACCCTGCAGACACACCTAGAAATCATTTTTAACCAGATGTCCTTGACCTTGTGGCCCAGTCAACTTAACACAAAATTAGCCACTACAGAATTCAAGGTCCCCTACCTTTATATTATTCATCAAAGTGTTGATTTCTCTTTCTCCTTGCGGCGTAGTCCACCAACAGGAGATCAGAAGTTTTTTTCTCAAGAAACTGAACAGAGTATTTAGGAATTAGGGCTACTAGGCACAGGGGAAATCTGGAATGAGGGGCAAAGGTGAAAATCATGATAAAGTGTAGACTACAGTTAGAATGATGGCACCTCAGCTGCTTCCCCAGTTCTGGTTTTAGAAACAAATATCCAGTCATAAATGTTTCCATACAGAAGGGCATTCTTCTCTGAAAAAGTCTGAGTGACCCCGTATAAAATACTTCCATAAACTAGCAGATCAGGATCCCCTAAAAGAAAAGATAATTTACCAACTGGTCACACAGGAGGGAATTTCATCAATCAACAACCTCACTCATATATAAACCTTCTCGTCACCTTTTGTATCTTAAAGATTAAAAGAAACAAATTTAAAACAGAGAAATAATTAAATAAACACAGAGACAATGCAGGATGAGGGAAAAAATACATAAAAACCTCAGAGGGATAAAAAGACACCCTCTATTTATAAAACAACACTAAAAAAAAAGAAATCCTACTTGGAAAAAATCGAAGTAAAGCAGGACTTGGGGAGGGATATCTCATGGAAATTAAAAGTGTGAGAGCTGAATTAAAACTTTGGAAGAAAGTTTAAAGTCTCTGAAAGTGCAATAGCAATGAAATATGTTACTAAAAAAGAAATTAAGAAAAATCTTAAAATCCAGGAAATCAACTATTTGGATAATAAGAGTTCCAGAAAGAGAGAACAGAGGGGGAAAGGGGAAGAAAATAAAGATGACAAGAAAATATTCCCAAATCAAGATATCAGTAAGTAGATTCCAAGGTGTTATAGATGCCAGGAAAATGACTGAATCATAACCATATAAGGGGATATCATCTGGAAATTTCAAAATACCAGGTTAAAAAATTGTAGTCAAAAAGCTTCCAGGGAGAGAATAAGATGGCAGAGGAGTAGGTGAATGTGGAGTACCTCCCTCTCCACGGATACATCAGGAATACACCTTCAGACACAGAAGTGCACGCAGAACACCAGCTGAGAGTGGACAGGAGTACCTGACTAGAAGAAAAGAATATATAGATCCACGCAAAATGCAGTAGGATGAAGGAGCTAGGGGGAAAAACGGGAGTGTTAGTAGGACTGGACCTGCCCTTAGTGGTGCGGGAACTGAAGCAGGGGTCTGATCCCCACATCGAGGCAATTGTCTGAGTCAGAGGAGAAACATTTAAGGCTGAGAGTGAAACAGCTCATCTGTGGCAGCCTAAATGGAAGGAGAATCAGACAGTCCTTGCTGCAGCCATACATATCCCGGACAGGGATGCAAGTCCGCTAGAAGGCGCAGCGGCTGGGAGCTGGAGTTGAGGGATTGTGGAGTGATCCCAGGGTGATTGCTGCTGTTGACTCCAGAGAGAGGGGTTGAGAGGATGTGACGGAGGAGATTGTGGTGGGAAATGCCTGTGGAGGAAAGCCACGCA
Organism: Okapia johnstoni; assembly: GCA_024291935.2. NCBI lineage: Eukaryota > Metazoa > Chordata > Mammalia > Artiodactyla > Giraffidae > Okapia > Okapia johnstoni. The sequence continues at coordinate 57,763,250 of CM044322.1, forward strand.
GCCATGGAAGCAAGGTGATACTGCTGAGTCTTGCGATGGGGTGGAGCCATCACCATAGCCTCTCTCCCCTCACATGCCAGCAATAGAGAGGCTGGCCCATCAAATGCCTGAGGCCCTGAACTACAGAGTAGGACCCCACCCAGGGTGCCCCTTTAAGTGCCTGACGTGCAGATACACAGAATAGGACCCCAGCCAGGGGTCCCCTCTATGTGCCTGACACTCAGAACAACAGAGAAGGACCCCAAGAACGGGAGCCTTCTAAGTGCCTGAATGGGCAGAGTTATGGAAAAAGACTGGCCAAAGAGGCCTTCTGATCGCCAGCTACAAGAGGCTCAAGAAAAGACTCTGATAGGGCCCTTACTCCTGCGGTGGAGGCAGTCCATGTCCCTGCACACTTAGCGCCGCCAGGGTCCCTGAGAGCCAAGCAGCTGTGCCACCTTCATGCTTAACTCTCACTGGAGCAGAGCTGCCACAGGCCAAAAAAAGGTCTTGTGTCTATGCGCGCAGGCTCACTTTGGTCGTGTCCAAATCTTTGCAACCCTGTAGACAGTGGCCTGCCAGGCTTCTCTGTCAGGCGCGTTCTCAGCAATACTGTAGCATATGTGCCAATACTGGTTACCATGCCCTTCTAGAGGACTGTATTTCCTGCTGCCCTAACCGCCAACCTCCCTGAGTACCTGGTGCTGCCAGACCCCTGCAACTCAAGCAGTTGCACCAGCTCCACACCTGGCCCTCACAAGGGCAAACCCAAGTCCTCTAGGGCAGCCTCAGGAGCAAACCCCAGTGGACGACCCACATGCAGAGGTGGAAATAAAGCCACAGTTGAAACCCAGGGGCAGTGTGGCTAAGGAAGAATACCCAAAACCTTCCCACCAGCTGTACAAGCTGCATATTAAATCCACATGATCAACTAGGCAGGCTCTGTGTCTACGTAATAATAAAAGGACATTGAGAGCTGCCACAAAATGAACACACAGGAGTAGGACCAGATTCGAATCTGAGCTGCCCCCACAGCAGATCCAGAGATCAGCACAGTGTTGGAGGGCATCCTAGGGAGGTGAGGTGGACTGTGACTCCCAGTGAGGAAAAGGACTCTGACAGCAGTGACTCCAGAAAAGCATTTACTATTCTTATGTTTTGACTTGTTCTGTAGAGTCTTTTGGATTTCTTTTTCCTTTCTTTTTTTCTGCCCCTCTGTTGTAGTTGTCAATTTTATTGGTACTATGAAATCTAATTAAGCTTCTGAGCTTTCTTTTTTAATCTTAAAATTTCTTAAACCTATTATTTTTTTTACATTTATTCCTTTGTTTGCCTTTCCTACTGTTCTTTTCCCTTGCAGTTAATATTTAAAATATATAAATCTTCCTCATCTACCTCTATTTAACTTTGCGTATCTATTTTTTCTTTCCCTTCCTCTCAACATATTTGTTAGTTTTCTTTTCACTGCTTTATTCCCCACTTGGCACATTATTTCAGTTTCGTTCTCCAGTTTGTGCTTTAGTTAGTTTTGTTCTTAACTGGTAGATATAATTTTTGATTTCCTTTGTTCACTGGGCCAATCTGTGGTACTTTATTTTTGCTGGACTGTTTTGACTTTGGTCATGGGTGTATAGGTATATGTGTTTATTCAATTATTTTAATTATTATTTGCCTGATTTTGTAACTGCCATTTGGCTGGCGTTCATCTTTGGTTCCTCATTTTTGGGTATTTGTTTTAATCTCACTTAATGCTATAACAAACCACTTGTGGAATCTTCGTTCCTGACCAGAAATCAAGCTCTGAGTCTTTAGAGTGGGAGCACTGACTTGAAGACCTTAGACTACCAGAGAACTAACCCTAGGAAGTATCAAATAGTGAGAACTCACACCAAGGAAAACACTTGAATACAAGACATGGCACCACCCAACCACCAGTAGCACCCTTAGCAGAATGTCTCATTTAACAACAAACAAAACACAAACCGAATCATCAGCAGACAGGATTACCACCTCACCCAGCCTTGCCCATCAGAGGAAAAACAAACAAACAAGCAACAACAACAAAAACTAAGAACAAATCTCACCCTATATGAAGCTTACACAAATGACTGGACCAACCTTAGGAGGGAAGAAACCAAAAGGAAGAAAGAATTCAACCATGAAGCCTGGGAAAAGGATACTTAAAACATAATAAGTTAAAAAAAATTAATTAAAAGGCAGAGAAATATTACACAAATGAAGGAACAAACTAGGAACACAGAAGTCCAAATAAATGAAGAGGAAATAGGCAAACTACCTGAAAAAGAATTCAGAATAATGATGGTAAAGTTGATCAAAAACCTTGAAAACAAAATGGAGAAAATGCAAGAATCAATTAACAAAGACCTAGAGGAATTAAAGAATAAACATACAGAGACAAACAACACAATTATTGAAATTAAAAATACTCTAGAAGGAATAAATAGCAGAATATCTGAAGCAGAAGAAAGAATCAGTGAGCTGGAAGATAAAATGGTGGAAATAACTTCTGAAGAGCAGAATAAAGTCAAAAGAATGAAAAGAACTGAGGATAGACTCAGAGACCTCTGTAACAATATCAAACACACCAACATTCAAATTATAGGGGTCCCAGAAGAAGAGAAAAAGAAAGGGTATGAGAAAATTTTTGAAGAGATTATAATTATAGTTGGAAATTTCCCCAACATGGAAAAGGAAATAGTCAATCAAGTCCAAGAGACACAAAGAGTCCCATACAAGATAAACCCAAGGAGAAATATGCCAAGACACATACTATTCAAACTAACAAAGAGTAAACATGAAGAAAGAATATTAAAAGCAGCAAGGGAAAAGCAACAAGTAACATGCAATGGAAACTCCATACACTGAACAGCTATCTTTCAGCAGAAACTCTTCAGGCCAGAAGGGAATGGCAGGATATCTTTAAAGTACTGAAAGGGAAAAATCTACAACCAAGATTACTCTACCTGGCAAGGATCTCATTCAAATTTGATGGAGAAATAAGCTTTTCAGACAAACAGAAGTTAAGAGAATTCAGTCCCACCAAACCAGCTTTACAACAAATGTTAAAGGGACTTATATAGTCAAGAAATACAAGAGAAGAAAAAAGATCTACACAATCAACCATAAACAATTAAGAAAATGTCAATAGGAACATATATATCAATAACTACTTTAAATGTAAATTGATTAAATGCTCCAATCAAAAGACACAGACTGGCTGAATGGATACAAAAACAAGACCCATATATATGCTGTCTACAAGAAACACACTTCAGACCTCAAGACACATATAGACTGAAAGTGAGAGGATGGAAAAATATATTCCATACAAATAGGAAGCAAAAGAAAGCTGGAGTAGCAATCCTCATATCAGACAAAATAGACCTTAAAATGAAGAAGACTACAAGAAATAAGGAAGGACACTACATAATGATCAAGGGATCAATCCAAGAGGAAGACATAACAGCTGTATCTATGCACCCAACATAGGAACACGTCAATACATAGACAAGCACTAGCAGACATAAAAGGAGAAATTGACAGTAACACAAACATAGTAGGAGACTTTAACACCCCACTCACACCAATGGACAGATCATCAAAACAGAAAATTAATAAGGAAACACAAGTCTTAAATGATACATTAGATGAGATGGACTTCATTGATATCTTCAAGACATGCCATCCAAATGTAGAAAAATACACTTTCTTTTCAGTGTACATGGAACATTCTCCAGGATAAACCACATCTTGGGTCATAAATCAAACCTCAGTAACTTAAGAAAATTGAAATCATATCAAGCATCTTCTCCAACCACAATGATATGAGACTAGATATCAATTACAAGAAAAAACTGTAAGGAACACAAACACATGGAGATTAAACAACACATTTCTAAATAGCCAATTACTGAGGAAATCAAAAGGGGAATAAAAAAATTTCTAGAAACAAATGCCAATGAAAAAACGAAGCTCAACACCTAAGAGGGAATTTTGTAGCAACACAATCCTACTTCAGAAACAAGAAAAACATCAAATAGACAACCTAACTTGACACTTAAAACAACTGGAAAAAGAAGAACAAAAAACCCCCTAAATTTATTAGAAGGAAAGAAATCATAAAGATGCAAGCAGAAATAAATGAAAAAGAAATTAAAGAAACAATAGTAAAGATTAATAAAACTAAAAGCTGGTTCATTGAAAAGATAAACACAATGGACAAACCTTTAGCCAGACTCATCAAGAGAAAAAGAGAGAGAATCAAATCAACAAAATTACAAGTGGAAAAGGAGAGGCTACAACAGACAATGCAGAAATACAAAGGATTATAAGACTATCATGAATGACTATATGGCAATAAACTGGATAACCTGGAAGAAACGGACAGATTCTTAGAAAAGTTCAATCTTCCAAGACTGAGCCAGGAAGAAATAGAAATTATGAACAACACAATTACAAGCACTGAAATTGAAGCTGTGATTAAAAATCTCCCTAAAAGCAAAAGCCCAAGACCAGATGGCTTCAAAGGAGAATCCTGTTAAACATTTAAAGAGCTAATGCCTATCCTTTTAAAACTCTTTCAAAAAATTACAGAGGAAGGAACACTTCCAAACTCATTCTACGAGGCCACCATCACCCTGATACCAAAACCAGACAAAAACAGCACAAAAGAAGAAAACTACAGGCCAATATCACTGATGAACATAGATGCAAAATCCTCAACAAAATTTTAGCAAGCAGAATTCAACAACTCATCAAAAAGCTCATACACCATGATCAAGTTGGGTTTATTCCAGGAATGCAAGGATTCTTCAATATATGCAAATCAATCAATGTGATACACCAATTAACAAATTGAAAGATAAAAACCATATGATCATCTCAATAGATGCAGAAAAAGACTTTGACAAAGTTCAGTACCCATTTATGATTAAAACTCTTCAAAAAATGGGCATAGAAGGAACCTACCTCAACATAGTAAAGGCAACATAGTAAAGTAAGTTATCATATATGTATGATATGTCTACAGCAAACATTATTCTCAATGGTGAAAAACTGAAAGCATTCCCCCTGAGATCAGGAACAAGACAAAGATGTCCACTTTCACCACTATTATTCGACATAGTTCTGGAAGTCCTAGCCACAGCAATCAGAGAAGAAAAATAAATAAAAGGAATCCAGAGTGGAAAAGAAGAAGTGAAGCTCTCACTGTTTGCACATGACATGATACTGTATATAGGAAACCCTAAAGATAGTATCACAAAATAACTGAGCTAATCAGTGAACTTAGCAAAGATGTAGTATACAAAATCAATACAGAGAAATCACTTGCATTTCTCTATACTAACAATGAAAAATCGGAAAGCAAAATTAAGGAATCAATCCCATTCACCATTGCAACAAAAAGAATTATACATCTAGGAATAAACTTACCTAAGGAGACAAAAGAACTGTACACAGAAAATTATAAGATACTGATGAAAGAAATCAAAGATGACATAAACAGATGGAGAGATATTCCATGTTCCTGGATAGGAACAATCAATATTGTGAAAATGACTATACTATCAAATGAAATCTACAGATTCAATGAGATCCCTATCAACTTACCAATGGCTTTTTTCACAGAACTAAAACAAAAAATTTCACAATTCATATGGAAACACAAAAGACCCCGAATAGCCAAAGCAGTCTTGAGAAAGAAGAATGGAGGTGGAAGAATCAACCTTCCTGAGTTCAGATTACACTACAAAGCTACAGTCATCAAGACAGTACGGTGCTGGCACAAAAACAGAAATATAGACCAATGGAACAAAATAGAAAGCCCGGAAATAAACCCATGAACTTATGGGTACCTTATTTTTGACAAAGGAGGCAAGAATATGCAATGGGGCAAAGAAGCCTCTTCAATAAATGGTGCTGGGAAAACTGGACAGCATGTAAAAGAATGAAATTAACACCACACACAAAGATAAACTCAAAATGGATTAAACACCTAAATGTAAGACCAGAAACTATGAAACTCTTAGAGGAAAACATAGTCAGGACACTCAATGAGATAAATCAAAGCAAGATCCTCCATGACCCACCTCCTAGAGTAATGGAAATAAAAACAAAAGTAAACAAGTGGGACCTGATTAAACTTAAAGCTTTTACACAGCAAAGGAAGCTATAAGCAAGGTGAAAAGACAAGCCTCAGAATGGGAGAAAATAATAGCCAATGAAACAACTGACAAAGGGTTTATTTCCAAAATATACAACCAGCTCATACAACTCAATACCACAAAAACAAGCAACCCAATCAAAAAGTGGGGAAAAGACCTAAACAGACATTTCTCCAAAGAAGATATACAGATGGCCAACAAACACGTGAAAAGATGCTCAACATCACCCATGATTCAGTTCTGTTCAGTCGCTCAGTCGTGTCCGACTCTTTGCGACCCCATGAATTGCAGCATGCCAGGCCTCTCTGTCCATCACCAACTCCCAGAGTCTACCCAAACCCATGTCCATCGAGTTGGTGATGCCATCCAACCATCTCATCCTCTGTCGTCCCCCAAATGCAAATCAAAATTACAATGAGATATCACCTCACACCAGTCAGAATGGCCATCATCAAAAAGTCTACAAACAATAGATTGGAGAGGATGTGGAGAAAGGGGAATGCTCTTGTGCTGTTGGTGGGAATGTAAATTGATAGTCACTAAGGAAGACAGTATGGAGAGTCCGTAAAAAACTGGGAATAAAACCACCATATGACACAGCAATCCCACTCCTAGGCATACTCTCTGAGGAAACAAAAATTGAAAAAGACACATGTATCCCATTGTTCACTCCAGCACTATTTACAGTAGCTAGAACATGGAAGCAACCTAAATGTCCATTGACAGATGAATGGATAAAGAAGAAGTGGTGGTACATATACAGAATGGAATATTACTCAGCCATAAAAGGAATGCATTTGAGTCTGTTCTAATGAGTTGGATGAACCTAGAGCCTATTATACAGAGTGATGTAAGTCAGAAAGAGAAAGATAAATATTGTATTCTAATGTATTTATACGGAATCTAGAAAAATGGTGCTGAAGAATTTATTTACGGGGCAGCAATAGAGAAACAGACATAGAGAATAGACTTATGGACATGGGGAGAGGGGAGGGGAGGGTAAGATGTATGCAAAGAGTAAGATGGAAACTTACATTACCATGTGTAAAATAGACAGCCAACGGGAATTTGCTGTATGGCTCAAGAAACTCAAGCAGGGGCTCTGTATCAACCTAGAAGGGTGGGATAGGGAGGGACATGGGAGGGACGTTCAAAAAGGAGGGGATATATGTATACCTATGGCTGATTCATGTTGAGGTTTGACAGAAAACAGCAAAATTCTGTAAAGCAATTATCTTTCAATAAAAATAAATTAATTAAAAAGCCTCCAGGAAGAAAAGACAGATCATGTACATACCGCACTAAAAATTTGGATGACATTATCAGGCTATAAACAGCAACATTCATTGCTAGGAAAATGATGAAATAATGCCTTAAATTCTGAATTAAAAAAAAAATTCATCTTATTATTCCATACTTAGTCAATATCAATTATATATTTGTTCAGAATAGAGGCAACTTAAGGCATGTGAAGAGAAAAAATTATATAGATTTTATTGAAAACTGACAAGAATATGAAGAGAACTACCTAGTTTTAACAATGAATTAAACTTCCAAAAATGTTCTGGGTTTTCTAAATTTGTTTATTTTTTAATTCTCTAAAATTTTTTAATTTGTTTTTAATTTATATACAGTAAAAAACATTCTTTTTTGCTTCACATTTCTATAAGTTTTGAAAAATATATCGAGTTGTGTGAACACTGCTACAATTAACATATAGCACTGTTCCATTATGTCAAAATATTTCTTCACACTAGCCCCTTTATAGTCAATTCCTCCTCCACCCTCCCCCATACTGAGGAAACATTGTTCATTTCTGTAAGTTTGCCTGTTTCATGTTGTCATATAATTGGAGTCATACAGTATGTAGCCATTTAAGCCTGACTTCTTTCACTCTACATAATGCATGTAAGATTCATCTATATTATCATAAATATCAATAGTTTATTGATTTTCGTTACTAAACAGTATTCTATTGCATGAATATACCACAGTTGGTATGTCATTTGGGTAGTTTCGAGTTCTTGGTGACTATGAATAAAGTTGCTGTAAACATTTATGTACAGAATTTTATGTGAACGTAGATTCTCATTTCACCCGGGTAAATGATGAGTTGGACTGCTGAATCATATAATAAGTTTATATTTTACTTACTTTATAAGAAACTGCCAAGCTGATTTCCAAAGTGACTGGATATTGAATTTTGTTAAATACATTTTCTTCATATTAATTTGTTAATGTGTTTAATTACATTGATTGACTTTCAAATAATTAAGGCTATATTATCTGAATAAAGCCCACTTGGTTGTGATGTATTTTCCTTTTTATATATTCCTGGATTCAATTTGCTGTTATCTTGTTGAGGATTACGGTTATCCTTATAAAATACATTGAACTATTTTTATTTCTTGTAATGTCTTTGCCTGCTTTTGGTGAATGGAAATTCTGGGCCCAAAAAATAAGCTGGAAAATATGTCTTCCTTTTCTATTTTCTGAAAGAGATTTTGTGAAAATGGTATTTATTTCTTAAATGTTGGTAGAACTTACCAAAGAAACTTCCCTTTTGCTAGAGTTTTTCTTGTTGAGTGGTATTTTACCCAGAATTCAATTTCCTTAACAATGTAGAATGATTCAAGCTATCTGTTTCTTCTTGTGTGAAACTTGTTACCTTGTGTTTGCAAAGAACTGGACATTGAATTTGTCCAATTTATGGGCAGGAAGTTGTAATGTTTGTAGAATCTGCATTGATTTGTACCGTTTCATTTCTGATAATGCTAAGTGTCTCTCAATCAGTCTAGACTTTTATCAATTTTGTGAATGTTTTCAGAGAACTATCTTTTGGTTTTATTGGTTTTCTCTATTGCTTTATGTTTTCTATTCCATTAATTAATGATTTCTTTATTGATTTCTTTCTTCTTGCTTTGGGTTTATCTTACCTTTCTTTTTTTAGTTGCTTAAAGAGGAAAGCTTGCATTATTGATTTGGGACCTTTCTTCTTTTTGACTAGAACTATTTAAAGTTAAGAATTTTCCTTTAAGCCATGCTTCAGGTGAATCTCATGAAGTTTGAAATGTTGCATTTTATTTCATTTAATGTTTCAAGATAGTTTTTAATTTCCTTAATACTTCTGCTTTGACTCATGAATTATTTAAAAGTGATTTGCTTAATTCCCAAATATTTTTTAGTTTTTTCAGACATATTTAAGATGTGAGTTTCTAAAGCCATTCTATTACGGTCTGAAACATGGTTTTATTTTATTGCCTATAATGAGATCTATCATGGTGAATATGCTATGTGTACTTGAGGAGAATGTGTATTCTGCTGTTGTCAGAACATTTTATAAATGTCAATTAGGTCAAGTTGAGTGATAGTGATGTTCAGGTCATCTGTACACATAATGATTTTTTTCCTGGATGTTCTATCAATTATTGTGAGAGGAATGTTGAAATCTCCAAATATAACTCTGGGCTTATTTATAATAGTTCTTTTTTTTGAACTCTCAGTTTTTGCTTCATGTATTTTGATGTTCTACTATTAGGTTTATGCACATTTAAGATTGTTATGTCTTAGTAATTTGACATTTTATTGTTGTGTAATATTTCTTTTCCTTCCTGATAACTTTTTTATCATCAAGTATATTTTGTCTGATAATAATATAGCCACTCCAACTTTCTTTGGATTAGTGTAACTTTCAGTGATTTTGGAGTATTTCCTGGATATTTAAATATCAGGTTGTCATCATGTGTAGAAGGTTGGAGGTTTTGTTTCTTCTGGCAGGTGACCAACTTGGTTAGCTACAGACTGAAATTTTTGTCTTAGCTTATGTGGTCAGTGGCTCTAATATTAGTTCATTTTTTGAAAGTTTCACCATGCTGCTTTATGTCTGTCCCAATCATGCACCTCTCCATTGGTTTATCTGATGTTTGGTTAGGGGATTATGTAATGGTTCAGATCTCAAAGTCTTTGCTATGTGCTCCTGCTTCCCTTTGCTTATGAGGCAGCCATGTGTGTGCACCTTGGAATTAAGACTTGTCTTGATTTGTGCACAGAATTAATAGACTGCTTAGCTTTCTCTTCTTTGAGAGTTCCTCTGTGTTTTCCATATACCTTGGACTTCCTTTTCCAGATCTTTGGCTAGAAAGACATGGTTTCTCTTGGAATTTTAGCCTCCCAAGGTAGCTCACAGTTTACATCAATGGAATTGTTTGAGGGGCAAAGAGATTAAAGAGAAAATATTGAAAAAAAAAAAGTAGGAATTTTTGTGCCATACATTCTTTGGGCCACACTGGGGCACTTTTTCCTGGTTTCCCTGGCTAGAAAGCTAGATTTTTCTTAGGATTTTTGATTCTCATTTGGCCACAACTGCCATCATTCAGCTCCTCATCTGGAATCAGAGTAGGAAAAAATAGGAAACGAAATGAAACAGGGATATTCAGCACACCTTCTGGCTTGCTAGGCCTTTTTATATCCTGGCCAGAAAGATTATGTTGCCCTCAAACCTAGACAGCATATTAAAATGCAAAAATATCACTTTGCCAACAAAGGTCCATATAGTCAAAGTATGGTTTTTCCAATAGTCAGGTACAGGTGTAGGAGTCGGACCATAAAGAAAGCTGAGTACCAAAGAATTGATACTTTCAAATTGTGGTGCTGGAGAAGATTTGAGAGTCACTTGGACTGCAAGGAGATCCAACCAGTCAATCCTGAAGGAAATCAACCCTGAATATTCATTGTAAGGGCTGATGCTAAAGCTCCAATACTTTGAACAACTGATGTGAAGAGCTGCCTCATCTGAAAAGACCCTGATGCTGGGAAAGAGTGAAGGCAGGGGGAGAAGGAGATGACAGAGGGATGAGATGGTTGGATGGCATCATCAACTCGGTGGACATGAGTTTGAGCAAACTCATGGAGATAGTGAATGACAGGGAAGGCTGGTGTGCTGTAGTCCATAAGGTTGCAAAAGTCAAACATAACTGAGTGATTGAACAACAGCAACATGGGTTTTGCTTGCTCAGTGCATGGTTCCACACTGGGGCTGCTCTTCAACTGAAGATGGGGACAATGAAAGGAAAAACAATGGGAAACTCATCCTATAATGTTTGCTCTTCAAATATTGGCTTCTTTCCTGATTTGCCAATATTGTTAACTTTTCAAAGTCCTTAGGTGGTTGCTTTTTGTAATTTGAGCTGACTTTTTAGCAATAATCAACAGACATATGTGTGTGTGTGTGTGCTAAGTCATGTCCAACTCTTTGCGACCCCATGGATTGTACCCCACCAGGATCTTCTGTCCATGGGATTATCCAGGCAATAATACTGGAGCAGGTTGCCATTTATTCCTCTAAGGGATCTTCCCTACCCAGGAATCACACCCACATCTCCTGCATTGACAGGTGGATTCTTTACCACTGAGCCACCACGGAGAGAGGCTATAAAGGACTTTTCCATATTGACCAGCACAGAAATTAACCCTCCCCCATATTTTTATTTATTCCAATGCCTTTGACAACTTTATTTCCTTTTTTTTTCTTCTTTTTTGGTGTTGAAGATCTAGCAAAAAAAAAAAAGCTGATTTAAATCATTTATAACTGAATATTGGCATGTACAGTCTTTTCTTTCTTAAAATGATCTATCATAGCACAGCAACATTTTCCAAAGGCAAAACTCTATTGAGCACATATAGGCTGCCAATCCATTAATCAAAATTACACCAACACCAAAGCAGTTAGCCTCCTGTGTGCATGTTATTGTTTGTGTAATTTCATTATACTTCTGGCAACGTGTACATGTTAGTTGTTTCTATTTTGGTTTAAGAAACTCTCTTATATTAGCCACATGAAAAATCAAGTGTGAAATCCTTCCAGATAAATGTCAGTAGACAAAGTTTTCTTCTATAGCACTCAAAATATTTTGGTTTCTAATAACACACATATTTCTTAGATTATTTTTGGTAAAATGTCATAGTCAACAAATTTTAACTTTTGTATGTTTTAATAACATATACAGATAGCTTACCAGCCTGTTTGATTATAAGCATGGAGCACATCATCTTTGTCTTTGGCCCTAACCTATACCTTGCATTTGACTATAACATCTTCCGCACAAGCACTTATGTATGGTTTTCCCAATTATATATAATCCAGAAATGCCCTTGCACACAAATGTAGAAAGATCAGATGAATCCTTCTAGGTTTATAAGCTACTCCTCTGGAAACAAACTCTGTTTCTACATCACATTTTCCGTACTTGTCATATTATCATCAGCTGCTTCTACATACCCGAAGAGTGCTAACGACTGATCGATAGCCCGGACATGTCTGGCCGTGGCCTACACGTGCCCTGGGTAGTTCATTTATTTGCCTCGGTGGATTTGCTAGAGTGGAATTTAATCAATAGCTAATTCATTAATTCTGGTCCTCAAGAATGTAGAGACTGCGCTGGATGAAGATAGCTGTCTGGTGCTGGCTTTGACTGAAATATGACAGACACTGCCACTGACAGCTTCGCTGGGTGCTGGGTTGCCTCTGAAGTTCACTTATTTATTCTCCATAAGTAGATAAGCGAAGAGAAGAACATAAACCAGGAAAAGGTTTTATTACATGACTGTTAGTATTCCAAAATGCATGATTTCCAGGCATGAGGCTCAAGGGAAAGCAGAGAAAGGGAGAAAGACAGAGAACACAGATCATGTCTCTCATTGTCTTTAGTGGGAACCATGGCGATTTTTACAGTTCCAGATCAGTTTGGGGCTGTATTATTGATGAGAAATCAGAGACATAATGTCTTTGTAATACTCACAAATAATTGTTTAAAATTTTCCCTCAAGCTCCGAATAATATAAATGATATTTTCGCACACCAGCTTCTGAGAAGTCTTCATGATAATAGCACAGATTCCGTGTCTCTAAACGACACTTAAACCACTATCATCATTTAGAAATCCCCCTGTATAAAAATTTCAGAGTACATAACTGGGGGTTGAGGATGGCATGAATGGTCAAATCTGGTTGAAAAAGAACTTTTTTGCCTCACCAAATTTGAGGTGAAACTTTGAGTCTTCTATATTTTTATACTATGACACTGGCTGTCAGGAAATCTCTTCTAGGATTGTTTCCCCTCTCTGACTGTTTCAGTGATTGATAGCTTGAATACTGAAGTGATTTTACAATTAAACATTTTTAAGTCATGCTTTATGTTATGTTTTTAAATGAGGAGTATGCTGGGCTGTAGATGTAGAATTTCAGATCACCTCTTCACCCATATTCTAAACTTTACTTCTTGCCAGTATGGACAAGTTGAGGTAGCTTCTTTTAATTTAATTTTTATGGTATATTGGAGTATGGTTGATTTACAATGTTGTGTTAGTTTCAGGTGTACAACAAAGTGATTCAGTTACACATATACATATATACACTCTTTTTCAGATTCCTTTCCCATATAGATTATTACAGAATATTGAGTAGAGTTCCCTGTGCTATACAGTAGGTCCTTGTAGGTTATGTGTTATATATATAGTAGTGTGGGTATGTTAATCCCAATATCCCAATTTATCTTGCCCCCTCACCTTTCCCCTTGGTAACCATAAATTTGTTTTTAAAGTCTGTGGATCTGTTTCTGTTTTGTAAATAAGTTCATGTGTATTATATTTTTTAGAGTCTACATATAAGTGATATCATGCAATGTTTGTCTTTATCTGTCTGCCTTACTTCACTTAGTATAATCATCTCTAGGTCCAGTCATGTTGCCGCAAATGTCATTATTTCATTCTTGTTATTATTGAATAATATTCCATTATATTGATATGTAAATGTACCACATCTTTATCCACTCCTATGTCAATGCACACATATGTGCTTCCATGTCTTGGCTATTATAAATAGGGCTACAGTGAGTACTGAGGTGCATGCATCCTTTTGGACCATGTTTTTCTCCAGATATATGCATGTGCTGTGCTTAGTCACTCAATTGTGTCCCGCTCTTTGTGCCTCCATGGACTGTAGCCCACCAGGTTCCTCTGTCCATGAGGATTCTCCAGGCAAGAATACTGGGATGGGTTGCCATACCCTCCTCCAGGGGATCTTCCCAACCCAGGAATCAAACCCAGGTCTCCAGCATTGCAGGTGGATTCTTTATCGTCTGAGCCACCAGTGAAGCCCCCAGATATATGCCTAGGAGTGAGATTGAAAGGTTGTATGGTAGCTCTATTTTTAGTTTTTGAAAGAATTTCTATACTGTTCTCCATAGTGACTGCACCAATTTACAGTCCCACCAACAGTGTAGCAGGGTTCCCTTTTCTCTACACTCTCTCCAGAATTTTTTGTTTGTAGAATTTTTGATGATGGCTGTTCTGACTGGTATGAGGTAACACCTCACTGTGTTTTTGATTTGCATTTCTCTAATAATAAGTCACTCAGTCGTGTCCAACTCCTTTCAACCCCATGGAAGAGTGTATGGAATTCTCCAGGCCAGAACACTGGAGTGGTTGGCTCTTCCCTTCTCCAGGGAATCTTCCCAACCCAGGGATTAAACCCAGGTCTCCCTCATTGCAGGCAGATTCTTTACCAGCTGAGCCAGAAGGGAAGCCCAATAATTAGCAATATTGAGCATCTTTTCATGTGACTCTTGGGCCATTTGTATATCTTCTTTGGAGAACTATCTATTTAGATTTTCTGTCCATTTTTTGATTGGGACGGGAATTTTCTGTTTCAGTCTAAAGGATATGAGAACACCTCTCAAAAGGCATCACTTGGAGTGTATCTAGTACTGTTGTACACATTCAATCAATAGTCTTACAATCATAATATCTTTCAGTAAATATTATTTTTCTGATGGCCAGTGAATTCTGATCATCAAACTCATTGTTTGATCAGAAGACCTTACAGAATATTGAGCTTATTCTTAAGACTATGCCACCACTATTTCCATTTTCTTACTTCCTTCTCTTTCCCAAACTCCTTCTAACTTCTCTACGTTTTGCAGCTCGCAGAGAAGCAGCTCAGTCACTGAGATTTTGAGAGGCTTTGTATGCATCTCCACAAAATCCAGCTTTCCTCCCAATTTACTCTGGCCTTTAACTGCTTCCTGAATACTCATTGGTTTCTTTCATTCCAAAATCCATTCATTGATTGTGAATGTCCTCAACAGAAAGGCTCTCTCCTACTCAAATAGTTCATTCTCACAGTTTGCATCATACTGATGTCTCAAAGATCTCTAGCCCCGTTTTCTCCTTAAACTGTAGTCCCATGTATTCAGTTTTGTATCAATGCTCTATAGTGATAGCCACCCATCACTCCCATAACCTCAAGCCTCAGAAGTTAATTTTCAGCTAACTCATCTTTTCCAACATCCAGTTCTGCAGAGGTACCACTACCTTGCATATGATCACAGACATCTAGCTTTGATTTTTTTAATCTCCTGATTTCACTCAATATCGATTTTAGTCTATCTTCTTTTGGAGCATCTTCTCCTATCTGTCCCTCTTCTTCATTTCTACCATCATAACCCTAGTTCATTTTTTTGTCATTCAAGTTGATTTACCTATTTTAATTCAATGAGATATAAGAAGGAAAGGTTTTACTTTTGCCTATTCCTTGCTACCTAAACATAGTCTTTTGGATGTCCTTTCCCTAACTCTTAAAAAAAACCTCTCAGACATACCTTATGGCTTTCAAATTGTTTTTAGTTATGAGCCTCACTTTAGTAGTTAAGATTCATGATCAAGTATTAAAAGTTCATTCCATCTCCAGTAAAATATTAAGTTCATATATGATTCAAAAATCCTACCATTTCACAGGCTCAGACCTGATCTCAGCTTGCCCTTTCTCTCCTCCTACTCTTTCTTGCCTATTTCCTTTCATCCAGCCATGTCTCTTTCCAACATTATTGCTTTACTGCCATTGCTGGGTAGCCTTCCAAGCCCTCTGTGTGGCAGGTAGCACTTTCTTGGACAAGTCTCTGTTTTCCTTGAGAGGACTTTTGAGAATCTCCACAGTCAAGTTCCCTGATATAAATGTCTTCTGCAACTGATCAGTGGTGGCAACAGAGCAGAACATCCCAGAGACTCTCCTTACTGGAGTTCCTTCACACCAAAAGCCTGCCATGGTGGGTGGTATATGTAAAGGGGGCTCACACCTCACCATCTTGCAAGATATCCATTAGCTCTTGGGAAACTCATTCATCTGTGCCATGCTAAAGATTGATGGTATGCCAGTCCTGTCGTGCCTATCATTACAGCTGCTCTGGACAATATCTGGCCATTAGAATTCTCTAGCTGAAAAACAAGCACCTGTTCTTTGGTCATATAGGATGCCAATCCCCATGTCAAGTTAACCCCTAAGTTTCTTTCTATATTCCCCTCCAGGGACAGTAGCAATTTGGCTTAGATATTTCTGTTTCTCAGGAGGTACCAACCATGAGAAGCAAGTGTTTCCAGTTTTTCTGAGTGATGTATTTAGAATGTCTTCCTCAGCCTATAGTGTGTTTAGGGGTGGCCTGGGGATGGATTTTAACATCACTCTTCACTAAATAAATCACTCCTCTCTTACACTGTGGCTCAAAAATTTCCAGTGATTTTCCAATGCACTCAAAAAATGAATCCAAAGTTACTTCTGTGTTTTAAAAAACCCTGCATGATCTGCAGTCGCCCGTCCCACCCTCCCAACACCCACCTGATTCATTTTCCATCATTCTCTTGCTCACTCCAGTTCTTTCCCATTAGATTCTTTGATTGTCCTGCAACAAGTCAAGTGCATGGTTGTCTCAAAGCCTCTCTACCTCCTGCTCTCTCTGCCTAGAAACTCCTGTTCACATGCTTTGTCCCTTCTCCCTGCACAGAAGAACCAGGCCTTCTCAGACCACCAGTTTGACATATTGTATACTTACATATATGTTTACTCTTTCATCTTCTCCCAGCAAAATGTAAGTTTATGAAAAAAGGAACTTTGTCGTATTTATTCATAATTATATTATTAAAACAATGCCTCACCTATAGGAGATACTTAATAAATATTCATTAAATTTCCTTCTTTCCAAAACTCTCCAAGATTTCTATTTATTTGGGATTGGTTTGGGTTTTGCATCAATGTTAATGGATAGTTTTATCCTCAGAACTCAGCAGAATCTTTCTGATCCCTTTTAAAAACAAGATACTTATCAGTCCTAAAGGGAGAAACTCATGTGTCATCCTCAGCTTGGAGCTAAACTGAAGTTCCTAAACAAGAGAAAGATCTATTAAACATTCCTTCACATTTAAATTCCTGATGTAGCTCACTGATAATTTCTCCCTGCCCCTCTTCTCTCCCACTCTCATCTGCCAGGTATTAGTTCTAAAAGGGCTTTTTATTCTGCTAGTGACATCCTGCACAATCACCTTATTTCACCATCAAATTCCTCAACATAGTATTTGAGGGGCTTCATAAACTTTCTTCTTAAATTCTGATTGACCTTCCATTATTGCTGGATGTTGATAATTCACTCATCAAGTTGGTCCCATTACTCATCTATATATGGCTAGGCTATTTCCTCCCTCTTATTTTTGCTTATGTGTGTCTTCCTGCTCAGAATTTTTCCTTCCTCCTGTTCCAATTCAAGTCCACATCTACTTCTCCCATGAAACCTTCGCTGTTAGTCTAGGCACAATGGTCTTTGTTTGGTGTCTCTGTAATACTTCAAGGATATAAATACAATCAATCCTAAAGAAAATCAACTCTGAATATTCATTGGAAGGACTGATGCTGAAGTACTAATATTTTGGCCACCTGATGCAAAGAGTAAGCTCACTGGAAAAGACCCTGATGCTGAGAAAGATTGAGGGCAGGAGGAGAAGCGGGTGACAGAAGATGAGATGATTGGATGACATCACCAACTCAGTGGACATGAGTTTGAGCAAACTCTGGGAGATAGTGAAGGACAAGGGAAGCCTGACCTGTTACAGTCCATGAGGTCACAAGGAGTCAGACTTGACTCAGTGACTTGACAACAACAATGTAATACTTTTAGCTTGAACTACATGCTTAAACACTTGACTTTATACTGCTGTAATGGCAGCCCACTCCAGTCCTCTTGCCTGGAAAACCCCATGGACGGAGGAGCCTGGTAGGCTACAGTCCGTGGGATCGCGAAGAGTCGGACACAACTGAGCGACTTCACTTTCACTTTTCACTTTCATATATTGGAGAAGGAAATGGCAACCCACTCCAGTGTTCTTGCCTGGAGAATCCCAGGGACGGAGGAGCCTGGTGGGCTGCCATCTATGGGGTCCCACAGAGTCGGACAAGACTGAAGTGACTTAGCAGCAGCAGCAGCAAAGTGTAATTTGACATGTTTCTGGTATGCATGTTTTATATCCCCTAATACTTAAGGACACACAGTTCTACCTTTTGATATTTTACTTACTACCAGTTATGCTAAGGCTTCCCTGGTGGTTCAGACGGTAAAGAGTTTATCTGCAGTGCAGGAGACCCAGGTTCAATCCCTGGGTTGGGAAGATCTCCTGGAGAAGGAAATAGCAACCCATTTCAGTATTCTTGCTTGGAAAATCCCATGGAGGGAGGAGCCTGTTAGGTTACAGTCCATGTGGTTGCAAAGAGTCGCAGGCAACTGAGTGTCTTCACTTCTTCTTAGTTATGCTAAGGCTTCCCAGGTGGCGCTAGTGGTAAAGAACCCACCTGCCAATGCAGGAGACATAGGAGATACGGGTTTTATCCCTGGGTCAGGAAGATCTCCTGGAGAAGAGCATGGCCATCTGCTCCAGGTTTCATGCCTGGAGAATCCCATGGACAGAGGAGCCTGGTAGACTACAGTCTGTAGGGTCACAAAGAGTCAGAAATGACTGAAGTGACTTAGCACATAGCACATAGTTATGCTAAACATTCTAGTGAAGAATCAAACATTCAGTAGCTTGATTTGATGGGGTTGCAAAGAATCGGACACGACTGAACGACTTCACTTTCTTTTCTTTCTTTCTATAGATAAATTTTTTGTAAAAGACAAACTTCAGATTGTCTCCCCAATATTTCACATTAGTTCATATGGTTTAAGAATGTTCCTTCTATTTTACTCTCCAACATCAAAGCAATGGTGCCATTAATCCAGTTAATGTGTGTATTTCTCAGAGATGTCTTTCATTTCAAACCGAAAGATTTTTTCAGTGTCACTCTCATGGGCTCTAATGAGAGGTGGACAGGTGCTAAGCCCCCTATTTTTCTTTGATGATGTCTATTAGTGTACCTGACTCAGATCCTCAACATCAAAACTTTTCATGCTAGTACTAAAAATATAGGTGGTCTCTCTTCCTTGTTATCCTGTTCAAAACAAGAGAAGTTACACTGACTAGAAATGGTATTTTCTAGACTTGGCTAGTTTACCAGCTTTTGTAGATGTCAGACCCTTGAATGTCACTTAAAGGTAGTCTTTTCTGTAGCTGGTTATGCAATGAATACAGAAGAGGTATCTGAAAAAATGTGGAATTAATTTTGAGAGTTGTATAAAGACCTTAGAATAATAATGGTGAATATACAAGTCACCTATGAAACTGTTCTCTCATAGGTGACATTAATTTCTTATCTACAGAGTCTTATTAGTGAATGTGTTATGTTTGTACCTCCAAGAAATCGAAATAATTTTCTTTTTTTTTCTTTTTTAGCAGTCTATTAAAATGTCAAGGTTTATCTTGACTGCTGCTTTTTAATGTAAATGTTTGGGCCTAATTGAATTCCTAATATGTAATGTCAGTTAGAATTCTGATAGAGTTCAGTAATTTGGCCTGTAAAGATAAACTTTTTCTTAAAATGGAAAGTATAACAAAAATATTACTTGACACAATGTCAGAATGATGGTCAACATAAGTTATTGTGATAATATTTTAATATTGCTCGAGTATAAGGACTAAGCTCACATGTCCTTGTTATTCTTCAAAGTAGTTATTGAAATGTTTCATAGGTAGAGCTAACCTATAACTATGTATGAATGGTTGTTATGGTTGAAAATTCTAGAATTATAAAAATCAATCTGGAATGTCATAGTTCCATTCCTGTTTTTGAAAACAATAAGAACAAAAATAATTATATTATGTTTGCCTGATGTTCTGCAGATAGTAGCCTTTCTTTACCCTGCTAAATTGCAAAATATGCCTTATCAAAATCTTTGGGGCTTTATTAAAATCTTTGCTTTCTGTTTATAGATCTTCTTAAAATACTAAAGATAGTACAGGTATGTCATCTAGGCTGAATCATTCTGACAAGTAGATGTAAGTGCTAAAATAAAGTTCTGTACATTAACCTAAGGGTAAATAACTTCATTCCAGATTGACTTTTCTGTGAAAACTTGATGCTGTGATCTCATTCAGAACAGCAGATGAAATACTAATAGATCACTGAAAATGCAGTTTTGGTATGATGTTATGCCTCCATTGTTTACCAAACCACCAAAAACGGATGCTTATGTGTTTCGAATAAATTGTGGCTCACTTTTTAAAACTCAAACATCTTCAAGAACATAGTGATATAAAGAAGTTTGTTATGGGAATCTCCAATTCCTGAATTTCTGACCACAAAGCATTATCTGATCTTGGTATATAAAGAACTATTGGAAAATTAAATCTGTTTTTGTGGGTCAAAAATTAAGATAAAGTATATTTGGAGGGAGCATATCTATTATATCAGTTGATAAAATGTATAAATATTATGCGTTGATAAATAAATTTATTGATAAATGTTATCAATTGTTAACTTATCAACTGACAAAAAAATTTTATCAATTTGGTGATGCACTTTGTCTATGTGACAAAATAACCAACAGAAGAGGCTCAAGTAAGTAGTTTTAGAGGTAGATTGTTGTTGGCATTGGTTCAGTTATCCCAAATACCTCAGGGGCATCTTTGTGCTTTGCATGGCCTTTCTCAAATGATTGCAAGATAATTGAAGTGACTGCTGAAATTTCAGACATCATATTTAGCAGAAAGAAAGAAAAGGGGAAAAGGCCACAGCCACATCAAGGAAGATAAAATTTCCTAGGGACCTTAATTAGACTCTTAACATCTTCTGGTTGCATCTCTTTGAGCAGCAGAGGGTCACATGGCTAGTCCTAGCTGAGAGAAGGAAGGCAAAGGAGTGGAAATTGTGAGTAGGGTTTAGGTCTGCTGCATATTCTAATTTCCATGCTATTTACTTTGTGTGCCTTGCTAAGTCATTTCAGTCCTGTCCAACTCTTTGCAACCATATGGACTCTAGCTTGTCAGGCTCCTCTGTTCATAGGATTCTCCAGACCAGAATACTGAACTGGATTTCCATGCCCTCCTCCAGGGGATCTTCCCCAGTTAGGGATCTAACCTACGTCTCTTACATCTCCTGCAATGGCAGGTGAGTTCTTTACCACTAGTGCCACTTGGGAAGCCCATCCTATTTACTACATCACATTATTTGTGTCTTATTTTTACTTATCAACCAAAATTTTCTGTTGATTTTACTGACTAGCCACAAACAATGATACATTCTTTTTGCCTCTGAAATTTAAAGTGGGAGACCATCAAACTCATGTCATGGTGTTATTCTCCCAAGAGCTTAAATGTTTTTAAACATAACCTATGGTGGTAGCATATGAGTGTATATATTCTTTTGCTCCAGCTTTTTCATTAGAAAGTTGTTGATGAAATAGACCTTTTGAACAAACTGGAAGACTAATTGAAAAGTAGATCAGGCTGATAGCAGCAAAGTCAAATGTTGTCTTTTTCAGAATTATTGATTATTCTGTCCATTGCAGATCCCTTCAAATTGATTGGATGTCTCCAGGGAGGCCAAGTGGCATCATTCTTGGATATGATCTCTTGCGGAAAACATGGCGTCCATGCTCCAAAACTAAGAAATTAATGAAAGACCACACTGGTGGACTCTGCGAAGCAGTGGAGTGTCAAAAACATGAACCTCTTTGTGGAACCACATGCTACTCCCCTGAGGCTAAGGTAAATCTTTTCAAACAAGTCAGTAAAATATGTTTTTCCCACTAAATTCTCTGGGCTGAAATCACCTGCTTCTTAAACCATGGTTTATCATGTTCCATATTTCCACTAGTCTAACAAGAAGACTCTGTGGAAAAGAAAGGATGCCTATAAAAATCTCATCTTCCTCATGAGCGTTTTAGCCTTCTCATTTTTCATCATCTTCATAGAAAAAAAATGAGCTTATTGAAATGATAAGGAACCTCCCAAATTTGTGCTTGACTGAGTGAGCTGAATATTCTTTACAACAAATTCATTCAGCTACAAGTGGCTGTTTTACATGACACTGATGAGTAACTGTGAGCCGGACCTTTCATGGTTTGTCTGAAATATTTTTAAACTATGGCCATTTTCAGATCAATGTTCATATTAGTTTCAGTTTAAGAATCAGATCAATAATACAGCTATACAGAGGAGTTTATAAATGGTTTTTATTGACAAATGATGCAGAAAATCCTTAGTTTGAAGATAGGATTTCACATAATGAAATAACATTCCTATTTGTCAACAACATCACACATGTAATGACTAAAGCTACTACTAAATTCAAAAGATTCATTACAAAAGGACTCAGTAATTAAGAAAGTGAGTTGTTGAAGTAATATGGATCAAAATGCTTATTATTATTGCTGACACTGGCTGAGCAGTTGTTGTCTAAGTAATGGTATAAAAATAGTAGTGACTAACTCTACTTTTTTTTTTGACATTTAGGCTCCAGAATTGTCATTAAGCCCAAGTTTTATGTCATTTTAAGCCATTAAATATGTGCCATCTGGTGAATATAATTTCATAAAATGAAATGAAATTTAGGATTTCTGAGAGAAAAACATGCTAGAATAAATTTTACTATTAAAAACATTCTCCAAGAGAAAGAAAACTTTGATGCTTTAAACAAAGTCTTACTTTTGTTTTAAGGATTAAGGGCACATGCAGGTTTTGTCAGTGAAAGAGAATAAAGGAAGTCAATTACAATCTCAAGAGAAAAAAATTTGTTCATAAATTTCTGTCTGTGGTTAACAATCAATATGTATTTCCTGGGTGAGAGGTTGAAATGAGGTAAAATATAGACTTCTTGTGAGTCTAAGGGCCTTTTGGCTAAATCATTATATACATCAGAATCATCCATAATAGTTATACAAGCTTCCCCATTTGATTACAACCATGGATCTCAAACCCCAGTGAGCATCATACCTGAAGGTCCCACCCCCAGAGTAAGTCTTGGATACAGCATGAGAATTTGCATTTCTAACAGGTTTCCAGGTGAGGCCTCCTTCATCTGGTCCAGGGACCGCACTTTGAGAATCACTAGATTACAGAATTACTTCTGGAAAACCTAGAGCAAGAAACAGCCTACCTATTTCAATATTAGCTACACATTACCAGCTCAAGTTACTAAAATTGTTTTCTTAGCCAATGAACTTTAAGATTAAATTAGAAGATTAAGAAATACTCCGTTCAGGGGCAAACATCTCAAAATAAATAATTTCTTGAAAATGTTCCCTTTGGGGCCCCCTCGATGATCAAAACCAGAGAGTGTTAGAAGAAAGGCATAAGTTTTATGTGACTGAAGGAGCCTGAGAATGGCATTAACAATGAAAATATGGAAGGAAATCAGATGTGAGGACCCATCAATAAATAAATATTTGAATATTTAAAAGAGTGGAAAATCCTAGAGACTCTGAAGGAAAAGACTGGTGGATGTGCTTTGGTGTCCAGGAACTCTGTACGTGAATGGAACTTTAATAGATGCTTTAAGATTATACAACGCACGGTACAATTTTAGATTACTGTCATAAAACAAGAAGAAGGTGTGTATTGTTTTACCCTGCAAGCAAAAATGACCACCATTCCTAAATCCCAAATAAACACAAAGAGTTTTTCCTTAGTTCTTTAAAATGGAGTGTAATTTGAAATTTTACTTTTCACTCAGAATGTGGAATCAAAGAAGAGTCATGCAGTTTGTCCTTGGAATCAGACTGATTTTGAGTCTTCATTGCTGATAACTAAACAACAAAACCAGCTTATTCCAGTTGGTTTACTAGGGCTTCCTGAGGAACCAGAGAAATAGATTTCTGCCCAGTTTCTTTGCTCTTTGGTCACTTCTGAGAAATGAATGAAGTACTAAGCTTACCTTCAGACTTAGTTATTCCATACTCTACTCCCTTTGGATAGAGCATGAATCAAATGTTGGTGCAGGCTGAATTAGCAATGAGCAAAGAGGAAAAAGAGAAGCACCTCTTAAACAGTGGTTGATTTTGTCTGCCACAGGAAGCATCTATCTAATTAATGTAACTTATGCCAAGTACAGGTTCTCAGCTACATCTCAGCATTGTCCAGTGTCTCATTTGTTCTAGATACAGAGTATCAGTCTCTCATACCTCAAGTGAGCATGCAAAGTAATTATTTGATTGCTCGAGCACATAGTTTCTTCCATAGCTCCTGGAGAAAACACATTGTTAAAAGGGCTTTTCAAAATTAATTTCCATATAAATTTCCTTTTATATAGATACATGTATATATGTATACATACATATATATATATACACACATTATATATACATACATACATAAATACACATATATACATACATTTTATATATATAATGTTGGACACTGTTGAGATTGCCATGTCTGAAGATTGGGTTCACCAATAAGTGATCGTATAAATTAGTATAAGGAAAATGCAAGGTATTAAAAAAAAAGATCAATAAGAGACAGGTTTCCATAGATGTGGTGCTGTTTGACAATCATTAAAATAAAAACATATATATATATGAAAGAAATTGTTCATTTGCAACTCAAAATCATCTTCACATTGGAAGCACTGACATTCAAAAGATAATTCATATTTATAGCATATTATAATAGAGCACAAAGCATGGTCGAAGGCTAACAGAAACTACATTGTATCGAATTGCAATGATAGAATTTGAATGATATTCAGAATATGTATTTTTTAAACCTTTGAATTTTTATCAGAAATATGCTACATTTGATCTAAGGTCAAGGCCTTATTATATAATAACAGTATCACATTAGATATGGTAGTATAATACTCTTAATAAAACTATTTCTTTTACACCTGATTCTCAAATTTCAGGTTTGTTGTAGTGGAGCTCTCTATGACCCTCAGCCTGGACATGCCTGTTGTGAAGACAAGTACATAGCATTTGTTTTGAACTCAACTGGAGTTTGTTGTGGTGGCCGCATACGAGAGACACAACCAAATCATCAGTGTTGCTCAGGGTATT
Source organism: Okapia johnstoni (assembly GCA_024291935.2). Classification (NCBI taxonomy): domain Eukaryota; kingdom Metazoa; phylum Chordata; class Mammalia; order Artiodactyla; family Giraffidae; genus Okapia; species Okapia johnstoni. The sequence goes on from CM044322.1 coordinate 57,788,654, forward strand.
ATGTTAGAATCCTACCAGGTAAGGATCATTTCCAGGTGTACTCAGTAATCTTGGGAACCAGAAGAAGCAAACACATGACTTATGTCAGTGAACTGTTTTAAGCACCTCCCCACCAAAAAAAATACATAGCTAACATTAGCCACTAACACATAGCCAATGTTTGGTTTTAAATATTATTTCTTGTTTCAGCTTTCTTTAAATAGAAGCAAGACACAGCACAAACCAGAGAGGAAATACAAGGGACTCAATATATGTACTACATAAAGAAATATATCTGGAGAGCTGGATAACTGCCTTTTTTGTGACTTTATTCACATGGCTGAGTACTTGATCATAAACTGAATTTCTTGGTATATCACTCCATGAAACTGTTCTCCATTTCTATTCTGAATGGTGCATGCATTGTTCCTTATTGTTGCTGTTCAGTCACTCAGTCATGTCTGACTCTTTGTGACCCCATGGACAGCACCTTGCCAGGCTTCCCTGTCCTTTACCATCTCTCAGAGCTTGCTCAAACTCATGTCCATTGAATCAGTGATGCCATCAACCCATTTTGTCCTCTGTAGTCCCCTTCTCCTCCTGCCTTCAATCTTTCCCAGCATCAGAGTCTTTTCCAATGAGTTGGCACTTTGCATGAGGTGGCCAAAGTATTGGAGTTTCAGCTTCAAAATCAGTCCTTCTAATGAATATTCAGGATTGATTTCCTTTAGAATTGACTGGTTTGATCTCCTTGCAGCCCAAGGTATTCTCAAGAGTCTTCTCCAACACCACAGTCCAAAAGCATCAATTCGGTGCTCAGCCTACTTTATGGTCCAACTCTCACATCCATATATGACTACATAGCTTTGACTAAACAGTCCTTTGTCAGCGAAGTAATGTCTCTGCTTTTTAATATGCTATCTAGGTTGGTTATAGCTTTTCTTCCAAGGAGCAAGTGCCTTATTTCATGGCTGCAGTCGACATCTGCAGTGATTTTGGAGCCCAAGAAAATAAAGTCTCTCACTGTTTCCATTGTTTCCCACTTCTATTTGCCATGGAGTGATGGAACCTGATGCCATGATCTTCATTTTTTGAATATTGAGTTTTAAGCCAGTTTTTTCCTCTTTCACTTTCATCAAGAGGCTCTTTAGTTCCTCTTTGCTTTCTGCCATAGGGTGGTGTCACCTGGATATCTAAGGTTATTGATATTTCTCCTTGCAACCTTGATTCCAGCTTGTGATTCATCCAGCGTGGCATTTTGCATGATGTTCTCTGCATAGAAGTTAAATGTGCAGGGTGGCAATATACAGCCTTGATGTACTCCTTTCTCAATTTTGAACCAGTCTGTTATTTCATGTCTGGTTCTAACTGTTGCTTCTTGACCTGAATACAGGTTTCTCAGGAGGCAGGTAAGGCTGTCTGGTATTCCCATCTCTTTAACACTTTTCCACAGTTTGTTGTGATCCACACAGTCAAAGGCTTTAATGCAGTCAATGAAGCATAAGTAGAGGTTTTCTGTAATCCTCTTGCTTTTTCTATGATCCCACATATGTTGCCAATTTGATTTATGGTTCCTCTGCCTTTTCAAATCCAGCTTGAACAAGACAACAATTGACATTTATAAAATATTTATGAAACAGCAAGCATCTGGCAGGCTCTGTATTCAAGATTTTAATTATGATATGATACCATATATATTTTTCACAACTATATGCCACTGGTATTTTATCTAAAGTTTCCAAACATAGAAAGAGGTTCAAAAAGAATCAATAACATGCCCAGATTCACATAGATTAATTAATTTTGAAAACCTTCCTTTGTTAAAGTACTATTATTTATTATTCTTCCACAAAGATGCTTTCATAATTCTTTGTAAAAATACTACTTTTTTCTAATTATTATGCAAAAAAAATACTTTCATAATTAAGGAACTCTTAATTAACTGGATTTTCCAAGTAAGAAAACACAATAGTGATGTAACTAAGGATCAAAGTCTTTGTTATACTACAAGTCATAGTGTTAGGCAACCAACCATACAATGTCAAATGCTTTACTCTCTTAAAATAATTCTCACTTTGGGAATTTTCAACTATATTTCACATCTTTCCTCCTTTGCAAAAAAAAAAAAATTGCCCTGAAAATTACAACCACAGATGTGAGATGAAAATTTTCTGCTATCCCATCCTTCCCATTCTTCAGACCAATAGGTCATATTAGGCTTTTCTCTAATTGCATTTTCATCTCTAAATCACATTAAAATTTTTAGTAAGTTGTGATTTGCAAAGAATTGTCCCAACTCTGAAAAATATCCACTTTGCCTTAAAATTGATGAAAATCACTTGGTTACATTTGTCAAAGCTATAAACACCTGGGAGATTTGCCCATCATCTTTCTCAATCCTAACACAAATTGTCAGATCTTGAACTAAGAAAACAATCTACTTTTATCCTATTTCCAAATCAAATTCAACTTTTTTTCCCCAAAGAATGTCCAAAAATGAAATAAGTCCTGGAAGCTCAAAGGTCTTTTATTGATATTATACAAGCCTTTCTGTTGAGTATTGGCCACATTTGGATCTTTTAAGTGGTTAATTTTTCAGAGGATTAGGATGCCTACCTTGATATCAAAGGGAAGAAATGCAATCTTATGGGATAATCAAAGAGAATGTTTTGCTCCAATCACTAATCTCAATGTACCTAATTGAAGATATTATATTGTGACCTCAGTCTTCAGCCAATGGTCTTTATTACCTGGTTTAACACTGTTTACATCATGAAAGAAAAACATGTTGATCCCAAACCATCTTATTGTTTGGTGGTTTTAGCCACTAAGTTGTGTCTGGCTCTTTGCAATCCTGTGGACTGTAACTTGCCAGGCTTCTCTATCCATGGGATTTCCCAGGCAAGAATATTGGAGTGGGTTGCCATTTCCTTCTCCAGAGGATCTTCCCCAGCCAGGGATCAAACCCGCATCTCCTGCATTGCAGGCAGATTCTTTACTGCTGAGCCACCAGGGAAGCCCCAAACTATCTTATATTTCAATATAATTAAAATCCACTCAGTAGCCTGCCAGTTCAAGACTGAGACAGATCTAGGCATTTTGATATTTCTAGACAAGTCTGAAATATTGGTGAATAATATTTACCTCCTTTTGGTGAATAATGTTGACTTCATTTTTTCTTACAACTTTCCTCCACAGAACCCCATAACAAAGAGCAGCAGAGAAAAGAATGCACTTTCCACTCCCCTTTTTTTATAAATATGCTAATGACCTCAAGCTAAATGTTAATGTGGGTCATTCTTTGATAAGAATAACAATTAACTGTTAAGACTGCATGGTAGCTTTTAAAGAGAAAACATTTTCAAGACTGTCGTGAAATAGACTCATTTTGAGAGGTTAATGAGAAGGTGACTGATCCTTGTATCTTATGTCTAATAGCCCTTTTTTGAGGGGAAAAAATCAGTTTTACTTCTCATTGATATAATCCACACCTCTTTTTATGAAGCCTTTTCTTCTGTCAGTAACTGAATAACATTCTGGGGATTCAGGAAAATATGACTGAAATATATAATTGATATTTGTTATACTCAGAAATAGATTTTTTTTTTAAAGGATTGGTTTTCCCAATATAAGTATATACACTGTTCTTCTAAGCCCACCATTGTCCTAAGTGATGTTTAATTAACTGATGGTGCCCCTGGACCATGTGACACATTATGGTAAAGAAAGTCTGCCAACAAGGGACACTGCACATTCTTTAGCTGTAAAGATTTAAGAAATGGGAACTACATTGCAGACCAGAGAGGAGAAACCTCTCACCTAGGAAAACATAACAAATACAGTTACTTCACTGTTCACAGTAAATCCTTTCTCCTTTTCCCTAGGTAGTTCATATAAGTAGAATCATATAATATTGGTCCTTTTGTGACTGGCTTATTTCACTTAATGTTTTCAAGGTTCATCCATGTTGTAGCACATGTCAGAATTTCCTTCCTATTTCAGGTTGAATAATATTCCACTGTATGTATTTACAACATTTGGTTTACCTGTTCATCTGAGGATGGACATTTGAGCTGTTTACATGTCTTGACTCTTGTTAATAAGGCTGTTGTAAACATTGCTGTACAACTATCTATTCAAGTCCTTGCTTTTAATTTTTTGGCTATATACCCAAAAATGGAATTCCTATATTATACGGTAACTCTATGTTTAATTTTTTGAGGAACTGCTATAGTGTTTTCCATAGCAGCTGCACCATTTTGCATTCTATTTTTTTTTTTTATTTAAATAAAGAATAGTGTTTTTTTTTTTTTTTTAATTTTAATTTATTTTATTTATTTTTTTTATTTTAGTTGGGGGCTAATTACTTTACAATATTGTAGTAGTTTTTGCCTATACATCGACATGAATCAGCCATGGGTTCACATGTGCTCCCCCTCCCAAACCCTCCTCCCACCTACTCCTCCCCCTCCCATCCCTCAGTGTCATCCCAACGCTCCATCCCTGAGCATCCGTCCCATGCATAGAACATGGAATGGTGTTTCTGCTTCACATATGACAATATACATGTTTCAATGTTATTGTCCCAGAACGTCCTCCAACCCTCACCTTCTCCCTCAGAGTCCACAGGACTGTTCTATGCATCTGTTGTCTCTTATTCTGTCTCGCATATAGGGTTACCATTACCATATTTCAAATTCCATATACATGCATTAGTATACTGTATTGGTGCTTTTCTTTCTGGCTCACTTCACTCTGTATAATGGGCTCCAGTTTCATCCATCTCAATAGAACGGATTCAAATGTATTCTTTTTAATGGCTGAGTAATATTCCATTGTGTATATGTACCATTTTGCATTCTAAACAGCAATGCACAGGGTTCCAATTTCCCCATTTTCTTGCTAACACTTGTTGTTTTCTGTTTTTGTTTTGTTTTTATAGTAACCATAACTGGGTGTGAAATAGTATCTCATTGTGATTTTGATACACATTTCCCTAATAATGCATAATATTGAACTTATTTGTGCTTATTGGTCATATGTATATGTATATATCTTCTTTAGAGAAATGTCTACATGTATCCTTTGTGTGTGTGTGTGCTTAATTGCTCAGTCATGTCTGACTCTTTGCAACCCCATGGACTGTAGCCTGCCAGGCTCCTTTGTCCATGTGGATTCTCCAGGCAAGAATACTGGAGTAGGTGGGATGCCATGCCCTCCTCCAAGGGATCTTCCCAACCGAGGGATTGAACCAAGGTCTCCCACATTGCAGGCAGATTCTTTACCATCTGAGACACCAGGGAAGCCCATATGTATCCTTTGCCCATATACTGATTGGATAGTGTTTTTGCTGTTGAGTTGTAGAAGTTCTTTATGTATTCTGGATATTGGTACCTTATTAAATATATGATTTACAATTACTTTCTCCTATGGGTCACAGTTTTAATCAGTTGGTAGTATCTTTTCACGGAGAAGGTAATGGGACCCCACTCCAGTACTCTTTTGCCTGGAAAATCCCATGGATGGAGGAGCCTGGCAGGCTTCAGTCCATGGGGTCGCTAGGAGTCGGACACAACTGAGCGACTTCGCTTTCACTTTTCCCTTTCATGCACTGGAGGAGGAAATGGCAACCCACTCCAGTATTCTTGCCTGGAGAATCCTGGGGATGGCGGAGCCTGATGGGCTGCCGTCTATGGGGTCGCACAGAGTTGGACACGACTGAAGCGACTTAGCAGCAACAGCAGCAGTATCTTTGCATGCCTAACACTTTTAATTTCGATGAAGTCTAAATGATCTATTTTTCTTGTTATTGCCTGTGCTTTTGGTGTCATATCCAAGAAATTATTGCCAAAGCCAATGTCATTAAACTTTCCTCCTATGTTTTCTCTTTAAAAATGTATAGTTTTAGCTTTTACATTTAGGCCTTGGGCCCATTTTTATTTAATTATTTATATGGTATAAGATACGGGTTCAACTTCATTCTTTTCATTTGGATGTCTAGTTTTTCCACTGACATTTGTTGAAAAGAGGGTCCTTTCCCCCCAGTGAATGGTCTTGACATCCTTTGGGGAAATCATTTGATTATATATACAAGGTTTTATTTCTGTGCTCTCTATTTGGTTCCATTGGTTTATATGTCTGTCTTTGTACTAGGATCACATCATTTTGATTACTGTAGCTTTACTGCAAGGTTTGAAATCAAGCAATGTGAGATTGCCAACTTTGTTCTTTTTTAAGATTGTTTGGCTATCTGAGGTACCTGGAGACTCCATTTGAATATTAAGGTTGATTCTTCTATTTCTGCAAGAAGTATTATTGGGATTTTAATAGGGATTGCATTGAATCAGATCATTTTGTATAATATTAACATATTAACAATATTAGCTCTTCTAATCCTTGAATGTGGACTATCCAGTTTAATCCTAATTTCTTTTAGCCACAGTTTGTAGTTTTCACTGTACATTTCCTTTACCTCCTTGATTAAGCTTTTTCTTAGGTGCTTTTATATTATTGTAAATGAAACTGTTTTTTAAATTTCCTTTACAAATTTTTCATTTTTATAATATATATTTTGTATGTTGACTTTATATCCTGAAACTCTACTGAATTCTCGTATTAGTTCAGATTGGGTTTTGAGTGTGAAATCTTTAGGGTTTTCTACCCATGAAATTACATTGTCTGTGAACAGAGATAAATTTTACTTCTTCCATTTCAGTATGGATGCCTTTTATTTCTTTTTCTTGCCAAATTGCTCTGGTTATCCTTTAAATATTATGTTGGATAGAAATGGTGAAAATCAGATCCTTGTCACCTTCCTGATCTTAGAAGAAATGATTTCTTGAGTATAACATTAATTGTAGGGTTTTCTCATATGCTTTTTATTGTGTTGAGGTATTCTCTTCTACTTCTGGTTTTTTTAATGTTTTTCTAATAGAAAAGTTTTGAATTTTTTCAAAATGCTTTTTCTGTACAAGTGAGATGGCCATGTGTTTTCCTTCTTTCATTTCACTAATATGGTGTATTACAGTGAGTGATTTTTGTATGTTGAATTATCCTTGCATTTCAAGAATAAATCCCACTTGGTTATATTGTATAATTCTTTTAATGTGCTACTGAAAGAAAGAAAGAAAGAATGTTTGAGAGAATTCTCCAGTGAAGCCATTTAGTAAAGGATTTTTCTTTACTGGGAGATTTTGCTTAGTGATTCAATCCTGTTACTAGCTATCAGTCTATTCAGATTTTCTATTTCTTCATGATTTAGTCTTGGTAGGTTACAGGCTTCTAGTATTTGTCCATTTCATCTAGTGGGATGGGTTTATGACCAATAAATTTTGGACAAGAAAGACCTTAGGATGCAACTGGAGCCCATTATACAGAGTGAAGTAAGCCAGAAAGAAAAACACCAATACGGTATACTAATGCATATATATGGAATTTGAAAGATGATAACGATAACCCTATATGCGAGACAGAATAAGAGACACAGATGCATAGAACAGTCTTATGGACTCTGAGGGAGAAGGTGAGGGTGGGACAATAGCATTGAAACGTAGAGTATCATATGTGAAACAGAACACCATTCCATGTTCGATGCATGAGACAAATGCTCAGGGCTGGGGCAATGGGATGACCCAGAGGGATGGGATGGGGAGGGAGGTGGGAGGGGGGTTCAGGATGGGGAACACATGTAAACCCATGGCTGATTCATGTCAATGTATGGCAAAAACCACTACAATATTGTAAAGTAATTAGCCCCCAACTAAAATAAATAAATTTATTCAAAAAAATAAAAAATAAAAAATAAAGAAAGAAAGAAAGACCTCAGGGATAACTGCTAGGAGTTCTTGTCCTATTTTTGTGCTCTTTATATATCTGCCCACAGTTAAATATTGTCCCATATTTTAAATATCATTTTGGTTAGCAGTTCATCTTGCTTTTACTAACCAAGTTTTGCCATATCTTAGCTTCATAAGAAGATGAGCTAATTAACAGGGATCAGGGAGTAGAGGACTATGAATTCCTGAGGCAATCCTTAGTTCTTCCCGGATCTTGTGCCTTTTCTTGAGAGGGTTTGGCAAGTTATTAACTAGATTATGCAAATCTTTTCTGGACTTTGATTTAAATCTGTAAAACCTGCCAGATTGGCCATCATATTCACATACCTTATAAGATTTAATGAAGGGATAGTGTCCAGGGATAAAGATATATTTAAGAAGAGGCAGTGGAGGAAAGAGAAAAGGGTCTGTTGAAGATGTGGGAAGGAGAAAATTAGTAAGGCAAAAGGGAGAGAAGGTCAAGGTTCAGGGGGTTAGGAAGGAGGTCAACCCAGAACTGGTCATGAGATACAAAAGGAAGGTGAAGTTTGATTTTCAGATCTTCCAATTTCTTATTAGTCTTTTCTAAGATATCCTTCAGAAAATCCATTTAAATTTTTTTTCTGTCTTCAGAGTTTTCCTATCTTTTAGACAATACTTCATACAAAAAAAAATAAGAAAGAAAGCAGACTACTGATATTTAGAATATTTGAACCCTTTCATCCCAAGGCACTAGGCAAAAAGATTATTTTATTCTTATCTCAGGTTTCCCAAAATATCATGTGAAGGGTAAATGTATATGTAACTATATCAGTGAAATTCAGTGTCCACCATAGCTCAGCAAAATACTAATATGCAGACTTGAATATAGTATTTTTACCTCTTCTCACTTAATTAACTTTTTCACTGGAAATATTTTATTTGATTAAATAAATATAGTTTGATTAAGTAAATTGTAATCAAAAGTAATATGAATTTATCAAGAATTGTTTTCTGAATACATCCCACTTTCCAAAAAAAATTATACTAAATAGATAGAAGAGTATTTGTACACAGATCTTTTTTATAATGCCACTTAATCCATGTCATCAGAACTTTATGTGCTCATGTAGTAGCAGTCAGAGAGAAAATAGGCAACATAGCCTTGCTTCTAAGTTGGCATATGTATATGTCATGTTTATACGTCTTCAACGTGTTTGTTTATATATGTTTATCACCATCAGTGCAAAATTGAAACATATTTATACACCTTCAGTGCAAAAATGTTCATATACCTTAAAGTAAAAATTTTGAAGTTGTATTGAGATTTTGTATCTCCGGTATGACAATATCCTGTCAACTGGTTGGCATCTGCAAGATCGTTGTGATAACATTTAGTTGTGAGTCAAAGCATATTTTTTTAACTCATGCAATGATGGTTATTGTCCTAAATTGACAGGTGAAGTATGTTGTCCAGATGAACAGCACAATCGGGTTTCCGCTGGCCTAGGCAACTCCTGCTGTGGCAGAATGCCGTACTCCACCTCAGGAAAGCAGATTTGCTGTGCTGGGAGGCTCCATGATGGCCATGGCCAGCAGTGCTGTGGTGGACAGATTGTGAGCAAAGATTTCGAGTGCTGCGGGGGAGAGGAAGAGGGTGTGGTATACAGTCGCCTTCCAGGTAAGGGAGCCTTGTCTACTTTTCAGTAAACGGAGAATCTGTGAAGCAGAGAAGTTGACAGATTTGCCTTAGATATAAAACATATAAGTAATGAAAGTTTATTTTAATTACATCTGATGCAACAACTAACTACACACTGTCTAATAAAGAAAAATGTAATTTCACATTTTTATGTGCGTGTGATATATTTCATAAAAACAGACCAAAACTCTTTCTTCTTGAAAAGTGTCATGTCCACCAAAAAGCAAACACATGAATGCATTGGTTCCGTACCAAGAGAATAACTCACAGCAATACTGATAAGATACAAATTTATTATTGATGATGTTTTGTACAAATTCTTTTACTCCCTTTTTGCTATAGCTATTAAATTAACATTAATAGCAATCATTATCATTGAGTACTTACTACCTAGGAGGTAACATGCCTAGTGTTTTATACATTATTACCTCAATTAATCTTTACAAAATGGTTGCTATTATTATTATTCGTGTTTTTCAATGAGGAAACTGAGGCACAGAGATTAGACATTTGTGCAAGATTACACTTATAGTCAGATCTAGATTTGGGCGTGCCTGAAAGGTATAAAATTGGGGCAATGGTCCTTAAGAAAACAAATGATGAAGACAAAACAAAATATAAAAGTAAATATTTCTAAGGGAAAAATAAATTATAAGAATTATAATTTTAATTATATAACTTCTGGCATCTCTATTTTTTTCCCCTGACATGTTTAACTTACACCCTTGGTCACCTTTTCATATAAAAATGGCTTTGTACTATAATTATCTAGAGAGAATAGAAAGATAATTATCTAGAAAGAATAGAAAGATAATTCATTATATTCTGTTACATAGTTGATCAAAATATTTTTTAATGATTTTAAGTTTATAAAAGTGACTTTAACCCTCACAACTCATCATTATAATTTTATAGAAATGTTTTATTATTGTCAAATTTAGAGAAATACCTACCAAGGATTTTTTAAGGTCTTAGGACATTTTAACTTTTTTTGTCTTAAGGTGATTTGCAGTGACTTGTCTTAGCTATTTGTTGACTTGACAACATCATTACCAGTTTTCATGGATATCCTTACTGTATGACTAAATTTATAAGTTGTATTCTGTCATAGATGCCATTGTTTTATCTACAAATGAGTAAGAAGTTTAGATTTTTCCAATATAAGTTATTTCTGTTCATAATTTGTATGATCAAAGTAATCAAATTGCTTATGCATTGCTTCAATCCTAGATCCATCATTTTCTTTTAATAGTTTCCTACTTTGGGTATGATTTGAAATTTATCTTGTTACAGTTTTCTTCTTGATGTCAGAATATTTCAGTTGATTCCATTGTTCATTTTTATAGCTTTTGTCTCATATTATATTAATTTTTCTATCTGATCTTTCTTTAAACCTTTCCTTTACATGCATGCAAATTAAAAGTTTGTGATTTCTCACATTCCTTATCTTTCCAAATTGTGGTTAAAATGACATATTTAAGCCTTGACAACTTTTTAAAGAAAGTGACTGAAATCATATAAATTTAGCTACTGAACCCAAAATAAATATTGCCCAGACTCAACTTCCCCTTGTTTTGAGTTCAAAAAGGTCCATGGCTACCCCAATCTTAATCAATATGAGGACACACATAACAGGGCAAGTTTAAAGGGCAAGAGACAGTGGCCAAAACAAATTGTAGTTACATATCATACATTTGCAAATTTCATAAAAATGTATAACCATGATTGCCTTGGAAGGGGCTCTTGCAAGCAAAGGACCTTGAAGATCAAGTTTCCTGAGCTTTAAGGTAAATCTACCCCTACAACTAGTATGTGTTCGAACTCTAGCTCCTCCAAGTTAAGATTTCGGGGCATCATAGTATCATAGTATCTTGATGAAGATGAACTATGAACTCTCCACTATCTTTCTATAATTTCTTCTCTTTTCAAAAAAAATCAAAGAATTATCCATAATACAAGTAACAATTATTTAAATTATTATAGTTTTATTGTTAAGTACCATGTTCTTGTATACATTCTCTTTTCTGTAAAGTTCTGATGTAAACTATTAAGAGGAGCTCTTCGATAATGAAGTTAATCAAAATTATTGAAAATATTGATCCTGGCTCTACCAATCTTGTCCGTTAATAAGAATATAGACTCTCAGTATTTTGGTAGCCCTTATATAAATAAGAAATGCTAAATTTAATTAAAGTAAATTTTAAATTAAAAATAAATTTAATTTAATTTAATTTTCCATAATTACATTTCAATCCTCCCAATGTGGGAAAGACTAATCTCCTCCTTTGAACCAAAAAAAACACCACCTGATTTCTGGTTATTTGTTTTTATCTTTGAATAGGCATCAAGGGTATTTTCAAGGCATTTACATCCTGTGAAGCTGTAGATCACCTCTCTGGATCCACAGTTGTATCCATCTTAGGCATTTTTAAAATCCAAACCAGTGGCATATATCTAGAGGATTTTAATATATATGCTGTCAAGTTGGCTGATAGTCATATATCACTATGTTGGTTTCCATCAACTGTCCAGAAAATAGTAAAAGTGAATAGTTGTTCTACATACAACAGAATTAGACTTCAAGTATTATATTTTCCTTGACCTGATGAATTTAAGGATTACCTCTGGATCTGTCCTATAAGCTAACAAGAAACTTGTCTTTGCCATGAAAAACAAACAAAAACAAAGAGGAAAAACCAACCTCCCAAGATCTTCTTCAAAATTGAATGTTATATTAAATCAGATAATACATACGCAAGTGTCCAATGTAGATGCACAGTCATTTAAGAAATTTCCTCCATGGATAGTAGATGTAAAAGACTAGTATTCTAAATATAGTCAAGAAATATAGCCAGTCAGGAAATCCAGCCCTGGGTCTCCTTGTTGTTATTCAGTTTCTCAACTGTGTCTAACTCTTTGCGACCCCATGGACTGTAGCACACCAGGCTTCCCTGTCCATCACCTTCTCCTGGAGTTTACTCAAACTCATGTCCATTGAGTTGGTGATGCTATCTAACCATTTTGTCCTCTGTCATCTCCTTCTCTTCCTCCCTTCAATCTTTCCCAGCATCAGGATCTTTTCTAATGAGTCACCTCTTCACATCAGGTGGCCAGAGTATTGGAGCTTCAGCTTCAGTATTAGTCCTTCCAATGAATATTCAGGGTTGATTTCCTTTAGGATTGACTATTGATCTCCTTGCACTCCAAGGAGCTCCAAGGTACTGTTTACTGGCTAAAAGATGTACACAAAGAGCAGGAGACAAGTTATAGCAAGGATTTCCCTGGTGGCCCAGTGGTTAAGACTTTGACATCTAGTACAGGGAGCAGCTGTTCAATCCCTGGGCAGAGGAACTAAGATCCCACATGCCTCATGGCCAAAAAAACCAAACCAAAACCAAACAAACAAACAAAAAAAAAAAACCCAAAGAAATATTGTAATAGGTTCAATAAAGACTTAAAAATATTACAATATGAAAAAGAAGGCAACATTCCATTTTCACTGTTTGCCAAGCTGAGTTCTATGTGCTTCATATACATTGAATATTTCATCCTTAGAGCAAACCCTATGAGATAGGTACTATTATTACCTCCATTTTACAGATGAAGAAACAGAAGTACTTCTAATGGAAGTTAAAAACTTTTTCCAAATCACACATCAAGTCAGTGGCTGTATTACTTCAGGTATCACTCATCGTTATTGTAAATGAATCTCAAAATTTATAAAGGTTCAAATACCATGGAGGTTCATTTCTTTCCCATATGATAGGACTGTGATGTGAATGTTGTCATCCAGGTAGCTCTCTTTCCCACAATCATTCTGACTTTGAAAGTGCTGTTGTTTTCAACAGGTAGAGTCTCAGATTACCTGGGAATTGTAGCCATTCCTGCAATCATAAGAAGGAAAGAGTATAAAATAACAGATGTGGAATTTTTTTTATTGGCTAGGCCTAGGAATAGCAGATACTTTTATTAACAGTTTATTGAAACTCAGCCATCTATAGATACCTAAATGCAAGGGAGGCTGGGAGATTCGCCTGTGAATCTCCTGCCACTGTGACTAAGAAGTGTTGCTAACTCCATCCCTATAGTTAAGCTCTTAACCTTTATGAGCATTCTGATAACTGAACAAGCATTGGATACTCTCCAACCCAAACCATATCAATGTTTATCAGAACAGACGAGCAGGCCCAGTAACTACCAAGTTGCAAACATTTTGGGGATGACCAGAAAAAAAGAGAGAGATTGACTGCATGCCACACATGTGCCAAAGTTAGAAGAAAAGGTGCTGTGAATACGTGCTAGGCTCTGAAGCAGCAACTTTTAAAGTATGGCCCAGGGAATTCTGAAGGTGAGATCAAAACTATTTTCACAATAATACTAAACTATTACATACTAATCTATTCACCTTCATTCTCTCATACTATACAGTGGAGTTGTCCAGAGATTACATGACATGTAATACTGCCGAAGAGTTTTCTGGTTTTCTTAATTGAAGTATAGTTGATGTACAATATTGTATGTTATATGTATACAATATAGTGATTCACAATTTTTAAAGGTTGTATTCTATTTATGGGCTTCCCTGGTGCTGCCTGAGACAGTAAAGAATTAGTGAAGAATCTGCCTGCAATGCAGGAGATCTGGGTTCGATCCCTGGGTCGGGAAGATGCCTTGGAGAAGGGAATGGCTACCCACAACAGTATTCTTGCCTGGAGAATTTCATAAACAGAGGAGGAGCCTGGCAGACTACAGTCCATGGGGTCCCAAAGAGTTGAACATGAATGAGCAACTAACACTTTCACTTTCATTCTATTTATAGTTATTATAAAATATTGAGTATATTCCCTAGGATGTAAAATGTATCCTTGTTGCTTATTTTTCTACATAGTACCTTGTATCTCTTAACCCCCTACCCTTACTTTACCTCTTATCCCTTCCGTCTCCCCACTGGTAACCACTTATTTGTTCTGTATCTGTAAGTCTGCTTCTTTCTTGTTATATATTCACTAGTTTGTTGATTCCACATATAAATGATACCATACTGTGTTTGTCTTTCTCCGTCTGATTTATTTCACTTAGTATAATAACCTCCAAGTCCACCCATGTTACTGCAAATGACACAATTTCATTCTTTTTTTATGACTGAATAGCATTCCATTGTGTATATATATGCCACGTCATCTTTATCCATTCATCTGTTGATGGACGTTTAGGTTGCTTCCATGATATTGCAACAGTTGAATCTACAAACAGGAGAATTCAGGTAGTTCTGTTAAGCCAGATGTTAAAGAGACTTGCAAAAATGTAAAACAATGTCATTCTTCTTGCTAATTTTTCTCAGTTTGGAAATGCATTTATTTTTCAAAAATATTTATATTAACATGTTATGTATTTATTATTATTTTAGGTGAATTAATGAATTTCAAACATTTCAAACATTTCAGTATTAGGCTCTAATCTAGTAAATATCAACAAATATAACCCACATAAACAAAAGCGATTTGTAATCCTGATTTATTTGTGAAAGTATAAAAGGGTCCTGACACCAAACTTTAAGAACCAATGCTTTAAGGCTTACTCTACTAGAAAATCATGGCCATTAGTTAGTTATCCTGTACTGTGAATAATCAGTTAAGTAACTCTTATTCCTTTGGATGAATTAGCTGAAAACAGATCCATTAAAGACAGAACCATTGTTGCAGAGAAGAGGGGATGCAAAAGTGTTGCCCCTCCCAATACCATAATGAGTCAGAGTTTTAAAACAGCAGCACTGTCTCATTTTAACATTGTTGTTCTTCTGTTGTTTTGATTTTTAGTCAATTGCCATATGCCTTCATTCAATAAATGTGTATTGTGTTATGAGTATATTCAAAATATTCTCAGTGTTTTGTGGGTATAAAATGGCTAAGATTCTATTTTTATCCTTGGGGACTTGCAATCTAATCAAAGAGAAAAGTGCCTATGTGGTTAAACATAGACATATGAGAAGGATGAATATATAGGCATAGTCTTAAAATTGAGTGATCACTCCATCCAAGGTGATGGAGAAAGCTAAACCACTGGATCAGAACCACAACAAGGAGTGGGATTTTGAGATGCATGGATGGAAGAAGGATGTTTAAGCTAGAGGGCATAGCCTGAGCTGAAGTGTGAAATTAGCAGCCTGTAAAGCATGTCTAGGTAGGGGTGAGCAGTTGGGTTTATTGGCGGTAGACACAGCATGTAAGAAAATAGAGGGGGATAAACCTGAAGAGCCAAAAGGATCTGAACCTTGTTTGATACTCAGGGAAGAGTTGATGAGATAATAATAACTGTGATTTGAGATAAATCAGATTTGGGTGGCAGAATGGATGTGAAGGAGACAGAAAGATAAGTCTCTTAAAACACTATTGCCAAAAACAAAAGGAAATATAAGTCTGTTAAAACACTCTTGCCAAAAGTACCTTTCCTAAGCATAGACTGTCCACTAGGACAAGGGTTCTGAATCTTTTGAATGTTGTACACTCCTGGTAGAGTCTTTTGAAAGTGGCATACCCTCACTTCAAATAGTAAAATGTAGGATACACACAAAAATTTGCCTGCCATTTCACATGCCCTTGAAGTTCATTCATGGGCCCAAACTTCAGAATCCCCAAATTTCAATAAGATACCCATATTATCCAAATATTTCTTAAGCAAACTGTGACATTCCTCAATTCCTGTGACTCAAAATTAACTCCACAGTTCCTCCTGACCTTCGACAGTTCCGCCAACTCTAGTAATCATGGTGGACTGAAGAAAAGAGCCTTTGAAAAAGGAAAAAAAAAAATCTCTTTTTAGTCTCTTGACCTCCCTGCAGGTTTCACTGAAAATAGACACGTTCCACATGTCTTTTTTCCTCTCTCTGTTGCCACTCCCTCCTGTCGCCCCTAATGATTATGACCTCAATGACCTTCCAGAATATCCATATGGCCCTTTCTCTCCGCAACCTAGCAACACCATACCTGCTGCATGAGGGTTTGGATCTCATAATATTGTTCCTAAGCCTGGCCTCTCTCCCTGCCTGGCATTGTGTGCCTGCCACGAGACCGGGCTGGCTCATAAAACATCTCTTTATGTACTTTATTACTTAAACTCTTTTATTTGCCTGCAGGAGCCCTTTAACAAAATCACATTGAATTGACTTTCTCACACCAAATCAAATCTCCCTGGTCCCAGTTCAGTTGTCTTTGTCAATATGTATTTTATAAATGGAGTGAATTAACAGATGCTGTTGGAACAGAAGTGCTGGGGTAGCGTTTATGTTTTTAGTGCTCTCTCTGGGCAGATGAGTTGTGTAGGAGTGTTATACAGGTACCTCGGGATGAAAGTCATGCTCATCATTTCGGTGGATATGTATTCTTAACCATTTTCTTTGACTATATTTTCAACCTCTTTATTACTCTTTTTATTTGTAGTGTTTGCTTATATGGTTTTATCCTTTGTGCCATCAGTCTTGGGTTTGACTTGATTATAACCCTTCATATTAAAAGATGAAAATTAAAGCCTCTCTGACATGCAGACAGGACAAGATTTTCTGTTAGCCAAGAAGAACTGATGATGACATAACTTTGGAACAGATTGTTTTAGTTCTATTATCCGTGTTGTCCATGAAGTCTTGGATATGAAACTCTGGGTTGAAACTCTTCTAGAATAAGGTTCTGAGTTTCCATATCCTTGACTGGGACAGCTATAGAATGAATGGCTAATCCTGTTACATAGGTGGGATTTGGGGACTTTGCAAAGAGGAAAATACATTACAGAAATCCATTGTGTAAGACGTGTATTGAAAGAAGAGTTCCCAGGACGATTTCCATATGACATAATGAACTTTTGAAAAGTGTAATGTATAAACAGTATGAAATACACTGCAATGATTTGGGAAATGTTTTCACCCTACCTTGTCTCAGTTTTGTGGGGGTAGTTATAGAGCCATCTGCTGGTAAAGAAAAGATGCATTTCTTTTCTTTCATGTTCTGCCATCAACTTTATGTTTGCCCTTAGAATGATTAATCACAAGTCTTCTTCTTCTTTTTTTTTTTAACATTCTTCTAAACCTGAAATATAATCCCATGGCTTAAAATGTGGTCTCCATGGTCAATCCCAGAGTTCCACAATGATTTGTCATATTCCAGACTCTATTTTTTATGACTATATTATTTTTATCTCAAAAGCATGCTAATTCTTGGGCTTTTTTTTTAATGGAGCACTTGTTTTATAGAATTAATGATTTAGAAACTAATCAGGATTAGATGTTTGTAAATGCTCTCCTTTCAGCCATGGACAATATAAGTGTTGGTAACATATTGAAAGTATTGATAATATTATGAGTAAAAAAATTATTTCCTTCACTATTTTTCAGTTGTATCCAATACAGTGGAAGCTATCCATTGGATATATATGCTGTTTGGAAAACCAATATAGGTTGATCTCAAAGAGAAATATCTAATAGTTCAATGCATACTCTACCCCTTTAGTAATATCTGCATCTTGTTCAAAGAGAATCTCCACATTTGTACAAATTTAATGAAGAGCCTCTGGAAGTATAGATCAATCCATCAATAATACATGACCCATTTTGTTTTTCTTTGGGCATATTTAAAACTGTGCCTTCTCTGTGTCAAAGTTCAAAAGTCAAGTGCTCCATGTGATAAATTAGGTAGGGTCAAAAGTTATTGCAATGCAGTTTCAGAAGATTGTCTGTCTCTGAATTTGCAGCTCATTCATGCTGAAGTGATGCACTATGGGAATTACCACCAAGCTCTGCTCAGCAACATCTGCTCTCCCTAAGTGAGTTAGTGCACGTCAGACATCTTTATGTCAGAATATTGCAGTGATGGATGCAGTCTTCAGAAAATGCTGCATAAAAATCTGGTGTGCCGTTCTGGCCATTAAGTGAATTACTATTTAAATTAATGGCACTGTCACAGTTTATCTGTGCAAAGAATGAACGCTGATTAGGGTATTAAGTAATTAGCAATTTATCACACTGGAACAAGGTTGATAATAATTAAAGAAGTAATGGTTTACCAAAGAAACTAGAAAGGGAGTCACTTCTTGTTATGTGAGTGAAATCTTGGCTGAAAATTTTAATTCAGTGAAACAAAGATGAAGCTCTTTGTGAAAGAATGCATCTTTTTTTTTTCTTGTGTAAAAACAGTTCATTATCAAAATTTTAGTTGACCTGTCAAAAGTCCCTCAGAGCGATCAGATGACTGATTAGGAGTTTGGAATTAGGTCAATGTCTGCATTTTGATTTTATACTTAAAGCATGGTGGAACCATAAAGTAATTTGGGAGTGGAGGCAAAGAATGTATTCTGCTCCCTAAAGGGCTGGTTTTCAGATTTTGATTGCTCTTTAAAATAGAAACATGAATTATTTTAAGAAAAGCGCTAAAGAAAAAAAATGACAGCAAAGAATCCAAGGTTGTATTTAAATGTCTGATCAGAAGGCAGAAGAAAAAACACACACAAACAATATAAAACTTGAAGCTGTGGATTTTTTTGTGTGTGTGTACATGAATTTTACCCATCATAATCAAGACTCAGACTACAGTGATAGCCCTGCTGTGTGTATTTTTCTGAAGGAACTTTCCCTGGACATGTTAAAAACAACTAAAATTAATAGTAAAGTACCAAAAAAACACAGTTTACTTTTTAAACCAATTACTTTGGACACGTATCACCTTTAAACATGGTGATGAAATGCAGTTATGATCAATGTATATCATTAATCAAAACTTAAAGTGTTTTAATATTGAGCTTTTTTTTCAAAGTTGAAAGAACAATGAGAGGGGCCTTTGGAGCCATGAGTGGACAAACATCTTTCTTAAAGCATGTGTCAAGTCAGTGTCTACTTTCAGTGATCATTTTTTTTATATAATCTAAAAAGTACTTAAAATTTATTTGTCTATTATTAGGGGATATTTAATAGTGTAGGTATTTGTACAGGACCAGATTAAACAATTTAGGACCCAGGACACTTTGAAGTTGAATCTCTTTATGTTATCAGTTGGGACTAATAATAAACAAACAAAATTATAATTAAAATAAATCATTCATCACATTGCACTGCTGCATAACTGGATATAAATTCTATGATAGCCTGGTGACATGGGCTATAGGTACCTTAATTTCTAGTTTAATCTGACTCTAGAGCATTGTTTGCTTATTCAGCCTTTTATGTCTATATTTTTGCTGTGTCTCTTCTATGGCAAGATCTAAATGATGTGAACACAGGAAGTTACACTGAATTGGGTGAGAGAAAGGAGACTCTTTGGTATTTCAGGTACACCTGTCTTTCATTGAGAAGTGAGGGTCAATGATTGTCCCCACAAGGTCTTTCTGCCACTGTCTTGCACCTCTTACCCACATCTAGGAATGGATCTATTTGCAGCTCAAAAAATTCTGGCCAACTGGTTTACCTGATCAGTGAGCACAATCAGCTGGTTTTGAACACAAATCTCTCTTACGATCCAAGGATGGCTACAGTTGCTGCTGGATTCACAAGGAGCATCTATCTGTATCTTGAGCAAAGACAGGCAGAAACTTAGAAGATGCTTAGGCAATGTCTCCTTTTCTAGGATGGTGCTCCCTCTCCACCGTCTAGCCTCTTATCCCAGAGTACTTGGGTGACTTCTTCTCCCTTGTGAATTTCTAGAGATTTCTTCTGAGTTTCTGTGGTTTAACAACCACTTCTTCCATAACAAGATGTTATCATCACAAAATGGGCAGGTAATTCTCATGACAGAAATCAGATCATTTTTTTTATGGAGCTTCAGAGAAGTTTGGCCCCCTGCTGAATGATTTTTCGTACACTTCTTCTTGTGTGTTCTTTACCTAATTAGTGTCTAGTGCTCTTGGTCAGAAGGACCCCTCATTGTACATTTAAATCACCTTGCTAGGGAAATGTTACCTGAGCTATTGTACCATTTCAGCCTGCGTCTGACATTTTTATACCAAACTTTAGAGCAGCCTCAGTTTTCTTCTCTTTTTTTATTTCATATTCATGTATAACATTTTATTGTTGCAGGGATGTTCTGTTGTGGGCTGGATTATGTGAATATGTCAGATACCATATGCTGCTCAGCTTCCAGTGGAGAGTCTAAAGCACATGTTAAAAAGAACGACCCAGTGCCAGTAAAATGCTGTGAGACTGAACTTATTCCAAAGAGCCAGGAATGCTGTAATGGAGTTGGATATAATCCTTTGAAATATGTTTGCTCTGACAAGATTTCAACTGGAATGATGATGAAGGTAATTGATAGAAAACCTCTCAGAGGCACTGATTTGACAATGGAAAGAGAAATACATTGTTCATAACTATTTTTCTAAAATGGGAATATAAAAACTCCTGTGTGCATTATTCATTTTCACATTACATCCATATTAATACCAAATGAGTTCGCTATGATTGATGTTATTGCAATGAATTCTAAAGGAATTAATAATGATTAGCTGCTCTCAGGAAGCTTTACCAGCACTTCAGATTAGTGCAGACAGAAAGTCTGAGATGCTGAAAGAGCGGGAATGGTGTTGTGGATGGAGATGAAAAGAAATTTGGCTTCTTCCCTCTAGTCCCCCAACCATAGGACTTCACTTTCTTTTAACAGAGACTTCAGGTCCAGCAGATTGACTTAGTTGCGTTTATATCATATTCCCAGAGTAAGTACAAGTTCAGCAAAAGCTAGCCAATCACAAAAATGAATAAGCCTATGGGCGCATCATTTATGTCTTTCCGTTGAGATGCTTCACACGCAGCCATGCCTTATTTGTTAGCATTAAACTTGACCCCAGACTCCAGAAACCCAGCATTTTAAGGAAAGGACTAGGAATATTTATTTGTCATTAGGAGATGGCTAAAAACGGCTGCTTTGATCAAAGACAATGGAAGAGATCTTGATGACTGAAGTAATTATACAATCTTTGTGTGAACATCATGGACATGGAATGGACCATAAGCCTTGAGAGTTTTAGGGCCCTGGCAAGCACTTTGCAGCAATGAATACTAACACATAATACTGTTGAAGAGAATAGCTACTTCATAGAAGTGAATAATCATACAAAATGCTCAACAAAAATAGTGAGGTTTTTTGTCTACAAAATTTTTTAAAAGTCAATCTAATTTCATAGAGAATAGACTTGTGGACACAGTTAGGGAAGGAGAAGGTGGGACAAATTGAATTAAGACAGTAACATTGAAACATATACATTACCATTTGTAAAAAAGATAGTCAGTGGGAATTTGCTGTATGACTCAGGGAACTCAAATCTGGTGTTCTATGACAACCTAGAGGGGTGGGAGGTGGGAGGGAGGCTCTAAAGGAGGGTGCATATGCATACTATGGCTGATTCATGTTGATGTATGGCAGAAACCAACACATCATTGTAAAGCAATTATCTTCCAATTAAAAATAAGTAAATTTAAAAAATCGGTCTGATTTGAACAAAACTTTAGTTAGCCAGTTCTATGAAAGAAATATAACCAACATTATGTTTCTAAAATTTAAGTTTATTCCAGGCCAGTGTTTTCCCACTCTGGCTTATATTTTCCAAGGAACCCTCTCTCTTTTATTTTTAAGCTTCACAAATTATTTTCTAAGTTTCTCTCATTTTTTTAATACTTTGCCAAATGCAGCCATAACCACGCATGTACACAGGCTCATGTGCTAGCCTATGCTGTCTTGCCCAGAGCAGTGAACTCAGGAGTACCT
Organism: Okapia johnstoni; assembly: GCA_024291935.2. Lineage (NCBI taxonomy): Eukaryota > Metazoa > Chordata > Mammalia > Artiodactyla > Giraffidae > Okapia > Okapia johnstoni. Next base: position 57,810,859 of record CM044322.1, read on the forward strand.
GGCTTGCTTTGACAGTCATCCCAGGGCCGAGTATTGCCAAACATTTAGCCATAGCATAACAGAGCTTCTCAGCTTCCCAAAACTCACTATGAATTCCTTTGCCACCACTTGCTTAACCTGAAGCCAATGCCACTTTATACTTTAGGGTTTTGTTGTTGTTACTAAGGAAGCATTCAAAGCACTAAATTATGTTTTTTTTACAACACATCAAACAATGCCAAGATAAAAACAGATGTCCTCATGTATGGAGTGGGTCAACAGAAGGAATTTTCTTAAACTTTTCACAGGTTAGTCCATTGTGATTTCAGAAGCTCTCCTCCATGCAACATCTCAGGAACCCAAGTCCTTTCCGTCTTGTGAGAAAAGGGAAAGTGTGGATGACTGTACATGTTGGGTCTTCCCTGGATGCAGAAAGCATCTCTTCTGAATACTGTCACACAGACATTTCTGGTCATTTGACTCCTCCTCTTGTAGCCAGACTGGAAAATCTAGTGTTCCTAGGGAGAAAGGGCAAAAATGGACTGAAGATAAACGCATGTGTTCAATTCACCATATTTAAGTGGAAATCCAACTATATTTTTCTGAATCAGCTTTATTTTGCCAATCTTTGGGAAAATTAACTTTTTTTAGATAATAGAGAGATTCAATGTAGACCACTTTTAAATAGCAAGAATGATTTTAAATAAGTTATGCTACCTATATAAAAGGAGAATGAAGTAGAACTTTGCTTTGTAGAAATATTGCCTTATTTCTATCTCCTGTAATTTCAGATGATGAAGTATTTCATTTCCTGAGATTAAAGCCTACTTGTACTTATCAATAACTACAAAAACCCCAGAGATTCACCAGATAAAAAGTTTATACATATAAATAATAATGATTATAATGACAGTTTATGAAATATTTAAATTTTATTAAACTTGGATGCATAATACTTCTCATTGGTCCAACTTTCCTAAGAGCGCACAAAGCACAGATTCTCAAATTTCACATTCTTTATTTTTTCTCTAAAATTCCATCAGGAAAGTGTCAAAGTAACAATAATAAAATAATTACTACTATTATTATTTATAGTGTATCTACTAAGTGTAAGGCATTTACATTCTGTCATTTGAGTCATGCAACAAATCCATATAGTAAATTGAACTTCCATTCTTTCATGGAAGAAGCTGAGGCTTTGAAAGTATAAGAGACTTGTTCAAGGTTACAGCACTAAGAAGTTGCAAAGCTGGATTATGAGTCTAAATCTGCGTCATTTCAAAGTAACTTCTCTTTCTAGTATACAGACTGCTTTCATTTCTGTTTTAAGAATTTTGAGACAGTCACTCCTGAACTAAGCAGAAGAAAATTTCATTTGAGAGTTGTAGAAACCTAGCCCACCCATGTCTAAATGAAAGTTTTAAATCTCCTCCCCTCTGCCCCCACTCTCCCCACCTCTACCACCTGACTTAGGAAACGAAAGCATGCAGAACCCTCTGCCCCATATCCCTGGAAGCCACAGCACACTGCGGCAGGTGCGACTTCAACTTTACCAGCCATGTTTGCACTGTGATAAGAGGATCTCACAATTCCGTCAGGAAGGAATCAATGGAAGAAATATGTTCATCTGCTGAAGAGACTGTTCATACGGGAAGTGTAAACACACTCTCCTTCACAGGTAACCTGCCTATGGCTTAGAAAGGAGAGTGACAGGCTGTTGAAAATGCAGATTTATTTCCCTTTGACCTCATCTCCTTCCTTCACCTCGTATCATTTAATTCCATCATACTTAGGAGCCAGCTACTTACCAGGTAATTAAAGGTACAATCTGGAATTGTTCAAAGTTAGTAGTTTAAGAAATTTTTAAGTCTAACTTTAAAGAGGGATGTATGTTATTTTAAAGTAAGCCCATAGAGAATGAAAAACAGAGGGATAAATTAGTTTTGTGACCTTTTATGGTATACACAGTTAATTTTAAATGAGCCTAATTTTCTCAAAAGTTTAAACACAGGCTTTCAACAAATGCCATAAACGAATGTTGCTAATGTTATTCTTGCAAGCAGAAAAGAGGCAGAAACATGTTTGTTCATTAAGACCTGACAGCGTCATTCCAAGAAGCAGACTGCTCAGTGAAATCAGCATTTCCTTTCCTCTTCAGTCTGGGTCAAAATGCTGTGCTCTCCCATAGTCTTTTTGGGAGTGATCCCCAAGACGGCCACCATCTTGCGAGTAACAGCCTTCATGGTTATGGAAAATAGTAATTTCTAAGCCCCATCTTGGCCTTAAAGCATTAGTCCAAAATAGTGATTCTCAGGCTTAGCTGAGTGTAGAGAAAAATGCTGTGAATTTTAGGATTATCTCCAAAGTAGTTCACTTTTTTTTATTCAACCATTTACTTAAAGCTCTACTTAAGTTTGTGTTTTTTGAAAAATTAAACGTGTGTGTGCAACTGTGTGTGTATATGTGTGTACACACACCTATTGTTTAGAGTGAAATAGAATACATGTAAGTGACATAATTCAAGCAAGCTAAAGTCAAATAAACAAAGTCCACTCCATTCCATCATGACTCCATTGCCTTACCCAGCCACTGGTAGGTGCTAATGGCAAATCTTGAGAAGGAAAATAATAAGGCAGGATACTGGGAGGAGAGGGAGTAGATTAGGGAGGGAAGGAAGGGAAATCAAGTTTACTGAGTATTATTTAGTTCCAGTGTTGTGCTAGGCATTTTTTTGAAGTATAGGTTATTTACAATGTGTGTTAATTTCTGCTGTACAGCAAAGTGATTCGGTTATGTGTGTGTGTGTGTGTGTGTGTGTGTGTACTTTAAAATTCTTTTCCATTATGGTTAGTCACAGGATATTGAATATAACTCCCTGTCCTCTACAGTAGGACTTTGTTGTTTATCTCTTCTGTATATAATAGTTTGCATCTGCCAACCCCAAAATCCCAACCCATTCTCCGCCCCCCCCCACCCCACAACTTTGTGCTAGGCATTTTTAAACCTTACCTAACAGAAGCAGAAGATATTAAGAAGAGGTGGCAAGAATACACAGAAGAACTGTACAAAAAAGATCTTCACGACCCAGATAATCACGATGGTGTGATCACTCACCTAGAGCCAGACATCCTGGAATGTGAAGTCTAGCGGGCCTTAGAAAGCATCACTACGAACAAAGCTAGTGGAGGTGATGGAATTCCAGTTGAGCTATTTCAGATCCTGAAAGATGATGCTGTGAAAGTGCTGCACTCGATATGCCAGAAAATTTGGAAAACACAGCGGTGGCCACAGGACTGGAAAAGGTCAGTTTTCATTCCCATTCCAAAGAAAGGCAATGCCAAAGAATGCTCAAACTACCACACAATTGCACTCATCTCACACGCTAGTAAAGTAATGCTCAAAATTCTCCAAGCCAGGCTTCAGCAATACGTGAACTATGAACTTCCAGATGTTCAAGCTGGTTTTAGAAAAGGCAGAGGAACCAGAGATCAAATTGCCAACATCCGCTGGATCATCGAAAAAGCAAGAGAGTTCCAGAAAAACATCTATTTCTGCTTTATTGACTATGCCAAAGCCTTTGACTGTGTGGATCACAATAAACTGTGGAAAATTCTGAAAGAGATGGGAATACCAGACCATCTGACCTGTCTCTTGAGAAACCTGTATGCAGGTCAGGAAGCAACAGTTAGAACTGGACATGGAACAACAGACTGGTTCCAAATAGGAAAAGGAGTACGTCAAGGCTGTATATTGTCACCCTGCTTATTTAACTTATGTGCAGAGTACATCATGAGAAACGCTGGGCTGGAAGAAACACAAGCTGGAATCAAGATTGCTGGGAGAAATATCAATAACCTCAGATATGCAGATGACACCACCCTTAAGGCAGACAGTGAAGAAGAACTAAAGAGCCTCTTGATGAAGGTGAAAGAGGAGAGTGAAAAAGTTGGCTTAAAGCTCAATGTTCAGAAAACTAAGATCATGGCATCTGGTCCCATTTCTTCATGGGAGATAGATGGGGAAACAGTGGAAACAGTGTCAGACTTTGTTTTTTGGGGCTCCAGAATCACTGCTGATGGTGACTGCAGCCATGAAATTAAAAGACGCTTACTCCTTGGAAGGAAGGTTATGGCCAACCTAGATAGCATATTTAAAAGCAGAGACATTACTTTGCCAACAAAAGTCCGTCTAGTCAAGGCTATGGTTTTTCCAGTGGTCATGTATGGATGTGAGAGTTGGACGGTGAAGAAAGCTGAGTGCCGTAGAATTGATGCTTTTGAACTGTAGTGTTGGAGAAGACTCTAGAGAGTCCCTTGGACTGCAAGGAGATCCAATCAATCCATCCTAAAAGAGATCAATCCTGGGTGTTCATTGGAAGGTCTGATGTTGAAGCTGAAACTCCAATACTTTGGCCACCTCATGCGAAGTGTTGACTCATTGGAAAAGACCCTAATGCTGGGTAGGATTGGGGGCGGGAGGAGAAGGGGACGACAGAGGATGAGATGGTTGGATGGCATCACCGACTTGATGGACATGGGTTTGGGTAGACTCTGGGAGTTGGTGATGGACAGGGAGGCCTGGCGTGCTGCAGTTCATGGGGTCGCAAAGAGTCGGACACGACTGAGTGACTGAACTGAACTGAATTTACCCTCAAAGCAATAGGTAAGTATGATCATTTAACAGATGAGGAAATCAAATGTCAGATCTGTAAATAAAAGTAACTTGTTGTGGGAAAAGTAAGGTTCATATAACGTCATTGTTAGGAGCAGCAGACATAAGAGGACTCCACACAGTGTAAGGCTCCTTTCTGGGTGCTCCAAACCTCCTTCAAGCTCTTCCTTCCACCTGAAATGTGTTTCTTAACTGTCACACTCATGGACAAGGTCAGAATTCATGTCTGCAGTGAAGACTTCCCAAGTCCAGCCCCTTTCCCTTCTGTGCTCCAATGACACATGGTCAAGCCATTCACCACCCCTACCATAGCCATGTGGACACTTGTCTCTCTCCCACCAGATAGAAATATCCATGTCAAAAGAACAGCCCTGTTTACCTTTTAGATTTATCACACTGTAAGCAAACAAAAAATATTTATTGTAATGCCTTTAATTGGGAAAAGCCTCAGGATAGAAGACAGTTGGACCACTAATCTCCTCCCAGCCCCTGTTATAGATTTAACTCATGAACCCTCATTTAAAACTTACTATGTTTCCTTCTAAGAGGATTCTCTACTTTTATCTGCCATTTTTTAAGCAGGGTGAAGATTTTGAAGGATTTTTGAGACATATTTGTGATAGACCTCTCCAGAAGAAAATAGTTGTTTCCAGTTACTGATATAATATTGTGAGAGTTTGAAATGACCGTATTTCAGAGCATTTTGCCTACTGGAAAACAGTGTAAATTAAAAATGAAAAATGACAAAATTTTCTTCTTCAGGAAAAAATTTAAGCACTCGAATGATGCTCAAATTCCATTGAGACCAATTTAGAGTAAAAAAGTCAATTTTTTTTTAGAAATTGGCAATTTAAACCTACCACCACCAGTGCTAACCAAAATTCATTTGTTCATACAATCCTTTATTTATCAAAACAGTTTATTAAATCCTTACTAATAACCAGTCAGTATACCAGGACAGGCAGATTCTTTACCATCTGAGCTACCAGGGAAGCCCTTCATACCAGGACCTTTAAAACAAATAGGAATTTCCATAAGGGATTTGAAGTTAATAGGAAAAGATGGGGAAACCAATATGTAATCACCTCTAATATGAGAAATGATGTGCAGATAAGTTCTATGATAGAGGTTAGCACAGGATAATTTTGAAGAGTATGACAAGGACACCTAACCCAGATTGGAGAGGTAAGGAAGGAGGAACGACTTCAAGAAGGATATTATGCCTGAGGAAAGAACTGAAGGACAAGTTGGAGCCTATCAGGTTAAGGGGAGGTGAACTAGGCAGAGAGAGAACCACATGCAAAGTACAGGAAGCAAGAGGAAGCTGAGCATGTCTGAAAAACAAAAGTGCCTCAATATGGATGTAGCATGTATAAGGCAGAGAAAGTCATGGAGAAGAGGCCAGAGAGCAGGGGTCAAATAATGAAGCCCTTTGAGGCCACACTAAAGAGTTCATCTTTATGCAACAATGAGTGGATAGTAAAACTTTTTAAGCAATGGAATGACACAGTTATATACACATTTTTGGAAGGATTGTTCTGTCAGCTAAAAAAAATGAAGACAAATATGTGTGGGACATTTCAGCAGTTAACAAGTAAATATTGAACAAACATACACTCCCTAATGCCCAACACCCTCAATTATCAGAATATTAGCACCATGTAATGTATAAAATGATTTTAAAGATTAAGATGAAAGTTAAAGATGAAAGAAGGAGAGTTAAAAATTCTGGCAAGGAACAAAGAGCTCTGAGAAATGAGAGAGATGATTGAGGAAAGGTAAAATTTCAACAAATGATTTCTTATGTGTAAACCAAAAAAAATAAATAAATAACGAATGCTTTTATGGGCTGGATATGTCTTTAAAAACCAGCCCTCATGGGAAAATACAGAAGCAAGGATAAGACATGAATCAAAGGAGAATGAAATACAGTGAAGGAAAGACCAGGAATGAAGTGTGGAGAGCTGTCATAGATAAAGTTAAAAATGGAAACGTGGGCTTGAAATGTACAGAATAACAGGTACTTGTAATGAGTAGCTTAATCTACTATAACAAGATATTCAAAACTCGAATTACCATCTGTGGGTCAGTGGACGCTCTGTGCAGCTCACTCCCACAGGGTCATTCAGGATCTAGATTCCTCATCATGCTTCCAGGTGGTACAGCCTGAGTTACCACAACACCCTAGTTCTAGCCCATCAGAAGGGGATAAGAACGCATATGGAAGGCAAGTGATTTCCTCTTTAGAAAGTGATGCACAAATTGCCTATGTCACTTCCCACGCTCCTTCCATTGTTGATAAGTCGTGTGACTACACCAAACTGCAACTTGGTGACTACACCAAGTTGCAAAGGTAATTGAGAAATGTAGACTCTGGCCAAGAGGTCTCTGACCTGGACAGAGGGAGATCTGGGAACTCAGTGGTGGTCATCACATGTACAAAGCAGCAGTTACCCTGAGAAAAATGAAGACAAATACATTTGTATAGCAATTTATATTTTATGAAGTTCTGCAACATAACTTCCTGAATTTTATTTTCACAGTAATCCTACAAAAGAGGCAGAGTAGGGTCTATTGTAAGGAGATGCATTCACAGAGAATGTGATAAAGTAACCCAAGTGGATGGAGCTGAGAATTAACCTGCATCCAATGGAGATATGGCAGGTAGCCTGGCAGCCAAGGAGGGCCTCTTCTGACCCTCCTGTCTAAGAAAGAGTTATCAGAAACTGCCACACAAAAATACACATGTACATATTCAAAATTCACACAATTAAATAAGTGGAAAGCAGATTTAAATAATTAAACTTTCAAGGAATGCTGTTGGTAAATTTGTAGCATTTGTACTTCCAAAGTTATTAAAACTCAAAATTGAACTAAGATGTTTGAGACATCTTTTGAGACACCATTGAATCACGTGGATGGTTATCTAAACCTTTAGCCAGACCAAAAATCTTAGCAAGTTGACTTTGTTGTTTTAATTAGATTGTTTGGTTTGATTTTTGTTTTCTGATTTGGTGGAAGATGGAAGAAAGAATATGCAGTGCAGTATATACAGTATGTATAATGGAGTGTGAATTCATTTCTAGTCACTAAAATGGTATCATGATATTCTAAGTTGCAATTCCTTTATCTCATAACAACTACATTATAAATCATATAGTAATTTAATAAAGTAATATTGACAATGTAATAATTGGTAAAGCTTATAATAATAAAATTATAAAAGAATGTTGCCAAACCCACATCATGCAGAAGAGATCATGAACTTGGGAAGCATAAACATCTAATGTACATTAGTTGAGTGCTTTTATTTTTCAGTCTGTTTTCTAATATATCCGTAGTTCTCTATTCAGAAAGGTGAATTCTATTCTCTGCAATTTCATATCTCTATGTCTTTCATATCTCTAAATATTGTAATAAGCACAATATTTTTTACAATTCAGAAAGTAAAGACATTCAAGTTTTTATTTGCATACACTGGGATTAGAACATTAGGCATTTATTTTTAACTCTTTAAAGGTTTTGATATTCACTTTCAATAGGATGGTAAAAAAGTTTTTTAATTTTTTGAAAAAACTTCACTGTCTGATTTTCTGTCTTTCCAGATGTGAACCTGGAGCCCTACATGATGTATGAGTATAGGATTTCTGCATGGAATCGCTATGGGCGAGGATTCAGCAAGGCAGTTAGAGCCAGAACAAAAGAAGATGTGCCTGAAGGAGTGAGTCCCCCCAGGTGGACAAAAATGGATCATCTTGATGATGTAATAGTCTTAGGCTGGAAGAAACCTATACAATCAAATGGTATTAAACTATTTTTAAAATTGAAATAACATAATTGCATTAAATCCATAAGGGAACTGAAATTAGTGAGATGCATTTAATTGGCATACATCTAACCACTAAAAATAGAACTTTAGTTTTGGGCCAACTAATCATTCATTTGTGAATTAGCCCTCACAAATGTTTAGCTCCAAATTATTATTTTTCTTGAATCCCAGCATATATCTGAGCTGCTTTCAAATAAGCAAAGCATGTTATGGGAGGGCAAAATAGTTTTGAAAGTAAATGTTTGATAGTTGAGGGGAAATAAACAATTGACTCTGATTATTTATGTCAAGAATCTATCTCCTCCATAAGAGCGAGTATAATTAAGAACTGCTTGAACATAGCAGTGTAATAGCAAATTAAAATTAAATAATGCTATATTATCCCACTTCTTCAGAACTCTAAGCCATCTCTAATTTGTTTGCAAATAGTTTAAGGAATCCCACACTCAAATTCAGGCATTTGTCTGCCTCTTTTAGGTCCTATTATTGCCTACATTCTTCTCCGAAATGGAATTGAACGTTTTCAAGGAACATCACTGAGCTTCTCTGATACGGAAGGAATTCAGCCCTTTATGGAATATTCATACCAGCTGAAAGCTTGCACAGTTGCTGGCTGTGCCACCAGCAGCAAGGTAAGAGGAGTTTGCCTAAACTCTGGACAGAACTGCCCAATGCTAAGACCGTAGGAAGATCCAGGTTATGAGTAATGTTTCCAGTGACAGAAAACAGTGTCCACCCCAATAAAGTAGGGTGTCCATATGGCATCTCAACTGAGTACCAATGCTTCCACCTGAAAGGATAGATCCCTGAAAGAGAGATTTATTCAAATATCAATGTTTCCTTCACAAAAAGAAAAAAAGTTGAACCAATATTATCCTCTTAATCCCCTTTTCCTCCACCAACCACTTTTTAGTTGATCTTCAATAAATTCATAACAATTTCCAAGCCATTTCTCAGTTTAAAAACAGAAATTCTATTTAAGTATCATTCCAACAAAAATTGTCATTTCTTATAAAACAGAGAAGGGCAAAGGAGTCTGACATAGGGAAATAAAATAGTTCTAAGGCTTCTCCAACAGCCTTGACAAGACTCAGTAGTCAACTGTATGTAGGGGAATATAAATGAAGTATCATAGGTATTTTCAAAGTATCTGGCTTGACCAATTTGTAGGTCATGGTGCCATTTTGCAAGCAAATCAAAAAACAAAAATACATATTCATAGTATATATATATATATATATACATGAATATTACTCAGCCATAAAAGATAATTAAATAATGCCATTTGCAGCAACATCGACAGACCAAGAGATTATCACACTAAGTGAATAAGCCAGAGAAAGACAAATGACATATGATACTGTTTATATGTGTAATCTAAAAGAATGGATACAAAGTCTTTTCTTTGTAAAGAAAGGGCATATTTACAAGATAAAAATAGTTTCACAGACATAGAAAACAAGTTTATGATTACCAAAGGGGAAAGTGAGGAGAAGGGATAAATTAGGAATTTGGAATCAACATATACACACTACTATATATAAAATAAACAAGGACCTACTGTATAGCACAGGGAGCTATGCTCAATATTTCATAATAATCTATAGGGGGAAAGAATCTGAATAAGAATACACACACACACACACACACCACACACATATATATATAACTGAGTCACTTTGGTGTATGCCTGAAATTAACACAATTCAGTATTTTTAAAAAGAAGAAAAGTTAAAAGTAAAGAATGATTAACATTTTTAAAGCTTTCAAAAATATATTTAAGAGGAGGAGAAGATAGCAGAATGGTTGTTGTTCAGTCATTCAGTCATGTCTGACTCTTTGCAACCCCATGGACAGCAGCACACCCGGCTTCCCTGTCCTTCACTACCTCCCAGAGTTTGAACTCATATCCATTGAGTCGATGATGCCATCCAACCATCTAATCCTCTGTCACCCACTTCTCCTCCTGCCTTCAATCCTTCCCAGCACCAGGGTCTTTTCCAATGAATCAGCTCTTCACATCAGGTGGCCAAAAATTCAGAGTTTCAGTTTCATCACAGTTAAAAATATTAAGGACTGATTTGACTGGTTTGATCACCTTGCAATCGAAAGGACTCTCAAGAGTCTTTTCCAACACCACAGTTCAAAAGCATCAATTCTTTGACTCTCAACCTTCTTTATAGTCCAATTGTCAAATCCATACATGACTACTGGATAAACCATAGCTTTGACTATATGCACCTTTGTCAGCAAAGTCATGTCTCTGCTTTTTAATATGCTGTCCAGGTTGGTCATAGCTTTTCTTCCAAAGAGCAAGAATCTTTTAATATCATGACTGCAGTTACCATCTGCAGTGATTTTGGAGCTCAAGAAAATAAAGTCTGTCACTGTTTCCATTGTTTCCCCATCTATTTGCCATGAAATGATGGGATCAGGTGCCATGATCTTAGTTTTTTGAATGTTGAGTTTTAAGCCAGTTTTTCACCTCCTCTTCACCTTCATTAAGAGGCTCTTTCATTTCTCTTCACTTTCTGCTGTTAGGGTGATGTCATAGGCATATCTGAGATTATTGATATTTCTCCCAGCAGTTCTGATTCCGGCTTTGATTCACCCAGCCCGACATGTCATATGTACTCTGCATAGAAATTAAATAAGCAGGATGACAATATACAGCCTTGATGTACCCTTTTCCCAATTTTGAACCAGTCCGTTGTTCTGTGTCTGGTTCTAACTGTTCCTTCTTTACCTGCATACCAGTTTCTCAGGAGGCAGGTAAGGTGGTTTGATATTCCCATCTCTTGAAGATTTTTCCACAGTTTTCTGGGATCCACACAGTCAAAGGCTTTAGCGTAATCAATGAAGCAGATGTTTTTCTAGAATTCTCTTGCTTTTTCTATGATCCAACAGATGTTGGTAATCTGATCTGTGGTTCCTCTGCCTTCTCTAAATCCAGGTTGTACATCTGGAAGTTCTCGGTTCACATACTGTTGAAGCAACATTATTTGGTACTTTAGGTGAAAGTGTCTAGTCAGAAGCTGGATTAAGAAGTGACTGAAATTTGTTGAAAAGATCTATAGAGGAAGTTGAAGCAATGAGTTTGAATGTGGTCATTTAAGAACAGACAGAGGGACAAAAACGAAAAACCATAGTTGACCAGCCACCTTGGGGGAGCTACTAAATGAAAAAAGGAAGAAGCAATTAAACAATTTGGGAGGAAAATAAGGAAAGAGCCATTTCACCAATGCCTAACTAGTCAGAGGAAACGCAGTTTTCATATGGTTTAAGCTTGAGAAGCTCAGCATCTTTGAACACTGTTGAAGAACCATCTAAATACAATGTTCATTCAGACCCATCAGTTGCACCCCGCCATCTAGACAGATGGCAGCTGATTGGCCCAATCAAAAATTATGGTCCAAAGTGTCCTAGAACCGTTCTGTGCTTTTCACATAACGCAGCTCCTTTCTACCAGATGCCAAAACAATCCATGAAAAAGCGAAATCAGACTCAATTCTGTGAAAAAACAAAGGCAGCCAATTTTTCCACCCAAAGATATTTTGACAATGTTGAGCAAATCACTGGTTGAGTTATCCTTTTTTCCTTCTCACTTGGTTCTCTTTCTAGAACATTGGTGCAGACACTATAAAGTCATCCTGGGTATCATAGGAGGAGTAACAAAAAGGCTGCCCATTTACACTGTTCAAAGTATATTATATGCAAGCAAGTTCAGATGTGGGTTTTGCTCCAAATTTACTGGTGCTTGAAATGTACAAAATCAGGCTGTTAAAATGCAAAGACACCGATGGGCCATATGGAAGAGAGTTATCAAGAGTTCTCTAGTAAGACAGTCTGCCAGCCAGATTTTACTTGTTTAAACTGAGGACTGCACTCTGCCGTCAAAACTGTTGTTGAACCGTAGTGATAAATGGTAGTCAAAGACTTACGGAATACATTCAAGGTCAGATTTCATTGTTTGACTAGGATGGGAGAGAAAGAATTTTAAAAAGAGGGACTGCTTCTCCAAGCCCCGCTAATGATATGCCAGGCTAAGAAAACAACATTTTAAAACAAAAGTGACATTCTCATTGATCAGAATACCTAGTGTACTATTCCAAGAAATTGCTGTTTAACTCCTGTGTTTTCAGGTCGTTGCAGCTACCACCCAAGGAATCCCGCAGAATATCCCTCCGCCTAGAGTCACGGCCCCCAGTGCAGAGGCTCTGCATGTGAGTTGGCATGTCCCTCCGAAGCCAAATGGCGTCATTAAAGAGTACCAGCTAAGACAGGTTGGGAAAGGTCTCATCTACACTGACACCACTGACAGGAGGCAGCATACGGTCACAGGTAAAAAAAAAAAGGAAAACCTACCGGAAGAGTCTGTCAATGTGGTTAGGGGGGCAAAGCCTCCCAGGGGTGTGTTTGATATATGAGGTCACTTCGAGAGGACGTGTTCTCTTGACATATGGTCAGGTCCCACTTATCCATGCTAATAGAAGAGCCCACACTGGCAGCAATAAGCCACAACAGCAGATAACTTCAGAAATAATTTATATTTGGCTTTGATATGCATTATGTGTAGGGTTTTTGCATCAGTATTAAGGTTTGTTTTTTTTTCCCCCCAGACTAACAGTAAGATGCATTTTCATTCCCCAAGGATATACTGGTAGTTAATGGGACTAGGAGAGCCAGGAATGTACTTGAAGGAAAGAGAAAAATCAACCAGAGGCTAACATTTATCTACTGTGTGGGTAATTAATACACAGAATAGTTGACAGTTGACTGGTTGTGACAATTTGTTGTTATTATTAACATTAATTAATAGTAATTGTATTATTTTGTCACTTATTATAACATGTATTATAATTAGCTTTAATAATATAATAATAGTACAGTATTATAGTATAGTGTCAGAAATTACTAGCAGTGATTATAATAATAATTAACATGTTTTAGTCTGAATGTCACTCCTGAATAAAAGTAATTTCTGACTTACCCAGTCTAGGTCAGCTTTGCTAACACACCATCACATCACCTTGTTTTATTTTCACCACAGACTTTTCACTGCCTGACAGTGTTTGCTTTGTATTTGCCTTTTTATGTCCTGCTCCTTTGTGAGTATCTCTACCTACTTCAATCCTGTAGCTTGAGCACCCAGAACAATCCGTGACACAGCAGTAGGTGCTAAATAAATGTTTGAGAATAAGTGAATTTAATGTGTTGAATACTGTCCTAAGCTTTGGCATTTACTGTTTAATTTGATCCTCATCACAAACCTATGGGGCAGAGAGAATTATTACCCCCATTGTACGGAATAGAATGCTTCAAGAGAATTAGTAACTTAGCTCATCATTTAGACTATTAAATCATCCCAGACAGCTGCATAAGTTTGTTTAGTTTCTGAGAACACAAGCTAGAGTTTACAAACTTTCACTCTTTCCCTATTGTCAGAACTCCCCAAATCCCCCCAACCCTTCCCACCCCCCCAACCCCCCACCCCCTCAGGCTTCCTGAGTGAATCAATGCCTTCCTTCCATTGGACCCTATACTTAGCAGGGGACATTGATACCAGGGATGATGAAATTCACATAGAAGTGCAGGAAAGCCTGGAAAAGCAAATCTGATTTTTCCTTAGAGGAGGCGCAGGCTGTGCTATACAGGTGGAAAAAATAAATTCATCGTGATTTACTCTCAACTAGACAATTTCCTGACACACAGCAAGCACTCAGTGACAGATGTCCACTGTTTTCCAAAAGTGCCGTAAGCCTACAGAAGGTGCTTAATAAAATATTTGCGGACTAGCACATTGCAATCCTGATCTGAAGATCCTGAGCTAAGCTGATGATAATGGGGATGGGAAAGCCCTCATCCATTTAGATGATCAAATTTGTTCCTTATTTCAGTAAAATTGAAAATCATCACCAATAATTAAAATGATGTTATTTTCCATGATAAAAACTTACATGTATATAGTGATTTATAATTTTAAAGAACCATTGCATTTTGACTCCTGCGATTCTCATCACATCCTTGTAAGTGAGAGATGTTTTAAACACATTACTGACCAGGGAATTTTTGCAGAAACTAATGCCTATAGCATTAGTACATCTCTGGTCAATAATGTGTTAATATCCACATTTGAAAGATGAAGGTGAAAACTGGCCTACTTGGGGTGCCCAAGACATTCACTGCTTCCTTCTATAAGGAAATCAGAATACCATTTCATTCAAAAAAATAAAAGACATGTAGCCTGCTTGTTGTGTTCTAGATAGTATATTAAGTGCTCCAAAATTAGACTGCTGCTCTTGAGAATTTCCCGATAATAGTGACGAGTTAAGGGCTAGCTTGTGCAGTGCTGCTCCAACAGAACTCTGTACCAAATGGGGTGGAAGAAATCAAAAGAATGACTTAGAAAGGCCGTGGAATGTTAATTTACAGAGTTTTGAAAGCAAAGTTAAGGCCCATGAAGACTTTGTAGCAATAAAAATTTCACCATAAACTGGGATACAAGGGTGAAGAATTCTCTTCCTAAGTAATCTGTCTACTCAATCAGCATAGACTTCCAACTATTGCCAGCTGTAATGGTTTCCATTTTTAGAAACCAACAGTTAGTTAAGTGCCAGCAGACCACATTCAATTGTGTTGTTCAAATCAACAGAATTGAAAACCTCCTTAATTATGAAATGATTGCAAAGATTTTTGTTTAAATATTTTCACTCCACCAATTCTTCTATTATTTTTTATGGCAGAGAAGATTTCATGTGCATAACTTAATGCCAAAGTTCCTCTTTTATTGGGGTAAACATTTTAAAGTTTTTCCACCTAATATTATTTTTTTTAAGATTATAAAAGGGAAAAAAAAATCTGTTAGAATTCATTTCATCCATCCCTCTGTACTATTTTAGACAGATTTCGAAGGTACTTCACTTGGGCAATATAGTCCTAAACAGATTTCTTTGTTAAATGAGTAAATATGCCTTTATTCAAAAAAACCTTACTAAGTATACCCTCATATATATAGTTCCTACGGGACAGGTGTGGTGCTTGGCGTTAGAAAATCTGAAACGCAAGACCTGTGTAGCGTTCACACATTTTATCTGCCAGGGAAAATTCACTTCCATGGTTAGTTGACTGATCAAATTCAGTAGGGAACTATTTTATGATGGGAATGACTGTTTTATTGAGTTTACGAAATGAACTAAAATAATCAAATATATTTCACATTCAATCTCAAACATCTGATTGAAGAGCTGCCCGAACCCCCCACTCCCCTGTGCAAGAGATAAAGGTTTTGATTTTTCTCATCATTTCCAAAACCGCGGCATTCCCTGAGTCACAGTCAAACACTGATGAAGCTGTAGCTCTAGTCATCTAGGAGCCCGAGAATCTAGGTCCCTACAAATGACAGAAGGGAAAGAGGGCACCTAGCACCAGCCCCATTGTCTCCATGATTATTTTTAATTACCTCAAAGCTTTAGAAACATGATCCTGTAAATGCTTTGTGGGAATAGAGGCAAATGCACTCATCATGTGAAATCCATAAATTGCTTATAATCCTCTCAAGATGTAAAAAAAAAAAAAAGCATTAAGTAATTGAAGACAGGAAGTCCTCAGTTAATTATTTAGAGGTGTTATCAATGCTCTAAGTAAACCAAAGCGCTTTCTGCTATCTCACTGAGCCCAGTACCATGGGGACCAAGGATAGCAGCCATCATCTTCTCAGATTCGCTAATGCAAACAGCGCGTGGCAGCTTGTCAATAAAAGACCTTTTCATATCATTTACTACTAGACATGCCCACCATCCTGCACAGAACAAATGGGACATCAGCGATGGCATTGTTTCACTTTGGGTTGCCACACTTGAAACGTGGACCTCCTAATGTGGGCATCAGGGTGGAGAGGGGGGAAAGGATTAATGAAATAATTAGGGACACTGAGAACAAAATGAATTAATCATGTCCTCTTTAGCAGCAGACATGATAAGGGCTTATGTGTCTCTTAACTCTGGGGGAAATGTTTTCCAAATAATTCATTGAAAGTTGCTCGTTTCATTTCACTGAAAGGGGAAGAGTTACCAGCCTTAAGTTAACAAGGAAATAATAATCTGTCTTCTTTTCTCATACTATTACAAACTTGTGAAAACCTCCTGTGATAAACCAGCATAAATCCTACCAGGGCTAACTGTAGCAGAAAGTGTGCTACTAATGTACTGAAACAGATATAGTACATACCACTTTTGAAACAAAGAAAACATAGTTTGACCATCCATATCCCAAAATGTGGATATTTTTTTACATGAAGATTTTACATTTAGGTAACTCTATCATGTGCTCCCATAGTATCCTACACTTGACTCTCAGGGTATTTATCATGCTTCATTGAATATCCTTTTACTTGTCTCTACTCCTCAACCAGAAGTTAAAGTTTTTAAAAACAGAGGCAGCAGCTTCTTTTTGCCATTGTGTTACCTGTACTGTGACCTATCACAGTACCTAACAGACATTAAATGTTTTGAAAATCCTTGTTGAATGAATAAATGTTGAGTAGTGAACTCTTGGGTTGGCCAAAAATTTCATTCAGTTTTTCCATTACAGCTTACAGAAAAATCCAAACAGAATTTTGGGGCAACCCAGTAGTATCTGAACTAGATTCCATATTGGTTGGATATAAAAATCAGAATCAGACACAGCTAAAGCTCAGGATGGGTGACACAATTTGCTAAGCCCAGTGCAAAATGAAAGCGTGGGGCTCCTTTGTTCAAAAATCATTAAGAATTTCAGGACGATGAAAACTGACCCACGCTCAGGATCCTTCTAAGCATGGTCTGAGGTTACTACATAGCTTTTGTGTCCTGGTCTCTGGCAGTTTGAATTTATTGGCAGTAAACTTCTTTTTTAATTTATTATTTTATATTAGAGTATAGTTGATTTACAAGGTTGTATTGCTTTCAAGTATACAGCAAACTGATTCATACACACACACACATACATATATCCATTCTTTTTCAGATTCCTTTTCCTTATAGGTTATTACAAAGTATTGAGTAGAATTCCCTGTGCTATACAGTAGGTCCTTGTTCATTATCTATTTTATGTATAGTAGTGGTCACTATGAACCAAGCTAGTGCCAGCAAATTTGGAAAATTCAGCAGTGGCCACAGTACTGGGAAAGGTCAGTTTTCATTCCAATCCCAAAGAAAGGCAGTGCCAAAGAATGTTCAAACTGTTACACAATTGCATTCATCTCACATGCTAGCAAAGTAATGCTCAAAATTCTCCAAGCTAGGCTTCAACAGTACATGAACTGAGAATTCCAGATATTCAAGCTGGATTTAGAAAAGGCAGAGGAACCAGAGATCAAATTGCCAATATCTGTCAGATCATAGAAAAAGCAAGACAATTCCAGAAAAACGTCTGCTTCACTGACTACACTGAAGCCTTTGACCATGGAACAATGAACTGTTTCCAAATTGGGAAAGGAGTTCATCAAGGCTGTGTATTGTCACCTTGCTTATTTAACTAATATGCAGAGTACACCATGAGAAATGCCGGGCTGAATGAATCATAAGCTGGAATCAAGGTTGCCAGGAGAAATATCAGTAACTTCATATATGCAGATGACACCACCCTTATGGCAGAAAGTGAAGAGGAACTAAAGAACCACTTGATGGAAGTGAAAGAGGAGAGTGTAAAAGCTGGCTTAAAACTCAACATTCAAAAAACGAACATCATGGCATCTGGTCCTATCACTTCATGGCAAATAGATGGGGAAACAATGGAAACAGTGACAGACTTTATTTTCTTGGGCGCCAAAATCAATGCAGATGGTGACTTCAACCATGAAATTAAAAGATGCTTGCTTCATGGAAGAAAAGCTATGACCAACCTAGACAGCATATTAAAAAGCAGACATATTACTTTGCCGACAAAGGTCCGTCTAGTCAAAGCTATGCTTTTTCCAGTTGTCATGTTTGGATGTGAGAGTTGGACCATAAAGGAAGCTGAGTGCCAAAGAATTGATGCTTTTGAACTGTGGTGTTGGAGAAGACTCTTGAGAGTCCATTGGACTGCCAGGAGGTCAATCCTAAAGGAAATCAGTCCTGATTATTTATTGGAAGGACTGATGCTGAAGCTGAAGCTCCAATACTTTGGCCACCTGATAGGAAGAACTAACTCATTAGAAAAGACCCTGATGCTGAGAAAGATTGAAGGCAGAAGGAGAAGGGGACAACAGAAGATGAGATGGCTGGATGGCGTCACCGACTCAATGGACATGAGTTTGAGCAAACTCTGGAAGTTTTGATGGACAGGGAAGCCTAGCATGCTGCAGTCCATAAGGTCACAAAGAGTTGGACACAACTGAGCAACTGAACTGAACCAATATAGTAGTGGGTATCTTTAACTGAAACAGGATGAAAACTGGGATGGCTATTGTGTCCTCAGAGCAGCTTCAGGAGCCTCTTTTGTCATGTATGATGCTCTGGGCTGTATTTCCCCCACTACCACCTGACCACTGGCCACCAAGCATCAGACCTGTGAAAGTAAATGTGAGAATTCATTTTATTTTCATTTTTCAAATTCCAAGGAGCCTAAATACTTGCAAAAAAATAGCACAACATCAACCACTATTTCTTCTTCTCTTTTATCATTCTTACAGATATAATATTATAGCCAAAGGATTATATGCAACAGCTGTCTAGGCACCAGTATTTAGAGGAAAAAAAAATCCCTTGGAATCCCGGATATTCCAAGGTACTTTGCCTGGGCAATCACTACTTCTGTTTCATTCCCAGCAGTTCTATCCAGTTTCCTTCTTCCCTGAGATATATATCTTTCTTGTGGATCATTTGAGCATCAGATTTTGCTGCCACCTGGTGCCACATTTTGTTCTAGAGAAGAAGATTCTGATTGAAAATGTAGGTTAAAAAGAGGCTTTGGTCTAATACAACACCAAACTCCAAGGCAGAAAAATATTTGTTAATATAGTGATAAAAAAATCAAAAGCAAGGGTCTTTCCTTGGATTATCTTATTAATAGTCTTAATGTTAATATATTTGGAAAGAGAGCCTGCCAAATTAGTAACTCATTCAGGAAGTACTTCTTGTGATGAATCTGATCACTCTGATACTAGGGAGAGGAGCTTAATCTCTGGTGTAGAATTACACATTAAATACAGAATTAAGAATGCAAATAAGCTTTGTAGCAAGTAGTCAGAATTGAAAGTCCTAAGTTATTTCACTGGTATTTGCAAATGCAAGAGCCCCCTAGTTTTGATGTTTTGATGTCTGGTTTATTTGAGACATCAGCTGAACTCATACGTCAAAGCCTTGATGCAAGAAATGGACAGTGCCAATGGCTGCTCTCACAGAGGCAAGAAATTGGCTTGACTAAGAGGGATGGACACCGCTGAGATCATGATGGATGATACTATCAGGGAAAGAGGACCCTAGCTTGTGAGCTCCTGAAATATTTCACAATCAAATTTTGTGACACAAACCATAATTTAAATGCATATTTGTTGTATCTAAAGTGATTCCATGATCCCTTGCTGTACCAGTTTTGAATATCTCAATTTTCACGTGGAATCGGGTTAATCGAAAGTCGAGCTTTGACATAGCTCTACTCATCACAGTGAATGCTGGATGTTCCTGGGAATCTCCATGAGCAGAAATGTTCTTGGATGAGGGAGGGGAAAATCATTTAATGAGATTCCAGGCAGGTGGAGGCAAAAGACAGCTCTTTTCAACAGTAAAACTAGATATGTGGTTCACATGGGCCAGGGCAAACATGTAGTTTGGGTAAACTGGTGCCAGGACAAGTAACTGCCCACAGAGTGGGTAATACTTGGTAACCACCTAATAGAAGCTTTTTGAAGTAATTCAGGCCTCTCAGCTCTTGAACTAATCACTAGCCAAGTTGACTGAGGAACCTGTGAAATTACATATTCTTTAGGATTATTTGGTAATTCTTCAGAAAAATAACAGATGATATTTAGGACAACTGAATGACTATTTTGAGGTAGCACTAGCTATCTGAAACTATAATGAACAAAAAGCCTTTTCCTGACTGCCTGGAGATTAAACATGAGAAACAAGCTGTTCTTTATAGAGTACATCCAATGTAACTTACAGAGCTATGAGTTTTGTTTTCCAAATCATCTTTTTATGATCCATAGGCAGACTTTTTGCAGTTTCTTGTTAACACATATTTACTCTTGAAAGGAATGTTACTTGAAAGTGTAATTGTAATGAGTTTGGTTATAGTATGCCTCTTTCCTTTAAAAGAGAACACGATTCCCTGTAGGGAAATTCAGGTAATTTGCAGCCACAGTAATCTCCACTCCACTGAAATGTTAAATACTTGGCTTTTCTCCATGCGTTTGTCTTTCTCTGTTCTACAACTGCTATTTCTTACTCTTTTAATTCAATGCTGAGCAGTTGAATGATGTTTTCTTTTCTCCTTCTACTCTTTGACTTTAGGATTAAGTTACAGTCAGAACGGTTCCTTGGAGACATCTCTTTATTTCCCTCTTCTCATCCTGATCAATTCATGAGTAGTTTTCAGTCAGTGTGCCCTTTTCACTGCCTGTTGCGAATATTTCAAATATATCTCATTTTAAGGACTACCAATAGGGGCTTCCTTAAAGTGACAGCAAATTCCAGTTGAAATGTGTTGATTTTATTGAGTTTTACGGAGTCATATATATGAAAGGTCATCCAGTTCATGTAAATCATCTATGCCTCATGGCAGTCCACACTTTACTTACAGACTATTGGAACCAAGTCTACTAGTAAATCAATCCTGTAACAGTAGGAAAAATACAAGACCTAAGAAATTGTTGTTCAGTCACTAAGTCACTTCTGACTCATTGAGTCAATAATGCTATCTAACCATCTCCTCCTCTGTTGTCCCCTTCTCCTTTTGCCTTCAATATTTTGCAGCATCAGGATCTTTTCCAGTGAGTCAGTTCTTCATATCAGGTGGCCAAAGTGTTAGAACTTCAGCTTCAGCAACAATCCTTCCAATGAATATTCAGGGTTGATTTCCTTTAGGATTGACTGGTTTGATCTTCTGGCAGTCCAAAGGACTCTCAAGAGTCTTCTCCAGCACCACAATTCTAAAGCATCAATTCTTCACCACTCAACCTTCTTTATGGTCTAACTCTCACCTTTGTACATGACTGCTGGACCTAAGAATAGAATATACAAAATGCTGGATTCATCTATTGTCTTATTTCATATTAGCCTGTGGTTCAATTAAGCAGTCTATATTCCTGTGCCCACAGTTTACATATATGGAAACTGAAGTCAAAAAGCTAGCTTGTGGTAGTAGCTGATATGTAGGTAAAAATTAGATCCAAAGAGTCTAATTTCAGACTCTGCTAAGCTGAGTCTGCCTCTGTACATGAATCGTGCTCATATTCCAAATGAAAATATTCAAATACCTAACCCCATGTGGATTTTTATATTACTGGAAGTGTTACTAGGCCTTGAAGGATCTGTGTCATTTTACTTAGAAACTTCATAGAAATGACCCAACTGCTCTGGGTCACATTTCTCAGCCCAACTGCCCAGAATTGCATCCTGACCTCACTCTTTCTTATCTCTGTCATCAGAGGTGAGTTCCTTCATCTTTCTATGCTTTGCCTCCTGTTATCTGAGCAGAGAACAACAGTTCCTAGGGGAGTAATCCTGTTATTCTCCAAAGGCTTTATGGTGTTAATGTCTAGAAAGTACATGGAAGAAGACCTGTGATAGTAAATGTTAGTTTCAATAGTAAACTTTAGTTTCGTATATACTCATCTGAATGTAGAGTTCCAAAGAATAGCAAGGAGAGATAAGAAAGCCTTCCTCAGAGATCAAGGCAGAGAAATAGAGGAAAACAATAGAATAGAAAAAACTAGAGATCTCTTCAGGAAAATTAGAGATACCAAGGGAACATTTCATCCAAAGATGGGCACAATAAAGGACAGAAACAGTATGGACCTAATAGAAGCAGAAGATATTAAGAAGAGGAGTCAAGAATACACAGAAAAACTATACAAAAAAGATCTTCATGACCCAGGTAATCAGATAATCAATGTGATGGTATGATCACTCACCTAGAGCCAGACATCCTGGAATGTGAAGTCAAGTGGGCCTTAGGAAGCAACACTACAAACAAAGCTGTGGACATGATGGAATTCCAGTTGAGCTATTCCAAATCCTAAAAGATGATGCTGTGAAAGTGTTGCATTCAATATGCCAGCAAATTTGGAAAGCTCAGCAGTGGCCACAGAACTGGAAAAGCTCAGTTTTATTCCAATTCCAAAGAAAAGCAATGCCAAAGGATGTTCAAACTACCACACAATCACACTCATCTCACACGCTAGTAAAGTAATGCTCAAAATTCTCCAAGCTAGGTTTCAACAGTAGCTGAACCAAGAACTTCCAGATGTTCAAGCTGGATTTAGAAAAGCCAGAGGAACCAGAGATCAAATTGCCAACATCTGCTAAATCATAGGAAAAGCAAGAGAATTCCAGAAAAACATCTGCTTTTGCTTCACTGACTGCGCTAAAGCCTTTGACTGTGTAGATCACATCAAACTGTGGAAAGTTCTTAAAGAGATGAGAATACTAGACCATCTTACCTGCCTCCTGTGAAACCTATATACAGGTCAAGAAACAACAGTTAGAAATGAACATGAAACAATGGTTCCAAATTGGGAAAGGAGTACATCAGAGTGTTATATTGTCACTCTGCTTATTTAACTTATATGCAGAGTACATGATGCAAAATGACGGACTGGATGAAGTACAAGCTGGAATCAAGATTGCTGGGAGAAATATCGATAACCTCAGATATGCAGATGACACCACCCTTATGGCAGAAATTGAAGTGTAGCTAAAGAGCCTCTTGATGAAAGTGAAACAGGCGAGTGAAAAGCTGGCTTAAAACTCAACATTCAAAAAGCAAAGATCATAACATCTTGTCCCATCACTTCATGGCAAATAGATGGGGAAACAAAGGAAACAGTGACAGACTTTATTTTCCTGGGCTCCCAAATCACTTCAGCTGGTGACTGCAGCCATGAAATTAAAAGATTCTTGCTCCTTGGAAGAAAAGCTATGAGAAACTTAGATAGCACTATCAAAAAGCAGAGACTTGACTTTGCTGATGAAGATCTGTGTAGTCAAAACTTTGGTTTTTCCAGAATGGATGTGAGAGTTGGACTGTAAAGAAAACTGAGTGCCAAAGAATTGATGTTTTTGAACTGTTGAAGATGACTCTTGAGAGTCCCTTGTACTGCAAGGAGGTCAAACCAGTCAATCCTAAAGGAAATCAGTCCTAAATATTCATTGGAAGGATTGATGCTAACTCTGAAGCTCCAATACTTTGGCCACCTGATGCGAAGTACTGACTCGTTGAAAAAGACCCTGATTCTGGGAAAGATTGAAGGCAGGAGGAGAAGGGGACAACAGAGGATAAGATGATTCGATGGCATCACCAACTCGATGAACATGAGTTTGAGCAAGCTCCAGGATTCGGTGGTCGACAGGGAAGCCTGGCGTGCTGCAGTCCATGGGGTCCCAAAGAGTTGGACACGCAACGACTGAACTGTACTGAACTGAAACTTTAGCTGGTATGTTCTTTATACAATCGAATAAGCAACTTCCTTAGACAATAACTGCATTTCTCACAAAGTATATTTACTTAATTTATAGAGTTCAGCAAAAAGAGGAGGAAAAAAAATAAAACAACAAAAACCCAATTTTGTTTTATGTTTTTTAACTTTTGTATTAACTTGTGTTTTGAATGAAATCCTTCCATCATCTTTCACTTTAAGAATAACTGCAGTGGTTTCTACCCCTTTTATATCATTCAGATACTATTTGATCTTTAGAGAGAAGGCAGTCATTGAAAATTTTCAGTGTGTTTGGTGTAACTCTTATGTGATGGTGACAGGACAGGGCTTGGTGTTAAAATCATTGGTTTGTCCCTACCCCAATCAGACCATTTGTTCACTGTGTCCCTATTTGATTCTCTGAGCCTCTTTTCCTACCTATGAGGCAGGGACAATAATTCCTGTTCTGGTGATATTAAAGGTGAAACCTCCTCACATTTTCACCAGAGTTGTTCTTGTTTTTGCTAATTCTCTCTTCCATAATCTGGTACCACTTTCTAGCTCGTATAAAGGCAGATCGCCTCAGACACAATAATAATAGCTATTTATGCTCCCTGTGTAACATAGAAGACTCTGAAACTGTGTATGCACATGCGGCATTACTAGCAATTATAATAGTAGTATCACTTATAACTCTTATTTCTTGAAGTTTACCAAAGACTCAGTTCAACCAGAGTTCACAAATGGGCACTTATTGGCTCATGAAACAGACAAACAAACAAAAATCATGGGTAGGCTTTAGGTGTGGCTCATTCAAAGCTGCCAAGTGACATCAGTTGAGCTCAGTTCAGTCACTCAGTTGTGTCTAACTCTTCGCGACCCCATAGACTAGAGGACGCCGGGCTTCCCTGTCCATCACCAACTCCCAGAGTTTACTCAAACTCACATCCGTTGAGTTGATGATGCCATCCAATCATCTCATCCTCTGTCCTCCCATTCTCCTCCTGCCCTCAATCTTTCCCACCATCAGGGTTTTTTCCAGTGAGTCAGTTCTTCACATCAGGTGGCCGAAGTAGTAGAGTATCAGCTTCAGCATCAGTCCTTCCAATGAATATTCAAGACTGATTTCCTTTAGGATGGACTGGTTGGATCTTCTTGCATTCCAAGGGAATCTCAAGAGTCTTCTCCAACACCACAGTTCAAAAGCATGAATTCTTTGGAGCACGCCTTTCTCTATAGTCCAACTCTCATATCCATTCATGATTACTGAAAAAAGCATAGCTTTGATTAGATGGACCTTTCTCAGCAAAGTAATGTTTCTGCTTTTAAATATGCTGTCTAGGTTGGTCATAACTTTTCATCCAAGGAGTGTCTTTCTAATTTCATGGCTGAAGTCACCACCTGCAGTGATTTTGGACCCCCCAAAAATAAAGTCTAACACTGTTTCCACTGTTTCCCCATATATTTGCCATGAAGTGATGGGACAAGATGCCACGATCAGTTTTTTGAATGTTGAGTTTTAAGTCAGCTTTTTCACTCTCCTCTTTCACTTTCATCAAGAGGCTCTTTAGTTCTTCTTCTCTTTCTGCCATAACGGTGGTGTCATCTGCATATCTGAGGTTATTGATATTTCTCCCGGCAATCTTGATTCCAGCTTGAGCTTCATCCAGCCCAGCGTTTCTCATGATGTACTCTGCATATAAGTTAAATAAGCAGGATGACAATATACAGCCTTGATATACTCCTTTTCCTATTTGGAACCAGTTTGTTATTCCATGTCCAGTTCTAACTGTTTCTTCCTGACCTGCATACAGATTTCTCAAGAGGCAGGTCAGGTGGTCTGGTATTCCTATCTCTTTAAGAATTTTCCAGTTTGTTGTGATCCACACAGACAAAGGCTTTGGCATAGTCAATAAAGCAGAAGTAGATGTTTTTCTGGAACTCTCTTGCTTTTTCCATGATCCAGTGGATGTTGGCTATTTGATCTCTGGTTCCTCTGCCTTTTCTAAAACCAGCTTGAACATCTGGAAGTTCACAGTTCACATACTATTGAAGCCTAGCTTGGAGAATTTTGAGCATTACTTGACTAGTGTGTGAAATGAGTGCAATTGTGCTGTAGTTTGAGCATTCTTTGGCATTGCCTTTCTTTGGGATTGGAATGAAAACTGACCTTTTCCAGTCCTGTGGCCACTGCTGAGTTTTCCAAATTAGCTAGCATATTGAATGCAGCACTTTCACAGCATCATCTTTTAGGATTTGAAATAGCTCAACTGGAATTCCATCATGTCTGCTAGCTTTGTTCATGGTGTTGCTTCCTAAGGCCCACTTGACTTCACATTCCAGGATGTCTGGCTCTAGGTGAGTGATCATACCATCATATTGATTATCTGATTACCTCGGTTGTGAAGATCTTTTTTGTATAGTTCTTCTGTGTATACTTGCCACCTCTTCTTAATATCTTATGCTTCTGTTAGGTCCATACTGTTTCTGTCCTTTATTGTGCCCATCTTTGGATGAAATGTTGCCTTGGTATCTCTAATTTTCTTGAAGAGATCTCTAGTCTTTCCCATTCTATTATTTTCCTTTATTTCTTTCCTCCAAATGACATCTCCAGGACAGTTTCTTTTCATCTGAGCTGTCCTCCATTCTCAAGCTTTATATGGTGGAAAAAGAACCACATAAAAATGAATGAAACTTCTGTTTCAAAGCTTAGCTTTCAGTCGCCTGAATGAGGTCACAGAATGCTGCTACCCTTGCTCAGAACTGAGTGTTTATCTGTGTCTTGGCCTGGGCGAAGTCAACTCTCAACCAAGTACAAGGCCTGGTAGTGGCCAAAGACTGGTTTTGCCAAAAAAAAATTCAAGTTTTGTTATCAAAAATGTATGACTAAACTCTGCAAGTTATACATTACAGGTGTAGAGTTGCATTACACAAGCTAGTGAAAGTCAGTTGAAATGAGTCTGAGATGCCCAGCACTGCAGGGGTAGAAGCATCTCTGGGAGACAAACTGCCCACGAATAAGCCATCATCCCTGCCTCCTTCACTTCCAGCTTCATACCTCCTACTCTAATCTTTCTTGTTCTTCAACCTTTGCTTCTTCTCTCCAGTTCCCTACTTCCACTCCTTTTGATTTGGAGATGTCTTTGAACTCTTCTGACTTTGTTTTTTTAAGTAGTTTTTTTTTTAAGTATAGTTGATTTACAGTGTTTCAGGTATACAGCAATGTGATTCAGTTTTATATGTATATATACACATATATACTTCAGATTCTTTTCCATTATAGGCTATTACAAGATATTGAATATAGTTCCCTGTGCTATATAGTAATACCTTGTTGGTTATCATTTTCTGTATCAGTTCAGTTCGGTCGCTCAGTCACATCTGACTCTCTGCGACCCCATAGACTGCAGCACGCCAGGCCTCCCTGTCCATCACCAACTACCAGAGCTTGCTCAAACTTATGTCCGTTGAGTCGATGATGCCCTCCAACCATCTCATCCTCTGTCATCCCCTTCTCCTCCTGCCTTCAATCTTTCCCAGCATCAGGGTCTTTTCCAATGAGTTAATTCTTTACATAAGGTGGCCAAAGTATTGGAGTTTTAGCTTAAGCACTGATTTCGTTTAGGATGGACTGATTTGATCTCCTTGCTGTCCAAGGGACTCTCAAGAGTCTTTTCCAACACCACAGTTCAAAAGCATCAATTCTTTGGTGCCCAGCTTTCTTTATATTCCAACTCTCACATCCATCCATACATGATTACCAGTAAAACCTTAGCTTTGACTAGGTGCACTTTTGTTGGCAAAGATACACACATATATATATGTGTGTGTGTGTGTGTGTGTGTGTGTGTGTGTGTGTGTGTATGTATGTATGTATATACACACAGAAAAATATTTTCTGTATAGTATAATATTATAGTATAGTATATAATATAGTATAGTATAGTGTAATATTTTCTGTATAGTAGTGTGTGTCTGTCCATCTCAAACTCCTAAGTTATCCCTCCCGAAACCTTTTCACCTTTGGTAACCATAAGTTTCTTTTCTATGTCTATGAATCTGTTTCTGTTTTGTAAATAAGTTCATTTGTATCATTTTTTTTTTATATTTTACATACAAGTGATATCATATAATGTGTGTCTTTCTCTCTCTGACTTACCTCACTTAGTTTGATAATCTTCTGACTTTTTGACCAATGCTCTCTGCTTAATACTCAGTTCTACATCCTGCCCACCACCCTTAATTCTGGTATTCCAGTATCTCCAAGAGATGCCTATTCCTTCACTAACTCTGGCCTGATCCTCTACTAAACGACCCCACCCCTCTCAATTTAAGCACCTTGTGACAGACTCATTTGGCACATCTTCCTTAGTCTATCAAAACTTCTTAAGGGCTGACTGCTCTGCTGTTGTACCACCTCCATACATCTGTCTTCTAGGGTGAAATGGATGACACTCAACCCCCTTTAGAAAAATTTTGTAAGGAAAAAACAATTTCTATTTTTATATATGTAGATTTTCTTTTAGCTACGGTCCTCACTGCAAATACCTTCAGTCTTCTAATCAATCTTAGGATACTTCTGTAGTGATGTTTTCTCTTGTTTTCCTAAGATCCATCCTAAATCGTCCTTCAAAAGTCTGAAACCAATGGGGAGGGAGGTGGGAGGAGGGTTCAGGATGGGGAACACATGTAAACCCATGGCTGATTCATGTCAATGTATGGCAAAAACTACTACAATATTGTAAAGTAATTAGCCCCCAACTAAAATAAATAAATTTATTTAAAAAAATTAATAAATAAAGTTATTGGTACTATGGCCTAAAAAAAAAAAAAGTCTGAAACCAGACCAACCAGAATACAAAATGAGGAAGAGAACAAAGGCTTTTTTTGTTAGACTCTTCCAGAGAAAAATCAAGTATATTGCTTCATTTTTGGTAGCCCTACTTAAGCCTGACATTCAGAAAAAAAAATCTAGAAAATATATATTGTTCATAAATTATATTGATTTTGTTTTTATTTTAATAGTATTATGCAAGTAGAGAAGAATCTCCTACTCAATGAAATTGATGCTGTGAGCAAGAGTCCCCATGAAATTAAGAGGAAAGACTTGTTTGGTCACATCACACTTGGGATGGTACATGGACATATCAGAGCCTCACAACTGTGCCATCGTTATTGGATGCTTTTATGCCCTGATCTTCCTTAAACAATTTTTGAAACATGTTGAATACATGGGGAGAAATGGTTTTAAAAACGTTCAAAGATACCATCCTTACTCTCAAAGGGCTTACCTTCTAAGTGAGAAAGTAAAATATTCAGATACAATGGTGTTAAAAGGATCAAGACCCCATTTTTCAGTAATGGGAGTAAAGAAGGCAACTTTGTCAGACTAAATCAGTCACTGCCATCCCTGACCTTCATTCTTAAATATTTCCTTCCATTTTCTCTTGAGCTCTATATTTTATAATCTTGAGCATTTTCCTATAAGCTTTTATCAAACCCACAAGGCTTGAATATGGCCTAAATCTTTCATCATATTCCTCATCTGTAAATCAGGTAAATATCAGAAGTATGTAAATCCTCCATAGCAGCCGAGTAGAAGATTATAATCAAATAAGTATCCACATCTTATCATTAAATTGATAAGGAAACACTAAGGGTTTTGAAGCTGAATCCCAGAGCAGCTCCAGCTACAGAACAGTATGGCTTTAGCAGAGAAGCCAGACTACTGCTCCAATTCTAAGTGAACCAGTTAATTAATTTTTTCCTTCACTTAACGAGCACCTACTTTGTGCCTGTCACTATTCAAAGGATACCGTTGTGGGCAAAACCAAGTCCTTGTTCTTTTTGAGCTTATGTCACAAAGGTGGAGACAAGCAATAAATAAATAAACATGTAATAAGACATCAGATAGTGTGGAAGGCAATGAAAGAAGAAGTAATTTGAGAGGATAAAAAGTACTGGTTGTTGTGTGTAGATAAACTGACCAAAATCTTTTAAAATATATCATTTGAACAGATATGCATTAAGTGACAGAGTGACACATAAATGTCTGGAGGAAGACACCAAAAGAACAGAATATGTGAAAACTTAGTTCAAAATTCATGAAAAAAATAAGTATAAAAATTTGTCGGATCCATGTTGTAACTTATCCCAATTATTTGACATAGATATTGTCCTGTTCTTTTATAAGAAAATATTTTTAAAGCTTTGACTTTGTTTTACTTTTCCCAAGAGTCAAGGCAACGAATGTTAGCCTTGATGTATTCTTGTTGAATGCTTCTGAGTCTTAAAGTTGCTTCTACTAAAATAAAGTACTACTCTAAGTACTTCTCAACAGCCTTAGAGACTAGATGCAGTTGCAGTGATTCCTTATTTTACAGATCAGTAGATCAAAGCAGAATAAAGCTAAGTAACTTCTGAAAGGTCACTGACCATGCAGCAGTGAAATCTAACAATATATAACTTTATTTTGTATTGGGTTATAGCTGATTAACAATGTTGTGACAGTTTCAGATGGACAGCGAAGGGATTCAGCCATCCCTATGCATATATCCTTTCTCCCCCAAACTCCCCCTCCCATCCAGGCTACCACATAACATTGAGCAGAGGTCCCTGTGCTATGTAGTAGGAACTTGCTGGTGATCCATTTTAAATATAGCAATGTGTACAGACAGAGAAGGAGAAATATCAAAATGACATTCCTTATTTATGGAATCTAAAATTAAGTGATACAAATGAACTTACAAAAGAGCAAGAGACTTAGGAAATGAACTTATGGTTACGAGAGGCATGGAGGAGGCATGGTGGGGGAAAAGGATACTTAGGGAGTTTGGAATGGACATGGAACAATATATAACTGTTATCGGTGGATTGACAACAGATATAAGTATATCTGTTGTCGGTGGATCGCTGTTCCTTCTTTTCCTGAGAATTTATTGAGCAATTACTGTGCTACATTATACATCTTATTATAGAAGAAATAATAAACACTGTTCCCTCTTCATAGTATGTCTAATCTATGTGTAAACCCAGAAACAACATACCTCGCAAAAAACTACAGAATTGTGAGATGGTACAGTAGGAGCATATGTGGTGAAGAAATGCAAAGTTAAAAGAAAAGTTAATATGAGCTGAATATGGCTTGGGGCTAAACATGTTGACTCTAACCTTCTTTTTATTTTTTTTCTCCCTGCCCCTTTTCATATAAGAAGCAGTTGCAGAAACTGGGATAGTTAGCCTGGAGAAGAGACAACTCAGGGGGGATTTGATAACTGTCTACAAATATTTGAAGAACTGTCATGTGGAAAAGAAATTAGATTTGTTCTCTGTGTCCCTAGTGGGTGGAAGTGTTAGAAAGAGTTCACCACAATATAAAGAAGGACTTTCACACGACACAAAGAGAACTCTAGATCTCTCTAGAGGTGGAATGGACTGTTTGGGAGATGGAGCACCTCGATCCTCTAGGCAGGGGAGTCTCTTCAATGATACCTGGTACAGAGGAATTAATGGAAAGATGGATGGATGGATAGGTGACAAGAATTTTTAGATCTCTTTGAAGGCTTAGAATTTATTGTTTTATCAGTTGGGAAATGAAATTTCTTTTAATACTGAGCTGCTTATGAAGTTCCTTTCCCCCTTAGAGTGTTTTCTGCTCTTAAAAATTTTGGATATCATATCTGCAACTCTGCATGTGACTGCTAGTGTTTACCTGATAATAAATAATCCTCTCAAGAGGTACTTGATTTCTTGTTTGCTCTTTTTAGGTCTCCAGCCATACACCAACTACAGCTTCACACTTAGAGCTTGTACATCTGCTGGATGCACTTCAAGTGAGCCTTTTCTAGGTCAGACTCTGCAGGCAGCCCCTCAAGGTAATTAAAAAATGCCCATGGTTGGGAAAAAGAAGTTTTCATATGGTATTTTGATATGAACTCTATAAACTCTATCATAAACAAGGAAGAGGAAATAAAGTATATGGATCCAAAGTAATATTCTAGCTTCCTGTTTTTCAAGTTTAGTTAAACTATAAGTCTCCCAAGGCAGTTTACTTTCGATTCCTTAGATGTGGTTTTCCTTGGAAGAAAAAAGATATTATGTACTTGGATATGAATTCCTCCAAAAATCAAAAGTTAAATATTCCTGGTGCAGCTAAAATATAATAAGCACCACACTCCCTGTTGAAGCTGATGAAAATATTCACTGCCCACAAGAACTTGCAATCAAGTAGAAGTGATAGGGTAAGTAACCAAATTGACATAAAGAGAGAGAATCTTAGAGGTGATGTTAATAGAGAATTAATGAACAGAATGCTCAGGTTAAATCTTGGAAGGGAGAGATTACAACCCATCAGGGACTTCAAGAAAGATCTTAGAGGGTAGATGCCTTCTGAGATGGACCACAAAGATCAAGGAATTTGACAAGTGAGCAGATGGAGGAAATAAACTATCAAACACAGTTTGAGGGATTGGGAAGTGGAAACATCACCTTAGAAATCGAATTGGCAATGTCTATTAAATGTAAAATGTTGATTCCCCATGATACAGCAGCTTCAATTTCATTTTCTAATGCCAGAAAATAACACTAAACCACAACTGCACAAGGAGGCATGTACCAGGATGTCTATTGAAGCCTTTATTGTTGTTTAATGCCAAGATTTTGGAAGCAGTCTAAATGTATTTGAGTAGGGGAATTGCTCAATTTATTCAGATATATTCACGTATGGAATTCCATCAATTTAAAGAAATGAGGTGATCTGTACATATAATGTAGAAGTTATAGAACTTCATTAATATATGGCATCTTTATGGATAAAGCCACACATAGAAAATTATATTCATTTCTATAGACAAATGCATAGAAAAGATTCTGGAAGCAAATGTATCCACCTGATAAGAATGGCCTGTGGGTTAAGAACTGGGACAGATAGTATCATTTACTTTTAGAAGAAAAATATGCTGAGAAACTTGGGCTAGTGATCAACTAATTATTTTGTTAATCTTTATTATCTGCTGTTTTCCATGTGGGGAAACAAGAGGCATAGATAAGCTTCTGAACAGAAATATAATATTAATGCTCATCAAAGAGTCCTGAACTACTTGTCCATTACTCTTCTGATGAAGGGATTGTTGTACCTCAGAATATTAGACCTGAACTTCCTACCAGTAAATGGGGAATAAAATGGAAAATTCCACATACGGGGCATATGGCTCCTCACCAGGAATTCACTAATGATGTTTTCTATATAAAGAATGTTTCATGTCAAAAAGCTTAGTGTTCCTTTGAAAGGAAGAAACCAGCAGTGGATTTTTTGGAAAGGTAAACTATCAAATGGATACTTTGAATGATAATGGATAATTTCTAAAGGATCTATCAATCAGTTTTGGCTGAAACTCAAGCCTGATAGAAGAACAGGGTCTCTCTACTTTGCTCATCCAATCTATATATTTAAATTCTTAGAAAATATGGATCTCTATTCTCACTTTGTCCAAAAAAAAATACATTTTCTTGAAAGAGCTCAGATTTCATGACTTAAAAATTATAGCTTTCACCAGTGCTGGGGAGTATGAGACGAGAAATGTTTTACTTGATTTGTGTTTTAAACTTTATTCACCTTTCCTTTAACACAAATAACTGTGCCAAGAAAAAGTAAACTAAATGGGCTTTCCTCTGCAGAAGAAACATGGATTTAGAATCCATTTTCCAGCTGTATAAGTGCCAGTTGTGAATAACTTGTATGAGAAATAAATGTAGTCTGAGTGCTTAACTTGGAGGTTGCAAGGGAACAAAGCAGCAGTAGTGTTAAGTTGTGTTGTTTGCTAAAGTGGAAATAAACATATTATATCCTCTTAAATTAATAATCCAAGTATAACTAATTTTAAAAGGCCTAGTTGAGTGATTCGGACATAATTTGACGGTCTAACATTTGAGTGTCTAAGTGGATATGAGAGAATTAAAGGAAGCATTTGTTCATAGCCACCCTGAGAGTTCCTTAAGTCTGTCATTTTCAGTCTATTTAAAAAAGAAGCCAAAACATATTATGACCCCATTGAAAAGCTTGTCCTGATTCTCTATAATTTTGGCCTCCTAGAAAACGGTGTACCCTTAGTCAAGTAGTGGGAAGAGCTTGAACTGGATTATTGCTCTCTTAATTCTTAAAAAAGAATTGCTGCCATGCCAGCAAGCTCTCATTCGTTTTTAGAGTTCAGTCATGCAAAATTACAAGCATGTGTTCCTCTAGCATTGACAATATGAAAAAGCAAAAGTAGAAGACCAATCTTTTTTAGTTTCCTTCCAGATTCCTCTTGCCCCACGTTTCTTTTATCTGTTGTCATTCCTTTAGGCTCTTCCTCTGTTCCTCATGCTTGTAGTCTCCCTTGGAATTCTTTAATACTGGCTGTAATTTCTGATGAAGAAGGGGAGCTCCCCAAATTCTAGAGCTTTCACAAAGGCTACACTCATAAATTTTTAAGGCCTAGATATCTACCAATCTACTAGATGTTTATAATTAAGCGTTTCACAAATATTTCAACCTCAATATTTCAGCACTTAAAATCTCTCTCTCCACTAACTTGCTTTTCTTCACTTTTCCCTGTCTAAAATACCACCATCTGTCTAATCACCCAAGTCCCCAAGTTCACATTCTTCATGCTTCTCTTTCCCTGATGTTATAGTGTATAATGCTTTGTAAAATTTTATTCACTTCAAATCTTTGGGAATTTTAAAATTTCGTTCTTCCTTTTCATCCCATCTGGCATTGCCTTAGTTCAGACTTCTACAACTTTTCCAGGTTTTCTTAACTCATCTCCCTACCTCTAGCCATTTCTCCTCTTTTTCAGATCACCATCCCAAAGCTTTTTCTGCTTTTTGCCAAAATGGACATATCTCACATTAGTTACTTCCAAAAAAATCTAATTTCCTTCCAGGAGGAAAAAATATGCAACTTTTAAGTAAATCACATTAGACCCATCAAGTTTTAACTTCTGCCAGTTTGTTGAGTCTTTTGGTCTTTCCTACATGAAGTTTAATGGTACTTGAGGTACTGAATTGAAAGCAGTACTTACCATGGTACTTAGCATGGTACTTACCATGCTTTCCCTATCTCTAGGACTTTGTGTGGGATTTTCCTCAGTCTAGAT
The DNA here is from genome assembly GCA_024291935.2 of Okapia johnstoni. Lineage (NCBI taxonomy): Eukaryota > Metazoa > Chordata > Mammalia > Artiodactyla > Giraffidae > Okapia > Okapia johnstoni. The sequence goes on from CM044322.1 coordinate 57,846,074, forward strand.
ACTCTTTCCTACATTCTCACTCAGTTAGCTCTCACTTTTTTTTTCAAAATATGGCTCAGATATTTCCCATTTTGGAACTTTCCTCTAAACCCAGACCCTCCTCACCCATCCCCATCTCACCCCCAGACTGTGTCGGGTACCCTTCCTAAGTGCTCTAATGGCACAATAAGCTTTCTGTTCTTAACATATTCATCAAACTGGATGATAAATTATTATAACTCCATTTTTAGGCTTCCCTGGTATCTCAGATGGTAAAAACTCTGCCTGTAATGCAGGCGACCCAGGTTTGATCCCTGGGTCAGATAGTTCCCTGGAGAACAGAATGTCTACCCACTCCAGTATTCTTGCCTGGAGAATCCCATGGACAGAGGAGCCTGGCCATGGCGTCACAAAGAGTTGGATATGACTGAGCGACTAACACAATTACTCATGATATCCTTCCTTGAAGAATGAAGACTATTTGTTTTTACCCACACATCCACAGTGCTTAACACAAAAAATGACAAATTTGAATAGAATGTTAAATCAACAAATGAACAAATATTGAACAGTCCAGAAGTCAATGCATTTCTGACATTAGCCAATATAGAACTGATTCTTTTTATTAACTTCCAAGGGAAAACCAATCCACAAAAAATGTTGGTATTTTTGACTTGGAACGATTCATAGGGATTTAAGAAATGGGTAATATTGCATTTCACTCAAGACAAAGTTAAAGCAAATCCAGTAGACCTGTTACTTTTTTAGTAGCTATAATATTAAGAGAGCAACCAAGGTTTCCTTCTGACCTTTCCCCCTTATACCTCTCAGCTAGTTTACCTACTCCCCAGCCCACTTCTAGATGATTTCCCCCATGACTATCCATTTCCTTCTCTTAAATTGCCTCAGTTCTGCCCTCCCATTGTGTAGAATGGTTGTCTGATGTTACTGAGACCCAGGCTCTGTGAGGGAGGTAGATTCTTCACCTGAGACTTAATAACACCTCTCACCAAAGGAAAGTCTTATTCTATCAGTGATTTATTGCAGTTGCCAAGATAAAAGTGTCTCCACATCATTCAGTTCAGTTCCATTCAGTCGCTCAGTCATGTCCGACTCTCTGCGACCCCATGGACTGCCACATGCCAGGCCTCCTTGTCCATCACCAACTCCTGAAGCTTGCTCAAACTCATGTCCACTGGGTCAGTGATGCCATCCAACCATCTCATCCTCTCTCATCCCCTCCTTCTGCCTTCAATCTTTCCCAGCATCAGTGTCTTTTCCAATGAGTCATCTCTTCACATCAGGTGGCCAAAGTTGAAGTTTCAGCTTCAACATCAGTCCTTCCAATGAATATTCAGGACCGATTTCCTTTAGGATGGACTGGCTGGATCTCCTTGCAGTCCAAGGGACTCTCAAGAGTCTTCTCCAACACCACAGTTCAAAAGTAAAAATAGAGCACTTATTAGTTTTTCACACATTCCAATTTCATCTTATATATCAAACCAATGGACACAGGGTTATTAGCAAATGGACAGAGCTTTCTCCAGCTTACCTAAATGTAAAACTCAAGTTTTATTTAAAACATGAAGCAACCCCCAAATGTGGATTCATTTTATTTTATTAACTCCTCTCTACCCACAGGCTACACTGACTGATTCAAAACAGAAAATAAGCAATAGCCTTTTTTTAGTACAGTAGTGATTTTTAAAAACATCCTTCAAGGTGAGAAAAACAGGACTGCAGGGAGCAGATTATGAACCAAAGCTTTATACTTTATCTCTTAAATCAACAAATTAACATCATGTTTAAATCAAAACTCTAATTAGTTGGTTGAGTCATTTAGCAGCTGTTGGCAGAGAGACCCAGACATAAAAGTATGTTATGATTTGTGTATTTGTCCAAGTATCTAACATAAAGTGAGCCTTCAGAGCGAAATGAACTACTTTCTTCTCAGAAGTAGGTTGTTCTTAGAAAATCAGTCAGTTTGAGCCATGCTTAAGTCTATCTTGATTCTTCCAGAATGTTGCAAATAATTTACATTTGAACGCCCTGAGATTATTTTTTCTTATAGAAGTGTTGAAATCTTACCCTTTACTGAATAACTTACACAGGAGATACAATCGATCAAAAACTATTGATTATTGGGAACCTAATATTGAAATGAGTTTTTAAAAGCGGAAGAAGAGAATTACAGTGTCTATTCAGAGCATGACCAGATGACAACATGAAATGGGAGATTATCTTTCTCATTGATCTTTCTCAATATGTTTTTATACTTATAAAGAGTACTTAAATGTTTGACCTTGAATTACAGTTGTCTGTATATATGTTTTCTCTTTGATACAGAAGAGTACCAATTCCTTGTAAGAATGAGCCATATCTTAGTCATATTTGCATTCCATAAGTATAGTAATTTGCAGGATATATATTTTTAATAAATTTATTCATTTAATATTTATTAGGCATTGTGCTATCCATAAAGGTACATGGACTACTAATAGAGAGCAGATCCCTGCCTTCATAGGGCTAACTGTGTATTAAAAGCAGGAGAGAGAAATAGTCATAAAAAGATGAAAATAATGATGATATAAAAAAAGATTATGATGTTATGTGTATTGAGAAGAAAATAGAAAAGGGTATATATATGATCAAGAGGAACAAGGTGGGGATCACTTTAGATTGTGTTAAAGTTATGGTTAGGCAATAGTGGTCAAATAAGACCTTCTTGATAAGATGATATTTACACAGGTCACTGAACTTGGAGAATAAAATGCATAATTGTCATGGTGTCATGAGCAAAAATGCTCCAGTCATAAGGACTGGAAGTGCAAAAACTCAGTGGTGTGAAAGAAGTTGAAGCATTCTTGGGCTAGAAATGATTCTGGTGTGGCTGGAGCTTCGTGAATGATAGAGAGAATTGTGCCAGGTAGTCCAGAGCCATAAAAATGTAGGACCATACAGGTTATCGTAAAGAATTGAAATTATACTATATGAACAATTTCAGAAGGGTTGTATATTTTGTGAAGGTTACACTAGCTTAAATATACATGTTATATACTTTTATAAAGGTTACAATGAAATAAAGATGGACAAGATTTAAAACATGGACACTGCTTTATCACAGGAGCTCATGAGAGGGGGAAATGTAGTTTGGATCAAGAGAGGTAAAAATATAAGGACTATGCATATTTGGAGTAGAATCTGCAGGACTCGATGATAGATTCCATTTAGGAGTGAAAAATTAAAAGCCTCAAGGATAATTTTTTGTGTTTTTCCCAAGAAAATGAATAGTTGGATAAGTGAAGTGAAGTGAAGTCGCTCAGTCGTGTCCGACTCTGCGACCCCATGGACTGTAGCCTAACAGGCTCCTCCATCCATGGGATTTTCCAGGCACGAATACTGGAGTGAGTTGCCATTTCCTTCTCCAGGAGATCTTCCCAACCCAGGGATTGAACCTGGGTCTCCCTCATTGTAAGCAGACGCTTTACCATCTGAGCCACTGGGGAAGTCACCAGAAGGATAATGGCCATAAATTTTTTTGTAACCTCAGGCTTATTGATTATTGGCCAGTTGTTTAACTGTTTGAACACACAACACATGAATGATGGGATTACTGTGATTGCATTTACCCTTCTTAGTTTATGTAAGTCTCAAGGAATATTGGAGTGGTGAGTTTGGACATGTACACATGGAGTATGAAAGATTTTCACAAATGCTGGTCGGGGTCCTTGGCTAACAGAAGACTTTGCCTTGGGCCTCTGGTGTAACAAACTGCACTCCACTATCTGCATTGTCCTTCTGAGTGAGTTTGTTTCCCAGAACACGTGGCTACAACAATGTGAGTAAAAAATTGTTGTTGTAATTTATTTTGTACTAAATAGAGTTCTTCTCGTGCATTTTGAGAAAGTTCTTCTCGTGCTATTTAAATCAGGATCTCCTTTTAAAGTATCAAATAGGTTATTTAGTTGGTAATTAGTAATGCCTAAAGAATGTCTAATCTAATTTATATCACCTAAGGGCTTTAGCTATGTAGTATTGACACGTGGAACAAGATTTTTTAATATGTTTTAATTCCAGTTGTGTATCTATAAGTTTTTTAGCTGCCTATAATTTCTTTTTCATGAGGGGCCACTGCTCTGGTGGGTCAGCTGGTAAAGAATCCGCCTGCAACACAGGAGACCTGAGTTTGATCCCTGGGTTGGGAAGATCCCCTGGAGAAGGGAAAGGCTACCCACTCCAGTATTCTGGCCTGGAGAATTCCATGGACTGTATAGTCCATGGGGTCCCAAAGAGTCAGACACGACTGAATTGGATAAGAGTGGGAGACAAATAGATGGTAGACCAGAAAACCGAGAATTCCATTTTTTTTTCTTTTTTAGATGTTTTAGGTTTTTGAAATGTAACTAGTCATCCAACTGGAAGTAGACAGTGTTCGAGAGTAGAATTCAAGGGTGCGATGCTCAGAGGAGAGATTTAGCATAGAGTTGGGCATCGAGCACTGCTCAACATATAGACAATGTTTAAAATTGAGACTAAATGATCATCTACAAAGAGAGTGTTAGGAAAGATGAGAGGGAAATGTAGGGAGTCTAGTTCTCTAAGGCACTACATCATTTTGGAGTACAAGAAGGAAAGATAAGCCAGTAAATGAGACTGAAAGAAGTAGCCAGAAAAAATAATCAGAGTGCAGTGTCATAAATGCAATGTATGCTTGTTCATTGAATTTGATAATTCAGCAAACACTAGATTATGATTCCAAGTAAATAGGCATCAAAGTTGAAAATCCCTGGATAGTCTCTTAGGCCTTCATGACACTCAGAGTAACAGCCAATATACAGAAACTTTCCATCACTGCTGCTGCTGCTGCTGCTGCTGCTAAGTCGCGTCAGTCGTGTCTGACTCTGTGCAACCCCATAGATGGCAGCCCACCAGGCTCCTCCGTCCCTGGGATTCTCCAGGCAAGAATATCACTAGTTGTCTGATACTTTCTAAACGTAATTCATAATAATAATAATAATTAAAGCATTAAAAAATATATTTGCCTCCAATTATATATCTTACCTCCAAAGCAAATAAAATGTATTTTTGTTGCTCACCATGAGGTTTTTTTTTATCAACAAATAAAAATATCATAGTATGTGAGGGGATGGTATGACTTTTGATAATGTGCTTATCTTATCCTAGCAATAAAAATTCACTGTGTTATCTTTGCCAGGAGTTTGGGTGACACCTCGACACGTTGTCGTCAATTCTACAACAGTGGAATTATTTTGGAGCCCACCAGAAAAGCCCAATGGCCTCATTTCTCAATATCAATTGAGTCGTAATGGAAGCTTGATTTTCCTGGGGGGCAGTGAGGAACAGAATTTCACTGATAAAAACCTGGAGCCCAACAGCAGGTAAACTAAAAGAAAACTTTACCAATCATACAGTGAGAATTTTAGATTTTTCAGTATCAAGAACGAGTCCATCTCCAACTGAAACAATATTATATCAATTTGTTGATTAACCTCCTCATGTATTAGCCATTCCATAGCTAATGAGATCTCTTAATCTATTTCAGACTGAAGACCCAAGCACTAGCTCATTATACTAGTCCTCAGAGGATGTGAAATTCCTTTAAAATGCAAATATATAGTCTTTTGTTTGACATGAGAATTTTTAAGTACATAAAATATACAAAGCATTAAATTTTTTAAATTATCAAATGATCTTCAAAAACATGCATCCCTAAACTAGCAAGAAAAGAGATTTAAAGTGGTTTGTTTTACATCAACAGCCTTTATTTCTGGTATAGTGTTTTCTCTACTTGTGATACTATGTATAGACATGAGTGGTTTGGGGGGAAAGTTCCACATATTTGCAATTCATTCCCATTCATTTCTCAGCAGAGATAAAATATATCTTGAATCAACAGATGTTTTATTGCAAGGAGTAGAGTTCAGCTTAGTTTTATTGTAGAGAGTAGCAGATCAATTTAGAAACATCTTTCTCTAAACATACTTCCCAAAACTGTAAGCCATTAAAGATGGAGAAGATTCATTTGAATCCTCCACAATCCACCAGCACACACCAAGACTTTCCTGAAATCTTTAAGAAAAGCAATTAATTACTCAAGGGTTAAAAATAAAATGGGAAAAGGACCAAACAGTGGAGAGAGCATTGCCTGTGCTAGGAAAACTCTAGGAAAGCTCTATAGTAAAGTTTCTGAATAGGAAGCAGGGAATTTGCAGTTTGTCACAAATTTAAGACTAAGCAATAGATAGAAGACTCAACAATCAATGTTCAGTTCCCTGTGCATTGCTTTATCACAATTCTTTCTTTCTGAAATATAGATATGCTTATAAGTTAGAAGCCACAACTGGAGGTGGCAGCAGTCCAAGTGATGAGTACATTATACAGACACCTATATTAACACCAGAAGAAATCCAGCCTCCATATAACATCACAGTAATCGGACCTTATTCCATATTTGTAGCTTGGACACCACCAGGTAAGAAATAGAACTTGTGCGTGTGTATAAAACATTTTAGAGGAAATTAACTGGAGATAGGATGAAAATGTGAATTTAGTAAGTCAGAAGGACACAATCTGTCTCTGGATAAGTATAAACAGAATAAACCAAACCACACTCACAGGTGTTTATATGCATAAACATTTATATACATACATATAGATAGATACAGGTGTAGGTGTGAAGATAAAGATATATAGGTACCTAGATATATGTATTTCTATCAAAGCAATACTTTCAAATACCAGCACCTAAAAATCTCTTCTTGTTCATACATATCCAAGATAAGTCACATAGGTCTGAATTACCTTGAACATTCATTGCTACAAGATCCCCCAGATTGAATCATTGGTGTTATAGTAGTGAATGGGGAATTCAGAAAATATGGACCACTCCACTCATATACCTTGAGTTGTGACCAGTTGTGATAGCTGAATTTTACCTCTTTGAGCTGTGTAGCCTCCATCAAACCATTGACTTAATAGTGGGTTGCTTTTGTGGTTTGAAAGTGAAGTCGCTCAGTCGTGTCTGACTCTTTGTGACCCCATGGACTGTAGCCCACGAGGCTCCTCCGTCCATGGGATTCTCCAGGCAAGAATACTGGAGTGGGTTGCCATTTCCTTCTCCAGGAGATCTTCCTGACCCAGGAATTGAACCCAGGTCTCCCGCATTGCAGGCAGAGGCTTTAACCTCTGAGCCACCAGGGAAGCCCACCTTATTTGGAATATAATAATCATCCTTAGCCAAAATTCTGATTGCATTAACTCTGTGGGTTAAATATTACAGTGAAATCTTCTTGCTTTGTCTTTTAACATGCAATGTATATGGAAGTTTTGTTTCAGTAAAATTTAAAACTGATTTTTATTGTATTATGCACTCAAAGATATGTGTTTTATGTTGAACATCTAGTCTTAATATGAAGTTGAAACATGAAATGAACACAAAATCCTGTTGTCCCCATCAGATTAAGTTTAGCCACATTTCCATGTGGTACTGAAAATAATTGGCTAACAGTCATGTGGGCTGTCAACAGATCTATTTCATAAAATATTTAACAAAGACATATTTTTCATTGAACATGATTCAGTCAAAACAGGTAATATAGTCATAAACATAACATAAACGTCTAATGTATAAAACTTAAATTCTCATGAACCAACATTTTTCTGCTGTTAGTTCTAAGTACAAAGTACAAACATAATCTAAGAACAAAGACAAAAGGGTCTTTTTTGAGTCAAATCCACAGGCAAAAATCTCTCAAGACTTTCTAAGCAAAAAAAAACCTAAGTTGCATAATATATTTGGTTGTTAAATATAAATGATTCCATTCACCTTTGTTTTAAAATGAATATGTAACATACTAAATTAAACAAATCAGGAGATAATCAATAGCACCAGAATGTGTCATCAAGTACTGTAATCCTTATCTCAGTTTTAGAAGCATAGATATTCTTGAACTCTGTTCTTAATTTTAACAGAGGAAAACCCAAATCTCCTACTGTGAAAAATATATAAATTTAGTGTCTTCCCTGGTGATCCAGTGGGTAAGACTCAATGCTCCCAATGCAAGAGACCTGAGTTTGATCCCTGGGGGCTGCAAATAAGATCCAGGGCAGCCAAATAAATAATTGTTTTTAAATCTGCAAATTTACATATCCTTTTATGGAATTGATTTCTACCTTCATGGACGAGCATGACTATGTTACCTCCTTTTAACATGTTTCTCCATGGCATTTTTATGGTGTCATGATGTTTTTTCCCCACAAAGTAAAATGAGGCATCACAGAACCAGCCTAAGGTCAGATTCAGCCTGTTGGCTAGAGATTTCTCAGATTCAGTCCAGGGTCTTGTACTATCCAAGTTCTCAAAGAACATAAAGGGAAGTTCAGGGTGATAAGTAAAGTTGATGGTTTCCTAGCTAAGCAACCAGGAATTTTCCATGGTATATCAAATTCCTTGTCACGTTCACATTATGACATACCTAAATTGCCATTGCTAATCTTAAGACTTTACACTCAGTAAGGATTTGAAAACTTCTTTCTTTTTTCTTTTTTTTTAATTTTTTTTGGAGTATGGTTGATTTACAATGTGTTAGTTTCTGCTATACAGCAAAATGAATCAGTTATACGTATACATATATTCACTTTTTAAGATTCCTTCCCCATGTAGAAGCATTACAGAGTTTTGAGTAGAATTTCTTGTGCTATACAGTAGGTCCTTATTACTTATCTATTTTATATACAGTAGTATGTATATGTCAGTCCCAGTCTCCCAACTTATCCATCTCCTCCCTTTTTCCCTTGGTATCCTTAAGTTTGTTTTCTACATCTATGACTCTATTTCTGTTTTGTAAATAAATTCATTTGTAGCATTTTTCAGTTTCCACATTTAAACAACTTCATATATTTGTGCCATCTATTAGCTGACCTTAAATAAGTCAGTTTGTCTGAGTCTCAATTATCTCCATCTGTAAAGTGGAGATAATTATGGCACCCACATGTAGGGTTATTATAATGATTAAATGAGATGATTTATATAGTTGACATATTATCTGGTCTGTATAATATTCTACGTGTGCAGACTGCACTCAGTCTCTTGGTCGTGTGCGACTCTTTGTGACCCCATGGACTGCAGCCCACCAGGCTCCTCAGTCCATGGAATTTTCCAGGCAAGGATATTCTATAGGTAGTGATAATTTTTGGATAATTAGTTTTACCTTTAATTATTTTTAAATAACTTTATTGAAGTAGAGTTGTTTACAATGTTATATTAGTTTCTATTGTACCAAAAAATGAATCAGCTATACATATACATACACCCTCTCTTTTTTGAATTTCCTTCCCATTTAGGCCACCACAGACAGCTGAGTAGTTTTCTGTGCTATACAATAGGTTCTCATTGTTATCTGTTTTATACACAGTAGGGACTATATATGTTAATCCCAGTCTCCCAGTCCATAACATCCCTTTCCCTTTCCCTGCTTGGTATCCATGTTTGTTCTCTGTGTCTGTGCCTCTATTTTGCAAATAAGTTCATCTATACCATTTTTTATGAATTCCATATATATATATATATGTGTTAACATACAATATTTGTTTTCTGACTTACTTCATTCTGTATGACAGTGTCTAGGTCTATCCACGTCTCTACAAATTTTAAATATGTATTTGTCCCAAGATCTGTTAGATCGCAAGGCCCCCACTTTCAAAATGATAAAACTGTAGACTGAAAAACTGGGTTTGTAGATTTTGAGACTTCTTTCCTGGAATTTTGACATTTTTTTCTTTGAGTTAAGCATCATATTTCTATGTTTAATGTATAATGTTTCTACCTAAAAAAAAAGGATCTTTGTGAAATAAAACACGAATTTTGCTTTTTTAATGTCACCTTAACCCTTATCCACCTCAGGCTTTGTAGAAATCTTTCGTTGTAGCCCATCCTGAGCGATATTGTAGAAATGCTTTACACGCTAACTCTAACATTGTAACCAATGGTTAATAAATCTATAATATCCAGACCTGTCAATCTTTTAGTTTCAGATACACAAAATCCATTACAGAAACTCTATAATATATGGAAAGATTAAAATCTTAAATTAAACTTTTTTCCTGGTGCCTAGAAGGATTTTGGACTCAGTAAACAGGCAGATGATTTTGACTTGTGTATAATCTACAGTTGATTTTATTGGAAAGTACCTCATGCTGTGTTTTGATTTAGATAATAAAAACATTTTTCTATTCCTGAAGAGTCACAAATATATATTTTAAACAGGAAGAAAACAAACTTGTTATAACTGGAAGTTGTTTATTTGCTGACAATCAAGAGCTTTCTATGTATTCATCATAGGATCCTGCCATTACAAAGTGATTACATCATACACAGAGCTGGAAGATGGACAATCCATGCCTGTAGTTCCCCAACCTGAGTGAACATTAGAAGCACCTGGAAAGCTTGTGCAAAGATAAGCTCTCAAACCCAAGTTTATGAATAAAAATGTCTTGGATGGAATTAAGTGCCCTAGGTCAGCGGTCCCCAACCTTTTTAGCACCAGGGACTGGTTTCATGGAAGACAGTTTTTCCATGGACCCGGAGGTCAGGGGATGGTTCTGAAGTGACTCAAGCACATTACATGTATTACACTTTGTGGGCGTGCATGCTAAGTTGCTTCAGTCATGTCCAGCTCTTTACAACCGCATGGACTGTAGCCTACCAGGCTCCTCTGTCTGTGAGATTCTCCAAGCAAAAATACTGGAGTGGGTTACCATGCCTGATCCAGGGGATTTTCCCAACCCAGGGACTGAACCCGTGTCTCTTAGGTCTCTTGCATTGGCAGGCAGGTTTTTTACCACTAGTGCCATCTGGAAGCACATTGTGCACTTTACTTCTTATCTAATGCCACTGCTAATCTGACAAGATGTACCAGTCTGCAGCCTGGAGGTTGGAGACCCCTGCTGTAGGTCACTGTGATGTGCTCCAAGTGTAGTAACCATGGATCACCCACACCAGGCAATAGTGATCAGTTACAATAAAACTGAAAAATGTGAATTAGACCAGTTTCCCTTGAATGTCCAAAGCCAAATTAATGGTTAACTTAACTGATTTTTTCACATACATTTTTGGGTCAGTAAAGATGGAGTGTCCTTACATAGGTAAGTTGCTGGGAGGAAAAAGTCTCTGTGGTTGCCTGGCAACAAAAAATGACTTTTGCAATTAAGTGGGTTCTCAGTTTACATGTTATTATTTCAATGATATGTATAAATTGTATTATTATGCTATCTATAAATAGTATTATTATTATAAGTCCTATTATTGATAGTAAAAGGGTGCAGCCCAGAAAATATATGAGAATATTCAAAGGAAGAGAAATTGTAGTAATGATGGCAAGAATCATACATATTCATTAACATTACATGTTTATATTTGCCATTTGTTAAATTCCTGTTTATGCCAAACACTTTGATATGCACTTTCCCTGCCTTACTACAGTTGATTCTTGTGCAAACCTTGAAAAACAAGTAATATCATCATCAAAATATTGAGATAAGAAACTTGAATCTTGAAGAAGTAGTGTGATTCACTCAAGATCACCCAGCTGAGTCAAGACTCAGACTCAGGTCTGCTGCCTGCTACTTACTGCCTTATAAAAGCAATTCCTTCCTGTCTTCAGCTTAACTCTTGAATTCATATCATACTTTCTTTTATTGCCCAAAGTCTTTCAGATTTATTATACAGCAACTAGGTTTTCTGAAATAGTAGCCCAGAGGGCCAAGAGCCAGAACTAGGTGTTGGCAAAAACCGAATGATTTGGGCAGGGGGGATGGTTTTTAAGGAATTAATTATGGAAAATGGCAAACCCCTTAAGGGAAAATATCTCTTGCAGTGTGAAGAAACTAGTAACCAGAATCCTTTACTGACCCATCCAGAAGTACAGAAAGAATAACATGACATAGCAAAACTAGATTCCAGATCCAGGAAGATCTTAATTAGAAGAGAGAGAATAAGAGTCATTTCTCAACTAACTACAAAGTGGTTCCACCTGTGGCTGATTCGTGTCACTCTATGGCAAAAAGCAGCACAATATTATAAAGTAATTTTCCTCCAATTAAAATAATTAATTAAAAAAGAAAGACTTTTGACACCTTGGTAGACATTCTTTTGGGCTTCCCAGATGGTTCAAGTGGGAAAGAATCCACCTGCCAATGCAGACAATGTGGATTTGATCCCTGGGTAGGGAAGATTCCCTGGAGAAGGAAATGGCAACCCACTCTGATATTTTTGCCTGGAAAATCCCGTGGACAGAGAGGCCTGGCGGGCTAGAGTCCATGGGGTCGCAAAAGAGTAGGATACAATTTAGTGACTAAACAACAACAAGAGACATTCTCTTACCTCCCAGATAAATCCTGGTTCATTTTATCTCATATATTACTTGATAAATGTTAGTAGTAAGATTATCAAAACCTTCCAAACTCTAGAAACCTAAGATTTCCACTTTTTTGTACACAATTTGTATCTTCAAATTAGATGACATGCAAACAACATATCCTTATAAAATATTTGCTGAATTAATAATGAAAGAAAATGGTGAGAAAACTTCTAAAATTTATCATTCAGGGAAATATAAATAAATTTTAGATTTTCTGCCATTTGAAATTATTCAGACACTTGTTTTCCTATAGAAACCCACGTTCAGTGGGCATTGGCTCTGTGCTGGCCATTCATACTTGAATCTACAGGTAGCATAAACAGGATTAGTTTATTCCTAAACATTTCTTCTCACCTTTTACCAGCTCTGAACCTTGGGTCAGAACTTAAACATTTATATTAAAGATGAAAAGGATATATGCTACCTTAATGGTTGAAAAAGTATGGAAAACGAAGTAGAAAATGCTTCATGGCACACAAATGATTTACTAAGATTAGAAATTGAGATAAGCATCCCTACCATTTTAGAATCCGAACATTCAAAATTATTTAAACTCTGAAGATAATAATGGGACTTTCTAATTTATCAAGGTGATGACTCTATTTTGAACTATCCAAGCCCTTAATCATCTTCTAATTAACAATGTCATTGGATCCAACATCCGCTTTTTCTCACTAAAGATAATGAGTTATTTGGGCTTGATGCATAATATTGAAATACTGGTGCCTTTCCTTTCACATTTATCTCTTAGCCCATTACCTCTGTTGCCAGTTCTTCTACTGAGAAATCATTTAAATTAATATTGCTTAGGAATATAAATGATTTTTATTAATCAAGTTTTAATTAAGGGGTAGCTATTGGCCTCTCTGTAGACATTAAACATCTTGGTGTCCCGTGAACTCATCAATGCAGTGTATTATATCAGATACTGTCCATTTAAAGTCAAATTGGCATAAGACTTTTTAAAGTATTCATGTCACATTAATTGGGATAATTCAATACTGGCAGTTGTTTCAAGCTTCTTATGTGTGCCATAGACAAGTGGCAAGTAGTGCTGAGTTTCAGAAAAAATGTAAAATCATTGCAATGATTTGTAGTTTATTTTGTGTATTAATTTACCTATCTTGTTTCAGATTTACTGAATATAATTAACAAATGGTAATATATTTAAACTGTATAATGTGATCATTTGATATAAGTGTACATTGTGAAAATATTTCCACCATTAATTTAATTAACATATTCATTATCTCATATATTCTCTCATTTTTCTATTCTTTGTTATTTTTTTTCTTGGTGGGAACACAAGATCTATTCTCTTAGCAAATTTCAGTTGCACAATACAGTTCAGTTCAGTCATTCAGTCGTGTCCAACTCTTTGCAACCGCATGGACTGCAGCACACCAAGCCTCCTTATCCATCCCCAACTCCCAGAGTTTACTCAAACTCCTGTCCATTGAGTCGGTGATGCCATCCAACCATCTCATCCTCTGTCGTCCCCTTCTCCTCCTGCCTTCAATCTTTCACAGCATCAGCGTCTTTTCAAATGAGTCAGGTCTTCACATCAGGTGGCCAAATTATTGGAGTTTCAGCTTCAACATCAGTCCTTCCAATGAATATTCAGGACTGATTTCCTTTAGAATGTACTGGTTGGATCTCTTTGCAGTCCAAGGGACTCTCAAGAGTCTTCTCCAACACCACAGTTCAAAAGCATTAATTCTTCTGCGCTCAGCTTTCTTTATGGTCCAACTCTCACATCCATACATGACCACTGGAAAAACCATAGCCTTGACTAGATGGACCTTTGTTGGCAAAGTAATGTCTCTGCTTTTTAATATGCTGTTTAGGTTGGTCATAACTTTTCTTTCAAGGAGCAAGCATCTTTTAATTTCATGGCTGCAATCACCATCTGCAGTGATTTTGGAGCCCAAGAAAATAAAGTCAGCCACTATTTCCCCATCTATTTGCCATGAAGTGATGGCACCAGATGCCATGATCTTAGTTTTCTGAATGTTGAGCTTTAAGCCAACTTTTTCACTCTCTTTCACTTTCATCAAGAGGCTCTTTAGTTCTTCTTCACTTTCTGCCATAAAGGTGGTGTCATCTGCATATCTGCACAGTACAGTATTATCATCTATATCGTCACCATGTTTTACAATCAATCCTCAGACCTTATTCATCTTATAACTGAAAGTATGCACCATTTACTAACTTCTCCTTGTTTCACCCATCTTCTCAACCCCTGGCAACCACCATTTAGTCTGTTTCTATGGGTTCAGCTTTCTTTAAAAATGAGTCCATGTATAAGTGATACCATTCAGTATTTGTCTTTCTCCATCTGGCTATATCACTTGATATCCTCCAGTTTCATCCAGGTTGTAGCAAACAGCAGGCTTTCCTTTTTTAAGTGTGAACAATATTCCAATCTTAAATCTATTCCATTGTGTGTATATCATATTTTCTTAATCTGTTCATCCATTAATGGACATTTAGGTTGTTTTTATAGCTTGGCTAATATGAATAATGCTGTGGTGAACACAGCAGTGCAGTTGTCTCTTTGAGATAATGAGCTCATTTACTTTGAATATATACCCAGAAGTAGAATTGCCAGATCATGTAGCAGTTCTACTTTTATTTATTTTTTTTTTTGAGGAACCTTCATGCTGTTTTCCATAGTGGCTGTATCAGTTTACATTCCCAACAACAGTGTACAAGGTTTCCTTTTTCTCTACATCCTTACTAGCGTTTGTGATCTCCTATCTTTTTTGATAACAGAGATCCTAACAGGTGTGAAATGATATCTCATTGTGGTTTTGATTTGCATTTACCCACTGATTATTGATGGTGAGCACCTTTTCATGTACCTATTGACCATTTGTATATCTTCCTTGGAAAAATGTCTTTTCAGGTCTTTTGTCCATTTTTTAATTGGGTTATTTTTTTTTTTTTGCTATTGGATTGTATGGGTTCCTCGTATACTTTGGATATTTAATCCCTCGTTAGATATTGTGGTTTGCAAATATTTGCTCTTATTCAATAGGTTGTCTTTTCATTCTATTAATGGTTTCCTTTGCTGTGTAGAAGCTCCTTAATTTGATGTAGTCGCATCTGTTTATTTTTGCTTTCGTTGTCTTTGCTTTTGATGTTTAGTAAATTTATCTTACCTTTTTGAGTTCTAATGTGTGTTTGGCATTTTCAAAGAGATTAACACATATCTCATTTAATGTTCATAACAACTTGTAGTGAATCCAATGTTCTCCCTTTGTTGCTAATGAGAAAAGTTAATTTCGGTGCTGAAAGCTTTTCTCTAGGTGATTCACCACATAGGTGTCAGAGCCAACTAGCAATAAATTTCACTCCAAATTCTTTGAGCAAACAAACTGTTCCATATTTTTACACTATTTTTCTACCTAAACAGTTCGTAAAGCAAATTATTTTCTTCTGCATTCTACCACGATCCAGTTCAAAACTGAAAAAACTATTGCCATAAATACTGAAAACATATATGAAGACAAAGTGGTTCAAGGGCAGTTCATTCAGTAACTCAGTAGGATCGTCTTATTTGCAGCTTAAGATTTCACAGGATGTAATTCATTTACATTTGAGTAGATTGATTCCATCTATTCATTTCAACAAATGTGAAAATGTTTACTAAGCCCCGTTCTGGGGGGTGCCAGGCATGATTCTAGACATTTTGAGTTTAAAAAAAGAAGAAGTGAGATATTGTCCCTCTTGTCAAAAACTCTACCATCTAGTTGAACAGAAAAGGTATAGAATTATACAAACTATGTAAAATTTCCATACAGTTGGTATGGATGTGTGTTTAAGAGGGTCCAGTTTCACTTCCATGGCCTTAAAGGAAATTACCAACATACCCACATCTCTACAAAGGAGACATGCGGCTAATTTGTTAAAAGCATTATGTTAAGCACAGCCCATGGTTTGAAGCAAATGCCGCTATCAAACCAATAGTTTCCCTCTTAGAATTGTTCTTGCTCCAGCTCCTAAAAAAAGATTTTAAAAAAGGATTATTTGATTGACTTGTCCCATTGTAAAGTATGCACCTGCTGTGAAATGAAGCCACGGAGGAAAAAAAAGTTGAATAATTTAACTTTTTTATTTGTAAAGATAATCAGGGTTTTTCTGATTACATCTTAACTTCATAAATGTTAAATAACCTATCAGCATCTAGTTGTTGTAAATTATGAAAAGGAGCCTTGCAAGGAATATTAACCAATGAAATCTTTGTTCTTTAGTGAACAAGAAAATGTGTTATGGCAGCTTGTCATCGTGCGACTGGTAACTTTGACACCAAATAACAAAACTGCCATTTGCACTTAGGGTAAATTGGTTCACATGAGTTTCCGCTGCTCCTCTTGCTCTGACATAAATTTATGAACTCAAAAACTAACCAAGCCGTGTGGCTTGCCAGCTGACTTTAACAAATATGCCCATTTCATTTCATTTAGTCGTCAGAATACCAGGGGGCTAGGTCATTTCAGACTCATTGCAGATGGTCTAGGGTTTGCAGGAACACAGGAGGCTTTCACGTCACTGTCCTGTAAATTATGACAGTGGAGGGGACCCTCTTTCCTAAATAAGTGCATGTCAGTGTTTGACAGGATCATAGCTTCAAGGAGCATTTTCTCTTTCAACACCTTACAGGTGTATGTAAAGGACATTTATTTCTGATTAACCAAGACATGAAAAATGCATTTTCTGGGTACACGCTTTGACCAGCCATGATCAAGATTATGTCTATATTTGAAGTGTGGTGTAAGTACAGTTTTGTTCCCTGACCTCCTAGGAGTCCTGTCTTTTAAGCAGAGAAGATACTGGAAGCAGACCAGAAGGTGCAAACTACAGACATATAATAAGGTGCAACCTCCGACGAATTGAACAAAAAACCACTCTAAATTACTGTTGAGAATAAAGACTAGGATATCTTAACAGGCTACAACTTTTACATATCCAAGTATATGTAAAAAATAAAGCTAGATAACCAACTTTTGTTATAACAATAATTACTTGATTCAATATAACATTGATTTGTAATTGGAATAACTGGTTTATATAAAAGATGGGTTCAGCAGTGTTTGTGGGCACATGGAAACAGCGTCATAGCTATGGGGTATTTTTTTCCCATTTTGCTCAATTTCATATTGTTTTATAGAGACGTCTGTCATTTACTCGGCACTTTCTGTGTTGTGGTAATGAACTAAAATGTTTTCAATACATTTTTAATTAATCCTTTCATCTCTTTATGAGGTGGCTATTAGTGTCATCATTTTACAGATGAAGAGACTGGTGTCTGCAGAGGATGGAGAATTTACCAGGGAATAAGGAAAGTAGAAGAGGGATTTGATCTGACCCCATCCTGTGGTTTATCTAGTTCATCAAGAATTATAGGATATTTTCCGAAGTGTGTTTGTCAAACTTTTCCGCAAGATCTATCCTAGGATCAGAGAAGACAGAATAAACATGTAATCTGAGGAGGTTTGAAAAAACCTGAAGCAGGCACCATAACCTTGTAAATTATTTGAAGGTCTTGCTTTTTATCTTAAAATGTCATGCAAACATGATGTTGAATTCCAATGTGTTTATCTACATCCAAAAAACAATGTATTGTGGAATTTATCATTCAGGGGTACATTTTCCACCCTTTTCTTCTATTGAGAATCTCCTTAGCTAAAGCATAATATGCTATTATATTTCTGGATGTTAAGTCAGTCTGAAGAGAACCAACCCAATAACAGTCTCAATGTCCAGGCAGTTCTTCCTCTCTTCATTTTGTCGTAAATACGTGTACACACACAGCACCCTTTTCCCCCACTGCCTTACAAACTATGTTAGGGCAACAACAAGGAGAAATGCCCGAATCTGAGGCAGGATGCTGTGACCTTCCAAGACCTGCTGGAGGGATATTTCCATAACTATATCTTCTGCTGAAGGTCAAATTGCAAACCGAGACAGTCCCTAACTCACTCCTCAAATGCTTTTACTACTTGGAGCAGTACTCCCCAAAGATAGTCTTTAGTAGAGAAAAAGAAAACCCTGATTAGATTGCTCTTTTATTTTACCTCTAATACTGTTCTTAAGTTTTTCTCATCCTTAGTGAACTCAGAGTCTCCAATGCTCCCTGTAATCAACTCATTTCATCCAACTCTCAAACTTTGTTTTAATTATAGCAGTCTTACTGGGAGAAGGAAAAGCATTCCCAATTTTGTCATGCAGTTAAGAATGAGGCCTTGAAGAATATCTTCTAAATGAGCTCATTACATGTACTCACAATTCCATTAAAGAAAAAATGAATTTACTTAAATTTTCTAGGTATTAATCTTTACTGTGATATCTGAAAGAAAAAAAAATAATGTAGAATTTTCTGTTACTTGAGACTGAGCAGAGGCATCATGGTCCCAGTCTGCTTTTCATCCCGTGTCTGGGGAAGATTACACATGATGAATCATTTTAAAGCAATAGTAAGTGACAAAAATTAAATGATGTTTGACTGCACCACAAATAGTATTTATACATGTTCAACACACTGTTTTTGTCCACATAAACTTTTTCTGCTGGTGTGCAGTTAGTTCACTCTGAAGTGACTATATATTCAAAACAATTTAGTAAAGTTCTCATCACTCACTTGCACATATAATTTTCTAACTTTGTGCATTTTATGGAGAAAATCCACACTCAATTTTTGTGAACAGAAATAGTGGGGTTCTGCTGGTTTTCCCTAGTTTGGGCAGGGGAGTTATGTGTTTCACAAATTCTACAAGTCAAAACTAGTTGGGGAGAGAGGGACATGTTTGTCCTTGTCTCCAAAAACACTTTGACAAAGTCCACAAATGTCCAGGGTATATGTATCCCAGTTTGGGAAATCTGCTCTTCAGAACTTTTAATCTTCACCTATAATTTTGTTCCATCAGTGGTAATTCTGACTCCTCCTTCACTTTTGCCCCTGTATCTCATCTGTCCCCAAGACTTGTTCTGCCTGTCTACATGTTCTCTCAGAATTATCCTTTCACTTTTTCCTCTGATTGTCCTAATCCAAGTCTTTTATCAAGAGACAGCATAAATATAGAGAGATAAGCTTTGGTCTCAAACGGGCCTGAGTTCAAGTTTTGCTGCCTGTATTAATCTATATGATATCTGCAACGAGTTTCTCCTATGAGCCCTAGTTTTCTTATTTTAAAAAAAATGGTAGTAATACATATCTTACAATATTGTCTTCTGGTTTCATTCATTCATTCAATCAATATTTGAGCTATTGATCTGTATTCACATCTAAGCATTGGAACTACCTTAAAGAAGAGAACACAGTCCCCTACTGTATGAAGTTGACATTCTAGTGATATTAAAGGAGACAATATATGATGCCTGACATAAGACAGGAATGCAGTGAAATGCTGTTTTTGTTTGTGTTGTTTCTACAACCATGCAATGACTTTCAAATTGATAGCTCTTCCTCCCGGTTCACATGTTTTCTATCCATCATTCACTTGCCAGCAGTGGTATCTTCCTAAAATGTAAGTTAGATCATGTTAACACCTAC
The DNA here is from genome assembly GCA_024291935.2 of Okapia johnstoni. Classification (NCBI taxonomy): domain Eukaryota; kingdom Metazoa; phylum Chordata; class Mammalia; order Artiodactyla; family Giraffidae; genus Okapia; species Okapia johnstoni. Next base: position 57,866,045 of record CM044322.1, read on the forward strand.
AGAGTCTTGTGTTGCTGATTGCATATAAAACCAAAACTTCTGAAGGAAATGAAAGATAAAATAGAGTGGCTCACTTGAATTTGAGAGTGGAGAAAGCAGGGTCTACTTTTAAGAGTTTTACTCTGTGGCTTCTAGTGTAGAGAAATGGGGAGAGAAAACCCAGGAAGAAGAACACATTTGGGAGTGGAAAACTGTAATTCTTTTTTAGACCTTGTGATTGTGGTCTCTGTGAAGTAGAGTGTTCAAAATAAAAATCCACAATGCGGGAGAAATATAAAGTCTGAAATAGGAATTTAGGAATTGATCATACAATAATAGAAGTTAAGCTATAAGGACAAAAAGAACAATTTAATTGGGATGCTCTCAACTTTAAATTCTCAGTCTCAGTTGCCAAATTCAGCACCATCTGGCACCTTCCAAAAGGAACTGATTGATCAGTCCTTCCAATTCTGATCAATATTTCCTTCAGAGACTCCTTATTTTAATCTATCGTACATAAAGTCCTGAACACCTCTGGTTTCTGCTCACTCTTCTGCCCCTCATGTATTGGAGCTGTAGCTACAAAAAGCAAAACCACATTTAATTCTTTAGACCTCATCTCTCATGGGTTATTGAATCCTATGCTATGGCTTTCCTTGTCTCTGTAGCAGAGAAACTTATTTAAGTACTACAAAGGTAAGTGATGAAGCTCACATATGTTAGAAGCTAGCAAATCAATGAGAAACTTTGGTGGGGAGCTTCATTATATTCTTCATTCAAGGCTCATATCCTCTCCTTTAAAAAGTATGCATTTGTTCATGACCAAATAAAACTTACAAGCATTTAATTCTGTGACTAGGCTATGAAGAGGCTAAACTGATAAGACCTCCATTCTTTAGGAGGCATTGTGAAAAATGACAGTTTTTAAACCCAAATTTCGTATATATTTAGGTTCATGCATCTCATGACAGAGTGGACTGTCCTGACTCAATAATTAATGCACTGGGAATTCTCTAGGTAGACTGTGATTTGGATACTTTATGGGCTATTATGTCAAGGATCTGTGTCAGATGAGATGCATACCCAATGCTTGCAGAAAAATTATTGTCACAAGCAAAACCGATGGGGTTTTTTATGTACTTTAAGAGTAAGTAAACCTAGGAAAAATATAACATCATTTCTAAGCGCCTTGTATGTATTTGCCTTGAAACATGCCTTTGTTTTTATTTGCCTATAGAGTGTATCATTGAATAGAATTGTTATATTTCATTTGTTTTTGAAAATAGATGATAAACATTTCTTACTTTTAGAATAAGCACTCTAATATTTTCCAACTCAGATTTCTTACAATTATTAATTGCTATATTAAGCATTAGTATACCCTGAAGTGTAAATTTTTAAATATACACTGTTCTTAAAAGATGAATATTTGTTGACCATTTGTTGACCAAATAGACAAACATGTGTTTTATTCTCTCTCTTTAAAGGGATCCTTGTCCCCAAAATGCCTGTGGAGTACAATGTCTTACTCAATGCTGGAAGTGCAACACCTCTGATCTCCTCTGTTGGTCATCATCAATCTATCCTTCTGGAAAACTTGGCCCCATTCACACAGTATGAGATAAGGATACAAGCATGCCAAAAAGGTGAAAGTCTTTCAGACACTTGTCCAGGGTTTTTATAAAAAAGAATTTTATTTAAATTTTTTTCAATAAAAAGGAATAGATTCTCAATTCAAAGACAAAGACTAACTTTCCATTTCTTATTTGTACTGGACTTTGTACCCAGAAAAAATCAGAGCCCTGCATTGAGTGAAGAATTATGCATTTCTGCACATTAAATCATGAATATTTAAATATCTGAAAATAGTGGTTTTGCAAAGTCTTGTTTTATAATTTAGGGGTGATCAGTTTGCCCACTTTTCTCTACAAGTGAGACCAAGACATTTTGTTTTGGAAAGTATTGTTTTCCTTGCTCCAATCGTCAGCTAATCCACAAGGAAATGGCTTTAAATTTAAAGTTTTCTTGATTTAAAAGCAAAATCACTTTCTACATCTCTGTGTATCCTGTGAATTTGAAACCATATCCTTCAAATGCATTTTTGACTTCTGTGTGTCAAGAGAACGATCATTTTTAAATATTGGCAACATAAGATATTATTATTAAGAGCAGGTCACACATACACTTACTTTAATCATATTTTCACATTCTGGCCAAATAACTGCGGTAAACTAGAGAAAACTCAGTTCAAGGTATAATCTTTATTGTCTGGGCCTATGCAAAAATGTGATTAGTTAGTGGATTTTCCAAAAATCATTTCTTGAATATTCAAATCCTGTAGAGATGTAAATGCTAATTAAAGTATGTGAAGAAGTGTGTATACAAAATTTCAGATATAATGATTTTCATGGTATTCCTACCCTTCTATATGTACATGTAGCTCTTTTCCTTACTTGACTAATTACTAAAGGTATTTTTTTTTCAAGGAGGTTGTGGAGTTAGCAGTAGGATGTTTGCCAAAACAGCTGAAGCAGCCCCCATGGATCTAAATTCCCCTATTCTTAAGGCACTGGGGTCAGCTTGCATAGAGGTTAAATGGATGCCACCTAAAAAACCAAATGGAGTCATCATCAACTACTTTATTCACAGGTAACATTGACTATTACTATTATTGTTAATTATTTAAGATTGTGTACTATTCCAGTACTGTAGACTCAAATATGTTTTCTATTTCCATAAGGGAATGAATGGGAATTTGTGTGTTTTGAGCACCTACTGGAAACTAAAATTGGTACTTGATACTTTTACACATTATCAAAGGGAAAAAAGCTACAACTAACATGTGACATTTATGTTTGAGCCTCTTTGAAAGATAAGACCTCATAGCCGCAAAAGCCTTACCTTTGATGGACAGTTAGAGCCATCCTCTGGAGGTTCAGTGGCCAAGAACCATAGTCATTCCAGAAGAAGAACCAGGTCTAGGACAAGAAATCTAGTTGCTTCTCACCACCTAATATGTGAGATTGGAAGGGCTTTTTCTCTTCTTCAAAAGATGGCGCTTTTCATTTGTAGAGAGAGGGTCTCACACTGCAAGGCCCCTTCTGTTTTGAGGCTTCCACTGGGCTGACTTGATAGTGTTAGTGCAACTTCTTTTCACCATGATCTGCATAATCAATTAAGTGTATCCACCGAAAATGAAGAAAAGGGGGAAGGGGAGGGAAGAGAAGGAAAGAGAGATTGAGAAGAGTGAGAATGAGAATAAGGGGGATGAGGGGAGACAGAGAGAGACTGAGACTCCTTGGGCACTTTGGTTTGAGGACATTGTGCTCCTTGATCCATTTTTCACTTGATCAACATGGACGTAGTTTTAAATTAATGTTTCCTTTAAATATATAGTGAATAAATAGGAGGAGGAGAGAGAGAGAGAAAGGAAATAGATACAGAGAGAGAAGGCAAGAGAAGGAGGAAGAGAAAGAGCAGGAAAGGAGAAAGTAAAACAAAAACAGAGATGAGAACAGAGAGCCCGCCACTGAGAGCTGGCCACCTGTGTTAGTCCGTACAGGTTGCTGTAACAAAAATACCGTAACTTGTGTGACTCATAAACAACAGGTATTTATTTGTCACTGTTCTGGAGGCTGAGAAGTTTAAGATTAAGGTGCTGGCAGGTGTGTTCTCTGCTGAGGGCTCACTTCCTGCTTCACAGATGGCCTTATTCTCACTGTGTCCTCACCTGGCAAAAGTGGCCGGGGGTCTTGTGGGGACTCTTTTATCAGGGCACTAATCCCAAGCATGAGGACTCCACCCTCATGAGCTAGTCACCTCCTAATATCACCCCCTGGGTGGTTAGGATTTCAATATATTAATTTGGGGGAACACATTCATTCAGATCATAGCAGTGAAACAGAAAAGAGACTTTCTAAGACAGACATGGGCACACATAAAGCTTTTGCAGATGAAAACCCCTTTCCAAAAGCCATCTATTTACATCAGGCATACAAAGCCCATATTTTTTCTCAGATCCCCATCCCACTCAAGCATCCTTTGTTAGTCTCTCCTGCTGCCTAGCCCTCCCTTGCTAGGTCCTGCGCCCTAGACACATCGTGAAACTTAGTTTAGGCTCCTCTTGTAACTTCAGATGGTAAAACCCTTTGATTTAGACCAATCTTCATCTCTGGGTTTGTAGGAAGATTGTGATGTGTGAAAGTATTATTGCATTTCTCTTTATGTAAATGACACTGCCCAGAATGAGCAAGCAAAAGGTTTTCCTCTCAGCAAACGTTAATTTGAAGAATAATATTTCTGATTCAAATACACACAAACATGTAAAAATGGCTAATGTGAATTTACATTTTATACTAAGCACGTTAGAGCAGCCTCTAAAATGCTCATCCTCTTGGAATAGTTTTCTTTCATCTACTTAATGCTAATTGTATGAGAAAAGCACATCAAATTCCTATTCTGAATAAAGGGAAATAAAGTATCTGTTATAGACCAGGATGTGGCTTCACTCTGCTGGTTTTGTAAATAAAGCTCATGATTACAGTGACTATTCCATGGCAGCTATAGAGAGGGAAAACAGGAAATATAATGCAGAAAGCCTGCTTCAATGAAAAATACTGTAAATTGAATTTGACAGCATTTGATGGCATTTGATTATTCTAGTCACAGCCAAACAATGATATAAAGAGTAATATGAAACAGAATGTGTTACTGCCTAGCAGACTCAAAAGCAATAAACCTTCCTCCAATGTGACACAATCACTTCACAATCATAATTGTAGCCTGTTTGATACCTCTGAGTACAGCAGAAGGGCACTGACTGACATAGATACATTTTGTTTTTTATTTAAAGTGAAATGAAAATGGCGTGCTGGGGCTTCAGATACAATCGTTATGTTCACCTACATAGGCATGAATCACTTGGCAGTTATTTCAGCTGAAGTTTAAATGTGCTTAGACAACAACAATATCAAATTTTTCTTAGATAGCTACAAAAAAATTCAGAAATTTGTAAGGACTGAAATAGAATGTAGACACACAGTTCTTTTTCATTCTGGGAATCCATAGAGCCCCTCATATGGTTATAGCCATGAGCCTGCAGGCTTTCTGGGGAGGTTATGGCATGTAATTTCTACTTCATCATGTGCCTCTTCTTTCTTCTATCACCACCAAAGGAAATCCATTTAGCTCAAATCAAAGACGGGGTTTGACCTATGCAGATATTTTCATTAAGTTGCAGGAAGTCAATTTGCCAATCCCGACTTGAAAATGTTTGTCACTCTGCTCTCTCTAACCCCCCAAAGCATTTTCCCTCAGTATTTCTCTTCTATTGTTTACATGTTGCCTCTAGATAGCATCCTGTTAAAATAAAAGGAGAGGTCTGCCCTAATAAGCATATAAGCTATTTATGACTTTAAAAACTAAAACAAAAAATAACTTAGTAAGGAGACTATTAATGCGATTGCTTCTGGTTAGTTCACCTGTTAGTTTGATATATTATCTAGGCTACTTTGTTGACCACATGTGAGTTACAAAAGAGATTTCCTAAAATAGAGACAACTTTTATGTTAGTGTTTTTCAAACTATTTACTGATAGGGTTATAGATAAGGCCATCTTAGGCTTTATACAAGTATGGCTTGTATAATAAAGCTTCTTCAGCATTTCCCTTTTATTTTACATCTGTAATCATGTAAATGGCAAAATTCACCCACAAAATGCAACTTTCTTTTACAAAATCCACCAAACACTTTTTCTTAAGACTTTATAAAACACGTAATAAAATGATCTCCCACTGCCGCTGCTGCTGCTGCTAAGTCGATTCAATCGTGTCCGACTCTGTGCGACCCCAGAGACGGCAGCCCACCAGGCTCCACCATCCCTGGGATTCTCCAGGCAAGAACACTGGAGTGGGTTGCCATTGCCTTCTCCAATGCATGAAAGTGAAAAGTGAAAGTGAAGTCGCTCAGTCTTGTCCAACTCTTTGTGACCCCATGGACTGCAGCCTACCAGACTCCTCCATCCATGGGATTCTCCAGGCAAGAGTACTGGAGTGGGGTGCCATTGCCTTCTCCGGATCTCCCACTAGGAGCTTCTATTTTGAGACAGACAAAAGTGCATGTGTTTTTATTCTCAAAAGCAGTATCTAATTAAAAAAAAAGAGATTTGATCAGTGTTCAATCAAAGACAAAAATATACAAACACCAACACCTGCTAAACACTGTAAAAGTAAAAACTGATGAGCCTTCCAAGTATTCAGATAACTGAGTATTCTAAAAAGCTGAGTAAGGTTTTGAAGGATAAAATCTGAGATAGTTTGAATGGACAGATGATATGGAAGAATACTTCAAGCAGGGTACCATAAATAATATTTTTTAGAATGAGTAATCAAGCTGACTGTGTAAACTAAGAAAAAAGGGGCATTGATTGAAAGGTGAAGGAATTTTTATGCAATCAATTTGTGTTATGTGGAAAGGAAGTATGGACGTGAAGATAGGTAGAGCACATAGATATAGACAGATGGGTAGATGGATAATGGATGATAATGTTTATTTCTACTGTAAGATCTGAGCTCTATTACCAAGGACCTTTACTATAGTAGGAGATGTAAGTCAAACTAAACAAACAGAAACATAAGCAATATAATGTGAGAACTATAAGTATTTGTCACATTTTATTTAATGTGAAAAAATATACAGGAGAAAAGAATTCTTCCTGAAATATTTATGGAACACTTTCATTGATGAAGAATTCTTGGATATAGTTAATGTCATTAAGACTTGGCTTTACAAAATAAAAATGTAATGACTGTTTAAATTAGAAGGTACTTCTTTGGAAAAAATGTTTTGACAATACAGAAATTACAGAGGTTGTTAATGCCTTTTTTTATGACTTACGCATGTCATATATAATTCCCATTGATAGATAGCTATTATTCTTTTTAATATATGTAACATTAATGTTTTTTATTTTTAATTTCCCTTACATAAAGGAATTGTTAAAATTTTATTTCTGCATTTGGAGACACACACCTCTCATTTTTTTAGATTCAACAGTATTTTATTATTTGAATATTATCTTGTATTATTTAATCAGTCCCCTATTGATGGGAAAATAGGTGATTTCCAGGTTTTCGTTACAAAAGCAATTCTCCAAAAATATCTTTACAATAAGCATACGGAAGATTATCCTTAGTACTAGAAGTGCAGAATCCAATTTTGTCCATTTAAAACTTTTGGAGGTTGCTAAAGTTCATTCTCAGTCATGTCCAAGTCTTTGCAACTCCATGGACTGTAACCCACCAGCCCCCTCTGTCCATGGCATTCTCCACACAAGAATCCTGGAGTGGGTTGCCATTTCCTACTCTAGAGGATCTTCATAACCCAATGATCAAACCCATGTCTCTTGTATCTCCTGCATTGGCAGGTGGATTCTTTACCGCTGCACCACCTAGGAAGCTTAGAGATTCCTAAACGGTCTTTCAAAAATGGGATGTAAGAATTTCTAATTCTGAAATCTCCTATCAATATTGAAACAACAATCTCAAATCTTTGCAAGTTCAGTATTTTAAGTGGCATATTATTATTGTTTTAATTAACATTTTAGTCATTATAAGCCACAATGTTTATTTATCTCAAATGTATATTTGGTATTTGTGTGTATGTAGTATAGTATATATCCTTAGACTATTTTCGTTTGGACAGTTTCTTATTAATTTACCTATATTCGTGTATATTAAGGAAATTCTTTTAGTGATCATATTAAAAATAGCACATCAATGATTTCTTCCAATACTTTTATGGCTCTATTCCTTATAGCTATATGTAGACTGGATTTTGTTTTTGTTTACTTGAAGTATAATTAACAAACAACATTATATTAGTTTCAAGAGTTCAACATAATGATTCAACATTAGTGTACATTTCAGAATGATCACCACGATCAATCTAGTTACCAACTGTCACCATTCAAATTTACAAATTTTTTACTTTTGAGAATTTTTTTTTCACTTCCTTAGCAACTTTCAAATTTGCAACATAATATTATCGGTCTAGTCACCATGTTGTATGTTACACTTATTTCTTTTATACTAGAAGTTTTTACCCCTTCGCCCCATTCTGTCCATCCCTCAAAGCCCTGGTGGTGGCTCAGATGGTAAAGTATCTACCTGCAATGCAGGAAATCCTGGCCGGGAAGATCACCTGGAAAAGGAAATGGCAACCCACTCCAGGATTCCTGCCTGGGAAATCCCATGGAACGAGGAGCCTGGCGGGCTACAGTCCGTGGAGTCTTAAATAGTCAGACATGATTTAGTGACTGAGTACAGACACAATTTGCCAACATTATTTTATAAATTTTTACTGATTGGAAATGCCACCTCTAAAAAATTCCCATGTGTCATCTCACTCATTTCAGGACTTTGTATTGTTTCATTTGTGGTAGATAAAATATTAGCAAGCATTACTTGATGGCAAAGATATCTCAGGTGAATAAAATTAATGGAATAAGCAAAATTCCCAACACTGAAGGTATCGGGTCCCAGTAGCAGACAGGCTTAGCTGGAGATTTGTTATTTATAGGGAAAATTTAGAAGATCTACTTGATGCTAGATTTTGGAAGACTTTGAATACTGGGTTAAGGGGTTTAGGTTTTTGATTTGGAAACAATGTGAACCATTGAAGGTTTGGGGTAAAATAGAGCAACAATGTGATAGATTGATTAGAGCATGGCATTTTCAGTCAGAAGATACAGCTTCCAGGCCTTGGGTCTGCAACTTACTAGTTATGTGACATTGGACAAGTCACTGTTTTCCCTAAGCTTCATTTTTATTTAAGTTAGACTAGTAAACATAGAAAATAACATCTAGAATTTCATGGGAATTAAATCATGTATGTGAAAGTATTATGTTAAACATAAAGCATTATTTTAGAAAATAGGAAGTTATCCAAAGTTAACCATCCATAGCCATGCTTTGGGAAGACAAATCTGGAAGTTATATATTTATATTTCAGGACAAAGAAAGGCATTAATGATAATAAAAGACGACTGTTCTACAGTACACCTGGTATGATTCTGTTTTTCTTTAAATATATAGAATATTTTTACATTTATATGTGCACAAAGTCTGGAAAGTTAAACACCAAAAGAAAGTTAACAGTGCTCATCGCCCAGAGATAGGTTATGGATAATTCTTGAATTTTTTGCTCGTCTGTATTTTCTAGTTACTTTTTACAGTCAATATGTAATATTGTGTGATAAAGACAAAATGATAAGTTCAGTGAGTCCAGATGCAAATCTCTCATCACCCTCTTTACGATTTTCTTATTTCCCTCTTTCTGTGAGCATCATCATCGTTTTCTATGGCAATCAAAGTCGCTCAAGAAAGGAAAACCACACCAGTTATTTTAACAGAGAGAATTTAATGTAAAGAATTACTAACTGGTTGTAAATTTGTTGACTAGGTAACTGAAAGATGAAAAGAGAACTCAAGATATCATGGAGATGGCAACTGCAGGAAAGAGCTAATACCTATAGGACTGAGGCAACAAGGAGAAATAGCTTGAATTATTAAAACTCAGTAGATTAGAGGGGAGCAGTTCTGATGCTGGGACCCAGACATTCAAGGAGAGGGGGAGCACCCACCAGCTGATGCAGGTGTCTGTCGGAGGAGGCAAGAGATAAAGCTCGCTTTCCAAGTGTTGGGAAAATGTCACGCTTGAATCATCTGCTTCTATGGGAGAAGGATCTACCTCCTCCGAGGTGAAAAATCCTTCTTGGAGAGAACCTTATGTAATCAGCAATCAAGCAGGAAGCAGATAGGGAGGAGCCCGTTCCTTTTTCCCTTCAGTTCTCTAGAGTCACCCTCTGGCACCCCCTATTGGCAGAGCTCAACATAGAGTCAGCTGGTAGAGCAGAAACATAGATGATGGAGTCCCAGTGCTACTGTCATAAAGCCAAATATAGAAGGGTAGGTTTAGAGTTGAGAGACAATAAATTAATAATGATAACATTCTTCTGGTTCTTCTCGGGACCAAAATTTTGGACTCTTCTTGTCAACCAGTCAGTTATCTAGTCACTGCTTCAAAAAATACTCGTTATCCACTACAGTGTGCCATGCTTCACTAGGTGCTGAGAGTGTGTGGAAGAATAGGTAGAGTCCTTGCCTTCAGGGAGCTTGTGGGGTAGGAGGAGAGACTTAAAAAAGGAAAGTCTGTTATAATACATGGTGACAAGTGAGTCCATAAGGAAAAGACTGAGCACATAGGAGGATATTATAACCCTGTTTGAGGCTTCCCTGGTGGCTCAGATGATAAAGAATCTGCTGGCAATGAAGGATACCTGGGTTCAACCCCTGGATTGGAAAGAACCCCTGGAGAAGGGAATCTTCTGGCAGCCCATTCCAGTATAGTTGCCTGGAGAATCCCCATAGGCAGATAAGACTGGCGGGCTACAGTCCATGGGATCTCAAAGAGTCGGACATGATTGAACATCTGTCGGTGCAAAAAATGCGTAACCCTGTTTGAGAGAGAAGCAAAGGAAAGACTTATTGGACAAAATGGGGGTAGAGTTTTACAAGCTGATTTGGAGTTAGCCTATAGAAAGGAGGAGAAAAATGAAGGAAAATGGAGCAAGGCATTGCAGAACAGGATTAACAGATATCTAAGCATGGAAGCATGAAATATCATAGTATACAGGGGAAACATGGGCAAGGATTGGATGTTTTTTTAAGCACTGGATTTTTTTTTAAGCATTGGAATTTGACCAGAAAGTAAAATTGTAATAGAAATCTCAGAAGGTGAATCTGGAGTGATAAACACAGGCCAATTCCATGACAAATCACTGAAGAGTTTTAAATGCAATTAAGCTTTAAAATTTTTGGAAGGTATTTGAAGTCTCTCCCCCAGCACTAGAGAAGCCACTCACTCAGAAAAGCAGGACGATTCAAACTTTCCAAAGCATTTTTTTTAGTGTCTGCTTTTATTTATTTATTTTTTAAATAAATTTATTTATTTTAGTTGGGGGCTAATTACTTTACAATATTGTAGTGGTTTTTGCCATACATTAACATGAATCAGCCATGGGTTTACATGTGTTCCCCACCCTGAACCCCCCTCCCACCTCCCTCCCCATCCCATCCCTCTGAGTCATCCCATTGCCCCAGCCCTGAGCATTTGTCTCATGCATCGAACCTGGAATGGTGTTCTGTTTCACATATGATAATATACATGTTTCAATTCTATTCTCTCAGAACGTCCCACCCTCATCTTCTCCCTCAGAATCCATAAGACTGTTCTATGCATCTGTGTCTCTTATTCTGTCTCGCATATAGGGTTATCATTACCATCTTTCAAATTCCATATATATGCATTAGTATACTGTATTGGTGTTTTTCTTTCTGGCTTACTTCACTCTGTATATTGGGCATAAGGAAGCTCTGGTACATGTACACAATGGAATATTACTCAGCCAAAGCATTTTTTAAATCACCTGTGTTTCCACTTCCTCTACCAGCACCCTAGTTCAAGATTCACATTTATTCTCATAGGGACTGTTGAGATGACTTCTTCATTGTGTGATGACATGCTGTCACTCCCTGTTCAATGCAGCCTTTACACAACTGCTGGATTTGCCTTCCTCAATATTGGCTGTGGACATCATTTCTTCTTTTTAATTGAAGTATAGTTGATTTACAGTGTTGTGTTAGTTTCTGGTGTACAGCAAATTGATTCAGTTACATATATATATATACATATATATATTCTTTTCAGATATTTTACCATTATGGTTTATTACAAGGTATTGAATATAGTCCCTGTGCTATACAGTAGGACCTTGTTATTTATCTATCTTATATATAGTAGTGTGTATATTTTAATCCCAAATTCTTAATTTATCCCTCCCTCTCATCTCTCCCTCTTGGTAACCATAAGTTTGTTTTCTATAAGTCTATTCCTGTTTATAAATAAGTTTATTTGTGTCACATTTTAGTTTTCACATATGAGTGATATCAAGCAGTATTTGTCTTTGTCAGACCTGCTTCCCTTAGTATGATAATCTCTAGGTCCAGCCATGTTGCTATAAATGGCATTATTTCGTCCTTTCTTACGGCTGAGTAATATCCCACTGTATATATGTGCTGCATCTTCTTTATCCATTCATCTGTTGATGGACATTTAGGTTGCTTCCATGTCTTGACTATTGTAAACAGGACTGCAGTGAAAACTGTATTGCATGTATCCTTTCAAATTAGAGTTTTTGTCCTTTCCAGATCTATACTCAGAGGATTGCAAGGATCATATGGTAATTCTAGTTTTAGTTTCTGAAGAAGCCTCCATATTATTCTCCATAGTGGCTGCACCAATTTACCTTCCCACCAACAGTGTAGGAGTGTTCCCTTTTCTCCACACCCCCTTACAGCTTTGGACATCATTTCAAGGATAACTTTCTTTGTATTATGTATTGCATTTGACCCAGTGATTTTCATGTGCATAATTAAATAAAAATTATTTAATTCTTACGGAAATTCTAGAATTATGTGCTATAAGATTATTGACTCCAGTTTACAAAGTAAAATGAAAACTAGAGAATACAGGTGAGTTTGCCCAAGGTCATTTAATGGTGTGGCAAGGCAAGGCCTACAACCCATCTCCTGTGACTACAGGTGTTTCTGGTTGTTTATTTAAATTCAGAGTATTCTTAATATTGTTCATGAGGTAAGGTTGGCAGTCTCATAATCTTAAATTGTTATGGGAAATGCATTAAATTATAGGATTTTATTTTAATTGCTTTTAAAGATAAGCACTGAGAACTGTTGGCATTCCAAGAGGGTAGGGAGTTCTTTAAAAGGTTATACTACATGAAGACAACATAAATATGAATGCCCTTTAAAATATATAGTTCCTGGTTTAATAATTATTTTTGTTTTCTTCTTAAGTGTTAAGCAACATTAAATTAACTCGAATTAGAAGAGGGAATTACTGAAGTATCTCCCACATGAGCTTAAGCAGAGCCAACTATTTGGTTCTTCAGAGAGAACTGGAAATGTGATTTTCCTGCACACAGACTGTTCAGGAGGAAACACTTCCAATTAAATGAACAGTTGAAGCTTACATCTTAAATAAATTAGAAATAATTGTTGTCTATTCAACATCTTCTATTCAGAGTTCATTCAGACATAAAAATGTCCTAACTTTTTTTTAAATACCACAGATGGAATGGTTACCTCACTATGATATTAACTATTTCTTACCAGAACTGAATATTTAACCAGGCTGCATCCTCCAACTATTTTGGTGGATAAACTTGGGCTAACATAATACTTCATCTCTTACATAGTACAGATTTTTAAAATTTACACTTTCAGGCAATTTTTTAAAGAATATCCACAATCGGAATTTGCTGTGTGGCTCAGGAAACTCAAACAGGAGTTCTGTATCAACCTAGAGGGGTGGCATGGGAAGGGAGATGGGAGGGCAGTTCAGGAGGGAGGGGGTATGTGCATACCTTATGGCTGATTCCCGTTGAGGTTTGACAGAAAACAACAAAATTCTGTAAAGCACTTATCCTTCAATTAAAAAAAGGAAATTAAAAAAAAAGTATCCATTGTGTGTGTGTTCTTTTTTTTACTTTTTATGTTTTCTCCTACTATTTTTCCTTAATGTTGTGTTTTTTCTTTACTTTTTTAATAGAATGTCAGTTTTATAACAACTGTGGCTATACCTCAATGTGGGAATTCATGAGAGTTTAATAAAAATTCATTCAACTGTCATGGAAAGTTTGAAGCCAGACAAAACAGACCATTTCATTTTCCCATAGAAGTTCATGTGTTTGTCTGCTGCATCATGTTCTCAGCAAACACCTTTTGAAAAACTTACCGAGAGGAGGTTTTGGCTGTGAGCCCTGTGGTCCTCATTAGAATGGATCCATCCCACTGATGCACCTGGTACCTGGGATCTGCAGCAAGTACAAAGACCGAACCCTGCACACCTGTGCTGGGTGCAGAGTCTGGCCCAGGCATGGTGGTGGGGAGTGATGAGGTGGGTTGTTGAACCATAATTGCAGGTCACTGGGATTATCTGTGAATTCTCCACAGCCTCCAGCCAGTAGACTGTCATTGCTCATTCCTAGGTCATAGTGACTTATCAACTTGAGGATCATCAAATTCCCAAAGCCAAAGATTTTAAATATCCTGCCTTTTCTTGAAAGGTACTGTCATTTACTTTTTTTTAATAACCCTTTCCATTTTGATGGTTAATCTGATATGGCAGCATGTGAACATGCCAGCATATGAAGAGTGAGCTAATTAAATACCCCTAACAGCCTGGAAAATACTGATTTATTCATCAATCTCTTCTCAACTGGAGATAAAGCAAAAGGAGGAAAGGGTCATCCCTTGGGTACAATTCTTCCCCAATCTAGAATACTTACCCTCATAGGAAAGAAGAGTAGATAGAGACAATACAAAGATGCAGAAAAGCCATGGAATTATATGCCTTTGGGCCATTCGTTAAAAAAAATTATTTGGACTGGAAGTGTGGAGTTAGTAGATGCAAACCATTATATAGAGAATGGATAAGCAACAAGGCCCTACTGTAAAGCATAGGGAACTATATTCAGTATTCTCAGATATACCATAATGGAAATGAATATAAAAGAGAATGTATCTACTGAATCACTTTGCTGTATAGTAGAAATTAACACACCTTTGTAAATTTACTATACTTTAATTTTTTAAAAAAGTTTTATTGAGCTTACTGGGTTCAGATGCTGGTAACACAGAAAGATACCAACCACAATTCCTCAGAAACTTCCCATTCTGGTCAGGTCTGCATCATGATTTTATACCCAGGTTAGCAAATATCTGTTCCAAATAAAATATCATATCACATACTTGGGACCATTCTAACAACTGACAATTCCATTTCTCTTACTTAGACATTTAATGCTCTATATGTGTGTGTGTGTTAGTCGCTCAGTCGTGTTCGACTCTGCAACCCCATGGGCTGTAGCTCGCCAGGCTCTGGTGTTGATGGGATTCTCCAGGCAAGAATACTGGAGTGGGTTGCCATTGCTTTCTCCAATGTTCTATATATTGAGTACCAAAAGAGTTTGCATGGGCCTTAGGGGTTTTGGGGGGTGGGGTGAGGGGGAAGGTTGAAATATAACTGATTTAAAATGTTGTGTTAGTTTCAGGTGTACAACAAAGTGATAGTTATTTGTTTTTTTCTGTCTGACTTCATGAGCCCTAGTTTTGACATCAGTAAAATCTAAAGATGGGACTAAATTCCTTTCTTAAATAGCTGAAAGAATTTTTTGAGCATACTCTGCATTTTACTAGGTTTTGGAGAAGCCATCTGAAATAAATTTGACTTTTACCCTTTAAAGAGTTCCCAAGCAAATTCCTGTTGTTAGACTTACCATGTTCATTTTGTTAATGGAACTGTTGAAAAATTGAGTTGTAACAAATTCTTCTAAAAAGCAATTTCTTACTCTGTCCACAAACCTTCTTTTGAGTGTGCACTGTCACTGATTCCTTCCTGGTTTCCTTTCAGACGTCCTACTGGCATTGATGAGGAATCCCTTGTGTTTGTCTGGTCAGAAGGAGCCCTTGAATTTATTGATGATGCAGACACTTTGAGGCCTTTCACTCTCTATGAATATCAGGTCAGAGCCTGTAACTCCAGGGGCTCTGTGGAGAGTCTGTGGTCGTCAGCACGGACTCTGGAAGCTCCACCTCAAGATTTTCCGGCACCTTGGGCTCAAGTCACCGGTGCCCATTCACTTCTGCTGAACTGGACCGAGCCGGACTCTCCCAATGGCATCATCTTCCAGTATCGTGTGGTTTACCAACAGAGAACTGATGACCCATCCTTGAACTTCTCTGCTGTGCATGCTTTCACAGTGATGGTAAGAACTTTAGAAAAAAGAAAAAAAAAAGAATAACCGGTACTTAGATTTTTTTAATTAATTTTTATTGAAGTGTCCCTGCTTTACAATGTTCTGTTATTAATAGTTTCTACTGTACAGCAAAGTGGATTAGCTCTTGTTGTTGTTCAGTTGCTAAATCATGTCCGACTCTTTGCAACCCCATGAATTGTAGCCCACCAGACTTCCCTGTCCTTCACTGTCTCCTGGAGCTTTCTCAAACTTATGTCCATTGAGTCGGTGATGCTATCTAACCATCTCATCCTCTGCCACCCCTTTCTCCTTTTGCCTTCAATCTTTCCCAGTGTTAGGGTCTTTTCCAATGAGTTGGCTCTTCACATCAGGTGGCCAAAATATTGGAGCTTCAGCTTCAGCATCAGTCCTTTTGGTGAATATTCAGGGTTGATTTCCTTCAGGATTGACTGTTTTGATCTCCTTGCTGTCCAAGGACTCTCAAGAGTCTTCTCCAGCACCACAATTCAAAAGTATCAGTTCTTCAGTGCTCAGCCTTCTTTATGGTCCAGCTAGATGTATACGTATATCCCTTCTTTTTTGGATTTCCTTTCTCATTTAGGTCACCACAGAGCATGGAGTAGAGTTCCCTGTGTTATAAAATAGGTTCTTGTTTGTTATCTATTTTTTCCCCTTTGGTTGTCTATTTTATGCATAGCATCAATAGTGTATATATGACAATCCCAATCTCCTGATTCATCCTATCACCCCTCCCTTCACCCTTGGTATCCATATGCTTGATCTCTATGTCTGTGTTTCAATTTCTGCTTTGCGAATTATATCATCTGTACTGTTTTCCTAGATTCCACATAATTGCATTACTATATATTTGTTTTTCTCTTTCTGACTTCATTCTGTTTGACAGTCTCTATGTCTATCCATGGCTGTACAATCTTGTTCCTTTTTATGGCTGAAATATTCCATTGTGTATAGAATAGGTGCTTATATGGTTAATATATTGACATCAATTTTCTTATCTGGCTCATCATTTTTCTTTACTTGATGCTTAAATATATGGGAATTGTCAAGTGCAAAAGTTGCAAAGTAGTCATGGGGAGAGGATACTGAACTAAGTATAGGAGATACTGGAGACCAGTGTTCAGATCATAGTTAATCTGTGTTACTGCCAGAAAATAACTGAATCTCTCTTTGCATGACTTCAAAACCCATTAAATGGAAGTATTAAATGTTTCCCTCTGCACCTCACAAGAATGAAATTAGACATGTCAGATATGTAAATATGATATTATTGACTCTTTGAGAAAAGAGAAAATTTAATTTCTAGATATACATATCTAGATATATAGATATAGTTATACATATACATCACATGCACTATAACTTACTGGTGATTTTTCAGGGGTGGCCTCCTCTGGCCCATATCACCACTTAATTCAATTTACCTTCTATCCCCTGAGAGCTTACTTTATACCTGGCATAGCCTTATGTTCTATAGGAGATACAAAAAACAGGATGGTCCTTCTCTCAGGGAGCTTTCTCTATTATAATACTGCAAAGATGAGACCTGAACACTAAAAACTAAGCAAACTAGTGGGTTACAGCCCATAATATCCACCACACTGGGATTCAGATCCCAAACCCCACCACCTACTGGCCACAAACCACAACACAAGAAAATATCATACATCAAAAGTGTTAAGCAAGAAATGCTCTGGAAAGTTTATAAACCTGATTCTATTTGTATAAAAAGCTCTAGAATATAGTAAGTATAGAGAGGAGATATATTGGGACAAGGAACTTTTCTGCACTTATCAATAAGGCTACCTGTAGGGAGAAGATACAGTTTTACATTTTGCTTCATGTAATTCTCTATTTTTTATTTTTTTAATGACCATTTATTATTATTTTATTTTTAAAAAATGTTAATCTTAGTAAAGATCTGTAAAACCCCAAATTAACCAAGTTATGTCTCATAGATATTAGTTGGCAGTCCTGACTCTCCCCAGCATTGAGCAGAATGATGAGCAGGTAGCAGATATTAACAAAATAGAAAAGACAGAAAGAAATGCTCTGGGAGGTCAGCAGGGAACCCTAAGACTGAAGGTTTAGACTCCACATATAAGTGATATGATATTTGTCTTTCTCTGACTTACTTCCTTAGAAATTTAATCTCTAAGTCCATCTGTGTTGTGGCAAATGTCATTCTTTCATTTTTTTATGGCTAAGCAATAGTCCCTTGTATATATGTACCACATCTTCTCTATCCTTTCCTCTGTGAAAGGACATTGAGGTTGCTTCTACGTCTAGGATATTGTAAATAGTTCTGCAGTGGATATTGGGGTGCTTGTGTCTTTTCAAGTTAGAAAACTCTAATGCCCAGGAATGGGATTGCTGGACCATATGGTAGTTTTATTTTTAGTTTTACAAGGAACCTCCATACTGTTCTCCATAGTGGCTATACCAATTTATATACCCATGAACAGTATAAGAAGGTTCCCTTTCTCCACACTCTCTCCAGCATATATTGTTTATAGAATGTTTGATGATGGCCACTCAGACTGGTGTCAGGTGACACTATTTTTTTTGATTTACATTTCTCTAATAATTACCAATGTTGAGCATCTTTTATATACCTCTTGGCCATCTGTATGTCTTCTTTGGAGAAATGTCTATTTGGATATTCTGCCCATTTTTTGATTAGGTTGTTTATTTGTCTTATATAGAGCTGCATGAGCTGTTTGTAAATTTTGGAGACTAATCCCTTGTCAGTCACTTCATTTGAAAATATTTTCTCCCATTCTGTGCATTCTCTTTGCATTTTGTTTATGGTTTCCTTTGCTGTGCAAAAGCTTGTAAGTTTGATTTGGTCCCATTTATTTTTGTTTTTATTTTCATTACTCGAGGAGGTGGATCCAAAAAGATTTTGCTGAAATTTATATCAGAAAGAAATCTTCACTTATATTTAGAATTAAGAATTTATTTTTTATTTGACACTTAATTTATATATCATGGTCTTTTATATTACATTTAACAGTGCCCTCATTATAAGGTTAGAAGCAATGTTCTTAAGCATAGAAATTCTTTTTTAGTTATGTGATCCATGGGGAAATCTATTGTCTCCCACCATATCCTTGTATTCATGTCCTCAACTTCCACCCTGAAAGAGGAATATTGAAAAATCCTTGACAGGAGCTTTCTGAATGAGACATCTTAACTTAAATATATTTTATTGACAACATCAATATTGCAATTATTAAACTTATGATCTTTTAAAATATGGCTTTCAGAGATATGAGCCTAAACATTTAATCTCTCAGAAAGTTCTACTGGAATTCCATTGTGAAATAGCCTCTAAGTCATCCCTTCATGTTGTTGTTTGTTTATTTGCTCAGTCATGTCCTACTCTTTGCGACCCCATGGACTGCAGCCCGCCAGTCTCCTTTGACCATGGGATTTCCCAGGCAAGAATACTGGAGTGGGCTTCCATTCCCTTCTCCAGTGGATCTTCCCGATCCAGGGATGGAACCCACTTCTCCTGCATCTCTGGCATTGGCAGGCGGATTCTTTACCACTGAGCTACCTGGAAAGCCTTCATCCCTTCATATCCAGTTTCATTTTACAGCACAATACTCAAAGTATTTAATAAACTATGTTCTTTATTTAATCTATTTTGTTCCATTTTTATCACACTAAAAAGTTCCTTCAAAAGAGGAAGGTTTATGACCTCAAGATTTAAGTCTTGCATGTCTCTTGGTATATGGGCCTTCCACAATATTCACTTACCAGACCAATATTGCTTTATTCCTCCATTTTTCTGAAGATTAATCTTTGCAGTGCTAAAAAGAAGAGCGCGAAAAATTGAGAAACAGTATTTCTGCATTCTGCTTTTGAATGTATGTATGTGTATGTTCAAAGTGGTCCTCCAAAACCTGGATCTTTGTCCCTGAATATCCCATGAGGAAATTTCATTAGGGTCATGAGGAAAAGTCCCATTTGAACTTTTTAGCAATCAAGGACATATTCCACAAAGCAATCAGGCTAGAGTTATAACATTCTGGTCACTATACCAAGGTTCCATGACTCTTTATGGACTGATATCTGAAAGAAGTAATCAGGAAAATAAACTATTGTCTTTGAGTTTCATCCATTCCTACATCCCCAAGAGAATGTGTTCAACCATTTTTTGAAGATAATAAAGAAGGAGATTCTAGAGGCTCTTAATTCCAATTCATCATTATCAGAGAAGAATGTTCCTTTTAGTCTATCCAAATCCCTCCTCCTGTATTTGAGGTTCATCTCTTCCTATTCAAAATAGCATCACTTCTTTCTATACTAGTATATTGGACCCTCAGGGTCAAGAACATGTTATTGACAATTCAATCCAATTTGGCAAATAGTCATTGAGTACTCTATTCAATATGTCAATACTCTATCCTACCTTCTACTGTATGAGAGAGGTCTGCCATGCAGCTGGGCTATTGGGCAGAGACTCTGAGGGAAGAGAGTAGTCAAGTCTGAGACACAGATTTTTTACTACTAGGCATTTCAGGCTTTTAAGTTTCTTTGCTTCTGAGTTTCTGCTGCTCATGTGTTGATGTTGTTTTTCAATTGCCAGGTCATATCCAACTCTTTGAGACCCCATGGACTGTAGCATGCCAGGCTCCTCTGTCCTCCACTGTCTCCCCTGAGTTGGCTCAAATTCACATCCTTTGAGTCAGTGATGCTATCTAACCATCTCATACTCTGCTGCGTCCTTCTCCTTTTGCCTTCAACCTTTCCCAGCATCAGGGTCTTTCCCAATAAGTCAGCTCTTCACATCAAGTGGCCAAAGTATTGGAGCTTCAGCTTTACCATCAGTCCTTCCAATGAATATTCAGAGTTGATTTCTTTAGGATTGACTGGTTTCATCTCCTTGCAGTCCAAGGGACTCTTAAGAGTCTTCCCCAGCCCCATAGTTCGAAAGCATCAATTCTTCAGTGCTTAGCCTTCTTTATGATCCAACTCTCCCATCCATACATGACTACTGGAAAAACCGTAGCTTTGACTACTTGGACCTTTGTCAGCAAAGTGATATCTCTGATTTTTAATATGTTATCTAGGTTTGTCATAGCTTTCCTTCCAAGGAGCAAGTGTCTTTTAATTTCATGGCTGCAGTCACCATCCACAGTGATTTTGGAGCCCAAGAAAATAAAATCTTGCAATGCTTCCACATTTTCCTCTTCTATTTGCTATGAAGTGATGGGACTGGATGCCATGATCTTAGTTTTTTGAATGCTGAGTTTCAAGTCAGCTTTTTCACTCTCCTCTTTTACCTTCATTAAGAAGCTCTTTAGTTCCTCTTCACTTTTTGCCATTAGAGTGATATCATCTGCATATCTGAGGTTGTTAATATTTCTTCCAGCAATCTTGATTCCAGCTTGTGAGTCATCCTGCCCAGCATTTTGCATGATGTACTTTGCATATAAGTTAAACAAGCAGGGTGATAATATACAGCCTTAATGTACTCCTTTCCCAATTCTGAACCAGTCCATTGTTCCATGTTCAGCTCTAACTGTTGCTTTTTGACCTGCATACAAGTTTCTCAGGGGACAGGTGAAAGAATTTTCCAGCATTTGTTGTGATCCATATAGTCAATGTAGTCAATGAAGCAGAAGTAGATATTTCTTCTGGAAATCCCTTGCTTTCTCCATGATCCAACAAATGTTGACAATTTGATCTCTGGTTCCTCTGCCTTTTCTAAACCCAGGTTGTACATCTGGAAATTCTCAGTTCACAAACTGCTGAAACATAGCTGGAAGGATTTTTACACATAACCTTGCTAGCATATGAAATGAGTGTAATTGTGTGGCAATTCTTTGGCATTGCCTTTATTTGGGATTTGAATGGAAAACTGGCCTTTTTCAGTCCTGTGGCTGCTGCTGAGTTTTCCAGATTTGCTGATATATTGAGTGCAGCACTTTCATAGCATCATCTTTTATGATTTGAAACAGTTCAGCTAGAACTCCATCACCTCCACTAGCTTTGTTCATAGTAATGCTTCCTAAGGCCCCCTTGACTTCAAGGGGGGCTAGGATGTCTAGTTCTAGGTGAGTGACCACACCATCATGGTTATCAAGATCATTAAGACTTTCCTTGTATAGTTCTTCTGTGTATTCTTGCCACTTCTTAATTTTCTGCTTCTGTTAGGTCCTTACCATTTCTGTGACGATTTCCTTTTAAATCTCTCTATCGCCTTCCTGGCTCTACTCACTGTTTTTCCAATTCCTACACCAACTAAATGTCTTCACTGCCTCTTTCCATTTCTGTGCCTCTCCTAGGATATTTTCCAACTTTTTGTTTCATTGACAGTTATGGCTGAAATGCACAAGAGCAAAGGAACTACATTTTCAATTAGTGAGACAGAATCAATCCCCACAAACCAGGATTACAGTTCAGTTCCCAGCCTTGCAAGAGGTGTCACTAATGCCTACCTCATTCAGTCTTTGTTTCTCTTGGGATCCCATCCCCCCACAAGAAGTCACCAATAAATTGTGTGTAGAGTTGTGCCATCACTAACTTGTCCCAGAGTCCCTCCAGAGCTGTTTATAGACAGGTGGACGTAGCTGGGAGAGCCTCATAAAACAGGTGCAATGGATGCATGAGTCCTCCTGATGGTGGCAGTGGATGGAGAACTGGCAGTGGGGGCCCTCCATGGGGGTGGAAAGCATATGTGTTGGCAGGAGCAGCAGCAGCAGAGGCAGCAGGAGAGATGAAATGGAAAGAGTGTGGCTTTTAATGTATCACCAGCTTCTCTCCTAATCACATGAAAAGTTTCATCTCCGTTTGGACCTACAGAGATTCTTCTAAGGGGAAGAGAGAGATATCTAGTTCCTTAGGATCTCTTCAAACCAAGCCCCTCCCTACTGAAAACCAGCTTTAGGTAGAAGTCCTTAAACCCCCTCCCGATTAGCTCGGTGATGAATTGTGCGGTGTCAGGAGAGGAACTGCAGGTAGCCTTGCTTGGCACGGGAGAGTTCCACGGTGGTATTTACAGGGAACACTCCTGGCGAGGTTGGCGGTACTGTTGCCACCATTCAGATGTGTTTGCTTTTTCTCCCTGGCACCTGCCATCACACTGGCAAAAATAACTTGGGACAGAAAGGCAAAAGTGGTTTACCTGTTAGTCTGTGCTGTCAGTATATCCCTGCTCACCCCACAGGGTTATAAAACATCAAGCCCAGATTAGACACTTGCCCAGTCCCCTGAAAGATAGATGGTCCCTCACTCTGTATGTAGAATCAAGCGTGCGGTGCTGAGGAGTAAGCAAATTATATGGGTCACTAAAAGTTGGCTTCCGATCTGGAAATAAAATCCAGAATTACAGACTCTAGTTTCTAGATTCTAATTGCCAAACTTCCTTGCCCAGTGTCACCGAGGAAGTATTCAGAATGTCCCCATGTGGTTGTCGCAAATCTCTTTACCATTAAGTAGATATGTAAGGGGGAAAAAAACAAGACTGTTTATAATTGGCATATGATAGGGAGTTTGTGAATAAATCAATGATTTATTTTTAATCCCGTTTTCATTTTGGCTTAGTCTAATGTAAAATATTATTTCTCTTTACATATGATCTTGAATCAGTTGGAGCTCTTAAATTTGACTGTTCTTGGCATTTTTCCCCAGATCCACTGATAAGCCAAAAGAAATGCTTTGGGAAATACAGTTATCTAAAAAGACTACTTTGGTGACTGTTGTTCCAAAATCAAGAAAAAATAGTGATAAAAACAATAGCCATACTTTCTGTGTCAGTTGGGACTTTCGCATTATAGAATATGAGTAATAATATCATTCATTCTGATACAAAATATGGGAGAGTAGATGTCACACAAAACAACGTGTTGGCACACCCATTTTTTATCGTAAAGAATTTTGTTTGATTTCAACTGTTCATTTATTAGGCTTCTGTTATCTTTCTGCTTTTTTTCTAATACCCTACCCTACCCTAATATCTAACCAATCTACTTTTTGCTCAATATTATTGGGCATGAAAAACCATGTAAGTCTTGAACTTTGTATAAATGCTTCCTTGGAAGGGCCTTATTTATCTCCAACCACTTTATTCCACAAGCTTTATCAGGACTCACTTCCTTGCTTATGAGATCTCCAGAGCAAGTTCCATGGTTTCCCAGTCACTTTCAGTGACAAGGACCGGTCTAGTTTTGGTAATCGGGACTCATTTGTGTGATAAAAAATCCAGTCTAAATCCAGTCTAAAGCCTGACTTGTGTTAAGGCAACAGCAGTGGGGAATAGAGGGCATGTCCATTTTTATTTCTTTTGTTCTTGTTGATTTCCCCAGGGTCATGGTAGAAAAGATAAAATTAAACTAAAAGAGGCAGAGCCTGATATTGTTCTGGTCCTTCTACCATTGCCTTCATTTATGTAAGTGTCTCGTGGAATTTTTTTTATGGGTTACGTAGAGGTCTCCCATGGGAAATTCCATGCTTCACAGTTCCTGATGCAGGCAACACAAATTTATTGCACTGTCTTACTGGCAAATTTATTGGTCACCCCAATATCAGGACCTAGCATGTTAGCAAAACTCATTCCTTTCTTGACATTCACTAGGCTTGTGGAAAAGTTGTTCTATTAAAAAAGGAAAGTACAACTAGTCCAGCACTATCTTCTCTACTTGCCTTACCACTGGGTAGGACCCAGCCAGCCTCAGAACCTCCCAAAGATGATCCCCCACCCTTCTTTACCCTGGTGGCTGCATAAGTCAAGCTAGCCTCTTGAAAAGAGTGGAAGGGTCCAAATCTTCTACCTACTTTCTGTAATCGTACAGACGTTTGCCTAGCACTTCCAGGAGAGCTGCATTGTTATTCAGTCACTAAGTCGTGTCCAACTCTTTGCAACCCCCTGGACTGCAGCACACCAGGCTTCCCTGTCCTTCAGGAGTTTGCTCAAACTAATGTCCATTGAGTCAGTGATGCTATCTAACCATCTCATCCTCTGTCACCCACTTCTCCTCCTGCCTTCAATCTTTTCCAGCATCAAGGTCTTTTCCAATGAGTCAGCTCTTCGCATTAGGTGGCCAGAATATTGGAGCTTCAGTTTCAACATCTGTCCTTCCAATGAATATTCGGGGTTGATTTCCTTTAGGATTGACTACTTTGATATCTTCACTGTCCAAAGGACTCTCAAGAGTCTTCTCCAGCACCACAATTTGAAAGCATCAATTCTTTGGTACTCAGCCTTCTTTATGGTTCAACTCTCACATCTGTACATGACTACTAGAAAAACCATAGCTTTGACTATATGGACCTATGTCAGCTAAGTGATGTCTCTTCTTTTTAATATGTCATCTAGGTTTATCATAGCTTTTCTTCCAATGGGCAAGCATCTTTTAATTTCATGGCTGCAGTCACTGTCCACATTGATTTTGGAGCCCAAGAAAATAAAACTGTCACTGTTTCCACTTTTTCTCGATCTATTTGCCATGAAGTGATGGGACCAGATGCTATGATCTTAGTTTCTTGAATGCTGAGTCTTAAGCCAGCTTTTCACTCTCCTCTTTCATTTTCATCAAGAGGCTCTTCAGTTCCTCTTCACCTTCTGCCATTAGAGTGGTGTCATCTGCCTATTTGAGGTTATTGATATTTCTCCCGGCAATCTTGATTCCAGTTTGTGCTTCATCCAGCCCAGCATTTCACATGATGTACTCTATATATAAGTTAAATAAGCAGAGTGACAATATACAGCCTTGACATACCTCCTTTTCCAATTTTGAACCAGTCCATTTTTCCATGTCTGGTTCTAACTGTTCCTTCTTCACCAGCATACAGGTTTCTCAATAGGCAGGAGCCACATATTTTTCTAAGTTCTAGTCATTATTCTGCAGCACACCCTGTTGCATAGCTAAATGGCTCTATCATCTTCCTAGCTGCTTAAGTCACACCGTAAGTTGTGTGGCTTGAGTCCTCTACTTTACTTCCAGATCCAATCTTTTACTAAGTTCTGTTGATTCTACTTCTACAGTATGTTGAATCTTCTGCTTGAAGGTCCTATGATGTCCACTTCTCCTCAGATGATCACATTGTTGCACTTCAGATGCATCCGGCATCCTACTTAATTGTCAAGTTTGAACTACAGTGTTACTTACTTCACAGGACTGTTGCAAGGGCTAAATAAATGAATGCATATGCAAAATATTTTAAGACTGGAAACAGCAATATGCTGCTGCTAAGTCGCTTCAGTCATGTCCGACTCTGTGCGACCCCATAGACTGCAGCCTACCAGGCTCCTCTGTCCATGGGAGTTTCCAGGCAAGAGTACTGGAGTGGGTTGCCATTGCCTTCTCCAATAGCAATATAAATAGGCTATAAAACTTCAGATATCCTATTATTTTGAATAACAGAGGCTTAAAAATGAGCAAATGCAGAAAATATTAGCTTTGGATAAAGCAACTATATGAATTTTGTCGTGACTGGAAAGCCTGTGTTGCTGTGCTGTGTTCAGTCATGTCCAACTCTGTGACCCCATGGGTGACCCTTTGGACTCTAGCCTGTCAGACTCCTCTGTCCATGGAATTTTCCAGGCAAGAATATTGGAGTGGATTGCCATTTCCTACTCCAGGGAATTTTCTGGACCCAGGAATCAAACCCATGTCTCCTACATGTCCTGCACTGGTAGGCAGATTCATACCTACTGAGACACCTAAGAAGCCCCTTTGGAAAAACATAGGTTGTGTTTCTTTTAAGCAGGCCTCACCTTGCTGGGCTTGCAAGTTCAAACATTTCCTGATACCTTATTGTTAATTTCTAGATAATATCTCAGATATTGGGTTAGATTCTATTTCCTTCCTAAGTTTCCCAGAGCGAGAATATGCTTTTCATCTCCCTGAGGTTTAGTCCTGACCCGTCTCTCCTCAGGACCATCAACATGTCACGCCGGTCAATCTAAGAGTCCTCCTCAGGCCATTTCCACTCTAGATGCAGCTCTGTTTACCTGCCGTGATACTCACAGGACCCTACCCATTCTCTTAGAGCTGAGATCATATCAGCAAAACACATGGTCTTTTGGTCACACACACACACACACACACACACACACACACACACACACACTTCCCAAATCATACAGATGCTGCCAAGTTGGCAGCCACCCACTTCACTTTTGCCATCAGTATATGGGACATGGGTGGGAAGACTGTTTGCCCTTTAACTCAGGTATGTTGTTTTCTTCCTGCTCTTTACCTGAATTATAAGGAAGCTCTATTTAGACACCAAGATTTTCTTAGAGCCTTGTTAACAAATACTATTTGATTCCATTTATTATGCTATACTTAGAATAGTCAAATTCATAGAGTCAGAAAGTACATTGGTAGATGCCTGGGAAGAGGAGAGGAGATGGGGAGTTAAGAGTTTAATGGAGAAAGAGTTTCAGTTTAGGAAGGTGAAAATTCAGGAGATGGATGATGGTGAGAACTGCACAGTGTGAAAGGACCTAGTGCTGACCTGCACAGTTCCAGATGGTTAAAATAGTATGTTTTATATTATGTGACTTTTACAAAAAAAACAAATTTAATAATATATGTATATATAGATATGCACACACACATATATATATATATGAATGTAAAAGGAACTAGCCCACACTCTAAACAGGCCAGGCCATAAATTCAGAATATACACCATTTAGCAGAGACAGCAAGCTGTAAATGGCAGTGAAGGGCAGAAGCTCATTGAACTCCAGGGCTCTTGTCACCAGTAGAAAGTCACCAGTACCTGAGACAAGATGGCTGCTCCCGAATCCCCCATTGTAGCCAAGAGATCGCGTTCTGAGCTCTGCAAGGGCTTCTGGGTGAGGGGGAATCATACACAGATGACCAATTCTTTTATGGTTCACAGCCGATCAAAGTGAAATTCAGCAGCTGTTCAGGACAAGTGACCACTGTAACGGCTGTAATATAACCTACTAAATAGAGAGGGAATTGCATTAGAGCAAGAGGTTAGCCGTGATTATCGGCAGGTGAGTGCTTTATTGAAGTTGAAAGACCATTAACATTGATAGAGTAATTATTTCAACTTGAAAGTAATTACCTTGATGGGTGATAACTTCTCCAGTGTTCCCAGATTTGATTGGGCCAAACAATGGTGAGCTCCTGAAGCCTAGAAAAATATTACAACAATACTGTGATTTTTAAATTACTGAAACCACTGTTGGAATATTTTAATTATGCCGAACAGTGAAAAGATTTTGCCTTACACCAGCCAGTGACCTCTCATGTAGAGAGAGACATTTGCTTTTTAATCCAAATGCAATGACCCACACCTACCACCTGTGAATACATATGTGATGGGTTTGCAAATGAATCTTTTTTATCTCGATATAATGTTTAAGGTGAAACATCTTGTTAATGCTGTTGTTGGATGTTACTGAGTTCCAATGGCTAACCTTGGGGATCATAGCTGTGAAGAAGGAGGCCCCCAAATAGCATTTTCTCTTTGTCACAGAGGCTTTAAATTTGTTAGTATTAAATATTTTGCTAATGAAATTCTCAAAATTGAAAATTATGAATACCATGTATTGTGGATCCCAAATCTCAGACTTTAGTGTGTCCTGTAATCCATTTGTTGAAATAGCTTTCTTGCTTGATGCGATGCAACTCCACTAGAATCATACCATGATCAGGGTATTTTCTGTTCATTCACACTGAGCATCAGTAAACAAAGTGAAAGTTGAAAACCTGAGCTTGTCTGAAAACTAATGCACATGTGAAAACTGTGCGTCATTTGCAATTGAGGACCAATACACACAAAATCTAAAGTGGTTGATCAAGACCAAGAAATATTACGGGACTCCTCCATTCATCAGCAGTTCACCTTAAGTTTCTTTTCAGACTCTGTCATGAGCAGAAGCTATGCCAGATGCAAATTCTCTCCTCTCTGGGACCCATGGTGTTTTTAGAGCAAATAAGGGGAAAGTTAAATTACAAAATAATAAGCAATTATTTTTGGTCATGCATGGGCATTGATTGTACTTATAAACATTTAAAAGAACCTGGGGCAGTCCTAACTCCTTCCTCTGTTTCCAAACGCAGCACTTACCCTCTGGAACCACAAAGCATTGACTGAACACACACAGAATCATGAGTCTTAGTCCTGCTGTCAGAAAAGATGAATGTGGCATCACCCTCAAGTTCCTGGATGATTTCTTAGACCTTTCTATCATCTTGGCAGGATTTGATCAGATTATCAGCCAAAGAAGGACTGTCTCTATGGCAGTACTTCCCAGGAATTTTTTCCTAATGAAAATCTCAGACTCTCCTAAGGGCAAAACAGGTTTCCACCTGTTGTCTGAGAGCCGCCAAGGACTGTTTCACCAAGCAAGCTGTAATTCAGGACGCATGCCATGTGTGTTCCCTCCATCTCCACTTCTCTGCTCTGAATTTTTCTCCATAGACAAAGATGTTGGGTCTCTCTATTTGAGGGACTCAGAATGCAGAAATCCCTGCCTGCCAAGCTAAAAGAGGTGTGCTAACCCAAAAGTACAAGGACTGGTTTGAATTTGATCAGGGAGTAAGGGTTTGAGATAAAACCACTGGGAAAGGAACGAATTGATGGTTTGTATTATAAACCTCGCCATCAAGGCAGCCAAAAAGGGAAGAATTCTGACCCAAGTGATGTCACATCAGAGTTCTCACCACAGTAGGTTCGCTATACATCATATACGGTTGGGCTAAAGATTGTATTAAGGAGCCCCTCAGGTACTCTAATTTAAAATAAGTGAAATAACTCATTTTTAAACATTTTCTATGATACTTAAATTATTAAATGTTCACATTACAAAATCAGAGAGTTTTAATCCATTCCAAAAGGTGCATTGTCTACCTCTGAAAGATAGTAGTCATGTTTAGATAGTAAAATTACAGTGTATTTTTTCAATGCATGTAAATGTTACTTTCTGACAAGACACAAGTAATGAATTTTCTCATATAAGTTCCTATTGGGTGATTATGATAGAGTTTTATTTTTGCTCAAGTAATTACTAGTGTCATGGCTGGATACCTGTGCCCATTAGTGGCTGGTTCTGTGTTTTTTTAGGATGGTTATTGATCTCTTGCTGAGCTGAGATTCAGGTTTTATGCCAGATAGCTTGATTAATGGGTTGGTTTCTATAAGTGGACTGAATGGGGATAGAAAGCAGGGGCAGCCTGCTCTGCCAACCCCAAATCCGTCAAGACGTATAGCTCATTATGAAACAGTTATCAAGGATACATGAAAAATTAATTGGGCTCAGTTTGATTCTGAAAAGAATCGGCTTTCTACTTGGCGGGCCCCCCCACTCTTTCCAGATGTTGTGCACTGGCCCCTGGAGAAACAGCAAAGGGAGATGTATTAATACATTGTATTGATTAGATCAAGACCCCTGACAGTTATTTGTAGAGATACCATCTGGCTGCTGTTCGAATTCCTTCACCAAAAACAGGACGTGACATGTTATTAATCTCAACTCTCTAAGTATAGACAGTTGCCTTTTCTG
Organism: Okapia johnstoni; assembly: GCA_024291935.2. Taxonomy (NCBI): domain Eukaryota; kingdom Metazoa; phylum Chordata; class Mammalia; order Artiodactyla; family Giraffidae; genus Okapia; species Okapia johnstoni. The sequence goes on from CM044322.1 coordinate 57,896,440, forward strand.
CTAAACCGCATTTTACCATTCCGTAGGAGATGGAGGCAGACCTGAAGGGTGCAGAAATTAAGGTTATTACACAAATTGAGCCATATGGTCCAAATATTTCAGCAAGAAAATTGCCAGGCAATAAAAATTGCTCCTGCCTTCCTAATGGTGTAAATTACAGTTTAACCATGCCTCTGATGATGTCCTTCTGCCGCGCTTAACTACTGTTACATGAAGGACATTGTTTTAAAAATATAAAAAACAAGTAAATGCCAGCAGCGTGTTTTACAATCTGTTAGTGTGTCATTAAGAACACTGTCAGAATTACATAAACATAATGGCAGGCAACCCAGCATACAAAAGAACTCTGATGGAAATAGAAAGAGTCTTGAAAACTCTTCTTTAGCTCTATAATGTCAAGAGCATGGTCCCCTCTGGAAATTTTCCAGAGAGAAAAGCCCTGTCTGGGGATTTACCCTAATTCTCTCCTGTGCCCCGATAGGAGTGTTTTTCCAAATAAGACTCGCAAGACCTCATGGGCCTTGGTATATATCCTGCCCCAAGGGAGGGGAGAGCTAATGAATGCTAAATGGAATGATAGAAGTTGACCTTTTTAAGTATTTCTCTTGGTGGGGAGAAGCATCAAAACCCCATCCTCCTCCTAAATGATGACAAGCAGCTTTGAAAGTACAAATTCTGCTCTGTTTCCAAAGAAACACATCCTGTTCTTTGAGTCACAGAGTTAAGAGGATGCTTACTCAAGATAATTGTACAGTAAACACCATTCATATTTGAGGAAGACTTGGTCCCGTCAATTTTTTTTTTACCATTTATACCAAAGCTCCTGGCCTACCTCACTATCACTTCACCCCCCTTCCTCCACCACACATACACGTTCTATCCCTCTGCCCTGCTTCATCTTTCTCCTTAATATTTAATATTATGGAGCGGTATATATTTTCACTTATTTATCTTGTTTACTGCCTGTCTCTCCAACCAGAATATAGGCTCCAGGAAAGCAGGGGTTTTTTTCATTTACTTAGTTCCCTTATTCCCATAATCTAGAACAATGTCACTTTTACACAGACATTTGTGTAATGAATAAATGGATTGATGAATTGATAAACTCTGTAGTAAGCATGAGGAAACTTGCATTTTGTCTCTTGTTTCTATTCAGACTGTAATCATACTCTAGAATTTTTTTTAATTGCTTGGTAATGCTATGTATTTAGCTTAAGAGGAAATTTATATGTTTGCAGATAAATCCAGTTGAGGTAGAAGCATTTAAATCCTTCAGTTTTGTAATTGTGTTTATTTATTTTGGGCTGTGCTGGGTCTTCATTGCTGCACGTAGGCTTTCTCCAGTTGTGGCAGGCAGGGGCTACTCTTCATTGTGGTTTGCATGCTTCTCATTGCCGTGGCTTCTCTTGTTGCAAAGACGGGCTCTAGGGCACATGGCCTTCAGTAGTTGCAGCACATGGGCTCAGTAGTTGTGGCTCATGGGCTTAGTTGCCCCGCAACATGTGGGATCTTCCTATACGCGAGATAGAACCCATGTCTTCTGCACTGACAGATGGATTCTTAACTATTGCACCACTAGGGAAGTCTAGTATCTTCCAGTTTTAATCAATAAGCAGTTATTGGCTGATAACTTTCTACATAAAACATATTGTGGACACATTACACATGCTATCTCATTTCATCTTAATATCCATTTTGTGGAGTGAGCATTTTTATCTACAATTTATTAGTGAAGAAACAGAAGCTCAAAGACATGCCCATGGTCACACATGGTTCAATTTCAGGTCTCATTAATTCTGAAGTCTGTTCTTTCTACTAACAGTGCTGCCTCTTGAGTTATCAGCCTATAGGAAGCAAGATGTTATTTAGAAATAGCTAAGTATTGGGTTGGCCAAAAGATTTACTTGGGCTTTTCCATAAGATGTTACAGAAAATCTGAACAAACCTTTGGCCAAACCAATAAATGAAAGCCACAAACCATAGCTCCAAACAAGTGAGAGATGCCACATAGCTTGATATGATTGTCTAATAGAAATATAGAAAACCATTTATAATAGATTCAAAGAATTAAAGGACCACTTGGTCCGAAAAGTTTAAAGAAGACTTTGGGGAGAGGTCTGTGCCTTAAACAATGAGTAGGATTCAGAGAGAGGAGAAACTGACATTTCCTTATTCAGGCAAAGAAACAGAAGTCTGGTTTTTAAAATGAACATTCTAAGGCATATCTCTGGTTCAGGAGGCAGAGAGGGGGATATTTTTTAATCTCTCCCTGTTTATTGGGCTGATATTAAGACAGCTTTATTTAAAATATTCCCAACAGATGCCTAGCAAAGCTGTCAAGTGAGGTGGTCAATGACTTGGGTCCTGGGGGGCCAGGCAAGAATGAGCTAGAGACCATCTTAGCATCTTCCTTGGTGTGCCTTGGGGAGGTTAGGTCTAGGAGCAGAGCCCCATAGAGTAGCAGAAATAAATAACTCAGTGGATGATAGTTATTATAATCTGAAATAGATTGACGAGAGAAAAATCAGTACGTGACAGTGTCATTGTGCTTGTGTATTAAGACGGTTCTTTCTGGAGAGGCTCATTCAGAACTTTTTAAAAGAAAAAAAAGAAAAAGTTTTCTTTCTTTTTCTTATTCCCCTTCCTTCCCTAACAACTCTTTCCCAGAAGCATGTGCCACTTAACAAGTCGCATTTATAGAAGAATAGCCTTGTGGCAATGACCCAAGAGTCCAGGTAACAGTACTGGGAAAGGAAAGGGCAGGCTGCTGAGTCTTCTTCTCCAAAGCTGACTTGAGATACTAAACTCATTTAAAATTTTACCTATAGGACTTCCCTGGTGGTCTAGTGTTAAGACTCTGCACTGCCAGTGAGAGGGGTACGGGTTCAATCCCTAGTCAGGGAAATAATAGCCCACATGCTGCATGGCATGGCCAAAAGAAGAAGAAGAAGAAGAAGAAGAAGAAGAAGAAAGAATATCCCAGAGAATCTGAGAATTCTAATTATAAAGTAAAATAAAATAATACCTAAAATTCACAGTGTTCAGATCATGCCTCACTTAGCTGTGGGCAGTGCTCAGTCCCACTCCAAACCTTATCAGGTAAGACTGTGAGGTCTTCACTGGCTTTAGGGCAATGGCCAGGGGCCGCCACACCAGCCTTCAAAACTGAAGCGCTGACCACAGCCAAAGGAGTAAGGACACAGCCCCGGGCACTACCCTTGAGATGCCACAGAGCCACATACAGAAGGAGGGGAAGGGAATTGCCAGTCACTTTTCTGAGGTCATCTTCTAGGTTTTATCTGTGTGGGACCTGTGTCGCCACCTTTTCTTACTTTACCCTGTGTCATTTCTGATTTACCAAAAAACTTAATGTATACCTAAAATTAGCTTCCTGAGTATTGCTGTGTACCTTAAACCGTGACTAATTCTCTTCCTTTGTGACCGACCACATTCTAGAAATACGATAATGAGCACATTTAGGTTAAGGATGGTAACAGCCTCAAGAGAGCACACCAATATGTCCTTTCTGCCCAGAAGTACCTGGTCATGATACCTCACACCTTGGCGTCCTTTCCTTAACAGAGCGATAATTATTTACTAGTGGAATATGTGCTTATCACATCCAGAAATTAAAGTTGTGAGGGGCATTGTGCATCCAGGTCCCTGTGGCTGGATGGCCCCATCTGTTAGAGATAAATCACTTTAAAAAATTATATTAGCCTCACAGACGGTCAAGAAATGGAGCGGGGGAGGGGCGACAAGGAGGCTTGGTTTTCCATCCTGTGAAACAGAGTGTGGTCAGTCCATTGTCAGCACATTGCAGCCTTCAGACACCAACTCCACATTTCCACTCTCTGAACCCCAGGTGGCCAATTAACAGTATGTGCTATTTATTCATTACAAAATAGGCAGAAGAAATGGGATGGTTAGATTGACCGATAAGAATTCTTAGCGAGGAGTAGGTAAAAGATCATAAATGAAGAGACACGTCCCCCACCCTCCCTCCCCCTGCCCCCCCCAAAAAAACCTCTGGAAAAATCCAGAAAAAATCTGGAGGAATTTTCCTCGTAAGTATATCTGGAGTTTCAACTGGAAGCAAGAAATTTAAATGGAAAGATTCTCTTTGTAAATTTCTTCCTAAATATGTATTCCTCTTTAATTCTCTCATTTCCTTAGAATGTCTTTCCTTCCTAAGGCAAAAAAAAGTCTTAAATTCTTCCCATCAGTTATCATTAGGGTGTTTTTGTGCTTTCTTTCTTTCTTTTTTTTTGCAATAAGCATTGCCATGCTGCAGCCCCTCTGTTCTTGAAGCCTCAAGTCTATAAATGAGGGGCCTGTGAGTTTACTTGCTGTTGTGAATATTCATTTTTACTACAAATGTGAGTGAACTTAAGCAGAGATTATAACGCAATCTATCTATATAATTTAAATTCATTTAAATATATGTGTTAAGCATATTAACATATGTATTTTCATTTGGTGGCCAAATATCATATGGTTCTATAATAACACATTTATTCCTATGAATGATGCTCTCTTTCTCATCAGAAAACATACATCAGAAGAATAAATTGGAAAAGAATGAAGGTTTGAGGATTTTCTTTTCACTGATGTGGTAGTGATGCACCATGCAGTTACTAGATTGCATGCTTTGGGAATCTATAGAAGCTTATATAGGTTTCCAGAACAAGAAATCTTAACCTCACCTTCAAAGATCCAAAAAGATATGTTAATGCTCTTTGTTTATTAACTTTTAAACAACTTAGTAATTCTAGTTCAGAAAGATAAAGGTTTCCATCTGACAGAATCTAGAAGAAACAATTCAGTTGGGTACACCTTTGAATGCCAAATATATCACTTTAAAAGTCAGTATTTGTTTCAGCAGTAACTGTTTCTGACTATGTTAGCATACTGAGTATTTTCAGGTTTGAGCCCTCCAGCTGAGCACTCCATTGAAAATGGTCTGTCCCCTTTCTTTCGATGAGGAGGATGCCCTTTGCTGGATATGTGTGCATGCCATGTACCACTGTGCATCAAACGTATAAGCAGTTAACATGCACCTGAGCATCTGAGGGAGGTTTTTGGAAAATCCTTGCCTCTTCTTGTACCAGAACGATTGCAAGTGTGAAAGTGGCCATAGTTCACTGTGGTTTTCTTTTTACTGCTGTATTATTGCACCCTGTTGGGGGATACATCTGAGCATTTCATGTGTCCTACTTTTAAAATGCCCAGATGGTGACTACGTGCTCTGGTTTGAATTGGGCAGGCCTCATCTTTCATGCTCTGTAGTCTGCCTAGTTATCAGAGAGACACGAAACAAGGAAAATTCTTCCATTTTTCAGCTCCTCTTCATCTGTTTCGAGTCACCCCCAGTGAATGATGTACTTGCACAATTGTTAAGATAACAGTCACCATGATAACTGAACATTGCTTCCCTGGGCTGGGTAGTGCCCTGTGTACCTGGAGCTCTCTGCTCTCCTCCCAGCATTTTGCAGGGTAACTGATTACTTGCCATCTTGTAAGTAACATGGGAGTGAGAGACAGTGTAAATATTTTATACCTTGCTGAAACCACTTATATTTGCATTGGTCTTCTTCACACTAGACTTTAAGCTTAACAGAGAATTTAAATCAAATCATTCAACCTGAGAAATAGTCAAAAGAACTAATGAAATAAATGTAACAGTGTAACTGGTTAAAATAGCCCAAGAGCGTAATAGAGGTTTCAGATGATTTTGTGACATGTACCTTTTATAGGACTTTTGTCTCTGACTATATTCTTTAAAGTGCCATCAGGGCAATGACCATCGGTATCGTTTTTATCAATAACAGTCAGCACTTCCCACTGGGAAATTAGTCAAGAGGATGAGGTTTTTTTTTTTTTTTTTTTTTACAAAATCATCTTTAAGCATTTATCTTCCAAAAAGTATTACAAAACTGTTCATTACAAGGCAGGAACTTAAATGAGTTACTTGTTCTTATTTTAGAATTTTATTCATAATAAGCTAGTGATCAGATTCCATTTTATTTAGAGAAGAAAATGATTTTGTTTTGTTTTCTTAGTAATAGCTTTTCTAAAGACAGAATGTTAATATATTCCAGTTGTTATCAAACTTTTTGAAATGTACACTCCTATAAATAATAATTTAAGGAGTATACATCCCCATTACACGTATACTTATTTATTTATAAATTATAAAATATGTGCATGCGTGCATGCCTAGTTGCTTAAGTCGTGTCTGACTCTTTGTGACCCTGTGGAATATACCACACGAGGCTTCTAGGTCCATGGGATTATCCTAGCTAGTCAACAAATATTATTTATACTGTGAAAGTAGTCATTTTAAAAGGAGTCCTTATTGTTGTTGTTTTGTTGGTAAGTCATGTCCAACTCTTTGTGACTCCATGGATTGTATGTAACCTTCCAGGCTCCTCTGTTCGTGGGATTTCCCAGGCAAGAACAATCGAGTGGGTTGCCATTTCCTTCTCCAGGGGATCTTCTCAGCCCAGGAATTGAAACTGCATCTCTTGCACTGCAGGTGGATTCTTTACCACTAAGCCAATAGGGAAGCCCTTTAAAAGGACTTGAGCTCAGTTCAGTCACTTATTCATGTCCGATTCTGCAATCCCATGGACCACAGCATGCCAGGCTTCCTGTCCTTCACCAGCTTCTGGAGTTTGCTCAAACTCATGTCCATCAACTCGCTGATGCCATCCTCTGTCGTCTCCTTCTCCTCCTACCTTCAATCTTTCCCAGCATCAGGGTCTTTTCAAATGAGTCATCTCTTTGCATCAGGTGACCACAGTATTGAAGTTTTCCTTCAGCATCAATCCTTCCAATGAATATTCAGGACTGATTTCCTTTAGGATTGAATGGTTTTATCTCCTTGCAGTCCAAGATACTCTCAAGAGTCTTCTCCAACACCACAGTTCAAAAGCATCAATTCTTTGGCACTCAGCTTTCTTATAATCCAACTCTCACATCCATACATGACTATTAGAAAAACCATAGCTTTGGCTAAACAGACCTTTGTCGGCAAAGTAATGTCTCTGCTTTTTAATATGCTGTCTAGGGGTTGGTCATAGCTTTTCTTCCAAGGAGCAAGTGTCTTTTAATATTATGGCTGCATTCACCATCTGCAGTGATTTTGGAGCCCAAAAAAATAGTCTTTCACTGTATCCATTGTTTCCCTATCTATTTGCCATGAAATGATGGGACTGGATGCCATGATCTTCATTTTTTGAATGTTGAGTTTTAAGCCAGCTTTTTTACTCTCCTCTTTCACTTTCATCAAGAGGCTCTTTGGTTCTTCTTCAGTTTTTGCCATCAAGGTGGTGTCATCTGCACATCTGAGGTTATTGATATTTTTCTTGGCAATCTTGTTTCCAGCTTGTGCTTCATCCCGCCCAGCATTTTGCATGATGTACTCTGCATATGTTAAGTAAGCAGGGTGACAATATACAGCCTTGACGATCCAGTCTGTTGTCCCATGTTCGGTTCTAACTGTTGCTTCTTGACCTGCATACAGATTCCTCAGGAGGTAGGTCAGGTGGTCTGGTGTTCCCATCTCTTGAAGAATTTTCCACAGTTTGTTGTGATCCACACAGTCAAAGGCTTTGGCATAGTCAATAAAGCAAAAGTAGATGTTTTTCTGAAATTCTCTTGCTTTTTTGATGATCCAACAGATGTTGGCAATTTGATTTCTGGTTACTCTGCCTTTTCTAAATCCATCTTGAACATCTGGAAGTTCATGGTTCACGTACTGTTGAAGCCTGGCTTGGAGAATTTTGAACATTACTTTGCTAGCATGCATGTGAGATGAGTGCAATTGTGCGCTAGTTTGAACATTCTTTGGCATTGCCTTTCTTTGGGATTGGAATGAAAACTGACCTTTTCCAGTCCTGTGGCCACTGCTGAATTTTCCGCATTTTCTGGCATATTGAGTAGACATAGACGAAATCATCAGTAGAATATTTTCTTACTCAAGAGCTAATACTATCATTAGTTAGTACATCAAGAAAACAATAGATTAGAAAAGTCTAGAGATCTCTTCAAGAAAATTAGAGACACCAAGGGAACTTTTCAAGCAAGTGTGAAAGTTGCTCAGTCATGTCCAACTCTTTGCGACCCCATGGAATATACAGTCCCTGGAGTTCTCCAGGCCAGAATACTGGAGTGAGTAGCCTTTCCCTTTTCCAGGGGATCATCTCAACCCAGGAATCGAACACAGGTCTCCTGCATTGCAGGCAGATTCTTTACCAACTGAGCCACAAGGGAAGACCAAGAATATAGGAGTGGGTAGCCTATCCCTTCTCCAGCAGATCTTCCCAACCCAGGAATCGAACTGGAGTCTCCTGCCTTGCAAGCGGATTCTTTACCAACTGAGCTATCAGGGAAGCCCATTTCAAGGATGGATAGCCACAATGAAGGACAGAAACAGTTAGGCCCTAACAGAAGCAGAAGAGATTAAGAAAGGTGGTCAGAATACACAGATGAACTATATAAAAAACGTCTTAATGACCTGGATAGCCACGGTGGTGTGGTCACTCACCTAGACCAAACAACCTGGAGTATGAAGTCAAGTGGGCCTTAGGAAGCATTACTACAAACAAAGCTAGTAGATGTGATTGAATTCCAGCTGAACTATTTCCAATCCTAAAAGATGATGCTGTTTAAATGCTGTACTTGATATGCCAGCAAGTTTGGAAAACTCAGCAGTGGCCACAGGACTGGAAAAGGTCAATTTTCATTCCAATCCCAAAGAAGGGCAATGTCAAAGAATGTTCAAACTACTGCACAATTGTGCTCATTTCACAAGCTAGCAAGGTAATGCTCAAAATCCTTCGAGCTAGGCTTCAACAGTAAGTGAACCAAGAACTTCCAGATATACAAGCTAAATTTAGAAAAGGCAGAGGGACCAGAGATCAAATTGCCAACAGCCTCTGGATCATAGGAACAGCAAGAGAATTCCAGAAGAAACATCTACTTCTGCTTCATTGAATATGCTAAAACCTTTGACTGTATGGATCACAGCAAACTGGAAAATTCTAAAGAGACTGCAATACCAGACCACCTTACCTGTCTCCTGAGAAACTCATATGCAGGTCAAGAAACAACAGTTAGAACCGGACATGAAACAACAGACTGGTTCAAATTTGGGAGAGGAGTACATCAGGCTGTATATTGTCACCCTGCTTATTTAACTTAAATGCAGAATACCTCGTGCAAAATGCTGGGCTGGATGATTCACAAACTGGAATCAAGAGTACTGGGAGAAGTATCAACAACTTCAGATATGCAGATAACACTCACCCTAATGGCAGAAAGTGAAGAGGAACTGAAGAGCCGCTTGATGAGGGTGAACGAGGAGAGTGAAAGAACCTACTTAAACAAAAATATTCAAAAAAGTAACATCACAGCATATGGCCCCATTACCTCATGGCAAATAGAAGGAGGAAAAATGGAAACAGGGACAGACTTTTATTTTCTTGGACTCCAAAATCAATATGGATGGTGACTCCATCCATGAAATTAAAAGATGCTTGCTCCTTGGGAGAAAAGGTATGACAAACCTAGAAGCATATTAAAAAGCAGAGACATCACTTTGCCAGCCAAGATCCATATGGCTATGGTTTTTCCAGTAGTCATATACAGATGTGAGAATTGAACCATAAAGAAGGCTGAGCACAGATGTATTGATGTTTTTGAACTGTGGTGGTAGAAAACACTCTTGAGAGTCCTTTGGACAGGGAGGATATCAAACCAGTCAATCCTAAAGGAAATCATCCCTGAATATTCATTGAAGGACTGATGCTGAAGCTGAAGCTCCAGTACTTTGCCCAACTGATGTGAAGAGCTGACTCCACTGGAAAGAAACTGATGGGAAAGATTGAGGGCCGGCCATGACAGAGGATGGGATAGTTGAATGGCATCATCAATCTGATGCACATGAATTTAAGCAAACTCTGGGAGATAGTGAAGGACAGGGAAGCCAGCTGTGCCACCATTCATGGAGTTGGAAAGAGTGAAACACAACTGAGCAACTGAACAACAGCAACAAGATACAGAATTTTTAGGTGCATTTTTAGATACTGGATGTCAAAGCATTTTTCATGTGGTCTCCTTGACAATGTCAATTTTTTTTTTTGGTCAATTTCTGGTCAAAGATGCTTGGACTGTCAGTGTTTATATCTTATACTATGGCTGATAAAAAAGCTTGTCTCACAAGTAAGAAATATCAAACTGGCCTTTTTTTGTTGTTCTTTATTTAGTTATGAATTTAGATATTCTATATGAACCATGGTTTTCCATTTTTCAGGAACCTTGAAAGTTACCCATGTTTCCAAAGTAGTATAGTTAAACCAGATAATATAATTCATGAACCACTTAGCATGGAGTCATAAACTACATCATGATGTACTGAAAGCTAATTAATGAGGTAAATATTTCCAGCTCCTCCACACTGTAAAACTCTTATTCTTCCCTTCCCAGGGACTGATCCAAGACTTCATTCATTTATTCACTTATCCAATTAGTATGCCACCAGGATATGCAGCAGTGGATACAACAAAAAGAATACAAAAATTCTTTCCTTTTTAGCTTTTATTCTAGTGAGGAAAGATAGTAAACAGGATAAATAAGCAAGTTAAAATATACGTGTTTATTAATATGTGTGTGAATGTATGTATATATATGAATGATAAGGGCAATGGAGAAAAATAGACCATAGATGAGGGATCAGCGATTCTATGCTGGCCCTTCAGGAGAGTATTATGTTGGCCAAGCATGGGACTAGGGAGAGTGTTGGCCTGGTTGGACAGGGAGGGTGAAATTTACTGTAAGGAGACCAGGGAAAGCTTAAAAGAAGGTGACCCTGGGACAGGGCTTTGAAGGTGAAAACCATACAGTTAACTGGGAGAAAAATTTTAGTTCAGGAGGAGGGATATACAATCAGATTCTGGGCTTCAGGAGTCTGAGTTTGGCCCCTGCCTGTTCCTTTAATTCCCAGGACCCATTAATATGTGCATTGACCTTCAGCCTAGGATTCTGAAAGGTCAGGTTCAACCACTGACATCCCTGTGATGCCCCTTTGACAGGTAAATGCTTCATAGCTTGGGGACTTAAGGCTCAACCACCAGATTAGTTGTGTAATGTAGACATTTTCCCAGTTTACAGATCTGCTCTTTGGGTCTGTAACATTCACATACTGATAACGAAGGCTACCTTGAATGCCAGTCCATCATCCAGGTGTCTAACTTCCTTCATTTCTTCCCATATCATCTTCCAAAATATCCCCACATTCCAGGTAAACCAGAATAAAATGCATTCATTGCAAAATAAAAGTCTCATTATGATATCCAGCTTCAAGCCCAGGAACTCTTAATATAAATTTCCTGAATCTTTCTCCAGTTTTTTTTTTCCTAATCCCATTTTTATAATCTATAGCCCAAAAATTAAATGGTAGGTGTAACCACCTGAAAACATCAGGTATACAATATTGGGTGAAAAGAAGAGAATGAATATTTATGTACACGACACACAGTACAGTCTATAGACTTTATTTCTATAATATGTCATGAGGCAAGCTGTGATATTTATGACTTCCCTTTCTTATCTCCCTAACAAATTGGGGTTATTTGGCTGATGAGCACAATCAAACTCATTCCTGAATGATCTGAGTTCTTGGTGGTCTCGCCTCCGTAAACTTGCAGGGATCTTACATTAGCCTGGCAGAAGGTAATCCAAGTAACAGGCAACAATTTTCTACATTCAATTCAATGAAGCTGTTATAGAATCATTCTTCTTCTAAATTAGCAGATTCTAGAGTCTTAGTTATAGTAAATAAAGCTTTTACAAATTGATCTTTAGTCTCATTAGGTTTGCAAGGAAGCCTCTCCTTGTACCTTTCTACCCCCAGTCTTCTGGGATTTCTGCATCAGATGTGATGGTCAAATAGCTAACTGTAAATGCTCTTCTAACTCTTAAGATTCTAGAAATTTTAAACTTGTTTTAGTTTGCTGAAATCTTACATGGGATGATACAATGACTACTCTTCTATCACCTATACTAGTACATTTCCTGTCGCTATTTAAAGCTCTTTGCTTGCTGTGGAGTTTTTTCTCACTGCTTAATTTAAGTGTATAATAACTTCTTTAGTGCTAGCTTCCATGTGTTTTTACAGTGCTTTCTTGAATGTGACTTTTGCATTCCTAATGGGTTGCAGTACCTGAAATCTAAGATTTGAATACTTTCTACTTATTTTCTATTCCCTTTAGTGCTTAGCACCATGTTAGAAAAAGTAGATGCTCAGTCAGTATTTGACTGTGGATTTGACTCCCAGGCCATAAACCTATCTCAGCATTTTTCTTTGCTGAGAGCTTTAAACAGCATAAAATCAAATTTATAAATAAATCAACTGTACTTCAATTATAAATAATAAACAGGTGCCCTTTGAAATCAAATCATTTCCTTAGCTGCTTCTGATAGCAAGGATCGGAACACTTTTACTGAACCCCATGAACAGTATGCAAAGGCAGAAAGATGACACTGAAAGATGAGCCCCCCAGGTCAGTATGTGTCCAATATACTACTGGGGAAGAGTGGAGAAATAGCTGCAGAAAGAATGAAGAGCCTGAGGCAAAGCGGAAACAACACCCCGCTGTGGTTGTGTCCAGTGGAGAAAGTAAAGCCCAATGATATAAAGAACAATATTAGAAACCTGGAATGTTAGGTCCATGAATCAAGGTAAATTGGATGTGGTCAAACAGGAGATGGCAAGAGTGAACATTGCCATTTTAGGAATCAGTGAACTAAAATGGCCAGGAATGGGTGAATTTAACTCAGATGACCATTATATCTACTATTGTGGGCAAGAATCCCTTAGAAGAAATGGTGTAGCCCTCATAGTCAACAAAAGAATCCTAAATGCAATATTTAGGTGCAGTCTCAAAAATGACAGAATGATCTCAGTTCGTTTCCAAGGCAAACCATTCAACATCACATTATCCAAGTCTATGCCCCGACCAGTAATGCCAAAGAAGATGAAGAATGATTCTGTGAAGACCTACAAGAACTCCTAGAACTAACACTATATATACATATACATATATATATATATATATATATATATATATATATATATATATATATATACTTTTCTTCATAGGGGACTGGAATGCAAAAGTAGGAAGTCAAGAGATACCTGGCATAAAGGCAAGTTTGGCCTTGGAGTACAAAATGAAGCAGGGCAAAGGCTAACAGAGTTTTGCCAAGAGAACACACTGGCCATAACAAACACCCTCTTTCAGCAGCACAAGAGATGACTGTACATATGGACATCTCCAGATGGTCAATACCAAAATCAGATTGATTATATTCTTTGCAGCCAAAGATGAAGAAGCTCTATACAGTCAGCAAAAACAAGACCTGGATCTGACTATGGCTCAGATCTTGAGCTTGTTATTGCAAAATTCAGGCTCACTAAAATTGAAGAATGTAGGGAAAACCACTAGACCATTCAGGTATGACCTAAATCAAATCCCTTATGATTATAAAGTGGAGGTGACAAATAGATTCAACGATTAGATCTGGTAGACAGAGTTCCTGAAGAACTATGGACGAAGGTTCCTAACATTGTACAGGAGATGGTGACAAAATCTATCCTCAAGAAAAAAGAAATGCAGCAAGGCAAAATGGTTATCTGAGGAAGCCTTACAAATAGCTGAGGAAAAAAGAAAAGGGCAAGACAAAGAAGAAAGGGAAAGGCATACCCAACTGAATGCAGAGTTCCAAAGAATAGCAAAGAGAGATGAGAAAGCCTTCTTAATTGAACAATGCAAGAAATAGAGGAAAACAATACAATGCAAAAGACTAGAGGTCTCTTTAAGAAAACTGGAGATACCAAGGGAACATTTCATGCAAAGATGGGCACAATAAAGGACAGAAATGCAAAGACCTAACAGAAGCAGAAGATATTAAGAAGAGGTGGCAATAATACACAGAAGAACTCTACAAAATAAGGTCTTAATGACCCAGGTAACCACGATGGTGTGGTCATTCAACTAGAGCCAGACATCCTGGATTGTGAAGTCAAGTGGGCCTTAGGAAGCATTGCTACGAACAAAGCTAGTGGAGGGGATGGAATTCCAGTTGAGCTATTTCAAATCCTAAAAGATGATGCTGTTAAAGTACTGCACTCAATATGCCGGCAAATTTGGAAAACTCAGCAGTGGCTACAAGACTGGAAAAGGTCAGTTTTCATTCCATTCCCAAAAACAGGCAATGCCAAAAATGTTCAAATTGCTGTACAATTACACTCATTTCACATGGTAGCAAGATTATGCTCAAAATCCTTCAAGCTAGGCTTCAGTGCTGCAGAACCAAGAACTTCCACATGTACCAGCTGGATTTAGAAAAGGCAGAGAAACCAGAGATCAAATTGCCAACACTGGTTGGATCATAGAAAAAGCAACGGAATTTAAAAAAAATCTACTTCTGCTTCATTATGCTACTGCCTTTGACTGTGTTGATCACAACAAACTGTGGAAAATTCTTCAAGAGATGGGAATACCAAACCACCTTACCTGCCTCCTGAGAAACCTGTATGTAGGCCAAGAAGCAACAGTTAGAACTGGACATGGAAAAACACACTGGTTCAAAATTGGGGAAGGAGTACGTCAAGGCTGTATATTGTCACCCTGCTATTTAACTTATCATGCAAAATGCTGGGCTGGATGACTCATAAACTGGAATCAAGACTGTCAGGAGAAATAAATACAAACAACCTCAGATATGCAGCTGATACTACTTTAATGGGAGAAAGTGAAGAGGAACTAAAGAACCTCTTGTTGAAGGTGAAAGAAGAGAGTGAAAAAGCTGACTTAAAACGCAGCATTCAAAAAATGAAGATCATGGCAACCGGTCCCATCACTTTATGGTGAATAAATGGGGAAAAACTGGAAATAGTGTCAGTTTTCATTTTCGTAAGCTCCCAAATCACTCTGAATGGTGACTGCAGCTACAAAATTAAAAGATGCTGCTCCTTGGAAGAAAAGCTGTAACAAACATAGGCAGTGTACTTAAAAGCATAATCATCACTTTGCTGAAAAATGTCCATGTAGTCAAGGCTGTGATCTTTCCAGTAGTCAAGTATGGATGTGGGAGCTGGACCATAAAGAAGGCTGAGCATCTAAAAAAGTGATGTTTTTGAACTGTGGTTCTGGATAAGACTCTTGAGAGTCCCTTAGACAGCAAGGAAATCAAACCAGTCAATCCTAAAGGAAATCAACTATCAACCCTGAATATTCATTGGAAGGACTGATGCTGAAGCTGAAGCTCCAATACTTTGGCCACCTGATTTCGAAGAGACAACTCACTGGAAAAGACCGTGATGCTAGGAAAGCTTGAGGGCAAGAGGAGAAGGGAGTGACAGAGGATGAGATGGTTAGATGGCATCGCTGACTCAGTGGACACTGAAGAAGTTCTGAGCAAGCTCCGGGAGATACTGGAGGACAGGGAAGCCTGATGCGCTGCAGTTCATGGGGTCACGAAGAGTTGGACATGACATAGTGACTGAACAACAACTACGCACTAGGCTCTTTCAGAAGGTCATCCAGTTTAATCTTTACAAAAGTCCATGAGAAATATATTAACTGTTAGGAACCAAGGCTCATAAAAAGTAGGTAATTTGCCAAATGCCCTCTCTAGTATGAGTGACAGAGGTATCTTCTAACTCTAAGTTAACTGCTTTTATTTTTATTAAAGGACGTCGGCTCTCAGAGCTTACCTCATTCCCCAGACATTAGTCACAGGGCTTCTCAGAGAATTTCCTCTTGCATTAAAGAGACCATTTTTGGCTTTTTGCTGAACAGGGCAAGCAAAATAATAGATTGCAGAATAATTTTAATAATGCATTTAAAATGCCAAACTCATACCACATTGTCTATCCTCAGTGAGAAACTTTTTTTCTGTTTTGTCCAAGGGCCTAAAAACAGTCTTTGACTTGCCTCAGTGAGAATAAGAACTACAACGTCTAGCTCTCAGAACAAATATAAGTTGTTTTTATTTTTAATTAAGTATGCTTAGCTTAAGTACATTTTCTCTTAAGGTGTAATGACTAAACCGTGATCATTTCTTTTTGTTTATTCATTTAAAGCACAAATAAAAGCAGATAATCAATAGACCATAATCTAAAACTAGAGGATTTACAAGTTAATAAGCTTGAGTCAATAGATATTCCATAGTGAAGCCTTCAATGCTGAACCTGACATAATTTGCTTTGCACTAAGCTGGTTGACTTAATGCTTTAATTTAATGCCAATATTAACTGAAAAATCCAAAGAAAAGGGGAAATTTTAAATCCTATTATACTAAAATGTTTTCAAAGCAACAACACAATCATGTCACAACTGCTTATGTATGCCACCAACATCTGCCTAAACTGCCTGCATGCTGCGTGTGTGCTAAGTAGCTTCAGTCGTGTCTGACCCTGCAATCCTGTGGACTGCAGCCCACCAGACTTCTCTGTCCATGGGGTTCTCCAGGCAAGAATATTGGAGTGAGTTGCCATGCCCTTCTCCAGGGGATCTTCCTGACCCTGGGATCAAACCCTTATCTCTTATGTCTCCTGCATCAGCAGGCAAGTTCTTTACCACTAGTGCCACCTGGGAAGCCCAGACTGCCTGGACGCTGGTCGTTGATAACAGTTAACCCCTTTGGAGCCTGGCACACATGAATTTTGGAAGATGACCTACCTTTGCAGTATCTTTTCTTAGCCTCAAGTGTTACCATTGTTTAGTCTTATAACATCTGCTTTTCCTGACTTTCATGCAGACCATTGGAGTTGCGTTTATTTTGAAAGCTGTGTTATTTTGAATCTTTCTATTCCCCTTGATTCCTCCTGAGATTCTTCTGGTTCCTCATAAAACAGAGCAGTAAACAGGTCAGAGAGCAGAGGAAGTCTTTTTGGGTCCTTGGAAGGAAAAAGTGAGACCCTTTCTTTGTAGCGAAGTAGTGTAAATTGGCTTCCACCTTCTGAAATCTGGTGAGACTAATGGTATATTCAAGGTTATGAGCCTGGACTCTATAGTCAGAATGCATCCCCTCAAATCCTGGTTCTGCCCCGTATAATTATATCAGTTCAGTTCAGTCTCTCAGGCATGTTGACTCTTTGCTACCCCATGGACTGCAGCACGCCAGGCTTCCCTGTCCATCACCAACTCCTGGAGCTTGCTTAAACTCATGTCCACTGAGTCGGTGATGCCGTCCAACCATCTCATCCTCTGTCGTCCCCTTCTCTTCCCTCCTTCAATCTTTCCCAGCATCAGGGTCTTTTCAAATGAGTCAGTTCTTTGCATCAGGTGGCCAAAGTATTGGAGCTTCAACTTCAGCATCAGTCCTTCTAATGAATATTCAGGACTAATTTCCTTTAGGAGGGACTGGTTGGATCTCCTTGCAGTCCAGGGGACTCTCAAGAGTCTTCTCCAACACAGTTCAAAAGCACAATTCTTCGGCACTCAGCTTTCTTTATAGTCCAACTCTCACATCCTTACATGACTACTGGAAAAACTATAGCTTTGACAAGATGAACCTTTGTTGGCAAAGTAATGTCTCTGCTTCTTAATATGCTGTCTAGGTTGGTCATAACTTTTCTTCCAAGGAGTAAATGTCTTTTAATTTCATGGCTGCAGTCACCATCTGCAATGATTTTGGAGCACCCCCAAAAAAATTCTGCTGCTGTTTCCCCATCTATTTGCCATGAAGTGATGGGATCAGATGCCATGATCTTAATTTTCTGAATGTTGAGCTCTAAGCCAACTTTTTCACTCTCCCCTTTTACTTTCATCAAGAGGCTCTTTAGTTCTTGTTCACTTTCTGCCATAGACAGTCATAATTATATGACCATGGACTATTTACTTCAACTTTACATCCATTTCCTTATCTGAAAATGAGGATAATAGCAGTGCTATCTCATGAGATTGCTTTAAGGATTAAACAGTGTAATATACACAAAGCACTTGGAAAGTACCTACCCTATAGCATGCACTCGCTGTCTTAACCCTTTGTGAAACTATTTATGAAAAGGATGAAAAGTATATAGAATGTATGCTACAAATAACTTTGAAAGCAGCAGCAGCAGCACTGAATGTAGCATTCAGATATGTCTTTCTGCACTGCCTTGTATGCACAACAAAAGCCCTAATATATTCCATTTGTTACCACTCTCACAACCTCATTTGTGAGTTCCCAGTTTGGTTTTCATTTCGTGCCATTGATGGTTACACTATAGCCAAAGTGGCAGTGTGTTTGGACTGCCCTTTAAGTACGCCAGCTTTAGCTTTCTGGTCCCGTCATTGTCACCAAAAACAAATCAGTTCGCTTTTCTAAAATAAATGGACTATAAGTTATTCACTGGTTTTTACCATAGGATGAAAGTGAAAGTCGCTTAGTCGTGTCTGACTCTTTGCAACATCATGGACTGTACAGTCCATGGAATTCTCCAGGCCAGAATACTGGAGTGAGTAGCCTTTCCCTTTTCCAGGGGATCTTCCCAACCCAGTGATCAAACCCAGGTCTCCTGTGTTGCAGGCAGCACTCTTCTATTAAGGAAGGATACTCGGAAAATAGAGAACATAAAGCTCATTGATTTTTATGATGAACATTTTTTCACATTTCTCCATCTATGTCTGAAACCACACACATCTAAGTCTTACTATCAGTGTAAGTGGCAGGGATTACCTACTTGTCATTTCATGGGTCTGGATGAACTTGATCAATGCCATTCACACTCCTGTCACTTCAGTTGAGTTACCTACACTGCCAGTACTACACACATAGAGTTTAATTGCCACTTAAAATGTCTTCAAAAAGATTATACTATGGGCCCACCACCAGCCAGCTGGTGTGACCATGAAGGTCTACATCCCGTCCTTTCGCTAAAAGGAGAGTGACCTAGAGCAGGGATACACGGTGTTAAAGATAGAAGTGCTAATGAATGGAAGAAAACATTTTGTTGAAAAAAGTTACAGCGAATTTCCTCCCATACACAAAAAGCTTAAGAAATGTATTAAAACTCCAGAAATTCCTTCTAAACATGTTCAGAACTGGGTCCCAAAAGTTGGAACAGTGACGACAAGGTTTGAAAACTATTTACAGGCTGTCATTCTGGAAAATGAAGAACTTCCCAAACTATTTCTTGATTTCCTAAATGTTCAACATTTTCCCTCTCTATGAAAGACAGAGAGTTGTGGATCTTTTGATCAGATAGAGTCTGAAGTGTCAAGCAAACTGTCCCAAGAGCCGGTGCTGCTGTTCCTCAGGGATCCATATGTCTTGCCTGCAGCCAGGGATTTTCCAAATGTGGTTATTGAAAGAGTTCTCCATGAGATATTACACCCTCATCTACAGCCCAGGTAGAAATCCTCCGTGGCTAGAAGAAGCTGAAGCAGGTTTTGAAGACGTAGTCAAGGAAATTGATACCTACCAAATTAACCTAAGTTCAGTTCAGTCACTCAGTCACGTCCGACTCTTTGTGACCCCATGAATCGCAGCACGCCAGGCCTCCCTGTCCATCACCAACTCCAGGAGTTTACCCAAACCCATGTCCATCAAGTCGGTGATGCCATCCAACCATCTCATCCTCTGTCGTCCCCTTCTCCTCCTGCCTCCAATCCTACCCAGCATCAGGGTCTTTCCCAGTGAGTCAGCCCTTAGCATCAGGTGGCCAAAGTATTGGAGTTTCAGCTTCAACATCAGTCCTTCCAATGAACATCCAGGACTGATCTCCTTTAGGATGGACTGGTTGGATCTCCTTGCAGTCCAAGGGACTCTCAAGAGTCTTCTCCAACACCACAGTTCAAAAGCATCAATTCTTCGGCACTCAGCTTTCTCCACCGTCCAACTCTCACATCCATACATGACCACTGGAAAAACCATAGCCTTGACTAGACGGACCTTTGTTGGCAAAGTAATGTCTCTGCTTTTAAATATGCTATCTAGGTTGGTCATAACCTTCCTTCCAAGGAGTAAGCGTCTTTTAATTTCATGGCTGCAATCACCATCAGCAGTGATTTTGGAGCCCCAAAAAATAAAGTCAGCCACTGTTTCCACTGTTTCCCCACCTATTTCCCATGAGGTGATGAGACCAGATGCCATGATCTTAGTTTTCTGAACATTGAGCTTTAAGCCAACTTTTTCACTCTCCTCTTTCACTTTCATCAAGAGCTCTTTTGTTCTTCTTCACTTTCTGCCATAAGGGTGGTGTCATCTGCATATCTGAGGTTATTGATATTTCTCCCGGCAATCTTGATTCCAGCTTGTGTTTCTTCCAGCCCAGCATTTTTCATGATGTACTCTGCATATAATAAGCAGAGTGACAATATACAGCCTTGATGTACTCCTTTTCCTATTTGGAACCAGTCTGTTGTTCCACGTCCAGTTCTAACTGTTGCTTCCTGACCTGCATACAGGTTTCTCAAGAAACAGGTCAGATGGTCTGGTATTCCCATCTCTTTCAGAATTTTCCACAGTTTATTGTGATCCACACAGTCAAAGGCTTTGGCATAGTCAATAAAGCAGAAATAGATGTTTTTCTATTGCTTTTTTTTTTCTATTGTTTTACTCTGTTGCTTTTTCGATGATCCAGCGGATGTTGGCAATTTGATCTCTGGTTCCTCTGCCTTTTCTAAAACCAGCTTGAACATCTGCAAGTTCACGGTTCATTTATTGCTGAAGCCTGGCTTGGAGAATTTTGAGCATTACTTTACTAGCGTGTGAGATGAGTGCAATTATGCAGTAGTTTGAGCATTTTTTGGCATTGCCTTTCTTTGGGATTGGAATGAAAACTGACCTTTTCCAGTCCTGTGGCCACTGCTGAGTTTTCCAGATTTGCTGGCATATCGATTGCAGCACTTTCACAGCATCATCTTTGAGGATTTGAAATAGCTCAACTGGAATTCCATCACCTCCACTAGCTTTGTTCGTAGTGATGCTTCCTAAGGCCCACTGGACTTCCCATTCCAGGATGTCTGGCTCTGGGTGAGTGATCACACCATCGTGATTATCTGGGTCGTGAAGATCTTTTTTGTACAGTTCTTCTGTGTATTCTCACCACCTCTTCTTAATATCTTCTGCTTCTGTTAGGTCCATAACATTTCTGTCCTTTATTGAGCCCATCTTTGCATGAAATATTCCCTTGGTATCTCTAATTTTCTTGAAGAGATCTCTAGTCTTTCCCATTCTGTTGGTTTCCTCTATTTCTTTGCATTGATTGCTGAGGAAGGCTTTCTTAACTCTCCTTGCTCTTCTTTGGAACTCTGCATTCAGATGGGAATATCTTTCCTTTTCTCCTTTGCTTTTTGCTTCTCTTCTTTTCACAGCTATTTGTAAGGCCTCCTCAGACAGTCATTTTGCTTTTTTACATTTCTTTTCCATTGGAATGGTCTTGATCCCTGTCTTCTGTACAATGTCACGAACCTGTGTCCATAGTTCATCAGGCACTCTATCAGATCTAGTCCCTTAAATCTACTTGTCACTTCCACTGTATAATCATAAGGGATTTGATTTAGGTCATACCTGAATGGTCTAGTGGCTTTCCCTACTTTCTTCAATTTAAGTCTGAATTTGGCAATAAGCAGTTCATGATCTGAGCCACAGTCTGCTCCTGGTCTTGTTTTTGCTGACTGTATAGAGCTTCTCCATCTTTGGCTGCAAAGAATATAATCAGTCTGATTTTGGTGTTGACCATCTGGTGATGTCCATGTATACAGTCTCCTCTTGTGTTGTTGGAAGAGGGTGTTTGCTATGACCAGTGCATTCTCTTGGCAAAACTGTATTAGCCTTTGGCCTGCTTCATTCTGTACTCCAAGGCCAAATTTGCCTGTTACGCCAGGTGTTTCCTGACTTCCTACTTTTGCATTCCAGTCCCCTATAATGAAAAGGACATATTTTGGGGGTATTAATTCTAAAAGGTCTTGTAGGTCTTCATAGAACCATTCAAGTTCAGCTTCTTCAGCGTTACTGGTCGAGGAATAGACTTGGATTACCGTGATATTGAATGGTTTGCCTTGGAAATGAACAGAGATCATTCCGTAGTTTTTGAGATTGCATCCAAGTACTGCAGTTCCGACTCTTTTGTTGACCATGATGGCCACTCCATTTCTTCTAAGGGATTCCTGCCCACAGTAGTAGATATAATGGTCATCTGAGTTAAATTAACCCATTCCAGTCCATCTTAGTTCGCTGATTCCTAGAATGTTGACGTTCACTCTTGCCATCTCCTGTTTGACTGCTTCCAATTTGCCTTGATTCATGGACCTAACATTTCATGTTCCTATGCAATATTGCTCTTTACAGCATCGGACTTTGCTTATATCACCAGTCACATCCAAATTAACCTAAACTCTATGACAAAATGACTCTCTCTCACTGGTGGTAATATTCACAGTCCCAGCTTAATTCAGAGCATGGACATTCCATTGCTATGGTGATTTTAAAATAGAAACTGAATCAGGGTTATGCTGAGGTTAAGGCCAGATGTTTAAGAAGTGGAATATGGAATATAGCTGCCAATTTTGAAACCCCGGAAAAGAAGACTAAAGAAGATCTTTGGGACCTCTGAGTATAGCAAAACAGTTACTCTCCACTCCAGTCACACCATTTGCTAATTGAAAACCTTACCCTGAATCACTGTTAGACTGATCAGCTTTGGTAGATATTTTTTGTTCAGATTCTATGACATACTAATCTTTTCATCATGAGATTTTTCTCAGCCAGTGAGAGATAACATTCTGAAATGCTGGCACCAGGAGAGCATTACAGAAACACACAGCTAAATATGAAGAAAAAACTAAACTGGAAATTATGCTGATCATACTAGGGCATTTTAAAAATCATGGCATTTTAATTTGCATTACAGTGGAGTTGCATCATATGCAGGGGTTCACTTAATGTCAGCACATAAGGTAGACTGGGGTATCAAGATTGTCCTTGAAAGCTCTTTAGAATGGTGCCATATCGGAAATCTCCATCCACGACAGCTAGTTTTTCCTCCAGTATTGGAAGAGATAGCTGTTTCTTCAGTTGAAGACCAATTAAAGTTGGTATTTGTTTAGGGACTATTTTGTAGAAGAAACACATACCTTTAAACACTAGAATTATACTTATCCCTGCAAGATGCTTGCCCTATAAAAGATAAATGTGAACTGTGTAGCTGAGGGAACACCAGATTGACAACACTTATCCTGGTTTACTCAAGGGCATCCATTCATTGAATAGGTGGTATAATTGCCAGATTGATTGTTGTTTTCCTTCTTGCTTATCATTTACTTTTCACTGACCTCATATATTGAATTAATGTAAATTAAATGGGTTTATGATGCACCTCCACTGTACATCTTAGAGACATTCAGGTTTTGACTAATAAAGAATAAAAGCATATATGCAGTCTGTATCAGTTCAGTTCAGTCACTCAGTCATGTCCGACTCTTTGCGACCCCATGAACTGCAGCACACCAGGCCTCTCTGTCCATCACCAACTCCCGGAGTTTACCCAAACCCATGTCCATCGAGTCGGTGATGCCATCCAACCATCTCATCCTCTGTCGTCCCCTTCTCCTCCTGCCTCCAATCCTACCCAGCATTAGGGTCTTTTCCAATTAGCTCTTCACATCAGGTGGCCAAAGTATTGGAGTTTCAGCTTCAACATCAGTCCTTCCAATGAACACCCAGGACTGATCTCCTTTAGGATGGATTGATTGGATCTCCTTGCAGTCCAAGGGACTCTCAAGAGTCTTCTCCAACACCACAGTTCAAAAGCATCAATTCTTCGGCACTCAGCTTTCTTCACCGTCCAACTCTCACATCCATACATGACCACTGGAAAAACCATAGCCTTGACTAGACGGACCTTTGTTGGCAAAGTAATGTCTCTGCTTTTAAATATGCTATCTAGGTTGGTCATAACCTTCCTTCCAAGGAGTAAGCATCTTTTAATTTCATGGCTGCAATCACCATCAGCAGTGATTCTGGAGCCCCCCAAAATAAAGTCTGACACTGTTTCCACTGTTTCCCCATCTATTTCCCAGGAAGTGATGGGACCAGATGCCATGATCTTAGTTTTCTGAGCATTGAGCTTTAAGCCAACTTTTTCACTCTCCTCTTTCACTTTCATCAAGAGGCTCTTTAGTTCTTCTTCACTTTCTGCCATAAGGGTGGTGTCATCTGCATATCTGAGGTTATTGATATTTCTCCCGGCAGTCTTGATTCCAGCTTGTGTTTCTTCCAGCCCAGCGTTTCTCATGATGTACTCTTCATATAATAAGCAGAGTGACAATATACAGCCTTGATGCACTCCTTTTCCTATTTGGAACCAGTCTGTTGTTCCATGTCCAGTTCTAACTGTTGCTTCCTGACCTGCATACAGGTTTCTCAAGAGACAGGTCAGATGGTCTGGTATTCCCATCTCTTTCAGAATTTTCCACAGTTTATTGTGATCCACACAGTCAAAGGCTTTGGCATAGTCAATAAAGCAGAAATAGATGTTTTTCTGGTACTCTGTTGCTTTTTCGATGATCCAGCGGATGTTGGCAATTTGATCTCTGGTTCCTCTGCCTTTTCTAAAACCAGCTTGAACATCTGCAAGTTCACGGTTCATGTATTGCTGAAGCCTGGCTTGGAGAATTTTGAGCATTACTTTACTAGTGTGTGAGATGAGTGCAATTGTGCGGTAGTTTGAGCATTCTTTGGCATTGCCTTTCTTTGGGATTGAAATGAAAACTGAGCTTTTCTAGTCCTGTGGCCACTGCTGAGTTTTCCAGATTTGCTGGCATATCGATTGCAGCACTTTCACAGCATCATCTTTGAGGATTTGAAATAGCTCAACTGGAATTCCATCACCTCCACTAGCTTTGTTCGTAGTGATGCTTCCTAAGGCCCACTTGACTTCACATTCCAGTTTTGCAAAGAAAATGGACTGGTCATAGCAAACACCCTCTTCCAACAGCACAAGAGAAGACTCTACACATGGACATCACCAGATGGTCAACACCGAAATCAGATTGATTATATTCTTTGCAGCCAAAGATGGAGAAGCATCCTATCTTACCTGATTGTTATATTGATCATAAGACTTCTAGAACTTTTAATATAATTTACTGTATTATTTTAGTAAATTTTTATCAGATTAAGGATAATTTCTTCCATTTTTACCTGGCTAAGAGGTTTTATCATGAATGGGTGATGGATTTTATTAATTCTATAAAATGATCATATGTAAATCAACTTTTCTAAGGGCTAAACCCTACAGAGTCATAATATGTGTTTTAAATGTGATGTTGGATACTCTTTATTAATATTATGATTTTTTCATCTCAAGTGATTTTGATCTATAAAAACACATTTTTCTTATTATGTTCTTACTCAATTTTGATATTTTCTTAAGACATGTAGAGAATTTGGTATGTGGCCAGTTTACCTATTTTCTGGAACCCCCCTGTACATAATATCAGTTACCTGTTACTTTCAGATTTACTTAAAAAGCAGTAACATAAACCTTCTTTCTGGACCTGGGCCTTTTTAGAGTAAGAGGCTCATTCAGGGCTTTATTTCATTTTGTTTTAAAGCTGATTAATGTACTTGAGTGCAGTTGTTTAATTTTTCCTATTTTTCTAGAATTCCCGCTTTATATAAACTTTCACATTTACTATCATAAAATTGTTCACATTTTCCTATTTCTAAGGATTACCTGACCCACGAGGACTGAATGAGTATCTGCCATCCTAATACCTGAGACCCTCTGAAAAATATCATTTTGAGTGTATTACTAACAAACTCTCTTTGTAAATGTTCCATTACCTAATAGTGTTATTTGTTCTTCATTGGAAAAAGATATTATCTTTTTCAGCTCAGTCCCCATAATCAAGATATGTAAGAAAACAAAAACTGTATCATATTGGATGCCCTGTAGGTAAAAGTAAAAAAACATGTTCATTATTAGATAATCCGGTTTGTATATATGTACATATATATTGTTGTTGTTTAGTCACTGAGTTGTGTCCAACTCTTTTGTGACCCAATGCACTGTAGCCCTCCAGGCTCCTCTGTCCATGGGATTTCCCAGGCAAGAATACTGGAGTGGGTTGCCATTGCCTTCTCTAGGGGAACTTCCTGACCCAGCGATTGAACATGTGTTTTCTGAATAGCAGGTAGATACTTTACCGCTGAGCTACCAAGAAAGATCCATACATATATGTATACATAGATGTAAATAAAGTTCCATGTAAATTTACATATGCATTTATATTTAAGTAAATCTCTAAAGACCAAATAGTTGAAGTCAATAACAAGGCAGAGTTTGCTCAGTTTTTCAATGCACATTTTTTCCAGTACCTCCTAGATCTTCACAGAAAACATTTACAGAGATATTGCTTATAAATTTAACTTAAAAGATGTACTTACATTCATAAGATGCTATGCCTTTTATTAACATACCATTCTCCATATAGTCTCCATATGAACCAGGGTAGTATGCACTAAAAATACCTTGTTAGCTCTCCATTGCTTGAGAATCAACCTTATATTCTTCCATAACTTCCAGAATATTTATTGAGTGTCTTATGGATAGAAGCATCTTTTAGATGTTTAAGATAATAATAATAAAATCTAGCACTTATTAAATGCCCTACATATCAAAAACTATTCTAAGATATAACTCGCTAAAATTTACAAACTGAAAAAGATAGGTACTATTACTATTCCTTTTTTATGTATGAGGAAACTAGAGTAGAGAAAGGTTAGGAAACACTCCTGATGCAAAACATTTCATTCACTTTGTAGTAGATGGACAAACACGTGAACAGACAGGTATAATAAATACAGAAGAAGATCAATTAATAAAGGAAGTATATCTATGAATAAATTCAAGCCCATTCTCTCTCACAGGTAGTAATACTTATGACAAAGAAATCTGGGACAACTTCTTTCAAACAAATAGTTTTAATTTTAGTTGAAAAGAGTGTATATGTATGAGTTGGGAAGCTCAAGTTCTATTGCAAATCTAGTGCTGATGGATTGTAAGATCTTATACAGGTAATTTACACCATTTGGACTTTAGTTTCAATGATAAAATTAGGCTGTTGGAGTAGAGTCCAGTTATAATTTTTTGACTCTTTAACCCTAATTAAAAGTTTTACTAATAGGACTTATGTATACATGGATATTTCATATTTAATCACAAGTATTATGAGTGTGTCTATCAAAATTTGGAAGTATAAGACTCCCTCCTTCACTGCATAAAAGTTCAAACAAATCTTTGATTAATCTTTAATTGGTACTGTCAATTAAAGCAGAGTATAATGTAGTTAAGCGGTATCACAATGTAGTTCGTGAACCCCTTAGAGTCCCAGAAACTTTTTCAGGAAATCTACTAGGTCAAAAATATTTTTGTAATTGACATGAGGGTATTATATGTCTTTTTCAGTCTCATCCCCTCAAAATACACAGTGAAGTTTTCCAAGTATGTAATGATGTTTTCTCTCTGCTGGCTAGTAGAGTATGTGCTTCTGTGTTCTTTTCCTTTAATATTTTCTCAATTGTAATTTTTTATATAACAAATGTTGGGATATATAAAGCACAGAAACTAAAGCTTTTAGGGATCCTTATTATTTTTAAAAAATAGGGGATCTAGGACCAAAACATTAGGACTGTGGATGCAGTTGACAAGGACGTATATAGTACAGGAATAAAAGCATAACCATGCCATTCATTAGCACTGTGACTCTGGGCAAATTACCTATCTAAGCCTCAGTTTCCTTACCACTTTCAGAGCTTTGTCATGCAGATGAAATGAGATAATGCATGTAGAGTCCTTTTTACACTAGGTGTGACATAGTAAGGAGCAGGGCATGGCAACCCACTCCAGTATTCTTGCCTGGAGAATCTCATGGACAGAGGAGCCTGGCGAGCTACAGTCCATGGGGTCACACAGAGTTGGACATGACTGAAATGACCTAGCATGCATGGTATTTCTATTATGGCAGACTGAGTAGACTAATACAACCTCCTACATACATTTTTCACATAGCAGCCAGAGTGCTCTCGTTTTTTTTATTCCTTTATTTGGTGACTCAGATGGTAAAGAATCTGCCTGCAATGAGGGAGACCTGGGTTCGATCCCTGGGTGGGGAAGATCCCCTGGAGAAAGAAATGACAACCCACTCCAATATTCTTGCCTGGAGAATTCCATGGACAGAGGAGCCCGGCGGGCTACAGTCCATAGGGTCACAAAGAATCAGACACAACTGAGTGACTAACACACACACACACATTTTTTATTGAGGTATAGTTGATTTACAATGTTGTGTTAGCTTATAGTGTACAGCAAAGTACTCAGTTTTATATATATATTTATATTAATATATGTATATATATACATCTTCTTTTTCATAGTATTTTCCATTATACTTTATTAAAAAATATTGAGTATAATTCCCTGTACTATACAGTAGGCCCTGTTTATCTCTTTTATATATAGTTTTTCTGCTAATCCCCAGCTCTTAATTTATTCCTCACGCCTTTCTCCTTTGATAATCAAAAATTCATTTTCTGTGTCTGTGAGTCCATTTCTGTTTTGTAAGTAAATTCATCTGTATCATTTTTTTAGATTACGCATATAAGTGATGTATGATATTTGTCTTTGTCTGGCTTACTTCACTTAATATGATAGTCTCTAGGCCCATTCATGCTGCTGCAAATAGCATTGTTTAATTCCTTTTATGGCTGTGTAGTATTCCATTGTATATATGTACCTCATTTTCTTTATCCACTCATCCATTGATGGACATTTAAGTTGTTTCCATGTCTTGGCCTTTATGAATAATACTGCAAGGAACATTCCCATGCATGTAGCTTTTTGAGTGAGAGTTTTCTCCATATATATGCATAGGAGTGGAATTGCTGTATCATATGATGACTCTATTTTTAGTTTTTTAAGGGAAGAATGATCTCTTTAAAACCTAAATCAAATTGTGTCACTCCCTTGCTTAAGGGCCTTCAATAATTTTCCATTGAAATTAGCATCAGGCTCTAACTCTTACCTTGGCCTAAAAGATGCACACTGTCTCGTACCTGCTCATCACTTTGACTATACCTTGGGCTGTTCTCCTTCTCACTCACACTAGCTTCTCTCTGTCAGCAAAACTCCCAAGCTCATCCTTCTGCCTGAAAGTTTCTCCCCTGGTTCTTCACGTGGTTTCTTCCGCAGTCTAAAGAAGTTTCTAAATGAAATGTCTTCAAGGATTTTCACCCACCCTTCTTAAGCCAAGACTCACTCTCCCCACCACCTAAACCTAAACACTAGTTCATCGCTCTACTTATTCCCTTCATAATTTGCCACAATTTTTGACTCTCTCCGTTTTGCTTGTAGATGGCCCCTTTTTTCTCACTATAAGACTCAGAAGGGTACTGTTTCATCTCTTTTGTTTTCTGCTGTGTCCTCAGAGCTTAGGGGGGTGTCAAGTACACAGGAAGCTTTCACTAAATGTGTTTAATCAAGAATTGAATAAATATAAGGCTGGCTGGAATGAATGAAATTTGGTTCAATGTAGCTTAGTAGCATTTTACTAGTATTACTATGAAACAGATTGCCAGGTCATTGAGTATGCATATTTTTAATTTTGATAGATATGGAGGACTGCTTTTTAATATTAAGTGTGACTGACTTGCCACTTTAAAATTTAATTATCACAAATTTATTTTTTTTTTTCCTCTTCTCTTTTGAAAAACGAGGCATTTGAAACTGTTCTTTTCTTCTCTCAGTGTTTTTATGGTACCTGAGGTGTCATCATTCACTTTGTAAGAACCCTAGCTTTTGTTTTACAGGCTAAATTGATAAAGCCCATTCATCTATAAATAAAACTTCTGTGAACTGAATGTTCTTTTTGCATTGACCCCCCCCATTACAAAATGAATGATGTACTTCAATGAGAGAAAAGAAATACCACACACACACCCAGTTTTTCACGTATCATCCTTCTTCTCTGAACCTAGATATTTGTGAAAGTAAATACACAAAAGTATATTACACGACACTAACACATGAATACTCTAAGCTAAACATTTTAAATTTGAAATTTATAATTTTTATAACAAACTCCTGACTAATCAATTATATAACAATACATGTCAACGATTACTTAGTGGGAGGATACACATTTATCCTTTCTTGAAATCTTTCCAGTTGAGCCTTCTGACATTAGTTAGAACCCAGAACTTGGAATTACCTGGTAGCTCAGCTGGTAAAGAATCCACCAGCAATGCAGGAAACCCGGGTTCGATTCCTGGGTTGGGAAGATCCAAGGAAAAGTGATAGGCTACCCACTCCAGTATTCTTGGGCTTCCCTGGTGGCTCAGCTGAATCTGCCTGCAATGTGGGAGACCTGGGTTTGATCCCTAGGTTGGGAAGATTCCCTGGAGAAGGGAACAGCTACCCACTCCAGAATTCTTGCCTGGAGAATTCCAAGGACTGTATAGTTCATGGGGTCCCAAAGAGTTGGACATGACTGAGGAACTTTCACTTTCACTTTTCATTCCTATTGTTTATACCTTTAAGTTAGTTTCACTTTACTTTGTGGTCATCAGCAGTATCCCTAAACTTTTCCAATTGATTCTAGCTGTTTGATATGTATAGGGTATGAGGGTATGGATGGTTCAACACAAACATGTCCCTGCTACCAACAGAAACCACAGACCCAGGTACATGTGATCCTGACAGGAAGTCATAACACAAGACAGTATAATTGGCTTCAATTCAGTCCAGTTGTTATAATCCCCACCTGGACTACAAACACTGTGTAAAGAGTAATTTGAAATTTTGAAATGGAGCAAACATTCAATACAGTTTTTTAAAAAATCTTATTCCCAAGGTTATCACGTTTCAATTTATAAGAGCAGAAACTTTGTCTCTTAAGATTATGAGCTGAACAAGGCACATATTTGGCGTTATCATACACAGTTGAGGAATAATGGCTTCGACCTCTATGTATAGCTGCCATAGTCGCATATGTATAATATCTGTGACGATGAGCATTTTTATGTCAACATTATTTAGTTTCCAATTGTAAATTTACTATTTATAGCATATCTATTTTTTCTTTTTTTCAATTGAAGTATAGTTGATTTATAAGGTGTTAGTTTCAGGTGTGCAGCAAAGTGATTCAGATATGGTGTGTGTGTGTTCTTTTCAGATTCTTCTCCCTTATAGATTATTAAAAATATTAAGTAGAGTTTCCTGTGCTATACAGTAGGTCCTTGGTGTGTATCTATTTTATATATAGTAGTGTGTATATTTTAATACCAGCTCTTAACTTATCCTTATTGTTTACTTTATATATAGTAGTTTGTATCTGATAATCACAAACTCCTAATTTACCTCCCTGGTCCCCCCTTTCCCCTTTAATAGCTAAAAGTTTATTTTCTATGTCTGCAAGTTTATTTATGTTTTTTATGAATTGATTTATATCGTGTTTTAATATTCCACATATAAGCAATATAATATATTTGTCCTTCTCTGGCTGACTTACTTCACTTAGTATGATATACTCTAGGTTCATCCATGTTGCTGCAAAATCTAATTCCTAAGAAAGCACTCTATTACCTTTTACATATGAAAAATCTATACATTTTGGCTGAATAATAATTAAATTAATTATTTCATCTAAACAGATTTATTATTTTACCAGCCACTACTATGACAGGGCAAAATTTTAAAATTCTTCCATCATTCCTTCAAATGATAGAGTTCTTTACTTATTTATATCTATAATTATTTCTTAAAATTTTCCCTAATGTTGCTGATTGTTTCCTACCAAATATGGTCCAAAAACTTTAGGGTGACATTCCACAATCCCTTCCAGTCATACCACCCTCTTCCCTGCCTTAATCCCCACTGTTGCCCTATATTCACAACTCTTTGGCTCATTCAACTCTTAGCTCTTTTCCAAACGTATCCTGCAGTTTTTTCTTCTATTCTTTCCTCAAATCCCTCACACATTTTCACCTACTCAAACTTTACATCTTTCCTGTCTTATATCAGATGCCAATGAAGTTTTCCCCAAGACTTCCTCCTCCTTTGCCAACTAGAATTATCCCCTCAGTGTTTCTCTGATTTTCCTGGCACTCAGTTATAGCATTTACTACACTCTGAATTGTGGGTGTCTGTATGCATTGTTGATATGCTCTATTATATTATAAGCTCCTAACAATCAGAAGCCTGTCCTATCCATCTTGTATCCCCCACGCCACTTTACAGTCTTGTACGGTCTTGTACCAGATGCCCCAAAGCACTGAAAAAATTGAAAGCAGCTCCTGGCCAACAATGCTAAATGTTTACACTGACCATTTTGGGACCTCTGTCATGCCACTAAGCAATGCTACATAAGAAACACACTGTTCACATGCGTGACAGTAGACCATGAACCTAAAGGGTATTTTCTTCTACCTTTCTTATACTATCAGTCTATCTGCTCCTTGGAAGAAAAGCTATGACAAACCTAGACAGCATATTAAAAAGAAGAGACATTACTTTGTCGACAAAGGTTCATATGGTCAAAGCTCTGGTTTTTCCAGTAGTCATGTATGGGTGTGAGAGTTGGACCATAAAGAAAGCTGAGTGCCAAAGAATTGATGCTTTTGAACTGTGGTGTTGGAGAAGAGTCTTGAGAGTCCTTTGGACTGCAAGGAGATCTAACCAGTCCATCCTAAAGGAGATCAGTCCTGAATATTCATTAGAAGGACTGATGTTGAAGCTGAAACTCCAATACTTTGGCCACCTGATGCGAAGAGCTGACTCATTAGAAAAGACCTTGATACTGGGAAAGATTGAAGGCAGGAGGAGAAGGGGATGACAGAGGATGCGATGGTTGGATGGCATCACCAACTCGATGGACATGAGTTTGAGCAAACTCTGGGAGTTGGTGATGGACAGGTGAGCCTGATGTGCTGCAGTCCATGGGGTTGCAAAGAGTTGAACACAACTGAGTGACTGAACTGAACTGAGCTGATCTTAGATTCTGGAGCAACTCTGCATATATTTATGTGTCATCAAAACATGTCTTCTTTATCCCACCAACCAGGAGGTCTGTAGGCAGAAATGGCACCCATAAAGTCAGTGGATGTGTGAAATCAGTGGAAATTTTCTGACTATATTAACATTTTGCAGTCTTGGAAGTCCATACTTAGATAACCATGAATAAGCATTCAAGGTTGATATTTGGTAATGGGTGATAGAAAGATCATTTCTGTATTAAGACTGATTTGATTTTTACAAAATAAGTACCAGATATAAATTATATTGATGAGT
The DNA here is from genome assembly GCA_024291935.2 of Okapia johnstoni. Taxonomy (NCBI): domain Eukaryota; kingdom Metazoa; phylum Chordata; class Mammalia; order Artiodactyla; family Giraffidae; genus Okapia; species Okapia johnstoni. Next base: position 57,929,789 of record CM044322.1, read on the forward strand.
TTTTGGAGATCTCAAAAATTAACTTTTTGAATGAAAGGAATATAGACTGATAACACCTCAAATTATCTGGCTTTCAGAAATCTAGAAAAATATCTTGTGTTGATTTTTTAATGCATTAAGCTGTATACAAGTCATCCAGTTGATTGAATGTACTCTGATCAAAGCCATGAATTTCAAGTGATGCTAAATGAGAACTTTTTCTATTTCTCATGTTTCAGTTGTAACTAAGCCAGAAGCTTCTCAATAACCATTCCTTTATTTTATCATTATGACAAGGTAACTACAACTTTTGATAAAACCGAGAAGCAGTATCAAAGTGGTTCAACTGAAGTTAATAATTTACATTTATATTAGTTAATATATTTAGATTTAGATTTCTCCGAAGCTCTCTGCAAAAAAAGCAAACTTTTGATGTGATGTATTCTCTGGCTCTTGACATTCATGAGAATTAAGGAGGCAAGGAAATATCCTACAACCAGGTAAAGACTGATAAACCAAAAGTCACCCTTTTAAATGAGGAGCCTGAGATAAGGAGTAAAGGCAGAAGAAACCCCACTGGCTGGGAATAAAGCTTAAGGTGACCAGGAAGATTGGGCTTCCCAGGTGGTGCTGGTGGTAAAGAACCCACCTGCCAACACAGGGGAGGTAAGAGACGCGGGTTCGATCCCTGGGTCACGAAGATCCCCTAGAGAAGGGCATGGCAATTCACTCCAGAATTCTTGCCTGGAAAATCTCATGGATAGAAGAGCCTGATGGGCTATAGTATAGGTTTGCAAAGAGTCGGACACGATTGAAGTGACTTAGACTTAGCAGGAAGATTAACCTTTTCCAGAATATAATAAGCACACATAAAACTTGATGAGCACAGCAGTGCCTAGACATCACTGCTCTAGTTCATTGCCAGGAGCAGAATAAAGAGTCTTTAGGGCCAAGGAAAATGGGTTCAGTGAAAATGCACCTTAAAGACCAGAGAGAAGGCTCTGGAAACTGCTGGATCATCAGATCAATAGACTCAAAGATGACTAAGTTAGGTTGCTTTATGCAGTTTAAACATTTGTGCAGGGAGTCTCCCCATGCAGCCTTTTATTGACAGCTACAGATCAATGGTAATTTTTGATCATTTTCAACCTACATAAACCTATTGACCCCATGGCCACCTTTGGGGCACTTCAAGTCATCAAAAATAATCAGAGGAGATGGTGTAAAATTGTCAGACTGGCGAAGACTCCAAGTAGTTTCGTGTGCCCCAGGAGCAGAGTTGAGAGGTTAAAATGTAGTTCAAATTGCCCGCAGAACCTCAGCTGGCAGAGTGTTCCAGAGAGTCTTATGTCTCATAAAAGGACTCACTGATTTGTATCCAGATGCTGTGGTTGGTATTGTTGTTTAGTCGCTCAGTCATATCTGCCTACTCCGTGACCCCATGGACTGTAGCCCGCCAGGCTCCTCTGTCCGTTGGATTTCCCAGGCAAGAATACTGGAGTGGGTTGCCATTTCCTTTTCCAGGGGATCTTTCTGACCCAGGAATCGAACCCACCTCTCCTGCAGTGGCAGGCAGATTCTTTACTGCTGAGCCATCAGGGAAACCCATCCAGATGCTGACTCTCATGCATATCAGATTAAGAACAAAAAGCTTAAGTCTCAGGGGAAGTATTAGGTTGCAGAGAAGAGATTATTCCTGTTTTCCTTTACTGAATCGTTCTTTTCATCTGCTGCCTAACAGAAGTGGTTAATACACTTCTAGAATTTTTTAAAATAGGTACATTATGTGGATGTAGACATGGACGGGGCAAAGACAAAAGGGAAGCAGGTATAAGTTGGTAGCCCAGAGGTCAGGAGTAACAAAAACATGTATATCTAAAAAAAGTCAGTAGGATTGGAAAGGGAAATCAAATGACAACACTGGAGAGGAAAAAGGAAGAGCATTGAATTAAGATCATCTCCAGAGGGAAGGAGGAAAGGAGCAGCAGAGGAGTAGAAGGAAGATGGTTTTTAATAAGGACTTTTCCCAATCAGGGGAATAGACTGCTCCATCCCCAAAGGAAGGAAGGGAACCCCAAGCATGTAAGAGCCACAGGGCTCAAGCAAATATTCTGAATTTAAGGAAAATCACAAGTAAATAAACAAGCAAGACACAACCCAATCTACAGAGTGAACTGTGCCCAGATTTTATAGTAAGATTCTAAACTAGGGAACTCAGGTTAGAAATCCATTCAGGGAAAAATGACAAATGGTTTCCCAAAATGTCTGTTGGTATTGAGATTTGGTTATTACCACATAATAAATTGATAAGGATTGTCCTGCCATTTTAAAGTTTTGTTTATTTTTTAAATAAACTTTACTAAGTACTGACAAAAAGCGTGGCTGCCACTGAGGTTTATTTAAAGCATGTGTGTGTGTGTGTGTATGTTGTAACTTTGCGGAAATAACAAGCTAACATAATACAAGAATTTGTCATCAGTATAAATTTATGATATAAAAATTCTCCTTCATGTTCCCTTTATGTTTATGATATGTGATAATTTCTATTTTTTAAGAAGATATATAGACAAAATTAAGCGAAACAACCACCGTAATCACCTTTTGTAGGAGTCTACATCTAAACATTTCTGTGTCAGGCATGCATGAACTTCAGCTCAAGACGTACAGGTCATATTTCCACATTAGATGGTGGAGGTTTTGAGGCCAGAGCGTTTTCAGTACTTCTGCTTTTAAGGATCTGGCTATAAATGTTTATTAAAAGAATCTATAATGAAATCAGTTTTGTTATTTTTTAAATGGTTGCCTGGAGTGTGTTGGATGACTGAATGTCAGTTGTTAATCATCGAGTACCCTTGGTACCAAAAGTGTTTGATAGTATTGCCATCTAGGGGCTGAATGGAATTCTCAGCTCTGAAATAAACTGTAATTGAGCAGGTGCTGCTATGGACAATATACATATGTTTTTGCTTTATAGCCCACATGCTTTTCATGTTTCTTATGACAAAAGGATCTCTAAATGTCCCCCAGCAGCCTACCTTTTTTTTATATATAATCTGTTAGAGGTGATTACTATTTGCTTTGGAGCTGATGCTTTTTTGGCATCTATTACCGAATATTCTGAACAAAGAATTGCTCTTTTTTGCATTATTAATCTTGCCCATGTTTGCCCTATTTCCACAGAAAAGGAATCATTTATCAGAAAAGAATGTTTGTAATCGGGACTTGTAGCATCTTCAGCTTTAATATTCATTATGGTCATCCTAGTTCTGTGCTGTATTTATCTAAAAGGCCAATCCAATGTTGTTGGAGAAATAAGTTTTAAATATTTATGATATAACTTTTAATATTTTAAAAAAGAGAAATTAGTATTTCTGTAAAATTTGTTTCAGAGTCTGGTCGCTTAGCAAATGTTTAAATATTAAAAGATTTCAAGAGGTTAGCGTGTAATATCATAATAGGACCTTATTGAAACAGGAAAATTGACTTTACAAGTTTTTGATAAGTACAGGAAATTATATTTCCTCTGCTTGTGTTTAACACATAATAAACATTAACTCATACAAACTTACAAAACTTATCACCAAGGATGTGGGGAAACGGTGTCAAAATTATTTCTACAGTGTGTTTTGGTTTTGTCTGACCAGGTTTTTTTTGAAAAGTGGTTCAGTTGGATTTGTATTCAAAATGTTATTTGGATGCCCTCAAAAAGAATTTCCATACACATGATTTTGGTTCTCTCTGATACCTACTCTCAGAAATAACTTCCTCTTCTTCATCTCTTGTTCCTCCTGTGCCTGGAGACTATCTGTCACATTTAAGCATCAAATAAACCAAAGCTGACCTCATGCACCATTAAGTGTAAATATCCTTCTAAACCAGTAAAAAGTACCTTGTGATTATCCACACCCAATAGGTACAGAACAGAAAGAGTCTGTGTGTGTGTGTTTACCTAAACACACATTACTGGTCACTTGCAGGCATAATTTCTATCTGTAAACAGGTATTTCCATCCAGCCCAATCCTAAGGAAAGAGCACCTTAGGATTCTTGGCAGTTTAATTACGCAAAATATGGTAAATGCTGTTCTCCAAGCAGAGGAAAACTCATTGTATCATCCTTCTTTTTTTAATTTTAAGTTAACAAAGACCAAACACTCAAAACCTAGCCAACAATTATTTTTGGTAAATTTAATAGTTTTAGTTAGCATGTTTTTAACAAATGAGATTTTCACACTGACATTAATAGTAGACTGCTCTCTGGATGTTTGTGCATTTATAGTTCAGTTGGTGGTGGTTTTCTTGTGTTTATTTTATTGCCTTTGTAAAATGTATATGCACACCAAGAGAATGAAAGAGAATACTGGAGAGATGGGGAGAGTTTTCTATATAAACAAATAGTTTTGGGGTTTAAAGAAAGAGAATTAGGGTTGCTCAGGTTCAATATCTAGACCCATAAGATTATCCCATTCCCTGCCATGCAACTTGGTACCACTGATTTCCATCATAAGCTGTATGCTACATTGACGTGAAACATCCTAGATTTTTGTATTGTTATTATATATCACATCCCTTGGGTTGCAAGCTCTGGAAAAGCAAAGATCCTATCTGATCTGAGGTGTGTGTGTATGAAATCACACAACATTAGGTAATACATTTAGCGTGTGAAGAACAAGAGAACACCATATTGTTTTCTTAATAATTCAAAGCTCCGCTGTGCTATTTGTGCTGCCAATGATGAGACACCTTGTCCAGAGAATGACCTTCCAGCTACTGGTAGCAATTTTCCAAAAGAAAACTAACCTGTTCATTTTCTCCCAGGGAACCAGCTATCAAGCCCACCTGTTTGGTTTGGAACCCTTCACCACATATCACGTCGGGGTTGTGGCCACAAACCAGGCAGGAGAAGTTTCAAGCCCCTGGACTCTGGTTCAGACCCTCGAATCTTCCCCCAGTGGGCTGAGCAACTTCACAGTGGAACAGAAAGAGAATGGGCGGGCGTTGCTGCTGCAGTGGTCAGAGCCTGAGAGAACCAATGGTGTGATTAAGGTAAAGTCTACCCTGGATATGTGGTCGTGTTTGGTGTTCTCCAGATAGATAGATGAGCCCTGACATGCCATCAGGTCACTGCAGGAACACTCCCTTCACAGTCTGGTTAATTCTTCCCAATAGCTCCTCCAGGTGCTTAATCATAGATCAGAGAAAACTAGCTCACACATGTTATGCTTCCTGTGAACCTGACGCTGGCTAAGTGCTCTCCATGGATTATCTCATTTAATCCCCACATCAGCCCTACTCGGTAGGTATCATTAAATCTCACCAGGCACATAAAGGCTAAATCATTGTCCAAGGCTAAGTAGCATTGTGATGATCGAATTGGGATTTGAAGCTAGGAAGTCACACCAGAACTGAACTCCACATGACTATGTTCCTACTACATCCTGAATGGTCCTGCCCGGCCCTTTGCTCAACCTTTCTCTAATGTGCACTTTGAATGGAGCTCACTCAGCAGGAAACAGGAAGCCCCACATGTCTGCTAAGTCCCCGATGTCCCTATATGGCCAGGAGGTGAAGTCTTGTTAGTATCACATATAACCCAGGCTTCACAAGTCCGTGAGCCCAAATGAGGTTGCATTTCCATTGTTACCCAAGTTTGGATGCTTTGAAGCATCACCCACATGAGAAACAGCCTCATCTCCCTTCTGATTTTCTTCCACAGTGGTAGTGGCAACTCAGCTGTCCACCTATTACTGTCTCAGCCCGTAGTCTTCTCTGGCTCTGGACCACTACTCAGGCCCTCACCAACCGCTTTGTGCAGGCTAGGGCTGCAGAATTTCCATCCACTACACCTCTCATAGACACTCTGCCTCTCCTTGACCACTGTCTCTCAAGGTGGCAAAGACTTCCCCACTAAATCCACAGAGAACTGCTAAGATTCAGCTATGCCTTTGAGTAAAGCTTCCCTGAAACCCCTGTAAGGAGGATGCTGGCAGGAAATTACCTACAGCAGTGACTTAGAGCTATAACTAGAGCTCACAGCCCAGGCCCGCTCTCATGGGCCTCCCTGTAGGCTGCCTCACCACCTGGTGTGCTGGCTGCTTCTCTGCCCACCTCCAGGCCTACTGCAGGCAGCACAAGCAACTGCTTTCTCCCAACCCCCAATGTGTGACACAGCCAGACTTCACCAACTCTGGGACAGGAGGCCTGAGCATTAGGAACCATGGCCTTGAAATCCAAGCCACCACTAAGGTTCCTAGCAGAAAGAAGAGTTTCTCTTCTCACACCCATCAAGGCACCCCTGATTATGAGTATTTGCTTCCCGTCCTAGCATCTACCTTTTACTAAAATGATTGACAATAAAAATATCTACTCCTTATACCTGCATTTTCATTTTGCCAAATATTTATTGAGCTTCTACTAAGTGCCAGGCAATTATTCAACAGTGAACAAGACAGGCAAGATCCCTGCTGTTACAGACCTTACGTGTGTGTGTGTCAAACAAAAGGCTACTACACAGATAAACCAGAGAACTTCAGAAAACGGTGAACAGAACTAGAAAATTAAGCAGAAGAATGTAATAATTCCTGCTCAGGCTTTAGAATGGATGATCATTTAAACTGAGTTGACATTTGAGTGGAGCCCTGAATGATAAGACCGAGGCAGTCATGTGAAGATATGAGAACAAAATGTTCCAGACAAAGTGAACAGTAAATGCAAGACCTGAAGCCAGGGATGAACTTGGTGTCTACACATCATGGAAAGAAAGCCATTGTGGTTGAAGCAGTGGCTGGGGGAGGTGGGGGAGGGGATAAAAGTTGACACTAGAAGAGGTTCAAGGGATCAGTAGGGAGTGGATGGTGCTCAACCTTGTGGTCTGTGATCAGGGGCTTAGAATTTATTCTGAGTGCAGTGAAAAATTGTGGAAGTGTTTAGGCAAAGGAATAGCCCAATCAAATTTATATTTTTTTTAAAATCACTCTGGCTCCTAGGTAGAAAGTGGGCTATAAGACTGGTGGTGTTTGGAGTCTGTTAAGAATTCAGAGTGGAATTGACTATGGGTTGAATCCTAGTGGAAGTTGTGAAGGTAGAGAAATGTGGGTGGATTGCGAATGCATTCAGAAAGTAGAGATGATGCTATTTGTTAATGGGCTAAATGTAGCATGTGAAGAAAAAGAAATACTTTGGAATGACTTACGGATTTTGATCCTGAGTCATTGACCAGAAAGGTAAGGCTGGAAGATGTGCAGGTTTAAGGAAACGAGTAGGCAGATGGAGGTACAAGTCTAGAACTCTCTCAAGAGTGCTTCATGAAAATATATATATTTGGAATTCATGAACAGATGGGTAACATTCAAACCCATAGTCCTATAGCAGATCAGCTATGGAGAGACTATAACTGGAGATGAAGAGAGCCTGGGATCAAGCCCTGGGGAATACAAAAATTTGGAGGTCAACAAAAATTTGGAGGCCAAGACAAGGGAGAGGATCTGGCAAGGCAAGTGAGGGAGGAAAAATAGATGAGGGGGATATCCCAAAAGGGAAGAGAAAATGTGCCAAATGGTGTAGAGAGATAAGTAAAAGAGGGCAGAGATGTGACCCTGTATTTGGAAACCAAGAGGTCATTGTGATCTTGACAAGAAAATCAAGTGGTAAAATGGGAAACCTGATCGGGATATTTTGAGAAAATTGGATAGCAACTCCTCAAAGAAGTGTAGATGGAAAAAAAAGCAGAGAAATGGAGCACAAGCCAGGGGACTATGGTGTCAAGAAATTTTCTTCAAAAATCAATGAAAGATGCTAGAGTACATTTTGACACTAATGGAAGTAACTCGGTAGAGGGAGATAAACCAGTGATGCAAGAAATAATGATAGTAATTGTGAAAGTGAAATCTGTATGAAGACGGAGGGCGTGGGATCCAGGGCCCAGGTGGTCTTCAGTGGGGGCAGAAATACTCTATCCATAACAAAAGGAAGAGAGGCAAATAGTGTATGTCTAGATTCACATGCATATGGTGGTGATAATATATAATGTGGGAACATTCCCTTCTGACAGCCTCTAGTTTCCTCAATCAAATATGTGGTCATGTCAACAATAGGAGAGGTTGGCCATTAGTAGGGAAAGGAGAGACATGAAATAATCACTTTGGAAAATGAGAGAGTAAGCATATGGTTTTATAGTTGGTAATCATCTATTTAAAAGTTATAGTAATAAATTTAAAATGAGACCAGCCAACATGTTGTTGTTGTTGTTGTTCAGTCTCTAAGCCATGTCCAACTCTTTGCCACTCCATGGGCTACAACACACCAGGCTTCCCTGTCATCCAGTGTCTCCCAGAGTTTGCTCAAATGCCTGTCCATGGAGTCGGTGATGGCATCCAACCATCTCATCTTCTGTCCCCCCCTTCTCCTCCTGCCCTCAATCTTTCCCAGCATCATGGTATTTTCCAGTGAGTTGGCTGTTCACATCAGATGGCCAAAGTATTGGAGCTTCAGCTTCAGCATCAATCTTTCCAATGAATATTCAGGTCTCCAGTCAATATATTTGACTGTTTTTCTCCAAACTCAGTTGGAAGCTAAGTTTGAGAGGAAGAACTGAATTTAGCATTAATTAGAAATTTGCTGCAGATGGTGACTGCAGCCATGAAATTAAAAGATGCTTGCTCCTTGGAAGAAAAGTTATGACCAACCTAGACAGCATGTTAAAAAGCAGAGACATTACTTTGCCAACAAAGGTCCATCTAGTAAAAGCTATGGTTTTTCCAGTAGTCATATATGGCTGTGAGAGTTGGACCATAAAGAAAGCTGAGCGCTGAAGAATTGATGCTTTTGAACTGTGGGGCTGGAGAAGACTCTTGAGAGTCCCCTGGACTGCAAGCAGATCCAACCAGTCCATCCTAAAGGAAATCAGTCCTGAGTATTCATTGGAAGGACTGATGCTGAAGCTGAAACTCCAATACTTTGTGGCCATCTGATGCAAAAAACTGACTCATTAGAAAAGACCCTGATGCTGGGAAAGATTGAAGGTGGGAGGAGAAGGGGACAACAGAGGATGAGATGGTTGGATGGCATCACTGACTCAATGGACATGAGTCTGAACAAACTCCGGGAGCTGGTGATGGACAGGGAATCCTGGCATGCTGCAGTCCATGGGGTTGCAAAGAGTCAGACACAACTGAGTGACTGAACTGAACTCAGAAATTTGCCAGGTGAATATGGAGAGTGAGGGGATAGAGAATCATTGAGACTTTCAAACTGATTATGTAATCTGAACTCCTTTCAGAAAATACTCTATACCCCTTCACTCAGGAGTGTGATCTTGCTTTGAGATCCCAACAAAAAAATCGCATCAAAATACAATAGTCCAAAAAGAAGATTTCCAAGTCTAGGTTATTTAATCTTAAATAACGTTCAAGTATATCAACAACACAGCTTAAGTGAAGCTTCTGTAGGAACAATCTATGGGAAGATCTGCCTCCCAAGGGACTTGGATATGTATTCATCTCATTTCAAGATGCACCATTATAGGGTCACAACCATGTACAGGAATATCTCCTGTATTTCAGGTGTACTGAAGTGTGAAAGGGTGGGAAACCATCATTCAAGAACATCTACAAGTTAGGTTGCTTCTCCTCTTCCCCAAAGAACAATGAGTAGTAGATGTTGGAAACTTGCTCTACATTTGTGTCATGAGTTTTTGGATGGTTTTCCTCAGAACAAAAGAATATTTTGCTCCAAAGCAGCCACCAATTTTTTCATAACTGGTGAAAGAAAATAGGGTGTTTTTTTCCATTCCTTGTCATCTCGTATCTATAATTTTATACACATAAATAACATACATGTGTACCTCAGCACATACGTGTGTGCCTATACACAGATACATTGATACATTTTCCGCCCTGGCACTCTAGTACCAATAATTAAGCATTATAATCCATTTTCCAGTAAATACTGTAGGAGATAGTCAATGTGGATATGCCCTATTAGCCTACTTGGAGTGAAATCAGAAGCAGTTAATATTTATAAGATAGCGAATTGGAATACTAATCCCCACTTCTAAAAAAAAATAAAAATAGGAGGAAACCCCATGAGCACTCTTTAAGTCACAGAATCAGGTTCAGTAACTCTTAGCTTTTAGATATAAGCTTACATGACACACACACAGTCGGGCACAACTGAGCTGACTGACTACCTGACACCCAACTTAAAAAAAAAAAAGAGCAAGGATCCCATTCCCCAAATTAATATCAGAATGCTTCTTCTGGGTTAGGGTCATCCAGTTGAGGACTAGGAGGAAGAAGAAGTTAAAAGTAACAAAAAAATGACTCCAAGAAACTATATGCTTTATTTTCCATCTTCCTGCAGACATACAATGTCTTCAGTGAGGACGGCCTGGAGTACACTGGCCTGAATCGTCAGTTTCTCTTCCGACGCTTGGACCCCTTCACACTCTACACCCTGACCCTGGAGGCCTGCACCATGGCGGGCTGTGCACACTCGGCGCCCCAGCCTCTCTGGACGGAGGAAGCCTTCCCCCACTCTCAGCCGGCTCCCACCATTCAGTCGGTGGGCTCCAGCAGTGTTGAGCTGAGCTGGTCAGAGCCCATTAAACCCAATGGAAAGATAATTCGCTATGAAGTGATTCGCAGATGCTTCGAGGGAAAAGCATGGGGGAATCAGACAATCCAGGCTGATGAGAAAATTGTTTTCATAGAATCTAATACTGAGAGGAATACATTTATGTATAATGACACAGGTCTGCAGCCATGGATGCAGTGTGAATACAAAGTCCACACTTGGAACTCAGCCGGCCACACCTGCAGCCCTTGGAGTGGGGTGAGGACCAGGCAGGCACCTCCGGACGGCCTCTCTCCACCTGCGATAGCCCAGGTATCTGTGAATCCCCCCAAAGTGCTGATTGCCTGGCTCCCTCCAGAACAGCCTAATGGCATCATCCAGTCCTACAGGCTTCAGAGGGATGGAGTGCTCTATCCTTTCAGCTTTGATGCTGTGACTTTCAATTACACTGATGAGAAGCTGCTCCCTTTCTCCACGTACAGCTATGGGGTCACAGCCTGCACCAGTGGGGGCTGCTCTGCCAGTACAACCACCAGCATCACAACCCTTGAGGCTGCCCCTGCAGGGGTCCACCCTCCAGCTCTGAGGACAATCAGCGCCACTCAGATAAACATATCTTGGTCCCCGCCATCGATTCAGAATGGAGAGATCACTCAGTATTTACTCAGAATGGATGGTAAGGAGTATCTCGCTGGGCGGAACCTGACTCTGTTGGTGTCCCACCTGCAGCCTTATACGCAGTATAATTTCTCCCTGGTGGCGTGTACTAATGGAGGCTGCACGGCAAGCGTGCCAGAGTCTGCCTGGACAATGGAGGCCCCACCACAGAACATGGACCCTCCAAAACTGCAAGTTACGGGCTCAGAATCCATAGAAATCAGCTGGAGACTGCCCAGAATCCCAAATGGCCAGATCAGAAGCTATGAGCTGAGGAGGGATGGAACAATTGTGTACACCGGCCTGGAAACTCGCTATCATGACTTTACTCTCACCCCAGGTGTGGAGTATGGCTATACGGTGATGGCCAACAACAGCCAAGGGGGTGTTTTGAGTCCACTTGTCAAAGATCGAACTAGCCCCTCAGCACCTTCAGGGATGGAACCTCCAAGATTGCTGGCCAAGGGCCCTCAGGAGATCTTAGTGACCTGGGACCCTCCAGTAAGGACAAATGGTCATATTGTCAACTATACACTCTTCATCCGTAAGCTGTTTGAAAGAGAAACAAAAATCATACACATAAACACAACTCATAATTCCTTTGGTCCACTGTCGTTCACGGTAAACCAGTTGAAACCATTTCAGAGGTAAGTAACTGACCCTGGGTTTACTGAGAACAAGCCACTGTCTCTTTCTATTATATGAACGCTTGGTCAGTTCCAATTAAGACCAAGAGCAAAATGTGTGATGTCCCCCAACCCCTCATCCATTTAACCATCCAAGTAGACTAACCCCATCCTTATCCAGCCCAAAGCTGCTTGCATAACTTCTGGAGAGCAAAACTCTTGCAGGTGACATTTTCAGAGTCAGCTGTTTAGAAATGTCTGCAATTCATCACACTGTCTGGAAACAAGTAGTGGAGAGATGCCATTACTTCCCTGTCTGTGTGTTGCCTTTCCACACGAAGCTGAACCACCCAGTCTGATTTGCATTTAGGTAACTCTCCTCATGACAATTAGTTTTAAAAAAAAAATTAAAGGGTTTAAAATTCAGCTATTATTGTAATCTACTGATTAAAATATTAATCTCCTCACAGTAATTAAAACTTCCACAGGTATCTTCCGTAGCTAATCCGCATGCTATGTGAGCAGGCTTTTATCTTACTCTAATGCAGGGTATGAAAAGGGTGCATGCTAGCTGCAGGGCTATACATTTTATCCTGGCGTCCTCTTTACCTGACTGATACCTGCACATTTTAAAGATCGTATCAATTTGCTCCCCTTTGAAACTCTTACTCAAAAATATTTCTAAGGGGAAAAAAAAAAGTTTCCAGATGTGAGAAGGGTACTTTTCCCAGCCTGAAAAAAGAAAATCTGATTTTTCTGAGAAATTTAGGCATTTAAGACAATGAGAGATGTCCCTTGACTGTCCACTATAACTGAAGATGTAAGTGACATAAATGACTTAAAATATCAGTGGAATATTACTCAGCCATTAACAAAAAAATGTAATCATTTGCAATAATATGGGTAGACCTGGAGGGTATTACATTTAGTTGAAATTAAGTCAGACAGAGGAAGACAAATATTGTATGTATTCAATTATATGAGGAATCTGAAAAAACAAACGAACAAATATAACAAACCAGAAACAGAGAACAAACTAGTGTTTCCAATGAGGAGGGGGTAAGGGATGGGCAAGATAGATGAAGCGGGGATTAAGAGGTGTAAACTACTAGGTATAAAAGAAAGAAGCTAAATGTATATAATGTAGAGAGCAGGGAATGTTGCCAGTATTTTATAATAACTTTATATAGAGTATCAACGGTAAAACCATCAAATCATACACCCAAAATAAAAGCAGAATATCACTTCTATTTGAAGTTGGGATTTATGTCATTTGGAGTTTTCCCAGCAGATTAACATTTACTGAATACTGCAAATTCGTGTGTCCTCCTTGGGGTACCCCCAGCTGGTCAGTAGGAAGAAGGATCCTAGGAACACTCTAAGAAGCAGAAAGAATCTGACCCAGCATTTTTTAATCCCCATATATAATCCAGAAAGCAAATATGCCATATGCGAGAAATCAAAACTGATTCTCAGAATCACTTAGAAGTCTGATGCGCTATTCATAGCTATGATTTGTTCACCAGTAAACTGGCAGCCCGTCATGGTGGAGATGGGCATGGGAGGAGAGGAAGGGAGGGGGAGCAGAAAAGGGAAGCAAGAGATTCCCCAAAGGGAGAGAAAACTGTAATTAAGAAGGGGGGAGGGGAACAGAAAGAGCAAGAAAGTGAACAGAAGGCGGGGATTGTCTGGAGGAGATAAAGCAGGGAATAGAAGAGGGAACGGCCAGAAGCAAAAATAAACTAAAGGGAGAAAGAAAGGTGGCTAGGGCTTGAGGGGAAATTAGGGGTGTCATAAAGTCCACTGGGCACGGAAAAGAGGGGGAAAGCACTTATTTGCAACCACAGGCACTTAAAACTAACAAAAGACCCTTTTGTTGGAAGGGAAAAGTCCCTGATATGTAAATAGACCTTTCCCAGTGGCAGGAGACCAGCTCTGAGGCAAAACATAATTGATTGGTTGAGTTTAACTAGATGGTGATAAGGTGTCTCCGTGATTGATAATCTGGTGTGTGGCTGGGTTAACTTTGGCCCCAAAAGGTCTCTGTGTGGTGTAAGGGAGCCTGTTCTAAGATGTTGGGTATCAGGTGAGGGGATTTATTACCATGGAGACCTTCACTCCATGATGTTCTTTCCTGACCTGGAATTGTTCCTGGGGAATCATTTAGCTCCAACTGCAAAGGGAGGAGGAGCCCAGGGTTGCTGAAAATGCATTCAAATTCCCCAGATCCGTGTTCTTCCTCACTGTGGTAAGTAGTTCTACAGAGTACCAGAATTTTCCTGAAAAGTATCTTGAAAGTGTATTGATTCTGTGCATTCCTGTTTAGGGAAGAATTGTGCCCACCCTTTCCAGACAGGTGAGGATCTTCGCTTTAGTTTGGAAAGCCAAGAGGCTTGAAAATTCTCTAAAATTTCCATAGAAATATGACTTTGTTGACTTTGAAAAGGGCTCATTATAGATAAGGATGAATATAAAGGTACCCGTCTTTTTTTTTTTTTCAGAAAACATTTGGTCTTTTAAAGATTCTTCCCATGAAAATAGATTTTGCCAATAATGTGTCATTTCTGCCTTGTGTCCTGAAGGTATGAAGTTCGAATCCAAGCCTGCACCAGGCTGGGCTGTGTGTCAAGTGACTGGACATCCACAGAGACCCTGGAGGTTGCACCGCAGCAGCAACCCCCTCCCCATCTAGAGGTGCAGATGGCTCCAGGGGGGTTCCAGCCCACCATTTCCCTTCTGTGGACAGGACCCCTCCAGCCAAACGGAAAAGTTTTATATTATGAATTGTACAGAAGACAAATAGCAGCTCAGCCTGGAAAGTCAAAACCAGTGCTAGCCTATAATGGAAGCTCAAGCTCCTTTATGGATGTCGAACTACTGCCTTTTACAGAGTATGAATACCAGGTAAGAAGTGGATGTTATCAACAACTCATTCTCAGATGATGAGCGCACATCAGCACCTAGCTTGCCGTCTAAAAAGCCACTTAAAGAAACATGGGGCTTAAGGAGTTTAATAATATTCTTTAAAAAAAAAAAAAAAAAAAAAACTTAAGCAGTAAATGAGGGAGGAAAAGGCATATTCATTTGCCTTCTTCGTTTTGTTGATTCTTGATCCATGTGATACTTGTGATCCATGTGATGCTTGTTATTCCCACGTAGATTTCAGGTGAAGTATTAGCATTTCTTATTAATGAGGTGGTTTCTATCATTAAGCTTCCTTCTGTCAGTGTTGCCTTGGCTGCAGACAACTCCTTGTGAAAAGATCACTTTGAAAATAACTCATGAATTGTAAAGAGAGAAAATAAAATCTAATGAGCAAGTGTCTCCAGCCCCTGTGCTGAGAGAAGTCTAGAGGAAACAACTAATCTGTGCATGAGGATGAAATAAGTTTTGTAGGAGCACAGCCTGAAAAAAACAAGACTTTGCATACCCCTAAAGAGCCAGGAATTAAAAATTCTCTGAAGGTATTTTGAAATCAATAGACTTCCCTTAGGTTTGTTTTGTTTGCTGTCACAGTGCATTTGCAGTTTTCTTGTAACAAGCAACCCCAGTTCCTGTGGGGGGGGGGGTGTGACTCCCCACCGTGCTCAGGCTTCAGGCTTGGTGGGAGTGTCAATCAACATGTCAGGCTGTCATGTAGCCAAGTGGTAGGCACCTGAGTCATATTCAGCCCCTCAGACTTGCCTGGGGCTTGATCTTCAGCAAAGTGACTCAGAATTTTAAAAGGTGGAACTAAGTCAAGGTAAAATATCTCTAATTTCAATCCAAAAGCTTTTCTTATCCTTACCATTTCCAAGCCTGGTTCTTCAACTGTCCTTTTAATTACATATCCCTTGGTATCTGAGGGTGGGGTTGGTTCCAGGAACCCTACAGATACCAAAATCTGTATAAATTGGCATACTATTTGTATATAACCCCCACACAGCCTCCTCTACAGTTTAATTCATCTCTAGATTATGTATAATACCTAATACAATGAAAGTACCACGTAAATAGGTATAAATACAATGTAAACGCTATGTCAATAGTTGCAGGCACCTGGCAAATTCAAGATTTATTTTTTAGATTTTTTTTTCAAATATTTTTTTGTTGAATCCATGGATACAGAAGTCATGAATGAGGAGAGCTGACTGTGCTCCCAATAAAGAGCATTCTGGGGCCATTACAAAATATACAGTGAGTGCATGTTATTAACTCCAAAACTTAAAAAACAATTATTTAAAAACACATCAGGTCCCAAGGGTTTATGGTAAGGATTGTGGCTTATGTCATGAAGGAACAAAATACCCATTGATGCCACAGTTGGAAACAGAATTTGGTTAGAAAGAGCTATAACCTATGTAGCCATCATTATCTTTACAGAAAAGTGTCAAGTTATCAAAGACTCTTCTGTCAATTATCTAGTCTGCTTTATGAATAAAACTGAACCTTTGTAAGAGAACTGGATGGAATCAGCATGAGATATTGATATTTGGCCTCTATTTAGACAAAGCTAAGTGATCCATGGATACTAAAAGCAAACCAGTGATTATAGTTTCTTTGGCATCAAGTGTCATTGAGTTAAATAACTGGCTGCATCATCTGTAAAGTCTTATCTAAATTTTCTAAGGAATGGTAAACCACAAGCATGTGCCTTAACTCTGTCAGTTTTCTCACTGTTGGAGGATGGAGGGAATGAAATGTGCTCACTGAACTGAGAAGGTATCTTGAGACCAAAAAATGAAACAAGCTTCTCCAAAGAATCAATGGATCAATTTATTATACTTACAGGATCAGCTGGTAAAGAATCCGCCTGCAGTGTGGGTGATCTTGGTTTGATCCCTGGGTTGGGAAGATCTCCTGGAGAAGGGAAAGGCTACCCACTCCAGTATTCTGGCCTGGAGAATTCCATGGACTGTATAGTCCATGGGGTCTCAAAGAGTTGGACATGACTGAGTGACTTTCAGTCTCTCACTCACTCGAGGCATGTTTGGGCTTCCCTGATAGCTCAATTGGTAAGGAGTCTACCCAGTTCAACTCCTGGGTCAGGAAGATCCACAGGAGAAGGGATAGGCTACCCACTCCAGTATTCTCGGGCTTCCCTTGTGGCTCACCTGGTAGACAATCTGCCTGCAATGTGAGAGAACTGGGTTCAATCCCTGGGCTCGGAACATCCCCTGGAGAAGGGAAAGGCTACCTACTCCAGTATTCTGGCCTGGAGAATTCCATGGACTGTATAGTCCATGGGGTCACAAAGAGTTGGACATGACTGAGTGACTTTCATAGAGTGGGATTGGGCAGGCAAAGATCCAGAGGCATTGGCAGCTGCACTCTGTATTATGAAGGGACCAATGGGACAATTTTATAGTTAACCTAAGGTAGGGGATACGTGCTGAGAAACAGGATGTGCATTCCTAAGTCAGGGTTTATGAATGGGTAACTAGTTTTGTTACCTATTAGAACATTCACTGGAAGGACTGATGCTGAAGCTGAAACTCCAATACTCTGGCCACCTAATGTGAAGAACTGACTCATTGGAAAAGACCCTGATCCTGGGAAAGATTGAAGGCAGGAGGAGAAGGGGATGACAGAGGATGAGATGGTTGGATGGCATCACCGACTCAATGGACATGCATTTGAGTAAAGTCCGGGAGTGGGTGATGTACAGGGAAACCTGGTGTGCTGCAGTCCATGGGGTTGCAAAGAGTCAGACATGACTGAGTAACTGAACTGAACTGAACTAGTTTTGTGAGAACTGGGAATATGTCAGCAAAGGTCTTCATCATTATTTGGGGAGTAACTGAGCACAGAGGCCTCCTGGTCCTAATGATTATTAAGCAATATATTAACTACAAGCCCTTGATGACAGAGAAGTGATTCACTGCACAGTACAGTCCTGGGTAGGGTCAGTGGAAGGACAGGAAAAAAAATGTATGAGCCCAATATGGTGTCAATGATGCTAACAGTCATACACTTACCAGGAGCTAAGAATAACCAGGTACCAAGGGACCCACATTTCAGAGGAGAGATGAGTTAAGAACATCAGGCTATGCTGTCTATTATGTAACTGTTACTACCAGCCCTGTGTCATGTTCTTCCTCCATATTCACTTCACCCAAATGAAATTATTTGATTTTCATTTGATTTCTAATTTGTATTTACTAGCTAATCCCATGCTATATACGAAGCAGGGGGAAAAAATCTAGCCTGCCAAAACCCAGTTCTTACAAGAAGTATTTTGAAAAATATAGATTAAATGCCAAAATAAATGAACTAAAATATTGGATTTATTTAGCCTGTGCAAATGCTGAGTCTTTATAGATCCTGAGTTATCTTACTGAAGTCATTTAGGAAGTAATGTACTAAAAGAATTGATTTCCCTTTAACAAAGAACATTTTGTCTTTGAGATGAATTTGAATTGTTCTCAAACCTGTCTAAGGGTTACTCTTCTGCAAGTTGCTTTTTAGAAAGCACCTTTATTGTCCTAAAATCATCAGTTTACCCACCATGCCAGTGATTTGACTGACCCTCCTGCAGAGGATTGTGTTTTGAGATAATCCATATATTTTTAGGAGATGAAAACAAAGAACTTAGAAACTTCCCAGAGATAGAATCCTATTCCATTAGAAGCATGGTGATGATCTGTGGTTGGGTAGGGGCCATCCACCTGGTATGCCTAGTGGGTGTCAAGTGGCCCTCCATTAGTGTATTCATTCCTGGTTTTGAGTTAAATGATTGATGGTAGCTTCAAAACTTTAGTTATGTGGGAAGAAGACAGAATTCCCTATGTTATCACATGGCGGCGGGGGGGGGGGGGGCATCCTGCTCCTTGCCACTTACAAACTTAATTACATACTCATAAATGTCAGTAGAAAGGAAAGATGCCTTAATCAACAATGTAGCTGTACACCTCTGATTGAGACTTAAATCCACAGTCTTTTAACTGATATTGTACTTGGTCTCAGGTTCTTAATGTCTCATTGCAGAAAGAATTCAGTGATAGACAAAGTGATAAGTAAGAAGTAGATTTATTTAGAGAGAAACACTCTGCGGAGTGTGGGCCATCTCAGAAAGTGAGAGACCTTGAAATATGATGTGGTTAATTTTTATGGGCTGGATAATTTCATAGGCTAATGAGTGGGAGGAATATTCTAGCTATTTTGGGAAAGGGGATGGGGATTTCCAGGAATTGGGAATCCCACTTTCTGACCTTTGTGGTCTGTCTTGGATCTGTCATGGCATCTTGTGGGTATGTCATTTAGGTTGCTGACATGTTACAGTGAGCATATAATGAACTGAAGTTCCACTGGAAGTTAAATCTTCTGCCATCTTGGCCCTTGCTGGTTCTGAACAGTTTTTTTCATGTCCTAACATAGTGTCATTCTTTTAAATGTTGTGCCCTGCCCCCTTCCCTCTTATTTCAAGAATAGCAGCAATCTGGGAAGATGGTAGACTTAGCATCCCCAAAAAACTGTCTCAGAAGATTCTGTTCAGTCATGAATGCTTTTAATGTCAGATAATCATTGACACAGAGGGTCAGAGTCATTGTCCCCCTGCTGTGAGCAGGCTTTTGATCATCCTCTAGATCTTATCTTGTTCACACAGTCTGATCACGCAGTTTGTTCAGGAGCTTACTGAAGGGGAAGCTAGGGAAGAGACCTGGTCATCTGTTAATGACTTGTTCTTCATTTCTATTTCTTTGATCTGAGGAAGGAACCAACAAGTTAGGCCAGGTATTGAGTGATCAAAAGATTTGAAAGATGTACTTGGGCTGGAGAGGAGTAGAGCATGGGGGTGCTTGCTTTAAAAGTTAGTTACAATATACCTTTGCTAAAATAAGAAAAGGGACTTCCTGCTGAGGGTGGTTTCCTGCAAAGAGCTGCTGACAAATCCCCACTTGTCAGAACATCAGTCCATTTCCGTGGGATTAGGGGTGAAGTTCTATCTTCTGTGACTTCTTCATGCTGATACAGGGCACTGTATTCTCAGAGTGGAAGATGTTACCATGGGTCTAGAGCATCTCTTTGCTGACTGTTTTTGTTGCCCCCTTACACATACAGACAGAGCAAGCTACAATTATTATGACACCTACAAAGATATAGAGTAGTAATGTTAATGCCATTCCCTCGAGGCCAGTTCTTGGAATTGTGCTCAAGATGCAGCAGCGTATATCAATGGCTCCAGTCAGATCATCATGCAGTTAACTTTCTTCCCAGGACCGTTGTAAGAATATCTGTAAAACAATTCAGAAATATGCATCAGACACTGAGTCTATGACTCTATTGTCCTGTTCAGTTTGGTACTTGGATGGGAGGAGGCCCTGCAGGGTTTTGTTCCTGTCCACCTCATCTGTATTAATTCTTTGACCTGATGACCAATGATAGACCTCTGGGCAAGAGAATAGAGCATGGATAAATTCTGATAAACAGGAGGGTCAAGAAGTATCTGGAGAAAGAGATTCTTACTGAGAGGGGAAGAATCATTTGCTACAGAAGATTTGGAAGGCAAAATGTCACCTCATAATGACTCACGCAACGAATTTGGGAAGTAACATGTTTGAAGCAGGCAAAAGCTGTGTGACTTTACAAGCATTTCCAAAGTTTTCAGTAATACCTCAAAATTGAATACCCTAAAAGTAGTAGCTCTCAGGATTTATAGTACAAAAGGATTGCCTAAAGAGTCCATTCAGAGTGCAAATACCGAGGGGTAGGGTAGAGATTCCCAGAAATCTGCATTTTTACCCAGCAGCTTAGATGGTCCACATCCTCCTTTTTTGAGAAATACTGCCCCGGAGGGTACAGGGCTGTTGCTATGCTACTTAAGCTCGATTTTCAGGTGCTGATTTCTTAAATCAGTGGTTCTCATTCCTGACTGCACATTAAAATCACCTGGGGAACTTCAACAACATTCCGGTTGCCAAGGCCCCATCCCCATGTAGTTCTAATTCTGCGGTGGGTCCAGGCATCAGTGCATTTCAAAAGGTCCCCAGGTGACTCTAATGTACAACCAGGGTTGAGAATCATAGTCCTAAAGCATCGTAAACTGGTTGCCTAAGTAAGTGAATCCAGCTCCCCACAAGTGCCTAATTTACATGATGATAATTGATGGCCAGCCCATTTACCTTGGTCTGTCCATGACTTCCCTGAATCAGAGTTCTCTTTATTGTTTTGGTATGAAGCTGGAAAGAGGAACAGAATATATAACCTGCTAAAGCTCATGTCTTCAACTAACTGAATAATTTCATTTGCACTTCCTCTTGGATTTTGTTTGGTTATGGTTGTTATTTAATTTGTTTTGTTTCTCATTTGGGAGGCCTGCATTTTGGTGAGAAGAGTTAACATTGACCATCACTGAAAATGGGAATTTTCTAGTTTGACTCATTTCAACACAGCTTCCAGATTGCTGGGTTTCATAAAACGAGTGAAGATCTGAGATATAAATCACAAAAATTTGGAATTTTTTGAAAAAAATTTATTTATGGCTGCACTTGGTCTCTGTTGCTGTTTGAGGGCTTTCTCTAGTTGTGGCAAACAGAGGCTACTCTTCGTTGCCGTGTGCAGACTTATTGCAGTGGCTTCTCTTGTTGCGGAGCATGGGCTCTAGGGCCTGCGGGCTCTAGGGTGTTGACTCAGTAGTTGTGGCACATGGGCTTAGTTGCTGTCTGGCATGTGGGATCCTCCCAGACCAGGGATGGAACCCGTGTCCCCTCCACTGGCAAGCAGACTCTTAACGACTAGACCACCAGGGAAACTCAGAAATTTGGAATTAAAAAAATTTCACAAGCATAAATGGGCTGGCTTTGCTGAGTGATGCAGTGCAGGCTCTCATCAGAGAAGAAACATTTGTGAACTTCAGATACAATTTTGTTTACCAAAACTCAGTTTTCAAACAACTCTGCAAATGTGTGATTCACACATAAATGAGATGCATCTTTGCTAAATGAAATTCTTTCAGTGCACAGACCTTTTCCTTAAATAGAGATTATAGGCTTGCTGCGCTACAAAATACTTACACATCTGGTAGGAATTTTTTTCACAGACAATACTCATTTCTATCATCAATGCTTTCAAAATTGGGAGGTACAAATATATATGATATAAAGCTCCACAGATTCTATGTGGGGAAGTTCTTAATTGTTCAGCAAGCAAATTAAGATAGTAGTCTCTCCACAGGCTTCAGAGAGGAACCTGGGTGTGTGTCTACTTTTATAAGAAGCTTCAGCTTTGACCTGCGGGGAGACAGCTGAGGCCAATGAGTGGATCTCAGTAATTGTGCCTTCATATTCATATACCCGCTTAAGGCAGCGATGACTCATCATGGATTTACGAGGGCTGTCATGTCTCCCTCCCCTTTCATTGAATCCTGATGTCAGTGACTTTAATTAGCTTTCCTGAAACTTCCCCACTTTGACAGATTTTTTTCGATAAGCACCCACACACACACTCAGGGTCTCTGAAGGCTTCTGGGGCCTCGTGACTGGATGACTGAGACATGACAAGTCAGCCTTGGAGGAAACCCCATGTGTGACTCACTGGCATGTGGATCTAATCTCTGAGCCGCCCAGAGCCGCAGTCTGCTACTTACTAACAGACCGACACTGCCCCCAAACAGTTCTGTCTGAGGATTTATGCAGGAGAGGCTGGGAGGAATGGCTATGGGAGAGATGTACTGGGGGTCCCTACTGTTCCTGCCCCAAGCGGCTATGTGACGACTCCAGGAGGAGACAGCAGAGGCTTTCTCTGCACCAGCCCCCACGGAAGCTTCCCGCAGTGTGGGCGACAAGCTCTCAACAGAAGGGAGGAGCAGAAAGGAAGGCAGGTTTTAGTTCTTTACCCCTATTTCTGGATCCTTGAGCAAATTAACTTCCTGCAGCCTTTCCTCACCTGGAGGTAGCAGCTCTTTCCAGTTCTAGATTCTGGGGCCCTAAGTGGGGGGTCATCTCCAAACACATGCTTTTAAAAATTCTCATCAGGGACTTCTGTGGCAGTCCAGTGGTTAAGATTCCGTGTTTCCACTGCAGAGGGCACAGGTTCATTCCCAGGTAGGGGAAATAAGATCCCACGTGCCTCTCAGTGTGCCCAAACAAACAACAAAAAATTAAAACTTCCCATGAAGCGGTAGCTTCTCTTGATTGGCCTTGGTCATCTATAATTTGAAAACCTCACAGAATACGTGCTGACTCTAAGTGACTTGATTTTCTAATAGTATTTAGGTGTAAATTGTATCAAAAACACGTGAGTGTGTAAGCACAGGGAGCTATATTCAGTTCCCTTGCGGTAAACCATCATGGGAAAGAATATGAAAAAGAACACATGTAGGTATAAGTGAGTCACTTTGCTGTATAGCAGAAATTAGCACAACATCGGAAATCAATTATAATTCAATAAAAAATTTTTTAAAAGTCAGTAAGGCTATGAGACCAGCTTATATACTAATAGTCATGTCATTGTGCTTAGTCACTCACCCATGTCTGACTCTTTGCGACCCCATGGACTGCAACCCTCCAGGCTCCTCTGTCCATGGGGACTCTCTAGGCAAGAATACTGGAGTGGGTTGCCATGCCCTCCTCCAGGGGTTCTTCCCAACCCAGGTCTCCAACACTGCGGTGGATTCTTTACCATCTGAGTCACCAGGGTAGCCCAAGCCCACTCCCACCAGGGCTGGAGTGGGTAGCCTATCCATTCTACAGGGGATCTTCCTGACCCAGGAATCGAACTGGAGTCTCCTGCATTGCAGATAATTCTTTACCAGCTGAGCTACCAGGGAAGCCCCGTCATGTCATTACCCACCACCAAAATGGACATATGGGAAGACTAGTAGCAACGTTTCTGAAACCTAGTTTGTTTATTTACTAGTAGGTTTATTGAATGAATTGAAGACAATTTCTTCTGTTCACCTGTCTGGGAAAGGGACTAAAGACGTTCCTTGAAACCAAGGAAAAGGTGCAAACACTTTTCTGTCTCTCAAAAATCCCTCTCGAAATACAGGACTTGATGCTGTTAGATTCATCCCTTATCTCCTTTCTTTGCCTCAGATTGTTTTTATTTGGCTTCTTTCCACACCAAACTCTCTCCAGGCATCAGACAAAATTACTACCCCAGTGCTGTCTGATTCAAACCTTCTCTGTGTCTTGGTTTCCTTGTCTTTGAAATGTGGGTAGAAACACCACTGAACTCCTGGGCTTGCTTTGGGAATAAATGTGTTGATCCATGAATGTGCTTAGGTCAGTACCTCATACATAGAAATTATTCACACAGAATAATGATAACAGCTAGTATTATGATTACTGTCCCACCTCAGAGTGGAAATGATCTTGGGTGGCCTCGGCCTGCAGTGGCTTGAAGCAGGGTTTCAGTTCCTGGCCAAAGATTGAAGTTGGCCCATGGCAATGAGAGCCCTAAATCCCAGCCACTAGACCTCCAGGGACCAGCAGCCAGTGAAAAGGTCCTGGCCCATCAGCTGTATAGAAATGAATTTCCACATAGAGATGGAAGGTAGTGAGGCAAGTAAAGTGTTTATTAGAAGGAAAAAGAGTACAGTCTGTGTGGATGGACTCATGGGTAGGCTCAAAGAGAGAGAGTCGTGCCCTCATGGTGGTTTGAATCACTTATCTGGGGCGTTTCTTCTGGGTTTCCTTTCGCCAGTCATCTTGCTTTGCCTGCTTCTGAGACTATTTGGCTTATCTTGGGGTCCTCCCATGTGTACACCCACATCCTTTAGCCACGATGCCTTCTAGACAAGAGGCCCATGGGTAGTTGACATTACTTACTATGGGGTGATGCCCCCTCCCTTTTTGACCTCCATGGAGCCTTTCTGTACATGTGTAGTCAGGGAGGTCTCCTTGACTTCAAGAAGGAGGACTATGTGGTCTTTATCTCTAATCTCAGTAGGGCTCAACCTCCTCTCAAAAGAGACATCAGCTGTTCAGTCTGGGGCCCATCTGTCTCCTGCCTCAGTAAGGACTTCTCTCTCCCTATATCTATAAGTCAATCAAGGGCAGGACTCTCTTTTTTCCAATTTTATTTATTTATTAATTGTTGGTTGTGCTGGGTCTTCACTGCTGCACTAACTTTTCTCCAGGTGCAACAAGCAGGGGCTACTCTCTAGTTTTGGGTCACTGGCTTCCCATTGCAGTGGCTTCTTCTATTGCAGAGTACAGGCTCTAGGGCATGTGGACTTCAGTAGTTGCAGTGCCCAGACTCTAGAACTCAGGGCCAATTGCTGTGGTACCCGGACTTAATTCCTCCTTGGAGTGGGGGATCTTCTAGGATCAGGGATGGAACTCATGTCTCCTGCATTGGCAGGTGGTTTCTTTACCACCGAGCCAACAGAGGAGACCCAGGACAGGACTCTTATTGACATACTAACACCTTGTACCTTCTTGTAAACAAGAGGATGGAGAACTGTGATGGAACAGGCCTGGGCATGAGGCCCCCTCCTCCACTCAGGGCTTCCTGGGTGGGAGATACCTTTAGCCAGAAACCAGAGCTGCCCCAGCACACTGAATACAGCAGCCCTGCTACTGTAGAATAGTTAGAATCCTCATGTTCTCTTGCATTCGATGCTCTCAACCATCCTGTTCTTCCAGGTGAAAATACTAAGTGAAAATCATGCAGGTTGAGCAAGATACTTAAGTTCTCATAGCCTCCCTCGCTCATTAAAAAATGGGTGTAGAATGAGAATCAAGAAATTGTGTGTGTGGAGCAGGATGCTTGCTACATAGTAGAGCCAGGTCCCCATTCTACCTTTGTTATTGTTCAGTCACTGAGTCCTGCTCAACTTTGCCACCCCATGGACTGCAGCACACCAGGCTCCTCTGTCCTCCACTGTCTCCCAGAGTTTGCTCAATTCAGGTCCATTGAGTTGATGATGCTATCTGATCATCCCATTCTCTGCCGCCCATATCCTTTTGCCTTCAGTCTTTCCCAGCATCAGGGTCTTTTCCAGTGAACAGTATGAAAGATATGACACTGGAAGATGAGCCCCGCAAGTTGGAAGATTCCAGTATGCTAGTGGGGAAGACCAGGGGGCAATTACTAATAACTCCAGAAAAATGAAGTGACTGGGCCAAAGTGGAAACTATCCTCAGAGTCTCACTAAATAAAAGAAGGAGGTACTTTCTTCCAAAGGGGAAAAGAGGCAGGTTAAGAAAACTCTTATGTCTCTCTAACAGTCATTAATACAATGTTAGAATGCAAACATCTCTAATTAAGAGCACAGTTGGTCCTGAAGATGCGATACTCCTTTGATGAAAGAGTTCGACCTTTCTTGTCCTTGCTACTCTCTTCCCAGGAAAGGAATAACATGTCCATGTTTGCACGGCTAAGATTCTGTCCAACTCTGATAGTCTGATTCCACATTTCTGTGACTAGTGACATGCTTCAAATTGCTTACTTTCTGTTGCCATCACTCTTAACTCATTCCTTTCCTAAACATTTTTTTTTTTTTGGTATTACATTTAGAGAAAATTCATTGAACACATTGTCTGTTTGACTTTGGACTTGCATTTAATTAAGTATGAATCCCACTAACGTATTTCTGACCAGTGTGGAGGCTGATGTTTGGTTAGTTTCTCCCATGAGATGTAAGCTGCTCCCACCCACAACTCCTGCAGCTCAAGGTCTTAAATGATTTATTGATATTGGCTGACTGTAGCCTTGCGTGTGCTCTAAAACCCTAGAGCCTGAGCGCCACTGCTTAGACTGAAGGCCATCAGGACATTTCGTGAACAGAAATCCGAATTCTGCCACTTGGTCCAGGGACTGTGTCCTTTTTGCCTTCAGGTTTTGTGTTCCAACAGGAGGTCATTTCTACCTGTTTGTATGGGAGCACACAGGAGCAATGCTGGTTCACATGTATGCAGACCCCTGTTCTTTTTCTGTCCCTCAGGGTGTCCCCTAGGATTCTATTCCTAAGCCCCTACTATCGGCAATCTCTACATTGCCTTTGAGACAATTTACCCATCTGAAGATAGGTTGTTTCTCACCGTCTTGCAGACCCAGTTCGTTTAAGCCATGTTTGATCCTCACATCTCTTGTTGGAAGCTTCTTAGCTGGATATAAAGCATTCAGTGCAACCAGATTTCCTCTAAGTGAATGTAGATTATATAGAATTCTGACCTGCCCCCATGGCTCTTCACAACTGGTTCCTGCTCCGCAAGGTAGCTATAAAAGGAGAAGGCTGTCCAAAGTCACCTGAAACTTAGGTCCTGTACAAATATCCAGGAAGGAGTGAGACAGATTTCCTTCTTCCCCTTTGGCCTCTAAGCTGAGAATTTCATAACTTGTCATTATTAAGCACCCACCAAGTTCAAAGTGTATGTTGAGTTGCTGGGATTGGAACTAGAGGCTAAAAACCATGGATCCTACCCCCCAGGGGCTTAAAGTTTAGTTAATAAGGTAAAGAAACACACCCATGAACAATGTACTCATAAAATACATGGACGGTAGTGTAAGCTGTGAAGACAGAGATTTGAGTGATGGCACAACAGACCTAGGGAGAAACAGACATGTCCTCAACCAGGAACAGCACAGTCTCTACACCCAACCCTCCTGGACACGCTCTTTCCACTCTGGCCAGATTGTCTTGAGGAGCATGGGTAGTTCCTTGATATTAAAGATTGAATATCATTCCATAGGGGCTTCCCAGGTGGTTTAGTGGTAAAGAATCTGCCTGCCAATGCAGGAGATTCAGGTTCAATCCCTGAGTGAGGAAGATACCCCAGAGAAGGAAATGACAACCCACTCCAGTGTTCTTGCCTGGGAAATCCCAGGGGCAGAGGAGGAGGCTGATGGGCTACAGTCCATGGGGCTGCAAAAGAGTTGGACCTGACTGAGCAACTAAACAACATCATCATTCCATAGAGATTATTCAGTCTCACACACACACAAAAAAATGCTCTTCCAAATCTCTCCATCCTTATGAACAAATGCCTCTTTTAGCCTACCCACTGTGACTGGTACCTGGGAAAGTTTCAAAATGCTCTCCCCTCTGTCAGTCAGGATTTCAGCAGGAAGTAGCATACTCAAACGGGCATTTAAGGAAAACTTAATGAAAAGGCTACATATGAGCTGTGGGCAGGATGAAGAGAATCAACAAGGGGTGTTGACATACCTAGAGTCTAGCCATCATTGCGAGCTATGACCTTACCCTCTAGACCTCAAGGGGCAAGGGGAAGAAGCTGTTTCTGTAACCCAGTAAATGCTATAGCCAGTGGGGAGGAGCTGCCCTGGAGAAGCTGTGTCCATGGAGAAGGAACACAGCCTGTTACCAAACTGGGATGCCACAGAGATAGAGAAAATGACAACTTTCTCTTTTTGTAAAGCGGGCTGCTGAGCAGAGAAGGGCAGAGAACGGATCTGGAGGCAAAGAGAAAACACCCCAGATATCTCCCATACCCCAAGCAGGTGCTGCCTCTCACCCAAGTTATGACAATGCCTTTCCAGGAGAATTCTTCTGGGATAGAGGATCACCTGGCAAGCTTTGTCTTGCCACTGTGATTATTGATAAAACACTCAGTAAATCTAAGTACTTGGACTAATGGTTTATTTCCATTAAATTCCAAATGTCTTGATCTCTATGAAGCTGTCACATCTAGAGAGAGTAGCAAAAATGTTAACATATTGAAGTAAATCAGATGCCTTCAATGGAAATCTTTAAGAAGACAGTCAAGACTTTATCTTGTAAATTGATTTATCTATCTGTTAATGGATCTGATCATTACTAAGATGCCTATAAGTGTCTAGGAAACTGTACAGTTCTCTCCCAAAGGGATATTTGCAATGAAACTGGAAACAAGATTCTTTTCTTTGAATAATGCTTTGCCTTTCTTCACTGTTTCCTTTTTACATATCTTGAGGTACTTTTGAGAAATTTTAATAAGAAGGTAAAATGGAGGATGCCAAATTTTGATGTAGAAGCAATATTCTGAAAAGCCAGGCTTTCATTTATTCTAACCCTCAGGGTTCTAGAGTGGAGAAGTACCTGGAGACAAAGACACAGAGAGATATGGGCTGACCTCAGAATACAGTTAGGGTTTTCAAGTCTATTGTTGATCCATAACAGCTAAATGGACCCAGAAGTGAATTAGAGAATTGCTATTTAGTCTCACTTTCTCTACTAAGAAGTCATATTCTGACTTTTCACACAAATATAATAAAAACCATCATCATGTATTTAGTGCTTGCTATGTACTGCTAAGGACTCTTAAAAGTTTTGCATGCATTAACTCATAATAATCATCTGAGGCAAGGATTATTCTAAATAATAACCCTTAGAAGCCCTTAGTTAACATGCCCAAGGGTACAGCTGGTAAGCGAAAGAAATGATATTTGAACCTAGAATTCAAGTTCCACAGACTGTGTTCTTAAATTCACCCTCTGGTTGCTCCAAATTGTGTTTGTGTACAGCTCTGGGGCTTTCAAAATCTTAGTAAAATATTTATAAATGTACTTATCCTC
Organism: Okapia johnstoni; assembly: GCA_024291935.2. NCBI lineage: Eukaryota > Metazoa > Chordata > Mammalia > Artiodactyla > Giraffidae > Okapia > Okapia johnstoni. The sequence goes on from CM044322.1 coordinate 57,959,060, forward strand.
CATCCCATTTCTCAAAATTTATAGCAACTTTATTGCCCATAAATCTCAGAATTATCCTGTGAGGTAGATAGTATTTTTTCCATTATAATCAGGAAACTGAATGACTGAGCAAAGTGCCCAGTCAAGAAATGGCAGAGTCAGAACTTGGGTCCAAATGTTCTGACACCAGATCCCATCATTGTTCTGCTGAAACATAGCGTTCTCAAGTCACCCCATCAAGAACATGAACTCCTGACCCTGCAAAGATAAACTGACTCAGGTTGTAATCTGGGCTGCAGGAATTATTGTCACTATGTCCTCAGCCAGTAATTTACTCTCTAAGCCTCAGTTCCCTTACCTCTAAAATCGGGATGAAAAAAACTTACCTTAGTATTTTAGTTTTACCCACCAGAGTTCTTGACCTCCTTAAACAATAAAAATTGATTAGAGGCCAGATAAAAAATTCAGACAATGCTTTATTGGAGCCTCTGCTACAGCAGGGGGAGCAAGAACAAGTAACAGATTCCCTTGCTAGCTCGCCAAGGGTAGGGGCTAGCTGGTTGCTTATATGGGGTGAGGGTAGGGGTATATCCGGGGTTGGGTTAGAGGGGTGGCTTAGATGGTCTGCCCACCCCTTTGGTGATGTTGAGTTTTAAGCCAACTTTTTCACTCTCCTCTTTCACTTTTATCAAAAGCTCTTTAGTTCCTCTTCACTTTCTGTCACAAGGGTGGTGTCATCTGCATATCTGAGGTTATTGATATTTCTTCCGGCAATCTTGATTCCAGCTTGTGCTTCATCCAGCCTGGCATTTCGCATGATGTACTCTGCATAAAAGTTAAATAAGCAGGGTGACAATGTAAAGCTTTGACATACTCCTTTCCCAGTTTGGAAACAGTTTGTTGTTCTATGTCCAGTTCTAAGTTTTGCTTCTTGACCTGCATACAGATTTCTCAGGAGTCAGGTAAGGTGGTCTGGTATTCTCATCTCTTGAAGAATTTTCCAGTTTGTTGTGATCCACACAGTCAAAGGCTTGGCCTAGTCAATAAAGCAGAAGGAGATGTTTTTCTGAAACTCTCCTGCCATTTAAGTGCATTTATATGGATTTCCCTAGTACCTCAGCTGGTAAAGAAGCTGCCTGCAATTCAGGAGACCTTGGTTTGATTCTTGAGTCAGGAAGATCACTTGGAGAAAGGATAAGCTACCCACCCACTCCAGTATTCTTCGGCTTCTCTAGTGACTCAGACGGTAAAGAATCCACCCGCAATGTGGGAGTCTTGGGGCCAACCCCTGGGTTAGGAAGATCCCCTGGAGAAGGCTACCCATTCCAGTATTCTTGCCCAGAGAATTCCATGGACAGAGGAGCCTGGCAGGCTACAATCAACAGGGTTGCAAAGAGTCGGACATGACTGAACAACTTTCACTTTCACTTTACACGTTTGGAGCAGCAAGGACAGTATTTGACTAGTACTTGCCTCTGTATAACAGAAAGTATTTTTTAAATCATGATATGTAGCAGCAGGTATGGATACTGTGATGTTTGTGGTCATTTCCACCACTTCACTTTGGAGCTCGTCTCTGCAAAACAGCCAGTCTGTGCAGAGTTCAACAGCAGCCTCAGGGCAGTATCTCAAACACATAGAAGATGTGTCTATCTAGGACCTCCTTCGATAGAAAAAGCAGAGAGCTCAGGCTTTTACCTCACATACCTGTATGACAAGGCTGGCCCTACCACTTACCAAGCTATGCAAACATCTCTGTGCCTCCATTTTCTTGTGTGCAAACTGGTTATGATGCTAATACTCCCTCACAGGACGTTGAGAGGATGAAGTAAATCAGCACATGTAATACCCTTATACAAGTATGGGTGCTCACTAAACCCATGCACTACTTTTACATCTCGTCTGTGAGAGATGGACAGGACTGAGTTCCTGGTTTCTCTCAAGGAGAGCAGACACAGCAATAAAAAGGGAATATGATAAGTTCCAAATTTTCATTATCATTACAAACCTCAAATGGAAGCTAATTTCAGTATTCTCCCCTAATATGAAAACCAGTTTTCCTCTTCTTACATTTTAGAAAAGAGCCATTCATATTTATTGAGCACCTCCAAAGGACATGGCTGTGTGTTGAGCAGTAGTGACAGAAGACATCCATTTCTAGTGAGGAAAATGTCTTGTAATCTCTTTACTAGCTTCACATCTCTGAATTTCAAAAGCACCGGTAGAAACAAACACAATGTTCTGCTGTACCCTTCTTCCCCTGGGTCCCAGAATTCAATTAAAATCATGTTCCATCTTGCCTGATGCAAAGTGTTTTAGATTAAAGGAGCCTGGAATGCAAGGACCATATCTGTAAAAGCATAACTATAATGGAACCCAGCAAAGCACCATGCAAACAGAGGTGCTGAAAAAAGTCCATTTGATGATGAAAGAAAATCAGATAGGTAGATGGTTAAATAGATAGCTACACAGAGCTTTTCAGCCAGTGATTCCTTTATGAATGCAGCCTGCAGGACTGTTAATGAATTTTTTTTTAAATCTTGCCATCATCATATCATTTCAGATTTATTGCCTTCTCTTTTTAGCCTCTCTTAACCTCAGTTCTGGCAAAGCCTATTTTGGTGTGTTGCTTTTTGAACATACTCAAAACCCATGGCAAGCTACCCTTTAAAAAGGCATTGGCATGAATGCCATGGGAAAATGTACTCCAAGGTTGCAGATGAATTGATATGATTTCCTTGATTGTATCTTTTTATTTATGAGGCATAATTTATGAGCGCTGGAGAGCAAACTGCAATGAGTGATGACTAACTGCAGCCCGAGTCATAAATCAGGAGCAGTGAAAGAAGAGGTGATTTTGATCGAATCTATTGAATTAGCTGTTGGCCTTAGCCAATACAGGTATCGGAAAGACCTTTTTAATATCTATTTGTCTCTCTCCTGGGAGTGTGATCACAATCTCGTTACATGCCCCTAGGAAACAAATAATTTAATTGTTTGTCTGTTAACATGTAACCTATTTACTCTTCTTATTAATTACTAGCATGGCTGTTCATGTTGGACTTGTTTCTTTCTGATGTGAATTGTCATGAAAATATATTCATATTCTCCAGTTTTTGTGAATAATATTGCCTCTCTAGCACTGCTTGATATGAAACAATATTGTTGAAATGTTTCTGTTATATCAAAAATTGCCATTATTCCACAAGCAAGTATGTTATAGAATATCACAGAAGTTGCAGAGAGCTGAAAAATTCCTCCATGTATTAATCCTCTAAGAGTCACAGTTATACTTCAACTTGTAGTAAACAGCCTGGAAAAAAGTGCAAAATCTCAAAATGCTTCAAGGGGAAGGTCAGCCACTGTCACTTACCTTAGGAATCATCAGATAAGAGGGTTTTGTGGAAGATCACTGGCTGAATTTGGTTATTCCTATGTGTGTGTGTTAGTCGCTCAGTTGTGTCTGACTCTGCAACCCCATGGACTGTAGCCAGCCAAGATACACTGTCCGTGGAATTCTTGAGGCAAGAATGCTGGAGTGGGTGGCTATCACTTCTCCAGGCGATCTTCCTGACCCAGGGGTTGAACCTGAGTCTCCTGCATTGCAGGCAGATTCCTTATCTCTGAGCCACTAGGAAGGTCCCATTATTCCTATGGTCTATTTTTATATGGAAAATGATAACAAATACATGACCAAGTAGACATCAACTGGATACTAACAGTATAGAAAGCATCGCTAAGTTTGTTCTCTTGGTCTTATCAAGACTTGTAGCATTTCCTCAACCAAAAGAATCATAAGGTATTTTTATAATTAAGAAACCCTGAAATTTTGCATTCAGAATTTCTCTTTGCACTAAGACTGCATTTGGAAAATATTAGTCCTGGGGAATGTTATTTGAGAAAGTTATGAGCCATTGAGTGAGACAAAGCATTAAAATGAAAACTACAGTTAAGCATGGAAATTGTGCTAAAGAATAGTTAGGTCATTAATGTAAGCACCCAGTGGGCCCCCATGCTAAGATTTCTAAAGCATCTCTCTTCTCCCATCCTCACTGGAGTCGTGATTCCTTCTTTCTCTTTTACAAAATTTCTTACAAATGCTTCTGTTCACAAACTCTTGCTTTCCCTCTGGAATAAAATTAGGAGGAAAAATGTTGGGTGAGAGGAATTAAGAACATTTTAAAATACTTAATAATGTTCATCTGGGCTGCATGGGGGGGAAATACTCAGCAAGTTCTACAGATAACAGTATTTCAAGAAATTTGCACCTGAAGGGAAAACTAGGTGCCAAATGGTCATTCTACAAAAGCTAGTGAACTCTGGTTCTGTTTGGAACTCTGGCCACTGTAATAAACTTGGTTACTGATCATTGCAATTGTAACATATTCAGCCAGATACATGCTGTGTGTTTATTTGAATGGCTGAAAGTAATGACAAGAGTAATGCAAAGTACAATTCTAAATAGACAACATGTGAATGGACATTGAAAAAAACTATGATTTCCGTACCTGGTTCTGTAGGAAATAGCTCTCTGTGTTTCTCAAACAAGACTGGGCACAAAAATCACTTGGAGATATTTTTAAAAGGCAGGTTCTGAGATCGTTTCACTAGAAATTCTCTTACAGGAACACAAAATGATTCTGAGGATAATAGCCAAGGAGCACGTTTGGACAAAGACTCCTCTGAAGGAAGATTTGTAAAAGGCAGTTTTCAACAGAGGACAAACAATTGAACCCATTTTTTCCACAGCAGTGAGATTTGGGCAGCATGGTGGCAGATGTTGACATTTCATGTAATTAAAACTTTTTAAAGCAACATATAGTAATTAGTCCTAGGAGGCTGGGAAAGTGGGCAGAGGGTAAATAAAAGAACAATTTTATATTTAGTGGACAACAGCATAAGTTTGGTAATAGTCACTAGTTAGATTGCAAAAATTAGATTGAAAACAAATAGATCTATTCTTTTGTTAGTCAATTGGAAAATTTGGGGTTAGATCATTTTAGTTATTTTTAATTTATTCAAATATTTAATCTGTGTTTTCTATGACATCTTTTTACATTGCAACTCCTTTCATGGTTTTACCTAAAACCTTGGAGAGGAAAGCACCCCATCTCTAAAGCCAGCCCTAACCTGTTCTAATTAATAGCTCTAAGTTGGGAAATTACTAACTCTTACAGTTATAGTGTGTGGGTGTGTGTGTTGTATGTGTGTGTGTATATATGTGCACATGTGTTCATTAAACCCAAATGATAAATAGAAACTTTAATCACTTTTAATTTGTTTTATTATCAAAGGATAAATATGTTCAACTAGATAGTGTGTGAGGATATTTTGCATAAACAAAAGATGAAATGTATCCTTACTTTTTTTCACTCTTGAGCATGAAATTCATAAACTGTACTTTAGTTTTCAACTCTTAAAAAGCCCCCTCTTTTTTCTGAGTAACTCATATAGTTTTTATATACCCTGGTGGCTCATCGGTAAAGAACCTACCTGCAATACAGGAGATCCAATCCAGGGTTGGATCCCCTGGGTCAGGAAGATCCCCTGGAGAAGGAAATGGCAACCCACTCTAGTGTTCTTGCCTGGAGAATCCCATGGACAGAGGAGCCTGGCGGGCTACAGTCCATGGAGTCACAAAGAGTCAGATATGACTTAGTGACTAAACAGCAACAACAAGAATATATGAGGGGATCTTGGAATACAAACCAGGTGGGTTGGTTTATTAGTTAGGCAAATAAGAAGTAGATAGGTGGCAGATAGACATAGATCTTGTGTTAGCCAAAAAGCACATTCAAATTTTTTCATAACATCTTATGGAAAAACACAAATGAACTTTTTCGCCAACCTGATAGGTAGCCAGATAGACTAAGTAGGCAACTCTACCTCTGTTCTCAAGGTATCTCATTTCTTAATGTTTATACAGGTTCATTAAAAATAGAAGATCAGAGTATACTACTCACGTTTCCCCATACAAGATCTCTGCTTTTTCTTTATCCACCATATATAAAGATGGGCCTAAATCTTGGGGCCATTGTTTCTCAGTAGAAATACACCATAAGCATAATCTGTTAGTATTTTTATCCTGAACCTTAAGCTATACTTTAGTTCCTTTATCTCCTGTTTAGCTGCTGCTGCTGCTGCTGCTAAGTCGCTTCAGTCGTGGCCGACTCTGTGCGACCCCATAGACGGCGGCCCACCAGGCTCCTCCGTCCCTGGGATTCTCCAGGCAAGAACACTGGAGTGGGTTGCCATTTCCTTCTCCAATGCATGAAAGTGAAAAGTGAAAGTGAAGCTGCTTAGTCGTGTCCGACCCTTAGCGACCCCATGGACTGCAGCCTACCAGGCTCCGCCGTCCATGGGATTCTCCAGGCAAGAACATTGGAGTGGGTTGCCATTTCCTTCTCCAATGCATGAAAGTGAAAAGTGAAAGTGAAGCTGCTTAGTCGTGTCCGACCCTTAGCGACCCCATGGACTGCAGCCTACCAGGCTCCGCTGTCCATGGGATTTTCCAGGCAAGAGTACTGGAGTGGGGTGCCATTGCCTTCTCCGCCTGTTTAGCTAGGCATAGACAAAAATCTACAGCAGTTTTTAGATAAAGGCCTTTTTACCTTGAGAGAGAGAAAGACAGAAAGAGAGAGTATCAGTGACAGTTTCTTTCTGCCTTTTCTTCTGGTAGTTTGGCCTAAGAGATACTGCCTTGTGATGCAAGTCTTGAGAAATCCATAATGCTTCATTAGCACAGCTTTCTTCATTGTAACTGCTTTCATTTTCAGAGGAGCTCATGTAAATAGGCTGCTCCTGCTTTGCATAAGCATGTTGATTTATATGAATGCTATTTTGATCTCAAATTGATTGAATACTAAAAAGAAAGACTAGGAAAAAAGCACTGTATTATGAAGGTCTCCTGTCAAAGACAAAAGACACTAGAGCCTACATTCATTCCCAGTTACTAATGGGGAATTCTGTATGGCCCAGTTTTTTAAAAAATATATTTCTAGAGAAATATAGTCGTATACTACATTATTGAGACTCAAGTGTTTTAAAATACCATGGGTTAAATTCTATTTTGGAACTAGAACTCCACCCCATAAAAACACATGCAACACAGAAAGGCATGAGGTCTAGACCTAATTGCCAACATGAGCATTAAAAAGCCTTAATAGATTTGGTGCTCAGTAGTTAATCCGCCTGCCAATTCAGGAGACACAGGAGATGCAGGTTTGATCCCTGGGTCAGGAAGATCCCCTGGAGGAGGATATGGCAACCCACTCCAGTATTCTTGTCTGTAAAAACTCATGGACAGAAGAGCCTGGTGGGCTACAGTCCATGGGGTCTCCAGGAGTTGGACACAACTGAGTGACTGAGCACAAATTAATTGGCAGCTTGCTGAATTTTTATTTTGTCAAACCCAGTTGCACTTTCCTCCTTGTGTTCTTCTCCATCCTTTGTGGCTCCTACTAAAATTCTTTATGCACTTAAATTACCAACCAAAGCCTTACACTTGGCAAAGAGTTTGACATCAGTATGTTTACCTTATTTTGCATCCCTTTCTCAAGAATGTTTATTTTCTTTTCAAACTTTGTCACTTATTGTGTGATCAAAAATGCTTTCCTACCCTCCAGGAAAAATTTTCAGTAAAACAGGTTAGTCTGGAGAAGACTGAAGAGTCAGAGGCCCTTTCTCATCAGCCTTGCAGTCTGACCTCCTTGTCAGTTATCTCCTATAGCTACTCTCCCTGTTGTAAGACTGACCATGGCCATTCCAGAGAGGGTGGTAAGAGCAGCTGTGTATTCTGCCCTGGACCCTGGTTTCCACGGAGCCTGGCTCTCACATTGCTAAGACAATTTTCTGCTCCTTACTTCCCTGGGTCTATCAAAACAAACCTTCATCATTCAAGGCAGCCTGGGTATGTCTGTTTACCCTTGCAGGCTGAGATTTTATCTAATCCAGAATTGCAGGTAGCTGTCTATGCATGCATGCATGCCAAGTTGCTTCAGTCATGTCCAACTCTGTGTGACCCCATAGACAGCAGCCCACCAGGCTCCTCTGTCCATAGGATTCTCTAAGTAAGAATACTGAAGTGGGTTGCCATTTCCTTCTCCAGAGTTGTCTATAGACAAGTCATTTAATGTTCATAATCTTGAGTATCTTATTTATCTGTATGGATGACATACAGAATCAAAAGCACAGTTTACTGGACAGAGCAATAAAATTTCCTGGAGAGTAGAATTCTAGTTTCAGGTCTTGTGACTTCTGTCACCTTGAACAAGAGAGTCACATTTCAGAGGCTTGATTTCCTCATCTGTAAAAGAGGCCAATAATATATTCTCCAGCCACCTTACAAAGTTGTGTTTGTGAGGACCTAGTCAGACTGAGCGACTTCACTTTCACTTTTCCCTTTCATGCACTGGAGAAGGAAATGGCAACCCACTCCAGTATTCTTGCCTGGAGAATCCCGGGGATGGCGGAGCCTGGTGGGCTGCCGTCTATGGGGTCGCACAGAGTCAGACACGACTGAAGAGACTTAGCAGCAGCAGCAGTCAGTGAACATTTGTTAAAGTGTGTTGTAAAGTATAAAATTTATACAAATGTGAGTGATTATTACGCACATCATGGGAACAATGGATCAGAGCACTAAAAAGAGCAGGCTCTTCTTAGTAAGTAGGTTAGTTATCTCTTTTTAAACCACTACAATATTGTAAAGTAATTCAGTTCAGTTCAGTTCAGTTCAGTCGCTCAGTCGTGTCCGACTCTTTGCGACCCCATGAATTGCAGCGCGCCAGGCCTCTCTGTCCATCACCAACTCCCGGAGTCTACCCAAACCCATGTCCATCGAGTCGGTGATTCCATCCAACCATCTCATCCTCCGTCATCCCCTTCTCCTCCCGCCCCCAGTCCTACCCAGCATTAGGGTCTTTTCCAATGAGTCAACCCTTCGCATGAGGTGGCCAAAGTATTGGAGTTTCAGCTTCAACATCAGACCTTCCAATGAACACCCAGGATTGATCTCCTTTAGGATGGATTGATTGGATCTCCTTGCAGTCCAAGGGACTCTCAAGAGTCTTCTCCAACACCACAGTTCAAAAGCATCAATTCTACGGCACTCAGCTTTCTTCACCGTCCAACTCTCACATTCATACATGACCACTGGAAAAACCATAGCCTTGACTAGACGGACTTTTGTTGGCAAAGTAATGTCTCTGCTAATTAGCCTCCAATTAAAACAAATAAATTTATATTTAAAAAATAAATAAATAAAATTTTTAAAAACGGGGCATGTATGTCAATTATTTCTCAATAAAACTGGGAGTGAAAAACAGGGCTTCTGGCAGTCCTATAAGCAACAGGCTGGAGATTTGCTCTTGACTGTAATTCAAGAGCAATTCAACATCAGAAATGTTACTTTTAGAGAAATCTAAAACAATAAAAAGAGTACAGAAACACTGATAGGAGTTAGCCTAACTGCTGAAAAGCTCTCTGTCTGATATTCATTAAATTCTCTTAAAGATATTATTGATGTGAAAGCAAAATAAAAATGAGACTAAACTCTCAACTGCAAAGTATTCTCCTACAGTATTTCCTAAATATCTTGCATTTGAACATTCCACATGCTCTTTTAACATCACATACCTTGAACATGTGTACTATAGAATCAAGTTTTCAAGACTTGCCTTTAAAAGCTCAAAACAAATATATATAATTAAATATATATAACATATGTTATAAATATACAATTATATATTATATGTATTATATGAATTATAATATTCATGTATGTGTATACATGTGTGTGTATAGACACACACACACACACACAGACACCAAATGCAGAAAAATTTTCCTGAAGTTAGACTTGCCCAACATGAAAGCTTACTAAGGAAGACTCCTACTCCTAAACATGCAGACAGTCTGCTCGTATTGCCATTTAGATCTATCATCCTGATTGATCACTGTGTAGCTGGCTATTATTGGGCCTAATTTAACCCTATCCACTCACACATCCATCTACTCTGTCTATTGTACCTGACATTCTACAAATTACTTACTCATGCAAATGATGACCTAAGGCAACCTTTTAGGATATTCGTGTTTAATTATACAAATGGTGCTTGATAAATAAGATTATACCTCCTTCCATATGTGTATTCCCTCCTTGATGAAAGTAAAATTTAATTTTCATGCAGATTGAGTGAGGACAGTGTTTAAGAATTGCTGAGTTTTATGGAGTCTGCAGATCCATCCGGTTTGCAGAAGCTGACAAAAATCACTCCTTGCCCCGCACAGGGATGAGCAGCTTTTCATTAGGCTTAATTCAGCTGATTGCATTTGGAAACTGAGGTTCTAATCAGCCCCTTTGTGTTCACAGGGTCAAAGGCTAAAAAGAGGGAAGACCTGCCCTCCTTTGCGATTGTGAAGTTCCAGGACCACAGTTTCTTTTCTTCTGTTGTGTTAAGTTGCTCTGGTTGCCAGTTTCTTTGCAGCCTGAGGTTACCTTGCTTTTGACGGGTCTCACTGATTTCTCTTTGGAGGTCTGGGCCGTGAATTCAGCAGGAAAAGCCCCCAGTAGCTGGACGCGGTGTAGAACTGGACCTGCCCCCCCAGAAGGTCTCAGGGCCCCCAAGTTCCACGCGGTCTCTGCCACCCAAGCAGTGGTCAACATCAGCACCCCCCGGAAGCCCAACGGGATTGTCACTCTCTACAGATTGTTCTCCAGGAGCACCAGTGGGGTCCATACAGTGGTGAGCAGCAGTATTCTGATTGGTTTACTTAAATAATCAAGCTTGGTGCCCTTGCTTTTTGTTAGCCTTGATCCTTCTTTCTTATCCATCTGTTCTCAGTTGCCCTGTGGTGACCTTAGTGACACAAAGATCCCACTGCAAAGAAATAGCATCAGGAAACATACAGAAGATATGTAAATGCTTGGGGTGAGGAGGGCTAAAGGTGGTATTCAAGACTCCACCGATCTTGTAAGAAGCCTAAGACCTTAGAGATAATCAAATTAATTGAATGAATTTAATTAGGATACACATGTCAGGCACTTAACATAGTAGTGGCTTGTAGTAAGGGGCCAAGAAACAGTCTTTGTCAGTGATGTAAATGTTAATATGAAAAAGGAAAAAACAGAGCAAAGGAAACCTCAGAATCCCCATTTTGGCATGAGCAAATCTCTAATAATACACTGAAAACTCAGTCTTTTGAGAAAGTTCTAGGTCTTTGGAAAAGACAACAGAATAATTTGGCTCAGCTCTACTCCGCTGTTCATGCATTAACACATTTGGGGCACATTGAGGAGATAAGACAGACCTGTGGAGGGAAATCACCTTTCACATTGTGTTCAATTTTAGCCCTGAAAAGGACACTAATAATCAACTAGTCTGGTTCCTGCATTATTTAAACCAAGAGACTACCATCCTGGAGATGAAGTCTCTTTTCTCTGCAGGACAGCTGGTATCACTCTCACATTTCTCATGAATAAGTATAGATTATAATACTTTGTTCACACAAACCTCATAGAGAAATTGTGCACATCCCAGTATTACATGATAAATTATTTAGACTGATTGAGGGAACAATTTTGGCAAGTGTGGAGAAATCCTTTGAGGCCAGCGTGCCAGGTATGGAAACACAATTTCAAAAGATCACTCACATGCAAGGAAGTCTCGTGTTGAATGTTAAAGAAATATTAGCATATTTTCTACAAGGCTTCCGATTCAATAAATATAGATGATGTAAATACAATCAACCCTTGATTATCCATGCTTATAAAATGATAATATTAATAAACTAAAATAATTTATATTTGGAGTGCCTTGTATACATTTTTCTAAATAACAGGTAGCTCTTCTTAATTAAATGTTGCTTATGTCAATGTGAAAATGAGTTTTCAGTTTCTGAGCTCTTCTGTTCCAAAGAGCACTTAATAAAAACACAATAAGGTAAAAAACATTTGCTTCAGATAAACTAAAAAGTTTATAATGCAACAAAGGTAACTGAGGAAAAAACTATATTTTGTATAGAACAACACCCTTAGAGAAACATATGGACTTTCAAACTCTTAAATATATATAAATGTATCAAAAAATCAAGAGAGTTCCAGAGAAATATCTACTTCTGCTTTATTGACTACGCCAAAGCCTTTGACTGTGTGGATCACAACAAATGGTGGAAAATTCTTAAAGAGATGGGAATACCAGATCACCTGACCTGCCTCCTAAGAAATCTATATGCAAGTTAAGAAGCAACAGTTAGAACTGGACATGGAACAATAGACTGGTTCCAAATCGGGAAAGGAGTATGTCAGTGCTGTATATTGTCACCTTGCTTATTTAACTTCTATGCAGAGAACATCATGTGAAATGCCAGACTGAATGAAGCACAAGCTGGAATCCAGATTGCAGGAAGAAATACCAATAACCTCAGATATGCAGATGACACCACCCTTATGGCAGAAAGCGAAGAACTAAAAAGCCACTTGATGAAGGTAAAAGAGGAGAGTGAAAAAGTTGGCTTAATACTGAACATTCAAAAAACTAAGATCATGGCATCCAGTTCCATCACTTCATGACAAATTGATGGGGAAACAATGGAAACAGTGGGAGACTTTATTTTGGAGGACTCCAAAATCACTGCAGATGGTGACTGCAGCCATGAAATTAAAAGACACTTGCTCCTTGGAAGAAAAGCTATGATTAACCTAGACAGTGTATTAGAAAGCAGAGACATTACTTTGCCAACAAAGGGCCATCTGGTCAAACCTATTGTTTTTCCAGGAGTCATGTATGGATGTAAGAATTGGACCATTAAGAAAGCTGAGTGCCAAAAATTGATGCTTTTGAACTATGGTGTCGGAGAAGACTCTTGAGAGTCTCTTGGGCTGCAAGGAGATCCAACCAGTCAATCCTAAAGGAATGCAGTCCTGATAATTCATTGAAAGGACTGATGCTGAAGCTGAAGCTCCAATACTTTGGCCACCTCGTGCAAAGAACTGACTCATTGGAAAAGACCCTGATGCTGGGAAAGATTGAAGGCGGGAGGAGAAGGAGATGACAGAGGATGAGATGGTTGGATGGCATCACCGACTCAATGGACATGAGTTTGAGTAAGCTCTGGGAGTTGGTAATAGACAGGGAAGCCTGGTATGCTGCAGTCCATGGGGTCACAAAGAGTTGGACACAACTGAGTGACTGAACTGAACTGATGGATATATTAAATACATTTCAAGCTCATAATACTCAACTTTAGAATTTGAGGGGAGTTTTCATACCCAAATTATTGATCCACACAAGTAACGATGGCAGAATATGAACCTTAGAAAACATTGAGTTTGAAATATAATTCAAATATAGATTTTTTTCAAAAAGGCATCATTCTGAGGGTCACAGAACTTGGTCAATATTTTGTGAGCTTTATGCCATTTTCTAGTATCTATGGTAATAGACAACACTGTGCCTTGTGATTCCTATCCTGTGGCCTCAAATTTCTATCTAACTGTTATCTCTTTGCATTTTTTGGCATGTGTAAACCATGCCTCTCCTGCTGGGTTGGTCATTCCTGAGGGTAAATACTGTGCTAGATGCTAGAGTACATCTCCCAGAGTAATTGGTGAGGCACTGTTTTCAGAGAATGTATGGTATGTGATAAAAGTGAACCAACTGTCTGTGACTTGCGACCCAGCCTCATCTAGCCTTCTCTCTCCTACAGCTGGCTGAAGGCCTGGCCACCCAGCAGACTCTTCACAGCCTGCAGCCCTTCACGACCTACTCCATTGGAGTGGAGGCCTGCACTTGCTTCAATTGTTGCAGCCAAGGGCCAACAGCAGAGCTGAGAACTCCTCCTGCTCCACCCACAGGATTGTCCTCTCCGCAAATCCAGATGCTGGCCTCGAGGACAGCCTCCTTCCAGTGGAGTCCACCACTGTTCCCCAACGGTGTTATTCAAAGGTAGTGTGGGAGAGCCAAAGGGAGAAATGAACCGAAATAAGACATGCACACAGACCTTCAGCTTCCCAACATTCTCCAGGAAGACATGCTGATTGAACAGATACCTATAGCAAAATGGGCTTCCCTGGTGGCTCAGACAGTGAAGAAGCTGCCTGCAATGCAGGAGACCTGAGTTTGACCCCTGGGTTGGGAAGATCCCCTGGAGAAGGGAATGGCAACCCACTCCAGTATTCTTGCCTGGAGAATTCAATGGACAGGGGAGCCTGGTGGGCTACCAGTCCATGAAGTTGCAAAGAGTTGGACATGACTGAGCAACTAACACTTCATTTCACTTTATAGCAAAATAGACAAATAAATCGATGTGTGGTCACATTCCTTACAAAGTGTTTCAATCATAAAATCAGCTAAGGATAGAAAGGTGAACAACAAAAATAAGAAACACAAGGATTTCCTAGCAGTCTGGGTGGCTAGGACTGGGACTCCTCCTTACCACTGCAGGAGGCACTAAGTTTAATAGTGTTTCTGAAAGCTCCTTCTAAAAAAATGAAATGGGAGTTTTGCAAAATGGCTTCTCACTAAACATCGTCAGGTTTAAAAGAGAGTTAGACTAATTCCACTGACTGTTTCCTCTTTATGTGCTCATTCTCCTTCCAGCTATGAGCTCCAACTCTACATGGCATGCCCTCCCGATTCAGCCACCCCCTGTGCCCCCAGCCAAACTGAGACCAAGTACACGGGGCCAGGGCGGAGAGCCAGCCTCGAGGGTCTCCAGCCCTACACCACCTACAAGCTGAGGGTGGTGGCCCACAACGAGGTGGGCAGCACGGCCACTGAATGGATCAGCTTCGTCACCCAAAAAGAATGTGAGTAGAAGTAGCTGCCGCCATGTGCGGGAGAGGCGGCAGAGCAGCCAGAGGGGAGGCTTGTCCTGAAGGGAGGGGAAAAGATTTCGCTAAAGGGATTGAGTGTTCGATTCCAGTGAACGCTACTGAGACATCCATGAAGACAACTATCAGGGGAAAATGCCCATTGGATTAAACAGCATGGAGATCAAGAAGGAATTTAGGGAGGACTTCCCTGGTGGTCCAGTGACTAGGACTCCAAGCTCCCAAAGAGGGGGCCTAAATTTGACCCCTGGTCAGGGAACTAGATTTTGCATGCTGTAACCAAAGATCCTGAGTGCCACAACTAAGACCCAATGCAGCCAAATAATTAAAAAAAAAAATGAATTTAGGAAGATTTGTCATGTAGCAATGGGATGAAAACCAATTTAGAGGAAGTTAATGCATGGGTAAGATGAAAATAGACAGTGAAGATGACTTTTTTTAATTTTTAAGCATTTTAATGAACTAATTTTATAATTTTGTTTATCTATTTTTGACTGTACTGGGTCTTCATTGCTGCATGGGCTTTTCTCTAGTTGCAGCGACCAGGAGGTACTATATAGTTGTGGTGCACAGGCTCCTCATTGCAATGGCTTCTCTTGTTTCAGCACACAGGCTCTAGGCATGCAGGCGTCAGTAACTGCAGCATGTGGGCTCAGCGCACAAGCTCAGTAGCTGTGGTGCAGGGGCTTAGTTGCACCACGGCATGTGGGATCTTCCTGGATCAGGGATCGAACCCATGTCTCCTGCATCGGCAGCTGGATTCTTTACCATGGAGCCACCAGGGAAGCCTTATTTATTTATTTTTAGATAATTTTTTGAAAAGTTTGTCACTCCTTTTCCTTACAAATGACATAATCGCTCACATTGCCAGTAAGCACTGAAATCTGGCCCTTCCAGGAAGAACACAAGGGCTCCTGAGTGCAGAAAAGGGCAATTAAATAATTCATTGTGTCCTTATATTTCTATTAAAAAACTCCTTTTCAGAATTGATAAGGTTTATATGTTTGCTTTTTAAAACTGGCAAATACAAAAAGTATTAAGAAGTGCTTATAATCAGAACCAGCTATGTAGTTAGGGGAGTCCACTGGAAAATAAAAATACAGGGTCCCTTGTTCAGAAATCATTAAGAACTTCAAGACAATGACAGCAGAGCATCAGACTAAGTCTGTAATTCTTCTACATGAGGGGCCCTGGGCAGCTGCACGGTTACACACCCATGAAGCCAGTCCTGCTTACAATCCCACTACACCCAGAGGCAACCACCATTAATATGTTGGCATATTTTATTCCTTTAATCCCTTTTTATGCAGCTTTTATTGTGTGGTTGAGATCATACTCTAGTGAAAATTTAGTATCTGATTTTTATACTTGATATTATTTTATTTGCATTTTCCATGGCATTAAAAACTCTTAGCCACCAAGTTAATAGCTGTATAATATTCCATCATGTGAATTAGTTGAGCCATTCCAGTTGTTTCTAATATTTTCCTTTTATAAATGTGGTGAGAAATGAACAAATCTTTGTGTGAATATCTGATTATCTTCTTAAATGGAATTTATCTCCAGCAAGTGGAATTTACTACATCAGGTATTTTAAGTATTTTAAGTTTTTGAACACTTATTGCAAATTTGCTTTCCAGAAACATTGTATCAGATGATAATTTCATTTGACACTGAAGTTTTTAAAAGTGAGAGATACACATTCATGAAAATTCAGTGCCTAATACAAAGGACCTTAGTGTGCCTGAGCAATAATATAGCAGGACGTTAGCCAAAGGTCATTTTTAAAGAGCTTGCTTATTGCTGGCACTGTTCAAGCATTATACAAATAATCCTTACTACAGACCTATGAAGTTAAGTCCTATTATTAACCAGACTTACAAATGAGAAAGCTGAAGTAGGGCTACAGACTGTTCACTACAGTTCCCAGATGCTGTTCACGTCAATTAGAATCTGAACTGAGGTTCCTGGGGCTCTGTGAGGAGCTAAAGCCAGCGCTTCAGTCCTTCTATCTCCCACACTTAGAAAGTGGAAATGTTTCTCTAAGTTCAGGATCACTCAGCTCAGCAGCACCCTCAGTACTGCTGTATTAACCTGGTCAACTAGCCCCCTACTCTCTGTGATAGAGATTTCAGACCTTCTCCACCCTCCTCCAACCCCTCACTGCTCCTCACCCTGTTCCCACATGCCCTCACCATCCTCACCCACCTCTCATTACATTCTCTGCAGAACTCCTTCCGCCAGGAAAGGAAAAGTCATCGATTAGTAATTGGCTCCCTTCCCACCCCAGACAGCCACATGCCCTACATCTCCATGATCCCCATCAGGGACATGGCAGGAAGGGGTGGTCCTTCCATCTGAAATAGACCCTCCTCTTGTGTTTTGACCACCACTTCCATCACTACTGATCACCATTTTTCTATCCCTAATCTTCAGTATATCACTGTTGCTTCTACCCTTCTAATTTTAAAGCAAACAGACTCCATTTCCCTTTTGATTCCTGCCCAGGTTCCTCGCCCCAGAGCACAACTCTTCTAAAGAATGGTCTTCAAGTGCTTTCCCATTTTCTTTCTTCCCACATTTTATTTAGCTTCCTCCCAACTGATTTCCACATCGTCCCTGCGTGAAAATCTCTTCCTAAATTTGCCCTTGACTTCCACACTGATAATCCATTGGGCATTTTTCACCAGTAATCACATTGACTTCTTGGGAACATTCAGTGAGATTGAACCCTCAATCCTTGGTTAAAAAATGGTTCTCCATACTTTGCATGGCAACTCGCTCCCCGTTTTCCTCCTGCCTCTTTAGATGTTCAATTTTATTAATTTTATTTTTTAATATTTATTTATTTGGCTGTATCATGTCTTAGTTGTGGCAATCAAGATCTTCACTGCGTCATGTGGGATCTTTCATTGCAGGGCACAGGCTCTCTAGTTGTGGTGCATGGGCTCTGTGCAGGCTTAGTTTCTCTGCAGCATGTGGGATCTTAGTTCCCTGACCAGGAATTGAACCCATATCCCCTATATTGCAAGGCAGATTCAGTAGTAAAGAATTCGCGTTCCAATGCAGGAGACACAGGAATAGTGGGTTGGATCCCCTGCATCAGGAAGACCCCCTGGGTCAGGAGGAGGAAATGGCAGTAATGGCACTCCAGTATTCTGGCCTGAAAAATCCTCTGGACAGAGGAGCCTGGTGGTCTACAGGCCATGGGGTCACAAAGAGTGGGACACAACTGAATGACTGAGCATGCATGTACCTTCTTGACCTCTGACCAACAGGGAAATCCCTGCTCAATTTTAGTCAACTTTGTTGGTTGATCTTCCACCAATCGAGTTCTTTAAGCTTCAACCCTAAACTTTCTCTGCCCACACTTTCCCCTTCCTCCCCCTTCCCTCTTTTTTCCTTCATCTCCTGCCTCACTTCTTCCCTCTTCAGGTGAGTTCATCTCTTCCAGGGCTTCCATTGCAAAGGCTGACTCCCAAATGATCCCCTTCTCCCCGAGCCCTTGGCTTGAAACCCAGACCCTCATACCCTGCTTTCCTCACCTCTCTTTGAGCTTCTCATAACCAGCTTGAGTTTGGAAGACTCCCCAACAGAGCTTATATCTTCTCCCTTAAGCCTGTGCCTCCTTTAGCCTCATTCTCTCCATTTTATCTCTAGCACTGGGCAGTGTGTCTTAGATACCCAGAATGTGTTGTTAATGGAGTGAGTGAAGGCATCAGAACTTCCTTGACATTAGAGAAGTGGCTAAAGTTTGCAATTAGTACCAAAGGAGAGAGGGTTCTCTTAATCTGCTTACTGGATCCACAGACATGGAAAAATGACAAATGAATAACTGTCACATGGGGTTTAAATACTATTTATGTTCCTTTTAGCTCATTATACAAACTAGCAGAGAGAAAATGTGGATCAGAGAATACAAACCACAAGATGCTTTGAAGATAGTATTTGCAGTTTAATATAAATGTAATCACTTGTACACTCAGTAAAGCACCTGGAGAATCATTAGCAGCATATTCTGCCCTCTCTTCCTAAATTACACCTTCAGTGGGAGAGCAGAGGTGAGATACAAGTGTTTAACAACTGGCCTCTTTGAGAGAAAAATGTCATGACTTGAAGTGCTTGCCAATTTCTACAGTGTAAATACTCCCACTTGACTGATTTTAAGTTGCCAACATGACAACACTGAACACAGAGTTGGGAAGAGATCGTGTACTGTTATATAATATTTCCACCCTCCAGAGACAATAGATGTAAACAGCCTGAAGAGCACAGATATTAAAATGCAAAGTTTTAATATTTATTACTTTTGTTTTAATATGTTTAGGTTTACATGATTTAATTTTTAATTGTGGCTGGGTTCAATAACCAACTCACAAAATTCCTGAATATTTAACAATCAGGATGAACCAGCTCAGAACTGGAGTGCCCCCATAAAGTGAATTAGTAAATTGTGCTCCTTTAAATAAATGCATATTGATTATAACAAAATAACATAGCCTTTGGAGTTAAGCCTGGGTTCAGATCTTTGGTCCCCTACCAGCTGTTGACATTAAGCAAGTTATTTAATGTCTCTGAAACTTAGTCCCTTCCCCTGAAAAATTAGGAGCTAATTCTTACAAGATTGTTTTAAGGAGTAACTGAAAAAAAGTACATCAAGTACTCTATTATACATGCATTGTACTACTTTATTAACATAGTAGTTATCATTTTCTCAATACCCAAATCCATTATTCCTGATTATTTTGATAGTTTGATCACTCTTTTTTTCCTCAGGAAGATCTCTGCATCCTACAAGGCAAATAAAGCCCCTATCTTTCTATTTTCATACTATTTACAAGCCTTCCCTTTATCTATACTGTTACAATGTAGGGGAGAAGGGGAGATCTACAGAAATTAAATGAAAGAGTGAAACCACAACAAATACAATAGTATGTTTCATTGTGATATTAGGCTCAATTTGTGTTAAAAAAAATCAAAATGAAAAAAATCAAAAACCAAAAGCCATTGAAAAATGGCTTGATACTTCTTTTTTCAGTATTTGCAGAAACATTTTCCTCTGTTTATGTAAGCATTTTCCTCTCATCTTATTTTGAAAGATGAGAACCAAATTTGTCTTCCTGGTTTAATCTATGATCACAATAACATAATGATTCCTTATTTTGTTATATTTCCGCACATCAGCAACACATGGATTTGATTTTAAAAGAAAAAAGGATACCAATTTATTTCTACCACTCACATTTTTCCTAAAAGCCAATTTCATATATAGCTGGATCTTAGTGTTGTTACAAATGTATTGATTATTTTGGGGCAAATGAGATCTCATGAAATAAATCTCTTCTGACTTGACAAGATGATATGGTATCCCTTCATTTGTTGCTACCAAAATGATTCATTTAAAAGATGAGCCTCCGTTAAGGCTTATTCTTCCTTTATTTTAGTAAGGAGCTGAAAAATGAAAAGGGAGCATTCCTGCTAAATGCACACAAAGTCACTTCTCTAATCTGATATAATACTTAAGATACCTGAGCTTGATTATATACTAATGTACTGTGCTATTGATTGATTAGTCAGGGCAATGAATTATTATTCTCAAATTGCTATTTGCAAGGCTTTTTAACTATCTTAGAAAACAAACTAACGGTTCAAGAAAAAGCTTTAAAAATAAATGGGTGCCAAAAGAACATAATTCACCATCTAAGCAGTTTGGTTGGGAGAAAAAAATATGTATTAACTTCATCTAGTCCTTGGGGCTTTGTAGCAATAAATATTGATTTGATATGAAAAATAGCTATCCGCTGGAGTTAATAGTGTTAAGGATACTTTACCTGTTAAAAGAAGGAAAATGTAACAAAATGTGAGCTCTGGGGCTATGCTGATGAGCAGAACCATTGTATGTTAATAGTTGTATTGCATAAAACACCATTCTTCATTGATTTTTTTTTTTTTTTTTGGAAAGCAGGTACCACATTGCTGAGAAAGCATTTCACATATGTTCCAGTGATTTTCTTTTCACCCCCAATGCCAGGTTTTTCCTTTAAGCTATGAGGTAAATAGAAAGGGTTCTGGCAAGGGCAAAATTTAAAATGTGTGCTCATATTTGAAAATAAAAAGCATGCACACACACACACTACACATACACCCCACTATTTTTAGAACTTAGAACCTACTCTCAGCTATTTTTAGAACTTAGCACCTCTGCCAGCTGTTTTTAGAACTGACATCCCTCTCGCACAGTGCCGCAGTACCTCGCCCCGTTCTCAGTGGACAGCAACCTGTCCGTGGTGTGTGTGAACTGGAGCAACTCCTTCCTGCTGAACGGGCGGCTGAAGGAGTTCATCCTGACCGATGGGGGACAGCGCCTCTACAGTGGCCTCGACACCACCCTGTATATCCCGAGGACCGCGGACAAAAGTGAGTCTCCTGCCTCCATTTCTCAGTGCGTAAAAACCGGGTTTCCCAGCTTTCCAAGATGCTCGATCTGAAAAGGTGACCCGCAGACATTCAGCATTAACACGTCCTGGGTTAAGTGTCCACTTATGGAAAAATGACTGCTCCGTGTCAATCAGGTTGACCTGCCTGGGGCACTGCGTTTGTGATGCAGTCGTCAGAGCACTGCTTCCGCTGACCTGAGGGCCCCCAGGAACAAGACAGGAGGGCAGCTTGTGTGTGCCAGACAAATAGTACTCACTAGCAGTGTCGTTGTTGTTCAGTTGCTGAGCTGTGTCCGACTCTGCGACAACATGGACTGTAGCACGCCAGGCTTCCCTGACCTTCCCTGTCTCGCGGAGTTTGCTCAAACTCAAGTCTTCTTGAATCACTGATGCCATGAGCAATGGGTGTCCTGAAATAATACACTTTTAGGGACTTTGGAGTTTTTCTTGAGGCACCGCCAGCACAGTCAGGCCACGACCATCTCCAGATATTAAGGACTCTGAGTAAGGGCTTTTCTTAACCAATCTCCATATCTGTTCTTGAAATAATGACCCTCTTCCCTCTAACACCGAATTCCTTCACCCTATTTAATTAATTACATGTGCTTCTGTTTGCCTTGTTTTTAAATTGAAATGAGAAAATGCTTTACAAGATCCTATTTTCTGAGGATCAGCATGGCCATAGAACCAATAGATGAGAGGTCATTTTGAACAATCTGGGTTTATACAATGAATTAATTAGTGGTGGTGGTGGTGGTGTTGTTGTTTTGGTTTCCTTGAAAAGATGTACTATTTATTTTGACTAAAAGGTGCAGGTAACCAACGAGCTCCAGCGTTGCATTTATAGCACTTGAAACTAATCAATAACATTTTTACAACAATCCAGCTACACATTTTCATGGCCACAGTTCTTGGTCACCTGGGCAGCTTGTTGTTATGGGGAGATGGCCTACGGTTGGGAGATTCATGTTCTACCCCTGGCCGGGCCTTTAACCATCTGTGTGACCTTACAAGACTCATTTCCCATGGGGTCCTGAGTACTGTAAGAAGCATTTAGGCCATTTGATTTCCAGGATCCCTTTTGAGCTCTCCTGCTTAGTAAGAAACTCTGGGTCACCCAGTAAAGAAACACCTGTGAGTTTTAAAGAAACAGGTTCAGATCATATGCAGAACAAGGTATACTGTATGTATTGGGTTGGCCCAAAAGTTTGCTTGGGTTTTTTCATAATAGTTTATGGAAAAAACCAAATGAACTTCTGGGCCAACTCAATATTATCCTTTACTCCTCTGATAATTCTTTTCCTTTGCTAGATAACCTCTGAACTTCTTTAGTTCTGTTACTTATATATATGCTATTACTACACTAATAATAGCTGGGGGGAGGTTGATAGTTTTTAACTTTGAAATTAAAGTCTACATAGTAGATAAAACCTCAAAACTTGCTGTGGAATCCTGTTTTTAGACTGTTTCATGTTCTAATACGTTGCGTTTATATATATGTGTGTGTTGTGTGTGTGTGTGTGTGTGTGTGTGTGTGTGTATAAGTATATATACATCTTAGCATAGACTATATGGAAGAAATTGTGTGAAGTGTTGTAAGAATTTGTTTTTAAATCCTCATGAAACTTACATTAGGCAAGGGGTTAGGGTATGCTCTTAAAATGCCAAATCATTGAATTGTAGATGCAGAGATATGACAAAACTTCTCTCCTAATCACAAATGCTGTCAATAAAGAGCCCTATGAATTTGTTTACCAAAAAAAGTGAATTTATAGAGGAAGTTAGAGGAAAGAGAAAATACTCTAATACCAATCTGTGTTGATCATAATGATAATATTCCAGATTCAGGGCCTAAAATGATGAATTTGGGACATTTTTGTCTTGTATCCTCTGTAAAAGATCATGATTGACTGTTAATACCAAGTAATTTAGTTGAAGTGGTGAAATTGCAATTTTTATGGAGCATCTTTTAAATTGAGTTTTCCCCATAATCTTTGCATCTAACATATAAAATAATTTACAATTTCAAAGGGCAAGTTAGAGAAATGCCAAAACTTTTACATTAAAGTAAAATTGAGACTACTATCCTATTTTAAATTCCAGTAAGTAATGCTCTACTTTGTATGCTTATTTAGTTTGCTTAAAAAAAAAATTCAAAAATTCTGAAACACAGGTGTACATACATAGTGTTATTAAAGATAACTTCAATCTATAAAAATAATGAAGTATTATTCTGTTTCCAGACATTACATGTCTGGATGCCATGTAAAATCTCTTGTAACACCTAACGCATAGTGTATTTCATCTTACATAATAGCAGCTGTGGGACAGAGCAGACCTCATTCGATCTTCTTTTAGGAACCCCAATGTTTCCACAAGTGGAAAGATTAAGACCTGAGGGACATGGGGACTTATCCAAGAATGCCCCCTGCGAGCTCATTACCGAGAAGTTAAACATGGTTTTTCTGTAGTCTCCTGGTCCCATGATTTTTCTTTAGCAGTGGTTCTCAAATCTAAGTGTAGATAACAATCATCTTGCTGATTTTATTTATTATATCCTTTCCAGTGCCCTGGTGGAGATTTTGAATCAGATGGGCCTAGAAATCTCCTCTTTAAACAGGTTCTGCCCAGTGATACTGACACAGGGAGCAGGACCATGTGATGAGTAAAACCACATGTGATCTCACCAGTCTAGTCTCCCTAGTCAGGGGGGAGTATGCCTTCCCTGGAGACAGGCAATTAACAGGGTGGGATTTATTCTGACTCCAGCTCTGGGTTGGGTTTTTCTTTGGAGTCAAAGGGAATTGACTTACCCACAGGAATTCCTTACCCTGATCATGAATTTCCCACTTGATGAGTGGAGTCCCTTAAAATGAAAGGGTACTTTGCAAAGAGAAACAGGGATGAAGAGACACCATCTGGTCAGGATTTTCAAGCTCTTCATAACAAAGGAGAAATCTCCTGTCGGTTCATGAATGCAAATTGGGGTTCCATTGCTGAAAGGAGGAAAACTGAAAACCATGTGAAGTTATGGGAGATTCCCAGAGGTATTGTCCAACTAATATCCATAGTCACTTTTAATGTGTATACTCTAACTTTAAAAATATTTCTGTTCCCTTGCATGACGGCACCTTCAAGCAGGAAATTCACACAGACCTCATTTCCATCCAACTGGTGGGAGAGCTGTTTCCCTTTTGAGGATTCCCCTGGACAGGCTGACCTATATCACCCTGAGTCCTCCTGAGCAAGGGGTCCACTGGGACCATCAGATCCACTTCTGGAGTAACAGTCCTGTGCTCCACATGGAGAAAGTTCAACTCTTCTAGCACCTAGGCAAAAACTGTTGTGTTGTTTTTTTTAATCAAACAACACACGTTGGTTCCTAATTAGAGGAATTCCAATCTGCTGGAGCTTGATCAGAATTTTGACACCAACACTTCATTTTAGAGATGAGGCCCAGAAAGGCAGAGGGTCTTTTTTTAGGACAGAGGTATCAGAAAGAGCTAGGGTTGGCAAAGTATATCCCTCGTGGCATTCAAATTTTGTCACCCTCTCTCCCTCCTTGAAACATCCTCACCCCTGCACTGAACACTTCCCCTTTGATCCACTTCCCCTGAGAATGTAGGTGTGAGGACCAAGCAGGCCCATGCAGTCCTTCAAGTGCTGAAAAGGCAGAAGGCCATCCACAGAACAGGTATTTGCAGCTGTGTCTGTCTATCCTTCTTCCTCTTGACCGTTTGTTGTTGTTCAGTCATACAGTCATGTCTGATTCTTTGTGACCACATGGACTGCAGCACACCAGGGCTTCCCTGTCCATCACCAACTCCCAGAACTTACTCAAACCCATGTCCATCAAGTCAGTGATGCCATCCAGCCATCTCATCCTCTGTCATCCCCTTCTCCTCCTGCCTTCAATCTTTCCCAGTATCAGGGTCTTTTCCAATGAGTTGGCTCTTTGCATCAGGTGGCCAAAGTATTGGAGTGTCAGCTTCAGCATCAGTCCTGCCAATGAATACTCAGGACTGATTTCCTTTAGGATTGACTGCTTTGATCTCCTTGCAGTCCAAGGTACTCTCAAGAGTCTTCTCCAACACCACAGTTCAAAAGCATCAATTCTTTGGCACTCAGCCTTCTCTGTGGTCCAACTCTCATATCTGTACATGACTACTGGAAAAACCATAGCTTGGACTATACGGACGTTTGTTGGCAAAGTGATATCTCTGCTTCTTAGTATGCTGTCTAGGTTTGTTATTGATTTTCTTCCAAGGAACAAGTGTCTTTTAATTTCATGGCTTCAGTCATGATCTGCAGTAATTGTGGAGCCCAAGAAAATAAGGTCTGTCACTGTTTCTATTTTTTCCCCATCTACTTGCCATGAAGAGATGGGACTGCATGCCATGATCTTCGTTTCTTGAATGTTGAGTTTTAAGCCAGCTTTTTCATTCTCTTCTTTCACCTTCATTAAGAGGCTCTTTTAGTTTCTCTTTGCTTTCTGCCATTAGGGTGGCGTCGCCTGCATATCTGACGTTATTGATATTCCTCCGGCAATCTTGATTCCAGCTTGAGCTTCATCCAGCCCAGCATTTGGCATGATGTACTCTGCATAGAAGTTAAATAAGCAGAGTGACAATACCCAGCCCTGACATGCTCCTTTCCCAATTTTGAACCAGAGCATTGTTCCAAGTCCAGTTCTAACTGTTGCTTCTCGACCTACATACAGGTTTCTCAGGAGGCAGGCAAAGTGGTCTGGTATTCTCATCTCTTTAAGAATTTTCCACAGTTTGTGCCATGAGCCTTGGCTTTAGAAAAGCAGCTCCCTGGCGCTCTGCTTCATGCCAATCTAATGGCAGCTGCCACAGATCCTGAGGCCTCTAAGCTGGCCCTAGCAAGGGGCTAGGCTTGAGATGATCTTAGACTCTCCTGCTCAGATAACCAGGCTGATGGCAGGATTCCACCACCTTACCCTGTCCTGTAGTGGACCTGGAAGCTTTCCTATCTGCCTGGCCCATTCCAGTTCTCCCAGGGCATTTGAATGATGACTTGCAGAGCTCTTGCTGCTTAACGGAGGGGCCAGAGCACAAGAAGAAACTATATGTTAATGAGTGCAGGCTATTAGCAACCCAACAGAAAATGGGATCTGCTGTCTCAATATCTGATTTGCATAGAAATTCAGAGGAACAGGTCACTTACAGGAAGTGAGGGAAACCTGGATGCACACAGCTATGTGTGTTGGGTGATGAGGTGTCTGTAGCAATATTTATCTTGGTTCCAGCCCCTCACGTGAGCCCAGAAAGGACTTTGCTCCCAGGGCACATAGCTGTGACTTAGGCTTTCACCAGGGTTACTTTGCATGCATGCATATGTGCTTAGTTGTGTCCAATTCTTTGCAACCTCACAGAAGGTTACTTTGATAACCCTCTTGAAAATCTCCTCTTCCTACCTCCAACTGTATTTCCAGGGAATGTGCCAAGGCAGCTGCAATTTCCAACCTGTGAAGTGTCAGCAGGGTCTCCTGGGGATTGTCAGGGTCTCCTTACACCCCGCTAACCCACTGTACCATTTCCCCAGCCTGAGCACAAATGCACCCAAAACAACAGAGGAAGAAGTCACAAATTTGCCTTTTGAAATAATGTTCCCCTTTTCTGTCCTTGGGTTTTGCAGGCCTGGTGCTGACAACTACTGGAGAAAAGAAAGGATCAGGAAGCAAAAGCACGGAGTTCTACAGCGAGTTGTGGTTCATAGTCTTAATGGCAATGCTGGGCTTGATTTTGTTGGCCATTTTCCTGTCCCTGATACTACAGAGAAAAATCCACAAAGAACCATATATCAGAGAGAGGCCTCCCCTAGTGCCTCTTCCAAAACGAATGTCTCCATTGAATGTCTACCCACCCAGGGAAACCCATATGGTATGTTCCTAAAGGCAGCCTCACTTCTCTCCCAGTGGACTAGAATATTTGTTTTTATTTAGAAGGAAACATTTTCAAAACCATAGTAGCAAGGGACTAGATGACAGTTCAGTCTGGCTAAATGTAGGGCCAAGGGAGGCTAACCCTTGAACAGCATTCTCAGCTTTGGCTGCTCATTAGATATTTATATTTTATTTGTTTATTTGGCTGTGCTGAGTCTTAGTTGTGACAATCAGAATCTTCCATCTTCATTAAGGCATGTGGGATCTTTAGTGGCAGCCTGTGGGATCTAGTTCCCCAACCAGGGATCGAACCTGGGCCCCCTGCATTGGGAGAGTGGAGTCTTAGCCATTGGACCACCAAGGAAGTCCCTTGGTTGCACAATAGAATCACCTGATGCTAGAGACAGAATCTTGGTGTGTCCCTGCCAAATTCATATGTTGAAACCCTAGTCCCAAAGGTGATGGTATCAGCGGGGAAGGGCTTTGAGAGGTAATTAGGTCATGAGGGTGCAGCTTCATGACTGGGATTAATGCTCTTATAAAAGAGAGCCCAGGGAGGTCCCCTCTTCCTTCCACCATGTGGGGACCAGGAAGTGTGCCCCCACCACACATTCAATCTGCTGGCACCTTGATATTGGACTTCTCAACCTCCAGAGTTTAAGAAATACATTAGTGTTGTCTCTAGGCCACCCAGTCCATAGTGTTCTGTTATAGCAGCCCTAACGGGCTAAGACATCTGGGAAACTGAAAAATACCAATGCCTGGGCCTTATCCCAGAAATTCTGATTTCATTGGCTTTGGGTGGGACTTGGGGATTGGTATTCCTTTTCTAACTCCAAAAGTGATTCTAATGTGCCCTGGGGGTGAATATGCCCTGTAGTTATGTCAGGGCATAGCAGAGGAGAGTTGTATGTTGAAATCAACTGGAGAATTTACAGGTTATGTTACTGTGCAACTTGGAGGATTAGAGATAAAGGGAAAGATGGAGAGGGATTTAAGTGCTAGCAGTGCTGGGTCTGTCCTTGGCTGTAACACCCTGCACCAGGGTGGATGCATGGCTGTTTGTGACACCAGACCACCCACTGCCAAGACAGAGGTTGGGCAAAGATTCAGGGGCTAAAGGTAACACAGAGGGTGACCCGGGGCGTTGCCCCACAGAGCACTAATTGAAACTGTAAAAGAGACTGATCCCCACGGTACACTCTGGAGTGGGGCTGTGTCTACTTAGGCCAGGAAAGGCTGTAATTTCTAATCTCTCCCAGGCACAAGTCTGCTCTGCACACTGGGTGCCAAAACCCATCTTCCCCCAGTTTGCACTAGACTCTGTGTAAGCTAGTGGCCACCGTGTGTAGCTGACATTCTGATCACCAATTCCAATATGTAGGAGAGGTGTTTCGTACCAGCACCAAATTCTCTGACACCAGCTGTGTCTTCCAGTTCAATTCAATTCTGACGCTATCTACCCAGAAATAGCCTCAGATCCCACCAGAGTCTCAGTCCTACGAGATGCTTGCCTGCTCTGTGTCCCCTTCCTGCCAACTTCAGACAAGTCCAGGTTATGACTTTTGACTACAGATTGGAGGTTCCAGTGACCTACTTCTTCAGCTTTTAAATTCGTTAATGAATTTAACAAATGGTAATAAATTTTCAATTCAATATCATTTTCAAGATCACAAAGCATGAGTTTAGTCCAGCTGGTTTAAGTGCAGGTTTTACTTCTACAGTCAGCCCTACATATCTACCAGTTCCACACTGACACCCACACAGGGCTGGCCATAAGATCTGAGCTTTCTTGGAGTTTGGTACCCATGGAGGGGGCGGTTCCTGGAGCCAATTCCTCTTGGATATGGAGGGACAATAGTATTTACTGGCTTGCAGATTCTTTTATTCTCTGAAATACTAAAAAATAATGTAGTGTCACTTTGGACTAAGCAATTAGTTTCTACTCACTAAGTGGTTTAAATTGCAGAACTCTTTATGTTATGAAAATGCATCTCCAGATAGTATTAATGTGTGGGTATGATTATGCTGTCCTTGGAGAAATACGAAGAATTTATTTTCATTTTAATTTTTAAAATATAGTTGATTTATAACGTGTTGATTTTGTGGAAGAGCAGAGAGATTCAGTTATACATATATATATATTCATTTTCATATTTTTTTCCATTGTGCATTATCAAAGGATATTGAAGATAATTCTCCTGCTGTACAGTAGGACCTAGTTGTTTATCCACCCTATATACAATAGTTTGCATCTACTAATCCCAAACTCCCAGTCTTAACCTCCTCCATATCCCTGCCCCTTGGCAACCACAAGTCTGTTCTCCATGCCCTTAAGTCTGTTTCTGTTTCATAGATAGATTCATTTGTGACATATTTTAGATTCCACCATAGGTATTATCATATAGTACTTGTCTTTGACTTTGGCTTCCTGCACTTAGTGTGATAAACTCCGGGTCCTTTCATGTTACTATAGATGGTATTATTTCATTCTTTTTTTATGGCTGAGTAAATATTCCATTGTGTAAAACAACACATCTTCTTTATCCATTCACCTGTTGATAGACATTTGTTTTCATATCTTGGGTATCATAAATATTGCTGTTATGAACATTGTGGCTGCGTATATCTTTTCAAATTAGAGTTTTGTCTGGATATATGCCCAGGAGTAGGATCACGGGATCATATGGCAACTGTATTTTTAGTTTTTTGAGGAACCTCCATACTGTTTTCCATAGTGGCTGTACCAATTTAGATTGCTACCATGTGTGTAGGAGGGTTCCCTTCTCTGCCAGCATTTATTGTTTGTGACTTTGTTGCTGCTGGCCATTGTGATGAGTGTGAGGTGGTATCTCATTGTAGTTTTGACTTGCATTCATCAAATAATTAGCAATATTGAGCATCTTTCCATGCGTCTATTGGCCATCTGTGTGTCTTCTTTGGAGAAATGTCTATTTAGGTCTTTGGTCCATTTTTTAATTGGGTTGTTTGTTTTTTATTATTGAGTTGTATGGGCCATTTATATATTCTGGAAATTAAGTCCTTGTTGAGCTTACATATTTGCAAATATTTTTTTCCCAGTCCATAAGTTGCCTTTTCATTTGGTTTATGGTTTCCTTTGCTGTGCAAAAGTATATAACTTTGATTAGGTCCCATTTGATGATTTTGGGCTTTTATTTCTATTGCCTTAGGAGACTGACCTAAGAAAACATTAGTACGATTTATGTTAGAGAATGTTTGGTCTATGTTCCCTTCTAAGAGTTTGATGGTGTCGTGTCTTGTATTTAAGTCTTTAAGCCATTTTGAGTATATTTTGGTGCATGGTATGAAGGTGTGTTCTATTTTCATTGACTTGTGTGTGGTTGTCCAGCTTTCCCAACACCACTGATGAAGAGAGTCTCCTTCCCCGTTGTATTTTCTTGTCTCCTTTGTTAATTGACAATAGGTATTTATTTCTGGGCTCTTTATTCAGTTCCATTGATCCACATGTCTTTTTGTGCCAATCTCATATTGTTTTGATTACTGTAGTTTTGTAATAATGTCCCACAACCCACTCTTTGGGTTCAAATAATTTTCTAGGACAACTCAAAAATCCCAGAGAAACATTTCACTTACTGGATCACTAGTTTCTTATAAAACGATATATGTCCATGACAGCTGATGGAAGAGATGTTGCAGAGGGCAAGGTCTAGGGGAAGGACCCAGGGCATCCATGCCCCGAATGCACCACTCTCCCAAAATCTCCATGTGCACAACAACCCAGAAGCCATCTGGACCCCATGTCTGGGCGGGGGGTGGTGGTTATGGAGGCTTTGTTACGTAGGCATGATTGACTGTTATTCGCCATCGGTGATTGATTCAACCCCCATTCTTTCTCTCCTCTCTGGAGAGCAGAGGGTGAGACTGAAAATTCTGACCCTTTAATCAAGAGGTTGGTTTCCCTGGCAGTCAGCACCCAGATTAAGTGCAACCAAAAGTCACTTCATTAACATAACAGAAGACATATTTATCATGTTAATTATTTAGAAAATCCTACGTATTTGAGAAGCCCTGTGCCAGCATCCAGACAAAGATCAAATATGTATTTCTTATTCCAAGGCTTCATCCTAATCTCAAAGAAGCACAATGCCAACAAATGTTTAAACTATCATACAGTTGTACTCATTTCACATGCCAACAAGATAATGCTCAAAATCCTTCAAGCTAGCCTTCAACAATATGTGAACTGAGAATTTCCAAACGAACAAGCTGGATTTAGAAAAGGAAGAAGGACCAGAGATCAAATGCCAACATTTGTTGTATCATAGAAAAAGCAAGAGAATTCCAGAAAGACATCTACTTCTGCTTCATTGATTACACTAAAGCCTTTGACTGTGTGGATCATAATAAACTGTAGAAAATTCTTAAAGGGATGGAAATACCAGACCACCTTGTCTGCCTCCTGAGAAATCTGTATGCAGGTCAAGAAGCAACAATTAGAACCGGACACGGAACAAAAGACTGGTTCCAAATTGAGAAAGGAGTACGCCAAGGCTATATATTGTCACCCTGCTTATTTAACTTATATGCAGAGTACATCATGCAAAATGCTGGGCTGGATGAATCACAAGCTAGAATCAAGATTGCTGGGAGAAATATCAATAACTTCAGATATGCAGATGATACAATCCTAATGGCAGAAAGTGAAGAACTAAATAGCTTCTTGTTTAAGGTGAAAGAGGAGAGTGAAAAAACTGGCTTAAAACTCAACATTCAAGAAATGAAGATCATGGCATCCAGTCCCATCACTTCATGGCAAGTACATGGGGGAAAATGGAAATAGTGGCAGATTTTATTCTATTTTATTGAGCTCCAACATTACTGTGGATGGTGACTGCAGCCGTGAAATTAAAAGACACTTTCTCCTTGGGAGAAAAGCTATGACAAACCTAGATAGTATATTAAAAAGCAGAGGCATTACTTTGCCAAAAAAGGTCTGTATAGACCAAGCTATGTTTTTTCCAGTAGTCATGTATGGATGTGAGACTTGGACCATAAAGAAGGCTGAGCACCAAAGAATTGATGCCTTTGAACTGTGGTGTTGGAGAAGACTCTTGAGAGTCCCTTGGACTGCAAGGAGATCCCACCAGTCCATCCTAAAGGAAATCAATCCTGAATATTCATTGGTAGGACTGATGCTGAAGCTGAAGCTCCAATACTTTGGCCACCTGATGCAAAAAGCCAACTCATTGGAAAAGACCTTGGTGCTAGGAAAGGTTGAGGGCAGGAAGAAAAGAGGGCAACAGAGGATAAGATGTTTGGATGGCATCACCCCCTCAGTGGACATGAGTTTTAGCAAGCCCTGGGAGATAATGAAGAACAGGGAAGCCTGGCATGCTGCAGTTCATGGGGGTCACAAACAGTCTCACATGACTTAGCAACTGAACAACAGATGATTTGAGAAGTCCTGTGCCAGAATCCAGACAAAGATCAGATATGTATTTCTCATTATAAATCAGTTATCACAGCATCATCCAAATTAAGCACAGAAACCTGGTCAAAATGCTTAAGTTTCAAGACTTCATAACACATAAATGAAGGATAGCACTGCCCACCTTCCAGACCAGTTCACTTTTCAAGGACAAAGCAATGAGCAGACTTCAAAGTCCCAAGGAAGTGAGATCACAGCCAAGTAGCAGAAGCCTTGAGGGCACAAGAGAACCACAGTCTCTCAGAGACCCGGGGACTGCGGCTGGTGCAGGAAGCCGCCGCGGGACAGTGACTGGGTGGTGGGAAAGCAAGAAAGATGCTTTCTATCCCCTGGCCGTTGGCTCCCTCGACAACCACGTCCTCTCTCCTCGCTCTGTCCTCCAAGCCTCCTTCCTCCCTGAACACATTTGGGTCCTCGTGTGGGCCAGCTGCTGAATGTATGGCTGCTGAGTGGTCAGTTCAAGCCCGGGGCCACATGCTTCTGTTCAGGGGAGAGTCCTGAGGAGACTCGCCTTGAGGGGCTGGCACTGCAGAGTTTTCCCTTGTTGGACAGTGACGTTCTCTGCACTGATTAGAGAGAGGGGGCCAGGAAGGCTGGAAAGGTCTGTTTAGCTAACCTGGGAGATGACTTGAATCACCCCTGGGACCAATCGAGTGTGTGGAGAAGGTAGACGGAGTGGTCGCTTAGGTACATCTCCTCTATGACACGACCTGAGTTATAGGAGACAAACCCACAGGCCAGTAGCATTCAGAACTGGGTTCAGGTCTCATTTCTGTCCCTCGACCCATCCCTCCAGACAGGCCCCTCTGCCTGGTAGTCTGTCCCGAGGAGGAATCTAGTTTTGCCTCTTGGGTTGAATTAGTGATCAAGAAGCAAGCAGATATTTCTGTGGGCAAGTTAATCAGGATGGTTCTTTTGTGTGGGGTTTTCCTGAGTCTTGTTAAGCATGGTTTTGTCCAAGTGAGGCTCCTAAATATTGGTATCAGCATCACCTGGGAGCAGTCCTGAGTCTCTGAGGAAGAAACCGGAGAATCTGACATTTCCAGCACCCTCAGGAGGTCTGAGCTCAGTGAAGTTTGAAGACAGCCCTCAATAAATGGAAAGATGATTTTGTTGCTGTGAGCTGTGTATACAGTCCTATAGCCAGTAGAACCCACACAGGGAGGTGACTGTGCAATTCCATTTATGCAAGGTATTTACATAGTCAAAGTCAGGGAAGCAAAGCCCAGAGTGGTATTGCCAGGGGCTGGGGGAGGGGGGAAGGGGCAGTTCCATGATCAGGTGGAAAGTTTCAGTGATGCATGATGCAGTTCTAGAACTCTGCTCTACCACATGCTCCTACAAAGAGCAATGCAGTGTTTTTGAGAGGTTAGATCTCTTACTTTAATACAATCAAATTTAAAAATAAATCAGGTGAGGCTACTGATGAGTCTGACAAGACACAGGCCAAGCTACATGTGGGGCCAGACATAGGCTTCAGCTGGGAGAAGCTGACAAATTCAAACCCCTCCTCCTCTGCTCCTGAGAACTTCTGAGTACAGCAGAGCACCACCCCCCCGCCACACCCGCTCCAATCCACTTCTGCTGAGGGTGTTAGACGGAGTGAGGAAGGGAAGGAATAGGAGGCCGGGGGCTGTGGGTCAAGGGAAGTAGCTCTTAGTAGGCAGGGAGGGTGCTACTTTCAGGTCC
Source organism: Okapia johnstoni (assembly GCA_024291935.2). Classification (NCBI taxonomy): domain Eukaryota; kingdom Metazoa; phylum Chordata; class Mammalia; order Artiodactyla; family Giraffidae; genus Okapia; species Okapia johnstoni. The sequence continues at coordinate 57,993,373 of CM044322.1, forward strand.
TGGAGGGTTCGCAGAAGTGACATCTGGGGTATACCAAGGTGCCAGGCAACATTTGCCGGAACCCATTGAATCACAGTTTAATTCTTCCCAGTGGACAAAAGGTCCTTGCAAGCCTGCTCTTCTCAAACCTTATTGAAACTATTCTCATCAAGTTGGAGACTTGGATGAACATTAGCAAATGTTATTCAAACTAAAGAGAAGACACTTTGCATCAGGAGAGCAAAACCAAGAGCTGAAGTAGATGTCCATGGGCTCCAGAATCTGCAGGTAAGAATCTGAACAGGAGCGGGCTGCAGTCACCGCTCAGCTTCACTGACTGACCTGCTTTTCACTTGAGTACTAGGTACCAATGCAACACACACACACACACACACACACACACACACACACACACACACACACACACACACACACACACACACACACACACACACACACACACACACACACACACACACACACACACACACACACACACACACACACCACACCCTCATCATGTGACAAGCTGTGGTCTCAGTTCTGCTGGAATCCTGTCCCAGGCACTCCTGTCCTCTGAACAGCTAAGATACTCTTTGAGGTCAGAGACAAATTGGCAAAAGGATTTTAAGCTCCACCCTGAACAGAGGTAAATGGGTCAGTAGTGCCAGAGAATGAGAGAACTGTTTGTATTGTTTAATGCTAAATTTTTTTTTAACATTTTCAAAATGACACAGCAGAAATTGAGTCCAGCTAAGTTTAAGTACAGGTTTCACTCACATGGTCAGCCCAGGTCTCTACAGGTTCCACACCCACAGACAGAGGGCTGACAGTGGGACTAGAGCATCCTCAAATTTTGGTACAAGGCCAGGGTCCTGAGGCCCATCCCCCCTGTAAATTGAAGGACAACTGTAACATAATTACTGGTTTGAAGATCCTTTCATTCTTTAATAATAAATGTCAGCATGGTGCTAAGTTTCTGCTCACCAAATCTTTTATATTGTAAAACTCTGTACATATCTGAAAATGCATCTCCAGATAGTATTAATGTTTGGATATGCTTATGCTGCCTTTGGAGAAACACAAAGAATTTGGCTTTTGTTTGTTTGTTTTGTTGTATTGAAGTAGAGTTGATTTACAATGTTGTGTTAATGTCTGCTGAACAGCAAAGTGATTCAGTTATACATATATATTTATACATTCTTTTTTGTATTCTTTTTCACTGTGGCTTATCTGAGGATATTCAATATAGTTCTCTGTGCTGCAGAGTAGGGCTTTGTTTATGCATTGTATATAAAATACTGTATATCTGCTAATCCCAAACTCCCTATCCATTCCTCCCCCATTTACCTCCCCACTGGTAAACAAAAGTCTGTTCTCTATGTTTGTGAGTCTGTTTCTGTTATATATGGGTTCATTTGTATTTTAGTTGCATCGTAATTAATATTGTATGATATTTGTCTTTTTTTCTGACTTACTTCACTCAGTGTGATAATCTCTAGGCCCATCCATGTTGCTGCAAATGGCATTATTTCATACTTTTTGTGGCCAAGTACTATTCCGTTGTATATAGGTACCACATCTTCTTTATCCATTGTTCCGTTGATGGACATTTAAGTTGTTTCCATATATTGTAAGTAGTCCTGCTGTGAACATTGGGGCACATGTATTTTTTAAATTTATTTTTAATTGAAGGATAGCTGCTTTACAATATTGGTTTGATTTCTGCCATACATCAACAAGAATTATCCATGGGGGTACATATGTCCCCTTGCTCTTGAACTTCCTTCCCACCTCCCACATTTTCCCACCCCTTTAGGCTGTTACAGAGCTCCAGTTTGAGCTCCCCCAGTCATACAGCAAATTTCCACTGGCTACATGTATCTTTTTGAATTAAATTTTTTTCTGGATATATGCCCTGGGATGGAATTGCTGGATCATATGGTAGCTCTATTTTTAGTTTTTTGAGGACCCTCCATAATGTTTTTCACAGTTGCTGCATCAGTTCACATTCCCACCAGTAATACAAGAGGGTTCCCTTTTCTGTACAGCCACTCTTGCATTTGTTGTTTGTAGACTTTTTAATGATGGCCATTCTGACCAGTGTGAGATGGCACCTCATTGTAATTTTGATTTGCATTTCTTTACTAATTAGTGATATCGACCATCTTTTCATGTGCCTCTTGGCAATCCTTCTGTCCATTTTTCCACTGGATTGTTTGTTTTTTTTGTTATTCAGTTGTATGAGATGTTTGTATATTTTAGAAATTAAGCCATCTTTTGCATTATTTTCAAGCTTTTTCTCCCAGTTTGTAGGTTGTCTTTTTTTTTTCTTAATAGTTTCCTTTGCTATGCAAAAACTGATAAGTTTGCTTACGTCTCATTTTGTTTATCTTTGCTTTTATTTCTATTACGTAAGGAGACTGACTTTTAAAAACCTTTGGTATGATTTATGCTAGAGAATGCTTTGCCTATGTTCTCTTCTAGGAATTTAATGGTATCATGTCTTATTTTTAAGTCTTTGAGCCAAATTTAGCTTATTCTTGTGTATGATATGAAGGAGTCCTCTAACTTCGTTGATTTGCATGTGACTGTCCAGGTTTCCCAAAATCACTTGCTGAATAAACTCTCTTTTCCCCATTGTATATTTTTGCCTCCTTTGTGGAAGATTAATTGACCATAGGTGTGTGAGTTTATTTCTGGGCTCTTTATTCTGTTCCATTGGTCCAAATGTTTTTTGTTCCAATACTAAACACTGTTTTGATTACTGTAGCTTTGTAGTATTGTCTGAAGTCTAGAAAGATTATGCCTTCTGCTTTGTTCTTTTTCTTCAAGATTCCTTTTGCAATTCTGAGTCTTTTATGGTTCCATATAAATTTTACGGTTATTCTTGTTCTGAGAAAAATGACATGGTTAATTTGATAGGGATTGCGTTAAATGTGTAGACTACTTTGGGCAGTATGGCCATTTTCACAAATTTAATTCTTCCAATCCAAGAGCATGAAATGTCTTTCCATTTCTTTGAGTCTTTTTCAGTTTACTTTATTAATCTTTTGTAGTTCTCAGCATATAAATTTGACACCTCCTTGGTGATGTTTATTCTCAAGGTTTTTTTGGGGGGGGGTTTGATGCAACTTTAAAAAAGATTGTCTGATATTTCACTGTTAGTGCAAAGAAATGCAACTGATTTCTGTGTGTTAATTTTGTATCCTTCTAACTTTCTGAATTAGTTTATCAGTTCTAGTAGTTTCTGTGTGGTGTCTTTTTCTAGATATAGTATTTTGTTGTCTGTGTATAATTACAATTTTACCTCTTCCCTACCAATTTTAGTACCCTTTTTAAATTTATCTTTTATGATTGCAGTGGCTAAGACTTCCAGTTCTTCTCTGAGTGGAAGATGTGACAGTGGGCATCCTTATCTTGTTGCATATTTTAGCACAAAGGATTTCAGCTTTTCACCATTAAATATTACATTGGCTGTGAGTCTGTCATAAATAGCTTTTATTATGTTTAGTTATTTTCCTTTTTACATACTTTCATATGGGTACTTTTTAATCATGAATGAATGCTGAATTTTATCAAATGCTTTTTCGGTATCTGTTGAGATGACCATGTGATATTTGTCTTTTCTTTTGCTGGTGAGGTATATCACATCAACTGATTAGCATATCTTGAACCATCCTGAGACACTGCAATGAACCAAATTGCTTGTGCCATGTGATCATTTTTATGTGTTTTTGGATTAAATTTCCTAATATTTTGTTGAGAATTTTTGCATCTATATTCATCAATGATATTGGCCTATAATTTTCTTTTTTGGTAGTGACTTTGGTTGTGGTATCAGGGTGATGGTGTCTTCATGGAATGTTGGAGTGTTCCCTCTTCTTCAGTCTTTTGGAAGAGTTTGAGAAGGATCAATACAAGTTCTTTGTATGCTTGGTAGAATTTGCCTGGGAAGACATCTGGTCCTTGAGTTTGGTTTGTAACTTCTGTTTGTTTATTTAAACTATAGATTCCGTTTCACTTCTAGTGATTGCTCTGTTCAAGTTATCTATTTCTTCTTCAGTTTTGGTACACTTCATGTTTCTCAAAACTTGCCCTTTTCTACTAGGTTGTTGAATTTGTTGGCATATAATTCCTCATTGTATTCTCTCTCTCTTTTTTTTTCATTTCTGTGGTATCAGTTGTCATTTCTCTTCTCTTTCTTCTTTATTTTCTTTGTATCTCCTGTATTTTGGTCTTACTGAGCCTGGCCAGAAGTTTGTCGATTTTGTTTACCACCTTTGCTTACCCAAGAACCAGCCCTTCCTGTTGTATTTTTTCCCTAAAGTTTAAAATCTCTGATTTATTTATTTCCTCTCAGATCTTTGTTGTCTGCTTCTTTCTGCTGGCTTTAGGTTTTGTTTGTTCCTTTCTTAACTCTCTTAGGTGGTGGATTGAATTGTTTGTTAGCGATTTTTCTTGTTTCTTAAAGAAGTTCTGGATAGCTATGGACTTCCATCTCACCAGAACTGCTTTGATGCATCATATAGATTTTGTATGGTTGTGTTTTCATTGTCATTTGCCTCAAGGTATTTTTAATTTCTGCTTTTTTTATCAGAGAAAATTTTTTATTTTTCTTATTTATTTTAAAATAGCTTATTTTGTATTGAAGTATAGCATTTTTGAATGAGGTGTGTGTTTCAGCTGTACAGCAAAGCGATTTAGTTATACATGTTGTTGGTCAGTCACTAAGTTGTGTCTGACTCTTTGAGACCTATGGACTGCAGGACTGCAGGATTTCCTTTAGAATTGATTGGTTTGATCTCCTTCGTGTCCAAGGTACTCTCAAGAGCCTTCTCCAGCCCCATAGTTCAAAAGCATTAATTCTTCAGTGCTTAGCCTTCTTTATGATCCAACTCTCACACTTGTACATGACTACTGGAAAAACCATAGCTTTGACTACATGGACCTTTGTAAGCAAAATGATGTCTCTGATTTTTAATATGCTGTCTAGGTTTATCACAGCTTTTCTTCCAAGGAGCAAGTGTTTTTTTAATTTCATGGCTGCAGTCACTGTCCACACTGATTTTGGAGTCCAGGAAAACAAAATCTGCCATTGTTTCCACTTTTTCCATCTATTTGCCATAAAGTGATGGGACTAGATGTGATGATCTTCATTTGTTGAATGCTGAGTTTTAAGTCAGATTTTTCACTCTCTTCTTTCACCTTCATCAAGAGGCTCTTTAGTTCCTCTTCACTTTCTGTCATTAGGGTGGTATCATCTTCATATCTGAGGTTGTTGATTCAGATATGCTGTGCTTCATCTCAACCAGCATTTCATATAATGTACTCTGCAAATAAGTTGAATAAGCAGGGTGACAGTACACAGCCTTCACTCCTTTAACAATTTTAAACCAGTCCATTTTTCCATTTGTGGTTCTAACTGTTGCTTCTTGACCTGCATACAGAATTCTCAGGAGGCAGATAAGGTGGTCTGGTATTCCCAACTCGTTGTGATCCATACAGTCAAAAACTTTTGTGTAGTCAACAAAGCAGAAGTACATGTTTTTTGGAATTCCCTTGCTTTCTATATGATGCAGCGAATGTTGGCAATGTGACCTCTGGTTCCTCTTCCTATTCCAAACCCATCTTGTACATCTGGAAGTTCTTGGTTCACATACTGCTGAAGCTTAGTTTGAAGGATTTTGTGCATTACCTTACTATCATGTTAAATGAGTGTGATTGTACAGAAGTTTGAACATTCTTTGACGTTGTCCTTCTTTGGGATTGGAATGAAAACTGACCTTTTCCATTCCTATGGCCATTGCTGAGTTTTCCAAATTTGCTTTCAGATTGAGTGCAGCACTTTTACAGCATCATCTTTTAGGATTTGAAATAGCTTTGCTGGAATTCCATCACTTCTACTAGCTTTGTTCATAGTAATATTTCCTAAGGCCTACCTGACTTCACACTCCAGGATTTCTGGCTCTAGGTGAATGACCAAACCATCATGCTTATCCAGGTCATTAGGACCTTTTTTATATACTTCTTCGGTGTATTCTTGCCACCTCTTCTTAATCTCTTCTGCTTCTGTTAGGTCCTTGCCATTTCTGTCCTTCATTGTGCCCATCTTTGCATGAAATGTTCCCTTGGTATCTCTAATTTTCTGGAACAGATCTCTAGTCTTTCCCATTCTATTGTTTTTCTCTATTTATTTGCATTGTTCACTTAAGATTTTCTTGTCTTTCCTTGCTATTCTCTGGAACTCTGCACTCAGTTGGATGTATCTTTCCCTTTCTTCTATGCCTTTCTCTTCTTTCCTCAGTTATTTGTAAGGCCTCCTCAGATGACCTTGCCTTCTTGCATTTCTTTTTCTTGAGGATGGTTTGGTCACTGGCTCCTGTACAATGTCACAAACCTCTGTCCATAGTTCTTAGGCGCTTGGTCTACCAGATCTAATCCCTTGCATCTGTTTGTCATTTGCACTGTATAATCATAAGGGATTTGATTTAGGTCATAAGTGAATGATCTAATGGTTTTCTCTACTTTCTTCAATTTAGGCCTGAATTTTGCAATAAGAAGCTCATGATCAGAGCCACGGTCAGCTCCTGGTCTTATTCTTGCTGACTGTATAGAGCTTCTCTATCTTTAGTTGCTCACTGGTAAAGAATCTGCTTGCCAATGAAGGAGACTCAAGTTCGATCCCTGGTTAAGAAGATCCCCTGAAGAAGTACATGGCAACCCACTCAAGGATTCTTGCCTGGGAAATTCCATGGACAGAAGAGCCTGATGGGCACAGTCTATGGGGTCTCAAAAGAGTCAGACACAACAGCAACTAAACAACAACATATTTGACTGCAAAGAAGATAATCAATCTGATTTCAGTGTTGACCATCCAGTGATGTCCATGTGTATAATTGTCTCTTGTGTTGTTGGCAAAGGGGGTTTGGTATGACCAGTGTGTTTTCGTGACAAAACTCTTATTAGCCTTTCCCTGCTTCATTTTGTACTCCAAGTCCAAACTTGCCTGTTACTCCATGTGTCTCTTGACTTCCTACTTTTGCATTCCAACCCCCTATGATGAAAAGGATATCTTTCTTTTTTTTTTTTTTTGGTGTTAGTTCTGTAAAGTCTTGTAAGTCTTCAGAGAAGCATTCAATTTCAGCTTCTTCAGCATTAGTGGCTGGGACATACATTTGGATTACTGTTATGCTGAATGGTTTGCCGTATCATTATGTTTTTGAGATTGTACCCATGTATTGCATTTTGCACTCTTATTGACTATCAGGGCTACCATATCTTCTAAGGGATTCTTGCCCACAGTAGTAGACATAATGGTCTTCTGAATTAAATTCACTCATTCCGTCCATTTTAGTTCACTGAATCCTAAAACGTCGATGTTCACTCTTGCTATTTCCTGCTCCAGTCAGTCAGTTCAGTTCAGTCACTAAGTTGTGTCCGACTCTTTGTGACCCCATGGACTGCAGCACGCCAGGCTTCCCTGTCCATCACCAACTCCTAGAGATTGTTCAAACTCATGTACATCAAGTCAGTGATGCCATCCAACTGTCTCAGCCTCGGTCGTCCCCTTCTCCTGCCTTCAATCTTTCCCAGGATCAGGACCTTTTCCAGTGAGTCAGTTCTTTGCATAAGGTGGCCAAAGTATTGGAGCTTCAGCTTCAGCAACAGTCCTTCCAATGAATATTCAGGACTGATTTCCTATAAGGATGGACTGGTTGGATCTGCTTGCAGTCCAGGGGACTCTCAAGAGTCTTCTCCAACACCACAGTTCAAGAGCATCAATTCTTTGGGGCTCAGTTTTCCTTATAGTTCTACTCTCACATCCTCACATGACTACTGGAAAATCTAGCTTTGATTAGATGAATCTTTGTTGACAAAGTAATGGTCTCTGCTTTTTAATATGCTGTCTAGGTTGGTCATAAATTTTCTTCCAAAGAGCAAGTGTCTTTTAATTTCATGGCTGCAGTCACCATATGCAGTGATTTTAGAGCCCAGAAAAATAAAGTCAGCCACTGTTTCCACTGTTTCTCCATCTATTTGCTGTGGAGTGATGGGACAGGATGCCATGATCTTAGTTTTTTGAATGTTGAGTTTTAAGCCAACTTTTTCTCTCTCCTCTTTCACTTTCATCAAGAGGCTCTTCAGTTCTTCTTCACTTTCTGCCATAAGGGTGGTGTCATCTGTGTATCTGAGGTTATTGATATTTCTCCCAGCAATCTTGATACCAGCTAGTGCTTCATCCAGCCCAGCATTTGGCGTGATGTGCTCTGCCTATAAGTTAAATAAGCAGGGTGACAGTATACAGCCTTGACATGCTCCTTTCCCAATTTGGAATCAGTCTGTTGTTCCATGTCCAGTTCTAACTATTGCTTCTTGACCTACCTATAGATTTCTCAGGAGACAGGTCAGGTGGTATTCCCATCTCTTGAAGAATATTCCAGTTTGTTGTGATCTACACAGTCAAAGTCTTTGGCATAGCCAATAAAGCAGAAGTAGATGTTTTTTGGAATTCTCTTGCTTTTTCTATGATCCAATGGATGTTGGCAATTTGATCTCTGGTTCCTCTGTCTTTTCTAAATCCATCTTGAACAGCTGGACGTTCACAGTTCACGTACTCTGAAGAAGCCTGACTTGGAGAATTTGAGCATTACTTTGCTAGTGTGTGAGATGGGTGCAATCGTGCAGTAGTTTGAAAATTCTTTTGCATTGCCCTTCTTTGGGATTGGAATGAAAACTGACCTTTTTCAGTCCTGTGGCCACTTGCTGAGTTTTCCAGATTTTCTGGCATATTGAGTGCAGCACTTTTACAGCATCATCTTTCAGGATTTGAAATAGCTCAACTAGAATTCCATCACCTCCACTAGCTTTGTTTGTAGTGATGCTTCCTAAAGCCCATTGTACTTCTCATTCCAGGATGTCTGGCTCTAGGTGAGTGATCACAATATCATCATGGTTATCTAGGTCATGAAGATCTTGTTTGTATAGTTCTTCTGTGTATTCTTGCCACCTCTTCTTAATTTCTTCTGCTTCTGCTAGGTCCATGCCATTTCTGTCTTTTATTGAGCCCATCTTTGCATGACATGTTCCCTTGGTATCTCTAATTTTCTTGAAGAGATCTCTAGTCTTTCTCATTCTACTGTATTCCTCTGTTTCTTTGCATGATCACTAAGAAAGGCTTTCTTATCTCTCCTTCCTGTTCTTTGGAACTCTACATTCAAATGGGTCTATCTTTCATTTTCTCCTTTGCCCTTAGCTTCTCTTCTTTTCTCAGCTATTTGTAAGGTCTTCTCAGACAATCGTTTGGCCTTTTTGCATTTGTTTTTCTTGGAGATGGTCTTGATCACTGCCTCCTATACAATGTCACAAACCTCTGTCCATAGTTCTTCAGGCACGCTGTCTATCAGATCTAATCCCTTGAATCTATTTGTCACTTCCACTGTATAATCATAAGGGATTTGATTTAGGTCATATGTGAGTGGTCTAGTGGTTTTCCCCACTTGCTTCAGTTTAAGTCTGAATTTTGAGATGAGTTCATGATCTGCTCCTGGTCTTGTTTTGCTGACTGTATAGAGCTTCTCCATCTTTGGCTGCAAAGAATATAATCAATTTGATTTCAGTACTGACCATCTGGTGACGTCCATGTGTAGAGTCTTCTCTTGTGTTGTTGGAAGAGCATGTTTGCTACGACCAGAGCATTCTCTTGGCAAATCTATTAACCTTTTCCCTGCTTCATTCTGTACTCCAAGGCCAAATTTGCCTGTTACTCCAGATGTCTCTTGACTTCCTACTTTTGCATTCCAGTCCCCTATGATTAAAAGGACATCTTTTTGGGGTGTTAGTTTCAGAGGGTCTTGTAGATCTTCATAGAACTGCTCGATTTCAGCTTCTTCAGCATTACTGGTTGGGGCATAGACTTGGATTACTGTGATATTGAATGGCTTGCCTTGGAAACAAACAGAGAACATTCTGTCATTTTTGAAATTGTACCCAAGTACTGCCTTTTGGACTCTTATTGACTATGAAGGCTACTCCATTTCTTCTAAGGGATTCTTGCCCACACTAGTAGACATATTGGTTATCTGAATTAAATTCACCCATCCAGTCCACTTTAGTTCACTGACTCCTAAAATGCCAATGTTCACTCTTGGCATCTCCTGTTTGACCACTTCTAATTTACCTTGTTGATTCATGGACCTAACATTCCAGGTTCCTATGCAATATTGCTCTTTACAGCATTGGACTTTACTTCCATCACCAGTCACATCCACAACTTGGCATTGTCTTTGCTTTGGCTCCATCTCTTCATTCTTTCTGGAGTTATTTCTCCACTGATCTCCAGTAGCATATTGGGCACCTACTGACCTGGGGAGTTCATCTTTCAGTGCCATATCTTTTTGCCTTTTCATACTATTCATGTTGTTCTCAAGGGAAGAATACTGAAATGGTTTGCCATTCCCTTCTCCAGTGGACCACGTTTGGTCAGAAGTCTCCACCATAATCCGCCTGTTTTGGGTGGTTCTACAAGGCATGGCTCATAGCTTAGTTGAGTTAGACAAGGCTGTGGTCCATGTGATCAGTTGGATTAGTTTTCTGTGGTTGTGGTTTTCATTCAGATAAGGATAAGAGGCTTATGGAAGCTTCCTGATGGGAGAGACTGACTGTGGGGGATACTGGGTCTTGTTCTGATGGGTGGGGCCATGCTCAGTAAATCTTTAATCTAATTTTCTATTGATGGGCGGAGCTCTGTTCCCTCCCTGTTGTTTGACCTGAGACCAAACTATGGTGGAGGTAATGAAGATATTACAACCTCCTTCAAAAGTTCCCATGCATGCACTGCTGCACTCAGTGCCCCATACCCTGCAGCAGGCCACCACTGGCCCACACCTCCACTGGAGATTCCTGGACACTCACAGGCAAGTCTGGGCCAGTCTGTTATGGGGTGGGGTCACTGCTCCTTTCTCCTGGGTCCTGGTGCACACAAGGTTTTGTCTATGCCCTCCAAGAGTCTGTTTCCCCAGTCCTGTGTAAGTTCTGTAATCACATTCCACTGGCCTCCAAAGTCAAATGCCCTGGGGTTTCTCAGTCCCTTTGCCAGATCCCCAGGTTGGGAGATCTGTTGTGGGTCCTAGAACTTTCTTAACAGTGAGAGAATTTCTTTGGTATAATCGTTCTGCAGATTGTAGGTCATCTGCTCAGCAGCTCAATGGTGGGGGTTAATGGTGACCTCCAAGAGGGCTTATGCCACAGGCTGTGTGACCAGGTAGCTGCACCCAGACAAAAACACCCTATCTCCTGCTTGACCATGTCCAATTTACCTTGATCCATGGACCTAACATTCCAGGTTCCTATGTAATATTGTTCTTTATAGCATTGGACTTTACTTTCACCAACAGACACATCCACAACTAAACATTGTTTCCACTTTGGCTCAGCCTCTTCATTCTTTCTGAATCAACTTCTCTGCTGTTCCCGAATAACATATTGGACACCCACCAACCTGGCATGCTCATCTTCCAATGTTATATCTTTCTGACTTTTCATACTGTTCATGGGTTTCTCAAGCCAAGGATACTGAAGTAGTTTGCCATTCCCTTATCCAGTGGACCACATTTTGTCAGAACTCTCCACCATAATCCATCTGTCATGGGTGGCTGTGCACTGCATGGCTCATAGCTTCATTGAAATACACAAGGAGTGATCCATGTGATTATTTTGGTTAGCTTTCTGTGATTGTGGGTTTTGTTCTGGAGGCTGTGAGACTGTAGTTCTTATTTCTTCTGTCTGCCCTCTGATAGGTGAGGATAAGAGGCTTGTGCAAACTTCCTGATGGGAAGGTTGCATTTCCTCCTCCAGGGGATCTTCCCAACCCCGGGATTGAAACTGTCTCCTGTGTCTCCTGCATTAGCAGGTGGATTCTTCACCATTGCCATACCTCGGAAACCCTTAGTCATACATATGTATATATTAATGCTGTTTCAGATTCTTTTCCTATATAGGTTATTACACAATATTAAGCAGAGTTCTCTGTGCTATACATTAGGTCCCTGTTGATTATCTGTTGTATATATAGTAGTATGTATATGTTATTCACAATCTCCTAATTTATCCATAACTTCCCCTTTGTAACTATAAGTTTGTTTTCTAAGTCTGTGAGTCTGTTTCTTTTTTTGTAAGTAGGTTCATTTATACTATGTTTAGATTCCACATATAAGAGATATCATATGATATTTGTCTTTCTCTGTTTGACTTATTTCACTTTTAGTATGATGATTTCTAGATCCATCAATGTTGCTTCAAATGGCATTATTTCCTTAATTACTGAGTAATAATCCATTATGTGTATGTACCTCATGTTTGTCCATTCATCTTTTAATGGATATTCAGGTTTCTTCCATATCATTGCTATTGTAAATAGTGCTGCAGTTAACACTGGGGCACGTGTACCTTTTCCAAGTATGAATTTCTCTGGATATATGCTCAGGTATGGGAATGCTGGATTATATGGTAGCTCAAGTTTTTTAAGGAAACTCCATGCTGTTCTCAATAGTGACTATCAACAATTTATATTCCCACCAACAGTGTAGGAGGGTTCCCTTTTCTCCACACCCTCTCAAGCATTTATTGTTCATAGACTTTTTGATGATGGCCATCCTTGCTGTTGTGAGCTGATACCTCACTGTACTTTTGATTCACATTTTTCTAATAATTACTGATATTGAGCATCTTTTCATGTGTTTCTTTGGCCACTTGTATATATTCTGTAGAGAAATGTCTATTTGGACCTTCTGCTCATATTCTGATTCTGTGTTGTTGCTTTTTTTTTTTTTTAATATTGAGCTGCATGAACTGTTTATATACTTTGGAGATAACCCCTTGTAGATCACATCATTTGCAAATTTTTTCTCCCATTCTGTGGTCTGTCTTTGTGTCAGTGGTTTCCTTTGCAGTGCAAATCTCTTTAAGTTCAATTAGGTCTTATTTGTTTGTTTTTAATTTTCCTTACTGTAGAAGGTATATCAGAAAAAATCTTACTGCAGTTTATGTCAAAGAATAGTCTGCCTGTATTTTCCTTTGAGAGTTTTATAGTGTCTGGAATTACATTGGGTTTTTTAATCCATTTTTAATTATTTTTGTGTGTAATGTTAGAAAGTATTCTAATTTCATTCTTTTACTTGTGGCTGTCCACTTTTCCCAGCACCACTTACTGAAGAAATTATCTTTTCTCCATTGTATGTCCTCGCCTTATTTGTCATAGAATAGGTGACAGAAGGTGCCTGGGTTTATTTCTGGACATTCAATCCTGTACCATTGATATACATTTCTGTTTCTGTTCCAATACTGTACTGTATTGTTTACTGTAGTTTTTGTAGTATAGTGTAAAGTCAGGTAGCCTGATTTATCCAGCTCCATTTTTCTTTCTTATGTTACTTTGGCTATTTGGGTTCTGGTTCTGTGAAAAATGCCATTGATAATTTGATAGGAGTTGCATTGTATCTATAGATTGCTTTGGGTAGTATAGTCATTTTCACAATATTGATTCTTCTAATCCAATGCTATACTATATCTCTCCATCTCTTTGTGACGTCTTTGATTTCTTTCATCAATATTTTACAGTTTTCTGAGTACAAGTCTCTTGCTTCATTAGATAGGCTTATTTCTAGGTATTTTATTCTTTTTGAGGCAGTGGTAAATGGGATTGTTTCCTGAATTTCTCTTTCTGATCTTTCATTGTTAGTATATAGGAAGGCAAGAGATTTCTTTGTATTAATTTTGTAGCCTGCCATTTTACCAAATTCTTTGGGCTCTAAAGATGACATCTTTAGAATTCTGTACATATAATATCATATCACCTGCAAACAGTGACAGTTTTATTCTTCTTTTCCAATTAGGATTCTTTTCCTTTTTCTTCTCTGATTGCCATGGCTAGGACTTTCAAAAGTACGTTGAATAATAGTGGCAAGAGTGGACATCCTTGTCTTTTCCTGATCTTAGAAGAAATGCTTTTAGTTTTTCACCATTGAAAATTATATTTGCTGAGCATTTGCCAAATATGGTCTTATTGTGTTGATACTGGTTCCCTCTGTGCCCAATTTCTGGAGAGTTTTTTTATCCTAACTGGGTGATGAATTTTATCAAATGCTTTTTCTATTGAGATGATCATGTGGTGTTTGTCTTTTTTGATGTGTCATATTTCATTGACTGATTTACACCTGTTGGACCATACTTGTGACCCTGGGATGAAAACAAGTTATTCATGGTATATGATATCTTTTATGTATTGTTGGATTTGGTTTGCTGATATTTTGTTGAGAATTTTTCTATCTGTATTCATCAATGATATTGACCTATAATTATCTTTTTTGGTAGTGACTTTAGTTGTGGTGGGGCTTCCCTGATAGCTTAGTTGGTAAAAAATCTGCCGGCAGTGGAGGAGACCCTGGTTCAATTCCTGGGTCAGGAAGATACGCTGGAGAAGGGATAGGCTATTCACTACTGTATTCTTGGGCTTCCCTTGTGGCTCAGCTGGTAAAGAATCCACCTGCAATGCAGGAGACCTGGGTTTGATCCCTGGGTTGGGAAGATCCCCTGGAGAAGGGAAAGGCTATGCACTCCAGTATTCTGGCCTGGAAAATTCCATGAACTGTATAGTCCGCGGGATCACAAAGAGTTGGACATGGCTGAGTGACTTTCACTTTCACTGGTTGCGGTATCAGGGTTGGTATCGTCATGGAATGCCTTTGGGAGTGTTCCCTCCTCTTCAGAATTTTGAAAGAGTTTGGGAAGGATCGATATGTTATTCTTTGTATGTTTGGTAGAATTTGCCTGAAAAAACATCTGGCCCTGGAGTTTTGTTTGTAAGGAGTTTTATTTAAATTACAGATTCTGTTTCACTTCTAGTGATTGGTCTGTTCAGGTAATCTATTTCTTCTTACTTCAGTTTTGGCACACTGTGTTTCTCAAAACTTGTCCATTTCTTGTATGTTGTTGAATTTGTTGACAAATAATTCTTCAGAGTTTCCTCTTGTTTTTTTGCATTTCAGTTGTCATTTCTCCTCTTCCTTTTCTTATTTACTTTGCATCTCTTTTATTTCCTATACCTTTAAAATCACTAATTTATTTATTTCCTATCTAACCTTTTTTATCTGCTTGTTTCTGCTGACTTTAGGTTTTGTTTCTTCCTTTCCCAATTGTCTTAGGTGGTGGGTTAAGTT
Organism: Okapia johnstoni; assembly: GCA_024291935.2. Classification (NCBI taxonomy): domain Eukaryota; kingdom Metazoa; phylum Chordata; class Mammalia; order Artiodactyla; family Giraffidae; genus Okapia; species Okapia johnstoni. The sequence continues at coordinate 58,008,567 of CM044322.1, forward strand.
GTTTATTAGAGGTTTTTCTTGTTCTTAAAGAAATTCTGTATAGTTGTGAACTTCCATCTCACCAGAACTGCTTTTGCTGCATTACACAGATTTTGTATGGCTGTGTTTTCATTGTCATTTGCCTCAATGTATTTTTAACTTCTTATTTTTGTGTCTTTCACAGAAAAGTTTTTATTTTCCTTATTATTTTAAAATAGTTTATTTTATACTGAAGTATAGTTGATTTACATTGATGTGTTAGTTTTAGCTATACAGCAAAGTGATTTAGTTATACATAGTACATAGTGCCAACATTCGCTGGATCATAGAGAAAGAAAGGGAATTCCGGAAAGACATCTACCTCTGTTTCATGAACTACGCTAAAGCCTTTGACTGTGTGGATCATAACAAACTGTGGAAAGCTCTTAAAGAGATGGGAATACCAGACTGTCTTACCTGTCTCCTGAGAAACCTGTATGCAGGTCAAAGAAGCAACTGTTAGAACCCTGTATGTAACAACTGATTGGTTCAGGATAGAGAAAGAAGTATGACAGGGCTGTCTGTTGTCACCCTGTTTAACTTACATGCTGAGCACATCATGAGAAATGCCAGGCTGGATGAGTTACAAGCTGGAATCAAGATAGGTGGGAGAAACATTAACAACCTCAGATATGCAGATGATACCACTCTAATGGCAGAAAGCAAAGAGGCACTGAAGAACCTCTTGATGCAGGTGAAGGAGGGGAGTGGAAAAGCTGGCTTAAAAATAAATATTAAAAAAACTAAGATCATGACATCCAATCCCATCACTTCATGGCAAATAGAAGGGAAAAAGGTGGAAGCAGTGACAAATTTTTCTCTTCTTGGGGTCTAAAATCACTGCAGATGGTGACTGCAGCCATGAAATCAGAAGACGATTGTCTCTTGGCAGGAAAGCCATGACAAACCTAGACAGTGTGTTGAAAAACAGAGACATCACTCTGCAAGATAGGTCTGTATAGTCAAGACTATGGTCTTCCCAATGGTCACATACAGTTGTGAGAGCTGGACTGTAAACAGGGCAGAGCACCAAAGAATTGATGCCTTTGAACTGGAGAAGACTGGAGAAGACTCCTGAGAGTCCCTTGGAGATCAAACCAGTCAGTTTTAAAGGAAATCAACCCTGAATGTTCATTGTAAGGACTGATGCTGAAGCTGATAGTTTGGTCACCTAATGCGAACAGCCAACTCATTGGAAAATTCCCTGATGTTGGGAAACATTGAGGACAGAAGAAGAGCGTGTCAGTGAGATGGCTGGATGGCATCACTGATGAAATGGACATGAACTTGGGCAAACTTCAGGAGATGATGAGGGACAGGGAGGCCTGGTGTGCTGAAGTCCATGGGGTCACAAAGAGTTGGCTACGACTGGGTGACTGAAAAACAACAGTACATATATTAATGCTGTTTCAGAGTCTTTTCCCAAATAGGTTATTACGGAGTATTACATTGAGTTCCCTGTGCTATATATTAGGTCCTTGTTGATTATCTGTTTTATACATAGTAGTATATATATGTTAATCATAACCTAATTTATTCCTACCCATAATTTTCCCTTTTGTAACCATAAGTTTGTTTTCTTTTCTAAGTCTGTGAGTCTGTTTCTAAGTTCATCCGTATCATGATTAGATTCCACATATAAGAGGTATTATATGATATTTGTCTGTTGGCTTACTTCCCTTAGTATAATGATTTCTAGGTCCCTCCATGTTCCTTTAAATGGCATCATTTCCTTCTTTAATGGCTGAGTAATATTCCATTATGTACATATACCACATCTGTTGATGGACATTCAGATTGCTTCCATGTCCTGGCTGTTGTAAACAGTGCTTCAATGAACACTGGTCTGCATTTACTTTTTCCTAGTATGGTTTCCTCTAATAAATGCCCAGGTGTGTGAATCCTGGATCATATGGTAGTTCTAGTTTCTTAAGGAACCTCCATCCTGTTCTCCATCATGGCTGTACCAATTTGCATTCCCACCAGCAGGAGTAGGAGGGTTCCCCTTTCTCCACAACTTATCAAGCATTTATTGTTCACAGACTTTTTGATGATGGCCATTCTGACTGCTGTGAGGTGATACTTCATTGTAGTTTTTATTTTCATTTGTCAATTAGTAATAGTCATAGTCAATTAATAATTAGTGATATTGAGCATCTCGTCATGTTTTCTTGGTCACCTGGATGTCTCCTGTAGAGACGTGTCTATTTGGATATTCTGTCCATATTTTGATTGTGCTTTTATTTTTTTATTGAGCTATATGAGCTGTTCATATCCTTTGGAGATTAATCCCTTTCTGGTCACATGGTTTGCAAATATTTTTTCCCATTCTGTGGTTTGTCTTTTTGATTCCAGTGGTTTCCTTTGCTGTGCAAACCTTTTTAGTGTAATTACATCTCATTTCTTTGTTTTTAGTTACCTTACTCTAGGAGGTATATATGAAAAGATCTTGCTGCATATATGAAAAGATTCTTGCTTTTCTCAAAGAATGTTCTGCCTATACTTTCCACCAAGAGTTTTATAGTGTCTGGACTTACATTTAGGTCTTGCGTTTTGAGTTATTTTCATGTATGGTCTTAGAAATTGTCCTAATTTCATTCTTTCACTTGTAGCTGCCCATTTTTTCCTAGCACCACTTATTGAAGTCACCATCTTTTCTCATTGGTATATTCTTCCCTCTCGTCATAGATAGGAGATGATAGGTGCACGGGTTTATTCATAGGCTCTATCCTGTACCATTGATCCATATTTCTGTTTTTGTGCCAGAAGTGTACAGTTTTGATTACTGTGGTTTTGTAGTATAGTGTAAAGTCAGGGACCCTGATTCCTCCAGCTCCATCTTTCTTTCTCAAGATGCTTTGGCTATTCAGGATCTTTTGTGTTTCTATATAAATTCAAAAATTTTTGGTTCTAGTTCTTTGAAAAATGCCACTGGTAGTTTGATAGGGATTGCATTACATCTATAGACTGCTTTGGATTGTATAGTCATTTCACAATATTGATTCTTCTAAGCCAAGGATATGCTGTATCTCTCCATCTGTTTAAGACATCTTTCTTTCATCATTATCTTATAGTTTCCTGAGTCCATTGCTTCCTTAGATAGGTTTATTCCTGGGTATTTCATTCTTTTTGATGCAGTGGTAAATGGGGTTGTTTCCTGAATTTCTCTCTCTGATCTTTCATTGTTAGTGTATAGGAATGCAAGAGATATCTATGTATTAATTTTGTATCCTGCAACTTTATCAAATTCATTAATAGGTTCTAAAAGTTTTCTGGTGGCACCTTTGAAATTTTCTATATATCGTATCATGCCCTTTGCAAACAGTGACAGTTTTGCCTCCTCTTTTCCAATTTGGATTCTCTTCATTTCTTTTTCTTCTCTGATTGCTGTGACTAGGACTTTCAAAAAGTGTGTTCAATAATAGTGGTGAGAGTGGACATCCTTGTCTTTTCCTGATCTTAGAGGAAACACTTTCAGTTTTTCACCATTGAGAATGATGTTTGCTATGGATTTGTCATATATGGCCTTATTATGTTGAGATTGGTTCCCTGTGCCCACTTTCTAGAGTTTTTTTAATCATAAATGGATGATAACTTTTATCAAATGATTTTTCTGTATCTATTAACATGATCATGTGGTGTTTGTCTTTTCTGATATGGTGTATTACCTGGATTGATTTACATATGTTGAACCATCCTTGTGACTTTAGCATGAATCCAAGGTGTTCATGGTATTTGATCTTTTTTATGTATTGTTGGATTCTGTTTGCTAATATTTTGTTGAGAATTTTTGCATCTATATTCACCAATGATATTGGCCTGTAATTTTCTTTTTGGTGGTGTCTTTGTCTAGTTTTGGTATCAGGGTGATGGTGGCTTAATTGAATGTCTCTCGGAGTGTTCCCTTCTCTGCAGTCTTTTGGAAGAGTTAGAGAAGGATCAGTGTTTTATTAAATTTTTCTTTGTATGTTTGGTAGAATTTGCCTGTGAAGCCATCATGGGAACTGTGGAAGCCTCCCAGCCCCACCTGTGTGTACATACTGCAAAGCCCATAGCTGCTGAGGCCAGAATGGTGCCAGGCATGGGAACACCTACTGTCCTGCTCCCAGAGCTCTTAGAGGCAGCTTGATGAAAGAGGCTGTTATGGCAGGCCGTGCCCACCCCTTCACATGGCCTTTAGCAATGGTACTTTGCTGCTGTGGTGGGCCCAGGATTTTTCTGCATACAATCACACTTTAGCCCCTTCAGGCTGTCTCTGTGTAGCCAACCTGTGCTCTCCCTGGGTCCGTCCTGAACCCGTTTCAGCACCCAGCCCTTGCACGTACAGGCATCTTGGGCTGCATACTGCAGCAACGTAGCACCAATCCTCTTTGCTGGTCTCTCTGTCTTCTGCCTGCTGCCACCATAGCCAGAGCACCAGTCAGTACGTGCTCTTCTGAGTCTCAGAAGACTGTCCAGTCTCTGTCCAGACTGACCTCCTGGCCAGTGAAGGGGCTTCCCAGGGCGCAGGAACAGTTTCCTCTCCCATGGCTCCTTCCCAGGGGCCAGTTCCCATCCCAATTCCTTTTTCCCTTGGTTATGTGGAGTTCTTTCTTGCACTTCTGGGTGTCTGTATCTACTGCCATCATTCAGTAAGGTATCACGTGAGAATCCATCCACATGTAGATGTATTTCTGATGTATTTGTGGGAGGAGGTGAGACCCAAAGTCCTTTTATTCCCCCATCTTGATTCTTCCCTCCATAGAATTTGCTTTTAAATGTTCCACAGACTGATACTCCACTTTTTGTTTTCAGTTTGACTCTGTGGCTGATGTATCTGATGTGTCAAGCAATGTTACCCTGAAAAGTTACACTATGCACTTTGAGGTACCTCTGTGTGCTGTATAATGCATGATCTCTGCATGGTGTGTCCACTGCACGACGATAGCCGAACAGTTTGGTTAAATCAGCTCAATTAGAACCCTCAGATGTTTAGAGCAGCTACATTTCTTAATGGCACATTCTAGAACCTAATCCTAGACTGCTTTTCTTTCTGATGTGTTTTGGGTCCTCTTTATTTTGGAGGCTGCAACAAGGGGAACAAGGTGGGATGAGAAAAGAGGGAGGGAGGGAGGAGTCAATTTCTGTACATAAACCCAGGAATTTTAAAGTGAAATACAACTGTGCTCACTTAGTGAGTGACCATGAGAGAATACTGCTCTTTCCTCTGGGGAAGGGAAGTTGTCAAGGAGGCTCTGTGCTGACGGCCATGAAGAGCTTACCTTGCTACCCCTCAGCCCCACTCTACTGTTTTGCAATGTAGCAGCCCTGTCCACAGGGGAACATAGCCAGTGCCCCTGCCAGTACATGAGCTCTTGGAGGCACCAAGGACACCAGCTATCTAATAAGACCCTTAGCTTATTATCTCACTTTACCAGGAAGTTGTGGGCTACAGTATTCCTGATGTTCTCAATTTTGTAGGATATGGAGAGTGTTCCCTTCATTGACAATGTGTGACAGATGATTTTCTATCTTGCTTAAAGCCCATTTTCTTTAGACCTTAGTAACCAACAGCAACTTTCTCTTCAGGGTTTAGCTGATACCAAAATCCCCCGGTCTGGGACACCTGTGAGCATTAGGAGCAACCGAAGCCTGTCTGTTCTGCGCATCCCAAGTCAGAGTCAAGTCAGTCAGACCTATTCCCAAGGCTCTCTCCACCGGAGTGTCAGCCAACTCATGAACATTCAAGACAAGAAGGTCTTGATAGACGACTCACTGTGGGGAACCATCATGGGCCATGACAGCGGACTGGTGAGTCATTTCCTCATCAGGAGCCTCTGTTAAACACAAGTATGTTGATAAAGAGGTGGCATGGTTTCCTGTACCCTGCTGAACGATGATCTCCAGAACACTCACTTCATCCCTCTGACCACTTACCCAATTATTTTGTAACGACATGTTTACCTGCTTGAGTAGTGGGGTAGAAACTGTCTTTTGGTACACAACAGAGGCTCAAAAAATACATTCATGTGTAAGTGAAGAGATGAAGAGGTTCTACTTCATTAACTTGGGCAGGACATGACTGAACAAACTGGAATAGGCCTAAAGGAGGCATAAAGTACAATCTCCTATTTTACAAAGGAAAATAAAGATACATATTTTCCTTCTGGTTTATGGTTAGAGGAGAAAGATAGTCTCTCAATAGAATCTATAGTTTCTTTTAAAAGAACTCAGAAAATTATGATAAATACGAGCATAGGTATGTATGAACTTCACTTTTCATAATTTCGGCCCAGGGGATACAAAAAGTTAACCTCATCATTATCTAATACTTTTTTGAGTCCCTAGCTCTGGTTCTAAATTTGAACTCTCACTCACCTCTCTCTCTCCCTAATTCTCACTTTTCCTTCACTGAAAAGTTGATGATTTTCATTAAGACTTCCTCAACTAATGGCAAGAAATAAACTTTCATGGCTCCAGATTTCAATCACACACACAAAAAAATCAAATTCATAGTCCTTCTGGTTTGTTAGAATGATGATATATAGTAAGGACTTTATAAAATCATGGGCCTATTTGAAGTTGTGATGACTACTGAATTCCATGACTCCATTTCAGATGTGACGTTTCTATGTCAGGAATACTATTAGGTTGAAACAAAGAACTGTTAATTGATCGTATTTGACATACAAAGTTGTGATTTCATATAGTTCAATATATTACATTGAGGGCTAGATTCACGTGTGCTCTTACCCAAGGACACACATCTAATAGTAATTTTTTTTGGAACTGGGGATCTTAAAAGCACTGACTACAGTGCCCCCATTCTATTGTACTATGCTGACATTTTTGCTTACTTTTGACCATACTAATAATAGGCATTATGCAAAGCAATTCAGTGAAAGCTTTTTAAGATATCCATATGTGGCAAATTATCTGTTCCCTATAACATTATAATCAGTATTACTAACCCTATTCAATAAAAAAAAAAATACAATAAGAAGATAGGACACAATGAAGCACAATAGCTTGCATTCTGGCTCTTCTGCTTCAATTCTGAACTGAATCATATGAAACCTCCCCACTTTCGGATGAGAAAACTGAGGCTTCCACGGTGCCATGTCTTAACCTCTTAATGCTCAAAAGATACACATTTTGTGTAACACTATTGCCAGCAAATATCCTAACCAGTGATGACTGGTGTCTTTTCAGTATGTGGATGAAGAGGACCTGATGAATGCCATCAAGGGTTTCAGCTCCGTGACTAAGGAACACACCACATTCACCGACACCCACCTGTGAAGGATGGGAAACTGTAAGACATAAGCTGGAAGCAGGCCCCACACCCCATCTCCACTGGGTTATCAGACGTCATAAATGCTAAAAAGCTATTGCTTGTTATGCTATAATCCTTTAAAGAAATGAGTGTTTTTGAAATTCCCTAAGAGGTCTAAGTTGTTTTTCTGGCGGTCTAAAATGAGGGGTTTCTGAAATTTTATGTCCATGTGAAAATGCTTATTTTGCTCTCCTTATTTTGAGGACACTAAACAAGCATGTAACTGTCACTTGGCTGTTTGGCAGTGACACCACTATTTAAAGGAATAATCAGTGGTGATTTCAGGTTGGCCCACAGTTGCTACAGGTAAGTTACTGATTTAAAAACTAAGGGGTTCTTCTGAGAGGATGTCATTGCCGCTGCTTTGAGTAGCAGAGCATTGCTTCTGCTCTGTCCCCTATGTTCATGGAAGTTGAAACAAACCTGTGAGGAACAGTTCTAGTAACAGCTGCAAAATCAAAGCCCAATGTCAGATCAAACCGAAACACTCAGAGGAAAACAAATTCTGCATTGAGGCTACACATTCGACTGTGGTTTCTGTTTGATTATAATGTTTAGGGGTAAGTACTTACCAAACCACATAAACTTATAAATGTCTGTTCTTACATGTATGAACCTTCTAAAAATCTAAGGAACAAACAGCTAACTTATATATTTCAAAGAGAAAAATGAACTGTTTTGATATTTTACACAGTTTTGAAACTCCAGTCATTCCTTTTTAAAGAATTCCATCAATTCACTGAATACCCAGAAATACCTTCAACTTGGCACATTCTTTATGGAAACTACTGTTTTATTTGCATTTTTAACTAGCCTACATGGAATTAAAGAAAAACATTTATGTTCCTTCCAGCTTTGAAAATTTTTTAAATAACACATATAAATATAGGAATATACATGTTTCATATATCTGTCCTACATTCCTTCATTTCAGAGAACCACTAGAATCACTAAGAGCAGAAATTGGTACTTTAACTGTTAAAGTGACTCGTGACCAATTTCCATGAGTCAAAAAAGTTTTTGTTATTTACTCTGTTTGGATTAGAAAGTTATTGGTAAGTCCTACCTCAAGAAACATTTTCCTCCCCAAGTAAACATAAAATGAAAGGTATTTAAGTTTATTCTTCACAGAAAACAATGTAAGAAAACCTCTTCTTCATCCTTAAAGGTCCTAATGACTCTAGGAAGTTAACTTTTGAGTCTGTATGTCTTGAACACAACTGTCGGACGTATTTTGTGAATTACATTCAGAGATAAGTAGATTTCCCCAAGGCTGAGCTGGCAAAACTTGGAGCACTAGGAATAACCTTGCTTATTCTGCCTGAAAATGAGGAATCACCCTAACTGTCCAGCAGTCAAAGAAACACTGTGGACTTTGAGGGCACTGAGACTTTATCCAAATTTGCAAAAGAGCAGCTCCTCAGAAAGACCAAGTCCTGGACAAGCCTTGCCAACCGTTAAGTGTCAAAAGCGCAGACCAGTGTTAAGCCCAAGTTCTGCCCCCTCGTTAGAACTGCTATAAACGAATCTGAAATAACTGTGCATGTCTGGCAGGGGATATTCAAATTATGTATTTTTCCTCGCCAAAAGTTTTATACCTTCTGACATGGAAACAGGATTGGCTAATTTAGTTTACAGGTTTCAATTCCCATGTGTCGGTTTGGTCAGTTAGCTGTTTAAAGCGGGCACAGATGTGCCTTGACAGAGGCTGAGTTTCTGTACACAGAACATTGTTCCCTCCTGGTCCCGCGTGTGCATCCTTATCCTTGGTCTATGCCCCTGCAAATATGATGAGCGAGTTATGGGTGGTGGATTCAGGAGAATGAGTACATACTCACTGCTGAAAAGTTAACTAGACACCATCACCACATTCTAAAACTTGAACACAAAAAGAATTGCAAGGGTCTTATCTTGAAATTTTCTCTACTTAATCATCTATTTAGACATTTAGTCACTGCATGAATTCATTAGCTGACTCGTTAACATTTTGATCCCCTGGCTCACAGTGGACAGAAGCCTGTATGGCTTCTACCCACACCACCCCCACAACACTCTGAATATGACTTGTGTTGATTTCAGAGAAGCACATGATGTTGTCTTGCTGCTTTTGGTGATTCTGTGTGCCAAACTTCCATTCAACAGTCAGACTCACCACTAGATATTCTAATTCAGCTGGTCTGGGGTGGCGCTGAGGTGTCAGTACTTTTTAAAAGCCTCCAGATGTTCATAATGTGGAGAACCAGTTTTGTAAAGAACCTGGAAGAACACATGCTGTGCACTGGGACTCCGGTCCTTGTCCACTTCTCCTTCACAGAGACGACACCAGGCAGCCCTCTGTAAATCTCCTGACTCTGGTCCCATCACATACTCAGCTTCAATTTTAAGATCTGCTTTGTTGTGTCTAATAGTAACTGTTTTGATGAGAGCGCACAGCTACGCTTGTATAAGCTCTGCTAAGAACTGTACTTATCGATGATCTATTGTCATTTCTACCTGAATGTGAAATCTGTTATGGTACCTTATGCTGATATAAAAATCATGTTGGCATCAATATAATTCAACCTGAACAACCTGTAAATAAAACATAGTCCAGGTGGAATAATTCAGTGAGTAGGAACTTAATTATGTCACACATGAATAGTAGTTTATTTCCAATGAACAGGTATCATGTAAATTAATCAAAAGGTGGTTTGCTTAATAAATATTTAACTGTGAACCAAGTTTGATTTAATATATTTATGAAAAAATACTCTTAACAGCTCTGGGTTGTATTTACAGTTTACACATAATGATAAAGGTGAGCCCATAAGAAAACAGGATATTCTGAATAATCGATGTACATTAGAATCAATGTAACACATTTTGCAAAACATGAGTCCCAACCGGCAGAGATACATGTTTAGCAGATAACCTCAGGTGGCTCTGATATGTAAGCCTGGATGAGAAAGCCACGAAAAGACCACGGGCTGCAGAGACAGATGTGGGTTCGTGAGGTGGCTCAGTAGCTAAGGAGCCTTGTGGTGAAGCTATTGATCCTCAGAGGGCCTCAGTAATCTCATCTTGAAAGAGGATAACAGTACTTATCCGGTTGACCTGAAAATACTTATTTCATAATTACTGGGGAAACTTGACACCATGAGAATTATAATTCTGTTGTTTTTCATCTGTCACACAAAGTATATACATAGATTCATTTTTTTTTCCTTCACGTTTGTGTTTTGCAGTTTTCCTGTAGCTGATTTCTAATCTTATAGCATTGAGGCTGGGAAAGATACTTGATTACAATTTCAATTTTCTTCAATTTACTGAGGCTTGATTTGTGATCCAAGATGTGATCTATTCTGGAGAATCTTCTGTGTGCACTTGAGAAGAAAGTGTATTCTCCTGCTTTCGGATGGAATGTCCTATAAATATCAATTAAGCCTATCTAAGCCACTGTGTCATTTAAGGCCTGTTTCCTTACTAATTTTCTGTCTGGATGGACAATCTGCCCATTTAGGTAAGTGGGATGTTCAAGTCCCCCCAGTATTATTGTGTTACTGTCCATTTCTCCTTTTATGTCTGTTAATGTTTGCTCTGTATTTTGAAGTTTGCCTTTACCAGTGAGCTTTCCCATTGGTAATTTTGTTTCTAGTGTTTTGGGCTTTTCCACTTCCTTCGGCTTTTGCTGTAAAGCTGGTTTAATGGTACTGAATTCTTAGCTTTTGCTTGTGTATAAAGCTATTTCTCTGTCAAATCTGAACAAGAGCCTTGCTAGGTAGAGTATTCTTGGTTGTAGGTTTCTCCCTTTCATCACTTTAAATGTATCATGCCTTTTGGCTTGCAGTTTCTGCTGAAAAATCAGCTGACAGTCTTAGGGGATTCCCTTGTATGTTATTTGTTGCTCTTATTATTTTTTGTCTTTTTTTTGGTCAATCTGACTACTGTGTGTCTCAGCATGTTCCTCCTTGGGCTTATCCTGTATGGGACTCTCTGTGCTGGGTGACTATTTCCTTTCCCATGTTTCAGCTATTACCACTTCAAATATTTTCTCAGCCCCTTTCTCTCCCTCTTTTCCTTCTGTGACCTCCCCCCTATAATGCAAATATTGGTGCATTTAACATTATCCCAGGGGTCTCTTCCATTCTTTGGCTCATTTATTCTGCTATTGATTCCTTCTAGTGTATTTTTCACTTCAATTATTGTTCACCTGTTTGCTTTTTAGACCTTCTAGCTCTTCATTAAAATTTTTCTGTCTTTATTCTTTCTCCAAGTTCTTGGATCCTCTTTACAGTGATTACTCTGCACTCTTTCACAGATAGGCTGTCTATCTCCACTTCACTTAGCTGTTCTATGGGGGTTTTATCTTGTTCCTTTGTCTGGGACATATTCCTTTGCTGTCTCACTGTTTACATTTCTGTTTGTATTTCTGTGTGCATAGTAGCTTAGTTATGCTTCTCCATAGCTTAGTTATGCTTCTCCAGTTATGCCCTCTGTAGGGGATGTCCTTTGTGTCCAGTTCGTCCCAGTGTAGATTCTGATCTGTGCTATAAACTCAATTCTGCAGAACTATACTTTCCTTGCTTCTGGAGTCTGCTCCCTGGTTGGCGAGGCCAGTATAAGGGCTCTGTGTAGGTTTTCTGGGTGGGAGGGGCTAGTGCTTCACTGGTGAGTGCGGCAGGGTCTTGGCTCTTTGGTGGGCCAAGCTCTGTCAAGGGATGTGTCTGGAGGTGGCTGTGAGTCAAGAAGTCTAGGCAGCCTGTCTGCTGATGGACAGGGCCATTTCCCACCCTGCTGGTTGTCTGGCCTGAGGCATCCAGCATTGGAGCTTACAGGCTGTTGGGTGGGGTCTCAGTGCCAAGGACTCAAAATGTCTGACCCCACCCAGAGTTCACATAGGTCCCCACTGTATTGGCCACCAGCTTTTATGATGCCAGAGAGCCACAGCCGCCCCCACCTCCCAAGGAGACCCTCCAAGACCAGGAAGTAGGTCTGGCCCAGGTTCGTGTGGAGTCTCAGCTTTTGCTCTGAGCACCTGTGTGTGTCCTCTGAGGGTGCAGTCTGTTTCCTGTGGTGCTCCTACAGTTAAACCCCGCTGGCCTGCAAAGCCCAATGCTCTGGAGGCTCTTCCTCCCAAAGACTGACCCCTGGGCTAGGGAGCCTGGCATGGGGCTCAGCTTCTACTCCTGTGGGAGAAAGTCTGTGATTTAATTATTCTCCAGTCTATGGGTTGTCCAGCTGAGTGGTATGGGATCTGATTACACTATGAGTGCACCCCTCCTATCACCTCTTGATTCCCTCTTCATGTCTCTGGATGTAGACTTTTTTTTCAGTGTGCTCAGTAGAGTGAGCTCAAGTCCTACTCCACCACCTTGGCTGAAAATCTCTGTTCATGGTTCTGGAGGCTGTAAGCCTGGGATCAAAATGCCATCGAGACTGGTTTCTAGTGAGAGCTCTCTTGTAGATGGCCATCTTTTCTCTTGAGTCCCCACATGGCCTTTTTTCTGAAATCTTATTCTTCCTTACAATGATGGGCAGTGTTCCTTTTCTCCTAAGGAGTGAGAGAAGGTCACATGGCGCAGGTGAGGAAGAGAGGAGGTTGCAACGTGCAGGTGGTTCTGGAGGTTTTTCCCCTTTTTGGTCTCAAAAACCCTAACAAGGTAACTATCCCTGCTATGCCTAAGATTTTTCATTATAATCTGTTCAAGTTTACAAAGTTAAGTGCCAGAACAGACTCAAATTTCTGCTGTACCATCAAGGTTCAAGCTCTTTTTATGGGAAAGAAAAACAATCTGACTGTAATGCAAATATTTATAGAATAACTATAGTGAGTTGCCACTGCAATTTTTTTTTTTCCAGAATTATACTAAAATCCCATAAAAAGGCCTTTTATTCTTGGAAAAGACTGGGTAAATATTCAAGTTTTAGTTTCCTTATTTTCCCACCCAACTTTTTACATGAGTATAATAATGAGAAAAAAATGTTTAAGAGATAAATACAATCTTTGGTAATACTGAAATTATGCTTTGCGTAACCTTTCCCCTGACAATACAAGTAGTTAGTTTTCATACATGTTAAGATCCTCCCTCTTCCCTTTATTATGGAAGGAAGCAAAGACATGAACAAACCCTAAGTACACTTTAAACAGGATTACTATTCCTTAAATAACTGAAAACACCTAGTCTTAATCATTTTTATTTGCCTTACTTGACAAATAAATACAAGAGACTGTCTATGAAACCACTGGCAATATAATAAACTTTAAACAATTTATTTTGACTTGACCCACGTATATTTCTCAGAATGGGAATATATACATTATTCATCAATAAATGCTTAATGCTTTAAACTTACATTACTTGCAGAAATTTGGAAATCATTCCAATTAAATCAAAATACAAAAGATTTTTTTTGTTCTTATATTTAAAATAAAATTTCTATAGCAGCCAAAACCTTTAACCAAAAATTCAGAAGTACAGTCTGTTTAACAAAATGGCCACATTCTAACTTAATTATCTTCATTATTAACACAAGAAAAAAATATGGTGGCTCCTCAAACAAGGCAAACTAATAACTGGTAGTTTTCCTTTCTGGGCACTCGAAACTGTCTTTATTTCATCTGTTCAAACAGTTGCTCCAATTTTAAAGAAGTTTAAATGGACTTTTGACATTTAGTATTGGTGATGCTTGCTAAGACTTAAGAACTCCAACAATGAGAATCAGAAAATGACCACAATTAAAATTATCCTAAAGGACTTAGTACTACACAGAGCAATCTGGTATTCAATAGTGTTTTTGAATTACGTATTTTTTTCACAAACATAGCACCTCATTAAATACCTGGTAAACCACTCTGCAGTCACAGTAAGGGTTGGGAGATTAAGTTCCAAAGAGAATTATGGAATTTGTTTAATGTAACATTGCAAGACAAAGCTCAGGCAAAATTGGCATACGGAATGCAGTCTGTTGATTCTCACACTCTAAGAGGATGGTCATCTATAATGGGCACCATCTTATTGAGACATGGTATTAATACTATGCTTCCAAAAATCCAGAGTAGATAAGCATGGAAATGGACTCCTTCTTTACAAATGATCTATTAAATGTGCCTGTAAAACTAAAAAAATTTTCCAAAAGATCAGATGAGATATGGTTATTTTATCTCTTTAACCCAGGTAATTCTGTCAAAAAGATATTAAATGAAGTACAATCTTAATTTGTAAAGTTTTGGTGTAAAAGCTAATTGAAATCCAGTAGAGTTTAACTCTCTTCTGAATAACGAAACTACTACTCACTTTGCTGAGTTGTCACAAGCTGTACTCTTGACCTGAAGAATCACTTTTTTTGTGCCGAGGAGAGGGAGCAGTCTTTGTAGGAGATGGGGAAGCAGTACCAGGTGAGTCAGTTCCTCCATCAGATGTACTTGGTGAAGATGCCAAGTGAGGGACTTTCTTTCTTCCAAGGAATCCTCCTCCTTCAAATCCTCCTTTCTTCCGTGACTCCACTTTATTTTCATTTTCATCTTCTGATGACCTTTTCTTGGATTCCAGAAAACCTTCGGCTAGTCTATGAACCTCTACTACACTATCTGATTCTCTCAAGTTTTTAACTTCTGTTCCAGGAGACTTCCTCTCAGACACATTACATTCCCCTGCTGCCCTCTTAACTTCAGCTTGTACTGGACCGAAGTTACCATTTTCAGGGACAGCTCTTTCCATGTTTCTGTTCAAGTTCACAGTCTGGAAGTCCCTGTAACTGTGAAAGCTCTCAGTCCTCCTTGCTCTTGCTAACAAAGGACTTTCTCTGTAAGGCCTAATGGAACCATAAGTAGCTGCTTCGTGGATGGTTTCATGGTGCTGGAGCTGAAGACTGAAATACAAAAGTCACATTTCTTTTTGGGAATTTTCAGGGGCACATCTAATTAATTAAACTACCAGTTAAAATGTAAATATATATAAAGAATATTATCTTATTCATGTATAAAAATGTATCTTAAGCATATTTTTATATAGCATATCTTAAGCACTCTATATATTGTATGTGTGTATATAAAATTTACAATGTAAATAATACCATACTTATATTCAAAATGAAGCTAGACTCCTAAATAGCTGAAAAAAGCTAGGGGGAAAAAATCTTTAAAATCAATGTGGAACTAATATATAGTTTCAGTATTTGGCCCTTAGTTCACATTTTGGAATTTTTCAAAAATGTGGTTAACTAAAAACATACATGTCATTGTATTAAAAGTACATACTGTTTAAGATTAGAAGTGTAATCATTTTGGTTAATATGTCCCTGAGACAATAGGAACAAAAGTTCTACATAACATCTAAGGGGACATGTGATTTTTCTAATTTCCTTTGAATGAATTCTTGATCACATTAACAGACATCTAAATTGGCAGCAATTTACAAATAAGTTAAAGGGCAAAAGATGTTTTTCTATGAAAGAAAACATGCAGGTAGATGAGAAATTTAGTAAAAAACTTTTTAAAAAATTGAATAGTGACAAAGTATGAATTTACAGTGTTCTTTGAAAAATTTGGCTTTAAAAGATTATGTGATTACAATATTTCAGCCAATTTTCCAAAAAGCAACCAATTCAGTGCATGAACCTACCTAGAATTTGATTCACGAAGACGGCTATGCTGAACCACAGAAGTTGCGGGACTGATATTAGGGGTAGCGCAGCGAGACGTGCTCAGGTCACACTGATCCAGTAGTTTGAGTAGTTCTTCTTCAGTTGGACCACCTACATCTTAGGAAAACATACACCCCTGTAATCATTTGCATCAAAAGCCTACCTATGACGAACACTGTTCCTTAAGGAACCTACCCTTGTCCTCACTTTTGTTGACCATATCCATGGCAGTGGTCAGATCCCACATCTGAATGCTGCCGTTTGTGTGGCCTGTGAACAAGTAGCGCCTTGGCCTTGAGCCCATCCTGCTGGAACCCTCACACTCTCTTACTGTAAATGAGGATATTGTAGTACAGTCAACAGCTTGGATCTCGCAGATTCTGCAAAACATATTGTGCAGTTGTTAACTATGGAGAACAAATCACATTTTCTAATTCAGACTTTTGAAACTAACTATCTCTTTGCAAAGTTATAGTCAAATATTCCACATATATAAAACAGATTTAAAAGGATCAAAGAAAGTCAGTAAAATTCAAGCGTTGTTTCTTTGAACCTAAAGAAAAGGCTCTTATAAAACAAAGTATTAAGTAACTGAAATAAAACAAATAAATCAATCTTAAAATTTAAAAAAGCCTTGATGGGAATTAAGCAATTACTCAAAGAGAAGTTACTAAACTAAAAAGGCATAAAGAAACAAAGCAAGCAGGCAGAATACTAGAAAAAAAATCTTGAAATCATTTAACATTTCTTTGAAAATTTTAGAAATCTAAAACCAGAAATGTACAGCTGTATGGAGATGCCTAAACAGTATCCTCCTATAGGTTAATATTGTTAGTTATTAAAATGCTTTGAAGTTATTTTCACTGATTTTTTTCATAAAAGATAAACAGTAATGCACATTTGACAAATGAGAAGACCAAGAAATAATGTCAGTAAATGATGCTCCAAAGTCATAGAAAGGTTAACAAAATTGTACTTGATTGAAACATTTATCCCAGCCCACTTTAAAAAAGGAAAAAAAGATTAAGAACAATTAATGCCAGGCAAATGCAAGGTCAAAAATTGAAGAGGAAACACAATTCATATTAATGAGAGAGACACAGGCACAGAATATGAAGCTTAGTTGAGCTTCCCAGCAAGCAGGGAAAGGGAGAGTGAGGGGGAGAACTGATTCCTGCAGTGCCCAAATAGAGTGATAGAAGCTATCCCAGTCTCATTCCCAACCTCAAGGGAAAACCTTGTAACATTTTACAACTGAGTGTGAAGTTTGTATAATTACTTTTGCAGATATCATTCATCAGGTTAAAGAATGTGCCTATATTAAGTGCTAGGATTCTTTTTTTTTTTTAAATCAAATGGTTGCCAAACTGTCAAATGTTTTTTCTGTGTTTATCAACATGATCATTTTTCAATTTTTGTTAATATGGTGAATTATTTTCCAATAATATGTATGAACTGACAAAATATTTTTAAAAATCTTGATTCCTATTTAGAACAACAACAGTCAGCTCTCCATGATGTGGAACCCACACAGACAGAGGGCTGAGTGCACTGTATCATTTTATATATGGGACCGGAGTATGGTGGGATTTTGGTATCTGCCTGCAGGGGGAGGTTCTGGACACAGAGGGCCCACTGTCAGTAAAATTGAGGAAACCGGGACAGTCACATGCAGCCAGTGAAATCAGCGCACACCTTCACACCATGCCCAAAAATCAACTCAGATGGCTTAAAGACTTAATGTAAAAATACATGACACCGTAAAACTAGAAAACAGGCCAAACATTCTGAAAAACTGTACAAACATCTAATAAAATGTTTTTTGATGTCAGTCGCCCAAGACAAAAGAAACAAAAGCAAACAAACTGGATCTAATCAAACTTACAAGCCTTTGTACAGCAAAAGAAACCATAAACAAAACGGAAACAAAACCTACAGACTGGGAGAAAATATTTGCAAGTGATTTGACCCACAAGGGCTTAATTTCCAGAATATACAAACAGATCATAAAACTCAAAAAAAACAACCTAATCAAAAAACAGGAATATGTAGACATTTCTCCAAAGACATACAGATGGCCAACAGGCGCATGGAAAGATGCTCATTATTGCTGCTTATTAGAGAAATGCAAATCAAAACTACAATGAGGTACCAGCTCACACAGGTTAGAATGGCCATCATTAAAAAAATCTACAAATAACAAAATGCTGGAGAGGGTGTGGAGAAACAAGAACCTTCATGCACTATTGGCAGGAATGTAAACTGGTAAAGCCAGTATGGAGAACGGTATGGAGGTTTCTTAAACAACAACAAGAGTTGCCATAGGACCCAGCAATGCCACTCCTGGGCATATATATCCAGACGAAACTGTAATTCAAACAGATACAGGCACCCCTACGTCCACAGCCACTCTGTTTACAACAGTCAAGACATGGAAATGACCTAAATATCCAGCGACAGATTGATGGATAAAGAAGATATTGTAGTTATACACAATGAACTATTACTCAGCCTTAAAAAAGAATGAAATAATGTCTTTTGCAGCAACAGGGAGAGACCTAGAGATTATCATACTAAGAGAAGTCAGAGAAAAACAAATACCACATGATATCACTTATATGTAGAAATGTAAAATATGACACAAATGAACTTATTTATGAAATAGAAACAGACTTGCAGACAGAGAATAGACTTGTGGTTGCCAAAGGAGAGGAAGGATGGATTATTAGTTTGAGCTTAGTAGATGCAAACTGTGTTTATTAGTCACTCAGTGGTGTCTGCCTCTTTGCAACCCCATGGACTGTAGTCCACCAGGCTCCTCTGTCCATGAGATTTTCTAGGCAAGAATACTGGAGTGGGTTGCCATTAACTACAGGGAACTATATACAAAATCCTGTGACAAACCATAGTGGTAAAGAATATGAAAAAGTTGTGTGTATATGTATGTATAAAAAACAATCACTTTGCTGTAGAATAGAAATAAATACAACAGTGTAAATCAATCATATTTCAAATAAATAAAATTTTTAAAAAGTACAGAAAGCCTAAGTGCATGAAAATAAACATATGATTTGGCTCTTGTAATTTTTCCTATAGGATAGAGTCCTTAGAATTACTTCCTCCTTTAAAAGATCTTACAAGTTCTTCTCCTTGCTCACTTTTACCACTGTCAAAGTACTTCCCCTTTTGTAAGACAAACATTGACTTCTGAACATAGTATCTTTTCAGTAAAGTGTTACCTTTTCCCAGTAGATGACAGTCTTACAAACAGTTTATTAGTGATGGGAACAACTTTCTGGATAAACACCTGTTGATCATCTCGCTCTCCAAAAGGTCCTTGATCAGAAAACAGAAAACACTGACGTAAGTTGATGTTTCTTGCAATTTTTTAGATTTCTAATGCCTGGAACAAAAGTACTCAATAAATATGTCAGTGCTGCACCCTTCAGTTACACAATGTTATGTGTCAATTGTATCTCAATAAAGTTGGAAAAAAAAAATTTGTTGTCAAAATAAAACTGCCAACTTTCAGTGCTCATCAACACAGTGGGAAGGGGGTTCACAGGGTAACTGTTAAAACGGACAACACTGAGCAGCTCTCTCTAAAAATACTGAGACTGTGGTAGCACAATTCTCATAAGAAGCTCACATTTTTTCAAGATAACTTGACTGTGGGTGCATATTCATTTAATAGTTTCATGCATAAACAAATCTAATGTACTCCTTGTATTCCACCAGTGCTGTAAGTTCTGCCTATACAAGGTAATCTAGAAGGTACATTAATTAGCAAACAGGTCCTATAGAAATATTAAAAGTATGGCGGGTATAATACATATACATTACAGATTCTTTCGAATGGATCTTTGGGGAAAAGAATCCACCTCCGTGAAGATTCTGTGTGTGTATATATGGTGTGTTATGGTGTACAGAGAAACTGATTGAACTTTATATACCTTTTGCTGAAATCAGAGCATTTCAGTAGAGACATGCTATACTATTTCCTGATGGATGCCATCAAAACCACTCTCAGAATCTAAAAACATCAGCCCCTTTCCAGCTTCAAAGTTATTTTCAGGTTAATTATTAGCAATGATGGGAAAAAAGCATTTCAAGTTTCAAATGTGTATTGCCATCATGGCTTTTAACTATAAACAAAAGTGGCATTTGGAGATGGTATCACTTAGGAAATGCTAGTAAAGATGAAAAATCTGTTCTCAACTTTTTAACAATTAATTCCATAATACAGATCCTCCTCAGCTTATGATAGGGTTATGACTTACAATATTGAAAATACCATTGTCAAAAATGCATTTAGTACTAAACATCATCTTCGCCTATCCTACATTAAATGTGCTCAGAACACTTACATTAGCCTATAGCTGTGCAGAGTCATCTAACACAAAGTCTATTTTATGATAAAATGTTGAATACCTTATATAATTTACTGAATACTCAAACTGAGAAAGAGAAGGGCTGTGTGCATACAGACTGATTCTAAGCATATCACCCAACTAAAATAAATAAATTTATTAAAAAAAAAATAATAAGCATATCACTTGTTTACCCTTGTGGTCATGGGGCTGACTAGGAACTTACCAGGCCTGCTGCTGCTGCCCAGCATCACGAGGGAATATGGTACCACACATCCCTAGCCCAGGAAAAGATCGAACTTCAGGTTCTACTGAATGACTATCACACTTTTGTACCATCATAAAGTCAAAAAATATCATCTGTATAATTTTGTGACTTTAGAGAACTCAATCAGAAAAACACACTAAGCTTCTGTTTTAAATAAGTTTAAAAGTGAAAATAATTTATATTTAGAACTCTTTTTTTTTTAAAGTTCCTACTACCAGTAATATACTTCTTCAGCACTGCCTTCATAATACTTGAGAATGCCCACCTATGTCGTTCCCAGAGGAGTAGCTTCCGTGGCTTTCTGTCTCCTCCAGAGACAGGATCTTGAACGATGCTAAAGGAGTAGAACCCGGCTGAGTAGAGATCATTCCTCTGAATCGTGTTACTGTCCATGTCCGGACATGATTATTATCTGCACAAACTAGGAGAGAAAGAGAACACACAAGAGTTTCTAAATACAGATTGTAAGACTACCACCAACATCACTCTTATAAATACATTTTAACTTTTTTCACTATGATCTACAATAAGTAGATCATAGCACATTTTGAGTGACAAAACAACTTACTTATCTTAAAACCATACTTCATTTGTACCTAGCCAACAAAAATGAGATAACTGAATATTGTTTACCTTCCTGCAAATAAAAGGTATATAAGTTAATCTGCGGATCCTTATAAAAGTAGCCTACAGGGTATAGATTTAGAAAAGGTTAAAAAATAAAGTGTATGTAAGAAAGATGTTGAATATTTTCTGTTCTGTTGCTAAACTACACTGAAGACAAGTTGCCTACTTTATTTTTTCCAACCATATAAATGGTTTCTGCTTATGTTCCTCAAATATTAAACAATCAAGATCAGGAGTCACTGAAAATTTACTGGCACAAATGACATTTGTCCAAAAACTTGTTGCTCATTCAGTTACATCATGGAAAATTAAGATTTCACTAGTAAAATTGACAATTACTTTTACATAAGAGTCTGCATTTAAGAAACATATTCCAGTTAGCTTAATTTATTATTCCGTGGTAATAATATTAAGCACTTATATACTGAGATATCTCCGAATAAGTAACCTGTTTCTGTTGGTTTTGTCTGAATAGATATCCTATTAAAACACATAAACAATTATATCATTAATGCAAGAACTGTACTTTTGGGGCATGCTATAATAAAAAAATTTACTAACTTGTCTTTTATTATGAACTCATCAGTAAGTATATACTATGAAATTATCCAAAATTTCTTTTATATACACATTTCCTCCTGGATAAGTGTCACAGTTGCACATTTTAAGCAGAAGTTTAGAAATTTAATTTTAGCAGACAGCAGTAAGAATAAAAAGTGTACATACTACTTATACAGAAAAATTCTCAATCTTGGAACACTAGTTTTCTAGTGAAAAAGAAGACATTTAGTTCTAGGCTATTTAATCAACTTTATGGGGAATAATTTCCTGATTTCATTATTAAACTTAAGAGTATTCAGAAAAATAACTGAAATACTTTTAGCTGACTCAAAATGCAATTATGAAATTTGTTAATATGAATCATCATCTAACATTTACAACGTTGAAACTAACACTAAGGGAAACAGAATGTCATCACATATATGTTCATATCCAGCAGGTGGCAGAGTAACACAGTTGAGTATATATAAAATACCCCAGACTTTTGGCTAAACTGGATATTTTTCTTGACAAATTTAAATTTCAAACTTATACAAATATTTGTTAAAATGCAAGCTTAACCAAGTAATTCTTATACATCACATCCAACAACAACAGCATTACCATCAAAACAGTATTAACTGCTCTTTAGTGTGGCACTGTCATTTAAACACCCAAATGGTCTAGCAAATAGTCTGTTTTTCTCACAGGGTCATATTGTGTCGTTTCATTCATTTATTCACAAGAACTACGCTAAGTGCTGAGGACAGGGTGGAGAACAAAAGTTTCTGCTGCTGTAGAAACCAATATTCTAAAAGAGGGAGCGTGAGAAATAAGAGAGCAACAGTCTGTGAAGAAAACAAATGGATACTGACAACAAAAGCTGACCGGACAGAGGTTTGGCTAGTTTGGACCGAGTGGCCAAGGAGGCCTCATGAGGAGGAGTTTGAAATGCGACTTGAATGTCAAGGAGAGGCAGCCAAACAAGTATCTAGGAAAACACATTTCAAACAAAAAGAACAAGGTCAAAGGTTCTAAGGCATTTTTAAGAAACAGAAGAGCCAATGAGCTAGGGTATCGCATGCAATAAGAAAAGTGACAAGGGAGGCTGAGAGAAGAGACCTGAAAGCTAAGCAGGATCCAGAACAGGAAGCGCCATATTAATTTATTTATTTTACATACAATAGGAAGCCAGCAGCAAGTCAGATCTGGTTTGCATTTCTAAAGATATTTCTGCCTGCTGTGTGGAACACGAACCATAGAGGGCGAAGACAGAAACAGGGAAAAAACTGAGAAGCTCAGCAATCTAGGGGAGAAATGCTGGTTTGAGCTACCAGGTTGGCAGCAATGGACACACAGTGAAGTACTCAGACGTGTGATGTATGCTGAAGCACAGAAACGGGAGTTACTGATGGATTCCATGTATTGAGGCGGGGAGGTGACAGAAAGGGAGGAATCAAGCCCGATTCCTAGATTTTCAGCTTGGGTATAAATGAGCAGTGATACTGTGTAATAAGATGGCTTTTAAGAGAGAAATCACAAGTACCATTTTATCCACCGGGTTAATTAGAGATGCCTCTTAAACCTACAACCAAATACTAAGGACAAGCACTGTATATACAAGTCTGGAACTCTGTGGATGGTCATAGGTGGAAGGAAAGTCTAGAAGTCACTGGCATATAGATGAAAACATTCAAATCACCAGGGAAAGAAAGTACAAAGAAGAATGGAGAATCTACAAAAAGATCTAAGGCAAACCAACACTTAGTAACTGGGCAAAAGAGGAAGAACCAGCCATACAGAGTGAGAAAGACTCCTCAGTGAGGCAGATGTTAGATGAGTCCTGCTTTATGAAAGATTAAAAAAAGATATTGTTTCTGGAAGGCATCATTACATCCAAAACAGTGCGACATTCAATAAAAGCGCAGTCATCCATCCATCTACCCTTCTACCCATTCATCTATCCATACATGGACAAGGTACTTCAGCTCCATTTGATGTTTAATTAGTGAAAGATGCATCACCTTTTTTATATTAGGTAGTCTTCATATAAACAAAGTTGATATATGAAAATGATGTTTATAAAAGTTTAAGTTAGGCAGGAACTGATCTACAAAAGATTTAATGCAAAATTGTTTTAAAAATGCAAACGCTACTGATATACACAATTCAATTTTTGTAAGATCTTTCAGAAATTTTCATATACAATAATTTCACAAATTTTACTTTTTGATTATTTTATTTTGTGTCATCCTAATTTGCTTTAAAATCTGTAACTAATTTTTTAAATATCAAATTGTTACCTAAAATTTTTAAAAATCTATCATTATATAGAATAGAAAGTCACTCAATCGTGTCTGACTTTTTGCGACTCCATGTACTATACAGTCCATCGAATTCTCCAGGCCAGAATACTGGAGTGGGGAGCCTTTCCCTTCTCCAGGGGATCTTCCCAACCCAGGGATCGAATCCAAGTCTCCCGCATTGCAGGCAGACTCGTTACCAACTAAGGCACCAGGGAAGCCCTCTATGACTATGAAAAACAATAAACACACAAATGTTATTTTCTTCATACCTCTTTACACATTTTCTAATTTTTAACATTAGTAGTTGTCAGACTACCAACATTCTACTAACTTTAGCATTAAACCTTAAGACAATACGACCAAATTTACATTAAATTCATACTTAATTTCTCTAATAAAAAATTCTTCTCAACAGGATTGAGAAATTTTCTGAAGTAAAACATGCCATAAGAACTACTAAAATAAAGAGTAAATAAAAGATACAATACCTTCTAAATTTATACATACTACAGCCAGACAAGCTCAAAGAAAATCATAATATTTTCACAGTATTTAGAGACAATCACAGTATTTCTTCAGTTATTAAACTTTTCTACCACTTTTTTTGGTATGCCTATACATAAAACACTGTTTTTGTATTCTTTTAATTTGTAGGAGTCTAGAAAATTATACCCAAGGCAAGGTTTCACATGAGGCAGCCCACCTTACCAATACCAATAAAATCACTTCACCTGATACTAGATGCTTCTCTGACAGCATGATTTTTGTGACGGGACTTCGGTGAACAGTGAATGTCTGAAAAAGCTGAGGGCCTGACCCAACCGTCTCTGGGTGCTGCACAATGACGCGTACTGCACCAGAACTCGTACCATAGGCAATCTCGATCCAGTTCCCACTGACACCTACACAAAATCAAAAGTGGAAAGGTGAAATAATAGAACACGACCAACAGAAAGCTGCCCTTGCAAATGTTCCCTGTGATAGAAGAGGCAGAGCTGGATTCAGCACTTGTATCAGCCCAAATCCAGCTCAGCACAGAAATCTTAAGACTTCTCTGACAGACTTAAATGCCTTACTTCCTTTATAAATCACTTCCTAACACTTACTCCACTGTACTATGTATTAGATTCTATCACTGCAACCGTAACCCCCCCAGTTCTCTATCTACCACTACTCTTTATTGATGAGACTGAATCATAATCATTTTAAATCTAAAACACCTTACAGAGTGCCTTGCCTGAGACATAGTAGGTACTAATTAATTGCTTAAAGAATAAATCTGATATGCTAAGAACACCACTGATACAACATAGTAATCCAAAAGTAACACTCCCTATGACTTCTAGCTTAGAATGACCATCTGTTTTACTTCTGCTACAATATTAAATCTTCTCTTTGAGTAATCAAGTACTGTAATTACTTGTACATATGCAAGTAACATGCTCTTCAACAGTTTCAAAGCTGTTAACTAGGGAACAAATATACCCATTACACTGCTGACATCACACTTACCTATTTTGTCTCTTTTAATTATGTACAAATAGCTCATCATGTTAGGTTCTTGTGTGGATTTTTTCCTCAAACAGGTGCCCAGAAACATAACATATTTAAAGACAGAAGGGAGTTCAGGGATCAATAGCCTTTCAAAGCTTCACAGAGAACCTCTTAGCTTTAATAGCTGTTGTTTCTGATTAACCCAAAAATACTTGAATCAAGGGAGAAAGGGCAGGCTACGGAAAGCACGTCTCAAAATTTAAAGCAACTACACCCTCTTGTCTTAAAAGAAGATACTGCCATCACAAAATACATTTTTTTCTCCCTTTTAAATTGTGGGGGTGGGGGTGAGCATACTTCATTCTAGAGCAGCGGTGAGCAAACTTTCTGTAAAAGGCCAAATAGCAAATAGTTTAAACTTATATGCCAAACTGTCTCTGTGACAACTACTCAATTCTGACACAGCTGCACATAAGCAGCCAAAGACAATACATAAAACTCTCAATGAAAAGAACATGGCTTGCTGACTTTATAGTTTAAACTCTACCAGAATTTCAATCAAAATCGTCTGTGTACACCAGAATATTTTTCTTTCATACAGAAGATGATGATTTCCTACAAGCAGTTCAATAATATGATTCTACAAAAGTAATACACTTAACCTATTAATATTACTGGCCACATGTAAATATTTCCTACAATTCCTTTCATTACAGATAAATTTTCAGTTCCCCATTTATGTTTATCCTTCACTCTAGAATACAAAAATTCTTGATAATTTACAGAACTAGTTTGTTAATTTCACTGCAATGGCCTCTGAAAGAGAAGTTATGGGTACTGATGTTTTCCAAAACTTAAATTTGAAATTTCCCAGAAAAATAAGCTGATTTTCCAATAGAGATTAGTAGTCTAAAAGCTTCTGTTGTTGTTGTTAAAAAGATAAAGCTCTTAATTTCAAAATGAAATCAGCGATCATAGGAAGGTAAATGTGCACGTAAGTTTTAAAAATAATTTTAGTTATTATTATCATAAGAATTAACAATACAATTCAGAAGAAGAAAAGTTCTAATTTTCCACCCCAGAGTATGTGTATTGGTTATGTTTGACCTCAATCTAAAACCAAACATCAACTTCAGACTAAAAGAGATGAAACCCTAGCACTGCAGTTTACCAAAACAAAGGACCAGATTAGTATTAGAATAAACCAATGAATAAACATACATAAAACAACATCAATAGTTTATAATAATTTTGCTATTCACTAACTTGTTTTGGGTGTGAGGTAAACGCTCAGAGCAGTAATAGCATCATTTGAGGAATCATGATAAAGTTCAGTTACAAGAAGATCATTATCCTTCATTCGCAAAGGGAACTTCTGCATATCTAAAAAGTAAAAATAGTATGAAAATACATAGTAAATCTAAAACTTAAAAAGTTCATATTTTCTTGTTTTCATTTAAAAAGTCATACTAAACAGAGCCACTCTAAGTGTCTGACCACTTACCTATATAATATATTGATCCATTGTTACATCCCAGCAGAAGGAATGAGCCAGCAGTGTCATAACTAGTTATAGGAACAACGTCTTGAACCTGATGTAGTGAGAATATTGTTAGATGTCAGATGTTAATTACAATCTATATTTTCTGCTCAATTTTCTCAAGTTTTTTATTCTTTCAATAAAGAAGATACTTAATTAGGGCTTAGAACATGGACTTTCTTTACACACACACACATCCATGGGGAACTCTGAAGAACCACCAATATAGTCCCCTTTAAAGCTTTTTTTAAAAAAAAACTTACTCCCAACAGCAGCACTTTCCTTTCAGAATTTAGTTGGGTTATCTCCATTTTCTGCACATGACCATGAGGTTAGAGCACACATTAGGACTGGAAAACTAACTCTGACCCAGGCCCCTTTCTCCCTTCTCTCTCTCAAATAAGAGATGAAATGACCTGCCCAGGATTAGAATCAGAAAACAGATCAGCCAAGTTCCAGACAGTACTCGCTCCCTTGATACACTGTCATTTCTTTGAAAAGGTAACATTCTCTATCTCCCCCTGAAGACTTCACCTCTATTTCCTAGGAAATGGCCAACCAAGTTCTCAGATGCTTTTGTTTTTTCAAGCACTAGAATAAAAAAATCAGTTTTCCAAGCAAATCAGGCTAGCTACAAATTAATGAATGCTTATGTCTGTGCTAAGAGAAAAGCAAAGGGCATGATTTTCACTATAAAACAAAATGAAAACCAGAAAGTCTTACTGAGTACTGGCAGTAAGAACAAACTGAATCACCCTTATGTACAGCCAGACCAGGCATGCATGTGAAACTTTACACACTCAACATTCACATTATACACTTTTTATGTACTAGATATTATCTAGGTGAACAGGTACTGGAATGGATAAGGGATGTGAAATACTACTTCTGCCCCGTAGGAGCTTAGAAACTCATGGGGCAAGAAAGAAAAAAAAGACAATTACAATGTGGCAGGCACTAAAATAGGATGTGCAATACAACCATGGAGGAAGAAAGGATTCCTGTTTCAACTCCAGTCCAGGGAGAAGGACAAAGATCAAGGAAAAGTTCAAAAAGGAAGTTAACGCTTGAAAACAAAACAAATAAATAACTAGGAGTTAGGTAGAGAAAGGGAAAAGCACACGTCAGAATAACAGCAAGTACAGCACAGAATCTATGCCAATTCTAACTAAAAACCAAATTTAAAAACAGCTAAATCTTGGAAATAATGACTACTACAAGCTGTTTGTGTTCACAACCCTGATTTCTGTGCATACCTTCTGGTGTCATGCTTGGTTCTAAGTCACACTAGCAATATCTCTGCAGAGATTTGATGGCCACCCTCAACCCCAGGTCAGGTTTCTGTCTCATCAGAGCCAAGAGGTTCAGAGGCAGGCAGTCACTGAGAACTCTTCCCTGATGAGTCAAGAGGTCTGAAGAAAGGAGAGGAGGCTGCTTCACTGATGTATTTTCTTACATCAATTGTATCTTTTTAGTTCACTACTCCAGAAAGTGCTTCAGTTCTACTCCAGAGTCTTCACAGTCAGAGGACAGGAGTAGGTAAGGCCATGCGATTCCTCTCTCTCCAGACCATTTTTCAATGAAAGGCTGGCAGCAGCCTGGAGCTTTCCCAGGCACATCCAAGAAAGGCAACTGACCTCCTATTCTCTGGGAGCGTGGGCTCCAGGATTAGAGCCTTTCTAACCCTGGAGCAGTGACGGATTTCCTCTTCTTAGGCTCTGAAATCACTGCTGATGGTGACTGCAGCCATGAATTTAGAAGACAACTGCTTCTTGACAGGAAAGCTATGACAAACCTAGACAGTGTGTTAAAAAGCAAAGACATCACTTTGCTGACAAAGGTTCATATAGTCAAGGCTATAGTCTTTCTAGTAGTAATGTACAGATGTGAGAGCTGGACAATAAAGAAAGCTGAGCGCCAAAGAATAGATGCTTTTGAACTGTGGTGTTAGAGAAGACTCTTGAGAGTCCTCTGGAAAGCAAAGAGATCAAACCAATCAATCTTAACGGAAATCAACCCTGAATACCCTTTGGAAGGACTGGTGCTGATGCTGAAGCTCCAATACTTTGGCCACCTGATGTGAAGAGCTGACTCATTGGAAAAGACCCTGATGCTGAGAAAGATTGAGGACAAGAGGAGAAGAGGACAAGAGAAGATGAGATGGCTGGATGGCATCACTGATTCAAGCGACATGAACCTGGGCAAACTCCAGGAGATGGTGAGGGACAGGGAAGCCTGGCGTGCTACAGTCTCTGAGGTTGCAAAAAATCAGACATGACTTTGCGACTGAACACCACCACCCCCACCACCTCCTTCCCTGCACCCCGACCACGTCCTGCTCTTCTCCTCATGTCCACCTCTCAGCACAAGAACAGAGAAAGCAGAGGACACGTGAAGTTAGGTTCCAGAGGAGGTGGTAGAAGATCTTCTCTCCCAGGGTAAGCAAGGAAGTAGTCATTTTGCGGCCTTCTCTTCTTTACCCCAACAACTTCATGTCAAGAACCTGAGAAACCACACTGATTGGTACATGTGGTTCCGTCACGGTGGTCACAAACCTAAGATGGAAGTGAGTTTTCTCTCCTAAGGTAGTACAGTGATGATCATTAATGTCTATGTAAAAATTTAAGTGATTTACATTTTTAAAATAATAATAATCAGTCTATCTTCCCAAGCAATATAAGGATACTGGATAATACAAGGTTACTGGATAATCATTTTTTTTAACAAAATGTTCTAACTCTCATCCATTACTTTTTAAATGCTTATTTGGATTTACCAACATATCAAGAAATGCCTTTGCTAGTAATGTTGGACTATTCCACTCCTTCCTCTTCTAAGTAAAATAACCTTATCAAAGATCATTTCTTCAGCAGTCTTTCCACTGAGGGTTATGAGTGACAAACTCTTTCTGTATTATATGAAAACATCTCTCATTCATATTTGAATGACAGTTTTGCTGAATGTAAAGTTCTAGGTTGAAACTTATTTCCTCAACTAACTCGAGAATAGCCTACTGTCTTCTGGCTTCTACTGCTGCTCACGAAGAGTGTGTTTTACTATCTAACTACAGTGTATCTGGGAGCTTCCCTGATGGCTCAGACAGTAAAGAATCACCTGCAAGGCAGGAGACACATCCAATCTTCCCTGCATTGGGAAGATCCCCTGAAGGAGGAAATGGCAACCGACTACAGTATTCTTGCCTGGAGAATTCCATGGACAGAGGAGCCTAGTGGGTTACAGTCCAAGCGGTTGCAAAGAGTCGGACACAACTGAGTGATTCATTGTCTCTCTCTCTCACACACACACACACATACAATGTACCTGTCAGTAATCTATGGACACCTTTTGATATTTTTATCTTGTTACATCACAATGTGTATATTGATTCACAATGTGTGAATTTGATTTTATTCAGCCCTGATGTATTTCTTTAATCAACATAATCAAGTCTTTCTTTAATTCTCCAAAATTGTTAGCAATTATCTTTTCTAAATCCTCCCATCTCCACTATTCCCTTCTGAAAGTGATTTTCTCATTTCTTCTTTTCATATTTTCTACTCATTTTCTGCTTCACTGTGAATGATTCTCTCAGATGCATCCAGCAATCCACAGTCTTTTTATTTGTCCTTCTGTTTAATACATTAAGTCAGCAGTCCCCAACCTTTCTGGCATCAGGGACCAGTTTTGTGGAAGACAATTCTTCCACAGACTGGGGCTGGCGAGAGGGATAGAGAGAGACGGCTTTGCGAAGATTCAAGCAATTTGCATGTTACTCCTAATCCAAAGGCACCACTGATCTGACAGGAAGTATGGGTCTGCAGCCCGGACGCTGGGGACCCCTGCACTAAGTAAGAGTTTTGTTTTGAATTTTCAATGGCTTTCAAATTTCTACTGTTTTATTTTGCTTCTTTTCTGACTGTTCCTATTCATTATAGTCTAGTCCTTCTTCTGTCTCATTAAATAACTTTAGAAATTTATTCAATAGTAGTACTATTTATTCAATAGTAGTACTATTAAATTTATTCAATAGTAGCTAATTGTTCAATTATTTTCAGCGCTAGGGTACATTTGTACTCCAACTGCCTACATTTGATGACTTTCCCTCATTTGCTCTCATGTGTAGTTTACAAATTGGGGAGTTTATGGGCTCACTTTCAGTAAAAAAATATTTCTTTCGTGAAGTCCTGTGTGCCTTATCTTGTTTGGTTTCATGTCCACCCCTAGAAATGTAAATGACCCTAGACCAGCTCTACAAATTTCTCAAATTAGAGTTCCCAAAGCACAAAGACTTATCTTTGTGCTTTCAATTCATGTATTTGTACTCCTAATATGATTGTGGCCTCAATTTCTCATTGATGGTTTTCTCCTGCACTACCTTTCCCAATCCAAGATATGGAACATATATCAAGATTTCCTATTCCAAAATTATTAAGCAAAATTTTCCCAGTCTTCTTCTCAAGGACTGAGGCAGATTATTAAAGCTTCAGCTTTTTGCAGGAGGCTGGATTTACACTGTCCCTTGAAGCCATGCCTCCTGTTCCTGGTGGAATTCCAGAATCCAGAGCTTTGACTTTGATATGTGGTATGAAAGTATGTATAAAGAAACAAACAGCAAATATAATTCAACACCTGATATTAATACAATATATACTATTTTAGTATTTTTACCCAATATTTCTGTATGTCAGTATTGGGGCGGGGGGTAGTGTCAGCTGATTTAGCATTGTTACTGTAAATCCCGATGGCTCAGCAAGTAAAGAATCTGCCTGCAATGCAGGAGAAGCAGGTTCGATCTCTGGGTTGGGAAGGTCCCCTGGAGGAGGAAACAGCAACCCACTACAGTATTCTTGCCTGGAAAAGCCCAAGGACAAAAGAGCCTGATGGACTACAGTCCACAGAGTCACAAAGAGCCTGACACGACTGAGCACACACACATGCACTGAAAATCCTAAGCAAACAAATAAGACACACTCAGGGCAGTGGTCAGGACACAGCAGACATCCAGGTGTCAAGGCTCCTCGCCAGTAACTGAGCTAATTCAGCTGTGTTACTGTAAATCCCAAGTCAGACATACGACCTACTTGGGATAGTGTTCAGGACACAATAGGCACCCAAATGCCAGTCCTCTTTCCAATGAACTCTGGCCCTAAGATGCCAATTCCCACCTCATTCCTAACTTGCAGGGTTCACAAACCTGTTACAAATACAAAAAAACAAGACAGCCAACCCACTAAACTGCACTTGCAACATCAGTGCTGCTAGTGCATCAGACCACAACCGAAGAGAAGCGAAATCAAACCAGCCTCCCGAATTCTTGTCCAGCACAGCCCTCAGACCAAAGAAATTCACTTTCATTCTCCGTTCCCAGAGCCAAAACTTCCTCCTCAAGCTCGCCCTCCACCGTTCAGTTAGGTTACTCATATGGTGACTCTGGCTGATGATTCTAGTCTTTCAGAATGAACAGAGTTTTCTGATCCTTTAGGAATCATGATACACAATGACTTTCCAGGACTGACTTCCAAAACTGTCTTTCAATATGAGAATGAAATGTGTAGTATGTTTCCAATATGCATCTACATTTAAATTTGAACAACTGGGGAAATAAGTCCTAAAACTGCTATTCTGCCATGTAACTCAGCCTAGGCTACCTATTTGAAACACTCCTTATTACTAATCTTCTTAAATCTAAAGAGGAATTAACAAAGAGAAAACTGAAACGTTTCTTCTAAAAAATAATTTCCCTTTTTCTTACTCAAATCAGATACAATGTGCATATAACATTTTCATTAGCATTTTACTGAAGCTGTCCCAGTGCACGCGTGCGTGTGTGTTTTGTGTGTTTAGTCGCTCAGTCGTGCCCGACTCTTTGCGACCCCATGGACTGTAGCCTGCCAGTCTCCTCTGTCCATGGAGTTCTCCAGGCAAGAATACTGGAGTGGGTTACCATTTCCTTCTGCAGGGGGTCTTCCTGATCCAAGGATCTCAAGTCTCCTATGTCTCCTGCAATGGCAGGCAGATTCTTTACTGTCTGAGCCACAAGGGAAGAGCTACAGTAAGAAACTGCTACACCTAAATACCACCATGGCTTTTAGGCTTAAAAACTCTTGCTCCCAGGCTTGCTCATCTGACTCAAATATTTCAAATCAATCTTGATTATACAACTGGAATCAGGAACTACACCAGTTGTTCTATGTACTTCTGTGTTACTCCTGGGCAGCATTGTGGCTACAGGCCAGATCAGAATCTGCTCATCCGTGCCACAGCAGTCACAGGAGTCAGCCCCAGGTCAGAACTGTCTGTTGAGATTTTCAGATCAGACACTGAGATTTCATGACATACTAGCTCGGTCCTACACACCACCACCCCCCCAAAAAAAATCATCTATATAGGTTATAAGTTACAAGGCTTGTTTGCTGCATGAATGTTCAACTTACCCCAGGTCTTCCTGAAATGTGATAACAAACCTCCTTTGTCAGCTATGGTTTTCAACTCATGCATGTACTAAACAAGAAGCAACAGGTTATACCCATGGGACTAAAAGCTTAAGAAGTATCCACTTTGAAGACGCCAGTATAGTTTCAGGGATCTCAAAAATATGAAAATTTTTATACGCAGTTGTGACATTAGAAAAAACAAAAAAAGGTGATAAAGACACATGTTCCTTTAGGAACTGAAATGCACCTCACGAGTTTTATGGCACAGATAGCACCACTTCTCCGTGCCACTGAAAGCTCAGACTTGAAATATTAGCCAAATAACCTACCTGAGAGCAGACCTTCCATAAATCATTAAAATCCACATTCCTCTTTGCAGGAACAGCACCAGCTGAAGAATCCCTTCTCCTCAATTTTAGATCAACCTAGATCAGTCCTTTCCCACACTCCCCGGCCCATCACATTTACAGTAACACCTTTATGATGCCTTTTCTGTGCCTATACCGAAGGTCCTATATGAACTAGCTCAGTCACTGGCGAGAAGACTAGACACCTGGATGTCTGCTGTGTCCTGATCACTGCCCTGAGTGTGTCATATTTGCTTGCTTAGGATTTTCAGTGCATGTGTGTGTGCTCAGTCGTGTCAGGCTTTGTGACTCTGTGGTCTGTAGTCCACCAAGCTCCTTTGTCCTTGGGCTTTTCCAGGCAAGAATACTGGAGTGGGTTGCCGTTTCCTCCTCCAGGGGACCTCCCCAACCCAGGGATCGAACCTGCGTCTCCTGCATTGCAGACAGACTCTTTACTTGCTGAGCCATCAGGATTTACATTAACAATGCTAAATCGGCTGACACTAGCCCCACCTAATCTTAGCTAGTATCTTTTTTCTACAACCATGACTTCCATGTCTTCATCTAGAATGAAATTTCATTTTCCCTGATGGTAATCTCTTTCACTGGAAGTCATTCATTCTCTCACCACTTCCCCGCCATCTTTTGTTGGTGTTCACTTGCTAAATAGTGTCTGACTCTTTGCGACCCCATGAACAGCAGCAGCACGCCAGAATTCCCTGTCCTTCACTATCTCCCAGAGTTTGCTCAAACTCATGTCCATTGAGTTGGTGATGTCATCTAACCATCTCATCCTCTGTCATTCCCTTCTTCTCCTGCCCTCAATCTTTCCAAGCATAAGGGTCTTTTCTGATGAGGTGGCTTTTTGCATCAGGTGGCCAAAGTATTGGCACTTGTTAGGCCCTACCATAAAATCTCAAGGACATCCCTGCACAAGCTCAACCCAAGCATGACATTCGATTACCCTCTCTCTGCCCCAACTGCAGCTTCCAGATCAACCTATCACCTTTGCTGAGGAGCTGGGCATCTGATCAGCTGGCTTTTTGTCCCATTCTCTATCACCATCCTGGTACCTACATGTCCACCCTTATGACCCTCACAGTTCTCTGACCCCTATTTCAACTACTTTCACCTTCAAGTCAGTCCAACATATGATTTAAATGACTACATCACTGAGAACTGCTCCAACTCCAAAATCTGAATTTCAGCCTTTGACAACAACTTCCTATCTTCACAATTTCCATTCAAGTCATCAACCTGCTTTACCTTCCCTCTAGTCCCTAGAATCCTTGCACCCTCTTTTGCTTACCTGGTAATCCATTACAATTTTACAGTTTCAACTGCTTTGCCATTTTATGTTTTCTCTTCCCTTTGTGTGTCAAACCCATTTAATTGTATCTTTAATCCTGAGTCAAGCCAACACTGTTTTCTCTTCTTCTTCCCTCCCAGCACTGAGGATTAAGGAAGAAATTCATGTAACTGTACCAACCGGGTCCCTTATAAAGATTTATATTCTCTGCAATCCCTGAGACATACTTCCATGTCTTTCTCCTCCACAGTACTCCTTCCTGACTCTTCTGTCACAGAGAAAGAAGTCTCTGTTCTCTATTGGGTATATTGGGTCTACTATGCCCTAGACACTATATACATATACTCCTGACTTTTATGGGACTAGCAACAACCTCCATTCTTTCAATCTTTAAATGCTTTCTCTGTCAACTCCCTTCTCTGACTACAAGCATGCTCAAGCTTCTAAAACCCTAAAGAAAAAAATAAAGCACTGAATATCTTTTCCTCCATCTAGCCTTGATCCTTAAACTATCACTTCATTTCTCTGCTCTACTTCACCAAACTTTTGAAAGACATTCTGACTTTGCTGTCTCTAATCTCTGATCTTTTAATTTCTCATTTCATGCAATCTGTCTCCCCACCACAACCTAACTTTGCAAATGATATTCTACCACCAAAACCAACACCATTTCTCAATCACACTGTATGTGTTCCTTTAGCTCTTCATTTCCTATCCTGTTCCCTTAAAAAGCTAATGTTCATTAGGATTTTAGTTCTGGGTTTTCTTTACAGATATCCTTTCAATGGAAAATCTTATCAATTCTTATCTTTCAATTACCACAGAAGTGTTGTGGTTTCCAAATGCTTTTTTCTAGCCCTTTCCTCTTTCCTAAATTCCAAAGGGGTACTCCCACCTATATCCTGAGCTCCTGTATTCGGATACCCACAGGAATCTCAAAAGAAACATATTTAATCATTCTAATTATTCCTCACGCTATGCACCAGCATATATGCTTCTCTCACTCCATTCCCTTTCAAGTATTACCAGCCACCCAGCTGTCAAAATTAGAAAGCCACCTCTCTTCTTTAATTTTCTACATCTAATCTGATACCAATCCTTATCGTCTTAGGATGGCTTACGGAATGTTTTTCAAATAGTCTCATCTTTACTGTTTACTCACTCTGGTTGAATCTCTTCTTCTTTTGCTGGATACCTTCCCTGATCTCCAGTCCACTTTTCATATTAGCTATTACTGTTATCTTTCTAAACCATGGATCTGATCAAATCACTCTCTGCTTAAAGTTCTTTAATTTTTCTCCTCTCCTTCAGAATCAGGTATTAACCTTTCTTTTGTCTTATATCCTTCTTGTTCCTCTCAAGTACCTAAGACCATTTAGTTAGCTATCCTCTATTTTCCTACAGAACTGTGCTTCCACTCAGGAGATGAAGTTTGCCTGGACTACTATTATTTGAAAACTTAAAACATTTCAAAGCAATAAAGAAATGTCAAATCACTCATTTTCCACTCATTTTCCAAAGTGACTTAAGATTCTTGAAAATATAGTCAGACTTGTATCCAGAAGCTAATTTATCACTAAATATGTTCAACATTCTATATAATCAAAACAGAAACAATACGAATTCCACAAGAACAAAGCACATGCACAATCAGCACAAGTTTCAGAAATAATCTCATTTCTGTGATACGCATTAGTTAAAACTAACCTGCCAGTGCTGGGTGACAGCATTCCACACTCCCACTTTCCCTGTATGACTCGTGGCCACCAACTGGTTACCAATGAAGAAGAGAGCATCGACGGGAACACCAAGGCTGAATACTCCTTAAATGATAATAAAAAAACAGAGGTTAATCAATCACCATCTTTCAATTAATCAAAACTCAGCCTAAAAACATCTTAACGGTGTCTCATTTCTACAAATTATGTGCCAGACATTTTGGGAACCAGAAATAAGAAACTTTAAGCTCTAGCTCTTAAACAGCAGGTAAAAGTTTGCCCCAAGTAATCTCACTCTGATTGAACAGCTTGTTATCTGAAGCTGTGGCTCCCAAACCTAGCTATTGCTGTTCAGTGGCTCAGTCGTGTCCAACTCTACAACCCCATGGACTGCAGCATGCCAGGTTTCCCTGTCCTTCACCATCTCCCAGAGTTTGCAAAAACTCATGTCCACTGAGTCAGTGATGCCATCCACCCATCTCATCGTCTGTCACCCCCTTCTCCTGCCTTCAATCTTTCCCACCATCAGAGTCTTTTCTAATGAGTTGGCTCTTCACATCAAGTGGCTAAAGTATTGGAGTTTCAATATCAGTCCTTCCAGTGAATATTCAGGGTTGATTTTCCTTAGGATTGACTGGTTGGATCTCCTTGCAGTCCAAGAGACTCTCAAGAGTCTCCTCCAGCACCACAGTTCAAAGGCACCAATTCTTCGGCGCTCAGCCTTTGTACTGTCCAGCTCTCACATCCATACATGACTACTGGAAAAATCATAGCTGACCATCAAAACAACTGGGCAGATTTAAAGTGAACATAATAAAATAGCAAGGTCCTGGGATTCATGCTAGACCCACTAAATGAGAAAACCCACTGCCTTTGTATAAAATCCATAGAAGCTTTAGCTGTAGCCTACTCACAGACCTGATATTTAAGAATCACTGATCTGAAGACATAGACTTGGCAACCCAACTATCCACAATGTATCTAGAAATCTGAAAATAAGCAAACAAGAAAAAGGAAACAGCAAGTAGTCATGCTGTGTTCTAAGTAAACATTCAGGCCTTTATCAGAGCTTATCTTAAACCTCTCATCTGCCAATATTTCAGATTTCAATTTAATTCACTCCAAAGACACTATACTAGGCCATGGGATTAAAATACATGAAATGATGGATAAACAACAAGGATTTACTGTATAGCACAAGGAACTATATTCAATATCTTGGCAGTAATCTATAATGGAAAAGAATCAAAAACAAAAACAAAAAAATAGAGAGAGAGGACTGCCCTCAATAGTCCAGTGGTTAAGAATCCACGCCAATGCAGGGGATACAGGCTGGATCACTGGTCCAGAAGGATTCCACATGCCGTGAAGCAACTAAACCCATGCACCACAACTACTGAGCCCAACTGCCCTAGAGCCCATGCTCCACAACAAGAGAAACCACCAAAAATGAGAAGCCCACACATCACAAGAAAAAGTAGCCCCTGCTCACTGCAGCTAAAGAAAGCCCGCGTGCAGCAACAAAGACCCAGCACCGCCAAAAATAATTTTTTAAAAAAATAATATATACATATTATCTATCTCCGAATTACTTTGCTGTACAACTGAAGCTAACACAATACTGTAAATCAACTAGACTTCAATAAAAAGTGAATAAATATGAGAAAATAATATCTTACTAGGTACCTGTGATTTAAAAGAGAAAAAAAAAAAACCACAACCAATTATAACATAATGCAACAAAAGGATGCACACAGTAATAACCAGAAGAATAAAAGAGATTAGGAAAAAGAGTTTTAAGAATATTTCTTAGAAAAGAAGCCCTCTGAGTTGGGTTTTTAAAAAGGTGAAAATAAGTTCCTCAAATCGGGAGATTTGGAATGGGTAAGCCCAGGGAATCTGAGAAAGGGGAGGAGGAGATACAGGTGAGGAAAGACCTTGTAAAGAGAGCTCACATTAATAGCAAAAGAGACACAATTGCCCAGGCCAACCTTGGTCTCCTATGTGTGGCACTGTAAAGCTGTCTCTCTTTAGCTAAGCACTACGCCTGCAGTCCGGAAGATTATGTATTGGAATCCTAGCTCTGAAAGTACCTTTGCCACTTTTCGGGTTACTTATCTGATCAATAAAACAGGGTCTATGCTCTATTTCTCAAGGCTCACTTTCACCTTAAAAATGTTATAATCCAATTTTGACATTTAAATAGTATTATCTTAATTATTTGAAAAGCATCTTATGAAAAGTATCTTTTTATCTAACCATAAGTCTCATTATAGAATAAGTCTAAATAAGTCTCATTATAGAATACCTTTTTATGTGGATCTTTAGCTGTTTAAGGTATCAGATTTTTTTTATTTTTAAAAAGGTAACTAATATGTGACAACAAGAACAATTTTCTCAGCATCTAGCTGAGAAAAACAAGGATTCACAAGGCTTTGAAGAACTCATGGGAAGAAACAAAACAATTAAATGTAACTCCAGTACTCTTGCCTGGAAAATCCCATGGACGGAGGAGCCTGGTAGGCTACAGTCCATGGGGTCGCTAAGAGTCGGACACGACTGAGCGACTTCACTTTCACTTTTCCCTTTCATGCAATGGAGAAGGAAATGGCAACCCACTCCAGTATTCTTGCCTGGAGAATTCCAGGGACGGCGGAGCCTGGTGGGCTGCCGTCTATGGGGTCGCACAGAGTCAGACACGACTGAAGTGACTTAGCAGCAGCAGCAATGTGTTAAAAGCATAAGCCAGAAAAGGTAACGGATTTCTTTTGAATTTTATATCAATGAGAGGTATTTCTCTTTCTGTTCAGAACTGTACTACATATGAGACAAGGCCCGTGGCAATAAACAACACCTTGAAAATTCTCAATCAATCTTGAAAAAGCCAGGCATCTCGCAAGGAATAAAAATGATATAAACTTGACAAAAATGAAAAACAAATCCGGAAAGTATGGCCAGGAATGTCTTCCATATACATATCTTAACTTTTATGTACTTATAAATACATATTTATACACATGAAGAGATCACCTCAGACCAACCTGTCAACCAGAAAAACCACAGCAAAATAAAACAAAGCCTGCACACAAAAGCTAAGCTCTTTCATCAAAACTGGTTGAGAAATAAACTTGCCACTTCAAAGCACAGTGTAATCTTTTCGCATGCAATCTCAGGGATTCTCGTGTATTAGTATTTAATTTTGATGCTAGACAATTTTTCAGAACATGTTAAAATACCTATATTCAGTAATATAGGCTATGAGAAAGGTAGAAATAAAAACAGGAAAACTAACAAACACTGATTGAGAGAAGAGTGAGATTCTGGGAAATCAAGAAAGATGTTCTGAACGATCTCAAGAAATTTAAAGTGTTACCCCTGACCCTTGCTTAGACTCAACAATCCTGACTGCTATCCACAAAGAAGACACTGTAAATAATGTCAAGTTCCTGTCTTAAGGGAGCCTCCTGGTAAAACACTGCTTAGAGCAGCAATCCAGCAGTACTGTCTGATATAAGTTATAATGAAGGAATTCAGCCTCTAAGGGAGCTCTGTCATGGATACACCAGCTCTCAAGTTTTCTCTGGATGGTTTTGTCAAGTTCTGAAGAATATTTGTAACAACAAATGATCTCTTTTACAGGGTGTGAACAAATTACTATGTATTATCTCAGTAAGTAGCTAGCAAGTCAGCCTTTGGGGAAAAAAAAAGCAAGGCATAAAATCTTCACTTATTGGCATGTTACAAGCGGCAACTTGAAAAAACAAACAAAAATCACAATTGATCTCCTTTTTATATAATTACAAGTATATTATAATTTCAAAACATTTTAAGCTTTTTCCCTTAAGTTGTAGGGCAGACTTTCACTACCAGTCATGATGGATACATGACATCAGACTATTTCTCACTATAAACAACAATAACAAAAGGCTGGCCAAAATACACACGACAACTGTTTTTAGACATTGGACAACAGGCAGCAGGAGACTTGAAAGCCAGTAAATACACAAGATAAGCCCCATGATCAAACTGGCTTTCTGTATTAGCCTTCCTGACAACAGGGAGGTGAAACTCAAGGGAAAACCAAATGATGGTTTTTCTCAACTGAGAAAGCTGAGATCAGAGACCAGAGCTGTTGAAGACGCTAGAATTTATGAATAAGATGTAAGAAGGAAGGGAAATGCACCAGGGTGGGTGTGGGGATGGCACAGAATCTTAGAGGGGTTTCCCTGGTTTCCCTATGCCTTGGCTGAGGCCAGGCTGCACCTGGGCTGGCCTGAGACTCCACAAGGAATAAAAGAGAGGGGCTGCAGCAGGCCTGGGAGCTGAGTGGAGATAGCAGAGGTCACTTGTGGGTGAATTCAATAGTTCCAGCTCAGTAAGTGTGAAGAGTCTTTCACTCTTCAGACATTCTGTTAAGATTCCAAAATGACAATACTTAACACACCCTGAGTAGGAGCCATGCCCTAAAATAAAATATAAAGCTGAGAAAGGCTACCTGTCCTTAACAAAGCAAACAAACAACAAGCCTAGCAGAATAAACATCCTCTGGTAATTTAACTGCCTACTGGAACAAAACTCACATCTTAAAAGAAGACAGCACTATTAATCCATACTCCTTACATAATGGATCATGCAATGCCCAATATATATCACAAGTTCCTAGACATGAGAAAAAGCAGGAAAATGTAACTCAAAATAAATCAGATGATTCAGATAATAGATTTAGCAGACAAAAATTAGTACAACAGCTATAATGAATATGTTGAGTTTAATTAAAGAACAGGACATAGTGAGTGAACAGACTAGAAAAATCTCAGCAGAGAAACAAACTAAAAAGGCAATCTTAGAGCTGAAAAGGCCAACATTTCAAATAAAAACCTTATCATATGGGCTCCACTACAGATTCAATGAATACCACAGCAAAATGGCAAAGGACATTAAGATACTGATCTTAACTGAAGAATGGGGAGAAAAGAAACTGGAAAAAAAAAAACTAGTGCTCCAATGACTTCTAGGCAAATATAAAGCGGCCTAACATGAAACTGAATCTCAAAAAGAGGAAGAGAGAAGAGGGAATGAGGGAGGGATAATAGGGAAAGAGAAATGGGTAAGGGGAAGTGGGGAAGGAAGACAGAAGAGTCCTCCCTCAATGGTGTCAACCAAAAATGTCTCCAGACATTCCCACAGGCCCCCAAGGGACATCATCCCGGGTTGCAAACCACTAATCTAATCTACATACAGACCTATTACAAATCAGTAAGAGGATGACAATCTCATAAAAAGAGGGTAATGATTTTTAAAAGACGTCTCAAAAAAAATAGTACAAATGGTCAATAAGGACATGAAAAGATGTTTAATACCATTAGTCATTAGGGAAATGCAATTAAACACAACATTAAAATCACTGTATATCCACTAGAATGGCTCAAATTAAGACAATAAAAAAGTGTTGGAAAGGGTGTGGAGCAACCAGAACTCTCATATACCGCTAGCACAAATATAAAATGATTTAACCACGTGCAAGACAGTTATACATTTTCTCATAACATTAAGCATACACTTTTCACACATCCCGGAAATTCCACACCTAGATATTTAATTTTAAAAATGTCCCTAAAAAGAGTTCTACTTAAATGTTTACGGTAGCTTTATTCCTAGCATCCCCAAATTGAAAGTAAACCAAATGTCTATCAACAGATGAATAGATAAACAAATTCTGGCATATTAATTCAATGTAATACTACTCAGCAACAAAAAGGGATGCACCACTAAAACACTCAACAACACGGATGAATCTCAAAAGCATTATGTTGAATGAAAGAAGCCAGACAAAAAAGAAGAGATACTACATAATTTCACTCATATGAAATTACAGACAAAAGAAATCTAATCCACGCTGACAAAAAGCCTGAATGGCTGTGTAAACCATGGGGTTTCTGCTGAACATCTGCTTTCCTTTCAAGAATCTGGAGTCTTGGTACAGGCTAGGCAGAGGGTACTTCAGTGACTAGCCTCTAGTAATAAACTTGGGCACCAAGTCTCTAATGAGCTTCCCTGAGACATCTCACAAGTTAGTCACGATTCACTGCTAGGGGAATTTTTAAGCAAATACCACTGGAAGGGAGCTCTTGAGAGCTCGTACTTGGTTTCCACTGATCCCTCTCTTTGCCATGAAGTGATGGGACCAGATGTCACCATGCGTCTTTTCTCTTGTCAATTTTGCTTTGCATGCTTTCACTCTAAGACACCATAGCTCCAAGTATCTATGTGCTAAGTCCTCTGGGTCCTTCTAGCAAATCACTGAACCTGGGAATATCTTGAGGAACAGACACAGAGGAATGAAGCCCAAGAACTAAGCCCTGGGGCATGCCAACATTTTGAAATTAGGCAAATAAGGAAGAACTATCAAAAGGAACTGAGAAAAAACAAAGAGCGAGGATAAAAATCAAGGTAATGAAGTGTTCCAGAAGCCAAAGGAGAAAGTCTTCAAAAGGAAAAGAGTAATCAACTATATCAAATGACAGTTCTAATTAGATGAAGACTATGAACTGGATCCTACGATTTAGCCAAGTACAGATCCATGGGTGACACTAACAGGAGTAGTTTTATACAGTGCTTAGGGACATGATTAGAGCAACTTCAAATCATGAAGAGGGGACGAGGAAGACATAGAAACAAGATAAGGATAATGTGGTAGGATTTCTGGGTAGCCTTTAAAGGTCCCCCAGAGAGAGGTCACAAGTTAAGACTACTGTTCTGGGTGTGCACACATTTCTTTCTCCGCACTATACTTGGCTATTCAGGACAGAAATGCCAATTTGGCCTGGGCTGTGGTGTCTTTGGGTAGGGAAGGCAAAGGGAGAGATCAAAGAAAATAGAGGCTCTATGCTAGAGTGACTGTAAACACAGAATCCAAGCCTGAAGAAATGGGAAGTAATGAGTGAAGACCCCAGTGGAGTTAAAGAATTTTTGAGTTAGAAAATCAGAGTTAGTAATTTCAAGGGAACG
The DNA here is from genome assembly GCA_024291935.2 of Okapia johnstoni. Lineage (NCBI taxonomy): Eukaryota > Metazoa > Chordata > Mammalia > Artiodactyla > Giraffidae > Okapia > Okapia johnstoni. The sequence goes on from CM044322.1 coordinate 58,052,483, forward strand.
AAGGGTAGTAATCCAAAGGGCAGCTGAGCACTACATCAAGTTTAAGTCCAGATGGAATGAAATTTGAAATCTGGGCAGGTGCGGCGGTGGGGGGATGGGGCACCGAGAGAGAAGGGAAGAGAAAGGGTCTAGAACAATGATTCCCCAAGCATGGTCTGGGAATCCTCATGGGTCTGTGGAAACCCTCCGGAAGTCTGAAGTCAAGACTATTTTCATTGCCTTTAAAAATAAAAAACCTCTCATTATCTCAAGAATGTACAGACAAGGAGTTTTCCAGAGGCTACATGACATGAGGTCACCATTTAGACAACCGCACCTGCACAAGTATTTTTCTGTTTTCTAGAATGGTTTATGGTGGCAGGCTGGGGGTACAACTAAGTTTCCCAAGACTAACTTTAGTTTTGTTCAGTTGCTCAGTCGTGTCCAACTCTTTGTGACCCCATGAATTGCAGCACACCAGGCCTCTCTGTCCATCACCAACTCCCGGAGTCTACCCAAACCCATGTCCATAATTTGGCCTAAATACTTCCACTATCTTTAATAGCTGTCTTCAGTTATAACTGCTGTAATTATTTTAGAATACAAGTTTTCCTTGAGCCTACAAAGAAACACAAGAAAAAGGTACACTTTGCTATTCTGCAATGTTAGTTTTTAAAATGTTATAAAAATCTTTCTACATTTTTAAATTTTACCTACAACTGTTATTTTATTCTGAAATAAATTTATTTTTAATACATTTTTATTGTACTTAATTTGCCTGCTCAATCCATATAAATCCAACAGAGCTGACAAAGATAAATATGACCTAGAAGAGTTCTTTGATTCATGGAAGGAAGGATTCTAAAGAAACTGGGCAAAACTGCATATAAACATTTTAAATGACAACTTCCCCCCAATTTATAGATGTTAATAACTTGCCTTATTGTGCCTAAGCAACAAAACCTTTTTGAACAGTATTACAAAGCCAGTTGTGGGTTCTTTTCAGACCAAATACTCCAGAGTTTAAAGAAATATTTTAAATGAAGATAGGAAAAACTTCTGAAAAGCCATCAACTGTTACGGAACTTCAAACTAGAAATGAAAAAGTCACTGAACCATCCTCCTGGTAGGGTATGGCATTGCTCTAGCGAGAGGAGGGCACACCATCACTGGGAGACTAGGAAAGCTGGACAGATGGCGATGCTGAGTACCTGCGAGATGAATGTCAGTCAAGGAAACCACAATGCTGACCCTTTTCAATGACACAGTAAATCCTCAAACTAAAGACAGGCGCAGACAGTACCTTGTCTGCAGAACTGCATTTTTGTTTTACGAATACACAGATGTAGCTGAACCTCGTGTTCTGTTTCTCTTCATCTAGTATCAGCCTCAACCAATCGAAGAGCTGACTCACTGGAAAAGACCCTGATGCTGGGAAAGATTGAGGGCAGGAGGAGAAGGGGGCGACAGAGGATGAGATGGTTGGATGGCATCACCGACTCAGTGGACATGAGTCTGAGTAAACTCCGGGAGTTGGTGATTGACAGGGAGGCCTGGCATGCTGCAATCCATGGGGTCGCAAAGAGTCAGACACGACTGAGCAACTGAACTGACCAACCAATCATTAAAGATCTTTTATATGAATACTTGATTACAAATACACATGGTGTTGGAATATTCAAAGTGTTGAAAACTTATGAATCTCATGCTTTATCCTAGAACATCTGTGCTGAACTTTACACTAATGGTGCAAAGGAATATTGGGTAAAAACAGCACACACCTTAGCATGAATCAAAGGAGTGGCAGTAAACTATACTGGCAGTGAGTAAATTCTTCTCTGCCACATTTTCAAGGAAAGAAAACAGCTTAAGAATTTCCTAGATGAAGCAATCTGTGTAAGAATTTTTACAGCCTAAGTCTCAATTTTGAGGGTATGTCTTCTTAATATTCTGTGTGACTAAGTCCTCTCTCTGTGTCGAGAAGCACCATCCCAACTGCTGGAACTGAGAGGAAACCAGCTGCTCCTTTCACACGGGACCATTTTCACTGGACAGGATGACTTACAACTATGGTAATTCAGTTTTGGGTATATGGTAGACTTCCCCAAAAAAGTGGAATAGAGCAAACCTGTTATTTCAGTGATACAAGTTCATTGCTTCAAGTGAAAATCAGAAATCTGGAAAATGTTTATCTGCCACAGTAAGTGTGAAAACTTCCTAACATATTGGAGTTCACAGATGTGATCAGTGGTTGCAGTAATAAATGTGGTTTTTTAAAATGTAATATACAATGAAAGGTATCAACATTTCGAAGATTTTACATGACTCAGTGAACCAACACTTAACAAATGACCAATGCATGATATTATACAAAATTATATAAAGACAAAAAGACCCATCCAAAGTACAAAACAGACTGATTTTAATTTAACAGCGTATGATCTATCTATAAGAACAGAGTTCATCAATATGATTTTAAAATTTGAGGACAGGAGCAAACAATATTCACAATTACCTAAAAAGCTATATAAAAATGTTTTTTCCAACTATATATCTGTGTGAAGCCAAACTCTCTTCACAAAGTTCAACCAGAATAACAAATCACGGGAGACTGAATGCAGAAATAGGTATCAGAATTCAATTAAACATAAAAGAGGTTTACAAAATGGTAAACTGCTGCCAGTCTTTCCATTTTGGAGATAGTTATTCTTTACTAAAATTATTCATGTTACCACGTAATGGGTTTTTATCATTATTTCTTAAATTAAGTTATCAGAATTTCAGTATTAACTCCTATTATGGTAAAAATCAATAGATATAGCCTATACAAACAAAAACAATTAATGGTCCTGAATGACTTAGGAAAGTAAAGTAGACTTAGAAGAGATTGAAAAGCTTGAGAACTTCTGGTCTAGAAGCAACAACTGAGGAGGACACAGTAAGTTCCTGATGCCATCTTCAGCCCAGCGGCATGAAAGAGGTGAAGAGGACGCACCCATCACTAAACAGGATTCAGGAAGGGCACATTCTTACAGAGCAGTCAAGTCAGTTTTTGCCTCTTTACCAGATCATTCCTCTCACATTGAGCAGTCTTACTGATACTGCACACTGAAAAGAAGATGCAACAGCTCTAGCTAACTAATAACTAGTCCAAGTTAGTTTTGATATTTATGGGCAATCCCTCTTAAACTTCAGAATATTATATGTAACCGCATAAACAACATTTTCCTACCGATTTCGCTTCCACTTCCTCCATCTTGGACACTCCATAAGATGATGCTACTCTCTGAGGCAACAGCCACCATTTTGTCCTTGTCTCCGTGTGGACCCCCGACCACTTTTGCATTTAAAGCTACTCGTTCAATAGTCCAATCCAAATACGGGCTTGTAAACACTTGTTGCCATCCTGATGACTCTTTGATTCTGTTGAATATAAACAGACACATAAATAAGACTCAGCAGCACTTAGCAAAGAGAACATGAATGAATGTACCAAAATAAATTTAATCACGGCTATTTATCTATGTATTTACTAAAAAATAAAATACACATAAACCACTTAAAAAGAGACTAGAGGTCTATACTCCTCCGAAGAATAATTTAGCCAAGTTCTCCAAACTATAAACTTAAAACAACAAAATGGTAATATCTTTTTACATTTTACACAAAAAAGTGGTACTTTGTCATTATTTGTGAACAGAAATAGTCAAGAAAAATCAGTTTCAGGAGAATTAATATTCCTATCAGTTACTAATCAGTTATTAAGTTACTTTGATTAACTAAGGATCAATCATTTTTTAATACTTTAGATAACAGTCTATTAAGACAAACTAAGATAAGGGAGTGACCTGGTATATGATAATTTGGCATACTCAAATGAATGAAATGTGACCTTTGGAAACCACTCACTGAGGACTGGATTTTAAAGGTTTCACACAAAATGAAAAAAAAATCTCATGAGCCTATTCCTTCTCCATAAGTAAAAGTTGCTTACCATGATTTAGATTTAGTTGACTGATTAAAAATGCTTTAATATATAACTGTTGATAGACATATTTGTAAATTTTTAATAACTTTTGCTCTCCTAACTGAAGTCTTTCAGACGTGCATTATTTTGTGGGGTTACACAGTAAGGCTTCAAACACTTAAAACTTACACATTTAAGCAATTGTGACAATAAATGACCTGAACTTTAACAATGGAATATTTATTTTTAAAGTTACACAAAACAAGTGACATAAACAAAATGGTAAAAAATCTCTTTGCTTTACCTAAAGACAATAAATATGAACAAGTGCTCCTTTAAATACTACTACCTGACATATTCACCACAAAAATCAAACTTAAGTATTCATAAATGATGACCACCTAACAACCTAAATAAAAACACTTTAGCTTTGTTTAAAATGGATGCTAAATACAACTATAATTCACAAAAATATGCAATTCAACCTTCTTAATTCCAAGAATTAATGATTTCCTTAAACTTAAAGGCACTATATAGAAAAATGTAACATGGTTTTCCTAGGTAACATATGGTCTGTAATTACCCACTTCAGCCACCAGATGGGATTCATGTGTCAAAATAGAAAAATCAAAATAATTATCCAATAAAGCCTAAATCCTGACAAAACACTGAGAAACCTAGATTCTCTTAAGGACTGGCAGACTGGACACAAAGCAGGGACTGCCAGCACTTAAAGAATAGAGACAATATGCCAATGTGTGCATGCAGACATATACTAGGCTCACACATTCTTCAAAAAAGGGATGCTGTATTGATTTAATGAGGAGAATGATGTAATCTTATGACCACTGAGTAATATAAATAATAAAATTAAATATGATCTAATCTTTTACAAAAACCATACTTATAAGTCATTTTTCTCTAGAGAAATTGCTGCTAAGTCGCTTCAGTCGTGTCCGACTCTGTGCGACCCCATAGATGGCAGCCCACCAGGCTTCCTCATCCCTGGGACTCTCCAGGCAAGAACACTGGAGTGGGTTGCCATTTCCTTCTCCAATGCATGAAAGTGAAAAGTGAAAGTGAAGTTGCTCAGTCGTGTCCGACTCTTAGCAACCCCATGGACTGCAGCCTACCAGGCTCCTCTGTCCATGGGATTTTCCAGGCAAGAGTACTGGAGTGGGGTGCCATTGCACTGGAGTGGGGTGCCATTGCCTTCTCCGAGAAATTAGGGTATTGTAAAACAAAAAGATGACAACAGTAAAAGAATCAGGACAGCATATTTGAGAGTGATTATAACAATTATATAATTTATCTCAATGAGATATGTGAATTTACTTCTTTTTAAGTTAAAATTAAGTACAAAGTAGAAGCAATATTTGCTCTACATTTTTCCATACATGTAAATACACAATTTTAAATATGTAAAACAACACAGAACAAGCTCTGATATTCCAACAACCCATCACTTTATTCCTGCATAATGAAACAACACTCTGAAATCGGGACAACTATGTAAAGAATATGGTTAACTTTCAAATTAAGATCATGAAAAATATAGTGGAGGGTACATGCTGTCAAATTTTTGAAACTTACTGTAAATATACTGTAACCATATTGTATGAGAATTGATAAATATGTCAAAAGAACATAAGACTCTAAAATGACAAGAGAATGTTATTATCGTCTAATAACAACATGTTATTAGACACTAAGGCATGTCCGAATCTTTTGCAACACCATAGGCTGGTAAAACGGTAGGCACTAAGAGAGGGCATCAGAGGGCAGATAGACTGAAACCACAATGACAAAAACCTAGCCAATCTGATCACATGGGCCTTGTCAAACTCAATGAAACTAAGCCATGCCGTGTGGGACCACCCAAGACGGATAGGTCATGGTGGAGAGGTCTGACAGAATGTGGTCCACTGGAGAAGGGCATGACAAACCACTTCAGTATTCTTGCCTTGAGAACCCCATGAACAGCATGAAAAGGCAAAAAGATAGGACACTGAAAGATGAACTCTCCAGGAGGGTAGGTGCTCAATATGCTACTGGAGATCAGTGGAGAAATAACTCCAGAAAGAATGAAGGGATGGAGCCAAAGCAAAAACAACACCCAGTTGTGGATGTGACTGGTGATAGAAGTGAGATCTGATGCTGTAAAGAGCAATACTGCATAGGAACCTGGAATGTTAGGTCCATGAAACTAGGCAAATTGGAAGTGGTCAAACAGGAGATGGCAAGAGTGAATGTTGACATTCTAGGAATCAGAGAACTAAAACGCACTGGAATGGGTGAATTTAACTCAGAAGACCATTATATCTACTATTCTGGGCAGGAATCCCTTAGAAGAAATGGAGTAGCCATCATAGTCAACAAAAGAGTCCGAAATGCAATACTTGGATGCAATCTCAAAAACGACAGAATGATCTCTGTTCGTTTCCAAGGCAAACCATTCAACATAAGGGTAATCCAAGTCTATGCCCCGACCAGTAATGCTAAAGAAGCTGAAGATGAATGGTTCTATGAAGAACTACAAGATCTTTTAGAACTAACACCCAAAAAAGATGTCCTTTTCATCATAGGGGATTGGAATGCAAAAGTAGGGAGTCAGGAAACACCTGGAGTAACAGGCAAATTTGGCTTTGGAGTACAGAATGAAGTAGTGCAAAGGCTAGTAGAGTTTTGTCAAGAGAACACACTGGTCATAGCAAACACCCTCTTCCAACAACACAAGAGAAGACTCTATACATGGACAACACTGAAATCAGTTTGATTACATTCTTTGCAGCCACAGATGGAGGAGCTCTATATAGTCAGCAAGAAAAAGATAGGGAGATGACTGTGACTCAGATATGAACTCCTCACTGCCAAATTCAAACTTAAAATGAAGAAAGTGGGGAAAACCACTAGACCAATCAGGTATGACCTAAATCAAATCCTTTATGATTATACAGTGGAAGTGAGAAATAGATTTAAGGGACTAGATCTGATAGACAAGAGTGCCTGATGAATTACGGATGGAGGTTCATGACATTATACAGGAGACAGGGATCAAGACCATCCCCATGGAAAAGAAATGCAAAAAAGCAAAATGGCTGTGTGAGGAGGCCTTACAAATAGCTGGGAAAAGAAGAGAAGCGAAAAGCAAAGGAGAAAAGGAAAGATACACCCATCTGAATGCAGAGTTCTAAAGAATAGCAAGGAGAGATAAGAAGGCCTTCCTCAGTGATCAGAAATAGAGGAAAACAATAGAATGGGAAAGACTAGAGCTATCTTTAAGAAAATTAGAGATATCAAGGGAACATTCCATGCAAAGCTGGGCTCAATAAAGGACAGAAATGGTATGGACTTAATAGAAGCAGAAGATATTAAGAAGAGGTGGCAAGAATACACAGAAGAACTGTACAAAAAAAGATCTTCATGACCCAGATAATCATGATGGTGTGATCACTCACCTAGAGCCAGACATCCTCAAATGTGAAGTCAGGTGGGCCTTAGGAAGCATCACTATGAACAAAGCTAGTGGAGGTGAGGAATTCCAGTTGAGCTATTTCAAATCCTGAAAGATGATGCTGTGAAAGTGCTGCACTCAATATGCCAGCAAATTTGGAAAACTCAGCAGTGGCCACAGGACTGGAAAAGGTCAGTTTTCATTCCAATCCCAAAGAAAGGGAGTGCCAAACAATGCTCAAACTACTGCACAATTGCACTCATCTCACATGCTAGTAAAGTAATGCTCAAACTTCTCCAAGCCAGGCTTCAGCAATACGTGAATGGTGAACTTCAAGATGTTCAAGCTGGTTTTAGAAAAAGCAGAGGAATCAGAGATCAAATTGCCAACAGACGTTGGGTCATCAAAGGAGCAAGAGAGTTCCAGAAAAACATCTATTTCTGCTTTATTGACTATGCCAAAGCCTTTGACTGTGTGGATCACAATAAACTGTGGAAAATTCTGAAAGAGATGGGAATACCAGACCACCTGACCTGCCTCTTGAGAAATCTGTATGCAGGTCAGGAAGCAACAGTTAGAACTGGACATGGAACAACAGACTGGTTCCAAATAGGAAAAGGAATATGTCAAGGCTGTATATTGTCTCCCTGCTTATTTAACTTCTATGCATGCAGAGTACATCATGAGAAATGCTGGGCTGGAAGAAGCACAAGCTAGAATCAAGTTTGCTGGGAGAAATATCAATAACCTCAGATGTGCAGGTGACACCACCCTTACGGCAGAAAGTGAAGAACTAAACAGCCTCTTGATGAAAGTGAAAGAGGAGAGTGAAAAAGTTTGCTTAAAGCTCAACATTCAGAAAACTAAGATCATGGCAATCTGGTCCCGTCACTGCATGGCAGATAGATGGAGAAACAGTGGAAACAGTGGCTCACTTTAGTTTTGGGGCTCCAAAATCACTGCAGATGGTGATTGCAGCCATGAAATTAAAAGATGCTTACTCCTTGGAAGAAAAGTTATGATCAACCTAGACAGCATATTAAAAAGCAGAGACATTACTTTGCCAACAAAGGTCCATCTAGTCAAGGCTATGGTTTTTCCAGTGGTCATGTATGGATGTGACAGTTGGACTATAAAGAAATCTGAGTGCTGAAGAATTGATGCTTTTGAACTGTAGTGTTGGAGAAGACTCTTGAGAGTCCCTTGGACTGAAAGGAGATCCAACCAGTCCATCCTAAAGGAGATTAGTCCCGGGTGTTCATTGGAAGGACTGATGTTGAAGCTGAAACTCCAATACTTTGGCCACCTGATCTGAAGAGCCGACTAATGTGAAAAGACCCTGATGCTGGGAAAGCTTGAGGGCAGGAAGAAAAGGGGATGAAAGAGGATGAGATGGTTGGATGGCATCACCGACCCAGTGAACGTGAGTTTGGGTAAACTCCGAGAGTTGGTGATGGACAGGGAGGCCTGGCGTGCTGCGGTTCATGGGGTCACAAAGAGTCGGACACGATTGAGCGACTGAATTGAACTAAGACTATAGCCTGCCAGGCTCCTCTGTCCAAGAGATTTCCCAGGCAGGAATTCTGGAGTGAGTTGCCATTTCTTCTCCAGGGATGGAACCCATGTCTCCTGCACTGGCAGGCAGATTCCTTATCACTGAGCCACCAGGGAAGCCCAATAAAAACATATGTACAGATAATTACCTTAAATGTAAATGGATTAAATGCTTCAACCAAACAGTATACACTGGCTGAATAGATTAAAAAGCAAAAAAACAAGACCCATATATATGTGTGCTGTTTATAAGAGTTCACTTTGTAACCAGGGACACAAACAGACTGAAAATGAGATGGCAAAGGGTTTTCAACGAAAGTTGCAATCAAAAGAAAGATGCAGTAGTATTACTCATATCAGACAAAATAGACTAAAATACTGTTACAAGAGACAAAGAAGGACACTACATAATGAACAAAGGATCAAACCAAGAAGATACAACAAGTGTGAATAACACAGGAGCAACTCAATAAATAAAGCAGATGTTAACAGCCATGAAAGGAGAAATTAACAGTAACACAGTAATGTAGGAACTTTACCACCCCAACTGTATCAATGGACAGGTCATCAGACAGAAAATTAATAAGGAAACACAGGTCTTACATGATATATCAGATCATTAGACTAGATGTTCTTAAAAGATATTTATAGAACAGTCCATCCAAAAGCAGCAGAATACACAGTTTTCTCAAGTGCACATAGAAGACTATCCAGGACAGATCACATGCAGGCCATAAAGAAAGCTTTGGTAAATTTAAGAAAATTTAAATCGTATCAAGCATCATTTTGGCCAATACTATGAGATTAGAAATTAATTACAAAAAAAATGGAGGCTAAATGGATCACTGAAGAAATCAAAACCTACCTAGAAACAAATGATAACAAAAACACAACCATCTGAAACCTATAGGACTCAGCGAAAGCACTTTTGAGAGAGAAGTTTATAGCAATACAATCTCACCTCAGAAAACAAGAAAAATCTCAAATAAACACCATAACCTTACGCCTAAACAACTAGAGAAAGAAGAAAACAAAACCCAAACTTACTGGAAGACAAGAAATCATAAATATCAGCAGAAATGAATGAAACAGAGACAAAACAACAGAAAAGATCAATGAAACTAAAAGCTGATTCTTTGAGAAGATAAAATTGACAAATCTTTAGCCTGATTTCTCTAGGGAAAAAGAGGGCTCAAATGGATAAAATGAGAAAAGAAAATGTTACAAGGGACAGTACAGAAAAACAAAGGATAATGTACTACTAGAAGCAACTATATGCCAATAAAACACCTAGAAGAAATGTATAAGTTCTTATAAAGGTACCACCTTCTAAGACTGAACCAGAAAGAAATGAAAAATATGAACAGACCAATCACAAACACCAAAACTGACACTGTGATTTAAAAACTTCCAACAAACAAAAGTCCAGGGCCAGATGGCTTCACAGGTAAATTCTATCAAACATTTAGAGAAAAGTTAATATTGATCTGTCTGAAACCATTCCCAAAACCTGCAGAGAAAGGAACACTCACAAACATATTCTATGAGGCCACAATCACCCTACTACCAAAACCAGACGAAAGTTAGCACACGAAAAGAAAATTACAGACCAGTATCACTAATGATGAAGCCAGCCTTCAACAGTCTGTGAACTGTGAACTTCCATATGTTCAAGCTGGATTTAGAAAAGGCAGAGGAACCAGAGATCAAATTGCCAACATCTGCTGGTTCATAAAAAAAGCAAGAGAGTTCCAGGAAACACCTAGTTCTGCTTTATTGACTATGCCAAAGCCTTTGACTGTGTAGATTACAACAAATTGTGGAAAATTCTTAAAGAGATAGGAATACCAGACCACCTGACCTGCCTCCTGAGAAATCTGTATGCAGGTCAAGAAGCAACAGTTAGAACCAGACATGGAACAACAGACTGGTTCCAAATTGGGAAAAGAGTACTTCAAGGCTGTATATTGTCACCCTGTTTATTTAACTTCTATGCAGAGTACATCATTCAAAATGCCAGGCTGATGAAGCACAAGCTCGAATCAAGATTGACAGGGGAAATAACACTTCAAATATGCAGATGACACCACCCTTATGGCAGAAAGTGAAGAACTAAAGAGCCCCTTGATGAAAGAGAAAGAGGAGAGTGAAAAAGTTGGCTTAAAGCTCAACATTCAGGAAACTAAGATCATGGCATCCGGTCCCATCACTTTATGGCAAATAGATGGGGTAACAATGGAAACAGTGACAGACTTTATTTCTTTGGGTTCCAGAATCACTACAGATGATGACTGCAGCCATGAAGTTAAAACACGCTTGCTCCTTGGAAGAAAAGCTATGACCAACCTAGACTGCATATTAAAAAGCAGAGACATCACTTTGTCGACAAAGATCCGTCTAGTCAAGGCTATGGTTTTTCCAGTAGTCATGTATCAATGTGAGAGTTGGAGTATAAAGAAAGCAGAGCTCCAAAGAATTGATGCTTTTGAACTGTGGCATTGGAGAAGACTCGAGAGTCCCTTGGACTGCAAGGAGATCAAACCAGTCAATCCTAAAGGAAATCAGTCCCAAATATCCACTGGAAGGACTCAGGCTGAAGCTGAAGCTCCAATACTTTGGCCACCTGATGCGAAGAGCTGACTCATTAGAAAAGACCCTGATGCTAGGGAAGATTGAAGGCAGGAGGAGAAGGGGACGACAGCAGATGAGATGGTTGGAAGACTAGATGGACATGAGTTTGAGCAAGCTCCAGGAGTTGGTGATGGACAGGGAAGCCTGACATGCTGCAGTCCATGGGGTGGCAAAGAGTCTGACATGACTGAGTGACTGAACTGAACTGAATCACTAATGAACAAGCTTCCCCAGGGCCTCAGAGGTAAAGAATCTGCCTGTGATGCAGAAGACACAGGAGACTTGGCTTCAATCCCTGGGTCAGGAAGATTCCCTGGAGGAAGGCATGGTCACCCACTCCAGTAGTCTTACCTGGAGAATTCCATGAACAGAGGAGCCTGGTGGGCTATGGTCTATAGTGTCACAAAGAGTCAGACACGACTGAAGCGACTGAGCACACATGCACGTCACTAATGAACATAGACGCAAAAATCCTCAATAAAATACCAGCAAACTAAATCCAACAGTACATTAAAAGGATCATACAACACAATTGAGTGAGATTTATTCCAGGGATGGAATGGTTTCTTCAATATCCACAAATCAATCAATGCAAAAAACCACATTAACAAAGTGAAGAAGAAAAACTGTATGATCATCTCAATAGATGCAAAAAAGCTTTTGACAAAAATTCAACATTGATTGATGATTAAAAAAAATACACTTTCCAGAAAGTGGGCTTAGATGGAGCCTACCTCAACATAATAAACACCATATATGACAAACCTATAGCTAACATCATTCTCAACAGTGAAAAGCTGAAAGTATTTCTTCTAAGGTCAGGACCAAGACAAGGATGTTCATTTTCACCACTTTCATTCAACATAGTTTTGTTAAGTCCTACCCACGGCAATCAAAGAAAAATAAAAGGAATCCAAACTGGAAAAGAAGTAAAACTGTCAGTATTTGTAGATGACATGATATTATACTATACGTATCACAGAAAACCCTAAAAATGCTACCAGAAAACTACCAGAGCTCAATGAATTCAGTAAAGCTATGGGATACAAAATTAATATACAGAAATCTGTATTCATTTCATTGACAATGAAAGATCAGAATGAGAAACTAAAAAAATTTACGATCTCGTTAAAAAGAATAAAATATTCCTGAATAAACCTACCTGAGGAGGCAAAAGACCTATACTCTGAAAAGTCTAAGACACTGATGAAAGAAACTGAAGATGACAGAAACATACACCATGTTCTTGGATTAGAAGAATAATATTGTCAAAATGACTGTACTACCCAAAGGAATCTACAGATTCAACACAATCCCTATCAAATTACTAATGACATTTTTCACAGAACTAAAACAAAAAGTTGTAAAATTTATATGGAAACACAAACACCTCAAATAGCGAAAGCAATTCTGAGGGAAAAAAAACAAAGCTGAAGGAAGAAGGCTCCTTGATTTCAGACTATGCTACAAAGCTACAGTAATCAAAACAGCATGATACTAGCACAGAAATAGAAATGCATATCAATGGAATAGTACAGAAAGTCGAGAAATAAACCCACACACCTATGGTCATTAATCTATGACAAAGGAGACAACAATATACAATGGAGAAAAGACAGTCTCTTTAATAAATGGTTGTGGGAAAACTGGACAGTAACATACAAAAGAACGAAATTAGAACATTTTCTAATACCACACACAAACTCAAAATGGATTGGGCTTCCTTGGTGGCTTAGTGGTAAAGAATCCGCCTGCCAAAGCAGGAGACACAGATTTGATCCTTGATCTGGGAAGATCCCACATGGCACAGAACAACTTAGCCTCTGTGTCCCAACTCTTGAGCCTGTGCTCTAGAGCCCAGAAGCTACAACTACCACTGAGTCCACATGCTACCACTACTGAAGCCCACATGCCCTATAGCCTGTGCTCTGCAACAAAGAGATGCCACCACAATGAGAAGCCTGTACACTGAAGCCAGAGAGTAGACTCCACTTGCTGCAACTAGAGAAAAGTCTGCGCAGCAATGAAGACCCACCATGGTCATAAATAAATACATAAAATTATAAAAATAAACTCAATATGGATCAAAAACCTAAATGTAAGACCAGATCCTATGAAAGTATTAGATGAAAACATAGGCAGCACACTGTGATATGCATCGCAGCAAGATCTTTTTGGAATCACCTCCTACAGCAATTAAAATAAAAACCAACAAATGGGACCTGTGTGTGTGTGTGTTAGTCGTTCAGTCATGTCCTACTCTTTGTGACCCCATGAACTGTAGCCCGCCAGGTTTCTCTATCTGTGGAATTCTTCAGGAAAGAATACTGGGGTGGTTTGTCATTTCCTTCTCCAGCAGATCTTCCCGACCCAGGTATAGAACCTGAGTCTGCAGCATTTCAGGCAGATTCTTCACCATCTGAGCCACAGGGAAGCCGAATTAAACTTAAAAGCTTTTGTACAGCAATGGAAACCATCCACAAAACAAAAGAACCCACAGAATGGGAGAATATATTTGAAAACAAAGCCATTGATAAGGGATTAATCTCTAAATATACAAACAGCTCATGTAGCTCAATATTTAAAAAAAAAAAAAAAAAAAAAACATGCAGTCAAAAAATGGGTGGGTGGTCTAAACAAACATTTCTCCAAAGAGACACAAAGATGACCAAGAGGCCCATGAAAAGAGGCTTAACACCATTAATAATTAGAGAAATGCAAAAACTACAATGAGCTATCACCTCACACTAGTCAGAATGGCCATCATCAAAAAGTCTACAAACAATAAATGCTGGAGAAGATGTGGAAAAAAGGGAACTCTCCTACATTTGTTGGTGGGAATATAAATTGGTATATCATACAGAGAAAAGTATGGAGATTCCTTAAAAACCTAAATATAGTACTACCATATGATTCAGCAATTCCACTTCTAGGCATGCATCTGAAGAAAACCATACTTTGAAAAGATATATGTACCTCAATGTTCATTTGCAGCAGATGTGGTACATATGTAGAATGGAATATTACTCGAGCATAGAAAAAGAATGAAATAATGCCAGTAGCAGCAACACAGATGTACCTAGAGATAATCATACTAACTGGAGTAAAAGAAAGACAAATATCATATGATATCACATATATCATATGTGATATATGATATATGTCATATAAAAGACATATGATATGATATGATATATGATATATGATATATATGATATATGATATATATGATATATGATATATATGATATATGTCATATAAAAAGATACAAATGAACTCATTACAAAACAGAAAGACTCACAGACTTTGAAAACAAACTTATAGTTACCAAAGGGGAAATGCAGGGTGGAGAGATAAATTGGGAGTTTAACGTATACACACTACTACATATAAAATAGATAATTAACAAGGATCTACTGTAAAGCACAGGGAACTCTACTCAATATTCTGCAAAGAGCTATATATGAAAAGAATCTAAAAAAGAATGGATATATGTATATGTATGACTGAATCACTTTGCTGTACACCTAAATCTAACACAACATTGTAAATCAACTGTATACTCCAGTTTAAAACTTTAAAAAAAAGTCCTGTCTCGATGGCTTCCCAGATGGCTCAGATGGTAAAGTGTCTGCCTGCAAATGTGGGAGACCTGGGTTCAATCCCTGGGTCGGGAAGATCCCCTGGAGAAGGAAATGGCTACCCACTCCAGGATTCTTGCCTGGAAAATTCCATGGAGCCTGGTAGGCTACAGTCCATAGGGTCGCAAACAGTCAGACACGACTGAGGAACTTCACTTTCACTTTCTTTCCTGTCTCAATAGGAGTCTTGTAGCAACTAAAATCCACACTAGAAGAGTAATATTTGCCTCCAAGTTGACGTCTGTCCTTTCTATCTGAACTATGGAACTCCTCGCCAAGTGTGGTAGGCAGAATAATGGCTCCCCAAACATGTCCTTGCCTAAATTCCTGAAAATGGTAAAAGTGTTATCTTACATGGCAAGGGGGCTTTGCAGATGTGATTAAGTTAAAGAGATGGAGGGACTATCCAGGTGCATGGAATGTACTACTAAGGTCCTCCTAAGCAGAGGCAGATGAGTGGGAGACAGGGAAGAGATCTGAAGATGCTACGCTGCTAGTTTCGAAATGTAAAAAAGGAAATGTGATTAAAGGAACACAGATGGCCCTTAGAAGTTGGGAGGGACAAAGAAACTTGCTGGAGCCTGCAGAAGGAACACAGACCTGCCAATACCTTGACTTAGCCCAGCAAGATCCAATTTGGAGTTTTCTGAACTCCAGAACTGAGTGATGAATAACTGTGTGGTCTTATCATACTAAATGTATGGTAACTTGTTATAGCAGCAGGAAAAAGCTAATACACCAAGCCACCTATATTATTTTCATTTTATACTTCTCCTCAGCCAAAACTTTGTTGTTCAGTTGATTTGTTAGTTGCTTCTACACCACTCCACTCCCTTGGGAATAGAAACCACAAGGTGAGGAGGGGTAGCTCTCAGACTGAGCCCAGCCCTGTCCGTCCCCCTGAATCAAAGAATTACTAAAAATGTTGTCAAAAATAACACTACTCACTTATACCAGAGACCAGCAACATGGTATTTATTCTGATGCATTCTTAGGAATCTACTATGTGCTCGCGACATGAGAAGCACTGGGATGAAGAGAGTTGAGAATTTTGTCATTTCTTTCCCCAGGATGACCTAGGGAATTTCTCCAACATGGTTTCCTCATTAGCAAAATAGAGATGATGAGATCTATGCCACAGGCTGTTGTGATAAATAAGAACATGTATACAAGAGACTTCAGGGTTATGCCTGGCATAAAATAACAGCTGAATAAGTCCTAACTGAAAAGTCCAATTCATTTTTATGGAACTGGATGTTTTCCCAGTATTTTCTCATCAGGAGCCTCTAGAGCCAAGTCATCTTATTTTGAAGAGTTCTCCCTTCTTCCCACATCTCCCCATTCCTTTCCCAACTCCCAAATACATAATTTCTGCTCAGTGCTGAAATGATTTACCAAACCAGACTGTCAGATTTCCCTTTGCCTATTTTCCTTCAAGAGATGGACCCCAGACAGAAAAAGGGTTCTAGAGGTTGGTAAGGAGACTCTGCAACTAAAAACACAAATGTGGTTTGAAGAGGATACCGCAAGAAGGCAGAAACGCAAGCACACAACGATTCTTTCCTAAAGGTCCAGATAGAGGAGCTACATTTGTTAGGGCGATTTTGCTTGCCTGTTTTTTTTTTTAACACTATACATCAGCACAAAATTCCTCATTGGTTGTTTTCTACTGGGCTTTTCTCAATATAACTTTCACTGTTTTCTTTCTAATGCCTCACTACCAGGCTAATTAGAAAGGAAGCTGATTCTACCTCTCAAAGGTTGAATTATGAAACCAGACACATATGCAAGTTTTTCTCTTTAACACATAAGAATATTTCATCTTATTTCTCTTCCATCTAACACAATACACAAAAATCCTCCAATCTCCTATTTGGAATTCTCACCATCTAATGAAGGGAATGATTAACACACAAATAGGCCTATGGAACAGGATTAAGAGCCCAGAAATAAGCCCAAACATATATAGCCAACTAATGTTTGACAAGGTAGCCAAGAATACTAAATGAAGAAAATGAGTTTCTTCAATAAATGGTGCCTGGAAAATTGGATATTTAAACATAAAAGAATTAAATTTGACCCTTACTGGGTTCCCTAGTGGCTCAGATAGTAAAGAATCTGCAGTACAAGTGATGCAGGTTCAATCCCCAGGTCAGGAAGTTCCCCTGGAGAAGGGAATGGCAAACCACTCCGCTATTCTTGCCTGGGAAATCCCATGGACAGAGAAGCCTGTCAGGCTACACTCCATAGGGTTGCAAGGAGTTGGACACAACTGAGTGACTAACACTTTCACTTTCACTTTGTACCACTCACCAAAATAAACTCAAAATTGATTGAAGACCTAAAACCATGAGGATCCTAGAAGAAAACAGGGAAGAAGCTTCTTGACATGAATCATGGTAATGACTGTTTTCAAAATCACACATAAAGCACAAGCAATAAAATCAGAAATAAACAAATGGGACTGCATCACACTAAAAAGCATCTGCACAGAAAAAGAAACTATCAAAGTGAAAAAAACAACCAATGGAATGGGAAAAAATATTTGCAAACCATATATATGATAAGGGGTCAATATGCAAATAAATAAAGAACTCAAACAACTCAATAGCAAAAAGCCAAAAATCCAACTAAAAAATGGGCCAAAGACTTGAACGGACATTTTCCCAAAGAAGATATACAAATAGCCAACAGGTACAAGAAATGATGCTCAGCATCAATTGTCAATAGGGAAATGCAAATTAAAACCACAGTAAGGTATCACTTCATACCTGTTGCAATGGCCATCATGAAAAGACAAGAGATGGATATATGTATGTATGGCTGAGTCCCTTTACGGTCCACGTGAAACTATCACAACACTGTCAATTAGCTATATTTCAAAACAAAAAAGAATTTGTTTTACAAAATAAAAAGTTAAAAAAAAAGACAATAAATGCTGGTGTGGATGTGGAGAACCTTTGTTATGATGACGGAACCCTTGTTACTGCTGGTGGGACTGTAAATTGGTACAGCCACTATGGAAAACAATATGGTGTTTGCTCAAAAAAGTTAAGTACACATCTACCCTATGATAATGCAATTTCAATTCTGGGAATATATTCAAAGAAAACAAAAACACTAGCCTGAAAAGTTCTGCACTCCCATGCTCACAGTAGCATTATTTACAATAGCCAAGACAAGTGTCCAACAATGGGGGAAAAAAGTATAAAATTAGTTGCAAGTATTTAAAAATAAATATAAAGCAAGATGAAGGTTTTCAAATTCAGTGAGAAAGGATGACATGTAATAATCAGAACCTCATTAGCCACTTGTGGAAGAAAATAGATTCCTAAATCTAATATCCTATACAAAAAGTAAATTTTATATGCATTAAAAATCTAAAGTGGAGGGCTTCTCTGGTGGCTCGGTGGTAAAGAACCCCCTGGCCAGAGCAGGAGAAATAGATTCGATCCCTGATTTGGGAAGATCCCACACACTATGGAGCAACTAAGCCCCTGCGCCACAATTAGTAAGCCCATGGGCCGCAACTAGTGAAGCCAGCTCACCCTGGGGTCTGGGTTCTGAAACAAGAGATGCCACTGGTACAGAGAAGTCAGTGTGGCACGACCAGGGAGCAGTCCTCACTCACCACAATTAGAGAAAAGCAAGCACAGTAATGAAGACCCAGCACGGCCAAAATAAATAAATAAATAAATAAATACAATTATATTTTTAAAAAATCTAAAGTGGAATATAAATTCCAAAAGGGTAATAATCTACACAAATACTCTTTCAATAATACAAGTAACATGCGGTAAACTGAGCAAGAAAAAAAAATATAAAAGTGAAGCACGACAATGCAGACAAAATGCCCAAAGAATTATGGACAGAGGTTTGTAATACTGCATAGGAGGCAGGGACCAAAGCCATCCCAAGGAGAAAGAAATGCCAGAAGGCAAAGCGGTTGTCTGAGGAGGCTTACAAATACCTAAGCAAAGAAAAGGGAAAGGCAAGGGAGAAACATAAAGATATACCCAACTGAACGTAGAGTTACAGAGAATAGCAAGGAGAGGTAAGAAGGCCTTCTTGACTGAACAATGAAAAGAAATAGAGGAAAACAATAGAATGGGAAAGACTAGAGATCTCTTCAAGAAAACTGGAGGTATCAAGGGAACATTTCATGTAAGGATGGGCGTGATAAAGGACAGAAACGGTAAGGACCTAAGAGAAGCAGAAGAAATTAAGAAGAGGTGGCAAGAATTCATAGAAGAACTACACAAAAAGTCTTGATGACTTCGACAATCACAGTGGTGTGGTAACTCACCTAGAAGCAGACATCATAAAACATGAGGTCAAGTGGCTCTTAGGAAGAATTACCACAAACCACCTAGTGCAGGCGACAGAATTCCAGCTCAGTTATTTAAAATCCTAAGAGATGATGCTGTTAAAGTGCTGCACGCAATGTCAGCATACTGGGGAAACTCAGCATGACTACAGCACTTGCAAAGGTCAGTTTTCATTCCAGTCCCATAGAAGGGAAATGCCAAAGAATGTTGAAACTATCTTACAATTGCACTCATTTCATATGCTTGCATTTTGAGCTCATTATGCCCAAAATCCTTCAAGCTAGCCTTCAGTAGTACATGAACTGAGAACTTCCAGATGTGCAAGAGGGATTTAGAGAAGGCAGAGGAACCAGAAATCAAATTGCCAACATCTGTTGGATCAGAAAGAAAACAAGCAAACTACAGAAAAATATCTACTGCTCCACTGACTACTTGGAAGCCTTTGACTGTGGATCACAAAAAACTGCGGAAAATTCTTAAACTGTTGGGAATATTAGACAATCTTACCTGTCCCCTGAAAAACCTGTATGTGGGTCAAGAAGCAACAGTTAGAACCGGACATGGAACAAGGGACTAGTTCCAAATTGGGAAAGGAGTGCATCAAGGCCGTATAATGTCACATTGTGTATTTAACTTCTATGCAGAGCACATCATGTGAAATGCCAGACTGGAATCACAAGCTGGAATCCAGATTGCCAGGAGAAATAGAAACAACCTCTGCAGATATGCAGATGATACCACTCCAGTGGCAGAAAGTGAAGAGTAACTAAAGAGCATCTTGATGAAGATGAAAGAGGAGAGTGAAAAAGCTGGCTTAAAACTCAACATTCAAAAAACTAACATCATGACATCTGGTCCCATTACTTCATGACAAATAGAAGAGGGAAAAGTGAAAATATTGGCAGATTTTCTTTTTCCAGTTTCCAAAATGACTGAGGACCGTGACTGCAGCCATGAAATTAAAAGACATTTGCTCCTTGGAAGGAAAGCGATGACAAACCTAGACAGCATATTAAAAAGCAGAGACATCACTCTGCCAACAAAGGTCCGTTTAATCCAAGCTATGGTTTTTTCAGTAGTCAGGTACAGATGTGAGAGTTGGACCGTAAAGAAAGCTGAGCACCAAAGAATTGATCATTTTGAACTGTGGTGTTGAGGAAGACTATTGAGAGTCCCTTGGACTGCAAGGAGATTAAACCAGTCAATCCTAACGAAAATCAGTCCTGAATATTCATTGGAAGGACTGATGCTGAAGCTCCAATACTTTGGTCACCTGATGGGAAGAACTGACTCATTGGAAAAGACCCTGATGCTGGGAAAGACTGAAGGAAGGAGAAGGGGATGACAGAGATGAGATGGTTGGATGGCATCATCAACTCAATGGACACAAGTTTGAGCAAGCTCTGGGAGCTGGTGATGGACAGGGAAGCCTGGCATGCTGCAGTCCACAGGGTTGCAAAGAGTTGTACATGAGTTAGCAACTGAACAACAACACCATTCCCCCGTCATCAACATTTCTCAGTTCATACCATGATTCTGAACTAAAAATCCTACCTTTCCTCCAAATAAAAAAGAGAAATCCCTAGTATATACTTTTCCTTGTTCCCAGTGGTTTCTGAGAACGCAAGAATTAGATAAAACTAGATACACTAAACTACATCACTTCTGTCCACAATGGTCCTGCTTAACTACCTCACTCCCAAGTATACAGTACTCATGACCAATGTAGAATCTTATTCTCCCCTATTAAGAGTACAATATTTAATCATTACAGACAAAAAAACACAGGGGTCACATTAACAAGCCTGCCTCATTTATCATTTAACACAACAGTTAAACAACTTGGAAGCTGGATACACTAAGCAAAAAGGTGTAACTTCAAGATATCTCACTTATTTCACAGTTTATACTGTATGGGCAATATTTAAATATATTGAGGCTGTCAGTATTTATGAAGTTAGTTGTAAAAGTAAAACTGAATTTAATCAGGAGACAAAATCGGAAGGAAAAAAAATCTGATGACTAAAATTAAATAGCTCTTAAATTTATAAGCATAAAATCACAGCTATTAAAAAACACCCCCCCCAAAGTAAAAAGCAAACCATTATTAATTATATAATACCTGTAACACACAGCAAAATGGGCATACGCAGCTACAATCCAGTTGTGATGGCCAGCTACTATTAGCACCTTTCGTGGATCCACAGGAAACCCTGTTGATATTAGAAAAAGAAATGTTTTCTGTGTTCCAAAGAAGGGGTTTGCAAAGCCAAGAGGCCAATTCCAGTCCTCTGCCTGTTTTGAGAAAGAAAGATTTGTTGGAACACAGCCAAGCACATCTGTCCACACGTCATCAAAGCTGCTTGTGTACTACAAAGAGAACTGAGCAGTTCCAACAGCGACCCTCAGGCTCACGAAGCCCACTATGTCCACCATCTGGCCCTTGCCAGAAAAAGTTTGTCAACCTCTGTTCTGAAGGTTTACAGCAAACAGAAAATCACACACTTTTTAAAGAAAAATTATATTAGGTGAGACTTTTCAAGATATAAACGGGAGATCTAAATTAAAAAGAAATACAGTAAAAGCTACATCTTTAAAAATAATTACTCAATATCTAGAGCTAAAAACGTACATACTTTGCTTTTTTTATTTATGTAAGCTTTGCTTACCTAGCTTAACAGTTTCTTCTCCAGTTCCAGAAAGAACAGGCTGAGTACCATTTCCTCGAGTTTCACCTTCTGTAAAATTTAGTCCATTTCTAGAATCAGCCGAGGATCTAGTAGTGTTGTTTATTTTACGACTAGGAATACCTATGAAAGGAAAGAAGATAAACTTTTTTAAGTTCACCTACCAAAATCTGAAAATTTCATATGTTCTTATGGCTAAAAGACAAAAAAACTAAACAGTATAGCCAAAATTTATCTTCTAATATAGCGATTTACTGCACATAAGTACCATAACAAACAAGACGAAACTTTTTAAAAAAGATTTCTGATATTTTTCATGTTACATATGTAATAAGTAAGACTAAGGTTTATTATATGTATAATACCAAATCAATCACCACTAATTTATTCATTTGTCACTAACTCGTTACATTTACGGAACAGTTACTATGAGATAGGTACTATTCACTAATTTAAACTTTATTACGTTTAAATTTTAACTTTAAACTTTATTTACTAATTTAAACTTCATTCAGCTTTAGAGCTGAATTGCCCTATACTTTCAAGCATCCCTTATTTGGCAGAGGAGCCTTTTTGAAATCATTTTGAAATGAACTCTTATTCAGAACCCTGCTACAACACAAGCACAGATCAAACTCTACTAACTAACTGAAGAGGGGCAGAAATGACATGCACCTCACCCTCCTCTCCCCTATACACTAACAAATCTCTGCAAAGCTCCTGGGGTTACACAAAGGGGACGGTCAACCAGTTCTCAAACACAGGAATCAGCAAATCTGACCACAGCCAAGTCCAGTCTGATGGCTGTTTATGTAAGTAAAGTTGTATTAGACACAGTCACACCCATCCATTTCTGCAGTGTTTACGGTGGAGTTCAGTTAACTGCCACAGAGATCTTCTAGCTCACAAGCCTAACTGGCCCTCTACAGAAAAAGTTTGGCAAACACCTACCCTACCTTATAGTCTGACCTAACTTCTGTTAAGATTAAAGTTCTCATCTTTTCTGGTAGATTTATAAATGAGATAATCAAGAAACAGATTTTCCTATTCATACATTTGTACTTAATGTAATGATAAAAAGACTTAAACAACTCAATGAACAAAGCAGAAGTACCTGGTGGAGGCAAGTAACCATGGAAAAGGACACTGCCGCAAGATGAACGCTCCAGCTCTTCACATAAGAGAAGCCTTCTTACTAAAAACATTTCAAAGCAAACTTGTCAAGAGTACATGCAAACAGAAAAATAGTACTCCACTTTTATTTTCTCTAGTTAAAGAGGATAAGGAAAGAAAAGGGAAAATGTTTAAGTTACATCAGCTGACAATATCTTTTTTCTATGAAAATCCACAAAAAGCAAGCACTGACTAGTCCATCAAAAATTAGGACCTGATATAAAACACACTTCATTTGGGCAAGTTGGGTGCTCAAAGGGTCGAATCGTAAATAAAAAATAGTAGTAAGATACATACCTAATGGAGTGATTCCATAAAATTCAGCTTCATGTCGGAGAACATTAATACTCACTCCCCTACAAAGAAACAAATGATGTAAATCTTCTAACTCTGGCAACCTGGACTATCTGGAGCAGAAAAAGTACTAGCCTCTTAACATGAACAAAATCATGGGGTTTTAAAACTTACTTTTTCCCTAAGATCCTTAATCATTTGAAGAAATACAAATAATAAAACTGCACACTACCATGAACTTTTTCTTACTAAAAAATCATTCATATATAGATGAACTAGATGACTAAATTAGAGACGAGGGCTTTACAGGGTTAATACAAGTAATTATCAATAAGTAACTAAGAGGTGGACAAGAGTAGAAATCATTTATATGGTATTAATTGCTTCTGACTGTAATTTCTATACATATTCTAACCTCCCCAATTAATCTACAAGCTCCCTGAAAGCATGATCTACCTCTGATCCATGTCTGTATACGTCACG
This sequence comes from Okapia johnstoni, assembly GCA_024291935.2. Classification (NCBI taxonomy): domain Eukaryota; kingdom Metazoa; phylum Chordata; class Mammalia; order Artiodactyla; family Giraffidae; genus Okapia; species Okapia johnstoni. Next base: position 58,076,674 of record CM044322.1, read on the forward strand.
CAGTGCCTACTACAGTGCTTTTAACCATCAGCATGACTCTGCTCATCAAAAACCAAAAATAAAAGCAAAACAGAAGGTAGGGAGGAAAAAAAGATCAGCCTTAAGAAAGGCTATGTTATCCAGACAGAGATGTTACAATAAAGTAATAAGAAAATAAGAAGTGGAAAAAAAAAGGAAACTTAAGAGTTTAAAAGCATTCATTTTAGGTTTCAGTTATAATTGTCCTTATTTTAAAATACTGCCTGGGCAGAAAGGACAGGGAGCATCACTAAGGATTCCATGAAAACTAAAATGATAAAGGAATACTCTGTGCCTGCAAATTTGAGAACCCAAATGAAATGGACAATTCCTTGAAAGACATGATCTGCCAAAACTCACACCAGAAAGAAACTATCTCAGTCTACATGTATTAAAAAATAACGGATCAATAATAACCTTCCAAAACAGAAAGCACTAGGCCCAGGATTCACTGGTGAATGCTACCAAATATTTAAGGAAGAAATTATACCAATTATCTACAATCACAGGGAAAGAAGCAGAGAGAAAACCTAATTTATTTTATAGGGCAAGGCCCACATTACTTTAATACCAAAACCAGAAAAATACATTACAAGAAAATTATAGACCAGTATCTCTCATGAACATAGACACAATAATTCTCAACAAAATATCAGCAAACCAAATCCAACAATGTATAAAAAGAAATATATACCACAACCAAGTAGGATTTATCTCAGGTACGAAAGCTGGTTCAATATTCTGAAATCAATTAATGTTATCTTTCACAGCAACAGACTCACATGACCACACCAACAGGTGCAAAGAAAGCATCTGACAAAATCCAAGATCTATTCATGATAAAACCTCTCAGTAAACCAGGAACTGAGGGGAATTTTTTCAACTTGATAAGACTTTTAAAAAAATATCCTATATCAAGCATTATATTTAATGTGAGAACTAACATCTGGTTACAAGACAAAGATATTCCGTCACCACTCCTTTTCAACTTCATACTGGAAATCCTTATTAACACAATAAAACAAGAGAACTAAAGGCATACAGATTGGGAAGAAAGATATAAAACTGATGATCACAGATGATATGATTGCCAAAATAGAAAATCCAAAGGAATGAACCCAAAAGTCTTGGAGCGAATAAGCAAGTAAATCAAGGTTGTACAATATAAGGTTAATGTACCAAAGTCTATTGCTTTTCAACATACCAAGAGTGAACAAGAGAAACTTGAAGTTAAAAACAACACCATTTACACTAATACTCCTCTAAAAAGAACTCAAGTATAAATCAAACTAAATACACACACACACACACACAAATATATATATACAAGAAGAAAATTACAAAACTGATGGCTGAAATCAAAGAACTGAGAAAAATGGAGAGATATTTCCAGTTCATGGACAGGAAGATGTAGTACTGTTAAGACATCAGTTCATCCCTACTTGATTTGATTCAATGCAATTCTAATCAAAATCTAGCAAGTTATTTTATCAATAACAACAAGCTGATTCTGAAGTTTACATGAAAAGGCCCAAGAGCCAAAACAGCCAATACAATACTGAAGAAGAACCAAGTTGGAGCACTGCCATTTCCCAACATCAAAATTGTAAACCTAGAAAAACCAAGATAGTGTGGTATTGGTAAGAGACAAACAAATCATGGAGTAGAACAGAAAGCTCAGAAATAAATCCCATACATACAGTCAACTGATCTACAACAAAGAAGCATAGGCAAAAAAATGAAGTAACAGACAGTGCTGAAACGACTAGACATCAGCATGTGAAAAAAAAATTAAGACACAGACCTTACACCCTTCACAAAAACTAACTCAATGTGGATCATAGAACTAAATGTAAAATATAAATTTAAAAAATTCCAAGAAGATAACATTTAGGAGAAAAGCTAAATGACACTGGGTACGGTAATACTTGTTTAGATACGACCCAAAGACACAATCCATGAGAGGAATAATAAGCTAGATTTCATTAAAGTTAAAACCTTCTGTTCTATAGAAGACAATGTCAAGAAAATGAAAAGCCACCAAATGAGACAAAATATTTGCAAATGACAGATTTGATAAGGGACTGTTGTCCAAAATATACAAAGAACTCTTAAAACAATAAAGAAACTAATTCAATCAAAACATGGGCCAAAGACCTCAACCAAAGCTATAAAGGCAGCAAACATATGAAAGATGCTCCACACATCATATGTCATTAAGCGAATGTTAATTAAAACAGTAAGTCACTACTACACATCAATTACTATGGCCAAAATCCAGAATCCTAACAGCAAATGCTGTCAGGGATATGAAGCAACAGCAACCGTAATTCATTGCTGGTGGGAAAGGAAAATGACAGTCACTGTGAAAGACAGTCTGAAGGTTTTTTTTATAAAACTTACCATACAATCCAGCAACTGCACTCCTTGACATTTACCCTAGGGAGTTGAAAACTTAAATGTCCATGCAAAAACTTGCACATGGATGTTTATAGAAGCTTTATTCATAACAGCTAAAACTTGGAAGCAACTAAAATGCCCTCTTCAGTAAGTGAATGGAAAAACAAATTGGTATCCAGATAATGAAATATTATCAGCACTAAAAAGAAGTAACGTGAAGGAAACTTAACTGCATATTATTAAGTGAATGAAGCCAATCAGAAAAGGCTCCATACTATGTGATTACAACTGTGACATTTAGGAAAAAGTCAAATTATGCACATTTTTGAAAGATCAGTGGTTTGAGGGGAGAGAGAGCAACAGGCAAAGAACAAAAATTTTTAGGGCAGTGTAAGTACTGTGTATGGTATTAAGATGTACACATGTCATTAAACGTTTGTGCTAACTCCTAAAATGTACAACACCAAGAGTGAACTGAAGATAAACTATAACTTTGGGTGATTATGATGTCAAAGCAGGTTCATCAACTGAAAAAAAGAAAAAAATGTATCATCCAGGTAAATGCCGTTAATAATAGAGGAGGTTGATAATGGAAGCAGGGGGCACATGGGAAACCTCTGTACTGTCCTCTCAATTTTGTTGTAGACATAAAACTTCTCTTAAAAAAAAAAATAAAAAACTTCTGATAGGCCTAATGGTCACATGTGATTGAAATATTAAACTGCTTTTGAGAAAGTGATTGTTACTAGTTTAACATAAGAAAAGCTAAAACTTTTTTATTCTATTTCAAAATTACTTCCGTTAACAGTACAGTAGCTCAGTACACAAATAACAGTTTTGGAGAGGACAAACAAATAGGATAACAATACAGAGTGATAAAGGCAATGCAAGAATTTTATGTAAAAAACGGAAGCAGAATATAGTATTCTTTTATCAATTTCTTCCCACCTTCTTTTGGAAGATACTACTCAGAGAATTTAAGTTTGCTAGACTTCCATTAACTGAAATAAAGAAGCAAGTTGTAAGAAAAGCAGTGAATACAGATGTTTAAACTACTTCTGCCTTTCATGGGTAATTTAGTTGTAGATTAGTCACAAGGACACTGACTGGAAGTAAAGTTAGATTTTCATCAAATGCTAAAAATAATTTTATCCCAGAAGTAAACAGTTAATAATAAACTTCCCACCTACTGCCCTAGGCCAAAAAATAGATGAACAAAAAGCCCCACCAAACTCTTTTATTCATTTAATAAATATCTATTAAGCAGTTACTATACATAATATTTCTTTTTTTTTAAACAACACTCTGAATACAGCAAGGAACAAACCAAACAAAAAAATCTTTGCTTTCAAGAAGCTCATATTCTAGTGAATATGTCAAAAATTATGTAATATTATACAGAAGTGGCTTAAACAAACATTGAGAATTCTACAAGCTGTATCTAAAAAAGTATTAATAGGTCCTAGTAAAAGTTCACTAGGCATATATAAAATAAAACAACAATAAAATACAAATTAGATTGTAGCTTCCTACCAGGAATCCAGACTATGGGAAAGTTCAGAAATAGTTTCAATTGTTTTTTACTTGTGTCAAGTAAAACTGTATGGTTATGTGTCATACAAAAAAATGTACGGCTATGTATCAAGCATAATACTTGATCCTGCAGGTATACAGGAAACAATGTAAGCCCTTTTAGAATCTAATGTAAGACATACTACTGGAGTTGTGGCAGTATAGGAAACTCTGAACACCTGTATCAGGTGACACAACAGAGTCATCAAAAAGATCAAGATCAAGCCAAGAGCAGAAAGGGTTGAAAGTGCTCAAGCAAGAGAAACTAAGCAGGGGCTAGATTAACAGGAAGTCCAAAATCCTTCACCATTAATCCAGCAACAGATTAAATAAGAGTTTTAAGCCAAGTAATAACCAACTAGATTTTGAACTGTGGTGTTGGAGAAGACTCCAAAAGTCCCTTGGACTGCAAGGAGATCAAGCCAGTCTGTCCTAAAGGAAATCAGTCCTGAATATTCATTGGAAGGACTGATGCTGAAGTTCCAATACTTTGGCCACCTGATGTGAAGAAGAACTGACTCATTAAAAAAGACTCTGATGCTGGGAAAAATTGAAGGCAAGCAGAGAAGGGGGTGACAGAGGATGAGACCGCTGGATGGCATCACTGACTTGATGGACATGAGTTTGAGCAAGCTCTGGGTGTTACTGATAGACAGGGAAGCCTGGTATGTTGCAGTCCGTGGGGTTGCAAAGAGTCGAACATGACTGAGCAACTGAACTGACTGAATAACTAGGTTAGATTTATATTTTCAGGATATAATTTTGGGTACAGTGTGAAAAAAATGAATTGAAGGGATAAGATTGAAGGCAGGGAAACTGGTTAGGAAGCTTTGAGAGTAATCCATTAAGAAGAGACGATTGTGGCCTGTATCTATGAGAGAAATTCTGAGGAAACTTTCAAGCAAAAATAATCTTGAGGCAGGGAAAAAAATCTTTCCGTCATAAATTAAGACCAAACCCATGCCTACCAATAAAAATTTACTTTAAAAAGATACATTTCTTGGGACTTGCCTGGTGGTACAGTGAACAGACTCCCCACTTCCAGTGCAGGGAGCCAGGGTTCGATATCTGGTAGGGGAACTAAGATCCTGTAAGCTGTGAGGCGCCGCCAGAAGTACATATGTAAAGAAAAAAAAAAAAAAAATACATTTCTTACCTTAAGTCTAGTTCTTTTGTCCGAAGAAAATTTAAAATGGGTGCAAATGCTGCTGGATCTCTATCAATAAATATCTGTAAATAAAAGAATTACAAATTATATTTTCAAATTATAAACTTCTAAGTTTAATATCTGTAACACTAACTTAGAGAACACATACTGAATTACGTAAAAACTCTATTTGCTTGATTATACTCTTAAATTTTAATGCTTCTAAAACGGAAATGCAGTTACAACCATGTGTATTTATACAGTAGAAATGGTGTCTTTTCTGTCCCTGAAAAGCTATCATTAGATTGATATTTTAATATGCAGGGTAAAAAAATGGTATCAAATAGTTCATTTTCGCATTTCTAATTTTTTAAAATTTCTATTTATTTTTCACAGCAGTGGGTCTTCATTGCTATGCACAGGTTTTCTCTAGCTACAATCAGCGGTGCCTACTCTCTGGTTGAGATGTGCAGGCTTCTCACCAGTATATGCTTCTCTGGAGCATGGGCTCCAGGGCACTTGTAATTGCGGTGCATGGGCTTAGTTGCTCCGTGACATGTGGTATCTTCCCAGACCAAGGATTGAACGTGTCCCCTGCATTGGTGGGTGGATTCTTAGTCACTGGACCACCAGAAAAGTCCTCATTTTTATTTAACTATCATCTTTAGTCAAATGGACGCTGAAAGGAAAATTTTTATCTGAAACATTCTAGAATTTAACACTTTGAAAACAATATGCATAAATAATACTTTTTATATCATCTGATCCCTAATTATTGGTGATAGTGATTATGATTTACACAATCTGTGACTTAAACGAATCATTTAAGCAACAGTGTACTTTTGTAATACATATGGGGCAATCAAGAAAAGTCAAAACTTAATAACACTTTCACACTATTTTTCAGTTTTGACAGTTGTGCTTTTCTTGATTGTCCTGTGTGTATTACAAAAGTACACTTTCACGTACCACTATCTGTTTCCTCAAGGACTGAGGGTGGGGTGAAAGAAAAAGTGACAAGAACAAATTTTTTTTAAAATAACAAATACAGTACCATGGAATAAGGTCACATAGAGTTGGACATGGATGAAGCGACTGAGCACCCACTCACCATGAAATACTTATAGGGAAAATGTTTAGAAAATAGGAAATATATAATTGATAACTCTTTACAGGAATGTATGCCAAAACTATTTTGAACCAATTACAAAAGCTCTAACTATAAAACTGAATACCTTTTAAGATTTATATAAGTCAATCACACAGCAGAATGGAGCAAAAAATATATCTCCTTATACTATGATCAATTATTATATACAGTGAATGAAGTTCTTCTGGCTTCATAAATTCTTCCTTTTTATTAGAATCAACCTGAAGTTGAAGAAACACCATAGATTTATGGGTCTTATTACTGATGCCTTCTATAATCTCACATGGACATCTTTTCTCGTGCTACTTACTTGATCTGCAAATCTCACCACAGCAAATAAACACCTGTGGTCACTGTGCTGCCTCCAAACTGAAAGTCTTATTTGCTTTTCACAATTACTTTACCTGCTACTGTGCATATTAAAACTGATTTTTAAATATAGAAATACTTTTTTGTGTGCTGAAACTTAGTAATTCTTTACTTCCCTCACTCCACCAGTGCTGCACAAGTTCATAAGGTTATTCTCCAAAACAAAAAATTGTAGGGCTTCACAAATTTGCAACATTTTACCACTCTAATATCAAAACGTTTTCCTGTTTACACCTATCTATTCACTGTTAAAGTTTCAATTATTGATTAAAAGAAATATTTCCTCTCAACAATGTAAGCTCAGATCCTACAATTTCTAACGATTATTTAAAATAGTATATGCAGTACTCTCTGTTTTGAGTTCTCATCTATAATTATAGAAACACTATTCATGACAAGAAATAAAAACCTAAGAACATATACTTTCATTTAGTAGTTATTAAAAGAGTAGCTCCCCTCTCTTCTAAGGGTATAAGGGCCAAACATTAGAGCATTATTTGATATAATTTAGAAATATACATCAACATTGTTATACTCACAGCACCAGTTTCATCTCGAAGTGTTGAAATTCTTCCACTCAGCAAACTAAAAATCATTAACATTATGACAGAGTTAGTTTTTAAAACCTGAGTATGAATAAAATGCCCTAATTCTTTCAAAGGTCAAAGACAAGTAAAAATGAATCACTGTATCTCCAAAGTAAATAACAACTTAAATATTCAAAGAGTTAAGATTTTATCTAATAAAAAAAATTAATGTAACTGGCAAGAGAATTTTTTATTTTAATAATAAAATTTTATTATTTAAAAATAATTAACTCTATTTTTTTTAAAAAGTACTAAAGAATTATATGAAATACCTGGAAAAAAAAGAGTCTGGAATCCACATAAGTGTTTGTCTTGAGGTACTAAATCTGCAATTAAAAAGTATCTGGTATTACAAGGGAGGACAAGATTTGAAATGTCACTATTAGTTAACTTGCTTTAAACTGCTGGCTAATGACTTACAAGTTGTTGCACAGCTCTAGCTGTATCAATTATACTCATTACCATCTAATATTTTAAAATTTTGCTTTCATTTCAGAGTTAAGATTACTCTAAGAACTCTCAACAAAATCAAGTAATTAATTCGTTTACATACAAAGCTTCCTAAAACACTACTTTCTAACATGCCCATCACACTAAGTCTAAACTTCCCAACATAACATACAAAATTATCTTCAGGTCACCATTTCACCTCTCCAACACAAACTACTGCCCTCCAATAAGACAGCACTTAACATCCCCAAACAATCCATGCTTTCACCATTTCAGAATCTTCATCGCAGCTGTATCAACCTCATGTTCAGTTATCCGAGTTCTACCCATCTTTCTTGATACCACGCAGGTTTTACCTTCTTCTTAATTGGCTTTTCCAAATAGTCTATCCTACAGTAGCCTTTTGAGCTCATATTAATTCCACTGTACATAGTGCATTTAACACTTCCTTTACAGTCTTGGGCTATTCACAACGATTGAATTCATTCATTCAAAAATCACTCAGTAAACACTGTTTTGAGGTTAACTCCATTTGATCAAGCCTACTCATTACCACCAATAGGGTGGAGGGGGCATGCTTTATCCAAAAAATGAATCACTGTGTTTTGGAAGCTATCAAATTCATTTCCAAATAAGGATCGTTTCTAACTTGTGACCTTTCATGTTCACTGCTTACTCAGCAACTTGTCTGCCTAATAATTCAAATTTTGTACTTAGAAAATTACACAGGTCTCCTTAAGGTCATATTAGCAATTTAAATTAAAATCAGTAATTTAGGTGGGTATGAAAGTGAAAGTGTTAGTCGCCCAGTCCTGTCTGACTCTTTGCGACCCCATGGACTGTAGCCCACAAGTCACCTCTGTCCATGGGATTTTCCAGGCAAGAATACTAGAGTGGATTGCCATTTCCTTCTCCAGGGGATCTTCCCAACCCAGGGATTGAACCTGAGTTTCCTGCATTGCAGGCAGTCTTTACCATCTGAGCCACCAGGGAAGCCCCATATTATCAATTTAAATTGAAATCAACAATTCACATGAGTTTAGTAATCTGGAATTTTTAGGCAAAGGGATTGGACTCTCATCCCCACCAATTTATTTTTCCCCCCAAACTTTAAAAGACAGGAGGGGAAAAAACCCCCATGGGTCTAAAACTGTTTCCAAATATGACTTCATGAAAACTACAACATTTAAGTTACACACGACAAGCATAACTTTCTGAAATACATACAAAAACCCTTTTCTGTTTTTATTTCATACCCACAGTATGCCAAGAAAAAGGTCGTGTGCAATCTGGTCCTTATCCACATTTATACTTTATGCTACTAACTTCCTACTAAATTTACTTGGAAGCAGTCGAGTTAAAATTATTCTGTAAAGTTACTATTGATAGCTAATGCCACTAATCGCCTGTATTTCCCACTTAACGCTTCAAATTAGTTTAGAAGGCTGATACTATTAATGTCATTAAATACTTTAGGAAACTAAGCACTACGAAATAATTTGCCCAAGGTTGCTGAGCTAGACTTCCACTGACTGGTCCCAGACTTCTCTCCTGAGGCCTCAAATCATACTCAATCAAAGCAGAATTAACCACAAATTGAGCCATACTGTCTTTCTTTCACCTCATTAGGTTTTTTTTTTTGGGGGGGGGGGGTAAGTAATAATATTAACAATTCTAAATGAAACCTCATCTTCTTTCTGAACCATCCATGAAGTGTTAAATAAATCATAAAATCAGTCATTTCTATCAATCCTTTCATTAGATCCATTTGCCTATCCTCTCTTGGGGGGAGGGGGGAGATGCTCCCTACTCTGCTCAAAAGAAACACTCCTTTGGAGTTTCAGGCTATCACTTCACAGCTGACATCAATCCTGTGCCACAGGTGTTTCTCCTGGGGGCAATTCCTCAATTTCAAAGACAATCACAGGAGGATTTTTCTTTTACAATGCCTTAAGTGACTATCAACCTGTGTTTTACTTAAGATAATTTCTAGATCCCTTCTAGCTCTAAAATGCTGCAAGTGTCTATGATCCAAAGTAACTCAAAATATCTACAGAGAACTTGGAACTGGATGTTCTATTTTCTATACACCATGTCATCACTTATTTTATAAATTTATACTAGCAAGTCTCAAGTTTGGGCTTTTTAAACTTTTTCATTCCTATGTAACAACTCTCATCTGCCTTCTGAACTGTCCAATCTGATAATTTATCTTATTTTGTATTTCTTAAACCACGTACAAAAATTTAAAACCTGATAAAATCAAATTTAATATGTAATGAAAAATAAAATGTTCAGCTCCAAATAACTGTCTTATACAATTTAAAATTTTAAACTCAATTCTACATTCATTAACAAGAGTTCATTCATTTTTAAGCCCTTTACTTTAAAACACAGTGAACACTTTTAGAATTAAATTAGAATGTCCTCTATAGCATTCAAAAAGTATATGAACAATCAACAGAAATTAGAAACTAGGGATGACTATAGTGCTACTCTTTTGAAGGCCAGCCCTTGCAGGGTGTTTCATTTTTGCATCTGTAAGTTCCAGAAAAACATTTACTTCTGCTATATTGACTATGCCAAAGCCTTTGACTGTGTGGATCACAAACAAACTCTGGAAAATTCTTCAAGAGATGGGAATACCAGACCCCCTGACCTGCCTCCTGAGAAATCTGTATGCAGGTCAAGAAGCAACAGAGAACTGGACAGGGAGCAACAGACTGGTTCCAAATAGGAAAAGGAGTACGTCAAGGCTGTATATTGTCACCCTGCTTATTTAACTTACATGCAGAGTACATCATGAGAAACACTGGGCTGGATGAAGCACAAGCTGGAATCAAGATTGCCAGGGAAAATATCAATAACCTCAGATATGCAGATGACACCACCTTTATGGCAGAAAGCGAAGAAGAATTAAAAAGCCCCATGATGAGGAGGGTGAAAAAGCTGGCTTAAAGCTCAACATTCAGAAAACTAAGATCATGGCATCCGGTCCCATCACTTCATGGCAAATAGATGAGGAAACAGTGGATACAGTGACAGACTTCATATTTTGGGGCTTCAAAATCACTGCAGATGGTGACTGCAGCCATGAAATTTAAAGACGCTTACTCCTTGGAAGGAAAGTTATAACCAACTTAGATAGCATATTTAAAAGCAGAGACATTACTTTGCTAACAAAGGTCCGTCTAGTCAAGGCTATGGTTTTTCCAGTGGTCATGTATGGATGTGAGAGTTGGACTATAAAGAAAGCTGAGTGCCAAAGAATTGATGCTTTTGAACTGTGGTGTTGGAGAAGACTCTTGAGAGTCCCTTGGACTGCAAGGAGATCCAACCAGTCCATCCTAAAGGAGATCAGTCCTGAATATTCACTGGAAGGACTTATGCTGAAGCTGAAACTCCAGTTCTTTGGCCACCTGATGCAAAGAACTGACTCATTTGAAAAGACCCTGATTCTGGGAAAGAGACTGAAGGCGGGAGGAGTAGAGAAAGACAGCAGAAGAGATGGTTGGATGGCATCATCGACTCAATGGACATGAGTTTACTCAAACTCCGGGAGTTGGGGATGGACAGGGAGGCCTGGCATGTTGCAATCCATGGGGTTGCCAAGAGTTGGACACGACTGAGCTGACCTGAAGTTACCAAACCTGCAAAACTTTCATTTAATTTTAGGAAACTATCCGTGTCTTACATTAGGAAACACCAATCTTCTACTCCATGAAACCGAAATCTATGTAGCAGCAATAAAGCTGTAAATTCTTTAACAGTTTTGCACGGAGGACGAGGAGGGGAAGAACAGAGTAACAGTGAGGAACTATTGTTTCCTGCGTTGAACTCTCCAGCACACTTAGAAAACTATTAAAACACTACACATTGTTATCACTACGGTTCACAGTGCTGCCGCTTTGCATTTTTAAAAACACTGGTTAAAAACTCCCAAGCGTTGAAAACCTTGCATCTTCTCCAGCACAGCAAAATACACTGAATTCCAAGACGCTTCATGGCTTATCTCTTACCTAGTCTAAAGCGGCAACCACCCCTTCCTTCAAACAGAGCTGCCAAACTCACGTTTCCGAGAGAAGTGACTCATAAACCATACCAAATCCAAAAGCATACGATTTTTTTTACCCCCAACAAGCTTATTAAAAGACACAGTAAGAGAACGGAAGACCAGAGATGAGAGAACAGCTTTCGGTCTGTTTACTAGAAGGGCGCCACACGGTGCCACTACCAAGGCTTCCCAGAACCAACTCTTCAAAACTGCAGCTTCCAGACACACTGAGCTACAAGTAGAACAGACCCTTCAGAGCCATGGACCAAGAAACTCTGGAAATAAATAAGAGCGCACCGCAAATCTACAATGCTCCCTCCACCAAAATTATTGGCGATTAAAAACAGCCCTCAGTGAGGCGTTCTAGCCCAAGCAAACCGATGTTACCTTGTTGACCAAACAGAAAGGGAGGCAGGTTCACCTGCAACAGCCAGACCACAAGGCTGGGCTTCGACAAAATAAACTCAAAAGTATGCGCCAGGTTAGGTAAAGGAAGGTTACAGAAGGTTCCCGGGCCAGATCTCCTAAAAAGGGGGGGAGGAACGTGGCCAGCGTCCTAGAAAGGCGGCAGCGCGGCCAAGGGACCGGCTCTCAGAGACTCTCAAGGCCGCCTGCCCTTCACACCCGCCCGGAGGGCCCTGCGCTTCCCGCCCCGCTCGCCTGCGATGCCGGCCCCCCGAGCCCCGGAGGCCCCCTGCCCGCCGCATCCCGGCCCCGAGCCCCTTCTCTCCGGCTCACCTGGTCCCCCCCCCACGTACGTTCAGCTGCACGATTTCGCCGCTGCCGGCCGCCGCCGCGGCGAAGCTGCCGCAGTGCCCTCCAGCCATGTCCGGCGGCTCCGGCGGCGCCCGCCGCGCTCCCTCCCCGCCCGGGACAGCCGAGCCCGCGGCGGGAGCCCGAGGCGGCGGCGGCGGCGGCTGCAGGGCCAGCAGGGCGGCAGCGGCCGAGGGGCCGCGCGGAGCCTCCCCCACCTTCTCGCCGGCCGGGCGGGGCTCCCCGGCGTCCCGCCTCGTCCCCTCGGCTCCCGCAGAGCCCGGAGGGCGGCCGGGCCTCCCCCTCTCGCGGCCCTTCAGGCCGCCTGGCCGGGGGGCCTGCCGTCAGCGCGCCGCGGGCCCCGTCGCCACCGCCGCGGCCACGGCGTCCGCGCGAGGAGGGATCGCCGCGCGGGACAAAATACGGCGGCGCCGGGCCCTTCGCCCGCCGAGGCCAGCGAAGTTCGAGGAGGGGAGAGGAGAGGCAGGGTAGAGCTCCCCGGCCCAGCGGCCGGCGCGCCGGGAGGGCGGGAGGAAGGCGCTCCGGGCCCAGCACCGCCCCCGGGATCCTGTTTCTTCCCTCCCCGCCCCCCGCTACAATCGCCTCTGCCTTTTAGGTTTCAGATTTTCCAGCCATGGGAGTCAAGACTTCTCAGATTGAGGGCAAGTCTGGGCAAACTGTCCTAAACATCTTTACTGTCTCCCTTTGTAACCAGGAAGGGTTAATGTTGATCCCACACTGGATCTGCTTCAGTGACTTTAACTCTTATTTTGCCTCTTTTGTTATTATGGGCTTACATAATGGCCTGGCTCAGGGATCACTCACACCCCTGCCCCCCCTCCCCCCTTCCTCACCCCTTCCCCCTCCCCCACACACACCTTCCACCTGACCCCTGGGCTAGGGTGACTTTGTTTGGCTCCACTGAGAGATAAACACACACACACACACACACACACACACACACACACACACACACACACACCCCTGACCCTTGGGCTAGGGTGACTTTGTTTGGCTCCACTGAGAGATAAACACACACACACACACACACACACACACACACACACACACCTGACCCTTGGGCTAGGGTGATTTTGGCTCTGCTGAGACACACACACACACACCTGACCCTTGGGCTAGGGTGATTTTGGCTCCGCTGAGACACACACACACACACACACACACACACACACACACACACACACACACACACACACACCTGACCCTTGGGCTAGGGTGATTTTGACTCCGCTGAGACACACACACACACACACACACACACACACACACACCTACCTGACCCTTGGGCTAGGGTGATTTTGGCTCCCCTGAGAGATAACCTGACCCTGCCCACCTGTGAAGGACTGTGACATTCTTGAGTTGTGTGGAAAATGGCGCCTCTAGTCCGCTGCTTACCTATAGGACTGAGAAATTTACACTTGCGGGGGGCCAGAATCCCAGATAGCTGTGGCATCTTTGTTTATTGATATGACAGGAGATAGTTTCACGCCACCTGTGAACTGACTGTAAAGAAATGGAACTAACACGTTCCCCCCCACCCCCGCCTGAGGCTTGCCGTTCTAGGAAATATTTGCAAGAATTAAATAGCCTTTTTACTTTGTTTCCTCACCTCCCCGAAACCTCTTATCCATAAAAGAACCTGGCATCCAGGCCCCAACGAGATGGTTATTTCTAGACGCTGCTTTGCCGTCTTTTCTGTCAGCCAGCTAGCCAGCTCTCTGAATAAAGTCGTATTCCTTGCCTGAACACCTTGTCTCTTGGATTTATTGGCCTTTGCTGCGGTGACTAGTCTGAGCTTGGACTCAGTAACACCTTCTCCACGTGGATGCTGGAGATGAAAGGAAATTTTCTTAGAGGTAGAAGTTGTGCCTAAACGTGTACTATTTACTGTGGAAATGCGGTGAAAATTTAAGGATTTGAAAAGTTTAGAGCGCTTACATTAGCAAACTCCTCACCTTATCCTCTTCCATCTCATCCCTACTCTCTCAAGAAGTTTGATTTTGTTAAGCAGGGGAGGAAACAAAAGACAAGCAAAAAAAGGTAAAACCCTAGGCTGTGTAGGGCCCCAGGTTCCTGGACGATAGTAAGCATTCAACTAATGTCACTCACACAGATACACTTTTTGTAAATAGATTTGTTTTTGCTTTAAATAGTACTGTGTTGGAAACTAAAGCTCTAACGGCTACTAAAATATATCTTTAAATAGTAACACTATAATATCTTGTGAAGTAAAATTCATATTTTATGGCAAGAGGGGGAAAGTTTTAAGATCAGCACAAGGAGCATCTGCCTTCCCCAGACCTCCTTAGGAGATAACCTTCCTTCTTAATCTTGAGGCCACTCACTTTATACCTGTAGATCTGAACTGTGTAAACTATCAGTAACACAGCATTTAGTTTACAACCCTCTGTCTCAACACTTGTATAGCTGTGCTTTGACCTCTTGTAGCAGAACAGTTTTCTATTTCTTTTTTAATCTTTAGAGATTTTCTAAGTTCTTTTTTATTTTATATATATATATATATATATTTTTACTGAAATATAGTTGATGTCTTCATTTCTTTCTTTGATCTACCGAGTGATTTCTTTTGTCAACAACCTGATTCCCCTCAAGCTAGCAAAGATTGTATATGATGTTTCAGAAGTTGTTTGTGGTACTAAATCCTTAGCATGAATCGTGTTTCGTATTGTTTCACCGTAGGAATTCAAGGTGAAGACCTACATGATATTGTTTTTAATTTTCATTATTATAATAATATTTTAGTCCTCTGCTGGCAAATATGCCAGTGATATGATGACCTTGGGCTTCCCTGGTGGCTCAGCAGTAAAAAAAAATATCCACCTGCAATGCAGGAGTTGCAGGAGATTCAGTTTTAATCTCTGGGTCGGAAAGGTCCCCTGGAAGGGAAGGCATGGCAACCCACTGTGTATTCTTGCCTGGAGAATCCCATGGACAGAGGAGCCTGGTGGGCAACAGTCCAAAGGGTAGCAAAGAGTCAGACATGACTGAAGTGACTTAGCACACACAAGATGACCTTATCCAAATTTGACTTAAAAGAGGATAGCAGTACTTACAGATATAAGATAAATATTATTTACTCCCAGTTAATGATGGTAATGACAGTTAATCTGTATTTGTTAAGGATTTACCATATGCTAAGTGATTTAGATATTTTCTGTCATTTTTTTCATCACAACTATTGTTTCACTATTTCAAAAAATAGGACTTAAAATGATTAGAAAACTTGTTCAAAATTATGTAGCTGGCATGTGGCATAGCAAGAATTTGAAGACAGACCGTTTGAATCCAGGGTACAGCATCTCATATCTTCACTTTATTGTTCTTCAGTCGCTCAGTAGTGTCCAACTCTTTGGGACCCCATGGACTGCAGCATGTCAGGCTTCCCTGTCCTTCACTGACTCCGGAGTTTGCTCAAACTTAAGTCCATTGAGTCGATGATGCCATGCAACCATCTCATCCTCTGTTGCCCTGTTCTCTTGCCCTCAGTCTTTCCCAGCATCAGGGTTTTATCCAATGAGTCAGCTTTTTGCATCAGGTGGTCAAAGTATTAGAACTTCAGCTTCAGCATCAGTCCTTCCAATGAATATACTGAGTCCTTCACTTTATACTGTGATGTGTGCTGTGCTGTGCTTAGTCGCTCAGTTGTGTCCAACTCTTGCAACCTCATAGACTGTAGCCTGCCAGGCTCCTCTGTCCATAGGATTCTCCAGGCAAGAATACAAGAGTGGCCATTTCCTTCTCCAGTACTGAGAAGACAAGGGAGCTGCAAACTAATTATTTTTCACTTTGTGCTTAGTTGCTCAGTCATGTCCGACTCTTTGTGATCCCACGGACTGCAGCCCACCAGGCGTCTCTGTTCATGGGAATTCTCCAGGTAATGCTGGAGTCGGTAGCCTATCCCTTCTCCAGGGGAACTTCCCTACCCAGGAATTGAACCAGGGTCTCCTGCATTGCAGGCGGATTCTTTACCAGCTGAGCTACCCAGGAAGCCCTTTCACACTTTAAATAGTGTTAACTGTCTTTGTTCTCGGAGAAGGCAATGGCACCTCACTCCAGTACTCTTGCCTGGAAAATCCCATGGATGGAGGAGCCTGGTAGGCTGAAGTCCATGGGGTCGCTGGGAGAGTCTTTGTTCTAACCCTTTGCTTTCAAATTTGAAGGATAGAATTAGGTGGTTAAAAAAGATCATTTAATTTTTCCACTGGAAGAAGGTAAAAGAGCATTTATTAACAGATTTTTCTCTTTAATAAACTTAAGAGCCAACACAGATTGGAATAAAACCTTGTAAATTAAAAAAAAAACTGTAAAATTATTTGTTACAAGGCTTGTCTTTTTTTTTCTTTCTTTTTTTTATGTTTGTTTTAATATTAAGAAGAAAAAAAAATACCACGGGCGCACATATGTTCCCCATCTAGAACCCCCCTTCCACCTCCCTGATACTTATCTTTCCAGAAATAAATAAATGAAACTGTATTCATCTCGTGCATAGTAGTTATTAACTATCAGTAAGACATCTCATCAGAAGAGGAAAGACCCACTATTTTATAAAACAAAATGGTCAGGGCTTCTTGATGTGTCCAGATCAATGTGAGTCTGAAGGGATTTCTTACTCATAAAACTTAAAGTTAGGATATGATTTATTCCTTAAAAATAAATAAGGCAGCCCTGGTGGCTCAGTGGTAAAGAATCCATCTGTCAATGCAGGTTCAATCCCTGGGTCAAGAAGATCTTCTGGAGAAGGGAATGGCTACCCACTCCAGTATTCTTGTCTGGGAAATCTCATGGATAGAGGAGCTTGGTGGGCTATAGTTCATGGAGTCGCAAAGAGTGTGACACTAACACTTTCATTTGAACAAATTAGAACATAATTAACAAAGGCAAGCAGCAGAATGGGAAAAAAAATATTAATACTACCAGACAAATGATTAAAAATCCAAAGCATATGATTACATGTATCATATGACAAATCAACTGAGAAGACAAAATGTGAAAAATATGGAAAGTATATCAATAGGCAAGTGATGGAATGATAACCAATAAGAACATTGAAATGTTTTATCAAACAACAGAGAAAGATGTAATTTTCACTTATGAGATTGGAAAAAATTAAGAGGTTTGGTAAATATCTAGTATTGAAATGGTCACATACATGCACTGTTAGCTGAAATTTAAAGGGTATAGTTTTGGGAAGACAACTCGAGAGTATCAACATTTGAACTGTATGTGCCCTTGACCCAGCTCTTTTCTTCTAGGAATAGATCCTGCAGACCTATTGTAGAAATGCACAAGGTGCAGATCAAGAAGTGCACACTTATTGTAGCAGTGTTTAGAATCAGTTAGACTGTTCAACAATAGGGGAATGATTTTTTGGAATTGCTGCATATTATGACTATTATGGAGCAAATCATTATGAACTGACCAGAAAACTTCTCCAAATATATTAGTGGGAAAAAAAATCAGGTCACAGAATAATATATTGAGTGAAATATCATTTATTTAAAAAAAGCAAAACTAAAATTGTCTGTGTCTACTAATTTCTATATAAAAGTACACATATTAAACAGGGAAGAAATATTAACTCTAGAACAGTCATTAGAATCAAGGCGAGGAAGGCATCAGTGAAGAACAGGTAGAACCTTTCAACTCTGTGGACTTTCACATTGTTTAAAGTGTTTACAATGAGTTTTCATTCATGTGTTACTCGTATGTATGTACATGAAAAAAAAAAACTGAAAATGTGAGTTGCTTATGCTTGCATGCTAAGTTGCTTCAGTTGTGTCTGACTCTTTGGGACACCAGGGACTATAGCCCGCCAGGCTCCACTGTCCGTGGAATTCTCCAGGCAAGAATATTGGAGTGGGTGGCCCGGGGATCCAACCCGCATCTCCTGCAGCTCCTGCACTGCAGGCAGATTCCTTATCTCCTGAGCCACAGAAGTCGCTCAGACCTTCACTTGTCCGACTCTTTGCGACCCAGGCCAGAATACTGGAGTCGGCAGCCTTTCTCTTCTCCAGGGGATCTTCCCAACCCAAGGATCAAACTCAGGTCTCCCACATTGCAGGCAGATTCTTTACCAGCTGAGCCACAAGAGAAGCCCAAGAACACTGGAATGGGTATCCTATCCCTTCTCCAGTGGATCTTCCCCACCCAGGAATTGAACTGGGGTCTCCTGCATTGCAGGCAGATTCTTTATCAACTGAGCTATCAGGCTGTATGTATGTACTAAAATAAAAAAAAAGAATAGATTGAAGTTGTCTGAATGAGAGTTTTAAAATTTTATATCATTTAAAGATTTATACATGTAAAAATATAAATTAAATGTTTTTTAAATAAACTTTTTTTTTTTAGTGGACATGTTGAATTTGAATGTCTACTAGACCAGTACTTCTCAAACTGTCTTAGGCTAAGAACAATTTTGTTTTATTTACAATTCATTGCACATCAATGTTTGTTCTTACTTCATGTGATTGGAACTCACCCCAATGCCAAGTACACCTTATTAAGCAAGTTTGACAACATCCAAACTGGTCTACACCTTGTGCAATGAGATTAGAACATTGCTGATGGACTTGAATGAGGTGAAGTGAAACTGCTATAAAAGTTGTTAAACTCATTCTCATTTTTGTACTTAAGTCTGTTGCAGATAACAAATGATTTGTGGATGGGCTCCAGTCAGAGGACCACAATTAAGGCAGCATTGTATCAGATATTAAAGCCAGATGTTGAGTAGGCAGCTATATTTTGGGGTCAGAAGTTTAGGAGGGAGACCCAAACTGAAACCACTCTTTTTGTTCTTGTTTAGTCACTAAGTCAGGTCTGACTCTTTCTGACCCTATGGACTGTAGCCTGCCGGGCTCCTCTGTTCTTGGGATTTCCCAGGCAAGACTACTGGAGTGAGTTGCCATTTCCTTCTCCAGGGGAACTTCCCAACCCAGAGATCAAATCCGCTTCTCCTGCATTGGCAGGAGTGTTCTTTACTGCCAAACCACCAGGGAACCTTCAGTCAAATTCTTAGGCTGGATTTTCTCCCCACATTGTCATCATAGGTAAAAAGAAAACAATATAATGATATTCTTTCACTTTGTCCAGAGGAAACTCCCATGGTTGTGATCATTCTTCCCATTTCCCCCAGGTGTTGTGCAACATATTTAAATTTCTGATTTACAGGAATGTGGGTTAGCTATTGAGATAGGATACTGTAGATGGGGACATCCCGTAAAGTTTTAAATCTTAAATACAACCAGATATAAATACAAGGTTTGTATTTATACAAAATTCAGCACCAACAGTTCCTTAAAGTGTAAAAAGAACTAAAACTTGGACTACTTTGGCTATAATAATATGTCTATTTTGGAATAATTTCTCTGATGATGCTATTGATTAATATATTCAGTTGAGTATTTTTTAAAATTTTCTTATAACCATTCAATATCTGTTGGATTTTCATTAAAGGTTAATAAATTATTATGTAAAAGTACTTTGAAAACTATAAATCCAAATCCCATTCCATTATTGCAAGATTTGGGGAAAGGGAAAGAATCAGAAGAATTCTTCGAGTGTTCAAATTGTGACATAATGCCCTGTGATCTGGTTTGTTCCTATAAAAGCACAAAATATAGAAACACTTCCTCTATAATTGATACTATTTCCTTTATATCATTTAAGAGAACATTAGTTCTGCCTCACATTCTTGGAAGGAATGTTTACAAATTACATTATTTCAAAGGTACGGCATTTTTCTTGATAGGTTTGCTCAAAGTCTAAGAATCTAAGAATAGTAGACTTCTTAATTTAAAAGAAGAGAGAATAACTGAAGGGGGGTGGAATTCATTTCAATAAGATTTTTAACTAAAATTGGTTTCTGTGATGAAGATTGCTTTCTTAAAAAGTAGCCATCATCTTATGCTTAATGTAGTAGGAAAAAATTTGGACCAAGAAATGTACACAATATACATGAAATTTTGAGAAAACACTTCCTAATGCTATGGTTTAACTAAGAAATCATATTACTGTAGCTTGAAATTGTGATCTCCTTTTTAAAAATCAGAAATATTCTTTAAGTCTCAGAACGAGTTCACATGATGAACAGAAAAAGTGAATAAAACAAATAAGATTTCTGTTAACGTAAAACCAAAATATTAGGCTACTTAAATGAATAAATACATCAATGCTAAATATAATTTGATTATTTAAAATTCCCATAGAATCTGAAAGGTTGGTTTAGGAAAAATTTCATCCTACTTTATAACCATTATTATGAGAGCCATTAGGTACAAAGAAGAGTATTACTTCAAACCTTTCTCCATTCAGCACATCCTAGTTATTCTTTCCTGATTGACCAAATTGCTCAGGCTTAATATCATTTTATAACAATTTATTATAATATAAGCACTAAAGGCTCCTTTTTTTGAGGTTTCTAAATGCTATTAAAGAGCCATTTTGGAGAAAACATATAAAGAAGATTTTCTCAAATTTTTTTCTGTTAGTAAGTGCTAGATTTCATTCTGAATAGTATTTTCTTTTCATGGGGACCATTGTTTACCTAAATGATATTCATTGAATTCTACCAATGAAATAATCATCAAAAAAAGCAAGAGAGTCCCAGAAAAACATCCACTTCTGCTTTATTGACTACGTCAAAGCCTTTGACTGTGTGGATCACAACAAACTGTGGAAAATTCTTAGAGATGGAAATACCATATCACCTGACCTGACTCCTGAGAAATCCGTATGCAGGTCAGGAAACAACAGTTAGAACTGGACATGGAACAACAGACTGGTTCCAAATAGGAAAAGGAGTACGTCAAGGCTGTATATTGTCACCCTGCTTATTTAACTTGTATGCAGAGTACATCATGAGAAACACTGGGCTGGATGAAGCACAAGCTGGAATCAAGATTTCCAGGAGAAATATCAAAAACCTCAGATATGTAGATGACACCACCCTTATGGCAGAAAACAAAGAAGAACTAAAGAGCCTCTTGATGAAAGTAAAAGAGGAGAGTGAAAATGTTGGCTTAAAACTCAATGTTCAGAAAACTCAGATCATGGCATCCGGTCCCATAACTTCATGGCAAATAAATGGGGAAACAGTGGAAACAGTGACAGACTTTATTTTGGGGGGCTCCAAAATCACTGCTGATGGTGATTGCAGCTATGAAATTAAAAGACGCTTGCTTCTTGGAAGGAAAGTTATGACCAACCTAGACAGCATATTAAAAAGCAGAGACATTACTTTGTCAATAAGGGACCATCTAGTCAAGGTTATGGCTTTTCCAGTGGTAATGTATGGATGTGAGAGTTGGACTATAAAGAAAGCTTAGCGCTGAAGAATTGATACTTTTGAACTGTGGTGCTGGAGAAGACTCTTGAGAGTTCCTTGGACTATAAGGAGATCCAACCAGTCCATCCAAAAGGAGATCAGTCCCGGGTGTTCATTGGAAGGACTGATGTTGAAGCTGAAACTCCAATACTTTGGCCACCTGATGAGAAGAACTGACTCATTGGAAAAGCCCCTGATGCTGGGAAAGATTGAAGGCGGGAGGAGAAAGGGGTGACAGAGGATGAGATGGTTGGATGGCATCACCGACTCGATGGACATGAGTTTGGGTAAACTCCAGGAGTTGGTGATGGACAGGGAGACCTGGCCGCAGCCCATGGGGTCGCAAAGAGTCGGACACAACTGAACGACTGAACTGAACTGAATGAAATAAAAGTCTTTGTTCACCATACGGCTTTGGCAAAGATTAAAATAATAAATGACACATCAAACACATTATAGTTTAAATTATACTGTGAGTTGCCATTCCTTCTCAACAGAGATGATCTTTTTCAGATAGCACACATCTCTATTGACTGGGTGGCCATTGTTCACTGAATTCCATATTACATCTGGTTTGTGGAAAGACCGTATCCCAGATATTGGAGTGAAGGTTTTACACACATCAAGTTCCTGGTTTCATTATATGATACTATCCATCTACTTCCTTAGGGGTGTCATGTTGTTTTTAACCTGTCCATTCACACCTCAGGGACAATCATTCTCTTTTTATGTTTTACAGTTGGCTCATTAGAGAACTAGTTGGTTCATTAGAGAACATTACTGAAGGCCTCACCATCCAGCCATATATTCTGTCACATTTAGTGTTCATCATAGGTTACACATCTAGGTTCAATTCCTGGGTCGGGAAGATCCCCTGGAGAAGAGAATGGCAACCCACTCCAATATTCTTGCCTGGAGAATCCCATGGACAGAGGAGCCTGGCAGTCTATAGTCCATGGGTTTGCAAAAGAGTCAGACACGACTGAGCACACATACAGGTACACACAGTTTACACACAAGCCCACTTATTTACCTCGAATTCTATCAAACCTGGTAACTGGTCTTTAAAGATAGAAGATCCACTAGTGACTAAAATGTCCAATAGTCTTTCCTGGGTGAGTGGGTGATAAGCTCATTACTGAAGGGAATGGTACTCTGTTAGAGTCATTGTTCAGTTTACCCTTCAGTTACAGATTTGTTGTCTTCTCAAGCTGATTTCCAGACACAGACAACTTCTGAGTAGAAGCTGGCCACTTTCTGCAGTCACAATCTGCTTTCCATCACCCAGACAGCTGTTTTAGCAACATATCATCTTGATTTATGGTCACAAAGAATGAAAACCTCTGTTGTTCAGCATCATGTCCCATATCTGATATATTGGTAGTAACTCTCTCATGCCATCTAAAATGCAAGATTGGGATCGACACACATACCTTATTATAAAGTAGATAACTAAGAAGGACCTACTGCTCGGGGAACTCTGTTCAATACTCTGTAATAACCTGTATGGGAAAAGAAGCTAAAAAAGAGTGGGTATATGTATAACTGATTCACTTTGCTGTGCACCTGAAGCTACCATACTCTAATATATTGTAAATCAACCACACTCCTATAAAAACTAAATAAAGAAAATAACCAGGTGGTAACATGGTCTACACATTGTGAATGGAGTAATATCTGCAATCGATAATTTGTAAATTGATCAACAGCCTTCATTACTTGAGGGAGAAGAAGGCTACCATTTACAGGGAAATTGACATCACATGGGCTCAGCAGTCCCCTGGAGGAGGGCATGGCAACCCACTCTGGTATTCTTGCCTGAAGAATCTTATGGACAGAGGAGCCTGGCAGGCTACAGACCATAGGGTCTCACAGAGTCAGTTACGACTGAAGCAACTTGGCACAGCATGGCAAGGGCTCATCAGTTACCAGGGGCTAATTAAGTCTTATAATTAAGAGGACTGGGTAGTCACGTGAGTAAAGCAGGGCTTGCTGAGCAGTGGGCTGCACAAAATCAAGAGAACAGCCATCATATATGGCCTGACCACACACCAGGTCACTCACAACTTCTACAGATTTGGGCTACAAATCTGAGATTCCCACAACCCCCTCTTGCAATTTGAATAATTTGTTAGATTGGCTAACAGAACTCAGGGAAACACTTGAGTTTACCAGTTTATTAAAGGTTGTGGTAAAGTCCATAGATAAAGCGCCAGTTGAAGGGATATAGAGAGTGAGGTTTGGGAGGTTCCTGAGAGCAGGAGCTTCCGTCCCTATGAAGTGGGGTGCATACCATCTGGGTACGTGAATGTGTTCACTGATCCAGAAGCTCTCTGAACTCATACTGTAGAGATTTTTACAGAGGCTTCACTGCAGAGGCATGATCAATCAACTCCATTTTTGGCCTTTCTCTCTTTTTAGGAGAATCAGGGGCAAGGTTGAAAATTTCAAGCTTTTAATCATAGCTTGTTTCCCTGGTGGCTCAGATGGTGAAGAATCTGCCTGCAATGCAGGAGAACTGGGTTTGAGCCCTGGGTTGGGAAGATCCCCTGGAGAAGGGCATGGCAACCCACTGCAGTATTCTTGACTGGAGAATCCCATGGACAGAGGAGCCTGGTGGGCTATAGTTCATGGGGTCTCAGAGAGTCAGACACGACTAAGTGACTAACACAATCTTAGTTTGGTCTTCTTGGTCACCATCCCTCATTAGGGGGCTATTCAAGGGCCTATGAGAGTCACCTCATTAGAACAAAAGACATTCCTAATACTCAGGAAATTACGTGTTTCTAGTACTCTTGCCTAGAAAATCCCATGGACAGAGGAGCCTGGTAGGCTATAGTCCATGGGGTCGCTAAGAGTTGGACATGACTGAGTGGCTTCACTTCCACTTTCCCGCTCATGTACTGGAGAAGGAAATGGCAACCCACTCCAGTATTCTTGCCTGGAGAATCCCAGGGACGGCGGAGCCTGGTGGGCTGCCGTCTATGGGGTCGCACAGAGTCGGACACGACTGAAGCAACATAGCAGCAGCAGCAGCAGGAGTTCTATACCAGGAACTTGGAGCAGAAATGTATATATGTGTGTGTGTGTGTGTGTGTGTGTATATATATATTCTATTATCACACACATGGTGATTTTCTTAGGTAGGGTGGCACTTGGGGTAAGAACAAAGGGAATAGATGGGTACGGTAAAAAGGAAAATTAGTGTAACAGGTAGGATGCATATCATAAAGGATCTTGTAAGCCATGCTGGAGAGTTTTGACAGTGTTATACTTAATGGGAAGGAAAATAAATTTGTTCCAAATTAAGAAACGCTAATAGCTTTGTGGTTACCACATTTTGGATGAGATTTTCTGAATTTTCTTTGCTGTTAGAAAACTATTTATTAGTTGAGGGAATAAAAACCCAAAATGAATCTTCAGAGCAGTTCAAAATTGGAACAGCTTTTATTAAACAATATTTTGATGAATTAAGATTAAGCAAGTCAGAACTATATGTCTCAAATTTTCCTTGAAATGTACATAAGTACCACAACAGCATAGGTTATTATAAATCTGGAAATTGATTAATAAACACAATAAGCCACTAATCACAATAAACAGCATAACTTCTTCATCACTTTGCTGTTCAGTTCAGTTCAGTTGTTCAGTCGTGTCCAACTCTTTGCGACCCTATGGACTGCAACATGCCAGGACTCCCTGTCCATCCCCAACTCCAAGAACTTGCTCAAACTCATGTCCATTGAGTCGGTGATGCAATCCAACCATCTCATCCTCTGTCGTCCCCTTCTCCTCCTGTCCTCAATCTTTCCCAGCATCAGGGTCTTTTCAAATGAGTCAGCTCTTCACATCAGGTGGCCAAAGTATTGGAGTTTCAGCTTCAGCATCAGTCCTTCCAATGAATATTAAGGACTGATTTCCTTTAGGATGGACTGGTTGGATCTCCTTGCAGTCCAAGGGACTCTCAAGAGTCTTCTCCAACACCACAGTTCAAAAGCATCAATTCTTCAGCGCTCAGCTTTCTTCACAGTCCAACTCTCACATCCAAACATGACCACTGGAAAAACCATAGCTTTGACTAGATGGCCCTTTATTGGCCAAGTAATGTCTCTGCTTTTTAATATGCTGTCTAGGTTGGTCATAACTTTCCTTCCAAGGAGTAAGTGTGTTCTAATTTCATGGCTGCTGTCACCATCTGCATGATTTTGGAGCCCCCCAAAATAAAGTTTGTCACTGTTTCCACTGTTTCCCCATTTATTTGCCATGAAGTGATGGGACCGGATGCCATGATCTGAGTTTTCTGAATGTCAAGTTTTAAGCCAACTTTTTTTCACTCTCCTCTTTCACTTTCATCAAGAGGTTCTTTAGTTCTTCTTTGCTTTCTGCCATAGGGGTGGTGTCATCTGCATATCTGACATTATTGATATTTCTCCCAGCAATCTTGATTCCAGCTTGTGCTTCACCAAGTTCAGCATTTCGCATGATGTACTCTGCATATAAGTTAAATAAGCAGGATGACAATAAACAGCCTTGACGTACTCCTTTCCCTATTTGAAGCCAGCCTGTTGTTCCATGTCCAGTTCTAACTGTTTCTTCCTGACCTACATACAGATTTCTCAGGAGGCAGGTCAGGTGGTCTGGTATTCCCATCTCTTTAAGAATTTCCCAGAGTTTGTTGTAATCCACACAGTCAAAGGTTTTGGAGTAGTCAATAAAGCAGATGTTTTTCTGGAACTCTTTTGCTTTTTCGATGATCCAACTGATGTTGGCAATTTGATCTCTGGTTCATCAGCCTTTTCTAAATCCAGCTTGAACATCTGAAAGTTCACAGTTCATGTACTATTGAAGCCTGGCTTGGAGAATTTTGAGGATCACTTTGCTAGCATGTGAGATGAGTACAATTGTGTGGTAGCTTGAGCATTCTTTGGCATTGCCTTTCTTTGGGATTGGAATGAAAACTGACCTTTTCCAGTCCTATTGCCACTGCTGAGTTCTCCAAATCTGCTGGCATGTTGAGTGCAGCACTTTCACAGCATCATCTTTCAGGATTTGAAATAGCTCAACTGGAATTCCATCACCGCCACTTGCTTTGTTCGTAGTGATGCTTCCTAAGGCCTACTTGACTTCGCTTTCCAAAACATTTTTGAAAACACTTTGCTGACAGATTCTGAATAGTGAAAACTATGGTTTTCCCAGTAATCATGTGTGGATTTGAGAACTGGCCATAAACAGGGCTCAAAGCTGAAGAATTGATGCTTTTGAATTGTGGTGCTGGAGAACACTCTTGAGAGTTCCTTTGGACTGCAAGGAGTTCAAACCAGCCAATCCTAAAGGAAATCAACCCTGCGTATTCATTGGAAAGACATGTTGACGCTCCAGTAGTTTGTCACTTGATGTGAAAAGCCAGCTCATTGGAAAAGGCCCTGGTGTTGGGAAAGACTGAAGGCAAAAGGAGAAGGGGGTGGCAGGAGATGAGGTGGTAGGATAGCATTACTGACTCAATGGACATGAACTTGAGCAAACTCCAGGAGACAGAGGAGGACAGAGGAGTCTGGCATACTGCAGTCCGTGGGGTGACAAAGAATGGGACACGATGCAGCAATTGAACAATTTCTTCATGAATACATTACACACAAATTCATGCAGCATTTACACACACACACACACATGCATCCACACACACATATCTATACATAGAAACCATCTCTTGGTTCTAAAATGCAGTATTGTATCATTATCACCTTCAGTCAAAATATAGTTGTAAGAAATCCATCCTGATACTAGGATATTTGTAAGAAATCCATTCTGATACTAGTTAGCTGAACTAACACCTTGAAAAATTAATGAGTTGAATATTTTGAGAAGCTTTAATAATAAAAAATAGAATATTGGTTTGTATATACTTGTTATTTTCCAATATATAATGTACAGACTTCAGAAACTGCCCCCGTGTCAGCTTCGTCATGAAATTACATACTATGTATTTGTCCATATGAGTTGTCAGCAATGTTCAGTGACTGAATGAAAGAGTAGGAAAATTTCTCTTCTTACATTTCCACGTGTGTTCAAATAATACCTTTCTTTAAAGAAATATATTGCTTTGCCTATACTACTTCATAAAAATTAGAATCATCAGTAAAGGAAAATAACTCAGATTATCCCACCTAAGGAAAAGGCTAAAGTTCACCAAACAAGTTTCCTAGGTTTCACTATGGGTTCTGATTCTGACTTTGTCATATTAGCTCTGTAACTTTTGGAGTCGCCAGTTTTTAAAAAATAAAAAGACGATAACAGTATGTCACTTTTCATGCCAATGTGGTTAGAGGACAAAATTTATTCATTCAAAACTATTTATAGATCACCTACTCTGTGTAGAGCACTGAGAAGCTAATGAAAAACAAGGACAGTCTCTGCTCTCAAGAGATTTATGGGCCAGTTGGGAGGCTAGACAAGTAAACAAACAGGCAGTCCTATTAGCCTAGGACACCGTAAGAACTCATGAGGATTAATGCAAAGATGTTATTTATCACTTTAGATGCTGGTATGAAAATTCCTCTGGGTATCTTACAACACGCACTTGAAAGCTATACTCGGGTTCACCACTTGATGAGGAAGGGGAAGCTCAAAAGACACTTTCCATCTGTAGTATATGCTTGCCACACAGACTTCTAGTCAGGTGGGTCTGTAAACTGCAGGGTCTTGTTTGTTGAGCCCTGGGGCTAATGCAGCAGGCAGTTTGGAGCAGAGTAGAATTGCTCTCCACAATAGAGGTGGAGAGGGGAGCTGAGGCAGGAGGGAAAGATCAGACCTGTCGGTGGTAGAAGATAGGAGGAGAATCAAGAAGGATAAGCAGCAAAGTATGTAATGGAATTTCTTTCACTGAGCTATTTATTGTGCCAAGCTACGGTGCTGAGTCAAGGCGGCTTGAAGAGAAGCTTGAGAATACTGTTGAAAAAAATCTAGGTTATACATCAAATGGGCATTGAATTCAATGTGAGAGGCTTAGATACTACTTCCCAAAAGAAGTGTGATTTGAACAGACTTGAGAGAGACTAGGATTCAGCCAGACTGTGTGTGTGATACAGGATATATTAGGCAGAGAGAAGAGAATATCTCAAGACTTGGAGTCAAGAGTACCTGTAGAATATTTGGTGGTGGTGGTTTAGTCGCTAAGTGGTGTGCGGCTCTTGCAACCCCCGGAACTATAGCCCAACAGGCTCCTCCATCCATGGGATTTCCCAGGGCAAGAATATTGGAGTGCGTTGCCATTTCTTTCTCCAGGGGTCTCTAGCATTGCAGGTGAGCTCCTGCACTGCAGGCAGGTTCTTTACCAACTGAGCTACGAAGGAAGTCAGAACATTTGAGAAACTATTAAATGTTAACTTTCGCTCCATGGGAGTCATGCATAATAAAGACTATCTTATAGGACTTTGTTTCAGTTTCTTTCTTTCTTGCTTTCTCTTAACTAACCATGGCTCCCACGAGGCTTATACTGTCCATGAACATTCTGAATACACATGGAAGATGTGGAATATATCACAGCAACTGTTTATGCCAAAGGAGTGGTGGTGAAGTATCACTGCCTACTGTAAATCATCAACCAAGGATATCCATCCGTTTTATTAAATATATTTGTTCTGCTGTTACATCAAATCTATCACAGTTGTTCTCTTTATGTTCCCCTACTGCCATCCAAAATCGGGCATCCTTGATGTTCTGGAGGTTGATTATAATGGTTTACTAAGGTCTTCATACTGTTTGTCTTATTTCCCTGCCAATTAATTCCTCATACTGCTATCAAAATATATGTAGAAGCTCCTCTGACCATGATCCTTAGTGCAATCCTTAATAAATTAGGTTTAAACTTCTTAACCTGGAAATTTATTTCTAATGTTCTTTGGGAGTTTGGTATTCCTTCAAGCCCAAATGCTATTATTTTTCAACATATGTGTCCACCAAAGTGCATTCTCTGAAAATAGCCTCTATTTGTATATACTGATGCTTTTATTCACCATACTTGGACCTCACACAGTATATCCTGTGTCTCCTTACAAAGTCCTATGTTTCTCTGAATTCCAGCTCTTTGACATAGCGTGAGTGAGTGTTCAGTCCTGTCTGACTCTTTGCCATCCCTGTAGCCCGCCAGGCTCCTCTGTCCATGAGATTATCTCAGCAAGAACACTGGAGTGGGTTGCCACTGCCTTCTCCAGGGGATCTTCCTGAACCAGAGATGGAGCTTGTGTCACTTGCATCTCCTGCATTGGCAGGTGAATTCTTTACCACTGAGCCACCTGGGAATCCCCTTTCATGGAGACTTCCTGATTCTCTATTCACCACTTGCAATAGAGCAAAGATGAGATTAATTCCTCAGCTGAATATCTGTTGAGTTTTAGGCTTATTTTATATATCGTATATATCTGTAATACGTTCTGTCATCATTGTACACTACCCCTCTTACTGGTCTCTAAGTTCTTGAGAGGCAAACATCTCTGGCCCCAAAACTTGGGTGAGTCCTGTGAAGGCCAATACACATTCCTATGATTCTCAGCCTTCTGGAAAAATGTAAGCCTAGGGACCTATCTTCTTGGCTGTTATTCTTCCTCATTCAAAAAATATTTATAGAGAGAATTCCCTGGTGCTCCAGTGGTTAGGACTCCGTGTTTTCACTGCTGAGGGCCCATGTTCAATCCCTGGTTGGGGAACTAAGATCCTACACACAAAGCAGCCAAAAAAAGAGAAAATTATAGAGCATTTGTTATGTGCCCAGCATGTAGCTTTTGGGGCCATAAAATGATAAGGACAACATGTCTCCTGTCTCTGTGAATGTATAATTTTGGTAAAGGAGTAGGTGAAAAAACTAAGCACCAAATAATTACACAGAACTATAGAATTTCAGTTGTATAAGGGCTTAAAAAAACATAAGATACTCTATTATCAATATACTCTGAACTTTCATGCCACCAGTCAATTTTTTCACTGTTTTCTTCCATTAAAGTCCTTGCCGTAGTGCTTCCTATACCTGCGTTCCATTGAAAATACACAGGCCAATCCTGTAACTTTTTTATTGAGTGCTCTGTCTACCAACTTGCCCTAACTGAAGCCTAGCTCTGCCCTTTCCATTCCCCCCACCCACCTAACACCACTTGTCTTAAAGTTCTCATGAGTAGAGGCTACTCTATTAGGTGAGGACTCAGGCTTCTTACTCCCCTGTACCCCCAGCCTGGTCCAACCACGTTCTGCTTCCATTCCAAGGCTTTTCCAACCTCAGTCTAAAGCTCTACTTTTCAAACTTACATTAAGCATTTGGAAAGAGCTTTGTATCGTATAATCAGGGAACTGAGAGACAGCCAGTGTGGCTGGATTTTTTCATTTTGGCTGCACTGAACAGCATGTGGGATCTTAGTTCCCTGTTCTGGGATCGAACCCATGCCCCCAACCACTGGACAGCCAAGGAAGTCCATGGCTGGAGTACTGATTGGGGAAAAGAGTTTTACAAATTAAGACTGAAGGGACAGGCAGAGCTCAGACCATGGAGCCCTGTGGGCCATGCTGAGATGTTACCTGACTCAAATGGTAAAGAATTCACCTACCAACCCAGGAGCCGCAGGAGATGTGGTTTGAACCCTTGGGTCAGGAAGATCCTCTGGAGGAGGAAATGGCAACCCACTCCAGTATTCTTGCTGAGATAATCCCATGGACAGACAAATCTGGCGGGCTAGAGTGCATGCAGTCACAAAGAGTCAGACACCACTGAGCATCCATGCACACACCAATGAAAAATAGGTGTGAAGAGTTCAGCTGAGTTGAGCTGTCAGGTGTCCCCCGACTACAAAAATGAACCAAAATGAAAGCAGTAATCAAGCCTTTAATCACTTACTGTGATGGCATAAGCAAAAGGCTAAACCAGAGAAAAAACTGACTCCAGTTTCCATTCCCCCCACTGAAATGGAGCCAGGATAGGGTAAGTGAATTATCACAGCTCTGGAGAGAGTAGTCTCCCAGCTAAGGAACCCCCCGACCCCCACCCCCAAGAAAAAGACTTCTGAAGTTTTATGAGCCTTAGGGCAGCAGTGGGGGAGACATCACTTTGAAGACAGATCACTTGGGAATTCTGAAACCTGGCCTGGTGTACTTGTGGCATCCTGGATGAGAGACACCTTGGAAACCTGATTCTTAGAGAGAGCCGGGGCTCATCAAGCAGGAAAATCGAAGGGAGACTGTCACCACCTCTGTAGCCAAAGCATCGGATCATAACCTTCACCTGGGAAGATACCCACATGGTGACGCCTGGCCATGGCCCCATAGGACTTGGGTGGGTGGGGGGCGGGTCCCAGCTGCCCAAGGCCTGGAGAGAGGGTCATTCTCTGCATGTTAGTGAAGCCAGGGTGCTGGTCACCAGTAAGGAGAGGCCGGGTCAACTGAGCGGGTTATTGGGGAACAAAGCATCTGCCTAATTTAAAGCCCTAAACCACCCAAATGCTGGCGGGGACTAGACTACCCTGCCAGAGACACAGGCTCAGGCTCCTTGGGGTATCCCAGCTTTATCCGCAAGGTTTAAGCTCCCTTATAAAGGATATTCCTTCTGAAGGCAAAACGAAAGGTCAGGAAACTGCTTGGCCAGGGCGAGGCCTAGCCGACTGGCCAGTATATTCTCCAATAAGAGATAATCAGGAACCTCTCGATTGGAAAAGGCAGCGGTCGTCAATCTACAACCTGCTGCCTAAAGAGTGATTTTAGAAGGTGGGCGCCCTCCAGCACAGCGGCACTTCCGTGTTGGGGGCCTGGAGGTGGGCGGGCCCCAAGAGGCCCGAAGGGATGCGAAATGCGCATGCGCTTGCCGTGCAGCCATGGGGAACCGGGGCCTGGAATTCAGCGTAACTCAACAGAAGCCTGGTCACAGTAGCCAGCATTAGGAGGTTCACGGGGTTAAGACTAATCACAGGCTTGAACTATCCAGTGGGGACTGTCCCCCCTAAAGATGAAACACAAGGTTTACTTGACTGTCTTGGCTGACGAATATTCTCCAATAAGAAACACCCGGGAGCCTTAAGTGCTGGAGGAGCCCGGCATCCGACCAGAAGTAAGTCCAAATGGGGACTGACTGTGGCCAGTCCACCACTGCCGCGTCAGAGTGATTTTTGCGCCCCGAGTGCCCTCCACCTGGTAGCTATGCCTGTGGTTGGGGCCGAGCTGTTGTTCCACAGACCTGGGGGGCTACTGCTGCCAAGGCCGGCTCACAGGAGCAAGCGGATTGAGGGTAACAAGATTTCTGAGGAATTTCCAAACCCTAATGAGCATAATCATCCTTAAGGCAGAGCAGGTGGGTGCCGTCTTGATGGAGAACACCTGGCCCGGTGCCCCAGAGGATGCTGGGAGCTGGGAGCAGAGCGCTGGAGAAGCCTAGGGCCAGACCCGGCAGGAGGTTCAAATGAAGGCTAAAGGTCATCAGTTTGTATTCCATGCCTCTGATTGATTTTCACTTACTCATTGGAGACTGTTTACCCTCCTGGCAAAATACAAGGCTACTCCACTACCTTTTCAGGCCTGGGCCCCACAAGCTAACCAAAGTTTGCCAGGTAAGAGACTCCTGGGAGCCCTGGTTCCTAGAGAAGCTGGCGCGCTGGTCCCACAGAAAGTTCACAGGAGAACTGTCGGTCGACGGTGGTTTGCAGCTGCAGTCTCAGAATGATTTTTGGGGTGCTGAGGCCCTTCACCATGGAGCCGCTGCTGGTGTTTGGAGCCCAGACCCAGCTCCACAGGCCTGGAGGACCCAACTGCGCGAGGACTGCTCACCAGGTAAGTCCTGATGATGGGCGTGCAGCCAGGGATGGGGGGGACCTCTTTGTCTTAGAAGACAAAGCAAAGACCGTGAGAAAAGGGGGTCATGGGAACAGACTCTTGGGGGACAAAAGGGGAAATGGGAGGCGATTTGCCTCTGCCAATTTAGAGTGATTTTTCTGGGTATGTGCTCCCTTACCCTGGAGGGTAGGTGAATTTAGGGGCTTGATGCTCTTTCTACAGGCCTGGAGGGCCCCAGCTGCCTAAAATGAGCCAAAGGGATTTGCTTACTGCATGTGTGCTTGCCAAGTGGTTCAGGGTGGCCAGAGACCTGGAACAAGTAGCCGATTTGCCCATTGTTGCTTCCAAGTGATTTTTGTGGGGATGTGTGCCCTCCATCTTGGATACTCTGCAGTTGTTTGACAGCATGGACTTAGCTCCACAATCATGGAGGACCCTGACTGCCCTTGGTTCTCTGTTGGCACTCCTGGGCATGACGGTCAGAGAAGCCAGACGTGGAGAACAGGTGAAGACTGACTGTAGCCCATTTGCAGCTTCTGCTCTGGGGCCATTCGAGGGGGTTGGCACCCATCTTTCTTGAGGTCATGTAAGTGGTTGGGACCTGGCTCACAGTGCCTGCTGAAGGATCTGCGCTGTGTGAGCCTGTGCCAGGCATTTCAGGGCAGCCAGGGACCTGGATCAGGGCAAAGGTTAGGAGTGGTCAGGTCACAGGAGCAGGATCTTGGGAGAAAAAGGCATCTCTTTAAATCTGAACCCTGATATATGCAAGTGGGCATATTGCCCTTTAATGCAGGGCCTGGGGATACTGTACTGCATTGTCAAGTTTCCCGAAGAAGATTGGGTTGGTTATTTCCAGTAAGAGGCAAGTGGGAGTCCTGGTTGCTGGAGAAATCTGGTTGTGTGAGGCTTGGTATTGGAGATCTAACTGCTGGTGTGGGCTAGCGAAGCTTTCTATGTAATGGTGTGAGGGTGCCCAACCCTGGTACCGATACAGTGCCAGGGCCCGTTCAGGTGTGGTTGAGTTTTTTTAACTTGTTCATTTCCTGCAAGATATGCTGTTTTTTTCCCCCTAATATCTATTTCCTCGTGTTTAAGTGGCAAGAACCTAGCTTCCAAACGGATCTTAAATACTCCAAATCTCACGTACACATACTCCAAGTTTCCCTGACAGCCTCTGGATGGTATATGTTATCAGCTTCCATTCAATGAATGATTATTGAAAATAGCACAGGGGCTACTCTGCAGTTTTAAACTTCTCACAAAGTTCAACACAATGAGGACCTAATTTTTCAAAATGAGTTATTGGCAACACAATGAATGTTCTTTTTGTGTGAATTACAGCAGCTTTTGTTAGTTGCCTAAAATCTGCAAACCTGTGGGAAACATTTGCAATAAATTGATTTTTCTAGACATTGCCTCAGTAATAAATAAGTCAGTATGGTGACTAATAAATGCCCTTTCTTTTGATTTTGTGCCCTTGTAATTAAAAAGACCTGAAGATAAGAGAAATCTGAAAGCTACATCCACCAAAATATCACAGTAAGAACACCAACCAGGACTGAGGTCTGCAGTTGTTCTTACTGTAAATTCCACTGTGCGACTTTCAGTTTCAAATGACAGGAACAGAATTTAAAGTAAGGAATAAATTTTAGGGCTGTGCAACTAGAATTTTTTTAAGGAGATTTTGTTTATTGAAGTATAGTTTATTTACAATGTTGTGTTAATTTTTACTATAAGCCAAAGTGATTCTTATATATGTATATATACACACACACACTCTTTTTAATATTCTTTTGCATTATGGTTTATCACAGGATATTGAATATAATTCCTTCTGCTATACAGTAGTGTTACCAAGATCAAGCTTGCTCTGCTTGCTTCACTACAGGCCAATGAATTGGAGACAAGGTGTTGAGGCAAGGAATACCTCAACCAGAGAGAGTGGCTGACTCAGAAGATGGCATATCAACATCTCAAAATAACCATTTTGTCGAGGTCTGGATGCCAGATTCTTTTATAGGACAGAGATGGGGAAGAAGTGAGAGAACAAAGTAAAACAGCCATTAATCTTGTAAATATCTCCTAGAATGGCAAGCCTCAGGCAGGGGATGTGTTAATTTCTTCCTTCCTGCCATCCACAGGTGGACAGGGTCCTGAACAAAGGCACTGCAGTTTAACAGTCTGGCAGAGGGGCAGGATTCTCTGAGGCAGTACATTATGTGTGATTATAATAAAAGCAACGAAAAGCAAGTCAAAGAAATGATTCTAACTTGTAGTCAGAATTGGTTATTCCCTGCAACAGTAAGACCTTGTTGTTTATCCATGCGACACACACACACACACCCCAGTTTGTATCTGCTAACCCCAAACTCCCACACCATCCCTCCCCCTTGGCAATCACGTGTCTGTTCTCTATGTTTGTGAGTCTGTTTCTGTTTTGTAGATAGATTCATTTGTGTCGGATTTTAGTTTCTACATACAAGTGCTGTCATGTGGTATTTGTTTTTCCCGTTCTGACCTTACTTAGTATTATAATCTCCACTTCCATCCATGGTGCTTTAAATGGCATCATGTCCTTCGTTTTTATGGCTGAGTAGTATTCCATTGTATATATGTATTGCAGCTTCATTATCCATTCATCTGTCAGTGGACATTCAGGTTGTTTTCATGTCTTGGCTGTTGTGAACAGCACTGCTATGAAAACAGGGGTGCTTGTGCCTTTTTGAATTATTGTGTTGCTGGATATATGCCCAGGAGTGGGCCTGCTGCATTATATGGTAATTCTACTTTCAGCAATTGGGAATTAATCCAGTTTCAAGTTTGATTGGATCAGAGATGTGAAGAAAACCAGAATATGTCACTCCAAAGTATTCCTCTTTGACATAAAACTGTTGAACTGAAAGCAATTTAGAAGCAGCAAATCCAGGAAAAGCTCCCCCTTTTCTGCAGGATCAGTTCAGTTGCTCAGTTATGCCCGACTCTTAGCGACCCCATGGACTGCAGCACGCCAGGCCTCCCTGTCCATCACCAACTCCCAGAGTTTACCCAAACTCATGTCCATTGAGTCAGTGATGCCATTCAACCATCTCATCCTCTGTCATCCCCTTCTCTTCCTGCCTTCAATCTTTCCCAGCATCAGGGTCTTTTCAAATGAGTCAGCTCTTCTCATCAGGTGGCCAAGTATTGGAGTTTCAGCTTCAACATCAGTCCTTCCAATGAACACTCAAGACTGATCTCCTTTAGGATGGACTGGTTGTATCTCCTTGCAGTCCAAGGGACTCTCAAGGGTCTTCTCCAACACCACAGTTCAAAAGCATCAATTCTTCGGCGCTCAGCTTTCTTTATAATCCAACTCTCTCATCCATACATGACTACTGGAAAAACCATAGCTTTGACTAGATGGACCTTTGTTGGCAAAGTAGTATCTCTGCTTTTTAATATGCTGTCTAGGTTGGTCATAACTTTCCTTCCAAGGAGCAAGCGTCTTTTAATTTCATGGCTGCAGTCACCATCTTCAGTGATTTTGGAGCCCCAGAAAATAGTCAGCCACTGTTTCCCCATCTATTTGCCGTGAAGTGATGGGACTGGCACCCCACTCCAGTACTCTTGCCTGGAAAATCCCATGGACAGAGGAGCCTGGTAGGCTGCAGTCCGTGGGGTCGCTAAGGGTCAGACACGACTGAGCGACTTCACTTTCACTTTTCGCTTTCATGCACTGGAGAAGGAAACGGCAACCCACTCCAGTGTTCTTGCCTGGAGAATCCCAGGGACGGGGGAGCCTGGTGGGCTGCCGTCTGTGGGGTCACACAGAGTCGGGCACGACTGAAGTGACTTAGCAGCAGCAGCAGATGGGACTGGATTCCATGATCTTAGTTTTATGAATATTGAGTTTTAAGCCAACTTTTTCTGCAGGATACATGCTGTCTTTTTACTGGGGACCCTCTTAGCAGCCCAGAGACCTTCCAGAGGAATCTGCAACCAAATTTTCCTTCATTAGTTGCTGCTATGTATTTATCTCTCCTCAGTTTGCCACATTTGGAAGCCTGAAACTGTGTGCTTTGTCTTGTCATTTCTCTGTAATATATTGTTTTGTCAAGAGGTTATGTAAGCTGGAATCGAAGCATTCCAGCTTGAGTTACTTTTCCTTTAGATTTCTTCCATGTGGTATTGTGTTGATACACTGCTTGCTTTTGTTAATGTCTCTTTGTTAAAGAGTTCCTGCTGATAACTGAAGCAGGATAAAATGTTGCCTCCCCTATGCATGAAACATGTCATGAGTAACTTTCTCTGCCTTGGTGTCTTGGTTCTTATCTTTTCTTAGAATCTGTTCCATGATTTCGCTTCACTTGGCAAAGAGCCAGCCATAGACAGTCCCCTGCCCATATCATTCTTGTAATTTGTGGACTTAAACTCTTTTTCTTCGATTCCATGTATAAACTTTCAGGGCTGAACACTGAGGTCTAAACTGTGCATCCCCACCCAGGTGGATTTGTATTCCTGAGCATCTGAAATATGCCAGATATTGTCCCAGGTACTAGGGATGTGATGTGAACAAGAGAAGTGCAGCCTCTACTCTCCTGAGGTTTACATTCTGGTGAGGGTGAGGGAACATAAATGAACAAACCAGCCAACCAGTCTCCAATAATGGTAATAATTTTATACCATAAATGTGCTTTGAAGGAAAATAAAGCAATGTGAATGGGTGAAAGATAACATGGTATTGTGATGGTGAAAGTGAAATTGTTAGTTGCTCAGTCATGTCCCACTCTTTGCAACCCACGGACTATAACCCCCCCCCAGGCTTCTCTGTCCATGGAATTCTCGAAGCAAGAATACTGGAGTGGGATGACATTCCTTTCTCCAGGGGATCTTCCTGACCCAGGGATTGAACCCAAGTCTCCTGCTTCGCAGGCAGATTCTTTACCATCTGAGCCACCAGGGAAGCATTGTGATGGTCGTGTCGACTAAAAATGATGCACAGTGTGAGAGCTGTGAGTTAAGTTTTATTTGGGGCAAAATGAGGACTGCAACCCGGGAGACTGCACCTCAGATAATTCTGAGGAACTGCTCCAAAGAGGTCATGGGGGAATATCAAGATATAAGATTTTGGTGAAGGCAAAGTTCAATGCAATCAAGCGCTTATTTTACAAGAGGTTTTCTGCTAGTCATAAGGAGCTGATGTCATCATGAAGGGATTCAGTGCTTTTCTAGATATGAGAAGATGCAAAGATTGGGATCACGAAATCAGTTTCTGAAAATATCTAACCATCTAAAGACCTGTTCTGCCAGTTTCCCTGGAGCACGGAGTGCGTCATTCTTGCACCCTGAACTCCTTTTAGGGCATGTTGAAGGTCAACAGCAGCAGTAGCACAGGGTTCAGGGCAAATGCCCTAGGCAAGTGCCAGTTTGTAGTTGACAGTGGTATTTGTGGGGTCAAGAGAGGACTTTGTAAAGAGGTGACATCGAGTGGCAGCAGAGCATGGCTTCAGGTATTGTGTTGTGACTTTCTGTTTAGACAAAAAACCAGGTAGGGAGCATTTGTCTCCAGGGCTTCTGTAAATATACATGGTAAGAAATCTCCCAGACACTTGGATGTCTTGGAGTTGGATGTATTAGAAGACAGGTATAGGAAGGTATAGAGTTGGATGTATTAGAAGACAGGTATAGAAGTATTAGAAGACAGGTATAGGAAGAACTGTCTTCTCTTCTTGGAGATGTAGCAGATTACCCAAGATATGTGGCTTCTCCTGATGGAAGCGTGTATGATTCCCAAGGTCCCTTTCAGCTCTAAAGTCAGTGATTCTGAATTCATTCTATAAGCCATTCATTTTCATATTTTCTTTTAGCATTCAATAATGTCAGAATGAATGATGCAAGGAGCGCAAAATTGAATTGTAGAATCATCATTTACATTCACCAGTTTATAGAAGGACATTATAAATAACCTTACCTAAAAAAGACAGAAGTCCTATTCTTCAATGACTCATGTGTCAATATTTGTAAATCCTATTAAATAACTTTGAGAAAGCCTAGTGACATAGTTATTACTTTCTAGCTTCCAAGCAACTGTGATTAGATTAACATCTTTTTGATCAGTGAACAGCCTCTAAGTAGAGTTGATATAACTTTGGCAGTTAGTAGAATAAATATTTAAAGGAAATTTTATATGTGGTGCCTGTTCTTACTGGTGCTCAGTCTTTTAAGTTATGTCTGACTCTTTGCGACCCCATGGACTATAGCCCGCCAGGGTCCTTCTCTCCGTGGAATTTCCCAGGCAAGAATACTGGAATGAGTTGTTATATCTTCCTCCAAGGAATCTTCCCAACCCAGGGATCGAATCCATATTTCCTGCTTGGCTTACAGATTCTTTACCACTGAGCCACCAGGGAAGCCCATTGCTACTGGTACTGTTTGATTTAATGAGCGTGAAATAATTCCCTAGAGGAATGTTATCTATGAGAAGTGTTTCCTTATTATTAACTTTTTTATTGATGTTTATTGTTTTTTTTTGATGTCTACAGTGTTTTACATGTATATCATACTGATTCAGTTTATATATATATAAAATATTCTTTTTCTCATTGTTTTCCATTATAGGGTATTATAAGATATTGAGTAGAGTACCCTGTGCTGTACATTAGGTCCTTGTTTTTTTTTATTTTATCTATTTTATATATAGTAGTGTATAGATGTTAATATCAAACTCCTAAACTATCCCTTATTCCCATCCCCTTTGGTAACCGTAAGTTTGTTTTCTATATCTCTGGGTCTATTTGTTTTGTAAGTAAATTTATTTGTATCATTTTTTTCAGATGTGATATCATATGATATTTGTCTTTCTCTGACTTAGTATGACAATCTCTAGGTCTATCCATGTTCCTGCAAAAGGCAGTATTTCATTCTTTTTTATGGGTGACTAATATTTCATTGTGCATATATACACTTTCTTTATGTGTTCCTCTGTTGATGGACATCTAGGTTGCTTCCATGTCCTGGCTGTTGTAAATAGTGCTGCTATGAACACTGGGGTGCATGAAAAGCTCTTCCTTTTATTGACCAGTCATGCTACAACAAAATAGCTATAATAATCTTCAAATTATTATATTATATAATAATAATTATTATACTGTGTTAATCAATAGTAATAGTTAACACTTACCAAGTAGTTACTGTATGTCAGACACTTTTCTAGATGATTTACATATTTATGTATTTTAATCTCTGTTGAGGCAGTCTGAGTGCAGGTTGGAAAAGAATTTCTAGACGCAGAGTATTTCAGAAGGGAGTTTATTCAGAACAAAGAACAGAGATAATGAGGGCACTGTGAGCACAGTGGGCTGACCTCCTGACAGACCAGGGAGAGTGACGGTTTTTGTGGATTAGTAGCTGATTTTTATAGCCTCAAGACAAAGAAAATTCCTGCTGAAAAAGTTGGCATTAGATGATTGGTTAGAGCACTATAGGGTGACTACCGGGTTGGACTTTTGCCTGATTTGGAGTCAGGAAGCCTGCTGGTGATGATCAGGGGGCTTTTGGCAATGGTTATAAATGGGCTTAGTCAGCTTTGGAGGTGACCTTGATTCTGGGCTCCGCTTCTGTGGCCTTCAAACAAGGCCTTGCACTCAGTAATGTCGGCAACCCTATGAAATGCTGCTATTATTAATCTACTTTTCAGATGAGGGAATTGAAACATGGTGAGGAACCTGCATCTCATGACAGAGGATGAGATGGTTGGATGGCATCACCGACTTGATGGACACGAGTTTGAGTAAGCTCCGGGAGTCGGTGATGGACAGGGAAGCCTGGCATGCTGCAGTCCATGGGGTTGCAAAGAGTCGGACATGAC
Source organism: Okapia johnstoni (assembly GCA_024291935.2). NCBI lineage: Eukaryota > Metazoa > Chordata > Mammalia > Artiodactyla > Giraffidae > Okapia > Okapia johnstoni. The sequence goes on from CM044322.1 coordinate 58,118,183, forward strand.
TGAATGACTGAACTGATCCGAGGAACCTGCCCTAGTTCACAGACCTGGTTGATAACAAAACAGTGTTTCAAATCTAGGTGTTCTGGATCTTATTAAATAATTCAAGTTTTTAGCCACCTTTGCTACTTTACATGTATTTTAAATCTGAATGGGAAATGGTGTTTGTTTTTTCTAGTGTGGCAAATAATATTCAGAGACTGAGATCATTTTTGGTATAGGTTGTCTATGCCATAGGTTGCCATAACATAGGCTAATTATGGGAATTAAACTAATTTCACAAGCCAATAGCATACAGGATCGTACCCCTTAATTAAGTCATTAAAGAAGTAACACACTCCAACCAGTAATAGATTAATCACACTATTGTTTCAGGCAAAGGGAAGATGAATGAAGTCCAAATTTAGTTCAGATGTACCTTTGGTAAGTTGATGTCCAGCTGTCAGTGCAAAAGTAAAAGTCCTTTGTTGCTAGAGCACATTGCTAGGGAACAAAGATGCCAGTGTTGGCAGGCAAGATGATCTCCTTGGGCCACTACATGGCTTTCACCACTACCTGGTAAGGTGTCATCTTGCTCAGGCAGGAGCTAATGCCACTAGGTCTTTGGAGAGCTATTATCAGCAATGCACACAGAACACTCTTAGGGTGCTGGTCAAACCTTTAAAGTCTTCCAGCCAGAGCTGCCCCCTACATGTTCTTGTCTATCAGGGCTTCTCAGTAACTGAGTTGCTCAGCTCTTGACCACAAGGGTCGGCAGTGACATCGGCTACAGCTTCCTCAATGGATATGACTTCACTCATAACCAAACAACCTCAGTCTTAGATTTAAAAAAAAATTCAAAACAAGTGGATTTGAAATCATATCAAACCAATGTATATCAGCATTTAAATCTACTTCAGGAAAAATTTACTTTGGTAAAGAATCTTCCTGCAATGCAGGAGACCTGGGTTCGATCCCTGGGTTGGGAAGATCCCCTGGAGCAGGGAATGGCAACTCGCTCCAGTATTCTTGCCTGGAGAACTACATGGACAGAGGAACCTGGCAGGGTACAGTTCATGGGGGTCACAAAGAGTCAGACACAACTGAGGAACTAACACACACTTAGGAAATATTGGACTGTAGGTGACATTTACGTACTGTCAATTTATATACTGCCATGTCTTCTTTTCCTCTCTTCATCTCTGCCCTATTCCCTCCTGCAACCCCCAGGGATGTATTCACCCTCAAAATATGTGAACCCCCATAAAAGATAATACTAATTGATTACAATTTAATATCATTTTAGAGAAGGAAATGGAAACCCACTCCAGTATTCTTGCCTGGAAAATGCCATGAACAGGGGAGCCTAGAAGGTTATAGTCCATGGGGTCGCAAAGAGTCGGACACGACTGAGCGACTTCACACTTCTAGTATCATTTTAGTCCATGGTTTGCCTCTTTCACAAGGATTTATACTTTATATTTTATGTAGGGACAAAAGGCTTTTTTCTGCTAAAGGGATTTCAAATAGAAGCCAGTGAATGGGAGAGATATTTGGAGGGTCAGGTTGCTCCTGCAGTGGGGTTTCAGAGCTTGGAAGTCTGTCTTCTATGGTACCTATGCAGATTGTTTCCCAATATCTGATGCTGTAGGAAGGGGTATTTAATGATATTAAATATGCTAAATTATGGATGGGCACAGGATGGCACTACTGATTTGAAATCATTCCTGGAGGATGATTATATTTATTTTTTAAAATTTATTTTTTAATGAAACAAGAATATCTTTAATGATAAAAGGTACAGTTCACAAAGAAGACATATCATAAGCCATTAGACACCTAACAACAAAGAAGCAAAGATACATAAAGCAAAAATCAGAATGGAGGATGATTTTAGACTGCAATGAATATTGAAAGGTCTTCAAAAAGAATTGGCATAAAATGAAGTAAAACTCAAATCATTCAACCACCTTCTATTGTGATAGAAGACATAAAATGTTGCTCACCAAAGCAGGGCTAAATATCTTGCCTCCTTGATGAGTGTTCTTGTTAACCAGATTGTCAGTGGAGTGGGAAGATACTTCTGTTGCCTAAGGAACCGTGTAGGTGCCTCAGATCTCCTCCGGGCTTCGCAGGTGGCTCAGTGGTAAAGAATCCACCTGCCAGTGCAGGAGACTTGGATTCGATCCCTGGGTCCAGGAGATCCCCTGGAGGAGGAAATGGCAACCCACTACAGTATTCTTGCCTGGGAAATCCCACAGACAGAGGAGCCTGGCGAGCTACAGTCCATAGGGTCGCAAAGAGTCAGACATGATTGAAGCTACTGAGCACGCGTGCTTGTATGTTTGAAGGGCTCCCTTGGTGGCTCAGTGGTGAAGAATCTGCCTGCCGATACCAGAGACATGGGTTCAATCCTTGGTTTGGGAAGATCTCCTGGAGAATGAAATGGCAACACATTCCAGTATTTTTACTTGGAGAACCCCATGGAGCCTGATGTGCTACAGTCCATGGGATCTTTAGGAGTCGGACAAGACTTAGCAACTGAACAACAACAATCTGTGTTTTAAATGCTGTGCTAAGGAATTAAAATGACCAAATGAACAAAATATTTCAGTGAAACTCTTGGATTCAGTGTTCAAAGCCCCACAGGCCAGCATGGGGATCCTTACTCTTTTCCCTGTCAAATCATACCTATTCTGTTTTCTCATTTCTTAGAGAATGCTCTTTGCCAAGTGGCAGTAGTGGTTAAAACAGGTGAATATATGCATTTAAAAATGTTAGTCTGAACCCAGTAAATGTGCACGTTTCCAGAAGCCTTTCAAAGAACCAACCTTGTGGTAATAGTTTCAGGTATCACAGCTACTGTACTTCTAGGGCTCATTTATATTCATGTTGGCCTTTCAGTGACATTCAAGTCACATCCAAGTGTATTAATCATTTTGCCTGCATGCTTGGACAGCTCTTCCTGCTAACTTTCTTTTGTAGTTGATTTAAAGCATAAGATATCGAGGAAGAAGGAGATTTTCTCTACTTGCTTTTCATGGTCTTTCTTTTTTAACTCTAGAAGGTACTCAACGTTCTTTTTGATAACTCTTTTTTTGTTTAGAATTATGAGAGTTCATTTTAATTCCAATTAGTTAGTAGTTCTTGCCATCATGCTTCAAACCTTTTTTAAAAATCAGATTAATGATCCTAGCAAACAGAATCCAACAACATATTAAAAAGATCATACATCATGATCAAGTGGGCTTTATCCCAGGGATGCAAGGATTCTTCAATATCCGCAAATCAATCAGTGTAATACACCAGATTAACAAATTGAAAAATAAAAACCATATGATTATTTCAATAGATGCAGAGAAAGCCTTTGACAAAATTCAACATCCATTTATGATAAAAACCCTCCGAAAAGCAGGAATAGAAGGAACATACCTCAACATAATAAAAGCTACATATGACAAACCCACAGCAAACATTATCCTCAATGGTGAAAAACTGAAAGCATTTCCCCTAAAGTCAGGAACAAGACAAGGGTGCCCACTCTCACCACTACTATTCAACATAGTTTTGGAAGTTTTGGCCACAGCAATCAGAGCAGAAAAATAAATAAAACGAATCCAGATTGCAAAAGAAGAAGTAAAACTCTCACTGTTTGAAGATGACATGATCCTCTACATAGAAAACCCTAAAGACACCACCAGAAAGTTACTAGAGCTAATCAATGAATATAGTAAAGTTGCAGGATATAAAATCAACATACAGAAATCCCTTGCATTCTTATACACTAACAATGAGAAAACAGAAAGAGAAATTAAGGAAACAATCCCATTCACCATTGCAATGAAAAGAATAAAATACTTAGGAATATATCTACCTAAAGAAACAAAAGATCTATATATAGAAAACTATAAAATGCTGGTGAAAGAAATCAAAGAGGACACAAATAGATGGAGAAATATACCATGTTCATGGATCAGAAGATCAATATAGTGAAAATGAGTATACTACCCAAGGCATTCTATAGATTCAATGCAATCCCTATCAAGCTACCAACGGTATTTTTCAGAGAACTAGAACAAATAATTTCACAATTTGTATGGAAATACAAAAAACCTCGAATAGCCAAAGCAATCTTGAGAAAGAAGAATGGAACTGGAGGAATCAACCTGCCTGACTTCAGGCTCTACTACAAAGCCACAGTCATCAAGACAGTATGGTACTGGCACAAAGACAGAAATATAGATCAATGGAACAAAATAGAAATCCCAGAGATAAATCCATGCACCTATGGACACCTTATCTTTGACAAAGAAGGCAAGAATATACAATGTAGAAAAGACAATCTCTTTAACAAGTGGTGCTGGGAAAACTGGTCAACCACTTGTAAAAGAATGAAACTAGAACATTTTCTAACACCATATACAAAAATAAACTCAAAATGGATTAAAGATCTAAACGTAAGACCAGAAACTATAAAACTCCTAGAGGAAAACATAGGCAAAACACTCTCTGACATAAATCACAGCAGGATCCTCTATGACCCACCTCCCAGAATATTGGAAGTAAAAGCAAAAATAAATGGGACCTAATTAAAATTAAAAGCTTCTGCACAACAAAGGAAAATATAAGCAAGGTGAAAAGACAGCCTTCAGAATGGGAGAAAATAATAGCAAACGAAGCAACAAAGAATTAATCTCAAAAATATACAAGCAACTCCTGCAGCTCAATTCCAGAAAAATAAACGACTCAGTCAAAAAGTGGGCCAAAGAACTAAACAGACATTTCTCCAAAGAAGACATACAGATGGCTAACAAACACATGAAAAGATGCTCAACATCACTCATTATCAGAGAAATGCACATCAAAACCACAAGGTGATACACCATTTCACACCAGTCAGAATGGCTGCTATCCAAAAGTCTACAAGCAATACATGCTGGAGAGGGTGTGGAGAAAAGGGAACCCTCTTACACTGTTGGTGGGAATGCAATCTATTACAGCCACTATGGAGAACAGTGTGGAGATTCCTCAAAAAACTGGAAATAGAACTGCCGTATGACCCAGCAATCCCACTGCTGGGCATGCATACCGAGGAAACCAGAATTGAAAGAGACATGTGTACCCCAATGTTCATTGCAGCACTGTTTATAATAGCCAGAACGTGGAAGCAACCTAGATGTCCATCAGCAGACGAATGGATAAGGAAGCTGTGGTACATAATAGACAATGGAATATTACTCAGCCATTAAAAAGAATGCATTCGAATCAGTTCTAATGAGGTGGATGAAACTGGAGCCTATTATACAGAGTGAAGTAAGCCAGAAAGAAAAACACCAATACAGTATACTAACGCATATATATGGAATTTATTAAATCGGTAAAGATAACCCTATATGTGAGACATCAAAAGAGACACAGATATATAGAACAGTATTTTGGACTCTATGGGAAAGGGCAAGGGCGGGATGGTATGGGACAATGGCATGGAAGCATGTAAATTATCATATGTGAAACGAATTGCCAGCCCAGGTTCCATTCATGATACAGGGTGCTCAGGGCTGGTGCACTGGGATGACCCAGAGGGATGGGATGGAAAGGGAGGTGGGAGGGGGGGTTCTGGAAGGGGAACACATGTACACCCGTGGTGGATTCATGTCAATGTATGGCAAAACCAATACAATATTGTTAAGTAAAAAAAAAAATAAATAAATTAAAAAAAATCAGATTAATGAAAAAGAAAGTTGGTAGATCCTAGGGGCATTTTCTGTGTCCTTAGCTGGGTTAATTATAATTCCCATGTAAAGAATGATCACAATTACTGGTCTTTAGAAAACCCCGTGTATCAATACTTTCCTAGTTTACTTTGGTTGAAGTGCTCCCTATAGAGAAAGTACATATTTTCATTTTTTTCCCTCATTTTGATTTGTTCATGGATGTGCAGTAAGTTCTGAATTTCCAGTCCATGTTGCAAGATATAATAGACACTGTGTTCATGCCCAGTGATGGCATTTATGCTGTAGGGTTCTTCCCTATCTCCTTTCCTTGTCAGACAGCAAAATATCCATTTCTGGTCTCTGTTTTAACTCAGTTCATTAGAAGCAGTTTTTAGGTAGGATGACTAATCTGGAAGCCAAGAGAGGTTTTATCTATTAAATAGAAGCAACCTCTGACAGAGAGCCTAGGGCAGAGTAAGAGAGGAAGATGACAAAACCCTCCTCTACACAGGAGCTCTTGGTTTGGAGGCTGAAACTCAGGTAGTTTTCCTGCCTTTGGGGTCTTTGCCTGTAAGCATTGTAAACAGTTAAAAAAGTAGTTTTACTGGAAAGTGGATAATGCAGGCAAGTGGATAATGCAGGCAACAAATCCTCTCTCAGCTGCTCATTTTAGACGATGATTTCAGACGCTTCCTGAAATTGTATTACATCCCGTTTGACTGTTTTTTCCCTTTGATTAACAATTCAGTTTTGTGTAACATGCCAGTGAGTCAGAAGTCTTAGCTTGAGAAGGGTACTGCCAAGATGATGACAAATTACAAATTATATACTAATTTTTGTGGGGATTAAAATAGATGAAATTGGTAAAACATTTTGGATAGTATTTGCTGTAACTTTGAGCACTCATTACTTATTAGCTCTTAATAGTCTTACTGTTACTATTAGGAATTTCTCAGGGTTCATTTTATCCTGTGGAACTGCCCTGAAATTAAAGGCACAAAACCCAATGCAAATGCAGAGTGAGAGGCTGATACAGATGATATTTTAGTATGGACTCACATGGCTCCTTGGAATATATAGCAAGTTCTATCAGTAGTGTTGAAAAAAATGAACTTTAAATCATTTTGAATTCAGTTATTACCAAGCAGTTTATTGTGTTTACTGTGTCAGGCAATCAGGTACACATTCTACTTGTAATTAACCCCTTTTTACAGTTGAGAAAACCAAAGTTCAGAGAGGCTATATCTAAACCTTCCAAGTCACACAGCTAGAGAGTGATACAGTGGGTTCTACTGTACCACTGGTTTACAAAATGTTTTGAAATAAGCTTTTTTTGGCTTCAGTTAGCAGCACAAGTGATTTTAATTCCCCAACCAGGGTTAAAACACACGCCCCCTGCAGTAGAATTGTGGTCTTAACCATTGGACAGCCAGAAAAGTCCCCAAATAAATTCTTTATTAAAGTATGTTGAGAGATGAATAGTCCATTAATTTCCCTCTAGCTAGTTAAAAAAATTTTTTTATTGAAATATAGTTGATTTACAATATTGTATTAGTTTCAGGTGTACAGCAAAGTGATTCAGTTATATATGTGTGTATATATAAATACATATATTCTTTTTTTTTAGACTTATTTTTGTATTGGTAGAGAAGAATATGGCAGTCCACTCTAGTGTTCTTGCCTGGAGAATCCCATGGACCGAGGAGCCTGGCAGGCTACATTCCATGGGGTTGCAGAGTCGGACACAACTGAAGCGACTTGGCACACACACATATTTTGTGTTGGGGTATAGCCAATGAACCGTGTTGTGACAGTTTCAGGTGAACAGCAAAGGGATTCAGCCATACATGCACATGCATCCACTCTCCCCCAAACTTCCCTCCCATCCAGGCTCGCCACATAACACTGAGCAGAGTTCCTTGTGCTATACACATACAGTGTGCGGTTGCTTATCCATCTTAATATATAGCAGCTATTTTTGTGTGTGATTTTCACTATTGATGATTTAAGTACACAACACATTGTGAGATTTGCGTTGATTTGTTTCCCAGGAGTCCAGATTGCCTCTTCCTCTTCCTATTGTCCTATTTAAATAATCTACCTCGGTTGGAGGGGGAATAATGGTTCTTCACAGATGCCCATGTCTAATCTCTGGACCCTGTAAACATGTTACCTTACTCAGCAAAAGATTTTGTAGATGTGACAATTGAAAGAGGGAGGCAGGAGAATCAGAAGAGATGAGGACAGAAGCAGAGGTCAGAGGGATGCAGTTGGTACCTCTGAAGAAGGGGGAAAAGACCGTAAGTCATGGAACGCAGACCAGCTCTAGAAGCTGCAAAAGGCAAGAAGACCAGTTCTCTCCCAGAGCCTCAGAAAGATACACAGCCCAGCGGACACCTTGGTTTTAGCCCCATGAGACCCATTTCAGACTTTTGATCTCCCAATCAAGTTTAGGTTGTTTGAAGCCACCAAATTTGTTGCAGTGGCAATAGGAAACTACTGTACTCTGCTTGCAGTGTCTACAGAGTGTCTCACCTTTTATTTTAATGCTCCTCTGAGTTAGGACAGTTGGCTTATTTATTATCTATGTTGGGGTTCTGAGCAAGTTGTTTGCAGTGATACACATGGATCAACCCAACTTTTAAAAATCGTTCTTTTAATGAGTAAAGAGCTTTGGGTGGATTGATTCAGTATATGAGTCTAGGAGAAGGAAGGGAGATGGCAGTTTGAACCACTAGACGTTGTGGAAGATCTTGAAGGAAGGAAATTGCTTTAACTTGAGAGTTTCTCAGGAAATCCTGATTAGGCCCGATGAGGGCCTGTGAACATCATTGACCTAATGGAACTAGTGACAATTGAGCAATTCTGTGCTAATAACAGTTCTAAGAGCTTAACTTATATTGACTCTCTTTTCCTTATACCAGCAGTGAGGTACATACTATTGATAATACCTGTTTTTACAAATAAGGAAACTGACACATAGGCCAATAGTTTTTACTTAAACATTTTGATTATAATAGGGTTGTTAACATTGAACTGGTTGTCAAATTGTATTGATAACATACATAAACATTTATGATCACAGAATTATTTTATGTCCAAATTTTAAGCCTTAAAGCTTTTTTCCCCTACCACTTTGTATTTAACTAGCTACAGGATTAATAGGTTGTAGGTAACTAGCTATTAGATTTATTCTAAACTAGACATTTAGAATATAACTGTTAAAGATAGATTTACAAACAGTTGTTTAAGCATCTTGTCCATAAAGGCACTAAGTAAGATGCTGCCTTGGCATAAAATGTCCACTGGGTGGCAGGTTTTCATAAAAAGTACATAGCATTAGATTTCCTATCATAGTTTCCTCAAATTTATAAGACCAAACAAATCATTTGCTTTGGGTTATTAAATAGCTAACTTTTTGAGTTTCTTAAAGGGGGAGCCCTTGTACTGTGTTTAATAGAAACAGAGCTTTAGCAGCTTAACACTTTTGAAATATATATATATCCCTTTAAATAAGGACTTAATTGAAATGCATTTTACAAATTAAACTTGAGCCCATGGGCAAACTTGTAAAATGTTCTTGATTTTTTAAGATGAAGCTGTAATAATAAAAAGTCTATATGGTCTTACATCTAGTAACTTTATACCAGAAAAATTTTAGCTTTTTAAGAAAGCAAAAAATTATACACTATGAACTTATTTACATTTATTGCATGAACTTCTTCCCCACAAGCTTAAAGTTTTCACATGGAGGACAAATTTCCTCCCACTAAGAATTTTCAGGGTTACAATTTGAGGCCAGTTCAAAGTTATCAACTTGTTTAGTGCTGAATTCAGGAAGAAAAGGTACTTTGAAAGCTACTCAGACTACCTTTAAAAACTGTTTCTATAAACATATGCTTGGTGCCTTTATCAGCTGACACCTGCCTAACTGCCCTTCATCCAAACTGTAGGTAGGAAGGTGCCACCAGGGGGCGGTATACCCAACACTAAGGCGTGCCCACTTCCACATTCACCTCCACAAAGCTTATTCAGTTCAGTTCAGTCGCACAGTCGTGTCCGACTCTTTGCGACCCCATGAATCGCAGCACACCAGGCCTCCCTGTCCCTCACCAACTCCCGGAGTTTACCCAAACCCATGTCCATCGAGTCGGTGATGCCATCCAGCCGTCTCATCCTCTGTCATCCCCTTCTCCTCCTGCCCCCAATCCTTCCCAGCATCAGGGTCTTTTCCAATGAGTTAACTCTTCGCGTGAGGTGGCCAAATTGTTGGAGTTTCAGCTTCAACATCAGTCCTTCCAATGAACACCCAGGACTGATCTCTTTTAGGATGGACTGGTTGGATCTTCTTGCAGTCCAAGGGACTCTCAAGAGTCTTCTCCAACACCACAGTTCAAAAGCGTCAATTCTTCAGCCCTCAGCTTTCTTCACTGTCCAACTCTCACATCCATACATGACTACTAGAAAAACCATAACCTTGACTAGACGGACCTTTGTTGGCAAAATAATGTCTCTGCTTTTAAATATGCTATCTAGGTTGGTCGTAACTTTCCTTCCAAGGAGTAAGCGTCTTTTAATTTCATGGCTGTAATCACCATCTGCAGTGATTTTGGAGCCCCCCAAAATAAAGTCTGACACTGTTTCCACTGTTTCCCCATCTATTTCCCATGAAGTGATGGGACCGGATGCCATGATCTTAGTTTTCTGAATGTTGAGCTTTAAGCCAACTTTTTCACTCTCCTCTTTCAGTTTCATTGAGAGGCTCTTTAGTTCTTCTTCACTTTCTGCCATAAGGGTGGGGTCATCTGCATATCTGAAGTTATTGATATTTCTCCCAGCAATCTTGATTCCAGCTTGTGATTCCTCCAGCCCAGCATTTCTCATGATGTACTCTGCATATAAGTTAAATAAGCAGGGTGACAGTATACAGCCCTGACGTACTCCTTTTCCTATTTGGAACCAGTCTGTTGCTCCATGTCTGGTTCTAACTGTTGCTTCCTGACCTGCATACAGTTTCTTAAGAGACAGGTCAGATGGTCTGGTATTCCCATCTCTTTCAGAATTTTCCACAGTTTATTGTGATCCACACAGTCAAAGGCTTTGGCATAGTCAATAAAGCAGAAATAGATGTTTTTCTGGAACTCTCTTGCTTTTTCAATGATCCAGCAGATGTTGGCAATTTGCTTATTAACAAGTACTAACTTTCTCTTCCTCCTCCTCCTCTCCTGCTACTTTAATCAGTATTCCTCTGGCCTGTGTATCAGGTTGTTGGCATAGTAGTCTAGGTGTTTCTAAGACATCACAGACTCTTCTGTCTTTGGTAGTTGCTATGAGCTCTGGCTCACTAGCCTTTAACATGTAAATATGCCAATTTGTGAATTTTAAACTGTACTTTAAAGTGATCAGTTCAATAGTTTGCCCTAATCATGAAAAAGAAAATGTTCTGCCACTATGCCTTCAGTTAAATGTCAGTGACTACACATTTAATGGCTCTTATTTTGTCTATGGAACTGAATTTATGAACTTAATTTTCGAAGTACAAATATTCAAATACAGTTGAACTTTGAGCCTATCATAGCACACGTGATATGTAACACAAGTAGGATGAATCTACCAGAATATTTTCTCCATCAATTAGCTCTGCCACACAACTGAAAGGTGAATTCCCCAGTGGCAATTTATTCATACCAGTTTTGACAGTTCTTAAACCTGAAGCTTACATTTAACATCAGCATTTTATCTTACTTTATACGGGTTCTAAATTTAAGCATGTTTTAAATTGAAATGTCATTATTTCCTTACCAGAAAAAATAAAGGAAATGAAAAAAATCAATAGCTGATGACAGTTGGCAGAAACAAGCAACATAATCAGTCAGTTAAGGGGATATTAAGTATCCATTCAATGCAGAAAATGTAGTAGATACTCAGCTAATAATACTCCACTGCTGGTTGATTTATTGATAATGCTTGTTTCTGTCCATTAGCCTCAGATGTTCATATTTTTTAAAAAAGAAACTCACTGCAAGTGAAAATGTGATGGGAAACACATGTAAACCCATGGCTGATTCATGTCAATGTATGGCAAAAACCACTACAATATTGTAAAGTAATTAGCCTCCAACTAAAATAAATAAATTTATTAAAAAAAAAAAAGAAAATGTGAACAAGCATCAGTAATTGAATTTTTAAAAAAACCTTTTTATATTGGCATATAGGTGATTAACAATGTTGTGTTAGTTACAGGTGTACATCAAAGTGATTGAGTTACACATATACATATATCTATTCTTTTTCAAATTCTTTTCCCATTTAAGTTGTTACATAATATTGAACAGAGTTCCCTGTGCTATACAGTAGGTTCTTGTTGGTTATCCATTTTAAATATAGCAGTGTGTACATGTCAGTTCCAAACTCCCTAACTATCACCTCCCCCTCAACCACAAATTTATTCTCTAAGTCTGTGAGTCTCTTTTGTAAATAAGTTAATTTGTATCATTTTTTTAAAGATTCCACATACAAGTGATATCTTGTGATATTTATCATTCTGTCTGTCTGACTTCATTCAATAGGACTATCTGTAGGTTCATCCATGTTGCTGTAAAAGCATTATTTCATTCTTTTAAATGGCTGAGTAGCATTCCACTGTGTATATATACCACATCTTTATCCATTCATCTGTTGATAAGAGTTTTAGGTTGCTTCCATATGTTGGCTGCTATGAATAATGCTGCTATGAACATTGGGGTATTCTTTTGGGTCATGTTTTTCTCTGGATATATGCCCAGGTGTGAGATTGCAGGATCATATGGTAGCTCTATTTTTATTCAGAATGACCATCATCAAAAAAATCCATGAACTATAAATGCTGGAAAGGGTGTGGAGAAAAGCAAACTCTCCTACACTGTTGGTGGGGAGGTAAGTTGGTACAGCCACTGTAGAGAACAGTATAGAGGTTCCTTAAAAGTAAAAATAGAGTAATTGACTCTTGTTTTTAGCCAACTATGTTGTCTCATTGCCTCAGTCATGCCTCATCACTCAGTCTTGTCTGACTCTTTGTGACCCCCATGGACTGCAGCACGTTGGGCTTCCCCATCCATCACCAACTCCCAGAGCCTACTCAAACTCATCTCCATTGCATCGATGATGTCATCCAACCATCTCATCCTCTGTCGTCCCCTTCTCCTCCTGCTTCCAATCTTTCCCAGAATCAGGGTCTTTTCCAATGAGTCAGTTCTTTGTATCAGGTGGCCAAAGTATTGGAGTTTCAGCTTCAGCATCAGTCCTTCCAATGAATATTCAGGACTGATCTCCTTTAGGATGGACTGGTTGGATCTCCTTGCTGTCCAAGGGACTCTCAGGAGTCTCCTCTGATACCACAGTTCAAAAGCATCAATTCTTTGGCACTCAGCTTTCTTTATAATCCATCTTGCATCCATACATGACTACAGGAAAAACCATAGCTTTGACTAGATGGACCTTTGTTGACAAAGTAATGTCTCTGCTTTATAATATGCTCTCTAGGGTGGTCATAGCTTTTCTTCCTAGGAGCAAGTGTCTTTTAATTCCATGGCTACAATCACCATCTGCATGATTTTGAAGCCCCCCAAAATAAAGTCTGTCACTGTTTCCATTGTTTCTGCATCTATTTGCTATGAAGAGATGGGACTTGATGCCATGATCTTAGTTTTCTGAATGTTGAGTTAGTTATAAGCCAGCTTTTTCACTCTCCTCTTTCACTTTCTTCAAGAGGCTCTTTAGTTGTTTGCTTTCTGCCATAAGGGTGGTGTCATCTGCATATCTGACGTTATTGATATCTTCCAGAAGTCTTTTTTTTTTTTTAATAAATTTGTTTATTTTAGTTGGGGGCTAATTACTTTACAATATTGTAGTGGTTTTTGCCATACACTGACATGAATCAGCCATGGGTTTACATGTATTCCCCATCCTGAATCCCCCTCCCACCTCCCTCCCCATCCCATCCCTCTGGGTCATTCCATTGCACCAGCCCTGAGCATTTGTCTCATGCATCGAAACTGGAATGGTGTTCTCTTTCACATATGATAATATACATGTTTCAATGCTATTCTCTCAGAACGTCCCACCCTCACCTTCTCCCTCAGACTCCATAAGACTGTTCTAGGCATCTGTGTCTCTTATTCTGTCTCGCATATAGGGTTATCGTTACCATCTTTCAAATTCCATATATATGCATTAGTATACTGTATTGGTGTCTTCCAGCAATCTTGATTCCAGCTTGTGCTTCATCCAGCCCAGCATTTCTTATGATGTACTCTGCATATAAGTTACATCAGCAGGGTGACAATATACAGCCTTGACGTACTCCTTTCCTGATTTGGAACCAGTCTGTTGTTCCATGTACAGTTCTAACTGTTGCTTCTTGACATGCATACAGATTTCTCAGGAGGCAGGTCAGGTGGTCTGGTCCCATCTCTTTAAGAATTTTCCACAGTTTATTGTGATCCACACAGTCAAAGGCTTTGGCGTACTCAATAAAGCAAAAGTAGATGTTTTCTTGGAACTCTCTTGCTGTTTCGATGATCCCATGGCTGTTGGTAACTTGATCTCTGGTTCCTCTGCCTTTTCTAAATCCAGCTTGAACATCTGGAAGTTCTGAGCTATCAGGGAAGCCTTCTCATTGCCTTGGATTCCATTAATAGAAAATATAGGTTAGTGTTAAGTTTAAACATAAGTGTAAGAAAACATTTAATAGAGTCTTTATGCCTTGCAGAATTGTTTTTCTTGTGCTAAGTCCAAATTGTGTTTTTTAAAAATTATGTTTGTCATTGACTATCATCAAATAGTTTACAATTTTTAGCAAAACAAGACATACACAGACTGGATGTCTGGATGATAAAAAAGGACAAAGTATAACTAAGTGCCAAAATGCATGATATCCTAGCACTCACTGACAAGCATCACAGTGCAGAGCAAATTGCTCTACAGGATATCTAGCTCTAGTTTTTCTTTAAATAAAACATTTACAATGTGTTGTCATTTTTTTAAAACTCAAAATGAATGCAAGTTCTAAATGTAATTTTAATGCCCAAGTCTTTTCTATTTACGATTTCAAATACAGAATAGTTAGCATTTTTCATTTATTATAGCTCCATGGAGGAGTTACCACATCACATACTATGTGGAAAATACATTTCAGAGAAATCCTCATCAAACTTACTAATATTTAGACTTAATCTTACCCTGCAGGCTGGTTGTAATATTAATAGAAGTCAGCACTGAAGACCATTTTTTATTTGGGCTAATTATTTTTTTTCCCATTCTGTAACTCTCCACCACAGTTTTATTTATTGCTTTAAGCTCTTATTGCCCATTCTGTGGCCATGGTGTAGGCTGAGGATTGGGAACACCTGGCAGGAGGTAGAGATGAGCTCAGCTCACCCATCTCTTCAGACAGTGCTCTCACTAACTCTCCAGACGTGGCAGTAAATATAGACATGACCGTCATAGGCAGGTTATATTTTCTCTAAACTATTTAATCGAGAAGACCAGGAATGATTTTGTAGTTCCACAGCTGCAGGATGGAAAGCAAATGGCAAAACTCACCATCTTGTCTGTTGGTCCACTCTGATGTTCCAGTGCAGAATCAAAAGCATTGAATCAGATGCTTGCCACCTTGTATTGTTGTTCAGTTGCTCAGTTGTGTCTGAGCTTCAGCATCAGTCCTTCCAAGGTAATATTTAGGGTTGATGTGATATAACTCAATAAGATGGTTTTCTCACTGAGAGAGGGCATCAAAGGGCAGACAGACTGAAACCACAGTCAGAGACAACTAGCCAATCTGACCACATGGACCACAGCTTGTCTAACTCAGTGAAACTAAGCCATGCCATGTGGGGCCACCCAAGACGGACGGGTCATGGTGGAGAGGTCTGACAGAATGTGGTCCACTGGAAAAAGGAATAGCAAACCACTTCAGTATTCTTGCCTTGAGAACCTCATGAACAGTATGAAAAGGCAAAAAGATAGGACACTGAAAGATGAATTCCCCAGATCGGTAGGTACCCAGTTTGCTACTGGAGATCAGTGGAGAAATAACTCCAGAAAGAATGAAGGGATGGAGCCAAAGCAAAAACAACACCCAGTTGTGGATGTGACTGGTGATAGAAGCAAGGTCCGATGCTGTAAAGAGCAATATTGCATAGGAACTTGGAATGTTAGGTCCATGAATCCAGGCAAATTGGAAGTGGTCAAATAGGAGATGGCAAGAGTGAATGTTACATTCTAGGAATCAGCAAACTAAGATGGATTGGAATGGGTGAATTTAACTCAGATGACCATTATATCTACTACTGTGGGCAGGAATCCCTTAGAAGAAATGGAGTAGCCATCATAGTCAACAAAAGAGTCCGAAATGCAGTACTTGGATGCAATCTCAAAAACAACCGAATGATCTCTGTTCGTTTCCAAGGCAAACCATTCAGTATTAGGGTAATCCAAGGCTATGCCCTGATCAGTAACACTGAAGAAGCTGAACGGTTCTATGAAGACCTACAAGACCTTTTAGAACTAACACCCCCCAAAGATGTCCTTTTCATCATAGGGGACTGGAATGCAAAAGTAGGAAGTCAAGAAATACCTGGAGTAACAGGCAAATTTGGCTTTGGCATACAGAATGAAGCAGGGAAAATGCTAATAGAGTTTTGCCAAGAGAACGCACTGGTCATAGCAAACACCCTCTTCCAGCAACACGAGAGAAGGCCCTGAACATGGACATCACCAGATGGTCAACACCAAAATCAGATTGCTTATATTCTTTGCAGCCACAAATGGAGAAGCTCTATACAGTCAGCAAAAACAAGATTGGGAGCTGACTGTGGCTCAGATCATGAACTCCTTATTGCCAAATTCAGACTTAAATTTCAGAAAGTAGTGAAAACCACTAGACCATTCAGGTATGACCTAAATCAAATCCCTTATGATTATACAGTGGAAGTGACAAATAGATTTAAGGGACTAGATCTGATAGATGAACTATGGAGGGGGTTCATGACATTGTACAGGAGACAGGGATCAAGACCATCCCCAAGGAAAAGAAATGCAAAAAAGTAAAATGGCTGTCTGAGGAGGCCTTACATATAGCTGTGAAAAGAAGAGGAGTGAAAAACAAAGGAGAAAAGGAAAGATATTCCCATTTGAATGCAGAGTTCCAAAGAATAGCAAGGAGAGATAAGAAAGCCTTCCTCAGCGATCAATGCAAAGAAATAGAGGAAAACAACAGAATGGGAAAGACTAGAGATCTCTTGAAGAAAATTAGAGATACCAAGGGAACATTTCATGCAAAGATGGGCTCAATAAAGGACAGAAATGGTATGGACCTAACAGAAACAGAAGATATTAAGAACAGGTGGCAAGAATACACAGGAGAACTGTACAAAAAAAGATCTTCATGACCCAGATAATCACTATGGTGTGATCACTCACCTATAGTCAGACATCCTGGAATGTGAAGTCAAGTGGGCCTTAGGAAGTATCACTGTGAACAAAGCTAGTGGAGGTGATGGAATTCCAGTTGAGCTATTTCAAATCCTAAGGGATGATGCTGTGAAAGTGCTACACTCAATATGCCAGCAAATCTGGAAAACTCAGCAGTGGCCACAGGACTGGAAAAGTTCAGTTTTCGTTCCAATCCCAAAGAAAGGCAATGCCAAAGAATGCTCAAACTACCACACAGTTGCACTCATCTTACACTCTAGTAAAGTAATGCTCAAAATTCTCCAAGCCAGGCTTCAGCAATACGTGAACCGTGAACTTGCAGATGTTCAAGCTGGTTTTAGAAAAGGCAGAGGAACCAGAGATCAAATTGCCAACATTCACTGGATCATCGAAACAGCAAGACAGTTCCAGAAAAACATCTATTTTTGCTTTATTGACTATGCCAAAGCCTTTGACTGTGTGGATCACAATAAACTGTGGAAAATTCTGAAAGAGATGGGAATACCAGACCATCTGACCTGCCTCTTGAGAAACTTTATGCAGGTCAGGAAGCAGCAGTTAGAACTGGACATGGAACAACAGACTGGTTCCAAATAGGAAAAGGAGTACATCAAGGCTGTATATTGTCACGCTGCTGATTTAACTTTTATCTGGCTAATCCTATTATCTTAAAATGTAAATTATGGGAGTAGGTCTAGTGAGGTCTTTACAACTACCAGACATTCTTTTGATTCACTGTAATAACTAATTAAGGTATATAATTCCATTGCTAACACTAGCAAGGGGGTACTCTTTCTGCTCCCTTCTGATGTCTATGTCAGAAGCTTTCTCTATCCCTTTTATACTTTAATAAAACCCTATTGCACAAAAGCTCTAAGTGATCAAGCCTCGTCTCTGGCCCCAGATTGAATTCTTCTCCTCGGGAGGCCAAGAATCCCAGCTTCTTCTTGTGGTTCAGCAACAACCTTTCAGTATGATAATCTAATTTCATCCATGTTGCTGCAAATGGTGTTATTTCATTCTTTTCTATGGTGCAGTAGCACGTCTTCTTTCTCTATTTATCTGCTGATGGACATTTAGGTTGTTTCCCTGTCTTGGCTATTGTAAATAGTGCTGCTATGGGCATAGGGGTGCATATATCTTTTTGAATTAGTTTTGTCTGGATATATACCCAGGAGTAGGATTGCTGGATCATATGGCAGGTCTATTTTTAGTTTTCTTAGGAACCTCATACCTTTTCCACAGTGCTGCACCAATTTAGTTTCCCACCAACAGTGTAGGAGGGTTCCCATTTCTCCACACCGTCTCCAGCATTTGTTATTTGTAGACTTTTTAATGATGGTCATTATGATCAGTGGACCGGTATCACTTCCACTTTAATGAAAGATTTAGTATGCTCTAATATGAATCTCTACTCCAGACTGAGACAGATTGAGAATTAAGAGGCTGCTGCTACTGCTGCCAAGTCGCTTCAGTCATGTCCAACTCTGTGCAACCCCATAGACGGCAGCCCACCAGGCTCCACCATCCCTAGGATTCTCCAGGCAAGAATACTTGAGTGGATTGCCATTTCCTTCTCCAGTGCATGAAAGGGAAAAGTGAAAGTGAAGTCGCTCAGTCGTGTCCGACTCTTAGCGACCCCATGGACTGAAGCCTACCAGGCTCCTCCGTTCATGGGATTTTCCAGGAAAGAGTACTGGAGTGGGTTGCCATTGCCTTCTCCAAAATTAAGAGGGGGATTCTGCTATTTACTGTGGTAAGAACCTGCCTGCCAATGTGGGCAACGTTAGAGGTGAAGATTTGATCTCTGGGTTGGGAAGATCCCCTGGAGGAGAAAATGGCGTCCCACTCCAGTATTCTTGCCTGGAAAATTCCATGGACAGAGGAGCCTGGTGAGCTACAGTCCATGGGGTGGCAAAGAGTCGGACATGACTGAAGTGGCTTAGCAAGTGTGCTAACAGAAGAAAAAAAAACAACCTAGGAAACAAAGAATTATTTGAAGGAGAATTTAAAGGAGAATTATTTGAAGGACTATTTTTCCTTTACGTTTATTTTAAAATGGTAGTGTTAATATTGGTTAGTGTAGTATGAACTAGAGGGTTCCATTCATAATTACGTAAATTCCTGAAAGAAGGGCCCATGTAAAATATTTCACCTACTATTTATATACTTTTCCAAATAATAATTGTTGTCCAGATTCTCTTAAAAGAAAAAGCTACCCAAGACGCTCTTTCCTTCATCAGAATGGAATCCACTGAAGGTGGATCTGCGTAGTTTGCTTGATTAGTCAGTGGAGTCAGTGCTCTCAGAGTTTTAATTCCCCAGTTCTCTGGCTTTACAGCAGTATGAAGCCACCCAGATTCCTGGTTAAGTCAAATGCCTGAATTTTCTCTCTCAAGTTTTCTACTCACACTGTTGACTGAGTGAAGGAAAGTCCTAAGGAGGAGTTGAGAGAGGCTGTGCAATGCTTATTAGGCAAATACACGGTGGTATCATTTATTTCACAGACGCTTCCCTGACAATATACAGTTTACACATAAAGTGAGGTCACTGATATCTTCACTTGTTACGTGCCAATATTGAAAAAAAAAAAAGGACAATTTAAAACAATGTGAAATAAGACCTTTCTGTGTTAAGTGCCTATGTTTGTGCTGGCTGTCAAGAACTGAAGAGGCTGAAATGCCACCCTTCTTACAGGAAACAAGTAGCCTACTACTGTTTCATATGTGCAGAATACATTCGCAAAGCTGCCGGGGGAGAGATAAAGGAGTTACCACTCAGGGTGCAGTAAGCTGTCTGAGCATCACCTGTGCCTGGGCTCCCTCTGCCCTCCACTTCCAGGTGGAGGGGGTGATGATGTGGAACAGACCCGGGGACGCTGTGTGGTCTGTGCCACCCTGACGAGCGCCGAGCTTAGGACATTCCCCACGTTGTAAGGGGCTGCTGAAAAACCGGTCCGTCCTTTGCCCCTGAGCGAGGCTATATTCTTATGTGCATTGGGAGACAAATTTGCCCTCTATCCCAGAGGGAAATACTCTATTTTTCAAGGTTATTGCTCTACAGACAATCTTGTAAAGATACTCTGGAATAAAATACTCGTATATGGTATATATGGTGTTGTGTGGGTGATATCTATGTATACCATTTAATTCTCTCAGTAATTCTGTAAAGATACCTTACAATTCTTGTTTTAGATGTAAAGAAGGAATATCAGCTAAGCATCTTGCCTCATGTCATAGAGATTGTAAGGGACAAAATTCTGGATATTCAATCCTTTGTTCTACTCAACAGCCTGTAATCTCTCTGATCAGCCGATGCACTAATTGCCGTGAAAAACAAAGATACACGTATGTATTCTGTGACAGTGAGTTCTAGAAAGAAAGCCCTTTGACTTTTTTTTTACTGCTTCTGCTAGAAATATCTATTTCTATTAAAGAAATATCTGTGGTGCTGTTGTCTTCATAATTGGATTGCTACAAAGTGTATCATGTGCAATACCATTCAAACAAGTATGTAAGATGGTGGTCAATGAAGCAGTAAGGTTCCCCCTTCAATCAAACCAATTGCTCTTTGTAAGTATTATTTTGGAAGATACAGTTAAAAAGATGTTGAATTAAATTGAGCTTCTGAAAATTGCTCACCTCATGATTCCTTCTGATTACATCTTGGCATAATTCCACCAAGTTTCAATATGTAATTTAGGGATAATGTATAATGGGTATTGGAACTATTGCAGCTTCTCCACATTTAAATGAGAGACCAATTTTATTAGTAACAACTGTAATAACTCTGCTAAATAGGTTCTATGACTTAGTCACTCATTAGGAAATTATTTCTCAGCAGGAACATATTACCTTTATATATTTAATTCAAGTTTATTAGCATTGCAAGTATTTTCAGAGAGCTAGTTTTTACAGATAGTATATTAAGATTCTAATGAATTATTTCCTCTGGTGTTAAACTCAAGAGCTTATTTTTCATTGTTTTATTTTTTAAAAACTTTATATTCACATGAGACATTTAAAAATTATGCAGTGATGTTTAGACTCCAGCTATCAAAATACCAGAGAAGTGACAAGACCCCCTTCCATTTCATCACTCAGTGTTTGGTTGATACACCTTATGGGGGAAGAACATTTTTGGATTAAAAAAATTACTACAAATATGTAGCTAGACACTAGTATGCATCATATACTAACCTAAATGATGACTACTCTAAAAGGAGTATATCTAGTAAAATAAATTTGGAGAAAAGCTGGTTAAGTTTTTATAGGAATTATTGTTGTTTAGTTGCTAAGTCATGTCCGACTCTTGGCGACCCCATGGACTGCAGCCCACCAGGCTCCTCTGTCCATGGGATTTCCCAGGCAAGAATACTGGAGTGGGTTGCCATCTCTTTCTCCAGGGGATGAACCCAAGTCTCCTGCATTGGCAGGTGGATTCTTTACCACTGAGCCACCAGGGAAACCCCAACAGGACTTAGATAGTATATTAAACAATGGTGCTGAGAGGTCCTGCTCAGAAATGGAGTTTTTTCATCATCTTTGAAAAGTGTTTGATCCCAGAGCCCTTTTACTTTGTAAGCTGCCCTATATTTGAGGAAGTCCTGAACACTCTCTTGAAAGAAAGTGAAAGCTGCTCAGTCGTGTCCGACTCTTTGTGACCCCATGGACCATACAGGCCATGGGATTCTCCAGGCCAGAATACTGGCGTGGATAGCCTTTCCCTTCTCCAGGGGATCTTCCCAACCCAGGGATCAAACCCAGGTCTCTCGCATTGCAGGTGGATTCTTTACCAGCTGAGCCGCAAGGGAAGCGCCCGAATACTCTTGTAGAAAAATTTTATTTGTTTACTTATTTTTGCTTGTGCTGGTCTTTGTTGTTGCACTCAGGCTTTCTCTGGTTGCTGTGAGCAGGGGCTCCCCTTTGCTGCGGTGTGTGGCCTTCTCATTCCGGTGGCTTCTCTTGTTTCAGAGCGTGGGCTCTAGGTGCATGGGCTTCAATCATTGTAAAATAAATTTGTAAAATAAATCAGAGTTGCTCTGAGGCATGTGGGATCTTCCCGGACCAGGGATGGAACCTGTGTCCTCTGCATTGCCAGGTGGATTCTTGTCTACTGGACCACCAGGGAAGTCCCTGAATACTCTTTAATGATCTTTTTATCCCACTAGAACGGCATGGATCATAATCTCAATTGTTTGGGAATTCTCACATACTGGATACAACTGTTTGTTTAAAAACAAAAAATTCAGTGAGTTCTACGTGTTTCCAGGTCTTATGTGGACTTGAAGAGAGACAAGTGGAAAGGTCATAATAGCAGATGGGAAAGGTGACCTGAGGGACTGAGTGATGCTGAAAATGCTATGTTGATGCCAGAATGAACGATGGGGATTTATTGGTTATCGTCTCTAAGCTCTTCCTTGTGTCTTGATTTCCTCATCTTTAAAATAAGAATAATGCCTTCTTGATTTGTTGACTGTAAAGATTTGTAAAAACATCTACTTTGGAATATTCCATAAATGGCAGCTATTTTAATTACTCATTATGTCAGCTCATAAAAAGTGACTCTTGAAGTTATAAACATGGAAGCAAAAAAAATAGTAGTCTTTTTTTTTCTTCTGCAAGTTACTTTCTTCTTAGTACTGTGTAATACTTCCATGAAACTGTGTATATAACTCATCCAGCACTGTATCTGTAGTGCAGTATGATACACATGTACTGGAATTTTCTTTGGAAATTAGCACTGAATTATATCACATTTTGCTTAGTTCAGCAATATTTTTGAGTTACCATGTGGCAGACGCCTCTCTAATTGCTATAGATACATCAGCAAATAGAAAGCAACATAAGTCCCTACTTTTATATAGCTTATATTTTCAATAGAAGCAAGCTCTTATACTTTTAGTAAAAACAAAGAGAAAATTACAGAAAATTGGAAAAGCAGCTTAACAATAGCATGCAAAAAAGACTTAAAATTCGATTGCACTAAAATAGGCAAGACTCCATGTCTCTTAAAAGCAGCTCAGTTAATTTCTTGATAGAGACAGTGTGCAATGGGTATGGGGATGATAAGAATGCCCTTACAGCTCTGAGCTGCTGATTTTAAGATGGGACTTCTTTATATCTGTAAGCTTCTAGCAACTTATTTTTCCACCAAACTGTGCAGATACATTTTTACTTGATCTTTAAGTCTCTTCTTTTCAAAATAGACCGTGTGAGGCTCATTCCATTTTGCAGATTTGAACAGCTCTCCTCAGAGTGGTGCTCCCTGAGTTCACTGAAAAGCAGGTCCGTACAGCAGAGAGAGAACAGAAACCAGACCTGACTCCTGGTGGAGGGTGCTTGCTGTTCCTGGTTGTTAAGGGAACCGGACAATATTGCCCTTAACAGTGACAATAGAGGATGACCGAGGCTGACTTTTCACATGCATGCAATCTGAGCATTCTTCAGAAATCATTTTTCCCTGAAAAGAGATAATTACATTTAAAGTGAAAACTTGAGAAGGAGAAACATGTTACAGTCATATGACCTTTCGTTCTATCTTACTAATTATTCAATATATAATTTGCGACTTCACATATTTTGAAGGAGCCCTAGCAATTTGAATTTTTTCCCATACTCTCATGGAGGGCTGCTAGATCCATCACAAGTATGGGTGTGCCCTGGATTTGGAATGGCCTTCACACAGGAAAGAAATTACTGCTAGAATGCCCATTAAGAGAACTCACTTGGTAACTTACCTTGTTTGTGTAATGGGGCCTTGCTTTGGGAAGCATAGGGGTTAAACTGCCTAGGGGTGAACTCAGGACTGGGCTCAAATGCTGTTTCTACTAGGGGACATTATTCAACATCTCTAAGCCTCATTCTGCTTAATATATAGAAGACCTAACAGCAATGGCTGCTGCTGCTGCTAAGTCTCTGCAGTCATGTCCGACTCTGTGCGACCCCATAGACGGCAGCCCACCAGGCTCCCCCATCCCTGGGATTCTCCAGGCAAGAACACTGGAGCAGGTTGCTATTTCCTTCTCCAATGCATGAAAGTGAAAAGTGAAAGTGAAGTCGCTCAGTCGTGTCTGACTCTTAGAGACCCCCTGGACCACAGCCTACCAGGCTCCTCTGTCCATGGGATTTTCCAGGCAAGAGTACTGGAGTGGGGTGCCATTGCCTTCTCCAAATGTCTAATTTGGTATAACTCTAAGATTTACATGAAATAAAAGCAAAAATAAACAAATGGGACTAATTAAAATTAAAAGTTTTTGCACAACAAAGGAAACTATAAGCAAGGTGAAAAGACAGCCTTCAGAATGGGAGAAAATAATAGCAAACGAAGCAACAGACAAAGAATTAATCTCAAAAATATCCAAGCAACACCTGCAGCTGAATTCCAGGAAAATAAACGACCCAATCAAAAAATGGGCCAAAGAACTAAACAGACACTTCTCCAAAGAAGACATGCAGATGGCTAACAAACACAGGAAAAGATGCTCAACATCACTCATTATCAGAGAAATGCAAATCAAAACCACAATGAGGTACCATTTCACACCAGTCAGAATGGCTGCTATCCAAAAGACTACAAGCAATAAATGCTGGAGAGGGTGTGGAGAAAAGGGAGCCCTCTTACACTGTTGGTGGGAATGCAAACTAGTACAGCCACTATGGAGAACAGTGTGGAGATTCCTCAAAAAACTGGGAATAGACCTGCCATATGACCCAGCAATCCCACTGCTGGGCATACACACTGAGGAAACCAGAATTGAAAGAGATGTGTACCCCAGTGCTCATCATGGCACTGTTTATAATAGCCAGGACATGGAAGCAGCCTAGATGTCCATCAGCAGATGAATGGATAAGGAAGCCGTGGTACATATACACAATGGAATATTACTCAGCCATTAAAAGGAATGCATTCGAATCAGTTCTAATGAGGTGGATGAAACTGGAGCCTATTATACAGAGTGAAGTAAGTCAGAAAGAAAAACACCAATACAGTATACTAACACATATATATGGTATTTAGTAAATCAGTAAAGATAACCCTGTATGTGAGACATCAAAAGAGACACAGATAAATAGAACAGTATTATGGACTCTATGGGAGAGGGCAAGGGTGGGATGATATGGGAGAATGGCATGGAAGCATGTAAATTATCATATGTGAAACAAATTGCCAGTCCAGGTTTGATGCATGATACAGGGTGCTTGGGGCTGGTGCACCAGGATGACCCAGAGGGATGGGATGGGGAGGGAGGTGGGAGGGGGGTTCTGGAAGGGGAGCACATGTACACCCATGGTGGATTCATGTCAATGTATGGCAAAACAAATACAATATTGTAAAGTTAAAAAATAGATAAATAAACTAATTAAAAAAAATCATATACTTTATCCAACAGCGCTGTCTATCCTGAATTATCCAAGAGAATAAGAAAAAAAAAAGATTTACATGAGATAATGTATATACCTGATAGTGATTACTCAGTCAGATATTAACTGTTATCATACCCCTTTGAGGTTACTTGTTCAAAATGTGTTCAACAAAATTACCAATCTGTTAAGACATCATATCCCGTTACTTTGCTCAGAAATTTACCATGGAGATATTTTGTGCTTATGGAAGTCTCATATATTGACAATCTTAAAAACCTGTATGAGGCAGATAAAGAGGTAACACACGGCCAGTAAAGAATTAAGTCCATTTTGAACATGACTTCTTGTATATCTGTCTCATGCTTGATTTTTAAAACAATTTATTTTATTTTTTGGTTGCTCTGTGTCTTTGTTGGGCTTCCCTGATACCCAGGCGGGTAAAGAATCCACCTGTAGTACAGGAGACATGGAACATGCGGCTTGGATCCCTGGGTCAGGAAGATCCCCTGGAGTAGGAAATGGCAACTCACTCTAGTATTCTTGCCTGGAAAATCCTATGGACAGAGGAACCTGGTGGGCTACAGTCCAAAGGATTGCAAAGAGTCAGACACGACTGAACGATTAAGCATGCACTGGTCTTTGTTGCTGCTAGTGGGCTTTCTCTAGTTGTGGTGAGTAGTTCAACAGAACATAATGGCCTCAGGATCCAGGCTGCCTGGGTTCATAGCCTGTTATCACCTGTAATGGCAGTTTCTTTATTACCTGTACATTAGAGAAGAATGCCTTAAAATAACATAGCACTGGACCATATTAAATTCTGCCTCATTTAACCTTCACAGATCCTAAGGTAAGAAGTTCAGGTAGGACCCTCCTCCCTGACAAACTAGCAAGATGAAGTTCAAAGAAATCCAAGTCACATAACTATTCAGTGGTGGAGCTGATTCTATAATGAGACATCCAGTTGGGTAGACGTTCTCCTTTAACATTTTTGTCAGGTGACTTCTTCATCATCACAAGTGATGGTTTTCCCACAGGATAGCTATGTGACAGAGTTAACAGATAGGCGACATAAATAGCAAAAGCTGTGTTTCCAGGGATGGTCAGAGAGAGCAGCTATACTGACTTTAGGGAATAAGAACTGCTAGGGTTGGGTTTTCAGATAATCTTGGAAGGCATAAGAAACACACTGCAACATGGCTGCTACATGAACGCAGGCTGAAAAGACAAGATCTATCAGCTAAAGCTGTAAAATATCTTAACAGGTAATTAAAATAATAAATGATATGGTGTATTATATACTGATTACTTGCCACATATCCAGAGACATCTAATTCTCTATTTTGTTCTTGGCTTTGTAAGTGTAGGGAGAAGAAATCAGCCTTTATTCTAATATTTAAGTTGCCCTATCACTCAATATAAATTGCCTGCCTTCAATAATTATGGAAGATATTAGGCACAGCAAGACAGGAAGAAAATTAAGTCAGTTCTGCAAAAGGAAATATTGCCTTTTCAATAGCTTTTACTAATGTCACTTTGAAAAATCTTGAATATCTGTTTTCCTGTTCAATTATTAAAAACAATATGCTCGTGAGACTTAGTCCATTAGTTCTGAATTTTGTTTCATGCTGTTTTGTATAGTGAGACACTACTCTAATTATCCTGGGCATTAACTTTGCCCTTCAATATTTTTCTTCGGATTTGTTACATCCTGCCAATGATTTATAAACATTCAAGTATAATTACTGAAATCTTTTTTTTTTTTTGTATAGTTAAAAATAATTGAAAAAAGTGAAGCAATTTGTGGAAATCCCATAATTTAAACATAAAAGCTTTCTTTCACAATTAAAATTTCTGCATATACCTAAAACTGAAGACATATAAACCTTTGGAAAAGGAGATGAAGTTCATAAACAAAGAGTAAAATTCTTGGCAACATGCATAATACTATTTTGGAAATATAAAAATAATAAAATATTACTGAAATTTTGGTTCAATTAAATTTAACTTAGTGATATTAGGCAAGAAATGTTACTTAAAATTTATCTTTTAGCGTAACACTTATAAGAAAATGTTCAAGTCAAAGCCTTATTTTTAATCTCTAAAATAAAATCAGCATCTCTTAGAAAAGAGTTGTGATACTTAAATTACATACTGTATTTTTGCCACCACGTATCAGCTACCACAATGTCAGATCTAATATCTCTGGAAGATAAATTCAATGTTAAAGAGAATAATTTCTAAGTACAATTAAATTATAAATCCTTTTGAGACCCTAATGGAAGCTGTGGCCCCTCTTTCAATAAAAAGCTGCACATATGCACTATGGGTTTTAGATTTACAGATGAAATAACTTTGTCAAAGGAAATTTGTCTTGTGATTTAACTGATTTAATCAATATATATTTTTAGCATACTGGGTCTGGAAATTATGAAAGAGGGAAGGTTTGCATTTGTTTATTGGCTAATGTGGCAGAACAGATAACACAGCCATTGAGATCATTAAAAAGAATTATAAGAAGGGACTATTTACAGAAATGTAGGGAGGATTTAAGAAACTAATAAAGGATGGTGGAATGCTCAGTGACTAGCAGCAGTCTCTAATATAAATATTAGGGCAGAGATTCACACATATTTGAGAAGAGTCTTTAACTTGAAAGATAGAGCCTAAATGAAACAATAAAAAAGACTAAATGGACAATTCAGGAAACACAGGAAACTTAAAGAGAAAGTTCTGTAATTTGTCTTATTCTCTATTTGGCAAAAGAAGATATTGCGTCCATTAAGTAGGACCTGGATGCCATCTAAATGAACTTTCAGAGAATAAGAAACAACTCTTCAAAATTAAATGCTAGTTAATATTTTTAAAACCATGAGTAAAACTGAGTAACATAAAACAAAAGTAGATCTCCTCAGATTACAAAAAGGTATAAAAGACAATTAGAAACACATTAAAGGACTGGTCCAAGAGGCACACCAGTAAAGGCTCAAGACAGTGGAAAATACTATCAAAATCCCAGGAGAAAGTAATATGCAATCTATAACCCCATACCAGGAAAAGTAGACACATGAAGTATGTGGGTGGGATAAAATTATTTTTATTATACAAAGTTTAAAGTTATCTTCCATGTAGTGTACATTTTCAAAGGAAATTACTGGAGAATGGGGAAACAATGGAAACAGTTATAGACTTTATTTTCTTGGACTCTAAAATCACTGCAGGTGGTGAGTGCAGCCATGAAATTAAAAGACACTTGCTCCTTGGAAGAAAATCTATGACAAACCTAGACAGCATATTAAAAAGCAGAGACATTACTTTGCTGACAAAGATCCGTCTAGTCAAAGCTATGGTTTTTCCAGTAGTCAGGTAGAGACGTGAGAGTTGGACTGTAAAGAAAACTTAGTGCAGAAGAATTGATGCTTTTGAACTGTGGTGTTGGAGAAGACTCTTGAGAGTCCCTTGGACTGCAAGGAGATCAATCCTGAAATTCATTGTAAGGACTGATGCTGAAGCTGAAGCTCCAATACTTTGGCCACCTGATGCGAAGAGCCGACTCTTTGGTAAAGACCCTGATGCCGGGAAAGATTGAATGCAGAAGGAGAAAGGGAAAACAGAGTACGAGATGGCTGGAATGCATCACCGACTCGATGGATATGAGTTTGAGCAAGTTCTGGGAGTTGATAATGGACAGGGAAGCCTGCCTGGTGTGCTGCAGTCCATGGGGTTGCAACGAGTTGGACACAGCTGAGTGACTGAAATGAACTGAACTGGAGAATTTGTCCAGAATGACAGCTCTGCAGAAGGCTAGAAGGAAGAGGAAGTTTAGCATAGCAGAATTTGATTGTGTGAGAAGCATTTGAAGGCAAACAGAAATGCAGGATATGCAAGGGCTTAGCTAGAAACACAAAAACAGAACAAACTTTTAAAATGAGGCATATTGACTCTAGAAGAAGTGAAAATTTTTTTTCTAAGAAAGGAAGTATAGTCAGTTGCAATCAATTATAGTCATAAAAATGAAAACACTGGAAACTGATTTAACCAAAAATTAAGGTCTAACTATGTTGGAGGCTAGGGGAACCATGGACTAGAGTAATAAATTTAAAATGCTTGACTATTATTATCACTTGTTGTTTACTAGTGCCTTTTTGATGTGTCTAATTTTTTTTTTAACTCTCTATTTCATTTGGGATATAGCCAGTGAACAATGTTGTGATAGTTTCAGGTAAACAGCAAAGGGACTCAACCATACATATACTTGTATCCTTTCTCCCCCCAAACCTTCTCCCATCCGGGCTGCCACATAACATTGAGTGGAGTTCCCTGTGGTATACTGTAGGTCCTTGTTGGTTATCCATTTTAAGTATAGCAGTGTGTATATGACCATCCCAGGCTCCCTAACTATACCTCCCCCCTGGTGAGCATAAGTTTATTTTCTAAGTCTGTGAATCTCTGTCTATTTTGTAAGTAAGTTCATTTGTATCTTCTTTTTTTTTTTTTAAGATTCCACATATAAGGGATATCATATGATATTTCTCCTTCTCTGTCTGACTTCACTCACGGTGACTGGATGTGTCTGAGTTTTGAATGTACCATTTTGACATCAATTCTCTTGTACCAGCTGGGTTTCTGTAATTCTTGAAGTTAGCATAGACCCCACCGATTAAATGCAAATTCTTCCTCAAGACTGCTCCCACTTGAGACACCAGCAGCAAAGTCTCCAAGCCCACCCATACTTCTGACTGAAAAGTGAAAGTGAAAGTCACTTAGTCGTGTCCAACTTTTTGTGAGCCCATGGACTGTCTAGTCCATGGAATTTTCCAGTCCAGAGTACTGGAGTGGTTAGCCATTCCCTTATGCAGGGGTCTTCCCAACCTGGGGATTGAACCCAGGTCTCCCTCATTGAAGGCAGATTCTTTACCAGCTAAGCCGCCAGGGAACACTTCTGACTGACTGGCTGTAAATTCTGGAGTCCCATGACCCCTTTAGGCTCCCTCTTAGGTTCAATAATTTGCTAAAGGACTAAAAAAACTCATGGAAAGAACTACACTTATGACTATCGTTCTACTGTAAAGGCTACAACTGAAGAACAGTCAAATGGAAGAGATGCTCAGGATAAGGTCTGGGGAGTAGAAGGGAAACACAACTGTTATGCCCTCTCTTAGTGGAGTCCAGGTGAATAATCATTCAGGCAATTCAGTGTGTTCAACCAGGAAACATTTCTGAGTCTTGGTGTCCAGATATTTTAGCTATGATTGATTAATTCATTGGCCATATAAGCAAATACAACTGGCTCAAAGTTCCAATCCTGTAATCACTAGTGGTTGGTCTTTCTGGTGACCAGCCCCTACTCTGAGCTATCTAAGGACCCACCAAGAATCACTTCATTAGCATAACAAAGACACTCCTGTCACTTAGGAAATCCCAAGGATTTATGAGGCTCTGCGCCAGGAGCCTGGGATAAAGAACAGATATATTCTTTATTATACCATGAAAGTTGACCAGTTAAACTCAGTAGATTGCTTCTAGAAACACAAAACAAACAACAGAACTTAGTGTTGTATCAACAGTAAGACCATGCCCACAGGTCCTCCTCATATTTCTTACAACACATATATACAGTTTGAGAAGAAATACTTTAAAAGGGCGTTCCTAGATTTTGTCCCCCTTTATAATGGGGGAAAAAAATGAAATACCCTGAGAAATTTGAAGCTGTTTGTCCTTCTTTAGAATGAGGGGAGGAAGAAAAGCCTCACCAAATCTCTGTCTCCCGGGTACCTGCCAGCCCATGCTTCTAATCTGGGTACATCTTCAGCTTCTCTGGTTGTCCACTCCTGTCCTCCTCTGAGCATCACAGACTTGTAGAGACATAAACTTGTGGTCCCTTAAGAACCATACAAATCATTTGTCATTCTGATTCCAGAAACAAAATGTTCATACTTTCTTATAAATGATATATTGTGAGTCTGCTCAGTCTCTCAGTCATGTCCAATTCTGTGAGCCTGTGGACTGGACCTGCTAGGCTCCTCTGTCCATGGGGTCCTCCAGGCAAGAATACTGGATTAGGTTGTCATTTCCTCCTCTAGGAGATCTGCCTGATCCAGGGATCCAACCTGCAAATGATATTTTACACAATACTTGATCTAGAAAATTATAACAGAAGTTAAGAGCTTGATCTTTGGAAGCACACAGACACATCTTCAAACCATAGTCCCACTACCTATTTTCTGTGGGACCAGGAATATTCAAATGATAATAAAGTAGAAAAAATACTATTTATAAAGTGACCAACTCAATATAATGCCATTTACTTTTTCTTATGCAGGTGTACCTCAGAGGTTTTGCAGGTCTGATTCCAGACCACTTCAATAAAGCAATATCAGAAAATGAGTCACCAATTTTTTGGTATCTCAGTGCATATAGCAGTTATATTTACACCAGACTATAGTCTATCAAGTATGAAATAATGTATCTAAAAGTGTGCTTAACTGAAATAAAAAATTTGTTGTTGTTTAGTCACTAAGTCACATCTGACTCTTTACAACCCCATGGACTGCAGCACACCAGGCCTCCCTGTCCTTCACCATCTCCTGGAGCTTGCTCAAACTTATGTCCACTGAGTCGCTGATGCCATCCAACCATCTCATTCTCTGTTGTTCCCTTCTCCTCCTGCCTTCAATATTTCCCAGCATCAGGGTCTTTTCCAATGAGTTGGCTCTTCGCATCAGGTGGCCAAAGTATTGAGGCTTCAGCATCAGTCCTTTCAAAGAATATTCAGGGTTGATTTCCTATAGGATGGGCTGGTTTGATCTCCTTGCAGTCCAAGGGACTCTCAAGAGTCTTCTCCAACACCACAGTTCAAATGCATCAATTCTTCGGCACTCAATTTTCTTTATGGTCCAACTCTCACATCCATACATGACTACTGGAAAAACCATAGCTTTGACTAGATGGATCTTTGTTGGCAAAGTAATGTCTCTGCTGTCTATGTTTGTCATAGCTTTTCTTTTCTTCCAAGGAGCAAGTGTCTTTTAAATTCATAGCTGCAGTCACCATCTGCAGTGATTTTGAAGTCCAAAAACATAAAGTCTGTCACTGTTTCCATTGTTTCCCCATCTTTTTGCCATGAAGTCATGGGACCAGATTCCATGATCTTTGTTTTTTGAATGTTGAGTTTTAAGCCAGCCTTTTCACTCTCCTCTTTCACCTTTATCAAGAGGCTCTTTAGTTCCTCTTGGCTTACTACCATAGGGTGGTATCATTTGCATGTCTGAGGTTATTGATATTTCTCCTGGCAATCTGTTTTTTAAGTTAATTTATATTTTATTGAAGGATAATTGCTTTATAGAATCTTGGTATTTTCTGTCAAACCTCAACATGAATCAGCCATAGGTATATGTATATCCCCTCCCTTTTGAACCTCCCTCCCATCTCCCTCCCCACCCCACCCCTTGAGGTTGATACAGAGCCCCTGTTTGAGTTTCCTGAGCCATACAGCAAATTCCTGTTGGCTATCTATTTTACATATGGTAGCATAAGTTTCTGTGTTACTCTTTCCATACATCTCACCCTCTTCTCCCCTTTTCCCATGTCCATAAGTCTATTCTCTATGTCTGTTTCTCCATTGCTGCCCCAAGTATATTCTTCAGTACCATTTTTCTAGGTTCCATATATATGTATTAGAATACAGTATTTATCTTTCTCTTTCTGACTCACTTCACTCTGTATAATAGGTTCTAGGTTCATCCACCTCATTAGAACTGACTCAAATGCGTTCCTTTTTATGGCTGAGTAATATTGCATTGTGTATATATACCACAACTTCTTTAACCATTTATCTGTCGATGGACATCTAGGTTGCTTCCATGTTCTAACTATTGTAAATAGTGCTGCAATGAACAATGGGATACAGGTGTCTTTTTCAATTTTGGTTTCCTCAGGGTATATGCCTAGGAGTGAGATTGCTGGGTCAGTTGGTGGTTTTATTCCTAGTTTTTTAAGGAATCTCCATATTGTCTTCCATAGTGGCTATATCAATTTACATTCCCACCGACAGTGCAAGAGTGTTCCCTTTTCTCCATACCCTCTCCAGCATTTATTGTTTGTAGACTTTTTGATGACGGCTGTTCTAACTGGTGTGAGATGATATCTCATTGTGGTTTTAATTTGCATTTTTCTAATAATGAGCGATATTGAGCATCTTTTCATGTGTTTTCTCCTGGCAGTGTTGATTCTAGCTTGTGCTTCATCCAGCCTAGCATTTCGCATGATGTACTTGGCATATCAGTTAAATAGCAGGGTGACAATATACAGCCTTGACGTACTCATTTCCCAATTTGAAACCAGTCCTTTGTTCCATGTTCAGTTCTAACTGTTGCTTCTTGACCTGAAAGCAGGTTTCTCAGGAGGCAGGTGAGATGGTCTGGTATACCTATCTTTTTAAGAATTTTCCACAGTTTGCTGTGGTCCACACAGTCAAAGGCTTTAGCATAATAGTCAATGAAACAGAAGTAAATGTTTTTTTGGAATTCTCTTGCCTTTTCAATGATTCAGTGAATGTTGGCAATGTAATCTCTAGTTCCTCTGCCTTTTCTAAACCCAAGTTGAGCGTCTGGCAGTTCATGGTTCCTGTACTGTTGAAGCCTGGCTTGGAGAATTTTTAGCATTACTTTGCTAGTATGTGAAATGAGTGCAGTTGTGAGGTAGCTTTAACATTCTTTGGCACTGCTGTTCTTTGGGATTTGAATGAAAACTGACTTTTTCCAGTCCTGTGGCAACTGCTAAGTTATCCAAACTTGCTGGCATATTGAGTGCAGCACTTTACCAGCATCATCTTTTAGGATTTGAAATAGCTTAGCTGGAATTCCATGATCTCCACTAGCTTTGTTCGTAGTGATGCTTCCTAAGGCCCACTTGACTTCACACTCCAGGATATCTGGCTGTAGGTGAGCGATCACACCATTGTGGTTATCTGGGTCATGAAGATTTTTTTGCATAGCTCTTCAGTGTATTCTTGCCACCTCTTCTTAATATCTTCTGCTTCTGTTAGGTCCATACTGTTTCTGTCCTTGATTGTACCCAGCTTTGCATGAAATGTTCCCTTGGTATCTCTAATTTTCTTGAAGAGATCTCTAGTCTTTCCCATTCTATTATTTTCTCCTATTTCTTTGCATTGATTACTTAGGAAGGCTTTCTTATCTCTCCTTGCTATTCTTTGGAACTCTGCATTCAGATGGATATATCTTTCCTTTTCTCCTTTGCCTTTAGCGTCTCTTCTTTTCTCAGCTATTTGTTTTGCCTCCTCAGACAACCATTTTGCCTTTTTGCATTTCTTTTCTTGGGATTGGTTTTAATCTCCATCTCCTGTACAATGTTATGAACCTCCATCCATAAATACTCTTGCTAAAAAACGCAAATTATCATTTGAGGCATCAGCAAGTTTTGATCTTTTTGTTGATGATGGGTCTTACTTTGATGTTGATAGCTGCTGACTGGTCAGGGTAGTGGTTGCTGAAGGTTGTAGGTGGCTGTAGCAACTTCTTAAAGTAGGACAGCAGTGAAGTTTGCTGCATCAATTCACTTTCTTTTCTTTCATGAGTTTTTTCTTTTAAGTGTATAATGCTGTTTGATAACATTTTACCTACAGTAAAGCTTCTTTCAAAATTAGTCAAACCTCTCAAATTATGCTGCTGTTTATAAATTTATGTAGTATTCTAAATAAGCTTCTATTACATAAGCTTAGGTAATATTTAGAAATCCTTTGTTGTCATTTCAAGAGCATCTCCATCAAGAGTGGATTCCATCTCAAGACTCTCTATTTTACTCATTCATAAGAAGCAACTCCTCATCCATTCAAGTGTTGTCATCAGATTGCAGTAATTCAGGCTCCACTTCTAACTCTCTCACTATTTCTACCAGAGCTGCAGTTACTTCCCACACTGAAATCTTGAACCCCATCCATGTGGGTTGGAATCAACTTTTTGAATACTCTTGTTACTGTTGCTGTTTTGACTTATTCCCATAATCATAAATGTTCTTGATGGCATCTAGATTGGTGAATTCTTCCTAGAAGAGTTTCCGTTTACTTCACCCAAAGATCCATAAGAAGAATCATTTCTTCTTATGGCTACTGTAGCCTTACAAGATATATTTCTTAAATAATGAGACTTGAAGGTTGAAATTATTCCTTGAAACATGGGCTGCAAAATGGATGCTGTGTTAGCAGGCATGAAAACAACATTCATCTCATCATACTGCTCCGTCAGAGCTCTTGTGTGACCTGGTGCATGGTCACTAAGCAGTAATAATTGGAAAGGAATCTTTTGTTCTGAGCAGTATGTGTCAACAGTAGGCTTAAAATATTCAGTAAAGCATGTTGTACATAAATGTGCTGTTATTCATGCTTTGTTGTTCCATTTAGAGAACACAGCAGAGCAGATAAAGCATAAATCATAAGGACCCTGGGCTTTTCAGAAGGTAAATGAGCATTGGCTTCAACTTAAAGTCACGAGCTGCCCTAGCCCCTAATAAGAGTCAGTCTGTCCTTTGAAGCTTTCAAGTCAGGCATTGACTTCTTCTTTTAAGCTGTGAAAGACTTAGAGGGCATCTATTCCCAGTGTAAGGGTATTTTATCTACACTGAAAATTTGTTGTTTAGTGTGGTCACATTAATTAGCTTATTGAGATCTTATGGATAACTTGCTGCAGCTTCTGCATTAATGCTTGCTGCTTCACCTTGCACTTTTGTTATATAACAGTTTCTTTCCTTAAACCTCATGACCTACCTTCTGCTAGCTTCAAACTTCTCTTGTGTAGCTTCCTCACCTCTCTCAGCCTTCATAGAACTGAAGAGACTTAGGGCTTTGCTTTGGATTATCCTTGCCTTAAAGGATGTTGTGGCTGACTTGATCTTTTCTTCAGACTGATAAAGCTTCCTCCATGTCATCAATAAGGCTGTTTTGCTTTCTTATCATTTGTGTGTTCACTGGAGTAGCACTTTTAATTTCCGTCAAGAGCTTTGCCTTTGCATTTGCAGCCTGGCTAGCTGTTCAGTGCCAGAGGCCTAGCTTTCAGCCTATCCGTTTTCAACATGCCTTCCTCGCTAAGCTTAACCATTTCTAGCTCTTGATTTAAAGTGAGAGATGTGCGGCTCTTCCTTCTCTTGAACACTTAGAGGTCATTGTAAGGTTAATAACTGGCCTAATATCAATCTTGTTGGGTCTCAGGGAATATGGAGGCACAAGGAGAGGGAGAGAGATGGGGGAACAACTGTCAGTGGAGTAGTAAGAACACACATTTGTCCAAAGCTGTTACAATAGGGACATCAAAGATCCTGATCACAAATCACCATAACAAAAATAACAATAATGAAAAAGGTATTGAAGTATTGCAAGAATGATCAAAATGTGACACAAAGACAGGAAGTGGGCAAATGCTGTTGGAAAAGTGGTCCTGATAAAATGGCTTAACACAGGGTGGCCACAAGTCTTCAATTTATAAAAGACACGATACTACAAAGCACAATATAGGAAAGCACAATAAAACAAGGTGTGCCTGTATACATGTTCACATTTTGTCTAACAGTTTACCTATTCCTGTGCTAGGGATGAGCAAAGACAAAGATAAACCAGCAGGACAGTGAAGACAATCAGGAGATACATGTAGACAAATACAGGAAAGGTCAAAGTCAGCAGCCAGGTTCTCATATGTCTGTTAGAATATCTTCAGAATCAAAACATGATCGTCAGGGTCAAAATACAGAAGCAACCCACCTGCTTCAGGAGTCCTAATTTATGTGTAATTACGCAGAGCAGAAAGAAAGCTGTGTGTACTCAAAAAATAAAACACAAACAGCAAGTTTATTGAGGATGTAGGCTGTATCTTTGACTGCCTAACGATCACACTTCATATACTTGAAAATCAGGAGTTGATATACCCAGAGATACTGTGCACCCTGGAAAGCCAAGGTTTAACATTTCAGGCTTCCCCAAAGAATCCTGTGGAGAATACAGGGAAAAAAATCTTTTTGCCAAGAAAATTCTATCTGTAATAGATTGTGGAACTCTCAGAAAAGCAGATTTCCCCTCATTGCTTACAAACGAGAAGACTAGCAAGTTATAGGACAGCTTGAAATGACTTTCACTATACATTTAAAAAGGACTATTTAGTTGTGAATGAAACAAAGCCATCAGCTTTGCTGTATAGTTCTATTCCTGATGCATAGCTTTTAAAATTTTGTTCCTTTTCTGCTGTGCAACATCTAAAGGAAAAGCACTTTAGCTATTAACTTGCCAAATTTGGGTTCATTGTAGTCTGACTGAAGGATTTTCTGCTTACAGAACATTAAAAATTGTTATGGATCTTTGGATCTCAGATATACAGAGGTCATATTATTCTTTTTAAGCTTCAGAATGTCTTTATACTAGTGTGAATCCTTGAAGGTGCATTGATTTTCAATATTTTGTATGTGTACTCTAAGGGGGAAGCTTTGAACAAACTCTAAATTTTGAGATCAATTACAGAATGAATGGAATATGGGGAGAGTGGGCACTTTTGACTCTTGAATGCTTTATTTAGCTCATTTTTTGCTTATCTGAGTCTGAAAATGTTGATAATAAAAGAAGAATGATATACAAAAAAGAGCAACAATGAAAGAGTCAATGATTCCTTTTCTCTTGGGTTCTAGATTGAGAGCTCAATTTGCCACTTGTCTTAAATAGTGCACAATAGAATTCATGCACAATTCACTTGAACCTAAGTTCCATAGCAGAGAGAGAGTTTGACTGCTGCTTCTCCTATAATATAGTATGCTGTAGGAGAGGTAAATATAGTTAGCTCTTGTAAGATTGACTGCAGAAGTTTTGCAAACAGCTATGAGGCGTTTGACAATTTCTCCTATTATGACACCTGCAATTTTCCTTCTCTTTCATATATTTTTGGCTTCCTCAGAAATTCATGAAATTGGAAGGAGCCAAGGTGCTTATCCATTTAATCTCTCCATCCACACCCATAAAACCTCTCAAACTCCCAAACCTGTTGTTTTGTTGTTCAGTCACTAAGTCATGTCCGACTCTCTGAAACCCCATAAACTGTAGCATGCCAGGCTTCCTTGTCCTCCACTATCTCCTGGAGTTTGCTCAGACTCAGGTCCATTGAGTCAGCGATGCCATCCGACCATCTCATTCTCTGTCATCCCCTTCTCCTCATCCCCTCAATCTTTCCCAGCATCAGGGTCTTTTCCAGTGAGTTGACTCTTCACATCAGGTGGCCATACTATTGCAGCTTCAGCTTCAGTATCAGTCCTTTCAATAAATATTCAGGGTTTATACCCTGAGACACCTTTTAGAGGAGACAGGGTGGCTTTCATAGTAACTCATCTTTACTTGTTTATTTTTGGGTGAGTCTAAAGTGAGATTTTTGAAAACATGTTTATGCATTTATAATTTTTGGAGTCTCTTTTAAAACTAAACAGAAAGAAGAAGAAACCACGCAGAAACTTTACACTTCTATGGTGCTGTAATAGAAAGTTATTTTTTGTGGGAAGAGTGTGATTCACTTACGTAACAATACTGAGTATGAGTTATAGGGGAAAAACAAAGCTATAGTCTTTTAGCCCTCCCTCGGGCATGAATTCATGCTATAATCTCATGAAATTCTGTCTTGGTTTCTAAGTTTCACTTCATAAAGTAAAAAGATTGGATACAATAATTCCTAAAGTCTGTATTAGTCAACTTAATTAAGCAGTTCTACTTATGCTGCTGCTTCTAGCCAATGCAGTCAAGAACTTGGAGGCTATTAGCTAAATACAATTGATGAGTGTTTAATACGTCCTTTAGGAAAATGGGAGAAGAAACCTGAAATGAACTTCTGAGTGGAGGGCCATTACCTTGTAACCTGCAGTGGCATGGCCGTGGCTCCTGGGTGCTGTTCTTCATTGCTTTCCCTCCTGGTCCCAAGTCTAGGATGAATCTGTGAAGGACAAGGCTGTTCCTCCCAAGCCCCCTTTAATCACCGCCAGTTAAAAGAACCAATAGATTCCAAGTGGTGGCCATTTTTATCTTTCAAACAGATTTACCCTAGACCTCTTATATTAGAATATCACGTCTTTGTCAGATTGATGATAGAAAATTAAAAAGGGAAGAGAGTAACTTTACAGCTTATGATCTCAGGTGTGATGGGAATTGCTGACACTTTCATTGTGCTAGAAAACTAGGGCAGAAGGACACATGGTAGCAGCAGGAAACTTCTCCAACTATCTTGACAACTTGCTACTTTGACAGTTCCTGCGAGAGTCCCAGCTGTGCCCAGGTAAGGGGATGGTGTCACTTTGACACTGCAGCTGCCCTGTTGGCAAATGTGAGTTCTATAGGATCCTTAGGAAGACAAAATATGTAACATTTCAAAGAGGGACTACTTTATTACTATAGCAATACCTACAAGTCTTCAGTGACTTGATGAATGAAAACAAAGTCTTAATTCATTGTTTAGAAGGACTGGGCTCTTCGGGTGGCTCTGAATCCTTCCTCAGTTTTACCAGAAGCAAGGAGACTGAAACTGAAAGACAGATGTTGGGCCAATTAGGTATGTCAGACTGTTTCCTTCACTTTTATGCCTTCTGTGAGTTCATAGTTTTCTAAATCCATTCAAAGTTAATGGACAAAGAAAGTGATTTACACTCAACTATTGAAAGGCATTAGATCAGAGCTGAGCAGTTACTTTAGGCCAGTTGGGAGAGCATAATAACCTGTAATTATTTGGAGGCCATAAATATTGAGGCAGGCGAGGAGGCATTTAATAGGTCATTTAAAAAGGGTACAATAATGGGAAGTGAAATAATGCTTGGAGCCTGGCTGTTATATCAGGGATAACTACATGACATTAAAAGGCCCTCAGAAAGGGGATATTCTCCTAAAGAAGGCTGAGGAAATCCCACTCTTGCCAAGTTTGCCATTGAACTGGGGAAATGGAACAAATAAAGGACTAATACAAGAAAAGTTGATTTGGGGCTTCCTTGATGGCTCCGTGGTAAAGAATCTGCCTGCCCTTGCAGGAGACCCAGGTTAGATCGCTGATCCGGGAAGATCGCACATGCTGTGAAGCAACTAAACCTGAGCACCGCAACTATTGAGCCTGTGCTGTGGGGCCTGGGAGCTGCAACACATGAACCCAGGCACCTCAACTACCGAAGCCTGTGAACCCTGGAGCCCATGTTCTACAAGAGAAGCTACCGTAATGAGAAGCCTGCACATCGCAATAAGAGAGGAGCCCCCGCTTGCTGCAACTAGAGAAAAGCCGTGCAGCAACGGAGACCCAGCACAATCAAAAACTAAATGGAAAGAAAAAAAAAAACCTAAATGAAATTAAAAAAAAAAAGTAGATTTTTGGGTGGCGTCATAAATACATTCACTATATGACTGTAGACTTTACACTCGGTGCCTACTCTGGGCAAATACTTGTCTTCTCTGCTCTTTCAGAGGCTCTCTGTCCCTCAGGACCATTAACAGCAGGCAGCCTCCTCTCTCAGGCTGCCCCTGGCTTCTGGAGCAGTGATTCTCTGAAAGGAAGCAGCAGATGCTGCCTGGTGAGCAATAGCTAGGGTCGTCTTGGTAACCCGCTTAGGTGACCAGTTGTATGCATCATTCCCTGTAAGGACTGAAGTCAAAACCAAATTTTTCCACTCTCCCTTCAGTTTACTGGATATGTTGATAAAAACTAAGCTTAGTGTTAATCATGGGATTCCCCTATTGAGAGAAAGAAATATTAGGACTAGGGTTTTTCCAGTAGTTATATACAGTTGTGAGAGCTGGACAGTAAAGAAGGCTGAACATTGAAGAATTGATGTTTTCGAACTGTGGTAGTGGAGAAGGCTCTTGAGAGTCCCTTGGACTGCAAGGAGATCAATTCTGAAGGAAATCAACCCTTAATATCCATTGGAAGAACTGTTGCCGAAGCTGAAGCTCTGGTACTTTGGCCACCTGGTGTGAAGAGCCGACTCATTGGAAAATACCCTGATGCTGGGAAAGATTGAAGGCAGGAGGAGAAGGGGATGACAGAGGATGGGATGGTTGGATGGCATGACTGAGTCAATGGACTTGAATGTGGGCAAACTCTGGAGATACTGAAGGACAGGGAAGCCTGGCCTGCTGCAGTCCAAAGAGTCAGACATGACTTAGCAACTAAACAACAACTTATCAGTTGTAGGCTAGGAATGGGCAGTTTCTATTATTTGTGAGTTTCCTGCTTTACATGCTCTGTGGTGATAGCTATTGAGGGACAGAGTCCCCCTTTTTCCCTTTAGTCTTCCTCTCTCTTAATCCTGAATTTAATATCCTGAAAAGAATTTAGTTTAGAAGATACTAGTTGCAAGAGTGAAATTCTTGAGAGATGTGGAAAGAACTCTGGCTAAAATTATTGCATTTCTTGTGTTTCAATGGGGGAAGCAATCATACAGTCTTACTTTTACATTAGACTTCTGTGTCAGAGTTTATATAAACCAAAATTCTTTAGACAAATGGCATAGTTAACGATGACCCAATTTAAAACCCGATTCTGAAGTGACATAATGAGGTTATTCAAAGTTCACCATTTGTTCTGCTAAATATGGAAAACTGAAAGCAGTTCCTAATCCCAGGGACAGATATTTCAGTGTCTCTGTCCCAAAAGATAGCGGCTTGACAATTACACGCTCATTTTGAGTAGAGGTTGGCTTAGGGCTGGAGGAGATGAAGTTCACTGGAGGACATTGATAATAGCAGCTCAGGAATCTGAGGTTTTCT
The DNA here is from genome assembly GCA_024291935.2 of Okapia johnstoni. Taxonomy (NCBI): domain Eukaryota; kingdom Metazoa; phylum Chordata; class Mammalia; order Artiodactyla; family Giraffidae; genus Okapia; species Okapia johnstoni. Next base: position 58,160,479 of record CM044322.1, read on the forward strand.
AAGAATAAGCTGGCATGCTAAAGGAGTTATAAAGAGATCCTTTGTTTTTGGATTTAGAGAGCCATCAAAGGAAAATATGCGCAAATTGTTTTAGGGCAAATGGTAATAGAAGCATGAACATTATGAACACTGATAAAAAAAGTTAAAGTGTAATAATAGCAGTGTATATGCTGTGTGCTAAGTTACTTCAGTCGTCTCTGACTCTTTGTGACCCCATGGACTGTAGCGCACCAGGCTCCTCTGTCCATGGGATTCTCCAGGCAAGAATACTGGAGTGGGTTGCCATTTCCTCCTCCAGGGGACCTTCCCCACCCTGAGATCAAACCTGTATCTTTCATGTCGCCTGCATTGACAGACGAGTTCTTTACCACTAGCGCTACCTGGGAAGCCCAATAATAGCTATAGGTAAAGGATTTGGACTTATGAAAATATAAGAAACTTTTTGGATTTGTCCAGATTTGGTACTGCAGTATTAGAATTTGCCTGCAGTAGAGAAATTCTGTATAAAACCAAGATACAGTTATTTCCAGGGAGATGGATAAGTGTTCCAGTATTCAGATTTAACCTTTAGCATCTATTTTATGTAATTAAATTTTATTACCTGAAAAGTGCCAGTTAATTTTGGAAAGCTGTCCTAAGGTTTGACTGGGATACTAGGGTAGAAAATTGAATGACAACTTCTCAAGAATCTGTACTCTTGGAGAAAACTGCTGAGGGCTGGAGTTTGAAGTGTAGACTGGTTTCATCTATATGAATGAGGTAAGTTTCATCACAGGGGGAGAATGTATACTTAAATGATCCTTCAAAGAAAAAACATTTCATTTATAAAACTGCTTGCCATGACCTTGTAGTTTCCAGAGAAAGAAAGTGGTACTCTCAGTGAGGATATTGGTCCCTTTTCTGGAATTGGTCGATCACAACCAAAAACTACAGAACTTCTGTCATGTCCGTTGTCTTTTTTTTTTCATGTTAGATATCTATAAGAGATCTAAGCTTTAGAGAGAGTATTTTCTTTCTTTAAGCTCTGTTGGTTTACCTGGGGTGTTCTAATAAAATTTAAGACGTGCTTCGTTTTATTGCTTTGTAGTGGCTGCATTTTTTTTTTCTTTAACAAGTTGAAGGTTTGTGGCAACCCTATGTCAAGCAAGTCTGGTGGCACCATTTCCCCAACATTTACTTACTTTGCATCTCTGTCACATTTTGGTAATTCTTGAAATATTTCAAACTTTTTCATTATTTGTTTTGGTGATCTCTGATCGGTCATCTTCGATGTTACTACTGTGATTCACTGTAAGCTCAGATGACGGTTGGCATTTTTAAGCAATATTTAGCAAAATTTTTAGTATTTTTAATTAAAATTTAGTTAATTTAATATTTTTGTTTAACATAATACTATTGCACACTTACAGTCTAGCATAAGTGTAACTTTTATATGCACTGGGACACCAAAAAATTGGTGGCTCATTTTGTTGTGACACTTGCTTTATTGCACTGGTCTGGAACCAGACCCATAGTATCTCTGAGGTGCGTCTGTAGCACAGACAGCATGGCTTAAACAACAGAACTTTGTTTTCACATAGTTCTAGGGGCTAGAAGTCCAACATGGATGTTTTGGCAGATTTAGTTTTGCTGGAAGCTGCTTTCTCCTTGACTCATAGATGCATGCCTTTTTGCTGTGTCTTCACCCAGCCTTTTCTCTGTGTGTGTGCCTGATCTCTCTTGTGAGTTCTAATCTCCTCTGCTTAAAAAGAGAAGTTGTGGTCCAGTGGAATTACGATGGAATATTACTCAGCCATAAAAAGGAACACATTTGAATCAGTTCTAATGAGGTGGATGAACCTAGAGCCTATTATACAGTGAAGTAAATCACAAAGAGAAAAACAAATATATATTGACATATATGTATATGGATTCTAGAAAGATGGTACTGATGAACATATTTGCAGGGCAGAAATGGAGATGCAGACATACAGAACAGACTTGTGGATCCAGTGGGGGAAGGAGAGGGTGGGACGAATTGAGAAAGTAGCATTGAAACATATGTGTTACCATATGTAAGACAGATGGCTAGTGGGAATTTGCTGTTTGACACAGAGAACTCAAACCTATGTTCTGTGACAACTTAGAGGGGTGGGATGGGGGAGGGACATTCAAGAAGAAGGGGACATATTTATACCTATGGCTGATTCATGTTGATGTATGATAGAAATCAATATAATATTTTAAAGCAATTACCCTCCAATTAAAAACAAATTAATTTAAAAAGGACACTAGTCAGATTGGGTTAGAGCCAGTTGTAATGACCTTTTTGGTTTTTTTAGACTTAGTTACCTCTTTTTTTATTTTTTAATTAGGTGCTATGTTTCAGGTGTACAGCAAAGTGACTCAGTTATACATATACATATATCCATTCTTTTTCAGATTCTTTTCTCATATAGATTCTTACTGAATATTGAGCAGAGTTCCCTGTGCTATACAAGAGGTTCTTATTGGTTGTCTGTTTTTTATATAGTATTGCTGCTGCTGCTGCTAAGTCGCTTCAGTCGTGTCCGACTCTGTGCGACCCCATAGATGGCAGCCCACCAGGCTCTGCAGTCCCTGGGATTCTCCAGGCAAGAACACTGGAGTGGTTTGCCATTTCCTTCTCCAATGCATGAAAGTGAAAAGTGAAAGTGAAGTTGCTCAGTCGTGTCCGACTCTTTGCAACCCCATGGACTGCAGCCTACTAGGCTCCTCTGACCATGGGATTTTCCAGGCAAGAGTACTGGAGTGGGGTACCGTTGCCTTCTCCGTTATATAGTATTGTGTGTGTGTTAATTCCAGGCTCTTGATTTATAACCCCCCTCCCCTCTTGTTTCCCCTTTGGTAGTCAAAATAAACTTAATTTGAATCTCAAACATTCTATCTCCAAATCGATAGTTATGTTCTGTGGTATATGGGGTTCAACTATTAATTTGGGGTGACACAATTTAGCCCATAACAGGCCCTTTGCCTAGGAACAAAGAGAAAAAGGACCATGATTTTAGGTGGAGGTCAGTGGAGATGGATCTCTGATATTTGTTGTATTCTGATACAGAGTTGTTAAGAACTTCAGTCAAGCTAATAGGAAAAATTAAATATTTCATTTTTCTTTCCCATATTAGACTGATTCTGCCTTTCCTAAATTTCCTTTGTTGTTGTTCAGTCACTAAGTTGTGTCCAACTCTTTGCAACCCCATGGACTGCAGCATGTCAGGCTTCCTTGTCCTTCACCATCTCCTGGAGCTTGCTCAAAGTCAGGCCCATTGAGTTGCTGATGCCATCCAACCTTTTCATCCTCTGTTGCCCCCTTCTCCTCCTGCCTTCAATGTTTCCCAGCATCAGGATCTTTTCCAGTGGGTCGGGTCTTTGCATCAAGTGGCCAAAATATTGGAGCTTCAGTTTTAGCATCAGTCCTTCCATTGAATATTCAGGGTTGATTTCCTTTAGGATTGACTGGTTTGCTCTCCTTGCAGTCCAAGGGGCTTTCATGAGTCTTCTCTAGCACCACAATTGAAAAGCATCAATTCTTTGGTGCTTAGCCTTCTTTATGGTCCATCTCTCACATCTGTACACGACTACTAGATAAACCATAGCTTTGACTATACAGATTTTTCTTGGAAAAATGATGTCTCTGGTTTTTAATATGCTGTCTAGATTTGTCATAGCTTTTCTTCCAAGGAGCAAGCATCTTTTAATTTTGTGGATGCAGTCACCGTCATTTCCTTAAAGGAATAAAAACATTTCCCCTCAGAGAATATTTGTATAGTAACCCCTCTCAGGCCAAGAGAAACCTAGAAACTTTAATGATTCTGATAATGTGATCTTAAGTAGCGTTCTTATCAGTTCGAAAAGGCACATTGAGATCATAGTTTGTTTGAGAGGTAAAGACATAAGCCTGAGAAGTAAGAGAAAAGTGAAAGAGGGCAATGAAGGACCAATACTTCTGGCTTGTACAGCTCGAGGGGCATCATGACGGTCAGAGTAGTGGTCACTGTCTGAAGCACAATTCCATGAAATGATGCATGTGGTAGTCTTCCTTAGAGATATCCATTAGAGCAGTTGGAAATCTCAGGCCCCATGGGGGAAGGAATTTTTTCCCACAACAAAATGTGTACATTGCTGGAGAAATGCATGTTTCCCATCAGTGTATATTAGATGTGAAAAGATTCATACCATGGAGTCTGCTCAGCCAGGTCTATAGCCTCCAGCTATCCTTCTTCCTGTTGTCAGTTATTAAAAAAAAAAAAAAAAGTACCATATTTGAAAAGTAACATCTGGGGGATTCCTTTCTGGAAATTATCTGATGTTTCAGTACCAGGGAGTAATCTCTGGTAGTGAAATGTGGCAGCACCTTCCTGCCCTCAAGGGCCAAAACTAGGCCTATATTCTGTTGATTCTGCTCCTGAAACACGGACATAGAACAATAGAGATTTACTGAAAGTGATGTTCATGTTAAAGTTTCAGTCAGTCCGTAAGCAAATATTTATTGTCTAAATGAAACTCAGTAGGGTAAATATTTCTTTTTCCAAGTTGCTTCTGAAATATAGACTTTTTATTTGGTGACTATACTAGAAGGAATCCAGTTAATGTTTAGGGCCAAAGCAACAAGTATCAATCATAAAGAGGTATAATAGGAGAGACAGAGATGGTTACTTGCAGCGCTCGAATGTCCCTGAAGCAAGTCGATTTTCCATAGAACTTGATGTTGAAAAGTCATAAGCACAAACTATGTTAGGTGTCTATAGTGGGGGTAATATCTCCATTCTGCTCTTGCTCTCTGTGGCTCTCTGTCTCTGTCTTTCACACACACACGCGCACGCGTGCGTGCACACACACACACACACACCAGGATTGCACAGAGGAAGGAGTTGGGTATGTGTTGGATCCTTGTGTTGTTTGGAAATCAAGAAGGGAGTTGTAATTTCACTTGCAGGTCTGGGATGGAGAGAACCCAGATAGGATAGTAAGGTGCAACCTACTGCAACCACCCCAAAATGTAGTTGGCTTAAAAGCAACTGTGTTTTTGTATCTTATGACCATGTCGGGAGTACCAGCAGCCTCAGGTTGGCCGTTCATTTATTCTGTGTGTGTCAGTTCATAGAGATCACTTGTTAATATTCTCCTGGCAGATGGCTAGAGTGGAGGGCCCAGTGTGGCTTCAGCCACGCATCTGACACTTCGGCAGGGAGGCTGGAAAGCAGGGCTCAGTTGGGATGGTTTTCCAGAGCATCTTCCTGTGGTCTCTCTAGCACCTTGGTCTGGGGGAAGTGTCGCTGCTTATGTGGTGGCTGAGGACTTTCAGAGACAATGTTCTAGAAAACTTGGAGGAAATGGAAAGATTGTTGATTATATCTTAGCCTTAGAAGTCTCATCTTCTCACTTCCACTGCAATCTGTTGGTCAAGCTGGTCAATGTGGTCAAGCTAGTATGAAAGTCATGAGGTGGAGAATCTACTTTTCTAGGAAACAAATGCCAAATCATTTACTGCTGTTTTTATTCTGCCACATCAGGCTGTCCATAAATAAAAGGAATTCAGTGGGAGGAAGAGATTAAAGCCCAAGATGTCCTAAATATTTACACCCTTTCCCCATCTTTTATTTTCAGAAATCTTATTTCCATGGCTCATGGGAGAGGGTTTTGATCAATCTGAGCATTTAATCTAAATTCTTTTTCTTAAAATGTGTTTTCAGAAAATTTGATTCATTTTAAGAGACATAGATCTCAGGGTTGAATTGGCTTCAATTCCTGGCTTTGATTGCTATCTCAATTAGTGGCAACTGCAGGTATCAACTTTAAGTAAAGCTAAAGAAAGCCAGCACCTGTGATTTTTGCCCATTTCTTTTTTTTTTTTTCCTGTGCTCATTAAATGGTATTGCACAAGGGCGGGACCCCTAAACCACTACCACTGGGGACAGATCTGTTATAGGAATAGACTTGAGCAAGAGATGCTAGAAGAGCTTGGGGATGGAGGCTGTGATCAGGAGTTTAAGAAGCACACTTCTGCAAAGCTTCCTTGTGATACATTTGAGAGGCAGTGGGGGTGGTGAAGTCCCCTGCAGTCATTAAAAGGTTAGTCAAAGTTTTGGAAACAGATGGCAGAACTGATGCTACCACTGTGTGGGAGCCCATATGATGAGTAATGAGACAAAGTCGCTAATGAAGATGAGAAAAGGAAACACTTACGGTTAAATTTAGAGTTATTGGTGAACTTGGAATGAGGCAGGAAAAAGACAGGGGAAGACAAATGCAGAGATGCAGAGGAGAGACGCATGATGTACAGAAAGCTGTGCCTATATGCTATTGCAGCTGCTTCACATTCTCTTTGGAATCAGATGAGGTATAAGTTAATTGACGAGGAAAAATGAGTTGTATAACTCAGCAAGACACATATAGACCTGGAGGAATGGAGACAAAGAGTAAATTTTCAACTCTAACATTGTTTTTCTAGTAAAAGAATGAAAAGTGTTAGCATTCCCTTTAACTTAAAAAAACACTGCTAATACATATTTTGCTTCGTTACTGAACCTCATGACAATCTCAGGCTGAGAATTAATTAATCCCTAGTGTGCAGGTGATGTGTTGATCACATATCATGATTGAGAGAAATGATCTTATCTATTGTAGATAGAAAAGATTGCACGTCTTGTCAGAGGAGGCAAACTTTTTTTTTTTTAAATGCTATTAAAACAGAAAAATAAAATTCCTCAACTTAGAATTCTCAGATTATTGGAAAAAATGGACTTTTAATGTAAATGCCAAAAATGTCAAATGAGATCAACGCAGATTTTGTTGAAGTATCACAAATCATTGAACTGATGCATTTGTAAAGCTCTATTTTCTTAACTTGTTACTAGATGATGCATGGTCAAATAATGAAATATCAAGTGATGGAAAGACATGAACTGTCATGTTATTTGTGTTAAAAACTTAACTAAACTGTAAAGGACTGCCAAAGACCTAAAATTTATTACTTATTTTGAGCTAAAATGGAAGGATGATGTGCCAGGATGCGTGTGGTGGGCGGCCTTCTGGGTGGCGCCCAGTGAATTCTTGCTCCTTGGTGTTCATGCACGGGTGTGTTCCCCTCCTGCAGCAGGTAGAAATGTCTTGTGTAACCAACAAGATATTGCAGATGATATGGAGCATGGCTTCCAAAACTTTCATAAAATAGATTATAGCTTCCACTGCTGCCAAGTATGAGGACACTAGAATAGCCCAACGGAAAATCCCTGTGACAAGGAACTGAAACCTTCTGATCGCCCCCATGTGAATGGGCCATTTTGGAGGCAAGTTTTTCAGCCCTGGTCAAGCCTGCAGATAACTATTGACCAGATCAGCATCTTGGTCACAACCTCATAAAATGCAGTGAGTTAGAATAACAAAGCTGTGCCACTCCTGAATTCATGATCCATAGAAGCTGTATGACATGTACATGATTATGCGTGTGTGTGGTGTTTTATTTTTTTAATTTGGTTGCTAAGTTTTGGACTAACTTCTCATGCTGTGGTTGATAACAAATGTAGTACACATTGATGTTATAGGATTTAAAAAATGTGGAAGTGTCAGTTGCTCAGTCTGTCTGACTCTTGTGACCCCATGGACTGTAGCTCACCCGACTCCTTTGTCCATGAGATTCTCCAGGCAAGAATACTGGAGTGGGTTGCTATTCCCTTCTCCAGGAGATCTTCCTGACTCAGGGATTAAACCCCGGTCTCCCACACTGCAGGCAGATTCTTTACCATCTAAGCTACCAGGGAAGCCCCACTACAGGATTAAATCTAACACTTAATGGATATCATTGTGACTTAATGCTGGGTCTCGATTTATTATATGTGAAATGAACTACAATCCCTTCTAGGTATGATTTATATGAATCTTTTTGAGTCTTTCAGACTGAGTGTTAAGTCCAATAATGATCTGACTTGAATATTGAAAGAAACTTTTGTTAAATCCTTAACAGGCTATTTTCATTTTATGTTTAAAATTATTCAAAAGATAATAGAATGCCTAAAAGGTAGATTTAGTTAAGCAAGCTAACTCATTCATATTATAATGGACAGATCTGTTGTGGAAGGTAAATTTTATAATATGCATGACCTTTTGATAAAAGATAAGGGAAAAATGAGTAAATAAAAGACATTGATTCTTAACTCTGGCTGGACATTTGCATTACCTGGAGAACTTTTTAAAAAAACACACTGATGGTGGGATTTCCCTTTTGGTCAATTCAATCAGAATTTCTGGTGATGGAATGAGACAGTCAGGAGAATTTTTATATACTCTGTGGAGTATTTAGCCGTTATTGAGAATTGCTGAGACACTCGTGGAGAGTAGTTAGTTACCAGATTGAGGAGAGGTTACAGGGGGTCTTTGGTGGGTAGAGACAAGAGTGTTGAGGCTCCCTGGGAAGAGGAGCCAGCAGTCCTGGTCACCCAGCTCATTAACAGGAGGCTGCTCAGCTTCTATATGTGGATAAGTCAACTTGCTAATTAAGATCCTCTCAGCAAGAGCAGAAAAGAAAGCCTGAGGGGTTTGTGTTCACCTGGTGTCTAAAATTATAAATTAAGTATTATAAATTAAACTGAGAAAATGCCAGAAGTGGAGTGTATAAAAGAATGTCACCTTTGTTGGTATCTTGAGTTTTGGGATATTTATTATTAAAATCAAATATTTGGTTCCCTTTTATGGAGTAATTTGGAAAATACTCTTCTTGTTCTTTAAAATTTTATTTTATAATCACAACAATAAAGGTTGATCTGATGGGACATCTGACCAGAACCCCTAAACATGTAGGCAGAAAATCTTTGTAACTCTACAAATACCATTAGAAGTAAGTACTTTGCATAGTAGAAACAAAGCACAAAGCCATTTAAAAAATTATAAAGACTAATGAGAATTTGGAAAAATTTCCCAGCATAAAAAGAGCTCATAAATCAAAATAAAAATAGATTATACCAATAAAAACATGGACAAATCACATGAGCTGACAACTGAGAAAAGAGAAATACAAATGGTCAGTGAATTCGAGATGGTCAGCCTCATAAATCAATGAAAATTTGCCATCTGTTGGATCAGCAATTTTTTAAAATGACTGTATTAATGATACCTGTCACTTTTGTCCACTTAGGCAAGTTGTCTCAACTGAAGAGCAGGCTAGCATTCTGTATTCAAATTCAATATGTACAAATGTATTTAACCGTGAAATTTTATTCTAGAAATTTATTTTTAAAATGTAAAGGGATAAACAGAAATATAACTATCTCTAAGGAAGCTTACTTCATCATTGTGAAAACAGAAAATTTGAAATGCTTCCAATGGCATTAAGAAGAGGATTAGTATTATAGCATATCTATAGAGTAGAGCATATGTATAAAATGAAATCCTTTACAGGCATTTAAAAACAATGTTATCAGTGAGTATTCATTGAACCTCTGATTAGAAAAGAAAAATCCAAGTTATATCCAAATCATTGGAAAAAACCCTGATGTTGGGAAAGATTGAGGGCAGGAGGAGAGGGGGGTGACAGAGGATGAGATGGTTGGATGGCATCACCGACTCAATGGACATGAGTCTGAGCAAACTCTGGGAGATGGTGAGGGACAGGGAAGCCTGTGTGCTGCAGCCCTCTGGGTCTCAAAGAGTCAGACACGACAACATAGCAATTGAACAACATCAGTGAACATGCATAGTGGGAACCTAAATACATGAATATATGGTGGCCAGGCTGTGTGTAATGATAGAATTCTGACTTTCAGTCTCTGCAGCAAAGGGAGCTCCAACCAACTGGGGATGGCAAGCCAGAACTTCTGCAGCAAATAGCTCAGAACAATGAGGGCTTGGTCCACATGTGTCTGCCAGGTTCCTTTTTTCTTTATCCCCGTTTCTAACTGAACTATCCAGAGAAAGCCAAGTCTGTCCTCCTATCCAGCCACGTAATAGGCCCTGCATCTAGGTAGCCTGCCTGGAGCTTCTCCAGGCCAGTTACCTCCACTCCGCATGCCTGGAACTTTCTTTTCCCCACTATCAGGCATTCCACATTTGCAGCTGCCTCTGAGTCTCTGCCAAATATAAGCGATGACAGCTGAATCCCTTTCTAGAGCAGACTACCAATAAATAACCTCTGTGTGTTCTCATTAAAGTAGTCTTTGATTACTTCCAGAATAACTTACATACTAGTATGTACCTCTTGTGGATGTTCAGTGTGAGCCATGTCTATTCCAGAGTGTATGCATGGGGAAGTATCTGAGAACTAGTCACTAAGATGTTAAACTTGGTTATCTCTGGAAAGTAGGAAGGAGGCTATTTTTAGTTTATAGTATTTTATATTTGAATTTTTTCAGTGAGTGTGCACAATTTATATAAACAGAAATAAAACCATTCTGGTTTACAAAGGAGTTTTTTTCATTATGTGTAGTGTTATTAAATCATTCCATATTTATAATGGAATGCATTTATTTATATATATGGCTCATATAATGTATCTCTATATTTATAAATAGATACACAGTTGATTGGACTTACCCTTTGCTCAATCACTTTTTAAAAAATAATGCCTCATATTGGATATCTTGAAAGTTTTATTCTGATAAATACTCTTTACATATGGAAAATAGACCGGTTGAGAAATATATTTTTAATTATAAAAGTGATTAATGAGTGTTAACCATAAGGGGACTCCTCGATTCAATAGTCTCCATTGTCCAGCCATAACTCAAATAACTATTATCATTCCAGAGCTAGAAAGAAATCCCTCCAGATTAATAGATATAAATCTTTATGGTCATCAATTTCCCCTGAAGTTTGTTTAACAAAGGCCAGAAAGATTAAATTTTTGAATGGGGCATTTCTTCATTTCCGTCAACATCTGGTTATTTATCTTTCTAAATTAAACAAAAACCTGGATTTGACAGAGACTAAACTTTGAATGTGTCCACAGTGCTAACTTTACCCAGCCAATGGGGAAAAGGAAGTGTAAATATATGGCCAATTTCTCAGTCAAGCACAATGCTGTTCTTGATTAACAGTGATGCTATGAGGCCACTCATAGGAGGAGACAGGCTTAATCCATCTTAAAGCAAAGAGTTTCTGCTCTTGCGGTCTCCCCTCATTTCTTAGCATGGCTTTTGACTTTTCATCCATAGCAAGTGAAATGGTGATTGGGACCAGGGCTGGTCACCTGGGAAGGACAGACAGTCATCATGCACATCAGACCTTGCTTTTTCTTCTGTGCTATGTTTTTTTTTTTTTCCATGTCATAGTATTGTTGTGAGGATTAAACATGCACATGCATGCTGTGTAAACATATATATGATTATATAGCATATGTAGGTCTTTCCTGTGGCTCAGTGGTAAAGAATCCACCTGCAATGCAGGAGATGCAGGTTCAATCCTTGGAGTAGGAAGTGGCAACCCATTCCAATATATTCTTGCCTGGAGAATTCCATGGACAGAGGAGCCTGGTGAGCTACAATCTACGGGGTCAAAAGAGAGTCAGACACAACTGAGCAACTAAACAACAGCAGTAGCATATGTATGTTGTTAGAGATATGGATAGAGGTAAATGTCTTTTGTTTAAAACTAAGGTCATTATCTTTCTTTTTCTTTTTTTTTAATTTGAAGAACATCCTTTAAAGACTTTTGGATACCAGGATGGATGAGCATGAAAGTGGTTTAAAAATGACTGTTGTTCAACTCCTGATATAATATCTTGTCATTTTCCTCAGTAGGTAAAAAGTAAAATGCCTTAAATTTTCTCTAGTAAAATATTTCTAATGGATCTCATCCAATACTCGTGAAGTGTTAAGATATGTTGTGTTAACCCTGTCAGAGAGATCTCTGAGACCCTTTATAACCTCTCTTAGCCCAGTTTGTGACTTTTGTCAAAATAGCTCAAGTATTGCTATTGACCTGTTTTTTTTAAGGTAACTCACTGCTCAAACATTCCACCGGCCAAATCTATTCTCTCGATTTATTCCCAGATAAATGCAGTAAACAGGTGTATTATATCAAAATGACAGTGTCTCCCTCATGGGCTGTATCATGCTGATATAGATATTTTTCTATTTTAAAAGCTAATATAAGCTCTTCTCTGGTAAGCACAAAATTCATATGTGAATTAAGCATACATTTGGGGTTAATGTCTTTGAATTATCAGTGGAAGAATATTAAAAAAAAATTAAAACATTTTCTTTTGGAAAGCCATTTCCTGAGTGTGTTAAAATTAATTAGGAAAAACCCAGGAACAAATCAAAGTTAAAGATGGGAGGGAGATTTTATAATGTAAGATCTAAAAGTAAAGTACAGATGAATTAAAAATTGTAAAAATACTCTTATGAGTCAACAGCCATGTAAGAAAAATTAAGCAACTTCTCAAATGAGAATTTTCTCATCTAACTAATAACTAGCTTGTCCTTTCATTAAAAAATCAGATCTCTTATATCTGAAAGTAATGTACTCTAAGGTACATATTCTGAGGTGATTAAGATGTATTACAGTCAAACTGACATTCAGTTTAAGACAATTTTTTGTTCTAATATTAGAAATGTATGTATAACAGTTTGGCATTGTATATTTCCTTTAATGAAAAATGACATTTGAACGGTTTTTGAAAACAGTACTGATGATAAATCTGACAAGCCAGTGTTAAAAAAGTACAGGAATAACAAGTACTTGACTATTCTGCCCTGGATTCACTTATTCCAGCATAAAAGCCTGTTTGTGACTCAGTTTATCATTGATGTAGCACTTTAGCATGCAAACCTAAATGCATACATTTTTTTTCTGTAACAATCTAATTCCTATTTAGATCTTCTACTCTGCCAGGAGTATAGTAACTTACTCTCAATTAACCTCTTTCCCTTAATATATATGTGTACTTTATCCTGGGTTGTGTCTAATCTCTGGGATTTATGTATTAGTAGGGGTTTTCCAGAGAAACATACCAGTAAGACAATAAGGTGTGTGTGTGTGTGTGTGTGTGTGTGTGTGTGTGTGTGTGTGTGTGTGTGTGTGTGTTCTATCTCTAATCTTGGGAAATTTATTTCTGGAGTTGGTTCACGTGATCCAGTTGTTGTTTGGATCTGAAGACCATCTGCTTTCAGAATTCTCTCTCTTCTGGGGACTGCAGTCTTTTTTTTTTTAAGGCCTTTAAGTGATTAGATGAAGCCTACACATATTATGGAGGGTAATCTGCTTTACTCAAGGTCTGCTAATTTAGATATTAATTTCATCTCAACAATACCTTCACAGAAACCCTTATAATAATTAACCAACTAGCTCTGTACTGTGACCAAGCCAAGCTGATACATAAAATGAACCAGCACAGTTTCTTTAGCACCATTGAGGTGGGGAGGTAAGTGTGTGTGTGTGGGACCATCAGTCTGTGTGACATCCACTGAGATAGCCAAGGCCATTACTCTCCTGGTCCTGCTTCCCAGGCCTCTCAGCTGTGTGGTCGCAGGTGGTCCTGGGAGTGCAGCATCAGTCTGTTGCTTCATTAACTGCTAATGCAGAAGACTATCTGCAAAACTCTGTGGCATCATTTGCTGAGATGTGCGAGGGGAGCATTCCCTGATGGAGTCTGTCTCCTTGGAAACAGCCACAAGTGTGGAGCAGCGGAAGCTGATGGGCTTATCCACATCCCCCCTCTCCTCCACTCTCCCTGCACTTCTCAGAGACCGCCTGCCTCCTGCCCACCCAAGACACTTCCCCTGTCTTAATCTGGGTCATTCTTTCACATCTGCATCTAAGTCCTCTTTCTTGTCACTAGTGGTTAGACTTTTTGAACCTCAAAATGTAATTATTATTTTTCTTTATTGTGGTTGTTGCTACTATTTTGTTTTGTTTTTGTTTTTCCAAAGTTTCCCCTTCTTTGGCAATGATGAAAAGAGTAATGAGGAAGAAAAGAATAGAATGTGCTTTTCATTTGTTGATTCCCTAAGGTAAACATACTGTGTTAAGAGGAAGTGAGTTACCAGGGAGATGTCTGTTGTTTTTCCAAACAATATTTCCTTAGCTGATTTCTAGCTACTTAGAAGCTCTCTTATGATTATTAAAACTAGTTTTATAATCCTATTTCTGTTTTCTTGGCCTCTCATAACATGTTAAGGATCAAGTCTTTCTAATGTTGTTTACCCTACACTTGCAATATGCTTGAAGATGCCTATGGTCCTACTCTAAGCAAAGGCAGGCATTTTTTAAGATGTCCACCAGATGTCGCTGTTGACCAGGGAAATGTGTCTATTGCTTGAACTTTGAAACAAACAAGTGTTAATCCTACTTGAATCAGAAGAGGAAAAATGTCAGAAAAAGAAACAGATCTCTAATCCATCCTGAAATTAGACAGAAGTAACAACCCTTCACTTCAAGCCAAGGAGTGATAATCCTTTAGGTACTTCTACATTTTACTTGCACGTTACCCTAAAAACCTGTTAGGTAGACAGGGCAGGGGCTGTTTATGTCTATTTGGTCGCTAAACCATTGGAATCTGGGGTTCTGGACCTTGGTTCTTGGAGGCTTCGTGATCAGAGCACCAGCATCCCTGGATAAGTGCCATTGTCAGTTCCGTCTCCGGTTTCTTCACCTATAAAATAAGAATTTGAATTTGGTAATCTCTCTCGGTTTGAAAATGTAATCCTTGCTTCACAAATAAATTTCAGAAACATGACTTTTTCAAGGTCACTGTTTCTTAGTTTCTGAGTTAGTGCTAGAACTTGGGTCCCAGTTAGTTCCTTAATGCAAGCCAGAGTCCATTGGGACGTGAGGTTTTCCTGAGCTGCCGCTTCTGCAGAAACATGAAAGAGACCTGCTAATGGAGCAAAACTCCTCCTATAGCTGCTTTCCCTTCCTTACTCTTAAGGACATTTATAATAAATAGAACGAGGTAGGATTTATTTTTTTTTCCTTTATTTATTTTTTATAGAAGAATAAGTGCTTTACAGAATTTTGTTGTTTTCTGTCAAACCTCAACATGAATCAGCCATCAGTTCAGTTCATTTGCTCAGTCGCGTCCGACTCTTTGTGACCCCATGGACTGCAATACGCCAGGCCTCCCTGTCCATCACCAACTCCCAGAGTCCACCCAAACTTATGTCCATTGAGTCGGTGATGCCATCCAACCATCTCATCCTCTGTCGCCCCCTTCTTCTCCTGCCCTCAATCTTTCCCAGCATCAGGGTCTTTTCAAATGAGTCAACTCTTCGCATCAGGTGGCCAAAGTATTGGAGTTTCAGCTTCAGCATCAGTCCTTCCAATGAAGATTCAGGACTGATTTCCTTTAGGATTGCCTGGTTGGATCTCCTTGCAGTCCAAGGGACTCTCAAGAGTCTTCTCCAACACCACAGTTTAAAAGCATCAATTCTTCGTTGCTCAGCTTTCTTTATAGTCAAACTCTCACATCCATACATGACCACTGGAAAAACCATAGCCTTGATGAGACGGACCTTTGTTGGCAAAGTAATGTCTCTACTTTTTAATACGCTGTCTAGGTTGGTCATAACCATAAGTACACATATATCCCCTCCCTTTTGAACCTCCCTCCCATCTCCTTCCCCATCCCACTCCTCTAGGTTGATACAGAGCCCCTGTTTGAGTTTCCTGAGCCATACAGCAAATTCCCCTTGGCTATCTATTTTACATATGGTAATGTAAGTTTCCATGTTACTCTTTCCATACATTTTACCCTCTCCTCCCCCTTCCCATGTCTATAAGTCTATTCTTTATGTCTGTTTATTGAAGTACTATTTTTTTTTTTTTTAGCTTTCAGTTTTTTAAGTTTAGGGCTTCCCTGGTGGCTCAGATGGTAAAGAATCTGCCTGCAATGCAGGTAACCTGGGTTTGATCCTTGGGTCAGGAAGATCCCCTGGAGAAGGAAATGGCAACCAACTCCAGTATTCTTGCCTGGGAATCCAATGCACAGAGGAGCCTGGTGAGCTACAGTCCTTGGGGTAGCAAAGGGTCAGACACAACTGAGTGACTAACACTATTTTAAGTTTGGCAAAAATGGCTTGACTTTTCGAAAAATGAGTTTGTGATGAATCAAAATAGAATATGTGTACGGGGGAGAGGGGGTGACAGAGGATGAAGTGGGATGGCATCACCGACTCAACGGACATGAGTTTGTGCACACTCTGGGATATAGTGAAGGACAGGGAAGACTGGCGTGCTGTAGTCCATGGAGTCACAAAGAGTCGGACACGACTGAACAACTGAACAACAACACGAACATATATGAATAATAAAATGAACACACGTTTATTGATCACCCAGCTTTACACAGTAGAATTTGGTTCCTACCTTATTCTACAAAGAAATTCAACCCTTTCTTGTCCACATAAAAATCATATGGACATCTAATTTTACTCCCAAAAGAAGAGTTTCCTTTAACAAAGGCCATTTTCTTCTGATTTTACCCTTTGATTTACTTGTAGCGCATTCATAAGCTTCAGAAGGTAGAGGCTATGGCATCTTCCCTAAGTCTCCATTTCACAGTTTTCATCTCTCTTCTGAAGAAAATCAAGTAGTGTTTAAACTGTACTTTCTTCCAGACTGTAATCCTTATTGTAAATTATAGTAGATGGTGATTCTCATTAATGCCAAAATACAAATTTGTCGACTGAAAAAAAAAAAAGCAGAACCTAAAAGTTGAGAATTACGTTTTACTTGGTGGAATTTCTGAGGACTTCAAGGCCAGGAGACAGCTTCTCTGGTAGCTCTGAGGGGCTGCTCTGAGTACGTAAGTGAGGCTCCCAGGAGTTTTGTTAAAAACCAGGTGGTCAGGATATCAAAAGATTACTATTTATTCAAGAAAACCAGACATCTCAAGTTAATGAATTTAGCACTTTTCTGTGTATGGAAAGGTACACAAATCATTCCTTAAATACACACCTCAGCTCTCTGGGGCTAGTACCCCATGTTTTCCCATCTTGCGTCGACCCAGGGTGTACCACCGGGGGTGTGGCTACGGTGACTGATGGTTTGATGGCTGGCATTCCGCATCTGTCCTGAGTTCTCTCAGGACTCACCATCTGGGGCGGCTGAAATGGGATAGCTTGATGGCTGCAACATCCTTTGTTTACTGATATGGCAGACAACATTTTTTATTCACAAATTGTTTACTTTATTTCTGGGAGAAGCTTGGAGGAGAAAGAAGAGCTGGAGTTCAGAGTGATCCAGAGAGGAGAAAGAGCCCATGAGAGTTTTCCAAGGAGGTGGGCGTTTTGGGGCAAGTTTCTGAAACTGGAGTGTCTACATATAACTTTTAAAATTATCTGCCATGAAGTAACTTCATTCTTTGATTACACATCAACTTTCTGGAGGTGGTCCTGTCGGGGGTGAAGAGACTGGGGCAGTATTGGAGCAAGGCACAGAACAGAGGGAGAGAATTCATACAAAGACAGGAATTTAAACACAAAAGGATGAAGAAAAGTATAACTTCTGCAGGTGTAAGTATATTTGTGCTCAGTCGCGTTGGACTCTTTGCGGCCCCATGGAATGTGGCCCACCAGGCTCCTCTGCCCATGGAACTTTTCAGGCAAGGGTATATGAGTGGGGTGCCATTTCCATCTCCAGGGGATCTTCCTGACCTAGGAATCGAACCCATATCTCCTGCATCTCCTTCATCTCCTTCATTGGCAGTCAGATTCTTTACCTCTAGCGCCACCTGGGAAGCTTGGTCTCAGTAAATTTAGGGTAGTGTCATTAGCCATTTGGGCTTCCCTGGTAGCTCAGTTGTAAAGGATCTGCCTGCAGTGCAGGAGACTCTGGTTTGATTCCTGGGTTGGGAAGATCCACTGGAGAAGGGATAGGCTACCCACTCCAGCATTCTGGCCTGGAGAATTCCTTGTGTAGTCCATGGGGTCACAAAGAGTAGTACACAACTGAGTGACTTTCACTTCACTTATTAGCCATTTGAATTTAAATACTACAAAAATTTACAATTTTTAATTTAAATATTACAAATATTACAAAATTTAAATATTACAAGAAGATTATCTTTACTATGTTAAGAGATTTCACTATGTTGAGCAGTATCTAGAGAGTAGACACTCGACTTTTCTATATGCAAAAGTGTAACATGCTTTTATTGTTTATCTGTGTGTATCCCGTTAACACACACATGAATGATATGATTCAATGAAAACCTTTAGTTTTCTTGGCAATCCTGGAAGGTCAGGGAGCTTCTGATTGATTTAAGCCTGAAGAAAGTAAAAACTGTGCACTTCTCAGCCGCTGGCCATTTCGGCAGCCTCCAAACCAAACATCTCCAGCCCTGTTCCGAGGGGTTAAGAGAAAGTCTGTGCTAGACGTTGAGCAGCAATTATGTTCTTACCGGGAAAATTGCCAGTCATTCCTGGACTCTTACCCTCTCTACAAGGTGCCCAGCTCTTCTGCCTTTGAAATTTATACTTTAATTATACCTCACATTTGACAACATTTTGTGTTTTTCAAAACCCATTTACATAATACTTCCTCTTGAATATTATCCCCATTGCAGACCTAGTTTGCTTGGATAGATATTATCAATTGTGTTTTGCATGTGAGTGTCGACTAAAAAAAAGATGTATAACTTGAGAGTTTTGAGTTTTATCTGGGGCAAAATGAGGACTGCAGCCTGGGAGGCAGCATCTCAGATAGCTGTGAGAGACTGCTCCAAAGCGGCAGTGGGGGAAAGTCAATATATAAGGTTTTGGTGAAGGGTGAGTTCAATGCCATGCATTCATTTTACCAAAGGTTTTTGTTTGTCATGAGATCTGATGGCACCATGGAAGGATTTAGTGCTTCTCCAGATATGAGGAGATGCAAGGATTGAGATCATAAAAGCTGTTCCTAAAAACATCCAACTATCTAAAGACCTGTCCCACCAGATTCCCCAGAGCACAGAGTGCCTCACTCCACCCTGAACTCCCTCAGAGATTGTTGAAGGTCAACTGCTATAGCAGCATGGGGTTCAGCCTCCAAAGAGGCAGATGGCAAACACCTTTGTTGTTCAGTAGTTGGCAATGCCCTTGGTAAGTGACATGACATGAGTGAGAGTAAAAGTATTAGTTGCTCAGTCAAGTCCAACTCTGTGACCCTATGGACTGTCGGTGGAATTCTCCAGGCAAGAATTCTGGAGTGGGTAGCTATTCCCTTCTATATGGGGTCTTCCTGACCCAGGGATCAAACCCAGGTCTCTTGCATTGCAGGCAGATTCTTGACTATCTGAGCCACCAGAGAAGCCTGACAATCCAGGATAAATAAGGTAAAATTCCTTGCTCAAGGTCACATGGAGCTCAGAGAAAACCTGTATTTCCTTTCTCAAATGCTGAGTGTCCATATGCAGGGAGCACTTTCTATCTGTAAATATAACCTTCACTTCGTTGTTGATAGTCTAAATCCCAAATTAGAGCCAAGCTGTTTCCCCCTCTGTACCCTCTGTAGGTTCTTACCAGGAATGGTATTGGATTCCTGATCTCTGAAGGAGAAGATTTAACTTCAGGACCAGGGACCAGGCTTGATTGCTCAAGAGGTTTTGTGTAGCAGAGTTTTGTTAAAGTATTAAAAGGGACAGGGCAAGCTTCTGACATAGACATCAGAAGGGGGATGGAGAGTGCCCCCTGACGCCCCCCCCCCCCCCCCCGCTAATCGTTAGCGAGGAAGTTGTATACTTTTTAAATTAGTTATTAAAATAAATCAAAAGAATGTCTCAAGGTTGTAAATATTTTACCAGACCCACTCCCACAGTTTACATTTTAAGATAATAGGATTAGAACTTAACAATAGAAAGATCTTACCAGATACACTCCCATCACATACATTTTAAGATATCAGGATTAGTCAGAAGGAGAAACTGTCCTCAAGCAGGACACATTGTTGTTATATAATCCTTAGTACAGAGTTAAACTGAGTTGTTGGTTGTGTAATCATCAGAAAAAAAAGTTTTATAAAGGAAAAAAAGTTTTATGTGACTAAGACTAAGGAATGTAGAGAAAAAAAAGACATTTGTCCTCTCCTCCTCCTTGAGAGCCTTGGCCCCCTCTCTCCTCCTCGGGAGCCCTAGACCCCTCTCTCTTCCTCGGGGACCCCGGACTTCACATCAACCTGCCTAGGAATTGACTTTCTCACTCTTCTTGCTCTTGTCAGTTTCTCTTTCTAACCTGGGAAATACACTCCAGGGAAGTTAGAATCAAATGATGAATTAGTTGTTTCTGCAAAATGAATGGTGAAATTTGTGATGGGACTTTGAGCCCACCTTCCAAGTTTCCTCTTTAAATAGAAACTTCAGGATCATTAGTCACAGAGTTGCACAATGTATCACAGATTCAGGTCCATGTGAAATAATTCAACATTTCTCCAAGTGTCATGGGCTTAGATTGAATTTCCGGATGTTCATCTAAGAGGCCGGCTTGGAGCTTACTTCTCTACAGTTTGCCTTACACTGATGCCAGGAGCAGATTAAAGATGTCCATTCCCAAATAAAGCATGTCAGGTTGGATTGCAAGCTCAAGTTGTATCTTTGAAAGGCAACGCTTTAACTCCTGCTTCTTTAGGGCCCTCACTACTGGTGCAGCCTGGAAAGAAACAAAACCACAGTCGCTTCATTGATGATACATTTGGTGGTGCGTGTGTACTCAGTCGTGTCTGACTCTGTGCGACCCCAGGGACTGTAGCCCACTAGGCTCCTCTGTCCATGGAATTCTGCAGGTAGGAATACTGGAATGAGTTGCCATTTCCTCCAGGGGATCTTCCAGACCTAGGGATTGAACTCAAGTCGTCTGTGTCTTCTGCATTGGAAGGAGGATTCTTTAGCATTGAGCCACCTGGGGAGCTGCATTTGGTGGTAGTTCATCATAATGATTCCAAACACTTTTCCAGACCCTTAAAGTTTTCCATAACACATTCATTTACTTTGAACTCTCTTTTCTTCTTCATAAGCGTTTCTGTATGAGATGTGGGTGATCTCATTATGCAAGAGACCAAATAGCTTGTAAAGGCAATGTGGATGGTGATTGGATCTTTGACCTCTGTCCTTCCGTTCAGTGGTTTCTTTGTTTGTTTTTATTACACGTGAGCCCACTTCTTGGAATAAGGTACCACTGCTAAGATAATATTGTAGTAAAATATTTTGGTTATCAGTTTTGGCAGAAACTGTGCTAAGCTTTGATATATTAAGTGTCTAGAACTGTGCTAAGAACCTCATATAAGGATCAATGAAAGATGTACTATTTCCCTTTATATATTGTATATATATTACTTTTTAAATTCAGGTATTTATAATATAACCTTAAGTATTTGGTTTGTGTGTTTTATTATTATTTTTTTGGTTTGTTGTGTTTTGACAGTTATATATATCCATGTGACCATCACCTCAAAACATGTAAAATATGTTCACCATTCCAGAACGTTATCCCTTGCTCCTTTGCAGTCAGTCTGTAGCCTGCCTCCTACTCACAACCCCAGAGGAACTGTATGACATCTCTGTTACCTTAGACGTTCTTAGCTTTCATATAATTATAACCATGTATCATGTGCTCTTTTGTGTTACTCTTCTTTCACTCATTGTAGTATTTTCTGACATCATTCAGTGCTGTACTGGGGCTTCCCAGGTGGCTCAGTGATAAAGAGCCCACTTGCCAGTGCAGGAGATTGGGGTTTGATCCCTGGGTCAGGAAGATCCCTTTGAGAAGGAAATGGTGACCCACTCCAGTATTCTTTCCCAGGAAATCCCATGGACAGAGGAGCCTGACAAGCTACAGTCCATGAAGTCGCTGAGAGTTGGACATGACTTAGCAACTAAACAACAGCTACAGCAACAACAGTGTTGTTCTGTGTATCTGTAATTTGTTCCTTTTAATTGATAAGGAGTATTCCATTGTATTACTGTACCATACTTTATTCAGTCTCCTGTTGATAAACATTTGGGCTGTTTGCATTTCTGGCTAGTATGAATAAAGCTTCCTTGAAAATTCCTGTACAAATATTTCTGTAGATATATGTTTTCATGTCTTTTCAGTAAGTAGCTAGGATTGGGATTTTTGGATGACAGGGGAAGTGTATGTTTAACTTTATAAGAAGATGACATTTTCCCATTTTTCATCTCTACCAGTAACAGTGTGTGAGAGTTCTGGTGGCTGCAAATTTGATAATGTAATTTGATTTTAACTCTCCTATAGTTTGTGAAATGGTGTCTTCTTGAGGTTTTACTTTTCATTTTGCTGATGATTAATGATGTTGAGCATCTTTTCAGGATATGGTGGCCATTTATTTTCTTTTGCAAACTGCGTGTTTAAGAATTTTGCCAAGTTTTTCACTTTTAAAAAATTATTGGTTAAAAAAATTCTTTATATATTTATATTTGCATTATTTGTCAGCTATGTTATATTTTTTTCCTAAATTATGCCTTCCTATTTTTTAAAATGGTATCTTTTCATGAACATAATTTTTAAAGTTTGGTAAGGTCCAGTTTATAATTTTTTTCTTTTATGATTAGAGCTTCTACAGTCTTGTTTAAAGTATGCTTTGTTAACTGCAAGTTTGTGAAAGTACTCTCCAAAGTGTTTTTTAGAAGGTTTATGATTCTTACCTATTTATGTTTAGGTTCATGGTCTAATATAAATTGCCTTTTGTATGTTGAATAAGGAAGGGATGTTTTCATTTTTTTTTCATATTAGTATATTTGTTTATTTCAGTGCTGTTAAGAAGATACTACTTTGCCTGTTAAATTGTTGTGCTTCCTTTCTCAAATACCATCCGAGGTTATATGTGAAGATCTCTTTATGAGCTTTCTGTTTTGTTCCATTGATTTTTATCTGTCCATCCTATGAGAATCCCAGACTGTCTTGAATACTGTATTATTATAGCGACTCTTGACATCAGGTGATGGTGTAAATTCTTCAACTTGGCTTTTGCTTTGCAGAACAAGGTCTACATACCTTGAATTTCCATATAAATTTTCAAATCAACTTGTAAATTTCTAAAAAAAAAGTGCTGATCATTTGATTGTGTTAAATCTATAGAGAACGTGGGAAAAGAATGGGCATCTTAACAGCATTGTGCTCTTCAGTGCCTCAGCACCAAATAAGTATCTATTTATACCAATTTTTCTCAGCAGTCTTTCCTAGTTTTCAGTGTAGACATTTAAAAAATGTTACTGTAAATTATATATAATTTTACATTGTACTTCCTGATGATTTCATTGCTAGTGTATTGAAATACAATTATGTTGCATATTGATACTATGTCTTGTATATTGGCTGTTCAGTGAATCTACCTCAACTGCTAAATATAACGCTACCTATAGGTTTTCATGGATGGCCTTTAACAGACTGAGGATCCCTTTTATTTTTATTTTTCTGAGAGATTTAAAAAAATCTCGAATGGATACTATTGTTAATTTTTAATGCATACCTTGAGATATGTATGTGGTTTATCTCAATTCTGTTAATATCATAACACATTATTATTGTATGTTAACATGTGTGTGTGTGCACTCAGTCCTATCCAGCTCATTTTGACCCCATAGACTGTAGCTCACCAGGCTCCTCTGTGCATGGGATTTTCCTAGCAAGAATACTAGAATGGGTTGCCATTTCCTTCTCCAGGGGATCTTCCTGACCCAGAGCTCGAATCTGCATCTGGCATTGACAGGCAGATTTTTTTAGCACTGTGCCACCTGGGAAGCCCATATGTTAACATAATATACATTAACATATGTCATGGACATGGACTGCTTTCATATGTTAAAAGATGTTTTACATTCCATTTGCATTTACACTCCATTTACATCAGCATTTTTAACAAATTAATGGATTTAATTTGCTAATTTTCTTAAATTTTTTTTCTTTTCTAATAATTTTATTTATTTATGTATTTTTGGCTATGCTGGGTCTTCACTGCTGCATGGGCTTTTCTGTAGTTGCAGTGAGTGAGGGCTACTCTCTAGTTGCCATCCAGATGCACAGGCTTCTCATTGTGGTGGCTTCTCTTGTTGCGGAGAGCAGACTCTAGGGCGTGCGGGATTCACTGCTTGCAACACATGGGTTCAGTGGTTTCTGCTCCTGGACTCTAGAGCACAGGCTCAATAGTCATGGTGCACAGGCTTAGTTGCCCCATGGCATGTGGGATCTTCTCGAATCAGGGATCAAACCCATGACTCCTGCATTGACAGGTGGATTCTTAACCATTGACCACCAGGGAAGCCATTAAAGGTTTTACTTTTATGCTCCTGAGGGCCATTTAGTGGTAACTTTGTTTCTTGTGTTATCATTGTAAGTTTTTTGTCCCGCACTGGACAGGGGAGTCCTGATTCTGAGCAGGGGTCTCTCTCAGCTCTCCTGCCTTGTCTCAGCCTTTGGTACAGTCGCCCCTACACCTGGTGAAAGCCTGCGGGATGGGGTCGGCAGATGGGTGAAGACTTCATGTGTGATTGAGGAGCCTTGGAATTGTAACCTGGCCAGAAATCCCACGTGTGGCCCTGACATGTTCCTGGAAGTGTGGCTACGGTTTCTTTTCGCCACTCTGTGAGGGATGAAAATACACAGGTCTCTCTTCTCCTCAGAAAGGCTCATCACTTACTGGAATTTAGTTCACTTAGATTTCCTTGTATCCTCAACTCTTGAATGGTTTCTAAACACTATAGAGTTTTACTGTATCCAGCTAGTTCTTACTATTAGGGTGGGAGTAATGGTGTCATTGATTTTCTGCTTTCTGTCCAGAGGCCAATTCAGAATGCACTTCTATTATCTCTATATTATGAATGGAGAAATGGCTTCAAGGTCTCACAGCTTGGAATTTTTTAAACTTATATCTGTAATTTAGTTCTTTTCTGATCTCATTACTCGTGTTCTTAACAAATTACAGAGTCTATATTTACCACTTTCCATTTAGAAAAATGAATAACATTTTTTTTTGGCAGAACTTACACTATTTTTACCCTTTCCTGAAGCATAACTTTAATGCCAGCCAAAGATTTTCTATATTAGATCTACTTTGATCTTCATTGATCTACCAAGAATTTGAAGGAATATTTACAGATGATACTGCTTACTCTCTGTAGGATACAAGTGTGGAGAAAAATCAGCAGGTACTCTATGTGCACCTCTTTGAATAAATTGAGCTTTTGCTCAAAATGAAATATGAGCCTCTAACCTGTGAATTTTGAAGGGAAGAAAAATCTCATGTATTCACTGCCAGGAGGTTGCAGTGTCCAGGACATGAGTCTGTATATTCTCGGGGAAAAAAAAAAAGGGAAAATATTTGTTCAAATGTAATAAACAGTAAAACACAACTCGAGAGTATTTTGCAGGAACAAAATAATTAATGTAGAAGACAGCATGTTGTAAGTAGAGGGAAGGTTGCCTATTTTTGCCTTTCTCTTGTGGTCTCTGGGAGAAGCAGGAGGAAGGTGGTGGGTTTCTTCTCATTTTAATGGACCCCCAAGTGCAAATACTTTGGCTGGATCACTGGAGCCAGCTCTTCTTTTCCTGGCAGCCAGCTCACCAACTGTAGCCCTCTGTCCTCAGAAATAGGCTTTCTGACACCCTGTCTCCTGTGTGTGAAGTCTAAGGTGATTGTTTTGGTTTTCTGAATTTCAGGCAAGACCTGAGTCTGGAAAATGAGACTTTCTTTTGGAAAGGCTAGGTTGGAGGCTGGAAAAAAATTTAGAGAATTCTAAGCAGAGACAGTGACAGATTTTATTTTCTTGGGCTCCAAAATCACTGAGAACATTGACTGAAGCCATGAAATTAAAAGATGCTTCCTCATTGGAAGAAAAGCTATGTCAAACCTAGACAACATGTTAAAAAGCAGAGACATCACTTTGCTGACAGAGGTGCATATAGTCAAAGCTATGGTTTTTCCAATAGTCATGTATAGATGTGAGAGTTGGACCATAAAGAAGGCTGAGCATGAAACAATTGATGTTTTTAAACTGTGGTGCTGGAGAAAACTCTTGAGAGTCCCTTGGACAGCAAGGAGATCATATCAGTGAATTCTAAAGGAAATCAACCCTGAATATTCATTGGAAGGAGTGATGCTGTGAAAGACTGAAGGCAGAAGGAGAAGGGGATATCAGAGGATGAGATGGTTGGAAGGCATCACCGACTCAATGGATATGAGTTTGAGCAAATTCTGGGAGATAATGAAGGACAAGGAAGCCTGGTGTGCTCTGTTCATAAGGTCACAAAGAGCTGGACATGACTTAGCAGCTGAACAACAACCACAAGGCAGCTAGGGGAACACAAAATTGACTTCAATAGGAAAGAGCTGGAGAGATTGTAATTTAAAGTGAATATATGCTGTAAAGTTTATCTTCTTTACAATTTGTCCTATGCCTACAGTTGTGATTAGAATAAAGATTCAGTGTATTTTTATTGGCCATCATGTAGAAATTCCTTTAGGTCTGAGTAGTTGAGATTTAAAAAAGATTCTTCTGTGTATTTAGCCAGCAGCCTGTCATTACATAAGATATGCCAGACCTTTTCACCCTGGGCCTCAAAATGCATGTTCTTTTGTGAGTGAAAAACCCACTTCAACATAAAGAAAACACAAAATGAAACTATTCAGATTACATGCTCTAGAAGCTTGGGGAGGGGAAAATAGATATTTTATCTTTTCAGAGAAGGAAATTGGAAAGTCATTCAAACAAATGAAAGTTGAGCGGCGTTTGAAACTGTAAGTACTTAATACAGATGCAAGAAACAGAGGGAGCTTCCAGATAAAGGGAACAAGACCTCCTCACCCGGATGCTCAAGTAAAGGGACAGTTGGACAAAGGTCTGGGTGAGCCCAGAGACACAGAGAGGTTCAGTGCAGTTGAGTGCAGGGCTCTGAGGGCTGGATGAAGTCAGGCAGTGAAACGATTCCTAGGTGTTGAACTGTGTTCTGTAGATGGCAGAGGTCACTGGAGGAATGGATGTAAGCTGTTACTGGAGAAACTGAAATTTCCCAGATATCGTACAGTAGAAAAAATATTCATATAATTAGAACATCTCAGAGCAACAAGGGTGACTCTGCATCCCGGCCTTTGAGTTGGAGAGAAACACTGGGATATGTTTGAAGAACCCCTTTTTCTTTTCATTGAAGTGTGTTTGACACATGGAATGAAGTATGTTTACGATGTACAGCATGTTGATTTGATACATTTATATTGTGATGTGATTGCTATTGGGCTTCCCTCATAGCTCAGTTGGTAAATAATCCACCTGCAATGCAGGAGACCCCAGTTCAATTCCTGGGTCGGGAAGATCCGCTCGAGAAGGGTTAGGCTACCCAATCCAGTACTCTGGCCTGGAGAATTCCATGGACTTTATAGTGCATGGGGTCGCA
Source organism: Okapia johnstoni (assembly GCA_024291935.2). Lineage (NCBI taxonomy): Eukaryota > Metazoa > Chordata > Mammalia > Artiodactyla > Giraffidae > Okapia > Okapia johnstoni. Next base: position 58,187,802 of record CM044322.1, read on the forward strand.
AAGAGTTGGACACGACTGAGCGACTCTCACTCACTCACTCATGATTGCTATTGTAGCCATAGTACTGTCACATAATTATAGTTTCTTTTTTGGTTTCAGAATAACTAAGATCTAATCTCTTAGCAAGTTTAAGGGTTATAAGGCAGTATTGTTGCCTGTATTTATTATACTCTCTGTTAGATTCCCTTTCTAAAATGTACACCAGCAGTGCCTGTATAATTTTTGTATCTTTGCTCTTCTTTCTCTCTCTCTCCCTATCTCTGTCATTGTCTCTCTCTGTCTCTATCAAGAGAAAGAGCCTTTAAAGGAGGACCCATCTTTGTAGGCATGGCCACTGGCACTGTCCCCTTTTTGGCATAGTCCTGCCTGATAGTCTTGTGGTAATTTTGATCATTTAAATGTGGACTCTCTCTTCAGTAACTTTTACAAAACTCAAGAGCTGCAGGTATAATAGAATAGAGGCTATGGGTGCAGACCCTGGAGTTGTCTGAAAAAAGCACAACCTGAAAGTTGAGAATTGTATCTCATTTGGCAGACATACTGAGGACTCAAGCCTGGGAGACAGCCTCTTTAATTACTCTGAGGGAGCGTTCCCAAGAGGTCAGGGAGGAGCCAGGATATACAGGAGTTTTTTTGGAAAAAAAAAAAAAAAAAAGTAGAAATCAGGTAGTCAGAACTTCAAAATTTACTGTTAATTAAAGAAAAACACAGCTTCCCAGGTGGCATTAGTGGTAAAAATCTACCTGCTGATGCAGGAGATGTAGGTTCTGTCCTTGGGTTGGGAAGATCCATTGGAAAAGAAAGTGGCAACCCACTCCAATATTCTTGCCTGGAAAATCCCACAGACAGAGCAGCCTGGTGCGCTACAGTCTGTGGGATCACAAAGAGTCAGACACGACTGAATATGCATGCATATAAAGAAAAACAGACTTCTCAAGTTAATGAATTTAGCACTTTTCTGTACATGGGAAGATGCAAGAGTCTGGGCTCATTAAGATCAGTCCTTCAATAGGCACCTTAACTGAAAATAGGGTCCTGTTTTCCTCCAGCCTGAATTACCCTCAGGGTGCACAGTCCAGGCGGCTGCAGCAGCTGACGGCTTGATGGCTGCAACACCTTCTGTTTATTGGTCTGGTAGGCCATGATCTTCAGCTTTGTACACAGAGTCAATGAGAAAAGGTTATACCAGCCCATCTCGGGCTGGCAAGCACTTTAGAGGCTTAGGTAACCTGTTAGAATCATTGTTTTGATTTATGACATGTCAAAAAAAAATGAAGGCATTTCATTTGTGATTAATTCTAGGAGACATACAAGGCAAACAAAGGTGCTGTGATTATATCCTAGCTAGATAAAAGAAAATAACTTCATCCTTTGACATTGAAAACAAATTGAGAAAAGGGAACACGTGCTGCATTTCTGTTACCCATTGGGAACATCCCTAGTCCCCTAAGGCAGGTGAGTGCACAGATCCACCTCTTCAATGGAGGTTCATTCTCTTCTCTCTTTCTCTCTTATTCTCTACTGTCTTTGTTATACGTGAAGATCTCTTTATGTAAACTTTTCCTTTGCTTTGGCAGCGATGGAACAACTTTCCACATTGAAAAATATTAAAACTCATTTTAGTAATTTAAAGACCTTAAGAAATCATAAACAGACACCACCCAGGTTCTGTAGATGAACTGTCTGCCATAAATGCAGCATGAACTAGATCAGGGTTTCACATCACAGGTAGGCAGGGCCAGAATGTAATTTTCTGCTGGGTTTGGTTTGTTTCTGTATCTCTCTACTCTTGTTTTTTACTTTGTGCTATGTGTTTTCTTTTTAAGATTTTATTTATTTATTTGACTGTGCCTGGTCTTAGTTGCAGCATGCGGGATCTTTAGTTGCGGGAGGCAAACTCTTAGTTGCGATATTCAGGGGATCTAGTTCCCTGACCAGGGATGGAACCTGGGCCCCCTACATGGAGAGTGCAGAGTCTTAGCCACTGGACCACCATGGAAATTCTTGTGCTTCCTTTGCCACCGATTTCAGTTACGTATTCTGAGATAACCTGGGCTCTTCTAGGCCCTATGGAGATGGACTAGTGGGAGATGTCATGGTATATCAGATAGTCCTTTAGTGCTGAAAAACCCTGATGTTTTGGAAACTCATGTATAAAATTGAGATGGCAAATGACTTCCTGAAACTGGCTGATAACCTTTGGAAAATAAACTCAGTGAACAGTATATATTATAATTCATGCTTAAAGAAATCTAACCCTTTTTAGTTCACATCTTCCCCTTTCTCTTTTTCTCTTCTTTCCCTCCATGGAAGGTACATTTATGTATCTGAGACATATCACTCAGTGTGAACATTATTTGGCTTGGTTGGCAGAATATTTGACAAGGCATCATAGCATATGAATTTTTTATTTTAAATACCAGTTTCAGTATATAAATTAGAAGTAAAAATATGATGTAGTAAACTCTTACAAATTAATTGCTGTGCTGTCATTTAAAGTGGGCCATTACCTAAATTGGTCTGTTTTACTTTTTCATACAGATGGCCTTTTATATTATTTAATGTTTTCTTATACAATGAAATTTGAAGAGAGTAGACTCAACAATAAGACTAGAGAAGAGCAGTGTTGGGACAAAAATGGGACAAAATAGCAGACGTAACAAAATAAAGTGAAGAACAGAATACAGGATTTTATGGGGGAAAGTCTGTGTCCTGATGCAGAAAACACCAAGGGGTACATAAAATTAAGTGTGTAACATACACACAATGGAATGTTACTCAGCTTTAGAAAGGAACATATTTGAGTCTGTTCTAGTGAGTGGATGAACCTAGAGCCTATTATACAGAGTGAACTAAGTCAGAAAGAGAAAGACAAATATCGTATATCAACACATATATATGGAAGCTAGAAAGATGGTACTGATGATCTGACATGCAGGGCAGCAAAGGAGGTACAGACATAAAGAATAGACTTTTGGACTCAGTGGGAGAAGGAGAGGGTGGGATGATTTGAGAGAGGAGCACTGAAACATATACATTACCATTTATAAAATAGATAGCCAGTGGGAGTTTGTGTGACACAGGGGACCCAAAGTCGGTGCTCTGTGACAACCTAGAGGGATGAGGGAGAGGGAAATGCGAGGGTGAAAGGGGGATTCAGGAGATAGGGGGCATATATATGTGTGTGGCCAATTCATGTTGATGTATGGCAAAAACCATCCCAATATTATAAAGAAAGTATCCTCCAATTAAAATTTAGAAAAAAGAAAAAAAAATTAAATGTGCATCTCCTGAATTAACAGACAAAACCTTGGCAACAATATCTTATAGTTGCCTATATTGAGATTCCTTTCATAGGGCTCCAAAGATATTTCACATGGACCACTAAACTTTGTGCAGGCTTTTCAGTATCAGCAAAATGGAGATGAATTAGAAAGCATTCATGAGCAGAGAGACGGATAAGAGCCTGTGGAGTTTACACGTTAGGAAACATAATTGAGTGAAAAATATGGTTTAACTCATCACTGCTGTGAAACAGGGCCTCTAAGAATGTGATAACCCAGGCCCATGGCGTTTCATGAGTGTGTTAGGAGCCCTGTGGGATGGACAGGCTTCCCCATCTTACGAACAGAGGGGTCCTAACTAGACAGCAGTGATGTGTGTTGGCCTTCAGGCTTCTGTGAGAGTGACTGGAGTCGTTCAGGCTAGATTCTCAGCCTTATAGGAGAGGCGGTTTCTTGAGGATGTCGGCACCAAGCTAGAGGAGATTCCTGGCAATGCCATGGAGCACCAGAGACTCTTTATGTGAGTGAATCCACGCTGGATTGGCCAGGGAATCTCTCCAAGAGTGTCATGTTCCCCAGTGTAGGAAGTTGGAAACCTGAGGTTATGTTGTGGTGACCAGGGAGCTGCAGTAACTCGTGTCATCTTTTTTTTTCAAAAATTAATTTATTTCTGGCTTGGCTGAGTCTTTGTTGCTACTCAGGCTTTTCTCCAGTTGCAGCGAGAGGCTTTTCTGTCTAGTTGTGGGGTGAGGGCTTCTCACTGTGGTGGCTTCTCTTGTTGCAGAGCATGGGCTCTAGGGTGTATGGGCTTTAGAGCACAGGCTCAATAGTTGTGGCACACAGCCTTAGTTGCTCTGCGGCATTTGGGATCCTCCCAGATCAGGGATCAAATCCATGTCTCCTGTATTGGCAGGGAGATTCTTTACCACAGAGCCACCAGGGAAACATCCTCGTGTCATCATTTTAATACCATCTTGCAAATCAGTGACTCAGAAGCCAGACTGTAATTCCCCCCAGGGACTCTGATGAGGGTAGCAGAGACTTTCCTCAGCAAGGAGCATAAAGGGCTGTTATATCTGCAGTCATAATGACAGACTTGAGAGGGGTGTGAGTTACAACTAATGTGGAGGAAGTTGAAATATAGAAGCACAGTGGGGGTGACATTGGTTGTGACACAGGGCAACTCAGTAGTGTTCTTTCAGTTTAGTTCAGTCACTCAGTCTTGTCCGACTCTTAGCAACCCCATGAACCGCAGCACGCCAGGCCTCCCTGTCCATCACCAACTTCCGGAGTCTACCCAAACTCATGTCCATTGAGTTGGTGATGCCATCCAACTATCTCATCCTATGTCATCCCCTTCTCCTCTTGCCCTCAATCTTTCCCAGCATCAGGGACTTTTCAAATGAGTCAGCTCTTCACATCCGGTGGCCAAGGTATTGGAGTTTCAGCTTCAGCATCAGTCCTTCCAATGAATATTCAGGACTGATCTCCTTTAGGATGGACTGGTTGGATCTCCTTGCAGTCCAAGGGACTCTCAAGAGTCTTCTCCAATACCACAGTTCGGTCCCTGTCTGTTCTAGAACTGGGGGAATTTGGAAGCAAATGTATCGGTGCAAACTACTCTTCCTTTTGAAACTTAAGACTGGTGGTAGTCTTGACATGGGTGGGACTGGAAGCTACCACCCTTTTGGGTGTTAAGAAAAATGACACAGAAACTCTCGGAAAAGTTAACTGATCAGTAGGTCAAGAATGACACTGTCTGACTTTGGTGTACACAGTATGAAAACTCAGTTTGGCACCTCTTACATCCGAATATACCTGAAGCAGGACTTTGTCTTCCAGGTGACAGTTTTGGCAAATCTCTAAGAGATTATAAGGAATAATGACAAAGACTCCTGTACCAGATACACAGTGTAGTGAGCAGGAGGTGATCACAGAAGCACATGTTAGTCTGCAGTGGGGTGTGTTTAAGCACCTTAGGATCAAATCTGTGGTTCCTATCTCTAGACACTTTTCACTGTTTAATGTCATTTCATTTTCTGAAATGCAGTCGTCGTATTATTGTATAAAAGCTACAGAGAAATATTGGTTATTTTTATAATTCTACCTTTTAAAAAATAATGTATTTATTTTAATTGGAGGATAATTACAATATTGTGATGGTTTTTGCCGTACATCAACATGAATCAGCCACAGGCATACGTGTGTCCCCCCATCCTGAATCCCCCTCCCAACTCCCTCCTACAGTTCTACTTCTTAATATTAGTGTGTATGTTTGCATTATGTCATATATGGAGAGGTGTTTGACATGTTTTACTATACAGAATGGTAGTTATCACAGCCTTTATTTTCACGTATAGCTCCAAATTATAGTGTGTTTTTTTGTATGTGTGGATCTGTGGTTGTAGACAGTGATGATCTTTACACAGGCTGAATCATGATGCAACTAATTGAAATATAGGTTTTGTGTAAAAAATAAAAACAAATATTGATGCGATGTTTTCCAGTTGCAGGTGCTCTGATATTTGTCTGTCCACAACTAGGCAGACCGAGGATGTAGAAATTGTTGCTGGATCTAGGGATCCCATTTATGCTATTAAGTGTGTATCACTACTATCTCCTACACACCAACAAAGAGGAAATACATGCTATTCCTGCACGTAAAGCAGCAGCTGGACACTCATAGTCAGGAGAAAAGTTTTAGAAGCTAATGCAGGGGAATATGGAGGGAACAGGATAGTTGGTCATTTCAGAAACAAGAAAAGGAGGGATGGGAGCATGAAGGTTATAGATTAATACTTTAAATACCTTTTCCCCGAAGCAGAACATATAAAAGGGGATGATGAGAAGATGAAACTTGGCTCTTCACAGATGTGCCAGTTCCACTGATAGGAGTAAAGGATTTTGTTGACTGGTGCGAGGCTTAAAGAACACTTATTGGTTCTTGTGCTTTCTGTGGAGAATTTCTCTGGAACCTATTTTGAAATCTAAAAAACATTTTATGAGAAAAATAAGGAAAAATGTCAAGGTCTTCAGCAACGTGGCTTGAAAGATACTGGTTTATAAATAATATTACAGATGGAGTATTTGCGAGGTTGAAAATAGATTCTTATTAAGTTATCCTAATGGATAACAGGAGAAATTGAAGCCATTATAAAGCAATATATTTAAAGACGATTCAGGGTTTCAGCTGACCTTAGCAAGGCAGTTGCAAACAGCTTCAGAGATAATCTTTCTATATGTTTCTTGGAGGGGGAGGTGAGCTATGAGGGAAGATTCATCGTTGACTGAAAAAGGATTCATTCTTGGCAGTGAACCAGCATCTTAGATCAAAGAAAACGAGATCATGCTGGGGAAAAAGAGCTATGTTCCCCAGAGGGCACTGCAACTTTATCTTCATCGTCTTATTGATTTCACCAAGAAAGATAAAGAAAACACCTTATCAGCAGTCAATCTGGGGTGATGGAAATCTTGACCTTTATTATATAATTTTCTGTACTTGTCTATAATTGCAAAATTTAAAAAACAGAATGTATAGTTGATTAAAACAGAATCATGATACAAGAATCTCTTACATTTTACACCTACACTTGGTGTGTGTATGAGTATAAAAAAGTGTCAGAACGGATCTTCCCTGGCGGTCCATTGCAGGAGATGCAGGTTCGATCCCTGCTTAGGGAACTAAGACCCCATGTGCTGCCCAGAGCAGCCAGAAAGAAAAAAAGAAAAAAGACAATGTGCAAATGAAAGCCATAGATAAGGAGGTACCATCCCATGTTTTGTCATGTTTTCTGCCACCTGAAATGATCGCTACACATTGCCAGGTTCTGTTTTTCCTGTGTGACCCTTATACTTAGCCGAGCCTTTGATAATGAAACAGAAGCGGAGCCGATAGTGCTCTTGGACCACGTCCTGCGTGCTGGGCCATGTGTGTCACCTGGGCCAGGACAGGTGGGAGGCAGATGGCCTGGTGGGTCTAGGTGGCCGGCCGGAGCCAGCTTGCCTTCGAAGTCTGGCTTGGCTCCCAGCTGGCTGTGTGTTGAGAAGGTTACTTCCTGTTCTGCACCTCAATTCCTCATCTGTACAGTGTGGGGGGAAAAAGAGTGGCTGCCTTTTAAATTCTGAAGCTGAAATCACAGTGAAGAGGAAAGGTGTTAATATGTGTTTAGTACAAAGGGAAGGGGGTCTGACTCATTATAAGTGTTCAGTAAAAACTATCATTATGTAGTAGAGACTCCTGTTCTCAAGGCATCTAACATCTCCTATGTTTCACAGTCCTTTGTACATGGAAACCTTTTACACAGAAAAGACCCTACATTCTTTAAACTATAAAATCTCAGGAGGAAATTTCTCCTAGATGAGCTCCTTTGAGAAACTCAGCATCTTGGTTAAAAATGAAAATGGAAAAAAAAAATTTTTTTTAAAAGAGCTCAAGATCATAAGGAAATTAATGACATTAAAGAGCATTAAGAAACATACTAATCTGATACATGGCAGAAAGTATTAGCATCATGGTCTGGGAAAAGGACAAAGCTAATGGAATGAATATTCATTAAACATTTAAAGAGCTTTCTATTCTTCAGAACATTTGTCCATGAGAAAGAACAGTCTGTGTTTCTTTTTAATGTCATTTGAAAGAAGGGAAGGGAAAAATACGTTTGAATGAAGAAGAGAGAAATGACATTTGAGCTGGTTTTGATTTAAGGGGGGGAAATTGAAAAAAAAATTCTTTAAACCAAATCAGCAACCACCTCCCTTCCTCTACATGACACACACAGAGTGGTGAAGCCCTGCCTTTCCTCTTGGACGTGGTCTACCGTGGGGTAAATTACCTAATGAACACCCCCCCTTTTTTTTTTTAACTGGCAAAGGTCGTATAGTCTTGAAATATATCTCAGTCACTCTATTCATCAGGCTTCTAATGTCCTCCTATGGACATCAGTGGAGAAGGCAATGGCAGCCCACTCCAGTATTCTTGCCTGGAAAATCCCAGGTAGGCTGCAGTCCATGGGGTCGCTACGAGTTGGACACGACTGAGTGACTTCACTTTCACTTTTCACTTTCATGCATTGGAGAAGGAAATGGCAACCCACTCCAGTGTTCTTGTCTGGAGAATCCCAGGGACGGGGGAGCCTGGTGGGCCTCTGTCTATGGGGTCACACAGAGTCGGACATGACTGAAGCAACTTAGCAGCAGCAGCAGCAGCATGGACGTCAGACTCCAGCGCCTGGGGAAGGTCAAGAGCAGAGCTGAGATTAGAGGCGGGCTCAGTGTGAAGGCACTATGAGTCTGGTGATGGCCAGGGAAGCACATGCATTCATGAAGGGGACCCAGCCACTTCCGCCGGTATGCAGGCTAGATGTTCCAGAAAGTGGGATTTTTATTTGAAATTTTGTAATTTTATTTTATTACTTAAAATTTATTGGCATATGGTTGATTTACCATGTTGTATTACTTTGTGCTCTACAGCAAAGTGAATCAGTTATACATATACCCACTCCTTTTTAGATTCTATTCCCATATAGAGCACTGAGTAGAGTTCCCTGTGCTATAGTAGGTCCTTATAAATTACCTGTTTTATATCCTTTCAACCCTCTTTCATGTAAAAGGTGATGTGGAGACCGGAAGTGGAAAATCCTACAAAAGCATGCTCAGTTAAGATTTCAATTTGTCCAGGAAACGGAGTTCGTCTTGAGACTGTTGCCTAAGACATGGGGGCGAGTCAAAGTTCACAGACTGGAGTTTGGCAGAGGCTGGTTAAAGGGGATGAATTCACTGCCCCCTACCACCAGCCCCTTCTCCAGCCCATACCTCCTCTTACCTCCAGCACATACAGATGCACCTCAGCATGCCTTTTCAAACGGATTGAAATTAGTTTGGCAGGTAATGGAGAGATAAGGCAGAGAAGGCAATGGCAACCCACTCCAGTACTCTTGCCTGGAAAATCCCATGGACGGAGGAGCCTGGTAGGATGCAGCCCATGGGGTTGCTAGGAGTCGGACACGACTGAGCGACTTCTCTTTCCCTTTCCCCTTTATATCCTTAGTGTGTATGTGCAGAGTCGGACACGACTGAAGTGACTTAGCATGCATGTGTGCACTGGAGAGGGAAATGGCAACCCACTCCAGTGTTCTTGCCTGGAGAATCCCAGGGACAGGGGAGCCTGGTGGGCTGCCGTCTATGGGGTTGCACAGAGTCGGACATGACTGAAGCGACTTAGCAGCAGCAGCAGCAGTGTGTATGTGTCAGCCCCAAATGTTCTAGAAATTGGAATTTTTATTTGAAATCTCATGATTTTAAAGCCTTACTCAGAAAAAAACCCAAAACATCATTTTGCCTGACTGTTGAATTTTTTTTTTTATAAACAACTGCACCAATATAACATGGCTACGTGACTTTGATTTTTCAGTTATGACTTGGGACATAAAAAAGACAGTTCATATATATCACTTTGCAGACAAACTGGGTGGCTTGCTCTTTCCTGACTATGTCCAGTGCTGTCCTATATCTGCAGCTTTTCTTGTATTACCAAAGGTTTTTTTGCATCCATTGTCTGACAGTCTAAATTCCAGTTTGCACAGATGCCAAGATCACCTGAAACTTGATGCAGTTACTTTCAATTGAAAGCAACATTTCCAACCCAAATCCTTAGAGCGTTTATTACGTCTCTTATGATATTCTACAAATGTCTACCTTGTGCTTTAAGTATTTGCATACAGGCTTTAGGGGCATATTCTAGCCAATTTTGTACGAGCAAAAATAATGCTCATGTAGTGCATGCTACAAAATTGTAACCACTGTTTTCTTTCGGTGTATTTTCTTCCACTCTTCTCCAAGAAAATATGGCAAAGTAATTTATTAGAGACTCTAAGGTGGGAATAGCAAAGTAGCTATGCACCAGCAGAGGGAGAAGATAAAAGCTTACTGAAGCATTCCCATTGCTTTAAGAGCATTAAGTATTTTAACTGTTGCTTAATCCTTGCTATTTTGATAGAGAAAATACAGTATCTTGATATATTGAAAATTTTAAAAGAAAAGATGTTCTATTTATTCAGGTTTAACCTATATCTGGGCAACAGGCTGAGGACGTATTTATAATAGGTCATATGATAATAATAGTAATATCAAATGTGTATACCAACTGTTATTCTAAGCACTATATAAATTTTAATTCATTTAATCCTCAGGAAAACCAGTGGTGTATAGACTATTATGATTCTGCTGTTATAGAAGATGAAACTGAGAAAATTAAATGTTAGGTAGCTGGCCTGTAATCACAAAACTACTAAGAGACACAGGCAGCATGAAAACCCTCTCCTAACTTCTTGTTAGGAGAAGCAACTCAGGTTCTTGTTAGGAGAGCCCTCAGCAACTTCTTGTTGCTGCTGTTGTTTAGTTGCTAAGTTGTGTTGGACTTCTTGCGACCCCATTGACAAAAGCCTGCCAGGCTCCTCTGTCCATGGGATTCTCCAGGCAAGAATACTGGAGTGAGTTGCCAGGCCCTCCTACAAGGGATTTTCCTGACCCAGGATCAAACTTATGTCTCCTGGTTGACTGGCAGATTCCTTACCATTGTGCCACCTGGGAAGCCCTGTTTCTATTTAAAAGCTCTGACTCAGCACCTCCCAAAACAATTCTTTCAAAATCTGTACTGTTTGTGGATACTTTTCCAGCAATGGGCTTCTTTTCACATTTGGGCATAGGCAGGACTTTAAAAAGCTTAGAATTTCAGTGACAATTCCTCTCCAGCTTAGAAAGTTGAGTTTAAAATTTCCTTTGAAGCATTTTACCAGGCAGACATGTTATTTTTGCAGATTAATAATTTTTGAAAATAATTTGGGTTTTGGAATTTTGATGGTTTGAGGGTACCTTGGAACCAAGTCAGTGTGGTATTTTGTTGATTATTTTTTTGTTCTCCCTTCACAGTAGATCTGAGCCCAAACACCTTCTAAGAATAAAGTTATATAAAGAAGATTTTTACTTACTAAAAACTGTTTTACTTACTGAAAAATGCATCTAATGTTCAGTGAACATTAGTGCATAAGATGGATGAAGAAGTAGACAGTTCAGCCATATCTTAAAGCCAAGATGGCAGGTGTTTCATAGTAACAATTACTGGAGAAAATTCTTTTGCTTGTAGATTCCTAAACTTGCTTGGAGACTTTCATATTTCTGGCTTTGTTTATCGCTTCTTGGAATAAAAATTATTCTGCTATTCTTAACAGATTTGGAAAACTCATTGTGTTGAATTATTAAACATGTTCAGTAAAAACAAGGGGAATGCTGGGGAGACTGGAAGATCTCAGGAGGCTTCCTTGTAATTCCGTGACCCCACCCCGCAATGTTAAAGGAAACAAAAGAAGCCTGGTAAACGAACTCAGAAGAGCTATTCACAAGGCAACATCTGTCTCGGTAATAGTAATACATTCCATATTTTACCTACTAACTTCTCGAGAAGTCCTCTCTTCCCTCCAGTGTGTAATCTCTTATGACTTGTGGGTCAGTGATACTCCTCCTTTGTATTCTAGCATCTTGTCTTTCATTACCATACGCTCCGGCAGTGCACTCTCCTCTTTATCCCACCAGGACATCCTTTCCATCTACATGTCTGGTGCGTGACAGTCTTTCCCATTTAATGTTGTTCAGGGAGGGACGTCTCTTTCCAGCATGCATTCAAGCTGTGACATTTTTCTGTCCTTGAGGCATCTACGTTTCAACTATATTTCCCTAGAACAGATTACTCTTACTGTGAATGTTTTGAACTTTTGTTTGGCAAAACAAAAGTTCCAATGTTGTTTTGCTACTATAATGTTTGTTTGTTACTATAAGATTTATCATCGGATGTATCATTTTACGGAGAAGGCAATGGCACCCCACTCCAGTACTCTTGCCTGGAAAATCCCATGGATGGAGGAGCCTGGTAGGCTGCCATCTATGGGGTCGCACAGATTCAGACACAACTGAAGCGACTTAGCAGCAGTAGCAGTATCATTTTATTTTGATAAAGATAAATGGTAAGATATTTTGATAAAGATAAATGATAAGATTCATCATTTTATATTGGCAGGCTGAATGTTGTGTTGGGATGCTAGATAAAAATTCCCTTTGCATATCTTGGGGGTGGGGCATGCTGGAGGAGATTGGCCGGGGAGGTGGGGTATCTCCTTTTCACATTAGGTAGAGATTTTGTTGCAGGAAGGAGGAGCCCTTCCAGGGCCTAAGAGTGGGCCCTCAGAAATTTAACATTTGGAAATGACTTGTCCAAGGAGACACATGACAAAGCAAGAGCACAAGGGAAGCCCCTTTATTGAGAAGGGGTGCCCATCTGGAGAGCAGCAGGGTAAGGGAACCCAGGAGGACTCCTCCGCCATGTGGCTCTCAGTCTCTGGTTTTATGGAAATAAGGTTAGTTTCCAGGTTGTTTCTGGCAAATCATTCTAACTCTGGGTCCGTCTGGTGGCATGCTCATTGGTCAGCCAAGATGGATTCCAGCAAGGATTCTGGGAAGCTGTTATGATGTATGAACTGGTGTCTCCTCTCTCCTTTTGAACTTTCCTGAATTATTCCAGTTGGTGGTAGCTTGTTAGTTCTAAGTTCCTTACCAGGACCTACTGTTTAAGATAACTCATGCAAGTGATTACTATGGTGTCTGGCCGGGGCAGACGGTTTCAGTCAGTGGTTCTCCTAACAATTTGATGTTCCTAAGTGGTAAAGAACCCAGCTGCTAATGCAGGAGACATAAGAGACGGGGGTTTGATCCCTGGGTTGAGAAGATCCCTTGGGCGGAGAGCTTAGCAACCCACTCCAGTATTCTTGTCTAGAGAATCCCATGGACAGAAGGGCCTGGTGGGCTACAGTCTATAGTGTAATACAGAGTCAGATATGACGAAGGGATTTAGCACACATGTACGCTCAGGCTAAAGGAACTTTCCCTCATTGTCTTTTGAGTTTTCACCTTGTTACCATTCTCTGGAAGACTCCTGTTTACTATAAGTAATCTCATGGCCAAAAAGGGAAAAAAAATAGTGTGTGAGTGTATTTAGTGGGGATTAGAAGAAGGACAGAAGGAGAAAAGACTTGGTTATGCCTACTATGTGATAAACATGCTTATATGTGCTTTCATAGATTAATTCTTATTTCATTGATACTCTGTATAATGTACTAAATAAAAGCACAGACTCTGAGGCTAAAATGTTTGCTAAGTTTTCCAGCTTCACCATTTACCAGCTGTATAACCTTGGGGTCTTCTCTTAATCTCTCTGGGATCCAATTTCTTTATTTGTAAAATGTGAACATTATTATTTGTGAAAAGTGTTGTTGTGGAGTTTAGTCAAGTTAAATTCAAACCAGAGTATTCTATTTGGGTTCACTTAGCTTAGTTCCTGACATTTGCTTCAGAATCTTTAGCTGTTATAACTCCTTAAATGTGTATATAACTGCACCCATCTTAAAAGATGAAATAGTTCAGTGAAGAGTGTAAAGGCATTTCTCTGTTATTGAATACCCTATAAGTGACAGTGATGGAATCAAGATCAAAGTATGTGTTTCAGTGAAGATACAGCTTGGGCTACTGTGAGAAAAACATGAAATATTATGCTAGAAAATGACAGCCATTTTAGATCATCGGTAAAAGTATAAGCTAGTAGATTTCAGGGACCCACAATTCTTCGTTTTTGAGGTCTGCCTTTGTTTTCACAGTCCAAGAGGGTAAAGGTCAAGAGGGAGGGCATGCCCTGCCTTTAAGAGGGTAGTTCTTAAGTTCAGATTTGCACATTAGAATCACTGGGGGAACTGTTTACCTAAGATTGATCTCAATCCTCTCCTCCTTAGAGATTCTGACTCAGTTGATCTGATAGAAGGCTTTTTTTCCCCCTTTTTTCTTTTTTTAAGCAGACTTTTTAAAATTAATTTTTTTTTATTGAAGAATAATTGCTTTACAGAATTTTGTTGTTTTCTGTCAAACCTCATCATGAATCAGCCATGAAAGTGAAGTCGCTCAGTCGTGTGCGACTCTTTGTGACCCCATGGACTGTAGCCTACCAGGTTCCACCGTCCATGGGATTTTCCAGGCAAGAATACTGGAGTGGGTTGCCATTTCCTTCTCTAGGACATCTTCCCGACCCAGGGATTGAACCCAGGTCTCCCGCATTGTAGGCATTATAGGCAGATGCTTTACAGTCTGAGCCACCAGGGAAGTCACATATATCCCCTCCCTTTTGAACCTCCCTCTTATCTCCCTCCCCATCCCACCCCTCTAGGTTGATACAGAGCTCCTGTTTGAGTTTCCTGAGCTATACAGCTAATCCCCATTGGCTATCTATTTTACGTATGGTAATGTAAGTTTCCATGTTACTCTTTCCATACATCTCACCCTCTCCTCCCCTCTCCTCATGTCCATAAGTCTATTCTCTATGTCTGTTTATTGCTGCCCTGTAAATGAATTCTTCACTACCATTATTCTATGTTCCATATATATGCATTAGAATATATTTATCTTTCCCTTTCTGACTCACTTCACTCTGTATAATAGGTTCTGGGTTCATCCACCTCATCAGAACTGACTCAAATGCATTCCTTTTTATGGCTGAGTAATATTCCATTGTGTATATGTACCACAACTTCTTTAGCCATTTATCTGTCGATGGACATCTAGGTTGCTTCCATGTTCTAGCTACTGTAAATAGTGCTGCAGTGAACAGTGGGATACATTTGTCTTTTTCAACCCTGGTTTCCTCAGGGTATATGCCTAGGAATGGGATTGCTGGGTCATGTGGTGGTTTTATTCCTAATTTTTTAAGTAATCTCCATACCGTCTTCCATAGTGGCTGTATCAATTTACATTCCCACCAACAGTGCAGGAGGGTTCCCTTTTCTCCAGGCCCTCTCCAGCATTTATTGTTTGTAGACTTTTAGATGATGGCCATTCTGACCAGTGTGAGGTGATATCTCATTGTGGTTTTGATTTGCGTTTCTCTAATAATGAGCAAAGTTGAGCATCTTTTCATGTGTTTTTTGGCCATCTGTATGTCTTCTTTGGAGACATGTCTGTTTAGGTCTTTTTCCCACTTTTTGACTGGGTTGTTTGTTTTTCTAGCACTGAGTTGTATGAGTTGTTTGTATATTTTGGAAATTAACCCTTTGTCAGTTGTTTCATTTGCTATTACTTTCTCCCATTCTGAGGCTTGTCTTTTCACCTTGCTTATAGCTTCCTTTGCTGTGCAATAGCCTTTAAGTTTAATCAGGTCCCACTTGTTTACTTTTGTTTTTATTTCCATTACTCTAGGAGGTGAGTCATAGAGGATCTTGCTTTGATTGATGACATCGAGTGTTCTGCCTATGTTTTCCTCTAAGAGTTTTATAGTTTCTGGTCTTACATTTAGGTCTTTAATACATTTTGAGTTTATCTTTGTATATAGTGTTAGGAATTGTTCTAATTTCATTCTTTTACATGTAGTTGTCCAGTTTTCCCAGCACCATTTACTGAAGAGGCTGTCTTTACCCCATTGTATATTCTTGCCTCCTTTGTCAAAAATAAGGTACCCAAAAGAGCATGGGTTTATTTCTGGGCTTTCTATCTTTTTCCATTGGTCTGTATTTCTGTTTTTGTGCCAGTACCACATTGTCTTGATAACTGTAGCTTCATAGTATAATCTGAAGTCAGGAAGGTTGATTCCTCCACCTCCATTCTTCTTTCTCAAGACTGCTTTGGCTATTCAGCGTCTTTTGTGTTTCCATATGAATTGTAAAGTTTTTTGTTCTAGTTCTGTGAAAAATGCCATTGGTAATTTGATAGGGATCACACTGAATCTGTAGATTATAAGCAGATGTTTTAATAACTTCCTATTCACTGTGTTAACGAGGCAGGGCTTCTTGGTCTAGGATTATCATCACATCATCTCACATCATCTAGTTGTTCAGTTGTGTCCAACTCTTTGAGAACCCATGGTCCACTCTGTCCATGGGATTCTCCAGGCAAGAATACTGGAGTGAGTTCCCCAGTTCCTTTGCCAGGGGATCTTCCTGACCCAGGAATCAAACCTGAGTCTCCCACATTTCGGGCAGATTCTTTACCATCTGAGCCACCAGGAGAGCCTGCTTTAGGATTATAGGAAGTGTCAAACACACAGACCTACCCCTGCACTGATGAGACTGTCCACAGTTCACAGACATCCAGAGCCTGGTGGGGGTGGACACCAGGGCACGCAGGGCTGCATGGGGGGTTGCACTTGGGAACAGAGTGAACAACCAGGGGCTGCAGGAGGCAGGCCTTGTGGGCTCCAGAGAATAGACTGTCTCCTGGTTCCACTGCGAGGATGTGGTTGCCTTGTTTGAAAGCTTCTGGGGACAGGCTGGCAACTGAAATGTGCAACTTGGGGATCAGCACGAACCATGCCTGGTCCTTTGAGGAGGATTGTTTGGCCATGGAACTGTCAATACAAGAGCAGAGTGGGAGGGGACACACAGCAAGGCCAACCCAGGCCCTTCCAACTTGAGACTTGTCAAAACAGCTCAGAATATTGGACCTTAACTTGAGACCTTCACCATGATGGTCCAGGAAGGATTTCCCAGCTTTGCTCCATGTGGTGACACAGGCATTCAGGCTCATTCTGTCCTGTGGCTCCTTCATCCACTCTGATGGGCTTGTCACCCTTTACTTCAGTCAACACAGAGCAGACACATCTGTTTTCTAAAAGCCTCAGGCTTAAGACTCAAATGTCACCCAGTTCTCAGACCATAGCAAGGAGATCTGGGAAAACAGTCTTGACTTTGCCGTTTCCCCCAGTGAACCTCGGTCATTCTAGAAGAGGAAGAGGGGTTTGAATCAATAACTATGCACCATTACCTTAACATCTTGTTTACAGCCTAGAGAAGTATTTATTTATTAATATTTTTCTCTTAATAATATGCAGAGTTTAACCCTTTATTTGTGCTTTATTTTCAGTGTTTCTGTCCTCAGAATACATCATCCTTGTTTCTTTTCTCCCCCCATATAATTAAGTACTGTTTTCCTTCCAGATTCGGCTAACTGGACTTTCTTATAAAATCTTTTGAGGTTACTTCAGAAATTTTGTTCTAAATCCATCTACTCTTCCTTTGAATTACTTGATAAAAATTATCACAAGAAATTACTACATTTCTAACATTGCCTTATGACTGCAAATCATTTAATTCCTTTGTTAGCATTCCTTTTTCATGTTTACTTTCATGACCATTTAATTAGGACATAAATGCCTAAAACTTACACACAGTAGCTTGTGCTTAGTTTTTTCTTCTCTGACACTTAGATTTTAGCTTTTCTACAAAGTAGGTGGGCAGGTTCATTTGATATACATATACAAATACATATCCATGAACACTCACACTAATAATGAATAGATTTAACTGGTATATTTAATATTTACTACTTTAGGGATATAGTTAAAATGTAATATTGGTCTCCTACTCTCCATTTAAATTGTATTCAGCAGGAAAATTTTTTCCCTGCTACTAAATAAAAACTATGGCAGACCTCATGGTTTTTATTTATTTAAAAATTTTTTTTATTTTGGCCACTCTGTGCTGCATGTGAGATCTTAGTTGTCAGACCAGGGATTGAACTCATGTCCCTGCAGTGGGAGCACTGAGTCTTAATCACTAGGCCACGAAGGAACTCCCTCATGACTTTCATGATCAAACTTAACAGAAAAACTTCATCTTCTTTTTATTCACTTAACACTCAGATTTAAAAAAAATTCAATTTCTTATTCAGTATGTTAATCTTCTTTTATCTTCATTCAAGGATGTCATAGCTTTCTTGTCTCCCAGTACATGATTATAAGAGGATGAGATGACAGCGAGAGATGAAGGGCTAGTGTCTTTCTCTTTCTCTGGGTACCATGTCTCCGTGTACCATAATTGCCTCTCATTTTTCATCTAGGGAAAAGAAACCTGATTTTGAGAACTCGCACACTTACATAAGACCATATAGATCACTCTCTATAGGCATTAATTATTTCCTATTTTGCTCTATTAAATTTCATAGTAATTTTCCCTTTATACTCTCTTGCCACTTACTTATATTTCCATCTTCCTAATGTGCTCTCAGAACTCTCCTTTAAAAATTTTACTCCTTTTCTCAGAAAAGCATTGAGTTTCCTGAGCTTAAAAAAGTTTCTTTCCTCCTTCCCAGTAGACAGTCGAGAAGAATGATGTTTCCTTTCTTATTTTTGTACATCTGGAGCATCAGAGTTTCTTAGGCCTTTATCATTGGATTTCTCTCATAGTGTCTAAGATCAAAGTGTTTCCTTTTATATACCTGGTGTTTTCTTTGTTCTCTGTACTATATACCTTGCATTCTTTGAAACTTTTTTTTAACCAACAGTCTATGTTGTTTTTGAATGAGGCCAGCGGGTTTCTACTCTGCTCCTCTGTCTACGGGCTCTTCTTTCATTGTAGGTGGCCAGCTCTTTCTACCTGGCCATCCTGCCTTTGGCTCCAAAGAAGCAGCACCCTTTGCTCTGTGAGGCTATTCCATTGTATCCCCAAAACCAGTACTGGCATTATGGCCCCACAGGCAAATTATCTTTCAACCTGGGATTCTCTATTTAAGTCTGTTCAAGTTCAGAAAATTCTTTTTTCTTCTCAGTGTATGAAACCATCACTCTTTCTTTCTCTCCTCCCAAGTTTTTAAACCTCTTGTTCAACAGATGGATTGCTATTTCTCTTCTCTTGCTAAATAAACTTTATCATCACTTCTATCTATTATTCATCAATTTCGTATTTCATGTGATGTTTATGGTTTGGGACTCTTCCTACAACTTGAGCCTGCTGTATATACCCTTGCGTGATTAAGAGTTTCAGAGCATCTTATTTCTTGTGCTGCCTTATAAAACTTCCTTTTTATTTGGCACATCAGGCAGAATGCACTATATTCTCCCATTCAGACAGTCAGTAATCACTTTTCTATTCTTTATTATCTTAGCAATATATCACTGTTTCTCTTTCCATACACAGAGGTATTTTATTTTACTGAGGGTAAATCTGTACAGCTATCATTATCTGAAAGTCTTCAAGACTTTGTGCATAATTTTTAGATATTTTTGGTCTATATTTAAACAGATGGATTCCTGTTTTTTATGTTATTCTTTTTTTTTTTTTTAATTTTTGCTCTTTTTTTTTTGGCCATGCCACACAGCCTATGGAATCTTAGTTCCCTGATCAGGGATTGAATCCTTGCCCCCTGCATTGGAAGCATGGAATCTTAACCACAGGACCACCAGGGGAATCCCCTCCTGTTTTGATGCAATACTCAGATTTCATAGGTAATCATTGCATTTTGACTTCCCTAGTGGGTCAGCGGTAAAGAATCCACCTGCAATGCAGGAGATGCAGGTTCGATTTCTGGCTTCGGAAGGTCCTCTGGAGAAGGAAATGGAAACCCACTCCAGTATGCTTGCCTGGGAAATCCCATGGACAGAGAGGCCTGGTGGGCTACAGTCCACGAGGTCACAAGAGTCAGATACGACTTAGTGACTAAACCTACCACCAGCAATTGCATTTTACTATTTTTGTCCCGGGCCACATTAGCTTCTGTAATTTTTCTTTTAATGTCTGCTCTATTATTTTTCTTCCTTTATTATTATTATTTTTTTTAGCGCATCCCCAATTTTCCCAGGTTATTTTTATCCAGTTGATCTGGGCTGTATAGATGCAAAAACAAAAACTGTCAGCTGACTATACATGGCATTTTACAAAATGTTGAAATTTGAAAGCTATGTAAGGAATAGTCTTTGCTCTCACAGGGGAAAAAAAATCACAAGAAAGAAGGGGAGGCATATGCTTAAACCAGGAATTAAATTCCAATGTGGTTTGCACAGAGCCAAAGGTTTATAAGTGGACAGAGGAGAAAATTGACACTGAAGATATGAGGAAATGCTTCCCAGAGACAGGCGACCCTGAGCAACACTGATAATGCAAATAGCAGGTCCTCAGATGAACAAGGAAGGAAGGAACTCCTGAAGGATGGAATGGCCTGGGCCCTGAGGTCTCTCCTGGCTCACAGGAATTCGGCATTCCTGGAGCTTTCACCGGGGAGGTGGATGCTGGTAAACTGTGAGAGATGGGGATGGAAAAGCACTGGGTGGAGATCATGAAATTTCTTGCCTGTCGCTGTATGTAGGCGTGTAGACTTCATTCTTTTTGTGAGAAGAAACTATTAAAGGCAGATAGACAGGGGAGTGATTTTGTCAGATAGGATGAGAAGTGGTTGCTGCGAAGGATGCTTTTGAGGGCAGCAGCAGCGATGCAGAGTCAGCCAGGCGAGTTATGAAGCTCTTGTCTAGAAGAGAGGCTTGGAGAGTCAGAGCAATGTTAGTGGCTGATGGAAAGGAAAAGGCTTGTTCCTGCCGGGACGTGGACCCAAACAGAAGAGAGTATAGGACAACAGGCAGATTTCTGGCTCCCAGAAGGAGCTACCAAATCAAGGCGGGTAACCCTGGAGAAAGACTCTTCCGCTCCTGAATGTCAGCTTCTTTCTTCTTTGTACTGTAAATGAAGAGTTCTGTTCTATAGAAAGCATGACCTCTTAAATTTCCTGCCTTCCCAGGTGGCGCAGTGGTAAAGAACCTGCCTACCAGTGCAGGAGAAGCAAGAGATGTGGGTTCGATCCCTGGCTTGGGAAGATCTCCTGCAGTAGGAAATAGCAATCCACCCCAGTATTCTTGCCTGGAAAATTCCACAGATAGAGGAGCCTGGCGGGCTACAGTCCATGGGATTGCAGAGTTTGACACAACTGAGCACAGCACACACCCACACTCCCTTCACTTTCTGTTTTGTAGCTCAACAAGGTATTTTCTGTATAGGAAACGCAGGCTCACACTCTGTAGAGGCAGCCAGGGACAGTTACAGGGCAACAGTAGGTGATGCATCCTAGAACTACAGTATCTGTATTTCACAGCCATAGCTCATGAAATGAATTACACATATCCAAGGATTCACCCACAGAATCAAATTTTTGGTGACATATGGGGAGAGCATGATTTGTTATATTTGTACCCTCAAAGCTGAATCAGTGCTATTTCATACTAAGCAAGTTGATTAACACTCTAGGTGATTGTGTCTGTGTTTTAGGCATGCCTAAGCGTGCTCTCAGGCTAAGTACTATGCCATCCCAGCAATATTTCATAAATTCCCTGGTGAAACTCATATATGAATGCACTGACAGTCTTATATATTTTTTTCCATTCAAAATCCTTAAATATAATCTCAAAAAAAGTAGAATTGGTGTTACAGTGTACTAAAAGTGCCAAACAGCTTTCATATTTAGTTGAGATGTACCATCTGTTCACTCACAGGGCTCATATTTTTATTTTTTTCATCACTAAATCCAATGGGTATTGTTTTTTTTCCCTACCTAGACACTGGAAGTACTTTAGTTATCTGTCAAAGTTCTGTAGAAGTTTTAAACTGTCTCCTAGTGCATTACAGAATTTTCCTTTCTCTTTGATAGACTTTTTTTTTTAAATCATGTTTCCCATGATTATCTTATCTTTCCTTCTGTGGGCTTTAAACACTCAGCTGGAATGGGGTCTCTATTACACACCCGTCACCAATGCACAACCTGTGGCAGCTTCCCTTTGCTTTATAATTAGCATTTCCATTCTTGACATATTCCTCAAGGCTTCCTTTGTATCCAGGCTTCCCTAACAGGGTTTGCATCTGTCAGTGAGCACAAAATCCATCACGTTCCTCTAGTGAGACTCAGGAATATTTACTTTTCTTTCAGTGTTCCCATGAGGACCATCCTTGCTCAAAACACTTATCAGCTGCACCCCTTCCTACCCTTCATTCTTCACTCCTGCTCCCCCACCTCTGTGGACTCCAGATGCACCTTCTCCCCCCACCCCCCATATGTTTCGTCTGTTTCCAGTGTGATCCAGATACTGTGTGTTTCCTTTCCAGGAAATGTGGGATCTTTATAAGCCACCCTCCTTGAGTCATCTTTCTGCTTCTGCGCCCAAGCCTGTTGTGTTTCCCCGGGTGTCACAGGGGCACATGTCTCCTCTCTTTCCCAGCACAGACTTGACAGACCTCCACCATCTGTTCTCTTAGCAGTGCGGTTCTCTGGGCCCTGGTACAGCTTTCACCTCACACACTACCAGGCTGGGTTATCGTTTTTCATTGCAAGCATCCACCAGTATTTCTTGCATTGAGATTAGAGCAAGTCGCTTCTCTTGCTTTAGAAGAGCAAGAGATGTTTCTGTTTGTCCCAGGTTGGCATCATATGATTTTATTCTAATGTGTATCTTTTGGGGCTACACATCTTTCTTGTAACCTCCACTATACCAATAGGAAGACTGTATGTGGTATTGTGCCTTTCTTAAACTCTGGTTATTATTTGCCTTTTCGTTGATATTCATTATTGCATGAAGTAAACACTTGCTCAGAGTTTGCTAAGAGCAAGGCCTAGTGCCAAGTCCTGTGCTCATCAAAATGAAGAAGACATAGCTAATGTGATGTTGTGTACAGTATAATCTTAGCCCTAAGCTTTTGGAGACTTGGGTGAACTCCAGTGATAGTTCTGTAACTATCAAAACATAGGAAACAGAACTCTGTATCTCTCTAATTTGCATAACGTATATGACTGTTCCTCATAAACTAGTTATTCTATTTTTTTTCTTGAAGTGCCTCGATTTAGTGGAGTTGGGTTAGTTCTGTCCCTTGTTCCACAATGACCTGGCCCTTCAAGTTCCTTAATTCAGTTTGCTCATCCATCAGTCTAATGTAGCAGTGCTTTAGTGATGTAGACTCTCCTCCATCTTCAGCATGTTTAATTGGTTTTCTCAGAGTCTTGCTTAGAATTTTTCCTTAGATAGCCAAGCTTCATACATTTCATTCTCTGTGGGGTACCTTATGCATCTTTGCTTCCATAACATTTAAAAATATAAACTATGTTCATTAATTTTTCTGTCTTCTATTGATGTGCATGACAGTTCTGCCTGGGAGCACTGCAGCTTCTCTCACTTGTGCAGAAAATATCTCTAAACAGTTGTCATCATTTCCTTTAATACTATAAGGGGAATTGTTTCTCTTCTTCAATATTAAGTCTTTATGGAAACTTGCTTTGACATCGGGTTTTATCCATTTGTTTGGTTTTCAGCTAACTAAAACAACTATATAACTAAATTAGCCTTTTCTATTCAGTACCTAATTCTCCTTTGTGTGTGTGTGTGTGTGTGTGTGTGTGTGTGTGTTTTAGGTCATGAAACCTCCATACTATTTGCAGAATAAACCAGTACACTGTTCATATTTTTTAATAAATATCCATTCCCCAAGTATTTATAGAGCATGTATTTGTCAGGGCTTCCCTGGTGGCTCAGTCAGTCAAGAATCCGCCTGCAATGCGGGAGACCTGGGTTCAATACCTGGGTTGGGAAGATCCCCTGGAGGAGGGCATGGCAACCCACTCCAGTGTTCTTGTCTGGAAAATCCCCATGGACAGAGGAGCCTGGCGGGCTATAATTCATGGGGTCTCAAAGAGTTAGACATGACTGAGCGACTAAGGACCTATTTGTGTCAGGCAGTCTTCTAGTCTGGATAACACCGAAGTGCACAAAAATTCCTGCTTTCCGGAACACCATTCCATGTTCTGTATGTGGGACAAATGCTCAGGGCTGGAGCATTGGGATGACCCAGAGGGATGGGATGGGGAGGGAGGTGGGAGGAGGGTTCGGGAGGGGGAGCACATGTGAACCCATGGCTGATTCATGTCAATGTATGGCAAAAACTACTACAATATTGTAAAGTAATTAGCCCCCAACTAAAATAAATAAATTTATTAAAAAAAATTCCTGCTTTCATAATTCATACATCTTAGGGGAGACAGAAAATGACTGGATGACTAAGCAAAATCCAGTTTAGAGTACTGAGTGCTATAAGTGCTTATGAGAAAAAAAATAATGAGGAAATCATGATAAGAAATATGTGTGTTTTAAGATTTTGCAACTTTGGTAGGTGTCTAGGGAAGGTTTCAGTTGAGAGGTGAGCGGTGGGAGGTGAGTTATGTGGCATCCAGATGAAGACTGTTTCAGGTGACAGGGACAGGAACTCAAATGCCCCCACCTGGTAGTATGATCTGCCATGCGTGGGAGACCTGGGGAAGGCTGTGGAAGGGCAGGGGAAGTTAGGGGGTGAGGTTAGAGAGGTGGTGAGGTTCAGGTGGGTGTTATGTGTTTGAAATTTCATTAAGTCTATTGTGAGATCTTTCACTAAGTGTGCACTTTAGTTCTCACGCCCCCAGGAACATTTCTGATTTGTTCTTTTTCTCGAAGCTGCCATTGTTAGTTGCTTAGTCCTGTCCGAATCTTTGTAACCCCATGGACTGCGGCCCACTGCCGACTTCCTCCTAATGGGCTCTGTTTCCTTCCTTCCCTCCTATTCTTCTTTCTTTTTGCCACACGATATCCCTGTTTCTTCTTTCACAATTTATCCCAACAAGCAGAGTCTCTTATCCTCACTTATTAATAGAAATCTTTTCCTCCTGCCCATGAAGACCCCAGTATATTGTTTTTCTGAAAACATCGTATTTCTTCCTCATTCTCAGGTCACAAGAGAACATGGGCATTTGGGAAATATTTGCAACAGAAATGACAAGCATGGGGCTTTTCTCTTACGTATTTCAGCCCAGTGTCTGATTTCCTTATTGTAAATTTCAGACTTGAAGAAAGTAGAGAAAACCACTAGACCACTCAAATCCCTTACAGTTATACAGTGGAAGTGACAAATAGATTCGAGGGATTAGATCTGATTGAGTGTCTGAAAATCTATGGATGGAGGTTCATAACATTGTACAGGAGGCCATAATCAAAACCATCCCCAAGAAAAGAAATGCAAAAAGGCAAAATGATTGTCTGAGGAGGCCTTACAAATAGCTGAAAAAAGAAAAGTGAAAGGCAAAGGAGAAAAGGAAAGATATATCGATTTAAATGCAGAGTTCCAAAGAATAGCAAGGAGAGATGAGAAAGCCTTCCTCAGTGATCAATGCAAAGAAATAGAGGAAAACAATAGAATGGGAAAGACTAGAGATCTCTTCAAGAAAATTAGAGATACCATGGGAACATTTCATGCAAAGATGGGCACAATAAAGGACAAAAACAGTATGACCTAACAGAAGCAGAAGATATTAAGAAGAGATGACAAGAATACACAGAACTGTACAAACAAGATCTTAATGACACTGATAACCACGATAATGCGATCACTTACCTAGAGCCAGACATCCTGGAGTGTGAAATTGAGTGGGCCTTAAGAAGCATCACAATGGACAAAGCTAGTGGAGGTGATGGAATTCCAGTTGAGCTAAATCAAATCCTAAAAGATGATGCTGTTAAAGTACTATGCTCAGTATGCAAGCAAATTTGGAAAATTCAGCAGTTGTCACGGGACTGGAAAAGGTAAGTTTTCATTCCAGTACCAAAGAAAGGCAATGCCAAAGAATGTTCAAACTACCACACAATTTGCATTCATTTCACAGTGCTAGCAAAGTAATGCTCAAAATTCTACAAGTTAGGCTTCAACAGTACATGAACCAAGAACTTCCAGATGTTCAAGCTGGATTTAGAAAAGGCAGAGGAATCAGAGATCAAATTCTAACATCGTTGGGTCATAGAAAAAGCAAAAGAATCCCAGAAAAACATCTGTCTCTGCTTCATTAACTATGCTAAAGCCTTTGATGGTGTGGATCACAGCAAACTGTGGGCAATTCTTAAAGAGATGGGGATACCAGACCACCTTACCTGCCTCCTAAGAAATCTGTATGCAGATCAAGAAGCAACAGTTAGAACTGGACATGAAACAATGGACTGTTTTAATAAAGTTGGGAGAGGAGTATGTCAAGGCTGTTTATTGTCACCCTGCTTATTTAACTTAAATGCAGAGTATGTCATGTGAAATGCAGGTCTGGTTGAAGCACAGCTGGAATTAAAATTTCTGGGAGAAATATCAGTAACCTCAGATATGCAGATGACACCACCCTTATGGCAGAAGAGGAACTAAAGAACCTCTTGATGAAAGTAAAAGAGGAGAGTGAAAAAGCTGGCTTAAAACTTAACATTCAAAAAACGAAGATCATGGCATCCGGTCCCATCACTTCATGGCAAATAGATGGGGAAACAATGGAAACAGTGAACACACTTTATTTTCTTGGGCTCCAAAATCACTGATGACAGTGACTGCCGTCAGGAAATAAAAAGATGCTTGTTCATTGGTAGAAAAGCTATGACAAACCTAGACAGCATATTAAAAAGCAGAGACATTCCTTTGCCTACAGAGGTCCATCTAGTCAAAGCTATGCTTTTTCCAGCAGTCGTGTATGGATGTGGATGTGAGAGTTGGACCATAAAGAAAGCTGAGCACCGAAGAATTGATGCTTTTGAACTGTGGTGTTGAGAAGAGTCTTGAGAGTCCCTTGGACAGCAAGGAGATCAAACCAGTCAATCCTAAATGAAATCAACCCTGAATATTCGTTAGAAGGACTGATGCTGAAGCTGTAATACTTTGACCACCTAATGCGAAGAACTGACTCATTGGAAAAGACCCTGATGCTGGGAAAGATTGAAGGCAAGGGGAGAAGGGGATGAAAGAGGATGAGATGGTTGGATCGCATTACCACCTCAATGGACATGAGTTTGAGCAAGCTTGGGGAGATGGTGAAGAACAGAGAAGCCTGTTTTGGTGCAGTCCATGGGGTTGCAAAGAGTCAGACATGACTGAGTGACTGAACACCAACAACACTTATTTCCATTTGCTTTCCTTCCCCTTGGCTCCTTCAGTGCTTTCAAAGCATGGCAGAAACCTGACTCTTTCCTTGTGAACTCCATTCTCTGCATCTTTGTCAGGGACATATACTTTTTGGCTCACTCTTCTCAGAGAGTCACGTCTGAGACTGTCCGAGGCACCCTGTCTTGGCTTGCTTAGCACCTTCCCTTAGTCTTTGCTTGCCTCTGGCAACCCTGTTTCTGTCTAATTTTGTGTACATCAGCAATTTGTGTGTGAGGGGGGAGTTAGCTCTCTAGGCAGGGGTTCCCAACCTCTGGGCTGTGGACCACTGTGTGTGTCACTGAGTCGTGTCTGACTTTTTGTGACCCCATGGACTGTAGCCTGCCAGGCTCCTCTGTCCATGGGATTTCCCAAGCAAGAATACTGGAGTGGATTGCCATTTCCTTCTCCAGGGGTTCTTCCCGACCCAGGAATCGAACCTGGGTCTCTTGCATTGGCAGGCTGATTCTCCACCACTGAGCCACCTACACCTCCTGTCAGATCAGCGGCAGCATTGGATTAGAAATAAAGTGTGTGATAAATGTAGTATGCGTGAATCATCCCAAAACCATACCCCGACCCTGGTCTGTGGAAATATTGTCTTCCACGCAACCAGTCCCTGGTACCAAATAGTTTGGGGACTGCTGCAAGGTGATTAGAGAATCCTGGATTTGTGGAACTAGAAGTGATTCTGCCTGGTCCGAATACATGGAGATACAGTGCCTTTCTTGTTGTCCCGTGTATATGAAGGCAGTGTGCCTGGGCTCGTAGCTGTGCTGTTATTTTTCTCAGGTTTATTTGTTTTAGATGCTGTTTCTTCCTCTGTGGAGAAGGAATAGCGATGTGATCCTACAAGTAATCTTAGGTGCCTTGTCATGTTGATTTTCCCATGTTCTACTGTCCAAGTGGTATTCAGAATTTTGCTTTATCTGGGAAACTTTTTGGATAATCCCAGCCCTTTTGCAGCTTGCTCTTAGCTCCTTTATCCCTCATGGTTGATACTGCTTACTTGATATGAACCCAATATTGTCTAAGTATGTGCATATTTATGTTATGTATTTATATTTGCATTTATTTGTATTTCCTGTTTCTTCAGTTAGATTGATAGATCATAAGGGCAAAGTCTCTCTCTCAAAATCTTTTTATTTTTTGTACCCACCATGATGCTTAAAACAATGATTTTTTTTAAAAAGTAAGAGCTCAATAGTATATTTTTTTCAAATGATCTCAGAGCATGATCTTTTTATCAACTTTAAAATTCTTTTACTTACTGCTCCCCTGTTGGAGCTCTTGTTGCTTTGGGGGGAGGAGGGCTATGTTTGCTTTACAGTGTTGTGTTTCTGCTGTACAATGAAGTCAATCAGGTGTGTGTGTGTGTGTGTGTGTGTGTGTGTGTGTGTGTGTGTATTTCCTCCATCTTGAAACTGTCTCCCATTCCCGTTCACCATTGGAACTCTTGACGTGTCATATTTATGTCCAGGTCAAGCATGGATTCTTGTCCCCTATTATTGCAGGGAAGGCTATTCATCATTATTGACTCAGGAAAATAAACTTTTATTTCTCATTTCATTTTCTGTGTTTACTTTTCTTTAAATATTCCCAAGGATGTTGTTTCTCTTCATAACCAAA
Source organism: Okapia johnstoni (assembly GCA_024291935.2). Lineage (NCBI taxonomy): Eukaryota > Metazoa > Chordata > Mammalia > Artiodactyla > Giraffidae > Okapia > Okapia johnstoni. The sequence goes on from CM044322.1 coordinate 58,216,507, forward strand.
TTAAACCAACTTGTTTCTTCATTATTTTTCTTTCCCTGAGTTACCTTTCTTATTCCATACTTTTACTTTCCATCCTTCACACACAAAGACAGCTTTTGCAGCTTATGTATCTTGATTTTCTACAAATATCAATTTATTAATTGTTATACCTTAAAAACAAGTGGTTCTTATTCAGCAGTATTCTTTTTTTACATCAATTTTTTTTTTGGTTAGAGGATAATTACTTTATGATATTGTGAGGACTTTTGAATTGGTATTGATATCTATTTATTACGAAGAGTTTAGAGAAAACACTCATTAAAGTAGCCTGGGACACAATACAGTTGCCCAGAGTTAACTAGGGAGTGTGTATAGTCTGTTTTGCTTCATCAGTTCAGTTCAGTCTCATGTCTGACTTTTTGCAACCCCATAGACTGCAGCACGCCATATTTCCTTGTCCACCATCAACTCCTGGAGCTTGCTCAAACTCATGTCCGTCGAGTTAGTGATGCCATCCAACCATCTCATCCTCTGTTATCCCCTTCACCTCCTGCCTTCAATTTTTCCCAGCATCAGACCTTTTCTAAGGAGTCAGTTCTTCGCATCAGGTGGCCAAAATATTGGAGTTTCAGCTTCAGCATCAGTCCTTCCAATGAATATTCAGGACTAATTTCCTGTAGGATTGACTGGTTGGGTCTTCTTGCAGTCCAAGGCACTTTCACGAGTGTTCTCCAGTGTTGCGGTCCTTTAATGGACTGGAACCTGGTGGTCCAGAGTCGATGATAAGAAAGCGAGAGAAGGAAAGAGACTAAAATTCCCTGGTTTATGCAGAGAACCAATAAAGCCTTAGCACAAGGCTTGTACAACTCATGAAGGCACAGGGCGTCCTTTCGAAGAGGTCTTGAAAGCCTGGGCAGGAAAGTGAGCTCAGCAGGCCTCCAGGCTCCAGGGAACTAGCCGGAGAAAGAGAGAATGAGAGAGAGAGAGAGAAAGACATGGGGACCCAAGCCTCTGGTGGAGCAAGGGTGCTTTATTCAACATTGTGTGAGTATATATTACTGTTTTACAAGGTAGCTTTTCCAGCAAAGATAAAGATCAAAAGACCAGACTTACAAGTTACCAAGGAAACAAGGAGTAATAGGGGTCATAAAGCTAGAAGACAATCCATATTAAAAGAAAGAGGGTCGTAAATAATCACTTTCACCATATGGAAAAGCTAATGAAGGAAATCCATGCATGCATTCCATCCCATGATCTCAGTCCTGGGAGCAGCGTGCCATTCCACTGTTCCTGTTACCAGGAACTGATAAGGAACAAAGGGCTCATGAGAGACCGAAAACAGCACACAGGAATCCTTCTGTTAAATGTTCCCTGACAATTAATTGATAAGGAACAGAGGATTTATGAGAGACAGAAAACAGCTCACAGGAATCCTCCTGTTAAACGTTCCCTGACACTCCAGCACCACAGTTCAAAAGCATCAATTCTTCAGTGCTCAGCTTTGTTTGTGGTCCAGCATAATCTTTGAGGATTTGGATTAGCTCAACTGGAGTTCCATCACTTCCGTTAGCTTTGTCCATTGTGATGCTTCCTAAGGCCCGCTTGATTTTACACTCCAGGTTGTCTGGCTCTAGGTGAGTGATCACACCATCGCGATTATCTGGGTCATGAAGATTTTTTTTTTGTATAGTTCTTCTGTGTATTCTTGCCACCTCTTCTTAATATCTTCTGCTTCTGTTAGGTCCATACCATTTCTGTTCTTTATTGTGCCCATCTTTGCATGAAATGTTCCCGTGGTATCTCTAATTTTCTTGAAGATATCTCTAGTCTTCCCCATTCTATTGTTTTCCTCTATTTCTTTGCATTGATTACTGAGGAAGTCTTTCTTATCTCTCCTTGCTATTCTTTGGAACTCTGCATTCAGATGAATATATCTTTCCTTTTCTCCTTTGCCTTTCACCTCTCTTCTCTCAGCTATTTGTAAGGCCTCCTCAAACAACCATTTTGCCTTTTTTTCATTTCTTTTCTGGGGATGGTTTTGATCATGGCCTCCTGTACAATGTTATGAACCTCTATCCACAGTTCTTCAGGCACTTTGTCTATCAGATCTAAGTCCTTGAGTCTATTTGTCACTTCTACTGTATAATCGTAAGGGGTTTGATTTAGGTCATACCTGAATGGTCCTAGTTGTTTTCCCTACTTTCTTCAATTTAAGTCTGAATTTGGCAATAAGGAGTTTAGGATCTGAGCCATAGTCAGCTCCTGGCCTTTTTTTTTTTTTTTTTGCTGACTTTATAGAGCTTCTCTATCTTTGGCTGCAATGAATATAATCAATCTGACTTCAGTATTGACCATCCGGTGGTGTCCAACATGTAGAGCCGTCTCTAAGAGGGTCTTTGTTATGACCAGTGCATTCTTTTGGCAAAACTCTGTTAGCCTCTGCCCTGCTTCATTTTGTACTCCAAGGCCTAACTTGCCTGTTATTTCAGGTATCTCTTGACTTCCTACTTTTGTATTTAAGTCCCCTATGATGAAAAGAACATCTTTTTTTTTTTTTTGGTGTTGGGGCTTCCCTTGTGGCTCAGCTTGTAAAGAATCCCCCTGTAATGTGGGAGACCTGGGTTCAATCCCTGAGTTGGAAAGATCCCCTGTAGAAGGGAAAGGGATCCTACTCCAGTATTCTGGCCTGGAGAATTCCTTAAACTGTATAGTCCATGGGGTCGCAAAGAGTCAGACATGACTGGACAACTTTCACTTCATGTTTTGGTGTTAATTCTAGAAGGTCCTTGTAGGTCCTCATAGAACTGTCAAACCTCAACTTCTTCAGCATTTGTGGTTGGGGCATAGACTTGGATTACTGTGATATGAATGGTTTTCCTTGGAAATGAACAGAGGTCATCTGTCATTTTTGAGATTGCACCCAAGTACTGCATTTTGGACTCTTTTGTTGACTATGAGGGCTACTCCATTTCTTCTAAGGGATTCTTGCCTACAGTAGTAGATGTAATGGTCATCTGAATTAAATTCACCCATTCCAGTCCATTGTAGTTCACTGATTCCTAAAATGTCAGTGTTCACTCTTGCCATCTCCTGTTTGACCACTTCCAATTTACCTTGATTCATGGACCTAACATTCCAGACTCTTATGCAGTATTATTCTTTACAGCATCGGACTTTACTTCTATCACCAGTCACATCCATAACTGGGCATTGTTTTTACTTTGGCTCTGTCTCTTCATTTTTTCTAGAGTTACTTCTCTTCTCTTTTCAGTAGTATATTGGACACCTACCAGCTTGGGGAGTTCATCTTTCAGTGTCATATGTTTTTGCCTTTTCATACTGTCCATGGGGTTCTCAACACAAGAATACTGAAATGGTTGCCATTCCCTTCTCCAGTGGACCACGTATTAGCTTCCAATGTTTTTTCTTACAATTCTGCAGTTAGCCTTACTGGAGAAACTTTTTATTTCACATTCCTGTTTTTTTTTTATGTTTTTTTTTTTTAACTCTAGTTAAATTATCTTGAATTCAATTGAATTGAGTTGCTAGACTATGATACAGTGTTGCTGTCTTCCAGATAGTTTGTGTTAGCTTACATGTGACTCATGGTATATGGGAATGCCTGTTTACATGAGATCTTAATATTAGAGTTTTACTGTAATTTTGTTTTTATTTTATTTTTTTACTTTTCCAAATTAGAGGCATAACAAGCTATAATATTATTTTATATTCCCTGAAATAATTCAACTTTTAAAAGTGGTTCTAGGCTTAGTTTCCTTCTTTTTTGAACTGCTCCTTTTCATTGATTAAGGTGTTTTTTTATTTACTTTTTAAAAGAGATCCCTCTATATTAAAATTGGTAACTCTTTGTCATATAGGTTGTAAGTGGTTTTACTAGTTTGCTGTAAACTTAGCTTTGTATCTCTTCACGATGATTCTTGGCATGCAAACACTTTTTAAGCCAGTTAATGGGTCTACTTTTACATATGTGCTTAGGAAGATTATTTTATACCTGAAACCAGATAAACATTCACTATATTTTATATTGAATTATTTGATATTTAAATATCTACCATATTTGACAGTGAATATGGGTATACAATGAGAGTTATGGAGTGTTTTGTTTTTTCAGAATGATCCAAACTGCCTCTTTTCCTGTAATCTGTTGTTCTTCACAGACTTGAAGTTTGTTTTGTGTAATACATGTACAAAATACTTTTTCAGGTTTACACAGTCTCACCCTCATTTTCCATTTATTTATTTGCATTGCTTATTTAACTTTCTTCATTGGATTCTTGGCTGGGTTTATTTTTCCCTATCCAAGGTCATGTTGCATTATGCTTTTGGCATTTGCCTTGGGAAATCCTTTTTTCCTACCTCCCACCCCCGCCAACACCGCTTCACCCTTCTCACTCCATCCCTAAATTACAGAGGGTTGTTTGCTGTCTCTGTCTGAGTTTTGAAGACACATTGACTTTCTCCCATGGTAAACTAATGAGGACTTTTGCATTCAATGCGACTTTTGCTATTTCAACTTAAAGCTCTTCCTTTTCTCCTAAAAGACCCTTTCTTTTCCCGCTCAAATGTCATAAGATGCTTTTTCTTAAATTTATTTTGTTTCAGCCACATCCCTTTTGGTCTTTGCTTTTAACTCTGAAGCTTTCTTTTGGCTTCTCAATCTCGGATTGTGTTTTGCCTTGCTGTGTTTCGGTTATTACCTCAGCCCTCTTTTCTCTGTCTATGCTGTGGGTGTCATCTTCACTGTCTTGAGTCCAATGTATCGTGTCCCCTCTCAGGGTCTCTTAGGCAGGCACAGCTTCCTGCCTCATCCACGTTACACATCCTGTGATCACTTCTAACTCCACATGCATTATATTTTCTTGAACACAGGCTTCATAGTAACCCAGCTTTCTCCTTTTGCTCAGTACAAGTGCTTTATTTTTCTCTGCAGACAATTGATTCCCTTTGTGTCTTGCCTACTTTTGTTTAAGTCTTTTAATTTATCCCAAGGTTATCTTTAATCTCTTCTCCGCATCTCGGCTACTTCTCTTGATCTCAACGTCTACCCTGTTTGCGTCAATAATATTCTGTTCCTTTGTCCCAGGTAGTTCACCAGATTTAAGACCACTTAGTGTTTGTCTCTTCAGGTAAGTCTGCTTTTATTCTTTGACACTCTTGAGAGATGTGGCTGTTTTTCTCCTTTATACAATTGTCCTTATTTTCTATCCTACCCTTCAATAGATGATTTATTTTCGTCTTTGCTTTCTTTTTCTTTCCATTTAATTTCTCTCTGTATTGTGAGCTCTTGTATTTCCTATCTCAATTTCTTTTTATTCTGCGTCTCTTGTCACCTTTCTATCTGAGAAACATTACATTGTGTCTTAATCCTTCACATGTTGTTGCAGCCAAGTTAAATCATCTTTGCTCTCGACGGATGGTTCACTTTTCCTTTTAAAAATCACAGTAGATAGGTTTTTTTCCTACTCATTTTTTAAGGTGATGGTCCATCTGATCTTCTTTTTTGTACCTCGTGTCTTTTTAGTTTGCTTAAGTTTAGCATCAGGCATCTGTTCCCTTTGCACTTTTCAGTGATTTATGGATTCTGTGTTTCTTTTAAATGTTTGAAATGTATTGGTCTTCTAATTGGTTCAGAGTATATGATTGCCTTACTCCTTAAATACAAATTGCTTTAGCAATTAAAAAGTAATCTATTCAATAAATACTTAGGCATAGTAACTTACCAGTGTGCCAGAGACTAAGAGGGATACATGAGATGTCTTAGAGGACACTCAGTCTGGACCGGATCAACTAGTGAAAACTTTAGGGGCAGTAAGAATTTGAACACATCTAAAGAATTTGTAGGTTTGGGATAAGGTAAGAGGAAGAGCCAATGCCAGGTACTATAATCTTTCTTTTATGGTTTAGAACAAGTCACAGTTTTGGAGAAAAACTAAACTAAGGTGATTAAATGGCAGTCAGATGCTAACAATCAGGAGCATATTAAGTCCATTTGCTTTTTCAGTGAGAAGATTGAGGAAAAAATAAAACTGAACTGAAAAATGACCTCATTTGGCCACTCAGAGCCTTGCTGTGATTTTTTCCAGCAAATGGTTAAAGAGCTATACTTTTTTCTCTTTTTTTAGATTTTTTTTTGATGTGGACCATTTTTAAAGATTTTTTTTTGAAATTTTTCCAATATTGCTTTTGTTTCATGTTTTGTTTTTTTGGCCCTGAGGCATACGGGATCTTAGCTCTCTGACCAGGGATCAAATCCACACGCCGTGTGTTGGAAGGCAAAGTTTTAACCACTGGATCACCAGGGAAGTCCCTTTTATCACTTTTTTTCTTAATTTGTAAATTGTTATTGTTGTGTTTCCACTTTTAATCTGTTATGTTTAATTCATCATCCACTATTTTGTAAATCAGTGAATATTGCCCAGTAAAATGTGGTGTACATTAGCAGATACGAAAAGGACAGCTTTTAGGGAGTTTGTAGTCTCTTGTGCAAGCCAATAATTTAAATTTTGAATATATAAAGAATATACAGTGAAATGATGCACTATATGAAGAACCTCTCAGGCTGTATGAATTCAGAAAATACAAAAATTAGTGATGATCAAATTAGTCAAGAAAGTCATTAGGTAGGTCCTAAAATACAATTTGGCCTTGAGGGAGGGATGGATAAGTAGAAGACAGGAAGAAAACATTCTAAGAAAATCTTTCTATGTATCAGTATCTAAAGATAATTACATGTCTTGGCATATGAAGTCAGTGGTTTGTATGACCTGTATATCCATCCGTTTGTTCATTTATTAAATCATCAAATATTGAGCATGTATCATATGCCAGGTGTTCTTTTAGACTCTGAGATATGGTGATGAACAGGACAGACAAAATCTTTGCACAAATAGGTTTTGATGCTTGGGGCCAGCAACTCAATAAAGGAAAATCTAGTTAAGAAAAGGGCTGATAGTGGGGACTATAGTTAATAATATTGTATTGCATATTTGAAAGTTACTAAGAGAGTAAATCTTAAAAGATCTCATCACAAGAGAAAAAATTTTAACTGTGTATGAAGATGGGTGTTGACTAGGTTTATTGTGGTGATCATTTTGTAATATATACACATAGCAAATTAATATGTTGCATTCTTGAAACTAATATAATGTTATATGTCATATCTCAATTTAATAAAAATTTCTCATCCCAAAGCCAACAGTGTAGGTGGGTTGCCTTCTCTCCACACGCTCTCCAGCATATATTATTATTTGGCTGTGTAGTAGATCACATGATATCTTAGTTCCCTGACCAGGGATGGAACCTGCACCCTCTGATTGGAAGCATGGAGTCTTAACCACTGAGCAGCCAGGCAGTCTCCCAAAATTTATTATTTGTGGTCTTTTTAACTTTGGCCATTCTTCCTGGTGTGAGGTAATACCTCGTTGTAGCTTTGCTTTGCATTTCTCTAATGATTAATGATATTAAAAGTCTCTTCACTTGCCTGTTGGCCATCTGTAAGGACATGAGACTCTTGAGTCAGAGCCAAAGGACTTAATTGTGGCTGATAAGGCCACTTGAAGTTCATGTCTGCGTCTGTTCTCCTAACCACCCCTCCCCCCGCCCCCGCTACTCCATGGTTGGTGGTGAGAGGTGGGCCTAGGTGTGTGCTGCACACAGTGAGTTTGCTTGACAGCTGTGCATCTCTGAGCTTAGGAAACCTCAGTCTTTTAACGTGGACCATAAGCAAAATTTCCAAGTTTTCTCAGGAGACATGATCTTTTCTGTGTGAGTTTAGTGACTCTGTTGTGTTTAATTCTTTGTGACCCTTTGGTACGGCCCACCAGACTCCTCTGTCCATGGGGTTTTTTTCAGTGGTTGCAGCTAGAACTCACTGGAGTGGGTTGCCATTTTGTCTGCTAGAGGAACTTCCAGACCCAGGGATCAATCCCACGTCTCCTGCACTGTAGGCAGATTCTTTACCCTCTGAGCCATCCTGGATGCTGGGCAGCAAATAATCTGCCCTCTGTCTGGAGAGTCTTTATCTTCCAAGAAGATAACTAACATGTAAAAACCTTTGAGAAGGGATTTCAGAACAGAAGGCTGTCAGTGCCTCTGCTCTCAGGAAATGTGAGGAATCCCTGAAGATTTGTCACCCATCAAGGGGAGAGAGAAAAATAATTACAAACCAAAACTAATGTATATTGGACATATATTTTGAGCTCTACACTGTACCGAGTATTATTTCTCTCATTCACTAATCAAAACCACTCTTTTAGGTAAGTTTCTTTCTTGTCTCCATTTTACAGATAAAAGTAGATAGTAATGAACTTGCCCAGCATCTCACAGTTAGCAAATGGCAAAGTCATAATTTGAACTCAGATCTGACTTTTCAGTCCTACTGTGTTCTGATTCACAGTTTAATAAAAAGAGTATAAAACATGTTCATTGGCAGCAGTCACATGACAGGCATTGGTGACCTCACTGAGTATCATTTCACTGGGCCATAGGGGCAAAGTCCAGCTTGGGGTAAGTTGTAGAATGATTGGGAAGAGTATAAATGAGAGATGGTGAACATAAACAACTTATTTAATGTATTTGATTATAAAGAGAGGGCGGGAACAAAAGAATCAAGAAAGAATTCTTTTCTTTTTTTAATTTGGAGAGATTATTTTTTTGCCTGCTTGTGGAAAAAAAGGAAAAAAATAGCATGAAGTGCAGGAGAGGGCAGTTAACAAGAAAAAGGAAGAAGCACCAAAGAAAGAGAGTTCAGTGCACTCCCGGGGAGATAGGAAAGCCACCTCCTCTATTACAGCAGGGAGATTTTGTCACTGTGCTGGGGTTGAAGCCGTTCCTAGCTGATGGCTTCTCTTTGATCTGTGGGGTAGAAGGGGAGGTGGTCTGCTGAGTTTAAAACGCAGGGGACTGCAGAAAGTGGCCTGACTTGTGAGAATCAAGTAGTTTTCTGTGAAGGATGGGTGAGAGACTCCACAAAGAGTATAATGTGAGTTTCACTAGCGGCACTTGAGTGCTGTTCAGCTGAGATGGACAAGCTAGGCTGCTGGGTTTATCAGGTGGAGATTTGCCAGGAGGAGCAGAAGGGAAAGGAGGGTATTCAAAAAAAAATGTGGTTGATGTGATGGGCCATGACCTTTACGCTGGAGAGGAAAAGAAGCGAAGGCTGTGGGATGCTGGTACATAAGGAGAAAGCATCAGGGTGGCCGATGGACTTCAAATCCTGAGAAGATCAACTCTGTATGGTGAAGTAATTGAGTGAGTGAGTTGGAATAAGTAGGAAATGGGGGGTCCTGTTTTTTCAAAATGGAGTTATGTTTCATTTATCATCAAAACCCATAACCTCTGCCTCTTTACATCATGTCCAGACTCTTCTGATCATACTGTGGAGAGCTTAGGAATGAAGCCCCTGAACCTTCCTTTTTCACTGAACAGATGTTGACAGTGCCAACTGCAGGCACAAAGTACTTTGTGAGGTTGCCAGGAAGCAAAAGGCAGCCAGGATGGAGCGCCTAAATTATAGGAAGTTCTCTGTCAGAAGAAACAAGGTTTCCAGGCAAAGAAAGTGTGTGTGCTCAGAGAGTACTAAAATACTAGTGTAGGGTGACTGTGAAGCACACCTGGGCTGATTCCAGGGCTTGGCTAGCGCAGATGAAGCAGGAATGAGCCTGGGCGTGCGGATCTGTCTTCAGGATCTGATTTCATTTCCTTGTAGGCTATACTCAGAAGTGAAATTGCTGGGTCATATGGTAGTTCTATTTTTAATCTTTTGAGAAACTTAAATTTCCATGCTGTACTCCCTAGTGGCTGAACCAGTTTATATTCCTGAAACAGTGCTTGGGCTTTACAGGTGGTGTTAGTGGTGAAGAATCCACCTGCCAATGCAGGAGATGCAAGAGATGCAGTCTCGATCCTTGGGTCAGGAAGATCCCCCGGAGAAGGAAATGGCAACCCACTCTAGCATTGTTGCCTATAAAATCCCATGGACAGAGGAGCCTGACGGGCTATAGTCCATGGGGTTGCAAAGAGTAGGACACAGCTGAGCACACTCACAACAGTGCCTGAGGGTTCCTTTTTCTCCACACCCTTGCCAGTCCTTGTTATCTCTGTCTTTCGGAAAATAGCCATCCTAACGGGTGTGAGGCGATAGCTCATTGGGTGAATGTGGTCAAAGGGTACAATCTTCCAGTTATAAAATCACTAAGATGAATAAGTTCTCGGGGTGTAATGTACAGCATAGTGACTATAGTTAACCCTTCTGTTGTGGATAGTTGAAAGCTGCTAAGAGTAGATCTTAAAAGTTCTCAACACATACACACACACATTGTGACTATGTGAGGTAGTGGATGGGTTAGCCTCACTGTGGTGATAATTTTGCAATATATGCAGCAAATCATTATTTTGTACACCTTAAACTTGTACAATGTTATATTTCAATTGCAGCTCAGTGAAACTGAGAAAAAAGTAAGCCCACTTGCTCTCAGGATTGGCATTAGAAACAAATGGATAAATAGGTAAATTTTTGATGGAAGTAGGGTTTGTTTTCATTTGCCTCTTACCCTTCTCTTCCCACTTCTTTCCAGTTTTTGGTAACCTTTCTCCTGATAGATACCCAGAGCACACTTGCCTCAACTTTAGGGCTGTATTGCTTTTTAGCTATAACTCAACTGGGAGATATTTTTCAGGCATTATCTGTAACGTTTGATTATATGGTGAAACCTTCCTCTTAAAATTTACTCTTTCCTTGTAATTTTTATGTTGTTGGTGTTGTTGGCTTAGTACATTCTTCAATGGTAAAGATGAAGGTAAAGATAGTTGTTTAAAATTTTAGTTTCAGTGGCATATAGTTGATTTATGATGTTAGTGTCAGGTGTACAGCAAAGTGATTCAATTATACATATGCCCCTTCTTTTTCGGATTTTCTCTCGTATAGTTCAACACAGAATATTGAATAAAGCTTCCTCTGCTATAGAGTAGGTCCTTGTTGGTTATCTATCTTATATGTAGTAGTGTGTGTATCTTAAACCCAAGTTCCTGATTTATCCCTCCCCACAACATTTTCCCTTTGGTAACCATAGGGATATCACTTTGCTGACAAAGATCCATAGAGTCAAAGCTATGGTTTTTCTAGTAGTCATGTACGGATATGAAGTTGGACTAGGAAGACGCTGAGCACCAAAAAATTGATGCTTCCGAACTGTGGTGTTGGAGAAGACTCTTGAGAGTCCTGTGGACAGCAAGATCAAACCAGTCAATCCTAAATGAAATCAACTCTGAATATTCATTGGAAGGACTGGTGCTGAGGTTGAAGCTCCAGTATTTGGCCACCTGATGCAAAGAGCTGACTCATTGGAAAAGACCCTGATGCTGGGAAAAACTGAAGTCAGGAGAAGAAGGAGACAACAGAGGATGAGATGGTTGGATGGCATCACCAACTCAACGAACATGAGTTTGAGCAAACTCTGGGAGATAGTGAAGGACAGGGAAGCCTGGTGTGCTGCAGTCCCTGAGATTGTAACTTTTATGATCATGACTTTTAGAAACTTTAAAGAGAGTAATTTACTTTTACTTACGGACATGACATTTAGCGACTAAACAACAACCATAAGTTTGATTTTGATATCTGTTAAGTCTGTTTCTGTTTTGTAAATAAGTTCATTTGTATCATTTAAAAAATTAGATTCCACATATGCGTCATATCATATAATATTTGTCTTTTTCTGTCTGACTTACTCAGTATGCTAGCCTCTGGGTCCATCAGTGTTACTGCAAATGACATCGTTTCATTCTTTTTTAAGGCTGAGCATGCTGCAGTCCATGGAGTCACAAAGAGTCAGACACGACTGAGTGACTAAACTGAACTGACTGAATATTCCATTGCATATATGTACTGTATCCTCTTTATCCATTTATCTGTCAGTGGACATTTAGGTTGCTTCCATGTCTTAGCTATTATAAATAGTGCTGCAATGAACATTGGACACATGTACCTTTTTAGATTATGGTTTTCTCTAGATATAGGCCCAGGAGTGAGTTGGTTGGATCATATGGTAGTTCTATTTTTAGTTTTTTAAGAAACCTCCATACCATTCTCCATAGTGGTTATTCCTGTTTATAATCCCACTACCAGTGTAGGGGAGTTCCCTGTTCTTCATACCTTTTTCAGCATTTAGTGCTTGTAGACTTTTGGATGATGTCCATCCTGCCTGGTGTGAGGTGATACCTCATTGTTTTGATTTTCATTTCTGTGATAGTTAATGATGTTGAGCATCTTTTCATGTGCTTTTTGGCCATCTGTATGTTTTCTTTGGAGAAATGTCTATTTAGAACTTCTGCCAGTTTTTGATTGGGTTGTTTGCTTTTTTGATATTGAGCTACATGAGCTGTTTGTATATTCTGTAATAGTGTCTTCTTATAATGACAAATGTAGTGTCTTCTGATGATGAATGGAGTTGTAATTTCTGTCATTTGATGTTGTTCCCCATTTCAAATGGTACTTTTTCAATCTTCCTAATGACCTTTTCTTTCGCCATTCATCTCATAAGTACTGATGAGCTCGAAGTCTTGAACACTTATCACCATTATAGAAGACATTGCTGATTGCTTACTCGTATCTATTGCATTTCCTGTATGCTGGTGAAATGTTCATTTTTCCTTTATTCTTTAGCAACAAAACCCACTTAAACTGAGTTTGTTGGTCAATAGCTTAAAGACTGCTTGTTTTATTTAGCCTCTCTTGCCCTGGGATGTGATCATGTGACTCGGGTGACCAACCATGTCACATGGGGCATAGCTTTCTCTTTAAAGAGCACGGGCATGCTCCCTTTCTCTCTCTGCCTGATGAGATTATTGGAGCTCCAACCACCATGTTGGAGCTTGGGTTGACCTTGAGGAAACAGAGAAGAAACCAGGTGCTCGAGACCCTGATGATGGTGTGAAGTCATCCCAGTACTACACTACTACCATTCTTCTGAATTTTTTTTCTTTTTGCCCAATCCCAGGGATCAAACCCAATCCCAGGGGTTAGGCCTTCCTTCCCTTCCCACTTCCAAAGTGGAAGGGTAACATCGTCCACTGGAATGATGTAAAATAGCACTTGGTCTTACATGGAGCTCCAGATCCTTGTGTATAGCTCTATTAGACAGCTAAATACTCCATGTGCCAAAGCAAAACTCAACATCTCTGTGTGAAAGCATGTTCCTTTACTGCATTCCTTTTCTTATTATGTAGACTGATCTTCAAGGTATACAAGACAAAAAGCTGCTAGTCATTCTTGCATTCTCTTTTCTTTATAACTCATATCCAATTGATATGAGTTATAAAGTCTTTCTTCATTATATGTCAAAAATCTGACCTTTCTACTCTACCTGAATGTGTGTTGGTTTATTTCTTTATGTCTCTCCTGGGTCATTAAATCATCTGAAACACTTCCAAAGTACTATACTGTTATCAACAGTGATGCCAGAATTACCTTTTTAGAACGCAACTCTGACCATGTCCCACCCCTGTGTTAAAACCCTTGCTGTTGTCTTCAGAGAATAATATCAAATTAATAGGTCTGCAGTGTGTTTCAGAACTGGCCAGCTCTATCTCTGCCACATCCTCTTGTGCCAGTCCATCCCGTGAATAGTAGTGTCTTCTTATAATGAACAGACATGTTGGTCTAAATATGTCAGACACTCCCTCACTTCAGGGCTGTTGCCCCTGTAGCTTCTTCCTCTTGGAACATCCTTCTCCCAACTGTGATTGAATGTTAGTCAAGGGCTCCCAAAGCTGCTGGGCTCATGATGCTTTTAATGGTTCCGTAGTTTTTTTTATAGTACCTGTATTGATGCATATTTATGTCCTAACAACTCAGTAGCCATTTAAAAAAAGTAATGTGTTTACGTTGGAAGAAAGGTAATAATTTAAATTTCTTTTTAAACATTTTTATTTGAGTATAGTTGCTTTATTTATTTATTTATTTTTTTTTATTATTTTTTTTTATTTTAGTTGGGGGCTAATTACTTTACAATATTGTAGTAGTTTTTGCCATACATCAACATGAATCAGCCATGGATTCACATGTGCTCCCCCTCCCAAAACCCTCCTCCCACCTCCCTCCCCCTCCCATCCCTCTGTGTCATCCCAACGCTCCATCCCTGAGCATCCATCCCATGCATAGAACATGGAATGGTGTTCTGCTTCACATATGACAATATACATGTTTCAATGTTATTGTCCCAGAACGTCCAACCCTCACCTTCTCCCTCAGAGTCCACAGGACTGTTCTATGCATCTGTGTCTCTTATTCTGTCTCACATATAGGGTTACCATTACCATCTTTCAAATTCCATATACATGCATTAGTATACTGTATTGGTGCTTTTCTTTCTGGCTCACTTCACTCTGTATAATGGGCTCCAGTTTCATCCATCTCAATAGAACCGATTCAAATGTATTCTTTTTAATGGCTGAGTAATATTCCATTGTGTATATGTACCACAGCTTCCTTATCCATTCGTCTGCCGATGGACATCTAGGTTGCTTCCATGTCCTGGCTATTGTAAACAGTGCTGCGATGAACATTGGGGTACACGCATCTCTTTCAATTCTGGTTTCCTCGGTGTATATGCCTAGCAGTGGGATTGCTGGGTCATATGGCAGTTCTATTCCCAGTTTTTTTAAGGAATCTCCACACTGTTCTCCATAGTGGCTGTACTAGTTTGCATTCCCACCAACAGTGTAAGAGGGTTCCCTTTTCTCCACACCCTCTCCAGCATTTATATTGCTTGTAGACTTTTGGATAGCAGCCATTCTGACTGGTGTGTAATGGTACCTCATTGTGGTTTTGATTTGCATTTCTCTAATAATGAGTGATGTTGAGCATCTTTTCATGTGTTTGTTAGCCATCTGTATGTCTTCTTTGGAGAAATGTCTGTTTAGTTCTTTGGCCCATTTTTTGATTGGGTCGTTTATTTTTCTGGAATTCAGCTGCAGGAGTTGCTTGTATATTTTTGAGATTAATTGTTTGTCTGTTGCTTCGTTTGCTATTATTTTCTCCCATTCTGAAGGCTGTCTTTTCACCTTGCTTATAGTTTCCTTTGTTGTGCAAAAGCTTTTAATTTTAATTAGGTCCCATTTGTTTATTTTTTTTTTTTTTATTTCCAATATTCTGGGGGGTGGGTCATGGAGGATCCTGCTGTGATTTATGTCAGAGAGTGTTTTGCCTATGTTTTCCTCTAGGAGTTTTATAGTTTCTGGTCTTACGTTTAGATCTTTAATCCATTTTGAGTTTATTTTTGTGTATGGTGTTAGGAAGTGTTCTAGTTTCATTCTTTTACAAGTGGTTGACCAGTTTTCCCAGCACCACTTGTTGAAGAGACTGTCTTTTCTCCATTGTATACTCTTGCCTCCTTTGTCGAAGATAAGGTGCCCATAGGTGCGTGGGTTTATCTCTGGGCTTTCTATTTTGTTCCATTGATTATAGTTGCTTTAGAATGGTGTGTTTCTGCTGTACTGCAAAGTGAATCAGCCATATGTATATATGTATTTATATATACCCCCTCACTTTTTGAATTCCCTTCCCATTTTAGGTCACCACAGAGCACTGAGTAGAGTTCCCTATGCTGTACAGTAGGTTCTCTTTTGTTACCTATTTTATACACAGTAGTGTATTTTACCTTTCTTTATTCACAACAGTTACTTATTTTTTATTTTAATTGGAGGAGAGGGTGTGATGAATTGAGAAACAGCATTGAAATACATACATTATCATGTGTAAAGTAGCTAGCTAGAGGGAAGTTGCTGTGATGACCTGTGTGAGTGGGATGATGCGGGGGAGAGGCTCAAGAGGGAGGGGATATATGTCTACTTATGGCTGATTCATGTCGTTGTGCAGCAGAAACCAAAACAACATTGTGAAGCAATTATTCACTGCAGTTACTTATCAGTGGGATGTGGGCTTCTGTTGGGTACCTCCCTTCTCAAACCTTAGGATTAGATCGGATCTGGCCACCCTCCTTTGTCTTTCCACGTGGACATTTTAGCTTTTCTACTGAGAAATCACAGGTCTACAAACATACATCTTCAAAAAGAATGTGCCGTTCTTAAACCTAATCTTAAAACTGTGAACAACCTTGAGCTAGTATTTCACATTCTGTCTGACACAGCTGCATTTCCTTGGAATTTTAAAAATATCTCAGGTTTCTCCAGTGAGTTTGCTTCAGTGCCCGGAGTGCCTTGGCACATAGTTTGGCAACCATGATGCTAAGAGCCTGGCATTGGAAACTACCGTGATAATCCATTCTTTTATTTAAAAATGTAGTGATCTGTTCAAGGTATGGTAACCGGTAAGTGACTGTGAGCTAAGAGCCCGTAAGTCTAACATTCTTATCTTAGACTTCACTGTGAGTCTAAGAATTTCTATATAAAGTGGTATTTGAGTTGACAGGATGGACTGGATATATCAAATTAGTGAGGAAGTCTAGGATTACAACTAAACAACAGGGCATTCTCACTTATATTTCTATTGCGATGCAAGGGGCACTGAAGGGCATCCCCCACCTTGCCCCCCAGATGAACATTCCGCAGCTGCTTGGGGTGCTGACTGCTGGTTCCTGGGACTTGCATGTGGTCCAAATGAGCTGCCTTGCACAAGGTTATATCCTCTCCCTTGGGGCAAAACCTACATCCAGTGACTGCTGAGTGCACCTATACAAGGGCCCAGGTCTCTTGCCTAAACTGGGCACATCTCTGAGGAACCATGGCTGCTCCCAGACTCCCCAGAGAATTGGTTTGGACTTCTGTTTCCCTCTGTCTAATCCTCCTTCCCCCATCCGCTCAGAGGTTTGGGTACCAGTTGTGTTCCTCAGTAAACTCACTGCATACGAAATCTCCATCTCAAGAGTGGAGCTGGAGATTGTAACCTGACACGCTGGTAAGGTGATCGTATACAATGCCTTCAAATCAAAATATTATTTTTACTTGTGAGTGTACCCTTGGCAGTAGTATGAATGGCTTAATTTTTTTTGACTCGTGCTGTTCTATTAATGCCATTATGCTATATTACATACAAACTCGTAGGAAAAATAGATTGAGCATGTCTTATTTCCCCAATAAATTTTCAATATTTTTCCTTCATATTATGAGGAGGGGGGGGTGAGGAAGGGAAGGACTTACTTAGTATCTCACATTCTTCCCTTTCCATTAAAAATCAATATGTATCCCGAGATATGGGAACATTTTGTACTACTGAAAATGATGGTCCACACATTTAGTACCTATAATATTTTAGCATTAAAAATGATAAATGTTAAGTTATTGTTTTCAGTGAACAAATAATCTTCAATATATTTTACTGCATGCAAGCACAGGTATAAATAAGAGTTCAACATGGAAGGTTTTTCCGCCTCTTTTTATTGCCTCTCTAAAGACATGAACACTCCCCAGTGACTCAACTGGTAAAGAACTCGCCTGCCAATGCAGGAGACTGAAGAGACATGGGTTCGATCCCTGGTAGGGGAAGATTCTCTGGAGAAGGAAATGGCAACCCACTCCAGTATTCTTGCCTGGAAAATCCCATGGACAGAGGAGGCAGGCAGGCTACAGTCCATGGGGTCCCAAAGAGTCGGACATGACTGAGCATGCAAGTACACACACACACACACACACACACGCACACACACGAAACACAGTGACTTTATTGTATTTGTGCAACTCAGGGTCCTCTTAGAGGTTGAATAAGTGTAAATTTAGTATTTTTTTGTAGATTGATTTTTAAAATATTAAATAGTGGTATAGTCAGAACAAAGCCAGTCACAGTGTTACAGTGGAAAAGTGTCAGTGGTACACACTGTGGAGAAAGGCAGAGGGCTGGAACCCAGGTAGCCTCAGAATGGAATTATTCTGGCCTAGGAACATCAGGGGTTAGTGGAGCATCTTCTGGGGATACTTTCAGTATCTCATGGAATTCTGGAATAAGATCTGGGCTTGCATGACATAGCACTAACGCAGGGATTTCGTGCTCTTCTGTGAATCTTCCATTTCTGGATGGATGTGTTTTGTGAGCGGAAGGGTAATGAGATTTCTGGATCCACAAAATTTACTATTAAACTGTATCACTATTATTTATCTTTAGAGCTATCATAGGAGAAGTTAAAGAAGTTGCTTGATTCATTCTTTCAAAGTGAAAGTCACTTTGAAGAAAAATTGATACTGAAACTATTTCAGTGTCATCTACATTTGAGTCCATTTTAGAATGACCACCTACAAGATAGGAATTGAAAGAGCTATTAGGAAAAAATTAAGTTCATGATTCATGCTTGCCAAAAGATGGTGCTCATGTATCTGTTAAGATCGTTTAGGCAGCAATGAAGCTGAAAAACAACATCCTTTCCAAAAATTGGAAGGCATGACTCCTAAGGCTGTGGCATAATAACAATATACTTGCATTTTTCCATATTGCATTTGAAATGTAAACAACTTAATTTAAGAGATAGGCTTTCCTGCAAATGTACTATTAAACAGCAGCCGCTCACAAGACAGTTAACATACCAAATTAAAGCACTTTCAAAGATACAGGATTCTGCAAACATTTTACCATCTTCCTTTCCAACAACAAAGCTGGAATGAAGGCATGAGAATGACAAAAAAGGAAATAGTAAAACAATATATCAAAGGCATATGTACTAGTCTGATGCTCAGAATTTCATTGTTTTGCCGTATAAGATGAATATGGGCTTTCTGTGTCTGCATTAAACGTGTCATTTAGCATCTCCAGTAACCATCATTATGCATCTACTGTGTATCTGGCATGCATTCAGGATTTCACTTCATCCTCAAAAAGCTTTAAGACGTAGGTATTACTCTCAGCAAATCCATCTTACAGAGAGTTGAAGCTAGTTCAAAGATGGCAAATATTGGGAGCCAGTATTTGAACCCATGCCAGCTTCCCAGGTAGCTCCATGGTAAAGAATCTGGCTGCAATGCAGGAGACCTGGGTTTGAGCCCTGGGTCGCCAAGATCCCCTGGAGAAGGAAATGACAACCCACTCCAGTATTCTTTCCTGGGAAATCCCAAGGACAGAGGACCCTGGCGGGCTACAGTCCATGGGGTTGCAGAGTGTCAGACACGACTGAGCAACTAAACAACAACAGCTAATTTCAAAACTCATACTCTTAACCACTAGGCTCTATCAGCTCTGTAAAGATTTTACTTAAAATTTGAATCCTAGGTTAGTGTTAGTCACTCAGTTATGTCCAACTCTTTGAGACCCCATGGACAGTAGCCCACCAGGCTCCTCTGTGCATGGAATCCTCCAGGCAAGTATATTGGAGTGGGTTGCCATTTACTTCTCCAGGGGATCTCCCTGAGGCTGAGATCGAACTCCAGTCTCCTGAATTGTGGGTGGATTCTTCACGGTCTGAGCTACCAGGGAACCCCGAATCCCAGGTTAATAGAATATACTGTTTATACACCCCTTGTTTACTGTTACTCTTGTGGGTAGCCAATTATTTTTCAAAAACATTTGAAAGTAGTTGGTATATATATTCTTGAGTCCTACATCTTTGGACAGAATGCTGCTGATGCCACCACAAGTGCTTTCATCTAAGACAAGTTTCTCTATCTGGAAAGTAACTGCAGGAGTGCTTACTTTAAGGAGTGTTGTGAGATATAGAAGTAATTCACACATAGTGCTTACATTCAGTACACACTCAGTATATGAGAGCAATTATTTTCAAAAACTGCCTAATAAAACGTGATTTCATTCTACACACAAACTCTAAATCATCTACGAGAAAAGAAGTTCTTATGAAGAAAATTATTAAGGCAAACGTTCCATCCTTTGAGTAAAATTAGAACATATATTTCGACCGTAGGTCTGCTCCACTCTAAAACATTAGTGAAACATGTAGTTTCAGAATTATCCGTTTGGGGATTAAGTTGCAAAATAATTCTTTAGTAAGAGATTCATAAAATGATACATGTTGAAGTTGTAGTTTGTTTTCATGCATTCATAATATGATGCAATTGACGTGTTCTGTAAATTACATAAAGTGAGATGAAAATTAGGATGATTATTCTAAATCATCAAATTCTAGTACTTTCAGTAGTGAATCAAGCTGATGTGAAATGTTATTTTACCTATTTCTTTTACCCATGAAGTTCTAGATTATTTGCTGGGGAGAAACTCTGTGATGAATCAGAACTAAATCAAAATATTATTGAATTTAAATTATCTTGGAAATAATGTACCACAGATGTATTAAGTGAGGACTATATATACATTTGGGCTTTCCAGGTGGCTCTAGTGGTAAAGAATTTGCCTGCCAGTGCAGGAGATAGAAGAGACTCAGGTTCAATCCCTAGGTGGGAAAGATCCCCTGGAGGAGGGTAGGGCAACCTGCTCCAGTTTTTTTGCCTGGAGAATCCCATGGACAGAGGAGCCTGGCAGGCTACAGTCCATAGGGCCTCAGAGAGTCAGACTTGACTGAAGCGACTTAGCACTCACATATACAATTAAGGTATTCAGGTTTGTTTGTATATTTTGTGTTTTGACTTAATATAAACCCACATACGTATTCCCAAATACCTCATTATGGCTATTTTAATTGTGATTTTTTTCAACCGAAATTCTCTTCTATAATTTAAAATTCGAGAGTTCCCCAAAGTCATAACATAAATGTATGTTTAAAAAATCCTCAGTCCCTTGGTGAATTTACTTTAACACATCACCTCCTGCATTTCATTACATGGATTAGTCTCTAAAAATGGAGAACAGCTGGCCTTCTCCTGCTGCGTAACCTCCTCCCATATTCTTCTCCAGGCTAAATAACCCCCAATTCCCTTAGCCTCTCATCCTAAATCCTATTTTCTAACATTTAAATCACTCTGCTGATCAACTTGGCCCTCTCCAAATTTACTCACCTCTCCGTTATGCTAAGCAGTCATAATTCATTAACCAGTCCTCAATCAGTAATAAAGCAGCTGCCACTCACCATGGTGCCTGCTGGGTAAGAAGTGGCCTGTTCAGAACAGTCACTGACACATAAAATGGAGTTGTTTCCAACTACTCTTTGGACTCATACATTTGTTTATATTCATGCCTATCAAATTACAGGTTTATGTAGTATGCACTGTGAGCCAGGCCTACTTCTCTCATTAAGCAGACTTATATTTGTGTCTGCAGTGTTCCTTGCTGTGCTGGTGATACAGAGTGAACAATACAGACCTGTCCACCTGGTGCTCATATTCTCATGGGGGATTCAAGTTCAGTTCAGTTTAGTCGCTCAGTGGTGTCCAACTCTTTGCAACCGCATGGATTGCAGCACCCCAAGCTTCCTTGTCCTTCAGCATCTCCTGGAGTTTGTTCAAACTCATGTCCATTGAGTCAGTGATGCCATCCAACCATCTCACTATCTATTAGCTCCTTCTCCTCCTGCCCTCAATCTTTCCCAGCATCAGGGTCTTTTCCAGTGAGTCAGCTCTTCCCATCAGTTGGTCAAAGTATTGGAGCTTCGGCTTCAGCATCAGTTCTTCCAATGAATATCCTGGGTTGATTTCCTTTAGGATTAAATAAACTGTAGTTATTATGAAAAAGAAAATAAAGTATGAACACTGAGAAGAACAAATAAAGCCCTTGTGAATTAGAAGGACGTTTAGGCACAGAGCACAATAAGAAGTGTGGTTACTCCTTCATTTCATTGCCTGCCCGAGCTGAAAGTCTGGAGCTCTAACAGTATAATAATAGTGATGCTGATAAAAGCTGCTGTTCACTGAGTGCTCATAGACAATCACCCGTTATATAGGCCACTGTATATGAATTATTTCATTGATTTATCTGAGTCCAGGCTCGTACTACTCACTGCAAAACAGGCCAACAAAATGGGAGATGAGCTATTGGGGCAAAGAATAGTGAATCTGTTCAGAAAGCTAGCAGACCTAGAAGATGGTGGACTTGTGCCCCAAAGAATTATCATGCTTGAATTAGAATTAAATTTAGTATAAATCAAAATTGCTTCATACTAAAAGGGGAGGGAGCAAAGTCAAACAATTCCTGGTTTCAGTCATCCTCTGGAAGAGATATGTTACTTTCTTCCTCCCTGCAGTCCTTCGCAGGTGGGTTTGGTCAGGATGTTTCCTGGGAGTTAAACAAAGGTATTTCAGCTTAATGCTCATTATCTGGGAGCCAGGGTTCCTATGTGTAACTATGTGTAATTTAATCTTGTAGGCAACATCCCTCTAGTGATTAACTTCTAATAGAATACAAAAGATTCTTCCCTATTACATCATTATGAAAACTTCACAAAGCAGATACAATTACTAGTCCCATTTCCTAGTGATAAAATGAGGGAAGAGTTTGAGAACTTTCTGAAGTTATCCAGCCATTACATAGCAAGGCCTGGGAGCAGAATGAAGTCTTTATGAGTCTAGAGCTTAAATTTTTAACCCTCATATGGTGCCATTGGTATAAGTACGGGAAAGTAAATTCCCTGCTTTTTCTGTAGCTTTGTCCTCCTAAGATAAGAGGCACTCTTTCCAGAAAGGCTATTTCATGACTATCTTTTATTCTCAAGTATTCCCTTGGGGGAGAATCTCACACTATCACCCTACTCCAAATAGCTTTGTAATATATTCCTTCCAACTTGGACAGTATTCTCCCTGAGGTTTTAAAAAGAAAATACTCATTTTTATTTATTTGACTGTTCTGGGTCTTAGTTGCAGCATGTGAACTCTTAGTTGTGGCCTGTGGGATCTAGTTCCCTGACCAGGGATTGAACCTGGGCCTCCAACATTGGGAGTGTGGAGTCTTAGCCCCTGGACCACTGGGGGCGTCCCCTCTTTGAGGTTATTAAACAAGATTTTCTAGTTAGGAAGTAAAATTGGCTCAATCAATGCAGTTTTTCTCTCTCATAGGGTCAGTTGATATGGACAATCTGACTGGATGGTCTGCCCCCTTAAACCAGCTGCCTCAGGGACCACTGTGGTGGAGTCATTACACCAGGGTGACCCAGGATCAGTCACACAGGGCTTAAGACCTCAAGTCTGATGAGGTCTTTTGTCTACTCAGGGCGTATGAATCTCAGCAAACAGACTCCAGCGCTCTGGAGAATTCACATCTGGGTTGTCCAGGCTCCTAGCTAGATGCACCCCCATGCACCCCTACCCCTACACAAATAATGAAATTCTCTACAGGTGGGAATTTTTCTTAATTTAGGAGACTGTAGTCTTAACCATAAGATCCAGTTAATTTGTTTATAATACCTGTGTCTGGAACAAAGCTGGTGTGTAGAAATAAAAGAAGGTAGTTTATCCTCTTGGCCATTGATGACTGTATTTAAGCCACAGATAATGGCAGGATTAATGTCAAGGTCAGGATTTCTTGCTCCCTGGTTCCCCGTGAAAAGTATGATGTCACTCACCTTCCACTCGTGCTTCCCTTCCGCTTGTCATCTTTACTGAATGTCCGCTCCAGTGTTCTTGCCTGAAAAATCCCATGGACAGAGGAGCCTCGTAGGCTACGATCTGTGGGTTCGCAGAGAATCAGACATGAATGTCTACTCCAGTGTTCTTGCCTGAAAAATCCTATGGACAGAAGAGCTTCGTAGGCTACGATCTGTGGGGTCGCAAAGAGTCAGACATGACTTTGAGCAGCTGAGCGCACACACACACACGTGCGCACACACACACACACGACACACTGAATGGCCACCCTCCCCACACCACTGTTTCTGTAGTCTTCACGCCCCCATCCATGCCTGTTTCTTCCCACCACGGGACCTCATCCACACTCTTTCCTGTGTTCATGGCAACACATGAGCTCCTGGGGAAGGAGGGCTGGTGCTTCTCTTTTATAGAAAGCTGGTGCTTTCTCTGCCTTTCAGTGCAGACTTTCCCCTCTGGCTCTGCTCCGAGTCCTATGCTTGTTCTCACTGGCAGTGCCCTTCTATGGGCATTTTGCCTTTATAAATTGGACTTGGCTCGTTACGGGTCAGCGATCCTTTTCTGGCTAAGCTTATGGTATTCTGCTTTCTGTAGGAGATAGAGTCAGGCTCATTATGTTGAAATAATGTTTGCTGCTTAAAAGTTCTCTTGTAGAACCTGGAGCTCTTCAGGGGAAAGATAACTGTATAAATCCAATAAAAAATGAATACATAACTAGTTAGAGTCTGGCCAGTGCTGAGTACAGTAAGATTTTTTTTTGCTACTGTGTAAGAGACACTATAAATTACAATGTTTCAAAAGTGTGGCACTCTTATTAAAAGAATGAAGATTATGAGATAGTTCCTCTTTCTCCTGAGGATAAAGAGAATACCTGGGATTAAATTGTAGTAGAAGGAATGTGGGTTAGGCATAGTTTGT
Organism: Okapia johnstoni; assembly: GCA_024291935.2. NCBI lineage: Eukaryota > Metazoa > Chordata > Mammalia > Artiodactyla > Giraffidae > Okapia > Okapia johnstoni. The sequence goes on from CM044322.1 coordinate 58,240,840, forward strand.
TTCCACAAGGCTATTTTATTTAAGTAGATCTGATGAGTATGTGAGGGTCATTAAAAATACACTGATGACAAATGGACCTGCAAATGATGGAGGCTAATCCTTTCCTCAAGCTGATTGCCATGCTGTTGGGACATTCTTCATGTGCTGGGTGATTCTGTGTGTGTGTGAGGGGAAGACAGCTATAGCACATTGGGTTTCATTTCTGACTCATGAGTTGAGGTGGTATTGTGTTACAGGTATAAGCTTGGGGATCAGAAAAATCAGTATATTCCAAAACCGGTTTAACTTTGTGAGCTCAGGCCACTTACCCTTCCAGAAGCTTGGTTTTCTCACCTTGAACTTGAAGATGCTATCTCCTACCTACTAGTATTGTCAAGCAAGCAATTTACAATAGGGTATATGTAAAGTACATAGCATAGGGATTGGCACATAGCAAACCTCCAATAACTGAGTTAAATCAAACTTGCAGTCTCATTATTCACATGTCTCTAGATCTTAAATAAGTTACCGAGAGCAAATATTCCCTTCCCTCCCCACTCCTCTTTGCCCAAAATTTATTGTCAAGAATAAAAAAAAAACAACAACGGGCTTTCCACTTTGTATCATATTCTATATTACACACTCCAAAACAAAACTGAGGAATCCACAGTTTAGTCTGGGGCAAACATCAAAAAGAATATCTTCAATCAATGATTCATGAAATAATCTTCTCATTTTCAGACTGAAGAATGACCAGCCCCGGGCACAGTAAACACATGTGCTGATATTATTGGAACTACAGCTGTAAAATCTTTTCCTGTGGCTTAAATACAGGTGAAATATCAGCAGGATTTCTTAAAACGACTTGCTATCATCTTCCATGTTTTGATATTATTTTGTGGCTTATAGGTTCATGTTCTTTTTAAAAAAATATTTATTTGACTGCACTGGGTCTTAGTTGTAGCATGTGGGATCTAGTTTCCTGACCAGGGATTGAACCCGGGCCTTCTGCATTCGGAGCACAGAGTCTTAGCCCCTGGACCACGAGGGGAGTCCCTAATTTCTTTTTCTTCATCAGTCATCCCCAGCTGAATTTAGAACCAGTAAGATGGAGATTTATGATTAAGCAATTAGATTTCATCTAAAACCTTTCAAAATTAGAGAGTGAAGAAAGGACAAAAATGCACAAGCCAACAGACGGGCAAAGAGAGATCGGCTGGCTAGAAGAGTCAGTCTTTTAGAACCTGAAAAGCAAGTGACACGTGGTGACTCAGTCACCACAGAAATCTACTCTGTGTTGTAGCGCATGGGGCAAGCCTAGAAACAAGAAAATTTCCTCTGATGTACAAATTCCAGGGAGACTGAAATTTGAATGATCAGAACCAAGAGTTCAAGTTGTGGTAGGAACAAGGACTCATGATATGTTTTCAAAATTTTCCAGCCCCCCACCCCCCACTTCCCATAGTCAACTGTTCTATCTTTACCATGGGCAGAAGACTAGAGTTTTACTTTTTAAAAACATTTATCTTATTGAAATAGGCTTGATTTATAATAGTGTGTTAATTTCTGCTGTATAGCAAAATGATTCAGTTATACATATGTGTACATTCTTTTTCATATTCTTTTCCATCATGGTTTATCACAGGATATTGAATATAGTTTCCTGTGCTATACAGTAGGACCTTGTTGTTTTTCCATTCTATATGTAATAGTTTCCATGTGCTAATCCCTTTCAATATCACGGTAATCCAAGTTTATGCCCTGACCAATAACGCTGAAGAAGCTGAAGTTGAACAGTTCTATGAAGACCTACAAGACCTTCTAGAACTAACACCCCAAAAAGATGTCCTTTTCATTATAGGGGACTGGAATGCAAAAGTAGGAAGTCAGGAAACACCTGGAGTACCAGGCAAATTTGGCCTTGGAGTACAGAATGAAGTAGGGCAAAGGCTAATGGAGTTCTGCCAAGAGAATGCACTGGTCATAGCAAACACCCTCTTCCAACAACACAAGAGAAGACTCTACACATGGACATCACCAGGTGGTTGACACCGAAATCAGATTGATTATATTCTTTGTAGCCAAAGATGGAGAAGCTCTATACAGTCAGCAAAAACAAGACGGGGAGCTGACTGTGGCTCAGATCATGAACTCCTTATTGCCAAATTCAGACTGAAATTGGAAAAAACCCACTAGACCATTCAGGTATGAGCTAAATCAAATCCCTTATGACTATACAGTGGAAGTGAGAAATAGATTTAAGGGACTCGATCTGATAGACAGAGTGCCTGATGAACTATGGACATCATAATGTTCGTGACATTATACAGGAGACAGGAATCAAGACCATCCCCAAGAAAAAGAAATGCAAAAAGCAAAATGGCTGTCTGAGGAGGCCTTACAAATAACTGTGAAAAGAAGGGAAGTGAGAAGCAAAGGAGAAAAGGAAAGATATTCACATTTGAATGCAGAGTTCCAAAGAATAGCAAGGAGAGATAAGAAAGCCTTCCTCAGTGATCAGTGCAAAGAAATAGAGGAAAACAACAGAATGGGAAAGACTAGAGATCTCTTGAAGAAAATTAGAGATGCCAAGGGAACTTTTCATGAAAAGATGCACTCAATAAAGGACAGAAATGGTATGGACCTAACAGAAGCAGAAGATATTAAGAAGAGGTGGCAAGAATACACAGAAGAGCTGTACAGAAAAGATCTTCATGGCCCAGATAATCACGATGGTGTGATCACTCACCTAGAGCCAGACATCCTGGAATGTGAAGTCAAGTGGGCCTTAGAAAGTATCACTACAAATAAAGCTAGTGGAGGTGATAGAATTCCAGTTGAGCTATTTCAAATCCTGAAAGATGATGCTGTGAAAGTGCTGCACTCAGTATGCCAGCAAATTTGGAAAACTCAGCAGTGGCCACAGGACTGGAAAAGGTCAGTTTTCATTCCAGTCCCAAAAAAAGGCAGTACCAAAGAATGCTCAAACTACTGTACAATTTCTCTCATCTCACACGCTAGTAAAGTAATGCTTAAAATTCTCCAAGCCAGGCTTCAGCAATATGTGAACCGTGAACTTCCAGATGTTCAAGCTGTTTTAGAAAAGGCAGAGGAACCAGAGATCGAATTGCCAACATCCTCTGGATCATCGAAAAAGCAAGAGAGTTCCAGAAAAACATCTATTTCTGCTTTATTGACTATGCCAAAGCCTTTGACTGTGTGGATCACAATAAGCTGTGGAAAATTCTGAAAGAGATGGGAATACCAGACCACCTGACCTGTCTCTTGAGAAACCTGTATGCAGGTCAGGAAGCAACGGTTAGAACTGGACATGGAACAACAGACTAGTTCCAAATAGGAAAAGGAGTACGTCAAGGCTGTATATTGTCACCCTGCTTATTTAACTTATATGCAGAGTACATCGTGAGAAACGCTGGGCTGGAAGAAACACAAGCTGGAATCAAGATTGCTGGGAGAAATATCAATAACCTCAGATATGGAGATGACACCACCCTTATGGCAGAAAGTGAAGAAGAACTAAAGAGCCTCTTGAGGAAAGTGAAAGAGGAGAGTGAAAAAGTTAGCTTAAAGCTCAACATTCAGAAAACTAAGATCATGGCATCTGGTCCCGTCACTTCATGGGAAATAGATGGGGAAACAGTGTCAGACTTAATTTTTTTGGGTTCCAAAATCACTGCTGATGGTGACTGCAGCCATGAAATTAAAAGACGCTTACTCCTTGGAAGGAAGGTTATGACTAACCTAGATCGCATATTGAAAAGCAGAGACATTACTTTGTCAACAAAGGTCCGTGTAGTCAAGGCTATGGTTTGTCCAGTGGTCATGTGTGGATGTGACAGTTGGACTATAAAGAAAGCTGAGCACCGAAGAATTGATGCTTTTGAACTGTGGTGTTGGAGAAGACTCTTGAGAGTCCCTTGGACTGCAAGGAGATCCAACCAGTCTATCCTAAAGGAGATCAATCCTGGGTGTTCACTGGAAGGACTGATGTTGAAGCTGAAACCCCAATGCTTTGGCCACCTGATGCAAAAAGATGACTCATTTGAAAAGACCCTGATGCTGGGAAAGATTGAGGGCAGGAGGAGAAGGGGCCGACAGAAGATAAGATGGTTGGATGGTATCACTGACTCAATGTTCATAAGTTTGAGTAAACTCTGGGAGTTGGTGATGGACAGGGAGCCCTGGCATGCTGCAGTCCATGGGGTTGCAAAGAGGTGGACATGACTGAGTGACTGAACTGAACACTATTACTAAGCCTTCAAAGGAAATTTTAATGTGAAAGAGATGAAAACAAAAGGAAAAAAAGAATATTAGATTCAGAGAAACAATGTGTAAAGAAGGCAGACTCTCCAAAACCTGAAAGTTCTAAAAAATATATTGTACATATGAAAAAAGAACAAATCACTCCACAAAAGATAAAATTAAAAAGCTAGAGAGAAATTTTTGAAATTAATACAACTTTATAGCAGAAAAATATAACCACTGAAAATTTATAAAGCTGCTCATAGAAGTTTCTCCCCAATGAGGAAAAATTATTAAGAGGCTGGCTCTGCTCTTTTCTAGACTTAGGCTAATTAGTATAATTATTAGTATGTAGTGTTTCTCCTTCTCAGTTTCCTTATATGTACAATGAGTTAATAGTAATATTTATAGCATTATTTATAGAGTTGTTGTGAGAACTAAATGAGTTAATAAATGTAACTTAGAACATAGTGGTGTTATTTGTAATAAGAGGAAAGACGCAATTTCCCTGGTGGTCTGGTGATTAAGACTTTGCCTTCCAGGGCAGGCGGTGTAGGTTTGACCCCTGGTTGGGGAGCTAAGACCCCACATATCTTGTGGCCAAAAAACCAAAACATAAAGCAGAAATAATATTGTAACAAATTCAATAAAGATTTAAAAAAATGATCCATGTCAAAAAAAAATCTTAAAAAAGAAAGCAAGAAGAAAGGACTCCAGAATACTGACGTAGGAAATTAAACAAAAGCAGTGCAGCACATCATTGTGAAATTCCTCCAGAATTGAAGGAACAAAAGAGAAGACATTTTTAAACTTTTTAGAAGAGAAAAACAGATATACAAAGCTTTAAGCTTCTCAGTTTTAACCCTGGGAGCTGGAAGACAGGACAATTATTCCCAGCTTAAATTTCCATACCCAGTGAAACTAATATAATTGTGAAAGTGGTATAAAGACATTTGAAACATATAAGGAATCAAAACGATTATTCTGGCTATCTTAGGAGTAGATGGGAGGTTTTGCCACAACAGGATGAGAGACTAAAAAAAAGAAGCAGAAGTATCCAGAAAGCTAGGGATTGAACATAGAGCAAGCAGACAATCATCATTCAATGACAGAGTGAAGATTTTTGGACACACATTTAAGTATAACTGCAGAATAACTTTTTAGAAGTAGAATTACTGGGTTGGAGGATACATGAATTTTAAATATTGACAGATTTTGTCAAATTGGCATGTCTGTCTGATTTATACCATCTGTTAGGACAAAAGGGTATTCAGCTTCACTTTTAGTTTGTATTTCTATTTCTCTTAATATGAATGACGTTAAGCATATTTTCATATATTTATGATCATTTGTTTCCTTTTCTGAAAAATCATCTGTTCAAATATATTCAAGAGTTAGTGTTTTTACTAAATGTCCAGCCAACATATCCTATAATTTGCCAGTTATTAAGTTAGCCATGGAAAAATTTACTTTAGGGAAAGGGGTCAGATGGAAGTGGCAAATAATGAAACTGCTCAATAGTAAGTGATACAACGTGATCATATAAGAGATACATAAAATGTGCTGTATGGAACCATATTTCAGTGTTTTCATCTCTGATACCAAATTATAATTATTATGACTCCCAAGTTATGTTTCTTTATTTGGAACAGCATTTTATCTGCTTTATTTTCCAGGGCTAAAGTCTTTAGCTCATATATCTATTTTAAAATGTTTAAAGCTCACTTTATTTCACATGCTGTAAAAGAGACTCCCACCCCCATGTCTTCAGCCTTAGTCCTTTAACCCTACCTCTCCCCCCAGTGACTCTCAGCTCCAGCAACATTGAATACTGGGTCCTCCCTCCCCTGCCCTAGGTGCCAGGCTGTGACCTTCCTTGGAGCTTGCTTTCTGCTGTCCCTTTTGTTGGAGTCTCCAGTCCCTGCCTTAGTAGCCCTGTCCTCATCTTAAAGACTGGGCACAGATGTCACCTTTTCCAGCATATTTCTACTCTCTTCCAAAGTCAGAATAAAATAAACCTTCTGTATAATAACTTCCCCCCAAAAATGTGTGCCTCCCTCTTATGATTTGCTCCTATACCATAGAGGTTAAAAGCACTTTTGTGGAATCAGGTCTAGGTCTGCCATTTACTTATATTTGAATTCTGTATATATTTGGGTAAGCAAGTGGCATCATTTAATGATGTCATTTTTCCCTGAACAAGGCTACTGTTACTAATGCCTACACTCTAGGGTGGCATTAAGTATAAGATGCAGTACATACCCACTGCCTGGCACGCAGTAAGCACACACATTGTTCAGTCCCACTAGGAAGCTAGGAAGTCCCACTAGGATTATCAGGCTTTTTCATGCCCGCTTTGATGGTCCACTGCCCTGCATATTAAAGAGATCCATCCTCTTGTTTTGGTAGTGGTATAGTGATTTTGGGTCATTAAAAAGGAAAATGTCAGCATGTTGCTGAGCCAAACTGAGGATGGCTTACAGGCAGCTATTGATGGAGGTGTTCACAGTCAACAGTCACTGGAGGACCAGCTTCTTGGCTGTTCTGCTGGTTTCAGGTTCCCTTCAGCTGCTAGGGGTTGAAAGGAGTGGTGTTCTCAGATTCTTACACGCTGCCCCACACCTTCCTTTCCTTGCTGTCTCCCATCCAGACCTCTTATCTCAGTCTCCCTGAGGCTACAAACCTTACTCCTTACTCCTTGCCACCTGGAGAGGAAAGACTTTTGGAGCCACCCTTGACCTCCCTCTTCTCTGTTCTGTGAGTTGAATGAGAGGTATCCACTCTGATCGTCTTTCTTTCCACCTCTCATTTTCCCTCCCTGCAGTCTAATTGGAAGATCAAACAACAAATAACAATGAAAAGAACCAAGACCTTCTTTATGCCATTTGTTTGCCATCTTGATATGACAGTCTGAATACACCCTGATATCAGCTGGATGGAAAATGTTGGAGAAATGATTAGTATTCCAGAATAATGTATCTCACTATACACACTCCAACTGGGTGTGATAAATTTTTATTGTACAATTGCTTATTGGTCCATATCTGCATCAGAACATGATCTCCCTGAGGTTGGTAACTGTATCTTAGACATTTTTGCTTTTCTGGAGCAGAAGGGGACGACAGAGGATGAGATGGTTGGATGGCATCACTGACTCTATGGACATGAGTTTGAGCAAGCTCCGGGAGCTGGTGACGGACAGGGAAGCTTGGCATGCTACAGTCCGTGAAGTTGCAAAGAGTCAGACACGACTGAGTGACTGAACTGTCCTTTACCACAGTCCGAGGACCTGGTGCGGTTGATTGTTGAAGATCCTGCCAAATACTATTATATAAGTGGCATTTAGAGTAAGAATTTTCATGCTGCACTAGCCTTAGCATTGTTTTATTCACTTATATATTATTTATTGCAAAAAACATTTAAGGGATGTAAGTTTGCCAGCATCAACATAACTTTTTTAAGTGAACACAGTAATTTTGGTACAATTCTTTTCTTTCAATATAAAAATTCAGTTGCAACAGTTCCCAGGTTCAGTATTAAGTGCTCACATTACAAATTCCAATAATATGCACACACAGTTATTGCTCTAGGGTAGTGCTTCTTCAGTGTGCTTTCAAGTCACCAGGGGATCTTGTTAAAGAACAGATTCTGATCCAGTGGGCCTGAGCTTTTGTGTCTCTAAGAAGCGTTCAGGTTATGCTAATCCTTCTGGCTCATGGAGTATACTTTGAAGAGCAAGGCTCTGGATTAAAAATAAAGTGCCTCATGGAATATAGGAACAAGGCAAATGGGTTACAAATTCTATTATATGATGTCAATATGCCATCAAAGCATAAATAAAAACCCATAATGGCAAAGAAAAAAACAACCCATAAAGCTTTCAGTAACATTTACTGAAATTGTATGCAAATAATAATCACAACATCAGCAAGACTTCTCTCTCTTAATAACTAGTAGCAAGCTTCAAGGTAACTTTATTCATTGATGATTTTTGAGATGTCTGCTGATTTTTTAATAATTTCTTCAGGTGTTATAGTAAAATTTAGATGACTATTTTTTTGTTAATATAAATGTTGACAAATACACATCTGATTTTCAAAGAAATTCTGCTTTATTACAAGTGGTGATTATAAAACTGTAGTGATGAAACATCAAGTCCTGAAGACTGGTATCTGCTTACATTATGAATTATTTACAGTTAAACTACCGCAAGTAGATTAATTCTTTATTGTACTATGAAAAATAGCAATGTCTGCCATTGGCAGAGCAGAATTTAATTTTAGTTCTAGAGAAAATCTCGACATAGATTAGTTCCTATTAAGAAATTTAGTATATGCAAAATCAGGCACAAAAAATATTAGTTAATGTTTGTAAAGTACTCTGCAAACAGTAAATAATTCTTATCATGCTGTCTTGATTTTTATGTGTACTATGCAGGGGTGAAATCTAGAAGGTGTTTGCCAGACAATAAAGTGATATTGTTTTGTATTAGGAAACATTTATGGGAAAGCATCTGAGCATTTTGCTGCTTGCAAGTTGAGTTAATTTCATAGGAATTAAGAAATTTTAATAAGCTTAAATGTCTCATAGAGGTTGTTCAACAGATCATGAAACAAATGTCTCCTCTGATGTAAAGAGATAATTTCCAATAATGTTTAATGAATTGAAGAAAAATGATACTATTTCCTCCAGCAAGGATAATGCTAAATTTCTGGGCGTACATGCTCTGTACTCACCCTCAGTATTTCCCACATCTGTTCTTTCCCACTAATTCCTGTCTCAATAAAGCAGACGTTTTGCCTGATTACACATGTGTACTTGCCACTTGAGAGTATGTGTGTACACACATATGCACACATAGCACTGAAATGTTACTATTTTATGTGCAAATTAATTGACTAATTCAGGCCAAAAGATGTAAGGCTGTAAAAGGATTATATCTGTTACTAAAATTTCCAAGGGTTAACATTTTTTCTAAGCAATTATATTGGTGGGAATTTGGGGGGCTAGTTGTTAGTGTTTATTTATTTATTACTTATACTTTTGTTGACTACAGCATTCAGGTCGCCAATGTTTCTTTGTGGGTTTCACTTGTTGGAAGGACTTCACTCATCCAGAATAGACTTGGAGACTTGAGATTGAAGAATAATTATTTTTTTCCTCTAAAACTTTTAGAACAGCAAAGATGCAAGTTAATGTCCTGTCATTTACCTGTCAGAAAGTCCCCTTAACTCTCACTCCAAAGTCTATATTTATTTAGATGCACCCCCAGTGACTTTTTCTGGATTCATAAGCTGAAGTAGAAAAGCAGCAGCACATTGAAGAAACCTGAGGATGGGCACTGTCCTAAGAACAGGTATACTGACAATAAAGAATAGAAAGATCAGACTCATGGCAAAGCAAAAGAGAAATAAGTGTAAAAATGATTGTAAAACATGCAAGAAAGCATGATCCCACACTTTGATAGACTTCAGAAATGCATCTGTAGCAACAGTTCTAAATAATGGTCATGAGTCAAAAAGCCATGTAAAATTAATTTCAATGTACTCTGATTGAAAAGATAGGATGGTCATAATTTGGGATTAAAACCTGCTTCTAATTATGTCAGGTATCAGGTTTACATTCTAATCTGGAGCAAAGCCTCCCCCAGCAAAGCCAGACCAGTGCCACGGCCCAGTTCTAGTAGGACTGTGTGACATGGGGAAACCTATAGGTATACAAGCTGCAGTCCTTAGCTGCCTCCATCCAGTGGGGCTTGTCAAAAATAATTGTGTGATAACTGCAACTATAATTATATACAAAATATGGTTTTATCATAGAGGAGGGAAGAATCAAGTCACTTGGGAGTCAGGAGGTCTTTATAGAGATTATTAAATTGGGTCTTAAAGAAGTAATAGACATTCATCAGGGAAGAAACATACATAAAACAGAGGTTTTAATAAAAGTATATGTACATGTCCTCCATTAACTTCCTCTTTGCATCTCCTCAATTATTCATTATCCTAGAAATAATTAGGGCTATTCTAGCAGAAGGACATAGAGCAGATATTATCCCATAAATAGTAATTCATGCATGCAGACCACTTATCCATTCATCCATCCATTTATCATTATGCATGCACTTTTAGAGAAAGATTACCAAATCCAAGATAGATTTGGTGGATGTTGCTTAGGTGGGTAGTTGGGAGAAAAAGCTGATAAGGTCCTTGGCTGGAGGAGACTGGAATCTGCCGAAGGCAGTGGGTCAAGACTTGTAGGTGACAGGCAAAGGGGTGTGTACTCAGTACAAGGAAATTGCCAGCTGTCATCCTATCCCACATTCTGTGACCTGAATGTTTGGTACTCCCCACCCTAAATTCCTGTATTGTAACCTATTGCCTGTTGAAGATTTAGGAAGTGGAGTCTTTAGGAGGTGCTTAGGTCGTGAAGGCAGAGCCTGCAAGAGTGGGATTAGAGCTTTTATAAAAGACACCTCACAGAGATCCCTTTCCCCTTCTACCATGTGAGGGCACAGTGAGTCGGCTCTCACCAGGACCTGATCAGGCTGGCACTCTGACCGGTGCTTCTCACCATCGGAGCTGTGAGAAATCCATTTCCATCTGTGATGTTTTGTTTCAGCAGTTCACAGACTAAGCACACTATTGTCCTTCTCCACACATTAGCAGATTAGTTCCTGTGGCACATCGGTAACGTGCCACTAATCTTTGATAATTTTGTTTTACCCTCATGAAAGTTGATACCCATGGGTCATTCCTCAGAAGTTTTTTTTTTTTCTCCCCCTTATGTAATGAGGCTTTGCCAAATCCTAACAGGAAAAAAAAACCTTTTAAGAGGTCCTGACTATTCACCAATCCCACTCAACTAGAAAGTGGTACTTCCATCTACCTACAAGTGAGGATGGCAGTCTATATAGGAAAACACCAAGCATCGAATCTTTTAAAATTTATTTTTAATTGGAGGATAATTGCTTTACAATATTATGTTGATTTCTACCATGTAACAACATGAATCAGCCATAAGTATACATATATCCCCTGTTTCTTGAACCTCTCTCCCATACCCCCCCATCCCACCCCTCTAGGTTGTCACAGAGCAGTAAGTTGAGCTCCTTGTGTTATACAGAAACTTCCTACTAGCTATCTGTTTTACATATGGTAGTGTATATGTTTCAAACAGCATCTGATTTTGAACCAACTCAAGATTTCTCCTGGGAGAAATCAAGATTCCGTTTAACCAATAGCTTCTGTGTGTGTGTGTGCTTAGCTCAGTCCTGTCTGACTCTTGCGACCCCATAGACTGTAGCCTGCCAGGCTCCTCTGTCCATGGAATTTTCCAGGCAAGAATACTGGAGTGGGTTTGCCATTTTTTTCTCCAGGGGATCTTCCTGACCCAGGGATGGAACCCAGGTTTCCTGCCTTGCAGGCAGACTCTTTACCAACTGAGCTACGAGGGAAAGGGGGGCCCTGAAAACTTGACAATATTTTTGTTCGATTAACTGAACAAAAATATTGGCAAGTTTTCAGGGCCCCCCATCATCTTCTTAAGTGGATGCTCTTGTGGGACCACATAATAATTCTCAGTATGATCTTATTAAGAATGGATCTCTTTATATCATACCTGTTGATTTATGTCCTTGGATTTTCCCAAACTGCAGATTCTTTGCAGGAGATCATTTCTCCCCTTACTTTGGATTCTCAGCACCTAGCACAGTAGTGGGCATAAAGCTTTTAAATATGTGATCATTGGAATACATAATCTATTTTTAAAATTAATTTTTATTGGACTAAGTGGTCTTACAATGTTATGTTGCTTTCATGTGTACTGCAAAGTGACTCAGTTGTACATATACATATACCTACTGTTTTTCAGATTCTTTTCACATATAAGTCATTATAGACTATTGAGTATTGAGTAGAGTTCCCTGTGCTATACAGTAGGTTCTTGTTAATTACCTATTTTATATATAGTAGTGTGTGTATGTCAATCCTAATTTCCCAATTTATCCCTCCTCCTCCCATTTCCCCTTGGTAACCATAAGTTTGTTTTCTGTATCTGTGAGTCTTTCTGTTTTGTAGATAGGTTTATTTGTATCATTTTTTAAACTTCACATATAAGCGATATCATGTGATATTTGTCTTTCTCTGACTTACTTCACTCAATATGACAATCTCTAGATCCATCCATGTCACTGTAAATGGCATGATTTTATTCTTTTTAATGGCTGAGTAGTATTCCACCGGGCTATGTGATCTTGAATAACTAAGACACATAGTGAGGGCAACATGTATGTGAAGGCAGGAATGGAGTGAACCAGCCTGGCACAGCCATAGAGCTGTAGTTCGGGCATTCACTGGAAATGAGAGTAAAAGTAGGACAAATAATACGGGAAATAACATCAGAGGAAAAAAATCTGGGGCGAAGGAATAAAAGGCCTTTTGTGCCACAGTAAGGAGTTCAGGCTTTATTTGGCAATAAAATGTTTTTAGCCTGGAATGTCTAAATACACGACAGGAATGTCTTTGCACTTTTGAAAGATAAGAGACTGCCATGCAGATGGTGGGTAGAGTGGGATGGGGCTGAAGCATCAGACAAGATCAGAACTTGATCTGAAGCAGTGGCAGTGGATATGAATGGGGGCAACAATATCACAGCTCTCAAAAAGGACAAGTTGCTAGCATTGGTGTGGGGAATGGGTCATGGGCCCTTATGCAGAGCTAACAACCTCAATAAACCTGGTGATTCAGTAGGAAAAATATCACAGAAGTGTATGTCTGGGATGTAGCATATGGTTATTTCTCTGGTAATATGCGAACAATTGTGTGCTGTCATGGTCCCTCCAGTAGCCAAAGAGTACAGAATAAACCCCCCAAATGCGGGATTTTCTGATTGGTAGAATTTTTTTATTCTATGTGGCTAGCATTGATCATCATTCTTCTGGCACATCTCTGGGAGGAATTAAGGAGGCTATTGGTTGGTCAAGTCCATTTATTTGGGTCCAAGTTTACTTGTATATCACCTTTGCACTGTTGAATGCCTGTTTAACAGATAGAATAAGCCCCTACATATGAACTGTAAAGTTACAAACTTTCAAAGATGCGAATGTGCATTTGCACGTCTAGTTGTGTCAGGCAGGAGTGAAACTGCAGCTCACTCTCCATCTCCCATTGCTGACGATCCTTCAGTTCTGTCATCTCCCACCTCCTCTCCCCGCTTCAGTCAGTAACTCTTCCTGCCTGTACACTCGATGCCAGCCCTTGTATGCCAGCTGTTGTACTGTCCTACTGTACTTTTCAAGGTACTGTATTGTAAGATTAAAAATATTTCCTTTATTTTTTGTTTGTTTCTTATGTATTATTTGTGTGAAAAGTATTATAAAGCTATTATAGTAGAGTACTATACAACGAGTTGTGTTATTTGGGTACCTAGGCTAAATTTGTTGGACTTAGGAACAAATTCGAGTAACAAATGAGCTCTCAGAATGGGACCTGTATGTATGTAGGGGCCTTACTGTGAGTGTAATGAAAGTAAATTTACACGAAGTCTTTGTGGATCAGCTGACTAAGCTCACCAGCACTTAATTACTTGGAGGTGGTGAGGAAGACAGAAGCACTGGTAATAATTCCCAGGTCTCTTAATTAGATGAAGCTTCATTAATTACAGTGAGGCAGGGATGAGGAAAAGGAATAAGTGACTGAGGGATGGTCGCAGCGAGTTTCATTTTTGCTGTGTTGAGCTTGAAGAACTCTGGGAGAGCCAGAAGGAGTCGTTTGGTTTATATCTGTAATCAGGGGAGCCATAGTGAATATTCTGCCCTGGATAGTGTTGTTTGTTTGAGGGGTCCAGTTGAGCATTGGTATTATTTCAGTGCTTTCATCCTTCTCAATATGCTTTCTATCTTGCTATACCCCTGCCCCAGTTTCCACTGGAGATTCAAATTAAGCTTGTGACACTCTAGCATTACCATGGTGAAGAGCCCTCAGATTTGCTGACAGGAGGCGTGAGGTGCAGTAATGGTCACAATTGGGAACATGGGACTTGAAGAAACAACTGAAGGGAAACTCGAGGTAATGATCGTGGTCCAGCGATGACTGCAGTAGCTTTGAAGGCTGTTACCACCAGGTCGTGGCTAATGATGTGCAGGATGAAAAATTTCTGAGGGAAGTCTGCCTAAGCATCTTTTGCTCTAGATCTAAAGAAAAGCTGCAGTTCCTACCCGAAGCCTGCTGTGGAAGGTGTGTTGCTGAGGAAGATGTTTTCAAGTCTTTAAGTGCTGAGATCAATAAAGCCATGTGATTGTCTCTCTTTTTTGTTTAGACCTGGGCACTCATGGCTCACCCAAAGATAATGGGAAGCTAATGCTGCTGAAGAGAGATGATTCTCATCAAAGGCCAGTCAGAACCCTTGGTAGTAATAGAGCTGCTAAAATCACCTGCAGGCGATTAAAGAAAACTACACGCAGGCGAGAACCAGAGTTCCTGATGCTTGGCTGGGACTCTGATGGGAGGTTGGTTTCCACAGTGCAGAATTGTCTCTCTCGAGGTGTTTTAACTCTTTCATGTTTATAACAAAGATAACTCTTTCTCTCTGAACCAAATGGATGCAGTCAATTAGAGGTCTGTGATTACATCTAAAATGAGAGAAATCAGACCCTTTGTTTGGATACTAGGAGGAATGGAAATGGCTGATCTCATCCACCACCTGAAAAAGCATGGTGTGTAAGAGTTACATATTTAATGTGAAAGTTATATTTTTTCCTTGATAATCTGTTGTGATGGACAGATGTCCTTGAAAAAGATCCAGACAGAATTTAAACTGGAGCTGGGGAGCCATTTAGAGACTGTTAAGTTCTGCCCATACTTTAAAATATATGTGTTACTAGCATCCAGAATCATGTCTGACAAATAATAAATACTCAGAAAGCCCTCAAACACCAAATTAAATCTATCATATCTTTTAATGTGCTATTTTCCTCACTAGTCTCTCTTTCTCTCTTTTTTTTTTTATTTTGAGCTAGTAAAATGCTTACATTAGACACTGTGCTTAAACATTTGTTGGACTTAAATGACATGCTAGAAACAAAGAAATAAAAATCAATTCCTCTTGGAAAATCTGCATTTGCCAATGAAGAGATTTCTCAGATATCCAAAGAAGGGGCTATGTAGTATAGATTTTTTTATTCCCAGAATTTATTATATTGCCTGACATGTAGTAACTGGGGTAACCAACTTGTCCTGGTCTACCCAGGACTTTTAAAATTTTAACACAGAAGGTCCAGCATCTTGAGAGCCCCCTCAGTCCCGAGCAAAATGGGGTGGTTGGCCAGTCTACATCAGAATGTGTATCTAATGAAGGAAAAAAAAATAAAAAGAATTGGATTTATGAGATTAATGAAGGTAATTCCTCAGATTCCATATAAGTGCATTCTCTCACTGTATGTATTACATAGGAAGTCGGATATGAAGCATAAGCCTCACTCCATGTAATCATTTTTACCCCCGAGCAGACCTCTGGGGAGTCAAAGGTTGAGTGGCAAAAGTGGGAGCCTGACAAGGGTCAGTAGATGAGTTTAATGCTCACGACATTAAGCTAAGATAGGTTGATCCTTCTCACTCACCACATCTCCTGGGGGGCTGGACATCCTTTGTGTAGGCTCCTCTAAGAAGGCAGAGAGCATTGATGAATTCTGTGTCCATGATTCTCCATGCCTTCATGTTGCTGCTCCCAGTCCCTCTTTCTGATATATTCTCTCAGTGTTTGTGAATTTAGTAAGTTTTTGTCTTGGTATGGAAGCTATAGTGTATAACTGTATGAGATTTGCATGTCTGTTCCTTCGTAATTCTTCCTCCCATGATTCACTCATTCCATTATTTATTTACTCAGTAGATCATTCTGGAGTTTCTACCTTGTGCAGGCACTGTCTTGGCTTGGTATATATACCATAGGGAATAATATGGACAAATATTTCTGTTCTGAAGGATCTTTGTAACATGGAGAAACAGATGATAAACAAAATAAATAAAATATGTAGTGAGATAATAAGACCTATGAAGATGAATAAAGCAAGGTGAATGGGTGTTGGGCATTCAAGAAGAGGTCAAGCTGGTGTTAGTGATTTTTATTTTATTTTATTGATTTTCTGATGTGGGCCATTTTTAAAGTCTTTATTGTATTCGTTATAATGTTGGTTCTGTTTGGCTTTTTTTTTGGCCATGAGGCATCTGAGGTCTTAGATCCCTGACCAGGAATTGAACAGGCACCCCCTGCATTGGAAGGTGAAGTCCTAACCCCTGGACTGCCAGGGAAGTCCTGAGCAATATCATATAAAATAGGGTCATTAGGGAAGCCTGTCCTAAGAAGACAACAGTTGAGTCAAGGTCTAAGGAAAGTGAGGGAGCCTGGCAAGAACCTAAACGATGTAAAGTGCTTTGGGCAAGGGGAGCAGCAGGGTCTCTGTTCCTGAGACAGGACCTGGCCTTTTGAGTTCTAGGAAGAGCAAAAAGATCAGTGTGGCTGGAGCAGCGTGAGCAAGTGAACAAGTAGCAGAAGGTGATGGGGTTCGAGGCATAAGCAGGGTGTGAGACCCTACTGGGCCATTTATATCATTCTGAAGACAGTGATAGACTCCTCTAGGTGATGTGGGCCACTTGATTTAATCCATGTTTTAATAGTATCGCTGTGGTTGCTGTGTTGACAACTGACTGGAGAAACACTAGGGCAGTGTCAGGAAGTCCAGTTGAGAGGTCACTGTTACAATCCCAGCGAGAGAAATCCATTCCTGGGAAAAGAATGGAGGCAGCAGAGGTGGTAACATTTTCTGATGGTAGGGCTGTCAGGATTTGTTAGGACTGAAGGGGAAATAAAAATAAATGGAAGAGGAAGTGATGACTGCATGGTCCTTGGCTGGGACAACTGGAAAAAATGGACACTATACAGTGTTCATAGGAATCCTCGGTGCAACCATGCCTCATCACAGTGATTTCCCATGACTGAATGGATTATCTCCTGTTTCCATACTGCAATGTTGAGCAGGCAACATGGTTTTTCCTTTATTCCAAATTCTTGATGCAGAGGGGTCACAGCAATAGACTCCAAGAACTTATTAAAGTAATCATGTACTTTAAGATTAATTGCTGGAAAAAATGCAAATTTTCACAGGTTTCTCACTTCACAGGATAGGAAATTCTGCTTACTCTTAACTCTGGTTATATATTGTACCCTGTGATATTAGACATATATTTCTTTTAAGTTAGCTTGGCTGACAGAATATTTTATTTTTCCAGGTTCAGCAATCAATCATTTCACACTGGCTTTTTTATTTTATGTTTCCAAACACATCCTCAGGATTGTCTTCGTGATTTGTTGATTGTATGAAACTTCACTTGTAAAAGTAATGTTAGTTGAGAAAGTTGACCAAAAACAAACAAAATCCCCCAAACAAACAACACCTCTACAATCCATGTTAGAACGTATTCAGAGCTTTGAAAATTTTCTCATTACCTATAAATTTGGCAATGTAATTACCTCTAAGGAGAGTTTAGATGTGAAGTTTTAAATTTCCCTCATAATTATCCACATGAAGTAACATATTGGATGAATGCCATGACAAATGGCACACTGAAGAGGTACTAACCATCAGAAAGGTAATTAAGTGAGTAATGCACTATAGCACTTTCTGTAATAGAAATGGTTTAACCCTGATGATGGTAGTGCAGCTTATTTAGATTTGTTTTTAACACTCAAAAGACTATAACATTTAAATTTTATGTAAGATTATGGACCTTGGTGAAGCTTTCTAGGAATTAAAAACCTACCCAAGAAGGCTGAATCTTTTCTGTTATAAAAAATGAAAAAGAATCTTCATTAGGCTTCTTGTAAATGAAAGTCATTGCATGCAATGAAAGATAAAAGTAAATATCCACTCTTCAGAAGGTGAAGTAGAATGACACATTTTTAAAGGTGTGAAAGTGTGTATTGTGGCCTGAGAGAAACCAAACCATAAACAGATTCTGCCTCTCTTAAAAAAGGGGCCTAATATTTCTTCAGTGGGAATTTTAAATAGCAATAAAACATGAAAGACCCATTATTTATGAAACACAGGACACAGAGTTGTGAACCCTATTCACATATCAAGGAAACTTTCTTGTAACTTATTCTGTAAATAAATGACCAACAGATTCAAGGGATTAGATCTGACAGAGTGGCTGAATAACTATGAACAGAGGTTTGTAACATTGTACAGGAGGTGGTGATAAAAACTATCTCCAAGAAAAAGAAATGCAAAAAGGCAAAATGGTTGTCTGAGGAGGCCTTATAAATAGCTGAGTAAAGAAGGAAACATGCCCATCTGAATGCAAAGTTCCAAAGAATAACAAAGAGAGATAAGAAAGTCTTCCTCAGTGAACAATGCAAAAAAATAGAGGAAAACAATAGAATGGGAAAGACTAGAGACATCTTCAAGAAAATCAGAGATACCAAGGGAAGATTTCAAGCAAAGATGGGCACAATAAGGGATAGAAACAGTATGGACCTAACAGAAGCAAAAGATATTAAGAAGAGATGGCAAGAATACACAGAAGAACTGTATAAAAAAGATCTTCATGACTCAGATAATCATGATGGTGTGATCACTCACCGAGAGCCAGACATCCTGGAACAATAAGTCAAGTGGGCCTTAGGAAGCATCACCATGAACAAAGCCAGTAGCAGTGATGGAATTCCAGCTGATCTATTTCAAATCCTAAAAGATGATGCTGTGAAAATGTTGCACTCAAAATGCCAGCAGCGACAGGCATTTAAAGGTCAGTTTTCATTCCATAAAAGGCATAAAGAGGTCAGTTTTCATTCCAGTACCAAAGAAAGGCAGTGCCAAAGAACGTTCAAACTACCACACAATTGCACCCTTCTCATACGCTAGCAAAATAGTGCTCATATTTTTTGAAACTAGGCTTCAATAGTACATGAACTGAGAACTTCTAGATGTTCAAGCTGAATTTAGAAAAGGCAGAGGAACCAGAAATCAAATTGCCAACATCCGTTGGATCATTGAAAAAGCAAGAGAATTCCAGAAAAACAACTACCTCTGCTTCATTGACTGCACTAAAGCCTTTGACTGTGTGGATCACAACAAACTGTGGAAAATTCTTAGAGATAGGAATACCAAACCACCTTACCTGCCTTCTGAGAAATCTGTAGGTAAGTCAAGAAGCAACAGTTAGAACCAGATAAGGAAGAACAGACTATTTCCAAATTGGGAAAGGAGCAATCAAGGCTGTATATTGTCACTCTGCTTATTTAACTTATATGCAGAGTACATCATGTGAAATGCCAGACTGGATGAAGCACAAGCTGGAATCTAGATTTCAGGGATAAATATCAGATATGCATTTGACGCCACCCTCATGGCAGAAAGCAAAGAGGAACTAAAGAGCCTCTTGATGAAAGTGAAAGAGGAGAGCAAGAAGCTGGCTTAAAACTCAACATTCAGAAACGAAGACCATGGCATCGGGTTCCATCACTTCATGGAAAATAGATGAGGAAACGATGGAAACAGTAACAGACTTTATTTTCTTGGGCTCCAAAATCACTGCAGATGGAGACTGCAGCCATGAAATTAAAAGACACATGCTCCTTGGAAGAAAAGCTATGACCAACCTAGACAGCATATTAAAAATATTACTTTGCTGACAAAGGTCCGTCTAGTCAAAGCTATGGTTTTCCAGTAGTCATGTATGGATGTGAGTGTTGGACCATAAAGAAGGCTGAGCACTGAAGAATTGATGGTTTTCGACTGTGGTGTTGTAGAAGACTCTTGAGAGTCTGTTGGACAGCAAACCTGTCAATCCTAAAAGAAATCAATCCTGAATATTCATTGGAAGGAGTGATGCTGAAGCTCCAATACTTTGGCCACCTTATGGGAAGAGCCGACTCATCAGAAAAGCCCCAGATACTGGGAAAGATTGAAGGCAGGAGAAGGGGACAACAGAGGATCAGATGGTTGGATGGCATCACTGACTCAATGGACATGAGTTTGAGCAAGCTCTGGGAGATGGTGAAGGACAGGGAAGCCTGGCACGGTGCAGTCCATGGGGTCACAAAGAGTTGAAAACAACTGAGCAACTGAACAACAACAACAACAACAATTGTGTATATATACATAATTAATTTTTCCTGCTTCACATGTTTGACTCCTACAAGTATCTGAAAATGAACAGTTCATCTATTTTAGGGTGTTTTCAGTAGACAATTCAGAAACTCAGTGATATTTTTCATGACATGGTTCAGTTGTGGCCCTGGAATTAGATGGCACTTTATTTGCTTGTTTGTTGGTGTGCTTTGATTTCAGTGTGTCGCAAACTGAATTTACTTATGGGCCCTATGTCTATAAGGAAGGCACTCAGTCTGTGTTAATCATTAATAATCTTTATCTGTTGATGCCAACACAGCAGTCTGAAAAATGTAATCAGTTGCTACTTCACTACTTGTTTGACTTGATATGCCTTATTGTTTTAGCATCAAATAGGCATCTTAAACGGAGAAGGCAATGGCACCCCACTCCAGTACTTTTGCCTGGAAAATCCCATGGACGGAGAGGCCTGGTAGGCTGCAGTCCATGGGGTCGCTAAGAGTCGGACACGACTGAGCAACTTCACTTTCACTTTTCACTTTCATGCACTGGAGAAGGAAATGGCAACCCACTCCAGTGTTCTTGCCTGGAGAATCCCAGGGACGGCGGAGCCTGGTGGGCTGCCGTCTATGGGGTCGCACAGAGTCGGACACGACTGAAGCGACTTAGCAGCAGCAGGCATCTTAAATGCCAAGGTTCTGGCATTCACTATTAGAATCTGTGTTCTCTCTAGCCTCTAAAACTTGTCTTCTTAACATTTTGTGTGTCTTGGATCTTTATGGCAGTCTAATAGAGAAAGGCTATATGGACTCCTTCTCAGAATAATGTTTTTAAATATATAGGATAAGATATATAAAACTACAACAGACACAACACATTGAGATTCAGCCCTATCTACAGACTCTTTGGGAACCCCCACCCCCATTTTGAAATTATCTATTTTTGTAGGCTGTTCAGGCTTCTGTAGCAGAATGCCATAGACTGAGTTTCTTATAAACAGTAAAAATGTATTTCTCACAGTTCTAGAGCCTGGAAAGTCCACGACAAAGATGCCAGTAGATTTATCTGGTGAGAGAGGACCTACTTCCTCGTTCATAGATGCAGTTTTCAGATGGCAACTTCACATGGTTAAAGGGTCAAGGGAACTCTCGGCTGCCTCTTCTCTACGGGACTGAAATTTCGCCCCTTTGCCCCGGGACTGATTTGAGTCTCAGGAGACAGTTTTGGGTGAAGTAGAAAAGAATAACTTTATTGCTTTGCCAGGCAAAGGGGGCCACCACAGGCTAATGCCTTCAAAACTGTTGTCCTGACCTGGAGGGAGTAGTAAGAAGTTTTATAGTAATGGCTCAAAGAGGAGGGTGTGATCAGCATGTGGACATTTTTCTGGTTGACTGGTGGTGAGATAAGTGGGAGTCAGCATCCTCAGTCTTCTGGTTCCAACTGGTCTGGTGTGTACCTGCTTTTAAGCAGCATACTCCACCTCTGGTGGAGGTTTCAGTATCTGCAAAACAGCTCAAAGATATTTTTACATATATCCCTTGAGGGGAAACCAAGACCAGTGGACCAAGGCTGCACTATTGTTTCTCAAACTACTCCTTTGTCTCCATATTCCCTAATTGGCAACGGTTTGAACCTGACCTTTGGAACTCAGGGAAGGTCAAGGAGGCTATTTCCTGCAAACAAGAAATGGGGGACCCAGAAAGGCTTTTGTGTCCAGGAACCCCACAGGATCCTTCTAGGTTTCAGCACTAATTCATACATGAGGGCTCCATCCTTATGACCTAACCACCTCCCAAAGACCCCACCTCCTCATATCATCACATAGGGGGTTAGAGTCTCATCATATCAAATTAGGCAGGATAGTTTCAGTCCATAACATATGCTTTAGCACAGTATACAGAAGACATTAGAGTCTGCCATTAACTTTGAGGGTCAGAGATCAGTAGAGAAGAATCATTTCTTTTTGTCTCCAGTTTATCTTTCTTGCTGAGAATAACCAATCCTGGTAAAATCTTTGTGTAAATTTAAGAGGGAGAATTTAGTGTTTCAGCATATACTTGGGGATGGGAAATGATGGAGAATATCAACAGCACGTAATTTTTCTTTGTGGAATGATCATTTTGACTCTTGAAGGTAAAAGGTGTTGCTTCCTGAATCTTTGTTATTTTGTATCCACCCCCTGGAAAAGATTTTATATATCCCTAGGGATTTTATATATCCCTAGGGATTTTAAAATATCCCTAGGTATTACCCTAAACTGTCCCTGATCATAATTTCTAATGAATAACAGACTACAAAAAAATTCTTGTGTACTACAACCTATTAATCGGACTTCAAAGCAGAAGTTGTAAATCTGGTTATGTGATATGAAACTCACTACAGAGAAAAATACAAGCAAATTTTATTAGTTACAAGTTTTACTTTTGGAAAACAACCATTAGGAAAATCCCTAAAAATAAAAAAAAAACAAAAACAGAACTAAGTAACAGTTCTCGTTGATTTGTGATTTGTTAAAAACATTTTACAGGGGCAAAATAAGTTTGGTTCTGTGTCCTGAAGGCTAGATACCTCATTCAGACCTTTGTTGGCTTCTGTCTCTAGTTCATCTGGGCATATCACAATGCAAATGGGCAAAATAATGATGACAGATGGGCAGGAGAAGAATCATGCCAAGATTCTAGGCTGCATTCTACATTTGAATAGCTAATAAGGAATTTTTGCTCAAAAATGTGCATTTGGTGATGTTGGGCAGTAGTCTGTATATTTGAGTTGACCTAAACCAGTGGATTCAAAAAGAACATGAAATTGCAAAATCCGTATATGCATATGTAATAAAGACAAATTTGTCAGACACATCATAGCTTCTGGATAATCTCAACTAACTGAAGGAGAGACATTAACTAATGCACAAATACAAACATTTATTAACTTCTCTGCAAGTTGTCTTGAAATGAGTCTAGAGTTCGGATTTATGGTTTGTCAAGTAGATCAAAGAGAAGTAGATGCAAAACTGAATCCTACTGTGAGAAACAATGAAGCAGATCTGATTTTATTATTTGTTTTCCTCTGGGATATCTGTGAAAAGTCAGAAAAATTTTTGTAACACACACATTCATGGATCATGGCTGGTGGTTTTCATATCATTCATATAAGATATGCAATTGTGGAAAGTTGTATTTCTCATTTTTTAAGTGAACTTGCTGTTCCAGTGTAATTAGTTTAACAGACAAGAAGATCTCAATAGTCAGAAAATAGAACATAAATGAAGATAGCTGAAAAACATCACTATGGTTAAAAAAAAAATCAAAAGCATAAATTAACGTTTAAAAAAAAATGCATGCCACAACCATGAATAAGTTACCTGTACATAAAATGATTATTGTTTTCCTGAAGATTGAAGATTGTAACATTTGCTCTTTAACCATAAATGAATTTTTCTGCCTGTCTGATTTTGTAATCAGAGTCTGCCAGAATGCTTTTTACATATACCATCATTTGCAAAAGCAGAAATACATTCAGGGCATCAAATTTGATAATATATAAAGTCAAGGCACTTGCTTGCTTTCCTGAAACTTCATTCTTTAAGTGAAATACTGACTCAAATGAATTGTGCTACTTGAAAGTCAGGTTAGTCCATGCACAATTGGGCAACTTTCAATTACAGAATTCTTGAAGCTTCCCTTGAATAGGCTAGTTATTAACATTGGCCTCACACTGAGATAAAACTACGTTTTTAATCTTAAAGTACTCATGGTGTATAAAGCACCACCGCTGCTAGAGATTTTCTAGTTTCTACG
This sequence comes from Okapia johnstoni, assembly GCA_024291935.2. Taxonomy (NCBI): domain Eukaryota; kingdom Metazoa; phylum Chordata; class Mammalia; order Artiodactyla; family Giraffidae; genus Okapia; species Okapia johnstoni. Next base: position 58,265,002 of record CM044322.1, read on the forward strand.
GCTCAGGCTCACTTTGTCACCACCATGAGAAGTCTAGTCTTTGTGAATGGTCGGCTTATTGCATTAGGAGACTATTGAAGAAATACTGGCTATTCCATGGGCAGTGGATACTTAATTTAGTTACCATCATTACCATACCCATGCCTCCAAAATGCAAACTTATTTTATTAGGATAAAATGTGCTATATTTTTTTGTTCAAAAAAAAGATACCTCATTTCTTTCTAGGAGAAGGAGAAAAAAAGTCTAAATGATCATAATGGAGATTTAGGGAAGCAATTGAGACTAGAAGAACTAGTTTTGAACTGCTTCTCTGACTCAAAAATTGATCATTTATCAGTTCAGTGATAAGAATTCATTAAGGTTCCTGAGAGTTAAGATGTGATGTGAAATTACTACTGCTCATGTGGGTAACATCTGTTCTTTGTTTTCATTTGGTCAAAAATAAAGGGAAGAGGATAATTTGCGTGTCATGCAGAACAAACTCCTACCCAAATTAAACAGGATAAAAGTGCCTTTAGGTTTTGCTGCTTTCTTGGTTCTAGTCACAAGAAAATTTTGTTTTAAAGCTTTAGAAATGAAGGTATTTTTAAACCCAGAGGACTTGAGAAGTAGTCATTATATGCCTGGGTCTCCTATGTGAACACCATGCTGAATATTAGAGGGATAACAGGACCCAATGTTCTTTTTGTTTAGAATGTGATTCAGAGAAAAGGTGAAATAACGAGAAAATACCTCAGATGAAAATGCACATGCATGCATACTATATGAAAATGCACATGCATGCATACTATATGAAAATGCACATGCATGCATACTATATGAAAATGCACATGCATGCATACTATATGAAAATGCACATGCATGCATACTATATGAAAATGCACATGCATGCATACTATAAGGAGCCACCCTGCCGTGAAATTAGCCTAGGCCTTTTATACTGAGGAAGGATTGAAAAAAAAATTTTTTTTGAAATCAGGTAGTTTAGAAATTAGAAATCACTGAACATGGATGAGTCCAGAGGAATAGGGGTAGGAAAGCAGGAACTTCCCATTTGCCATCCTGTGCTCTAGAGGGGAGTATGTGCTCATTCTAGACTGTGGATCCTAGTTCTCTTGTATTCAGTTTTATAATCTTTCCAATTCCTGTGTGTAGATTTCTTGACAGTACAAAAAAATATGGAAGCCTTCAGATAACTGATAGATCCTGCTGAGCCACCAGGGAAGCCAATAGATCACTAATTCATTGAAAATATTAAATAAATTGGAAACACTGTCATGCTAAAGAATCAAAGGACAATAAGTGACTATTGTATCCCATGAAGATATCTTGTTATATTTTTCTGAAGAAAGGAAACTTATTAGACTGTGTTTGCTTCTTGAAAATCTCCCTTCAAATCACACTTTTAGACTGATTCTGGTAATCATAAAGCTTTTGATTTTTATTTATTTTCTTCAGGTAGCTTCACACTAGGAAACAAAACAGCAAAGGAAAAATGACTACTTTCCTGAGTGTAGTATATTTTTCATTAAAAATTGTAAAGGTTGGCTTTTTTTTTTTTTTTTACTGTAAGTCTTTGTGGAATTTGAGAAACATGAACTGAGTCACCTAGGCTGCAGCAACCCACCAAAGTCACATTTAACATCAATAGCATTGCTTAGTTTGGACATAAAGGTATGTTTTGAAATACACTTGATAGATGCCAAGTTTGTAAAAATATCAGCATGTGGAGCACTATTACCACAGTGTAGGAGAAGGATAACTTTGTTTAACACAGTTTTACAACCTTTGACCTATCATATGACAATAGGGATCATCTTATGGGAAAGACTAATCCATTTAACATTATTTTCTCAGATAATACCCAAAGCTAGTGAAATTTTTATTTCACTATAAGTGATATCATATGCTCTTTGTCTTTCTCTCTTTGACTTTCTTCCCTTAGTAGGATAATCTCTAGTTGCATTCATGTTGCTGCAAATGACAATATTTCTTTTTTTTTTCATTTGAGAAACAATTTTTAAGTACAGATTTTCTCAAATGGGATAAGTTTCCTCATCTGGGTATTATTTTCTGATGTAACATTTTGTTTCTCTGTAAGGATGAGAGAGTAGAAGAATCTTTTCACCGATGTTCCAGTACCAAATGTTGGGATCATGATGATGTTTAATTTTATGGTTGATTTTGTAAAGATGAATGTCAAATCAGGGCACTTGAATAGATAATTCTAACTGACATATTCTTACTGCTTTCCAGAGTACTTTCTTAATATACTCATTATTTTCCCTTATGTGAAGAAACATCCCATGGAAAGCAGTGGGATGTTTTCCTGCTGCTAACCTGCATAGTGCTATGTAATTAACTCAAAGGCAGACATTTTATAAATATGCATAATTGAGCCCTTTCTTCTTGAACTGTTTCTTTTATATGCTGTTGCACTTGCTGGAGTGTGCAGTTTCCAAAACACGAACTCGAGATTGATTATGCAAAAGTTGAACAGCTTGCTTCCTTTTGCTAAGGCTTTAAGAAACTGTTCCATTTGATTTTTAGAGGACATAGTCAGGAAATTTAAAATGTCTCTGGATGCTGGATTTTTTTCTGTGAAAATGTGTGGTTTGTATGAGAAGACATGCCCTGTCTCATCAGTCAGCATTATTTTAGACAGAGTATTTGTTTCTCCCTGGGTGACACATATACCAATTATCCAGAGGAATTCAATTCTCTTCCAGCTGCTTCCAGGTCTTATTTATAGCCTTGATTATCTGACAGACCATTCCTAAATACGTAGCTAGTAGTCTTGAAATGTCATTCTCTCCTCTCCAAGACAAACAATTTTGATAAACACTGCATCTAAAGCTTCAGAAGTAATCCAAAGCAACATAAATGGCCTTGATTTTTTTTTTAATTATATTTTTTGGTAAAAATACTTTTGAAACATAAACACTCATATAAGAATCGTGATAAATGAAACTCGTTTATTGCCCTAGAATTGGACATTGTGTTCATCTTTGAAAATGCTCACATCCTGTAGTGATAACTTATTGGCGCTTGGAATAGATCTTTCATCTTAGATTGTCAAACTGCAATTGTCAGTCTGAATGGTGAAGTGGGTAAGTATGATATTCACTTCTTAAGTGTTTATGTTAAAGGAACTACAAAATCTCAAGACAAACTATTGAAAAGATAAGCGGGTTTGGTAAAAATGAGTGCCTATTGGCCTCACAGCAAATTGAGATGATTTTACTTCCTTGACCTGGTTTCACAGTTTTGGCTTAACTGACTTTAGATTTGAGGTTCAGGTTTGAATTTGTGACCATATACAGTAGTAGCGTAGTTCTGAGAACTGTGCTAGCTTCTCCTAATACTAACAATTGTATAAAGACCTACATAGAGTGGGGCAAACTGGTCATTCTGGTCACTCTGCCATTATCAGTATGAGGTTGGTAATTTGGCTCAACATAGAATCATAATATCCTTAGAATGTTTCTACTCTTGTTTGTATAGATATGATTTTGATATTTAAATGACTTTGGAATATTGTAGCTGATCATTTCAATAGGTTAATAGTACGGAACAATTGCTTCCCCAGTGGTTCAGTGGTAAAGAATCTGCCTGCAATGCAGGAGACATAGGAAATGTGGGTTCTGTCCCTGGATCAGGAAAATCCTCTGGACGAGGAAATGGCAACCCACTCCAATATTCTTGCCAGGAAAATCCCTTGGACAGAGGAGCCTGGCAGACTCCAGTAGCTGTGGTCGCAAAGAGCTGGACATGACTGAGGGACTGAGCATGCATACAACGAAAAACTGCTTTTATTTTAAACATTTTTGCTGATTTTTGTATAGTGTTTAAGTCTCAGCCATGCACTATTTGAAGTACTTTGCAAAAATTAGCTTTAGCTCTCATAAAGGACAAAGTAAATGGATGCTATTATTTTTCCATTTTACAGATGAGGAAACTGAGACACAGACTGTATAAGTAATTTGCCCCAAATTACATCTCTGTTAACTGCTGAGACCATGATTCTAGTATAGACAGTTTGACTCCCAAGTTTCACTAAAGATAGTTTTGATAATGAAACTTTAATAAACCAACATGCCTTCTATCATGGTAAGTTAAATTAGCCAATTACAGAAGGACAAATACTACATGATTCCTTTTATATGAAGTATCTTTAATAGTCAACCCATAGAAACAGAAAGTGGAACATTGGTTACCAGGGGCTGAGGGAGGAAGAAATGAGCTGCTGTTCAAAGGGTATATGGTTTCAGTTACATGGGGTGGATAATTTCTAGAGATCTGTTGTACAGCATTGTACCTGTTGTATAAAACACTGTATTTTACACTTAAAATTTTGTTAAGAGGATGGATTGCAAGTGGTCTTACAGTAATAATAATAGTAATAGTAACAACAATAATGATAAAAGAATTTAATAAAGACCATTGTTATCTTCAAAAAATGCTCTTAGTTTGTTCTTAGGTTCATGTATATGGGTAGAAAAGACTTACATTAAATGTACTATTTGACTATTACCTTTCTAAAAGTGATCCATTTGAATAAGCCTGCATATTTTAGTTTTATTTATTTAGAAATTATTCTATATTTTCTTCTAAGTTTTTAGAACCCTCAAAAGAGCATTTTGGGTTAAAAAATGAATAAAATCATATAGATTGGATGTTATAAGTTATCTGAAAAGACATGTCTGATTTAGCTCTAGGTATTAAATAGTTAAGGAGAAGAAAGCAATGATTTAGTCAGAAGAATCAAGGGTAAAGGTGGGGAACTAGCATATCTATTATTATTATTATTTTTTTATTTTTATTTTTTTTTGTCTCTTCAGCTTATAGGATCCCAGTTTCCCAGCCAGGGATTGAAATTGGGCCCTCACCAGTGAAAGTGCAGAGTCCCAAGCATGGGTCTCCCAGGGAATTCCCTAGCATATCTTGTTATCTTCTATATGTCAAGTTCTTTGTGTGTACATTCTGATTTAGTCTTCAGTAAAATACTTTCATGAAAGTATATCATCCCCAGTTTACAAAACATCAAGATGAGCCTCAAGGAGATTAAATGTATCTTCCAAATTCACAGGGCTAGGAAATGACAAAGCATGATGTGAATCCACTTGACAAAGCCCATAACTGCTCCATCTGATGGCTCATCCAGTATAAAGACAACATACATGTAACTTCATTACTAGAGATAAACTTTTCAAAAACTAAATTTACCATGGGATTTGTCCCATGAATCTTCGTGCAAGTTGTGATGGATATAAAAGTGGAATATGCCTTTGGCTGATCTTTTGTAAAACCTATTATGTGGCAATTGAAATAGATGATTCTTCTGTCTAACCCCTATAAATGCAGTGACATTAAATTATTAAGTCAAACTACGTCTGCCAGAGGGTTGAGTGTAGAAGAAACAAACCTGAGGGAGCCATAAGGAATAAAATTCATATGAAATGACCAAAGACACATTGAGGATAAAGTACAATTGGTGAAGGATGGGTGAGACTAAATTACTGATAACTAAAGAAAAGCATTCAAAACATTAGAAAAGAAATAAATGAATCTGAAGGGCCTAGAAAATGCCAGTACAATACAGAAATGTCAGTGACTATTATCACTTTTGGACCTACTTTCTGTATCAGTTACTTATCATATATGATCTCTAATTTTTACAACTTTCCTGAATGATAGGTACTGTTATCACCTTTGTAGAGAAGAGTAAACAGACTCAGGAATATTAGTGAATGAATCCAGGAAGGAAGTAAAGAATTACTGGAACACAGAAGTGCATAGCAACTGATTTGAGATTATAATGTGGATTAAGAACTGACTAGAGAAGACCATTCTAATAACCTCCATTTAAACTTTGCTCACAATATTCGAAGCTTGGTAGATAAATTCTTATTTAAAGCAGTTCCTTTGAGGGAGTAATTATCCCTACTGATGTACATATTAAACAAACAAACAAAGAAAAACCCTGAATCTTAGAATCTCTTGAAATTGTATACAATTTTTGAGCATATTTACTTATATGCACCCTTTTTGGGGAGAGGTTAGGTAGCTGGCATCAACTTCTCAAAGGAGTTCATGAGGTATAAAGAAGGTAAAAAAATTTCTGTATTCCTAATTTTTTAAAAAATGTTAAGAACCTCTGTTGGTTCAAGGAGGGCATTGGTGCACAGATGCATGGTAGTCTGGCAGGGGTGAAGACCACAGAGGGAAGATTCTGTGTGACACTGCTACCTGGTAGGGTCTGGAGACTGTCTACATAGAGGAACATTGAACAAATAAGTAAATTCCTGTAGATACGGGAAGGCAGTCTTCTCACCACTGGAGAAGGGGAGTACAAATATGAAAGGGTGAAGGGTCGGATGAACCCTATGGTGTTGGGATGAAATTCATGGCATGATTGTAAACTCGTGTTGTCAATATGTAGAGATGGGTAGAGAAATAAATATAGATGTGTGTGTGTATAAATACATATGTTTTTAGCCTTTCTCACCCCAGTAGCATTGAGCATACCTCTGGCAAAGACTAAGAAACTTATCTAAAGTTTCGGCTAGCGTAGAACAAAACCAGGATTTGAAAACCCAGACAGTGGAACTCCATGTACTGCTCTCCTTACCCACAATGCTATAGAAGATGAAGAAGTTGTACAGTGTAGGTGGAATGTCAGAAATAATGTGTCCCCACCTAAAAAAAAGAAAGAGGAACAGGAACCAGAGATCAAATTGCCAACATTTGCTGGATTAAAGAGAAAGCAAGGGAATTTCAGAAAAACATCTATCTCTGTTTCATTGACTGTGCTAAAGCCTTTGATGTGTGAATTGTGGCAGACTGTGGTAATAGCTCTTAGAGAGGTGGGAACACCAGACCATCTTACCTGTCTCCTGAGAAACCTGTATGTGGGTCAAGACGCAATAGTTAGAACCCTGTATAGAACTACTGATTGGTTCAAGATCGAGAAAGGAGTACGACAGGGCTGTCTGCTGTCACCCTGTTTGTTTAACCTATATGCTGAACACATCATGAGAAATGCCGGGCTGGATGAGTTACAAGCTGGAATCAAGATAGGCAGGAGAAACATCAACAACCTCAGGATGGCAGAGACCAAAGAGGAACTAAAGAGCCTCTTGATGAGGGTGAGCAAGGAGAGTGAAATAGCTGGTTTAAAAATAAATATTAAACTAAGATCACGGCATCTGGCCCCATTACTGTGTGCAAATAGAAAGGGAAAAGGTGGAAGTAGTGACAGATTTCCTCTTCTTGGGCTCCAAAATCACTACAGATGGTAACTGCAGCCATGAAATCAGAAGACGATTGCTTCACGGCAGGAAAGTGATGACAAACCTAGACAGTGTGTTGAAATGCTGAGACATTACCCTGTTGACAAAGGTCCATATAGTCAAGATTATGGTCCTCTCAGTGGTCATGTATGGTTGGGAGAGCTGGACCGTAAAGAAGGTAGAACACCAAAGAATTGATGCCTTCAAACTGTGGTGCTGGAGAAGACTCCTGAAAGTCCCTTGGACAGCAAGATCAAACCAGTCAATCTTAAGGGAGATCAACCCTGAATATTCACTGGAAGGACTGATGCTTAAGCTCCAGTATTTTGGTCATCTGATGCAAACAGAAAACTCATTGGAAAAGCCTCTGATGCTGGGAAAGATTGAGGGCAGAAGGAGAAGAGGGCATCAGAGAATGAGATGGCTGGACGGCATTACCGATGCAATTAACGTGAACTTTGACAAACTCCGGGAGATGGTGAGGGACAGGGAGGCCTGGCATGCTGCAGTCCATGGGGTCACAAAGAGTCAGACATAACTGGATGGCTGAAAAACAACAACAACCTGAAAAAAATCTTTTTTCTGAAGCTTTAAGCAGAATCATTTCATTGTTATGCTAGATCTTTGAGTCTTTGTAAGTGGTAGGTTTTCATCATAATGCAAATATTTTGCTAGGTTAGTCCCTATTGCCATCACCATTTGAAAGCATAAAAATGCACAATATTGTATAATTTTAGTGGCTACAGATAAGTATCTGTATACGTGAATCTAATGGTAAAAGTTATGTCATTGCTAAATTTATAGAAAACAAAACAAAATCCAGACAGTCTGTCAACTACTTTATAAACATTTTCTCAATTGCACAACAGTAGTCTGAATTTAGGGGAGTTACCATCACCATTTTATTGATATCTCAAACTAATTAAATAACTTGTTCAAATAATTTCTCTCAGAGGGTGCTATATTTTCCACCTAATTATTGTGGACTCATATGCATTCATCTTATATGTGCTACTGTGACTCAAATGTCCTGAGTATCTTTGAAGAAGCGATTAAGCTGAAAAAATATCACTTTCTCAAAAACAAAGCCTTTTGTAGAAAGTGATGTCATGACCCGCTCTGTAGTCTGTTTCACCCTGGAACAGAGGGAATTTTGTGATATTATAGGAAACTGTTTTAAGGACTATAAGGATAGCTCAACATGAAAGCACACATCAACTTTTATTATGAGACTTTTTTTTTTAGACATTGTATCATACTGTCCCAAAAAAGAGGTATTTTATCATGCAGAGCAAGGCCTGGAGCTAATGTACCCCACACATCAGTCACTGACATAGGGATCGGTCAATTGGCAGAAATGTTAGTGAACTTAAAACAAGGCTTAGAAAGGCTTTCAGCAGATCTAGCAGCACTGAACTGACTGAGGAAGGTGTGAAAAGGTAAGCCCTGAATGACTCCACTGACATCCCTGTAGAGATGTGAACCAACTCCAGTTAGAAATACAAAGTAGAACCAGTGGCAAACAGCACAGATGAAAAGCAAATGGTACCATAAAAGCAAACAGAGTCAAATTTGAAATCAAAACTGTATCATCCAATTGCCAGTGAAAGGAAAAATAGTGTCTGAAGTTTGATCTAAAAGGGCAGGTAATAAGACACATAGCCTTGAATAGATGTAAGTGGGGCAACCTGGTAAGACTGTAGGTGTTTCATAACACATTTACTTTATTTTAATGATTATTTCCATTTTACTGGAGCCTTGATAAGGATGGGAAGGTGGAACAGTTGAAAGCCTTTTGTTGTTCAGTCCTTAGGTCGTTGTCCTACTCTTTGCGACCTCATGGACTGCAGCACACCAGGCTCCCCTGTCTTTCACTATCTCCCAGAGTTTGTTCAAATTCATGTCCATTGAGTCAGTGATGCTATCTAGCCATCTTATCCTTTGCCACTCTTTTCTTATTTTGCCTTGAATCTTTCCCAGCATCAGGGTCTTCCAGTAAGTTGGCTCTTTGCATCAGGTGGCCAGAGTATTGGAGCTTCAGTATCAGTTCTTCCAATGAATATTCAAGGTTGATTTCCTTTAGGATTGACTGGTTTGATCTCCGTGCTGTCCCAGGACTCTCAAGAGTCTTCTGTAGCTCCACAGTATGAAGCATCAATTCTTCGGCATTCAGCCTTCTTTATGGTCCAACTCTCACATCCATACATGACTATTGGAAAAACCATAGCTTTCATCTAGATGGACCTTTTTCAGCAAAGTGATATCTCTGCTTTTTAAGATGCTGTCTATGTTTGTCTATGGCTTTTCTTCCAAGGAGCAAGTGTCTTTTCATGGCTACAGTCACCATCTATAGTGATTTTGGAGCCCAGGAAAATTTTTTCCACTTTATTGGCGCCTTGATGAGAATGGCTGAGTGGAACTGTTGAAAGTCTATCTGTTGATATCAAATGAGAGAAGTTTATGAATCTACATGATCAAAACAGGGCTGTGTCAGGAATGCTCTGCGCTAAAAAGCCTAATAGTTCAGAATTGATTAGTATTTAGAAAAATACCATGAAAGTACCTCACAATGTTCATAGCTAGGGATGATTGTAGATAAAGATGTGTGCTCTTAGAAAATCAACTTTCTATCCTCCATACTGCTCAAGGGTTTCCCACAAGTTTTTCCAGGCACAGGACTCTGGTGCTCTCCGAGCTCCTCATTATGATTCCTGATCGTGGACCATGCTGCTAAGTCACTTCAGTCGTGTCCGACTCTGTGCGACCCCATAGACGGCAGCCCACCAGGCTCTGCCGTCCCTGGGATTCTCCAGGCAAGAATACTGGAGTGGGTTGCCATTTCCTTCTCCGGTGCATGAAAGGGAAAAGTGAAAGTGAAGTCGCTCAGTCGTCCGACTCTTAGCGACCCCATGGACTGTAGCCCATCAGGCTCCTCCGTCCATGGAATTTTCCAGGCAAGAGTACTGGAGTGGGGTGCCATTGCCTTCTACTATGCTGTAAACTATTTCTTCCTGCTTCCTCTGCTCCCTCTGGAAAGAGCTTAGGCTTCAGAATCAACCAGATCTGATTATACACCCATGCTATGCTGGTGACTTACTGTTACAATTTGAAAAGGTAACATACACACTCTAGGCTTTTTTTTTTTCTCTGAGAGAGAAAATAGCAGTTCCTGTCTTTGAAGTTTACTTTGAGAATTGATTAGGTAAATCAAAAGCTTAGCACAATATATGGAACACATCTGGGTGTCAGTTAATTTTAGACAATGACAAAATCTGCCTATAGTTCTGCCACTCTTATGTTAACTGAACAGTTAATGTTTCATTTCCATGGGTATTTGCACTTAAAAAAATCAATGAAATCATTGATATAGAAAATATTTTCCAAAACATTTAGGAGAAGTGTTTTAATGTTTTGGACAAAACTCATATAAATCTATGTAGGCTCTGACTACTTTTTAGTATAGATAAATTACAAGCATCCTGTGTATATGTAGTGGTAAATCTGGTTCTAACTAGAGTCTTTCTTTTCTTTTTTCAGAAATAAGTATAAAAGACTCTGAAAATATTTTAAAAGTAAATGTGTAGATACACCAAATTCATGTACATGGAAACTTTAGTTAATAAACACTCTGCATGTATTCACATCCTTGAAAACATAAACCTGTAAGGCAAAGTTATGTAATATGCTCTCCATCAAAATGTTAAAAACATGCCTTTACTCTGCATTCAGTCAAGATGATATAAATTTCAATAGCAGAACTAAAATATAGCAGGGTAAAATTTCTAAGAGCTGGAAGTATGTTGCTGCTGCTGCTGCTGCTAAGTCGCAATGGTATATTGGGATTTATATAGAAAGGAAACTACAGAGGTTGATCAAGAATCTATTTGTGGTGGGATGAGGGGTGGGAGGGAGATCCAGAGGGAGGGGATATATGTATGCTTATAGCTGGTTCATGTTTTACAGCAGAAACTAACATAACATTATAAAGCAATTGTGTGTGTGTGTGTTTGCACGTGCTCAGTTCTGTGCAAATCTTTACAACCCCATGGACTGTAGCCTACCAGGCTCCTCTGTCCATGGGATTTCCATGGGCTGCCATTTCCTCTTCCAGGGGATCTTCCCAACCCAGGGATTGAACCTCAGTCACTTACATCAGCAGGAGGATTCATTACCACTGGGATTCTTTACCTGGGAAGCCCCTGTAAGGCAATTATCCTCCAATTAAAAATAAAAGGGGCTTCCCTGGTGGCTCAGATGGTAAAGAATCTTCCTGAATTGGCGGGGATCTGGGTTCAGTCTCTGGGTTGGGAAGATGCCCTGGAGAAGGGCATAGCAACCCACTCCAGTACTCTTGCCTGGAGAATCCCATGGACAGAGGAGCCTGGCAGGCTACAGTCCATGGGGTTGCAAAGAGTTGGACATGACTGAGCAACTAAACTTAAAAAAGAATCTAGCTGTAAATAATACATAGTGAATGGATGTATATTACTAAACAGGAAAGAATGAATGATACTATTCACATTGCCATTATTTCTTTTTCTTCCCCCTCTCTCCATCCTTTCCTTCCTTTTAAAATTTCTTTTAAAAAAATATTGTCTTTATTTAGACGTACTGGGTCTTAGTTGCGGTATATGGGATATTTTCGTTAAGGCATGTGAACTCTTAGTTGTGGCATGTTGAATCTACTTCCCTGACCTGGGGTTGAGCCCAGGCCCTCCACTTTGGTGGTGTGGAGTCTTAGTCACTGGGCCACCAGAGAAGTCCCCTCTTTATTTCTTCTCTGCTGTTGTTGTTAATGTTGTTTAGTTTTGATATGTATGATACTGTATACATGTAGTTTACAGGTTAATGTTGTTCAGTCACTCAGTCGTGTCTGACTCTTTGTGACCACATGGACTGTGGTCAGCATGCCAGGCTTCCCTGTCCTTCACCATCTCCTGGAGCTTGCTCACACTCATGTCCATTGAGTCGGTGATGCCATCTAACCATCTCATCCTCTGTTGTTACAGGTTAATAGTAGAAAAATGGTAATACACTCAATATCTTTCCTACTTGAGATAAGAGACTGATCATTGCAGTATCTCAGGAGCATTCATGTGCCCTTGTCCAGAATTTTCCTTTTTTCCTTTTCCTTGGTTGTTTTCTGCCAGTGTGCATAAAATTAAATAATATTTAGTTTTGAAAAATATGTGGCAAAGACAGATGTAGTTACAAAAGGAAAAATAGCAGCACCACTGTTAGAAGGATCCAGGAGATGAGAAGCTGAATGAGCATTTGCATCATAATCTGACTTTAGTTTCTTTGAGAGTTTAATAAAACACTTAACTCTCAGTCAGTGGGGAAGTCAGTGGGGGAAGACTTGAAATGGTCCTAAGAAACATAAGTCTCAGCAAAACTGGGTCATCTGACAGTCCTAGGATATGAGCCAGGTACCAAAGTCAGGAAGTTATACAGAGTCCTTTGCTTCTGAGCTCCTATTTGTTCTTATATACAGTTCAAAGTTGACCACTTGCTTTGAGAGAGAAATGTGTATTATTAACTGATCCAGGCAGAAGGACATAAAAAAAAGAGAGCAAGAACTTCAACAGTAGATCAGGTTAAGTGCAGGTGTGAATCTGAGTGACGTTCACCGAGGCATTTTGTTTTGAGGTTATAAAGATGGTATATACAATGGCACTGGGGATCTTGGCTGTAATAACCCTCATCCCATCTGTTTCCTAAGTCACAGTGTTCCAATCTGAACCCGTCACCCTATATATCATGGATGTACATCTGTCAGCTTTGGGCTCTCCCTTTATTTTTGTGGGAATTCCATGGACATATCATTTTTATTGCCTCTCCTCTTTTTGTAGCCCATGTCTTCCTCTTCTTGGTTTATGTTCTAGTTCTGGTACAATGCATCCTCAGTGGCGTTTTAAGAAAAGGTACATGGGAGATAGATTTTTCAGCACTGTGCATGTTTGAATGCATTATTTGACTGTTGACTATTTGTTTGGTTTAGGATTTTCTTTATAACTTGAAGCTTCATCATCTTCTTGATGCTCATGCTACAGTTAGATTCATTCTGGTTCTTGATCTTTTATATATGAGTGTTTTTTTTTCCCTCTCTCTCCATAACTTGTAAAATCTTTTTTACCCACAACATTTGGAAAACTCACAGTATATAGGTTTATTTCCATCCATTGTGCTAGGCATTCAATCTTGCAACTAATGGTTATCACTTCTGTGGAAATTTCCCAAACTACTTCTCTATTGTCTAGAACTCCTTGTACTTTTCTACTTGTTATCTTTCCTTCTTCTAACTCTTAGATGTTTTGCTTTTCCTTCTGAGATTTCCTCAATTTTGTCTTCCTAATCTCCTATTAGAATTTTGAACCCAACTGTGATGTTTTTAAATTGCAAAGCTTTTTTCTTTTTTCTCTGAATGTTTTGTTCTTTATTCCTGTAGCCATACTGCACCAGGGATAAATGATCATCTCTCTTCTCACCAGTAGTGTTAATAATAATGTTCTTATTTTTGAAGATAATTCCTTTTTCCTCCAAGATGAATTGTATTTTTTGTTTGCTTGTTTAGATTTGCCTATAATTTCCATATTACAGGCTTTCTTAAGATGTTTAATTATACTTTTGGTCTTCTTATTTAAGAGTGGAAACTCTGGGCCTCAGATTTGAATGTGTGTGGTGAGGAGTGTTTTCAGTATGATCTTTTTTTTTTGAATTGTTATTTATTTAAAGATTTTTCTTTTTTTTTTCTTTTTTTTTTTTAACATGGACAACTGTTAAAGTCTGTATTGAATTTGTTACAATATGGGTTCTGTTTTGCGTTTTGGTGTTTTGGCTGCGAGTCATGGGGGAATCTTAGTTCCTAGACCAGGGATCAAACCCACGCCCCCTGCATTGGAAGGCAAAGTATTAACCATTGGACCACCAGGAAGGCATCATCCAGGCTGAGTATTTTAAACAAGAGCAAATGTGCAAAGAAGTCCTTTTTCTCTCTTGAGAAAGCCAGGTTCTCGTGACTGCCATCTTGCTACAGAAGTCTGGAAACCTTTCTTGCTACCTTAAAGCAAACCTCAAGCTGACCAAAGGGTTATTTTAGGGGGCAAGACTTGCCCTCATTCTCTTCAAGAAAGTCTTAGGAAAGGAGGACTTTAAAAGAAATAAAGTACAACAGTTACATATTTGCAAATCATTTTTCTTCTTATAGTGGATAGATTAGAAAATGACCCTGAGTGATGTAGCATCTTAAACACCATAAAATGTCATTTGAGAAGAGTTGATTAAGTTTTAAATAGAGGTTAGGGAGAAAGTAGATCAATATAATCCCCTTCTGTGTGGTTAAGAGGTGACCTTGGAGAAAAAACACATTTCTGGGTGCTGAGAACAAAGGCTCTAGTGGGGCGTCAGGTAGTAGGGCAAAGAGAAAACAGGCATGCTTGACACATGCAAGATGTTCAACAGTGGAAGAGAAGATAAACTCACACTTGAAAAATATCAGGTGTCATAGGACTTCCCTGGTTGTCCAGTGGTTGAGACTTCACTTTCAATGCTGGGGCTGTGGGTTCAATCCCCGGTCACACAGCTAAGATCCTTCATGCCTTGTGGTAAAAAAAAAAAACAAAAAAACAAATCGAAACATAAAGCAGAAACAATGTTGTAACAAATTCAATAAAGACTTTAAAAAAATAGTCCATGTCAAAAAAATTAAAAAGTAGGTGTCAAACATTTGCTCAAAAAAATTGTCTGTCAAACGTGTCAAAAAAATATTAAAAAAAAAAATTAGGTGTCAAACACTGGCTCTGTAAGCCCAGTGCACTTTTGGCAAAGAAATTTGAAAAAGAGAAACAATTTCTGAGAAAAATAAAATCTGGTTGCAAATGGTCAGCAGCTGCAAAGCTAATTGTTCTACTTCAGTGGCTCTTCAATTATTTCTCTCAAGCTTTATCCCTTAAACACTGCTGTGTTTATAAAGACCATGTTGATAGAACTGATCATGTCAGGACCGGTGAGGGTGTGGAACAGTCAGGAATGTCTATTGGCTTTCCACTGCAATGTTAGTTTGCCCAAATTTTCCATGCTGTTTAATAAAGTACCAATTTAGAAGACTAAAGTACCAATTTAGAAGACTAATGAGAGCATTTATAATTTGTGCTTGACATTACTGTGTTAAAATCACGAAACTAAGTTTACAGTTATAACCATAATATTGCACAATGTTCATGGTGTAAACATTTGGGGACTTTTAAATATAAAAATACTTAATATCACTAAAGTGTCCCAGTGTGTAAGTAGTTATCAAATTTGAAAGGTCTAAACATGTCAACAGCTATAAAATAAATATATACCCTTGATACAACATTACAATTTGTATAGTATGTTTGCCTTTCTAACATCATTTGCCGTTGGATCTCAGTTGTATTTTACATATTTGATATACCTGAAAGCTCAGTGTTGTGTTAACAACAGCTGCCTAGATGTGAAATGATAATAGTAGCAATTATGGTGAGGACAGTTTTAATGAAAGGTTGTTGCCTGAAGTTAGTAAACCCTCCTCAAAGATTCGTTAACAGTCAGAATTAACTATGCTATTATTAAAGCAAAAAAATAAATAAATAAAAGGCAAAAGAAAACACAATCCCCTCCCAAACAACAAAAAATTATTTTGCTGAGCATTCAGTGGATAAGACTATATAATTATATCAAGCCAATTGTGAAGAGAACACACTGGTCATAGCTAACACCCTCTTCCAACAACACAAGAGAAGACTCTACACATGGACATCACCAGATGGTCAATACTGAAATCAGATTGATTATAGTCTTTGCAGACAAAGATGGAGAAGCTCTGTAGAGTCAGCGAAAACAAGACCGGGAGCTGACTATGGCTCAGATGACAAACTCCTTATTGCCAAATTCAGACTTAAATTGAAGAAAGTAGGCAAAACCACTAGACTATTCAGGTATGACCTAAATCAAATCCCTTACAAGTATACAGTGGAAGTGAGAAATAGGTTCAAGGTATTATATCTGAGACAGAGTGCTTGAAGAACTATGGACGGAAAATCTTGACATTGTACAGGAGAGAGTGATCAAGACCATCCCCAAGAAAAAGGAATGCAAAAAGGCCAAATGGCTGTCTAAGGAGGCCTTACAAATAGCTGAGAAAAGAAGAGTAGCTAAAAGCAAAGGAGGAAAGAAAAGATATACCCATTTGAATGCAGAGTTCCAAAGAATAGCAAGGAGAGATAAGAAAGCCTTCCCCAGTGATCAATGCAAAGAAATAGAGGAAAACAATAGAATGGGAAAAACTAGAGATCTCTTCAAGAAAATCAGACATACCAAGGGAACATTTCATGCAAAGATGGACTTGATAAAGGACAGAAATGGTAGGGCCCTAGCAGAAGCATAAGGTATTAAGAAGAGGTGGCAAGAATACACAGAAGAACTATTCAAAAAAGAACTTCATGACCCAGATAACCAAAATAGTGTGATCACTCCCCGAGAGCCAGACATCCTGGAATGTGAAGTCAGGTGGGCCTTAGGAAGCATCACTGCGAACAAAGCTAGTGGAGGTGATGGAATTCCAGCTGATCTGTTTCAAATCCTAAAAGATGATGCTGTTAAAGTGTTGCACTCAATATGCCAGCAAATTTGAAAAACTCAGCAGTGGCCACAGGACTAGAAAAGGTCAGTTTTCATTCCAGTCTCAAAGAAGGGCAATGCCAAAGAATGTTCAAACTACCGCACAACTGTACTCATCTCACATGCTAGCAAGGTAATGCTCAATATTCTCCAAGCCAGGCTACAACAGTATGTGAACCATGAACTTCCAGATGTTCAGGCTGGATTTAGAAAAGGCAGAGGAACCAGAGATCAAATTGCCAACATCCATTGGATCTTTGAAAAAGCAAGAGAGTTCCATAAAAACATCTACTTCTGCTTCATTGACTATGCCAAAGCCTTTGACTGTGTAGATCACAGCAAACTGTGGAAAATTCTTCAAGAGATGGGAATTACCAGACCACCTCACCTGTCTCCTGAGAAATCTCTTTTGCAGGTCAGTAAGTAATCATTAGAATCAGACATGAACAACAGATTGGTTCCAAATTGGAAAAGGAATATATCAAAGCTGTATATTGTCACCCTGCTTATTTAACTTACATGCAGAGTACATCATGCCAGATGCCAGGCTGGATGAAGCACAAGCTGGAATCAAGATTCCCAGGAAAAATATCAATAACTTCAGATATGCAGTGACACCACCCTTATGGCAGAAAGTGAAGAAGAACTAAAGAGCCTCTTGACGAAAGCCTCTTGATGAAAGGACAGTGAAAAAGCTGGCTTAAAACTCAGCATTCAAAAAACTGAGATCATCGCATCCGGTCCCATCACTTCATGGCAAATAGATGGGGAAACAATGGAAACAGTGACAGACTTTATTTTCTTGGGCTCCAAAATCACTGCAGATGGTGATTGCAGCCATGAAATTAAAAGACGCTTGCTCTGTGGGTGGTCCTAAGATGGCGGAGGAATAGGATGGGGAGACCGCTTTCTCCCCCACAAATTCATCGAAGAACATTTAAACGCTGAGCAAATTCCACAAAACAACTTCTGAACGCTGGCAGAGGACAGCAGGGACCCAGTAAAGCAGCCCATTGTTTTCGAAAGGAGGTAGGACAACTCATAAAAGATAAAAAGAGAGACAAAAGAGTTAGGGATGGAGATCCGTCCCGGGAACGGAGTCTTAAAAGAGGAGAAGTTTCCAAACACCAGGAACCCTCTCACCGGTGGGTCTGTGGGGAATTTTGGAATCTCTGAGGGCAACATAACCAGGAGGAAAAATAAATAAATAAACCCCACAGATTATGTGCCTAATGGCAACTCCCAGCAGAGAAGTAGCCCAGACACTTGCATCCACCACCAGCAAGCAGGGGCAGAACAAGGGGAGGAGCAGACTGCATTGCTTAGGGTAAGGACCAGGTCTGAATGCCCTGAGGGCAATCTGAGGGAGCTAACGTTTAGATAGCAACCCAAACTGTGGGATAACCAGAGAGAGAGGGAAAAAAAAGAGAGAGAGAGAACTATACCACAAAAAGCCCTAGCCTAGTGCACTGCCTTTCCACTCACAGGATAAAGGACTGAGCGAATTCCAGAGGAGAGCTACCTGGCTGCAGACTGGCCCGTCCCCTGCGGAGGCAGGGGACAGCCAGGTGCCAGCAAGAGCCGGAAAGGGGCAAACTCGGCCCCAGAGATGGCATCCCCTACCAAACTGTGAACGGGCTTCCAGTTTCTAACCAAGACTTCCTGGGATTCTGGATGGTTGACATCTGCTAGGAGGGTTGCAGCCAGAGATCAGCTCCCCAGAAGAGACACATGGCACACCGGAAACCGAGTGCCTGGGACTGGGGAGGTGATAAGACACACTGCACCTGGGGAGAATGTGCTCGCCAAGCACCTGGTTGCCTGAGCTGCTTGGACCGGGGAAGGGCAGAAAACGCAGGCCCAACCGAGTCTGTGCCTTTGTGGAGTACCCGAGAACCTGAACCTGAGTGGCTTATACCTGGGAACTGCACGCAACCCAGGGCCCACTCCCTGCAGAGCAACCTGGAGCCTGAGCAACGTAGACTGGGAAAGCACACATGCAGTGAGCGGGGGCAAACACAGTGTGGCCCCCCACACACTCTAGTGATATTTGTTTGCAGTGTTCCTCCCTCCCCACAGTATGACTGAACAAATGAGTGTAAACAAGAGACCACCTTCCCCCCTTGTATCAGGGTGGAAATTAGACACTGAAGCGACCTGCAAACAGAAGAAGCCAAATAAACAGAGGAAACCGCTTTGGAAGTGACAGGTGCAACTGATTAAAATCCCTGTAGTTAACACCGACTACCTTGGAAGTGGCCTATAGATCTTGAGAAGTATACGCTGGCACAAGGAACTATCTGAAAGTGAACTGACCCCACACTGCCCGCAACAGCTCCAGAGAAATTCCTAGATATATTTTTACTGTTATCATTTAAAAAAATTTTTTTTTCTTTTCTTTAAGTCCTCTATTACTCCTTTAATTTTCATTTTTATAACCTACTAATACCTTGCAAAAAAAAAAAAAGACCCTATTTTTAAAGCAAACTTCATATAATACTTTTTGTGTTTTTGATTGTTTTTTTTTTTTTTTTTTGATATTGTATTTTTGAGAGCTAACCTCTACTCTAGATTTTTAATCTTTGCTTTATGGTATTTGTTATCAATTTTGTACATGTAAAAATCCAATCTTCAGTACCCATTTTTACTTAGGAGTGTGATTACTGGCTTGATTAGTCTCTCCCCCTTTTGACTCTCCTTTTTCTCACCCAGGGCACCTCTATCTCCTCCCTCCCCCTTCTTTTTTCTACCCAACTCTGTGAATCTCTGTGTGTGTTCTGGGCTGTGGAGAACACTTAGGGAACAGAGTACTGCCTAGATGTATCTCTTGCCTTTTGATTCCCCCTTTTTTCCTCCTGCTCACCTCTGTCTCCTTCCCCCCTCTTCTCTTCTCTGTGTAACTTCGTGAACCTCTCTGAGGGTTCCAGACTGTGGAGAGCACATGGGGAATTGTTTACTGGCTAGATTGCTCTCTCCCCTTTTTATTCCCCCTCTTCTCATCCTGGTCACCTCTGTCTTCTCTTCTCCATGTAACTCTGTGAACCTCTCTGGGTGTCCCTCACTGTGGAGAATCTTTTTAACATTAACCTAGAAGTTTTATCATCAGTGAGGTATGGATGGAGAAGTCTTGAGGCTACTGTAAGAATAAGGCTGAAAACCAGAAGCAGGAGGCTTAAGCTCAAAACCTGAGAACACCAGAGAACTCCTGACTCCAGGGAACATTAATCGATAACAGATGATCCAAAAGCCTCCATACCTACACTGAAACCAGGCACCACCCAAGAGCCAACAAGTTCCAGAGCAAGACATTCCACGCAAATTCTCCAGCAACGCAGGAACATAGCCCTGAGCTTCAGTGTACAGGCTGCCGAAAGTCACACCAAACACATAAACATCTCAAAACTCATTACTGGATACTTCATTGCAGCCCACTAGGCTCCGCCGTCCCTGGGATTCTCCAGGCAAGAATACTGGAGTGGATTGCCATTTCCTTCTCCAGTGCATGAAAGGGAAAAGTGAAAGTGAAGTTGCTCAGTCGTGTCCAACTCTTCGTGACCCCATGGACTGTAGCCTACCAGGCTCCTCATCCATGGGATTTTCCAGGCAAGAGTACTGGAGTGGGATGCCATTGCCTTCTCTGACAAAGGACACTACATAATGATCAAAGGATCAATCCAAGAAGAAGATATAATAATTGTAAATATATATGTACCCAACACAGGAACACTGCAATATGTAAGGCAAATGCTAACAAGTATGAAAGGGGAGATTAACAATAACACAATAATAGTGAGAGACTTTAATACCCCACTCACACCTATGGATAGATCAACGAAACAGAAAATTAACAAGGAAACACAAACTTTAAATGATACAATGGACCAGTTAAACCTAATTGATATCTATAGGACATTTCACCCCCAATGAATTTCACCTTTTTCTCAGGTGCACACGGAACCATCTCCAGAATAAATCACATCCTGAGCCATAAATCTAGCCTTGGTAAGTTAAAAAAAAATTAAAATCATTCCAGTCATCTTTTCTGACCACAATGCAGTAAGATTAGATGTCAACTACAGGAAAAAACTATTAAAAATTCCAGCATATGGAGGTTAAAGAACACGCTTCTGAATAACCAAAAAATCATAGAATAAATCAAAAAAGAAATCAAAATATTCATAGAAACGATTGAAAATGAAAACACAACAACCCAAAACCTATGGGACACTGTAAAAGCCGTGCAAAGGGGAAGGATCATAGCAATACAGGCTTACCTCAAGAAACAAGAAAAAAAGTCAAATAAATAACCAAACTCTACACCTAAAGCAACTAGAAAAGGAAGAAATGAAGAACCCCAGGGTTAGTAGAAGGAAAGAAATCTTAAAAATTAGGACAGAAATAAATGCAAAAGAAACAAAAGAGACCATAGCAAAAATCAACAAAGCTAAAAGCTGGTTCTTTGAAAAGATAAATAAAGTTGACAAACAGTCCAACTCATAAAGAAACAAAGGGAGAAAATTCAAATCAACAAAATTAGAAATGAAAATAGAGAAATCACAACACACAATACAGAAATACAAAGGACCATAAGAGACTACTATCAGCAACTGTATACCAATAAAATGGACAGCTTGGAAGAATTGGACAAATTCTTAGAAAAGTACGACTTCCCAAAACTGAACCAGGAAGAAATAGAAAATCTTAACAGACCCACATCACAAACAGATAAATTGAAACTGTAATCAGAAACCTTCCAGCAAACAAAAGCCCAGGACCATACGGCTTCACAGCTGAATTCTACCAAAAATTTAGAGAAGAGCTAATACCTATCTTACTCAAACCCTTTCAGAAAATTGCAGAGGAAGGTAAACTTCCAAACTCATTCTATGAGGCCACCATCACGCTAATACCAAACCAGACAAAGATGCCACACACACACAAAAAAAAAACTACAGGCCAATATCACTGATGAACATAGATGCAAAAATCCTTAACAAAATTCTAGCAAACAGAATCCAACAATATATTGAAAAGATCATACATCATGACCAAGTGGGCTTTATTCCAGGAATGCAAGGATTCTTTAACATCCACAAATCCCCAAAGCAATCTATAGACTCAATGCAATCCCTATCAAGCTACCAACGGTATTTTTCAGAGAACTAAAACAAATAATTTCACAATTTGTATGGAAATACAAAAAACCTCGAATAGCCAAAGCAATCTTGAGAAAGAAGAATGGAACTGGAGGAATCAACATGCCTGACCTCAGGCTCTACTACAAAGCCACAGTCACCAAGACAGTATGGTACTGGCACAAGGACAGAAATATAGATCAATGGAACAAAATAGAAAGCCCAGAGATAAATCCACGCACCTATGGACACCTCATCTTTGACAAAGGAGGCAAGAATATACAATGGAGAAAAGACAATCTCTTTAACAAGTGGTGCTGGGAAAACTGGTCAACCACTTGTAAAAGAATGAAACTAGAACACTTCCTAACACCATATACAAAAATAAACTCAAAATGGATTAAAGATCTGAACATAAGACCAGAAACTATAAAACTCCTAGAGGAAAACATAGGCAAAACACTCTCCGACATAAACCACAGCAGGATCCTCTATGACCCCCCTCCCAGAATGTTGTAAATAAAAGCAAAAATAAACAAATGGGACCTAATTAAACTTAAAACTTTTGCACAACAAAGGAACCTATAAGCAAGGTGAAAATACAGCCTTCAGAATGGGAGGAAATAATAGCAAACGAAGCAACGGACAAACAATTAATCTCAAAAATATACAAGCAACTCCTGCAGCTCAATTCCAGAAAAATAAACGACCCAATCAAAAAATGGGCCAAAGAACTAAACAGATATTTCTCCAAAGAAGACATACAGATGGCTAACAAACACATGAAAAGATGCTCAACATCACTCATTATCAGAGAAATGCAAATCAAAATCACAATGAGGTACCATCTCATGCCCGTCAGAATGGCTGCTATCCAAAAATCTACAAGCAATAAATGCTGGAGAGGGTGTGGAGAAAAGGGAACCCTCTTACACTGTTGGTGGGAATGCAAACTAATACAGCCACTATGGAGAACAGTGTGGAGATTCCTTAAAAATCTGGAAATAGAACTGCCATATGACCCAGCAATCCCGCTGTTGGGCACACATGCTGGGGAAACCAGAATTGAAAGAGACCCGTGAACCCCAATGTTCATTGAAGCACTGTTTATAATAGCCAGGACATGGAAGCAACCTAGATGTCCATCAGCAGACAAATGGATAAGAAAGCTTTGGTACATATACACAATGAAATATTACTCAGCCATTAAAAAGAATACATTTGAATCAGTTCTAATGAGGTGGATGAAACTGGAGCCTATTATACAGAGTGAAGTAGACCAGAAAGAAAAACACCAATACAGTATACTAACGGATATATATGGAATTTAGAAAGATGGTAACAATAACCCTATATGCAAGATAGCAAAAGAGACACAGATGTATAGAACAGTCTTTTGGATTCTGAGGGAAAAGGCGAGGGTGGGATGATATGAGAGAATAGCATTGAAACATATATATTATCATATGTGAAACAGATTGCCAGTCCAGGTTCAATACATTAGACTGGGTGCTCAGGGCTGGTGCACTGGGATGACCCAGAGGGATAGGATGGGGAGGAACGTGGGAGGGGGTGTTCATAATGGGGAACACATGTAAACCCATGGCTGATTCATATCAATGTATAGCAAAAACCACTACAATATTGTAAAGTAATTAGCCTCCAATTAAAAAAAAAAAAAAGACGCTTCCTCCTTGGAAGAAAAGTTATGACCAACCTAGACAGCATATTAAAAAGCATAGACATTAATTTGCCAACAAAGGCCCATCTAGTCAAAGCTATGGTTTTTCTAGTAGTCATATATAGATACGAGAGTTGAACTATAAAGAAAGCTGAGCGCTTTCTATAAATAATTGATGCTTTTGAACTGTGGTACTAGAGAAGACTCTTTAGAGTTCCTTGGACTGCAAGGAGATCCAACCAGTCAATCCTAAAGGAAATCAGTCCTGAATATTCATTGGAAGGACTGATGCTGAAGCTGAAACTCCAATACTTTGGCCAACTGATGAGAAGAACTGACTCACTGGAAAAGACTCTGATGCTGGGAAAGATTGAAAGCAGGAGGAGAAGGGAATGGCAGAGGATGAAATGGATGAATGGCATCACCGACTTGATGGACATGAGTTTGAGCAAGCTCCAGAAGATGTTGATGGACAGGCAGGCCTGGCCTGCTACAGCCCATGGGGTCGCAGATAATCGGACATGACTGAACGACTGAACTGAACTGCATTATGAAGACACTGATTTTTTTTTTCTTCTTGATTGAAAAAGCGGATTTTTTTTTTTTAAAGGGTCTGAATTTTTTGCATCAGTTTTCCCTTTTTGGGGGGGGAAATCTTGTAATACCAAGTACCATTCAGTTGCCCTACCCATAGGAATATAAACAAGTTTGTAAGCAAATGTGGATGATATTTCATTCCATAGGTTTTGAATCAATGAGTTTTCATTGTTGTTTATCTCTAGGTATTTTTTTAATTTCCTTTTTGAATTCTTCAATGATCCATTGATTGTTTAGTAACATATTGTTTATCTTCTATGTGTTTGTGTTTTTTTACAGTTTTTTTTTCCCATAGTTGGTTTCTAATCTGATAGTTTTGTGTTTAGAAAAGATGCTTGATATGATTTCAGTTTTCTTAAACTTACTGAGGCTTGATTTGTTGACACAATGTGTGGTCAGTCTTGAGAATGTTCCATGTGCACTTGAAAAGAAAGTATATTCTGCTGCTTTCAGATGGACTGCTCTGCGAGTATTAGTTAAGTCTATCTAGTTTAATGTGTCATTTAAGGCCTGTGATTTTTAGAATTAATTTTCTGTTTGGATAATTGCGGTCCAGTATGGTAGCCACTAGACACACGTGGTTATTTCAATTTAAATTCATGAAAATTAAATAAAATGGGCAATACAGATTTTAAGCCATAGTCTCAGAAACTTCTTTTGGGCGGTGTTGCTCCAAATGCTAAAATGATGTATACATTTCTGATTGATGCAGTGTACTTATTTGTAGAAACCTATTAAAATGAAATTTTAGTATTACACCTAGCCTCTAGTATACCAAAGGTCAATGTAAATTCAGAAAAAAATTAGAAAAATAAACACTAAAAAGGACTGGGAAAAGTAGATAAAAGTAACATTGCCTGTGTAAAAGTTAAAGTTACACGGAAGTGATTCTTTGGGGGAATTGAACTTTCAGGTGTAGGAACCCACAAAGGAAAAAGCAAATTTATTTTCCTGCCTTTGTGTAATTTTCTTTCATTAAAAAATCCCTTTCCAAAGGTCCTTAAGCTAAGGTACAAATGTTGAGTAACATCAAAATTAAAATTCATTTCATAAAAAAAACAACCTAAGTATTATCACATTTGGATTCTGTATTTGCCTGAGGTGATGGCAAGAAATAAAAGGTAAAATCATTTACAGCAGATGAGTGGGAAAGAAAGCTTTTGTTGATTTTTTATTAGCTGTTTAGCTTCAGGGACTCAGGGGTAATAAAAACAATAAATAGAACCTTGGTGGCCTGAATAAGTTAGTGATCCTTCCAAAGGTACAAACTCTCAATGAGTGATTAGTTTAAACCTAGCAAGACCCAAGCTCACCAAAGGTAATTTATAGTAATTATCCCAGTTCTTCCATATAGGCCTTTCCAGATGATTTGTAATAAAGTCCAGCTAAATACTGTTTAAACACATACTAGCTGGAATAAGTCTTTTATAGTATAATATACTAAAACATAAACATGTTACTTTCCTTTAACTATTATGTAATAGAGTTTTAAAATGACACATGTAGTGTCTGGGATAGTGTTCTGTGTAATTTTAGTGGATTAAAAAGTGGAAAGTTTAAGAAGTGTATTTTTCAATAATAGGATTGGCTTATAGGAGAAGGGCAAGTGAGATGAGTACAAGTTGGGTTCAAAGAAAGTGGGATATATGTCAGAGAGGAAGTGACAATCTTATTCTGAACATTGTGGACATAAAAAATATTTACAGCCTAAAAGTTGAGAGTTATGTTTTATTTGGTGGGAATTTTTAGGACTGAAAGCCCAGGAGACAGCATCTCAAGTAACTGTGAGAGAACTGCTCAGAGGAGGCGAGAATGGGAGCCAGGTTATATAGAAGTTTTGCAACAAAGGGCAGGTAGTCTGAATGTCAAAAGATTATTGTAAATTAAAGAAACCCAGATATCCCAATTTAAGGAATTTAGCACTTTTCTGTGTATGGGAGGATGTAAGAATCTGGGCTCATTGAAATCAGTCTTTTGATATGCACATCACCTATCTGGGGCCGGTATCCTTTGTTTCATATCTTGAGTTTCCTCAGGGCTCAGGGGAGTGGCTGCAGTCTGAGCGCTGCTAGATGGCAGATATTCTTTCCTTCCTGAGTTCCCTTAGGGCTCACCAGCCCATCATCCATGGTGGCTGCAATTGCTGATGACCACAACATCCATTATTTACTGATATGGCTGGAAATATTTCATTTCTCAACATGTTTGGGCACCTCTTATTCAATAATCCCGTAAGCCAGTTACTGTCACCTCATATTTCCTAAGGGACACATAGATGTCTTTTGGGAGATGATTAAAACAGAAGAGTAACTGAAAGTAAAAAGAAAGCTATTTGGCTAAAATGCTGTTTGGACATGTGTGGCACCAGGAACCAATCACTAGTGCTAACGTCATTTAAGCAAGAGGTTGTACAAGAATCTATAGAGATGGTAGCCTTTGTCCTCAGTCCAGTTGTTATCCTCTCCAATACCGGGCTCCCAGGAGAGCAAGAATCAGCAGCCTTAGCACACATGTCTGCCTGTGTCATCAGTCTCTGTATTCTAGGCAAGTGTCAGCAGCCCCTTGCCATGTAGAATCTGAGGGGGACTAGGAGGAGTACTCTGGAAATTCAGAGAACAAACAGCAAACCTTACAGTAGCAAAGGGGTCTAGATTATAGGATACTCCCTGAGAACCCTGAGAATCATTTGTGGTGAATTCTGAAGTTTTTACATGGAAAATTTCAAACAAATAGAGAAAATTATGATGAACCCAAGGTATCCATCAACCACTGTCTGTTCAGTTCAGTTCAGTCACTCAGTTGTGTCTGACACTTTATGACCCCATGGAGGCAATGCACCAAGCTTCCCTGTCCATCACCAACTCCTGGAGCTTGCTGAAACTCATGTCCATTGAATCGGTGATGCCATCCAACCATCTCATCCTCTGTCATTTACTTCTCCTCTTGCCTTCAATCTTTCCCAGCATTAGGGTCTTTTCAAATGAGTCAGTTCTTTGCTTGAGGTGACCAAAGTATTGGAGCTTCAGCTTCAGCATCAGTCCTTCCAATGAATATTCAGGACTGATTTCCTTTAGGATGGACTGGTTTGATCTCCTTGCAGTCCAAGGGACACTCAAGAGTCTTCTTCAGCACCACAGTTAAAAAGCATCAATTCTTCAGTGCTCAGCTTTCTTTATAATCCAACTCACACATCCATACATGACTACTAGAAAAACCATAGCTTTTACTAGATGGACCTTTGTTGGCAAAGTAATGTCTCTGCTTTTTAATATGCTGTCTAGATTAGTTATAATTTTTCTTCCAAGGAGTAAGCGTCTTTTAATTTCATGGCTGCAGTCACCATCTGCAGTAATTTTGGAGCCCCCTAAAATAAAGTCTCTTATTGTTTCCATTGTTTCCGCATCTATTTACCATGAAGTTGTGGGACCGGATACTATGATCTCAGCTTTTTGAATGTTGAGTTTTAAGCCAGCTTCTTCACTCTCCTCTTTCACTTTTCATCAAGAGGCTCTTTAGTTCCTCTTCACTTTCTGCCCTAAGGGTGATGCCATCTGCATATCTGAGGCTATTGATATTTCTCCCAGAAATCTTAATTCCAGCTTGTGCTTCATCCAGCCTGGCATCTGGCATGATGTACTCTGCATATAAGTTAAATAAGCACGGTGACCATATACAGCTTTGACATATTCCTTTCCCAATTTGGAACCAGTCTGTTGTTCATGTCTGATTCTAATGATTACTTCTTGACCTGCATAAGAGACTTCTCAGGAGGCAGGTAAGGTGACCTGGTATTCCCATCTCTTGAAGAATTTTCCACAGTTTGCTGTGATCTACACAGTGAAAGGCTTTGGCGTAGTTAATGAAGCAGAAGTAGATGTTTTTCTGGAGCTCTCTTGCTTTTTCAAAGATCCAATGGATATTGGCAATTTGATCTCTGGTTCCTCTGCCTTTTCTAAATCCAGCTTGAACATCTGAAAGTTCATGTTTCACATACTGTTGAAGCCTGGCTTGGAGAATATTGAGCATTACTTTGCTAGTGTTTGAGAGGAGTGCAATTTTGTGGTAGTTTGAACATTATTTGGCATTTCATTTCTTTGGGATTGGAATGAAAACTGACCTTTTCCAGTCCTGTGGCCACTGCTGAGTTTTCCAAATTTGCTGACATATTGAGTGCAGCACTTTATCAGCATCATCTTTTACACCATTGTTAACAATCATAAATTCATGGCCAAATTTGATTCAGTTTTCCTTCTTCTACTCTCTTCCAGTTTCTGGATTATTTCAAAGTCAATTTTTAGGACATTTCAAGGAAGCATGTTTTTCTCTACAGTGTATTGGCACAGATAAATAGTGTCTCTGACTGCTATCATGGCCATATTTTTTCTTTAAGGACATTGGGAGTTACACAGGAAAACAGTAAGGTATGTTAAGTGGATTCATTGAGGAAGAGACAGGGAACTATGGGAACAGACAATCCAGGAGATTGAGGAAAAATCCTAAGAATGTGACATCTAGACCAGTAGTCTCCAACCTTTTTGGCACCAGGGACAGGTTTTACAGAAGACAAGTTTTCCATGGACCAGGGTAGGGGGATGGTTTCAGGATGATTCCAGTGCACTACGTTTATTTTGCACTTTATTCCTGTTATTCCATCAGCTCCACCTCAGATCATCAGGCATTAGATCCTGGAGGTTGGGGATCCCTGATCTAGACTGAATCATGGCGGCCTAATAGGTGTCAGTCAACAGAAGAAGGGAAGAAAGGGAATTCCAGATGGATTAAATATCAAATAATTATTTACTTAATGAATTAGGCATACTTATAGAAGTTTTGTGTAGTGTCTTATGTGCTAGTGTTAAACAGGTGGGGAGACCCGAATCTCTCAAGTATCAGTAGAGTGAATGTCTGTAAGGTACACGTGAATCTGGATTGAACAGAAGATGATCCACTCAAGACACTGCATACATCCAGAAATCTTGGAGAGTAAGGGGTACTGAGGTGGTGGCGATTGTAGTCATGGCCCAGTCAAACAGGATTCTGTAGCAGCAGCAGCTGAAAGAGAATGGACACTTGTGATGACAAGGAGGGCGTCCACAATAGGAATTATCTAGAATGTAGTGTTCCCACACCATGAAATATTGGATTGGCCAAAAAGCTCATTATGGTTTTTCTAAAAGATGTTATAGAAAAATCCAAATGAACTTTTGACTAAAGCAATATTTAAAAATCTACCTTCCAATGTGAGTGTGATCTTTGAGAGATTTTAGTGGACACTTATTATTATCATAGCTGATGTTTATTGAGTTGACAGACATGAGTTTAAGCAAGCTCCAGGTGTTGTGATGGACAGGGAAGCCTGGCATGCTACAGTGCTTGGGGTTGCAAAGAGTCAGACACAAGTGAGCAACTGAACTGAACTGATGTTTAATTGAACGTAACATATTATCGTTTCTTCAGAGGAAATAAACTCATTCCTATAAACTTGCAAGATTAGGTCAGAGAAGAATTTTCAGGAGTCCCAACTTATTAAAAAGTTCTGAATGTTTTAATGTTTCTTACAAAGAATAAGAAAATAATATAAAAGTTCTTTATATATCGGTTAGGTTTTAGTGTAAGAAGACATGAACCACTCTAGAGTTTTCAAACGGGAAAGAATTTAACAAAGGGAAGTGGTACTTAACCAAACCTACTGGAAGGTTTGATGATAAAAAAGTGGACAGGAGGAGGGTAGGTACAAGTAAGTTTTCAGGTCAGACTCAAGATGCAGCCAGAGCTGGTTCATTACGTTTGTGATATTATGTCAAATGAAACTGATGAGCAGGAGAGATCAGACTTCCTAGGAGCTTTGGTAAGGCATCTGTGCAAGAGGTTGAGATATCATCTCAGTGAAAATGGAGGGCCGTGCCACAATTGTGACATTTCTAAAGGGCCCAATGGTCTATGACAATTTGAAATGCTCTTCAAAAATGAAAGATAATTTGATGTCCTTTGTTTTTTTTTTTTAATTAGTTATTTTTTTTATTTTTTAACTTTACAATATTGTATTTGTTTTGCCATACATTGACATGAATTCACCATGGGTGTACATGTTTTCCCCTTCCAGAACCCCCCTTCCACCTCTCTCCCCATCCCATCCCTCTGGGTCATCCTGGTGCACCAGCCCCAAGCACCCTGTATCATGCATTGAAACTGGACTGGCGATTCGTTTCACATATGATAATTTACATGCTTCCATGCCATTCTCCCATATCATCCCGCCCTCACCCTCTCCCATAGAGTCCATAATACTGTTCTATTTATCTGTGTCTATTTTGATGTCTCGCATACAGGGTTATTTTACTGATTGACTAAATACCATATATATGTGTTAGTATATTGTATTAGTGTTTTTCTTTCTGGCTTACTTCACTCTGTATAATAGGCTCCAGTTTCATCCACCTCATTAGAACTGATTCGAATGTATTCTTTTTAATGGCTGAGTAATATTCCATTGTGTATATGTACCACAGCTTCCTTATCCATTCGTCAGCTGATGGACATCTAGGCTGCTTCCACGTCCTGGCTATTATAAACAGTTCTGTGATGAACATTGGGGTACACGCGTCTCTTTCAAGTCTGGTTTCCTCAGTGTGTATGCCCAGCAGTGGGATTGCTGGGTCATATGGCAGGTCTATTCCCAGTTTTTGAGGAATCTCCACACTGTTCTCCATAGTGGCTGTACTAGTTTGCATTCCCACCAACAGTGTAAGAGGGTTCCCTTTTCTCCACACCCTCTCCAGCATTTATTGCTTGTAGTCTTTTGGATAGCAGCCATTCTGACGGGCGTGAAATGGTACCTCATTGTGGTTTTGATTTGCATTTCTCTGATAATGAGTGATGTTGAGTATCTTTTCATGTGTTTGTTAGCCATCTGTATGTCTTCTTTGGAGAAGTGTCTGTTTAGTTCTTTGGCCCATTTTTTGATTGGGTCATTTATTTTTCTGGAATTGAGCTGCAGGAGTTGCTTGTATATTTTTGAGATTAATTGTTTGTCCGTTGCTTCATTTGGTATTATTTTCTCCCATTCCGAGGGCTATCTTTTCACCTTGCTTGTAGTTTTCTTTGTTGTGCAAAAGCTTATAAGTTTAATTGGTCCCATTTGTTTATTTTTGCTTTGATTTCCAATATTCTGGGAGATGGGTCATAGAGGATCCTGCTGTGGTTTATGTCGGAGAGTGCTTTGCCTATGTTTTCCTCTAGGAGTTTTATAGTTTCTGGTCTTACGTTTAGATCTTTAATCCATTTTGAGTTTATTTTTGTGTATGGTGTTAGACAGTGTTCTAGTTTCATTCTTTTACAAGTGGTTGACCAGTTTCCAAGCACCACTTGTTAAAGAGATTGTCTTTTCTCCATTGTATATTCTTGCCTCCTTTGTCAAAGATGAGGTGTCCATAGGTGCGTGGATTTATCTCTGGGCTTTCTATTTTGTTCCATTGATCTGTATTTCTGTCCTTGTGCCAGTACCATACTGTCTTGATGACTGTGGCTTTGTAGTAGAGCCTGAGGTCAGGCATGTTGATTCCTCCAGTTCCATTCTTCTTTCTCAAGATTGCTTTGGCTATTCGAGGTTTTTTGTATTTCCATACAAATTGTGAAATTATTTGTTCTAGTTCTCTGAAGAATACCGTTGGTAGCTCGGTAGGGATTGCATTGAATCTATAGATTGCTTTGGGTAGTATACTCATTTTCACTATATTGATTCTTCCAATCCATGAACACATTATATTTCTCCATCTATTTGTGTCCTCTTTGATTTCTTTCACCAGTGTTTTATAGTTGTCTATATATAGGTCTTTTGTTTCTTTCGGTAGATATATTCCTAAGTATTTTATTCTGTTCGTTGCGATAGTGAATGGAATTGTTTCCTTGTATTCTCTTCCTGTTTTATCGTTGTTGGTGTATAGGAATGCAAGGGATTTCTGTGTGTTAATTTTATATCCTTCAACTTAACTGTATTCGTTGATTAGCTCTAGTAATTTTCTGGTGGGGTCTTTAGGGTTTTCTATGTAGAGGATCATGTCAACTGCAAACTGTGAGAGTTTTACTTCTTCCTTTCCAATCTGGATTCCTTTTATTTCTTTTCATTCTCTGATTACTGTGGGCAAAACTTTCAAAACTATGTTGAATAGTAGTGGTGAGAGTGGGCACCCTTGTGTTGTTCCTGATTTTATGGGAAATGCTTTCAGTTTTTCCCCATTTAGGATAATGTTTGCTGTGGGTTGGTCATATATACCTTTTATTATGTTGAGGTATGTTCCTTCTATTACTGCTTTTTGGAGGGTTTTTATCATAAATGGATGTTGAATTTTGTCCAAGGCTTTCTCTGCATCTATTGAAATAATCATATGGTTTTTATTTTTCAATTTGTTTGTGTGGTGTATTACATTGATTGATTTGTGGATATTGAAGAATCCTTTCATCCCTGGGATAAAGCCCACTTGGTCATGATGTATGATCTTTTCAATATGTTGTTGGATTCTGTTTGCTAGAATTTTCTTAAGGATTTTTGCATCTATGTTCATCAGTGATATTGGCCTGTAGTTTTCTTTTTTTGTAGCATCTTTGTCAGGTTTTGGTATTAGCGTGATGGTGGCCTCATAGAATGAGTTTGGAAGTTTACCTTCCTCTGCAATTTTCTGGAAGAGTTTGAGTAGGATAGGTGTTAGCCCTTCTCTAAATTTTTGGTAGAATTCAGCTGTGAAGCCATCTGGTCCTGGGCTTTTGTTTGTTGGAAGATTTCTGATTACAGTTTCAATTTCTGTGCTTGTGATGGGTTTGTTGAGATTTTCTATTTCTTCCTGGTTCAGTTTTGGGAAGTCATACTTTTCTAAGAATTTATCCATTTCTTCCAAGTTGTCCATTTCATTTGCATATAGTTGCTGATAATAGTCTCTTATGATCCTTTGTATTTCTGTGTTGTCTGTTGTGATCTCTCCATTTTCATTTCTAATTTTGTTGGTTTGATTCTTCTCCCTTTGTTTCTTGATGAGTCTGGCTAATGGCTTGTCAATTTTATTTATCTCAAAGAACCAGCTTTTGGCTTTGTTGATTTTTGCTATGGTCTCTTTTGTTTCTTTTTTATTTATTTCTGCCCTAATTTTTAAGATTTCTTTCCTTCTACTAACCCTGGGGTTCTTCATTTCTTACTTTTCTAGTGGCTTTAGGTGTAGAGTTAGGTTGTTTATTTGGCTTTTTTCTTGTTTCTTGAGGTGAGCCTGTATTGCTATGAATGTTCCCCTTAGCACTGCTTTAACCGTGTCCCATAGGTTTTGGGTTTTTGTGTTTTCATTTTCGTTCATTTCTATGCATATTTTGATGTCTTTTTTGATTTCTTCTGTGATTTGTTGGTCATTCAGCAGTGTGTTGTTCAGTCTTCATATGTTGGAGTTTTTAATTGTTTTTCTCCTGCAATTGACATCTAATCTTACTGCATTGTGGTCAGAAAAGATGCTTGGAATGATTTCAATTTTTTTGAATTTACAAAGACTAGATTTATGGTCCAGGATGTGATCTATTCTGGAGCAGGTTCCTTGTGCGCTTGAGAAAAAGGTGAAATTCATTGTTTTGGGGAAAAATGTCCTATAGATATCAATTAGGTCTAACTGGTCTATTGTATCATTTAAAGTTTGTGTTTCCTTGTTAATTTTCTGTTTAGTTGATCTGTCCATAGATGTGAGTGGGGTATTAAAGTCTCCCACTATTATTGTGTTATTGTTAATTTCCCCTTTCATATTTGTTAGCATTTGCCTTACATATTGTGGTGCTCCTATGTTGGGTTCATATATATTTATAATTGTTATATCTTATTCTTGGATTGATCCTTTGATCATTATGTAGTGTCCATTTTTGTCTCTTTTCACTTTTTTTGTTTTAAAGTCTATTTTATCTGATATGAGTATTGTTACTCCTGCTTTCTTTTGGTCTCTATTTGCATGAAATATCTTTTTCCAGCCCTTCACTTTCAGTCCGTATATGTCCCTTGTTTTGAGGTGGGTCTCTTGTAGACAACATATATAGGGGTCTTGTTTCTGTATCCATTCAGCCAGACTTTGTCTTTTGATTGGGGCATTCAGCCCATTTACATTTAAGGTAATTATTGATAAGTATGATCCCGTTGCCATTTACTTTATTGTTTTTGGTTCGAGATTATACACCCTTTCTGTGTTTCCCGTCTAGAGAAGATCCTTTAACATTTGTTGGAGAGCTGGTTTGGTGGTGCTGAATTCTCTGAGCTTTTGCTTGTCTGTAAAGCTTTTGCTTTCTCCTTCGTATTTGAATGAGATTCTTGCAGGATACAGTAATCTGGGCTGTAGATTATTTTCTTTCATCACTTTAAGTATGTCCTGCCATTCCCTTCTGGCTTGAAGAGTTTCTATTGAAGGATCAGCTGTTATCCTTATGTGAATCCCCTTGTGTGTTAGTTGTTGTTTTACCTTTGCTCCTTTTGATATTTGTTCTTTGTGTTTGATCTTTGCTAACTTGATTATTATGTGTCCTGGGGTGTTTTGTCTTGGGTTTATCCTGTTTGGGACTCTCTGGGTTTCTTGGACTTGGGTGATTATTTCCTTCCCCACTTTAGGGAAGTTTTCAACTATTATCTCCTCGAGTATTTTATCATGGTCTTTCTTTTTGTCTTCTTCTTCTGGGACTCTTATGATTCATATCTTGGTGCATTTAACATTGTCCTAGAGGTCTCTGAGGTTGTCCTCATTTCTTTTAATTCTTTTTTCTTTTTTCCTCTCTGTTTCATTTATTTCTATCATTCTATCTTCTACCTCACTTATCCTATCTTCTGCCTCCGTTTTTCTACTGTTGGTTCCCTCCAGAGTGTTTTTGATCTCATTTATTGCATTATTCATTATATAATTACTCGTTTTTATTTCTTCTAAGTCCTTGTTAAACCTTTCTTGCATTTTCTCAATCCTTATCTCCAGGTTATTTATCTGTAACTCCAATTTGTCTTCCAGATTTTGGATCAGTTTTGCTATCATTATTCAGAATTCTTTATCAGGTAGATTCCCTATCTCTTCTTCTTTTGTTTGATTTGGAGGGCATTTATCCTGTTCTTTTACCTGATGGGTATTTCTCTGCCTTTTCATCTTGTTTATACTGCTGTGTTTGGGGTGGCCTGTTTTCTGGCAGTTTGTGGTTCCTCTTTATTGTGGAGGATCCTCACTGTGGGTGGGGTTAGATGGGTGGCTTGTCAAGGTTTCCTGGTTGGGGAAGCTTGTGTCGGTGTTCTGGTTGGTGGAGCTTGATTTCTTCTCTCTGGAGTGCAATAAAGTGTCCAGTAATGAGTTTTGGGATGTTAGTGGGTTTGCTGTGACTTTGAGCAGCCTGTATGTTGAAGTTCATGGCTATGTTCTTGTGTTGCTGGAGAATTTGTGCAGTATATCTTACTCTGGGACTTTTTGGCCCCTGGGTGGTGCTTGATTTCAGTGTAGGTATGGAGGCGTTTGATAAGCTCCTCTCGTTTAATGCTTCCTGGATTCAGGAGTTCTCTGGTGTTCTCAAGATTTGGACTTAAGTCTCCTGTCTCTGGTTTTCAGTCTTACTCTTACAGTAGCCTCAAGACTTCTCCATCTATACAGCACTGATGATAAAACATCTAGGTTAATGGTGAAAGGTTTCTCTGCAGTGAGGGACACCCGGAGAGGTTCACAGAGTTACATGGAGAAGAGAAGAGGGAGGATGGAGATAGAGGTGGCCAGGAGGAGAAGAAGGGAATAAAAAGGGGAGAGAGCAAGCTAGCCAGTAATCACTTCCCTATGTGCTCTCCACCATCTGGATCTCTCACAGATGTTCATGGAGTTACACAGGGAAGAGAAGAGGGAGGAAGGAGACAGAGGTGGCCTGGAGGAGAAAAGGGGGAATCAAAAGAGGAGGACAGATCCAGCCAGTAATCATTTCTCTAATAAGTGTTCTCCACAGCCCGGAACACACAAAGAAATTCACAGAGTTGGGTAGAGAAGAAAAGGGGGAATGGGGAGATGGAGGTGACTTGGTAGAGAAAAAGGAGAGCTAAAATGGGGAGAGAGCAATCAAGCCAGTGATCTCATTCCCAAGTAAAAATGGATGCTGAAGATTGGGTTATTGAAGATACAAAGTTGATAACAAATACTAAAAAGCAAAGATTAAAAATCTAGAGTAGAGGTTAGGTTCTCAAAAATACCATATTAAAAAAGGAGAAATAAAAGAAGGAAAAAAAAGAAAAAAAAAACAGAAAAAAAAAACCCCACCAAAGTCACAAAAATTATAATATATATATATATATATATATATATATATATATATATATATATATATATATATATATATGAAGTTTACTTTAAAAATAATGCTGTAAAGAAAAAAAAGAAAAAAAAACAAAACAGGGTCTTTTTTTTTTTTTTTTGCAAGGTTATAGTAGGTTATAAAAATGAAAATTGAAGTAGTAATAGGGGACTTAAAAATAAAAATAAAATAAGAAAAAATAAAATTAAAAAAAATTAACAAAAATAATTTAAAAAGTTTTAAAAATTTAAAAAATGAAAGTAGTAAAAATATATCTCGGACTTTCTCTGGAGCTGTTATGGACTGTGTGGGTTCAGTTCATTTTTAGATAGTTCCTTGGTCCAGCTTGTACTTCTCAAGGTCTCTAGGCCCCTTCCTATGTAGTCGGTGCTAATTACAGGGTTTTAATCTGTTGCATCTGTCCCTTCCAAAGCGATTCCTTCTGTTTCTTTTAGCTTCTTCTGTTTGCTGGTCTCTTCAGTGTCTAATTTCCACCCTGACACAAGAGGGGTGGTGGCGGTCAGTTTTTTTTTTTTTTAGTCTCACTTGTTCAGTCGTGCTGTGGGGAGGGAGGAACACTGCAAACAAATCTCACTGGCGTGTGCTCACAATGTTTCGGCCACTCTGGGTTTGCCCCGCTCATGGCGTGTGTGCTTTCCCAGTTTACACTGCTCAGGCTCTAGGTTGCACTGCCGGGAACTGTCCGAAGCGGCCCCTGGGGTTGCCTTTATTTCCCAGGTCTAAGCCACTCAGGTTCTGGTTCCCGGGTACTTCACAAAGGCACAGACTTGGTTGAGCCTGGGTTTTGCGACCTTCCCAGATCCTAGCAGCACTGGTGACCAGGTTTTTGGCTAGCACTGTCGGGGGCTGCACCTTTTTCCCTTCCCCCGACCCAGCCGCTTGGTTTTCTGGGTGTACAATGGGCACAGCTTCCAGGTGTGCCATGCTTTCTCCCGGGGAGCTGATCTCTGGCTGTGACCCTCTCAGCGGGTGTCGACCCTCCAAAGTTCCAAGCTGTCCTAGTTAGCAGCGAGGTCTGTTTGCAGTTTGGTATAGAATGCCTCTCTGGGGCTGCAATTCCGCCCTTCCAGCTCTCGCTGCCCTCCCCTTCCTGTCTTCTGCTGGGGATGGGCCTGTCTGTGGCTGGGTTACTCTGCTCAGTCCTTTGTTCTGTGAGCCGGCCTGGCGGTGTCTTAGGTTAGGGCTTTTCTCGGGAAAGCTATCCCATGGTCTAGGTTGCTGTCTCAATCTAGTTCCCTCAGATTGCCTGTGAGGTATTCAGGCTCAGTCCTAACCCAAAGCAATGTGGCCGGCCCCTGCCCGGTCTCCGCTTGCTAGTTGGGGAAGCACGCATTTGGGCTGCGCGCCCGCGCCCGCTGGGAATTGCTGCTAGGTACGTAAACCGTGGGGTTTAATAATTTATTTATTTTTCCTCCTGGTTATTTTGCCCTTTGCGATTCCAAGGCTCGCCACTGACCCGCCAGAGAGAGTGCTTCCTGGTGTTTGGAAACTTCTCTCTTTTTTAAGACTCCCTTCCTGGGACGGATCTCCATCCCTACCTCTTTTTATCTTTTATATTTTGTCCTACCTCCTTTTGAAGACTATGATTTGCCTTTCTGTGTGTCTGATGTCCTCTGCCAGCATTCGCAAGTTGTTTTGTGGAATTTGCTCGGCGTCTAAATGTTCTTTTGGTGAATTTGTGGGAGAGAAAGTCGTCTCCCCGTCCTATTCCTCTGCCATCTTAGGACCGCCCCCCCAGTTTGATGTCCTTTGAATCACCCACCACAAAAAATGAGATATGCTACTTGGGCCTCTTTGGATTTTTAAAAAAATTATTATTTAAAAAATTTTTAATGAATTATAGTTGATTTGTATACAGTGTTGTGCTAATTTCTTCTGTACCGCAAAGTAATTCAGTTATACATATATTACATTCTTTATATCCATTCTTTTTAATATTCTTTTCCATTATGGTTTATCACAGGATATTGAATACAGTTCCCTGTGCTATTCTGTTGGACCTGGTTGTTTATCAATTACTATTCATTTGATAGCTTACATGTCCTAACTTAGCCCAACTTCCTACGTCATCCCTCCCCCATATCTCATTTGTTATTTGACTCTAGCCTATTTTCTGGGTATCACAAAGACTGATAGTTCTTACATATTAGAACAAGAAAATGGGTCTGCATGTATAGAGACTATAATTCAAGCTGACACTTTGGCGTATGAGTCAGAAGTCCCAAGTACCTGTGGTCGATGATATACAGTAACTTCAATACTATTAATGCCATTAATAGTAGCTAGGCATTTTCAGGAAGGGCATCTCCTCTTCTAGTAACAGATTTTGTTCATGGAAAACAAGCTTGACTTGCTACTATAACAAAATGATTATTCACCCCCAATTGCCCACTGTGAACTGAGTATTATCTTGTCTATGCAGCCTAAAATTGGATGTGCACAGCAGCATTCATGTGCAAAATGGAAATGGTCTATAAAAGCTGGGACTAAGCAGGAAAGAAATGAGGAAACAGCCCTTGTAGGTACATTAGATTTCTATCATACCTGCATTATGTTGTGGATTCTTCCTTCACACATAGATTTAACCATATGAAGAGTTGTTGTTTGTTTTAGTCACAAAGTCGTGTCTGACTCTTCTGTGACCCCCATGGACTGTAGCCTCTCAGGCTCCTCTGTCCATGGGATTTTCCAGACAAGAATACTGGAGTGGGTTGCCATTTCCTTCTCTAGGGCATTGTCCCAACCCAGGGATCGAATTCCTGTCTCCTACATTGGCAGTTGGGTTCTTTATCACTGAGCCACCAGGTAACCCCTATATAAAGAGTTACCTATGATGAATTAACAGAAGAAGGAAAAAGCTCAGATATGATTTATGGAGGCATCTGCATGATATGCTGAAATTAAATAAAAGTGGATGGCTGCTCCATTACAACCCCACTCAGGAGAAGCCCTGGATAACAGTGATGAAGGGGGCAGAGCTTCCTGTGGCTTATCCAGTATCATACAGAACAGTTTTCTTGTCCTAAAATACCTGCTATTCTTCACCTGTTCAGCCATCCTCCTCTCCACCCAATCTCCTGGAAACTGCTGATTTTTTTTTATTTCTATAGATTTTATTTGTCCCAGAATGTTATATCATTGGAATCATAAAGTATATAGTGGGCTTCTTTCACTTAGTGATGTATTTAAGATTCATCTCTGCTTTTTCATGGCTTACTGACTCATTTTGTTTTTAAAAATTGTGATAAAATATACATAACAGAAAACTTACCATTTTAACCATTTTCAAGTGAGTATTGGTAGCATTAGGTACATTTCTACTGTTGTGCAACCATCATCATCATGAATCTTCAGAACTCTTTTCATCTTAGAAAATTGAAACTTTGTATCTAGCAAACTAGAATTCCACACTGCCCCCTTCCCCTCAGCCCCTGGTGAACTTCATTCCACTATCTCTCTCGATGAATTTGGTTAATCTCAGTACCTCATATAAGTACAATCATGTATTGTTTTTATACTTTTGTGACCACCTTAATTTACTTATTGTAAATTGTTTTTTTTTTTACTATTTCCCTTTTTGACTCATAGTGGTAATTTATTCAGAAGAAAGTATTAGCAACTCCTTTTATTATCAACTGTTTTATGCATGTTGTAGTGTATGTCAAATTTCCTTCCTTTTTAAGGTTGAACAGTAGTAGTTCATTGTATGTATATGTGTATGCTGTGTTGCTTCAGTCTTGTCCAACTCTTTGTGACCCTATGGACTGTAGCCAGCCAGGCTCCACTGTTCATAGGGATTCTTCAGGCAAGAATACTGGAGTGGGTTGCTATGCCCTACTCCAGGGGATCTTCCTGACCCGGGGATTGAACCCATATCTCTTATGTCTCTTGCATTGGCAGGGGGGTTCTTTAAAACTTTCACCACATGGGAAGTCCCTATTGCATGTGTATAGCATGTTTAATTCATTTATTTATTATTTTATTTTGGCTGTGCTGTGTCTTTTTTGAGGAATGCAGGCTTTCTCTAGTTTTGGCCTCAGATTCAGTTGCCCCATGACATGTGGGATCTTAGTTCCCTGACCAGGGATCAACCTCCACGTTGGAAGGCGGGTTCTTAATGTCTGGACCACCAGGGAAGTCTCTACACTATGTTTTATTTATGCATCCCTCAATAGACACTTTGATTGCTTCCACCTTTTGGCTATCAAGAGTAATGCTGTTACATACATGGGTAGATAGATACATGCTCGAGTTCCTGCTTTAGATTCTTTTGGGTCCTCCAGTTCCTTCTTTTGATTCTTTTGGGTATATGCTCCAAGATAGAAATATATGGATCATGTGGTAATTCTACTTTTATTTCTTTTAGAGGTACCACAATGCTGTTTTCCTGGAGGCTGTACTGTGTAACATTTCTACCAACAATGCACAGGATTCCAATTTCTACATATGTTTGCTAAAACTTATTTTCTGATTTTGTTGTTTTGTTTTTGTTAATATTAGCCATTCTAATGGGTACAGGGTGGTATCTCATTGTGGTTTTCATTTTCATTTTTCTAATGGTTAGTAATCTTTTATTGGTAATCTTTTCATCTGCTTATTGGCCATTTGTTTCTTTTTTAGGGAAATATCTATTCAAGTCTTTTTGTCCATTTTAAAATTGTTTTAAGTGTAAAACACACTTAAGATTCATCCATTTTTTAATGTTGTTTTGAGTTGTCCAGATTCTTTTTATATTCTGAATAGAAACGTCTTATCAGATATATAATTTTTATTGTTCTTGTTGACTTGCAGGGTTTTATATATATATATATATATATATATATATATATATATATGTACACACACACACACATACATATATTCAGGGTAGTAACCTCCTACATATGATTGAAATTTTAAAAAAATTCCAAAGGTTACCATTTTATTGTTAACTGTGTTATATGACACATAGAAAATTTAATTTCAACATCATCCAATTTATCTTTTTTTGGGGGTTACCTGTGCTTTTGGTGTTATGTCCAAGAAACCGTTGTCAAATTCAGTGTCATGATTTCCTATATGTTTTCTTCTAAAATTTTGATCATTTTAGCTCATATTTGATCCATCTTGTTAGTTTTCAAATATGATATAAATTAAGGGTTCAATTTAATTGTTTTGCAAGTGAATATTCTGTTTTCCAATACATTTTGTTAAAAAGATTGGCATCTCCCTATTGAATGGTCTTATCATTGTTAATGATTGGCTGACCATATATGCAAAGGTTTATTTCTGGGCTCTCGGTTCTGTTCCATTGGTTTAAATATGTGTTTTTATGCTATCAAATTGTTCTGGTTACTCTACGTATGTAGTAAATTTTGAAATCATGAAGTATGAACCCTCCAACTTTTTTCATTTTTTTCAGTACTATTTTGTTTATTCAGGGTCCCTTGAAATTCCATACAGATGTTAGATCCAGTTTGTCTATTTCTACAAAAAAAGTCATGGATTGTGGTAGGGATTACATTAAGTATGTATGTCACTTTAAATAATATTGGTGCCTTAATCATACTAAGTTTTCTTATCCATGAATGCTTTTCATTTAGTGGTGTCTTTAGTTTCTTTCAGCAACATTTTGCTGCTTTCAGTATACAAGTTTTTAGTATCATTCATTAAGTTTATTCCTGAACATTTCATTCTTTTTGATATAAGTAAAATTTTTCTCCTAATTTCCTATTTTGCTTGTTCACTTTCAGTGTACAGAAATGCAGCTGACTTTGTGTTGGTTTTGTATACTGAAACCTTGCTGAATTTATTTATTAGTTCTAACTGTTTGTGTGGAATCTTTAGGATTTTCTGCATATAAAATCCTTTGTAAATAGAAATAATTTTATTTCTTCCTTTCCCATCTGAATACCTTTTATTTAGTTTTCTTTTCTAATTGTTCTTGCGAGGACTTCTTGCACTATGTTGAATAGAAGTGGTGAAAATGGGCATCCTTATGTTATTTCTGATCTTAAGAAAAGTGTTTAGTTTTTCACCGGTGAGTGTGATGTTAGCTGTGGGCTTTTTGTATATGGATTTTATTATGTTGAGGTAGTTTCTTTTATTTCTGCTTTGCTGAGTGTTATTGCCATGAAAACATGTTTAATTTTCTCAAATGCTTTTTCTGCATCAACTGAGATGATCATATGGATTTTCTTCCCTTAACATTCCATTTACATTCTGTTAATGTGGTATATTATATTGACTGACTTTCATATCTCTAGCATCCTTGCATTCAAGATACAAATTCCACTTGGGCATGGTGTATAATCTTTTTAATGTGCTGTTGAATTTCTTTTGTTAGTATTTTGTTGAAAATTTTTGCATCCATATTTTATCAGAAATGTTGTTTTGTACTTTTCTTTTTCTGTAGTTTCTTTGTCTGGCTTTGGTATCAAAGTAATGCTGGCCTCATAGAATGGGTTGCAAGTATTTCCTCTTCAATTTTTTGTAAAACTTTGAGGAGAAGTGATATTAACCCTTTAAATGCTTGTCAGAATTCACCAGTGAAGTCATCTGGTTCTGAGCTTTTGTTTGTTGGCAACTGTTTGACTTCTGATTCAATCATCTCACTATTTATAGGTTTGTTCAGATTTCATATTTTTTTTTAATGAGATAATCTTAGTATGTTGAATGTTTCTAGGAATTTGTCCTGAAATTTTCATCTAGGTTATCCTATTTATGTGTGCACTTTCTCTTATTACGCTATTATAATCCTGCTTATTTCTCTATAATCAGTAGTTGATGTTATAATGGCTACTCTTGTTTTCTGTGGGTTACTATTTGCATGGAGTAACCTTTTTTTATCCTTTCTTTTACAATTTATATGTGTTGTTATATCTAAAGAGGTCAAGAAGCAACAGATAGAACTGGACATGGAACAACAGTCTGGTTCCAAATCGGGAAAGGAGCA
Organism: Okapia johnstoni; assembly: GCA_024291935.2. Classification (NCBI taxonomy): domain Eukaryota; kingdom Metazoa; phylum Chordata; class Mammalia; order Artiodactyla; family Giraffidae; genus Okapia; species Okapia johnstoni. The sequence continues at coordinate 58,308,617 of CM044322.1, forward strand.
GATCAAGGCTGTATATTGTCACCCTGCTTATTTAACTTCTGTGCAGAGTACATCATGAGAAATGCTGGGCTGGATGAAGCACAAGCTGGAATCAAGATTGCAGGGAGAAATATCAATAACCTCAGATATACAGATGACACAACTCTTATGGAAGAAAGTGAAGGAGAACTAAAGAGCCTCTTGATGAATGTGAAAGAGGAGAGTGGAAAGTTGGCTTAAAACTCAACATTCAGAAAACTAAGATCATGGCATCTGGTCCCATCACTTCATGGCAAATAGATGGGGAAACAATGGAAACAGTGACAGACTTTATTTTTTGGGCTCCAAAATCACTGCACATGGTGACTTCAGCCATGAAATTAAAAGATGCTTACTCCCTGGAAGAAAAGCTATGATAAACCTAGACAGAATATTAAATAACAGAGACATTACTTTACCAACATAGGTCTGTCAAGTCAAAGCTATGGTTTTTCCAGTAGTCATGTATGGATGCGAGAGTTGGACTATAAAGAAAGCTGAGCACCGAAGAATTGATGGTTTTGGATTGTGGTGTTGGAGCAGACTCTTGAGAGTGGAGATCCAACCTGTCAATCCTAAAGGAAATCAGCCCTGAATGTTCATCAGAAGGACTGATGTTGAAGCTGAAACTCCAATACTTTGGCCACCTGCTTCAAAGAACTGACTCATTTGAAAAGACCCTGCTTCTGGGAAAGATTGAAGGCCGAAGAAGGGGATGACAGAGGATGAGATTGTCAGATGGCATCATTGACAGGATGGACATGAGTTTGAGCAGGCTCTGGGAGTTGGTGATGGACAGGGAAGCCTGGTGTGCTGCAGTCCGTGGGGTTGCAAAGAGTCAGACACGACCGAGCAACTGAACTGAACTGAGATCTAAAATGTGTGACTTAGAGACAACATTAATTAGATCCTGGGGAGTTGAATCCATTTACATTTAAAAACTGTTAGGGAAGAACCTACTATTGCCATTTTGATATTTGTTTTATATCTTTTTAAGAAACAATCTCTTATTTTCTCCCTGCTTTCCTTTGTGTTTATTTGATTGTCATTTTAGCACAGGTTGATTTCCTTCTCATTTACTGTTTTGTATATTCTATAAACATTTTCTTTCTGTTTATCATAGAGATTAAATATAGCACTTTAAATTAATAACAAACTGTTTAAACTGATAACAGTTTAGCTTCAATCACATACGAAAGCTATTCCTTTTCAGTCCCCTTCCCAGTGTATGTTATCTGTGTTACAAATTGTATCTTTACATATTGTATAATCCATTAGCATAAATTTATAATTTTCCACAGTTTATTGTGATCCACACAGTCAAAGGCTTTGGCATAGTCAATGAAGCAGAAATAGATGTTTTTCTGGAACTCGCTTGCTTTTTCGATGATCCAGAGGATGTTGGCAATTTGATCTCTGGTTCCTCTGCCTTTTCTAAAACCAGCTTGAACATCTGGAAGTTCACAGTTCACGTATTGCTGAAGCCTGGCTTGGAGAATTTTGAGCGTTACTTTACTATCGTGTGAGATGAGTGCAATTGTACAGTAGTTTGAGCTTTCTTTGGCATTGACTTTCTTTGGGATTGGAATGCAAACTGACCTTTTCCAGTCCTATGGCCACTGCTGAGTTTCCCAAATTTGCTGGCATATTGAGTGCAGCACTTTCACAGCATCATCTTTCAGGATTTGAAATAGCTCAACTGGAATTCCATCACCTCCACTAGCTTTGTTTGTAGTGATGCTTTCGAAGGCCCACTTGACTTCACATTCCTTTGCTTTACTGAAGATTAAATTTATTCTGTTTTTCAACTTTTATATTAAGTATGTTTTAATAAAAGAGAACAAAGTAAAAATGTCTTGGATGATGTTTTATATTGAGAGCCCTGATTCAAGTGTTTAAAAAAAATGTTTTCTTCAGTTTTCATATCACAACCTCTTCTGATACACAGATAAGAGGTGCATTATTTTACAAGTTAAAAAAGGTACTGTTCACTTGCTAAACTCAGATCATTAAAATAGAACATTGAATGAAAATCTTAGACCCTATATTTTCATGTGTTTATGCTAATTTTAATTGAATATGTTTGTAAAAATCAAGTGTATGGACTAGATATAAAATGCTCAAAAATGTTTTGGGACATTTTTACTACAGCTTTTGCCTCTTCTATTTGTCAGTGCTGATAAAAGACCATATAGTCAAGGCTATGGTTTTCCAGTAATCATGTACGGATGTGAAAGCTGGAAAATAAAGAAGGCAGAGTACCAAGAAACTGATGCTTTTGAACAGTTGTGCTGGAGAAGATTCTTGAGAGTCCCTTGGAAAGCAAGGAGATCAAACCAGTCAGTCTTAATGGGAAGCAACCCTGAACACTCTGGAAGAACTGATGCTGAAGCTGAAGCTCCAAGCCACCTGATGCGAACAGCTGACTCATTGGAAAAGACCCTAATACTGGGAAAAATTGAGGGCAAGAGGAGAAGGGGATGACAGAGGATGAGACGGTTGGATGGCATCAGTGATTTAACGGGCATCAACTTGGGAAAACTCTCGGAGTTGGTGACGGACAGGGATACCTGGTGTGCTACAGTCCATGAGGTCATGAAGGATTGGACACAACTTGCTGACTGAACAATAACAATAACAGTGCTTCTGACAATAAAACTTCAATATCACAAGTTAAGAGCCACTGGTTCCTCAGCACCTTGACAGAGCTGGTTAACAAGAGTCTTTCCAGGCACCAGGAGTTCCTTCGAGCCTAACACTTAGATTTCCTTCTTAAACCAGTTTGATCATAGTACTGCCTGTGAATGTCACTTTGGCTTTGCATAGTTTTCTCCAAATGTATTGCAAACTTTCATAAAATCCAATTCCAGATGTTTAAATTTAGCAGTGGACAGAGAGTCTTCATTCAGGAGGATGGTTGGATTATGCTTAACTCTTAACTCCAATGTTTCCTCTTTCAAGGAAAGAGATCTCTCACTAGTTTACTTGGTTACCCATGGCGTGATTGATTCCTATTCTAGAATAACCATATATTGTTTTACAAAGTGTAGAATATAATGAATAAAATAGCACAGAGAGTAATAGGGAAATAATCTGATTTAAAATTAAGATCCAGTTTCTGTTCCCTTCCTAGTTTCCTGCAAGTAGCAGTTCAATTCAGTTCCGTTCAGTTGCTCAGTCATGTCCGACACTTTGCAACCCCATGAATCGCAGCACGCCAGGCATCCCTGTCCAGCACTAACTCTCAGAGTTTACCCAAACCCATGTCCATCGAGTTGGTGATGCCATCCAGCCATCTCATCATCTGTCGTCCCCTTCTTCTAATGCCCCCAATCCTTCCCAGCATTAGGGTCTTTTCCAATGAGTCAACTCTTCGCATGAGGTGGCCAAAGTGTTGGAGTTTCAGCTTCAAAATCAGTCCTTCCAATGAACACCCAGGGCTGATATCCTTTAGGATGGACTGTTTGGATATTCTTGCAGTCCAAGGGACTCTCAAGAGTCTTCTCCAACACCACAGTTCAAAAGCATCAATTTTTCGGCACTCAGCTTTCTTTATAGTCCAGCTCTCACATCCATACATGACTAGTGGAAAAACCATAGCCTTGACTAGATGGGCCTTCGTTGGCAAAGTAATGTCTCTGCTTTTAAATATGCTATCTAGGTTGGTCATAACTTTCCTTCCAAGGAGTAAGCGTCTTTTAATTTCATGGCTGCAGTCACCATCTGCAGTGATTTTGGAGCCCATAAAAATAAAGTCTGACACTGTTTCCACTGTTTCCCCATCTATTTCCCCTGAAGTGATGGTACCAGATGCCATGATCTTAGTTTTCTGAATGTTGAGCTTTAAGCCAACTTTTTCACTCTCCTCTTTCACTTTCATCAAGAGGCTCTTTAGTTCTTCTTCACTTTCTGCCATAAGGGTGGTGTCATCTGCATATCTGAGGTTATTGATATTTCTCCTGGCAATCTTGATTGCAGTTTGTGCTTCTTCCAGCCCAGCGTTTCTCATGATGTACTCTGCATATAAGTTAAATAAGCAGGGTGACAATATACAGCCTTGACGTACTCCTTTTCCTATTTGGAACTAGTCTGTTGTTCCATGTCCAGTTCTAACTGTTGCTTTTTGACCTGCATACAGGTTTCTCAAGAGACAGGTCAGATGGTCAGGTATTCCCATCTCTTTCAGAATTTTCCACAGTTTATTGTGATCCACACAGTCAAAGGCTTTGGCATAGTCAATAAAGCAGAAATAGATGTTTTTCTGGAACTCTCTTGCTTTTTTGATGATCCAGAGGATGTTGGCAATTTGATCTCTGGTTCCTCTGCCTTTTCTAAAACAAGCCTGAACATCTGGAAGTTCACAGTTCACGTATTGCTGAAGCTTGGCTTGGAGAATTTTGAGCATTGCTTTACTAGCGTGTGAGATGAGTGCAATTGTGCGGTAGTTTGAGCATTCTTTGGCATTGCCTTTCTTTGGGATTGGAATGCAAACTGACCTTTTCCAGTCCTGTGGCCACTGCTGAGTATTCCAAATTTGCTGGCATATCGAGTGCAGCACTTTCACAGCATCATCTTTCAGGATTTGAAATAGCTCAACTGGAATTCCATCACCTCCACTAGCTTTGTTTGTAGTGATGCTTTCTAAGGTCCACTTGACTTCACATTCCAGGATGTCTGGCTGTAGGTGAGTGATCACACCATCGTGATTATCTGGATCATGAAGATCTTTTTTGTACAGTTCTTCTGTGTATTCTTGACACCTCTTCTTAATATCTTCTGCTTCTGTTAGGTCCATATCATTTCTGTCCTTTATCGAGCCCATCTTTGCATGAAATGTTCCCTTGGTATCTCTAATTTTCTTCAAGAGATCTCTAGTCTTTCCCATTCTGTTGTTTTCCTCTATTTCTTTGCATTGATGGCTGAGGAAGGCTTTCTTATCTCTCCTTGCTATTCTTTGGAACTCTGCATTCATATGGGACTATCTTTCCTTTTCTCCTTTGCTTTTCGCTTCTCTTCTTTTCCCAGATATTTGTAAGGCCTCCTCAGACAGCCATTTTGCTCTTTTTCCTTTCTTTTCCATGTGGATGGTCTTGATCCCTGTCTCCTTTACAATGTCACAAACCTCTGTCCATAGTTCATCAGGCACTCTATCAGATCTAGTCCCTTAAATCTATTTGTCACTTCCACTATATCATCATAAGGGATTTGATTTAGGTCATACCTGAATGGTCTAGTGGTTTTGCCTACTTTCTTCAATTTAAGTCTGAATTTGGCAACAAGGAGTTCATGATCTGAGCCACAGTCAGCTCCCGGTCTTTTTTTTAGCTGACTGTATAGAGCTTCTCCATCTTTGGCTGCAAAGAATATAATCAATCTGATTTCGGTGTTGACCATCTGGTGATGCCCATGTGTAGAGTGTTCTCTTGTGTTGTTGGAAGAGGGTGTTTGCTATGACCAGTGCGCACTCTTGGCAAAACTTTATTAGCCTTTGCCCTGCTTCATTCCATACTCCAAGGCCAAATTTTCCTGTTACTCCAGATATTTCCTAACTTCCTACTTTTGCATTCCAGTCCCCTATAATGAAAAGGACATCTTTTTTGGGTGTTACTTCTAAAAGGTCTTGTAGGTCTTCATAGAACCGTTCAACTTCAGCTTCTTCAGCATTACTGGTCGGGGCATAGACTTGGATTGCCATGATATTAAATGGTTTGCCTTGGAAACGAACAGAGATCATTCTGTCATTTTTGAGATTGCATCCAAGTGCTGCATTTCGGACTCTCTTGTTGACCATGATGGCTACTCCATTTCTTCTAAGAGATTCCTGTCCATAGTAGTAGATATAATGGTCATCTGAGTTAAATTCACCCATTCAAGTCCATCTTAGTTCACTGATTCCTAGAATGTCGACATTCACTCTTGCCATCTCCTGTTTGACCACTTCCAATTTGCCTTGATTCATGGACCTAACATTCCAGGTTCCTATGAAATATTTCTCTTTTCAGCATCGGACTTTGCTTCTATAACCAGTAGCAGAGGATGTGTTTATCCATTTTCCCCAGAAGCATAACTAAGAGGACCCCAACAATCAGATCCAAAGATACTAGAAGAAGTTAGAGATTTCCTTTCCTACTTAAGAAAAAGTCATGTTGATAGTTCTGCATTCCTCTTCCAGATCCCTATTTTCTTATTACAGACGTAAGAACATACTTCCTTTATGAACAACAAAGGAATGATACTTACCCTGTTGACTCAAAAAGTGAACCATACCAGAGTATATTGCAATAAACACAACATGTAATCAACAGACAGGTAGTAAGTAAAGTGAAAACACTTTTTCAACACTCTAAGATTTTAGGGGGACGTAACACCATCACCGCGAAGCACTGATATTATTGAACACTCCTCTGTGTAAGATGCATTATCTCATTTGATCCGCAGAATAATGACATATGAGGTGGTTGTTAGTATTACCTCTGTTTGGCAGAGAGAAAACTGAAGGCTAAAGAGGATATATAAGTTGCTTAAGGTCACACAGCTTGTTCATAGTGAAGTCAAAACCGTACCAATCTATTGGGCTTGACTAACTTTTTGCAGTCTGTTCCCAATTTACATTTTTAACTGGAGTATGTGTGCGTGCTAAGTTGCCTCAGTCTTGTCCGAGTCTTTGTGGCCCTGTGGACAGTAGCCTGCCAGGCTCTTCTGTCCGTGGGGTTTTCCAGGCAAGAATACTGAAGTGGCTTGCCATGCCCTCCTCCAGGGCATCTTCCCAACGCAGGGATTAGAGTATAATTGCTTTAAGATGTTATGTTAGTTTCTGCTGTATAGCAATGTGAATCAGCCATAAGTATACATATATCCCTTCCCTCTTGGGTCTCCTTTCCACTCACCTTTATGCCACCCATGTAGGACATCACAGAGCACCAGGCTGAGCTCTCTGTGCTAGACAGCAGCTTCCCACTAGCTATCTATTTTACACATGGTAGTGTATATAAGTCAGTCCTTACTTTTGAGGACTGGATGTGCCTCTTTTGTATTTTTTCAGTGTTTCTGCCAAGACTGTGCAGGACATGGATAAGCAGCTATAGCATGGTGTTATAGATGACCAGGAAAGCACTCCTTTTCCATGAATGAGGATGTTGAAGACTGCATTACATTGGAGATTCTAGTCAGTTTAGTGTGTGACTTAGTAGGTGAGCGCCACCAGCTTTTCACTGGTGTGGAACTCTGAGAGAAGTTAGAATGGTCCTTCTAAGTGGTTCAGTTCAGTTCAGTCGCTTGTTCGTGTCCGACTCTTTGCGACCCCATGAACCGCAGCATGCCAGACCTCTCTGTCCATCACCAGCTCCTGGAGTCCACCCAAACCCATGTCTATGGAGTGGTTAGGTGGCAGAAAACTTGAATTGATTAGACATGACTTAATAAATTAATATACCACTCCAAATAACCAAATTTCTTGTCTTGTAGTCATATAGCCCACATTCTTTAAGACAAATTTTAATTATATTGAGTAATAATTATCAGGATGCTAGATATTTGGGTATGCCTAATACAAAATCTAGATCAGTAATGGGAGCTTACATTTAGCTATGCTGTTTCATTTTATTAGTATTTAGTTGTGAATTCTTCATGCATGCCTTTTTTGCTGTAACAGGTTATTTTAAGAGGGGTAATAAAAGCTAAACAATATTGATTAGATGATAAAATTAAGATGTTTACAAAAAAGGGAATATGTAGGCTGTGTTCACCAATAATATTTGTATTTTTAACTGATTAGATAAGTAAACCCTGAAACTCAAAGTGGTGTTTTTGCATTGGTTATTTTTCATCACTAGGAAAAATTGAAGTGTTTTAAAGAGGACATTCCAGTTTTTAACAAAGCTTTTCTGAAAAACATCTTTGAAATCATCACCAGTCTTTGCAGGTTTGGGTTCAGATAGAGTCAGCTATGATCAAAATAAATTGATACTCCATGAAAAGGAGTAGCAGAATAATTTATATTCAGCAGAAGCTCAAATACTAATTCAGAGAGAAGATTTCAAGATGAAATATATCCTGGAGTTAAAAAAAATCTAATTACCCTGACTACTGCATTCCTTAGCAAACCAAATTTTACTTTTGTATCTGTGCTATGAAGGGAGTGCCTAGTTGGGTTTAATGGAGTTCTTTTTTCATTACAATCTGTAGATTTTGCTTATTCCTGAGAATAAAAATAAAATTTTCAGAAAAGCTGATGCAGAGTGATAATTTTTCATGAGTTTATCTGTCTCTAAAACCAGATTCTTAACTCATGTTTTATTCAGTGATTACATTTACTTCCAGTTTTATTAGGGAAAAAAAATTAAAATCATGTAATTTGAAGAGCAAGAAATAAAAATATATTTTGTCTATTCTTATTATATTTTTCCTATATACTAGTGACATGCATTTTAAGTTCTCATCTTCATGGAGTTTCATAGTTCTCATGAGTGCACATTTTGCTAATCCTTCTGTTTGCATCCTTCTAGATGCTTTTGCCTAATGAAAACACCTGAACAAATTACACATGTCACCATTGCAGCTTTCAACTATCATAATCTTAAACTTTCTTGTGAAGGAATTCTTGTCTTCCTTTTGTGCAAATATTTAATTGTTCAGGTTAATCCGATTTATGTGGTCAGGAAGAAGGAAAATACAGTGCATTCTGAATTTGACCTTCTTTATTAAATATTCCACTAGCAACACTCATGGTTGCTGAATTGTATAAGCTATTGAAATGAATCTGAGTGCCAGCAAAAACCTTGATTACAAATAACAAGCCATGCTTTATTAATCTTCCAAATAGCTACACAGACATTCCTTTTTTCCCCCAACTTCTTAGAAGAAGAATAGTATAATAAGTAGATCAATGGAGTTAACAACAAAGAAAAGAACACCATCATTCGATTTTTAAAGTTATAGTCCATTCTTTTTATTTTAATCTTCTTAGCCTCAAAGCAACTTAATATTCTTTCTGCATTTTTAGGCAATTGCATTTCTTATGTTTAAAAGTTGAATACTGAAAGATCTCCACATGTAGGACAAACAATTTTATATTTAAATATATCTGTAGGGTGTTTTCATTAATTTTATTATATTTCAAGAGAAACTTCAGAGCCTAAAAAATAATAGTGATAACAAAGGAATGATTCTGTAGACAGAAACCAAAGTATATGTGTTAAGATCTAAATGCAAGCAAATGCTTAAAATGCAAACAGCAAGTCATTATATCAGGATCATATAAGACACGATGGCTAGAGAGGATGCAAAGCTAAGTTGGCATCTAATTTGAGTCAGCAAAGTTTTCAGCCTTGAGCTTAATTACTAGAAGTACATAGTGAATTAAAGAACCCTCTGCCAAGTCAGAAACAGAGGAGGAATAACAGCAAAAAAGATACAGACTTAGAGGAGTCAAACTGAGATTGATATTAATTAAAAGCGGATGAAAGAGGAAAAGTAGAGAGAAGTTTTACAGTGACCTGATAAAACACATGTATCTATCAGGTGTTAATAATGTAAATATAGATATTGGCTTTGCATTTTGAACAACTGCCTCTTTAGGATAACCAAAAGAGATACACTTACATTTTTTAAAAATATGTAATTAAACATTAATATTAGCTTTAATTACACACCCCTTGTGTTTCTTGTGTTAGATATTGTTATTGTTATGTATTATCCCTTAGCCATTGTTATATGTGTCCCTAATAAAACAACCCTTTTACTGAGTGTAGCCAACTAACATATATGCAGATGATAATTAATTTTGTATATCTTTTAGTGGATATGAATATGATGATAAAGCAACACCAGTTGTCTGAGGCTTAGATTCTAGTCCTTCCTAGTGTTTAATATATATTAAATGCTGGGTATCTGTCTCTTTTATAAAATGGAAATTGTAATACAGCTATGCCTATGTGGGAGAGTTAGATACACAGTCTGTTAGTGGCCATCTGAGTCTTCCTTCATGAAACTGTCCTCAGCTCGTATTCTCACCTCCCACAAAGAATATGGGAGAACACCCATATTCTTTACTAGCCTATGATCCGACATCTTGTTGCCTTATTTTGTAGATTCTGAAATGCAGCTTTTAAAACAATGCAATTTCTGTGAAATTGGAATGTGTTTTGTCACCTGTGGGGGCCTCATAGGCTCACATGCACTGCTGGCTGGGCAGCAGTCAGGGTGTAGCTGTCACCACATGTGTGAGTTTGTTTTTCCTGATTAGACGTGACACACCCTCAGTGTTTAGCTCCACAAACCATTTTAGATCCAGTCGTGGAGGGATTGTGTGTCTCACATTGACATCTTCTGGTATGATTACGAAAGTGACAGCATCAAAACTTGAGAAGCTTGGATGACAGTTCCACCGCCAACTTATTTTATGATACTGTGTGAAAAACATAGACATAAATGGCTCCAACTTGCAAAGTTATTCAAAAGAGTTAGACTTGTAACATAACGTTAGAAATATTTCAACCAGTTCATTTTGCTCCTGTTTTCCTGTTTATATATGCACAAGAGTGATATCTAATATATATTTTAAAAGTCCACTATAGCTTTTACAGTGAGGAAAAAAGGACAAATTTCAAGTTATAGCATTGTGTCATGGTTTAATTGGCAAGCATTTAAAATTTTGTAGTGGTCACTGAACAGCTGATAATTGCCAGGGCTTTATGTGATATGTATGTCTTTTTTTAAAAGATTTTTTTGATGTGGACCATTTTTAAATACTTTGTTGAATTTGTTGCAACATTATTTCTGTTTTATGTTTTGAATTTTTGGCCACAAGATATGTGGGATCTTAGCTGCCTAATTAGGGATGGAGCACACACCCCCTGCATTGGAAGGCAGTCTGAACCACTGGATCACCATGGAAGTCACCATATATGTATTAACTGGGTTTACTAAACCAGGTCTCATGCTTCAGAGGTTTCTTTCCTACTCTATCCACTAAAGCACACAGTTTTTCCCTAGACTCTATTTCTCTTGGGTCTTCCACTATGTAGATTAAGCAAATTAGACAGGGATAGCTACATAGATGTCATGGTGGTGCGCCAGTGATCCCCATAATGTATTTGCATTTTATCAATGATTTTTGGGGCCCCAAAGCCCAAGAAGATGATTTTCATGATTAGCTCATGTTTATACCAACAATTTGTTTGTCAGTGACAGTAGTTCTTAAGTTCTTCCCATGTGAGCTTATCTGTGATCAGTGAACGATGATTTTTTTTTTTACTATTATTTGAAAATTAAAATATATCTTTGCTGCTGTTGCTGCTAAGTCACTTCAGTCGTGTCCGACTCTGTGCGACCCCATAGACGGCAGCCCACCAGGCTCCCCCGTCCCTGGGATTCTCCAGGCAAGAATACTGGAGTGGGTTGCCATTTCCTTCTCCAGTGCATGAAAGTGAAAAGTGAAAGTGAAGTCGCTCAGTCATGTCCACCTCTTCGCAGCCTCACAGACTGTGGCCTACCAGGCTTTTCCGTCCATGTGATTTTCCAGGCAAGAATACTGGAGTGGGTTGCCATTTTGTTTACATAATAATACATGTATATTTCAGAAAAATGTGGAAAATATATAAATGTAGATGAAATGGCAGAATATTCATAATCTTACAGAGAAGTCATCTTTAGTTTACATTTTCTTATGAATCTTTCAGGTCATTTTGTTTCTGTAACTTGTGATCATATATGTGTATAATAGTGTTTCTTCCTCTCATCTAACACTTAATAGTTTATCTTGCTGTGAAACTCCATACACCTGACCTAAATATCTGTATGTAACTCAGTCACATACATAGATTTCATGTCCCTGTAGTTGCAAATTGGGATTTTAAATTTATATTCTTTAGTAAATATCTTGAACAGGAACCTTTTTTTTTTTTTTTTACCTTGCCTGATTTCAGGTCATTTCTTTAGGATAAATACATAAACTCTCAGAATTCATTGTCAAAGAGGATAACTTTCTCCAAGATTTTATGTTTTTGTCACCAGATTCCTTTCTGAGAGCTTTAAAATAATGTAGCGCCCTAACAGAGATGAATGAGTAGACATGGGCATATTTTTCATCAAAGAGGAAAAAAATCAATTGCCTAACATTTTCTCTTCAAAATTATTTGATTTTTCTATCAATATTAACGAGTTGTGATATAATCAGGGAATAACCACACAAGCATGTGGACAAACAAAGCAAAGTTAACAAGCAAATGAAACAAAGTAGGACACACAGAACATGTTGGAAAACAGAATCTGGGCAATGTAAAATTAAGAGAACTTCAGAGAGGAGCAGGCCTGGATTATGCCCTTGAGCATTTTTGGCAAAGAACTTTGCAATCCTTCAGTGTGAAGGGAGTTGAACATTTTTAAAATTAATGAGAGCTTTCCTGGCTAATATCTGTGGACTGTATTTATATTTCTGCTCAAATTGTAAAGCGTGGTGCTAGTGTAAGTATCCCTTTTTGGACTGAGCTAGTAATCTCTACTGTCAGAACCTTTTACTTATAAAAAAGTCTGTCTCTCCCTAGATGTTCAATTTTTGAAGTTCAGTTTGAGAACCGCATCTTCCTGAGGACATTTTAAATTTCAGTATGTTTGACAAAGGCTTGCCACTAATCATTTATAACGCTGGAGGTGTTTTATCATCTATTTGTATGACCCTGTTACCTGAAGGCTTTTTGTATTCTGAATATTTTGTGCTCCACATTCTGCAACTATGGAATGTATTGAATATTACTACTTTAGATGGAAGATTTTTGAGATTTTGAGATTGAGGCATAAACACGTACACTGTAACTCTATCTCTAAGCTATTAAATGTCCCCCATAATTCAGAGTTCAGCATTTTCATGCTTTATCACCTAAATTCCCACTCGAAGTCAGTTCTGTTTACCAAAATCCTAATTTAGCCTGTGATGCTTAAGGAAATTGCATTAATCTCCTCAGAAGAGGTTATGGGAATTCCCTGGCAATCCAGTGGTTAGGACTCTGTGTTTTCACTGCCAAGTGTGCAGGTTTAGTCTCTAACCTGAGTTTAGTTTTAGTTTAGGGAACTAAAATACTGCACAGCATGGCCAAAAAAAAAGAGAGAGAGAGAGATTATCATCATTTCATATGTGTATTCCATCAAATATTTCCATGGTCTGAATCATATCTTTGATGTCTTGACATGCTCATAGAGAATTTCATATATATACCTTTAATCCATATCAAAGTTTTTATTACAAATTTTAAATTTTGAAACAACAGTATTTTAAAAGAAATTTTTATTTTATTTATGGCTGTGTGGATCTTTATTGCGGTGCACATGCTCTTTGTTGCTGCCTGTGGGCTCTGTCTGCTTGTGGCAAGTGGGGGCTACTCTCTAGTTGTGGTCTTCAGGCTTCTTGGTGGCTTCTCTTGTTTCAGAGCACTGACTCTAGGGTGCACGGGCTTCAGTTGTTGTGACACATGGGCTTAGTTGCCTCACAGCATGTGGGAACTTCCCAGACTAGGGATCGAACCCATGTCCCCTGTGTTGACAGGCATATTCTTAACCACTGGACCACCAGGGAAGTCCTAATATTTTTAATCTCTTGTTTTCCATCTGCTATTTCCCTTCTGCCTGCAAAGCATGACAACATCTTCCCTTGATTCTGATACACTGAGTAACTCTATCCATTTGCAATAATTTATAGATAGTATACATTTATAAGAAAAGGGCTTCCCTGGTGGCTCAGGTGGTAAAGAATCTGCCTGCAATGCGGGAGACCTGGGTTTGATCCCTGGGTTAGAAAGATCCCCTGGAGAAGGGAAAGGATACCCACCAGTATTCTGGCCTGGAGAATTCCATGGACTGTATAGTCCATGAGGTCGCAAAGAGTCAGACACAGCTGAGCAACTTTCACTTTGTAAGAACACAAGCAAATGTGTATTAATGATATGTGACTTCTCAACATCACTGATATTACATATCACATGTTATCTGACTTGTGTATTCACTGTTCTCAAACTACTCTTTCCAGGCTCACTTCTCTATTTGGAGGAAGGATGTTTCTGTCTTCATTTAAATTAATCTAACTAATAAGCACCAACTCATTCTTATCACTTCTTTCTTCCTTGATCTCAGTGACACTGCACTTTGTGATTATAATTATACCTAATCTCCTTTAAGGCCACACATATGTCTTCAAACTGTAAATCACCCTACCTCCTCCCTATAAAATCTAAGGCAAAAAGCACTGATCTTTGGATCTGAAATTCTCTCCCTATTGCAAAAGCCTGAATAAAATCAGTTCCCTTACTTGCTTCCTATCTTTGACAGTGTCTCAAAATAACCTCTTCCAGTTCATTTCCTACTTTGTGTGGTCAGTTTTGATTTTGCACTCTCCATATACCTGACTCTTAAGAGTTGTTCTGTATGGTTCCTGTTTTTAAATTATAACATTGCCTGAGTAATCAAATCCTTTCAAAATTCTCAACTTCCACCATGGTACCTCTCTTTGAAATTCCAATTACATGCTTCTAATGGTCCACTGAATATTCCTAGATAAAGATGAATCTCCTCTTCAAATTCAACATGTAGCAAACCAAGCCTATTTCACCCATCCCACTTCATCCTGATCTTCCTTTTATATTTTCATTATTGATAACTGGAATTATTTATTGTCTATGCAAGTTTCCCAAAGCAGAAAACTGCATATATCTCTCTTTCCTTACATCTAATATCCAATCAATCACTAAGTCTTTCTTTTAATTTCCCCTCTTTGAGGATTTCATTTTTACCTTCATCCTCTCTCACTTAAAAGGCTGCATAAATTCATACCCAATTCCTTAGCCTTTGATCATAACCTCCCTACAAATTATTCTCAACAATGTTACTAAAATTGTCTTCAAGAATGCAAAGCAGATCATGTCTCCTAGTTTTAAAAAGGAAATATCAAATTCCTTAACTTGGCACTAAAGATCCCTTGGGATTTGGACCCAGAGTATCTCTCCAAACTCTGATCCTTCCAAGTCAACCTGTGTTCCAGAAATAAATGTCAAAACGCCAGACTACATGCCACACCTCCTCAGTCACTCAAGTCCATGTTCTCACACTGGCTGGGTTCCTCATCCCCTTCTTATTGGCATGATTTCTTTAAAACTTTATCCAAATATCTCTTCACAGAAAGCTTTCATGTATATCTCTTTCTTTATCTTGAGTTATGTCTTCCTCCCAGATTGTCTTCTAGCATTCCTATCACGCCACATTATAATTACTCATTTGTTTCACCCACACAAGCTGTCTGTAGATCCACTGTCGTCTTTTCTATATTCCTGTAAATGAGTACATTGCATTGCAGTTTCCACATTTGGCTCCTGGAGGGCTGTCTGTTCGGGCCTCTTCCCTACCACTTGTGAAACTGCAAGAATGCTGGAGTTGAAGTTATTTAGCACATGACCAGGTCGTGTAGAAAGAGGGAACAGTGTCAGTGCCGTGCTTTTGGAAACGATACCTGAGCACTGGTGTTGTGACCATGAGACTTAGTACTTGAGTTTTCTGCAGCCTGTGTAGGGTCTTAAAATAGCAAGAGTCATCTCAGAGAGATAGGACTTCAACATAAGCTTCAGTTTCAAGAACTTAGGACAAGAAGCAGTGAAAGTAGAGGACTAATCAAGCTTGAGTTGTTTATTTAATTGACATTTAGAAACAAGCAAAGTTCACTTGTGTCTGACAAGAATCTGGGGGTAATTTAAGGTAGACCCACATCTTCCAGTTTTGGACGGTGGATGATTGCTTGAGAGGCTAAATAAACTAAAGCTGGCTACGACCCAAGAGGACTGTAGAAAATAAATGGGGGGATGTCAGAACTACCTGTGGTTAAAATATACTATGAGAAAAAATTCATTTTCCAGTTTAAGTAGAAAGAAGAAAAGGCAATTAAGGGGATTCCTTGATGGTCTGTGCTTTCACTGCCAGTGGCCCGAGTTCAGTGCCCGGTGAGGAGACTGAGATCCTGTAAGCTGGGCGGTGTGGCCAAAAAAAAAAGGGCAATTGATAAAACCATTTCAATAGGTCCTCTAGCCAGTGAAAGAAGTTGCTTACTCAGTAAGAGGTACAAGTTCAGGGAATTTGAAAGGTGGTTAATACGAAAGGCATGTATAAGACATATGTCACATTGCTAGGAGATGGGATTTTTTTAAAAAACACATTTAATTGAAGTATAGTTGATTTACAGTGTTGTGTTAATTGTTTCTGTATAGCAAAGTGACTCAGTTATACATATATATACACATTATTTTTCATATTCCTTTCTACTATGATTTATCACAGTATGTTGAATATAACTCCCTGTGCTATATAGCAGGGCCTTGTTGTTCATACCTCCTATAAGTAATAGTTTGCATCTACTAATCCCAAACTCCCAATCCTTAAGGAAAATTTATTTTGAAGGAAAGAAGCCTGTAGAAATATTTCTGTGGAGTAATACATAATGAAGCCTCTGTTATGCCAACACAACTGACCTTTACTATCAGAATGCTAGGTTTGAGAATTTATACAAGTTTTTTTTTTTTTTTTTTTTGAAAATGTGAACTTGGAAGAGTCTCCATCTAATAACCATGCCATTGAAAAATCAGTTTCTCTTAGAATGTAAAGCAAAAATCCTACAGGTGAAATATTCTAGGTCAGGGCAAGTGGTCAACACAGAGGACTGCTCTGGATTAGAAGAAAATGCCTTGGAGAAGACGTATATTCAAGGAGGAGCTGGAGACAGAGTTGAAAACAGTCAAGCTTTGTGTTTCTGAGAATGCAGCAGGCATTTTGATTGCTTTTGGCTCTTCTGGTCCCATTTTATTAAAAATTAAGACTAAAATCCTCTTTCACATGAGCTTACAGTCAAGCAAAAATGCATTTTATTGTGGCACAATAACTCGTTTTTCCTTATTTCATAACATTTTTTTTGTTGGAAGGGGAAAAATTATCATGCTTCACAAAATCTCAGGTTACGATTATGCATACCATTGATTTTTTTCTACATCTGTGTGAGAAAAGTGTGTGTTTTGTGGTCCTTATGAATTTGGGGATTAACAAATTTCTCAAGATATATTTTTCATGACATTCAGTGATCATTTTTTTTTTTTGGAAGAAACGAAAGTCTAATTACTGATCAAGTAGATTTACCCAAAGTAAAAAGGAGTGGTCCAATTCAGACTACAAAAACTTTCATAAGAGGTTGCATCTCTGAATGATGATGCATGGGGTCCAATGGCCACATCCGAGTGTCTTAGGAGATTCTGTTTTGCTCTAACATGGACTTTTTCTGAACAGACCAATAGCTTTATGAGTCTCTGTGCTATGTAGGAAGTTAGAGCTGTATCTATATACAGGAAGCAGTGCTTCTTCTGATTTGAACCTAGATAAATTAATCCACAGGTACCAGAGAAACACTTCCATGTGAAGCAATTCGAGAGAGGGACCACCAGCTTCTTGAAGAGATGACCCTAGAACTAAGAACATGATGTAGTCAGGGTAGACATCAGTGTGGAATCACTGCTGAAATACACTCAGGCATTTTAATTAGACAAGTTACATAAAAAGAGCTTATTTCAGTGTTACATAAAGTTACTAATAAATATGAATTGTACATACTCACCAAAGCCAAATGGTTAGAGGCTGTCAGAAAACAAGAAGAAAGAAAGAAAGAGAAAAGAAGAAAGAAGAGAGAGAGATTGATCTTACTGATATGGGTCCACTAACCTAGAACTGGATCAAAGAAATTATGTGGTTACTGTCTTCAAGGTCACTTAAGAATTAATGTATATTCATTTAGGTTTTTCCATTACTGGAAAATTGTCTGGTATTTATTACATCATAGTGCTCTGAATATATTAAGTACGGTTTTTGCTACTAAATCATTTGCCTTAAAATGCAAAGATAAGCACCACCCCTGTACCTTTCAAATTATCTGTTCCCCCCCCCCCCCCGAAGAGAAATAAAGAAATAAAATGAATACCCAGACAATAAGAATGACATTCTTGGTTGTCTTGGCAATGCCACAGTGCAATATAAGTTCCCAAACACTCTCAAATAACCTGTTGATCTTGTCATGAACTGTGTTAGTTTTCAGTCTTCTACTAACTTGCAGAGCAGACTTTTAGAGAATTTTTGGGTGTGGGGGATAGGATGTTTTTTTGTGGAGTTCTTGTATAATTATAGGGTGAAAGCTAGAGGAAAAATTCTCACATCTTATAGCACATAATTATTAAGATTTTATATTAAGGAATGAATTTTTGATCACCATGGCATATCTAAAGAATATTTATCTGACATTTTTAGGAGTAGAATGCTATTTAGGTAACTGTTATGTGTCAAAAAAATTAAGTACCTTCTTTTATAGCTTAATTTTATGAACTAATTTGTATGATAGTACATTGTGGCTAATAGGTTAGAAAGACTAAATTATAATTAAAAACAGAAGGAAAAAATCTGAGGAAGAAAGGATGATCTTGTTATTATGATCCTAGTTAGCAAGGGTAATAATAGTTTCTCATCCCATCAGCATGAATAGAGAGTGTCCATAACCATACCGCACTAGGGTTCTCATCCTTTCTAAAGCTTGTTCTGATTTTATATCACCTCAAATTTGCTGCATTTCTTACACAAATAATTATCTAATTACTGCATAAATTTATGTTTTAAGCTTACTATCAACTTAAACAGCTTTAAAACACTGTTGATATTCAGGATGGTATCTAGTGCACAAGACAACAAAATATATTTTGGGGCTCAGAAAATCAACCATTCATTTCTTTCTGTAAATTTATCATCTCAATTATTGAATCAAAGCTATTTAATCTTGCTTTCTTTTGAACTTATTAATTCCTACCCCACATAAAATTTATTAAGGGTCTGTGATCTTAAAAATTGGTAGATTTAGGATAACTAATTTATATATAGGTATGAAAGAAAGAAAGAAAGTGAAGTTGCTCAGTTGTGTATGACTCTTTGCGACCCCATGGACTATAGCCTACCAGGCTCCTCTGTCCATGGGATTTCCCAGGCAAGAGTACTGGAGTGGGTTGCCCTTTCCTTCTCCAGGGGATCTTCCTGACCCAGGGATCGAACCTGAGTCTCCCGCATTGGAGGCAGACGCTTTACCATCTGAGCCACCAGGGAATAGATAGGTATATATTCATTCAAAATAGTCAACATTTTAAAGTTTTATCTAAAGAAGATGATAATAATGTATTTAAATAAACGATAATTTACTTAACAAAAATATGCACATGGCCCTACCTTTGGGCAAGTTCAAGTTGTAGGACAACCAAATTTAAGAGAAATTCTGCATAACCTTGAGTACATATTTTCTAGATAGTAATGCATTCCAAAAATGTATAGAAACTTGATTCTGGAATGAAATATAGTTCACTAAATTGTTGTCATTCTTTTCAGTACCAGTATAGTTATATAATATGTGTTAAATATATACAAGTGGCTATGTGTGTGTGTGTGTGTGTGTGTGTATATATGTAGTGATTTCATCATACTAAATAAATCTTTTATCCTTGTATATTTACTGTACTTCGGGTAGAACCTGTATAAAGCTTTACTGGAATAATTCATGTAAAAATCATACTTTGTTCTAAAATCACTTACACTGATCATTTTATTTAAAAAAATTTTATTGGAGTATAGCTGATTTTCAATGTTGTGTTAATTTCAGGTGTACAAAATGAATCAGTTACGCATATGTATATATATGTGTGTGTGTGTTCTAAAATGATTTACACTGATCTTCATTTTATTTTAAAAATTCACTTAAAGTGAATCAGTTATACACATGTGTGTGTATATATATATATATATATATATATATATATATATATATGTATGTGTGTGTTCTAAAATGATTTACACTGATCTTCATTTTATTTTAAAAATTTTTATTGGTATACAAAGTGAATCAGTATACCTGATTCACTCTTTTTTAGATTCTTTTCCCATACAGGCCATTATAGAGTAGAGTCGCTTGTGTCATACAGTAATCCTTACTAGTTGTCTATTTTAGATATAGTAGTGTGTATATGTCAATCCCAATCTCCCAGTATATCACTTCTTGCTTACCTCCTGATAATCATGTTTGTTTTCTACACCTGTAGAAATTTCCTACATTCTATTTCTGTTTTATAGTTAAGTTCATTCATACCTCCTTTTCAGATTACACATATAAGCACTACCATATTATATTTGTCTTTCTCTCTCTGACTTACTTCACTCAGTATGAGAATCTCTAGGTCCATTCATGTTGCTGCAAGTGGCATCATTTCATTGTTTTCTATGGCTGAATACTATTTCATTGTGTATATGTGGGTGTGTGCATGCTTCCGCTGTGTCTGACTCTTTGCAACACAATGGAAAATAGCCCACCAGGCTCCTCTGTCCATGGAGTTTTCCAGGGAAGAATATTGGAGTGGGTTGCCATACCCTTCTTTAGGGGATCTTCACAACATCTTTATCCATTCCTCTGTTGATGGACATTTATGTTGCTTCCACATCTTGGCTATTGGAAGTAGTGCTGCAGTGAATTTGGGATGCATGTATATTTCCAAATTATGGTTTTGTCTGGGTATATGCCCAGATATGGGATGCTGGATCATTTGTTAGGTCTATTTTTGTTTTTTAAAGAAACCCCATACCATTCTTTGTTGCCAACAAAGGTCCATCTAGTCAAAGCTATGGTTTTTCTAGTAGTCATGTATGGATGTGAGAGTTGGACTAAAAAGAAAGCTGAGCACTGAAGAATTGATGCTTTTGTACTGTGGTATTGGAGAAAACTCTTGAGAGTCCATTGGACTGCAAGGCGATCCAACCAGTCCATCCTAAAAGAAACCAGTCCTGAATATTCATTGGAAGGACTGATGTTGAAGCTGAAACTCCAATACTTTGGCCACCTGATGCAAAGAACTGACTCACTGGAAAAGACCCTGATGCTGGGAAAGATTGAAGGCAGGAGGAGAAGGGAATGACAGAGGATGAGATGGTTGGATGCATCACTGACTCAATGAACATGAGTTTTAGCAAGCTCTGGGAGTTGGTGATGGACAGGGAAGCCTGGTGTGCTGCAGTCCATGGGGTTGCGAAGAGTTGGACATGACTGAGTGACTGAGCTGAACTGAAGTAATACTGTTCTCCATAGTGGTTGTGTCAGTTTACATTCCGACCAGTAGTCTAGGAGGATTCCCTTTTTTCCACACCCTTTCCAGCATTTATTGTTTGTAGACTTTTTGATGATGGCCATTCTGACCAATGTGAGGTGATACCTCATTTTGGTTTTGATTTGCATCTCTCTAATTATTAGTGGTTTTGAACATATTTTTTTGTGTTTCTTGGCTATCTGTATGTCTTCTTTGGAGAAATATGTATTTAGATCTTCCATCCATTGTTTGATTGGGTTGTTTGTTTTTTTGATAAGGAGCTTCATGAGCTGCTTCAATATTTTGGAGATAATTCCCTTGTTGGTTGATTCGTTTGCAAATAATATTTTCTCCAATTCTGTGGATTTTCTTCTTGTTTTCTTTATGATTTCCTTTGCTATGCAAAAGCTTTTAAGTTTAATTAGGTCCCTTTTACTTATTCTTGTTTTTATTTTCATTGCTCTAGGAGATGGGTTGAAACAAATCATGTTGTGATGTATGTCAGAGATTGTTTTGCCTATGTTTTCTTCTAAGAGTTTTATAGTATCTGGTCTTACATTTAGGTCTTTAATCCATTTCGAGTTTAGTTTTTGTGTATGGTGTTAAAAAATGTTCTAATTTTATTCTTTTACATGTAGCTGTCCAATTTTCCCAGGACCACTTATTGAAGAGACTGTCTTTTCTCTATTGTCTACCCTTGCCTCCTTTGTTAAGGTTAGGTGACCACAGGTGGGTGGGTTTGTTTCTGGACTTCCTATCCTGTTGCATTGATATATCTTTCTAGTTTTGTGCCAGTACCATGCAGTTTTGATTACTGTAGCTTTGTAATATAGTCTGAACCAGGGAGCCTGATTCCTCCAGCCCTTTTTATTTCTCAAGATTGCTCTGGCTATTCTTAGTTATCCGTGTTTCTGTACCAATTGTAAAAAAAGTTCCAATTCTGTCAGACATGCCATTGGTACTTTGATAGGGACTTCATTGAATGTGTTAATTGCTTTGAATAGTATAGCTATTTTCAGAAAAGTATGGAACTTGTCACAAATTTGCAAGTTATCCTTGCACAGGGGCTATGCTAATCTCTGTACCATTTCAGTTTTAGTACATTTGCTGCTGAAGGGAGCACTTGATCTTCATTTTAACTGTGTATACATTTTCTCCCAGCATTTAAGGCACTGAATATATGATCTTTTTACATACAATATTCATGTCTATTGATGCAATTAAAAGGTGAAATAAAAGAAATGCTGATTATAAATTTAAACTGTTTTCATTAGTTAAATATTCTTCCTTGCAGAGGAAACAGCATCTTACCTTTTACAGAAAAGTGTCTTAAAGGTAGTGTTACCTCCTGGTTAATCCTGATCATCCTATAGCTTCAAGCAATCCCAATGAAACTTTTCTCACTGATGTCATTATTGATTCCAGTTCTTAATTTATTTTAATAGCTTGTGTTTAATTTCTATTTCTATTTCTCCCTTGATAATTCCCTCTTTTTTTTGCTTCAGTGACACTGCTTTTACTTAAAATTAAGTTTTCTTTCAACTGCTTCTACTTTGCAACATTTGAAGATATTCATTGATTGGACCTTCAAGTGATGGTGTTCCATCCACAGGCTCTGTTCTGAGATAATTTTCTTAAACACTTCTGAGATATCTCATCTGCTTTCATGAGTTTAATTTTCTTTAGTAATGAGAGACTAGTCTTTTCTGTAATAATCTAGCTTCCAGTATCTCTGTGTCTTAACTCAGTAAAGGTTAAACAAACTGGTTGGCTGGGATCCAAACTCATTATGGTCACTCAAACAAAGTGGTAAATTACACAATCTCTAACAACAACTTTGCAGACATTACATACATCAATGCTTATCACATTTTCTTAACATGGCCTTGCTTTACAACAATGGGAGAGTGAAGTAAATGGTACATGAAAAGACTGGTATTTCTGTGAATAGTTCTAATCATATCATGGCCTGTGACCTCAATCCCCAGCTCAGATTTTTAGACTTGTGTATTCCTGTCTTTTGGAAACCTGTATTTATACTTTTTTTTTTAATAAATCTGAAACATATGTCTAATAGAACTCTTATTTTTTCACTCACATTAGAATATCCTCTTTTTATTTCCTGTCTCAGTGAATGGCATTAATTACCTATCTAGTTGTTTAAGCTGGAAACCTAGGAAACCATACTAGACATTGCCTAATCTATCTAAAATTAACTTCCTCAAAGTCCTTCACTTTGACATAGTCTATACATAAAATACAATTTAAAAGTCATCACCACAGTAAACAAGGCCTTTCATCACTTTGCTTTAGTTACCGTAGAAAAATTAAGATATACCAGTATACAATTCACAATTACTGCTGTTGTCAAACTGAGCTATTGTTTCTTTCTTGTTTCTGAAAATTTGTCACGTTGTGTTTTTGCATTTGTCATGAAGATCTAGAACTGTCTCAGCACTATCTCGAACTAACTAATTCCAGTTGGCCTTTCCAGGCTCAATATATGCTTTTTTCTGTGTTAAATCTTCCCTGATCTCAAATCCCATTGAATCTAGTGCCTCCACTGCACACTCAGCTCACCTCCTCTCTCAAATTTTACTCACTTATATAGTAATTTGTTAATCACAGATATTTATTGAATACTTACCATTGAAATGGTCCTTTTTTCCCCTCAGAGAAAAATAGGCAGAATGACTTAGGGGTAGATAAGAGAACACTCAATAAACAGTTAATAGGTAACATAATTAATTATATGCCAGGGTACAAACTTGAAGGAAATAAAGAGTTGTGTGATCAAGAGTAGCTATGGATTTTCCAGTAGTCATGTACAAATGTGAGAGTTGAACCATAAAGAGGGCTGAGCACTGAGAAATTGATACTTTAAAATTGTGGTTCTGGATAAGACTCTTGAGAGTCCCTTGGACAGCAAGGAGATCAAACCAGT
Source organism: Okapia johnstoni (assembly GCA_024291935.2). Classification (NCBI taxonomy): domain Eukaryota; kingdom Metazoa; phylum Chordata; class Mammalia; order Artiodactyla; family Giraffidae; genus Okapia; species Okapia johnstoni. The sequence goes on from CM044322.1 coordinate 58,332,749, forward strand.
CAATCCTAAAGGAAATCAATCCTGAATATCATTGAAAGTACTGTTGCTGAAGCTGAATCGCCAGTACTTTGGCCACCTGATGCGAAGAGCTGACTCATTGGGAAAGGCCTTAATGCTGGGAAAGGCTGAAAGGAAAAGAGGGCTGCAGAGAATGAGATGGTTAGATAGCATCACCAACTCAATGGACATGAATTTGAGCAAATTCTTGGAGGACAGAGGAGCCTGGCATGTCACAATGTATGGGGTTGCAAAGAGTTGGACACCACTTAGCGACTGAACAACAACAACAAAATTTAATGATCAATAAGCAGCTTCTCTGAGGAGCCAATAGTTGAACTACCCATAACAGATAGAACTAGCTTTATAAAAAGTGATACAGCCCAAGGTTATAAGGCATAAGTGGTCTTGTTATGTTCAAGGAGCAAAACGGAGATGAGCGTGGCTCCTTGAGTGAGTAACAAAGCAAATGGCTTGAGATTATCCTGGAAAGCATAGCAATATTCTGTTGGCCCTTCTTGGTCAAAGTGGGCTTTACTTGAGAGTAGTGTAAGCCCTTTGAAGGCATGAAATTGGAAGAAGGGTTGGTTAAGGGAGGGGAAGAACAGAATGAAATAATATGATTAGTAGTTTTGAAAAATTTACTCCGACTTTTTTATAGCAAGCTGAGAGGTCCCTAGGAAATTGATTGTGGTGATCTTGAAGGAATGAAAGATCATATATTTAGCGCTTATTATTGTATGTCGTAATGGAGCACGTCATAATATTCTAAAACTTTCTCTTATTCTGTTAAATCTGTGCTGTGAACTTCATGTGGGCAGAATGTTGGTGTCCCAAAGATATAGTACAGTGACCATGGATAAAAATCTCTTAATAAATACTTGTTAAATGAGTTAGTATATTAAAGATGAGGAAGAGATCAAGAAGGAGTGAAAAAAAAATGTTGGCGTATCTAAAGTGTTTTTATAATATATTGTTTTTCATATAAAATTATATACTAAGTACAAATGAAAGATAATTTGGAAGAACTGTTAGTTTACTTTTCAGCTATAAAGGCAACCTTAAAATTTGCCTATGAAGTGGTCCTTGGATAGCTTTGAAATCTTTTTGTTCTAGGAGGGATTGTGAATAAGACAGAGTAGAGGGCTTGCGTACATAAAAAACTTACAGTAGACTTACTTGCCCCAAATAAATAGTCACTTTTTGTACATATAGCAACTCATGGGTTTGTAAGCAACTTTTTTAAGAAAAAATTCAACTATAAACAATAGTTGATTTAAAATATTATGTTTGTTTCAGGTGTTCCACATAGTGATTTAGTGTTTTTATAGATCATACTCCATTTAAAGTTGTTATAAAATATTGGCTATATTTCCCCATGCTGTATAACAGATCTTTGTATTTTATTTTGTAAGTAAGTAGTTTCTACCTTTTGGTTCCTACACCTATCTTTCCCCTCCTCCATTCTTCTCCCCTTGGTAATCACTAGTTTGTTCTCTGTATTTGTGAGAGAACTTGTTTGTTTTGTTACATTCATTCCTTTTATTTTTATTGGATTCCACGTAAGTGATAACATACGGTATTTGTCTTTCTCTTTTTGACTTATTCCACTAAGCATAATACCTTCCTGGTTCATCTATGTTGTTCTAATGGCAAATTTTCAAAGCAGCTTTTTTTTCTGTTTTATTTGTTTCTTTTCTTCTTTTTCCTTTTAAAGTCTATCCACTATGAGGCATTTCTCTCAAAATAACTTAATTGTTCATTTATATGAGCTTAACTGGGTGGTTTGTTTGAGATAAGATCAGAAGATTGGAATCAAAGAAAATTTACTCTTTAAAGATGAGTGTGGACTGAAAATGAAGAGGCTCAGTGGAAGAAATCACTTTAATTAGGAAAGTACATCAGTATGTTTGGTGATGTGGATGCACTGAATGGAGAAAATCCCAAACCTACAGGTAAGAAATTTGACTATATGCTCCTTGAAGGTGTTGAATGTATCTGTGGATTATTGCATCTTTAAGAGTTTGTGGTTTATGCACAAGCAGTAAAAAATACTTGTTGAATTAGATTTGGAGATGATGAGGGTCCAAAAGGGTCCTTGGCCTGATTTGATGTCAGTTTTAACAAAATGACAGTAACTTTGTAAGTAAAAAGAAGCTATAGTTATAGTCTGTTTGAAAGGAAAAGTAATACAGAGACAGGGTAAAGCTTAGAGTTTTTGCACTGCTGCTAAAAATTAGAAAAGTGAAGTACAAAATGATAAGATGAAAAATTTAATGGTGTAGACATTAAAGGAAATAAAAGATAAAGGCATTTTCAAGCCTGTGAACATAAATTATGGACAGTCAAGGGTCAATATCAGTATATGAAAAGAGAATAAACAGTTAATTGTTGAAAAGAGTTAGAATGATTTTTAGAATATGTTTCCCCTCTAAATTTGACATACAATGTTACTTAAATATTCTTCATGCTTAGTAAAAGGAAAAATACAGGGTTTTTGACACTTCATTATAATTACGAGCATTTTGGAGATACAAGCATGACCTTTTTGTTGCACTTTCCTTTATAGATTGTGATTTTTTTTTAAACAAATGGATGGTTTGTGGCTACCTTGTAGTCATCAAGTCTATCAGCACCGTTTTCCAACAGCGTTGTTCAATTCATTTTTCTATGTCAAATTTGGTAATTCTTGCAATATTTCAAAGTTTTTCATTATTATATTTGTTATGTTCTTTTTTTTTCTTTCTTTTTTTATTTGTTTTGCCATACATTGACATGAATCCACCATGGGTGTACATGTTTTCCCCTTCCAGAACCCCCCTTCCACCTCCCTCCTCATCCCATCCCTCCCGGTGCACCAGCCCGGAGCACCCTGTATTTGTTATGGTGATTTGCAATCAGTGATCTTTTCTGTAACTTGTCTTTGCTCTGGGGTGCCGCGAACCATGTTCACATGAGTCTGCAAACTTAGTTGATAAATATTGTGTGTTGTGACTGTTACAGGGACCAGCCATTCCCCTCATCTCTCTTTCTCTCCTTGAACCTCTGTATTTCCTGAGATACAAAATTAGGCAAATTAATAACCCTACAGTGGCCTCTAAATGTCCAAGTTATGGAAAAGTCTTATGTATTTCACTTAAAAAAGCTAGAACTGATTAAGCTTGCTGAGGAGGGCATGTTGTAAAGGGAGATAAGCCTTTTGTGGCAAACAGTTACCCATGTTATTAATGCAAAGGAAAAGTACTACTTCACTGAATACACGAATGATAAGAGAGAGAACGGCCTTATTGCTGATATGGAGGAAGTTTGAGTTATCTAGATGGAAGATCAAACCAGTCACAACATTCTCTTGCTGCTGCTGCTAAGTTGCTTCCATCGTGTCTGACTTTTTGTGACCCCATGGACTGTAGCCCACCAGGCTCCTCTGTCCATGGGATTCTCCAGGCAAGAATACGGGAGTGTTGCCATGCCCTCCTCCAGGGGCTCTTCCCAACCCAGGGATTGAACCCACATCTCTTCTGTCTCCTGCATTGGCAAGTGGGTTCTTTACCACTACTGCCACCTGGGAAGCCCCACGTTCTCTTAGGCAAAGCCTAATCCAGAGCAAGGCCCTCACTCTCTTCAGTTCTATAGGCTGAGAGAGGAGAGGAAGCAGCAGAAGAAAAATGTGAAGCTAACTGACTTTGGTTCGTGAGTTTTAAGTAAAGAACTTGTCTTTATAACAAATGCAAGGTAAAGCAGCAAGTGCTGGTGTAGAAGCTGCAGCAAGTTACCCAGAAGATCTAGCTCAGATCATTAATGGAGGTGGCTACACTAAACAATGGTTTTTCATTGTATTGGAAGAAGATGCCATCCAGGGCTTTAATAAGCTAAAAAGAAGTTGGTGCCTGGCTTGGAAATTTCAAAGGATGGGCTGAATTTCTTGTTAGGGGCTAATGCAGCTGGTGACTTGAAGTTGAAATCAGTGTTCATTTACCATTCCCCCAAATCAGGGTCCTTATGAATTACACTAAATCTACTCTGCTCTATCAGTGGAACAACAAAGCATGGATTACAGCACATCTGTTTGCAACATGGTTTACTGAATATTTTAAGCACACAGTTGAAACCTATTGCTCAGAAAAGATTCCTTTCAAAAACTACTGCTCAGTGACAGTGTACCTGGTTACACAATGTACAAGAGTCATGTTTGGTTTTGTGCCTACTAAACGCAATACCCAATCTTCAGCTCATGAATCAAAGGATCATTTCAACTTTCAAGCCTTATCGCTTGAGAAATACCTTTTGTAAAGCTACATCTTCCAAATATGGTGATTCCTCTGAATCTGGGCAAAGTAAATAAAACCGTGCAAAGGTAGGACATAGGAAAAGGTAAAAACATCAACATTAATAGGAGATTAGAAGAAGTTGATTCCAACATTGATGGATGACTTGAAGGGCTTCAGGAGTTTAGTGGAGGAAGTAATTTCATCTGTGGTAGGAATAGTGAGAGAAGAGTCTGAAGAAGATGTGATTAAATCACTGCAATCTCATGATCAAACCTTAACAGATGAGTAATTGCTTCTAATGGATGAGCAAAGAAAGTGATTTCTTCAGATGGAAACTACTCCTCATGAAGATGCTGGGAAGATTGTTGAAAATAACAGAGGATTTAGAACATCATGTCAACTTAGTTGATAAAACAATGGCAGAGTTTGAGTGGACTGACTCTAATTTTGAGGGAGGTCGACTGTGGGTAATATATGCTATCCAACAGCACTGCATGCTACAGAGAAGTTGTTTGTGATAGGGAGTCAATGGATGTGGCAAACTTCATTGTTGTCTTATTTTAAGAAACTGTTGCAGCCACTGCAGCCTTCAGCCATCACCACTCTGATCAGTCAGCAGCCATCAACATCGAGTCAAGAGCCTCCACCAGCAAAAAAGATTATGGCTTGCTGAAGAAGGCTCAAATGGTTAACAGTTTTTAGCAATGAGATGTTTTTTAATGAAGGTATTTAAAATGGTATTTTTAAGACAATGCTGTTGCATTACTAATAAATGATGAGTTATAGTTGCTCAGTCATGCCTGACTCTTTGCAACCCCATGGACTGTAGCCTGCCAGGCTCCTCTGTTCATGGAATTCTCCAGGCAAGATTATTGGAGTGATAGTGTAGTACAAATAGAAGTTTTATATGCACTAAGCAGCCAGGAAATTCTTGCTACTCACTTTATTGCAGCGGTATGTAACCCAACCAACAATATCTTCAAGATCTGTCTGAAGTTAAAAAAATTCCAGGAGCCAAATGATACAATTCCTCATTCAGTGATATTCAAAGGAATTATTTGACTTCATGTCTTTTGAAGTTTTATAGAATGAAAGAGTTATTTTTAACTAGTATTACTAGTATTCATTATTGATTTTCCAGGGAGCAGGTGTCTATTGCAAAGAAATCAGCAGAAGGATTTGAACTAAGCATTTAGCAAGCAAGATGATGATTTTTTTTCCCCAGATAAAGGGTCCAATTCATTATAGAGAGCTTGCACATAGAATTCGAATCACATACCTTTTCAGTGAAAGAATTATCCATTGTGGGCTTTATTTCTTAATTAAAGGAAAACAATATAATTCAAATAATTATCATAATTTCTTAACATTTGTTTAAAGAACAAGTCACTTAAGAATCTAATTTATTGGGAGAGACCCCTTAGTGGTGTTTGTGTAAATGTGCAAGAAGAATAAAGGTCCTTAGAATAATAACTCCCTCTCCCTCTCACATTCATTCTCTGGCTTTTTCTCTGTGAAATAAATACTTCAGTAATTTGACTAGTACCTTAAAATTTCTGATTATTTTCTTAGGAACTGAACCAAAGATTATCTTATATTACATATGAATGAATGTTAATTTTGAAATAATATTTTAAATGTTCTTATTTTATTTATGGTGAAAACACTGCATCCATAATTATTTGGAAGAGTCCTCTTGGAGAAACTCTGGTTAATTGTGTGTGTCAACTTGATTGGGACACAGAATGTCCAGATATTTGGTCAACCAATATTCTGGATATTTCAATGAGAGGGTTTGAATTTAACATTGAAATCAATAGACTGAGTAAAGCAGATTGCTCTCTCTGAGTGAGCCTTGTCCAGTCAGTTGAAGAAATGAGTATATCAAAAGGCTGACCATCCACCTGACTAAGAGGAAGTTCCTCCTGCCTGATTAACTTCACATTGTCACATGGGATTTTTTTCTGCTTTTGGATATACTGCCAAATTGGAATTTCGACTCTTACTGGACATTGAACCTGCCAGGCTTTGGAATGGAGCTACATCATAAGCTTTCTTGGTTCTCAGGTTTCGAGTGGTACTACCCATTGGCTTTCTTTGGATTCTGTGTCTCTATGTCTCTATCTGGAGAATATAAGACAAATTTTGGTACTGAGAATAGTTTTAGAGGAACAGAATTTTGAGGTGAGTTTTATGAATTGGTGCTGGTGTCTCTGGAATTGGCTCTATTGACTGGGGAACTTTTGCAGAAACGAATGCCTGTGGCCAGTGATTTGTCACGTAAGTGAGTATTGAAACACTCTCACTCTGGTCAATAACGTTTGGGTGTCAAAATATATATTAATACATCTCTGGTTAATAATGTGTTAATATGGTTAGAATTAAAGTTGCAAATGACTCTGGTTCCAGTAGTAAATGTAGCATTGATGTGATTTGGCCATAGAGATATGAAAAATATTTTCATAGGATTTTCCTGATTGACCTCTTAGAAGAAGCATGAATCTGGATGTCTGTGTTTATGATACTTTTGAACATTTTTCTCAATAAATTTAATGAGACTGGCCAGTTTCTCCTAATGTGGCTGGAAAAGTGTTGAAAGAAAAGGACGAGCTCAGGGGTTTGAATCCCCAGTTCAAGCGCTGCATAAATGACCTAAAGCTTCTCTGGGTGCCCTAGAGGAGACCCTTATTTCTTGTAGCCTTAAAGCTGAGATTGCTGGGGAAAAAAAAGCAAATAAAAACATTTCATTCTGTCAGTGGCTAAATGAAGTTTGAACTCCAGCCTCCCAGGTTGTCTGTTGCAGACTGAGGACATAAATGGGACAGAATGGGATCCTGAATGTTGGGATGGGAACATGTAGGAAGACCCTGATGAAACTGAATTCTGATGAATCTTCTTTGCCAGTGGAAGAATCCTCTCTGTTCCCACTGTAAGTGATCTCTTCACCCCCATCTGAAGGGGTAAAATAAAGTCTGCACTGCCTAAGTAAACTGTATTGGTCTCTCCTGAGGCTGTTGCCATGCAAGAAATGGGACCCACACCCATCACCCACCTTTGCTTCTACACCTGTAACTAGACTCCAGTCCCAGTAGGTCTGTACAGGTGAGGTTTATAGAGTGTGAGTCATAGGAGATGTGCTACACTCTAAGAGAACTACTTGAGTTTTCTAATTTATACAGACAGAGGTCTAGGGACCTATGTGGGGGTAGATATCAAAAGTGTGGGGTAAAGGAGGGAGGAGAGTAGAGTTGAGTCAGGTTGAATTTACTGATACAGACTCACTGAGCAAGGATTCTGTGTTTCGTAGGGAAGATCAGAGCATTACTGAGGACTGTGACAGTTTCTTTGGTTGATTGACTAAAGCAGGTATTACAAGGTGAACCACAGTGGACAAGCTGAAAGTGCCCAACCAACCTTGGTTTAGTGAAGAGGAAGGGATGTAAATACTTAGGGAAACAGGAACGTTAGAGGGTGTTTGTCATTTAAGACCTATTTACCCATACAGAGAGCATCCTGAAGACAGAACGTTCACCATGATGATGAGAAATAAATTTGTAATGGGAGCCCAGCACCTTGGAAGAGCTCCACGATTGTTCTTCTCTGTAACCAGATCTCACAGTGGGAACTGTAGTCTCTGAATTGGGAAACCTCAATGACACTGGAATAATTGGATCCTGGATAACAGGGGCCAGTTGGTGGCCAAAGGCCACCACAGGCGAGGTGGATGTGGCTATGGTCATGACCTACAGTAACAAAGCAGCAGTCAGAATAGCCTGACTCATGCAGACCTATGGCCTGGTGACTTCCTCATGATGCTCCATGAAGTGAAACAGATAGGAAGCCTATTACCTCCTCACTTGATGGGTAGAACCAGAAATATTTTAGGCCAAGTGAACAAAAGTCTAATGGAATTAAAAAAAACCAAAAAGCAATAAGAGTCTGGCCCCTCAGTCAGTGACTTGAGCCAATTTACAGACCCCAAACCCCTTGAATGAAGAAGGGGAAGGAGAAGGTCCTTAAAGAAGGACCTCTGTACATTGCCACAAATGTACACTGTTCATCTTTCTCTCAGCCTTCCCCTGAAGGATCCATGGCCTTTACCAGGGTACATTGTGGTAAAGGAAATATTAATAATTGAATCTCTGGGGAAATATTGGACACTAATTCCAAAAGATCCAAAATATCACTGTAGCCCTTCAGCCACAGAAGGGATGTATGAAGGTCAGGTGATCAACAGAGTTTTAGAGAGGGCCCCTCTCATAGTGGGCCCAGAATATCCCTGAACTCGGTCTGTAACCATTTCATCAGTTCTGGAATGCCTGGTTGGAATAGATATCCTTGGCAACTGTCAGAATCCCCATATGGGTGCCCTGACCACTAGACTGAGGGCTATTATGGTGGGAAAAGCCAAAATCTTCCACCACCACAACTGCCTCTGCCTAAGAAAACAGTAGCCAAAAGTAATACTGGATTCCTGGAGGGACTGCAGTTATGGCCACCATTATGGATTTGGAAAATGCAGAGGTGGTGGCATCTAACTCATCCCTATTTAAGTCATCCATTTGGCTTGTGACTCAGCATTCAAAAACTAAAATCATGGCATCTGGTTCAGTCACTTCATGGAAAATAGGTAGGCAAAAAGTAGAAGCAGTGACAGATTTTACTTCCTTGGGGTCCAAAATCACTGTGGACAGTGACTGCAGCCAAGAAATAAAAAGACACTTGCTCCTTGGAAGAAAAGCTACGACAAACTTAGATAGCATATTAAAAAGCAGAGGCAGCACTTTACCAACAAAGATCTGTATAGTCAAAGCTGTGGTTTTTTCCAGTAGTCATGTATGGATGTGAGAATTGGACCTTAAAGAGGGCTGAGCACCAAAGAAATGATGCTTTAAAATTGTGCTGGAAAAGACTCTTAAAAGTCCCTTGGAGACCAAACTAGTCAGTCCTAAAGGAATCCTAAAGGAGATCAAACTAGTCAATCCTAAAGGAAATCAACCCTGGATATTCATTGGAAGGATATTCACTGATGCTGAAGCTGAAGCTCCAATATTTGTCCACCTGATGTGAAGAGCCAACTCATTGGAAAAGACCTTGATGCTATGAAAGATTGAGGGTAGGAGGAGAAGGGACAACAGAGGATGAGATGTTTGGATAGCATCATCGACTCAATGAGTTTGAGTAAAATCTGGGAGATAGTGAAAGACAGAGAAGCCTGGTGTGCTGCAGTCCATGGGGCCTCAAAGAGTCGGACACGACTTAGTGATGAAACAACAACAACAAAAAGATGAATCTTGAAGAATGACAGTGGATTATTGTAGGTTTAACCAGGTTGTGAAATCAGTTGCAGGTGCTGTGCCAGATGTGGTTTCATTGTTTGAACAAATTAAGACATCCCCTTGTACCTGGTATGCAGTTATCATCTGGCAAAAGCTTTCTTTTCTTTCTCTCTGTTAATAAAGGCCCCCAGAACTGGTTATTTTCAGCTGGCAAAATCCAAAAAACATCTGCCTTATCTTACCTTAAGGATATGTCAACTCTCTAGTCCTATGTCATAATTTAGTTGATGGGGATCTTGCTTCCATAAGATATTACACTGGTCCGTTACATTGATGATTTTATGTGTATTGAACTTAGTAAGCAGGAGGTAGCAACTACTCTAGACTTATGAGTAAGACATTTGTATATAAGAGGATGGGAAATAAAGGTGACAATGCAGGAGTTTTCTGCCTTTCTTCAGTTCAGTCATTCAGTCATGTCTGACTCTTTGCGACCCCATGGACTGTAGCATGCCAGGCCTCCCTGTCCATCACCAACTCCCAGAGCTTGCTCAAACTCATGTCCATTCTCATCCTCTGTCGTCCCCTTCTCCTCCCACCTTCAATCTTTCCTAGCATCAGGGTCTTTTCAAATGAGTCAGTTCTTCCCATCAGGTGGCCAAAGTATTGGAGTGTCAGCTTCAGCATCAGTCCTTCCAATGAATATTCAGGACTGATTTCCTTTAGGATTGACTGGTTTGATCTCCTTGCAGTTCAAGGGACTCTCAAGAGTCTTCTCCAATACCACACTTCAAAAACATCAGTTCTTCTGCATTCAGATTTCTTTAAGGTCCAACTCTCACATCCATACACGACTACTGGAAAAAACATAGCTTTGACTGGATGGACCTTTGTTGGCAAAGTAATGTCTCTCTTTTTTAATGTGCTGTCTAGGTTGGTCATGACTTTTTTTCCAAGGAGCAAGCATCTTTTAATTTCATGGCTGCAGTCACTATTTGCAATGATTTTGGAACCCAAGAAAATAAAGTCTGTCACTGTTTCCATTGTTGCCCATCTATTTGCCATGAAGTGATGGGACCGATTGCCGTGATCTTAGGTTTTGAAAGTTGAGTTTTAAGCCAGCTTTTTCACTCTCCTTGTTACTTTCATCAAGAGGCTTTTTAGTTCTTCTTCACTTTCTGCCATGAGGGTGGTGTCATCTGCATATCTGAGGTTATTGATATGTCTTCTGGCAGTCTTGATTCCAGCTTATGCTTCATCCAGCCTGGCGTTTTGCATAACGTACTCTGCATATAAGTTAAATCAACAGGGTGACAATGTACAGCCTGGACGTACTCCTTTCCCAATTTTGAGCCAGTCCATTTTTCCATGTCCTGTTATTGTTGCGTCTTGACTTTCATACAGATTTCTCAGAAGGCAAGTAAGGTGGTCTGGTATTCCCATCTCTTGAAGAATTTTCCACATTTTGTTGTGATCCACACAGTCAAAGGCTTTGGCATAGTCAATAAAGAAGAAGTAGATGTTTTTCTGGAACTCTTTTGCTTTTTCTAGGATCCAGCAGATGTTGGCAATATGATATCAGGTTCCTCTCTCTTTTCTAAATCCAGCTTGAACATCTGGAATTTCACAGTTCACATACTGTTGCAGCCTGGCTTGGAGAATTTTGAGCATTACTTTGCTAGTGTGTGAGATGAGTGCAATTGTTTGGTAGTTTGAACATTCTTTGTCATTGCCTTTCTTTGGGATTGGAATAAAAACTTTCTGGGGGTCTAGTAATGGGGACGTGTTTAGATATCCCTTCAAAGATGAGGAATAATTAGTTGCAACTGTCCCTTCTATTTGGTTGAAAAAGGCTCAGTGCCTAGTGACACTCTAAGCAATCTATTCCACATTTAGGTGTGTTACTGTGACCTATTCACTGAGTAACCCAGAAAGCTGCTCGTTTTAAGTGAGGCCCAGCACAAGAGAGGACTCAGCAATGGGTCCAGCTTGCTGTGCAAATGGCTTTGAAATTTTATCCAGAGGATCCTATGATGCTTGCAGTGTCAGAGGCAGCTAGGGAGGCTGTTTGGAGCTATGGCAGCCTTCTATAAGTGAATCATAGTGCAGGCCTTTATGATTTTGAGCAAAACCTTACTACCCTCTGTGGGCAATGACTCTCCTTTTGGGAAACAGTTTCTGGCCTGTGACTGGGGATTAATAATGGCTAAGTTCTTAATCTTGGGCCACCAAGTTACCATGTGACTTGAACAGCTACCCAACATGAGTAGGGTGTCTTCTGGTCCACCAGGCCATAAAGTTGGGCATACATATCAACATTTCATCATCAAATGGAAGTGGGATGTATGCAGTTGGTCCTAAGCAGGCTCGAATGTATATATAACAGGTAAGTTGCAAGAAGTGGTCCAAATGCCCATGGACCCCTCTCCTTTTATACTGCCTTCTCTTTCCCAACATGCACCTGTGGCTTTATGAGGAGTTCCCTTGTGATCAGCTGACAGAGGAAGAGGAGACTGAAGCCTGGTTTATAGAAAGTTCTGAATGATTGGCAAGTACCACTTGAAAGTAGACAGGTGCATCACCCCAGTACATCTCTGAGACATCTCGGAATGAACGGTAAAGGGAAACCCTCCCAGTGGGCAGAGATCTGAGCACTGCACCTGGTTGTTCACTTCACTTGGAAGGATAAGTAGCCAGATGTATGACCATACACTCATTCATGGCCAATGGTTTGGATGAATGGTTAGGGGTTTGGAAGGAATATGATGGGAAATACAGATTGAGTAGTCACAAAACATAGTTAGAAGTACCACTTATGACTGTGTGAGCAATTACAGAAATGAGGATTGTAATTGTTATGAGTATTTCCTCCTTAATTCATTATGACTATGTTTGTGTGTGTGTGTGTGTATATATATATTATATATAATACATATACTATATTACACATAGTATAATGTATATACAAACACAAATGTTTTTGTTTTCTTCTCTCTTTTATCCCTATTTATGTAACAGATTATTAATTTTATGTCATAGTACTAAGTATTGTTAACTTTACATTATAGTTTTTAAGTTATAGAATATTAAGGAGAATAGTAAACATGATTCAAAGAATTTACCTCCTGTTCTAGAGAAAGGGCTAGTATTTGTCTGTTTGTGCGTAGGGTAGTTGTGTCACACAAAATGGAATTATGATTTTGATACTGTCTTCATTTGGAGGTTAAGTGTGGTTTGAGAAGATGCACATGGGTGCCAGGTTGAAAAGGGGTAGACTGCTGACTGTTGTTTTCTGTCAGCCTAACTGGGCAAAGGGTCTTCCCTGATAGCTCAGTTGGTAAGGAATCCACCTGCAATGCAGGAGACCCCGGTTTGATTCCTGGGTTGGGAAGATCCACTGGAGAAGGGATAGGCTACCCACTGCAGTATTCTTGGGATTCCCTTGTGGCTCAGCTGGGAAAGAATCTGCCTGCAATGCAGGAGACCTGGGTTTGATCCCTGGGTTGTGAAGATCCTCTGGAGAAGGGAAAGGCTACCCACTCCAGTATTCTAGTCTAGAGAATTCCATGGACTTCATAGTCCATGGGGTTGCAAAGAGTCGGACTCGACTGAGCAACTTTCATATACATATGCATAACTAGGCCATGGGATGCCCACATAAATGGTTAAACAGCATTCTGGGTGATTTTGGATGAGTTTAACATTTAGATCCATAGACTGATCAACTCAGCTTGGCTTCCCTGATGTGAATGGGCCTCATCTAATCATCTGAAAGTATGAGTATATCGAAATGCTGACCCTTCCTAAATAAGAATGAATTCTTCCAGCATGACTGTCTTTGAGCTGCAATATTGATCTTTTTTTCCTCTTTTGGACTTCAACTGAGACATCAGGTCTTCCTGGATCTCAAGTTTACTGGCCTTCATGCTGGAATTACACCAGCAACTCTCTCATGGGTCATCAGCTTGCTGACTGCAGGTCTGGGGACTTGTCAGCCTCCATAATTGCATGAGCCAATTGCTTATAATAAATCTCTCTCTGTGTATGTCTGTTTCTGTCTGTCTCTGCTCATACACACAAACACATATTCTATTGGTTCTGTTTATCTAGAGAACTCTGACTTATATAGGCTCTTTAAAAATATGCTTATATCTTCATTACAAAATAGAGTGTCTAAATAACTTCTTTAGTAGTTGATATCTTGTAGACATTTTGAAAGTATACTGATGACACCTCAGATGATTATTGTGTAGCTTAATCATTCCCATCCCATACATTCCCTGCTAGGTAGAGGATCAGGTTTCCCCCTTACATTTTGTTCTTAACATATAGTACAAGCACAAATGTAAGACTATATTAGATTATTAGTCAACTTATTCATATTATCCCACTCATAACTACTGCCTGCATGCTAAGTCACTTCAGTTGTGCCCAACTCTTTTGGGGCCTTATGAACTATAGCCCATAAGACTCCTCTTTCCATGGAATTTCCCAGGCAAGAATACTAGAGTGGGTTGCTATGCCCTTCTCCAGGGGAACTTCCCGACCCAGGGATTGAACCCGTGTCTCTTTTGTCTCCTGCATTGGCAGGCAGGTTCTAAAACAGGGATCAGTTTATTTATCTTTGTTGGAATATTCAATACACATCTCAATGCCTCCCAACTAATTGGTAGCAAATATAAGTTGACTTATTAAGAGGAATGTATAATATATATCTAGATAAGGTCCTTAAAATCTGAATCCTTAAGATCTTGCCTTTTCACCCATTTTAAATAGTATTTCAAAGGGTACAGCTGTCTTAGTGTCTTAGATATTTTGTAGCATAAATAATGTTTCCTGACTAGTGACACTTTATGGTTTTGTAAACATCAAGACTGCCAAAATGAGAGCAAAGTGAGGTTATTCACTCGACATCAGCCACTATCATTAGCATTTGTCACTGAATCAAAGACAGGTATTGGAGTGGGAAAAGTTTGTAGAGAATAAAAGTGAAGGCTTCAGGGGGCCTCTCATTGGAGGTTGTTGACTAGGGGAAGCTGGAGGCAGGCTAACTGAAAGGGGGGGGGCCCTTGTTATGTGTTGGATTTGGGGAGCATATCTAGCTTTTTTGGTTGGTTCTGAGACAAGCAAAAGCTGGCAACCACTGACCAAGTCCTGACCTTTATGAACAAACTGCTGCAGACCTGTGGTTTGTCTTTTTGGACTGAGAGTGGCAGGAAGTTTTGGATCAGAGTTCTGTTGTCTTATATCTGTCCATTTGCATATTCAGTCTCCCAGCATGAATTATAGTTAAAGTTATAGTTAAATAAGTTAAAGAGTATAAAATTGCACATTTACATTCAAAAGGGGAAGGGATTTTGGCACATTCATAGTGATGATTAACTGTCAAATGTACCTCATTGATGATTGAGAATATGAATGCACAGGTAAAATATCTGGATTGTGGTGGAGATTCCATCATAGGACATTTCTGAAAATACAAACTATGGGTTTGAGTAATAAACTAAGGGCACACACAACCTCCCTCTTCTGTGAAGAGATGCATTATCTCTTGTAGTGTGGGTTGTTAAAATATACCTTAATCTGATCTAACTTTAATTATGGCTGCATCAGCAAATTCCACGCTGCCTCTCCAATTTAGAAGATTTTTCTGGCTGCATTTAGCCAGTTTATTCCAGCCGTCGGTCTACTAATTCCCATTAGCCCCGTGGAAGAGAAAATTGCTCTTAAGTAGAAGAGCGATGTGTTCAAATGATAAATGTTCACATACCGAATCCTTCCATCCAGGAATATGAAAACATGAGCGGAAACATTGGTTACCCATTTTTTCCTTTGAATTATCATTTTCATCAATCATTCTCAAAACATAAATGGACACTTTGTTCTTACTCCACTCTATCTCCCATATATTATCTAAGAAGAATATGCATGTCATGATTCTAAGAAAATGATGTATACCTTAATGTGAAGTAGAGCTTTTTTTTAAAAGTAATAAAGAGAAAAAAAAAAAAGATTTTCCCCTTAGCAATAAGGTCTTTTCTTTTCTAAAGTGGAAATGTTGGATTCTTTAGTCTTTTCCAGCACTGACTTATACAATTATATGCAGAATGTGTACGTTACAAATGAAATAACTTTCTTGTCTTTCATTTCTGTTCTTGCATGGAATCGAAGATTATCATTTATACCTTCAATTCCTCTGGCAAGTCTTGGAGAATTTCAGCTCTGTAGACCTTTAAGTTGCAAATAATACAGCTCCTGCCTCACAAACTGAAATTCCCTCAGTCATACTTGACAGAGTGTCCAAGTCGCCAGGTGCCAAGGGGCCTACATAGGGGACTAGGAACATTTTAAGGGTTCTTCTGAGCTTCAGAGGGTAAGTATGGTGTGTTTCTGAGAGTTCAGGTTGTTTGTGTTTACATGACTGACTTAAGGGTCTCTGATCAGCAGTCTCAGGAAAATGACCATGAAAGTCTTTTCAATGAAGGAAGTGACCTAGTAATATCACCTGTTTCACCGCTAATGCTGTATATATTTCATGTGCAAAATGAACTACTATTAGTTTGGTCAAGTCAAACATCTCTGTCTCTCAAATTTAATTTTCACTGTAACAATCTTGTTTCCTTGTCTGACTCAAAGGTCTCTGATCTAGGGAAACAATCATTAAAATAAATAAGAAAAATATTTGGCTTTTACACTGTTGATTGAGACTATTCCTCTTTGGGGAAATATTCACTAAATAAGCTGCCCTCTGACCCTTTTCACTCAACTCATATCTTAGGCTGTATTTAATTTTAAAATATTAATTTATTTAGCTGCACTGGGTCTTAGTTGTGGCACATGGAATCTCTTAGCTGTTGCACGTGTACTCTTAATTGTGGCATGTGGGATCTTGTTCCCTGACCAGGGATTGAACCCAAGCCTCTTGTACTGGGAGCACGGAGTCTTAGCCACTGGACCACCAGGGAAGTCCTTGTCTTATGCTTTATTGCTCAGATGTTAGAGGTATTTGATTTTCCATATTTCATTCTATCCTTTGACATGCAACCTTAAGTTCAATGTAAAGAAAATAATGAATTAACTTTGTATTTAAAAACTCACGAAAGCCAATAATATTCATCAATTTTAGCAATCTAAACCTCTTTCTTTAAAGTGATGTTTGTAAAAAGAAAAAATGTAATTATTTACAAAATACTGATGCTAAAATAACTAGTATATAGATTTCAAAATAAAAGTGACACAGTTCCTTTCAGTATCAACAGTACCAACAGGCAAAACTGGAGCATAGCTGCCTACATTGTAGCCAAATGCACCATAAGCCATTTTATCATTTATTTATATTCTTTCACTTCTACATTTTTTCCTCTCATCAACTGATAATATGAAAGTGGTGAATTGCCTTTAAAAAAAAGACAATTTTGAAGTTTCAGCTTTTTAGTTCAATTTATAATAACTGAAAACAATACTGGTCTTTGTCAAAACAAAGGAACATATTCGTCCAAGTTTTCATTTAATCTTCCCTGAGATGAAGATTCTCATTAACTTCACGTCACTGCCAGTTATTATTTCATCTGTGTACAGTGGACACTGCTATGATTGAACTGTGTCCAGCCCTAACCCCCCCTTACTAGAGATAAGACTTTTAAGATGATTAAGGATAAATGACATTGAATGATATCTTGAATGTGGAGCCCTGATCTCATAGAACACGTGTCCTTATGAAAGAGGAAGAAACATCAGACTCCCCCCCTACCCTTTGTCCGCTGTTTCTCTCTCTCACTCACATACACACTCTCTCTCTCTCTCTCAATAGGCAGCCGTGTGTCAGCCAGGAAGAGAGTGCTGGAACCTTCATCTTATACTTTCCAAGATCTAGAACTGTGAGAAAATAAATTTCTATTGTTGATGCCACCCAGTTGATGGTATTTTTGTTAAGGCAGCTTGAGCAAAGTAAAGCAGATCATTTTAATTTCTCTCAACAAGGACATCTTTTGTAGCTTAGTTTCCTGGTTTTTTTCTTTCTTTCATTTTGAAAGTACATTTGTTCATTTGCTGGTTTATTTTATTCATTCTTTCCTTTATTTAAAAAAATAGATTTCCTTTTTTGTAGCAGTTTTAGATTCAGGGCAAAATAGAGCAGAGGATGCAGACATATCCTATATTCTGTTTCCCTACTCATGCAGACTTCCCTATTAACACATCCTCTACCAGAGTGGTCCGCTTGTTGCAGATGATGAACCTTTACTGACACATCATTATCATCCAAAGGTCACAGTTTACATTAGTATTCACTATTGATGGTGAGCTTTCTACAGATTTGGGCAAATGAATGGTGTCATATATCCTCCGTGATGACATCATACAATATAGTTTCACTTCCTTAAAAATTCTCTGATAGCGACTTACAGACTTAAGAGAACAAACTTTCCGTCATCAGGCGGGAAGGATGAGAAGAAAGGATAGTTAGGGAGTTTGAGGTTGACATGTACACACTGCTATATTTAAAATGGATAACCAACAAGGACCTACTGTATAGCACAGGGAACTCTGCTCGATGTTATGTGGCAGCCTGGATGGGAAGGTAGTTTGGGATACCTATCTATGTATGCTTCCCAGGTCTGGGAAAAATTCATAATGAAAGAGATATTAAGTAAGGTAAACTAAAAGAAAAATCGCAAATGCCCTATCAAACTAAAATTATACTTGTTAAATTATATATATTAATATATGATATACTTATATATTATTAAAAACAAACAAAATCTTGAGTTTCTCTTATGAAAATGCTCTGTACTCCACCTATTCATGCACCCTCCCTCCCAAGCCCTGGAAGTCGCTAATGTTATTGTCTCTATAGTTTTCTTTTTTCCAGAATGTCATAGTTGGAATTATACCACATGTTGGCTTTTCGGATTTGCTTCTTTCATTTAGTAATATGATTTATGATTCATCCATAGCTTTTCATGGTTTCATAGCTGATTTATTTTTGCGATTTTTTTTTCAGGTTTTCTACAGAGTTAGTCATGTTATCTGTAAACAAAGACAGTTTTATATCTTTCTTCCAAATATACCTTTATTTTCTATCTTGTCTTCTTGCATTTTCTAACACTTCTGGTATGATGATGAAAGTAATAGTAAGGTGGGATATCCTGCCTTGTTCCTTACCTTTTTGGGAAAGTTTAGAGCTTTTCACCACTCAGTATGAAGTGAGCTATGGGTGGTTTTTGTTTTTTGTTTTGCAGATATCTTTTATGAAGTTGAGGAAGTTCCCCTCTATTCTTAGTTTATTAGGAATTTTTATCATGATCAACAGTTGGATTTTGTCAAATGCTTTTCCTCCTCTAGGGATATAATCATGTAATTTTTCTTCAACTTATGTGATTGATTTTAATTTTTAAATATTGAAACCAACTTTGCATATGTGGGATAAAACCTACTTGGTTGTGGTGTATAATTGCTTTTGTACATTGTTGGGACTTAATTTGCTGATATGTTGTTGATTTATTCTGTGTTCATGAGTGATATTAATCTGTTGTTTCTTGTAATGTCTTTGGGTTTAGTATTCAGTTCAGTTCAGTTCAGTTCAGTCGTTCAGTCATATCCGACTCTTTGCGACCCCATGAATTGCAGCACACCAGGCCTCTCTGTCCATCACCAACTCCCAGAGTCTACCCAAACCCATGTCCATCGAGTCGGTGATGCCATCCAACCATCTCATCCTCTGTCGTCCCCTTCTCCTCCCGCCCCCAATCCTACCCAGCATTAGGGTCTTTTCCAATGAGTCAACACTTCGCATGAAGTGGCCAAAGTATTGGAGTTTCAGCTTCAACATCAGTCCGTCCAATGAACACCCATGATTGATCTCTTTGAGGATGGATTGATTGGATCTCCTTGCAGTCCAAGGGACTCTCAAGAGTCTTCTCCAACACCACAGTTCAAAAGCATCAATTCTTCGGCGCTCAGCTTTCTTCACCGTCCAACTCTCACATCCATACATGACCACTGGAAAAACCATAGCCTTGACTAGACGAACTTTTGTTGGCAAAGTAATGTCTCTGCTTTTAAGTATGCTATCTAGGTTGGCCATAACCTTCCTTCCAAGGAGTAAGCGTCTTTTAATTTCATGGCTGCAGTCACCATCAGCAGTGATTCTGGAGCCCAAAAAAATAAAGTCTGACACTGTTTACACTGTTTCCCCATCTATTTCCCATGAAGTGATGGGACCAGATGCCATGATCTTAGTTTTCTGAACATTGAGCTTTAAGCCAACTTTTTCACTGTCCTCTTTCACCTTCATCAAGAGGCTCTTTAGTTCTTCTTCACTTTCTGCCATAAGGGTGGTGCCATCTGCATATCTGAGGTTATTGATATTTCTCCCAGCGATCTTGATTCCAGCTTGTGTTTCTTCCAGCCCAGAGTTTCTCATGATGTACTCTGCATATAAGTTAAATAAGCAGGGTGACAATATACAGCCTTGACGTACAACTTTTCCTATTTGGAACCAGTCTGTTGTTCCATGTCCAGTTCTAACTGTTGCTTCCTGACCTGCATACAGGTTTCTCAAGAGACAGGTCAGATGGTCTGGTATTCCCATCTCTTTCAGAATTTTCCACAGTTTATTGTGATCCACACAGTCAAAGGCTTTGACATAGTCAATAAAGCAGAAATAGATGTTTTTCTAGAACTCTCTTGCTTTTTCGATGATCCAGCGGATATTGGCAATTTGATCTCGGGTTCCTCTGCCTTTTCTAAATCCAGCTTGAACATCTGGAAGTTCACGGTTCACATATTGCTGAAGCTTGGCTTGGAGAATTTTGAGCATTGCTTTACTAGCATGTGAGATGAGTGCAATTGTGCGGTAGTTTGAGCGTTCTTTGGCATTGCCTTTCTTTGGGATTGGAATGAAAACTGACCTTTTCCAGTCCTGTGGCCACTGCTGAGTTTTCCAAATTTGCTGGCATATCGAGTGCAGCACTTTCACAGCATCACCTTTGAGGATTTGAAATAGCTCAACTGGAATTCCATCACCTCCACTAGCTTTGTTCGTAGTGATGCTTTCTAAGGCCCACCTGACTTCACATTCCAGGATGTCTGGCTCTAGGTGAGTGATCACACCATCGTGATTATCTGGGTCGTGAACATCTTTTTTGTACAGTTCTTCTGTGTATTAGAATAATGCTAACCTGACAGAATAAGTTAGGGGTTGTTCCCTCTGTTTCTATCCTCTGAGAGAGATTATGGGATAGTGGCATAATTTCTTTCATAATCATTTTGTAGAATTCACCAGCAAGTCCATCTGGGTCTGGGGCTTTCTGTTTTGGAAGTGTATTAATTGCTGATTCAATTTCTTTGACATAGACATCTTCAGATTGTCTCTTCTTGTGTGAGTTTTGATTGATTTGTATTGTAAGGAATTGGTCCATTTCATACTGATTATCAGTTGTGGGCATAGAGTTGTTCATGGTTTGGTGGTTTAGTCACTAAGTCATGTCCAACTCTTGTGACCCCATGGACTATAGCCCACCAGGCTCCTCTGTCCATGGGGTTCTCCAGGCAAGAATACTGGAATGGGTTGCCATTTCCTTCTCCAAGAGTTGTTCATAGGATTCTCTTATTATCCTTTCAATGTTCGTGGGATCTGTAGTGATATACCTTTTTCGTATCTATAGTTTATTTCAGTAATTTATATCCTCTATTTTTCTCCTTAGTTTCCCTGTCTAAAGGCTTATTAATCTTACTGATTTTAAAAAAAAAAAAACACTTTTGGCCTCATTAATTTTCTATATTGATTTTCTGTGTTCAATTTCATATGTTTCTGCTCGAATTCTCGTTACTTACTTTCTTCTTTTAACTTCGCATTTAATATGCTCTTTTTCTCTTTTTTCTTAAAGTGTAAGATTAGATTATTGATTTTAGAGTCTTCTTTTCTAATATGTGCATTCAATGCTATAACTTTCATTCTAAACACTGCTTTCACTGTCTCCACAAATTTTAGTAAGTTGTGTTTACCTTTTTGTTTAGTTCAAAATATTTTATTTCTCCTGAGATTTCTTCTTTGTCTCATGTGTTATTTAGAAATATGTTGCATAAAATCCAAATTATTGGAGATTTCCAGATATCTCTATCTGGGAATAGAAATTGTTCCAAGAAGAACTTGTTTGCTTATTTCAAGAAAAACTAATGTGTATCTTGTACAGTAAACCAAAGATCTAATTAATTTGATGAGGTAATCAGACTTTCTCTGCTAGGATGACTAAAAGCATGTAGGAATTTGAGTTTTACGAGATACAACTGCTAGTTCATGGGAACTGAAAATGAAAATGTTATTCACTCATTGTGTTTAACTGTTTGTGACCCCATGGGCTGTAGCCCAACAGGCTCCGCTGTCCATGGAATTCTTCAGGCATTAATACTGGAGTGGGTAGCCATTTCCTTCTCTAGGGGTTCTTTCCAACCCAGGGATTGAACCCAGGTCTCCCTCATTGCAGGCAGACTCTTTATGGACTGAGCCACCAGGGAAGACTCAATGGGAGCTAGTTGAGCCTAAAAAATGTATGATGTTGCACATAAAAGTTGAAGTCACTGGGGAGCAGGAGTTAAGAGAAGAAAGTTATTTTTAGTGGGAAAGAAAGGAAACAATCAGAATGTAACTTAATCAGCTTAATGGTATGAACTGAGAATGAAATCTATACCTTTCTTCTTTGCTAAGATTATTGCAGCTATGCTAAATCCACTCTCCTCTTCCCACTCTTGTCTTCCTTGAGAATGGCTGCATTAGGACTTTTGGCGTTACAATTTCAGAGGGGTCTCAATTCCCTTGCTGCTTGTTAAATACACCATTATCTGAACTAGTCATTTCTTTCTGTCTCTTTCTTTTCTCTCTCTCTCTCTCTTTTCTTTTTTGTTTTGCAACAAAAATAGCCTTATCAGATCTGTTGCCTTTATAATACCCTCTTTTTGAAGAGCAAACTTAGGCAAATGTTTTACTAGTGGTGTTCTAACATTCTAAGGTTTTTGTATTAGATACCCCATTAAAATTTTCCAATTAGTCTGTTACATTTGTCTATACATGTTTCCCTATATCATACCTGTATGCTAAATCATGTGGCAAAGACTATTAAAAAACATAACATGAAATTTTAATTTACCCCAATCAAATTTAATTGAAAAAAAGCTCAGAGTTTATTTTGTGCGAATAGAGGGGATTAGCTTATATAAGAGTAAATTTCAAACATTAAAAATAACTACTGTATGTGTTCTTCTTCTAACCTCAAAGCTCTAAATTTCTTTTTTTAAGAAAAATAATTCTTATTATTTTCTACAGAATATTTTCTTCTTAAGATCAACATTATTTTAGAGATGAGAAGGATGGGAGTAACCAGAGACATAGATGAATAATTTTTACATCTCTTTTAGTTACCACAATTTCAAATTGCATTTTGAATGCAATCCCCATCATCAGGCATTTTTCTTTAAGCAAAAAATGCTGTGAGATATCTTTTCCTGCCTAGAGGGATGGAGAGCATCCATGAGCATCTTTTTGAGGTAGGGGAACAGATGCCAGCCTATAAGCCCATGAAGAGCAATATCTGGCAGCCCTCATGCTAAAGAAAATTCTATTCTCTGGAATCACCAATTGTTTGCGGTCCAGGTTATGAATGACATTAACTTGTCTGACAGTGGCAATCTAAATGGGTCAAGTCCAGTTGCTACTGACTGTAATAGTAGCTGTCCTAATACTGGGATATCTAGGGAACAGCAACACTGAGAGAAATGGAAAAGCAAAATTGAAGTATAAAATGACTTTGTGTTCACTTTCCGCTTTATTCACGCTGGCAATGTAAAAGCCTCCCATTTCGATCTTTTCTGGCACAATACCACTTAAATTCATTCTTCCCCTGTGTGTTCAGGATGGGGGTGATGGCTGGCGATGCACTATTTTAAGTGTAGATTGCCGTGACCGGCAGAGGCTTAAGATAAAACCCTTTTGAAAAGGAGCCGAGAGACAAAGCAGATTAGTCCTCTCTGTGCATGCCTAGATATGCGGTCTATGGAGTGTGTTTGGCCCACCGTGGGCAAGCTATTTAGTTCCTGCCCACAGTGAATTCTCTAGGAGGACGGTGGGATTTGTCAGCAGCTGCTGCTTGACAAGATAAAGGCAGAGAGGTGCAAGAAGATGGAGAGAAATCATGCTGGAACAAGCCTCCAAAGGTTCAGTACAATCCTGGTCCTGGGATACAGGACACGATGGTAGCCAAGCTTGCAGGTAGACTATTTTTTTTAGACTGCAGATAGTGATAAGGAACCTGCCTGCCAAAACAGGAGACTTAAGAAATATGGGTTCCAACCCTGGGTCGGAAAGATCTCCTGGAGGAGGACATGGCAACTCACTGCATTATTCTTGCCTGGAGAATCCCATGGACAGAGGAGCCTGGGAGGCTACGATCCATAGGATCGCAAAGAGGCGGACATGCCTGAAGCAACTTAGCATGCATGTGCAAAACATGTTCTAGGCAAGGCAGACGACTCTTTAAAAAAAAATTGCCATATAGTTGCTTTACATTGTTGTGTTTTTGCTACATAGCAATATGAATCAGCTATATGTATACATATATATCCCCTCTTTTTTTGCATTTCCTTCCCATTTAGGTCAGCACAGAGCACTGAGTAGGGTTCCCTGTGCTACATAGTAGGTTCTCATTAGTTACCTATTTTATACATAGTTGTCAATAGTGTATAAATTGTCAAGCTCAACCTCCCAATTCATCCCACCCCAGCCGCACTTTCCCCCTTGGTATCTATATGTTTATTCCTTAACCTCTGTGTCGCTATTTCTGTTTTGCAAATGTATACCATTTTTCTAGATTCCACATATATGCATTACAGACAGCTGTTTTCTGAGCCAAGATAGTGTACCATTTGTTAGAAGAAGAAGCTGTAAGTGCATGTTGAGCTCTAGGGCAGTCAATAGCACGTAACATTTAAATGACAGAATCCAAGGGCTCCTATTTGGAGGTAGAGAGAGGAAAAGATCAAGAATGGGAAACACGCCCTTCCAAAAGTATGAGTGATATGATGAGAATGTACTCTGGAGGGAACGTGACTTGGGAGCTGGGATGCAGCTGTAGTCCTAGGCATCTTGTAGGGAGATCATCACCATCTTCAGGCACCCACCATGTTCTCAAAGTGCAAAGAAATATACTCTTAAACAGAAGCATTCCTAAAAGCAAGCTAACTGCTGTAATCATTTCACCCAGTGCTGAGAGAATAAGGTGACTGAAAGATATACCCTTCTCTAATTTAAACACTTCATAAGCTATTTTTAAGGAAATTTTGTTCAAATATAATTTTCATCTTATGCACTGACTTTAGAATATCACCTCTGGTAACATAAGCACCATGGCAAGCCTACGTATTTCACGGGACAGGGGAAAGAGAACTTTTAAAACATGCCACCAAAACTTCCCAAACTATGTTGAATAGTAGTGATGAAAGTTTGCACCCTTGTCTTGTTCCTGACCTTAGGGGAAATGCTTTCAGTTTTTCACCATTTAGGATGTTTGCTGTGGGTTTGTCATATGTAGCTTTTATTATATTGAGGTATGTTCCTTCTATTCCTGCTTTTTGGAGGGTTTTTTTTTTTTTTATCATAAATGGATGTTGAATTTTGTCAAAGGCTTTCTCTGCATCTATTGAAATAATCGTATGGTTTTTATTTTTCAATTTATGTGGTGTATTACATTGATTGATTTGTGGATATTGAAGCCAGGACATGGAAGCAGCCTAGATGCCCATCAGCAGACGAATGGATAAGGAAGCTGTGGTACATATACACAATGGAATATTATGCAGCCATTAAAAAGAATACATTTGAATCAGTTCTAATGAGGTGGATGAAACTGGAGCCTGTTATACAGAGTGAAGTAAGCCAGAAAGAAAAACACCAATACAGTATACTAACACATATATATGGTCTTTAGTTAATCGGTAAAGATAACCCTGTATTCGAGACATCAAAAGAGACACAGATAAATAGAACAGTATTATGGACACCATGGGAGAGGGCAAGGGTGGGATGATATGGGAGAATGGCACTGAAGCATGTAAATTATCCTATGTGAAATGAATTGCCAGTCCAGGTTTGATGCATGACACAGATAAATAGAACAGTATTATGGACACCATGGGAGAGGGCAAGGGTGGGATGATATGGGAGAATGGCACTGAAGCATGTAAATTATCCTATGTGAAATGAATTGCCAGTCCAGGTTTGATGCATGATACAGGGTGCTCGGGGCTGGTGCACCGGGATGACCCAGAGGGATGGGATGGGGAGGGAGGTGGGAGGGGGGTTCCGGAAGGGGAGCACATGTACACCCATGGCGGATTCATGTCAATGTATGGCAAAACAAATGCAATATTGTAAAGTTAAAAAATAGATAAATAAACTGATTTAAAAAAACAACAACAAAAAAACATGCCACCATTTGTGGGTGACATTAAACAACAGTGCCACCCTTCATACAAAGAGCATTATGCACACGTTTGTGCATTTTGATAGTAGTGAAATGCTTATACGTCTTCACAGTACTATTGCATAGGTAGTAAAATTGCCATCAAATGCTATTCCTTTACACAATTTTAGATGTCAAAATGATGACTCCTAGGAGATGCAGGAGACCCGGGTTTGATCCTTGGGTTGGAAAGATACCCTAGAGGAGGGCATGTCAACCCACTGCAGTATTCTTGCCAGGAGAATCCCCATGGACAGAGGAGCCTGACGGGCTACAGTCCATGGGGTGGCAAAGAGTCAGACACAACTGAGCAACTGAGCACACACACATGATCTCACAAGCTTAGAGCATTGCTGGACTTCTGGGTCAGTGCAGGATGGCCCAGTGGAACAGGGAAAGAAAACACGAGAATGTATATTTTTTTTAATATAAAAAAGGAAGAAATTGATCTTCATTCACTTTAAATTTAAGTGGACAGTTATGCTCTTTGTCAGTCTTTTATGTCAAACAAAAGTGGCTTGTGTGCAGCACCTGAGTGCACTGGGGAATATTGGTAATTCCATAGGAATCAAATACACAGATACTTGATATTATTATTGATTTATTTTTCCTTTTAAAATTCATTTTTATTGAACTATAGCTGCTTTACACTGTTGTGTTGGTTCCTACTGTATAGCAAGTGAATCAGCCATTTAAATGTATCAATATATACATGTATCTCCTCTTTGGGGGATTTCCTTCCCGTTTAGGTCACCACAGAGCACTGAGTAGAGTCCCCTGAACTATCCAGCAGGTTCTCATTAGTTATCTGTATTATACATAGTATCAATAGTTTATTCTTCATTTATTTTAAACATAAGTGAACAATTATGCCCTCAGTCAGTTTTTATGTCTTTTTTACAACTCATGAATTCACTAGGGAATACTGGGAATTCATGAGATTAAAATACACAAATACTTGCTATTGTTATTGTTTTCTTTAAACTATAAATCTTCAGCATAAAGCACAAAAAATGTTTTCCATTGTTTAAAAGACCAAATCTGGACAATAAATATTTCATGGCTGGTGTTCTAACAAATAAATGTTGATCTTAATGTCTAGATATTTGATTAATTAGCACTGCCAGACTGAAAAAAAAAATTACTGCCATAAGCTGCTTTCCTTCCTTGTTTAGCTGCTATTTATTTCCTCCTTTTAGTATTATCTTATTGACTGGAGTCTGCTTCACCTGTTTAGGTAAAGGTTTATCTTTTGCAGTGTGATAATTAGTGGTTTTCAATTTTCAGAAATTTTTTTTTTAGAGGAGGTGCACAAATTTCACTGCTGTTGACCACAAAAGTGGCTGTCTTTTTTTTTTTTTTTTTTAATGTGCTCATTTATTTGCTAAGGGTAATGCAATGCCTTTGTTTCTTTTTATGTTGAAGTTGTACCCCTGTTATTAAAGTGAGAGTAAATGTTCTAATAAAAACTTAGAGTACATTTAAGAAAACCTTTCAGTAATCTGTTCAAGTGTGATTTAAATAGAAGGGCTAAATGTGCTTATCTTTTGTTCTCAGTGCAAAACAATTTAACCTCCAGAAAAAGACAATCTGTTTTCACACATCATAGTATTAGGTTGATAGGTTAACAACCAAAAGAATATGGAACTTAATATCATAATAAATATTCATATCTGTAACATAGGAGTGGGACTAACTCTAGACTTGACTTTAACACTTGCTCCAGTGCATTGGAGAAGGAAATGGCAACCCACTCCAGTATTCTCGCCTGGAGAATCCCAGGGATGGGGGAGCCTGGTGGGCTGCCGTCTATGGGGTCGCACAGAGTCGGACATGACTGAAGAGACCTAGCAGCAGCAGCCAGTTTGTCTCTTTTAAAAGAATATCTTTCCCATTAGTATCTTTGTATCCACATCCCGGCCCCTGACAGACTCAGATTGATATTTGAAGGCATGAATTTCACTCCTGGCCTAGGAACCTGCCCTGTACAGCTCTTGGAATTTCAGAGATTATGAAGTTACATTCTATATACAAGGAAGCACAGTCATAATTCCAGTTTCATCCAGTTTGGGGGAGAGTGGATATCAAGACAGGTCAGTGTGAAGCATGTCTGCAGTCTGAGAAGCCTTCAAATCATCGCTGATTGGACATTGATTACTCTCCTGAGGTCTAACTCAGCAAAAGAGGCTGAATGGAAATATCAAGATAAAGTTTAGAAACATTTTTATAACAAAGAATTTTTTAAGATGTGAAGGGCCTTGTGAATTACCTAATCCAGACTCTTCCTCACATTCAAGTAATTGAAAGAAGAAAGATTTTAAAAATATCATTGTGATATTTATATAAATAAAGATATGAAATTTTAAATATGTTTATGGAATGCAGTTTTATGTGTGAGTAAAAGCATTGCTTAAAGAATAACTGTGAGGAAATTTACAGGGTGGATAAACAAAACAAAACCCCCAGAAATTCCTCCAGAAATGGAATATGTATTTAAAACTTGCAAGTAGATTTTAATCTCAGGCCATGAAAACCTTAAAAAAGACATTGTGAATAACCATGACAAGAAAATAGCAAGTATTGTCCAAGCTTCCATTACGTGAGAATAAGAATGAACAAAATCAAATTTTGCTACAAAGAAAGGACAGTGCAGAAATAATTGGAATTGTGCTCAGAAAAAGTTACCCGAGAAATAGAAACAGATCTAGATGAGGATAAAAATCAAATACACAGATCTTAATAACTCTTATTATCAATGAAAGTAGAATCCCAAAAGAGAGACTGGAAAGTTGAACAATTCATTGGCTGGCAAAAGAAGAAAATAAAATGTGAAAATAGCTAGATAGGGACTTAGATGTTATTTTAAAGTTAATGCACTGTGAAAAGGAGCACGGAAATGCACAGGCCTAGCGTCTCTGTGATAACTAAAGCTCAGAAAAGTTGATAAGAAAATTTGATGCCTCTTCTTCATATTCTGTACTCAGAGGGAGCAATCTGGCAACAAATCTTTGTAGTGGTTTTGACATAAAAGATTAAAAAAAATCTGAACTAGAAAGCATCATTAGCCAAAAAAAAAGAAGGAAAAATATAATCGTGTAGCATTTTTAAGAGGGTGACCAAGATAATGACAATTGGGAGACATAGTAGGGCCTTTGTAAATGCTGCTGGGGTCATGGGCAATAGTT
This sequence comes from Okapia johnstoni, assembly GCA_024291935.2. NCBI lineage: Eukaryota > Metazoa > Chordata > Mammalia > Artiodactyla > Giraffidae > Okapia > Okapia johnstoni. The sequence goes on from CM044322.1 coordinate 58,361,989, forward strand.
TTTTTTGGGAAAGCATTGTGTTTCTCTTTCTATAAATGCTTTTTTATAATTCAAGGGGACATGGTTTGATTAACTACCCTCTCCACACCATCTGTAGGTTTTCCTGATCTTTGCTTCTTCCATTTCCCAAGAAGGAACTGATTCCGCTTACCCAGTCCTATGATTTCCTAAGGTCAAGGAGATCCAACCAATCCATCCTAAAGGAGATCAGTCCTGAATATTCATTGGAAGGACTGATACTGAAGCTGAAACTCCAATACTTTGGCCACCTGTTACAAAGAACTGATTCATTGGAAAAGACCCTGATGCTGGGAAAGATTGAAGGCAGGAGGAGAAGGGGACGACAGAGGATAAGATGGTTGGATGGCATCACCCACTCGATGGACATGAGTTTGAGTAAACTCTGGGAGTTGGTGATGGGCAGGGAAACCTGGAGTGCTGCAGTCCATGGGGTCTCAAAGAGTTGGACATGACTGAGCACCTGAACTGAACCGAACTGAAGGTCATTTTATTTATCTTTATTTCTACTTTGTTGAGAAAATTGAGATTCCCAGGCTTGAATTCTCTCAACTGTGTGTCCTACCCCTGCAGACTGACTTTTACCCACCCTAGCCTTACCTCCAATACTATAGGTTCACCTGATGGTGGACACTTTCTGGTTTTAATTTCATCAGCTCCATCATTACCAATGATGTCATTCTTTTCCATAACAAGGACTCAGTCTTTAGATTGACCTAGATGACCTTAATATTCTTCTCAGCTTGATGAACCCCTGGAAAGACTTTCTGACTTTCGGCCACTGACCTCCATTTTCTTAGAGCATCTACTTTATGAAGCTCCTCACTGTAAATACTTTCTCTGCTCCTCCATGATGCAAATCTTTTTAGAACTTCTTGCCAGTTTTACAACTTGGGCATATCTTTCTCAAGGACTTGAAAGGCATCTCTTTGAAATGTAATCATCACAGGAAATAGTCCCATATCCCAGTTTCTGTGGGTTGGTGAGAGTCTTGCTTCTAGTTGTAAAACTACCTCCTCTGATGAAATATGAGAAAGTTTACTTCCCTTTGGTATAAAATCTGTGAATCGATGGCCTATGATCTCCCTTCCCCAGACCTTTCAAATTTTCCAGTCCTTTGTTGCAGTGGAGTTGAGCTCAAATTGAGTTCTGGTCTCTCTCCCTTATTGCCTTGAACGAAGTCCTTCCTACCTGTTTAACTTTGTGCAGTGCAATTTTTACTATGACAATTTTTAAGTTATCTCAAGTTTTTCTAATGTTTTAAAACTCTGTCTATTGGGTCATCTTATTAACTGTGCTAATGCTTAGCTATCCCATACTCCTCACACATCCTTCTAGTCCTCTAGTTACCAATCTTTCTTCTTTATTATCCAAATCTTTTCAATGATTAGTTCCCACTTGTTCCATTTAATTTTCTCACTTCCTCAAATTACCAAATCGTTCCACTCAAGTTTTTCTTGTTAACTATTATCACCCTTAAACTACAAACTGTCAAATATGTTAGACACTTATTTCTTCCTCAGACTCATTGCTGTATTGTCATTGTTAATTTCTTCCTTCTTGAAATCCTTTCTTCTGCTGGCTTCTGTGACAGCAAGATTACGTACCTGCCTCTGTTCATCTCTCTGCTCCCTTTGCTTCCTAACCTTCTTTGTTGGATTCTGTACTTCTGGTCATCACTTTAATATTTTTAACATTTTTCTCCTCATATTCTAGTCACTCTTATAAAGAGCTTATCTGTATCCCATAATGCTGGTTACACAAGCACCCGTTCTGACTTCCAAATTCAGATATCTAACCACTGAGTGGACATCTCCACTTGATTTTAAACGACTCTGAAGACATCATTTGTCCATCATCTGAATGTACCTCCCCTCCAGAGGTCCTTTTCTCCCTTGTTATCCTATCTCTGAAGATAGTACAAAGAGTCAGGTGGCCTCCCAAGTCCGTATTCTGTGATTTATCACCATACCCCTCCTCCTTTATTCTAAATAATCACCAAGTCTTTTTCTTAGTCTTAAAAAGTTTCATATTTATTTCTTAATTTAAATTTAAGTAGAGTTCTTGTACAGTATTATATGTTACAGATATATACAATTTTAAGGTTATGCTTCACTTATAGCTATTATAAAATATTGACATTATTCCCCTTGTTGCACAATATATCCTTGTACCTTTTTGTATACCTAATAGTTTGTAACTCTTTTCCCCTGCCTTTATATTGCCTCTCCTCAGCTTCCCTCTTCTGTCCTCTATAGCTTTGAGTCTGCTTCTTTTTTGTTATATTCACTACTTCATTTTACTTTTTAGATTGTATATATAAATAATATCATATAGAATTTGTCTTTCATTGTATGGCTTATTTTGCTTCTGGCATAATGTCCTTCAAGTCCATGCATGTTACTGAAAATGGCAAAATTTTGTTCTTTTTTATGGTTGAGTAGTATTCTATTGCATGTAGAGTGTGTGTGTGTGTGTGTATGTGTTATATACCACATCTTCTTTATCCATTCAACTGTTTGTGGACACCTAGATTGCTTCAATATCTTGGCAATTATAAATGCTGCTATGAACATTGAGGTGTGTGTCTCTCTTTGAATTAGTGTTTTTGGCTTTTTTAAGTATATAGCCAGAAGTGGAATTGCTGGATCTCCTGGTAGTTCTATTTTAGCTTTTTATTAGAAACCTCTATACTGTTTACACAGTGGCCACACCATTTATACTCCCACCAACAGTGTAGCAAATCTTGCCTCTCCAAAGCTTTCCAACAGCAATCCCTTTCTTTTTATCCTTAGTGCCTCTTCTTCAGTTAGGATGCTCATCTTTTGTATGATCTATTGCTACTTCTTGTAACATGTTTTTACCCCACCCCCTGTCTATCCTCCACTCTTGTAACAAAGTGATTTATGTGAGCATGTATATCTCTTTCTCTCTTACTCCAGGTCAATTTCATTGTTTCAATGACTTCCTGTCTCTTACTGAGTGAACAGTAAGTTCTTTAGAAGTCATATAGGCACATGTGACCTGGATCCTGTTAATCTCCTACATTATATCAGTTCAGTTCAGTTCAGTTGCTCAGTCGTGTCCAACTCTGCGACCCCATGAATCACATGACCTCCCTGTCCATCACCAACTCCCGGAGTTTACCCAAACCCGTGTCCATCGAGTCGGTGATGCCATCAAGCCATTTCATCCTCTGTCGTCCCCTTCTCCTCCCACATCCCCAATGAGTCAACTCTTCGCATGAGGTGGCCAAAGTATTGGAGCTTCAGCTTCAACATCAGTCCTTCCAATGAACACCCAGGACTGATCTCCTTTAGGATGGACTGGTTGGATCTCCTTGCAATCTAAGGGACTCTCAAGAGTCTTCTCCAACACCACAGTTCAAAAGCATCAATTCTTCAGCGCTCAGCTTTCTTCACAGTCCAACTCGCACATCCATACATGACCACTGGAAAAACCATAGCCTTGACTAGACGGGCCTTTGTTGGCAAAGTAATATCTCTGCTTTTTAATATGCTATCTAGGTTGGTCATAACTTTCCTTCCAAGGAGTAAGCATCTTTTAATTTCATGGCTGCAATCACCATCTGCAGTGATTTTGGAGCCCCCAAAAATAAAGTCAGCCACTGTTTCCACTGTTTCCCCATCTATTTCCCATGAAGTGATGGGACCAGATGCCATGATGTTAGTTTTCTGAATGTTGAGCTTTAAGCCAACTTTTTCACTCTCCTCTTTCACCTTCATCAAGAGGCTCTTTAATCTTCTTCACTTTCTGCCATAAGGGTGATGTCATCTTTCCCATCTTTTTTTTCAGAATTTTCCACAGTTTATTGTGATCCACACAGTCAAAGGCTTTGGCATAGTCAATAAAGCAGAAATAGATGTTTTTCTGGAACTCTTTTTCTTTTTCAATGATCCATTGGATGTTGGCAATTTGAGCTGGTTCCTCTGCCTTTTCTAAGTCCAGCTTGAACATCTGAAAGTTCACAGTGCATGTATTGCTGAAGCCTGGCTTGGAGAATTTTGAGCATTACTTTACTAGCATGTGAGATGAGTGCAATTGTGCAGTAGTTTGAACATTCTTTGGCATTGCCTTTCTTTAGGATTGAAACAAAAACAGACCTTTTCCAGTCCTGTGGCCACTGCTGAGTTTTCCAAATTTTCTGGCATATCGAGTGCAGCACTTTCACAGCATCATTTTGAGGATTTGAAATAGCTCAAGTAGAATTCCATCACCTCCACTAGCTTTGTTCGTAGAGATGCTTCCTAAGGCCCACCTGACTTCACATTCCAGGAAGTCTGGCTCTAGTTGATTGATCACTCCATCGTGATTATCTGGGTCATGAAGGTCTTTTTTGTACAGTTCTTCTGTGTATATCAGCTACTTTTTTTCCTTGCTGTTTAGTAATATTGAACTACTTGCTCTCTAAGTGGACTGTTATAAACTCCTCAGTTTATTTCCTCACTTTGTCTCAAAATTCTTCCCAGTATTTATTTGTTAAGACTCAGCTCAGGTATTATCTCCATGGGGAAGTTTATGCCAACTTATATCCCTCCCATACTCAGTGGCCATTTACATAGAGTCTGACAGAAGTAGGACATCAATAGCTTTAAAATAAAATTAATGGAACTATTAAATAGGAGAATGAAATCTTCCTGAAAAAAAAAAATGAAAAACCTTACAGTTCTTTTAAAGTACTGAAATACTAAGTGGGAAAGAGTGTGAGAAGAAAAAAATCAGAAATGAAATTTTCGTATGATTATTATAGTGAAGCTTTTTCTCTTTGCAAGTTGGGAAGATATATAACATAGAAAGATTTGGCAAGGACCCTTTGACACCCTTCCTATGCTGAAAAATATTTGTGGAATAAGGACACATCAAAATTCTGTCAGAAAGTACACTGTACCTTATTATTTCCTCAATATTTTAAAATGACACAATTTCTTCAATTCCAGCTAGAGCTAATTTAGTGAGAAAATATAGTCGCTTCTCTTACTCTCTTGCTCAAGGGCAGATCAAGGAAGTTCTAATTTTTTTTCTTTTTTAACATTGTGTGTTTAGTTTTTTGCAGTAGAACTTTTTCCAGATTTCCTCACCTTGTAAACTGTAGCTTACCTTTTGGGACCACTGAGGTTTTCCTTGGCAAGAGAAGAGATAATGGCAAGATAGTGAGTTTATACTAATTAGATCATGTTACTGGTTGACAGATGCTAATTAATTGAACTGAATGCTGTGGTTACAGTGATTTATATACAATTATGTAACGGTGCATGAAAATATACCCTTTAATAACATTTACTGAATATTTACCATGCATCAGGTCTTCTTCTAAGCACTTTGCATCAATTAATGTACCTAATCCTCTCAGCATTCCTTTGAGACAGGTATTATTATTCCCTTTTTGCAACCAAGGAGACAGAAAAACAGAGTTTTAGTAACTTGGTCAAGGTCACACAAGTAGAAAATAGCAAGTGGTTTATCTCCAAACTCATGTTACTATATTTTAAAACTCATATTAAATAAAGCATAATGTTATATCTTTTAAATTAGATGTCCCTTTATACTATTCTAATATCAATAATATACATGATATAAAAATTGTGTTAAATTCTAGGTACTTAAATGGTCTATCTTATCTTTATGTCATGTGTTTTCTTCTAGAATATAGATGGTCCCATCTTCTGTTTCTGTTATCCTTCTCTGTTACTGCTGCTACAGAACTTCTCAAATGCTGCCTTATATTCATTTTATAATTTAACTGATTTTATGATATTTATTATCTGAGCCCATTCTTCTAAGACCTCTGAAAGTATCAATAAGTTAATAAGTTAAATAAATCATTGAACACATCCACTAATATAGTTTTATTATACCCATTTCACAGGTAAGAAAATAGAGGCAGAGAGGCAAATGATGAAGCAGGGATTTCAGGTAAGCTTCAGAACTTATGTTCCTCGTTAGAGTATGTTGCCTGTGCCTATGCTTATCAGTATTTTAAAGCAGTATTTTAGATTGGACATAATCTTCTTGAGTAGAATGAAGTCTCTTGTTCATTTTTTGATTATCACAAAGAAGGTATTTTCAAAAGACTTGCAGGATTTAGTTAAACTATCATCTTTGAATACCGGGAAAACTAAGATATAGGTGCAAATGAAAGGAAGCAAATATTTATGCATTTTTATTATCTACTTAATTTCCCTTGATACTTCAGTAATTGCAAACGTCTTTCCACAAATTCAGGATGTCCTACAACTTTCTGTGTGACAGCTCTTTAGAAGTGCTTTTTAAAGAAGTAGATAATCTATTAATGGTCTTTGGGGGCAGTGCCAATTTAGATACTTAGAAGACCGGCCAAATTTTACACTATTTAGTCATCATTGAGTTGACATTAGACTGGGCCATTGATACAATTGCTAATCCAGTTGTGACAATTTGTGTATGTTGTGGCCTCACCTTGTGCTAATGTTTGCCAGAGAATAACCTCAGCAATTGGAGGATGGCCACTGACCTGAAGTCCATTTTATACATCAAACAAAAAATTGGGGGCATTCACTGATGTTAGTTTCACAAGCTGTTAAATTTTGCCAGCTGATTGGTGAAGGAGTCTGGATTTTAATTCATTAAGTTTATGTCTAGATTTGACTCTAGAGCCACCTTAGATGTTGCCAAAAATCAACTTTTATTTTTAGTACTAAAATTTTATGTTGATTTTTCCAGAATGAAAGCCTGACTCCACAGAAAAAAGAATGTTGGAAGGGCATGCATAAGCAAAAGTAAAAGAAAATGCTTTGCTGTTTGCTAAGACTATATGTTATGAAATTCATCCATGGAAACTTAGGTTGCTGTATCTTTTTAAAAAAAATATTTTTTATTGGAGTATAATTGCTTTACAATGTTGTGTTAGTTTCTGCTGTACAATGAAGCGAATCAGTCATATATATACATATAGCCCCTCCCTCTGGGACCTCTCTCTCCCATCCCGGATCCCACCCCTTTAGGTCATCACAGAGCACTGAGCTGAGCACCCTCTGCTTTACGACAGTTCCCATTAGCTCTCTATTTTACACATGGTAGTGTACATATGTCAATCCTAATCTCCCAATTTGTTCTACCCCTTGATATTCACCTCACTGTCTATGATCGTTGTTACTCAGGTAAAGGGAAGTCTTACATTCTACAACATTCTAAATTATAATTTTTAGTTGTAGAAGAAAGAGTATAGCCAGTGATTATAATTTTTTTTTTTTTTTGGTTGAGGACATGCTGTAAGATGGAAGAAGAAAATGAGGGAAAGGAAAGTAACAAGGTCAGGGGCAGCAGATGGATCCTCATTGCTGTTGTAGATGGAGAAGGCCAAGGGAGTAGCTGGCAAGAAGCCCAGAATCCGGAGGTTGGCACTCCTGTATTATTTCATAGCAAGTCTCAAATGCTGACATGAAGCATAGGCCGCTGATGGGTAAGCAGAACATGCAGGCTACTCTGTGACGCAGGCCGACAGTGTTTCTGTGATCACTTATGTTGCAGCAGCAAGTGAATATGAAAGTGTGATGAGAAAGAACAGAAGGAAAATTGAAAGCTCCCATTTGCTGCACTGAGCTTTAGGGCCACCATTCTTTAATCCTTTTAATTTTATGATTAAAATGCTCTCCCTTACACCTTCTTTGTCCCTCTAGGATAGTATTCCTCACTCTTTGCTCATGATTTCAGAATTCTGGTTGCTTTCTCTACAGTCAAGTTTAAACACTCTCTTGAAATTGATGACATTTATTTTCATGGCTTCCCCATTCAGCTCTTTCATTTAGCCTTCACTGGGGGACCCACCACTCTTTTCCCTCTGGGGCAGTAGCTTGTGCTTGGGTAAATACTTAGCTATTTTGAGACCCATTTCTTTAAACTCAAGCATACTCTCTGTTATTTGAGAGTGGATGTTAATGAATTGATATATTATGCCTTGTGGGCAACCTATTTGCATTTTAACTGGTGCTTTTTGAATGCTTGATTCTACAGAAAAAACTCGTAATACTAATATTATAAGGAAAGAGACTTTTGGGGAACACTCTTTTCTCAAACCATATCATTCTGGTAGTGTTGATTCACCTTTCTTCCCTCAATGTAACCCCTACCTCTGTAACTTAATTGTGTCCTTGTAGAGGCCGATTTATTGATGCTCCAAAGTATTGTTTTAGCAAATATGTTATCCCTACCCACTACCTGTCAGGTATTGAGCTTGGCATCCATGTAGCAATGATGAAAAAGATAATGCCTGTGCTCAAGGAGGTCAAGGCTAATAAGGGACACTGCCACATAGCAATAAAGGCCACCAAATATGATGGCAGATAAGCAAAGGAGACTTTATGGGCTTTAAAAAGGGTACCCTAGGGACTTCCCTGGCTGTCCAGTGGTTAAGAATCCACACTCCCAATGCGGGGGGCACAGGTTCAATCCCTGGTCAGGGGATTAAGATCCCACATGCTGAAGGACAGCTAAGCCCAAAAGCCAAAAACCACTGAAGCTCCACACACCAGAGCCCGTGCTCTGCAGCAAGAAGCCTGTGCACCGTAACTGGAGAGTAGCCTCTGCTCGCCACAACTAGAGAAAATATGCGTGCAGCAGTGAAGATCCATCTCAGCCAAAGGGAAAAAAAAGGGTACCCAACATAGGTGGCAGTGGTATAGGAAGCAGCAGAAAAATGGTGGATGACTCCTGGGTGACCTGATATCTAAATTGTACAAGTATCTGTACTGATAGCTCCAAGTTAACATAAATAAGCAAGAGAAAGAGGAAAGCTGTAGGGAAGGGGAAGGGAATGTGAGTTAAAGAGTGGGCATGGCATCAACAAAAAAATTCAAGTTGTGAGGAGACCTGTGAGCAATTCCATATAACCTAGCATCCAGTTTGAATAGGACAGGGATAAAGATAAAGCTAGAGAGCTAACTATGGGCAAGTCAGATCCAACATCTTAGAGGAGAACTTCTACTTTATTATTTTTCTAAATTAAAATAATCCATAAATTGAAAGATGCACTTCAACTTAGGATAATGGATCTTCAAAGTAGGTATTAACTAGATCGTTATATATTCATGACCATGGCATAATGGTTCTCATGCATAAATTACTTTCTTTCCTCTTTGTCTTTGAATTTCTCCACCATAGTTAACTCTCTCATTTATTTACTTGCAGAAATAATGACTTTCAGGATGGAATAATCTCTCAGAAGTTCAGAATTTAAACACTGAGTTGAAGTTTTTTTGTTATTTTTTTCCCTTCCATCTTAACCAGGACTATACCTAAATATAATCAGGGCTATACCTAAATATATGGCCCCTGTTTTAAAAATTCTATATGCCTGGGAAGGGTAAATTAGAAATTTGAAATTCACATATACATTCTACTGTATATAAAATGGGCTTCCCAGTTGGCTCTAGTGGTAAAGAACCTGTCTGCCAATGGAGGAGACAAAGAGATGCAGATTTGATCACTGTGTCAGGAAGATCCCCTGGAGGAGGAAATGGCAACCCACTCCAGTATTCCTGCCTGGAGAATCCCATGGACAGAAGAGCCTGTCTTGCTACAGTCCATAGGGTCACAAAGAGTAGGAAACAACTGAAACAACTTAACATGCACGCATATGTAAAATAAATAACAGAGAACTATGCCCAATATGTTGTAATAATCTCTAAAGGAAAAGAATCTGAAAAAGTGTGTGTATGTGTGTACACACATGTGTGTACATGCTAAGTCACTTCAGTCATGCCTGACTCTGTGCGACCCTCTGGACTGTAGCCTGCAAGGCTCTTCTGTCCATAGGATTCTCCAGGCAAAAATACTGGAGTGGGTTGCCATGCCCTCATCCAGGACATCTTCCCAACGCAGAAATCAAACCCGCGTCTCCTGCATTGCAAGTGGATTCTTTATTGTCTGAGCCACTAGGGGAGCCCATATATATACATACATATATGTATATATATATATATATATATATATATATATATATATATATATATATATATATACACACACACACACACTGAATATATAAGCATGTGTGTGTATGTATATATACCAAATCACTGTTGCATACCTTAAATTAACACAACATTGTAAATCAACTCTACTTTGATAAAATAGAATGAAAACAAACACAAAAAGTGCATATACCTTTGAAGCCACTCAGTCATTTCTGACTCTGTGACCCCATGAACTGTAACCCAGGCTCCTTCATGGGATTTTCCAGGGAAGAATATGGATTGTCATTTCCTTCTCCAGGGGATCTTCTCAACCTGAGGATCGAACCTGGGTTTCCTGCATTGCCATCAAATTCTTTACCATCTGAGCCACCAGGGAAGCCCCAAATCATATTTAGAGAGCATGAAAAAAAAACAATACCCGAACTCACTTTCCTTCCATTCAGAGTCAGTGAATAGGACAGCAGCCTATCAAGTGAAAGGAGTCAGAAACTGAGATGGGCTTCTCAAGAGTCGCCAGCCTTTATTTACCCATGTTGGGTGTCGGACAGGACACCTGTCTTCAGGGATTTTTTATAGATATGTGTGCCATGAAACTAACAGCAATATGATTTTGGACAGAACAGTTAAATTCTAGAGACTTCAAGTTTTTCCTTAATAAAGTGAAGTAAATATATCTAAAATAGAGCACCAGCCTTTTCAAAAAGGGAATGGCAACTCACTCCAGTATCCTTGCCTGGGAAATCCCATGGACAGAGGACCTTGGCGGGCCCCAATCCATGGGGTCGCAAGAGTCAGGCACGACTTAGGGACTAAACCACCACCGCCAACACCATCCTCTCTAAAACATGTTGGAGTCTATTCAACAGAAAACTGATGAATGTTTTTTTTTCCAAATTTAACATATTTATGCAAGGCATATATTTGAAAATATTTATTTTAACATATATATATATATGCATACTTTATGTCATAATTCTAGTTTACCTATACAAGCTTAAAATACACTATTACAATTATGTTTTTTCTTTGTAATAAACTTTTTATAAATTTTTAAAGGAATAAACTTGCTTTATAATGTTGTGTTAAGTTTTACAGTACAGCAAACGTGAATCAGCTATACATATACATATATTCCCTCTTTTCCAGATTTCCTTCCCATTTAGGTCACGACAGAGCACTGAGTAGAGTTCCCTGAGCTATAGAGAAGGTTCTCATTAGTTATCTACTTTATACATAGTATCAATAGTGTAAATATGTCAATCCCAATTTCCCAGTTCATTCCCCTCCCCCCTTGGTGTCCATACATTTATTCTCTATGTCTGTGTCGCTATTTCTGCTTTGCGAATGGGTTCATATATACCATATTTCTGTATTCCACATATATATTAATATATGATATTTGTTTTTCTCTTTGACTTACCTCATTCAATATGACAGACTCTACGTCTGTCCATATCTTGTCTTTGCAAATGGCACAGTTCCATTCCTTTTTATGGCTGAGTAATATTGTAATTAGTTTAACTGGATCTTAAATGTTAATTGTGGCAGAGTAATATTTAATTATGATATTCCCCCATTAAAAAATCACCATACTTGAGAAATGCTGAATTAACATTGAAGAGAAAGAAATTAAAATCTTCCTTTGGTTTGATCTAATAAGATAAGAAAAGATATGCCTTAACATATACCAGCAAATCATCTTATATTTTTCATGCAAATACTAATCAGGAAAAGATTAAGTTCCATGGCATTTTACACGAACTTTGAAAATGCTGGAAAAATTGAATTTTACTTTTAAACTGAAATGTTCTTAGAAAAAATAAATTCCATTCTTTGTTTATCTTTTATATAAAATAATAAATGAAGACATTTTCCTGATCTCTCCTGTTCATTTTGGCAGGGAGAGAAATTTAAGTTCATCCCCACAAATTTCCTCTGGGACCTAACATATAATTACTGTCAAGATATTTTGATTGTTGACCCTTTAGAAAGATTAAGTGATTCATCTAACATGAAACAATGAGGTCCCTTTGCAGAGCTGAGAATGGAATTCAGATCACTGGGATAATTGTTAAGAAATTGTCTCTATCTTTTATTTTAAAATGCATTTTAGCTTTCCTGCAGAATTTGTCATTGGCCACTTGTTAAATGGGTTTCCCTGGTGGCTCAGCAGTAAAGAAACTTCCTGCCAATGCAGGAGACAGTGCTTCAGGATCCCTGGGTCAGGAATATCCCCTGGAGAAGGAAATATCTAGTATTCTTGCCTCTCCGGTATTCTTGCCTGGGAAATTCCATGGACTGAGGAGCCTGGCGGGCTACCATCCATGGGGACACAAAAGAGTTGGACATGATTAGTGACAGTAAACAGCAAAACTGTAGAATATGGATTCTTTAGCTGATACTTAAATCTACCTCTCAGACTTTTCTAATAGAATGTAAGCTCTCATTCTTTCTTCAGTCTTTCAGAACACGCTTTCATTATAATATTTTCTGAAATTTACACATAGACATTCATTGCTGACCAGATATTACCTGTGTATTACGTGCTATCTATGTCCTAAGATGTAATTTCAGGCTCCTCTTCCATGCATCCTCTACTTCTGTCCCTCTTGGGGGAAAAAAAAAAAAGAAACTGTTAGTCACTCAATGGCATCTGACTCTCTGCGACCCCTTGGACTGTAGTTCACCAGGCTCCCCTGTCCATGGAATTTCCCAGGCAAGAATACTGGAATGGGTTGCCATTCTCTTCTCCAGGGGATCTTCTCGACCCAGGGATCGAACCCAGGTCTTCTGCATTGCAGACAGGTTCTTTATCATCTGAGGCTCTGTCCCTCTTGCTGCTGCTGCTAAGTCGCTTCAGTCATGTCCGACTCTGTGCGACCCGATAGACGGAAGCCCACCAGCATCCACCGTCCCTGGGATTCTCCAGGCAAGAACACTGGAGTGGGTTGCCGTTTCCTTCTCCAGTGCATGAAAGGAAAAAGTGAAAGTGAAGTCGCTCAGTCGTCCGACTCTTCGCGACCCCATGGACTGTAGCCTACCAGGCTCCTCCGTCCATGGGATTTTCCAGGCAAGAGTACTGGAGTGGGGTGCCATTGCCTTCTCCATTGCCCCTCTTACCAAATCCTAATAAAACATGCTGTTAATACATTTAACTATTCCCAAGACTTTGGCCTTGGAGCCTCAGGATGGTCTCTTGTTCACTCTGTGTCATCAGCCCCTGCTTAGTGCTGAACATACGTGCTCAGTTGCATCTGACTCTTTGTGACCCTATGGATTACAGTCCACTAGGCTCCTCTGTCTATGGGATTTTTCAGGCAAGAATACTGTCATGGGTTGTCATTTCCTCCTCCAGGGGATCTTTCTGATCCAGAGATGGAACCCACGTCTCCTGAGTCTCCTGCATTGCAGGCAGATTCTTTACCACTGAGCTTCTGGGGAAGCCCTCTGAACATATACTAGGTGTCGAATAAATGTTTATTGAAAATATGGGAAAATAATGAAAACAGTAAAGCCGTTCACTAAGTGTATTGCTAAGAGACAACAAAAGCTGAAAATATTTTTGAAAATTTTTACTTCTAATCCATGAATATATGCATTTTGTTATATATTCATAGTGCCTATTTTGCTTTCTTTACATATATGGCCGTGAGTGTTGGACTTCCGTGATGACTCAGATGGTAAAGAATTTTCCTGCAATGCAGGAGACCCAGGTTCAATCCCTGGGTTGGGAAGATCCCCTGGAGAAGGGAATGGCTACCCACTCCAAAAGTCTTGTCTGGAGAATTCCATGGACACAGGAGACTGGTGGGTTACAGTCCATGGGGTTATAGAGTCGGACACGAAGAATTATTTATCTGTATAAATTTTAAATGTTAATGGTTGCACTGATTCAGTTAAATAGAGTTTATTTAGACAATTTAACATTGTTTAAATTTTTTCCCAAATATGGACATTATAAACAAAACTGTGACTGACCATGTCTGTGAATGAGTTGTCTTTCTCGGAGAAGTTGGCACACAGTTGGTACTTAATGCATCTGTTGAATGCATTGATGCACGACCAAAACTAATAATTAGTGCTTTCCTTGTTTTGGAATACAGTTTAACTAAAATTATATTGAAACTAGTTAATAAGTATGCCTTAAAGACTCCTGAAAAGTGTTAACTAGATTTTCATGGTATTTGTTAAAACTCAGAGGAACCAGGAAAACAATAAAAAAGATGATTTGATCACAATTTCTGTGATCATATATTTTATCAAAAAGCAAAAAAGAGACCATATATTTTACCCTCTATATATTCAGCCCTCTAGGTGGTCCCTAGTTTAGTTATAATGATCTAGCAGAAGAAGTGTTAAACGTATATGATACCTTTCTATGAGTTCAGTTCAGTTCAGTTGTGTCTGACTCTTGGCGACCCCATGGACTGTAGCACGCCAGGTTTCCCTGTCCATCACCAACTCTCAGAGCTTACTCAAACTCATGTCCATCAAGTTGGTAATGCAATCCAACCATCTCATCCTCTGTCATCACCTTCTCCTCCCACCTTCAATCTTTCCCAGCATCATGGTCTTTTCCAAAGAGTCAGTTCTTCGCATCAGGTGGCCAAAATATTGAAGTTTCAGCTTCAGCATCTGTCCTTCCAATGAATATTCAGGACTGGTTTCCTTTAGGATTGACTGGTTGGATCTCCTTGCAGTCTAAGGGACTCTCAAGAGTCTTCTCCAGCACCACAGTTCAAAAGTATCTCTTTGGTGCTCATGGATAGCTATGGGTTTTTATGGGTAGCTATGAAGTTAATTGATTTTTTCTTCTCTGTATTGGGTTGGTTTGTTAGTAGCTGGTGAAAAGATATTTTCAATATCAATAATATTAACCTCTCATTTGAGAATAGGCACCTTTCTTGACCAATTTAGTGTCTCAGATTAGTGTTTGAAGCATTTAATTGTTTAATTACTCAAATGAAATTTTACTTATTATGCCTGTACTGAATAGGTATTGTGCTTGCTTGGAAGTGTTCATTTGCTCATTCAAACAACATGAGTAGTAGGTACTTTGACTGTTTCTGGACATTTTATTACTTGGAGTTTTTAAAATGCTTTTGCTTCAAAAGGGATTTTCATAGAGTTTAGTGGTTTTCCAGTTAGTGATTATATTTTTAAAAGATATTGGCTATCTCAGTAGAGTTGCAGATGAAATGGGAATGGGATTGACCAGTTCCCATATAATGATGCATACACACACACACACACACACACACACACACACACACACAAAGGAATCTAAACTCAGAAGATAAAAGCACAGAGGGGAGATGATTGAAGTCTAAAACAGTGTGAAGGATGTGCATATAGTAACTTCAGATCTCTTTATTTGATCTCTAATTACTAGAATAAGGGTTCCCTTTCACACTTGAAAGGGGTTATAAACACTTAAAAGCCTTTTCCCAGAAAGATGATGTTGTTAAAAAGAGAGATTCAAGAATAGTTCAGAGAAATTAATTGATGGCGGATGCATGTCAGGCTGTCAGAGGAAGTTAGAGATCTTCACTGTAACATTTTGAGACAACATTTACTGGAATGGTTAAATGATTGAGCCACTCGAGGATGACATTTTTCTCGTACTTTTTACACTTTTACTGGTAATGGGGACATTTAATGTTTCTTGTCAATTTGTTCCAATAATCACATGGCTGCAAATGAGTTGGCACATTGCCAGAGAATCATAATCTTAGTTTTTTTGTTTTTTTTTTTCCTAAATCCTTAGGCAACTTTTAAAGGAGAGCTAAGTTCTTGTATCTTGAAGCTGCAAGGGATCTTCTCTGAGTAAGGGGGGAGGTGGCCTCTGCTCTATGTCATTGGGTGTTTTTGGCAATTGGCACCTCTGATGACTCAGCAGGTAAAGAATCTGCCTGTAGTTCAGGAGACATGGGAGATGCAGGTTCGATTCCTGAGTTGGGAAGATCCCCTGGAGGAGGAAAATGGCCGCCCACTCCAGTATTCTTGCCTGAAAAATCCCGTGGACAGAGAAGCTTGGCAGGCTACAGTACATGGGGTCTTAAAGAGTTGTAGAGGACTTACAGAGCGAGCACTCATGCAAAGGGAGTTGGGTAAAGGCACTGTTGGGACTTTCCTGGTGGTCCAGGGTTAAGGGTCCGTGCTTCCACTGAAGAGGGGGCGGGTTGGATCCCTCATTCTACATGGTTATCTGTTTTCCCTCCAACTTCAGTTGTTACTCAGTTCTTTTACTTTTGTGTTTCAAGATGCTCATAGATACGGAATTTGTATTTTATGCCACATCATTTTTTTGGTATGGCATTTCTACTCTTAGTAGTAACATCCTTAATATATGTATGCGTTTATCACTATGGTAACATTCTATAATGGAGAGCTTGTCATAACTAACTAAACAAGCTTACCTATGTGTGTCTTTTCTTTTCATCTATACTGCATATTCCTCTGTGGAAGAAAATCTCTTTCAGGTCTAACACTGTCTTATCTGAGTAGTTTTGGAGGAAAAATTGACTGTGTGAAGAAACTGAAATCTAGATTTGATTATGTTTCACTTCTGTGACTTCGATTTGGCCATTCATAATTTCAGTGTTTTAGCTTCAGAATCTTTAATATTAAAGTTTTAAATCACATGTTCTCTATGATCCCCTTTCCCCTAAAATTTGATGACTCTATTATTTTCAGGAAATTTATATTACATTATGATCAAGAAGGATAATTCTCGGGGAGGGGAAGTTGTTGGGTAGAGAAAGAAGTGGATTAATTTAGAATGAAAATGTCTCATTGCATAGAAGAATCAATGAACCTTTACAACACTTTCATTTTCAGACTGTTACCCAAGGAATGGCAACCCATTCCAGTGTTCTTGCCTGGAGAATCCCAGGAACAAAGGAGCCTGGTGGGCTACAGTCCATGGGGTCACAAAGAGTCGGACACGACTGAGTGACTAACACACAACACACCCAAGGAATAGAAATTGGAGAATTTGGGGTATAGGATTTTGAAAACCTTAAAAACAGAAAACTTGCATCTCATGAGATCCATTAATTCAAGAGTAGAATTGCCTTCTTCATTATCATTTTGCTATTAGTTGTGGTTATATGAATTAATTAGACTCTAAGTATGTATTTATAGATTAATTTAATTTGTAAATGATTTTAGGGTTGAGAAGATCTTCTGGAGAAGAGAATGGCAACCCACTCCAGTATTCTTGCCTGGAGAATTTCATGGATAGAGGAGTCTGGTGGGCTACAGTCTATGAGTTCACAGAGTCAGACACGACTGAGCTACTAACACTCCCAGTAGTTTAAAAACAAAATGAGAAGTCAAGTTATGTTTTACACAGCTAATATTTTTTAAAAATTTGTTTTGCTGAAGTATAATTGATTTATAATATTGTATTAATTTCTACCATACAGCAAAGTGATTAAGTTATACATACATACATACATTTTTTTCATACTTTTCCGTGATGGTTTATCAAGGATATTGAATATAGTTCCCTGTGTTATACAGTAGGACCTTGTTTATCTATTGTAAATGTAATAGTTTGCATCTGCCAATCCCAAACTCCCAGTCCATTCCTATACTCCCCTCCACCTTCACACAGCTAATATTTAAAAGCAAGCATCCAATGATGCTTGGGTTTTTGTGTTTACTTTTGCTGGTATGTGCATAGTCTGCATCATAGCGGCAACTTTCTTCTGAAAAAAAAATGATGAAGGAAGGCAGTTGGAAGGACCGTTCGATGATGCTACCCATGTTTCTGTGAAGTGCAGGAAGTTTTTGAACTCAGATTCACTCTGGAAGTTCTATTTTTTGTCAAAACGTGTAGAGGAAAATAACTCTCTCCGACAAATTTGGTGAAAAAATAGGATCAATTAATGTGAGTGAAAAAGCTGGCTTAAAACCCCAGCATTTAAAAAGCATCTTGGCATCTGGTCCCATCAGTTCATGGCAGATAGATGGGGAAACAATGGAAACAGTGGCTCATTGGGGGCTTCAAAATCACTGCTGATGGGACCAATAGCTAAAATTTTTGAGAATTTGACACCAGAATCTATGTACTTACTACGTTTCTGTACTGGCATTCCAGAAACTAGCCCCTTGACATCACTGATCCATAAAACTTTATTTTGCCTTTACTGTGTCTCTAATCTACAAAAACTTCGACAAGTTAAATGACTGCATAGAGCCTGAATTTCCTAATCTGTTAGGAGTAATTGCATCTATTTTATGGGTTTTGATAATAATTAAGAAAGTACATAAATCTAAAATGTTTAGTGATGTAACTGGTGTGTATCCTGTAGAATAATTAAGATCATCATCTGGGAACCTAGACAATGTCATTTGCCCTTCAAAAGCAACAGACACAGGGAAATACTGCTAATGGAGGATGAAGGCAAGAACATAAATAGCTGTCACCAGGCATTGATCATAGCAGTGGGGCAAATTTCCACTTATGAATGTAGCTGATTGGTATAATGTGTCTATTTAAATGTAATATCTCTCTTCATCATATATAATATCCCTCTTCATCATATAATATCTCTGTATAAATATAATGTCTCTATTTAAAAGCTGAACTTTTAGAATAGAGGAAAGAGATGCTGATATTATGTAGCAATGATTTAGGTGCTTGATACAAAGGAATTTCTAAAGTACTAGAAATGCATGGATTATTTGGAGACCTATATTGGAAAGGTAGTCAAATGTGAAAAATGAGAGAAGAGAAATTTGCTCTATCTTAAGATAAGAACATTTTCATAGACATTGGGGTTTCTACCAGATCACCACCTGATAATACAACAATTCAGATCATAACTCCTGTATGTTATCTGTAGTTCTGAAATACAGTGCTGTATAAACTAACAGGTAGTATGCTTTCTGACTAATTTCATTGTGCTGGTTCACAACCCATTCAGGCATTGTCAATTGATATACAGCTGTGAAGTAGCCTACAAGTCATTTAAAATTCTGGTGTCCTGAATGAGCAATATTTGATAAGTGAAATCTTCCCAAAAATATTGTTTATCTAGAAATCATATGAGTGTTTCAAGTTACATGTGCACTAAATGTTTACAGAAAGTAAGCAAATTCATTTTGAAATCTGAAGTCATCTGACTCCTCAGGCTGTCCTTGGTATTACATAATTGGAGACGATTTACCATGTTCATTTTCTGTATCACTTCTTGATATTGTGAATACACCTTTAATCCACAATAGTCAATGATGTTCATTATTAGAAAATCCAGGTGTGACAAGATTCCGTATCTTGACATAGAGTCAGGGCTTTCATAGCCTGTTGAACTCAAAAACAAACAAAACAAGTATCTTGAAAAGACTTAATCTCTTTCTCTCTTCTTTTTTTGGCTGCCAAAAGCAGTGAATAACACTTACAGTCCACTGAGAGTCACTAGTTAAAATTATTGGGATTTTTCAACTTAAATATTTTGTTGACTATCTCAGAAATACAAATATTTGGGACATTTTCATAAGTAATGGGGTTATTCAAAAATTAGTGATGTTTTTCCTCATTAAGTCTATGAATAACAGATTTGAAACATTAATAACTT
Source organism: Okapia johnstoni (assembly GCA_024291935.2). NCBI lineage: Eukaryota > Metazoa > Chordata > Mammalia > Artiodactyla > Giraffidae > Okapia > Okapia johnstoni. Next base: position 58,381,565 of record CM044322.1, read on the forward strand.
AAGCTCTTGATAAGACAGAAAAAAGTGAATTATAATGTGTTTTTATGAATCACATTAAATTTCAGAAAAATAGGGTAGAAATCCAGGTAACACTTAGAAGGAAAAAAAGAATTTGTTACATAAAGACCAGAAGTCCTTGGGTCTCTACATACCTTGATATATAGCCCACTGAATATGTTCAGACTTAAGTGAAGAAATAAGTTGTTAACTTTTAAAATTGACATGAGGAATGAAATTAGGGGTAATCTTTGAAACCTAGAGAAAAGGAATTTAACATTTACCACATTCTTCCCTTAGAGTAAAAAGGTAAAGAATCAAACACACATCTATTACAGAGAACATCTTTCTTTACAATGATGCACATCATTAATTAGGGAGATACTAACTTCAGGATGGAAGTTAATTAACTGTGAGATCAATATCTAATGCAGATTTCATTTTTTACATCTCTCCTTCAGCACAAAACCAATAAAAGCAGTTATCAGTTTAGTTCAGTTCAGTCGCTCAGTTGTGTCACAGTTATGTTTTTGAGTAGAACTTATCAGACCAGAACCTCAAAATGAGTAGCTCCTGAGGCTCTCATCAAGAAGGAAAATATTGTGAGCTAGTAAAACTTTGGGCATTCAGTAATAGCAAAGGAAAGCTAAGAAGGTTGTATGATCAGTCGAGTTAATGAGTAATAGTCATATTATATCCTTGAAAAATGTGTCACAAATAAGTTTATTCAATATTTCATCATAGTGTTTGTATATGGATAGATTTGCAATCAAGTTGATTCTGTTCATGTTATTGTCAGGATTCCCTTTCCAAGTGTATAGATTACACCTTCCTCTCAAGGATTCTCACATTTAAAAAGAGTGCTTCAAGGTCCTTGAGGAGATTCTCAATTTCTGGTGGAGAAAGATTTGATTCAGTCTTGGGGCTGCATCAGAGGGAGTTGGAATATCCTTTGTACAATACTTTTTAACCTACTTGGCAGAAGTTTTAGTTATGAGAGCTTTATTCTAAAGACAAAGATATCAGAGAAGTATCTGTTTATTTTCATCATTCAATACCCGTGTCCAAAGTGTCTATTAAAGAATATTAATGTTAGAGGCCTAACATTAACCATCTTGAAACCTTGCTTGAAATCCAAGAGCAGAATGTACTTGAAGTCATTCACTTGCCCTATTTCTCTTTCTCTGTGAACCAAAGTCTTGGCATACTTCCCTCTAAGCCCAGTGTCTGTATTTTCCTAATGACTTTTCTTTGTTCCAAGCTAATTGCTTTAGACTGCTCTGTTATATTTTGCCTTTTTATGGCCCTCTTGATATAGACCTGAGTTAATGCATGGAAGACACTTAACAGACTGTCACATGGTAAGCACTTAATACAGGTAAACTACTAGATAACAAAGATGGCTATTGTTATTGTTTAAAAATTTTTCACTGACTACTTTTTAAGTCTCTATGTAAGATGGGATATATAACACAGGATATATGGAGAAATAGGGCTGAATCTTAGAAAGGCATGCCAAAATTTAAACACATATGGGAAATCTGAGATGATGATGAGTGCAGCAAGGTTTGAATCTTCCAGAATCCCCCCTAAAAATAGAGCACAAAGATAGCAAAACCAATCACTCATGACACCAATTTAAACAAAGCTGGTCTGGACTTCCCAGGTGGTGCAGTGGATAAGAATCTGCCTGCCAGTAGAGGGAACATGGGTTCAATCCTTGGTCCAGGAAGATCCCACATGCTGCAGAGCAGCTATTTCTGTGCACCACAATGATCAAGCCCACGCTCTGGAGATCTGTGAACTGCAACTACTGAAGCCCACATGCCTAGAGCCCATGCTCACAACAAGAGAAGCCACTACAGTGAGAAGCCCGAGCTCTGCAACTAGAGAAAGACTGTGCAAAAGCAGTGAAGACCTAGTGCAACTAAAAAGCAAACAAACAAAAAACCCCAAACCAACCAAACAAACAAAACAAAAAACTAGTTTGCAAACGCATTTGCAGAGACAATCCCATGAAGATTGGGGTGATTGTTAAATATTGAATGTAGAGCTTAGACTCAATGGTGATTTGATGGAAATACTGCAGTACATAAAGGCTCTATTCTCTTACAAACTAACTTGAGTTGGGGTGGGGAGGGGGATAAGACATATTCATAAAAGGCAGAATAAGCTTGTTTATTGCCTTATAAGTATATTCTAGATACTAAACAAAGATATATAATAAAATATGATCTATTTTTTCACAAAGAGTTTTGAATTAATAGATATAGGAAAGAAATACTATTAAACCCCCAAATTCAGTTGTCGTTGTTCAGTTGCTCAGTCATGTCCGACTCTTTGCGACCCCATGGACTGCAGCATGCCAGGCTTCCTTGGTCATCACCAACTCCTGGAGTTTACTCAAACTCATGTCCATCGAGTCGGTGATGCCATCCAGCCATCTCGTCCTCTGTCGTCCCTTCTCCTCATGCCTTCAGTCTTTCCCAGCATCGGGGTCTTTTCCAATGAGTAAATGTTAAAGAGCTTATTGGCTTGATTTAATTATTGATTCATCAGTTGGGCCGCATCTCATCTGGCAGTTAGAAAGGCACCCCTGGAGCTGTACGAAATAGCAGAATTTTGCAGGTAGCAGAAGGAGGGGACAAGAAAAGAGTGAGTTGCCTCATCTTTCTTTGGGGGATGGATAGGTCTGTCAGGTAGGTTACTTCACTAATGCTGGCCAGGAAATTTTAGAAAACCACTTACAATTACATTTATGGGGAAGGTTGAAACTACAATTAGTTTGGGGGTTGAGTCTCAGTTTGATGATGTAGGGTTAGTCCAAGTGATTCCATTGTGGGCCTGTTGTCTCTCGTTTTTTTTTTGTTTGTTTGTTTTTTTAAAGCAGTACCATCGGCTGATAAACTCACAAAAACAGTCAAGTGAACATCACAAACCTTTTGGCAAAAGAACACATATAATCTCACCTTGAAATAGGCATATTGAAGGAGTTGAGGTTGTATATATTCTTTCTTCAAAAGGTTTGTGTAGCTCTTTCAATCATTACTTCAATAACTAATTATGAAGTTTTAATTATGTACCAAGCACATCTGTGGGTACCTGGTACAGTAACTTGCAAAACCAAACAGAAGAAACCAGTAATAAGAAGTCACCTTGTTCCAATAACCTTGGAATATATAGGAGAATAGATACTGTGGTCATTAATCAAATAAACTTGCAAATAAATTTTACTACTTCTGTGATAGATGGAGAGGTATATTATGCTATGGGAATAAATAATAGGTGGGCTGTGTGTGTGCTCAGTAGCTTTAGTCGTGTCTGACTCTTTGTGACCCAGTGGACTGTAGCCCACCATGTCCTCTGTCCATGGGATTCTCCAAGCAAGAATACTGGAATGGGTTGCAGTGTTCTCCTGCAGGGGATCTTCCCTACTCAGGGATCAAACCCTCATCTCCTGTGGCTCCTACATTGCAGACAGATTCTTTACCACTGAGCCACCAGGGAAGCCCCAGGAGAAATCCAGTACTCTGATGGGTGTAGATGAAAGAGGGTGGGACAGGAGAAAAGATGACATAGTGGCATAACTACATATTGTCCGAACTGGATCACTTTTGAGAGGGAGGTACCGCTGATGGTGACCCCAGCACAACAGGTGGCCGTGGGACTCTGAGTCACCCAGATTGTAGGCTGCGCTGAGAAGTCTGTGTGTGGAGTGTGATGGGATTGTTGGAAAGGCTTCTAAGCAGAGGCTAACCTGTGGCTGCCTCTGTGGAAGGTGGATTCGAACAAAGCAGATATGCATGCATAGACACAGCATATGAGCTCACTCATTTCTCAGAAGGAAGCTGAAGAGCAGCTTCTGTTGCTATTATTTTTCCTTTGTTAGGTTGCTGGATTTCTCCTTGTTACAACTGGAGAACCTGGCCTCAAATCATCTTAGAAGTTGCCTTTCAAAGACTGGAGTTGAGAAACGCCTGCTACTTCCCATGCTTATCACTGAAGTACTTCGAGAGAAAGTTAGGATGCACAAAAGATGATTATGTTTAGAATTACTAAAGCATGATCAGTCCATTTGTCCATATATATATATATATATATATATTTTGTCCATATATATATGGATATATGCATAATTGTTGTTATTGTTCAGTCAATGAGTTGTATACAACTCTTTGTGACCCCATGGGCTGCAGCTCTCCAGGCTCCTCTGTCCTCCACTGTCTCCCTGTCTCCCAGCGTTTGCTCAAATTCATGTCCACTGAGTCGATAATGCCATCTAACCATCTCATCCTAGGTTTCCCCCTTCTCCTTTTGCCTTCAGTCTTTCCTCGCATCATGGTCTTTTCTACTGAGTCAGCTCTTCACATCAGGTGGCCAAAGTATTGGAGCTTCAGCTTCAGTATCAGTCCTTCAATGAATATTCATGGTTGATTTCCTGTAGGTTGACTGGTTTGATCTTCTTGATACATATATGTATGTATATATTCACTTGTTACATAGTCAACGGAGTGTACTAAAAATCATTAGCAATCCTACTCAGTGAGCTAACCATCCTATGGAGAGGTATCCTAGTATTCAGCAATACTGGTGGGTCTGATTTCTTTCTTCAAAAGAAATTTTCATTGTTTAAGTTTAAATAATAAACATGTTACTTAAATAAATAACTGGAAGTATAGAATAGTTTTTTATTTTAAATGAGACAAACAACATTAAGACCAGATGCTGAATTTTTAACACCTAGCTGAAATGTAGCTGTCTATAATGTTGTATCTTGCTTTTCCCAACTCAGTATTATATCATTAGGAAGGTTAACAGATGTAGCACATAAAAATACAAGATGCTCTATTAAATTCCAAAGGAAAAGCAAATATATATATGTGTATACATATTTTTGTTGTTGTTTAAGCCACTGAATTGTGTCCGATTCTTTGTGAATGATGGACTGTAGCCCGCCAGGCTTCTCTGTCCTTGGGATTTCTCAGGCAAGAATACTGGGGTAGGTTGCCATCTCTTCTGTATATATATATAATATATATATGTATATGTATATTTATATTGGTATAAAGATATACCAAATATTGCATGGCACATACTTTTATTTAAAAAAGTTGCTTATCTAGAATTCAAATTTAACTTGATACACTATTTTATATGGCAGTGTTAATTAAAAGCATTTTCATTGTAATCTTTGTAAACAATTGTAAATAACATTGTGCTGAACACTTTAATTTAGGAGCAATATTCTATTTTTATAGTATATATCCTTTGATAGCTGTCCAGAAGTAAACTTCTTAGGTTAGATTAAATATATATCTATCTTCAAGTTTATTTTATTAAATTATTAGAGAACCCAGTTACCTTAGGGACTTCCCTGTAGCTCAGATGGTAAAGAATCTGCCTGCAGTGCAGGAGACTCGGGTTCAATCCCTGGGTCAGGAAGATCCTCTGGAGAAGAGAATGGTAACCTACCCCAGTATTCTTGCATCAGAATCCCATGGACAGAGGACACTGGCAGGCTGCAGTCCTTGGGATTGCAGAGTTGGATACAACTGAGTGACTAACACTACTACTACTACCAGTTACCTTTCTTTTTTTGTTTGATTTTTTATTTAACTAGTTCAAGAGTTGAATTTGTAGCTGCACTGCTTAGCTTACATTTTTTCCCCTTTAAAGTATCATAATTAAGATTATCTTTGAAGAATTTATCCTCATTGGATGGTAATCCAGTTCTTTATAAAAATTTACTTCAAATCTTAGATATTTCAATGATGGGATTTCTGGACATGTTGGATATTTATTTCTGTAGCTTCCCTGTGTTCTACTCCTGTGCTCAGTTTATCAGCAAACAGTCTGTGATATATCATTTCAGCCTCCCTTTCCTTCTTGTTCTTCCCCTTTAGAGCCTGTATATTCTGTCCTTGTATTTTAAAAATATTATTTATTTATCTATTTGGCTGCACTGGGTCTTAGTTGGAGTATGCAGAATCCAAACCTAACTTTTAGTTGCAGCATGTGGGATCTAGTTCCTTAACCAGGAATCAAACCCAGCCCCCCCTGCACTGGAAGCATGGAGTCTTGGCCACTAGACCATCAGGGAAGTCCCCTGGCCATTGTATTTTACCTTCTGCATTTACTAACTCCCTGTTTGATAAATGCCTATTCAGTTGGTGTCTTTGAGACTTTCACATTTACTAGCTGGGTGCCTCAGCTCACCAAAGCTGAAGTTACCTACCAACTCTGAGCTTTGGTTTCTTTGTCTTTAATAATTAAGTGAAAAGGTTTATGTTATATAGAATGAGAACTATTTGGGGAAAGCATTTAACATGTTAGACACACAGTAAGTGCTGCGTTCTTGAGAACTGACTGCTACTGAGAAGGATGAACTGACTAGGGCAGAGGTCTCTAAGACTCATCACTTGCCTTGCCTGGGCATGCAAGCCTTGATCATCATCTAGGGTCCACCCACACAGATTCAGGTTATCCCTAGTTATGCTTCTTATCAGCCACTGGAAAGATGAACTGATAATGATTAGACTTTGGAATGTCAGTGATTCCATCCTGCATACACGCTGGTACAGTGAAGAAACTGCCTGCTTATATGCAGGACATGTGGATCATGGGGTATAAGTGAACACACGGGGGTGGGGTGGGGAAGGGAATACATTGTTGTGATGCAGTTAGAGCCTTTAGGCTTGGCTTCCTCTTTATAGCGTCATCAGATTGGCCTCATTTTCACTGATCCACTCATACTTCTATCCATTAATTATTACTCAATATATATTTAACCCCTCCCAGAGTTTAGTGCCAAAGAGTGTTCATGAACCTTTCAATCAGAAAATGAGCTCTGTCACTTTACATGTCCCCTGCAGCCCTAGAAGTAAGTGAAGGATTGCGGTGTGGAACATCTCTTTGTCGGCATGCTAAGTCGCTTCAGTCATGTAACTCTTTGTGACCTCATGGACTGTAGCCCACCAGGCTCCTCTGTCCGTGGGATTTTCCAGGCAAGAACACTGGAGTGGGTTGACATTTAAACGTTCTTTTCTGTTAATGTTGAAACTCTTAAAATATTTACTTCTTAAAATTACTTTTGATTAGTGTTTTAGGTATAGATTCCAAGTAAGCCAGTGAAATAGATCAGCTATTGCTTGAAAAGATATAACTGCCTCTGATTATTCCGTTTCTTAGTGGATGAAAAATGCAGTTCAACCGCAGGCAGTACTCTCTCTCTCTCTCTCTCTCTCTCTCTCTCTCTCTCTCTCTCTCTCTCTCTCTCTCTCTCTCTCGGGAGCTTTCTTCCTTCTATTCTTAGAATGATTTGCTCCTATCTGCCCAGATTTCTGGTTAATTCACTGCTGTTCAAAGGCTTTATCACTGGGTGGCACCCTGCCACCTTCTTTGGATTTTCTTTTCTTCCTTTACTCTGGCTTCTGCACTGTAACTGTGGTGGTCAAAAGTCGAGGTCTGGACCCAGATACTCATGTTTGAAATCCAGGCTTTGAAATTTATTGGGCTTTGTGACAGTCGAGAACCTAGAGAATATCTCTTCATCAAAATGAAGATAACAGTGGTAACTACTTTTTCAGATTCTTGTGAAAATTTAAGGAAAAAAAATATAAAGGCACTTATGTCTGGCAATTAATAAACACCCAGTTAATCTATCTCTTATTTTTTATGTTACCTTTTCAGGATCATACCATGGGGCCTGGGCATAAAAACATGTGAGTAGGTCACAAAAGTTAAGAAACAGACAAAAGCCAGATCACACACACACAGGTGATAATAGAGGTTAGAACCAGCACCATGGGGACAATGAAGTGGAGTGTTTATAGCAGACTTGGATGGTGGTCCAGTAATAACTATTTCCCAGCAATTTATTGAGAGCTTTAAAGTGTTTGGGTTTGTTCTTTACAATAATTCCTCAAGTGTGTTTCACAACTGCTATATGAAGTAAATATTTTATGCCCATTTTCCAGATAAGGAAATTAAACCCTATAGAAGTTAGGTAATTTTCATAAGGTCATTCACCCTGCAAGTGGAAGACCACAAATTTGCATCCAAGATGGTTTTCTTCCAAAACTCTTTTGCTTGTGTGTTTTCTGCTCTGCCTAAATATGAAAGTGAAAGTGTTAGTCGCTCAGTTGTGTCTGACTGGTTATGACCCCATGGACTATAGCCCACCAGGCTCCTCTGACCATGGAATTCTCCAGCCAAGACTATTGGAGTGGATAGCCTTCCCCTTTTCCAGGGGATCTTCCCAACCCAGGAATCGAACCTGTGTCTCCTGCATTACCGGCAAATTCTTTACCATCTGAGCAATCAGGAAAGCCCATGCCTATATGTGTGTGTGTGTATATATATATATATATATATATATATATATATATATTTACCTCCACTGTTACTGGTTGCAATTTTAATACCTACCTCTCAGTATTGTACCTGTATTCTAGAAGGGATTGGATTGCCTGTGATACCTAATAAGAAAATCATAAACATGACTGCAGATTGAGCCTCTTCTTAGATTGTGAGGTAACTACTGGGCCGACAGAGTTGCTAGTCCTTCACTTAGCTTCTTAAAATTTCTGCAACATTCCCATTCCCTCTATCAGGCACATCAGCATTTCCTCTGCTGCCTGTGCTGATAAAGCCCCTTGAACACAGGTACCACATAGAAATCACTTGGTGCCATGTTCACGAGGGTGCTCGGCAGAGGATGGAGGTCTAGATGGGAGGGATGGTGTCCTGATGACCACTCTACTATCCGACAGGTCAAGGGGACAGCACATGAAGCCAGCTTTCCCCCTATAATGTGTGGAGCAAGCTAGGTTTCCCAAGAACTTGTTACTGAGAGAAGTGAGTTTACATTTATTAAAAAATTGTTTTCCATCATGGTCCATCATAGGACATTGAATATAGTTCTCTGAGCTAAGCAGTAGGACTATGTTGTTTATCCATTCTATATGTAATTGTTTGTGTATGCTAACCCCAAACTCCCAATCCACCCACATCCAACACCCTCCGCCTTGGGAACCACAAGTCGGTCCTCTGTGTCTGTGAGTCTGTTTCATAGATAAGTTCATTTCTCTCACATTTCAGATTCCACATGTCCATGAGGTCATAGCATATTTGTCTTTCTCTTTCTGGCTTATTGCACCGAGTATGATCTATAGGTCCATCCATGTTTCTACAAACAGCATTATTTAGTTCTTTTTAATGGCTGAATAGTATTCCATATGTATGTACCACATATTCATTATCCATTCATGCATCGATGGACATTTAGTTTGTTTACATGTCTTGACTGTTGTGAATAGAGCTGCTATCAACTGAAAGAAGTGAGTTTAAATTTCAGTGAAAACACTAGGTAACCAAATTGTTGTTATGTGTTACATAAGATATATACCTGAGGACATAAAATAAACCAGGGAATGTAAGAGGTGGAAAAGAAGTTGCAAGAAAATTTGAACAGCATACCCATTGAGAATTATAAGCATTTTCTTTCAATGAGCTTCCCTGGTTGCTAGATGGTAGAGAATCTCCTGGCAATGTGGGAGACCCAGGTTCGATCCCTGGGTTGGGAGGATCCCCTGGAGAAGGGAATGGCTTACTCTCTCCAGTATTCTTGCCTGAATAATTGCATGGACAGAGGTGCCTAGCAAGCTATGGTCCATGGGGTCAGAAAGAGTCGAGCATGATTGAGCAATTAACACTTTCACATCACCTTTCAGTATCATCCCTAAGGTGGAATATTACCCAAATATTTTCTTTACTGTTTTTCAGGACAACTATGAAAACTTCAGTGGTATAGAATACAAAGGTAGTGACTCTACATGGCACAATTCTAAGTGTCCCAAAAGTCCTCCCTTTATGTCAGAGTGTATTAAATACATGCACACACACAACTGTCCACAGGCACACCACACTTCACAATTTCCAAACAAACACGAACACTTGCTTCTCCCCCCAGTGAGGGGATGGACAGATGGAGGAGCAGAAAGGGACTGTGGAGCCAGGGGTTGAGGGTGAACTTTTTTTAAAACTGAAATTTTTGGTTGAGACTTCTGTAGAGACTCGGTGTTTTTGACTTTCATGCATTTAGATTCAGAGATGACTGGAAAGACCTCACACGTGAAACTGCTATTTGTCAAATATTCTTCTGTGTGAATGTGCTTCTCATCATTTCCAGAGCGCTGGTTTTGATAGACAAACCGTGCATACTGCGGGCCTGAGGCTAACGTGGAAATGAGACTCAGGACAGACAGAGGAGCTGCCGGGGTGTCCAGACACTCAGCCAGCAGGGTGATTGGTCCTGGGGTCAGTGCTGCGTGAAGACCTGTGGACACCACTGTGAGCTGTCTGCAGAGAGAACACAAGGTTATACGGAGAACACTGCTGCTAAAGAGGCTTTTCTCCTACTCATATCAATGTGATGCTTGAACAGTCACTTTTTCATTATAAAACTGGAATTTATGGGCCACCAATAATTACATGAGACATTCCAGACCCCAAATCTAGGCAACCATCAATTTTGAGTCCCAAATTCTTCAATCCAATCCAAGGCTTAATATTTTTTTTTTATATTTAAAAATAGTAGGTTTATGTTAGTTTGTCTTTTAACTCTTTTATTTTGGTAAATGGAGCAGGATTTGAGTAGAGGGAGTTGATGAAGAAATGCCAAAGTGTTTTGGGAAATTGAAAACAAAAGGAGATTATTGATGCAATAGACTGACCTGTTTTAGTGTTTAGAGTGGATTAGGAGGGCTTCCCTCCATGACTTAGCTGGTAAAGAACCCTCCTGCCAATGAGTAGATGCAAGAGACGTGGGTTCAATCTCTCAGGAAGATCCCCTGGAGAAGGAAATGGCAGCCCAGGCCAGTATTCTTGCCTGGAAAATCCCACTGACAGAGATGCTTGGAGGGCTACAGTCCACAGGGCTGCAGAGTCGAACACGACTGAGCATGCACACATGCAACACTTTATCACTGTGTCTTAGGGGTGACTGTATCTGGATGTGTATGAGGATTTTAGTTAAGAATCTCCTGATTAAGAAACACTGTCTTCTCTTCTTTCCTTTCTTTGGTTACATAGGCTGCAGCCTGAGTTGCAGTCTGTCATTCTCCCTAATGTTTTAGATGTTTTTTTTCCTAAGGAGCAGTAGAAAGGAAGATACTTCTTTGAAGATCCATTAGCTTTAAACTTACTTCCTCTTATCCATTTGATAAAGCCAGCATCTGTTAACCCAGAGAGCATTCCTGGAAGGGCTGTTTGTTCACTCGTACTTCTGTCTGTGGAAGTGACTTATGAGACAGGTGGGGACCAAGTTTGTTTGAAAGTGTTTCATGTTGGGCTGTGCTGACTGATTCAGCGTGAATCAGTGTAAGGTCATTTTTCAGTTCATGTTAAAGAATTTTTACTGTAGCAGAAGGGAAAAAAAATATACTAAACCTGAAATCTGTGAAATTATGGTTAGTTTTGTAAAGGTTGGGAATACTCTTATCCAATATTATGGATAAAATGTTTGGTGGAAAGTCAGTACAGAAAAACATGAGTGATTATACACTAAATATGGTAAAATGTGGATAGTTTTTCTTTTTTTGATGTTTCAGATAAAACTCTGTCTTCATTCTTTGTAATTGTAACATTACTCTCTCTCCACACCACAATAGTCTGGGTAAATCAAATTTATCATCTAACTTTGTTTACATTATATGAGATGGCAATTCAAGATAAAAATTTAGAGAAGGGATATCTTGCTTCAAATGACATCAAGCTAATGGTACCTAAGTTATCTGATTGATTGATTCATTTATTTAGCAAGTGCATATTTATTGAGGACTTATTCTATGCCAGGTTCTGTTCTGGATTTGATGATCTTAAAAACAAAATAGGCAAGAATTTCCTCCTCAGGGGATCTTCTACTTTAGCAGGAGAGACAGACAATAAACAAAATAAGTATATAGCTCCCAAATTCCCATTAAAATACAATGAAACCAGCAAAAAACAATGAAGGCTCATAACGTAGAACATGAAGACTACAAGGGAACCAGTTTCAGAAGAAATTTCATTAATTTTAAGTTTGATAGAAAGAGAAAAAGGCTTGTTAACTAATGCTTTACCTCATGAAATAGCAAGCTTGACTGCTTATAGGCAGAAGAGAGATGCCTGCCTCTGAAAAGATGTTCAACATTGCTAATCATTAGGAAAATGCAAAGAAAAACCATCGTGAGATATTATCTCACACCTGTCAGAATGACTGTCATTAAAAAGAGCACAGGTAACAATGGTAAGGATGTGGAAATGTGTGCTATCAGTGGAAATGTACATTGGTTCAGCCACTGTAGAAAACAGTATGGAGGTCTCTCAGAAAGCTAAAAATAGAACTACTATAAGACCTAGCAATTCCACTCCTGAGTATATATCTGGAAAAACTGAAACTCTAATTCAAAACAATACATGCCCCAGATGTTCATAGAAGCATTATTTACAGTTGTCAAGGTATGGAAGCAACCTAAGTGTCCATCAACAGATAAATGGATAAAGAAGATGCAATATATATTATTATTCTACACACACTTTGGACTATTATTTAGCCATAAAAAAAGAATGAAATGCTGCCCTTTGCAAAATCATGCATGGACTTGGATGGTATTAAGCGAAGTGAAGTTAATTAAAGAAAGACAAACACTGTATGATATCATTTATATGTGAAATCTAAAAAATACAGCAAACTAATGAATATAACGAAAAAAGAAGCAGACTTATAGAGAACAAACTAATGGTTACCAGAGGGAAAGGGAAGGGGGAAGGGGCAAGATAGGTGTAGGGTAAGAGGTACAAACTATTAGGTATTAGGTATACAGTTGTTTCAAAGATATATTGTATGGCACAAGGCCAATAATGTGTAATACCTACAAATGGAATATAACCTTTAAAATTGTGAATTACTATATTGTACATTTGTAACTTACATAATATTGTACAGCAACTACCCTTCAATTAAAAAAAGCATTTCCTGCCTCTTCCATACTGTTCATCCCTTGGCCTAAAGACTCTCTGATCTACTAACCAATGGTTGGTACAGGTGTCTTCTTGTTACCTAGAAAATGTGTCCGTAAAATTCAGCTTCCATCCAGTGAGTGTCATTACTCTAGAGTAAATTGTCATGCAGAATGAAGATATGGAATGCATTTTATTAGTAACTTGGAAAACTGTAGAGTGAAAAAAATTCGCACAAAACTGTATGTTAAAATAATGTTAATAGCGTTTGTGATGGAAGCAAAACCACAAATCTATAAATACTCCTCTCTTTATTCCTCCTCATCTTCAAACGAAAAAGAATCCTTTGTTCCCCTGTTATTATTGGCCATGTTTGTGTGTGTTGATTTGGAAAATAATTGATTATGAAAAGAGAATACTAAAGTATATTATAGGTTAATAAGTTATAAGCAAGAGAGTGGCTTAAACGGTATTTCTGTCTCATATCACAGTTTGGCGGTAAGTACTCCAGGCCAGTAGATGCTTTGCCATACTCAACATAAGACTTCTGTCTCAGAATCTCAGGTGGCTGCTACTTTGCACCACACCCAGTCAGAAGAAAGGAAAAGGGGCCAGAAGGGTAGGCACGAATTTGGTTTTAGAGGTATGGTCAGGAAGTAGCATCATCAGTTTTGCTTACACCCTAATGGGTAGAACTTTGTTACCTGTCCACACAAAGCTGCAAAGGATTCTGAGTGTAAACTCTGTGTGGTTATGAACTCAGCTGAAACTTGGGAGGCTCATTATTAAAGAAGTGATGGATACATATCAGGTGACAACTAGCAGTCTATATCTTAATCGACCTTGTGGCCAGTTAATATCCACCTGTCTCTTGCTTGCCATACATAGAACCCACAGAGTCACCTGCATGGATGACAAAGCCACATCTGGTTAATACTTTTATTTATGTCTTTGATACATCTCTTTTATTTTTTATTTTTTTGAGTTCATTTCTTAAGTAAGTTTTATTGGAGTTAGTTGCTTTACAATGTTGTGTTCGTTTCTATTGCATGGCAAAGTGAATCAGTTATATATATATATATTATAATAATATATACATATATATTTATGTATAGCCCTTCATTTTTGGATTTCCTTTCCATTTAGGTCAGCATAGAGCACTGGCTATAGTTCCCTGAGTTATAGAGTAGATTTTCATTATTTATCTATTTTATATATAGTATCAACAGTATATATATGGCAATCTCAACTTCCCAATTCATCTCATTCCCTCTTTACCCCCTTGGTGTCCATACATTTATTTTCTACATCGAGGTCTCTAGCTTTTTTATTTTTTAACTTTGCTGCAGCTCTTTTTTAATTAAAAAAATGAAGCATTTTATATTGGAGTATAGTTGATCTACAATGTTACATTAGTTTCAGGTGGACAGAAAAGTGATTCCGCTATCCATATTAGAGTGCTAGATCTCTGGATGGTGATTGATTCTCTTCAGTATCAGTGTGTGATTCCTGATGTTTTGATGACTTATAAACTAGTGGATAAATTAGCTGTTCCCTTCCTATACACATTGAACTATAACGGAGAAAGAACAATGGAACTTCAGTTAAAAATAGCATTCAGAAAAGAACATGTGAACATGTATATTATCATATGTAAAGTGGAACACCATTCCATGTTCTATGCGTGAGACAAATGGTCAGGGCTGGGGCATTGGGATGACCCAGAGGGATGGGATGGGGAGGGAGGTGGGAGGAGGGTTCAGGATGGGGAACACATATAAACCCATAGCTGATTCATGTCAATGTATGGCAAAAACCACTACAATATTGTAAAGTAATTAGCCCCCAACTAAAATTAAAAAAAATAAATAAATTAAAAAAAATAGCATTCAGAAAAGAGATAAAAGGAAAGGCAGAGCAGTCCTTTGCCCATAGCAATGATGAGAGCCTGGGCAAGTATTGGCACTGCATACTGCATGCTTAGCTCTTGTTCTGCTCTCTGGAGGAGGCCCTTTGTCCATTTCCCTCTATGACCATATGAAGTGTGCACTGGAAAATGTGCCCTCCTTGAGGGCTGCATAGCTTGTACTGTTTGGGGGCAGTGGAGTTGTAGAAGTCAAACAATTACAGGCATTTCAAGCCAGTCTGTTCTTTCCCTGGCAATAAAAAGCCCTCCATTACTTAGCGATGCATTTCAGTTGCTTTCTCGTCAGTTCCATTGAAAAATAGTCATCAGTGCACATTATATCTAGATAATTATTTTGTGTGCATGTTAATATTTAAAAATTTTTATAGCATATAGTCGATTTACAAAGCGTTTGTTTCTGCTGCACACAAAGTGAGTCCATTATTCATATACACATATCCACTCTTTCTTAGATTCTTTTCCAGTATAGGTTATTATAGAATATTGAGAAGAGTTCCAGGTGCTATACAGTAGGTCCTTATTATCTTTTTTTTTCCTATAGTGGACTGTATGTATCAATCCCAATCTCCCAATGTATCCCTCCCACATATCAATTATTTAACACTGCAATTGTCATTAGTTGAGTTATCTAGTAGTCTAATCATCTCATAGTTGAATTGTTAGACTTGTGATATGTTATCGAATTGTATTTTTATTGTTTGAAAAAGTGATTTGAGTAATGTGTTATCCTTGATGAATAAGATCCTTGTTCTTTCTTTCCCAGCTTTATTGAGATATAATTGACACATGATATTGTGTAAAGTGAAGGTGTACACACATTGATTTGAAATGATTATATTATATTGTGAAATTATATATTGTGAAATGATTATCACAGTCATGTTGGTTAGAGGTTAACACCTATATCACCTCTTTAATGACCATTTCTTTTTTGTGATGAGAACATGTAAGGTTTACTCTCCTAGCAACTTTCTAGTATAAAATACAGTGTTGTGAAGTATAATCACCATGCCGTCCACCACATCCCCAGACCTTGTTCACCTTATAATTGGAAGTTTGTTCCCTTTGCCAGCATCTCCCTGTCCCCCTCGATACAGTTCTCAAACCTGAAGTCTCTCATTTATTGGTCTTTACGCTCAGTTTCTCCATCTCTCCAACACCTTAGTATGGTATCCTTTGGTCCATGTGGGAAACTAGGCTTGGTCTGGTGTGGTTGGCTTTGTTGGCAGACAGTCAGCTTCCCCACATTATCACAACTGACTTCTGACACATAATAACTTGTGTTTCCTCTGCCAAGCCAGTGCCATAGATTTTAGGGTTTTGTGAGAGCAATAGACCACTTCTAGTATGAATTTCTGTATTAGGTAGAATAGAGTGTAGTTTTTTTTAATAATATAGTGACCTTAAGTATAACAACTTAAGGTAGATTTTTTTTTCCTGGCTCAAATAAATATTCCAGAAGGAGGTAATCCAGAGTTCTTAGAGCAGTTTTTCCATCTTCAACGTTATTTTTGTGGATCATTGTGTTTGAACCAGTTCTCAGTGACTCTTAGACAGGAGTAGGGCGGGGAGGCAAAGGCTAGAGGAAGAAGATGTACTTGTTCTTTTTTAGGGATATGACTTAGAAGAGGCTCTTCTGAGCTTTTCTTAGGGTAAGATCAGGGTCTCTCTGTGCTGTGCTATTGAAAAGCAATCATACAGACACCCTTATTGATCTTAAAAATAATGCTCACCTCACCAAATATTAGAGGGACAACTGTGTGGAAGGAGCCTGTGCTAGGTATTGTAAACAAGAGACAATAAAATGCCACCCTGCAGGGGCAAAAAGAAGCACTTTTGCTTCCATCACAGTAGTCACATGACCCCACACAACTGCAGTTCAGTTCAGTTCAGTTCAGTTCAGACACTCAGTCGTGTCTGACTCCTTGCGACCCCATGAACTGCAGCACACCAGGATTCCCTGTCCATCATCAACTCCCAGAGTTTACTCAAACTCATGTCCATTGAGTCAGTGATGCCATCCAACCATCTCATCTTCTGTCATCCCCTTCTCCACCTGCCTTCAGTCTTTCCCAGGATCAAGTCAATTCTTTGCATCAGGTGGCCAAAGTACTGGAGTTTCAGCTTCAGCATCAGTCCTTCCAGTGAATATTCAGGACTGATTTCCTTTAGGATGGACTGGTTGGATCTCCCTGCAGTCCAAGGGACTCTCGAGAGTCTTCTCCAACACCACAGTTCAAAAGCATCAATTCTTTGGCACTCAGCTTTCTTTATAGTCCAACTCTCACATCCATACATGACTACTGGAAACATCATAGCTTTGATTAGATGGACCTTTGTTTGCAAAGTAATATCTCTTCTTTTTAACATGCTGTCTAGGTTGGTCATAACTTTTCTTAGAGCAGCAAGCGTCTTTTAATTTCATGGCCACAGTCACTATCTGCAGTGATTTTGGAGCCCCCCCAAAATAAAGTCTGCCACTGTTTCCATTGTTTCCCCATCTATTTGCCATGAAGTGATGGGACCCAGTGCCATAATCTTAGTTTTCTGAATGTTGAGCTTTAAGCCAACTTTTTCACTCTCCTCTTTTACTTTCATCAAGAGGCTCTTTAGTTCTTCATTTTCTGCCATTAAGGGTGGTGTCATCTGCATATCTGAGGTTATTGATATTTCTCCCGGCAGTCTTGATTCCAGTTTGTGCTTCATCCAGCCCAGCATTTCTCATGATGTACTCTGCATATAAGTTAAATAAGCAGGGTGACAATATATAGCCTTGATGTACTCCTTTCCTGATTTGGACCCAGTTTGTTTTTCCATGTCCAGTTCTAACTGTTGCTTCCTGAGCTGCACACAGATTTCTCAAGAGGCAGGTCAGGTGGTCTGGTATTCCCATCTCTTGAAGAATTTTCCAGTTTATTGTAATCCACACAGTCAAAGACTTTGGCATAGTCAATAAAAGAGAAGTAGATGTTTTTCTGGAATTCTCTTGCTTTTTCAATGATCCAACGAATGTTGGCAATTTGATCTCTGGTTCCTCTGCTTTTTCTAAATCCAGCTTGAACGTCTGCAAGTTCACAGTTCACGTACTGTTGAAGCCTGGCTACCCAATTGTAAGGAGCATGTCAAATGAAATCTTTAGGCAGATGGTCATCTGACCAGCTAAAATATGGGAATTCTGTTACTAAAGAATGTGGAGGCGAAGTTGGTGGAAATCCGGACGATAGAAAGTCATCATAAAGAACAATATTGAGTTACTGTGAATAGAAATCACATAAAATATTAATAGTTTTTCCCTGTGGTGGGGAAACCTTGTGTAATTCTCATTTTATATGATTCATCTGGACTTTATCCATTTATATATTTTGTCATCTTTCCGTTTTTTAGATGTTTTACAGTGATCCTCTATCACTTGCATAATCCAAGACGATTTTAAGAATTCAGTAAGTTAAATCCCACAACTCTGCATTTTGAGAGATGCTATAATAAAAGTTGTCTGAAGATTTAGTGCATAAGATAATCTTCAGAGATTTCTGGAAGAGATATTCTGGCAAAGAGAAAGGCAGAAATCGAGATCTGAGCAAAGAAAGATTTTGTTTGCCAGCGATGAAGTTTCTTTCTGAGTCTTGAGAAATGAGACAGATTAAAGAAGAGTTGAATTTAGGGAGGGAGAGAGAGATTGAATATCAGCTAAGCTTAGTGATCTGGAAAAAGGGTTATTGCTTGCTTCCCATGTTAATAGTTTTAATAATACTATTACTATATCATGTTAAATAAATATATACTGTTAAAATAGTAAGACATAGGTTATTGGTTGGCCAAAAAGTTCTTTTGGATTTTCCTGTGACAACATCTTATATCCAGAAATCATGCTAAAAGGAGATGATTTCAGTTTAGCCATGCTCCAGGAATATCAGGAAATTTGTGTAAAATAATAATAATATAGGTCCCGGGCTTCCCTCTGGCTCAGAGGGTCAAGTATCTGCCTGAAGTTCAGGAGATCCATGTTCAGTCTCTGGATCGGGAAAATCCCCTGGAGAAGGGAATGGCAACCCACTCCAGTATTCTTGCTTGGAGAATCTCATGGACAGAGGAGGCTTGGGTGCTGAGTCCATGGGGTTGCAAAGAGTCAGACACGACTGAGCAACTAACACTTTTCTTGATTTGAAATTGTAAAAAAAAAAGTCAATTACAGTGACAAGAAGGAAAACCCAGTAGGTTCACAGGGAAATATATTTTGGGTTTAAATGGTTGAAAAATTTGTATTTATATGTAGACTGTTGCTGCTGCTGCTAAGTCGCTTCAGTCGTTTCCGACTCTGTGCGACCCCATAGATGGCAGCTCACCAGGCTCCCCCATCCCTGGGATTCTCCAGGCAAGAATACTGGAGTGGGTTGTCATTTCTTTCTCCAGTGCATGAAAGTGAAAAGTGAAAGTGAAGTTGCTCGGTCGTGTCTGACTCGTAGCGACCCCATGGACTGCAGCCTACCAGGCTCCTCCATCCATGGGATTTTCCAGGCAAGAGTACTGGAGTGGGATGCCATTGCCTTCTCTGATATGTAGACTATAGAGTGTTATTAAAACAAGCATTCGGATGGTGCCAGATCCTACAAAATGCTATCTAGGCATTGTGTGGTTTATCTCTTCCTGTAGACATCTTTTGGCAGTATTAACCCCCTAACAGAAAACAAATAGTGGTTTAAAAAGAAATATTTTTGACCTTGATGTTTAAAGGCTAAATATTCTTTTTTGGTAGCTGGCAGTGGGAATTTGTTCTTACTATGTTAAACAATTTGGGTAAAAATCAATGTGGAATGGCTTCTGGGAGTTAGGGCATCAAATGTAGGGGAGACCTGAGTGGTCATGCTGCATGTACAGCAGTGCTAGGGCAGCCCTGCATGTCTCTGGAATGGGGATGCATGGACCCAGCTTCTATTATGTGGCCTTTAATGTGTCTGAGATCCTGTTTTCTCAGTCTTTTTTCTCTCTTTTTCAAGACTCACATATCAAAGAAAAAGAACATGATTTTCCTGGCTTGGACCAGGCATCTACTCCTGGATGAATCAGCTATGCTGTGATCAGAGGGGAGGGGCCGCTGGCACCAACAGGCCTTGTGTATCAGAGCCTCCCCAGAGAAGGGGGTTCACTGGAAGAGATACAGTGGTGTGTTAGTTCCAGCATATAATGAAGAGGAGGCTAATGCTGTTCATTCTATGAATTGTTTCCTGTTAATACTATTTGCAAAATAACTAGGAACAGTTGCTAAATGCTCTAAAAGAAAGCATATACATTGCTAGCAAATCATTACCAGAACATTCTTCTCTGATGTTTTTCTTATGCTCTTTGCTCAAGTTTCTGACTTGAGCCTCATCCAATTAATTTAGTTTGTTACACTGTTCTGATGGCTGGGAGAAGGGGACAGAAAAGAAAGAGATAGAAGAATGTTTGTAAATTTAAGTATTTTCATATTTAATCAAGAAAGGATTCTTTTTAATGAATAGACAAAACCACCAAAATTAGAAGGTTTATTACAACATAATTCCTTGCATGTGTCTTGAGTAAGAATGAATGAGTTTTCGTCTGGTATGTGTATAAGCCAGTTGTAGCATTTTAGAATGTCACTTATGAAATAGAAAATTTCCATTTATATAAAATCTTTATATCCTGCTGAAGAAACTTGAAAATGTCAATTTCATGCAGTACATCTGGAGAAAATCTGTCTAGGGCATAACACCTTCACTGTTACACAGTGATTATAACTTATCTGTGTAAATAGTGACTAAAACTTTGTGGAGATGCACTATCTGTTGGGACAGTAGGTGCTACTGTATGTAGTAGTAGACAGTAGGTACAGTGTAGGGTTATAGAGTTTCTGGATCATAGGTCCGTTTAGATTGATGAATTTCCATAGTAATGCTGATTGAAGGGTCCAAGGAATTACATTTTTAGTAACAAGATTTTTTAGAAGACATTAACATGATGTAGTATGTTCAAACATCATTTTCATGAACTGTTCCTTCTTCTACAACGTACTTTGGTCACAGGACGGTGTAATGCATTAACCATAGTAACCTCAATAAATATTTGCTGAAGGAAGTATAAACAGAAGACAACAGAAAAAGAAAAATTTAGAAGGGATAGTTACTAGGTAATCGTCTATCTCCCAAGTGAAATTTTAGTGCTACAGCGATGTCAGGAAGATAAGAAGGTTGAAGTGTGTCCAGTAAGAATAGATCATTTCATCATTTTTAACAATATATAAATGTATATGATCATGCAAAAAAAAAAAAAAAAACAAAGACCTTATGGGCTAGGTGGTTGGATCAAGCGATCAGGCAGCAGGTAACTTTACTTCATTTGTGAAGTAAAGTTTGTTGTTTTTGTTTTGAATGCAATAATTAAGACCTGGGTAGAAGCACAATTTTGGGCTTCCTGAGTGGCTCAGTGGTAAAGAATCCAACAGGAGACCTGGGTTTGATCCCTGGGTCTGGAAGATCCCCTGGAGATGGAAACGGCAATCCACTCCAGTATTCTTGCCTGGGAAATCTCAGGGACAGAGGAACCTGGCAGGCTACAGACCATGGGGTCACAAAGAGTCAGATACCCCTGAGACCTAAACAAAAGTAAAACAATTTAGCTTTAGTGATGACAACTGTCCTCTTGCCTGGATTGATTTGGGAATGTTTCCAAACATGGTAGTTATCTTGCTAATAAGAAACAGCAGTGTTAACGTTCATATTTTTTCAAAGTATATACATATATAGGGATGTACATATGTCAAACATTTCTTTGGATTGACAAGAAAGTAAATATCAGAAGATATTGTAAGTCACTTTATAAGCATTTCAAAAAGTCTGGCAAGCTCTAGTGTTAAATTTATAAATTTATTAATAGGTATGTCAATTTTAATTTTGAATATACATATGTATTTTTTTTTTCTTACCTAAATAGAGAACTGAATGCTCTCTGCTCCGTGTTCTGCTCTTTGGGAGAATTATGAATGATATAAAAGAAGATAGTATCTTTATTAAAACATATCTGAAAATAAAGTTTCAGGGTAATAAAATTGTTATTGTTATTTAAGCTAAATAACTCTCAGGAAAAGAGACTTATTTAGCTTTTAGGAAAAGCAGTGGGTAGAGATTAAGTGGCTTCCCCATCACTCCAGAATATCAAACAGTAGAGCAAGCCTTTGACTGTAGGGTTCTCTGGCTCTGAAACCTATCATCTGACCCTCCACTGAATTTATTCCTAAGGGTAAGGGAAGTTCCTGTTATGTTCAGCCCCTATCACAGCTTTTGCCCCTTAATCAGTAGTCATAAAATAAAGAATGATAGAATAAACAGCATAAGTGCTAATTTTGGTTTAAATAATCTGACTGAAACAAACTTACACAATATCCAAAGCGAAGTTTAGAAATAACCCTGGTTTGAAGTTCGGTTGATTGATGCAGATAAAATTGGGGTAGCAGGTAGAGGAGAGAGAAATAAGCTTGCTTTCTGAGTAAGGTAAAAATAGTGAGAATGGACTATCTGTCATCCTCTTCCCCATGAGATTCTCTGTTTTCAGGATTGCTCTCTTCCAAGTTTCTAGAATTATCACAGATTTGAAGAATAGAAGACTTAACAAGTTTCTGTTCTACATTTAGAAACATAGGGTCCAGTTACTCTTATTTGATGTTTACAGATTCAGGTACCTAGTAATAGATGCCGCTCATATATCCATGTACTTCTTTTTGTGTATATATTTATTTCTCCTGATTATAAGCTCTGTGCATGGTGCTTTCAGAAGCCTTGGTGATACAGAGAGACAAAGGAGAGTCACTCCAAGTCATTCACAGGGGCTTCCCTGGTGGCTCAGCGGTAAAGAATCCACATACAATGCAGGGGATGTGGGTTCCATCCCTGGGTCAGGAAAATTCCCTGGAGGAGGAAACAGGAATCCACTCCAGTATTCTTGCTGGGCATATCCCATGGACAGAGGAGCTTGTGGGGCCATAGTCCATGGGGTCATAAAGAGTAAGACATGACTGAACGACTGAGCGCACACACACACAAGGCCATTCACAGAGCAGAGTTGATTGGATGGTCATGGCAGTATCAGTTGTATAGTCTTATTCACAAATGGCTTGATTTATCAATATCTGATAAACTGCAACCGTCAACTACTGCTTTATATGTGAATGCTAGAGATTTTGGTTAGGCAGAAAGGTAGGTTGGGGATTATGCTGTGAAGTTTTTATGATGATGAGTTTATATTTTACCTGTTTGAGAGCAAGAGCCAATGAATGCTTTAGAGAAAGGAGGGATTTGTTTAAAATAGACTTTTAGGTAACATTGGCTCTAACAGAAATTAGGAGGCTGGGGTAGAACCAGGTAGGAGGAGTACAAGAGCAGAGTCTCTTGAAATAACCCTGATGCAGGAAGTAAGGACCTTCTAAAGGAGAATCAGTAGAACTTGGTTAGTAATCAAATTGTGGGATAAAGAGAAAAATGAGTCAAGTGTGTCTCTAGTTATTTTATTGTCTGATTATGTAGAAAATGATCAACTTAGAAAAGAAATTTGAAAACAGCAGTTAATGTTCTTTCAAAAGGCTCAAGTTTGATTATTAAATTTTTGTGACACTGAAGAATATACCATTCATCCATCTCTAGATGTATGTATGCATATATCTACTATGAATAGGAAAAAAGACATCACCTTATAAAACAAAGTTCTTGGTGGATTTCCAGAGGAATGTATGGAGAAGAATTATGAGGCTGGATCCAGGATTCATAGGGAAGATCACATGACTAGCAATGTCTGCCATGTTGAAAAGGTGGGGGATGACAGCATTCTCGTCATTTTCTGTCTACCCTTGTAGAGATGAAGCTTCGATCACGAGAGTAAATAATAGAAAATACAGCCATCCCCATGTGCCCTGTTTCTTTCACATTGTTCCTTCTCCCAAGTTCTTGACCTGAGTACTTTATTGTCCATGTTGCTCATCCATATATGCTTCAGGTCTTTTCCAAATTCCCTTTCTTGAATTTCTATTTAAGCCCTCTAGTATCCCAGTTCCTTACATACCGGGTTGGCCAGAAAGTTCATTCGGGTTTTTCCATGCAGTCTTGTGAAAAACTGAAATGAACTTTTCGGCCCATTCAATGAACTTTTTTCATCCCTTCTCTGAGAGCTCTAGTCCTTTCCTTAAAATCCTTTCCCATAGGAGGAGATGCCTAACCACCAGCACTGATCCCTCCAAATTACCTTCTGTCTGCTTACTTCCATTTTGAACATCTTGAATATATGTTTTATGTGCCCATTGCAACACCTTGCTATTTTACCTTGTTCTACCCCATTTTCAACGGTTTGGATAAAATCGGCATTGGCTGTGTTTTGAGGCACCGTGTACACATTCATTATTGGCATTCGCAGCCAGGGCATCTCACTCCTTGCCTTTCCCAGTCACAGTGCTGGTGTCACATGCTCCCTACCCATAATTTCTCTTATAGTAATTTGGCTCCGTCCTGTGAAATCTGAGATCCAGTAATAACTTTTTGTGAAAAACAAGTATTAACAACTGTTGAACAACTCCTGCTCTAATGTTTAACCAAATAAGATGTTTTATTAGGAGCTGTATCTTTATAGTTTCTTTTTAACAGCTGTAATAAACTCTTTCAAAGCAATATGCTTCAAGAGATCAAAGAGCTGTGCTCAATTAGAGTCATTCCTTATTAACCATAGTCGGAAAAGGAACAGGAAATATATCAAAGTGTGTCCGATATGTCCTTTAGCAGACTGAGTGAGTATTGTGTCACTGTGATATGTAGCTTTAAGCCAAATTAAAAGCCCTGTAAAGCACAGAAGCTCCCTGGGCAATGACAGTAGACCTTCCATGGAGATCACACCTCAGTTTCTGATGTCAGTGCCACCTAAACACCACCTCTGAGCCCTTCCGAAGCATCCAGAGATCAAAGACAAAGAGCACACCAATAAAGTCCGAGGATGCAGCCTGTTTTCCATCACGGAAGAGATGTGCAGCCCAAGTGGACTGTACCGATTTCAGCTTGAACAAAATAACAGCAGGTTTCTAAGGAGCTGTCGTATATTAGATGAAGTGAGGTTATCAAATGCTGTAAGGGCAGAAAATGACTTAAACTAGGATTTGCTGAAAAACAACCTCATATCCTGTGGACTGGTATGAAACCATAGCAGCAGAGCAGTGCTTAATGGGTCGAGTTAATCTCTTTAAAAAGGCTCAAAAAGCCACCTCAATTGTGCCACCATTCTCTCTTCATCGTGGGTTCAAATGCCCAGTCATCTTTGACTGTTTGAACTCTTTCATGAGGTCTGTCTAGGTCTCACATCTATTGATTGCTTCTCCTTCTACGTCCAGACCTCTCATTCTATCTATGTACCTGTCCTGTTTCTCACAAGAGCTCTGTGAATTCATTTTGTCATGATTGATGGTGAAAGGTTTGAGTGTTAGTTAAGTAACTTTCTCAAGGATTATCTGTAATAAGCAGAGCTACTCAGGTTTCTTTTCCTGTGTGAGACATTTCTCAGCTGTTCTGTTCTGTACTGTGATAAACAAAGGTGATGACTTTTTACTCTGAACCACGTCTCTGACTTCATCATTTTCTATTACCACCTCCCTCTCCCATATTCCCATTGATATGACCACCTTGGGGTTTGATTTGATGAAGATAGAAGTCAATTTTACTTGTGGATTCCTAGAAGGGTCTCTGTTCCATGAAATGTCAGCTGTTAGCAAGAGAGTAAAATGGAAATGTCTCCAAATGGAAATATGTCACTTTAACGATAAAAGGATTTTCAGAAGCCTAGGTAGCCTTGGTCCTTTTCCGTATTATAACATTGCTTCCTCTTTCCTGTTAATTCAGTCCTTCCACTTCTGTACTAGGCAGAGAGAGCTTTTATCAAAAAGAGGGATTGGAAACGCTTTTACTATGTTTCAGTATTCTTATCTCCATTTTGTGAGTTCTTCTGATTTTTCACTATCCATCAATTTGCTCTTTAAAAGCTTCCCAGATTGATCTGTATGCCTTTGAAACTTAAACATCACAGAAACCACTTAAATTATTTTCCAGAATGCATCAGAATGACATGGGCCTAACATTTACATAAATCTCATATGACAAAGTATGAGGGAGTGTTCAGATTTTACATTAATCAAGAAAGGAAGTTATAAAATATTGTAATACTAAAAGGATTATAGAGTGCCTTCATATAATCCTTTTCATAGTTACTCATGAACTGAGAATGGCTGTCATGAACACATCTTAAGGATTGATATGCAAACCAGACCAAGGAAGCTAGTGTAAGTTGTCCGAGTGGAAAGGAAATGAACGTCAGAGTAAATGGGCCTGAGATGGAAGATAAAGGTAAGAAGTGTGTAGGCTGGGGCAGGAGTCAGACGTCAGTAGATACTAGCTTCCAGGTTTTAAACAGGTGCTCAGTGTATATGAATCCAACAAATATATATTAAATTGATTGAGTGCACATATATCTCTCTTTAAAGGTGTAACACAAAACTATTTTTTTTTAAATACTTTGAGAACTTAGCAAATCCCATAAAGCGAAGTAAACACTTGAAGCACATTTGTTACTACCTGTATCTTACCTTAGCTTCCATGTGCCTTAAACCAAACCAGCTTCATTCAAACCAGGTTCCTTCTTTCCCAGCCACTGTATCTTGGTCTCACTATTGCCAACTTCACAAACTTCATCCTTACCTCTGCCTAGGCAAGCTTTTTCTTTTCTGTTTTTCAGTTGTGAAAAAGATGTGGGCAGCCCTTTTCTAGAAAGGGGAGTAACCATTTGGAGTTCCCAACCACACGATCTCCCTTATAAATACTTAGTTTTACTGTGGTCACTTAAAAGTAGTCGTTAAGTGTGACCAGGCAAGCACATGTGTGTTCTGAGAACTTTATTCGTGGACACACATTTGATTTACAAGTCATTTTCTTGTGTCTAGAAATTGTCTTCTTTTAATTTTTTTTCTTTTCAGTCACTTAAAGATGTAAATATCATTCTTATTTCACAGACCATATGAAACAGGCAGCTAGCCAAGTTTAATCCACTGATCATAGTTTGCTGATAACTGTTAAAGGGTAAAATTTTTGTTTATTTTGCTTACCTTTATCTCAGTTGAACATCTATGGATGTTGTTGACCAACCTCTAAATACTTGGATTTAAAATACCTATTTCCTGAATTATTCATTTTGACCCATTTATTTGTCTCCACTTGTTCTTGCTTAATGGTTTAATTACCATGTACCATTTTTAACCATTGGTTGTAAAGTCTTAAAGAGAAGACTTATATTTATTTTTTTAACTTTCTAAGACACGTGGCTGTTGACTGAAAAAAACGCACAACCTAAAACTTGAGAATTGTGTTTTATATGGGGGACAAAACTGAGGACTTGAGCCCAGGGTACTGCCTCTCAGATTGCTCCGAGGGACTCTTCTGAGAAAGGAAGGGAGGGGCCATGCCCCATATGACAGGGCAGTGAATAAAGGAGCCCTGTATAAGTGCTAGTTGAGTGAGACAGGAGCGATTTTCAACAGCCCTTCCAAGTAGCGGCAGCAGGTTCCAATACAAGGCTGTCTCACAAGGCCTCACTCTAGAAAGGAGCACTCGTGCCCCATTTATCTTTTTATCAAAACAAAAATAAACTGAATCAATCTCATGAGCGGCCTCTGTGGTCTGATCTGGAGGGAACCAGGAGAAGAAATTACTCTCGGCAGTGCCCCAGATACCATCACTGGTAGTGTATTGGTTCTATTGACCATTGTTGTTTCTTTTTTCCTTTGATCCGCAAAAAGAGGTATTACACAGACTCCGGGGGGACTGATATTTATATATTTTCAAAATTTTGGACATCATTTGATGACAATAGAAGAAAAAACATGGAAATCATGACTCTGAGCTAATGATTTATAACCTTGATTGCACGTTAGAATTATCTGGAGAGTGTTTAAAAAAAAATCCAAGTATTTAGGCTACACCTGTGACAATGAAATTAGAGTTTCTATAAGTGGCCCCCTCTTAGCAGTAATTTTTCCAGCTCCATAGGTGATTCTATTGTATAGTCCAGTTTTAGAACCTCTGCCCTACACTTGCTTGTTAAATGCAATCATTACTCAAGAGAGGTTTACAGATTAATTTTCTCTTATATTAATCTAATGGATTCATCCCATTGACATCAGAAGGGGAAGGATTAAAAAATAAAGTACATATTCTGAGGTTAGTGGTCATTAAAACATGAATGAAATAGAGAAATGGCTGGGAGTGGGTTGGGGGTACATTGAATGTACTTCATATATTTTATTGAATTGTCATTCTTATACATTTTGTTGTTTGAAAATCAAGAACAAATAATATTTGCATAACTGAATAGCCTTCCCATATTGCATTGATTATATTTCTAATTTTTGTAAATTAATGCTTTAGCATCTCCCAAATGGTCAGTGGCTGTATCCTCAGGTTGCTTTGACCTGTAGCACCTGGAATCAAGGTTTCAGTTCCTGGCCCAGAAATTGAGTTAGGGTCGCAGCAGTGAGAGCACCAAATCCTAGCCACTAGACCAGTTACTAGGTCCTGGCCTTCTGGCTTTGCAGAAAAGAATTTCCACGAGGATGGGAAGTAATGAAACAAGTAAAGTGTTTATTTATTAGGAGGAAAAAGAGAGCAGTGTGCGTGGATAGACACATGGGCAGGCTCAGAGAGAGTTGCACGCTTGTGGTAGTTTAAATCACTTTTCTGGCGCATTTCTTCCAGTTTTCCTTTGCCCAGTCGTTTTGATTTGCCTGGTTCACAGTCCACACGTGGTACATCTCAGGGTCCTTTCATTTGTGCACGTGCATCTCTTAGCCAAGACAGATTCTAGGAGGAGCCCTGTGCGTAGTTAGCATCATTACTATGGGGTGGCACCCCTTCCCTTTTTGACCTCCAAGGAGCCTTTTTGCTCTTGTGTAGAAGGTCTGGCAGGGCTCAGCGTCCTGCCTCAATTGTCCTGTTTTCGCTTTGGAGTATAGGTCCACAGAGGACCAACTCCTACTGTTTGCCCTGGGGGTCCATCTGTCTCCTGCCTCAGCCGTAGCCATGTAAATCTCAGCTCACCCCAAAATATCTGGAGCCTTTAGATGGCCCCTAAACATAGGCTTTAACAGTAGTGATGAACATGAACTTTACAGGGTCCCACTATCAAACCTAGCTAGCCACTCCTAAATGTGCCTCGCTGGCCTGGCCCATCGCTTCCCCCAGAAATGACAGTAAAGGTGCTCCCCCCAAGTGTACTTTCTCCCCCTGCCTCATCAGAGACCCTGGGGCTTTGCTTGACTGCCCTGCATGGCTGCTGTATTTTCCCCAAGGAACCATGAAAATAGCAAAACTATAGAACTCTGATTTCTTACTCCTTTTTTTTAAAAAATTATTAATTTTAATTGGAGGATAATTACAATATTGTGATGGTTTTTTACCATATATCAACATGAATCAGCCACATCTCCCCCCATCCTGGACTTCCCTCGCACCACCCTCCCCACCCCATCCCTCTAGTTGTCCCAGAGCAAGTCTCTTTATTTAAAAAAATATATATATATTTATTCATTTTTGGCTGTGCTGGGTCTTTGTTGCTGTGTGGATTTTTCTCTAGGTGCAGCAAATGTCACTCCTCTCTAATTATTGTGTACAGGCTTCTCTTGTTGCCAAGCACAGGCTCTAGAGAACACGGGCTTCAGTAGCTGCAGCGCTTGGCCTCAGTAGTTGTGGTCCCCAGGTTCTAGAGCACTGGTTCAGTAACTAGCACACAAGGTTAGTTGCTCCGAGGCATGTGGGATCTTCCCCGATCAGAGACACTGGCAGGTGGATTTTTTACCAATGAGCCACCAGGAAGCCCTGCGTCTTATTCTTGATCTGTTGCTGGCCCCATCACCTCACTCAAGGTAATATGGTAAACACAGATGGAAGCAGTGAGGTTTGAAAAAATAGTACCCATTCAAACATAAATCCCTTTCCTCCAGAAAATCTTTCAGATTTATGAAAGTTTCTCTCTTCAAAGGGATAACTATGTCCTTGTATTATTACTACTACTATACAGCAAGTCTTTTCTTCTTAGAATAATTAAAAAAATTGTTTTGCCCTGTTAAAAATTGTGTTTCCAGACAGCTAGCATCCACTTATTAAATTCAGATATTCAGGTGAAATTTTACAGTTCACTTCTTACAGGTGAAAACTTCATGTCAGAATGTAGATGGGCTCACAGCTCTAGTTTTCTTTAATAGGAACTGACACACCATTGATTAGAATTTATTGCTATTTTACCTTGATAAATGCTTGAGAGGCTATTTCTTTTGTTGTTTCATTTTGAGTACACTTTCTTTCTGGTTTACTGTGACTTTTTTTTTTCTTGGTAATCTGGATGTTATATATTAGGGGAAACGTTGATCAACCCATCAGTTTTTGAGAGAGAGGTTATGTACAAACACAACAGTTGCCCCAAATTCTTAATAGTTATCTTACAAATGGATCTGTATTTTACATAGAAGTCTAGGGAAT
Source organism: Okapia johnstoni (assembly GCA_024291935.2). Taxonomy (NCBI): domain Eukaryota; kingdom Metazoa; phylum Chordata; class Mammalia; order Artiodactyla; family Giraffidae; genus Okapia; species Okapia johnstoni. Next base: position 58,412,048 of record CM044322.1, read on the forward strand.
TATAATGATGATGAACTTGAATATGCAACCTCTTGTTTCCTTTTTTTTGAGGGGGGGGGAAGCTTTTCAGAATATAATAAAGACAATATATTGCTGCAAGTTGTACCTATTTGGATATTGTGGGATTTTTATTACCACAAATCATATAGTAAGTTGGGGCAATAATAACATTTATTAAATATTTACTATCTACCTGGAATGGTTTTAAAGTCTTGGGATGGTTTAATTCATGGACTCTAAATGCTATATTTTAAAGTGGATAAAATGGAACACTAGAGTTTAATTTTCCAACATCAGCATCTAATTAGAATTTCAGATATTGTAGACAGTGAGACTCCAAGAGCTCAAAGTCCTCAGAGCCACAGAATGCTGCTTCCTTGAGTCATTAACAGTAATTATAATCCCATCATCCAATGTGATAGAACACGCAAAACTCCCTTAATAAAGAGGAAGAATGTTTTAAGTATTTCTGGCCCATCTTATCCAGATTGCCGGGTAGTTGCTGAGATTTCGACTGTGCTGGTGTAGACACAATCAGCATTAAGCATATATATAGACACTGCTTTTTTTTTTTTTAATGTGTTTTCTTATTGTGGTAAAAGTCACATAATATAAAACTATTTTAACTCTGTGTAACTGTACAGTTCAGCGGCACCAGGTACATTCACATTGTTGTGCAATTCTCATTATCATCCATTCTTGAATTTTCAGCTTCCTAAACTGAAACTCTGTCCCCATTAAACAATAAGTTCTCATTTCTCCTTGCCACTCACCTCCCAGCCCTTGGCATCTACCAAGGTACTTTCTGAATCTATGCATTTGACTATTCTAGGTACCTCATATAAGTGCAGTCTAAGGTACAGTCTATTTGTAGGACATAAGATACTGTTTTCTGAATGTGCTGAAGACTTGAATTATTTTGTATAATAATGAGTCACAGAGGCCACAACAAGTAATGGGAAGTTGTATATTACCTTATCAATTCAGAAAAAGATAATGAGTTGAAAGATTGAAGGCAAAAGGAGAAGGGGCAGCAGTGAGTTAGAAGGTTAGCATCACCGACTCAATGAACTGAGTCTGAACAAACTCTGCGAGATAGTGGAGGACAGGGAGCCTGGCGCACTGCAGTCCATGGGGTCACAGAGAGTTGGACACGACTTAGCAGCCCAACAACAACAACATTCAGGATGCTTTGCCTTATCCAGGTAATTGTTAATTTTCTATTTATCCTGACTTGATCAAAAAAGTCTCAGCAGACACTATTGATTTAGGGAAGAGGCAGACTAAGGAAGTTTTCTTTGGAAATACTGAACTTGGAATCTCATACTGGGAAGTTTTGCAGTGTCAATGCAGAACATGGTATTATAAACTGATAGTATCAGAAAGTGCTCTTATTAGGTTATAAGGTAACATTGTAATTTAAAAATATTAGGAAACTATGGTCCATGAGTACATCATGAGAAACGCTGGGCTGGAAGGAACACAAGCTGGAATCAAGATTGCCAGGAGAAATATCAATAACCTCAGATATGCAGATGACACCACCCTTATGGCAGAAAGTGAAGAAGAACTAAAGAGCCTCTTGACGAAAGTGAAAGAGGAGAGTGAAAAAGTTGGCTTAAAGCTCAGCGTTCAGAAAACTAAGATCGTGGCATCTGGTCCCATCACTTCATGGGAAATAGATGGGGAAACAGTGGAAACAGTGTCAAACTTTATTTTTTTGGGCTCCAAAATCACTGCTGATGGTGATTGCAGCCATGAAATTAAAAGATGCTTACTCCTTGGAAGAAAGGTTATGGCCAACCTAGATAGCATATTTAAAAGCAGGGACATTACTTTGCCAACAGAAGTCCGTCTAGTCAAGGCTATGTTTTTTCCAGTGGTCATGTATGGATGTAAGAGTTGGATGGTGAAGAAAGCTGAGCACTGCAGAATTGATGCTTTTGAACTGTGGTGTTGGAGAAAACTCTTGAGAGTCCCTTGGACTGCAAGGAGATCCAATCAATCCATCCTAAAGGAGATCAATCCTGGGTGTTCATTGGAAGGGCTGATGTTGAAGCTGAAACTCCAATACTTTGGCCACCTCATGTGAAGAGTTGACTCATTGGAAAAGACCCTAATGCTGGGTAGGACTGGGGGCAGTAGGAGAAGGGGACGACAGAGGATGAGATAGTTGGATGGCATCACTGACTCGATGGACATGGGTTTGGGTAGACTCCGAGAGTTGGTGATGGACAGGAAGGCCTGGCGTGCTGCAATCCATGGGGTCACAAAGAGTCAGACACGACTGAGTGACTGAACTGAACTGATGGTCCATGAATTAACAGGGACAGGGACAAGGTTAAGAAGTGAGTAGTAAGGATGGGAATTCTACTGAGGTTTGAATTATTTGAATTATGATGCAAGATGTCTTTCTATTCATCAATTATACTAAAAAATGAATTCAAAGGAAAAAAAAGAGTGAAATATGTTAGGAGACACATGAGGAGTAATCATATTTTGTTGTAAGGAACATGAAGAAGAACAGAAACTTTTACTATGGTCACTTTTTGTTAGTTTGTTGTTTTGAAAGCAATGATCGATTTTGAGAGGCTCATCAGCTCCAAGAAATATTAGAAAATTCTCTGCTTTGGCACAGAATGTCTCTTAATTTTGTGTAATTACAATTGGGAAGTTTTTTGTGCAAGATTAACTACTATGTTAATATTAGTGAAATAGTTTGGTTTCTTTGACACTCTAGATTTTCTTTTCAATGTTTGATAAGGAAGATTCAATGTCAATATTCACTTGAAACCATAACTGTATTTCATTTCTTGAAGTATTTGAGCAGATCCAATTACTATGTCATAAACATTTTATGGAATTGAGGCATGACAAGATCTTTCTATTTTTTTATTGGCTGTTAACATTCTTGTCATATTTAATGTTTCACCTGGGAGTTGGTTTTAGTCAGAGTTCACTCTTAGGTGTGTCTGCCTTTCAATCTTGATGCAAACTAATGACTTACTATTATATCAGTCATAAATTAATCTTCAAAAGACATCAGGGACTTTTTAAAATCATGCTTAGGAGTTTTGTTTTTTTTGTTGAGGTAGTTATTAACTGTGCACGTTATTCTGTTGAACTTCATGACTTAAAACATTATCTTAATAATACATGCTATTTTCCTAAAAAAAAGAATGTCTCTTTAACAGTCATTCAGTAATATTCAAGGTATAATCACTTATATAATTGAAGCATCTTTTTTTGTAGGTTAAGTTCCTAAGCTTCAGGGAAACATTTTGAAATTCTCATTGCTCTCAGAGGTACAGACAGCCACAGAGAAATCCCTGCTAAGTGAGAAGTACTGTGTGATATATATCTTTTTCTCCTTCGTAGCACACTTTAAAACATTAAATAAACGTTATTGGTTTATCCTGTGTTTAACTAAAGGAGTTACGTTTCCCCAAGATCCTTGATGTTATACAGTTATGTAGATAAAATAATAAAACTTACTTGGGAATAACATAAACCAGCTTTATTTATTTGAAAAAAGTTCCAAAACAAATATGGCAAAATAGTAACATCTGTTAAATCCAATTGTGGATACTTGGTATCATGATATTCTGTTTATTGGGAAAATAAAAGATCATATAAAATTAAATGAAGATATAGATTTTTAACTTAAATTTCTCCTTTCATATTGATTTTTCTCTGCTTTCTTTAATACTTATGTGTACCATATCTTTTATCACTCTTTCCTAATTATTTCTTGTTAATAATTTCACTTACCTTCCTAAAAGACAGTGGATTTATGCTTCTCAAATATCATATAGTGATTCTTACAATTGGGAATAATTTGTATTTTTATTTTTTTTTTATTTTAATATAGCTGAATACAAATTCAATTCCCAAATACAGTATTTGAAAATTTTATTTCACCACTGAAGATTTTATCTGGAGTCGAATTTTTACATCATATACCTCCTTGAATCTTAAATTACCTATCATATTTAAGACTGCTGTGTTTTCTTACTCATAGTTGTCATCACCTATAATTCATTTTAGTTTATAGATGTACACATAAGCAGGTCTGACTACTGGCAAAAGGTAGAGAAGTTATTGGGATTTGTCTTATTGTTCCTTCCTTATCTTTATAGAATTTTCCCTAAGGGCATTTTCTCAATGCCTCATCTCAGTTGGTTTGCCTTTCATTGCCAGTTGTGATCTGCTTTCATCTGGCTAAGATTTTGCATGGGATCTGTGAAATAACTCTCAAAACCAAAATTCTTTGTTCGTGTATAAACAGACATTATTCTAAGTGCTAGAATTATAACTGAGATGAAGATAAATCCCTGGCCCTAAGGATCTTTCAATACTTTGCTTTTATATTTGTATCAAGGATATATAAGACTGACTCTACCCTCTGCATCCAGGCTGCACCAAGATTATCCCTCCAGGAAACTTGGTTTGTGACTGAAGAACAGCCAGAGCTTAGGAGAGTACTGGGTGACTTGGGGAGTGGGCGATAGTCTCATTCTTGGGAAGGATTGGTTTTGCACAGGTGTATTAATGATCCTAGTTACACTGTGAGTGGAAGTTTAATGGTTAATTAATTTCTGAAAGCACCAGCCACTTATACTCACACCAGCCAGCAGAATTCTGCCCTGACAATTATCCACACGACCTTATGTTGAGATTGTTCCTCTCGTCCAGTTGTTGATCCTTGATGGTCACTCTCGGGCACCCCTTCCCTGAGTTGTTTCCTGGTCACTGAGTCAGGCTCTTCTTCAGTTTCAGAGCTGCTCTCTGACTACCTTCACAAGAGGTTAGGGTTTCCAGTCTCTAAGAACCGGTGCTTCTTGTTCTAATCTCTCTACTCCACATTCTTCTTTAAATCCAGTTTCCATTACCGTATCTGGCCCAGACATAAATGTTTCAAAGAAGTTTTGGTATTGGGTATAAACTTTAAAGAAACAGATTCCACATGTTCCAATATGAAATTACACTTATAAGAAGTTACATAGGATGATCATTGGTTAAATGCATGGCTCCACTAAGAAGTCTAGGGCTTCCCTGATAGCTCATTTGGTAAAGAATCCTCCTGCAATGCAGGAGACCCCAGTTCAATTCCTGGGTTGGGAAGATCTGCTAGAGAAGGAATAGGCTACCCACACCAGTATTCTTGGGCTTCCCTTGTGGCTCAGCTGGTAAAGAATCCGCCCGCAATACAGGACACCTGGGTTCAATCCTTGGGTTGGAAAGAACTCTGGAGAAGGGAAAGGCTACCCACTCCAGTACTCTGGCCTAGAGAATTTCATGGACTGTATAGTCCATGGGGTCACAAAGAGTTGTACATGACTGAGCGACTTTCACATTCACAATAAGAAATCTTTAAGCTTTAGCAAGACTAGCTCCTTTAAGGTATTTTCATAGCAGTTTTTCAAGCCTCAGTATTATGCCTATGAGAAGGATTTGTTCACATAGGCCTTTTGGTATTTCCTTAGATGTATCACAAAGACATTCTATAACTTACAGGGAAGGTAAGTTATGCCTCTACATCTGGTACTGAGCACCTACTATGTGCAAACATTTTGGAAGGCGTACATGCTTAGTTGCTCAATTGTGTCTGACTCTTTGCAACCCCATGGGCTATAGCCCGCCAGGCTCCTCTGTCCATGGGATTCTACAGGCAAGAATACTGGAGTGGATAGCCATTCCTTTCTCAAGGGGATCTTCCTGACCCAGGGTTCAAGTATGTATCTCCTGCATTGGCAGGTGGAGTCTTTACCACTGAGCTACCTTTTGGAGGCATTAGGATGCAGAAGCAAACAAGAGTAGTTGTGGTTCTTGCCTTTATTTCCCAATGTTCAGGTTGACTCCACTGTATATTAGTTCTGAGACCCTGGGAGAAACTACTTAACATATCAGAGTCTCATTCGTTAATAAAGGAAAACAGTGATCTTAATACTTATTCAAACTCACAGGTTGTTCTGTGATTCATCACCTAATTTCTCTGAAGTTACTTTGTAACTATAATGTGATAAACTGTAAGTATTCATATTTTTTAATTGCAGTAAAACACATTCTCAGACAACACTAAGAAATCTACCCAGAAAATTTAAAACTTAACTGCTTAAGACATAGAGACATAGAGAACAGATTTGTAGTGACCAAGGGGGAGGGTGGTGAGGGAGGCAAAGGTTTGGGAGTCTGGGATTAGCAGATGCATACTGATATATATAGGATGAATAAACAACAAGGTCCTACTGTATAGCACAGGGATTATATTTGATATTCTGTGATAAACCATAATGGAAAAGAATATGAAAAAGAATGTATATACATGCAGAATTGAATCACTTCGCTGTATATCAGAACTTAACGCAACATTGTAAATCAATTATACTTCAATAAAATTTAAAAAATATAATAGTAAAAAATAAAACTTAACTGCTTAAAATTGAAACAGAATAGGTAATGAAGAGCCCTTCCTACTTTAACCTGCCTATTTCTAAAATACAGCTCAGGTATCACTGTTATAGAATATTTCTTATTATTGGATGTGGTGGTGGTAGCTTAGTTGCCAAGTCATTCTTGTGACCCTGTGAACTCTAGCCTGCCAGTTCATGGGATTCCCTCTGTCCATGGAATTCTCCAGTCAAGAATACTGGAATGAGTTGCCATTTCCTTCTCCAGGGATTCTTCCCCAACCCAGGGTTTGAACCTGTGTCTCCTGCATTGTAGGTAGATCATTTACCACTGAACCACTAGGGAAGTGTTATTGTATATAAATTATTTATGCGTGCATGCATGCTAAGTTGCTTCAATTGTGTCCAATTCTTTGTGACCCTATGGACTGTAGTCCACCAGGCTCCTCTGTTATATTCCTACCCTAATAATTAAGACTGCACCTCCAGAACTAAATAGACAAAGTCCCAAGACAGAACTCGCAACTCACGGAGACAAAATTATTGGAAATGCTAAAATCATTAAAAGATGTAAGAATTCAGATTTTGTCTAAAGAAACTTTATAAAATGGACCAAAGGTATTTGACAACATTTATGTACCAAGTATTTCAAGGTTTCTGTAGAATGCATGCTTATCCTTCTTTCCATCATAAAAAGTGACAAGTTTTTATTGCCCTAACCCCTTTGTCCAAGGGATGACTTAACATTTATGGCACAGTTTGCCTCTGAGAGTTATCAAGGACACAGGGAGGTGACTAGATAAACACCCAACACAGTTGATGGGGATAACTTTAATTATCTCACTAGGGGGGTTTAAACTACTTAATTGTGGGATTTTTTTTTCTAAGTAAACTTTACATATTAAGATGCCTTGTTGATCTCAAAGGAATTTAAAAATAACTCATAGGAAAGGCACAAACAGTGGCAATTTGGAGATGTAAATCAGATTGCAAAAAACAGATAGGTTTCGTAAATCTGGGAGTATTTTTGGATTCTTGTTTTCTTCATTTTATAAATAACCTGCTGTTGGGATCCAAGGACATTACTGTTCATCCTTGTGTGGGTGGTATAATTGCACAGAATACTTTAAGTGAAAAAATCTTTATATAAATGTTAGGTTGCAATCAAACTTGATGTCACCAATATCATTGGAGTCTGATATACGTGCATTAAATGCCAAAAACAGGATATAATGTTTTCATTCTAAAAATAGCACCAAATAAAGAGAAATAATTAAGCTTCTAATTAAAAGCTCACATACTCCTCACTCTTTGTCTTCTTCCTGGGTTACTAATTCTGGTGATACTTGAAAGTATCAAAGCCTTGAGAAATAAAATTTTGAAGGTTATCCCCTCTTTCCCATTGGGGGTCATAAGATAAATGGGTGCTGTCTGCAATAAATTTTTAGAAAGAATGTTCTTTTTCAGCCTCCAGTATCATCTTTAATACCCTCTAGATTTCACATGCTCTTTGCTTATCTTCCCTTCTCTGTAGTTGAAAATATATTCCCCTTTCTGGAGAAACACCTAATTTTTTAACCTGCTCAAGCCAAAATGTTAAATTTCCTTTACATCATCAATATTTACTGTATGTGCATTTTATTGCCTGATCCTATGGTTGGCACCATAAAAGACACAGAAACAATAGGACAGTTTTTGCCCTGAAAAATTTCTCTGAAGAAAGAAATCCCATCTTGCACTTGTCTAAAGTGGTGTTTAGCTAATATATATTGATTTAACTTGACATGGAAATGAGATGAAGAATATATCAGTGACACTTCTGATGTTGAGTTTTGTGATGAATGTGTTAGAGATTATATTATGTGTTAGAAATTGTTTTGATGAGATTATATCTACATTTTCAGATTTTCTTATTTTTTCTAATACAGCAGTAATGCATATTCTTTCAAGAACCTCTTAAAATTAAAAAGGAGTATAAAAGTGGAAAAAAAGTTTTTCAGTATATAATTATAATAATTGATAGCACCATTTTGATATTTTTTCCTATTTTTTGTGCATGAATTTAAAATATTGTAATTTATTTGTATATGGAATTTTGTTTTTATGTAATATTTTTGCTTTTTCAGTTAACATGCTATGCAAATATTTTTCACATCATTGCCTCTTTTAGTCATCATTTCTTTAATACACTTGGTCCTCACTCTTTTGGGGGAATTTACTAGAGGGTCACTCTAGTAAAGTGACCCTCTAGTACTCCTTGTCCTAAAGAAGATTATAGAAATGGCTAAGATACAGATAATAAATAAACAGTTTCAATTCAGAAGGACAGGTTAAGAGGAAAGTAAGAATATTAAACTATATATAGCCACAAACTGACTCTTGAATGTCACAATATATCTATAGTTGTTCACCATTTTCTATGACATTGTTGTACCTTTGCTGGCCCCTCAGCTATTCTTACACATATGACTTTTACTAACTAATACACACTTTGGAATTACCTCCTCTAGATCCTTACCTTTTCATCTTCTGTTTTATACAGTTTAGCTTCTTAGATGACTGTTTTCTTAGAAATGTTTTGAACTGATTCGATCATTCTGGATATTTATGGACTCTTCAGACTGAAGGAGATTTAAGTCCTAAACATGTTATTGGTGAGCACTTGGATTGACGGTTCAAATTGCTGCAGAACATATCCTTGTGGTTTGTACTGTCATGAGGGAAGAGGGGTCCCTAAACATACAACAGTTACATGAAAGATGTTTTTGTATTCTCACTCTTTTTCTATGAAAACCCTAATCTATTAGGGATTTATCTTTTTATAAGTGAGGAAACTGAGTCGAAAAGTAGGAATAACTTGCATAAGCTTACAAAACTACTCAGTGGAAATGAATAATGAATATTCTGTCTGATTCTTTGACTCTAAGTTGGTATATTTCATACATTCTAAAATTCTTATGAATTATCTCTTGGAATACTGCCTGAAGCTAAGTGTCTCTTTTCTTTTTGAATTCCTGTTTAAACATCACGTTAGGACTTCTCACCATGTAGTCCTTGTCTCTTCCCCTCTGTTTATATTTCTTTTTTATTTCTTTACAATTTATCTTGGTTCATTTCTACTAAAGTGTTTCTAATTAACAACTCTCCTTTTTCCTTTTGCTACCATCTATGTTCAGTATGTTTAATACCTATTGTTGTGCATTTTATTTCTAGAAATCATTTTGTTTCTTTTTCAGATCAGCTGCCCATTTAGAGTTTCCTGTTACCTGTCTATAATTCTGAATGTGTTATTTATTTAAAGAGAATAAGATGATTGTTTGGTAATGTTTGATAGTTCTTATACCTAAGGTTTGTGTGAGTCTGTTTCTGAGTTGCATTTTTGTATTTATTCTTCCTCCTGGTGCCTTGCGCACATGGTTCCCTTTGGTGTGCTAACATTTGCCTTGGGGGAGATGTTTGTGGGAATTCTTCAAAAAGTAAGGGTGTGCGCCCAGACAGAAACCCCCCTAAGGCAGATTCAGAGCTCTTACTTCCCTGGTTCACTTAGCCTTGGGTATCTTAGCTGCATTTCTCTGTAGTACCGTCTACTGGTGCAATTTATCAAGCAAGTTTTTTGTTTGTTATGTTTCCTTTGGTTTTCCATACTGTTTACAGAACCAGTCAAACGTTTGCCAATCCTGTACCAGAATCAGTGGTAGTAGTGTGGAGTACCAGTTCTGGTTCACTTTCTTCTAATGGTGTAGATTTAGAGGAATTCTTTAATAACCTAAATGGGAAAAGAATTTGAAAAAGAAGAAATGTATGTATATTTCTAACTGAATCACTTTGCTGTATACCTGAAACTAACATAACATTGTAAATTAACAAGTGTCCAGTATAAAATAAAAATTTTAAAAGATTTAGAAGAATTTCTACAAATTGTAAGGCAGTGTCCTCTCTATAGCTTTTCACCTAGAGTAGCCCAATGAGGCTGCAGACCAGAGTCCAAATTTGTTAGATTGACAGACAGATACCCTCAAGGTAAAAGCAGTTTTAGCACTCTGATAGCTCCCTGCTGCAGATTTTTTTTTTTTTTTCTCAGAATTTGGCTCAGCAGTATTCCACTATCTTCTCTTCTGTGCTTTAATATTCATGAAAAATATTTATTTATCTTGTATACTAGTTGTTTTTACCTAAACTAGCTCTTCATTCCAGAAAAGAAGCTGTCTTACTCAACTTCAAAGCTGGGACTCATAACTGATCTGCCTCTAGGTTCCAATGAATATTCTATTATTTTCCTTTAATGCTGCATTCCACCCACCATAATTGTTTGATGGTTTTTTTTTTTTTTCAAACCAATAAATCCACATGTCCTTCATATAAGGGCCAGTTAAAAACAATAATCTACAAGAAGTTAGCCTGGATAATGTTTCCTCAAGCATACCTAGTCAAAACCTAATGTTCAAACTCTTTACCATTTGTACAGAAATGGGGTTTCCCACTTGGAAATTTAAGACTGTGATGTGTTCTCAACTTTCAGGGCCTTGCATTCCTTTTAAATCACAAGATACAGGAATTTATTAGAGTTTGATGTGCAAGTGATGGTGTACTTAATATGTTATATGAGTGGTGCAGTGTCCTCTAATGCTCCCTGGACCAACATAAAAACAAATAGTTGCATCTCATTGGAGCTGTTGAAACACAAGAAATTTTAATAAATAAGAATTATGATGCAATAAAATTCATCATTATGTGAGGAATTGGGAGAGCACTAAATGTCTTTGGAAACCCATATTATTCTTTTGCTCTTCCTATTTCTATTCCATTCTACCATTGTAATGAAATCTTTAGGTATTTCTTAGGGGAATTTTAAAATCGAAACTACCCTCACATCCCCTTTTTTCTAAAATGACTCCAGGATTGAATTTTAAGATTATTTTCCTCTTTCAGAATAGGAAACCTACACATTCTATGTGGATTTCACATTTACAGAAATTTATAACTGCTATTCTAGTTCTGATATTTTTTCTTTCTCTGTGTACTCTGTAGCAGTTGCTGCCACTGCACTGTTGATTGGTCCTTGACGATTACCATTTCCATGCACACTGATACTACTTCCAGCTGCTAGAATCTGTGACTCTTTCTGAGGACACTCTTAGCCCTGTGAGCCACCTGTTTACTGATGCAGACTGGAAGTACCAAGGAATTTCTGAAAGCATTTAATGCATTTAAAAGCATTTAAAAGAGGTAACATTTAACCAATGATTGTTAGATGTTGGTGGATAAATGCTTCTGTTCTCTGACTGCTTAGATGGCATAACAGGTTTGCATTCTCCACTCACTCCCAGATTTTATCAGTGTGATTAAGCTGCATTCGTCATGGTGGTAACTTGCTTGATAAAAGACTTATTTTTGGCTTTCTTATCTCCCCTGTCTCACTTTCCTGCTCTCCTCATGAAGATTCCTGGTATCCCTCCAAATAAATGATCTGTACATAAATCCTTGGTGCAAAGTCCAGTTCTAGGGGAAGCCAAATAAAGACCCAATGCTTGTTCCTCCCTCAAAACACATTACCATGGAAAAGGCACCGTTGAACTGAAAAACTGTGTTTTGATGTTAGATTTGTCTTTAGTTTTCCTGAATCATTAGAGAGTTCACAAATACTCAAATTTCAGTTCAGTTCAGTCGCTCAGTCCTCTCCAGCTCTTTGCGACCCCATGGACTGCAGCACACCAGGCTTCCCTGTCCATCATCATCCAAAATCCCTGATTTGCTCAGACTCATGTTCATCATTTCTGTGATGCCATCCAACCATTTCATCCTCTGTCATACCCTACTCCTCCTGCCTTCAATCTTGCCCCACATCAGGGTCTTTTCTAAGAGTCAGCTCTTCCCATCAGGTGGCCAAAGTATTGGAGCTTCAGCCTCAGCATCAGTCTTTCCAATGAATATTCAGGACTGATTTCCGTTAGGATTGACTGGTTTGATCTTCTTGCATTCCAAGGGATTTCAAGAGTCTTCTCCAATACCATAGATCAAAAGCATCAACTCTTTGGCACTCAGCTTTCTTTATGGTCCAACTGTTACATCCATACATGACTACTGGAAAAACCATAGCTTTGACTAGATGGACTTTCGTCTGTAAAGTAATGTCTCTACTTTTTAATATCCTGTCTAGGTTGGTCATAGATTTTCTGCCAAGGAACAAGCGTCTTTTAATTTCATGGCTGCAGTCACCATCTGCAGTGATTTTGGAGTCCAAGAAAATAAAATCTGTCACTGTTTGCATTGTTTACCCATCTGTTTGACATGATGGGACAGGATGCCATGATCTTAGTTTTTGAATGTTGAGTTTTAAGCCAACTTTTTCACTCTCCTCTTTCACTTTCATCAAGAGGCTCTTTAGTTCCTCTTTGCTTTCTGCCATAAGGGTGGTGTCATCTCCATATCTGAAGTTATTAATATTTGTCCCAGCAATCTTGATGCCAGCTTGTGCTTCGTGCAGTCCAGCATTTTGCATGATGTACTCTGAATGACTGATGCTGAAGCTCCAATACTTTGGCCACCTCATGCAAAGAACTGACTTATTTGAAAAGACCCTGATGCTGGAAAAGATTGAAGGCAGGAGGAGAAGGGTATGACAGAGAATGAGATGGTTAGACGGCATCACCGACTCAATGGACGTGAGTTTGAGTAAACTTAGGGAGTTGGTGATGGACAGGGAGGCCTGGCATGCTGCAGTCCATTGGATCTCAAAGAGTTGGACATGACTGAGTTTCTGAACTGACTGACTGACCCTGAATATAAGTTAAATAAGCAGGGTGACAATATACAGTCTTGAGGTACTCCTTTCCCAATTTGGAACCAGTCCATTTTTCCATGTCTTTTTTAACTGTTGCTTCTTGACCTGCATTCTGATATCTTAAGAGGCAGGTAAGGTGGTCTGGTATTCCCATTTCTTGAAGAATTTTTCACAGTTTGTTGTGATCCACAGTCAAAGAATTTGCATAGTCGATGAAGCAGAAGTAGTTGTTTTTCTAGAATTCTCTTGCTTTTTTCTATGATCCAACGGATATTGGCAATTTGATCTCTGGTTCCCCTGCATTTTCTAAATCCAGCTTGAACATCTTGAAGTTATCAGTTCACGTACTACTGAAGCCTAGCTTGGAGAATTTTGAGCGTTATTTGCTAGTGTGTGAGTGATAGTGATAGTTGCTCAGTCATGCCTGACTCTTTGCCACCCCGTGGACTGTAGCCTGCCAGGCTCCTCTGTTCATGAAATTCTGCTAGTGTGTGAGATGAGTGCAATTGTGCAGTAGTTTGAACATTCTATGGCATTGCCTTTCTTTGGGATTGGAATGAAAACTGGTGAAATAGCTCCAGAAAGAATGAAGAGGCTGAACAGAAGCAGAAATGATGCCCAGTTGTGGATGTGACTGGTGATGGTAGTAAAGTTCAATGCTGTAAAGAACAATATTGCATAGGAAACTAGAATGTTAGGTCCATGAATCAAGGTAAATAGGAAGTGGTCACACAGGAGATGGCAAGAGGGAACATCAACATTTTAAGAATCAGTGAACTGAAATGGATTGGAGTGTGCAAATTTAATTCAGATTATCACTATATCTACTACTGAGGGCAAGAATCCCTTAGAAGAAATGGAGTAGCCTTCACAGTTAACAAGAGAGTCTGAAATGCAGTACTTGTGTATAATCTCAAAAATGACAAAATGATCTCTGTTTGTTTCCAAGGCATATAATTCAGTATCACACTAATCCAAGTCTGTGCCCCAACCACTAATGCTGAGGAACCTGAAGTTGCCAAAGAAGCTGAAGTTGAAGAAGCTGAAGGTCCTTCTAGGAGGACATACAAGACCTTCTAGAACTAACACCCCCAAAAGATGTCCTTTTAATTACAGGGGACTGGAATGCAAAAGTAGGAAGTCAAGAGATACCTGGAGTACAGGCTATTTGGCCTTGGAGTACAAAATGAAGCAGGGTAAATGCTAACAAGAGTTTTGCCAAGATAACACAGTAATCATAGCAAACACCCTCTTCCAATAACACAAGCGATGACTCTACACATGGACATCACCAGATGGTCGGTACAGAAATCAGATTGATCATACTCTTTGCAGCCAAAGATGGAGAAACTCTATACAGTCAGCAAAAACAAGACCAGGAGCTGACTATGGCCCAGACCATGAACTCCTTATAGTCAAATTTAGACTTAAGTTTAAGAAAGTAGGGAAAACCACTAGACCATTCAGGTATGACCTAAATCAAAGCTCTTACAATTATTCAGTGGAAGTGACATATAGATTCAAGGGATTAGATCTATAGACAGAGTGCCTGAAGAACTATGGACGTAAGTTTGTAACATTGTACAAGAGGTGGTGGTCAAAACCAGCCCCAAGAAAAAGAAATGGCAAAATGGTTGCCTGAGGAGGCCTTACAAATAGCTAAGAGAAGAAGAGAAGTGAAAGACAAAGGAAACAAGGAAAGATACAAGCATCTGAATGCAAAGTTCCAAAGAATAGCAAGGAGAGATAAGAAAGCCTTCCTAAGTGATCAATGCAAAGAAATAGAGGAAAACAATAGAATGGGAAAGACTAGATATCGATTCAATAAAATTAGAGATACCAACGGAATATTTCATGCAGAGATGGGCACAATAAAGTACAGAAATGGTATGGACCTAACAGAAGCAGAAGAGATTGAGAAGAGGTGGCAAGTATACACAAAAGAACTATATAAAAAAGATCTTCATGACGACCCAG
Organism: Okapia johnstoni; assembly: GCA_024291935.2. Classification (NCBI taxonomy): domain Eukaryota; kingdom Metazoa; phylum Chordata; class Mammalia; order Artiodactyla; family Giraffidae; genus Okapia; species Okapia johnstoni. The sequence continues at coordinate 58,427,216 of CM044322.1, forward strand.
ATAACCACGACGGTGTGATCACTCATGTAGAGTCAGACATCTTGGCGTCCGAAGTCAAGTGGGCCTTAGGAAGCATCACTATGAACAAAGCTAGTGGAGGTGATGAAATTCCACCTGAGTGGTTTCAAATCCTAAAAGATGATGCTGTGAAAGTGCTGCAGTCAATATGCCAGCAAATTTGGAAAACTCAGCAGTGGCCACAGGACTGGAAAAGGTCAGTTTTCATTCCAATCCCAAAGAAAGGCAATGCCAAAGAATATTCAAATGTACATATTGAAATAAGAAATTCTAGTGTAAAATAAACTTACTAAATGCTTGTATTGCTTGTTTAAATTTATAGAGTAGACTGGCAATAGCAGTTGTTAGTAAAATGTAACAGATAATGCTTTGGAAATCATATAAAATATATGTTTCATAAGTATCAATACCTTACAGTATTCATATTTTATTGGTACTATTTTTATAAGAATTTTTCAAGGAAGAAACAGAGGAAACCAATGGTTAAATGGCTTGTCTATGGTTAAGGTTTATCTGTGTTAGAGATGGCCATCAAACTAACCCACCCCAGAGGCTGCAGTTTTAAACTCCGTCTTCTGAATGATTAAAGTACAGTTTTATTTCTGGGCAGGGGTGAAGGTAAACCATCTATGCTTTGAAAGTGTCTATAAATATTCTTTAAGTCTGTGATCAAATAAAAGTGAGTCTAAAAACATACTACTGTTTTCATTGGCAATCTGAAGGAGATGTCAATCATATTAATGTTAAATCAGACCCTTCTCTTGTCTATTTACAAAGGTATAAATGCTAGCAAACTGAACTTGATGCGAGGATTATCCAGCTCTGGCTCTACTCATCTCTGTCTTTAGACTAAGGTATTGCCTTGAAAATATTCCAAGCATTTGATTTAATTGATTAATCAGTACAGCTAAGGGTATTGTTGTTGTTGCTCAGTTGCTAATTTGTCTCCATCTATTTGCAACCTCTGGACTGCAGCATTCCAGGCTCCTCTGTCCTCCAGTATCTCCCAGAGTTTGCTCAAAGTCATGTCCATTGAGTTGGTGATTCTATCCAACCATCTCATCCTCTGCGTCCCCCTTCTCCTTTTGCCTTCAATCTTTCCCAACATCAGGATTTTTTCCAATGAGTTGGCTTTTCATATCAGGTGGCCAAAGTACTGGAGCTATAGCTTTAACATCAGTCCTTCCAGTGAATATTCAGGTTTGATTTCCTTTAGGATTGACTAGTTGGAGCTCTTTGCTGTCCAAGGGACTCTCAAGAGTCTTCTCTAACACTACAGTTCAAAAGCATCAATTCTTCAGTGCTCAGCCTCCTTTATGTTCCAACTCTCACATCCATACATGACTACTGGAAAAACCACAGCTTTGCCTATAGGGCCATTTGTTGGCAAAGTAATGTCTCTGCTTTTTAATATGCTGTCTAGGTTGGTCATATCTTTCCTTCCAAATAGCAAGCATCTTTTAATTTCATGACTGCAGTCTCCCTCCTCAGTGATTTTGGAGCCCAAAGAAGTAAAAGCTGTCACTGCTTCCACATTTCCCCCTTCTATTTGCCATGAAGTGATGGAACAGGATGCCATGATCTTATTTTTTTGAATGTTGAGTTTCATGCCAGCTTTTTCACTGTCCTCTTTCACCCTCATCAAGAGGCTCTTTGGTTCCTCTTCACTTTCTGTCATTAGAATGGTATCATCTGAACATCTGAGATTGTTGATATTTCTCCCAGCAATCTTGATTCCAGCTTGTGCTTCATACAGCCCAGCATTTCACATGATGTACTCTGCATAGAAGTTAAATATATAGGGTGATAGTATACAGACTTGTTGTACTCCTTTCCCAACTTTGAATCTGTCAGCTGTTCCATGTCCCATTTAACTATTACTTCTTTATCTGCACACAGGCTTCTCAGGAGGAAAGTAAGGTGGCCTGGTGCTCCCATCTCTTTAAGAATTTTCCAGTTTGTTGTGATCCACACAGCTAAAGGCTTTCACATAGTCAGTGAAGCAGAAGTAGATATATTTCTGGAATTCCCTTGCTTACTCCATGAGCCAGTGAATGTGATCCATCCAATTTGGTCTCTAGTTTTTCTGTCTCTTTGAAACTCAGTTTGTACATCTTGAAATTATCAGTTCAAGAGCCGCAAGGCCATTAATTATCTACAAAATGCATATATAAGTACTGCCCTTTTTCTTATTCAAAATGGAAATAACTCTCAGTCATTCATGCTGATTCCAGTTCAATGACATCAGTAATATGATTTTGTATGTTTTTCTTTGGGGTCTGGTGGATGTTGCAGCCTTATTTAGTAATGGCATTTTAACTTAAAGATCACAGATATTAAAAGTAAACATATGCATTCCTTTAAGCTTTATGTAGATTTCCCTGGTGGTTCAGTGGTAAAGAATCTGCCTGCAATGCAGGAGACCTGGGTTCCATCCCTGGGTCAGGAAGATCCCCTGGAGGAGGGCATGGCAACCCACTCCAGTGCTCTTGTCTAGTGAATCCCATGGACAGAGGAGTGTGGTGGGCTGCAGTCCATAGGGTCACACAGAGTCGAACATGACTGAAGTGGTTAAGCAGCTGCAGCAGCAAGTTTTATGCATTAGTCTCTTTATGAATATTTGATTCTTATTCTACATGCTATAATGTCATTTATGAGAAATGTATCTTCATTTTTTCACTTCTATTTTTTGCTTTTTTCAGGTATAGTTGATTTACAATATTATGTTAATTTGTGCTATACAGTGAAGTGATTCAGTTATACATATATACATATATATATATATATGTTTCCATATTCTTCTCCATTATGGTTTATCATAGGATATTGAATATAGTTCTTTGGGCTATAGAGTAGAAACTTATTGTTTATCCATTCTATGTATTTAATAGTCTGCATCTGCTAATCCCAAAATCCCACTCTGTCTCTCTTTGTCAACCACCAGTCTTTGTCTGTGGGTCTGGAGAAACATATCTTTATAAACATGACTAATTCTTTAAATACCGTCTGGTTGCTGTTACACATGTAAAGCCCTGCAATTAAGAGACGATCTGACAAAAGAGAATTGAAGTTATCACTTTAAACTATGTATAAAACATCAAAGAATAGAAAACAACATTAAAATGGGAGTTAGAATCTATGAAGGTTTGCTTAGTTAGAATTAAAAAAAAAAAACCTTCTCGTAGAAGAAGTTAGAAGTCACAGAATCTGTGAGATTTTGCTTCCAGATGTTACAAAGGAGTGAAAGGTTATAGTTTGATAGGGTCTTGAGAACTTAGCATTTTCTCTGGGTGAGATGGGGGCCACTGAAGGAAAATGACTAAAAGAATGCTGTGAGCTCACTTGGTTTTTACCAAAATGACTCTGTGTGTTAGGCTGGGGTGTCGACTCCAGGGGACAAGACAGAGTCAGAAGGCCATTTGAGAGACTGTGCAAAAATCCATATACGATATCAGGTTGCTTGGACCGGGAGAACAGCAGTATGGGTGGTGAGAGGAAGTAGATTTCTGGGCATATTTATAGTTAAATCTAGCAGGATTTACTGACAGAGGGGCTACGGGGTGTGGGGTTTTGAAAAAGACGTCAAGGGCAATACCAAGGTTTGGGGCCTGAACAAAGTGGGAGGTGAACCTGTCATAAACAGAGATAAAGACTCCAAGAAAGAGTTAAATTAGGGGCAGCAAGAGAGAGAGAAGCTTAGTGTTTTGACTATGTCGAATTCCAGATGCTTTCTGTAGAGCACTGAGAAACTCTCGAAATTCTAGAAAACGATTTGTTTTCAGAAAATACTCACGAACCAACTCTTGCAGAATATATGATGCCGGTGCCAGTGTTTTTGTTTGTTTGCTTGTTTGTTTTTTAAGCTAACCCCTTTTTGGAGGAAAAGTCCTTCATTTTCCAATAAACTATTTCCTGATTTGTTTTTCATGTTTTTTTTTTTGATGAAGAAGAGTCAGATTAAATATGAACATTCCTCCACTGCCTCTGTGAGATGATGGAATCCATTTTTCCATCAGCCTCTCTAACACCAACAGCAACAACAACAAAGTTGTACTTACTTGAACCCTCTTGGCTGGCATGTATTCTACATCCATCACTTGATCCAGAATCAGTGCTCATGTCTCTAGTCACCTGCTCAGAGAGGCTATCCATTAATTTTTAACAGGTGAAATTTAACTTGTTCGCATTACAAATGAATGAGTGTGGGCTTACATTCCAGTCCCCCCCCACCCCCTTCCTCTCACAGAGAGCTGTCTTGTCATGTTGCAGAAAAAAACAGGCCAAACGAAACTTAAGCTTCTCATTTCTGGCATGCTTAAAGGCCAGCATGTAAATGTGGCCCGTGAGAGAAGCAAAGACAAGCTTACAAACAGATGTTTTCACGGGTAAACCATTGATTTTTAACCTTGAGGAGATAATAAAGCCATGTCAGCATCTATTTATCAGCATGAGAGAGAAGTCGTCTATCACTCCCAGGGGCTTACGTGCTTATAAATGAAGAGAGGTGGCAATGTCAGTGTGACACTTCTAATACTGCAAAGCCTTAGATCTCTTTGAGGTTGGGATCTTGTACTGAGAGACCCAAATAGAAGCAGCATATTTATAGAGTGTCCCTACAGCTCCTACAGCTGACCATAGATCTTTCTATGTTTCCTCACATCATCTTCCAGACTGATAACCAACCGGTGCAACCGGCTTTCAAATCACTGTGCCGGTTGCCAACTTTTCCAAAAGTATTTAAAATGCTTATGTTTTAAAACAGATGTTTGCCCTGCAAAAATATTTTCTTTTATGTTTATCTGGAAATAGGAGTAAACAAACAAAAAACAACAAAGTGAAAGCACCTCTAATTCCACACCCAGAAGAACGTACCATGTGTTATTTGGAAATAATCCTCTAGACAGAGATCCTGGTATGTGTTTGTGCCTTTATGAACATCCTTGAATATATAGATATACATGTTAATTATCATGGAGTTTTATTGATTTTTCCTTAAATTGTTAAAGTAGAGATAGAACTTAAACACAGAAAAGTGTCCATTCCTGTGAGTATACACTCAAGAGATGTCCACTGGTCAGTCCAGCTGTGTATATGGAACATGACAAGGAAAAAGAACTAGTCCAACCCCAGGAACTTGCCTGGACCATCTCCAGTGGCTCCTCACCCTGCAAGGAAAATACTAGCTTAACTTCTGACCTCATAGATGAGTTTTGTTTGCTTTTGAACTTTTTTGAAAAGAGTCATGTTTTGTATTCTCTCTTATGTGTGGCATCGTCCTCCCAACGATATGTCTTAAGTTATTTGTCCCCACTGTTGTGTGTAGTTGTTGCTATTTTTTTTTCTCACTGATGTGTAACAGGGGACTGTAGATATTTTCTTTAAAGGAGCCGATACAAAATATTTTAGTGGGAAAGAATCCACCTGCCAGTGCAGGAGACCCAGGAGACCTAGGTTCAATCCTTAGGTCGGGAAGATCTCCTGGAGGAGGGAATGGCAACCCACTCCAGTATTTTTGCCTGGAGAATCCCATGGACAGAGGAGCCTGGTGGGCTACTTTGTGGGGTTGCAAAGAGTCAGACATGACTGAACACCTGAGCACAAGCATGAGGACACATATACAACTGTGGCGTATTCTCCTCTCTGTGGGTGTTTACCAACCCCTTAAAAATGTAGAGAATATTCTTGGTTTTCAAGCCATACAAAAACAGACTTCATATCAGAACTAACCTGAAGGCCTTAGTTGGTTAGTCCTTGCCACATGGCATTCAATGATACGAATATATCACACTTTAGCTGTTCTACTCTGGATAGACATCTGCTTCTGGTTTTGGCTTTATAAGAATAGTGTAAATATGAACATTCTTATACATGTCTTTGCACATCTGTGGGAGAAGGACATAGAATTTCTAGTCATAATGTATTTGTCTATCCTGTTTAGTGGGTGCTGCCGGATGTTTCCTAAAGTAATTATACCAAGTCATACTTTTACACTGATTCCACATCCTTGCTAATAGTTGAGAATATGTATCATTTTCCTTCTAAATTTTAACCAGTTGAGTATAGGTGTAGTGGTTTTCCATGTGGTTTTAGTATTTATTTCATAATTGACTTATGAAGTGAGTACTCTTTCTTACATCAGTAGTCCATTTTAATTTGTTTTCTATGAATGTCCTGTTCAAAATTTTGCGAATTTTTTTGGGGCATCTGTGTCATTTTACTATTGACTTGCAGGAGTTATTTATATGTTGTAGGTTTATTGGATATATATATATATATATATATATATATATAACAAATATTTTCCCTCATTCCATGGCTAGCCATTTTCTCTTAAGGGTGTCTTTGGATGAACAGAATCTTTACAATTTTAATGCAGTCTTTTAATCAATTTTGCTTACAGTTAGCACTTTTTATCTTCCTGAACAAATCTTTGCTTTTTGTCCCCACTCCCCTCAAAGCTTTGTTGTTTTGCCATTCACCTTTACTTGTAATACATTTAGAGTTGTTTTTCATATATGGTGCAAGCTGTAGGGGGCAAGGAGAGATAAGAAAGCCTTCCTCAGTGATTGGTGCAAAGAGATAGAGTAAAACAATAGAATGGGAAAGACTAGAGATCTCTTCAAGAAAATTAGAGATACCAAGGGAGCATTTCATACAGAGATGGGCACAATAAAGGACAGAAATGGTATGGACCTAACAGAAGCAGAAGATATTAAGAAGAGGTGGCAAGAATACACAGAAGAATTGTACAAAAAAGATCTTCATGACCATATGATGACGATGATGTGATCACTGACCTAGAGCCAGACATCCTGGAATGCAAAGTCAATTGGACCTTAGGAAGCATCATCATGAACAAAGCTAGTGAAGGTGATGGAATTTCAGTTGAGCTATTTCAAATTCTAAAGATGATGCTGTTAGAGTGCTACACTCAATATGCCAACAAATTTGGAAAACTCAGCAGTGGCCACAGTACAGGAAAAGGTCAGTTTTCATTCCAGTCCCAAAGAAAGGCAATGCCAAAGAATGTTCAGACTACAGCAAAATTGTACTCATCTCACACATTAGCAAAGTAATGCTAAAAATTGTACAAGCCAGGCTTCAACAGTACATGAACTGTGAATGTCCAGATGTTCAAGCTGAATTTAGAAAAGGCAGAGGAACTGGAGATCAAATTGCCAACATCCATTCAGTACAGTTCAGTTCAATTGCTCAGTTGTGTCCAACTCTTTGCAACCACATGGACTACAGCACACCAGGCCTCCATGTCCCACCAACTCCAGGAGTTTACTCAAGTTTATGTCCATTGAATGGGTGATGCGTCCAGCCATCTCATCCTCTGTCATCCCCTTCTCCTCCTACCTTCAGTCTTTCCCAGCATCAGGGTCTTTTCAAATGAGTCAGTTCTTCACATCAGGTGACCAAAGTATTGGAGTTTCAGCTTCAGCAGCAGTCCTTCCAATGAATATTCAGGACTGATTTCCTTCAGGATCGACTGGTTTGATCTCCTTGGAATCCAAGGGACTCTCAAGAGTCTTCTTCAACACCACAGTTGGCTGGTGCACCGGAGGAATGGGATGGGGAGGGAGGTGGGAGGGGGGTTCTGAAAGGGGAACATATGTACACCCATGATGGACTCATGTCAATGTATGGCAAAACAAGTACAATATTGTAAAGTTAAAAAATAGATAAATAAACTAATTTAAAATAACAAACAATCAAAAAAGGGAATATCCACTCAAAAAAAAAAAAAAGCATCAGTTCTTCGGGGCTCAGCTTTCTTTATAGTCCAACTCTCACATCCATACATGACTACTGGAAATACCATAGCCTTGACTAGACGGAACTTTGTTGGCAAAGTAATGTCTCTCCTTTTTAGTATGCCATCTAGGTGGTCATAACTTTTCTTCTAAGGAGTAAGCATCTTTTAATTTCATGGCTGAAGTTACCATCTGCAGTGATTTCTGGAGCTCAAAATAATGAAGTCTGTCACTGTTTCCCCATCTATTTGCCATGAAGTGATGGGACCGGATGCCATGATATTAGTTTTCTGAATGTTGAGCTTTAAGCCAACTTTTTCACTCATAAGGGTGGTACCATCTGCATATCTGAGGATATTGATATTTCTCCCAGTAATCTTGATTCCAGCTTGTGCTTCATCCAGCCCAGCATTTATCATGATGTACTCTGCATGTAAGTTAAATAAACAGGGTGAAAGTATACAGCCTTGACATACTCCTTTCACTATTTGGAACCAGTCTGTTGTTCCATGTCCAATTCTAACTGTTGCTTCCTGACTTTCATACAGATTTCTGAGGAGGCTGGTCAGGCAGTCTTGTATTTCCATCTCTTTAAGAATTTTCAACAGTTTGTGGTGATCCCCACAAAGGTTTTGGCACAGTCAATAAAGCAGAAATAGATGCTTTTCTGGAACTGTCTTGCTTCGATAATCCGACGGATGTTGGCAATTTGATCTCTGGTTCCTCTGCCTTTTCTAAAACCAGCTTGAACATCTGGAAGTTCATGGTTCACGTACTGTTGAAGCCTGGCTAAGAGAATTTTGAGCATTACTTTGCTAGCGTTTGAGATGAATGCAATTGGGCAGTAATTTGAGCATTCTTTGGCATTGCCTTTCTTTGGGATTGGATTGAAAACTGACCTTTTCCAGTCCTGTGGCCACTGCTCAGTTTTTTAAATTTGCTGGCATATTGAGTGCAGCACTTTCACAGCATCATCTTTCAGGATTTGAAATAGCTCAACTGGAATTCCATCACCTCCACTAGCTTTGTTAGTAGTGATGCTTCCTAAGATCCATATAGTTCATAGTGATGTTTCCTAAGATCCACATCCATTGGATCATAGAAAAAGGAAGAGAGTTCCAGAAAAACATCTGCTTCTGGTTCATTGATTACCCCAAAGCCTTTGACTGTGTAGATCACAACAAACTGAAACATTCTTCAAAAAATGGGAATACCAGACCATCTTACCTGCCTCTGAGAAATGTGTATGCAGGTCAAGAAGAAAGCAACAGTTAGAACTGGACATGGAACAACAGACTGGTTCCAGTTTGGAAAAGGAGTATGTCAAGTATTATCACCCTACTTATTTAACTTTATGCAGAGTACATCATGCGAAATGCTGGGCTGGATGAAGTACAAACTAGAATGCTGGGAGAAATATCAATAACCTCAGATATGCAGATCATACCACCCTATGGCAGAAAATGAAGAGGGACTAAAGATCCTCTTGATGAAAGTGAAAGAGGAGAGTGAAAAAGGTGACTTATAACTCAGCATTCAAAAAAAAAAGATCATGGCATCCGGTCCCATCACTTCATGGCAAATAGATGGTGACAGAATTGAAACAGTGAGAGTCTTTATTTTGAGGGGCTCCAAAATCACTGCAGATGGTGACTGTGGCCATGAAATTAAAAAAAGCTTGCTCCTTGGAAGAAAAGCTATGACCAACCTAGACAGCATGTTAAAAAGGAGAGACATTACTTTGTCAACAGAGGTCCATCTAGTCAAGGCTATGGTTTTTCCAGTAGTTATGTATGGATGTGAGAGTTGGACTATAAAGAAAGTTGAGTACTGAAGAATTGATGATTTTAAACTGTGGTGTTGGAGAAGACTCCTGAGGGTCCCTTGGACTGCAAGGAGATCCAACCAGTCCTTCCTAAAGGAAATCAGTCCTAGGAATATTCATTGGAAGGACTGATGTTGAAGCTGAAACTCCAATACTTTGGCCACCTGATGCGAATAAACTGACTTATTTGAAAAGACCCTGATGCTGGGAAAGATTGAGGGCAGGAGGAGAAGGGGATGACGGAGGATGCGAGGGTTGTATGACATCACCGACTTGATGGACATGAGTTTTAACAGCCTCTGGGAGTTGGTGAGGGACAAGGAAGCCTGGCGTGCTGCTGTCCATAGGGTTGGAAATATTCAGACATGGCTGAGCGACTGAACTGAACTATAGGGGGGTTCATATGTGAAAAACAACTCTAAATGTATTACAGGTAAATGTGAATGGTAAAACAACCAAGTTTTGTGGGGAGTGGGGACAAAAAGCAAAGATTTCTTAAGGAAGATAAAAAAAGTGCTAGCTGTAAATAAAATTGTTTAAAAGATTGCATTAAGATCATCCAAAGACACCTTTAAGTGAAAAATGGCAAGCCACACAATAAGGGAAAACAGTTGTAATATATATATCCAGTAAACCTATGACATATTAAAAAAAAAACAAAAACCTCCTACAAATCTATGGTAAAATGACACAGATACCAAAAAAGAATTGCCAAAATTTTTGAACAGGACATTCGTAGAAAGCAAATTAAAATGGACAAGCTGTAGGAATCAAGATACCTTTCCCTCGTATGTCTGCCATATCCCCACATCACTATTTAGTGAAAATACCATCTTCTTCCCTGCTATACTTCAGTATCACCTAAGTTGTAGATCAATTATATCTAGATAACTTGCTGGATTCTCTAGTTCATTGGTCTGTTCGTCTGGGACAATTTTGAAGATCTTCTGAGATAGTTCAAAACCTACTGAAGAACTAAAAATTCCAATTTTACCTTATTCATCTTTAAGGTGGGTGGTTAAGAGATTTTCTTGCCTTTATATATCCTGGCATTGTATAAAAGGGCTCCTATAAAAGCGAAGATATTTGTGGTGTGTTACCAGTTCAAAGAACGGGAAAATTTTGTTTGTGTTCTTAATCAACAGGTAGAAAATTAGCTGCTGTAGTGATATTAAGAACAGTAGAAGAGAATATGATAAAGATAAGAATGGGACATACTTATTTGGGAAGGGCATTAAGTTGACTTTTCTGGCAAAGTTGAGCTCTCTTTCTCCAGAAAGTTTTGTCCTGATTCAGTCAATTGCTATGTCAGCCCAATTATCTAATTATGATTTGTCACTACTAGTATTTTTTTTATTGATGGATTTTTCTGTCTCTCTGTTCTAGAACATAAATCCTCTGAGATCAGAAACTCTTTATAACCTGAATACGTTTCCCCCCATACCTAAAAGATACCTGCCCTATTGTAGGTGCTTAATAAATATTTATAGAAAGAGTGGACCTGAGACCAACAAAGAGCAATTTTGCAACAATTAGCAGAAATAAATAACTAAAATCAACCATTCCAGGGCTGTGTTTTAGAGGCAAGATGTTAAAACAGCCTTTGAAGACAATTAAAAATGAAAAAAAAAGGAATAAGTCAAGATCTCACCTTTATGCCTCTTGGCTCATGTGAGTCTTTCTTACATGAGTCAGTGATTTTTGTCAGAATGGACTTATAAAATGCAAGAAGATTCAACATTTTCCTTTGCTGAAAAGAATACACTTCTTTCATAATGTCACCATTATCTGTTTAGTCAGTCATTAAACTCTGTTCCTCTCTATGCATTAGTACAAATTTGCTTCTTAGCTATGGCATAACCTAGAGGTTCTCAAAAAGGACAGGATATATGGTTATAGGCCAGTTCGAGTGTTCACAGAAGTGAATTTAGAGGTAGAAAAGGAGAATCTAACTAGAGATACATAGCATAGCAATGGCAGTTTAAATCATAAAAGAAGATCATTCAATTCAGTTCAGTTCAGTCACTCGGTTGTGTCCGAATCTTTGCGACCCCGTGAACCGCAGCACGCCAGGCCTCCCTGTCCATCACCAACTCCTGGAGTTTACCCAAACCCATATCCATTGAGTTGGTGATGCAATCCAACTATCTCATCCTCTGTCGTCCCCTTCTCCTCCTGCCCTCAATCTTTCCCAGCATCAGGGTCTTTTCAAATGAGTCAGCTCTTCGCATGAGGTGGCCAAAGTATTGGAGTTTCAGCTTCAGCATCAGTCCTCCCAATGAATATTCAGGACTGATTTCCTTTAGGATGGACTGGTTGGATCTCCTTGCAGTCCAGGGGACTCTCAAGAGTCTTCTCCAACACCACAGTTCAAAAGCATCAATTCTTCTGCGCTTAGCTTTGTTTATAGTCCAACTCTCACATCCATACATGACCACTGGAAAAACCATAGCCTTGACTAGATGGACCTTTGTTGACAAAGTAATGTCTCTGGTTTTCAATATGCTGTCTAGATTTGTCATAACTTTCCTTCCAAGGAGTAAGCTTCTTTTAATTTCATGGTTGCAATCACCATCTGCAGTGATTTTGGAACCCCCCAAAATAAAGTCAGTCACTGTTTCCACTGTTTCCCCATCTATTTGCCATGAAGTGATGGGACTGGATGCTGTGATCTTAGTTTTCTGAATGTTGAGCTTTAAGCCAACTTTTTCACTCTCCTCTTTCACTTTCATCAAGAGGCTCTTTCGTTCATTACTAATCAGCTAAAGAGCATTGTAGAAATTTTAATTTAAATGAAAGAATGTAATATATATTAACATAAACCAGATACTCCCAACCTCAACAGGTTGTCCAAACTTCACTAGCTCACGAACCACAAATGCTTACACAGAAGGAAGTGGCATGATTGGATTTTTTTCAAATTGATGGAAGTGTTTTGGTGATAAATGGAAGAACTGCCCAGCTGGCACACTCTGTGTGTGTATTAGATAGGAGACAGTTCAAACTTACATCTGCCGTCCTGATGTAATTGTTGCTCGGCTCTCTTTCATTCTCCAAAGTGTCCAGATTGATTATTTCCAGCTTACCTCAGTCCCAGCCCATGCAGGCAGCCCCCTGGCCATGATGAGGACCCGTGTAGTGGAAGTTACAGTAACAGTCAAGCCCCAGGAAGTGTTTCAACCACCATAAAAGGCTGTTCAGTGGTTGCTGCTGTTGGTCTTTTCCCCCTTGGCATGTAGCAAAACTGTAGGATTCTTACAAGGTAAAGGTAAAGAGTCTGAGGAAGGTCAATATTAGAGTTCACCAAGCCACAGAGGACAGTTAGTATTTGGGGAAATCCTTTCTGGGTTGCTTTCTCAGCTCTGGTGGGAGCTTAAGAACTGCCAGTGTTATTTTGGCAGCCAACTCAACAGAGCTGCTCACAGGCCAAAATATTTAAAAGCTCCAGAAAAAAAAATAGTCCATTTCTTCTCTCTATCGCATGCCACACTTCTGGAAGTCTGAAATATCTTACCGAGCACTTTATTCAATCTAAATTTAAATAGAACTTTCCCCTACTTCCCAAGAGAGAAACAACAATGAACTAGAGGAGAATGAGAGGAACTGGAAGAGGTAATTCTCCATATCATTTGGTTAATCTATTCTTGTTTATTAATTTATTACATGGAACAGTAAGTTTAATGGCTTTAACTTTGAAGTGGAAAAGAAGCCCCTGAAGTATACTTTCAAAAAATGCAATAATGACTTTAGAAAGATCTAGGACAGGGAATGCATTTAATGTTTTCACTTATTTTCCAAGAAGTGCTTTAACCTTAGCCTTCAGATTTATCATTTTACATCAACCCAAATAAACTACCACCATAAGAAACCATGTATTATTAAAAATCAGAACAGTTTCCTGTATTTATTAGTTTTAGTCATAAAATTGCTATTAGAAATAGAATACAGATGAGTTTTATATCCATAAAATCATTGAAACATAGCATGATATTTACTACCTGTGGTACATAATTACACTCACATGCTCTTAGATGCATTTATTTCTGTCACTGAATAATTATTTTCAGCAAGTGGTGCTGCACTTTCAGAAGTCAAATTTTAATTTCCTCATTCCTTTTCTACTTCTCATTTGGAAAAGATGTAATTTCAAGAAGGCGTCTTTAGGGAAAAAAGTCTTCTTAGCATGTGTATCACTTTTGATTATTTTTTATTTTTTCAGTAATTTTGCTCCTTTTTGGTTTATGCACTGAAGTCAATCAAACTGAACAACAGTGGTTAATTATAGATTGATTGACCTATTGATATATTTTCTATTTCACCCTAACTTTTAAAATAACTGTTATAAGCCTCAAAGTCATATGTATTGAAAACTGATGTTTAAAATACTGCTTTTATAATTTGTGCCTGTCTTTTGCATTATTTTTAATTCTGTCTCCTCACTCACCGTTTAGGCAAATGAAGCATTCTTTTTAAATTAATTTTTTATTGGAGTATAGTTGACTTACAATATTGTGGTAGTTTCAGATGTACAGCAAAGTGAATCTGTTATACATATACATATATCCATTCTTTTTTAAATTCTTTCCCCATGTAGGTCATTACAGAGTATTGAGAAGAATTCCCTCTCCTATAGAATAGGTCTTTATTAGTTATCTATTTTGTATGTAGTAATGTGTATGTGTCAGTCCCATTAACAGCTTTGAGTCTCTTAAATGCATGCGGTACATATTTAGATTTCAACTGGCTGAACTATATCTTTGAATAGTGCATTGGGGATGATAGTGTCAGTGGGTAAACTTGTAAGCTAGTGTGAGAGCCTTGCCAGTTACTCAGTGTCCACATTCGATGCGGCTTCATGACTCTCCCCTTCTCATCTGCTATATATTCTAGTGGGAAAATTATATACTCCAATGTGGAAGTTCAACAAATTCTAAAAGCTCTTCACCCATGAAAACTCCATTGTACTTTCTAACACGCAGAAGTCTCCATGGTTGAGGGCCTCAAGCAGAAGGATGTAGATTTAATAGAAAAGACCACTTATAAATAAACATCCAAGTCAGAATAACCTTCTCCTCAGTAATTTGTGTTGTGGCATTTTGCTTTCTAGGCAAAAGTTTCTTCATTTATAAAATGGTAGATAATATTTGAATATGGAAAATTCGTGGCTTACTCAACACATCTTACTAAAGTCTATGCTTCACAATTATCAGACACAGTGTATTTAAAGGAAAATAACCTGTAGCAAATCGTCAGAAAAAGGGCCTATAGGAGTAAAAAAAATCCCTTGGCGAAATTCTAGTTTCTTAGGTGCCCTCCACGTGTAGAACAGTGGTTGCAGTGGAAGGGAATCTTTTTTATGTAGACCTTCCTATCATTTCCATGTCATGCCCTCTGGAGCATTGTTTTCACATTCTCCAGCTTTTGAGAACATTTAAAAATTTGAATTATGATAATATTGTTTGAGGGGAGAACCAGAAATACTGCAGAGATTTTATAGCTCTAGTATGTTTTATTGGAATACAGTTGCTTTACAATGTTGTGTTAGCTTCTGCTGTACCAACAAAGTGAATCAGTATCATGTTTACATATATCCCCTCCCTCTTGTGCCTCTCTGCCAACCCCCACCCACCCTCGAGGTCATCACAGAGCACTGAGCTACCTGTGCTACACAGCAACTTCCCACTAGCTAGCTATTCTACACCTGGTAGTGTATACATGTCAATCCCATTTCTCCCAATTCATCCCACCACCTTTGCCCCCCTTCCATGTGTCCGAACACCTGTTCTCTACATCTGTGTCTCGATTCCTGCCCTATAAGTAGGTTCTTCACGGTCTTTCTAGATTCTACATATATGCACTATGAGTGCATGCTCAGGTATGTCTGACTCTTTGCAACCCCGTGGACTGTAGCCCACCAGGCTTCTCTGTCCATGGAAGGTTTCAGGCAAGAATACTGGAGTGGGTTGCCATTTCCTCCTCCTACATATATTCATTAATATGCAATATTTGTTTCTCTCTTTCTGACTTACCCCACTCTGTATTATAGTCTCTAGGTCCATCCACATCTCTACAAATAGCTTAGTATATAATAAACTCATAAGCCAATAAGAAAAATACTAAAATTATAATAGATGATCATTGACAAGGATGGTTCTCCAGAGAAATGGAACAAATAGTATATAGATATGGATATATGGTGGGGGTGGGGAGGAAATGGTAACCCATTTCAGTATTCTTGCCTGGAAAATCCCGTGTACAGAGGAGGCTGATGGGCTATAGTCCATGGGGCCACAATAGGTCAGACATGACTGTGCACATATGCATGTACACACACACATATGTATTTATACATATATATATATATATATAGAGAGAGAGAGACAGACAGAGAGAGAGAGCATGAGAGCAAGCATTATTTCAAGGAATTGGCTCATGCAATGAGGCTGAGAATTCCCACAATATGCTCTCTGCAAGCTAGAGACACAGAAAAGCCAGTGGTATAATTTAGTGTGAATCCAAAGGCCTGAAAACCAGGAAGGCTGATGTTCTGAGACAAAGGTAACTGTCCCAGCTCAAGAAAAGAACAAATTTGCTCTTTCTTCACCTTTTTTGTTCTATTCAGGACCTGAACAGGTTGGTGCCATCCGTCTGCATGGATGAGAGCTATCTTCTTTATTCAGGCTGTAGAGTCAGATGCTCGTGTCTTATGGACAGACCTTCACAGACACACCAGATAGAATGTTTCAGCAGCTCTCTGGGCGTCCCTTACCCCAGTCAAGTGGATACAGGAGAAAGACTTGTTAGGTCTTAGACTATTATTATTTATATGTAATTTTGAATTTATTATCTATTATAGTATAAATATATTGTTTAAAACTGTAAACATTTATAAAACTATATTTAAACTATGAACCACATATATAGCTTAAAACAGTAATAGAGTTTAAAAGAATCCTATTATTTTATCTAAAAAATTTATAAAGATGAAAAGAACCACAGTATTTATTATAGCACAGACAGGATTGTATTAATACGGTTTTATATCACATACTAATGTTTTAAACAGAGCTTCCCTCGTAGCTCAGTAGATAAAGATTCTGCTTGCAATGCAGGAGATCCGGGTTCGATCCCTGGGTCAGAAAGATCCTCTGGAGAAGGAAATGACAACCCACTCCAGTACTCTTGCCTGGAAAATCCCATGGACAGAGGAGCCTGGCAGGCTACAGTCCATGGGGTCACAAGAGTCGGACACGACTTAGTTACTAAACCACCACCAATGTTTTAAACACAGAGCTACATATATATTATTGTGGCATGCTCCAGTCCATGCTCTCACAGAACGGGACATGACTTAGCAACTGAACAACAGCAACAGCAGCAAAATGATGTGATCACCTTTATAATGAGGTAAATTTTGCTTTTGTATCTACAAGCATTTTATTTTTTTTTACTATGAGACCATTTAATTTCCAGCTTCTCCTGTAGAAGGCAGGAGTTGATTGTGCCTCTATATTTGTAGAAAGAGAATATTTCTCTCTAGCTTTTCACTTTCCTTTCTCACACTTATGTCTTTATGGAGGAAAACTCTATGTATTTGTATTTTGTAAGATGCAATACTAATGAAATCTGAGAAGCTGAATTTAGCACTGCAGATGTTAATACAAATTTTGCCATTAAAAGATTAGAATGAAAATGAAATGTCCTGAAATTATAAAAATGGCATGTATTTTTTGTAGATGTTTTGATACTACACCATGGTTGTTTTGATCTGCATTTATTAATAATTAGTGATCTTGAGCATCTTTTCATGTTATGTATTCTTTGGAATACATAAGAATGTATGAGTCGTATGTATTGGCCATCTGTGTGTTTTCTTTGGAGAAATGTCTAGTTAGGTCTTCCATTCATTATTTTATATATATATATATATATATTGAGCTGCTGTTTGTATATTTTGGAGATTAATCCTTTGTCAGTTGCTTTGTTTACAAATATCTTCTGCCATTCTGAGGCTTGTCTTTTCATTTATGATTTCCTTTGCTGTAGAGAAATTTTTAAGTTTAATTAGATCCCATTTGTTTGATTTGTTTTATTTTCATTGCTCTAGGATGTGGGTCAAAAAGATCTTGCTGTGATTTATGTCAAAGAGTTATGTCTATGTTATACTCTAAGAGTTTTACAGTGTCTGGTCTTACATTTAGGTTTTTAATCCATTTCGTGTTTATTTTTGTGTTTGGTGTTAGGGAATGTTCTAATTTCATTCTTTTACTTGTAGCTGTCCTGTAAATCCTGAAGAGGGTGTAGAGAAAAGGAAACCCTCTTGTCCTCTTCGTGGAGATGTAAATTGATACAGCCAGTACGAAAAACAGTATGGAGGTTCCTTAAAAATCTAAAAATAGAACTACCATATGACCCAGCAATGCCACTCCAGGAAATATACCCTGAGAAAACCATAATTCAAAAAGACAAGTGTGCCCCAGTTCTCAACAAAGCACTATTTACAATAACCAGGGCATGGACATGGAAGCAACCTAAATGTCCACTGACAGATGAATGGGTAAAGAAGATGTGGTACATATACACAATGGAATATTACTCAGCCATAAAAAAGATGGAAGTTGGGTCATTTGTAGAGATGTGGATGGACCTAAGTCTATCATATAGAGTGAAGTGAGTCAGAAAGAGAAAAACAAATATCATATAAATGCATATATATAAAATCCAAAAAATGGTACAGATGAACCTATTTGCAGGGCAGGAATATAGATGCAAAAATTGGAAGTGTGGACATGGGGTGGAAAGGAGTGGGAGTGGGATGAATTGGGAGATGGGAATTAACATATATATATATATATATATATGTATGTGTATATATATATATATATATATACACATACATACACACACACACACACACACACACACACACACACACACACACACACACCCCACACACACTACCATATGTAAAATAGATAGTGGGAAGCTCTTGTATAGCACAGAGAGCTCAGCTTGGTGTTCTGTTATAACCTAGACAGATGGAATGAGAGGGTGGGAGGGAGGTCCAAGATGGAGGGTATATGTGTATATGTATGGCTGATTCACTTCGTTGTACAGCAGTAAACAAGACAACATTGTAAAGCAACTATATACCCAATTGAAAAAAAAAAGAATGGCATGGGTAATAGAGGTAAATGAAAGTGAAGACTTATCTGAACTGTCCCATTTTATTCATTTTATTATTTTCTAACAGAGCCATGAAAAAGATGTTGTAGCTATTCTTCTTAAGTTAATGGGAATAAAGATTATAGTAGGTATTTTGAATATTTTTCTTCAAAGAGTGTGTATGTGCCTGTGTTGTGTTTCTTTGATCTTTGCTTGTATATTGAATGTATTATTTTCTCTGGTTTTCTCTAAAGAAAATCTTTTTAAAAGGGCTCAGACTAAAACATTTAGTCTCATGACTATAAGGGAATTTAAAAGATGGCTTTTGTGCTTTATCCAAATTAAAGCTCAAAATATACCTTATTACTCTTGAAAAGCATCAGAGTATATGTCTAAATGAAATGCTGGATACGATTTCTAAATGTTGTTGTTGTTAAGTCACTCAATCCTGTCTGACTCTTTGCAACCCCATGGACTGCAGCATGCCAGGCCTCCCTGTCCACCACCATCTCTTGGAGTTTACTCAAACTCATGTCCATTGAGTCAGTGATGCTATACAACCATCTTGTCCTCTGTTGTCATCTTCTCCTCCTGCCTTCAGTCTTTCCCAGCATCAGGGTCTTTTCTAATAAGTTGGCTCTTCACGTCAGGTGGCCAAAGTAATGGAGTTTCAGCTTCAGCATCAGTCCTTCCAGTGAATACTCAGGACTGACTGCCTTTAGGATGGACTGGTTGGATCTCCTTGCAGTCCAAGGGACTTGCAAGAGTCTTCTCCAACACCATGGCTCAAAAGCATCAATTCTTCAATGCTCAGCTTTCTTTATAGTCCAACTCTCACATCCATACATGACTACTGAGGAAACCAGAGCTTTGACTAGACAGAACTTTGTTGGCAAAGTAATGTCTCTGATTTTTAATATGTTGTCTAGGTTGGTCATAACTTTTCTTCCAAGAAGCAAGCATCTTTTAATTTCACGAATGCAGTCACCATCTGCAGTGCTTTTGTAGCACAAGAAAATAAATTCTGTCACTGTTTCCATTGTTTCCCACCTATTTGCCATGAAGTGATGGGATCAGATGCCAAGATCTTCATTTTTTGAATGTTGAGTTTTAAGTCAGCTTTTTCACTTTCCTCTTTCCTTTCATCAAGAGGCTCTTTCATATCTCTTTGCTTTCTGCCATAAGGGTGGTGTCATCTGTGTATCTAAGGTTATTGATATTTCTCCTGGCAATCTTGATTCCAGCTTGTGCTTCATCCATCCTGACATTTCTCATGATGTACTCTGCATAGAAGTTAAATAAGCAGGGTGACAGCCTTGATGTACTCCTTTCCCAATTTGAAGCCAGTCCATCATTCCATGTCAGGTTCTAACTGTTGCTTCTTTTTCTGCATACAGGCTTCTCAGGAGGCAGGTCAGGTGGTCTGGTATTCCCATCTCTTTCAGAATTTTCCACAGTTTGTTGTGATCCACACAGTCAAAGGCTTTAGCCTCGTCAGTGAAACAGAGGTAGATGTTTTTCTGGAATTCTCTTGCTTTTTCTCTGAGCCAACGGATGTTGGCAATTTGATCTCTGGTTCCTCTTCCTTTTCTACATCCAGCTTGAATGATTTCTAAATGATTTCCCCTTATTGAGTGCACATTCATCCAGAACAAAATATGTGCTCCCATCTGTCAGGATTTGGGGGTGAGTGAAAGTGATAATAATCACCCTTCCTAGCACTGGCAGTCTTACCTTGCTACATGTATTCATTAATGAGAAGGAGAAGAAAATTCTGGGTTAAACTCTACCTGAGAGGAACTTGAAGTCTGATGGCTGATGAAGTCAAATATACACATTCATCAGGTACAACAAAGACTTATTGAATGCTTACTCCTTGATAGACACCGTGTGTTTGTTAATCCCTCAGTTGTGTCTGATAATTTGCAACCCCATGGACTTGTAGCCTGCCAGGCTCCTCTGTCCATGGGATTCTTCAGGCAGGAATACTGGAGTGAGTTGCCATTTCCTCCTCCAGGGGATCTTCCTGACCCAGGGATCAAACCCACATCTCTTTTGACTCCCGCACTGGCAGGCAGGTTCTTTACCACTAGTGCCACTTTCTTAAAAATCCCATGATAGACACTGGGGTTGTTTTATTCCTAAAATTTGGCTTTCATCTGGAGAGGCACAGGCAGATAATTTTAACTGAGAGTTTCTAATATATGAGTATATTCAGCAAGCCTGGAAAGCAAGCTCTGCCTGACCAAAAAGGAGCCCCAGAGACCAAACTGAAACTCTGATATGAAGGCAGCAGGGAGGGACCTTCACCTAACGGTGAGCCATGTCCTCTGCGTACTATGTTGTCATTGCAAAACTGATTGGGATGCCTTTCTGTTGTTCACTTTCCTGATTAAAAGCCTTATTCTGGGTGATACAATGTGACACAACCAGAATTTCTTATCCTCTTTCGAGTCTCTTTATCTTTTCTTGGAATTAAGTGAAGTTGTCATGTAACTACCACTCTGTCTGAGGGATTTAAAACTTATCTGTGGAACTGTAACTGGTCATCCAGAGTATATATAAGAAGGTAAGAAAAGATCTCTCGCCTTCATTATTCAGAGGAGATGGGGATGATCAACAGGTCTGTAATTGCTATAGAGGCAATGTTCTTCTTTCAGATTACATAGTTTTCTAATCTTTCAAATGGTAGTAACACCTCATTGTCCCAGAGGGAGCTGGAGATTTCTAATTAACTGTTGCTACCATCGTCATCATTTAAAGTCCATCCTGAAAATGGTATTTACCACAATGATCTGTTGCTCCATGACATTTAGAAATAGAAACCAGCTAAGTCCTTTTGTTTTTAATCAACTGGAATTTTACTCTGTGGAAGGGAAAAGATTTTTCAGTGCACACAAAGTATGTGCTGCAAAACAGAAATGCTTTTAGACAAGGCTCCAAGGGTTATTTCTCATTATTTTTGACATCCCTCTTTCCATTGAAACAAGTCACGGGCATATCTACTGTTGATCAGTTGACAGATCAGCAGTTCTATTAAGATGAAAACTAACCTTGGAAGTGTTTAGAAGGAAAAGGGTATCCTTTGATTTATTATGCCATTTTATGCTTGCGCTACTATTTCCCTTTCAGCTATTCAGGCTATGTTAAGTGGAAACATCCAGCAGTTTTAATAAAGCATCTCGTTCAAACCAAATATTAACCAGAGCATTTTAGAAGAACCCTCTGATTAAAGTAAATGAAATAAAGATCGTCCAGTTCTGTTCAATAATAGGGAGTCAGACATAATGAACAGAATACAGCAACATTCTTGTGATGACAAACTATGCTGTCATTTCTTTTTAGTGCCAGCTGAGGTCTGGGTGTTTTCCTCAGGAATTATAGGGACATTTTCCTTTAGGCAGGTGGCAATGCATTCTAGTTATCCTGCATCTTGATAAAAGTTATTATGTGTGATATATGGTTGATTTGTATATTTAGATAAAGTTATTTTGGAAGTGGTAATTTGTTTTTGCTCAAAGTCAGGACTGATAGCTATCTTATATAATTTAAACTTTGAAATGTAGTCAAAATTTAAATATTCAGATTTCCTTGAATTTCAAAATCTCCTCATTAGCATCACTTTTTATTGCATCTCTGAGATCTCATAATCCACTTTCCTCACCACATCTATCTACAGCATCTAAATAGCTGTTCTTAAATTCTTTCAGAACTTACATTTTGCTAAGGAAAGATTTAAGAGTTTTGAAAAGGTTTTCTCAGGTAAGAAGAAATAGAAGTTGAAAGTAAAGGGTGATGAAATTGGACCACTTTAGCACAATTTTAATCTTAAAATTGCAACATTTCTCCATTGAATTTTAAGTTTGGATGTTCTGCTAATTCAAACTGAATTTAAAAAGTAGATTATTCTGTAAACCTCGGAATTTTCATTAAAATTCAACTTTCTATTGTTTTGCATCCTAGAAATAAGAAAAAGAAAGATGAGTTCTAAAACACTCGGATTTTTAATAAATGAAAAAACACTATCACAAAGATTCCTGGATATATTGCTCAAGAAGTATCCATTAGTGTGATTGAAAGTGGTAAAAAAAAATACTGTAATGTTGATGACTTTAAACTTATATCAGTTTTTTTACCCATAGATGAATATTTTTATTTCTGATTTCTTTAGAACATAATATGGAAGTATGTATTCTGTGAATTTTGTAAATGAAATTAACTTTTGTTAAAATAAGAGAGAAAGGTAATTGATAAGAGAGAATGATGATCTCTTTGATATTTCAACTGTTACACTTATCTATATATCTATATTGTTTATATATAACATCTAACTCTGTGTAGCTAGCTTGTTAGCCAGCTATCTACCTATCTATATTCAAAATTATTTCCAATCTATATTATAAGTAAAATACTTTTCCAACAAACTATGCATATGTGTGTATGCACACATTATTTTTGATATATCATAGTTTTTATATTTTTGCCTAATTCACTCTTATTTTCATAGCAAACATGAGACAATATATGATCTCATTTTCACACAACTATAATTAGCAATAAACTTTCCCACTTGTGTTTATTTTTCTTTATTAGTATCTCTAAAAATCAGTAAAATAATGCAGCTTAGTTCCAGAAGGCAGTGCTAAATTAAGAATAGAAAAATCTAGATCCAAATGAAAAGTTGCTAAGGAAACAGATTCACTGCAGTTTAGATAGTTGGAGACTATTGATAAATTTTCCTAATGCTATAGTAGCAGAATGCTAAATATAAAATACTCATTTATTCCACATATACCATCAAATACAAAATCCAAAACAACTGAAAAAATACTTCCCATCAGACAAATCTTTAAATAAACCTGTAAATGGAACAAGGGAAAATTTAAACACTAATTCCTCACCTATGGAATAGTTGATAGTCTCCTAAAATTCTCCTTTGGCTTTTAAACATACTCTTCTTTCTTTTTAAAATATAACTCTATAGAGGCATTTTTCCTTTGAAAGAAAAATCATTTGACACAAGCAGAATTGTCAAGGAATGTCAAATACTGAGAAATGTGAAAAATGAGAAAGGGCTGAGTCACTTAGAAAGTGCCATGCAGACAGCCCAGGGTAACAAGCACGAAATTGAGGAAGAGAATGGTTGGTGGAAATAGGTCAAAACAGGCCAATGAAACATAGTCATTACATGATAAAATGACCTCTAGAGGAATTTACATTCTTGGTTGGTGATCTGTTTACTATCAGAGTCTTGCTGGTAATGATCCTCAAATTAGGTACCTTAATTTTGTCAGATGCTTCGGTTTTGTGATATTTACTTCTGCACGTAAATTTCCACAAGATGTTCCTTATAAAGACGTTCAGTTTATTTTCTCAAATGTCTAATACTGCTCAAAACAGCTGTATGAACACAGTGCCAAATGAAAAAATTTATTGCTTGCATTTTTTTCATGAAGCATTATTAGTAATATTCTAAAACCCAGTTGTGTATAAAGTTTAAACCTTTGAAAACAGGACTTTAAGAAATTCAGTCAAATAAAATACTCTTCTAATACAAGGAAAATTGAGAATATGATAGTAATATGAAATGTTGTATAGGATATTAGTGTCCCTTGATTATGAACTAAGTTAAATTGATGGCTTTTACTTAAATATAAGGCATTAAATTATTGTTCATATGTGGACTTTGTTATCTTATCTTCCAAGACTATGTAAAACAAATTATGGTACAAAATAAGGTATAATTTTTATGGGATCAAATAGCTTTGATGGAAGGATATTTGTAATTATAACGTATTCCATACATTTTAGAGAGGATGATTTTAATGTTACTGAATTCAAAGGGAAGACTACTGAAAAACTTGCTATATGAAGAAGAAGCAAGCTCCACGGGCTCAACTACTACTAGTTTTATCTTTATAGGCATGTATTATAAATTTTTGTAATTCTTCTTCCTGCCTTCCCCACATTTCCATTGTTTCCTAGTAAGTAGGCTGAAATATTTAATAAAATAGCTACCCTCAAATTTGTTTCAAACACTTGGAAAAGGGATGGACAAAGATATGATTTTTTTTACAATGGATACTCCAGGGAGTGAAAAAAGCTCAGTGCCATTGGGATTTAGAGGTCATATTGCACAGTTATCTTCAAATTTCTCATTTATGCAACCCCCATATGTGTATGTATCCTCTAGTGTCTTAGGAAGTTTATATTTCTCCAGGAATAAATATTTTATTCCCATAGTGATTTGCTACATGTTGGTTTTACTCTCCAAATGTGCTTTAGATACAACTTTGTTATGACTCTTGCACATGTTCTTCCAGCTTAAGACCCAGTGAAGAGACCACTCCCATTCTTCCTGTTTGTAGGTGGTCAGAAATGAAAATTTGCATCTTGGTAACTGATTCACATTACACAATTCCTATTCAAATGCTGTCACACATTTTGCCTTGGACATCTAAGAATTTGTGGATATCCTGTTAATTGCCATCACTTCTCCTCCAAGCCCTGCATCCCTAAAGGATTTTAGTAGAATGTTAAAATCATACAATTAAATTTTTTTTCTCCCACCTCTGGCCCTTTTATTGGAACACATGAAATCAGCTACTGTTTCTCATATCGAAATGCTGTTATTCACCCTGCCTCCCCAGTATCAGTTTCAACTTAAGGGAATTGCCTTTTTAACAAGTAAAGTAAACTAAAGATTCCAAATAAGCTCAAGTATGTCTATAATTTTTTTCCTGTTACAGGAGTGATTTCTGAAAATATTAAGCATCTGTGAAGGTTGCCTGTTTCTTAGATGTAATCATATTGAATTCATTTATCTGATGCACCATAAGCCTGTACACTTTCTCTGAAACATCTAAGTTCCAACAATTACTTTATCTTATGCTGAAACTCAGATATCTGGGCAGTTGACATAACTTCCAACTGAAACGATGGGAATATTCCGATAACTCTTTCTTTGAAAATTTTTATTGGAATATAGTTGGTTTACAATATTGTGTGAGTTTCAGGTATACAGCAAAGTGAATCAGTTATACATATGAACACACCTTCTTTCTCAGATTCTTTTCCCATGTAGATTATTACAGAATATTGAGTAGAGTTCCCTGTATTATGTAGTAGGTCCCTGTTAGTTATCCATTTTACATATATTAGCGTGCATGTGTTATTCCCATCTCCTAATTTGTCACTTCCCCCCACGTTTCCCCTTTGGTAACCAAAAATTTGATTTTAAGATCTGTGAGTATGTTTCTGTTTTGTACGTAAGCTCATTTGTATCATTTTTATTAAACTCCACATATATGTGATATCATATGATACTTGTCCTTTTCTGTCTAACTTACTTCACTTAGTATGAGAATCTCTAGGTCCACCCCTGTTGTTGCAAATGGCATTATTTTGTTCCTTTCTATGGCTGAGTGCGTATATTACATGTCTATATTTACCAGATCCTCTTTATTCTCTGATAACTCTTAAAGTTTAGAGCAGGACTGCCTTTCCTGCTAAGCATTTTGAAGCAAACTGGGCTTGGCATTTCCTTTGTTGGAAGGTATTTAACTATGAATTCAATTTCTTTAAAAGACATTGAACTATCTATTGATATTTGTTCTTGTGTGTGATTTGGTAGTTTTGTGTCTTTCAGGCAATTTGTCCATTTCATCTAAATTTTTGAGTTAGTTGGGCATAGGATAAATAACATTCCTTAATAAATTTTATAACATCTTTGTGCCTGTAGTGATGTTCCCTCTTCCTTTCTTCCTGGTATCAGTACTTAATGTCTTCTTTTTCTCTCTTTTTCTGTCACTGGTTGACCAGCCAAAATAGAGGTATATTCATTACATTGCCCTTTCAAAAACTAACTGTACATTTTATTGATTTTCTGTACACATTTTCTATTTTTAATTTCATTGATTTCTGCACTTATCTTCCTTATTTCCTACTTTCTGCTTGAGATGGGTTCATTTTACTATTCCTAAATCAGGAGAAGCGTAAGCTTATTATTGATACGTTTATTTATTTTTAATATAAACATTAATGGTATAAATTTTTCTCTCTGTATTTCTTTAGCTCCACTCCTCAATTTTGATATATTACATTTTCATTTCCATTTAGTTCAAAATATTTTAAACTTCCACAGAAACTTATATTTTGAGTGACTGCTCCTTTAATCAAATATTTGAGTACTAATATTTCCAGATATCATTCCATGATCAATATCTGGTTTAATTTTGTTATGTCATAAACATTGTATGAATATATGAGTATAAGATTATGTGGCTATTAATGTTGTATGATCAAAACATATTGTATAAAATTATTTACATTTAATATTTTATTGCACAAAGTATGGCATGTCCTAATGAATGCTCCACTTGTACTTGAAAACAGCATTCCTGGTATTGCTCAGTAAAGGGTTCTCTAAATGTCATATCATATTGGTTGACAGCATTATTCAGGCCTTCTGTGTCCTTATTGATTATGTTTTCTGTGCTACCAATTTCTGACAGAGGAACAATGATATCCGCAACTGTAAATATGAATTTGTCTGTTTATTCTTTCAATTCTATAAGTTTTTGGTTCATATATTTTGAAGCTCTGTTGTTAGGTGAATATACCTTTAAAATTATTAGAATTTCTTGGAAGTTGGACCTTCTCTCCAAATCATCTATTTTTATCTAGTAATACTTCTCATTTTGAAGTCTACTATGTCAAATAGAAATAGAACTACTTATAGCTTTCTTTTGGATAGTATTTGTAGGGTGTGTCTTTTTCTATCCTTTTTAAAAACTATCTCCATCTTTATATTTAAACGGATACCTTATTGACATATAGCTTGTCATCGAGTTTCTTAAAAATAAATCTGATGATCTATGTCTTTTAGTTGATTTCTCTGTGTAATATGTCTTTTTTTCTCTAGCAGTCTTTGAGATTTTCTTTTTGTCTTTGATTTTATGCAGTTTGAATATGATATATCCAGCCATTTTTGTTTCTCTTTTTGTTATTGTTGAATCTGATTGATATTCTTTGTGCTTTTTTGCTCTGCGGTTAGTTGTCAATCATTTTGGAAGATTCTCAGCTATTGTTTCTTGAAATATTTATTCTATTTTTTTTAGTTCTCTTTTCCTATGGCTTCATAATTAGGGTTCCAATTATGCATGATTTAGACCATTTGATATTGTCCCATATTTCCTGTTTGTGTATTTTTTTTCACTTTTTTTCTTTCTGTGTTTCAGCTTAGGTGATTTGTATTGACCTATTTGAGTTCACTGCTTTTTAGCTTGGTTGTATTGAAACTACTACCAGGCCAGTCAAACACTTTGTTTCTCATTTCTAGAACTTCCACTCAAAACTTTCTTATGGTTCCCTCTCTCTTTGTTGAAATTTCCTCTCTTCTCTTGTTTGTTGTCCACTTTTTATATTATGGTCTCTAACTTATTAATCAGAGTTATGTTTAAGTCCTTGTTTTATACTTCAAACATGCATTTAAGTCGGGCTCTATTATTTGCTTTGCTCTATACAGTTTATTGCTTTTCTTTACTTTTTGGATACCATATAATTTTGTTGTTGAAAATCATAAATTTTTGATGAGATTTTGTGTATATGCCTGCAAGTGAGAGTGCCTTTCCCTCTGACAGGCCTTTATTGTAAAGGTGTGAGTCATTCTAGAAAATCTACACAGGTGTGAACTAGTCTGGAGATTTGCTGTTGCTGTGGTTATCCTTTGAGAATCATAGACTAAAAATGTCTTTTGTGTTACCTTGCATTAAGGTTGAGGCTAGTTTGCCATATGGACTTCTTGGTGTCTCAGACAGTAAAGTGTCTGCCTACAATGCGGGAGACCTGGGTTCAATCCCTGGGTTGGGAAGATCTCCTGGAGAAGGAAATGGCAACCCACTCCAGCATTCTTGCCTGGAAAATCCCATGGACGGAGGAGGCTGGTAGGCTATATATAGTCCATGGGGTCGCAAAGAGTCAGACACAACTGAGCGACTTCACTTTCACTTTCTTTTGCTAAGTGTTGACTTCACTTTCAGTTTTAGTTCATCAACTTGCACTGCTGTTTTGAAAGGGTCTCTCTCCACACTCATCCTTTTTCTGCCGGTATTCCAACAATACTCAGCACTCAACACATTAGCCTGAGGGTGAGATCAGTAGTCATTACTTGCTTTTCTTGTTATGCCTTCGTCCAGGCAGACACTGTGTCCCTGGATCTTAGAGGTCTGGCATCCTCAGAATCCTGCTTTTCTTCAGTTCTAGTTCTGGAGCAAGCATGTATTCCTGTCCCTGAGGAGAGAATATGTTTGTGTTTTCTTCCAATTGATATGTGTTTTCACCAATGACCTAAAAGTGACAGTATTTATTGCCTTTTCCCCAGGACTTTGAGGCTTTTATTCCATAGAGAGGAATGAAGAATCAGTTTGAGGTTTTGTGTCTCCTCCATGATTTGCATTTTTGTTCTATGGGCCCTTACCAAGAAGTACCATTCCTCAGGACCTTCCCAGTCTTACTTGTGAGTATCTTTGAAGTCTTAGAGAAGATCTTCCTAATGGATCAGTTTTGCTTTTTATCAGCTGCCACTCCCCAACATATTCTATTTTCTCTTGGTATCCCATATTTGGTCTTTGTTAATTTTTAACCATTTTAGCTGAATTCTTTTGAATGTGTTCAGCAGAATCAGTCTCAGTTAAGAAAATGCTGGCTTGCTATCTTTCTCCACAGACGCCTGTTTTTTCTTCAATTCAGGATTAGATTGTTGATCTCTAACAGATTCAAAAAGAGTTGTGAATTTGCAGATTTTCTGGTATTTCCTTGTTTTAAGTTAAAAAACAATGCTCTTTCCAACTTTCTATATCCTAAGTTAAAGCCCGAAGAAAATAACTTTCCTTCACTTAGTGTTTATCCACAACAAAAGTTTTAAAATCCTTCTGTAAGGATAAGATTGAATAAACATTCAGTCAGTCAACAAATGTTTACCAACCACTTCTATGTGGGAGGTACTTTTTGGGAAGCAGCAGTGAATAAAACAAACAGCATCATTAGGATTTTGGAGCTCATATTCTCAATGGGGAAGGGAGGACAGAAAATAAATAAGCAAGATATTTACATTCATTTTAGAGTATTTTATAAGTTATTATATGATATGGGAAAAAAGAGATAAAGTGGCGAGAGTAGGAGATCAGAAGTATCATTAGGGCTTGGTTTCCATTTTTAATGACATAGTCAGGAGATATCTTGCTGAGAAGGTATAGTTAGTTTAAAGACTTGAAGGAGAAATAGTCCATTCACTCGGTGAATATTTGGGAGGGATAAACAGCATTTCCAGGAGGCAGATATATCCAGTATAAAAAGCCCTGAGGAAAATCAACAGACAGTAAATGCTGGAGAGGTTATAGGGAAAAGGGAACCCTCTACACTGTTGGTGGGAATGTAAACTGGTACGGCCACTATGGAGAACAGTATGGAGGTTCCTTAAAAAACTAAAAATAGGTCTACCGTATGATTTGGCAATCCCACCCCTGGGTATATATCCTGAGAAAGCAGTTAATTCGAAAAGACATGTGCACTGCAGTGTCTATTGCAGAATATTTACAATAGCCAAGACATGGAAGCAAACTAAATGTCCATCAACAGAAGAATGGATAAAGGTGTCACACATGCCCACAATGGAATATTACACAGTCATAAAAAGGAATGAAATTGTACCATTTGCAGAGATGAGGCTGGAGCTAAAGATTGTCATACAGAGTGAAGAAAAACATATATCATATATTAACGCATATATGTGGAATCTAGAAAAAATGGTACAGATGAACCTATTTGCAAAGCAGAAATAGTTATGTATGAAAACCAAGGTGGGAAACAGGGGAAGGGATGAGTTGGGAAACTGGGATTAATATATATAAACTACTGTGTATAAAATAGATAACTAATGAAAACATACTGTATAGCACAAAAACTCAACACACTGTGATGGCAAAGAGTCCCCTCTTTATATGTATTGGTATAGTTGATATACAATACATGTAATATACATATGATAAACAATACATAAAAAGTCCCCCCTTTATACGTATTTGTATAGTTGATTCAATTTGCTGTGCAGGAAAAACTAACACAACATTATGAAGCAATTAAATTCTAGTTTTACAAAAAAAAAAAACCCTGAGGCAGGTGCAAGGTTGGCATGTGTGTGGGCTCAAGGAGGCCAGTGTGGCTGCAGCAGAGTGAGCAGGGGAAGAGGGCGTGGTGTCACAGGGCTGGGTGATGGGCAACAGATTATGTATATCCTGGGATGCTCTGGAGTAGACTTCAGATTTTATTCAGAGAGATGTGAGGAGGCACAGTAGGGTATTGAGTAGAGAGTAATATAATCTGACTTTCACTTTCAAAAAGCATTACTCTAGCCACAGTGTTGGGAATAGACTGTGGTGTTGAGTATGAATGGCATAATCAAATTGTCATGCCATTTAATAAGGGTGACCTTTAAAGAAGATTTCTCCTTTGAGTCCAATTCAGAGTTCATTCTCCCTTCCAATAAAATTGTATTTAATTGTCAAAAATGAAGCATGACTTTATTCTACAATTAATGGGACTTAAAATGCTAAACTGCAAATCATAAGGGCTTAAAGCATACACCAGTAAAATTTGAAAACTATTCTGATATATTTCATATAATCAACTTCTTTGTGATGTCCCTTCTTTGTCATTCATCACATCTATTTGGAATGTCCTGAAAGTGATAGATACTAAATTTATACTATTTTTCACCCTTTAAAAATTTCTTGAATTTATATTTGCTATATTTCTCACTCAACCAAAGAGTAGAATACTTAAGGTTAGTATTTTGTAGTTTGAAGAAGAAAAGAGCCACAGAAATGACTTTTTAAACTAAACATTCTGCTACCAATTTCCCACTTCAACTCTCAAAGTAGGCTCATGTATAAAATTTACTGTAAGTAAAATTTTCCATCACCCTTATTTGCATAATTTGTCCACATGGTGGCACAATTAGCAGGAACCTCCTCTCATCATGCTTGTTGTAGGGACAAACCAAAAGTTATAGCTAATGAATTTTGAAAATACTGCTGATAAACAGTATGCATATGTTCCTGTTATTACGTCTTCCCATCCAAGAACTAAGCAGGCTCGACCTTGCTTAGCTTCCATGATCTGACGAGACCAGGCGTGTTCAGGGTGGTATGGCTGTAGTTCAGTTCAGGTCAATTCAGTCGCTCAGTCGTGTCTGATTCTTTGCGGCTCCATGGACTGCAGCACACCAGGCTTCCCTGTCCATCACCAACACCTGGAGTTTACCCAAACTCATGTCCATCGAGTCGGTGATGCCATCCAACCATCTCATCCTCTGTTGTCCCTTTCTCCTCCTGCCCTCAATCTTTCCCAGCATCAGGGTCTTTTCAAGTGAGTCAGCTCTTCACATGAGGTGGCCAAAGTATTGGAGTTTCAGCTTAAACATCAGTCCTTCCAATGAACACCCAAGACTGATCTCCTTTAGGATGGACTGGTTGGATCTCCTTGCAGTCCAAGGGACTCTCAAGAGTTTCTCCAACACCACAGTTCAAAGGCATCAATTCTTCTTCACTCAGCTTTCTTTATAGTCGAACTCTCAAATCCATACATGACCACTGGAAAAACCATAGACCTATTATTATATCTTAGTGTGTTCAGTGATACTATTTTTAAAGAAATCCCATCTCAGTAACTAATCACACATTTTATAATCTAATAATGAAACATCAAATTTAATTCTGATTGAATCCTCGTGAATGAATTTATTTTGTAGGCTTTTTTTTTTTCTGACTGCCTATTACTCCTATCCCCAAATAAAATCCCACATGCCGATATGTTGACCACCCTGTTCACTTCTAAATCCTCAGTGCAAAATAGTGTCTAGAATAACAGGCTCTAAGTCTTGTTATTGCTGTTGAGTAACTGAATGACGTGTGATAATGCCATGTTTGAAACATTCTTTTCTGATCACCTGTATGTACAATTGTTTCCTTGAACTCTCTAAGATAATTTACAAGTACCTCATATTCAATGTCCATAGCTGAGCACATTTCTGCTAGTTGCAGATTCAATCTCTGTGCAGTAATTTACTGCACTCACCATCATTTAGACTCTTGCAGCCAGAAATCTGGGTGTCATCGTTGACTCAACCTTTTCCTTTACTCCCTGTATGCAGCCATTCATCAAATAGCATAACTTGTACGTCTTGACCGTCTTTCAAATTGTTTTAGTTCTCTGCATCTCCACCGTGGCCACTGCAGCTGAACCCCCTTCTCTTTCCTAGATAAGTGCAATAACCTTCTGAAACCCTTCCTCTAGCTGTAGTCTCCATGCTCTGAATCTCAGATCTGTCGTCTCACTTCCTTGGTTAAAACATTTTAGTAGTTGTACAAATGGTAGTTGTTCCTCAGATAAGGGCAAAACTTTATATGATGGTCTATAAACTAGTGCCTCATCTAGTCTCACCCTGAATTTTCTCGTGCTGTATTTGGCTTCAGTTTTATCTTGCACCTTTGTTTCTTCTTCTAGCTCTTGGGATGGATCATGAACTCCCCACCTTTGGTGCCTTTTGCGGTTCCTAGAGTGATGCCACCCTCCTCTGATTCCACCCTCCACCACACTTTACTCTCAACCTTCCCCCAACTCTTCTTTTGAGCTGAATTATATTTGCTTTTCAGATTTTAGCTTAAACATCTTTCTGTGTTTGTTTTGTGATGTGTTTTTGTTTTCTTGTTTTTGTTTCACTTCACAGAACAGGTTTGTTTTACCTATGCTTACTTTCCGAGTCCTATATATTCTCCTCTGCCCTTTTCTCTCTATTTTGCTTCTAATTATTTTATTTTTAATATATATTGCCTCCTGCTACACTGTAAGCATCAAGAGGTTATGGACAATGTGTACTCTGTTTAATAATTTATCCCCAATTTTAGTACACTATTTTAGACCCAGTGTGCTATCAGTGATGTACTAGTGTAATGAAAAAAATGATGAATTTCAAATGAACTTTTGGAACAGAATTTAATTCTAATTAAGTAAGCTGTGAACAATATAAACCCTACATATTCTATATAAAGATGAAGATCCAAATTAATTCTGCATATCATACTTTTCTGATCATACATTTTCATAGTGAGTTTGCATTTTCAAAGAATTGGTTTTAATATTTTAGAGAAAATGTGTAACCAGAATTAATATTATAGGAGTGTCATTACATTTTATTTCAAAGAGATTTGAACTAATTCCTAAGTAGGTATCATTTTTTTTTGAAGAAAAAAAACGTATCATCATTGTGAAACATCCTATTTGTACTTAGGTAATGTTATTGACTTGCTAAATCATGTCCGACTCTTCTACAACCCCATGGATTGTAGCTCACCATGCTCCTCTGTCCCTGGGATTTCCCAGGCAAGAATACTGGAGTGAGTTGCCTTTTCCTTCTCTGAGGGATCTTCCTGACCCAGGAATCAAACACACGTCTCCTCCATTGGCAAATGGATTCTTTACCACTGAGCCACCAGGGAAGCCACCTTAAGTAACAGGACTTTTCATATATAAGACTATTTCTAAGGATCTTTTACCTTATGTTTGGGACTTAAATTGTTTTAAATTTTTTCTTCAACATCTGATATTTAAGGGTTATTTCAGTTTTGGTATTGGAAATTCTGGTGGATTTATGTATTTGAATTCCTATTTAAACTTAAGGCATTAAGGCAGAAGTACATGGGTAGCAGCAGAGGAAAAACTGTACAAAGTTGCAGAATATAATAAAAATAAACATATTTAAGTGATTAAAATATTTAATATCTATACCCAAGGCAAAACATCATATTTAAGTGTATGTATCCTGCTATGTGCTTAGTCACTCAGTCATGTGTGACTCTGCCACCACATGGACTGTAACCCC
The DNA here is from genome assembly GCA_024291935.2 of Okapia johnstoni. Lineage (NCBI taxonomy): Eukaryota > Metazoa > Chordata > Mammalia > Artiodactyla > Giraffidae > Okapia > Okapia johnstoni. The sequence goes on from CM044322.1 coordinate 58,461,921, forward strand.
CAGGCTCCTCTCTCCATGGGAATCGTCCAGGCAAGAATGCTGGAGTGGCTTGCCATGCCCTCCTCCAGGGGATCTTCCCAACCCAGGGATCGAATCCAGGTCTCTTGCATTGCAGGCGGATTCTTTACCATCCGAGCTACCAGGGAAGCCCATGTGTATCATAAACAGGGCTTATAGTGTGCATTTACATTCTGTTCTTTTTGTTAAGATGTCACTGGTGTTTATAATGTGGAACAGATACCTAAGTTCCAATATCATTAATATATGCCAAGTACTACTCTTTTATCTGACACTATTCATCACATTCTAATTCATCATCAAGGAAGAACTCAACTATTCTTTTCCAGATATGGACCAATAACTCTTGAAAAAATTAAATCATCTTTCAGAAACATTTCATTCCTTGGTGCTAATAGTTCAGTGCAAATTAATTCCCAGAATAACAGTCAGATCATATTATATAATTTTCTTTAAGATTCTCCATCTTCTGTTTAAAGCTTTCATTCTGCATTTGAAACCTGCTTTTTTTTTCACAAGTCATTTGCAGTATTGTGATAAGCAGCAAAAGGCTATTCAGAAAGTATAATAAGAGCTTCAGTTGAAGCTAGAAAATGTTACAGAACACTTTTTATTTTGTAAAGGCAAATCTGAATGGTTGGGTCACTGTGAACAAAAAAGAAATGTGGACTATTCTGATTCTTTTAGTGATATTTAATCTCATTTTAACCTTTGTCTTTTCACTATTGTATTTGATAACATAGCAATGGCCCAGTTTTCTAGGATAATTTGCAATTCAATCCTGTGCTCATCACAGTACATAAACACAAAAATAGAAAAAAGTCCTTCAGTGAATACTTACATGTATTGGTTTTTTGCATCCACAATCTCTCTTTTGAAGAGAGTGAGTTGCTACGGGTAGGTGAGAATTCTAGGTCTATTAGTGACCTTCTTTGCCATCTTTCATGTCATCAAGGCAATTAGCCATGGATTTCATGTGGTTCTCATTCACCTTAATACCCACAACTGTTGCCATGCCCTCCTGGGTCTCCCAGTTTATATTCTTGGACTGTGAGATGCCAGAGAAAGGAGGAAGGGGCCACATTAATGATTGTACCTTTTACCACAGCAATTCAGGGGCACCCACTCTACCTTATATTTGTAACAGAGAGAGTAATATTTGTTATTGTTCTTGCTGTCATTTTAAAAATGACTTGTGACATTTTTGAGTACTTTGTTCCAATGGGACTTTCCCACATATGAGTACAAATAAGGTGACATTGGGGCTTCCATGTGGCACCACTGGTAAAGAACCCACCTGCTAATGCAGGAGACATAAGAGATGCAGGTTCGATCCCTGGGTCAGGAAGATCCCCTGGAGGAGGGCATGGCAACCCACTCCAGTATTCTTGCCTGGAGAATCCATGGACAGATGAGCCTGGCAGGCTATTGTCCATAGGGTTGCAAAGAGTTGGACATGACCGAAGTAACTTAACACAAAAGGTAACATTAATATACCAACTAATTCTTTTGTTTTCTTTTAAGAATCTTTTTAGTGAATAGCTCTTTTTTTTTTGGCTTTTTATTTTTTTAATCAATTTGTAATATTTTCAAGTTCCATCTGTTGTGAATAAAGACCCCAGACTCTACAGCTCTACCCTCTTTGCAGTTCTCCTCTGTCCTTATTGCTAGCACTTATAAAATAAAATAATAATTCTTCAGATATGTTTCCTATTTATATAATATCTGTCATACAATGATATCTTTTTAATTCTGGAAATTTAATGAATATCTACTTGTTAGTGTGTGCCGACAAGTGTTAGTGGAACATTAACTAGTCACTATCATTTCAGTGATCCAGAATGTTTTATATCAGCACAGTGGAAGAAAATAATTCTCTTGCATAAAAATGTTGTGTAGATTGGGTATATGAGGAATGGGGAAATCAATTTTATAAATTTTATGTTAGCCTAATTATGTGCTTTAAAGATAATTTATATGTTAGAATTTTTTTTGGAGAAAGAATACTAGAGACAGAATCTTCATCAAGTAGAGAATGATAGAATTGGCTAATGGGTATAATCCTCAGGCACTATCCTAAAGAACCAGTACATTCCTTAAGTATATTTAGCTTTAGATTCTTGTGGGACCAGTATTGAAGCAAGGTTAGGTGTCCCAGGTAAAACAGAAAAATTAATTTTAATTTTCTATTAATTTTCCTTGATTACCCCAATAATACTCGATCCATATTAAAATTTATTTTTAATTGGAGAATAATTGTTTTACAATATCATGTTGGCCTCTTCCAAGCAACAATCTGAATCAGCCAAAAGTATAACTATGCCCCCAACTCTTGAACCTCCCCCCAGTGCCCTACCCCATCCCACCCCTCCAGGCTGTCACAGAGCACCAGGCTGAACTCCTTCTGTTATAAGCCACTTCCCATTAGCTATCTATTTTATGTAAGGTAATGTATATGTTTCCATGCTACTCTCTCAATTCATCCCACTCTCTCCTTCCCCTATTGTGTCCAGTCTGTTTTCTATACCTGTGTCTCTATTCCTGCCCTGTAAATAGGTTCATCACTACCTTTTTTCTAGATTCCATATATGTGCATCAATATGCGGTATTTGTTTTTATCTTTCTGACTTACTTCACTTTGTAAAACAGGCTCAAAAAGACACACGTAGTCTGTACAGTATGTGTTAATGGCTGAGTTTCCCTGTATTTTGTACTGTGGTTTCTTTTTTCAGTTTTATTGAGGTATAATTGCAAAATTATAAGATATTTCAAGTGTACTTTCAGAGAATTTGATATGTGTTGTGAAAGTATCCCTTATATCTGATGAGTTAATACATCCATTGCCTCACATATTTTTATATAAATATTTGGTGAGAGCATTTAAGTCCTCTCTTGTCTCACCAGGAGACTCTAAGGTCAGGAACTATATCACCTAAGCCACTTGGTTGGTATAACTACCTAATCTAGAGCTAGATAGGTATATGGACTATTATAACTTACTAATTGTAGTTATGAATTAATGTTTATTGTAGAACAGATGTTTTTTATGCTATTTGAAAACTATTTTTACTCTATAAAACTAAATGAAATCCTTAGTAAAAGTAAATAGAAAGTAGTAACTAGAACCATGGACATCTAATAAGGGTTTTGCTTACAATAATGGAATATGGAATTGGCCTGAACAGATAACTGAGTACATGATTGCTTATTGTGGATATAAAAAGAGTTGAAGATATTTGTAGAACATGCCTTATTCAAATTAAACTCTCTAAAAGAAGAACCACTATACAGTCTAAACTAATAGGATTTTTCAAAATGTGATGAAAACATTGGATCATAGAAGATTAGAAAAACTGGCTGCAAGGGAAAATTTGCCAAAGGGCTTACTATGTGTAAAATATCCCAGAGAGACTGGGTTTTGGAAAAACATTTCATAGAGAAAATAAAGCTGCGAGCAACCCACAAATATCTAGTTTACTTTTGGTTAATTTGACATTCAGTCGGATGAAAAACAAGACTTGCTCTCTGAGAATACGTTAAGTATTTAGTATACATATGCTTAGGAAGGGGGCTTCCCGGGTAGCTCAAATGGTAAAGAATCTGTCTGCAATGCAGGAGATGCGGCTACAGTCCATGGGATCACAAAGAGTCGGACATGACTAAGTGACTTACACACACACACACACAGAGCATAGGAAGGGCTTTCCAGGTAGCACTAGCGGTAAAGAATCCTTTGGCCAATGCAGGAGACATAAGAGACGCAAGTTCAACCCCTGGGTCAAGAAGATCCCCTCTAAAAGGAAATGGCAACCCACTCCAGTATTTTTGCCTGGAGAATCTCATGAACAGAGGAGCCAGGAGGGCTACAGTCCATTGGATCGCAGAAAGTCGGATGTGACTGAAGCAACTTAGCACGCACGCACATGCATAGGAAGAAGACCCACATATAAGCTGTCTGTTGCCATGATACTGCTTAACAACAAGGAGACCTTAATGATATGTAGTTAAGCATTTCTCGAGGTTACAGTGTTGGCTGATCTTGTCTGGACTCATCAGACTCAGTTTGATTTTCCCACAGAGGGTCTCTTCTCCTCTGGAAAACAGCGGGCTAGTGGGCTAGTGCTTTCTCGTGGTGATGACAACATTACAAGTAAAAATTCAAAAGCATGCAGAAGCACATGTTGTCTCTTACAGCCTAGGATCAGACCTGGCAAGCTGTATCTTCTGTATTTGATCAAAGCAATTTCCATGATTGAGTTAAAATTAAAAGAGTGGAGAATAGACTTTGTCTCTTCAATAGATTAGCAAAAGAATGTGATAATGGAAGGGTGACAAATTGGGCCTAATAATGCACTCTACCACAGCCAATATCTTTCTTAAACTTCATGTGTCCAGGTTTACAAGCCCTGACCAAGAGTACCGGGACTCTGGTATAGATGCCAAAGCTCTATGATATACATGAGAGTTAATTATATGACCTTAGAATAATTGTTATTTTAATTTGATTGTCCCTGACGATATATAATGTGGAACATCTTTTCATGTGCTTATTTGTCATTGGTATATCTTCTTTGACAAGGTGTATTTTAAGGGCTTTGGCCCATATTTAAATTGAGTATTTTTGTTTTCTTATTGTTGAGTCCTAAGGGTTCTTTGTATATTTTGAACAATAATCCTTCAATAGGTATGTCTGCAAATATTTTCTCCCAGTCTGTGGCTAGTCTTTTCATTCTCTTTATGATGTTTTCCATAGATCAGAAGTGTTTAATTTTTATGAAGTTCTATTATTAATTATTCTTTCATGGATAGTGCCTATGGTGTTACGTCTTTAAAAAAAGTGCAAACCCAAGGTCATCTAGATTTTCCTACTATATTATATTCTAGAAGTTTAATAGTTTTGTGTTTTACATTTGGGCCTGTGGACCATCTTGAGTTAAGTTTTCTGAAGAGTATACAGTCTGTGTCTGGATTCACTTTTTTGCATGTTGATGTCTAGTTGTGCCAAACTCTTTTCAACAAACAGCCTTTTTGAAAAGAATGTTTCTCCATTGAATTAACTTTCTCCTTTGTCCAAGATCATTCCACAGTATGTATGTGGGTCTATTTCTGGGCTCTCTAATCTATTCTATTGAACTATTTGTCTATTCTTTCACAAATATTACAGTGTCTTGATTATTGTAATTTTATAATTTTATACTAAGCCTTGAAATCAGGTAGTGTCAGTCTTCCATTTTTGTCTGTGTCTTTGAATATTGTTTGGTTATTCTGGATCTTTCCATTCTCCATATAAACTTCGGAATCATTTTGTCAATATCCATAAAACAATTTGCTGGGGTTTGACAGGGATTGTCAGAATCTATAGATCAACTTAACGAGAACGGACATCTTGACAATACTGAGTTTTGCTATCCATGAACATGAAATATCTCTCCACTAATTTAGTTCTTCTTTGAATTTAATCAGTTTTGTAATTTTTCTCAGCTTTTGTACATATTTTATTAGATTTTTACATAAATATTTTATTTTTAAAGTGCTAAAGTAAATGACATTTTTTTTTAAATTAAATTCCACTGTTCTTTATTGGTATATAGGAAGGCAATTTGTTTTGACATGTTAATCTTTTTTATCTTTCACTTTTGCTATCATCACTTACCTGTTCCAGGAGTGTTTTTGTTTATTGTTTCAAATTTACTACATAGATGATCATGCCGTCTGCTAACAAAGTACTTTTATGTCTTTCTTCCCAATCTAGATACCTCTTAATTCCTTTTCTTGTATTATTGTATTAGTTAGGGCTTCCAGTATGATGTTAAAAGCAATGATGAGAGGAGCTATAACTGCTTTATCCTTGATCTTAGTGGGATCAAAAGATTTGATCTTTTTATAATTAAATATAATGTTAACTGTAGGTTTTTTAAAGAAATAATCTTATCAAGTTCCTTTCTTTTCCTAGTTTTCTGAGAAATTGGTATCACAGATAGGTTTTGTAATTGGCAAATGCTTTGTCTATAATTTACTGATATAACCATGTGATTTTCTCCTTTAGTTTGTTGATATGATGAATTACATTAATTGATTTTCAAACACTGAAACGGTCTTGCACGGCTGAGATACATCTTACTTAGTCATGGTGAAAAATTCTTGCTTTTAATTTTCCAATATTTCAGTATTAACCAATTTGAGAATTTCCAATTCCAATTTGAGAATTTCCAATTCCAATTCCAATTTGAGAATTGCCAATATTGAGAATTTCTGCATCTATGTTCATGATGGATATTTATCTGTTGTTTGTTCTAATTTCTTTGTCTGATTTTGGTATTATATTACGTAATGCTGTTCTCATAGATGAGTTAGGAAGTATTGTGTCTAATCCTATCTTTTAAAATAGATTGTAGAGAATCAGCATAGTTTCTTTCTTATTAAATGTTTCGGAGAATTAACCAGTAAACCCATCTGGGCCCATTTTAGAAGATTGTTGCTATGCTATGCTTAGTTGCTCAGTCATGTGTGACTCTTTGCCACCCCATGGACTGTATCCCGCCAGGGCTCCTCTGTCCATGGGGATTCTCCTGGCAAGAATACTGGAGTGGGTTGCTATGTCCTCCTCCAGGGGATCTTCCCAATCCAGTGATCAGACCCAAGTCTCCTGCATTGCAGGTGGATTCTTTACATCCAAGCCACCATTTAGAAGATTATTAATTATTAAATCAATTTCTTAGTAGTATAAGCCTATTCATGTTGTCTGTTTCTTCTTGTGTGAGTTTTGGAAGCTGTGTCTTTCAAATAATTTGTTCATTTCACCAAGGTTGTCAAATTTGTAGCTATAGATTTGTTGATACTATTTCTTTATTATTCTTTTAATGTACATGGGATCTGAAATGATATCCAGCCTTTCATTTCTGATGTTAATAATTTGTGTCCTTTCTTTTTTCTTCTTAGTCTGCCTAGGGACTTAACTGATATCATTGATCCTGTCAAAGAGTGAGCTTTTGGTTTTGCTGATTTTCTGTATCAGTTTATCAGTTTTCAGTTTCGTTGATTTGTTCTCTAATTTTTAATTTCATTTCTTCTGCTCACTTTTCATGTAATTTGCTTTTTTCTTCTAGTTTTCTAAGGGAGTTAGATAATTGATCTTAGATAATTCTTCTTTTCTTATGTATGCATTTCAATACTGTAAATTTACAAGCCCTACTTTATCTGCATTTCACATATTTTAATTAGCATTATCTTCATTTTCATTTTATTCTAAATATTTTAAAAATTTCTCAGATTTCTTCTTTGACTTATATAATTTAGAAATATGTTGTTTAATCTCTGAATATTTGGGGATTTCCCAGCTAGGTTTATGTCATTAATTTCTAATTAATTCCCTCTTGTTCAGAGAGCAGATATTGTATGATTTCTATTCTTTTAAAACTGTTAATTGTACTTTGTGGCCCACAGTATGTTCTGTTCTGGTGAATGTACTATGTAAGCTTGAGAATAATGTTTACTCTCCTGTTGTTGGATGAAATAATCTGTGGGTGCTCATAAAATCCAGTTGATCAGTGATAATGTTACTTTCAACTGCTGCTGATTTTCTGCCTGCTGAATCTCTCTGTTGCTGACATACAGGTGTTGAACTCCTCTTAACTGAAAGTCTCTCAGTTGCATCAGACTCTGCAACCTCATGGGCTATACAGTCCAAGAAATTCTCCAGGCCAGAATACTGGAGTAGGTAGCCTTTCCCTTCTCCAGGGGATCTTCTCAACCCAGGGATCGAACCCAGGTCTCCCTCATTGCAGGCAGATTCTTTACCAGCTGAGCCACCAGGGAAGCCCAAGAATATGGGACTCAGTAGCCTATCCCTTCTCCAGCAGATCTTTCCAACCCAGGAATCAACTGGGTTCTCTTGCATTGCAGGGGGTTCTCCTGCATTGCAGGTGGATTCTTTACCTACTGTGAACTCTGTTAAGATTATAGTAGATTCATCAATTTCTTCTTGCTGTTCTCTGCCTCATGTATTTTGGCAATCTATTATTTGACACATTCATGTTAAAAATTCTTATATCTTGTAGAATTTACCCTTTTATTTTTATGTAAGTGACTCTCTTTTTTCCTGATAATTTTCCTTTCTCTGAAATCTGCTTTGTTTCAAATTAATATCTTTAGTCCCACTTCCTTTTTCTAGTGTCAGCATGGTATATATTTCTCAATCCATTTACTTTTAATCTTTATATGCCTTTAAAGTACATTTTTTGTGGATTATATAAATTTGCCTTTTATTTGGATCCACTCTGTAAATCACTTTTTTAGTTAGTGCATTTGTACTGTTGATTTTCAGTGTGATTCCTGATATTGTTGGATTAACATCTACCGTAATTATTACCATTTTCTATTTGATGCCTTGTTCTTTGTTCAACACTGTTTTTGTCCTCCACATTTTTACTGGATTTTGTGATTTTAACTGAGCATCTTACATGATTTTTCTCTCCTTTTTTAACACATCAGTTATGCTCCTTTTTTTTTTTTCTCCCATGGTACTATAGAGTTTGTAATATATACTTACAGCTAAATGTTAAGTTGACTACTTTGGTCAGCTTTTAATTTTTCATGATGAAAAGGTAACTTCCAAGCTTCTTGCATGGTGGACTGAAAAGTGATATCTCAATATTCAGATTTTTAAATAATGAAAAATGTGAAAGATAACAACTAGAATTAGTTGTCATGGATTAATTATACAATGCAGACTGTAGAATCTAATCAACAAATGAAAATGTAAAGACAAAAATATCCTTACACAAAAAATTATGCATTGTCTAGAAAAGCATTCTGGGTTACCTATAGTCACATGTTTATTCTATACCTTATGGGAATTATGATTTTAGCTTTTTTTTTTTTTAATTATCCCTTAATAGTACACTTTTTGAATAGTTCAATTTCGTGATATTGGGTCCTATGATTACTATTCTTAAGTGGTACTTAGATACTGTGGGAACCAGCATTAGGAGTCTCAACCCTAGCATAATTCTTTTTTCAAAGAACACTCTATTCAGAGTCTGTTAAGAGTTACTGTCCTTAATACAGAAAAGAAAGTATGCTCCACAGAGTATTTTTTTATTTTAGAGTAAATGATAAAGTGGCCCTGTGTTTCCTTGAACAGTGATTTTCATGTATTTTATTCTAGTGAAATCTAACTTTTTATCCTCTAACTGCTGGTGTCAGGAATAAAGTCTACTGCTGTTTAAAAAGTATTATTAGAGACAGAATCAGAAGAAAATAGAAATTATAAAGCATCTGCTGTTTTACTGTCTTCTGTGTTCTAATTTTCTCTATGTGGATGCCAATCACAGAATATTTCCTGGATTATCCCTCTTTCAGCATTACATAATTTCACTTACTTGTTACATGACTATTCTGAACTTTTTCCTTTGGTTATTTATGCCAGTTCATTTTGCATTTGCAAAATTCCCTAGCCACACGTCTATTTTTATATTGGGTTTTAGAATTCTGTAGAGCTTAAATTTAATAACTGGGTCTCTGCCAACTATTGCCTAAGAGTAAATTATGTTTCTCTATGTTAGTATTAGAAAAGCTTTTTCTGATAATGGGCAATTAATAATAAAATAAAGAGGTATATACACATTCATGATGGAAGCTGAAAAAATTTTGATTACTGTGATTTTTTGAGTGTTATAGAAAAAATATGTCATATTATCTACAAAAACCCTATAGCTAATATGATATTAAATAGTGATTAAACTGGATACTTTTTATCTAAGATCAGGAACAATGGAAAGAATCCTCTCTCATCACTGCTGTTCATCATTGTACTGGAAGTGATAGCTTGTTGCATAAGGAAAGAAAAGGAAAGGAAATTAAAGATATAGATTGGAGAGGAAGTACTAAAACTGTCTTCACTCATAGATGACTTTATTGTCCATGCAGAACTCTAAGAATCAACAAAAAACTCCTGAAACTCAAATTTGAGTCTAGCAAGGACACAGGAATAGTAGAAGTCTTTAAAAAAAAAAGTAATAAACAATTGGAATTTGAAATTTTAAAAATAATGCCATTTTTAAAATCACCAAAAGTACTTAGCTGCAACATTAACAAAATATGTTTAGGAAGTATAAGCAATATACAATAAAACCTTGGTAAAACTAATTAAAGTTTTAAATAAATGGAGAAATGTTCATGTTGATGATTTGGAACATTCAATATTGTTAAGATCTCAATTCTTCCAAATTTGATACATAGATTTAGCACAATTCCCTTCACGATTCCAATAAACTACTTTGTAGATGTTAACAAGCAAATTTTATAGCTTATGTGAAAAGCCACAAGATCTAGGATTGCCAATTGAATACTGAAGAAGGAAAAAATTGAAGGACACTGTACAATTTCAGGAGTAAATGTAAAGCTACAGAAATCAAGATAGTATTGTATTAGCAAAAGAATAACACATGGATCAATGGAAATGAATAGACAGCTAGCTAGAATCATACAGATATAGTCCTTGAAAATGGAACAAAAGCAATACAATGGAAAAGTATAATCTTTTTTTAACAACAGTGATCAAACATATGTTCATAGGCAAAACAACAGCAGCAGCCACCACCACCACCTAAAAATAGCTTAAACACAGACATTATACTACATCTTTCCCCCAAACTAATTTAAAATGAATCATAAAGCTAAATGTATATTGTGATATGGTAAAATTTCTAGAGAAATTATCTGACCAAAATTACCTTGAATTAGGTTATGAGTTTTTAGAGAGAACACAAAAAGCACAATTGAAGATAGGAAAAATTCACAAGTTGAACTTTCTAAATTAAGAAAACACAAGTTAGTGACAGGGAGAAAATATTTACAGAAAAATATCTGATGAAGGATTTGTATCCAAAACTTACAAAGAACTCTTAAAAATTCAACAATAAAATGCAAGCAACCCAGTTGAAAGTAGGCAAAAATCTCCCACAAGCAAAAGTCTGAGACCAGATGGTTTCACTGGTGAATTCTACCCAACATTGCAGGAAGAACTAATGACAATCCTTCTCAGTCTCTTCCAAATAGTAGAAGAGGAGGAAATGCTTCCAAATTAATTTTATGAGGCCAAAACCAGACAAGCGAAGTAAAATAAATATAACAGTATTCTATTATAGTAACAGCAGATTATAAGCCAAAGTATGAAATAAATATTCTTGAGTCTGTACTAATAGACATAATAGGCACAAATGATTGAATAAATAAGTGTGGGAGGGTAAATCTCATGCATAAGAATTCCCAGGGCTTCCCTGCCTGGTGGCTCAGATGGTAAAGAATACACTGGAAATACAGGAGACCTGAGTTCTATCCCCGGGTCAGGAAGATCCCCTGGAGAAAGAAATGGCAACCCACTCCAAAACTCTTTCCAGGGAAATTCCATAGACAGAGGGGCCTAGCGGGCTACAGTCCATGGGGTCACAAAATAGTCAGACACGACTTCATGAGCTAAAACAAACCATTCTTCATATGGTCAAATCTATGTGCTAAGTGTTAGTTCCCCAACCAGTGATCAAACTGGTATCATTAAGTGGATTCTTAACCACTGGACCACCAGGGAAGTCCCATAGCCTAGTGTTTTTAAGTCTTCACATTTCCTTACAGGTGCCTTTGATTGTTTTTCTCTCTAGTACTTCCAGGGGCAATTAAAAGAAAATTAAAGTTCTTACTATAGCCCACTAATTTTGCATTCCAATAGCTTCTGTAGTAAGTTCTTTTAAAACATTTAAAAAATATGGCATACTACATTATAATTTTGGCCTGTGGAGAAGAGAAAGCCCAAGCATTTTTAGTGATTTGTGTAGAATCAGTTTTGACATCATGTTTACATAGCAAACAATAGGGCAAAATACTTACGACTCTTTTCTGAATGATCTAAGCCAAGATGTAATTTAATCCATATGCTTTTCACAAATGGTTCATCAGTTATTGATTAGGCTTAATGAGTATGCTAATAAGGAGAACTCGAGTGGCTTCTTTAGCCCTTCTGTGCTTTCCAGGTCCTCATAAATTTTTGAAATGGTGGCTGCTGGAAATAGATTATGGATTGGTGCCAGGAAGCCATAATGCAGCCCACATATGGTGTTCAAGGGCTGATGTTTGTCCTTTCAGGATCATATCAAAATGTACTTTACATGACATTTGTTCTCAATGTAAATTAATTTATACAGTTTCCCCTGTGTGCTTGCTATTCACAGTGCTTCATGTGCACAGGAGATATTAAAACACAGATTTTGCTTATTTTAAAGGTTAAATTGTGGAGGATCACTTCCAAGTCATGTTGTCTGTAGAGATACTAGTGGAAACATAGATTTCAAACCAAAATTTCTAGATTTATCTTCACAGTCAGAGGTCTTACTATTATCAAAATACTGAAACTAATTTTCTGAACCTGACTCATTAACTTCCATTCTCTAAATGTCTAAATGACATTGCATTTAGTGATCTATCCTTTTAAATATGTTAATGCATTCTGATTATTATTTCATCAGAAAAGGAGAGTTAAGTGTAATTGCTTTCTTGGTCTAGTAAAAAGCAACATGAAATATGTTTAGAGCATAATTGAAGTGTAATTTTTGCTTGAGACAATGAGCTCCAAACTGTTGTATTTACATATAACCAACCTTGGATAACGTGATCTGGAAATAATATGAATGAAAAGCCATTAAGATAGTTTATTGGAAACAGTTACTTGAATTTTGCTTCAGACATATCCAATTAGCATTCTAGTTAACTAAATAATCTCTGGATGAATATTATAATAATAGTTTATTAAAAGTATTGCACATATCTTGAAAACTCTCATTCAACATTATAGATGCTATTGTTATATTATAAAAGATTTAGAATTCTTCCTTTTATAACTTCACTTCTTTCTCAAAATATTGTTGCTCAAAAATATCCAGGGGAGTAAATGAGATAATGACATTGAGCCACAGTGATATATAGTTCATCAGAATAATGCTTTCTTTGTTTTAGGTTCAGGTTAGGCACCATGACATAAATGGCACTGCTAACTGTATTCTTTACATAGGTTGTTAGGGATGATGCAATAAAATATGATACTAGCTAGTGCTGAAATAAACACAGGTGTTTTTGTTTTTCTGCTTTGCTTTTTTTCCCCAGTGACTGTAATCTGTACTACTTCTGAGTTATTATTTCTTCTAAATAACTTCAATTCAGGTAACACCTTCAATACTTTGATTTGGAATTTAGTAGAATGATAAAATGTCTAATTATTTATTTGTCTTGTTTCCTAAAGTTCAGATTGTCATTCTTGACATAAGTTATCATATCAAAGCTGTGATAAAAGAGTAGTATCAGATTCAAAGAATATAAATACATGAAAGAAACTAATAGTGATGACAGAACACTAGTTTAGAATGATGAGTGAAAGGTTGATCAATTACTCAGGTATTTCCTTAAAAAGGAATAAGTAATGATTTTACTAACCACTGAAGCAAAGTGTTTTTCTAGGTATCTTGTCCTTTGGTCAGTGCAGTTTGAACTAGTCTTTACTAGCTTATACGAATGTTATTCCTTTTACTACTTTTTTTGTTGTTGTTAAATAAACTGAAAAACCAATATTCTCTCTTCAAAAAATTATAGCCACCAGAATGATATCACTTTTCTCAAAATAGTATTCAATGTCACTACTTAATGTGGCAGACAAGTCTCCCAAAGAAAGAGACTTAATGATAAATTATGACATAATTAAAATGGTGACTGAGAGCTAGCATGCTTTTTGACTTCAAATGCTGTTTGCAGTGTTACGGCACTCTCTCCAGGTCAGTTGATTTCTGGAAGTTATCAATTTTAGTTTAAAGATATTTTACATTCAAAAACGTTAATCCCTTCACCCTTAAAAATAAAACTTTACCAGAAAACCATAAATAATCATAGAAATATGTATCAGGGTTCTAATTTACATTTAACCTTTGTTTTAAATGATTAATGGACACTATTTATGTAAACTATTTCTACAATGCAGCATGAAATGAAATTTAAATTGCAGATTTTACAGTGGTGTATTTTAGTTAGTGACCTATCCTTATGAAGAGAAAGAAAAGAAAACCAATTACGTTTATAATAAAGATGCTAATACATTTCTTGTTTTAAAGTTGTTTAAGTTGTGACTAAGAAACTTTTCTTTCGGATGAACGAGGAAATTCTGCTCTGCTTTGTGGAACTGTATAAAAATGACTTGGTTGATTTTCTGCTATTAATATCAACAGCAACAAACATCCTTCTCTGGACCAGCTACTGCTGAGGTCAGCAGGTAGTTTGGTGGAATCAGGCCTGGGATATTCCCTGCCTCCAGACTGAGGGGAAGCTATGGGTTGGGTCTCTTCAGTGTAGAAGCTGGACACGTGGTCAGCTTGCTGTAATGTGGGGATGAGAACCCAGGGCACTCAGGGGAGGTCTCAGTTCACAGAGATCTGTAGGCCTTAAACTAGGAAGGTTGACATAAGGCCCTTTGAGAGTACTTTGTCCCTCTGGTCCCAAACAGCCAGTTCAGTTCAGTCACTCAGTTGTGTCCAACTCTTTGCGACCCCATGAATTGCAGCACGCCAGGCCTCTCTGTCCATCACCAACTCCTGGAGTCTACCCAAACCCATGTCCATCGAGTCGGTGATGCCATCCAACCATCTCATCCTCTGTCATCCCCTTCTCCTCCTGCCCCCAATCCTACCCAGCATCAGGGTCCTTTCCAATGAGTCAACCCTTCGCATGAGGTGGCGAAAGTATTGGAGTTTCAGCTTCAACATCAGTCCTTCCAATGAACACCCAGGATTGATCTCTTTTAGGATGGATTGATTGAATCTCCTTGCAGTCCAAGGGACTCTCAAGTGTCTTCTCCAACACCACAGTTCAAAAGCATCAATTCTTCGGCACTCAGCTTTCTTCACCGTCCAACTCTCACATCCATACATGACCACTGGAAAAACCATAGCCTTGACTAGACAGACTTTTGCTGGCAAAGTAATGTCTCTGCTTTTAATTATGCTATCTAGGTTGGCCATAACCTTCCTTCCAAGGAGTAAGCATCTTTTAATTTCATGGCTGCAATCACCATCTGCAGTGATTCTGGAGCCCCAAAAAATCAAGTCTGACACTGTTTCCACTGTTTCCCCATCTATTTCCCATGAAGTGATGGGACCAGATGCCATGATCTTAGTTTTCTGAACGTTGAGCTTTAAGCCAACTTTTTCACTCTCCTCTTTCACCTTCATCAAGAGGCACTTTAGTTCTTCTTCAGTTTCTGCCATAAGGGTGGTGTCATCTGCATATCTGAGGTTATTGATATTTCTCTCAGCAATCTTGATTCCAGCTTGTGTTTCTTCCAGCCCAGCATTTCTCATGATGTACCTGCATATAAGTTAAATAAGCAGGGTGACAATATACAGCCTTGACGTACTCCTTTTCCTATTTGGAACCAGTCTGTTGTTCCATGTCCAGTTCTAACTGTTGCTTCCTGACCTGCATAAGGTTTCTCAAGAGACAGGTCAGATGGTCAGGTATTCCCATCTCTTTCAGAATTTTCCACAGTTTATTGTGATCCACACAGTCAAAGGCTTTGGCATAGTCAATAAAGCAGAAATAGATGTTTTTCTGGAACTCTCTTGCTTTTTCGATGATCCAGCGGATATTGGCAATTTGATCTCTGGTTCCTCTGCCTTTTCTAAAACCAGCTTGAACATCTGGAAGTTCATGGTTCACATATTGCTGAAGCCTGGCTTGGAGAATTTTGAGCATTACTTTACTAGCATGTGAGATGAGTGCAATTGTGCGGTAGTTTGAGCATTCTTTGGCATTGCCTTTCTTTGGGATTGGAACGAAAACTGACCTTTTCCAGTCCTGTGGCCACTGCTGAGTTTTCCAAATTTGCTGGCATATTGAGTGCAGCACTTTCACAGCATCACCTTTGAGGATTTGAAATAGCTCAACTGGAATTCCATCACCTCCACTAGCTTTGTTCATAGTGATGCTTTCTAAGGCCCACTTGACTTCACATTCCAGGATGTCTGGCTCTAGGTGAGTGGTCACACCATCGTGATTATCTGGGTCTTGAAGATCTTTTTTGTACAGTTCTTCTGTGTATTCTTGCCACCTCTTCTTAAGGGAGCTAAAAAGGTGAGCTGTTTTCTCTACTTGAAAAATTTAGAGACTGGGAAAACAGCCTCCCTCTGCTGGTATGGGAGGTTGAATGCTGGTCAGTTACTTAAAGCCGTGCACACTGCAGAGAATCCTTTTCCTAACATCACTCACAGATCTATTAAACCTTACAGTTTACACCTAGAATTTGACCTTAAATATAGACAAAGAAATAACACTACACCTGAAGTGAAATAGGTGTAAAAGAGAATTCTAGCTGGTGCTGAGTAAAAGAATTCAATCAAATAGAGTAAAAGAGAATTCAATCAAATAGAGCTACTTAAACATTTTTTGAAAAAAGGACAAATAAGATCATTTTTTTTAAATGAAACAAATTGCAATATAGGACAGTCACTGCATATTTGGTGGATTGGAAAAATGATAATAATACTTCTCTAGTTGCAGAGTAAAAATACAAAACTACAAAACTATGAAAATCATGAAAGTCTTGGTGTAGCTACTTTTGATTGAAGTCCAGGATAAGAAAAAAAAGTAGATGACAGAAGGAAACGATGAACAAATAATAGAAGAACATTTATTTGAATTGGGGGAAAAGTAAGTCAGTATTTTTTTTATATTTATCCCAAATGTCATTCATTTCTGTTGATAAATGAGCGATATTTATGAATAGGATAGTAGTGAGCTACATTATCACTCATATCTGAGAAAATACTCAAGTAAAGCTGCTGCTGCTGCTGCTGCTAAGTCGCTTCAGTCGTGTCCGACCCTGTGCGACCCCATAGACGGCAAGCCCACCAGACTCCGCCATCCCTGGGATTTTCCAGGCGTGAATACTGGAGTGGGTTGCCATTTCCTTCTCCAGTGCATGAAAGGGAAAAGTGAAAGTGAAGTCGCTCAGTCGTGTCCGACTCTTAGCGACCCCATGGACTGTAGCCTACCAGGCTCCTCCGTCCATGGGATTTTCCAGGCAAGAGTACTGGAGTGGGGTGCCATTGCCTTCTCCGAGTAAAGACTCATATCAAATAATAAATCTACCAGTAAAAGACCACAGATTGAGAAAAAATAAAACTGAGGAGCAAGTAAAAATATATCTGTGTATGTATATAGGAAAATGATAAAATGATAAAAAATAAATGAGACAAACATTCAATTGCACAAAATCAGAATTTGCTTTACTGTAACATTAATTAAAAGCAATATTTTTCAGTCTACTAGTTGTATAAGCAAAAAATGTGCAGCTAGAAAATGGAATAAATGTAAATCTACTAAGGAACTGCAATAAAGCTCAGATTTGGAGAAAGTCAATAGAAATGATAAGGACAGCACATTTAGTTAGATATAGATACATTTCAAATTAAGAGAGATATATTACTTTATGATAATGAAGTTTCTTCCAAAATCAATTATATACTTGACCACAAATATAATTAAATCTCTTTAATAAGTGAAGATATGAAAGCCCATAATCATAATCCAATAAAGATCAGAAAAATAAAATTGAAAGTTAACCAAAAATTAAATTTTATTTGGAAATTTTAAATAATCCATAGGCAATATTGAATCAAAGAAAAAAACCTAGAGTCAAATTGTATAATCTCTAAATAGTGTGTATATAAAATCTGAGAGACACGTAAGAACAAAAAGGCCCTAAACCTGCATATCTTCATTATTAAGAAAGAAAATTCTTTAGTGCCCCTCTCAGGAAATGTAACTTTATGTTCATTTTAGGAGGGAGAATAACAAAATAACCAAAAGAATGGAGGAAAAGAAAGTCAGTCAATATACAATCTAAAATAAATAAAGCAGAAAACTAAGACATAGTAGGAAGAAGGTAAAATAGTTTCTTTGGAAATCCCAAATTAATAGTTAAATAATTTTTTAGACTGCCACTGAAGGAGAGTCTAGGTATGCAAGATGAGTCATAACAATATATATAGTCACAGGTATAAAAGAAATTAAATACATATTAGGTATAACTCTAACAATTAAAGCTGAAGATCTTGAAGGGCTAATAAGATTCCCCAAAGAGCACTGAAATATATATACTATCATGTGTAAAGTAAATAGCTAGTGGGAAGATGCAGTATAGTACAGGGAGCTCAACCTGGTGCTCTGTGATGACCTAGAAGGGTGGGCTGGGGTGGGGGTTGGGAGGGCATTTCAAGACAGAGGAGACATGTGTATACTTATGGCTGATTCCTGATTCGCATTGTTGTATGGCAGAGACCAACCCAACATTGTAAAACAATTATCCTCCAATTAAAAATAAAAATAAAAATAAATTAGACTCCTCAAAGACAGTAACTTCAACCATTGAGTGTCCTGATTGCATCCTGGCTGACAGTGTTGCAGTTCAATTTGGATAGGTAGATCTTTCAAAGTCTGAAGGTGACAGAGGTGGGGAAGGGAGGGGTAGAAATGCATGGTCCCCAGCACCACTGCTGTCAAATCCTCTAGAGGACAAGGTGGCTGTCCTCATGATGGGCTGTGATCAGGCCATAGTTTTTGGATAGTATAACTTCCTTGGAGGAAGGATGCTCCAAAAGCTGCTCTTTATCTTAGTAAACATAACAATAAAATTAGCTCCCAGATGTACCTGCTCCTTTTATCCTTATACCAGTGTTTATGTATTGTCACTATGGTCCTAGCTTATTTTCAACCCTTCCCATTTCTATTAATTCATTCTTGTTTTTCCTCTACTATATCTGATTCCTGACGAGTATCGGCCCATCATGTTCAATTCCCACTGTGTGTCACAAGCTACATTGAGTGAAATAGTCTCAATGAAGTCTTCACTAGAAACCTGACTTTTGCCTCTGTTATCTGTGATAGCTTTTTGTTAACATACATTGATAAAGAAGATGATATGTTTAAATTACAAGCATGTCCCAGTGACAGACAGCATAAGCTGAACTTTAAGACTTTATATATACTTTGTATATATATTGTATACATATAATCATTATATCATTGTATAATTCATATTGGATATATATAGTTGTACACCTATAATATATATGTACACAGTGTATATAAAGTATGTGCTAATATGTGTTGCCAATCTGAATTATAACAATTGGAGTGCTCCTGGGAGAATAGTATATCAAAAATCTTTTTAGGACCTTTAACAGTTTGTGGAAAGCTAAAACTTATATACTAAAACTAGTAACATACCAATATCTATAAGTAAATAATCATATTTAAAATTTTTATTTACAGCGTGAAATTAAAAACATATTCCTATCACAAAGATTTTATTTGCTATATTCATATAAGACTAATAGTTTACTGAAGCTTGTATTAAAGTAGTAAATTAAGCTAATGTCTGTTTCTCTGGCAACTACCACATTTTCTCAGTCTTATCTGGTGTAGAATAAGCATGAAATAAATTTTCACTGGATTTCCATGGTGGCTCAGCAGTGAAGAATCTGCCTGCCAAAGCAGGAGATATGAGTTCAATCCCTGAGTTGGGATGATCCCCTGGAGAAGGCAATGGCAACTCACTCCAGTATTCTTCCTGGAAAATCCCATGGACAGAGGAACCTAGTGGCTATAGTCCGTGGGGTCACAAAGAGTTGGACATGACTTGTGATTCAACAACAACAACAACAAATTCTCACTACCTGCCTTTTTGTGACTACAGTGTCTTTGTGTCCCCCTGTACCCTTTATGTACTGTTCTAGTTCCACGTATGTGCTTCTATTATATCATCAAATCACAGGTAACATAAATTGTCTTTTTTTAATCCATATCTCTAGCATTTAAATAAGTGTATGAGACAAAAACAAGGACTTTGAGTGGGTGAATAAGGCATTACTTCTTGTGTCATCGTATTGAATGCACTGAGTGAATAATTCATCTAACCATCAATTTAACTTAAAAAAAAAACTTGGTGTGTGTCCTACTAATTGATGACATTTTAAACTAAATTTTTCTAGAGATGTTGTTCAAAAATTTCATTCATTTTTATAGTCAGACTTTTACAGCTGAAATAGAATGGAGGCATAGTGTTGTGATATTGTAGTCCTCTACCCGATGAAGCCAGGACCTGGATTTTGTAGAAAGAGACTGGGCATAAAATTTAATAAAGAACCAGACTGGACACAGATCAGCATTATGACTTTTTTGAGCAGATGCAGAATTTGATGAAACAGAATCCAAACTGGAATTCTGACTTGTTCCTCAAGTTACAGTTGAATTATATGAACAGTAGCCGTGGGTGGAGGAATTTATTATACCATAAATGAGGCAATATTTCTTAGATATTATAACTTCCTGGGGGGAAGAGATGCTGCAAAAGGTGTTCTTTTATATTAGAAAACATAACAATAAAATTAGCCATGAAAGTACCTACCAGATATATATGCTTCTTTTATATCAGTGTTTTTGTATTGTCACTATTGGTGTCCTAGCTCATTTCAGTCCTCCCATTTCTACTAAATTTGCTCTTACTTTTCTTTTACCAAGTCTGGAAACCCTGGTTATCAAACCTTTATCTCCAACACACACACACACACACACACACACACACACACACACACACACACACCCACAATCCTCATATACTTACTCTCTTGTTGGTGAAACATAGATTCAACTAAATTTTTCAAAATAATTCTGTACATATTTCTAGCATGGAAATAATAAATAAACTAGTAAAATTATTGTAAGCAAATACGTTTTGCTTTATTTTTATCCCTGTGCATGTTCAGTTGCGAAGTTTTGTCCAACTTTTTGCAGCCCCACAGACAGTAGCCTGGCAGGCTCCTCTGTCCATGGGATTTCCCAAGTAAGAATACTGGGGTGGGTTACCATTGCCTCCTCCAGGGCCTCTTCCCTGGAGATGCAGACCTGATCCCTGGGGTCTCTATTATTGGCAGGTGGATTCTTTACACTGAGCCACTGGGAATCAGTTTTCATCCTTGGGTCAGGAAGAGCCCCCAGAGTAGGAAATGTTAACTCATTCCAGTATTCTTCCCTGGAAAATTCCATGGACAGAGGAGCCTCACGGGCTACATACCAAGGTCGTAAAGAGTTGTACATGACTGAGCACACACACACTTATTTTGATCCCCACACTGGCTCAAAATTTGAGAAATGGGATATTATTTTATCTACATGAATTTAAGACTTCTTAAATTTGGTTCTATGGTTACTCAAGAAAGTTTGTCTATACTTAGAGTTATAGGGGTAAGTATTCATTGATTAAATTGCATTCTTTCTCATTCCCACAATTTGATAAATATGAGAGAGATTTCTAGAACTATAAAAGAAGTGATTAAGACAGCTTATGAACGAATAATAGATGTTCCCCTTGTACAAGATCTAGAATTGCTAGATAAAGCACAACGACTATATTTAACTTAATTAGTTTATTTAAATATTTATTTTTTTTTTTTGGCTGCATGAATCTTAGTTGCAACATACAGGCTCAGTAGTTGTGGCCTTAGTTGCCCCATAGGCTTAGTTGCCATGTGGCATGTGGGATCTTAGTTCCCTGATCAGGAATTGAACTCTCATCCCCTGAACTGGAAGGCAGACTCCCAACCACTGGATCACTAGGGAAGTCCCACAACCACTGTATTTTAAAATAAAAATCTCTGTATAGCCACAAAATGAAAAGGAAATTCATGGGTGTGAAAAAAAAAGTGTGACAAAGAGAGCACAGGGAGGAAGGAAGAAAGAAAGAGAGAAGGAGGGATGGAGGGGGAGAGGGGAAAAAAAGGGAATTTCAGTTTGCACAGTGCTTGTTCAGGAAGCACTGAACCTGTGCAGATACCAGATTGTACTATCCTCATGGAAAATGGAAGACTTCGCCTGTAACACAGGAGCTGCTATTTATCCTTTCACAGACACATAGTTAAGACCTTAATAAACATCAGGGAAAGAGTGGGTTAGCAAATGTCTCCTGCCTATAGTAAAAGTATCAACAAGAAAAATGGTATATTGTCTACGTGTGGAAATTGGAAAATAAGTTTCCTTCTCAATCATTTTTAAGCAAATTTGGGGAACTGCAAGTAGAAACATTCAGAGAAACCTGAAATCAGTTTGATGGTGCCTTGTTCTCCAGGACACTTAGGGAAAGCTCATACAAGTAATTTTCTGGACAGTCACATTTCCCAGCCAGGTCATTCATGGTTTTGGCTGTTTAAAATCAGCAAGTTATGAGCTCACAATCTCTATTTAACTTTAAAAAGGAAGAAAGTGAGCTACCACGAGAGTCAGAAGGAGCAACAAGAGAAGAAGCAGAACTCTTAACATTTTCATAAAAATAATTTTTAAGTGAATTTTGAATTATTTTTTGATCCACATCAAAAAATAAATAAAAATAAACAAATTAAGTGAATTTTCTTTGCTTATAAAGGGGGAAGAGACAGCTGCCTTTTCTTTCTCTCTTGAGTCTTCTTGAAAACTTAACCTTTTCAGAATGTAAATTGTTTTCTCTGGGTATTGTGCAATCTCAGTCTCCTGTTTATAATGATCATGGACCCCATAACTGCAGGAAATGTAAACACATACTTCCAGAGTCAACATAGGGGCCTGTCTTACAATGTGATCATTTGTCTCTTGAGGAGACAAGAGTAATTTTGTTAAAATTTCTTCTACTTTGGGGTATAAATAATGTGAAATGTCATTGTGACTCATAGACTCTTGAGGCTACCAATACACATATATTCTGTTGTGCTTAATAATAAAAGTGGATGGGGAAAAGCATGTAGACACAGATGAGGAAGTAGGGGGTGATTCGTCATGGACCAGGTGTAACTTGACCTGATCACCCCTGATCTGGCTGAAAAACTGGACGCTGACTCCCGCAGAGAGTCCCTCAACCCCTGCAACCCTCCTGAAGCTGCCAGCCAGCTATAAGACCCAGTCGTTTTTAAAATAGGGTAGAAAGTAATAGTATGGGCCTCCTGGTGGCTCACTGGTAAAGAATTGGCCTGCAGTGCAGGAGAGTCAGCAAACACGGATCCATCTCTGGGTCAGGAAGATCCCCTGGAGGAGGAAATGGCAACTCACTCCAGTATTCTTGCCTGATAAATCCCATGGACAAGAGTAGCCTGGTGGGCTACAGTTCGTGGAGTCACAAAGAGTCAGACACACTTAGTGATTAAAGAGCAACAACAGAAATAGTAGTAGAAAGTAGTAGACAAGATACTTAGCAAAGGCCAGATTGAAATTGGACTTTAAAAAATTACCCTAGGATGTCCAGTTGTTTTCCAAAGACTGGTCTATTTGTGGATATAGATATTTTGCCTCCTTGGCCCAACTCTGGCCACTCTGAAGGCCAGTCTCACCCTCAGAGCTCCCTTTGGGGTTGGCCATCTCCTTAGTGTGACTGCGTTGCAGTCCATCTTTTCCCTCTGTTCAATCCTGTTTTCTTTCCTTCCCCGTAAAGGTGTTGATCCTGAGAGCACTCCCAAATAGAGGGGATACATACTGCATGAAAATATTAAAAAACAAATTTTAAACATTTGAAAATTAATGTATGAAATTATTAATACACATATCTACACACATATATATTTAATTAGACTCTTCCTTAGACAAGTTTTAAGATTGAGAATGCATTAAAAGTTATGAGGAAACTCTAGTCAATACTCTTCAACAATCTATATGGGAAAGGAATCTGAAGAAAATGAGTATATGTATATGTATAATGGAATCACTTTGTTGTACGCCTGAAACTAACACAATATTGTAAACTACCCACACTCTAATAATTTTTTAAAGTCAGGATAGAGGTTGAAATAATCCAAAACAAAACAAACCTTGTATAGAAGATTAAAGGCATCATCTATAAAGTTAATGAATGAAGAAATAAACTTGGAGACATTTTTTGCAGCATATAAGATCAATAAAGGTTAATAATAACAGTATAGAAATAGATCTTAAAATGATTAACATTTTATATACACAAAAATTAATGTCAAACTTTATATTGATCATCAGTGAAAAAATTGTATCAGTTTTCTACTGCTGTGATGAAACAATTAACTTAAATGTAGCGGCTTACAAGGACCCCAAATTTATTATCTTACAGTTTCTGAGATAAAAAATGTAATACATTTTGATCTCATTGAACTAAAATCAAGATATTGGCAAGATGCATTCCTTTCTGGAGGCTTTCGGAAAGAGGAAACCTGCTTCTAATAGAAGAGAACTCACTTCCTATGGTTATTGGTAGGATTCAGTTCCTTGTGATTTTAGATCTGAGGCCCCTGGTTTCTTTCTGGTGGCAAGCTGAGGGTTATTCCAGTTTCTAGTGGCCATCATTCCTTGTTTTATCACTCCTTTCTTTCATCTTCAAGCTAGCAGTACAGAGGATCCTCTTCACACTGCATCCCTATGACCCACCTTTCTGCCCACCTTCTCCACTGTTAAGGATGCATGTGATTAGATCGAACCAATCTGGATAATCCATGTAGTTTTCTCATCTCAGTATTCTTAACCATGAAAATACCTGTGAAGTTTAATTTGAACCATAATGTAACACACTCATACATTTTAGGAATTAGGGAATGAACACTTATAAGATGGAAGACTTACGTGAACTCATACTCTGGGATAAATTTCTCATTACCATTGAGAAATCTGACCTTTATATGATTCTTACTTTCATGGAGCTGATTTAACTTTCTGAAAAAGTTAGTAGTTCTTTCTCTTTATTTAACATCTTTAAGTTTTATCATTGGGGTGTATGTGTATATGTATCTCTCTGTTTTCCTTTGTTGTCCTGTTGCAAATGCAACTTACTTTCAATCCAAAATTTTATATCTTCTGTAATTCCAGTTTATGGTAATTAAAAAAAAAACACGTTCTTTCCTCTATATCCCTTTTTGTCCTTCTGGGTTTATTTCTAGATTAATATTGATATTTCTATTTCTACCCTCCGAATCTCCTGAATTTTCTCATAGTCTTAATTTGTCTTTGTTCCTATTTCATAGCCTGTTCTAGAACTCAATATCTTGAATCTCCTATTTACAAATTAGTCTTTATTAGTATTTTTCTGCTATTTAAAGCAAACAAATACTACTTCGACATTTATATATTTTACATCAAATATTAGCAATTGTTCTTTCTATTACTACATGTTTCTGATTCATGTTACAAATACCCTTCCCCAGGGCTTTGAGAGTTGTTTTGCTTAATTTCAGTTCTTATCCTGAGATCCCACTTCTAAGATATTAAAAAAAACTAGTAATATGATTTTATCTACCCTAAGAGAGAAAGCTCGATAAATTAAAAAATAATAACTTGAACCCATTGGAGAGCTTAGGTTACTGGGCAAATAGCCTGAAACTTAATAAGGGTCTCCTTTCTCCCAGAAACAAGACATATAGACTTTTTCACCTGTAAGAGATAAAAGGAAAGATGTGTCTAACATACAGAGGTCAAGGATAATTTGGCAACATCTTAAATAATTGCTCAATTCAGTTGTGGGGTAGCATAATAGCATAGCAGCCATGGGAGACACAGACATAATGAAATACCTACCTTTTAGTAAATTCTCTTCTAAAAACTTCTCTTTGGTTCCTATGAGAAAGATTGGAGGTAGGAAGGAGGCTGAAGGCATGGAGAAGTCAAAAGAGAAGTTAGAAAATATTTTGAATCGAATGAAAATAAAAATACAACCTAAGAAAATATGTGGGATACAGTACTTAGAAGGAATGGATAATGTTAAATGCTTATATTAGAAAAATGGAGTAGACTTAAATTGATGATTCATGATTCCATCTGAAGAAAAAATTAACATTGAGCTAAGTAATGTTTTAAATTAATCTAATTAAATCAAGAGAAATTGAAGGAAAGAAATAATGAATCACACTCCTAAATATATACCCAAATCAAAAGTTCAAAAAACCGTACAGAGCACAGTTAAATATAATATTGCCAATATGGGAACAACCTAAATGTTCACCAGCTAGATATGCGATAGTTAGGTTGTAGAGTAATCGCACGATGGAATACCAAGTAGTAGTGAACATAAATTACTGTTTCATGTGTTAACCTGAATAAGTCAAATGGGTGTACTATTGAATGAAAGAAACCAGACTCAGGATGTATTCTATATCATTTCATCAGCACAAATTCCAAACACTGGCAAAACTCATCTTGTTAGGGATTAGGCTTAGAGATAGGAGAAGAAGTGATGGTTGGAAGGAGAAAAGAAGGTGACCTGTAATGTATTCTTGGTAGTGCATATTTTGACCTACTTTGCCATTACAAATGGGGTTACTGGATAATGTGGGCTTCCCTGGTGGCTCAGACGGTAAAGAATCTGCCTGAAAAGTAGGAAAACTAGGTTTTACCCATGGTTTTGGAAGATCCCCTGGAGAAGGGCATGGTTACCCACTCCAATATTCTTTTTTTTTTTTTTTTTTTTGAGTAGACTTCCGTGGGATATACAACAGGTTCCTATTAGTTATCTATTATATGTATATATATATATATATATAAAATTTATATTACAAACTTTTTATATTCAACATAATTTTGTTGAGGTTCATTCATTCCTTTTTAGTACTGAGTAGTATTCCATGGGCTGTCTGTACTACCATTTGATCAAACATTCACTTATTGAAGGGCATTTGGGTAGTTTTTGGTTATTAAAAATGAAGCTACTATGATGTTTGTATCTAAATTTCTGTGTGAAAACAAGTGTTAATTTCTCTGCTGTATATGCCCAAGAGTGCAACTGTGAGGTCTGTTGGTGTAAGTCTATTGTTAGTTTTAAAAGGAAATGTCAAACTGCTTTCCAGAGTGGCTCTACCATTTTGCATTCTCACTAGTGATCCCATTTCTCCACATCCTCCCCTAGATTTGGTGTTATCATAGTTCTTTTATTTTTAGTCATTCTGATAGAGGTAATGATATCTTTCTTCTGCATTATTCTATAGACTTATTATGTCACCTTTTCATGTGCTTATTTTCCATCTGTATATGCTCATCTTTTTTTTGACCATTTTTGTTTTTTCTATTGAGTTCATTTTTTATTTTTTTTCTTCTAGTCTATTTCAATTGTTTTTTTTTTTATTGTTAAGTTTGAGGATTTTTTAATTTGCATTTATTTTAGTTGGGGTTTATCTAATTTTTTTTATTTTTTTTTACATTTTTTATATTTATTTTAGTAGTAGTTTTTTTGCCATACATTGACATGAATCAGCCATGGGTTCACATGTGCTCCCCCTCCCGAACCCTCCTCCCACCTCCCTCCCCCTCCCATCCCTCTGTGTCATCCCCACTCCAATATTCTTACCTGGAGAATGCCATGTAGTCCATGGAGTTGCAAAGAGCTGGACAGGACTGAGCAATAAACATATTCACTTTCAACACGTACTGGATAATAATAAAAAAAGTTTTTCAAAGTGATTGTATAAATTTATCTTCACAAAAGGAATGTGTAAGAGATCTAATTTTTTATTTTCATATATTCATGGCAATAATTGCTGTCAGCCTTACTGACTTAAGTCGTTTATAGTGTAGTTGCTATATTATTTCATTATCATAGTTTGATTTTTTCCTGATGTCTTATGTGATTGAATACCTTTTCATATGTTTAGTGGCCATGTGAATATCATTCATTTAAGTTTGCCCGTCTGTATCTCTTTCTGTTGTTAGTTTTTTAGTTTTTTTTTGGGGGGTGGTGGTAAGTATTTTTTGTATCTGTGTGTGTGTTAGATGCTCAGTTGTATCTGACTCTTTGTGACCCCATAGACTGAAACCTGCCAGGCTCCTCTGTCCATGGGATTTCCCAGGCAAGAATACTGAAGTGGGTAGCCAGTCCCTTCTCCAGGGGATCTTCCCCACACAGGAATCAAACCTGGGACTCCTGCATTGCAGGCAGATTCTTTACCATCTGAGTTACCAGGGAAGCCCTGTTCTTTGTATATGTTCTGATTATTAAGCATTTTTCAATAACATATGTTGCAAATACCTTCTCAAACTGTGCTGTGTCTGTTCATTCTTAAGATTATTTTGTGAAATGTTAATTTTCTTGTGGTTCATGTTATCATTGTTTATTTTATTTATTTAGCTACACTAGGTCGAGTTGTGGCATGTGGACTCTAGTTCCCTAACCAGGGATCGAACCTTGGCCCCCTGCATTGGGAGCATGGAGTCTTTGCCACTTGACCATCAGGGAAATTCCATTAAGAACTTGGATTTGTTGTTTGAACCCAGGTATTCAAATTAAGGAAGAAGGAGCAATGATTATTACCAGGAATCCAACAATCTTTGGTAGTTATTTTTGTCTTTGTTATTTTAACCTGGATCACAAGTGTATTGGGTTTGAAGAAAGAATGAAAGAAAGCCGATCCTCACACTTGATATATGGTAATTTTGTTCTCTGTGAAGTGTACCCTTGAGGAGGGATTGGTTTATGTGCAGTTCAGAGGCACCCAACTGACTCCAGTGTAAGTGATGTAAAACAGTAAGCTCAAATCACAGAAGCCAGTATGCTATAGAAATTTACGTAGCCCTGCAAGCTCGAGTTGACAGTGGGAATTGACTGACTCTCCCAGGTATATGGGCTCTCCAGCTTTAACAGCACTTCAAGAGACTGATGGAAAATTTGCCATCTCTTGTGGATTTTGCTAATTTACCAATTCTTAGGATATTGTGTGAAGCATGCTAGGGTCCTTTCTAAAGTGTTTTAGCAGAAGTCTGCAGTTTGCAGGACTAGGCCTTTAATTTAAATAGAGTTGACTGCTTTTAGAAGTAGGCATTTATTTAGTGCTTCCTTACTCCATTGGCAAGCTTTATCAATAGTCGAATGGCAGAAGAGAAATGCTCAAACAGGTGATGTTTTTCCAAGGAAAAACACATTGTTGATTCTGTTCTGTATATATTAAAGGATTCAGAATTGCAAAAAAACAAAACAAAACAAAACTTTGATTAACAGAAATTCTTAATTTAACATGAACTGAGTTGTTTCTCTTTTCTTTTTTTTTCTTTTTGGTTAGTAGTTCCTATTTCCTGTTTAGTAAAATTTCCTCAGCACAAAGCTATTAGATATTTTCATACAGTATCCTCTACTGTCAAGGTTGATGAAGAATTTCCTTAGAGATTCAGGTAGTAAATATTTTTGGCTTTGCAGGTTAAATGATCTTTCTATCACCTGCTCACCATTACTGTTGTAGCAGAAAACCATCCGTAAACGATACGTTAACTAATGGGTAGGAGTGTGTTTCAAGAAGTGTTTATAAAAACTTGAATTTTATGTAATTTTCCCATATCAGAAAATGTGGTTTTTGTTTCCCATTAAAAAAAAAAAGATAAAATTCATTGTTAGCTCATAGGCCATAGAAACAGTCGTTGTAAGCTGGGTTTGGCCTACAGGTCATAGCTTGGCATCCCTTGTAATGGCTTAAGTCATTTTCCTTACACTTTTATATTTAGAATCTACTTTTAATTGATTTTTGTATATGATTTGAGGGCTTCCCTGGTGGCTCAGATGGTGAAGAATCTGCCTGGAATGCAGGGACCCAGGTTCGATCCCTGGGTCAAAAAGATCCCCTGGAGAAGGAAATGATTGGAAGTTGTTGTTTTTCAGTCACTAAAGTCATGTACAACTTTTTGCGACCCCATGGACTGCAGGCTTCCCTGTTCTTCACTGTCTTCCAAAGTTTGCTCAGATTCATATGCTTTGAGTCAGGGATACTATCTAACAATTTCATCTTCTGCCACCCCCTTGTACTTTTGCCTTCACTCTTTCCCAGCATCAGGGTCTTTTCCAAAGAGTCGGCTCTTTGCATCAGGTGGCCAAAGTATTAGAGCTTCATCTTCAGTATCAATCTTTCCAATGTATATTCAGGGTTGATCTCCTTTAGGATTGACTGGTGTGCTCTCCTTGCTGTCCACAGCACTCTCAAGAGTCTTCTCCAACACCACAGTTCAAAGTCATCAATTCTTCAGCACTTAACCTTCTTAATGGTCCAGCTCTCACATCTGTCCATGACTACTGGGAAAGCCATAGTTTTGATTATTTGGACCTTTGTCAGCAAAATGATGTCTCTGCTTTTTAATATGCTGTCTTAAATATATTGTCATTCAGTCATATCTGACTCTTTGCAGACTCTTTATGTGTCCAGCTCTTTATGTTTAATTAGTTGTCATTCAGTTGTGTCTGACTTTTTGGACCCATGTACCATAGCCCGGCAGGCTCCTCTGTCCATGAATTCTCCAGGCAAGCATTCTAGAGTGGGTTGCCATTTCCTACTCCAGGGGATCTTCCTGACCCAGGGTTGAACCCATGTCTCTTGTGTCTCCTGCATTTGCAAGCAGTTTCTTTACCACTCGCATCACCTGCGAAGCACATGATTTGAAGTAGAAGAGTCAAGGTTAGACAGTACACTTATATCCAGTATCCCTAGGTATAGTAACTAATAATCAACTTGCCAATGCTCTAGTGGGCACCGTTTTTCAAAATCAGTTCTCAGTGTCTATGTGGTTCTCTACTTGTTCCTTTTTTCTATGTATCTATGCTTGCAATCAAACTACATTTTCTAAATTGTTTATAAAAAGCCATAGCCATTGAGGAGAGAGCCATCTTTTCCCTTCTTCTTTGAGATTATCATAGCTATCCTTGCCCTGTGTACTCTAGAAATTATCTTTTTCTGAATATTTATTCTGAAATGATTGTTGGAATTATTTTGACTAAAACTGCATTTGGGAACTGATCTTTCAAACCTACAAACATAATACATACCTCCACCTCTTTAGGTCCACTAATTATATTTATTATCTTAGTATAAAGAACTTACATGTTTTTACATTATTTGAACTTAAATTTTGAGTTTTAATGCTACTATAAATTTAATATTCACTTTTGAAATGGACCTGGTAGATTAAATATATCATATTTATCTATGTATTGAGATCAATTTAGTTATAAGTCATATAAGTAGTTTACTTTTGATTGTTTACATACACTATTAAGT
This sequence comes from Okapia johnstoni, assembly GCA_024291935.2. NCBI lineage: Eukaryota > Metazoa > Chordata > Mammalia > Artiodactyla > Giraffidae > Okapia > Okapia johnstoni. The sequence goes on from CM044322.1 coordinate 58,493,024, forward strand.
CACCTGCAAATAATGACAGTTTTATTTTTTTTCTGATACTTGTATCTTGTACTAATTTTATTTACTTGCATTTTTGCACTAACGAGGAGCTCCACTATAATAGTGCATTTAAAGTGTGATAATAGACATCTTTGTTCTTCTGGTAAAACATTAAACATTTCAGATGTACAATATTTGGTTACTGTTGTCATTGTTGTTCAGTCGTTCAGTCACTCAGTCATGTCCAACTCTTTGGTGATCCCATAGTCTGCAGCACGCCAGGCTTCCTTCTCTTTCACCAATTCCCAGAGCTTGCTCGAACTCACGTCCATTGAATTGGTGATGCCATTCAACCTTCTTGTCCTCTGTAGTCCGCTTGTCCTCCTTTCTTCAATGTTTCCCAGCATCATGGTCTTTTCTAATAAGTTGGCTGCTCGCATCAGGTGGCCAAAGTATTGGAGCTTCAGTTTCAGCATCAATCATTCCAGTGAATATTCAATATTGATTTCTTTTGGGATTGACTGGTTGGATCTCCTTGATGTCCAGGGGATTTTCAAGAGTCTTCTCCAACACCACAGCTCAAAAACATCAATTTGTTAGCATTCAGACTTCTTTATAGTCCAGCTCTCACATCCATACATGACTACTGGAAAAATCATAGCTTTGAGTATCCAGAATTTGTTGGCCAAGTGATGTCTCTGCTTTTTAATATGCTGTCTAAATTTGTCATAGCTTTTCTTCCAAGGAGCAAGTATCTTTAAATTCATGGTTGCAGTCACCATCTGCAGTGATTTTGGAGCCCAAGAAAATAAAGTCTGTCACTGTTTCCATTGTTTCCTCATCTATTCGCCATGCAGTGATGGGACCAGATGCCACGATCTTAGTTTTCTGAATGTTGAGTTTTAAGCCAGCTTTTTTACTCTCCTCTTTCACCTTCATCAAGACATTCTTTAGTTCCTCTTTGCTTTCTGCCAGAAGGGTGATATCATCTGCATATCTGAGGTTATTGATATTTTTCCCAGCAATCTTGATTCCAGCTTGTGCTTCATTCAGCCCAGCATTTCACATGATATACTCTGCAAAATAAGCAGAGTGACAGTATACAGTACTCCTCTCCCAGTTTTGAACAAGTTCGTTGTTCCATGTCTGGTTCTAACTGTTGCTTCTTGACCTGCATACAGATTTCTCAGGAGGCAGGTAAGCTGGTCTGGTATCCCATCTCTTTAAGAATCTTCCACAGTTTGTTGTGATCCACACAGTCAAAGTGAAAATGAAAGTGAAAGTTGCTCAGTCCTGTCGGACTCTTTGCCACCCTCATGGGATTCTCCAGGCCAGAACACTGGAGTGGGTAACCTGTCTCTTCTCCAGGGGATCTTCCCAACATAGGGATCGAACCCAGGTCTCCCACATTGCAGGCAGATTCTTTACCAGTTGTGCCACACCGGAAGCCCAAGAATACTGGAGTGGGTAGCCTATTCCTTCTACAGCGGATCTTCCCAACACAATCAAAGGCTTTAATATAATCAATGAAGCAGAAATAGATGTTTTTCTGGAGTTCTCTTGCTTTTTCTATGATCCAATGGATTTTGGCAATTTGATCTCTGGTTCCTCTGTCTTTTCTAAATCCAGCTTGAACATCTGAAAGTTCTCAGTTCACGTACTGTTGAAACCTCTGTTGGAGAATTTTGAGCATTACTTTGCTAGCGTGTGAGATGAGTGCAATTGTGAGGTAGTTTGAACATTTTTTGGCATTGCCCTTCTTTGGAAATGGAATTAAAACTGACCTTTTCCAGTCCTGTGGCCACTGCTGAGTTTTCCAAATTTGCTGATATATTGAGTGCAGCACTTTCAGAGCATCATCTTTCAGGATTTGAAATAACTCAACTGGAATTCCATCACCTCCACTAGCTTTGTTCATAGTGGTGCTTCATAAGGCCCACTTGACTTCACATTCCAGGATGTCTGGCTCTAGATGAGTGATCACACCATCATGATTATCTGGGTCATTCAGATCTTTTTTGTATAGTTCTTCTATGTATTCTTGCCACCTCTTCTTAATATCTTCTGCTTCTGTTAGGTCCATACCATTTCTGTCCTTTATTGTGCCTATCTTTGCACAAAATGTTCCCTTGGTATCTCTAATTTTCTTCAAGAGATCTCTAGTCTTTCCCATTATATTGTTTTCCTCTATCTCTTTGCACTGTTCATTTAGGAAGGCTTTCTTATCTCTCCTTGCTGTTCTTTGGAACTCTGCATTCAGATGGGTACATCTTTCCTTGTCTCCTTTGCCTTTTGCTTCTCTTCTTTTCTTAGCTATTTCTAAGGCCTCCTAGACAGCCATTTTGCCTTTTCCATTTCTTTTTCTTGGGAATGGTTTTTATCTCCGCCTCCTATACAGTGTCATGAACCTCCATCCGTAGTTCTTCAGGCACTCTATCAGATCTAATCCCTTGAATCTATTTGTCACTTCCATTGTATAATTAAGGTGGATACCCTTAATTAGATAAAGTATGTTTCTAGTCTTATTTTGCTTAAAAATTTATCCTAAGGAATTTGTGTTAAATTTTAGCAATTTTTTTACATGTATTGTGATGATTGCTTTATTTTTCTCCTTGTTCCTATTACTAGGATGAATCACAATTGATCTTTGAATGATAACTAAAACTTAATTCCTAGAGTAAAACCTAGGTCTCCTGGTAACTTAATTGGTAAAGAATCTGCCTGCAAATCAGGAGACTTGGGTTCGATCCCTGGGTCAAGAATATCCCCTAGGAAGGGAATGACAAGCCACTCCAGTTTTTGCCTACAAAATTCCTTGGGTAGAGGAGCCTGGTGAGCTACTGTACATGGGATCGCAAAGAGTCTGACACAACTGAGTGACTAACACACACACACACACACACACACACAGAAAACCCAACATGATTTCAATGTACTATATATTTTTTTTCTTGTATCACTAGAAGCATTTTACTGAATTTCATTTAGGATGTGCCATCCATGTTCATGAAAGATATAGGTTTGAAAATTTTCTTTGTTGGAACATCCTTGTCAGGGTTTGATATCAAAGTTTTATTGATTTAACAAAAAGAGTTGTGAAGTGAGCCTGATGTTTAATTCTCTGATAAATGTTTGCAATATTAGTGTTGTTCTTTAAAATTCTAGAATCATTTACCTGTAAAGCTATCTAAGACTGAAGGTTTCTTTGTAGGAAGAGATAAGGACTGACTTCAATTTTTAGAAGAGAATTATTCATTGATACAGGATATTCTTTGATATGGCATTCTTCACACTATTTCTTTATATTTTAGTTTTAGTAACTCTAGTCTTTGTAGATTGTAGAAGGAAATGGCAATCCACTCCAGTATTCTTGCCTGGAAAATTCCATGGACAGGGGAGCCTGGTGGGCTTCAGTCCATGGAGTCGGAAAGAGTTGGATATGACTGAGCACACAGTACAGTCTTTGTAGATATTTTTTCTATCATATAGGATTTCAAATTCATGGGCAATATTTGTTTCACAATATCCTCTTACAACCTAATGTCTGTTCTCCAGCAATGTCTTCTTTTTCATTTCTCATTTTGGAAAATTAAAAAAAAAAACTTTCTTAGCCATATTTCTTGCCAGTCATTTATCAACTTTATTAGAGTTTTTCAGTCATCAGGTTTAGCTTAGTTCATTTTCTTTATGTATATTTTCTTTTTAGTTGATTTATTTTAAATTGTTTACTTTCCACTTTAACTGGTTTTAATTTTCTGTTATTTTTTCTAATATTTTGAAATGAATTCCTAGATTCCTTATTTTGAACATTTCTCTTTTTTAATATATACTTTTAATACTGTGAAGTATCTAAGTTTGGTATACCTACAGGCAACAAAGCTTGTTATGTATATTAATGTTCCTTTTGTATTGTGTATCCTTATTTTTCCTTTGGGTGCTCTAATCTATATGTTATTTTTTTTTCTTTATTTATTGTCTATTTCTGTTCTATTTGTTAGTTTATTTTGGCTTTATCTTTAGATTCCAAGTGAAAAAATACTATTATTGTCTTTCTCAGTTTAACTTATTCACCAAGCATAATACCTTTTAGATCTGTCCATGTTTTTGCAAATGTCAAAATTTCATTCTTTGTAATGGCTGAGTAATATTCTACGAGTCTTACTGTTTATCAATTCACTTGTCAGTGGGCACTTAGGTTGCTTCCATATCTCAATTATTGTAAATAATGCTGCTATGGACATGTGAGTGCATATATCTTTTTGCATTAGTGTTTTTGCTTTATTTGGATAAATACCCAGAAGTGAAATTGCTAGATCATGTGGTATTTCTATTTTTCATATTTTGAGGAGCATTCATAGTGTTTTCTACAGTGACTGTACAAATTTACATTCCTACCAATAGTACAAGAGGTTTTTCTTTTTTCTACATCTTCATCATTACTTATTATTTGTTGTCTTTTGATAATAGCCATTCTGACAGGTGCGAGGTAGTATTTCATGTGTTTTTTTATTTTCCTGATGATTAGTTATGCTTGTCATAATTTCAATTTTTAAAAATTTATTGATAGGTTTTTTGTTTGTTTGTTTTTTAAGCCTAGTATGTGATCTATCCAGGAGAATGTGCATTTGAAAAGTATGTATATTGTACTGGTTGCAGATAGAATGTTGTATAAGTATCTGTTCAGTCCATCTGATCTAATGCGCCATCTAAGGCTAATGTTTTCTTACTGATTTTTCTGTCTATCCATGATCTACCTGTTGATGTAAACAGACAATTTGTATATTTTTTATTGACCCACTTTCCATGTTACTAATCCCTGTGACAGGCAATAATATGATGTGGTAAGATTGTCTAGCCAAATAGATGATGTGAAGTAAAGTGAAAGTCGCTGTCGTGTCCAACTCTTTGTGACCCCATGGATGTATAGTCCATGGAATTCTACAGGCCAGAATACTGGAGTGGGTAGCCTTTCCCTTCTCCAGGGAATCTTCCCAACGCAGGGATTGAACCCAGGTCTCCTGCATTGCAAGTGGATTCTTTACCAGCTGTGCCACAAGGGAAGCCCAAGAATGCTGGAGTGAGTAGCCTATATGCCTAATTAAATATGTGGATTTTCAAGCCCTTAAATTAATTAAATGTAGTATTTATGATATAGTTGTAATGTCATAGATTTATATTAATACCTTCCTATGAAGTAGACTTGTGCTTTACTTTGGACATATTCAAAATAAAAGTACAAAACTATAAAACTTTAACATTTTATGCAAAAGTATGTTACAGTGCTCAATCTACATAACCACTATGAGGAGAAAATATCCTAAGATTTCATAATGGGTTTATTTTTAGTGTAAGATAAAAAATATTCAAGCAAGTATGATGTGCTACTTTAGAGCAAACTCAGAACACTTCTGAAAATTGTTTACCCATTACAATTCTGACAGGTTTTTTTCCTAAATGCAGTATTGCAGTTGCCAATACAATTATGCACACATTGACTTAACTGAGTACTTAGGATGATGGGTAAAATCCGTTTCAAATGCAGGTGCAATTTTATGACTCAGACTTAAATAAAGGCTCTATAAGATTTCACAGAACATAATTTGATTTTATAATCTTGTGCACAGGATTCTTTCACTATAATCAGCAGTGGTTTTGTGTGTGAACAATATACATGTTTGGTGAAGATTTTAAAGCAATACAATGAATTTTGGGGGGTTGTTGAAGTGATAGCTTTGCATTTCTCTATTTCTTGATCAGAAATATGCAGGAAATAGCATGTACAAATCTGTCTGGATTCTTGAAATTTGCTTTTAGATCTTTTAGTTAAACAAATGTTTACCTATTTAGATTATTTATGTATGATAGTTATATGACATGTATTTAGAACAGCAAAAAGACAGGCTCTTTGAGAAGGCAAAATTTTATGCACAGATACTCCATACATATAAGAGAAATAAAATACATTGAAGCAAGTGATAATACAATTTTTCGGTATTTTTTCCTTTAGCAAACTAAGATTGATAGAACACTGAAAAATTGAGGTTAATAACTTAAATGAAAATCTAATGTTTTCATATTATTACCATGTCATTTTTAAATTCAAATCAAGAAGTATAATGCCATATATGACACAAAATTCTATATAACCTCAATTAGCTTCATTTGGCTTTTTTACATTGTAATTTTGATTTTCACTCTATTTTACTAAGTCAGGTTTTTTAAAAATATATTTACATAGTGTGTAGGAGTCATTGTATGGATGTAATACTTTAATCATACTTGTTAGACTTGTTAAATGCATTTATTTCTACCATAGGGTAGAGATCCAGATTCTAGGGGGGGGGGGGTTGTTCTATTTTGTTTTTCTTTGTTTCCCTGAAAAAAATTCTTTTGAGAATTACAATACGGTTAAGTACATGTTGGTAAATTAACATTCACTAAATTGAAGTAGAGCTTCCCAGATGGCTCAGTGGTAAAGAATCCACCTGCCAATGCAGGAAACATAAGAGACACCGGTCTGATCCCTGGGTCAGAGAGATCCCCCGGAGGAAGAAATGGCAACCCACCCCAGTATTCTTGCCTCAAGAATCCCATGAACAGAAACCTGGCAGGCTATAGTCCAGAGGGTTGCAAAGAGTGAATTGAAGTATGGTTCATTTATAATGTTTTGCTTTTTCTATGTGGTTCACACCATGTGCTTCACACCATGTTGCCAGGTTATGTAGAAAAATTTTGCATGAAATCCAGACAGAGAGGATGAGTTTGGCTGCGTACGCTGTCAGTCTAAGTCAGAATGTCTGTCAGGTCAGGAGAGGGGCTAGCTTGGATGAGTCTAAAAAGCTTATGACATCTTAACTGACTTACATCCTGATCAAAACTATTTTCTATGTCAGGAAGTGATTTCCCCTCATTTTCACTTTCAAGGTATATATTAGTACTGAATCAAATGTAGACGAATACTCAAGCATCAGAGTGTACTTTATGTGGGAAAGGGATGGTTCATAGGATCTCACCATAATTTGGATAATAATTACAATAACCATTAGCATTTCTTATACTCTTTATGAGGCCTAGAACTTTTCCTGGCACTTTAAACTTAATTGAATTAGTTAACAACAAGCCTATGATATGGTTACCATTACTATTTTCATTAAATCGATGAGCATATGGCATATAATAAGCTAGTTATTACTTGCTCATCTAGTAATACCTGGGTGACGTGTCCCTCAAGATTATGGATCCCCTTTGCCTAGTAGACAAAGAGGCCTATAGAAGCAGAATTTAGGATTTTACTTCCTCCCTACGCTTTCCTCTCACCTCTATGCTCATGACTGCAAATGCCTTAAAAAAAACCAAACAAAACAAAACCTAGACTCACCCCTGCCCACACTTTTCCATGGCTTTGCATCTCTAGTCTTAGTTTCCCTGATGTCTTCTGTCCTATTCATATCTGCTTGCTTCCTCTCAACTATTCTTTTCTGCTTGATGTTTATGTTAGATGGTCTTATAATTTTATGCTTTTGATTCCACTACAAGCCTCTCTTGTCAAAATTTCAGCTTCACAAACTGCCCACCTGTTGCTCAGATTGAATAGAGAATGAAAGTAAGCCAAAAATGGGAAAGAAAAAGAAAGACTTTTTTCCCACTAAGTACCTTGCTGGAATTGAAGAAGGAGAAGGGGAGAAGGGGAAAGAGGAAGAAGAGGAAGAAGAGGGGGAAGAGAGGAGGAGAGGAGGAGCAGGAGAACTGGGGTGTTAAACTGAAAGTGTCGGAGAAAGCATTCAGAGATTCTCATATTTGAAATTTAAGATTCTAGAGCAGGAATAATTGTGGATAATGGTGTAATCCAGGGGATGGATTTAGAAAGGTATGGATAGGATGGGGTTAGAATTTAGGGGCTATATTATTGCATCTTAAAAATATACACTGGTGTAACATAATATTAGCTAGCATTCAGATTTTGAAAAAGTCACATGTTCTAGATACTAAATTCTTAGAAGAGTGGGAAGAATTCACTAAATCATTGGTGTATGGTAGGAATGAGAGGGAAAGGTGAAATAGCACTCAAAGAGTGAGTATCTTGTTCTACTTTATTGTGGTGAGCATGTTTGCAGCGTTTAGCAAAAAATATCAAAATCTCTGGAGCTAGTTCTTTAAAATACTCTGGTTAGTAGCCCTCATAACAGGTTCAGTTAACTAAGATACTCATGAACTGTCTTTCTTTGAACATTTGAAGCACCCAGAGAAGAAGAACTGTATATCATATGTCTGAATATGTAAAAGTCAAAAATCAAACTATATCCAAAGTCCAACTTCTGCAGCTTGTTCCCTGGGAAAGATTTTTGTTATATGAAGGCCCAGGGAAATGTACTCAGCCCCGGGCAAGCCCTGCCCCTGGTGACCTGATTTGGGCAGAGTTCTTTTGGGAGAGGCCAAAGCAAGGAAGTCAGGCTCCCTAATGAGCCAGGTCAGATAGATTCCCTGTTCCCCAAGCCCCACCTCACTTCATTCCTCTGTCTGGAGATCACCCAGATAGTTCCAAGTACATCCTAAAATACACCAATGAGGAGATGACAGGAGGGAATACTGTTGCCTGTGGACCCAGTCTGTCTAGGCTTCTACTTTCGGTGATTTGGTGTATTTTAAAGGAAAAAAGAAATCCATTTTCCCATCTTTTTTTTTTCCCTCTGCACATGATAAGGTGCTTTTAACCCCACTTGATCTGGTCTGCTGATGAAGGACAAAGAAAGTGGGGCAGAAGTGGCCCATTCAAATGAACAATTTCTCTTTTGTAATTCCCCTAAACTCTACCCTTAACAGAACTTTCAAAGATCATTTTTTTACACTGAACAAGGATCAAAAGCAGGAATGCCTATTGCCCTGGTCTCAGGGCAGTATTATCCATAAAGACTCTGCCTGCAATGCAGGAGACCTGAGTTCGATCTCTGGGTTAGGAAGATCCCCTGGAGAAGGGAAAGGCTACCCACTCCAGTATTCTGCCTGGAAAATGCCATGGACTGTATAATCCATGGGGTCACAAAGAGTCGGACAGGACTGAGTGACTTTCACTCACTCACTCATCCATGAAGACCAAAAAATAAATAAAGGCTTGTTTTTGTTTCTATTTGCTAAGTCTTGTCCTATTCTTTGTTACCTCATGGACCATAGCTCACCAGGCTCCTCTGTCCATGGGATTTTCCAGGCAAGAATACTGAAATGGGTTGCCATTTCCTTCTCCAAGGGTCTTCCTGACCCAGGGATTGAACCCTCATCCCTGTGTCTCTTGCTTTGGTAGGCGTATTATTTACCATTGAGCCACTCTGCCTGCTAAGTTGCTTCAGTCATGTCTGAGTCTATGTGACCTGATGGACTGTAGCCCTCCAGGTGCCACTGTCCATGGGATTCTTAGGCAAGAATACTGGATTGGGTTGCCATGCCCTCCTCCAGGGTATCTTCCCAATCCAAGGAATGAGCCTGCATCTCACGTTCTTGCATTGGCAGGCAGGTTCTTTAACACCAGCACCACCTGGGAAGCCTGAGCCGCCAGGAAAGCCCAACTTAAAGATTTAACAATATCTGAAGCTACAAGAAACTAAGGAAAATGAGTCAAAATGTGGATTTCCCCATACTATTCCAGTGTAGCAGTTAAATGTGAAAATATGATGGAGAAAGTCTGATGAGTTTAACAAGAAAAATTATAGTGACTCAATAATTTTATATTCAGCTAAGCTGTCTTTTATATGTGAATATAAAAGTAATAAATATCCTATTCCTGTGAATTTCTGTAAAAAATCAAAAGGTTGGCTTCTACCAGGTGACAGATGAAATTAAGTTAAAAAAATGGGCGTGCCTTATTAATTAAAAGACCCATAATAAGCTAAAAAATTGTAGTCATCCTTTAATTAAATACATTTTTAAAACCAGTTAAAATAAAAATCCAAATATTAAATGTAGAATTTTTTTTGTGAAATACATGAACATATCTATGTAATAATTCCCACAGCAAACATCATGTTTTATTTACTAACCATATTCACCAAAATGAGGGAGTAGAGCAATGTGGAATGGAGGGCATGAAATGTGAGAGGCATGAGATTGCAATTTCATTTTTACTTCATTATTTTAAGAAATACAAGTTAAATAATGCTTTCAGACTTCACAAGTTTTACCACATGTACAACTAAAATTTGTAGAAGAATTCCAATTAAAAATGGCCATCCACTACTACATTTCTCCATTTCTAAAACCTGAGTTTAAAACTAGGCAATTTTTAAAAAACATTAAACTGTAATTACTCAAAAACAAGAATGGAAAGAACAGCAGATGTTTTTGGAAAAAGTTGATCACCACAAAGCAAATGAATGACTGATAATTGCTTTAACAACCATGTAGAAGTTGAGCTATAAACAGTAGTGAGATAAACAAAGAATTAGCTTTATATCCACCACAGAATTCTCATAGTACACAGCAACCGGCAACTTCCAGTTGTGCCTAGACAACAAGGATTAATACAGAGAGGAATGCATTAAAGCTCATTGAAAAGTACTTAGATTCTTGATTCACCTACTGACATGGGAATTCTCTGCCAAAAAAGTTTAACCTAATCACCATGTAGTTAACTTAAATGACACAACATCCTCAAAACTTCCAATAACATTTTTTAAATATTAAACATTAGCAGACAATGAAAATTAACAGACACCTGAGGAAAATCCCTCGTAAGAAAAAGAGAACAAGATAAATGAATAAGTAAGTAAAGGTAACTTTGAGAAAACAGAGCTCTTGGTCTGTAGGAGGAGAAAATGTAAAAAAAAAAGTTTGCATAAAAGCATCAGGTAAATAAGTAAAGATGCATTATTTAAGCAAGTACAAAATTTAAAAAAAAAGAAATATTCATAGAACAAAACTCATGGAAATTGCAACGGGAAAGCAGAAATGAAAAAACTCAGGATGTTTGGAAGGTAAATTTGAGGGAAACTTACAGAAAGCAGAGCAAAGCAACGGAGACAGGCAAACTACAAACAACAAGAAAGCTGAAAGAGGAGGTCAATAGCCAGATAATAAAAATTCTCTAATGACTTTAAAAGGAAAATGGAGTTGAGAAAATCATTACGGAAATATTTTACAAAAATAATGCAGAATTGAAGATATGAATGGCCACGTTATGAAAAAATGGTTTATGGATGAAAATAGAACCCACCAAGTGAAACTTTGTCAGAATCATGTGGACATAGAAGAGACTCCACAAGCTTTTGTTTAATTTTTATAATATTTTAATTGAGATACAGTGCACATGAAACATTGTATAAGTTTAATGTGTATGATGTATTTGATACATTTACGTATGCAGTATGATCACCACCATATTAGTGTTTGCCAACATCTCTAACATGTCATACAACTATCATTAAGATCTAGTGTCTTAACAGTTTTTAAGTATATAATACAGTATTGTTGACTATAATAACTGAGCTGTGTTAGGTCTCTAGAAATTAATTATTTTGTTACTGGAAGTTTACACATTTTAACAATATCTCTTCAACTTCCTTACCACCCAGGCCCTGGTAACTACCATCCTACTCTCGTTTCTGTAAGTTCAACCTATTTAGATGCCACATATAAGTGATATCATACAGTATTTGTTTTTGTCTGGCTTATTTCATTAGCATGCTGACCTCATGGTTCATCCATATTGTTACAAATGACAGATTTCCTTTTTCTTTCATTGGTTGAATAATATTCCACTATGTGTATATGTATGAACATATGATAACTTCTTTATTAATTAGTATACAGACTCTTAGATTGTTTCCATATGTTAGCTATTATGTATAATGCTTCAGTAAACATGAGAGTGCAAATATATTTTCAATATCCTATTTTCCTTTTCTTTGGATATATTCCCAGACATAGGATTAAATACCAAAGAATGTTCAAACAACCATACAGTTGCGCTCATTTCACGCCAGCAAGGTAATGCTCAAAAGCCTTCAAGCTAGGTTTCAACAGTATATGAACTGAGAACTTCCAGATGTTCGAGCTGGATTTAGAAAAGGTAGGGGAACCAAAAATTAAATTGCCAACATCCATTGGGTCATAGAGAAAGCAGGAAATTCCAGAAGAACATCTGCTCCTGCTTCATTGACTACACCAAAGCCTTTGGCTGTGTGGATCACAACAAACTGTAGAAAATTCTTAAAGATGTGGGAATACCAGACCACCTTACCTGCCTCCTGAGAAACCTATATGCAAGTCAAGAAGCAATAGTTAGAACTAGACATGGAACAACAGACTGGTTCAAAATTGGGAAAGGAGTATGTCAAGATGTATATTGTCACCCTGCTTATTTAACTTCTATACAGAGTGCATCATGTGAAATGCTGGGCTGAATAATCACAAGCTAGAATCAAGATTTCCAGGAAAAATATCAACAACCTCAGAAGTGCAGATGACACTACCCTAATGGCAGAAAGTGAAGAAGAACTAAAGAGACTCTTGATGAGGGTGAAAAGAGGAGAGTGAAAAAGCTGGCTTAAAACTCAACATTCCCAAAATGAAGATTATGGCATCCAGTCCCATCACTTCACGGCAAGCAGATGGGAAAACAATGGAAACAGTGACAGACTTTATTTTCTTGGGCTCCAAAATCTCTGTGGATTTTGACTGCAGCCTTAAAATTAAAAGATGCTTACTCCTTGGAAGAACAGCTATGACAACCTAGACAGTGTGTTAAAAAGCAGAGACATCACTTTGCCAACAAAGGTCCATCAAGTCAAAACTATGGTTTTTCTAGTAGTTATGTAGAGATGTGAGAGTTGGACCATTTAGAAGTCTGAATGCTGAAGAATTGATGCTTTCAAACTGTGGTGCTGGAGAAGACCCTTGAGAGTCTCTTGGACAGCAAGGAGATCAAACCAGTCAATCCTAAAGGAAATCAATCTTGAATATTCATTGGAAGGGCTGATGCTGAAGCTGAAACTCCAGGACTTTAGCCACCTGATATGAAGTGCGGACTCATTGGAATGATGATGGTGCTGGGAAAGATTGAGGGCAAGAGGAGAAGGAGACCACAAAGAATGAGATGGTTGCATAGCATCACCAATTCAATGGACATGAGTTTGAGTAAACATTGGGAGATAGTGAAGGACAGGAAAGCCTGGCCTGCTGCAATCCATGGGATCACAGAGTTGGACACAACTTAGCAACTAAACAACAACATGAATGGCAGTTCTCCTTTTAATTTTTTGAGGCACCTCCATGTTGTTTTCCATAGTGGTTGAACCAGTTTACATTCACACAAACAGTACACAGAGTTCCCTTTTCTCCACCTCCTCTCCAACACTTTTTAACTCTTATCTTTGCAATGATAGTTGTTCTAATGGATGAGTTGCATTTTCCTAATGATTAGTGATATTATGCATCTTTTCATGTATTATTGGTCATTGGATGTCTTCTTTTGAAAAATGTCTTTTTAGTTTCTCTGCCCATTTTAAAATCAGATTGTTGTTATTATTGTTGATACTGACTTGTATGAATTCTCTATCTTGGATACTAATACTTTATCTGATACATGATTTGAAAATATTTTCTCAGGAACCATGGTCCCAGTTGCCCTGTCTTGATCTTTGTTTTTCGTATATCCTATCAATGATCAAATCCCATCAGCTTTCCTTTTGAAACAGACTCAGATTTCAACCACTTCTCACTATCTTGTCTGCTAACCTATTGGTCCAATTTATCATCCATCTCACCTGGGTTAATGTAAGTATCTTCATAAATGACCTTACTGCCCCTCTGCCACCCCCACGTGGCAGTCCAGGTAAGCTTCAGTATGCCAGTGTATTCCATTCCTCTCTGCTTTGGAGCTTCTGTCTTACCCCAAGGAAGTTCTCAAATTATTTCTCTGTGTGAACCCCACAGCTCTCCTGACCTCTCCTACTTCTCTTCTCACATGCTCTATCCTTCCCATTCTGGCCTCTTTGGTTGTGTAGGAAGTCTGCACCCATCTGAAACCTCGGTCTGGAGGACTCTTTCCGCAGATAGTTAGAAGGTTCCTCCTCTACTTCCCATGAGGCGCTTTTCCAGTGATGTCCTGTGTGAGATGCACACCTTTTCTCTACCCTATTTATGTTTCTTCATAGCAGTTATAAAGAAAGAAAAGAAATATAATGCTAAGTCATGTCTGACTTTTGCGATCCCATGAACTGTGGCCTGCCAGGCTCCTCTGTCCATGGACTTCTCCAGACAAGAATACTGGAGTGGGTTGCCATTTCCAGTTATAGATACCCAAAATATTATTAATACCAAAATATTCTTCAAATATTGTTTGTTTATTATCTGCTTCTTCCCACTAGAACATAAACTCCTTGAGGGAAGGGACTTTGTTTTCTTCACGATATATCCCAAGCTACTGAAACAGTGGTTGACACAGAAAGAGTATTTTTTTTGTTTAGTGAATGAGCATTAAAAGTCAAAATGTGCAGACCAAATTAGTAATGAATTCAGTTTAAAAAAAGTTTCTGAAGTCAAATTACACACACAAAAAATGTGAAAGTCATGTAGGGGAAAATCCTAAGGTGAAATGCATTCTAAAATCAAAGACAAAAACACAGAGGCTCTAAGAGCACTGTTATAAAAGAGACAGTTTTAAATAGAAGTCATAAAGAGATAGAAAAAGAAGAGTTTACATATAGAAGTACAGTTTTCAATTATGACATCATTGATTGGGAGGTTAGGATTGACATATATACACTACAATATGTAAAATAGATAACTAGTAGGAATCATAAATAAACACAGGGAACTTAGCTTGGTGCTCTGTGATGACCTAAAGGGTTGGGAGGGAGGTCCACGAGGGAGGGAATATATGTATACATATAGCTGATTCATTTCACTGTACCGCAGAAACTAGCACAGCATTGTAAAGCACTGATACTCAAATGAAAAAAGTTTGCATATAGAAGTACATTTCTCAATTATGACATCATTATCGTGAAATGTCATGACTGTTTTGCACTAACTATGGTCTTGATTCCAATATATATATATATATATATACAGTTAAAGCTGTAAGAAATTAAAGGAAAACTAAATTTTCACAAGAAATTTTGAGTAGGAGTGTCATGGTTTTTCTAACATCAATTTCTCTCTCTTCTGTTTCTTAGCAACTGATTTTCTCGTGTGTGTGTTTGTGTGTGTGTGTGTGTGTATAATGTTAAGTGAAGATTTTTCTCAGGTGGAATGATTTAGAGAAAATCCTCCTTGGAATTTAAGAAAATTTATAGCTCTTGTGTCATGTCATCTGACAGTATCCCTGTTGTCACTAGTAGTAAATGTTGTGTTTGGGGTTAGGGAAAGTTTACTTACCTGAGAAATATGATTTCTGCCCCTTCCTTTTCTCCCTCTGGCCAGCCACGTTTTATATCTTATATATTGTGCTAGGTGTAGCACAGGGCCAATTTAAATACAATAATAAAATCAATCATTCTGCTTTTATTTTTATTCTTCTAAAATGGTACAGAAATAAAATCGCATTCAGAATTACCTTTCTTGAATCTTACAGTGAGTGAAACACTGGACCATTATATGAATTTTGTTGCTCACTTGCATATTTTTCATCTACTCATTATTTCATTCTTTTCCCCCCAGTTGTCGCACATAAGTGATATACCATTATAAAGCACCATGTGGCCAGGCTATTGTACTTTTTCTTTTCCTCAAGGCTAATTTATAATCATATTTTTTCTAGAAACTATCTTTATTTTTTAATTATCTGCAACTAGTCCTTACACTTCTATTATGTAATTTATTAGTATTTGATATATTCCTATAATTATTTTAATAATAAAACCAAATTATTATATGATTGTTGTCTCAGAAATATCCCCATGTGATGAAATGGAGCTAAAGCCTGTGTTATAATTAAGGACTTCAGGGGAAAAGGCTTAGATATGCAACTAACAGGCTTAAATGTGTAAAGAAAACCTCTCTAGTTTGAAAGGGGAGATCTGGGAGACTTTATTTTGATTTTCCTTCTGATCATGTTAAAAGTGACCTTGAGAGGTACTTTCTCATAATAAATTTTGGTTTTATGTTCTTGTTGCAGATGTTTTAACGCCTTTGAGTTAAAAGTACCTTGAAAATTTGAAGTGTTCTTAAAATGTAGTTCCTGATATTTGTATGTAAACCAAAAAACAAACGTAAGCCAAATAATTACTAAGATAATGATTTGTGATCTGTCACACTAAAAAAGGAGTAGATTTTACAGAAACCAAACACATCATAATTTGATCAAGTTGGCAATTCTTCATTTCCAATCTAATATAAAACAAGAATTCCCTTAAGCCTACACTATCTAATACCTAGTAGGGTGTGAATATGCTTTAAACCATTATACATAGGGCATTCCTCCTACCTCTATTAATTTCCTGTTTTCTATATTATTTCAGCATCTCAGCTTGGTTCTCTGCACATTTGTCTCTCTGCAACTTTCCTAATATAATTATCCATATTTGTAAAATCTATCAAACCTCTTTTTATTGTGTCATTTTATCCTTTTTCACAGTCAAACTATGAATAACAATGAGGTTTTATTTTGTGGGCAAATTGCCTTTGACAGAAAAATTGTCTGCATTGCTCACTAAGTGGAGAAAGATTCCAGGGTTTGTCTGGGCTTAGAATGAAAGAAAACCATGATCAATTCATGAAAGGAGTGGAGCAAAGCAACATGTGTAACAGGCAATCCTCTGTCTATACTTCTACCTCCCTTCCACAGTAGGATAAATGAGTATTGCTACATGCCTAAAATGATATATCTTGGTCTCGTCTGCATCTTCATTTTGAAGTTTCTTTAACAGTCATTTCTCCTGCTGGCATAAATTTCCTGACTGATCACTTCTCCACCACCCATAATACAGTCACTATTCTAGGAATATCTCCCACTCTGCCTACTACATTAGCTCAAGAATTCCTACCTGTGGCTATTAGCAAAAGGATAACAAATAACAAATGCTGGTGAGGCTGTGGCGAAAAAGGAATCCCTGTACAGTGTTGATAAGAGTGTAAAGTGGTACAGTCACTATGGAAAACAGTATGAAGGCTCTTCAAAAAATTAAAAATAGAACTATCATATGATCCAGAAATTCCACTTCTAGGTATTTATCCAAAGGAAATGTAAACACCAATTCAAAAAGATAAATGCATCATTGCAACATTATTTACAATAGCCAAGACACAGAAGCAAACCAAAAGTTCAAAAGATGAATGGATAAAGAAGATGTGGTATATTCATGGGTTTGGGCTATAAAGAAAGCTAAGCACTGAAGAATTGATGCTTTTGAACTGTGGTGTTGGAGAAGACTCTTGAGAGTCCCTTGGACTGCAAGGAGATCAAACCAGGCAATCCTAACAGAAATCAGTCCTGAATATTCATTGGAAGGACTGATGCTGAAGCTGAAACTCCAATACTTTGGCTACCTGATGCGAAGAACTGACTCATTTGAAAAGACCCTGATGCTGGGAAAGATTAAAGGCAGGAGGAGAAGGGGATGATAGAGGATGAGATGGTTGGATGGCATCACTGACTCGATAGACATGAGTTTGAGCAAGCTCTGGGAGTTGGTGATGGACAGGGAAGCTTGGCGTGCTGCAGTCCATGGAGTCGCAAAGAGTCGGACACAACTGAGTGACTGAACTGAACTGATATATATACACAATGGAATACTACTCAGTCATAAAGAGAAGGAGATCTTGCTATTTGCAATAGCGTGAATAATCTAGGGGGTATAACGCTAAATGAAATGTTAGATAGAAAAGTGCAAATATTAACACCATATGGTTGCACTTGGAATCTAAAAACAAATTAAATGAGCAAACATAAAATAGAAGCAGACTCATGCATTCAGAGAACAACCCGGTTATTGCCATATTGCAGAAGCAGGAAGATTGACATAATAAGTGAAGGGAATTAAGAAGTATAAACTTCCAGACATAAATCATGGGGATACAATTTACACTGTAGAGAATATAATCAACAATATTGTAATAACTTTTATGGTGATAGATGGTTACTAGACTTATCATGGTGATCATGTCATAAATTTGAACTACTATGCTGTATACCTAAAACAAGTATTGTATGTCAACTAGTAGTTAAAAGAATTTTTACCCAGTTTTTTCTCTATAGGTGGCAACACCAATGCCAACAGAATTCTTAAAACTGCGAACCTCCTATAGACATTTTGGCATATATGCACTATACCAGCTCTGCACTGCCTTTATGTTTCTTTTGTTGATCATAGAACTCACTGCACACTCTGGAATATAGATGCTCAGTTGTACTGAGATTTCCCTCCATATGTTGTCCTGGCAGCTGCTTATTCATTCTCATATTTATTATTCATTTTCAGAAGAGTAAGTTGTGAAAGCTTGGTCCTCATTCTTCTTGGAGGAGGCATTTTTTTCTCTCAGTTCAGTTCAGTTCAGTCGCTCAGTCGTGTCTGACTCTTTGCAACCCCATGGACTGCAGCACACCAGGCTTCCCTGTCCATCACCAACTCCTGGAGCTTGCCCAAACTCATGTCCATCAAGTTGGTGATGCCATCCAACCATCTCATCCTCTGTCGTCCCCTTCTTCTCCCGCCTTCAATCTTTCCCAGCATCAGGATCTTTTCCAAGGAGTCAGTACTTTGTATGAGGTGGCCAAAGTATTGGAGTTTCAGCTTGAGCACCAGTCCTTCCAATGAATATTCAGGACTGATTTCCTTGAGGATGGACTGGTTGGATCTCCTTGCAGTCCAAGGGACTCTCGAGAGTGTTCTCCAACACCACAATTCAAAAGCATCAAAAGCATTTTCTCTCAGATTTTACCTATTCCAGTGTCTTCAATGATGACCTCTATAGATTTGACTGCCAATTCTATAGAATTTATCTCTCATAATAAATAAGAATTCCCTAGTGTGGCACTTGCATTTCTTGTGATCAGGCCCTAACCTGCATGGATAATACTTTTTCCCCCTATTTTCCAATTACATGTTGTTCAGCCACTGTAACATACATACACACACATTCATATTCATTTGAATATGAGTTACACATTCTAAACTCCAACCCACAATAGGCAATTTCATTCAAAATCTTAGATATAAATTTATTCCTTTCATCCTGACCATAGACATCCCTTAAAACTACTACTATCTTTATCTAACGTGACCTCTTAGACATTTGATATTCTTGATCATCTATGTCCCACATTTCTCTATTTCTCTTGTTGCTGCTTACCATAGGCTTTTACATATTACAGGTCATCGGCCTCTGGTTCTTCTTCTCCTCCATTTCTTTGACCTTCTTCATGGTCAGAACCAAAGGGGAACATGAGAATGAATGAGCGAGGTGGAGAAGGTGTTGAAGAGAAGATGAAATGCTTTGTTAACTAGATTGCCTTTGATCTTGCCCATCTGACCTCAGCTGTCCAGCCTCTGGGAACCTCTGACTGGCTCACTTCCCTTTATTTAACTCAGTTTCTGCTTTATTCACCTATGCAAAATTTCTGTAGTTTGCTTCTGATATAAAGATTTGATTATGATTTCCATCCTACAGAAAAAGGAGATTGAGTTGAATTTGAAGAACTGAAATTCAGCTTATGCAGTTTGATTTTAGAGTTCAAACTCTTAGCACATAACTTATTTTACTCTTTTTCAGAGAAGCATAAATACAATTAGTTGGAAAGTCTCTTACTTTCTGGATTGTTCTTATTCTATTATTTTTTTCTGCTTGCAAGGCAGATGGATTTTGCATAAGCACATACAATTGGCACTCGATCTCCGATGCCTCATTTCTATCCCCAGGAAGTGATGCCTTCCTCTTTGCCAGCACCAACAAATGAGTTGCAGTTTCTATGCTCCTGTTCTTCTGCAGTTACTTCAGTCTGGAAATCAGCTGCTTCTACTTCAACTTCTAATTTTCTATTTTTATTCATTAAAATAAAAATTCCTGGGTTATAGAGTAAACATATTCTTAAAATGATAAGAAAATGCCTAATAGTGTTTCAGGGCTTCCCCGGTGGCTCAGTGGGTCAAGAATTCACCTTCAATGCATTAGATACAGGAGATGTGGGTTCAATTCCTGGATCACAAAGATCTCCTCAAGAAGAGAATAGCAATCCACTCCAGTATTCTTGCCTGGAGAATTCCATGGACAGAGGAGCCTGATGGGTGTACAGTCCATGGGGTTGCAAAGAGTCAGACATGACTGAGTGAATAACACTTTCACTTTCATGGTAGCTTTATTTTGAGTTTTTTCTTAATGAACCTCAATACTGTTTTTCATAATGGCTCCACCTAGTACACTCCCACCAGCAGTGTTGGAAGGTTTCCTTTCCTCTACACCTTCTTGACTTCTTCTCCTATACCAAAATACTTCCTCCACTTTTCCCATTGCTGTGAGGTGTTTCATTGCCTTCACTGACAAGAATTGAACGTGATCTCTTCTCTAGTTGTCCTTGTTAAATCCCTCAATTCTTAATCACTTACTAAGCCATAGAAATCTAACTTCTCCCTAACATTGTTCAATATAAGTTGTTCCAGAAACATCCTTAATGACTGCACAATGGACAGGTTCTAGAGGCACACAGCAGTTTTTATTTACTGACCTTTTACAAATCACTGGGCTTCCCTGGTGGCTCAGCTGGTAAAGAATCCGCCTGCAATGTGAGAGATCTGGGTTGGGAAGATCCCCTGGAGAAGGGAACGGCTACGCATTCCAGTATTCTGAACTGGAGAATTCCATGGACTTTACAGTCCATGGGGTCACAGTCGCTGAGCGACTTTCACTTCACTTCTGAGTCATCGGACATTGTTGATCTTTCCTTAAAACTTTCCTCCCTTTTGTTTATTAAACTCATCTGTCTGCTTCTTTAAATTTCTTCTAATACCTTAAATTGGTATCTGTGGTCTCTTTCCTCCCTGTTCTTAAAATCTATATTTCCTCAGCCACAGTCCTGATTTCTCATGTTATTCTCTAGACTGATGATTCTCACATTTTTAATGAGCATACAGGTCACTGGTAGAATTTCTTAAACTAGACTTGTGATCCAGGAGATCAGTTTCTGCTTTTCTGCCCTAGGTGATACGAATGCCAGTAAACAAAGGACCACATGTTAAGTATTGAGAAGGGAGACATTTTACCTCTGTATTCATTCTCATCTCTGTATATTCTGATAGCTACCAGGTCTGTCTGTATCTTGGGGTTGTTTCCCAAGAACAGTACTGTATCTCTACCTACCTGACTTCTCAGATTAGATACTTTTCAGTATCTCTGATTCAAAATGGATGTCACTAGGCTCACAGCAAGCGAGCTTCCCTGATGTGTGGAGTATGTGTGAGCGCCGGTAACAGTGTCTGGAATTATCCAAGCTGTCAACTCCGGATTCTTGTTTTACCCTTTGATTACCTTTTCTTTTAGTCATCAGATCTGTAAATTCTAGAAATACAGGAAGAATAAAATATGCTTTCTCATGCAAGCATTAGCATATGATGCCTTTACATCTTATCTCTTGATTATATTTTCTTTAGATGTTCCTCTCATGGTCCTATAAATTTAGTAACTGCATTTGTATAGTTTTCAATTTTGTAGTTATACATTGCCAACATTTTATTTTTATTTTAAAGTTTCCCTATCCAAACTCCCCTGTCACTCCAATATTAATTATATTTATTAGTTTTTCTGTGTCATGTTTTTCATTTTGGATTTCTAACATCCTATTTGTCTAACTTGATATATCAGAACTTTTCAAATGCTTTTACTGATTAATAAGTAATAATATGTATATACTGAGATTTTTAAAATTTTATTTTATTGAAGGATAGTTGATTTATAATGTGTAAATTTATACTGTACAGGAAAGTGATTCAGTGATACATATATAGACATTATTTTTCATATACTTTTCTGTATGGTTTATATCAGGATATTGAATATACTTCCCTGAGCTATACAGTAGGACCTATTCTGAATTTTTATAAGCCATGTAATTTAATCTTAAATTTAAAAATCTCATCTATATCTAATAAAAATATTTCACTAAAAAGATTTTCAGTGTTTTTATCCATATATGAAATAATTTAAATTATAACCATTATAAGATACATAATTACTCTCTATGTTTTGCATATTTTTCATAAATTTGTCACACATTTAGAATATCATTTAATGTTTTTATATATACATAAACCTATGTTTCTTATTCAAATTAAACTGCAAACAATTTTACATTATTCCAAGGATAATGAAACTAACAGTATAATACCAATCAATATTAATTTATATTTTCATCAGACAGTTTTGAATAACTGACTGAATAACTAACTAACTGAATATGTTAGTCTAAAATAAATCTTTAGTTTCCAAAGTTTCTCTTTTTTGTCACTTGAATATTGAATTGTACTAAACATAGGAAAGAGAGATTTTGTCAGCAATCTAAAAATATATTCCTGAGAAAATTGCTGAGAGATGCATACCAAATAAATATACTTAAGACAAAAACTAAATTGCAAGTGGGTGTTTTAGGTTTTATAAATGAGATCTATGAAGAGGGTTATAAGAATAACATGTTGTTTACACCTTTCTCTAGGCATCTGATATTTATTTTTAGCCTCTTTACTTAGGATGAGATCAGGATAAATGAAGCAGGAAGGCCACAGTTATTGATGGTTCATTGAGCACATGTGTTTACAGAGAATTTCCCTTTTCTAAGGCTTCTCATAAATCAATACCAAAGTTTATTTTATCATCCCTAAGTAAACTTTATTTTAGTGAGCTGATAATCATTCATTGCAGAGCTCTTTTAACTGGTCAAGTTGACACAAAATATACCCTGCTCTTTGGTTCAACATTAATAGATGCCTAGTCTTGTTTGTATAAAAAAGAACTATAAATATCTACAGGTGCTAGCATGGTTTAAAAACCAATTCTTTGATGTTTCTCCACGAATAGAGTTCAGTTTAGAGATTCTCGGCTCTCCACCAGAAAAATATCCCAAATGACTGCTTTCAGATACTTTATTCAAATCTCTGGTTTCTCTTGTCCTTTCAGGCTTTATTTGCATGGAACGCATAATGACTCGAGTCAGTTTCCCCCAATTTCAGCTACAAAAGTGTATAATTTATCCAAATTTATAATAACCCCTTCCCATATAAGTACTTCAAAGAGTGTATAATCATGTTATACATCACAAACAAATAACAAGAAGATTAGAGGGAAGAAATAATTGAACGATAAGCAGGGTTAGATTGCTGAATCAGTGTGACTGATATTTGCTTTCTGTAATATTTTTGGTCAAACTCTATAAATGGTCTCTCAATTTCCTTCCTACTTTTAAATATACTAGTGCTTCTTTACATCAACCAATTCTCCTACTTGAATGAATAACTGACTGAATAACTTGTAACTCTTTGCCATCCTTCTTTCTTTATTTCACAAATATTTATCTTATGCCTAGTATTTGTCAGAAGCCATGCCCTAAGAGAGAAAAGTCTCTGATTTCATGATTGCATTCTATCCAGGGAAGGTAGGTATTTAACAAATAAGTAATAAAATTATTAATTTTGATTAGTGAAAGTTGCTCTAAAGAGTATAAAACATAATAATGGGAGCAGGGCAATGATATGTCTACTTCAGGGGCCAAATGTCTCTGGAAGATGATATCTGGACTTTGAAGAACAATGGAAATGGTATTTCAGGCAGAAAAAAACATAAATGCAAAGGCCCTGAGGCCGAACCTGAGGATGCATGTTTCGTGGGTCTCTGGAGCCTGGTGAACAAGAGGAGATGGTGTAAGATGAGTGGAGATAATTAGGAGAAGACATGTTGGATTTTGTTTTCTTTTGCTTTTGCTTGAAAACAAAATTCAGCATGCCTCCTGGTCATCGTATGTGAACAGACGACCTTTGGAAAAGTCCGTGATGCTGAGAAAGATTGAGGGCCGAAGGAGAAGAGGGCATCAGAAGGTGAGATGGCTGGATGGCATCACTCATGCAATGAACATGAACCTGGGCAAGCTCCAGGAAATGGTGAGGGACAGGGAGGCCTGGCATGCTGTAGTCCATGGAGTTGCAAAGAGTCTGGCATGACTGGGTGACTGAGCAACAACAAATGTTGGATTTTGTTAGCCAGGGTAAGGGGTAAGATTTTGTTCTAAAAACAATGAGAGAACATGGAAAGGTTTCAGGCTGAAGATGATGTAATCTGGTTTATATTTGGAAGACTGCTCTCTGGCTGTCAGCTTGGATGCTGCTGCCCTGGTTCGGGTGGGATACGAGAGTGCTTCATGCCAGACTTGTCAGGGTGATGACACTGAAGAACTGTTCAGTGAAGACGATATGTTCATGGTAAAGCTGATGTGACTTATGGACTTACTGAATGTAGAGCATGAAGTTGCACACATGCCACATGCAGTAATGGCAGGTAACACAATAAAACCAACAAAGCCTTAGCTTATTGGTCATCTGTGTATGTGTAAATGATTCGAAGGCTGGTAAGGTTGTAGGAGCATGAAGGCTCAGGTAAGCAAAGGCTTCCAGACGTGAGATGCACTTTGGGTTATCAGGGGTCATGGAGTTAGGATTTTAGTCAAATATGATCAGATCTCTATAAGACCAGAGATTTCCAGCTCATAAAATTATATATACATAAATTCTTTTGAAAGGGTATGGTCCTGTTGCTAAGGAGAGGAAAAAAAAAGATAATGAGTACATAAATGCATAGCCAATAAACCCCAGAGTTCTTGCTTCATGTGGCTATTCTGTGAATATATTTTACATACGTTGTTGAGACTTGCATTCTGTTTTGTCCTTCAAGTTCTTATTCCTGATACAGTACTAGGCATATAGAAGGTGATAGGTAAGTATTTATTGAATAAATCTTAAAATATTTTAATGAGTAAGATGCATGGAGAAACAATTTATGTCTCTTAAATATTTCTCAAAAATTATCTTAAGGGACTTCCCTGGTGGTCCAGTGGTTAAGAATCTGTCTTCCAATGTAGGGAACAGTGGTTTGATCCCTGATCCAGGAAGATCCCACATGCCTTGGAGCAAATAAGCCCATGCGCCACAATTACTGAGCCCATGCTCTAGAGCCTGCAAGTTGCAACTACGAAGCCAGCATGCCTAGAGCCCTTGCTCTGCAACAAAAGAAGCTATTGCAAGGAGTAGCCCATGCACCACAACAAGGAGTAGCCCCTGCTTTCCACAACTGGAGAATGTCCATGCACAGCAATGAAGAACCAGTCTGGCCAAAACTTTTTTGAAAAAAGATTATTAGGATTTAAATATGCTAAAATGATAAGAAAAATTAACCTGAAAGTCGCTAAAATAACCTATTAAATCAATTTATTGGAATTTTTTTTGTAATAAAATAAGGCTTTCATGCGTGGAGCTATTACTATTTCCCTTACATAAACCTTAAGCAAAGAGAAGATTAAAAATCTATAAAAATACTGCCTCAATTAACGTATTTAAGATAGATTTTTTTAAGAGAAAACAAAATTTATGCATAAGAATGCTTTGCAAATTGCAGTGATGTTCTTCACTGAAATAGAAAAAGCAATCCTAAAATTCATATGGAACCACAAAAGACGTCAAATACTCAAAGCAATCTTGAGAGAGAAGAAAAATACTGGAGGCGTTACAGTTCCTGATTTCAAACTATGTATTATAAAGCTGTTGGAAGAACTTCAACTGATGCTGAAGCTGAAACTCCAGTACTTTGGCCACCTAATGCAAAGAACTGACTCATTGAAAAAGCCCCTGATGCTGGGAAAGATTGAAGGCAGGAGGAGAAGGGGACGACAGAGGATGAGATGGTTGGATGGCATCAGCGACTCGGTGAACATGAGTTTGAGTAAGCTCTGGGAGTTGGTGAAGGACAGGGGAGTCTGGTGTGCTGCAGTCCATGGGGTCACAAAGAGTCAGACATGACTGAGTGACTGAACTGAACTGATTACAAAGCTGTAGTATTCAAACAGTATGATACTGGCATAAAATTGGATGTAAGGACCAACAGAGCAGAATGGAAAACCCAGAAATAAATCCATGGATATATAGTCAACAAATCTTTGATAGGGCACCAAAAGCACATAGTGGGGAGAAAAATAGTCTCTTCAATAAATGGTGTTGAGAATACTGGATATCCACATGCAAAAGAATGAAACTGGACAGCTGTCTTATAAAACTCAAAAAAAAAAAATTAACTCAAAGTGGATTAAAGACTTAAATGTAAGACCTAAACCCATAAAACTCCTAGATGAAAACATAGAGGAAAAAAATCTCGACAACATTTTTTTTTGTATATAATACACAAAACACACAGACAACTAACGCAAAAATCAACATGTGGGACTACATCAAAATTGAAAAGCTTCTGCATAGCACAAGAAACAACAAAACGAAAAGGCAGTCTGTGGAATAGGAGAAAATGTTTACAAAGCATACATCTGATAAGGAAATAATATGACCCAACAATAGTAACAACAATAACAACGATTCTAATCTTAAAATAAGCAGAGGACTTTAATAAACATTTTTCCAAAGAAAATATACAAATAGCCAACAGATGCATGAAGATGTGCTCTATCACTAATCATCAGGGAAGTGAAAATCAAAATCACAATGAGACATCACCTCTTACCAGCTAATGAAAGGATCACAGAAAAGTAGTATAGTATATAAAGGTATGTTATTCACTCATGAAAAAGCTTCAGATACTGTCTGCTGGTTGTCATCAGATATCCAAGAAAATAGTTTTTAGCCACATCACGCCTCCCGAAAATTCAAATGTTGAAACCCTAACCACAGTATCTCAGAATGTGACTGCATTTGAAGATAAGGCCTTTAACAGAGCTGATTGTTAGGATGGGCCCTAATCCAATCTGGCTTGGTTCAGTTCAGTTCAGTCACTCAGTTGTGTCCGATTCTTTGAGACCCCATGAATCCCAGCACTCCAGGCCTCCCTGTCCATCACCAACTCCCGGAGTTCACCCAAACCCATGTGAATTGAGTCGGTGATGCCATCCAACCGTATCATCCTCTGTCGTCCCCTTCTCCTGCCCTCAATCTTTCCCAGCTTCAGGGTCTTTTCAAATGAGTCAGCTCTTCCCATCAGGTGGCCAAAGTATCGGAGCCTCAGCTTCAACATCAGTCCTTCCAATGAACACTCAGGACTGATCTTTAGGATGGACTGGTTGGATCTCCTCACAGTCCAAGCGACTCTCAAGAGTCTTCTCCAACACCACAATTCAAAAGCATCAATTCTTTGGTGCTCAGCTTTCTTTATAGTCCAAATCTCACATCCATACCTGACTACTGGAAAAACCATAGGCTTGACTAGACGGACCTTTGTTGGCAAAGTAATGTCTCTGCTTTTTAATATGCTGTCTAGGTTGGTCATAACTTTCCTTCCAAGGAGTAAGTGTCTTTTAATTTCATGGCTGCAATCACCATCTGCAGTGATTTTGGAGCCCAGAAAGACAAAGTCAGCCACTGTTTCCACTGTTTCCCCATCTATTTGCCATGAAGTGATGAGACCTGATGCTGTGATCTTAGTTTTCTGAATGTTGAGCTTTAAGCCAACTTTTTCACTCTCCTCTTTCACTTTCATCAAGAGGCTCTTTAGTTCTTCTCCACTTTCTTCCATAAGGGTGGTGTTATCTGCATATCTGAAGTTATTGACATTTCTCACGGCAGTCTTGATTCCAGTTTGTGCTTCCTCCAGCCCAGCATTTCTCATGATGTACTCTGCATATAAGTTAAATAAGCAGGGTTGACAATATACAGCCTTGACGTCCTCCTTTTCCTATTTGGACCCAGTCTGTTGTTCCATGTCCAGTTCTAACTGTTGCTTCCTGACCTGCATACAGGTTTCTCAAGAGGCAGGTCTGGCGGTCTAGTATTCCCATCTCTTTCAGAATTTTCCACAGTTTATTGTGATACACACAGTCAAAGGCTTTGGCATAGTGCAATAAAGCAGAAATAGATGTTTTTCTGGAACTCTCTTGCTTTTTCGATGATCCAGCAGATGTTGGCAATTTGATCTCTTGTTCCACTGCCTTTCATAAAACCAACTTGAACACCTGGAAGTTCACGGTTCACACATTGCTGAGGCCTGGCTTGGAGAATTTTAAGCATTACTTTATTAGCGTGTGAGATGAGTGCAATTGTGCGGTAGTTTGAGCATTCTTTGGCATTGCCTTTCGTTAGGATTGGAATGAAAACTGACCTTTTCCAGTCCTGTGGCCACTGCTGAGTTTTCCAAATTTGCTGGCATATTGACTGCAGCACTTTCACAGCATCATCTTTCAGGATTTGAAATAGCTCAACTGATATTCCATTACCTCCACTAGCTTTGTTCATAGTGATACTTCCTAAAGCCCCGTTGACTTCACATTTCAGGATGTCTGGCTCTAGGTGAGTGATCACACCATCATGATTAACTGGGTCGTGAAGAATTCTGACAGAATGTCGTCCACTGGAGAAGGGAATGGCAAACCACTTCAGTATTCTTGCCTTGAGAACCCCGTGAACAGTATGAAAAGGCAAAAAGATCGGGCACTAAAAGATGGACTTCCCAGGTCGGCTGGTGTCCAATATGCTACTGGAGATCAGTGGAGAAATAACTCCAAAAAGAATGAAGGGATGGAGCCAAAGCAAGAACAACACCCAGCTGTGAATGCGACTGGTGATGGAAGCAGGGTTCAATGCTGTAAAGAGCAATATTGCATAGGAACCTGGAATGTTAGGTCCATGAATCAAGGCAACTTGGAAATGGTCAAACAGGAGATGACAAGAGTGAACATCGACATTCTAGGAATCAGTGAACTAAGGTGGACTGGGATGGGTGAATTTAACTCGGATGACCATTATATCTACTACTGTTGGTAGGAATCCCTTAGAAGAAATGGAGTAGCCATCATAGTCAACAAAAGAGTCCGAACTGCAGTACTTGGATGCAATCTCAAAGATGACAGAATGATCTCTGTTCGTTTCCAAGGCAAACCATTCAATATCACGGTAATCCAAGTCTATGCCCCGACCAGTAATGCTGAAGAAGCTGAAGTTGAATGGTTCTATGAAGACCTCCAAGACCTTCTAGAACTAACACCCCCCAAATATGTCGTTTTCATTATAGGGGACTGGAATGCAAAAGTAGGAAGTCAAGAAACACCTGGCTTATCAGGCAAATTTGGCCTTGGAGTACAGAATTAAGCAGGACAAAGGCTAATAGAATTCTGCCAAGAGAACGCACTGGCCATAGCAAACACCCTCTTCCAGCAACCCAAGAGAAGGCTCTACTCATGGACATCACCATATGGTTGACACCGAAATCAGATTGATTATATTCTTTGCAGCCAAAGATGGAGAAGCTCTATACAGTCAGCAAAAACAAGACCAGGAGTGGACTGTGGCTCAGATCATGAACTCCTTATTGCCAAATTCAGACTGAAATTGAAGAAAGTGGAAAATACCACTAGACCATTTAGGTATGACCTAAATCAAATCCCTTATGATTATACAGTGGAAGTGAGAAATAGATTTAAGGGACTAGATCTGATAGAGTGCCTGATGAACTATGGACGGAGGTTCGTGACATTGTACAGGATACAGGAATAAAGACCATGTCCAGGAAAAAGTAATGCAAAAAATCAAAATGGGTATCTGAGGAGGCCTTACAAATAGCTGTGAAAAGAAGGAAAGTGGAAAGCAAAGGAGAAAAGGAAAGATATTCCCATTTGAATGCAGAGTTCCAAAGAATAGCAAGGAGAGAAAAGAAAGCCTTCCTCAGCAATCAATGCAAAGAAATAAAGGAAAACAATAGAATGGGAAAGACTAGAGATCTCTTCAAGAAAATTAGAGATACCAAGGGAACATTTCATGCAAAGTTGGGCACAATAAAGGACAGAAATGGTAGGGCCCTAACAGAATCAGAAGATATTAAGAAGAGGTGGCAAGAACACACAGAAGAATTGTACAAAAGAGATCTTCACAACCCTGATAATCACTATGGTGTGATCACTCACCTAGAGCCAATCTGGCTAGTGTCTTTATAAGAAGAGGAGATGAGAACAATGAATGAGGCATCAGGGATGCAGGCATACAGAGAAAAGGGCACGTGGGGACACAGCAAGGAGTTGGTCATCTGCAAGCCAAGGAGAGAGGCCCCAGGAGAAATCAAACTGCAACACCTTGGTCTTGGACTTACAGGCTCCAGTAATGTGGGGAATAAATTTCTACTGTTAAAGTCATCCAGTCTGTGGTATTTTGTTATGACAGCCCTAGAAAGCTAACACAGTAAAAATGGGAAAATGCAGAGGAATTTCCTTCCCTGTTTTTTTTTTTTTTTGCAAAAACAATGGGACCCAGAGTGGTGGAGAGCAAGTAGCACCAGAAGGTAGCACGAGGTAGTGACAAGGTAGCTGCATTCACCATAATAAACCACAGAAACAAAGTGTTGGTCAGGTGATTCTTGCCCACAGAATCTATGATGGTGGCAAATAAATCATGGTGTCCTTTGAAAGAAAATAGGTGGGACTCTAAAGTACCACTTGACCTACCTAAGTTGTAAAATTCTAGGTCAGCGAGGCAGAGATTGATTCGAGAAACTATAATAGGGATTTACTGCCTCTTACCCAGGTCTCAGAGCCCCTTGATTGACACAGAGGCTAGAGCCTTTTAAGAAAGGACCCTGCAAGAGTAGCCACTAATAAATCTTCCTCCAAGACTTTAGTGAGGGGACTTATTTACTGGGATAACTATGACTAAGGGAAGTGAAAATGTTCCAAAGTTTTGGGAGTTATTAAATACCACCATGGAACTGACAAAAATGCCAGCAGAGTGCACAGGTCAAAGTGGGGCCTGTGAAAGTCAGTTGATTGTAGAGAAGTCTTGACTCAGATCAGTCTCGTAGTGGGCCCAGTACGACCGTAGATCCATTCTGTGGCTATTTCCCAAGTCCAGAGTTTATAGGAGACTTTTTTTTTTTAATGGTTGTATATTTTAAAAGTTTATTCATAAATTTCTGTCCTTTTATTTTGATTATATAACATAATTTGAGGCTGTGTTGCTAAGTATGTTCACATTTATTAGATAAGAGCTAGTATTTAGGAAGGACCAAGTAAAAGAAGGTGGTATCAGTGGTAAAGAATCCACCTGCCAATGCAAGAGATGCAGGTTTGATCCCTGGGTCTGGAAGATTCCCTGGAGAAGGGAATGGTTACCCACTCCAGTATTCCTGCCTGGAAAATTCCATGGATGTAGGAGTTTGGCAGGCTACAGTCCATGGCGTCACAAATAGCTGGACATGACTGAGCACACCTGCATACATATGCATAAATAAAAGAAACCTTTGGGGTGCCTCTTCCCTATGCACTGACTAAATCTGTACCTCATTGCAACCCACGTCTTTGGGGGAATTGCAGAGATTAGTGCCACTGCCGAAGAGCTGAAACATAAAGAGTGTTGTCTCCTCCCCATCTGAATTCACCACCTGTTTGAACAAATATTGCTGTAGTGTGGAACAAGCAATTGTGTTGTCATTTGCTTAATAACCAGAGCAGGCTGCTGCTGTGCAGGCTAGCTTTCTTTGCTAATCACACAGACATGGGCCCAGGCCCTCACTTCTCTTTGGTAGATAATTTTTAAATTTTATGTTCATTAATTAATTTATTTGGCTGCACCAGGTCTCAGTGGTGGCATGTGGAGTCTTTTTAGTAGTGGCATGCAAACACTTAGTTGTGTCATGTGGGATCTAGTTCCCTGATCAGGTATCGAACCCAGGCCCCCTGCATTGGGAGCATGGAGTCTTAGCCACTGGACCACCGGGGAAGTCCCCCCTCACTGCTTGTTATAAGGTTTCATCTGCACCTTAAGGATACCCAGAACTGCTCCCATCTTTTTTGAAGCTTGCTGGTGTGCACGTTTTGGAGTCTGCTTCTCTCTTTGTCAGTCAGAACCTATTTGCTTTCCTTCTTTAAGGTTCCTCATAGGTTATATTTTACTGTTACTTCATTTTCATGGCAAATATGGATTTATTAATTCTTGGTCAGTTCTGGGTATTTGCAATAGAATGGTAAGTTGGAAACAAAAGCTCTGTCTGTCTCTGATTAGGAAATTTCTCCCTCAATTTTTTCTTTAGCTAATGCATAGATTTACTAATTTAGGCCCCATGTGCATTGCATTATGAATATTTTCTTCATAACATCAGTTTTCAATGATAGAATAGCAAATACTTAAATATGCACACCAGTGCATTTAACTGTAATGTTGTCACTGGAAATTTAGATTGTTTTTAAATCTTTACTATTTTAATGTTTCTAAAATGAACAATTTTCTTTAAAATGATTTCTCACATTTATGATTATTTCTTTAGGATTCTTATAAGAGAAATCATTTTAGCAAACCCTCTGAATGTTTTAAGACTCTTGTTACATATTGCCAAATTGATTTCCAGAAAGTGTGACTCCAGACTTCTGATTAGCTAGCTGTATATACAAACATCCATCTACATTTCTTGCTAGCATTTGGGATTATGCTAGAATTTTTAAAAAATGAACCAGATGGAGTTTTGAAAATACATTCTTTATTCTTTTAATGACTCTATGATGAGCAGCTGTTATCAAACATACTGTGTTCTAAGTGTCGGGGATACAGTGAGGAACAAGGTAGACAATGTCTGTGCCCTTAAGCTCTCATAGAATGTACTTTTTGGGTACAAAAGAGGGAGAGGAAGGGATATAGACAAAGAAAATAATAAGTAAATTAGGAATATAACTTAGGAGTGATCTCACAATATGGAGAAAAATAAAGGGAGAAATGGAACAGAAGTGCAGTTGTCATTATTGCTACTCATCAAGTACTTTTAAACTTCTAATTCTCGAGGCCTGTACTTGGCTGGAGCCATTTAAAGAGTTCTGCTCAGTAAGTTTTGAATCAAAGTGATCTGTATCATTTTTGAGCTAGAGCATATTATAATCAGTGAGAGCCACTTCTAGAAGAGGCCTCTGTTTCTTAGACAGAGTCACGGTTTCGTACCACCTTAGGTCTGGTCTGATTAGACCAAGAGTGCCAAGTAGAGCCCTCACCTGAACTATGAATCACACACAGTAAGAATGAAAAATTAACCATCATAATTTTCAGCTTCTGAGATTGGGTGGTTTTTAACATAAAAGCGGTGTAATATATTTTGCTGCTTTTTAAAAATTGCATTTATTGACTATTACTGAAAATCAGCATTTTTTTTTATCAATTACCAACCTGTGTTTCCTCTTCTAGAAATTGTTTACATCCTTTGCTCATTAATTTCTTTCTCATGAGCACTGGTATTTTTCTTATAAATGTAACAGCAATTTATAGATCGAATATTTCAACTCTTTATAACATGTGTTATACATAGTTTTCAAGTTTATTGCCTTTCTATTAATTTTGCTTAATTGCTATATTTTTATAATTTGGATTTTATAGTTCTGAAAATATTTCTTAGCAATTCCCATTAATTTTGGATATATGCAGTGACATGTATAACACATACAGCTAGATTTGAAGTCTAAAGTAAGACATTTCCAAAGGGACTAAAGTAACCAGAAGCTTGTGAAAAGGAAACATGATATGAAGGGCTCAGCTCTCATACAAACAAGAGGAAAGCACTCATTGATGGAAATGGACTCACTTGCAATCACTCAACATGAGCCCAAAGCCTCAGAGAATTCTCTGTCAGTGGTAGGAGCCGTGATATCATCTGTTTCCTAGTCCCCCTGAGATAAATCTGCTGACCATCAGCAGCTCAGCTGAATACAGTTTCTTTCTGTGGCTGTGCATTGATTTATATAATTTTTAAGGGATAACTTCCCTCTGCCTCCTGCCATTCCTAGATTTTGAGGGAGGAAAAGTAATGGGCTTGAGTAGTTTTGTTGCGTGGCATCAAATTTTGTCTATGAAAAGAAATGAAATGTATTCATTGAGATCAATATGTGTTCTTGTTGTTGCTCACTCACTAAGTCGTGTCTGACTTTGGCAACCCCATGGACAGCAGCATGCCAGGCTTACCTGTCCTTCACTATCTCCCAGAGTTTGTTCAAACTCATGTCTACTGATGCCATTACATTGATGTCCGGTGATGCCATCCAACTATCTCATCCTCTGTTGCTCCCTTCTCCCCCTGCCCTTAATCTTTCCCAGCATCAGGGTGTCTTCCAGTGAGCCGGCTCTTTGCATCAGGTGGCCAAAATCTCGGAGTTTCAGCTTCAGCATCAGTACTTCCAATAAAATTTCAGAGTTGATTTCCTTTAGGATTGACTGGTTTGATCTCTTAACTTGTCAGTGGGAAAGTAAACTCAAAGTAATAGCTTAAAACTTAAATACAACCACACTACAAGCAAGGGAGATTATAGTGAAGTAGTTGTGTGTAGGTAATACAGAAGTACAATACCATTTTATTACCTATTTTAAATATTGGTTTTATTTATTTTTGTTAGTTTTCACAAAGTGATCTATCAAACATGGAGTCAATTTTCTCATATTTGGCAATTGCTTAAAACACCTAAGCATCTTACATCATTGTTCTTTGGCGCTTTCACAGGATTACTCACTACCACTTCATACCATGCTATTCTTAGTTTATAGCTCAGAAAATTGAGCCATCAAGCACATGATCTAGTCCAGGACAGCAGGGATTCTATCTGTGGTGTGCGTGGATTCATGTGTCTCTTTTATCATAGTCTATGAAGCATAAGTCCTTCACTCAAAGTAGGAGTTGAATACATGCTTATTAAAGTAATAATAAAACAATATAAAGTGGAAATTTAATTTTTACTAAGGATAAGAATGTCTCCAATGTATTTTGTCTTACAATAACCAACTCTACCCTGAATACCCTTCTAAATGGAAGTGAAATCAATGAAACAAACTTAATTCACTGATAGTTGTTGAAGAGTCTCTGAACAAGAAACCATCCTGTGCAGAGTGGTAACAGGCACACATATATGCATACACACTGTATCCCTGCTCTGAAAGAGATTAGGAATTCTTTAAGTGTAACAGCAGTGTTATATTCAGTACTATAATTCCAGTGCCTACATCCTTGCTGGGTTGTAGGTGCTAGCCAGCTGTTGATGAGGAAAGAAAAGAATGAATGCAGGTGGAAATCAAAGTAATGAATTAATCCTACTAGAACTGTGCATTTTATGTGTGTGTGTGTGTGAAAAAAAGAGAGACAGAGAGAAAATGAATGAGATACTCATATGATAAGGGGTGTAGTTTCCTCTAATAGTGCATGAATGTCTTTGACAAAATAGAGGAAGCCTGACTTTCCCCTTCATAAGAGGAAAGAGAAATTTGTGCATAACATTTCTTTTATTCTTTCTTGAATATATTATTTGGGATAGGTGAGGGGGATGTTCATAAAATAAGTTTGAATCTTGATAGCTAACAGTTAGGTGTTCAGATAACATTGCCATAAAACAAAAAAACACCCATTACTTCCTCTGTGAGAAAGCGTATTTACAAATTCTCTCTAGTTTCCCATTCCATGCACTGTGGGGTTAATATAAGTTCACACCATTCATTTTTAATAACAAGTTGTATTAGTTTAAAAAAAAGTTATGAGTTAAAGAAGCTGTACTGTTAGTTTTTTTTTTCATATACTCTTATCTTACTTTTCCTCTCTGTCTGCTCCAGGTCATTCTGAAATTTATCTGTCTTTCACGTTTGCTGAGAAAGAAAAAAAAATGCATGGATTCGTAAAGTCTTCCAAAACTATGCATAAATTTTGTATTTTTTATGAACCAACACCTACGACTTAAAAAAGAAAATCATAGACTTCAAGAACATGGCATGAAATGTCAGAAACTAAGTTTAAGAATAATTTAATTTTTTTTACCTGATGCGTGCTGAACTAGTCCAATCTGTTTATTGCCTATAAAACTTCTTGAAAAGGGGGAAAAACTAAATTCTGCTTGAAGAGATGCATGCACTTAGTTGTATATATGATATAATCCAATGGGAAGTACCCAAAGAGCTTCTCAAGAAAGATCCTTTAAATGTTAGAAACTCCCTTGTTCTCACTTTCCAGATTATATCTTTAAAAGTCTTTATTCCTGAAAATGAACCGTCGTGTTTAATTTAGAAGTCTCTGTTCAGATCGTTCAATTAATGAGCTAATTGCTTACACTTACTGGAGGAGGAAATAGCAAACCAATCCAGTATTCTTGCTTGGAAAACTTCACGGACAGAGGAGCCTGGCAGGGTACAGCCCATTGGGTTGCAAAGAGTCAGATAGGACTCTTTGTGCATTTTGTGTGTGTGTGTGTGTGTGTGTGTGTGTGTGTGTGTGTGTGTGTGTGTGTGTGTGTGTGTATGTGTATGTGTGTGTTTGTGGAAAAAGAGAGAGAGAGAGAGACAGAGAGAAAATGAATGAGATACTCATATGATAAGGGAACTACACTTATCTGACTTTACTGCAAAAATGGAAAAGCAGGCTTTGGTTTCCTCTCTCCTGTTTGCTAACAGCCCATGTTTTTTCTACATTTAAAGTAAGGTACTTACCTTCTTGTTACCTTGACATAAACATAATTTTTTTTCAAGTCAATTCAATGAAAAACAAATGACAACAAATCAAAAACAAATGAAGGAGGAAAAGGGGGAAGGAAGGGAAATAGATAGAGGAAAAAGAAGAAATTCTTAGAAATACATCCTTAAGTGGATTTTGTTGTCTTCGTAATTTCTGTCATCTA
The DNA here is from genome assembly GCA_024291935.2 of Okapia johnstoni. Classification (NCBI taxonomy): domain Eukaryota; kingdom Metazoa; phylum Chordata; class Mammalia; order Artiodactyla; family Giraffidae; genus Okapia; species Okapia johnstoni. Next base: position 58,529,775 of record CM044322.1, read on the forward strand.
TAAGGCTTTGATATAAGTGCCTTTCAAACTGTACCCCTGAAGAAGCAGGCATTCTCAGATATTCACATTGTATGGAATGTTCTAAATATTTTATTATAAAACTTATCGGATTGAAAATGGGGACAAGGAACACTCGATACTACTTTTTTTGAATTTGGTAACATTTTATGGAAAAGAAGTTAAATCTTTACAATTAGCCAGAAAAATGGCAAGTATATGACAACTCTGAGATTAGATTTCTACTGTTTTTTAGAACTAAAACTATGAAAAGTATTTTGTGATTCTATCTTACTTTTCCCACTGATCTATCTCCAAAATATCTGCTGTCTTGACTGATACATGTGACCTCAGCTATCTAAGTAGCAAGTTACATGGGGCACGTCTACTATTGCTGTTAGAAATCTGTACACTTACACTAAAATGGCATTTGGGTTACCTATTAAAAAGAGCTTTAAAGCCAGAAAATGTTTCCAGTAAATCTCTCTTAAGCTTCTCTATAGGCAACTTTCTAAGCTGGATTTTTTGGCCCAGACTAGGGATAAAATTCTTTAGTTGTTTCTAACCTGTCTGTCTGCTTGTCAATCAGGATATAATATTCCTAAATTCAAAACACAAACCCCACAGTTTTGCTTTGTGATATGGGTGGTTAATCATATTTCAAAGAACGTAATACAAATTCAATAGTGGGAAAAGGAGAATAAATTTAACTACAGGAGGATGACTTCTTAAATACATAAACAGTAGGAGTTATTTTAAAATGTAAGTATCTTTATTCTATCATTCAGATGTGGCTAATGAGATGGCTTACGTGTGTGTGGTCAGTTGTGTCCAGTTCTTGGCGACCCCATGGACTGTAGCCCACCAGGCTCCTCTGTCCATGGGATTTTCCAGGCAAGAATACTGGAGTGGGTTGCCATTTCCTACCTCAGGAGATCTTCCTGACCTGACCTAGGGATTGAATCCATGCCTCTTGCATCTCCTGCATTTTCAGGCAGATTCCTTCCCACTAGCTCCACCTGGAAAGCCCAGTGAGATAGTTTATATTAGCCATATATTAAATAGTTGAAGATACAAATAATGTTATGCCTGAGCCAAATGGGGAAAAAAAAAACAAAAACTGTGCTCCCCTGTATGCACGTATCCAAATATCCTCTTATATTTTGAACCAAGTGGTAAAAATTAATAAAGATTTCCAATAAAACTAAAACTGTATCAGTTCAGCTCAGTTCAGTTGCTTAGTCATGTCCAACTCTTTGTAGCCCCATGGACTGCAGCATACCAGGCCTCCCTGTCCATCACCAACACCCGGAGTTTACCCAAACTCATGTCCATTGAGTTGGCGTAAATCCTATAGTTGCCCAGTTTGTTTGCATGTCATTGTCAAGCCTCATAAATCCTCCCCAGGAGGTCTGAAGGGAGGTGGAAGATGGATGGGTTCTGAGCCCAGGAAAGAAATGCTCTTGTTACATAGAGATGCTGGGTCAGAAAACAAACAACAATGCAGTGTATCTAAAGTTTTGATATTTGGTTCCTCTTGGAATTTTTTTGCATTCTTTTTGATTTTTTGAAATATTGTGTTAGGTATTATCTATCTTGATTACTGGGTTTTTTTTAATCACTCCCTTAATTTTGTTCCTGAGATAAATGCCTTGTTCACTTCACCCTCATTCCAGCTCCCCAAAATGCTAAAGCTCAAGCAATAATTGCATCCCTAAAGAGCCTTAAAGAATTCGATTAAATAGAAGAGCTATGAGATGATATGATAAAAATATTTAGGGGCCAACACTCATCTCTGTTGTTGGTACAACAGGGCCATCTTCTCACTGGTGATTTAACCAGGAGAGTTTCTAAAATGCTTGAGCAGATCAAAGACTGCCATTAATTTGTCAGTCAGTCCCCACACACTCCCCAAAGTCCTGGATTTCGGCATTCAGTTTTCTGCAGCTAAAGGAAACTTGGCTATAAAGGAGCATTGCTCTACCATGAGATCCTGCACTTAAATATTTTCTAAAGTTAACTGACTGGTGAGAATGCTTAATCTCATCCTCTGTGGATCCCCATGATAAAGGATTCAATTTAATCTTGCCTAAAGGATAGAGGCTGTTTGTTTAACTCTCTTTTCTCAAGTGGGAGGAATTAAAGCTTTAATCTCAACGCAGAACCAAATTAGCAGGAATGTATCCCCCAATTCTGTCCCTTATTCACTCCCTGAGCACCCAGTCACTTGTCTCTAAGTCATCTCACTGTTCCCCTCTTGCATTGTGTGTTCAAATAAACCTGCAAAGGGGCAAGAGGGATGCTGGTTTCTTTTCCTCTGATAATGGATAATTGAACTCAATATCATTTTATCACCAGCCTCTGTGATTTCCAAATAGCCTTAACAGGTTGCACTGTATAAAATCAAGCTAGGGAATGATTCTTTTGAAAATTAGCATGTTCAATCAAAATCCAGCCGGCTTTCCTTTTTCAAAGCATCTGTTGTCATTTCAAATTCATGAACCACTTTAGCACTGTCTGTGACATCAATTGGCTTTTGAGCTATAAGTTCCTAGTATATTCAGCAATGTTATTTTCTACTGAATGTTAGTAAAAGGCAGTAACGGTCTTTGATGGCTTATCAAAGTGTTTTAATTAAGCTTTTTTTCAGAATCATTTTTTTGTGGTAAGCTTTGACGTTTCAGCCTAGAGACATGGGGGAATATACTCCGTAACAACTTACGAAAAATCCTGAATAAACTTTTTGGCCAGCACAGTAGTTAGTCGGATACAAGCCTTACCGCTTTGTTCTGCCCTCCAGTTAACAAGTGGCCCTTAAGGTTTAGGAAGACTATGGAGTAAAGGTCCCATGTCTTGGCCATTTGTGCTTGTGTGTGCTCCTCAACAGATCCAAGTTTTGCAGTTAAAATTCATGGACAGAAATTCTTCATATGTAAATAGTCAGTTAAGAAGTTAAAGATTAATTTAAATTATAGAAGTAATATCTTTTTGCTCTTTTAGTTTATGATTTTTCTTTTTTACCTAGAAAGGGAGTACCTCCTATAACATAGATGAGGGCCTCTCACACTGTAGAGTATTTAACAAATACCACGTCTACTTGTTAAAAATACAGACTTCCCAGCCTCACCCCTCAGAGCTTTTGATTCTGTTTCAGTAGACTTAGACTCAGCCTTGGAACATGCATTTCAGCTGATTATGATAAAATTAGTCCAAGGATCTCAACTTGAAAATAAATTATACCTATTTTGATAATGACACTTGGCACACAGATAAGTCCTTTTCTGCCTTTTCTTTATTTCAGTTTTCAGTTGTGCTATCTTTAAGGAAACTAAATGCTAAAGTGAATAAGCCCAGAATTCTAATTTGAAATTATTCATAGAAATTATTCTTTTTATTTTCAGGGAAAGAAACACATTTTTATTTTTATTTTTTTGCAAAGACTAAGTTTGATTTGACTTTTTCTTGTGTAAATATTTTGCTTTACAGTCTTCAAGTTACGAATGAATGTCAGGGGGAAAGTAAAATGCAAGTGTTACAAAAAATTATTTCCAGCAACTGTCTTTCTAGAATGTGTCTATTCCCGAGAGTGAAAAATACCTATAGTAGAAAATCAATTTCTATTCTTACAGAGATAAATATAAATTGGTAAATGCTCATAAAACCTGAGCCTGGAATAAATTAAGCTTAAAGAAATTGAGTTAGAGTCAAAAAAGAATGTAGTTAATTCTTTAAAAGACATGTTTAAAAAATAAACTAATTCTGTATTTTTTTTCCAATCATGCTATATGCAATTAATATGAGCCCCCTTTGTGACATAGTTAAAAATGAGACTTGCTGATTTAAATAAAAACAATATTTAATAAATAAATAAATAAATAAAACCAGATTGAAATAAAAGAAGATTTAATTTGAAATCCATATGCATTTATCTTGGTCTCAAAATGTCAGGAAAGAATACACTTTGCTAAAGTATTTAATGTTGATATTTCTTCCAACATTTTTCAGTAAGTAAAGAACCATGTTCTCTCTGTTAGGGGAAATTATGTTTTTATATAAATGCATGTAAAATACTGTCATGTTATCAATATATAATTTGTTAATCTATGCATGTTATATGGTCTAATCAAGAAATCTCTGCCTGGAAGTGACCCTTATTATATTTATTGTCAACACAGTGTCCCGTTGTACCTGTCTTATGGGTGATTTCTGTTGATTTTGAAGTATCTTTATAAAGCGCTGTCAACCAAGTCACAATACGGTATATTTTAAACATGGCTACAGATTTTCAGTCCTGCTAAGGATTTACAACTTTGGAATCCTGGGCCTAACAAAGGAGCCCGTATTACGTGTGCAGTTTAGGCAGATATGTTTTGGGGCGCCCGCTTGCTTTTTTATTTGTTTGCTTTTAAGGGCAAAATATAAATGCCACTAGAAATAACAAATATTTCATGTTACAAATGACTTAATCTGAGTTAGGATTTAAGTTTTGTTTTTTTTTTTTTTTCCCAAGAGCAGTTTTCCATAGGTGAGTTGAAAAAGCATTTGAAGTTGACATCTCTTGTGAGATGTGTCTGTACACGTGTGTGTGTCTGTGTGTGCATGAGTGGGCAAGTGTAGATTTGGAAACGACCTGCCAAAAAGAATGGGTAGTCTAGAGAACATTATGAGCATGGTACATTTTATTGCTTAATAATTTAGTGTGGGATTTGCAGTGAATATTATGTGTGTGTGTGCTAAGACACCTCAGTCATGTCCGACTCTTTGCAATCCTATGGACAGTAGTCTACCAGGCTCCTTTGTTCATGGGATTCTCCAGGCAAGAATACTGGAGTGGGTTACCATGCCCTCCTCCAGGGGGTCTTCCTGACCCAGGGATCGAACCAGCGTCTCTTGTCTCCTACATTGACAGTCAGATTCTTTACCACTAGTGCCACCTGGATAGCCTGAATATTATGTGCACTTTTTGCTTATTATGAGACTGACATTTAGAAGCATCTTATCTAAAAAGCATAATGTTTGCCAACTGACTTGGTTAACACCCTGTCAGTGACTTGTAATGCAGAGAAATTATTTCAATAAATTCTTTTCTAGGCAGAGAAACACTCTGTCTCTGTCCAATGAGGGGTAGTGGCGTTCTGTTTGATTCACCTGCAAACTGTTTTTCTCCAGTGAGCATGCAATGTCCATAGATCATTGAGTGAACTCACTAGTAACAAGCTGTTTCTGCCATCACTTGGGAATACAATGCCTATTGTATAACTGAAGAATTTAATTTTTGATGCCACTTGCCATTTCCTATTTCTTTATTTCATTTCAGCAAAACTGACAAATACAAGACAGAGTTTCATTCTTCCAGTAAAGTGTATATACAGAGAAATAAAAATAATATTTTTAGATTTTATTTATTTTTGTTTTTTAACAGGCTTTCCCAGTGGCTCACTTGTAAAGAATCCTCCTTCAATGTAGGAAATGTGGCAGGGGTCATGGGTTCCATCCCTGGGTCGAGAAGATCCTCTGGAGAAGGAAATGGCATCCCTCTTTATATTCTTGCCTGGGAAATCCCATGGACAGAGGAGCCTACAGTGGGGTTTCAAAAAGAGTCAGACATAACGTAGTGACTAAGCAACAACAACAAATTTACCTTTTTGCTTTTATTTAAAATGATTCTAAAACATTTTCAGTAAGAAAGAAGGATCATTGTTGACAAAGATGGGCAATGACATTGAAGGCCCAGAGGAGCAAGATAAAAGATTACTAAGGTGAGGAACATCTACTTCTGCTTTATTGTTTATTTAAGTAACATTTACTTCTGCTATATTGACTACGCCAAAGCCTTTGACTATGTGGATCACAACAAACTCTGGAAAATTCTGCAAGTGATGGGAATACCAGACCACCTGACCTGCCTCCTGAGAAATCTGTTGCAGGTCATGAAGCAGCAGTTAGAACTGGACATGGAACAACAGACTGGTTCCAAATCGGGAAAAGAGTACGTCAAGGCTATATATTGTCACCCTGCTTATTTAACTTATATGCAGAGTACATCATGTGAAACGCCAGGCTGGATGAAGCACAAGCTGGAATCAAGATTGCTGGGAGAAATATCAATAGCCTCAGATATGTAGATGACGCAAATCTTATGGCAGAAAGTGAAGAACTAAAGAGCCTCTTGATGAAAGTGAAAGAGGAGAGTGAAAAAGCTAGCTTAAAACTCAACATTCAGAAAACTAAGATCATGGCATCTGGTCCCATCACTTCATGGCAAATAGATGGGGAAACAACGGAACAGTGATAGACTTTATTTTGAGGGGCTCCGAAATCACTGCAGATGGTGACTGCAGCCATGAAATTAAAAGACACTTGCTCCTTGGAAGAAAAGCTGTGAACAAACTAGACAGCATATTAAAAAGCAGAGACATTACTTTGTCAACAAAGGTCCATCTAGTCAAGGCTGTGGATTTTCCAGTAATCATGTATGGATGTGAGAGTTGGACTATAAAGAAAGCTGAGTGCCGAAGAATTGATGCTTTTGAACTGTGGTGTTGGAGAAGACTCTTGAGAGTCCCTTGGACAGCAAGGAGATCTAACCAGTCCATCCTAAATGAAATCCGTCCTGGGTGCTCGTTGGAAGGACTGATGTTGAAGCTGAAACTCAAATATTTTGTCCACCTGATATGAAGAACTGACCCATTTGAAAAGACCCTGATGCTGGGAAAGATTGAAGGCGGGAGGAGAAAGGGACAACAGAGGATGAGATGGTTGAATGGCATCACCGACTCGACGAACATGAGTTTGAGTAAGCCCCCAGAGTTGGTGATGGACAGGGAAGCCTGGCATGCTACAGTCTATGGGGTCGCAAAGAGTAAGACACAACTGAGCGATTGAACTGAACTGAAGGTGAGGGAGAGTAGTCCAGAATACATGGTTGCTTGTTTTTTGTCTCTTTTTCTCTCTTTTAATTTTATTTTTGTTTTGAGTATCATACCTGCAAGGAAAATATTTGACTGTTTAAAAGGCTCTTTTAAATATTCAGGATTTCCATTTTCCTATTTTTATTTAGGTTGCTCACACAGTGGTGAAATAAAAATATTCAAGTGTCAGATGACAGGTGCAGATCCTATGCATGAGGCAGGGCAAGCACTGGAAGAATGGCAGAGTTGTGTTCAGGAAAGCTTCCTGGCCCAAACATCACAACTGATGCTTCTCAACCTGAACTCGGCAGACTTTCACATGACAGACTTTCCTTGGCCCATTTGCTTGATGAGGCCATTGTTTAGTTTTGTTTACATATCAGTTACTCTTGGAAAAATGAGGATTGTGTGTGTGTGTCTCTCTCTCACCTTTTCCCCTAAATCTGGGACCTTCACCCATATTGCTACTAGATTGCTTTTTACTGTGGCATTCATTTATTCTAAAATTGTTTTACATTAACCCATCCTAATATGCCTATGGTGTGCTTACACTGTTAAAAAGGTTTAAGGTAAGGGAAAAATTATTCCTTAGAAATGATTGGCAGATGTCATTTTTCTAGATCATTAGCATCTAGTGCTATGAGTCAGGGGCTCATGGACCACTGGAAAATGTATTTAATTCAAATGAGGTAATGTTTTGTGGTTTTTAAGAATGGAGGCTCTGGAGCCAGAATACCAAGTTCAGATTACTTAGGATCATGTCTTTGTGATCTTTGACAAGTTACTTGACTTTTCTATGTGTCCACCTTTTTTTCTAACTCTTACAAAGAGAGAATAATAATAATACATAAGTTATAAGATTGTTTTAAAAACTTAATGAATAGATACATGTGTATGTATAACTGAATCACTTTGCTATACATCTGAAACTAGTAAAACAATGTTAATCATTTCTACTCCAATATAAATTAAAAAATTAAATAAACAAGAAAACTAAATGATGTAATACCTTTAAAATATTTAGATGAGTGCTTATATATTAGATTCTTTCTATTGCTGTAACAAATTACCACAAAGTTAGTGACTTTAATCAATACAAATTTATTATCTCAGAGTTCTGTAGTTCAGAAGTTGGAAATATGTCTTTCTTTTGGATTGTACTTTAGTCAATCCTAAAGTAAATCAACCATGGATATTCATTGGAAGGACTATCACTGAAGCTGAAGATTTAGTACTTTGGCCACCTGATGCAAAGAACTGACTCACTGGAAAAGACCCTGATCCTGGGAAAGACTGAGGGCAGGAGAAGGGGACGACAGAGGATGAGATGGTTGGATGGCATCACTGACTCAATGGACATGAGTTTGAGCAAACTCTGACAGATAGTGAAGAACAGGGAAGCCTGGTGTGCTGCAGTCCATGGGTTCACACAGAGACACAACTTAGTGACTGAACAACAACAAAGCTAAAATCAAGTGACCACAGGGCTGCATGTTTCTTGCTGAAACTCTTGGACGAATCCGCTTCCTTGCTGTATTTTAGCTTCTAGAGGCTACCAGCATCCCTTGGCTCCTGGCCCCTTCCATCCTCAAAGCTGGCTGTAGCTGGTCTCATCTGTCTCATATTATACCACTGTCTCTTCTGCCTTCCTCTTTCAAATTTAAAAGACCCATGTGACTGCATTGGGCCTAACCAGTTAATCCAGAATTATCTTTTAATTCTAAAAGATAGCTGATTAACAACCATAATGCCATCTTCAACTTTAATTCTTTATTGCTACATAGCCTGATATATTCAAAATGCCAAGGATTAGGACTTGGGCATCTTTGGAGTAGCTGTTATTCTGCCTAACAGAGTTTGATACATAGTAAGAATTTTAATACATCAACCATTGTTATGACACTTTTGAGAATAAATATATGTGGATTTTTCTATAGAGGCTGATAACTTTAATAAACACCACTAGTTCAAAAATGAATAAAGAAATCATTTTTATGGAACTAAAATACATGAGTTAGAAAGTAATGTATATGCATTGAGATCAATACTAAAGATGGAATAATCGAAGTAAATCTCTATATGTTATGTATGACTTTACTGCATCCAAAGTGACTTTTTTCCTCTAGGAGAAGTACTTTTTTAATTGAAAAAATTCAATGCATTTGTTTTTAATCCAATTCTAAACTGCCATCATATGCACAGATAATGAGAAGTTGATAAAAATTATTGAGCTCTAGGCAGAAATACATCCATCTGCTTTGCTACGTTTCAGGAGAAAAAGATCACTCATATTAAATGATTGAGAGGAGCTGACCTAGGGGTCAGTTCTGGACATGGTGCCAAGTGCTCTCTTTGCTTCTTCATTTTTGGCAAAAGTCACCTGTGGTTAAGAAGTGGTTGTCTCACTTTATAGATAAGAAATCTGAGTTGTAGAATGGTGGATACCTTGATGAAAGATACACAGCTGATATGATGTTGATCAGTTTTCCTAACTTGAAGATCTTGCTTTTCTCTCTACCTCCGCTTCTTCTCTAAAATGCAATGTATGTTGATTTTTCTGTCTGTACCATTGAATTTCTCATAAGGCACTGCCTAGTCTCCACATAATGAGCATGTAGAGCTTTTATAACATAACCACACAATCTATAATACAGTATTTTAAATGATAGTTGCATTCTTTCCTGATACCCTATTAAGTGAGCCAAAATGACTATTTTAAGGGCAAATAATGTTTTCTATTTAGTAATCAGCATATTCATAATTTTCAGTCAATGCATTTTTTCAATTTCACACCATGTGATTCTTAACTAACAATTTTAAGACAGGGATATTTGTCTTGGTCTCCTTCTTAATGAACTGAAAACTTCTTAAAAAAATTACAATGTAATTGTGTTGCTAAGATAGATAAAATTGTTTTCTTTGCAGAAAATATTCTTACCATCCTCAAAGATTGGAATTAGTTCAGGGTGACCCACAAGAGTAATTAAGTTCAATTTGGTCATACTTTGGTAACTGGTTCTCCTCAAGCATAAAAATTCCACTGAAGATTCTTTTTCCTTTTATTTCCTGTACCTCACACTTATTTGTATTGCTTCTGTAATAATCATTCTCTAATAATTGTAAGAGTTTTTAAGTAGGTTGTGAGCTCCTTGAAGGCAAAGCTTATAATTTTGTTTTATTCCCGTGTGTATTCCCATGTTATGGGAATATAGTAGTATTCTGTTCTTCTTCAGGTAAGCAGTTGACAGGTGCATTTTAAAGGACTTTAGCAGGGATGTTTACCCAATCCCCTCTCCTCATAAAGTCTTTTGTAGTCATAACAATGAGATAGATTGAATGTTTTATCTGTCCCAAATTAATATGTTAAAAACTTCATCCCAGAAAACTGTTGTTTTTCCACTTCCCAGTTGATGATATTGTCCTGGCCAAAAAGTTTGTTCAGGTTTTTACCTACCATCTTATGGAAAAGTCTGAATGGACTCTCTGGCCAATCCAATATTTTTGTTAGAGCAGCATGGATGGACTAAGAAGGGCGGATACTATAATATAGATATTACAAAGCTTGATAGCAGCTGTGGCATCTAGGACATTCTTCAGCTCTCTACCTTTGAGCCTATTCTCCATACATCCTCAGCTCCCTTTCAGAAGAACCAAGGCAAACAAAGTAGCTTGAAATGTAAATTACTCCTCTAGAGCTTGGAATTATGGTAAGACAAAATGTGTCTGGGCAAGCTTCAAGTTATTGCATAAATAACTTATAGACAAATCAACAAAATTTATAAATGGTTCAGTGGCAAGAGTGGTACACACAGAGATAGATTTTGAAGAAACGGGAATGTGTCTTATCTTTGTTGGCGGTGATATATCCTAACTGTGAAGTGGATTTATGGAACCACAAGAGACAGAAACCTGACTTGTTCACAGTTCCACCAAAATGCATTTTGGAATTAGTATGCAATTGACTTAAATGGTAAAGACAAGAAATAGTTTGCTCTATTCTGTGGGTAGTTTTTAGGGGGCATGATTTTTTATTGAGTTCATAATATAGGTATTTGTTTCATATGTTCAGAGAAAAGCAGAATGCTATCAACATGAGAGGATGTCTTAACAACAGTAATGACCCTGCTGAAATTCTCTCTAAATGAGGATTTGTATAGAGAAAGGAAAGAAATGCAAATGAAATGTTGTTAAAGTTCTGTAATCAGAGTTGGAGTAATTTGAGCTTCATTAATTAAGCATTGGGATTCTGGTATCAAAAGAGTTGTTTTTAATAATCTGTCTTTACTGTTATCCTAGACTACTGTATCTTCTGCTTGCTTATCAGACAGAAACAGAACTGCACTTAGTTCCTCTTTCATTATTTCATCCTTTTTGTTTGCTAGCGGAATCTCCATAACTTTGGGTTCTTGCCAAAACATTGATGCTGACTGGGGGGGTGATTCAAGTAACAGACTACCTATTTTCTCTGTCATGTATCTTAGTCCCTTTGTTCATTTTAGAGTTTGGTTGTAGGCATCTCTACTTAGTTCCCAGGTTGTAAGACACATTATCACAGAATCACTCTTTCACATCTCCTTAGCTTCTGCAAGACACACCAGATATTCTCAAAAATGATGTTCTGACCTTTTCCTTGATAGAAGCTATCCTGTAGTCAAAGAGGAGCTGAAGAATTTTCTCTCTCCCCATCATATGTTAACACTTATTATCTTCAGATAATAAAAGATATCCTACTTGTTTCCAGTTTATTTTCATAGTTATAAATTGCTTAAAAAAGATTGCTGTTAAACTCAAGTTTCCAAATACTCCAGAGCTGATTTTACACCTTTGTTCTCTTGACATTGTGGTTCTTTCTTATAATCATACCTGACCTCATAGCCCTCTTTTCAACATTTGTATAGATCATTAAAAATTCTGAGTTCATCATAAAGCTCCTTTTCATTTGCATTAATTTGTATCTTCTTTTTTATTCCTCACTGGAATAATGTGTGATTATATTAGCATAACTCTTCTAGTCTTCATGAAGTCTTCTTGAGTTATCAATATTCTTAAGTCTCAAGATTTACAGGGTCATAAAATAGTTTCCTTTAATGTTTTAATGTTTGTTTATTTAAAAACCATGTATTAGTTATTATTAGCTGTGTTATACATGGGATTTATGAATTTATGGATGTAAGTCAAGTAAGGCTATAGTCAACAGACTACAGGTAAATGTTTAGCAACATGTTTCTCAAAGAGGTTGTGTGTGTTGGGGGTGAGGTGGAAACACAGATGAGTAGTAATTCCTGAATTCTCCAGTGGAAATACTCACTCCAGGGCCAATTTCCAGTCAGTAGCATTATGCTACTGAACAAAGGATAGAAAAGGGATGAGAACAGCTAGTTCCAGGGAAACTGGAGTAAGATGGCTCTAGGGTAGCTCTGATTATATTAACAGTGATTTCATACCTAGTCCTAGCCACCCCTCCCCCCACCTCCTCATTCTGCTGAGTCCACTAACCAGAAGTGACAAGTTTGGCCTCTTTGAATTCTCTAACACTGCCATTTTGCTTTCCTTACTCTTTCCTTTCAATACTGTTGAGCAACAATTTCTATTTGTCAATGTTAAGTTTATTTTACTGTTTATGAATATTTAGTTTGCATATATATAAATATATAATTCACATATTGTTTCCTTATTATTACTTTTCATTTCCTGTGTTTTCTATAGCTTTACTTTCAAATTTAAAATTTTAAAATATTAAATTTTAAATTTTAAAACATTACTTTAAAAATAGTTATCTCTAATACAGATTACTTTTTTTAAAAAATCACATAGTTTTCTTTGTAATTATTGCTAATTTTTTCTACCTCTTCAAATACCTTCAGAGTACTTTCAAAAGATCAATCATATCATGTAATCTGACAATTCCAACATTTCCTTGGAATCTCTTCTCCTAGAAACTTCTTTTTCTATCTGGAATGTCCACTCTCTAGTCTTAATGAGTTACTCCTGTTTGGAGACTTTTCTTGCTGTTGCCATCCTAAGAACTTTTCTTGCTTTTCTCCTAGTTGGCCTAGCTCTGCTTACTTATTTGATGGATCTTATTTGTCTTTCTAAATTCTCTCTTCCTCTGTTTTAACTTGTAGCAGCAACAAAATAAAAAGGCAGCAAAATAGCAGTGAACATGGTCTTGATGGCTGCAATGTTTGCCTGTATTTACCTTGAGTTTCACTGCTTCAGACCAGGTTGTCTGCTTAGTACATACCTGTCATTCTGGGACCTCCTTTTCTCATCTTCCTCAAGGAGGATACTTCAGTTTCTTTTCACAGTTTGTTCTATTTTCTGATTATCCATGGTCTTACACTATTGGTTTACTTTTTTTCTTTTTTTTTTTTCTGGAGTGTATCTTCGAAAAATTTCCTGAGAAAAGGAAATAAATATTTTGAGCTCATGCATATCTGAAAATGTTGTTATTCTACTCACTCATTCAACTTACAGTTTGTCTGGACATAAGTTTTAGACTGAAAGTGATTCTTCATATTTTGGAACATTTGCTATAAAAAATTTGAAGCCATTGTGATTCCTTTCCCTTTTATTTGACCATTTCCCTAGTCTGGTTCTTTGTAGCACACATAAAGCTACACCTTTGGTCTGAAATATTAAAACAATTTGCTTTAATGTGAGATGACCTTCTTATGCTAGGATCTCAATAGAATCTCTCAGTCTGGCAACCTTGTTTAAGATCAGAGAAATTTTCCTGAATTAATATGTTTTACATTTTTCTCCTTTTCTCTTTTGGCAGCACTCCTACTTTTTTATATACTGAATTTTCCTAACTGCTTTTCAAATTTTCTTATCGTTTTCCCCGTTTTTCTTACTCTCTGAAAAACTTCCTCAACTTTATTCTCTAACTCTTCTATTCAATTTTCATTTATTTTCTCACATTTTTATTTCCAGGAGATTTTTTTTCCTCCAAAGGATCGTTTCAAACATCCACTTCTTTCTTAGACAAAACATCTTTATTTCTATGTGATTATTAATAGCATATTTTAAAGTTGTTTTTCTTGCTCTGTGGTGTCTTTTTCTCTTCAGATTCTCCATGGTTTCATTTCTTTGGGTTTTTGTACCTCATGTTAAGAGGCTTTTCTCAGAAGTCTAGTAATCCTCGATTGTCTTCTCCTGTTAAAGAGTGGGGTACTGTAAAGCTGGCTGGCAACTTTAAGCCCATGAGTGGTGCTTGTAATTACAGAAGTCACTGTGGGTCATTTGTTGAAATGCATGGGCCATTTGTTGGAAATGCCTAAGGTAAGTATGATTCAGCATGTCTTCTTGAACTTATTCGATAGATTCTCACAGAAAAAAATCTCATCTTATCATTATCGGGCAACAGCCAATGAATATTTTTGGAGACCAGTAAGGGAAAAGGCGGGTGTGGGTGAGAGTGGAAGCAATCTGATCATTGAGCATCTAGTCTTCATATCTGTACTTTATTTTCTGCTTTGGAACTGTGTCCCCATCTCAGTCTTAAGGAGCTATAGAAGGAGCCTGTAGAACCTCAGTTTTAATTGTTCCAAAGAATGAAGCTTCTGGGTCTGCTGAGATATGGGCAGATTGTCAGACAGTCAGGTATTGGAACAGATTCCAAGAGTCTAGTTTCTTTTCTTTTTTTTTTTGCTGGCTTTTGTTGTTTTTATTTATTTATTATTTTATTTTTTAATTAATTTATTTTAATTGGAAGATAATTACTTTACAATACTGTGCAGGTTTTTGCCATATATTGACATGAATTAGTCATGGGTGCACATGTGTTCTCCACCCTGAACTCCCCTCCCACCTACCTCCCCACCCCATCTCTCTGAGTTGTCCCAGAGCACTGGCTGCGAATGCCCTGCTTCATGCACCGAACTTGAACTGGTCATCTATTTTATATATGGTAATATACATGTTTTAATGCTATTCTTTCAAATCATCCCACCCTTGCCTTCTCCCATGTAGTCCAAAAGTCTGTTCTTTACATCTGTGTCTCTTTTGATGTCTTGCATCTAGGATCGTCATTACCATCTTTTAAAATTCCATATATATGCGTTAATATACAGTGTTGATGTTTCTCTTTCTGACTGTATAATAGGCTCCAGTTTCATCCACCTCATTAGAACTGACTCAAACACGTTCTTTTTTTTATAACTGAGTAATATTCCACTGTGTATAAGTACCACAACTTCCTTATCCATTCGTCTGCTGATGGAAATCTAGGTTGCTTCCATGTCCTGGCTATTGTAAACTGTGCTGCAGTGAACATTGGGGTGCAAGTGTCTCTTTCAATTCTGGTGTCCTCACTGTGTATGCCCAGCAGTGGGATTGCTGAGTCATATGGCAGTTCTATTTCAGGTTTTTAATGAATCTCTACACTATTCTCCATAGTGGCTGTACCAGTTTGTGTTCCCACCAACAGTGTAAGAGGCTTCCCTTTTTCTCCACACCCTCTCCAGCATTTATTGTTTGTAAACATTTTGATGGCAGCCATTCTGACGGGTGTGAGATGCTCCCTCACTGTCTTGATTTGCATTTCTCTGATACTGTGTGACGTTGAGCACCTTTTCATGTGTTTTATTAGCCATCTGTATGTCTACTTGTTTCTTAAATAGCTTTCTCTCAATCCTTAGTAGTTCAACTCTCCTCCCACGTGTCCTGTGATTCCCAGTTTCTGAGCCACCCGAAAATTTTGTGTGCAGATTGGGTATCTCTCTGCTTTTCCCACTGCTGATTTAGGGTTTAGCTCTTTAGTTTGACTTTGCTTTGTTGTGTTTTTCCTGCCAGGTCAGTTCAAATTTCTTCATCTTCTTTTCAGCTTCTAGAAGTTAGCTGCTGTGGCCTCCTCTCTATTTCCTCCATTTTTGTGGGTTCATTTCTACTTCAAAAAATACATTTACTGTAGCTTGTGTGAGGTTTGTGGAGGGAACAGGTCATATGCACAGTTAAACCTCCTGCCTGTATTCAGACGCCCTTTCTCTGAACCTCTTGAAACCTGCTTTTCTAAAGCCCAGAGCTCATTTCTGGTGAGACCCAGATCTCCCATCTGATGATTATACCCTCTCCGAGTCCATGTTCATCACATCCCTGAGTTCCTGTCATTTCCACTTCACCAAATCAGTTATCTGTGTTTCGCTTGTCATCGTATCCATGGTTACACTTCCCCTCGTTACTTACTCAGACTTCAGACAGAGAAAATAAAAAAAAGTTCGAGGATGTTTGTGCAAAATATGCTTCTTTTCTGGATGAAGGCCTGCTTCAGAGGAGGAGAAGGTAGTGATTCGGTGGGAGGATGAAAGGATGGAAGAGTGGAATTGATGAGAATTACACAAAGTGTCAGGAGCCCCCTACAGCCACCACAGCTTTGCTGGTGAAAGCTGGCTAATGAGTTTCTTGGAGGCTTAATCTCAAAAAATAATTCTCACTGTCTAGAACTGAGTAATACATATTTGGACAATTTTAAAGATATGGGTGCACTTGTTTCCAGATTATACTAGAATTGGAACAGAAATCCTCCAATAATTCTGAAGACTTTAAGAAACATACAGAACATTATTTCCTCATGCCTTACAAAGAAGGACAATCTTCAAACAATACAAAATCACATTTTTCCTACTACAATGCTTCTGTAACCTACCCCTTTCCACCACTATGGACCATGTTCAGTTCAGTTCAGTTCAGTTCAGTCACTCAGTCATGTCCGACTCTTTGTGAACCCATGAATTGCAGCACGCCAGGCCTCCCTGTCCATCACCAGCTCCTGGAGTCTACCAAAACCCATGTCCATCGAGTCGGTGATGTCATCCAGCCATCTCATCCTCTGTTGTCCCCTTCTCCTTCTGCCCCCAATCCTTCTCAGCATCAGGGTCTTTTCAAAAGAGTCAGCACTTCACATCAGGTGGCCAAAGTATTGGAGCCTCAGCTTCAACATCAGTCCTTACAATCAAGACCCAGGACTGATCTCATTTAGAATGGACTGGTTGGATCTCCTTGTAGTCCAAGGGACTCTCAAGAGTCTTCTCCAAAACCACAGTTCAAAAGCATCAATTCTTCGGCACTCAGCTTTCTTTATAGTCCAACTCTCACATACATACATGACTACTGGAAAAACCATAGCCTTGACTAGACAGACCTTTGTTGGCAAAGTAATGTCTCTGCTTTTTAATATGTTGTCTAGTTTGGTCATAACATTTCTTCCAAGGAGCAAGTGTCTTTTAATTTCATGGCTGCAGTCACCATCTGCAGTGATTTTGGAGCCCAGAAACACAAAGTCAGCCACTGTTTCCACTGTTTCCCCATCTATCTGCCATGAAGTGATGGGACCGGATGCCATGGTCTTAGTTTTCTGAGTGTTCAGCTTTAAGCCAACCTTTTCACTCTCCTCTTTCACTTTCATCAAGAGGCTCTTTAGTTCTTCTTCACTTTCTGCCATAAGGGTGGTGTCATCTGCATATCTGAGGTTATTGATATTTCTCCTGGCAATCTTGACTTCAGGTTGTGCTTCCTCCAGCCAAGAATTTCTCATGATGTACTCTGCATATAAGTTAAATAAGCAGGGTTGACAATATACAGCCTTGATGGCCTCCTTTTCCTATTTGGAACCAGTCTGTTGTTCCACGTCCAGTTCGAACTGTTGCTTCCTGACCTGCATATGTGTTTCTCAAGAGGCAGGTCAGGCGGTCTGGTATTCCCATCTCTTTCAGAATTTTCCACAGTTTATTGTGATCCACACAGTCAAAGGCTTTGGCATAGTCAATAAAGCAGAAATAGATGTTTTTCTGGTACTCTCTTGCTTTTTCGATGATCCAGCGGATGTTGGCAATTTGATCTCTTGTTCCACTGCCTTTTATAAAACCAGCTTGAATATCTGGAATTTCACGGTTCACATATTGCTGAGGCCTGGCTTGGAGAATTTTAAGCATTATTTTATTAGCGTGTGAAATGAGTGCAATTGTGTGGTAGTTTGAGCATTCTTTGGCATTGCCTTTCTTTGGGATTGGAATGAAAACTAACCTTTTCCAGTCCTGTGGCTACTGCTGAGTTTTCCATAAGTGCAGCACTTTCACAGCATCATCTTTCAGGATTTGAAATAGCTCAACTGAAATTCCATCACCTCCACTAGCTTTGTTCGTAGTGATGCTTCCTAAGGCCCACTTGACTTTACATCCCAGGATGTCTGGCTCTAGGTGAATGATCACACCATCATGATTATCTGGGCTGTGAAGATATTTTTTGTACAGTTCTTCTGTGTATTCTTGCCACCTCTTCTTAATATCTTCTGCTTCTGTTAGGTCCCTACCATTTCTGTCCTTTATCAAGCCCATCTTTGCATGAACTGTTACCTTGGTATCTCTAATTGTCTTGAAGAGATCTCTAGTCTTTCCCATTCAATTGTTTTCCTCTATTTCTTTGCACTGATCGCTGAGGAAGGCTCTATTCTCTCCTTGCTATTCTTTGGGACTCTGCATTCAAATGGGAATATCTTTCCTTTTCTCCTTTGCTTTTCGCTTCCTGTCTTTTCACAGCTATTTATAAGGCCTCCTCAGACAGCCATTTTGCTTTTTTGCATTTCTTTTTCTTGTGGATGGTCTTGATTCCTGTCTCCTGTACAATGTCATGAACCTCCATCCATAGTTCACCAGGTATTCTGTCTATCAGATCTAGTCCTTGAAATCTATTTCTCACTTCTACTGTATAGTCATAAAGGATTTGATTTAGGTCATACTTGAATGGTCTAGTGATTTTCTCCACTTTCTTCAATTTCAGTCTGAATTTGGCAATAAGGAGTTCATGATCTGAGCCACAGTCCGCTCCCAGTCTTGTTTTTGCTGACTGTATAGAGCTTTTCCATCTTTGGCTGCAAAGAATATAATCGATCTGATTTATAATCAGTGTCAACCATCTGGTGATGTCCATGTGTAGAGTCTTCCCTTGTGTTGTTGGAAGAGGGTGTTTGCTATGACAAGTGTGTTCTCTTGGCAGAACTCTATTAGCCTTTTCCCTGCTTAATTCTGTACTCCAAGGCCAAATTTGCCTGTTTCCCTTGTCTAACTCAATGAAACTAAGCCATGCCGTGTGGGACCACCCAAGACGGATGGGTCATGGTGGAGAGGTCTGACAGAATGTGGTCCCCTGGAGCAGGGAATGGCAAACCACTTCTGTATTCTTGTCTTGAGAACCCCATGAACAGTATGAAAAGGCAAAAAGATAGGACACTGAAAGATGAACTCTCCAGGTCGGTAGGTGCCCAATATGCTACTGGAGATCAGTGGAGAAATAACTCCAGAAAGAATGAAGGGATGGAGCCAAAGCAAAAACAACACCCAGTTGTGGATGTGACTGGTGATAGAAGTGAGATCTGATGCTGTAAAGAGCAATACTGCATAGGAACCTGGAATGTTAGGTCCATGAATCTAGGCAAATTGGAAGTGGTCAAAAAGGAAACGGCAAGAGTGAACATCGTCATTCTAGGAATCAGTGAACTAAGATGGACTGGAATGGGTGAATTTAACTCAGATGACCATTATATCTACTACTGTGGGCAGGAATCCCTTAGAAGAAATGGAGTAGCCCTCATAGTCAACAAAAGAGTCCTAACTGCAGTACTTGGATGCAATCTCAAAAACGACAGAATGACCTCTGTTCATTTTAAAGGCAAACCATTCAATATCATGGTAATCCAAGTCTATGCTCTGACCAGTAATGCTGAAGAAGCTGAAGTTGAACAGTTCTATGAAGACCTACTAGACCTTCTAGAACTAACACCCAAAAAAGATGTCCTTTTCATTATAGGGGACTGGAATGGACCATGATATCCAGAGAAACCTGGACAAGGCATGTGACTCCTTTCTGCTGAGTCAACATCAAAAACACATCCTGGTCAACCCTCAAGGACATCTTAATATTTCTTCTTAACTTGTCCATTCCTCCTAATGAAAATAAACACTATTGTGCCCTGCATTGGTATTTGCATAAAATCTTCTTTACTTTCTTTGTAGGAAATAAGAGAATAAAACTATAATCTCCTCATGTGGTCTTGTCTGTATTATTAACAGTAACTTTAGTTTTCAGTGGTTAACAGTCTCTGTCCATTCACCTGTGTCTCGTCAAAGTCAGCTATTCCTCTGCCAGGCACCTTCTTGGACTCCAAAGTCACTCTGGATGGTGACTGTAGCCATGAAATTAAAAGATGCTTGCCCCTTGGAAGAGAAGCTATGACAAACCTAGACAGCATATTAAAAAGAGACATGACTTTACCAACAAAGGTGTGTATAGTCAAGACTATAATTTTTCCAGTAGTTGTGTATGGATGTGAGACTTGGACCATAGAGAAGGCAGAGTGCCAAATAATTGATGCTTTTGAACTGTGGTGTTGGAGAAGACTTTTGAGAGTCCCTTGGACTGCAAGGAGATCCAACCAGTCAATCCTAAAGAAAATCAACCCTGAATATTCATTGGAAGGACTGATGGTGAAGCTGAAGCTCCAATACTTTGGCCACCTGATGCTAAGAGCCGACCCATTGGAAAACACCCTGATGTTGGGAAAGATTGAGGGCAGGAGGAGAAGGGGGAAACAGAGGATGAGATGGTTGGGTAGCATCACCAACTCAATGGACATGAGTTTGAGCAAGCTCCGGGAGATAGTGAAGGAGAGGGAAGCCTGGCGCACTGCAGGTTCAAGGGATCACAGAGTCAGCTACAACTGAGCGACTGAACAAACGTGTGCTCAGGGTGTCTTCTTAGATCCTCTTATCACAGCCAACCCCAGCCACTGTCATCACACAGGCAAATTCACATCTCTCACCCTTTCCCACCACACATTCCCTCTTGTCTCAAGACCCTTCAGTTTCTGTAGATAGGGATCCACTAGCATCCCAGAGCTCTTTCCCAGAAGATCACAAGGACATTGCTTAGTCCACAAGGAAGAAATCAAGCTTGTGTATACAGAGGGAGAATTACTGGGTTTGAAGTCAAGATTTTAACTCTGTCTAGAAAAAACAAACCGTGCCTCCTATACATCCTGGAACAAGTCACTTCTTGCCCTTGAAACTCAGTTTCTCAGTCTGTAAAATGGGAATGATCCTTCTCTTGGTAGAAGTTTTGAGATTTAGTAATAGTATTTGTAGAACATGTAGCTCTTTAGCTAGTAATCGTGGCTCGACAGTTAATAGTAGCTAAGGGGCTTCCCTGATGGCTCAGTGGTGAAGAATCTTCCTGCCAATGCAGGAGACGTGGGTTTGATCCTTGATTCAGGAAGATCCCACATGCGGCAGGGCGACTAAGCCCATGCACCGCAACTATTGAGCCTGTGCTCTAGAGCCTGGGAGCTGAAACTTACATGCCACAGGTACTGGAGACCTCATGCTTTACAGCTGGTGCTCTGCAACAAGAGAAGCCACAGCAATGAGAAGCCTGCACACCGCAACTAGAGTAGCCCCCGCTCACCACAACTAGGAAAAAAACTTGTACACGGCAATGAAGACCCAGTACAACACCCCCCCCCGAAAAAAAAAGAACAAACTGCTCCTATTAAAAAACAAGTAGCTAAGAATAAATATCATTTATAAATGCTAATATAAATTGAGAATTAATTATAACAAAATGTTTATAAATGTAAATCCCCTCCAGAGTCCTTCAATAGACTAAGTAGTCAAAGGCTATATTTATTT
Organism: Okapia johnstoni; assembly: GCA_024291935.2. Lineage (NCBI taxonomy): Eukaryota > Metazoa > Chordata > Mammalia > Artiodactyla > Giraffidae > Okapia > Okapia johnstoni. The sequence goes on from CM044322.1 coordinate 58,551,361, forward strand.
TCTCTCCATAGATTAAACTTTCAGTCCATATGGTACACTTCAGTCTGTGTGACCAATGGGTGGAATTGTTTGGTTTGTGACATTTGAGCATGGTTTTGAAAGTTTTTGTACATCCAAGAACACATTCATTACTGATAATGGAGTTCAAACTAAGGATCTTTTTAATGGTCAGGCTTGAAGCCTTTTCATTAAAAGATTTACTGTCTCATCAGTCATTGAGTGAATAGCTGTGCATTGTTTTGGGATAACTAATAATGATAAACATCTTAGAGAAAAATTTAGTCAGCCTAATGTGCCCAGTAATGAGAAAAGATAATATTAGCATTTAACTTTAAAATGACCTTTTCTTCTGTCACCAGCAGTTCATCACAGTTAAAATTCAATTCATTTCTCACCTGGCCATGATGAAAAGGTAACATAAAAACCTCTAAAATGGAAAAGCAGAGTGGGGGAGTAGTAGGAAGCAAAGAAAGACAGGGGAACATGTTGGTTTTCTAGAAGATGATATTGAATATTTCCTTATGTTGTTTTCCAGGGGTTTTGTAGTTGAGAATGTTGAGTAATCTAGGGAAAGAAAACATATATTTAATACTTATTATATCTCATTCAAGAGGGTAAAAAGCAGAGTAAGACTCAGATGTTATGCTCAAGAACTTATTTTTTGGTGAAACATATGATTATAATGCAGGTTCCCCTGGGGCTCAGCAGTAAAGAATCCCCCTGCAATGCAGGAGCGACAGGAGATGTGGGTTCCATCTCTGGGTCGGGAAGATTCTCTGGAAGAGGGTATGGCAACCCACTCCAGTATTCTTGCCTGGAGAATCCCATGGACAAAGGAGCCTAGCAGGCTACAGTCCATTTGGTTGCCAAGAGTTGGATGCAACTGAACTAACTTAGCATGCATGCATGCATGATTGCAATGCAGGGTAATAGGTGCAGTGATACGGTGAGTTCCAGGTTCTTTGGGTGCTTGAAAAAGGGAGCAGCCAGGCAGAGTGCCCAGGGAAGGTTGCATAGAGATTCTGGGAGAACAACATTGAAGGAAACAATTGAATAAACTAATCTGGTAGAAATCTATGTCAAAAGTGTAAGTGGCGGTGAAATACATGTTTTAAGGATAAACATTTTGAATTGCATTGAAACTGTTAAGCAAACCACACCACAGCAGAGAGATTCAGAGATGTTGGTCACATACACGTTTGTCGATTTCCATTTGACTGGTTCTTGCCAGAGGAAATGTCAAACAAAAATTTAGTTTCTATTTGGATTCATTGTTCTATCGATGCCTGCTTGGTGCTGCAAAGCAGAGCTAATGACTGAATATCGGTGAGAAAGCCACACACTGTGAGAGCAGCCAGACCAAAAGCTTTGCTCTTAAAGCACCGCCTTTTCTCCAAGCCTGCGTTTCCTTCATGGATCAGATACAGAGCCCCTTCGCTATTATTACTCTGTATGTCTCTAGCCCTATTTTTTTCCCCACTGTGTTTCTTTCTTTGCTACACTTCTGTATATTGATATCTGCTTCCCACCTGTTTCTTGCCTCCAGGAGGGACAAGATGCTGTCCCTCTGTTACACTCAGTTAGGTCTCCAGCTATACTGCTCTGGTCCTCTAGCATGTCCTGATTTTGGCTGAGAACAGTAAGAGAACAAAGAATGCCTAAGACAAGGATCAGATTGTGGAAGGTGGGGGCAAGAGAGGTGGATTTTGCTGTTATTGTTTAGGTGAAGATATAGTCACCCCAGAATCTCCCCATATATTCAAATCATCTTTTTCCTTCCCTTTTAGAATCACTATAAAATATACCTTTAAAGAAAATCAAAGTAACATGATAGCCTTCTCACATATTGCTCTGCTTTTGCAGGTCCCCTGACATTAAAGCAACTGTCAGCATCAATCTATTCTTCCTGACTCATTGACTTTTTTAATCCCATGGTCTTCCACCCACAGCTACTAATTGCAGCTGTCTGTCACCCGGGCATGGACAGGAGAGCAAAGGCTGGCGTTTCAGTGAGTGGGTGTGATGATATGCAAATATGCAAAGAGGTTCCCTGATGGAATGCTGCATCTAGCCGGTTTGTCCAGAGATCAAGTATGAGTCCCACCTATTTAGCTGCAGGCCTGCCATCTTAGCAAAAAAAGAGAAGCACAAGACTGGCACACTCTTGTTTTAGAGATTTCCTCTTTTTTCCTCTGTCTTGGCCTCCGATATTCTGTTTCTCTCCAATATTTTCAGCTCTTTTAACTCTCTAGTCCTTTTAGTCTGTATTTTACTCAGAAGGCACAAAATAAGTCTTTTAAGCATCAGGACTATTTCATAAACAAAGCTGTATTGAAGCGATTTTGCATATGTTTTTCATTTACTGACGGCAGGGGGCGATATATGCAAAGAAATAAACTGCAGCCATCAGGTAGCCTTTCCAGACACCTGCAGACGTTTATAGTGCCACATTATGGAACTGCTTTAAAATGTATCATTTCTCTCAGAGGCTGCCAAATGTACGATGATGCATGTCCTCACTGAGATATACAGACAGCAAATGTCACACGCATATTCTTCTCATCGAAGACGCAATGTGTTGTAACTAATAATGATTTCTCCAAATCATAGATTAATTGGTGTGCAGTTAATTTGGCATATCTTAAATACAGCAGAATCTCCTTCACGTGAGTTCATTTAAAATAATAAAACATTTTTGTTGATAATATTGCTCGAATGCCCCAATGACAACCTTCTCAATAACAACTCCAGTCTTCCAATGGACCAGATAAATGAGAAGTTAGAATTGACAGAAAAAAAAAAAAATTAAACAACTCTTTTTCTTTCCAAATAACTGACATATTTTATTTCTTCTCTCAAATGGTTAAAATGTTGCAGTATCTCACCATATAACTTAGAAAAAAGGAAAAAGAAATCCAATGGACATGATTCACATGAATTATAAGTACAAAAGGTAAAATGTAGTACAGAGCATTATATAATTGTAAAAGCTTCCTAAAAGAGCTAGAACTACAAACTTTGAAAGGTCAGTGAATAGTGAAGTGTTTTGACATACCATACAGATACAGAGCTTCAAGGACAGGCAATTTGACTTGTTCAAAAAAGGTATTATTTTGCTAAAACATTCACTTTTGATATTTTCCCATATTACAGTTATCTGCAGACTAAATTATACAGGATAGGCATGGAGGACACTTCAAAAAGCTTCTTTTTAGCAAGCAAAGCTGATCTCCAAAATGAATTATCCAAGACTAAGCATTCATTTTTAAGTGCTGAAGTTTTTCCAGATATTCACAAGATGCCAAAGTGTATTTGAATGTTTGTTGGCAAGAACAGAGCAAAAATCAAATCAATGAGAGTGAGTGATTTGACTCCAGGACCAGTTTATAGAGACTCAAGATTCAACAATATAATATGATGTGATATTTTTTAATTAAAAAATCTCAAGAACTAAGATAATTAAAGCCACCAGTTATTAGTAATGACCCAGTCAACTAATGTTGAGCCACCAATGAATAGTCATTCATGTTTACTAATGCTCCTTGTAGTTGGAAATTTCTCAGTTTGGAGAATTTGTAAAAACTCTTATCACATTCAGTTTAAAACTCAGCTTACTTTAACACCTTGTAATAAATTATTTGAATTGTTTGCTCATCAAGGGGCTAGCCACCAACTCCATCTTCAGGAAAGTTAAAGAAAAATAACAGACTAATAAAGCAAGAGCAGAAAAAATTAATACTTTTCATTTGTGATGACTATAGCCCAGGACACAAGAAAAGGATGCCATGACTGCTATTGGTTTTCATTTCTGGGACCTGCAGAATAGAATTCTGATCAAGACAGATCAAGAAATAAAACATATTATATCTTAAAAAAATATTTACTGTATGCTGTAAGATCCATTTATTTCAGGGCAATGGATAATTGCATGAAACCTACTTCATGTAGCTTTGTGTTCACTTTTGGGTGTACTAAATGGGGACTGGAGAGATACCTGAAGACACATTTCATGTCTTCAAAAGTGTGTATAAGTTTGATGGAGGAAACCAAGAGTGAACCAAATAATACAGCTGTGGCACAGGAAGAGAAAAGATTATTACTGAATGTGAACTGATTAGAACTATTATAACCTGTAGGAAAAGAAAACATAAAAGTAGAGACTGAAATCAGAAATTTCTAGGTTTAGCTAGTGGCTCAGCTTTTTAGGAGCTCTGTGATTTTTGGGCTTTCTCTTAATCCCTCTGAGCCATTGATCTCATCAATACAACAGAGATAAAACTACCTTTCATTTTGTCATTATGAAGATTAACTGACAAGAAAATATATGTAAAAGTGCTTGACTCACAGTGAACACACAAAATTGGAACTCCTTTCAAAGGCTGTGCTGCTCTAACAGCAGGCTCTGGTGTCATGATAAACTCTAATCCTGCTTCTGGGCTCAGAGGCAACAAAACAGACTCTGATTGGTTCCCTTTTCCTCCTTAATCCCACTCTGCTTCTTTGTGCTGGTTTAAAGGCAGAAGTCCGTTATATGGATGGGTAGGAGAGAGGTTAGTGGCCTGAGGAGTTTGACAAGAACAAGATACTGCTTCACTCCTAGCTTGTCAGGGCTACTTTGGTTTTGAGCATACAATAGGCGCGCAGTAGCCAGAATAGCTGAAAGGGAGCTCAGTTATAAGAAATGGGATACAAAGCCTTAAGAGTCAAACCAAATGAGATAATGCTCAATTTACAGATGAAGGAAGGCTCTTTAGTTTATTTCTCCCCAGATTGAATATGACAAGCCAGTGTAGGACTGAGCCTGCAAAGGGGGACAGGTGACCCCGGTTGTGTGGAAGGGGTGTCTATGATGACTGGGAACCAGGGAGATCCTGGCTCTGATGGAAAAGAAGATAATCACATAAATTCATTCATATAACCAATATTTATGGACCTCTTACTGTCCTGAATATTCATTAGAAGGACTGTTGCTAAAGCTCCAATACTTTGACCATCTGATGTGAAAAACTGACTCTTTGGAAAAGACCCTGATGCTGGGAAAGATTGAAGGCAAAAAGAGAAGAAGGTGGCAGAAGATGAGGTGGTTGGATGGTGTCACCAACTCAATGGACATGAATTTGTACAAACTCAAGAGATGGTAGAGGACAGAGGAGCCTGGTGTATTGCAGTTCATGGGGTTGCAAAGAGTTTGACATGACTTGTTGGACTGAACAACAACAGAAAATACTATATCCTAGGTGCTATGATATAACTAACAATACGCAAAATAGACCTGCATTTGTGAAACTTCTATTCTAATGGAAGGACAGTCAGGAATCAAGGCAGCAAATATACTAGATTGTAATAAAGGATGAGGAATAAAATATGTGGTGAAAACAGAACAGACATGCCCTAGGGATGTAAAATCCGTGGTAAGCCGGGCAAGGGAGGTCCCAGGGATAGGCAACATTTGAGGCAAAATGTAAAGAAATTGAGTGCAAGCATTGTGAGCAGAGCTGGGGAAGATAATTTTAAGCAGAGAGGTTAGCAAATGCAGATCCCTGAGGTAGGAGTACATTGGTTCCTGTTTGAACAGAATCAGTAACATCAGTTGTGAATAACATCAGGAGGTGCAGTTAGAAGGGGCAGGACAGGACCTCATAGGTGCCATCTCAATCTGGGTACCACAGGGAACAGGCACTGATGGATTTATCAGTCAGCTACTGTCACAGCAACTCAGTGTACTAAGTCGTTCCTCAATCTAATGGCTTAAAGCAGCAGTCATATCTTCTCACTGATGCATCACTGGGTGGCTGGTTGTCAGCTGATCTAACCTAGTCTCAGATGAACTTCTTTCCAAGATAAAGATCAGGTCTAGTCCTGCTCTATGTATCTCTTATGCTGCTGGGACCCACAGGAAAGTGAGGCTTGGACGTACATGATGACAAGTTCAAATGCACAAAGACAGTTCAAGCTTCTGCTTGTGTTACATACACTAATTTTTCATTAGCCGGAGCAAGTCACATAGCTAAATCCGAAGTCAAGAGGCAGGAACATGCAGTCTACCTCTAGTGGAAGAAGTGGTACATAGTAAAGGGTATGGATACAAGGACTGATTATTGTAGCCCAGAGTTGAATCTGTCATAGAGATTCCAGCAGAGGAATCACGTGACTAACTTTTAACAGAGTCTAACCAGGTGGCACTAGTGGTAAAGAACCTGCCTTCAAGGAGACCTAAGAGACGCAGGTTCTATACTTGGGTCAGGAAGATCCCCTGAAGGAGGGCATGTCAACTCACTCCAGTATTCTTGCCTGGAAAATCTCCATAAACAGAGGAGCCTGGTGGGCTACAGTCCATAGGTTCACAAAGAGTTGAACTTGACTGAAGTGACTTAGCACACACGCCTCAGCTATTAAATGTAGACTGAAGGGAAGAAAGAAGACTTGAAGGAAGATAATCCAAAAGTGATGATGGAGGATCAAATTGGGGTGATAGTGTGGATGGCAGGGAATGATTGCCTTCAGGTTATAATTTGAAATTATAGCATGTCATCTGTCAAAGAAAATTGGTACTGGACAAATTAAACAGGCAAAGGACATGTTATTCAAGACTACTGCAGTAGTGGAGAGAGATTGAACTCAGTTTTTCCGAAAAAGATAAAAGGGTACAAGAATTTTTAAGCACTGGAATAAGCTAGTGGAAAAGTCTCTGGGAAGGGAAGTTGATCAGTGTGATTAGGCCATTGTGTTTGGTTTTATGTTTGTTTTTTGTGTTTTTGGATGCACCATACAGCTTGTGGGATCTTAGTTCCCCGACCAGGGATGGAGCCTGGGGGCCCCAGCATTGAGAGCACCGAGCCCTAACCACTGGACTGCTAGGGAATTTCCAGGCCATCTGTGTTTATTAATTGTCGCTTCCTGAAGTTACGCTTCTATCTCCCAGAGACTGCAAGATAAAGCACTCTCTTATTCCATGATTATATCTCAAAGGACAGCTCCCAGCTCCCTGAGAAAGGTAGACATGACTTGCAAAAGTTGGCAACAAATTCCCACTGACTATTTTGTATGTGGTAGTGTATATGTTTCAGTGATACTCTCTCAACTGGGGTTCTGTAAAAAACTAAAGGGGTGGGATGGGAAGTGGGAGGAAGTTCACTGGAGAGTGGACATGCATATACCTATGGCTAATTCGTGTTGATGTATGACAGAAACCAACACTATATTATAATTATCTTTCAGTTAAAAATAGATTATATATTAAAAAAAAAACTAGCAAGAGACTGAGAGAAAACTTATCTACATTTCAGAGGGACAAAGAAATATTTTCTAATTACAAGTTTTCTAAAGTTAATGCTGTGAAGGGTCCTAAAGTCTAGAAGAAATCTGTCTGAAGTTCAGTCAAGGTGAGTGAGCGGTTATGGCCATCTTGGTCACAGTCAACAGCATGGACTCTGACTCCTCTGCCTCCTAACTGGTGCCCTTAGAGTAGTTGAAGTGAAGTGAAGTCGTGTTCGACTCTTTGCAGCCCCATGGACTGTAGCCTACCAGGCTCCTCCGTCCATGGGATTTTCCAGGCAGGAGTACTGGAGTGGGTTGCCATTGCCTTCTCCATGGCATCTTCCTGACCCAGGGATCGAACCCGGGTCTTCCGTATTGCAGGCAGATGCTTTACCATCTGAGACACCAGGGAAGCCACTTAACATCATTGTGCCTTAGTTTTCTTATCTGTTAAGTGGGGATGATAAAGCAAAAGCCCTTGGGAGATTATGCATGGATTAAAGTAGTGAATATATATATACAGAATTCAGAACAGTTTCTGGCATATAGTAGTGTTAACTACAATTATTATGGTCAAGGTAACAGATTCTCTTAAGGAGTCAGAGATCAGGTTTGAGACAAAGCAAGAATGAAAGGATAACATCAAAGTTTGGGGTCTGAAAGTGAAAGTGAAAGTTGCTCAGTCGTGTCCGACTCTTTCCAACCCCATAGACTATACAGCCCATGGAATTCTCCAGGCCAGAATACTGGAGTGGGTAGCCTTTCCCTTCTCCAGGGGATCTTCTCAACCCAGGGATGGAAACCAGGTCTCCCGCATTGCAGGCAGATTCTTTACCAGCTGAGCCATGAGGAAAGCCCAAGAATACTGGTGTGGGCATCCTATCCCTTCTCCAGCAGATCTTCCTGACCCAGGAATCGAACTGGGGTCTCCTGCATTGCAGGTGGATTCTTTACCAACTGAACTATCACGGAAGCCCCAGTGAGTCTGAACTACTACAAAAATGGAGTTGTCATTCACTGAGACAGAGAAGGCAGTAGGTACAGATTTTATAGTGTAAGAAGTGGTTGTGTGTGTGTGTTAGTCACTCAGCTGTGTCCGAGTCTTTGCAACCCACAAACTGTAGCCTGCCAGGCTTTTCTGTCTGTGAAATTCTCCAGTCAAGAATACTGGAGTGGATTGCCATTCCCTTCTCCAGAGGATCTTTCTGACCCAGGGATTGAACCCTGGTCTCCTGCATCACAGGCAGACTTTTTACCACTTGAGCTACAGTAAGTCCAGTGAAATAGTTAAGGTTTATGAGTCATCAGAGGATGGGTTGAGTTAGGTAATGTAATTTACCTTTCTTAATAATATATATATATATATATATATATATATACACACACACACATATATATATGTGTGTGTATATATATATATATAATGGACTGTCTTTTAAAAGTTCTGAGTGTAATGTTAAGAGACTTGTTTCAGTTTTTTCCTCTGTGCCCCAAATTAGACACTGGTAGTTGTAGGGAATGATATATTAGACAAATATATTAATTATTGTAAACCTTAATTAAAAAGGTAACAATTAGAAAAAATGAGATTGTCAACCCTAATATGTATTTATTTGTTTCGTTAAAGAATCTCCCTTAATTCAGAAAGCAAAGTATTTACTCAAGTAAGTGTTCTACCTATAAAAACTATGCCTTGTTTTGCACAGTAATCCCAGTTCCCAGAACAATCCATGTCACACAGAGTGTGCTCAATAAATATTTATGGAATGAATGAAACCGCAGGCTGACACTTTGTGTTTAGAATAGTTGTATACACATGAACATTGCTTGGTAGTACTGTGAATTATTTGATTTGCAACATTTGCAGTTCTGCTAACCTGCAATTTACCAACTGATAGGTCAATATATTAAAATTCTCAACTTGAGGCTTGCATTAGCATTTTAAGAAAAGAATATGTCCAGCAGGGTAGTTTTTATCCAAACCCTTAATAGGATTATAATATAGTAATTGTACTTTTAATGAACATGTTGAAAACATTTACAAAGCAATAATTGAGATTTTACTTCATTTAGATCAAACAGTTTACATAATGTACCAGCTTGGTTTATCTTTTGGCTAAGGATTAACTACTACACATAATTTTGCTTAAGACTTTCTTTCCAGTACAGTCATTCCACAGTGCATGCATGCTAAGGCTCTTCAGTCATGTGTGACTCTTTGCAACCCATTGTAGAACAATGATATTTTGTTCTACAAACATCTGCACATTGTTTTCCAAGGGCCTATCAAGAAAACATCTCCAAGTATTGTGTTCTGATTGGGTTCTGTGGACTTGATTACCAAGATCCATTTTAGGTCATGATGTCTGATAGAATTCTATTTATTCGTTTGTATTCAAGTGTAAATTTGAGTTGAAGTCTGAACTTAGGTGGCTAAGAAAAAAAATTAGGATGTGTAGCCCGCCAGGCTCCTCTGTCCATGGGATTCTCCAGGCGAGAATACTGGAGTGGGCTGCTATTTCCTTCTCCAGGGGATCTTCCCGAGCCAGAGATCGAACCCACTTCTCTTACATCTCCTGCATTAGAAAGCAAGTTCTTTACCACTAGTACCGCATGGGAAACCCCTGTTCCACAGTGTCTGTTGGTAATTGGTTCCAGGACCTGCCGTAGATACCAAAATCCACAGGTGCTCACATCCTGTGACTGTGGGCATTGGTATCCTGGGTTCCACAACATGGATTCAACCAACCGGGGATCATAAACAGTATAGGATCTGAGTCTGGTTAAATATGCTGATGCTAAGCCCACAGATATGGTGAGCTGACTGTACTACAGCTGGTTGTCAGACTTGTCTTTTATTAATATTTCTCCCATCCAACCTCCCTCCCTCCCCTCTTTTCCCCTCTCTCTATTCTCTCCTCCCTCCCTTCCTTCCTTCTCCCCTTCCCTCCTCAACAGAATCTTCCTTTTTCCAAGAGAAAATTTTTGATCTCTGAAACAAGAACCAAATGCACAGATTGGAAATAAAGTGTTTTTTTTTTCCTACGTGTTCTAAAAGAGTTTTGCTGTGAATAATATTATTATCCTGATTCATAAATTCTTAGAATAAGCATAAATATTTTCTCAAAGAAAGAAAAGGATATTCATAGGAACCCATTGCAGGTGTGTTAGTATCTGAAATATTGAGTAATTGGATTATGGCGGAATTTTTTTTAATCATTTGGAACTTTGACTGACACTCATGGCATCCTTCATTTAAAAAAATAAATGATTTAGAGGAGAGAAACAGGAACATATACAAACAAAATGGAAGCAGTAAAAACAATTACAATTCATTTAGCATTTGCTTCCCTCAGAGATTAAGTATTGCATTTAAAGTCCTTTAAAATACCTATATACTTTATATCATGATTGAGAAAAGAGAGTGATTATTAAAGAAACAAAAGTCAGATTTAATATTTCCCTTATAATACCAGTATAACATACTTTTGTGCCCAGTATTTTCTTTCTGATACCAATATCAGGTCTGTTTTTTGCTCATTCCTGATTGTTCTTCAGTGATAATATATATTCAGTGTTAAGTCCTATAGTCCTTCAGCCTCTTGTTAAGTGGTTAATGATTTGTGAACAAACATTTAAAAGATAATTAAGGAAGCCTAAAATCCTTGTGAAAAGTTATTCCCTAGTTTGATCCAATATCTGTAAATTGACTCTGGGTAACATCTAGGATGGATATTTTGTTCTACAAACATCTGCACATTGTTTTCCAAGGGCCTATCAAGAAAACATCTTCAAGTATTGTATTCTGACTGGGTTCTGTGGACTTGATTACCAAGATCCATTTTAGGTCATGATGTCTGGTAGAATTCTATTTATTAGTTTGTATTCAAGTATAATTTGAGTTGAAGTCTGAACCTAGGTGGCTAAGAAAAAAAATTATGGTGTGTTATATATTTTTGTCCTCTATGTGGTATTAAAATTATTACTAAACTTTATATTTAAGAGGTTTGATAATAAAATATGGGTGACAAGCAGAAAAATTCCTTTTGTAATTCCTTAAATTTATGAAAGATATACTAATATTGAAAAAAAAAAACTTCAGTTTAGGTAGAATTTTTTGAGAAGCAAACACAAAATTATACCATATGTACATAGTAATTTTTATTCCCTCCCCTATTATGTTCCATTGATTACTTGTTTGTCTACCAAACTGTATGCTTTAGTAGAGCATTGGGAAAGAATTAATGTTCCCCAATTTGCAGTTTCTTTATTTCAATTTTCTGCATAATCTCTGTGACATCTCATTGCAACCCAGGCATGGGTTAAAATATTTCAATGTTTTATTTCTATTATTTCATAGATACATTTCATCACTCCTTCCTTACCTATTATTTATTGCATATTCTCTGATATGAATGCAATTTCAGAATTTACATTAGACTTTATTTACTGTAGCCTTCAGTGAACTGTTGAATCTGGTGAGTTGGTTGAGAATTCTCATGAATTACCAAGTTGTTGCAATTATAACACACAGCACATCAACACCTGTGAGTCGATAAACTTGTCATATGAAGCTCCCCATTTTCACCTGTCTTCTGATTTATTCCATGAGAATATTTGGTGGGAGTCAGGTGGTATAAGATTGATAACTCAATAATATTTAATTTAATTATCCTTTTTAAAGTTAAAGTTGCTTTAAAAAGTACAGATTTTCTAACCCTTTTATTGATAAAATAATATTTGAAAAATGAGAAATGATCTATCTCTATGTATAACTGCAGATGTTAACCAAACAAATACATTAAGATACCTTTCTGAGTACAGACTTGCACTGCTAACACTGTAGATGTGTTTTAGAGAACAAAGAAAGATGAATATGTCTTGCCATGCAAATTCAGTTGTTTGTGTCTAGTGTAGTGAGTTAAGACAGAAGTAACACTGAGTTCCATGGGTCTTAGGCAACAGGGAGACCTTGAGCAGGTATTATTATGTTATCATTAAAACTGAGCTAGCTACAGAGAACAAGCGTTTCCTTCAAGAGGAAGATAAAATGGAAGTTTAGTGCCCAGATTTGTTGTTAGCCCAGGAGGAGTATTGGTACACACATAATCAAAATCTTACAGGTGTAATCTTATTTCACATATTTCAGTAGCACTGATTCTAAAAAGCAAGGTGGATTATATTAAAATGTAGAAGTCTGTTATGTTTTTATCAGTTTTCTTTTTTTAATTCAACCTATTCTTTCCTTAATATATTGGCCAAGGGGGTGGGATTGCATTAATTAGCATACCTTTTATGAAACTTTTGATATTGTTTATGATGTAAGTGTTTCTCAATAATATTTGATTAATATGTGAGAGATCTGAAAATAGATTCCTCTTAATACTGCAATTCCTAGAGGAGGGATACAAATCAACCAACTAACCAATAAACCAGAATATTTTTAAAACATTAAAGATACTTTTAAAAATTTCTGATTTTTGCTTGGTGTATGGGAACCAGGTAACCTCAGTGGTAAAGAATCCGCCTGCCAATGCAGGAGATGCAGGTTTGATCCCTGGGTCAGGAAGATTCCCTGGAGAAGGATATGGCTACCCACTCCAGTATTTTTGCTGGGAGAATTCCATGGACAGAGGAGCCTGGCAGGCTGCAGTCCATGGGATCGCAAGAGTCGGACAAGACTTAGCGAGTAAACAACAGCAAAAATATTTGTATAATACATGGTTTAAACTTCAAATAATTTATGCTCAAACAATTTGTGGCACAAATCCTTTGGCCACTATCTTGGCTGACTCTTGGCTGTTTTTCAGAATGTCCAGATATAGTGCTTTTCATAGAACTCTCAGTTTAACTGGGTTATGAACATAAGCATTACTGATTTGCATTGTATGCAGAATAGACCTTTCATATTAATGGTAATTTAACACGTGATGCTTTTACCACCACCACGTTTATATTTCTTCACATTTAACTAAGATTTCAGAGGAGGAAAATATAAATAAAATAATATCAGGTGTGTAGGCAAGCATCTTAAAAATACATAGTAGAACAATTATTCTAAAACATTTGTTGTTTAGTCACTCAGCCGTGTCTGAGCCTTTACGACCCCATGGACTGTAGCCCACCAGGCTCCTCTGTGCATGAGATTACCCAGGCAAGAATACTGGAGTGGGTTACCATTTCCTTCTCCAGAGGATCTTCCCAACCCAGGAATCGAATCTGCATCTCCTGCATTGGCAGGTGGATTCTTTACCACTGAGCCACCAGGGAAGCCCAATCGAACTACTTCTAGGTAAATAGAATGGATACTCTTATTCTCATTAGACACAAGAAATGAACAAAAGCAATTTTTTAAAAAAATTACATTTTAGAGGAAATTAAAGGTATTATTCTGAAGAGAAATTTATTTCAAATTGTTTTGAAAATACTATAATGAAAAGAAAAGGATCATTTACAACATCCAGATGGTTAAAATTTTTTTCTTTGAAGCTGTACAATAGTAATAGTAATGTGACTTTGAGGAACAGGCTGTAAATCCTGGAGATTCAGTTTCCAGTGTCGGCAGCTTGAATGCAATGCGCTATGAAACTGTGAGTATTTTGTATAGTAACATAAAGATAAAGGGAAGAGTAAGATGTAAACCATTCAAATGAGTAAACTAACTGAACTGAATCTTAGGCTCATTATATTTTTTTATTTCAAAAACAAAGTAAAAATATACAAAAATTGTTACATCAGCAGCTGAAAGCTACCCCAAATTAATAAATCAATACAAAAACTTCTAAATTGTGTTTTATATTCCAGTATTAATTTTAAAATTTTGGTAGTTAACTGCTAAAAGTGTGCGTGCAAATGTATATGCATACTATGTGTTCATGTTGGCTTTGCTTCAAAGCTAGATTTTATTAAAGAATCATTGTTATTTTTGAATCATTTATTTTCATACCTATTTTTCCTAAAGGGTGCTATTTTTATTCAAATACTTTCCAGCTTATAAAGATATTCTTGTTAAATTGAGTTCATTTTAAGTTGTGTAAGTCTTGGATAAAGGCAGTGTATCCATTTATATATATACACATACATATGTCTATATATATGTTTCATAAAATACATTTTGAAGTCAGATGTAGAGGAGATCATCTTGAAAACCAAACTGAAAAGGATACAGAGAGGAGTATAATAGCTTTATTAAAAGCTGTTAAATTTTCATTCTGATACGGAAGGTCTAGTGTTGGCAGATTCAGTCTTTGAAATACCTGTAAGTGTGATATAAATGACTGCATATATAGATATGATTGTAATTACATGTATTATTTTCTAACTTTCAGTTTAGTTTTCCATATTCAAGGTTAAGTTGAACATGTAAAACAGTATACCATCTTTTATTCTTGGAATCAATATTTTCGAGTAAAATAGCGGCTGTTTAAAATTTAGGTCATTCCCTTGGTGTGGTGGTTTAGTTGATAACCATCAGGAAATTAATGCAGATTTCTATGGCAAAGAAATAAATTACTAGAAGTCCCATGACTCCATTCTTAAGAAATCTTACCCCAGATCTCCAAATCTTTCCTTACAGTGTAGATTCTTTGCTGTGGAATTATAGGATGAACAGAGCTGTAAGAATCCTGACTTACCTAACTTTAGGGGATAAAGTCAGTGAAGTAATATAAAGTATCAACAATTCTATCTCAAAAGATACATTTCCTTAAGATTATTGGCCTCTGCTGGAGGCAGTATTGAAGATAAGACTTTCTACCTATAGATCTTGAAATGCCAACTACTTTTCATCAATTGCTTCCAGAATGAGCATTCCTTTCACATCAGTGTGCCATCTGACCGAAGTTGAAAAGGCCAAGGTGACAACCACATTGTATTCCTATTGACAATGCTCCTATTGATTAGATGATTGGGGAATAGCATTGAACGATAAGAAGTTTCTGCATTGTCAAGCCCTAATTTGATTTACACAGTAACCGTTTTGAGGACTAGAATCAGTTTTAAATTTCATCAGTTTCCAGAAGTTAAACTCTCCTTGCTTTAGAAACACAACATCCCAATCAGCTGAATTTTTCTCAAGCACAAGATTTTGCTTATGTTATTTATTAACTGTTATAATTTTAAATAATGATGTCAGTCTGAGTATTTTAAGTACAGAATTAACCCTGAATTTCCTAGCAACTAGGAATGTACTCGGAGAAGGCAATGGCACCCCACTCCAGTACTCTTGCCTGGAAAAACCCATGGACGGAGGAGCCTGGTGGGCTGCAGTCCATGGGGTCGCGAAGAGTCAGAAGCGACTGAGAGACTTCACTTTCCCTTTTCACTTTCATGCATTGGAGAAGGAAATGGCAACCCACTCCAGTGTTCTTGCCTGGAGAACCCCAGGGACGGGGGAGCCTGGTGGGCTGCCGTCTATGGGGTCGCACAGAGTCAGACACGACTGAAGCGACTTAGCAGCAGCAGCAGCAGGAATGTATTAATTTGAAGGTCATTTCAGAGTAGGTTATCTGTGTGATACTAAATCAGATATTGGAGGGCCCAGCTGGACCATCAGTAAAAAGAGCTAAACTCTAGTTTCTTACTCAGAGTTTATATAAACATGCTGCTGATGCTGTCAGTTCAGTCATGTCCTCCTCTTTGCAACCCTAGGACCTGTAGCCTGCCAAGCTCCTCTGTCCATGGGATTCTCCAGGCAAGAATACTGGAATAGGTTGCCATTTCCTCCTCCAGAGGATCTTCCTGACCAGGGATCAAACCCACATCTCGGTTCTTTACCATTAGTATCACCTGGGAAGCCCAATGAAAGTGTTAGTTTCTCAGTCATATCCCACAGTTTGTGACCCTACAGACTGTAGCCCTCCAGACTAATCTGTCTGTGGAATTCTCCAGGCAAGAACACTGGAGTAGGGTAGCCATTCCCTTCTCCAAGGGATCTCCCCATAGAACAAATATAAGAACAAGCCCCACCCAATGATCTGGTACTGTTTAAGAAAACACTCATTCTTATTCCTAGGTCTTGGGCGGGCTGTTCCACTGAAATGGTTCGCTGTACCCCAAAGACATTGGATAAGAACGACAGTGCTAGCAAGACTCTCCTCCCTTGATTGAGAGAAATTTCACTAGGAATCAACCATGTGTAAGCATCTTGTTGATTGAAAATATTGGGCTAGTTATATCAGGTTGTCTTTTTGTTATTTTTTTGCCATCAGTCAATTATATTAGTTTTATGCTTTGTGCTTTATATCATAAAAGAATTTCACACTAAAGCAGATAGAACAAATGGCAATTGTCATTGAATTTGATTCCCCATTTAGTAATTTCTCTAGAAAACCTGGCTTGTTATTTTATCAGAAATAAAATCCACTATTGATTTTATAAAACTAGTCATGATTAGAAATTCAAAGTTAATTATAATTTAGAGATTATTACTCTGGATGTGAACTATATGATATTTTATTTTAATGTTTAGGCAGTCACTGAGAAAGTTTTCTTTGATACTTGAAGAGAATTTAAATTCACCTGGAAAACCATACTAACTTCTTTGAAACTGAGTACTGTAGGCAGAATGTGCTGTGCTGCACTCAGTCATGAAAAACAGAGAGTTGTGCGTGACTCTTTGCAACCCTATGAACTGTAGCCCACCAGGCTCCTCTGTCCATGGGATTCTCCAGGCAAGAATACTGGAGTGGGTTGCCATTTCCTCCTCCAGGGATACTTGGCGACCCATAGATTGAACCTTCATCTCCTGTATTAGCAGGCAGGTTCTTGACCGCTGAGCCACCAGGGAAGCCTGATAGGCAGGATAACAACCCCCTAAAAGTCCACACCTGTGAATGTATTTCCTTTATATGTCCAAAGAAAGTTTGCAGGTATGATTAAAGGTAAGGACCTTCAGATGAGAGAAGTAGCCCAGATCATCCATGTGGAGCCAATCTGATCACGTGACTCCTTAAAAGTAGAGCAACTTTCCCAGCTTTGGTTGGAGAGAAAGAGGTGCAAATGGAGAAGGTTCAAGGGGGTGCAGTGTTGCTGTTTTTGAAGTTGGAAGAAGGGACCAGAAACCAATGAGGGTGGGTGGCTTCGGAAGGATGCCAGAGGCAGGGAAACAGGTTTTCACTTAGAGCCTGCCTAGAAAGGTAACCTGCTCCCACGACACCTTGCTTTTAGCCCTGTGGTATTTTCCTTCTCCCTTCTTTTCTCCTTCTATCGTTACCTCTACTAGTCCTTTAGGCAGAATCAGGTTAGAAATGCAAAATCAGTGCTGCCCATGTGCAGAACCCACCGCACAAAAGCAGCACAAGGAGTCGCAGTGCAGACGTGTTTCAGTGCCTGAGCTGTGTTTAGACATGTTCTTAGCTGCCACTGTCAGTTCTGTTAGTGCCTGGATGGGAGGTGATGGCTGATGATTCACTTTGCCTCCAGGTGCAGAAAGAATGTTCTAAGTGTCTAGGAATTTTTTGCCAAATTTTCTTGCCAACTTAACACTAATTCACTTAAGTCACGTAAATTGTTTCATTTTATTTCAATGATAAGACAGGAAAAATCATTTGGCATTTGTTAGGTGAGCTGGCGTGGGTTGTGAAAGAACTCATGAAAGTATTAACAAGGGAATAAAAGAATTTTTATCTCCTTTCCAAAATAGGAAAGGGGCCAGATGCATAGAATGGCTTTGGCCCTGAAGGTTGGGGGCTTGAGTCTTTTGTTGAGTTTAAAGGTCAAGGTGCAGGTAAACTATTCTGATTCACAGTTGTATCCGGTCTGGCTGTGCTTCTGTGAAAAGTGTTCATTGCTCGGTCATGTCTCACTCTTTGCAGCCCCATGGACTAAGCCTGCCGGGCTCCTCTGTCCATGGGTTTCTCCAGGCAAGAATACTGGAGTGGGTTGCCGTTCCCTTTTCGAGGGGATCTTCCCAACCTTTTTCAGACATTCTGTAATTTTTTGTCTTCAGTAATTTCCCAGTCCTTGGGTTTCTGAAAGAGACTTGACTGTGGCCCTTGACAGGCACTACTCTGTTTTGAATAATGCTATGTGGGTTTACAACTTTTGTTTGCAATCAGTTTCATTGAATATAAAAATACATCTATTTTTATGTGACTGGTGTCATAGGATTCAAGCCTGTAACCAAGGACCTCTGTAGGGATACCCTATTTTAGAAATGAATGTTAGACTTCTGGTATATGATTCTGCTAGATAATTATGAAACTATGTTCTCTTTAGAAAATACCCTTTATCTCCTAGTTCTGAAATGACTATCTATGGAGATAAATTTAAAATGTCACCATTTTAGATTTCAACTACAGATCAAGTGTTTGGTCTACTAGTAATTATGCAAATGATGAAAATCAATGCATGTCAAAAATTATGTCTGACTTCTTTTTAAGTCTGTTGTAAATGTCATTACCAAAGCAGTAAGAGCTCTACTATGGAAAACAAAGCTAACTTAAAAGTATCATGAGCTCTTAAATTTCTGCACATGCACACACACACACAGACACATACACACAAGGTTTGGAGGAAACTGTTTCAAATTTTTCTACAAACTAAACATGTTGACAAGACTGTTCAGTGTGTTAAATGACTGTCAACTGTAATTAGTATATATTAAGCCATTAGATAGGTGTTACATCAGGTAGTGGATTGTGCTAAAGAAATTTATGACAGTTTCTATTGTGAGCAGAGAGGAATATTGAGCACAGAATGTTGCTAAAACATTACCTTAATTTTTGCTTTCGCTTTTCCCAGAATGTGTGTGTTTTATCTGGAAAGTGATGCCTGCTTTTCATTTTAGTGGCATGCTTTATTGATGGAATGCCTTGTGATTGAGCATTTATCACTGTACTGATACTGCAGCACTTTAGGTAATGCATAGAAGGAGGCAACTTGCTTCCAAAATCCACTGCTCCCTTATTTAGATTCTTGACGTGGTGCTTTTGTTTCCAAATGCAAAACATATTGTTTAGTGAATGTTTTTTTTTTCTTTGTTAATAATGTCATTCCAATGTAGCATTTAAGAATATTAAGTTGTGCTTAATATTTTAACTAATGGCTAAATGCAGAAAATTCACAAAGTTGTCCTTTGACATTAATCTAGCTTTTAAAAGTTTTCTGTTGTTTTATTGTCATAGCTTTTTATTTAACCAGGAAAACATTTCTATGCTTTTATTCTTGGTTTTCTTATTTTAAGGCACTGTTTTTAAAAATAATTATACTGTTGTTACTATTTCTAATAATAGTAATCATAGTTCACACGTAACATGACACTTTTTATGACCCAAAAGTTGTCCTAAGCACTTTCCATATTTAACTCAGCTTTCATAAGAGTCCTTTGAGATCATTACTATTCTTATCTCCATTTAATAGATTAGACTAAGGTAAGAAAAAGAAATTTTGCCCTGCTACTAGGGGATAGAGCTTGGATTTGAACCCCAGGATTCTGGCTCCTGGGGCCATGCTTTTAACCCTTACAATAAACCCATTAACAAAATTCATTTGAACAAGATGGACAGAATGTTACTAATTGACAAGGCCATCATAATATTTTTCTTTCATGTTATTTTGAAAAAAATCCTTAATAAATAGTTAATGCATTTTGCATAAAATTGTGTGAAAATATTTTTTAAAGTCTCTAAATAGAATCACCCGTCTCCTTTTATTTCTTAGGTATTTTTATAGTCTTCTAGTACTGTTTATTCTGTGGGTGCTGCTTCATCATATAGACTCCATGTTGTTTTGTGAGGAAAGTTATATTTGCTGAAATGTTAAATGATCTTAAACTATACTGACATTTATATCAAATTTCCAGTGAAGAGATTCACTTCTATGAAATCCCAATGTGGGATAGGAGTCACATCAATTAATACATTAGCACTCTGGGATCAACACCACCTGAGTGAGATAATTCATTTCTACTGCTGCTGCTGCTAAGCGCTTCAGTCTGACTCTGTGCAACCCCATAGATGGCAGCCCATCGGCCTCCCCTGTCCCTGGGATTCTCCAGGCAAGAATACTGGAGTGGGTTGCCATTTCCTTCTCCAGAGGGTTCATATTCACTGTGCATGCATGAGTGCTCATTCAGTCATGTCTGACTCCTTGCAGCCTCATGGACTGTAGCCCATCAGGCTCCTCTGTCCATGGGATTCTCCAGGCAAGAATATTGGAGTGGGTTGCCAGTTCCTTCTCCAGGGGATCTTCCGGACCCAGGGATCAAACCTGTGTCTCCTGCATTGGCAGGCAGATTCTTTACCACGGAGTCACCTAGGAAACCCCTATTTTCACTGTAGGGAAACTTTTAAATGGGTAGAAATGAATTGTGAAAACTGTCACAATGAACTGTGAAAACTGGAGAGGCTTAACTCCTTAACTCCATTTTCAGCTTAAGAAATTCTGCGGTGGGTGCCTGTATACAAGTGTCTCTTGGAGCATGTTGGGGTATCAGTGGCTAAGACCTGGTGGCTCAGACTGTAAAGAATCTGCCTGCAACATAGGAGACCCAGGTTTGATAAGATATCAACTGAGAAGCAAGAAGAAAACTAGGACCACATTGTGACCTCAGCGGGGCATGAGGCAGCTACTGAGGTCAAAGAGCAGAACTGCATGAGCTCTTCCCTCCAAACATAGCTGGGCAGTTCTGATATTCATGAGCTTAAGTATGGTTCAGATTCTTAGCAAGGCTGAGAGGGACAACCTGGAGGGAGAAGCCCAGTGACATACGATCTGAGTAAAGATAACAAATACCTTCACATCTAACAGGTGGTAATTTTAGACTTGTGTCTGTAGTACAGACCTGTGACTTGGAAGGTGTTAAAAGGAACACACAAAAACCTGAGCATGATGTTAGTGATTCAGTTAAACTTCTTACTGTTCAGGAGGAGAATATGGACTGAAATATCCTAAAGGATGATTAATAGAAATTAGCAGTGGGCTGAGCAGACAGGGACCCTGATGAAGATAAGGACAGGGAAACATGTGTCCTGTTCAGATATCTATTTATTCTGATGACTGAAATACCAAATTCTTACTCATAGCATCGTCATTCTACTAATAAGTTCCAGTCACCCCTAATATTGCACTAAGGAGAACAGAATTGTACACTCAAAGGAGGTGGTTCAGAAATCACATCTAAAGCAACAACATTTAGACTATTAATAAAGGTCACAAGATTATGCATCTACTCAAGCCCTGGTTAAAAGATTAATTTAATACTTTGGTTAGGAAAAAAAAGTAAGTATGGCTCAAATATTTGAAGGTTAATTTAATTATTAATTTATTATAATTTTATATATTATCTAAAATATATATTAAAATATTTATTATAATTATTAATTTTAAAATAGATTAAACATTTGAATTAAGATTAGCTATAAATTAAGAGAAATGCTATGACATTGTTTTGAATATAATATATTTTTCCCCTAAAATATATTCCAGAGTATTGATTCATTTTTGGTGGGGCTCATCTTGCTGAAGACCACAGAGAAAAGGTCAGTTTTCTGCAAAATTACTTTCATTATGTTGTCCCTGAAGGTACAAGACAAGTTAATTTAAAATTGCAATTATATCTTCACACCAAATATATCTGAATTAAAAATAACAAGGAGGATTTTTTTTAGTTAACATTTTAAGCAAGTGAAATTAACGTAAATTTCATTAAGACTGTCTTTTTATTTTAAGTAAATATCCAACAGGAATTTGGTTATATGAAGGGAAAATATAATACTTTTGACATAGCTGTAAATTTAAATAGCTGATCTTAATGAAACATTAAAAAGTCAGTGAGAATGCTTTTTAAGCTTTATTGTGTATAACTGACATATAATTTTTAAACTGCACATGTTTAAAGTATACTTTTTGATGAGTCTGGATATATATATATACACACCTATGGTACCATCACCATGATCAAGGTGCTACATATATTCATCACTTTCAAAAATTTCCTTGTCCTTCTGTGGTTTTTGTTGTTGTTTGGTTTTGTTTTTGTGACAAGAACACTTAACACCACCTCTACACTAATAACATATTTTAAAGTGCACAATAGTGTGTTATTAGCTATAGATAATATGTTGTAAAGCAGATTTCTAGAACTTATTTCTTTTGCATAACTGAATCTTTGTACCCACTGAACAACAATTTCCCATTTATTGCAAATTAATATCATAAAAATATAATATCTATTTTTAAATAGACAGACAACTACATTTACAGTTGAAACAATGATCTTGTTGATTACATAGTAGAACTCTATCTCATTTTAATTTATCATTTGCCATTAAATAGTTCTTCTATAACATCATGTTTTAGGAAATTTTCTCCATAGTAGATTTAGAGGAAAAAGAGGAAAAATATTTGTTGGATTCTATTATGTGCTGAAAGTGAAAGCCTGTCACCAAGTCATGTCCGACTCTTGTGACCCCATGGACTCCAGCTCTCCAGTCTCCTTTGTCCATGGGATTTCCTAGGCAAGAATAATGGAGAGTGTTGCCATTTTCTTTTCCAGGGATCTTCTCTACCCAGGGACTAAACCCACATATCCTGCTTGGCAGTCTGATTCTTTACCACTGAGTCACCAGGGAAGCTCTCTATTATGTGCTAATGTCTTACATATATTGTCTCACTTTCATAATGGAAAGGGAAGCTCAGAGATTAAACAGTTTACCCAAATCACAAATATAATAAAGGGCTTTCTAGAGAAGATTTTTATTTAAGTCTGTCACACTCCACATGTGTGCTCTGAGTCCCCATCTGAGACAGTTTCTCCTGGGCCACTCCTACTGGCAGTGGTCACCACGGCCACCTATATGCTCGTCTCCTGCTATCTGTCCAGGTTTCCGAGCCCATCATAGAGAAGCTCCAACCAGGCTGCCTGCCAGGCAGCACAGCTACTGAAGCTTGAAAGTACACAGGAATCTCTCAAGTCAACAGCACAATTGTGCACCATTCCATGCAGCAGCTCACAATGTGAGATCGTTGTGAAATCTTTTCTCTGTTTCATTTCCAAGCGCATCCAGAGAGTTACAAAGACATGCAAGATTATCAGGTATTAACCTACACACCCCCTCACCAGCCAACCAGTTTAGGAAACAAAATGATCTCCAGTCCCTGGAGAAAACTCCTGATCACAATTACATTCCTAAATTGTAGTATTTATATTTTCCAATAACCATAGCAGAGATGCAGTGGTGGTTAAGGGAAGAAGGGAGGGAGAAACTAAGATCCTCTAGGGATTAACTTCATCAAATGTTAGTAAAGTCAGATATTGAGTAATCACTATACGAAAATATGATATCAATAAGCAGAAACCTCCTGCAAACCAATTACATTTGATCCCCCTTATGGAAAATTAATCATACATGGGGGCCTAGTGGTAATAAACAAACAGCATATATTGTCACTTTATCAGAGAGTGGCATTGATATACTACTATCTACTTAAAAAGCCTGGATGGATATTCAGTGGTAGTTGCCATTGTCACTAGATAACATTTCTTTACCACTCACTGTTCTAAACCTTGTAATTGCCCTTTTTTATAATCTCTCTTACTTAGCATAATGTTTTGAGGTTTATTGGTATTGTTGCATGTATCATTAGTTCCTTCCTTTTTATTCTTGAGGAGAATTCTATCACATGGACATATCACATTCCGTTTGTCCATTTACAAGTTGGAGCACATTTGGATTGTTTCCAGTTTTGAACTATTTCAAGTTACACTGCTCTGAATATTTAAGTACAAATCTTTGTACAAGTGTGTTTTTCTAACCCATCAAGGAGTGAAATTCTTAGATCATCTTATAACTTTTTAAGAAACTGAAAGACGTCTTTTTCCAAATTAGCTGTAACTTTTTGCATTCTTACCAGCAGTGTAAAAAGATTTTCAGTTTCCTTACATCCTCATGAATATCTTAGGGCTGTAAGTCATTTTTTCTGTTGCATTAGAATAGTTATGTGAAAGTATCACACTGTGGTTTGAGCTGTCGATTCCATTATGAATAATAGTCTTGAGGTTCTCTTCACTACATATTTATCATTTGTATATCTTATTAGGTGAAGTGTCTGTTCAGATATTTTTGTCCATTTTTCTTTATTAGATTGTGGTCCAATGGTGATGGTTGAGTTGTAGAGTTTATTATACATCCTGAACAGAAGTCTTTTATCAAGAATATGCTTTGCAAATACTTTGCTTTTCTGTGGACTTTTTGTTTTCTTAATGATGTCTTCTGAAGAGCAAGATATATATATATATATATATATATATATATATATATATATATATTTATGGTCTAATTTACCATTTTTTTTCCTTTTAGTGCACTTAAATGTAGGTCTGTGATGCATTGCAAGCTTGTGTGTGTGTGTGTGTGTGTGTGTGTGTGTGTGTGTGTGTGTGTGGTAAAGGAGTAAAGGTTGTTTCTTTTCCCCACCATGTGGATTTCCAATTGCTCTAGAGCCATTTTTTTGAAAGTATATTCTTTCTCCATTGAATTACCTTGGTGCTTTTGTTGAAAATCAATTTTATATATGTGGGTTTGTTACTAGATTCTTTATTCTGTTTCTTTATTGATTGTCTCCCCTTATATTAATACAATACTGTATACCTTTCAAGTAAATTGTGATATCAGCTAGTGTCTTCAGTGTCTTTCTTTTTAAAAATTGTTTGTATATTCTAGATTCTTTACATTTCCAGTTAGCATGTGTGTGTGTGTGTGTGTGTGTGTGTGTGTGTGTTTATAGTTGCTAAGTTGTGTCCAATTATTTGCAACCTTTTGGACTATAGCCTGCCAGGCTCCTCTATCCATAGGATTTCCCAGGCAAGATTACTGGAGTGGGGTTGCCATTTCCTTCTCTATGAGATCTTCTGACCCAGGGATCAAACTCACATCTCCTGCATTGCAGGCGAATTCTTTACCAACTAAGCCATCAGGGATATATATATATATATATGTATGTATATATGTATGTAAAACACAAAAGCCTTCATATGGATATTTATAGCAGCTTTATTCATAATTGCCAAAATTTGCAAGAAATCAAAATATTCTTTAATAGATGAATAAGTAAACTGTGGAACATTCAGACAGTAAAATATTATTCAGTACTAAAAAAGAAATGAGCTACCATGAAAAGACATGTAGAAAACTTAAATACATATCACTTTTGAGTTCTTATGGAGGTTTTTTTACATACATATGTTTAAGTCACTTGTTAACATAACAAAAGACAATTTTTGTCACTGATCACTTAGGAAATTCAAAGGATTTTAAAAGTTCTGTGTCAGAAACTGGGACGGAGATGAAATATGTACTTCTTAATATAAATCATAATATCACATTACTTTATGAAGGTCAAAGTCAAATTAAATCAGCTCTAAATATAAGATTTGTGTCTCTCCTGAAGTATCATGCTCAACTCAGATGATCTCAGACTTTACAGAGACTCCAAGTGTTTTCTGAGACTCATGATTGTAGCTCAAGGATGTACTAGATACATATTACAAAGACTGGTAGCCTTGGGAACATGTGATCTTCCATGAGACCTAGATATTCAAGAAGACTTATCTGTTAAACTCATAACCATAAAAATACAGTTACATGACAGAAATATAGGTCTCTGCAAATTTCCTTATGACCTGAGTTAATATAGTCTCCAACACTTTAGGGCTTTGCTGATGGCTCAGTTGTAAAGAATGTGCCTGACAATGCAGGAGACCCAGGTTCAATCCCTGGGTTGCCCCTGGAGAAGGAAATGGCACAGAGTAGGACATGACCTTAGTGACTAAACAGCAACAACAGAAAGCTCCAACACATTAAGCCTCTTGATCGAGACTCTGCCAGATACTTTAGACTCATTATCTTGCTCCCTAAATGTCCATCTTCTAATTTTCCATTTTCAGTCCACCAATTTTTTTTTATGTTTTAGTATTTAGTTTTATAACCATTAAAATTGAAGAATAGTTAATTTACAATGTTGTCTTAGTTTCAGCTACACAGCAGAGTGACTGTTATATATATATATTTTTTTTTTTTTCAGATTCTTTTTCATTATGGCTATTATAAGATATTGACTACAGTTTTCTGTGCTATACAGTAGAGCCTTGCTGCTTATCTGTGTTATATATAGCAGTGTGTATATGTTAATCTCAAACTCCTAATTTATCCCCCCTTTCCCCTTTGTTAGCCATAAATTTGTTTTTTGTGTGTTTTATTTTTGTTTTGTAAATGAGTTTATTTATATAAGGTTTTAGATTCCACAAATACATGATATCATATGATATTTGTCTTTGTCTGAGTTACTTAATGTGATAATTTCTAGGTCCATCCATATTGCTAGAGATGACATTATTGCATTCTTTTCTATGGCTGAGTAACATTCCATTGTGTGTGTGTGTGTATGTGAGATCTTTATCCATTCATCTGTTGATGGACATTTGAGTTTCTTCCATTTCTTGCTATTGTAAATAGTGCTACTTCGAACATTGGGGCACATGTATGTTTTCAAATTAGAGTTTTCTCCACATATATGCCCAGGAATGGATTACAGGATTGTATGGGTAACTCTATTTTTAGTTTTTTAAGGAACCTCTGTACTGTTCTCCATAGTGGCTGTACCAATTTACATTCCCACCAACAGTGTAGGAGGGTTCCCTTTTCTCTACACCCTCTCCAGCGTTTATTATTTTTAGATTTTTCAATGATGATCATTCTGACTGGTGTCAAGTGATGCCTCAATGTAGTTTGATTTGCATTTCTCTAATAATTAGTGATATTGAGTATCTTTTCATGTACCTTGATCATCTGTATGTCTTTTTTGGATAAATGTTTATTTAGATCTGCCCATTTTTTGATTGGGTTGTTTGTTTTTTTGATAATAAGTTATATGAGCTGTTTATATATTTTGGAAGTTAACCCACTTCCTCATTGCATTATCTACAATACTTTCTCCCTGTCTGTAAGTTGTCTTTTCATTTTGTTTATGGTTTCCTTTGCTTTGTGAAAGCTTTTAAGTTTACTTAGGTCCCATTTGTTTATTATTGTTTTTGTTTCCATTTCTCTAGAAGACAGATTAAAAAAACATTGCTGTGATTTATATCAAAGAGTGTTCTTCCTGTGCTTTCCTCTAGGATTTTTAGTGTCTAGTTTTACAATTAGATCTTTAATTCATTTTGGTATATAATGTTAAAGATTGTTCTAATTTTGTTCTTTTACATGACTGTCCAGTATTTCCAGGGCCACTTATTGAAGAGACTGTTTTTTGTCCAGGGTGTATTCTTTCCTCCTTTATTATTGATTAATTGACCATAAGTGTCTGTGTTAACTTCCGGGCTTCCTATTATGTTCTGTTGATCTATATTCTTTTTTTATGACAGTACCGTACTGTTTTGATTACTGTGGTTTTGAAGTATAGTCTGAAGTCATAGTGCCTGATTCCTCCAGTTCCATTCTTTTTAAGATTTTTTTTGACTTTTGGTATATTTTGTGTTTCCATACAATCTTTTTACATTTTTTGTTCTAGTTCTGTGAAAAATGCCATTAGTTATTTGATAGGCATAAAATTGAATCTGTAGATTATCTTGGATAATATGGTCATTTAATCAATATCAATTTTTCCAATCCAAAAACACAGTACGTCTTTCCATTAGTTCATGTCATCTTCAGTTTCTTTCATTGGTGTCATAGTTTTCAGAGTATAGATCTTTTGCCTCCTTAGGTAAGTTTACTCTTGGGTATTTTATTCTTTTTGATGTTATGGTAAATAGGGTTGGTTCCTCAATTTCTCTTTCTGATACTTTGTAGTTAGTGTATAGAAATGCAACAGATTTCTGTATATTTATTCTATATCCAGCAACTTTACTGAATCATTGATGAGCTTTAGTAGTTTTCTGGTAGCATCTTTAGGATTTCCTGTGTATAGCATCATGTCATCTGTGAACAGTAACAGTTTCACTTATGTTCCAGCTTAAATTCTTTTATTTCTTTTTCTTCTCCAATTGTGGTGGCTGGGACTTCCAAACGACATTGAATAGAAATGCTGAAGATGGACATCCCTGTCCTATTCCCAATCTCAGAGGAAATGCTTTGATCTTTTTACCATTCAGTAGAACATTAGATGTGTGTTTGTTATATGTGGCCTTTATTATGTTGAGGTAGGTCCCCTCTATGTCTACTTCCTGGAGAGTTTTTATCATGAATGGGTGTTGAAGTTTGTTAAAAGCTTTTTCTGCATCTATTGAGATGATTGTATAGTTTTTACTTTTCAATTTTTTAATATGGTGTATCACATTGATTACTTTGCAAATGTTGAAAAATCCTTGCACCCTCCCTCCCAGGATAAACCAACTGGATCATGATGTATTATTCTTTTTCATGTATTGTTGTAGTTGGTTTGCTTGTATTTTGGTGAAGATTTTTACCTCACTGTTCATCAGTGATTTTGCAGTGTACCAAATCTTAACACTATTCTGAACTGACACTACTAAACTTACAAACTTCAGAACCTTTTATTCTACCCCCTCCACTTTTCCAGAAGGAAATCATGCCTTAGTAAGTCTCACAGCATGGAAGAGCCAGGCAGAAAACAAGCATTGTGTAGAGGTAGATAGCCATTTCCCTCTCAAAAGAGAAAAATGGTCTCTAAGAGAATTATACTAATTTATTCCTTTCTCTGTGGAGAAACAGTTGAGCAGAGGAAGGATAAGAATGTTTTGCTAACAAAACTCTATGTAGAAGTAGTCATTAGGATTGGGAAAGCAACATTCTTTTCTAACAGAATTCATGGTCACACAGATTCCCACAAATAATTGCATTCTCACTTCTCTTTGTGAAATAGTGCCAATATTCAGTTCTGGGTAAATCCCACTGTCAGCATTTTTGGTTCACATCTTCAGCCTGGAAAAATTTGCTAGGAATAAAGATGTCATGAATACATTAATCCATTACCTGTATCTGTTTGCTGTGATAATGCTGCAATATGTCAGAATTATGATTGTTGTTAATTGTGGAGCATGCTCAAAGGAGTTCTTCTTCTCTTGACTGATGTCTTCTATAGTGCTGGTACTCGTCTTATCTTCCAGTGTTAGTTTACTCCATCAGTCATTGGAAGTGTGTTCCATGTCCTCAGGTATCCAGTTATTGACATGCTAACCTCAGATGGCTCTTTATTTCCTCTAAGGCTTTTCACTCTGAGCCTTTTCTTCCTCTCTCAGAGAAAAATTTCCTCCTCTTTGCAAATTCAATGCCTCCATATACATTTGTCTACAGAAGATAACCATTCTTATGTGCTAAATTTGTATCTCTCTATGCCATTGTATATTTTTGACATAAATGGTGACTTATTACATAACCTCATTTTTTTCTTAATCTTTCCCTGTCAGTAGTGCTTGCTGTTGCTGCTGCTGTTTCTGTCTAAATATCCTAAAAAATCTTCAGAAGACAAAACGCTGGGATGTGCCCTAGAGATTTTTCTTTTCCTTTTTTTTAATGTGGACATCTTATATACTATGTTAAGTTTAAATATGCTTAAAACCTTGTCATAAATGAAGAATAATGTATAAATTCTTAATTCACAAAAAGCTTTGGCTGTTAATCACTTGAGATGTAAAAGTACCCACAGGTTATATTTCTTTTTTTGCTTTCTGTGTCACTGCGGCCCTGCTGTTCCCAGCCTTGTTAAAAAAGCTCTGTGCTTTTGATAATCAGTTTCAACCATCTCTCCCTACTGCAGTGGTTCATTAAAAACATGCTTCTGGCAACCTGTAAGCCCAAGTACAATGCAAAGTTTTTATTGTTCTTCAACGAGAGAGACGGAAAGTGATTCCAGCACAGAGGAAAGCAGAGCTAAGTTGTAGGGAGAGAATGAGAGTGGGAGCTAGGGCATAGCTGGAGGGAACATGTGGGTTCCTGGCTAATGTCATCAGATGGGCCTGAAGTCAGATCCCTTTATCTTTACAGGTATATGAATTAATAAATTCACTGTATTTGTCAAGACAAGTCTGAGTTGATTTTCTGACACTTGGAAATACAGTGTGCTGAAAAACAGAAAAATTGGTAGAGAGAAGAAATTGTGGTAACTGAAAAGCCCCCCAAATGTGAAATCAGTTCAGTCCAGGCAGAATTGATGTCAGGAGTAGTATCCTTCCCTCACATCAGAAAGTTAATGATCTTTCTTATAAGGAGCAAAGCAACTGTTTATACTGATGCCTGTTGTATCTCTGGAACTAGATACTTGGTTGAATAACATTAGGAATTAGGAAACTTGGCTAATGCTTGCTGCCTGTGGGAAAGTATTGGAGGAAAAGAGATCCAACCTTTGGTCTTGATTTACCTGAGTAAAGGAAGAGTGTGGTTACAGTTTTGATGGACAGCAGTCCATGATGACTGAGAACTGGATAATCACACATAATAGTGTAACAGAGTGGGACAGTCCACAGCCCTTAGCACGTGGCCCTTAAGGGGCCCCATTACCATACAACCTATTAATACACTAATTGTTCATTAAGATAGTTCGGTATTTCCAAAAAATGGTAGAGGGATATAACTTGTTCTGACTAGTTACTTCTTTTATAAGGTGCTGAAATATATATTTGAAGAGAGCTGTTCTCTTGTGTTTTTAGATTGTGATCACAATGAGTCGTAAAAGTCTGCAGACAGAGGAACTTCCTCTGCCACTATTAATCAGTGAGTTAATACTACTTTAGACAGAGGGAAACATAAGCAAAAAATATCACAGCATAAATGTCTATGGTACTTTTTGGGTAATCATCTCTACCCACAAATCCTTCTCAGAAATTCCTGCCTGCAGTCTCTTCTGAATGGTCGACTCCTTTAGTCAATAAATGATTTAACCTATAATGGCTATATAGTAATATAGGACATAAATAACATGGCTTGAGAATTTGAGCTGAGCCCATTGACAACTTCTGTTTGGTAGTCAGATCCAAGAGATGTAGCAGAAATCCAGATAATATGAGATCCTTGATCTGAAGGATTTGGTGGTTGTTGACATGTGACAAGTGTAATAGAAGCAAAGGTAATCTTGCGTCAAGATTTGTCTTTTACAAAACTGTCATAAGATGACTCATGCTGCCAGAACAAGATGCCTACCAAGGTGTTAATGAAGTATTTAGCACTCTTTTAAATTCTTGTGCCCTTGTATAGTGCACGACCTTTACAACTGAACATTCTGAAATTGGTTATGAAGCCACATGGACATGAAAATTGGAAATCAGCCTTGGCTGAAGCATAGTGTGTTTGGGGAACTCTAAGTAGTTCAGTGCAATTTTTATTGTTCAGTTGTCAAGTCATGTCTGATTCTTTGCAACCCCACGGACTGCAGCACACCAGGCTTCCCTGTCCCTCACCATTTCCTGAAGTTTGTCCAAGTTCATGTGCATTGAACCAGTGATGCCATCCAACCATCTCATCCTTTGTCACCCTCCTCTCCTTCTGCTTTCAATCATTCTTAGCATCAGAGTCTTTTCTAATGAGTCAGCTGTTTGCATCAGGTGGCCAAAGTCCTGGAGCTTCAGCTTCAACATCAGTCCTTCCAGTGAGTATTCAGGGTTGATTTCCTTTAAGGTTGACTGGTTTGATCTCCTTGTTGTCCAAGGGACTCTCAAGAGTCTTCTCCAACACTACAGTTCAAAAGCATCAATGTCTTCAGTGTTCTACCATTTCTGTGGTCCAGCTCTCACATCCATACATGGCTACTGGAAAGACAATAGCTTTGAATATACAGACCTTTATCAGCAAAGTGATATCTTTGCTTTTTAAAACACTGTCCAGGTTTATCATAGAGTTAAGCTATGTGGAAAGGCTTATCACATCCTCTTTTCCAGATAACAGAGATGACAGTATTAAAGACCTTGTAACTGTCATCAGAAGTTTAGACTTTACACTGTAAGCAATGGCTAAGCCAGTAAATATTTTAAAATGAGAAGTCAGGCTGTGATTCACAGACCTGGGTATTGAGGACAGTATTGAAACACCCACTGGTTTTGGTGGCGTTGTTAATATCACAAGTAGTATTTCCTAACATCTATCTTTTCCAGGGCTTTAATTCTTGGCTCTGTATCATAACAGTGTTTTTTAGAGGACTTTTTGGATAAATATACTTTGGTTTCAGATCATGTAACCCAACGTGCTTAAAATAAACTTTCAGTTTATTTTAAAAGATTATAAAATTTATAAAAAGACACATATGAACATAGTTACATATACTTAGAAAAATAAGAGAAAATTATATATGAATATTAGTGATATGAGCTATCATAATAGACAACTTGGAAAGAAAAGGAAAAAAAACAGTTATATTGGAGTTATCAAGCCTGAGATCTGATTCAATGTCAGACTTTACTAAATGATGTCAAAATTGTAGGCATCCAAAGCGCATGTATGAAATAGAGGTCTACAAAGTCAAGGGTAGCTTACCAGGCCATATATTCTCACATTAGATGTGTCTTTTTGGCCCACGGTAGTTAAGTTGTAGGTGCAGTTTGTGGCATTCCTCTAACTGTAGAGAGACTTTCAGCTCTACCAATTGATAGCCCAGAGTTGTATAGCTTAGGTGACACTGAGAACATCCAGTTGATGAGGCAAACATGGCATCTGCTTTGACCCCTTCATTGTTCCCATCCTCCACAGGAAGAAAATGGATCTGACCTATTGCTTAAACTCTTTTCTCCCAAAAGTATCTTAGAAACATCTGAATTATTCATTAAATAAAGCAAGTCTTATGATCAGGAAATTTCTGATCATAGAATTCACAGATAGACCAGCCTGATGTAAACCTGGGAAATAAGATGACGCCTTTGGGTAACAGTGAAGTGGGAAGTTTTTCCATCCTGAGAGAACTGATAGAAGGAATATAAGGAAGTCAGTTCTTCACTTACTCTTTAGCATATTGAGTGCAGCTTGATTGACTGTGCTTTAGATATTAGACAATTTTAGAATCATTATACAAATCAGTATGTCTGTCATATTTAAAAATGTTTTCTTTTCAATTGATGATTGCTTGTCATCTTTGTGAGAAAAAAATTAAATGTCTACATTCTGGGCAAACATACAGTATGGTTTAAAACTGCTAGCAAATAACTTACATAATTGGACAACCCATTATCTTGATTATTATTATTACTTACCACAGATATAGCATTTGACTAAAATGATATTCACTCAAAGTAACTGACAAGCATTAATTACTTAATGTGTTCATGTTCTTTATGGATAAGTTAAATACAGTTGAATGTATATATGAGTCTACACACACACACACATTTCCAGGATTAGTGGAAGTTCCAGGAACAAGAGAAAATATTTGTTGTTGGCTGAATGTGCATATAGTGATGTCTATAAAATGCCTCCAAAATAATATCAGTTTTCTTTCAGAAATAATACTCTCAGTAATAACACTTGTAGTCACACACATTTTAACATAAAAATTATTTTAGTTTGCAATTAAACTTTCATGATCATTTCTTTCAGCTTTATTGAAGTACAATTCACAAAAATTGTATATATATAAGTTGTACAATGTGATTTTTTAAAGACAATTATTTAGAGAAGATTTAGGTTCACAGCAAAACTGAAGGAGAGGTTCAGACCCCATATACCCCTCCGCTGACACATGCCTAGACTTCTGTATAACCAACATCCCCTCACCAGAGTGGTACATTTACAATTGATGAACTACATTGATATGTCATTATCACACAAAATTCATAGCTGTTGTTACAGATCATTCTTGGTGCTGCACTTTCTATGGATTTGGGCAAGTGTGTCGTGACATGTATCCATCATTATGCTATCATACAGGGTATTTTTACTGCCCTAAAGATCCTCTGTGCTTTGCTATCAAGCCCCCAGCCATCTCCACCTCTAGGCAATCACTGATTTTTTCCCTCTCTTCATAGTTTGCCTTTTCCAGCGTGTCACAGAGTAGAAATCATACAGTATGTAGCCTTTTCCAATTTGCTTCTTTCACTTTGTAATATGCATTTAAAGTACTGCCATGTCTTCTCATGGCTTGTAGCATATTTCTTTTTAGTAGTGAGTAATGTTGCATTGTCTGGATGTACCTGTGTAATAGTCCATTAAGACCTTGATGCTGGGAAAGATTGAAGGCAGGAGGAGAAGGGGACATCAGAGGATTAAATGGTTGGATGGCATCACCTACTCAATTAACACAAATATGAGCAAGCTCCAGGAGTTGGTGATTGACAGGGAAGCCTGGCGTGCTGCACTCCATGGGTTTGCAAAGAGTTGGATACAACTGAGCAACTGAATCGAACTGAACTAAAAGGCATCTTCATTGCTTCCAAGGTTTGGCAATCATGAATAAAGCTATTGTAAATACTTGTGTTCAGATTTTCGTGATGGACATACATTTTCAGTTTCTTTGGTTAGATACCAAGAAGTGCGATGGTTGGATCATGTGGCAAGAGTATAATTCATTTTGTAAGAATCTGCAAAATTGTCTTCCAAACTGGCTGTACCATTTTGCATTCTCACCAGAAATGAATGAGAGTTCCTGTTACTCTACACCCTCGCTAGCGTTTGGTATTATCAAGTGTTCTAAATTTTGGCCATTTAAATAAGTATGCAGGGTTGTTTTAGCTTGCACTTCCTTGATGAAATAAAAATGTGGAGCATTGTTTCATATGCTTATTTGCCATCTGTATATCTTCTTTGCTGAGGTGTCTGTTAAGGTCATTCTCCATTTCTGAGTTGAGTTGTACATTTCTCATTGTTGAATTTAAGAGTTCTGTGTGTATTTTGGTTGCTAGTCCTTTATCAGTGTTTTGCAAATATTTTCTCCCAGTCTGTGACTTGTCTTCTCATTCTCTTGACTTTTGTAATAATTTTAATCAATTTCTTCTTGTAGAAAATAGCACGATATCCCTTATTTTGTCTTTCATGAAAGATACCCTAGGATATCCCAGTATAGGTATCCTTGGATTTAGTACAAATGAATTGAAAAATAGGAAAAAGACATATATCCTCTTCCCCTGTCTGAATGTACATTCGTAATAGACTAGAAGTTAGATGTTATCAGTTAGTCTTCTCCTTCCTTCAATGGACTGGAATATTCTCTAGAATTTTGTACCTTAACAAAGGTACTGAGTTATTACAATAACTGATAACAAATAACTGAGTTATTACAGTCTATAGTCAAATAATATATCAGGCATTTTTACCTTTCACATGTCAGAGTTCGCAAATAGGCCTGAATTTTCTTAATAGTTGACTTTCCTTGTGTTTGTCATATTCTGTCTAACTCAGATGGAGTTTGATTTTCTAGGTCACTGAAGGATCCTCTAGGGTACGTAGCGTGAAAATAAAGATGGTTTGTGCTCAATCATTCCTTAGAATGATTAGGTTTTGGTTACTCATTCATTGGAATCTTTAGAGAGAATTGAGAGCAAAGACCCTCTTTAACTTCAAGCAAATAACATTAACATCATACATCTTAGCCACTTTTGACTGAATATGCCACGTAGGGCATTCTGTGCCACATGTATATTTATGATATTTGTGCTGAATTAAGTTTATCTTTCAACTGATCAACATTATAGTTTATAAAAAAAAATGGAAAATATGGAGCTTTTCCTCCTGAATCTCATCTGTTACACAAACTAAAGCTAGGTAGGCAGTAAACAGCATAGGCTACCAGAATGGTGGGAAGCAAGATTATGGAAGAGGAAGTAAATCAGGGTGGAATGGCCAGTCCTTGGAGACAGGCTTCCATAATATGGAGAGGTAGGTTTAAGCAGGAATTAAGCTGTTCATAGTCTATTCACCCTTGAATTTTTTGAGTCACTTTGCTTTAGAGTATATCTCTTGTAGTTATAATTTGAAAAACATCAAAGTTTATGCTTTTCTCTGAAAATCTTGTAAGAGATATGGATACTATACCGAGAAAACCCGCATATACACAGAATTTTAGGGGTATACATATAATGTCCATCCAAAGACATTTTGAGTGGTCCATGAAACATGTAAAAATCCCTCATTTTATAAAATGTAAGGAAAAAATGTTCACTATTTCATCTATTAGTGATAACTAGACTAAAAAATGTAGAGTGAAATCAGTTGTTCTTTTATGGCTTGGCTTATATTATACCTCTCAGTCTTACAGAGTTTTAAAGACCTAGTACTGCGATTCATGTGTATTATTCTAAAGTTTTTAAGTTACATGCTACTGTTTAAGTATCAGCTTATCCAAAATCCTAGTAATTTTGAATTAGAAATCATCCTGACTGCTTAAAACCCTCTAACTATTTCTACCAACATAGCCATCTTCATATCTCATTTTTTAATTTTCTCACATTCTGAAAGTATTATTAGAATTTAAAAAAAATTTTTTTTTTTAAATACATGATTGAGGGCTTTCAATACCTCAAACTGTAATCTACTGATGTGAGTCTACAAAGACAAGAATAGCAACCCTTTTCTGGCCATATATCTGTAGGTTTGTACTTTTTACTTTTATTTATAAAGTCTTGGGTTGGCCTTCTTTGCCTCTTACATGTTTGAATTTCTTGAATTCCTTATTTAAAAGAGCTATTTCATAAATGGCTGCTAGTTCTGTCTCTAAGCTATGTGATTACAAAAAGACATACCTACTGAAAAATCTGAATGAAAGTATAAGATTTTTAAGATAACCAGTTAATGTGTGGAGGTATGAGAATGTTAAAAAGGAGCTGTTGCAGTTAGCCCTGCTCTACAATAAGCCACCCGAAAATAACTGTCTTAAAACGCCTATGCATTAGCTCTCATGGTTCGGTGGCTTGAGTGCTTAATTAGATGATTCTCACTTGGAGTCTCTCCAGGAGCAGCAGGCAGATGGAGGGTGGGACAAAGCTCATCTGAAGATAAACTAGGGTGACCATTGAGGGTCCCTGTGGGCTAGTTGCCCAGCAGAGTTCCCTACTCAGCACCTTCTCATCCATCGCCTTTCCCTGTGGTAAGGGAGTTCTCACAATATGTGTAGTTGAAATCCTTACATTGAGTCTCTCAGCTCAAAAGAGGAAGGCGGAAGCTTCCAGGAGTCTTAGAAAGGCTAGGTCCAGAACTATAATGGTGTCATTTTGCTGTAGATAATGCAAGTTAATAAGGCCAACATGGATTCCAAGGGAAGTGAATAAGACTCCATTCTTTGTGGGAGGAATAGCAAAAAAAAAAAAAAAGTGTATTTTCATCTCTCACAGTATCCATTGAGAAAATTCCCAGAGATGAGCAGGGTTAACAGCTATGAGAATAGGGATGGCTAATGCTATATTTTAAATGGCTAACACTGTTGTAATAACAGTGTTACCAATTTTCATTACTTTGACACACACACATATAAAGTTGTGGATAATTAGAGGTGAGAGTGTTACATGGGAGCATAGCTTGTTCCATATTCACCACTCTGTTAATAAAAAAAAAAAATCATCCTATTTAAAGGATTATGGCTAGGACATTCAGATAAGGAGAAGCAGGTAAATGAACAGTGGTATGTGATTGAGTCAGAAATCCATCTAAATCTTTGAGAGGTCCTGAAGATGCCAGGTTGATCTTATTCATAGCAATAGTTCCCAGATTTTCTGCCTCTCTTCTATGCTTCCTAACAGCAATTAATTTCTAACAGAATGATGTTTACTACACACATATTGGAAAATGCTTCATGCCGAAATATAACAGATTGTGTTGAGTTCATAGAAAGGAAAATATCTTTGGGTTACAGGTTTCAAGATAGATTTAATGATGAAGCTAGGAATCTAGAATCATTAATGAAATTTGTTTCAGAATAGGGGGGAAGAAATTTTGTTAGAAGGTATATTAAAGGTCATCCAGGTCAAGAGGTTTTGCAATATTTTTGATGAACCCAGGGTTTTATGGGAAGTGTTTCAGAGAGGAACAGGAAGGATCAGTACCTCCTCTCTTGGAGGAGTTAAATATTAAATTTCACTTGAAATAGTAATGCTGACTAAATGATGAAGAAGAACAAGAAGAGGAAGAGAGAGTTCATTCTAAGAGAGGCAGAAACAGAAAGAGAGCAGAGATCCTCCGACTTTCAGAGCAGGCTGTTTGCAGTCTTCTACATCATTCCTGAGGAGGGGAAATTCTGAGATCGATAGAAGTTAGATTTGTTTTTCAGATTGTGAACAATCTTAAACTCAAGAAAGGACTTTGTCATTACTCTTTAGATTTTGAGAATTCCAAAAGTATTTATTAGCAGAAAATAAGAATGCATGTTTAGGAAGATGGGCAGAGTGCTAGGGAAAAGTGAGGAGAAAATACTGCAATAGTAAAGGAAAGCATTTGAAAAAAGTTGACTAGCTGTTTATTTAAATAATTATGGCAAGAGGTGGTGAATTATAAGGGATCTGTTTATTCCGTGCAAGTGGAAAGGTAAGCAGAAAAAGCAATACATCATTATTGAATTTCTTAAGAAACCTTAATTTGGATGACTTTGAGTCTTAATTCTGTATCCATGATCTAACAAATTAAATCAGATTGTAGCAGTTTGGTTCAGTTACTGGTAGAGATATAAGGCTTACACATATATAACTAAGTTTAGAGAATTTACCTGTCTTTCATTAAAAACAATTGGTGTTAAGATAAATCTCTGCATCTCCTTAAATAATTTTGAGATGAAATCAACCAGTGTTAAAGGATAGTTTCCTAAAGAGGAAATTAATGATGGCTTAGTATCTTCAGTTGTGTAGACAAAGAACATCACTGCAAGACACTGTCTGAAGCACACCACTTAAATCATCAGTGCCAGTTTTTGTAATTAAGCTAATTATTTAACCCTGACTAGGACAGATGTATATCTTATTTGCTATCATTTTCCCAGTGTCTGTCACCAGTAGACACTGAATGAATGTACTATCTGTCACCAGTAGATACTCAAAGTGATCTGTAGAATGAAAACATGTAAATTCATGAAGCTACTTAATATCATGTGGTTAAACATTTTTCATAATACACTAGTACATTTTGAAAGTTTATATAAAATTTGCTCATCATTAATAATTTCTGTGAATAAATATGATTGGATAACAAAAATATAGCATTTTATCTAGAATTGAACATGTAAATGAAAATTCTTCAAAGAAAATATATATGTACATCTCATAATGTGCAAGGTCGTCTCTCCTTTTCTGAATTCGTCTCAGGCTAAATTAGTCCTTCCAATCAGGCAACTGGTGAGGCAGTTTTTGCCACACTTGAATTTTCTTCACAACTCTAATGAGGGAATCACACATAATTAGGAAGCCTCAGGGAGAATTTGCAAAGCCACATCTGTTTTTCTTTCATATTTTTCATTTATTCTTCCTCCTCTTAGCTGAAAAAATATTTTGATACTGAATTTAGGAGTTGAGTGCTTAAAATAAAATAATAATTTATTGTAAAATAGGACTGTCAGTCTCCCCAAATAATTTCTCAAAATTGAGTGGAATTTGAATTTTTGGAATAAATACACATTTTCTAGTATTAGACTATTACAATCAGTGCAGTTGTTTTTGGTAAGAAGAACGTGTATCAGGGACTAAGGTAATTTCTTGTAATTTGGGCTGCGTAGGCTACTGATTGCAAAGAGTCTGTCAGAAATTCTGATTAGCAGTTGTAGATGTGTTTGATTAATAAAAGTGATAAAGTCATCATAAGTTGATAAATGCACTTGGTTTCATAGAAAATTCTCTTCTAAAGCCATGACTCATGGTGAGGGCAGGAGTCTGTCTCTTACGGGGCAAAAATATTGGGGCCCCATGAACTCAATTTGGTTATATGAATTAGCAGCTCTATGATAGAGAGCTCTCTGCGGTAATTAATTTCCTTTTCCTTCAAGGTCTTAAAATATCCAGCTTGATCTTTGTTCACCTGATTAACCAGTTAATTAAATTTTTATGTAAGTCTTCTGACCTAGTTAGCTTGCCAGGAACACCTATTAATGGAGAGTAACAGGTGAGGTTCCTCCCGACCCCTCCTTCAAATTCCTGCTTGTCATCTAGTGCAAGGAGCCACGGCTTCCACTGCAACTCCACCATTGTGGAAACAAGGGAAAAAGCAAATACGAGGCTCAGAGATCTTTCGAGTCTATAAGGTTCTTCCGTAGAAATTGAGGCATTGAAAGGAGAAGGGAAATGTTAATAAAATTGCAGAGCCTTTCAAGGGCAGAAGCACTTAAATGTTTATTAAACAAAATGAAGTAATAAAGATGTAAATGGCTTGTAGGCTGTGCCAACTATTAATGCATAGGTATCTTCCTCTGTCCCCAAACTCTTGTCTTTACACTTGTCTTACAATTGCAATACTTTTTGTAAGTCACAGATTTTAAGACATTAACAGGCATTTGGTTTTTTACTTTATTTCTTCCATTGTTTTATTGGGGTATAATTGCTTTACAATGTTGTGTTAGTTTCTGCTGTACAATGAAGTGAATCAGCTCTATGTACATGTATCTCTCCCTCTTGAGTGAAATGTAATATTTAACATATATCCCTCCCTTTTGAGCCTCCCCATCCCCATCCCTCTTGTCTAGGGCACCACAGTCCTTATTTTTTAGAGTTGTGTGACCTGTATGGTTTAGGAAGCTAAACCTGGTAGTGGCTGGAGGACAGTGTTAGTGAGAGCACATGTGTCACTCGGTTGACTGAAAAAAAAGGGGTCAAAGAAGAGGCAGGAAACAGAAATAAAGGGAGTTTTGAAATGTTTATTCGAGTGAGGCCAATTTTTAGGAATCAGCACTGAATTTCTCCTCCATCTCGCTTTCTCTGTCTCTTCTCTCTTTTTCTTCTCACCTCCCTCCTCTTTCTCCTTCCTAAATTTTGAGATTTTTATTTTCCAGACCCAAACTCAGGCAAGAATCATTTATTCTACCCTTAAAATATGCTCAAGTTAAATATAGTCCAAGGACTTCAGACCATGGGAAACAGTTGCTTAGTAACAAACTTTGTTATTTTATAAGACTCACAACAACACAATTCCCAGGTTGGGAGTCTGCTCGTATTTCACAGGTCAGTAGCCTACCTCTCTGCTTTCTGTTTCCTCCTCATTAAAATAAAAATCAAGATGTTCTAGTAAATTCCGTTCACTGATTACCCTGTTGTTGGTTGTATTCTCAAATACCTGGGAAGAAAATTAATTAACTTCTGCAGAGTTCTAAAACTGTGCATATCCTTGGAAACTAATGTTGTATTTAGCTTCAGGCATGATGGATTGATCTAGTGCTCTGTTATACTTGTGGTTTTGGAGAAATGATTTATAAGAAGAAAAACAGGCATCATTTTGTTTATGATTTATGAGCTTTGATCTTTAATCCTGAATTTTTATATCATTAGCCCTGAGAAAAGGATATTATAAGACAGGTGCAATGAAATTTCAAATATTTTCATACGTATAAATCAGTTTATTATCCATACCCCGGTCATAGGTTTTATGATAGAGCACATAATCATGATGGAGAACACAATCTTTAACCCCAGTGTAATTTCTCAAATACACATATTTGCCAAATTGCATAACCATATGTATATTCTCATAGGTATAGATATATATGTATGTGTGTGAGAAATCATTTTAAATATAGGTGAAGATTGCAATGGAGAAAAATAGCTTATTCAAAGGAATTTAATGATGAAATACAAATAGCCCATGTAGAAAATAAATTCATTTTTAATATGTGAGGTCACCTACGTTTTATAAAATGGAAAGATTTTCAAGGATTTATTGACCTAAGTTCAGGAGAATTGCCTTTCTCCTTGCCAGGCCCCAGTAAATGAATAGGTTAGTTTTTATAAACGAGTAAGCAAGAGGCCCAGAACTCTATGGAGACATCAGTCAGAAACATTTTTCAAAGTTCCCTTTTTTCTGACTCAACATAACATTGAAAAATGATTATACATTACCCAGCCTATTTTTTCAGTATTCTCTGAGTGTTCTTTCTCCTTGAAGAGTTTCAGAGGTTCAAGCTAAGCTTGAAGCTCCATGTTGGGAGGCACAATGTGGCTTGTCTCTCTAGAAACCACCTGTTCACTGCCACCTTTCCCGAGGTGCCTGGCCTTCCCCTCTACAGGCAGGATAGTGGAGAGTTGTCAGAGGTTCAGCAGAGAAGCAGTACCAGCATGAGATACAAACTAAAAGATTCATTGTGAGGAATTGTTTTGAGCATTTGTAGGGCTTGGCTAAGCAAATTCAAAATCCATAGACAAGGATAGAATTCTTGGGCATGAATGGAAACTGTTATTCACATGTGAAATTTGTTCTTTATCAGAGAAGTCTTGGCAGGGATTCTAGAGACCTTTCACCTGGTTGAATCAGGTCCACCCAGATTATCTAAGATAATAGCTCTCTCGTGTTTGGCTTTTATACATCATAAACAGGTAAA
This sequence comes from Okapia johnstoni, assembly GCA_024291935.2. Taxonomy (NCBI): domain Eukaryota; kingdom Metazoa; phylum Chordata; class Mammalia; order Artiodactyla; family Giraffidae; genus Okapia; species Okapia johnstoni. Next base: position 58,593,982 of record CM044322.1, read on the forward strand.
AGATAATAATCTCCCTTACTTAGAGTCAATTGGTTATGAATTTTAATCACATCTTCAAATTACCTTCATAAGCAACACCTGGATTAGTATTTGATTTGATTAGTATTTGAAAACTGTACACTATAGCTTAGCCAAATCCACACAGCCAAAGACCATCATATCATAATGATGATATACTGTTATAGCTTTTCTTTTCTCATTTGGGGCTGCTGCTGCTGCTGCTGCTGCTAAGTTGCATCAGTCGTGTCCGACTCTGTGCGACCCCATAGATGGCAGCCCACCAGGCTCCACCGTCCCTGGGATTCTCCAGGCAAGAATACTGGAGTGGGTTGCCATTTCCTTCTCCAGTGCATGAAAGGGAAAAGTGAAAGTGGATTTGCTTAGTCATGTCTGACTCTTAGCGACCCCATGGACTGTAGCCTGCCAGGCTCCTCTCTCCATGGGATTTTCCAGGCAAGAGTACTGGAGTGGGATGCTATTGCCTTCTCCCTCATTTGGGGCACCCAAAGGCAAATGCTCTTATAGGTTGATGCAGGATCAAGATACTAAGGACATTCTCATGCTCTGTGGGATTTTTCCCCTGTTTCTTACTGTGCATCCCTAGTAACAGTTCTACCAATTTCATTTATTCACAAGTGGAAGAAGCATCACCAGGAATTTTTGGCACTGGCACAAAAGGGTTCCTATTGAAAGTTTTGCTTTTTAAGTTAGTTGGTGATTTTGTCATTATATTGTTTAAGATATAAAATATAGTTTCATGGTTTAGGATATTTTATATAATAATTACTAAAGAGGTGCAATATTCTGGGTAAATATAAGACATCTTTAAATCATTAAAGTCTGTACTCGTTTGGAGGTTATTTTTATTATAACACTTTTACATGGATATGATAGAGGCTAAATTAACTAATGTTTTTACCCAGTATGCTATACAATTATGCCATAATTTTTAGTTTTGAGTATAAGAATATATTCTACCTACAAATAAGATAAATATTGTTGTTGGGATAGTCAATTAAAGAAAGACAAACTTTTGGGAAAGAAATCGGTACAACAATCATATTGTAGGAGGAAACATTCATCACAGGCTTGAGTCTTTTCATGTCTTAAAATGGTTATATCATGTCATTTGAAACAAAAGTCTGTTTGAATTGTGTCTAGTCAAGATATGAAACTAAATTAGGAAGAACTCATCATTTCAGTCAGAGCAAAAGAAGAGGCAAAATAATAGATTTCTTCAGAAACTGAGGTTTTCTTAAGATTTGAAAAACGTATTTATTCTGTTTTTGTCCCTCTCTCCAATCCCTCTTATTCGTTGTATGGCAGCTGCATTAATTAGCAATTTTGTTTGTGAATGTCTTGGAAGTACCTGAAGTAAACTCTAAAGCAGTTTGTTTGTTTGTTTTTCTAAGACCACAGTTTGTCCATACCCAAGCTAAATAATTAAAAAATGTGTATTAGTTTTCTCTCTGAAATTAATTGGGTCTTGTGTGTCTTTGCTTTCCTGTATTATTTTATAGCAGAGTGGGAGCATGAACATACCTAATAGCTGTTTTGTAAATATTTGTTGATTGATGACAGAGGCTGGTTAGAAGAATTTTAATGAATCATTAGAACATTAAATTAATAAATCATGACAACAATATTAATGTTGGCTTAGCTATTTCTAGACTCTGCTTTCATACACACAAATAGTCTATTGGTGGCTTCAAATTCATTGCTTTACGTATTTAATTAAATATAAACTAAATTGTAGACAAAACTTCCTCAATAAAAACTTAAAATTGATATCTTTGTATGTCTTCCTACTCATCAAGATATTACTTAGGTTCAGGAAAAAATAGAATGTTGCCTTAGTGCACTCACTCATGATATGTGCACACTGAATCTAATTAATTGTTTACCTCACGAGTATAACCAAGGCAAACAATTCATCATAATACAGGGAGGTGTCTAAAGACTTGTTTTCCTTTGAAGGGAACTAATTATTTCCTAACTGACTAGCAATTTTGCATCTCCAGCATTCCCCAGTCATATCTGAACTTACTTTCCCTGCTTATGATGTCTAAAAGACAAATATGAGACAGAAAGTTTTTCTTAGAAACCATTTTTTAGTACTTTTATTGCATTGAAACTTTCATTCTTTTTAAAGATATATTTGTTCCATCTTTGATGTAACCAAACATGTAGCCAATAATGGTTTGTTATTGCTAATCACTAATTGCTGAAGGTGGTGTTTGAAGATTCTGGAGTTGGACTTCAGGTGGTTTTTGGTGCTTTGTGAGAATGGAGATATATACACTGCTGAGGAATCACAGCCCTGCCTTATTTTCTCTGTGGGTGCTTTCTCCTTTGAGCACAGGCAACTGCACACAAGGCACTTGGGCAGGTCTACAGAGTAAGAATCAAAACCATCACCTCCTGATTAATCATATTTCATGTGTTGCCTTATTGTGGGGTTAAGAAAGAAGTGGTCCTTTGGGAACGGCAGGCTTGTGAAACAGGCAGATGTTCAGCAAGTAATTGTAAAAAGATGGAACTAGAGAGCAACAAAGCAGCATTAGGCTTAGAAGAAAGGAAAAGGAGAAGCTGAGTGCCTAGGACTGAAACATAAGAAGCTGCAGTGTTTTGAGGAAGAGGAATCTGCAAAGGATACAGAGAAAAGAGCAATGAAAATTCGAGAGGAGATGGGAAAACTGTGAGTAATGGAAAGAAAACAAAAAAGAGGAAAGATTCTGTTTTGATGAGGAAAATGTGCGCAACTGAGCTAAATAGTACTGAAAGATGGAGGAAAATAAACACTGGGCCACCATATTTCCTAAACCATTGCTCCTCCATCCCTCTCAACACCGTGGGCTACTATTGGCTAAACTTGGAGATTTGGTGCTCTCAAATTGATGTCACTCCATTTGTGTCCGATGAGTCGGCAGTGGTCAGTGGTCAGAGGCGCACCAGTAGGGTGGTTTGACTTGAGCCCACATTGAAGCTGACTGAGAAGCCAATAGCAGAGTGTCCTCACAGGGGCATGCTATGGGTCACTCTGCTTTCTATCCTAAGTGCCTCCTTCCATGATGCCAGGGCCCCACCTGCTGCTAAGTGAACATTCAAGGCTCTGCAATCAGAGGAGTACCCCCCCCCCCCCGAGCCCCCACCACCACCCGCCGGGAGAGTCCCTGACCTCAGGGATACAGGAGCTGGTTGAATGTTCCAACACATCCTTCTTCAGACACACAGTTCTGAAAGGTGTTCCCTTTATTTCTAAGGTGTCTCTCGTGTTGCACATTTTCCCTTCTTGTTCTCTCACTGAGGCTTCCTGAAATCACTCTTCACATCAACTTTCTGTATTTGTTTCAGGCACAGCCTCCGAGTTCACGGGAACCCAAATGAACATTGACTAGCAGCTGAAGGGGGATTTAAAATTTCAGGGATGGGTTTTGTTCATTTATTTGATTAAGATGGGAGAACCATAAATAAAGAAATTTAACCAGAAAGATCCAGGAGTGAAAGAGGCAGTGAGTACAAATGAGAAAAAGGTATAGTTGATGGAGTGAGTTGCCACAGGAAGTTGAAAGTGATGGAATTTCCTGTACTGAGTGACCACTTTGAGTGAGAAGAGGGACACACACGTATATTCACACACAAAGAAAGAAATGAATGTGGTTAAATGTTTTGTAGATTTTATGATGGGGGATATATGGAATTCTCCGGATGGCTTCTGTATTTTCCGTGAAGTCTGTTCATTCAAAAAAAAAAGATATATGCTTACAGAAGGCCCATTATAAGCAGAAACTCTGCAAAGCACTTGATCCAGAGAGCAAGAGAGTTACCACTCTGTAGGGAAAACACACAATCCTCAGGGAAGATATTTTTAAATAATAAATTTTAAAATGCATTTTGATTTACTTAAAAATTTTATTTACAATTTAAAGAAGAGAGAACTTTGACAGAAATTTGGTTACTGTCTCTTTGAATTCCGTTTAGTAAATGTGCAAAACAAAGTGGAATTTAAATATTGTTTTGAGGAGTTTACATAATGGAAACTATATATCATTATTCAAGAATATTAGAAAAATACAGAAATGCAGAATTTAGGAAAATTCTACCTGTGATTTCAATGAGACAGTAATTATTTAAATTTCTACTCATGATCCACCAGTTTTAATACATATATTTAAAAATAGTTATAATTGTATTATACACATACATATGTGGTTTATTTTATTCACTTCACATTGTAACATAATTATTTTTCTATGTCATTTCACAGTCTTTACAAAAAGTTTTACTTACTCAGAATATAAATACACTATATTACTTGACAAGCTGCAGTCCACGGGATCACAAAGAGTCAGGCATAACCTAACGACAGTAAAATGACATAGTTAACTGTTTTCCTCTTCATACAATGTAGAGTTTCACTGTGTATGTGGGTGTGCTCAGTCACTTCAGTCATGTCCAACTCTGCAACCCTATTGACTGTAGCCTTCCAGGTTCCTCTGTCCATCGGATTCTCAGGCAGAAATACTGGAGTGGGTTGCTATTTCCTTCTCCAGGGGATCTTTGTGACACAGGGATCAAACCCAGGTCTACTGCATCATGGGCAGACTATTTACTGCTGAGCCACTGGGGAAGCCCAGAGTTTTGCTGTACTGTTTTAATATTATTTGAATGTAGTTTTTGAGTAGGTACTGTATTCACATGGCTCAAAATATTCCAAATAATCCAAAATATTCATAAGGGTAAACTTTAAAAACACTCTCTCCCTCAGATACCAGTAGAGACCTATATAGTATGTAAATTAGTCTCTGAATAGGTGAGTTGGCAACTTCTCTCCCTCTCATTCAGCATAACACAGCCTGGCATTCCTGCATCAGGGCTCTAGGAAGACTGTCTTCAGGAGCCATTAGGGTGATCAACAAAAGTATTGTGTCCTAAGTTCCTATGTTCCTGCTACCGTTCTTATTGCCCTAGGTAACACTATTAAGGGTGACCTTGAGGAAACCTTGGTTTCAAGCCTTAACTAGTCTCATGCCTCTTCCCATGGGCATTTCAATGGCTGTTGTTGCTGCCTAGCTAGGGCTGTATCTGGATGGATAGCTGGAATGGAGCTTCCCTGGTGGCTCAGTGTTTAAAAAAAAAAATCCACTTGCCTGAATCAGAAAGAAATGGCAACCCACTCCAGTGTTCTTACCTGGGAAATCCCATGGACAGAGGAGCCTGTAGGGCCACCGTTCCTGGAGTCACAAAGAGTTGGACATGACTTAGTGACTAAACAACAACAGCACAGTTGGAATGGTCATCTAACACCACCTAATATGGCCCATCTTTGACCCAAAGTGGATGTTATTAGTAATTATAAAAGGACAACAGGTACATATTGCTTGAGCCAACTGGCACCTGTGGTCATCTATTAGCAGGGGCTTTCTGGTAGTAGATTTAGTTCCTTAATTGCTTTCAGCCTACTTTCTTAAAAACCTCAGAAAAAGCCCATCTGAATGAAAAGAACATACTAAGGTAATGTAGCATGCCAAGTCCACCCAAATCATTCTTTGATGCTGACAAAGAATGGATGCTTGGGTGGGCGCAAATTAATGTTTGCTCCCCTTTTGCCAGAGTCTTGATTATGATGCTATGGTGTTGTTGGCTGCCAATAGTTCTAAAACTCCTTTTCCCTTATTTATTTATTCATTTTTATTGGCATATAGTTTCTTTACAATGTTTTAGTTTCTACTGCACAGCAAAAAGGATTAGTTTGCATATATACATATATCCCCTCTGTTCGGATTTCCTTCCCATTTAAGATACCACTGTGCATTAAGTAGAGTTCCCTGTGCTATACAGCATGTTCTCATCAGTTGTTTACTTTGCACCTATTATCAATAGTGTATACATGTCAATCTCAATCTCCCAATTTCTCCTACCCCACCTTTTGCCAATCCCAGTCTTCCAATTCCTCCTATCCCACCCCACCCCTTTTCCTCTCAGTATCCATAAATTTGTTCTCTATGTCTGTTTCTCTATTTCTTCTTTGTAAATAAGATAATCTATGCAATTTTTCTAGACTACACATATATGTGTTAATATACAGTATTTGTTTTCCTCTTTCCAACTTACTTGTCTGTATGACACTCTCTAGGTCTATCTACGTCTCTACAAATGACCCAGTTTTCCCTTTTATGGCTGGGTAATATTCCATTGTATGTATATGCCACATCTTCTTTATTCATCCCTCTGTTGATGGCCATTTAGGTTGCTCTCATATAAAGGGGCGGAGAAGGCAATGGCATCCCACTCCAGTACTCTTGCCTGGAAAATCCCATGGACGGAGGATTTTCCGTCCATGGGGTCACTAGGAGTCGGACACGACTGAGCGACTTCACTTTAACTTTTCACTTTCATGCGCTGGAGAAGGAAATGGCAACCCACTCCAGTGTTCTTGCCTGGAGTATCCCAGGGACAGGGGAGCCTGGTGGGCTTCCGTCTATGGGGTCACACAGAGTCAGACACGACTGAAGCGACTTAGCAGTAGCAGCATGTAAAGGGGAATCAAAAGAAAGCTGGAGTAGTAATACTCATATCAGACAAGATAAACTTTAAAGTAAAAACAATTGCAAGAGACAAGGAAGGACACTACTTAACTATCAAGGGATCAGTCCAAGAAGAAGATATAACAATTGTAAATATCTGTACACTCAACATAGGAGCACCTATTTCCTTCAATGCTAAGAAGTCCACCAAGATTGTACAAACTGAAGCTGAAGAGGAAAAGTAAAGTTCGTGGTGGGCAGAAGTGGCTGCCAAGGGCCTAAAGTTACAACTTGTAGGTTTTCTATTACATGTCAAAAAAGTTAACATTTAAGGAAAGGTGTGGTGACAGAGTTTTTGGCTGTATTTTCACTGTATATTTTGTTGTCTAGTATTATTTGCAGATCACAGATAAAGGAAACATTTTATAACATTTGGTTTATAACATTTTTATATTAAGTGTAACAAATAAATTAGCAAAATGAATTTAAAACAACTGCAAACATTCTGAGACTAGTATATTTGTCTTCACTTAATTATTTTTATCATGATTGTATATATGTGCATAAGTCACAAAAGACTAGAAAAAATGTTTTTATGTCTCTGCCTGACTTGATCTAGATGTTAAGCAAGCATTTTGCTTGAAAGACATTGATGAACTAAATTCTGATGTTTTAAGTGTCTGAGAAATTAAATTAGAAACTGAAAGCCAGACTTGTCTTACGCTTTACAAAGATGCATAAGCATTGTGCCTTTTACTGTGGAATTATTTCACATTGCTCTCTTGAGCTCTCAGCATTAGGCCATCTACCACAACTAAATGTTACAATCAATTCATAGATGAACTCCTAAAGAAAACGAATGTTCCCGAATTCCATAAAGATTGATGATGCCCGGGAAATGATGGCATATATTTTGTGACAGACTAAGATTTCTTATCTGTCCTGGGAACTATTGACTGCAGACACATTGCTATTCAAGCAGTGGTAGTTAATGATTTAATCTTTATTAATAGGAGAAAAGATTCCATTCATTTAATATGCAGGTTATTTGTGATGCTAAATGCAATGTAATTGATGTAATTTAAAAGTTACAGGGATAATGTCATGATTAATTCATCTGTAAACAATCTGGCATCTTTCATTTTACTGAGGCAGGCAAAAATTTTTAACTAGCTGAAATGTGGGTAAGAACATTTATGACAATAATTATCATTTAAAAATATAATGCAGTATGAAAGATGAATGTCCTACAGGGCATTTTGCATTTGCTGTAAGGTCTTAAGAGCTGTAATTCGGCATGATTCATTGTCTCTGTATGAAAGAAACACGAGGACAGCATAACTAGCTTTGTGTCTTTGGGCTGGATGAGGTTTTAGAATTTCATGAGAGAGGTTACTGAGCATATTTCAAGGGTCAGTTTTATGAGAGTTTTGCTACCACTATGCAACTATTCATTCATTGTATCATTTATTCATCCATTCAATAAATATCATGAAGTGCCTTTTAAAGGACAAATGCTTGGAAGGGACTGAGGATATGTATATATAGATTGTTTCTGCCATCAAAGACATCTCAAGTAAGATAAAATACAGTTAATATACCATAGTGTACATAAAATGTACGCTACGGTGACCTAGGCTTGGAGGAACAGGCTGGAGGCACTGACATGTGTTTTACTTAAATTTAAATTTACCTAAAACTGCATCTTACTTAAAGGATGAAAGTTAATGCTAAGAAAGCTTTTGCAGGCAGAGAAGATGACATGCAAAAGCATAAATTTTAAAAACAAAACCAAACAAATTGTGTTATTTACAAAATTAAGAAGAGTTATTAGAGCATCATAGGCAAGGCAAGGAATGTTGTGGAGCTGGATTGAGGGGTGTGGGTCGAAAGGTGCTAGAATGTGGAAGACAACATGGACTATACTCCAGAAGCCAGACCTCTCTCTGTGGATTGTGGAGAGTCATGGGAACACAATTATTTTGAGTAGATAAGCTTGGAGATTTGAAAGGAGTCATACTAGAGGCACAGAGAAAATGGTTAGGATTCTGTTGATGGCATCTTGGGAAGAGATGGGCTATGGTTGAAACTTGAGAGTGAATGGGACAATTCAGCATACATTTGCTGTGTCAGAAACATAGAGAACAAATAGCGAGTTAAGTTTTATTAGGGGTCAAAATGAGGACTGAAGCCCAGGAGTTAGCATTTCAGAAAGATCTGAAAAATTGTTCCAAAGAGATGGGGGGAAGTTCAGTATATATGTGGTGAAGGGGGGGTACATGCAATCAAGCACCTGTTTTGTTTTTGGGTTTTTTTTGCAGAAGGTTTATGCTAGGCTTCCCTGGTGGCTCAGAGGGAAAAGCATCTACCTGCAATGTGCGAGACCCGGGTTCGATCCCTGGGTCGGGAAGATCCCCTGGAGAAGGAAATGGCAACCCACTCCAGTATTCTTGTCTGGAGAATCCCATGGACAGAGGAGCCTGGTAGGCTACATTCCATGGACTCGCAAAGAGTCAGACATGACTGAGCAACTTCACTTCACTTCACTATGCTAGTCATGAGGAGGAGATGTCACCATGAAGGACTTGTGTGTTTTTGTAGATATGCAGAGATACAAGAACTGGGCTCATAAAATCAGCTCCTGAAAATAACTATCTGAATACCTGTCCTTCCAGTTTTTCTTAGAGCACAGAGTGCCTCATTTCTGCTTTCCACCCTGAACTCCTTTCAGAGGGTGTTGAAGGTCAACCACTGTAGCAACACATGATTTAATCCTTGTAGAGGTAGATGATGAGTGCCCATGGCAAGTGCCAATTTGTACTTAACAGTGAGTAGAGGAGTGGATGGAGCTGGCAGTTGAGGAAATGGAGGTGGCATGTTGATAGTTGTGTCTTGGAGAGAATGTAGCCTGAATACTGAGTGCCCTGAGTCCTCAGCTTGCCGTTGACCATGACCAAAGTTGCAACTGGGTATGTATACAAAAGACAAAAAGTAGTTCAATGGTTGCTTATTATTATTGGATAAAGCTTTTAACCCAAACTCCAATATATTCTTCTAAAGAAATAGCTGAGTTCATAAGGCAAGGTCTTCAAACATAGGTCTGCTTGTGAAACCAGTTGCATCAGTGAATGGGGGAGGGGAATTAACTTCAGGCCCTTCACTTGTGAAGAGAGAATAGAAGTGGAGTAGAGTATATATGTCAGTCCTAATCTCCCAGTTTGTCCTACCCTTTCCTTCCCTACCCCACCCCTCCACATGTCTGTTCTCTCTGTGTGTCTATCCCTGCCTTGCAAATAGGTTCATCTGTAGCATTTTTCTAGATTCCACATATAGTTAATAAACAATTTTCGTTTTCTCTTTCCGACTTACTTCACTCTGCATGACGGAATCTAGGTCCATCCACATCTCTGCAAATGACCCAATTTTATTCCTTTTTATGGCTGAGTAATATACCTTTGTATATATGTAATGCATCTTTATCCATTCCTCTGTTGATGAACATTTAGGTTGCTCCCATGTTCTGACTATTGTAAGAAGTGCTGCAGTGAACGTTGGGGTACATGTATCTTTTTACATTATTGACAAATATAACTATTATGTGTAAAACAGACAGCTAGCGGAAACCTGCTGTATAGCACAGGGAGCTTAGCTCAGTGCTCTGTGATGACCTAGAGGAGTGGGATGGCAGGGTCCAAAAGGGAGGGAGTTTATGTATACATAGCCAATTCACTTCATTGTACAACAGAAACTAATACAACATCATAAGTGAATTATACTCCAATTAAAGAAAATGAAGTAGAGTCATATATCCACAGAATAGGTTCAAGCAGGTGGACTTTTGCAAGGGTGGGGGAGTTAGAGGATGTTTGTTTTACATAACAAACATAATAGTTTATAAGGTCTTGACAAATGTTAACTGTTTAAATGCTTTTTCAAATTCCATGAGATAAAAATTGTTATAGATGAATGAAGAGAGTTACAGCAAGAGTAAGTAAATTTCCCAAGGTCACACTGCTGTGAGTAGAAGAGCCAGGACTTGAACTTAGGCAGTCTGGCTGCAGAGACCTTGCTCTTCCATGCTCTTAATATGCTATATTATATAATTTGGGGGATTTACCATAAGACCATAGTGTAGTGATTGAACATTATCATTTGGGACCTCTTGGATTCAATCCTGCTTAATAATAACTAATGAGGTCCTTCCATTTAGAACTTTAGAAATACAACACTAGTTTAGTTTTGGAAAAGCTCACATCGTATAATGAGTTTTACACCACTTTATATATAATGTTAAAAATAATATACAGGTGCAATTATACTATTTCATTGGTATCCTAGCCTTGAACTTCTAAAATGGATCGCCTTCAAGAATGAGAAATCCAGGAGTAGAGGAGAATGCATATGTTTCAGTATAGGCCTAAAGAAAAATGGGATAATGAGATGGGGGTTCAACTGGAGACTAGTAAAAAGCATGTTAATCATCTGTGAAGCCTGTCAGAGTCTGAACAGCAAACACTGGCAGTGGACCAACTGATCTGGCTTTATGATTTGACTTTCACAAGCAACAGTCAGTAGAAAGGAAGCTCTGTGTGTGTGTATCTGTGTGTCTGTGTATCTGGGGTTGGAGAAATAAATGATCTTGTTTTTTCAGGGTTACTGAAGGGAATTTCAATAAGGCAGATGGAAAAGTGAGCTGTTGGAATTTTAGGAATACATATTTACATAGTTTTGTACAGTTCAGTAATAATCCAGATAAATTGCCTGGGCCAGATGGTTGGTTTATCCAGCCATGCTGTGTGCCTTTTTGTATGCAAATGAAATGTCTACACATCAATAGAGCTTTGGGAAGAGTCCAAAAGGAAGCAGCTAATTCAGCCTAAAAGGTGATAAATTTAGGACCCATGGAGGAAACTATTGGAGGTTGACAACATTGTTTCCTAAAACATCCTAGTCATTTAATTTTAATAAATGAATGTGAACTTACTGATCACCTAACTGTTCTCTAATAGATGTATTATGGCATAGTCATTTGCATAAGTATGTGGCAGAAGAGGCCAATAAAACTATAGTCTTTCTTCAATTATTGGTTTATTCAAAACATTTCAATTTCCCCAAAACTAATCATTGAGAAGAAGTTAAGAAGCCCCTAAGTGGTTAAGAAATTGCACTCTCACACTAGCTTCAAGAAAATGCCTGTTGGATCTAAGTTAGGGAGAAAAGTATAGCTGATCAGAATGGGAGTGAAAGTGAAAGTCACTCAGTCATGTCCAACTCTTTGCAACCCAATGGACTGTACACTCCATGGAATTCTCCAGGCCAGGATACTGGAGTGGATAGCCTTTCCCTTCTCCAGGGGATCTTCCCAACCCAGGGATCCAACCCAGGTCTCCCACATTGTGGGTGGATTCTTTACCAGCTGAGACACAAGGGAAGCCCAAGAATACTGGAGTGGGTAGCCTATCCCTTCTCCAGGGGATCTTCCCGACCCAGGAATGGAACCTGGGTCTCCTGCATTGCAGGTGGATTCTTTACCAACTGAGCTATGGGAAAGAGGCCTGAAATCATGATGAAACTCATACCATCTACTTCACCTAAAGGCCCTGCCACCCTCAATAACTGTGTCTTTATCAAGTTATTCTCTCTCATTGAAGAGGTGAGTGGGTGGGTGTGGGGGATGTGACTCTCATAGTTTGGCCAGCACCTACCTTAAAAAGACCTGAAGATCAAACACTGCCATTTGTAATTTAGGACTAAGGAAGTGTATTACTGAGTCATCTAGGATTAGGAATAAAGCAAAATGTGGAAGAGAAAAATGATAAATAGCACAAATTATGGGTAATCGAAGAATTTCTCCTGGAAAAGTGAGGAGTCTAGAGCAGGATTTCCGTGAATGAAAGACCAGTTTGAGATTGAGATTGACAAAAATTAGTTATTTTGCTGGAATGGTTTGAGTTATTTAATCATTCTGGTAAGCTTTTCTCTCCCCTGACCCTTCTCTTAACAGACTCTGAACGTCCACCACAGAAGTAAGCACATACATAACCTACTGCTGCTGCTGCTCAATCACTTCAGTCCTGTCTGACTCTGTGTGACCCCATAGATGGCAGCCCACCAGGCTCCCCCGTCCCTGGGACTCTCCAGGCAAGAACACTGGAGTGGGTTGCCATTTTCTTCTCCAATGCAAGAAAGTGAAAAGTGAAAGTGAAGTCACTCAGTCGTGTCTGACTGGTAGCAACACCATGGACTGAAGCCCACCAGGCTCTTCCGTCCATGGGATTCTGCAGGCAAAAGTACTGGAGTGGGTTGCCATTGCCTTCTTAATACATAACCTGAGGTGAAGTTACTCAGTCGTGTCCGACTCTTTGCGACCCCATGGACTGTAGCCTGCCAGAATCCTCAGTCCATGGGATTTTCCAGGCAAGAATACTGGAGTAGGTTGTTATTTCCTTCTCCAGGAGATCTTCCCAACCCAGGGACTGAACCCAGGTCTCCCACATCGTAGGCAAACACTTTACCACCTGAGCCACCAGGAAAGTCTCAATACATAACCTGCTGCTACTGCTGCTAAGTCGCTTTAGTCATGTCCGACTCTGTGCGACCCCATAGACGGCAGCCCACCAGGCTCCCCCGTCCCCGGGATTCTCCAGGCAAGAACACTGGAGTGGGTTTCCATTTCCTTCTCCAATGCATGAAAGTGAAAAGTGAAAGTGAATTCGCTCAGTCGTGTCCGACTCTTCGCAACCCCATGGACTGTAGCCTACCAGGCTCCTCCGTCCATGGGATTTTCCAGGCAAGAGTACTGGAGTGGGTTGCCACTGCTTTCTCCAATACATAACCTAAGTCTAGCCAATTACATCACTCCATCTGCCTGGCAACAGTGATTGGTCCAAGGAGTAGGCATGTGACCCAAGAAGGGCCAGTGAGATTGTTTTTTTGTTTTTTGTCTTTTTTGGTATTGTTACCTGGACATTGATACCTGGAAAGGCTTCCCAGGTGGCACTAGCGGTAAATAATCTGCCTGCCCACATAGGAGACATAAGGGAATGGGGTTCAATTCCTGGGTGGGGAAGATCCCCTGGAGGACGAAATGGCAGTCCACAGAGGAGCCTGCAAACAGTCAGACATGACTGAAGCAACTTAGCATGCAGGAAGAAAGTATTTTCCCCCTGCGGGTTACTAAACCTAGCTGCTCTTGGTAGGTAATCTTCATTGGTCACTATGGACTTAGCCTACTGGCACTAGGAGAGAAAGAGCTGTCTCTCAAATGGAAACAAGCAAACAAAGACAAGCAGAAATAAGAAACAAATGGAGAAAGGATCTCTGTTTCTATGTCTAGCCTGCCCTGACTTGGTTATTGACATCTTTCAGGTCCCACTTTTAAATTCTATTCCCATTCTACACAAAATTAGCCACCTAGAAATAACCACTCCCCCTTTTCCCCCTGAGTTATCCAAGAATGTGCTTTTTGAAAGAAAAACATCAATAAGTAAGTGGTTTTAAAAAAAATCAAATCATAGAAGGCTGTGGGCGAAAGGAGAGATTTTAAAATTAAAAACTTGAAAACGTGTCAGTACTGAGAGATGGCAAGATCTAACATAAGAAATGACTGATAAAATCTTGAGTCAGATTCTTCTCAGATAAAAGTGTTAGTCACTCAGTCGTGTCCAACTCATTGGGACCCCATGGGCTGCAGCCCGCCAGGCTCCTCCATCCATGGAGTTTTTTAGGTAAGAATGTGGAGTGGGTAGCCCACTCCCTGCTCCAGGGGATCTTCCCAACCCAGGGATTGAACCTGGCTCTCCTGCACTGCACGCAGATTCTTTACTATCTGAGCCACCAGGGAACCTTAGGCAGAGATAAAATGCTAGATGTTTATTTTCCAGGCCGGTGTGCTTGCTGCTGCTGCTGCTGCTGCTGCTAAGTTGATTCAGTCGTGTCCGACTCTGTGCAACCCCACAGACGGCAGCCCATCAGGCCCCGCCATCCCCGGGATTCTCCAGGCAAGAACACTGGAGTGGGTTGCCATTTCCTTCTCCAATGTGCTTACTCAAGTGCAACACTGGTATATGTCTGACACAGGGTCACTTGGTATTCAATTAGTAGCTTTACATGCACCACATGAAAGCAGGAGCCATTTGTTTTATCCCAGTTATATAAACAACAGATAAGAATGAATGTGAGCATGCTAAGTCTCTTCAGTCATGTCTGACTCTTTGTGACCCTCTGGACTGTAGCCCGCCAGGCTCCTCTGTCAATGGGATTCTCCAGGCAAGAATACTGGAGTGGGTTGCCATGCCCTCCTCTAGGGGATCTTCCCCACCCAGAGATCTAACCCCCATCTCTTATGTCTCCTACATTTGCAGGCGGGCTCTTTACCACTGGTGCCACCCGAGAAGCCCCACAGATTAGAAAAGGCTTTGGCAAATAGAAGTTGCTATATGAATGTTTTTTAGTAACTGTATGGTCATAAAATATTCTATGAGATTACATATTCACTCATAACTCCAAAGCTAAAATATCCTCTTTCACTGGGCTTTGGGAAAACTTTAGTGAATATTTATCAGAAAGAAAAAGATCAGGAAGAAAAGAAAGAGGTAACCAAATTAAAATCTTAGACATACCAAAAATGAGTGATAATAGGGAATTCAGGTAGTGAGAAGCTCTGCTAATTGGTTTCCAAACAAGGTGAAAATATCATGGTAGAAATGTCCTATATCTCAAAAGGTAACACAGTAGCATTAAACTTCTCTGTATTACAAATGCCATCTGCCTTTCAATGATACTATACTCGAAAGAATATGTTCTATATACTACGTTTGTTAGATAAGCCACATGTGCTCTGTTTCAAATCACAGAGTAATAAAAGTGATTTAGTTCTTTGATAGATTTGCATAATTCCCTAACTGGGCTACCATTGATTCCCCTTAAGAAATACATATACAGAACCTCTCTACAAAAAACAGAGTTTCTAAATTTCAACTTCCTGTGTGGCTTGTGTTATTACTTTAAAGGAAAATAATCTCTAGCTGTTTTTTTTGTTGTTGTTGTTCCCAGGAGTTTTTCCAATTCCTTTATATATCTACCCTAGAATGTTCAATTTCCTCAGGCTCCTTAAAAATCATTCACGCTTTTCTTCTCATTTTCACTTGTTAATATTGACCCAGTTTTCTCTTTATCTCATATTTTACCTTTTTACCTTTATTTCTCCTCTTCCCTTCTCAATTGCCCCCTGCAAATGGTACTTTCAGGTTATCACGTATCTGTTTTTTCCACCCAGTAGCTTTTCTAGAGAAGTTCAAGATGAAGATAATTAAGAAGTGGCGGTCACGATTTTTTCCATGGACACAAAATTTCTAACAAAGTTTGATTCTTCTTATATGAAATAATTTATCTGTCATACTTTTGCTAGCATTTCAGTTAGAGCAGAGGTTATCACTGTAATCCCTGACATGTACCAATTTTCAGTTTAAATTCATGTATTCATTCATTTTCTCAGTATACCCCAGAGATTGTGCATCTTTTTTTTTTTTTATATTATACTGTCCCAAATTTTTTTTCTAGTGACCTAGGACATCCATCTCTCTAGCAATCTGCTCAGGAGATTAGGATTGTTATAAAAGAAATATAAAGAGAAAGAATTACTATCCTAAGTAGAATTTTACAGTAAGTAAATTCTAAATATTTTACTAAAGGATTTCAAGAGTCAAAGGCAGAAATCTCAGGTGAAGTTGTTTCTTCTTTAGAGATTTTATCCCTCCCATCAATAAGGGTTGGGCCTTGGAATAGATTTACTGTTTGAAGGAATAAGAAGGATGGATTAGAGGAAAAGAAAGTCTGAGACTCACTTTATAAAGCTTGGGAGTTTTGAAAAGTGTGATAAAGGACATAGGAGAGGCAAAAGATCAGACAAACGGGTCCTGTGTCTTCTCTCTGAGTCAAATAAGTTAGAGAGGCAATTTAGACATGGCAGAGATGAGGGCCCTTGACTGAAATAGTGTTCGGGATGCTGGGAGGAGGGGTGTGTCACAGCAGGCTGCCTTGGGACAGCTTGAAGGTGGTGTGAATGGGCAAGAACAGTAACCCAGTGTGGTTACAGAGGTGTCTGACATTTAGCATCCTCAGTCACTCTTCCTTTCTGTGTAGTCTTATGATCTAAGGAGGGACTTCGATGGTGACTGAGTGAAGAGTGGGCAGGTCTGGACTGCCCAGCCCAGAGGCTCCATGGAGGATGTTACAGAGATGAAGAGAGGTCTGTTGTGAAAGTGAGGTCACAATGAAGTCAATTTAGTCATTAGTCACCACTAGACCCTGACCGAAGAATTGATGCTTTTGAACTGTGGTGTTGGAGAGGACCCTTGAGAGTCCCTTGGACTACAGGGAGATCCAACCAGTCCATCCTAAAGGAGATCAGTCCTGGGTGTTCATTGGAAGGACTGATATTGAAGCTGAAACTCCAATACTTTGGCCACCTGATGTGAAGGGCTGACTGATTTGAAAAGACCCTGATGTGGGGGAAGATTGAGGACAGGAAGAGAAGGGGACGACAGAGGATGAGATGGTTGGATGGCATGACCGACTCAATGGAGATGAGTTTGAGTAAACTCCGTGAGTTGGTGATGGACAGGGAGGCCTGGGGTGCTGTAGTCCATGGGGTCACAAAGAGTCAGACATGACTGAGTGACTGAACTGAACTGAACTGAGACCCTGATCAAGTCCGAGGAGGCCACTCTGTGAATTCAGCTCTCATCCAAGTTAAGCCACCTCCTGACACAATGGGGGTGCTCAAGAGGACATGAGTGTTGAATGAAGACCAAAGAAGTGAAGGGACGCTGTGTGGATTTCTGAATTATTCCCATCTATGGGCATAAAGGCATGCTAACTCAAGGTACTATGTGCATATGAGAAAGAAGATCAAAGAAACCTGAAAGTCTAACCACTTAAGGAATCCATAAAAGACCTAATTGTGTAAACTAAATTTTAAACCAACACAAGTCAATTTCACATTTTTTCCCCATTATAGAGTTTAATTTGGGAGAGTGGGTAGAGGATTCTGGAAGACAATTTGATCAGTCAAACAAAAAGAGCTCAGATTTTTTTTTTTTTTTTTTTACCTATCTAAGTAGCTGTGTGAGAAACTCTGCTAAAAGTGTTATTTGTATTACAATGGACAAGTCATTATAAAATTGCTAGTATTGGGTTGGCCCAAAAGTTTGTTTGGGTTTTTCTGGCAGATGGAATGAAAAACTCAAATGACCTTTTTGGCCAACTCAGTATTTTTTTTAAATTATCAAATATAATTGTACAATACTGAGACTGGTGATAGAAGCAAAATCCAATGCTGTAAAGAACAATATTGCATAGGAACCTGGAATGTTAGGTCCATGAATCAAGGCAATTGGAAGTGGTCAAACAGGAGATGGCAAGAGTGAACATCGACATTCTAGGAATCAGCAAACTATGATGGACTGGAATTGGTGAATTTAACTCAGATGACCATTATATCTACTACTGTGGGCAGGAATCCCTTAGAAGAAATGTAGTAGCCATCATAGTCAACAAAAGAGTCAAAAATGCAGCACTTGGATGCAGTCTCAAAAATGACACAATGATCTCTGTTCGTTTCCAAGGCAAACCATTCAGTGTCAAAGTAATCCAAGTCTATGCCCCGACCAGGAATGCCGAAGAAGCTGAAGTTGAACAGTTCTATGAAGACCTACAAGACCTTTTAGAACTAACACCCAAATCTGCAAGAACTATGGACAGAGGTTCGTGACATTGAAGGAGCAGGGATCAAGACCATCCCCATCAGCGATCAACGTAAAGAAATAGAGGAAAACAACAGATTGGGAAAGACTAGAGATCTCTTCAAGAAAATTAGAGATACCAAGGGAACATTTCATGCAAAGATGGGCTCAGTAAACGACAGAAATGGTATAGACCTAACAGAAGCAGAAGATATTAAGAAGAGGTGGCAAGAATACACAGAAGAACTGTACAAAAAAGATCTTCATGACCCAGATAATCACGATGATGTGATCACTCACCTAGAGCCAGACATCCAGGAATGTGAAGTCAATTGGGCCTTAGAAAGCATCACTATGAACAGAGCTAGTGGCGGTGATGGAATTCCAGTTGAGCTATTTCAAATCCTAAAAGATGATGCTGTGAAAGTGCTGCACTCGATATGCCAGCAAATTTGGAAAACTCAGTAGTGGCCACATGACTGGAAAAGGTCAGTTTTCATCCCAGTCCCAAAGAAAGGCAATGCCAAAGAATGCTCAAACTACCACACAATTGCACTCATCTCACACGCTAATAAAGTAATGCTCAAGTTTCTCCAAGCCAGGCTTCAGCAATAGGTGAACTGTGAACTTCCAGATATTCAATCTGGTTTTACAAAAGGCAGAGATCAAATTGCCAATATCCACTGGTTCATCGAAAAAGCAAGAGAGTTCCAGAAAAACATCTATTTCTGCTTTATTGACTATGCCAAAGCCTTTGACTGTGTGGATCACAATAAACTGTGGAAAATCCTGAAAGAGATGGGAATACCAGACCATCTGACCTGTCTCTTGAGAAACCTGTGTGCAGGTCAGGAAGCAACAGTTAGAACTGGACATGGAACAACAGACTGATTCCAAATAGGAAAAGGAGAACGTCAAGGCTGTATATTGTCACCCTGCTTATTTAACTTATATGCAAAGTACATCATGAGAAATGCTGGGCTGGAAGAAACACAAGATGGAATCAAGATTGCCTGGAGAAATATCAATAACGTCAGATATGCAGATGACACCACACTTATGGCAGAAAGTGAAGAACTAAAGAGCCTCTTGATGAAAGTGAAAGAGGAGAGTGAAAAGTTGGCTTAAAGTTCAATGTTCACAAAACTGAGTTCATGGCATCTGGTCCCGTCACTTCATGGGAAATAGATGGGGAAACAGTGGAAACAGTGTCAGACTTTATTTTTTTGGGCTCCAACATCACTGCTGATGGTGATTGCAGCCATGAAATTAAAAGACGCTTACTCCTTGGAAGGAAGGTTATGGCCAACCTAGATAGCATATTTAAAAGCAGAGACATTACTTTGCCAACAAAAGTCCATCTAGTCAAGGCTATGGTTTTTCCAGTGGTCATGTATGGATGTGAGAGTTGGACGGTGAAGAAAGCTGAGCACTGCAGAATTGATGCTTTTGAACTGTGGTGTTGGAGAAGACTTGAGAGTCCCTTGGACTGCAAGGAGATCCAATCAATCCATCCTAAAGGAGATCAGTCCTGGGTGTTCATTGGAAGGACTGATGTTGAAGCTGAAACTCCAATACTTTGGCCACCTGATGCGAAGAGTTGACTCATTGGAAAAGACCCTCATGCTTGGAAGGATTGGGGGCAGGAGGAGAAGTGGATGACAGAGGATGAGATGGTTGGATGGCATCACTGACTCAATGGACATGGGTTTCGGTGGACTCAGGGAGTTGGTGATGGACAGGGAGGCCTGGCGTTCTGCAATTCATGGGATCACAAAGAGTAGGACATGACTGAGCAACTGAACTGAACTGAACTGAGATGTATAGAACAAAATGCAATTATTGGAGGACAATTACTCTGCAATATTGTGGACCAACTCAATTCATATTTTTATTTGGAAAAATAAATAAGTTAGACAATCCTTAATGTGTTTTCCAATTGTGAGAGTCTATATGTTATAGACATCACTTTGCTAGCAAAGGTCCTTATAGTGAAGGCTATGGTCTTTCCAGTATTCATGTGAATCTTGAGAATGCCTTGGACAGCAAGGAGATCAAACCTATCAAGCTTAAAGGAAATCAACCCTGAATACTCATTGGAAGGACTGATGCTGAAGCTCCAGTACTTTGGACACCTGATGCAAACAGCTGACTCATTGGAAAAGACCCTGATCCTGGGAAAGATTGAAGGCAGAAGGAGAAGAGGGTGACAGAGGGTGAGATGGTTGGATGGCATCACTGATACAGTGGAGGATGGCATTACTGATGCAATGGACATGAACTTAGGCAAACTCTGGAGGATGGCAAGGGACAGGGAAGCCTGGCATGCTTCAGTTCATGGGCTCACAAAGAGTCAAACACGACTTGGTGACTAAACAACAGCAGCAGTGTGTTATATGTAGTCTGTCCTTTTTATATAGAGGGCAGCAGTGTCCCATTGTTTGCTTTTTTTTTTCTTTTATGTGATAGAATTAAACTGATGTATTAAGCGTGCCTCTTTCAGCCACACTTGTGATCAGTCTCATCAATTTTGAAGACAGCTAACAAAATCAAGCAGTGTTAGGTTACAGCTGTAATGTAGAACAGAGATATCTACCCTTTAGAGAGTGAAACTCACTTTGTGATGAGAAAGATGCTCCAGCCAATGTAAACAAATATTTTTCAGAGGCAGAGGACCGATCTCTTCATTTCCTTGTTATGCCAGCGATGCCCAGCACAGCTACAGCTGGGCCACAGAAAACTTTTTTCCTGAAATGTATCATTTCCCTATTGAAATTCTTAACTTTCTAAGTGCTATTTCCACTTTTTTTAATTAAAATGTTTTCTTCCTGACCAAGCTCCCTTCTTGCCTAGCACTTGAAAAGTTGGTAAATTCTTAGTTTTCTTTATGACTCTACCACAAAAGCTGCATTCTTTGTGACAACTGCTGACTCTGTTGGCCCAGCTGTCTGCCCAGCTAAGGCTTTGGTTTTCCTGACTTCTGGGATCTGTCTCTATTTCAGCAAGCATGCAAGTCAGACATAACTGAGCGATTTCACTTTCACGTGGGTCATCAGTTTATATAAGTGCCAGATGACTTGTGTGGGTACTCAGTCGCTTTAAGTCGTGTCCTGATTCTTCTGTGATTCCCTCATGGACCCACGCATGTTCACTTTCAAACCAGCCTGCCAGTTTGCAGATATGGCCTCTGCTCAGACATGGGCATTCGATCCAAGCTAAGACTACTCGACTGGTTATGCCAGTTCCCATGGGAATCCTCCCCACCACAGGGTGCCAGAACTCTCATCTCCTACCTCATCCCTGCCAGGCTCCTCTGCCAGACAGATACTCGATGGTTACCATTCCCGGGAATCCTCCCCACCCAGGGACAGAACTCTCACTGCATTGCAGTTAACTGCTGAGCCACTGGGTAAGCCCACCAGATAATGTGAGGAAGTTACATTTTAAATTACTTTTTCACCAGGCTTTATTTTTTTGGCCCTAAGATAGTTTTTCACAGGTGAATCTTACTTTCTTACTCAAAATAGAAAAGTTTAATTATTACATCATATTCACAATTATAATATGCTGTCATTTTAAATTTAATTAGAAAAAGAAGGCAAGATACACAAAACTTGAGTGTACAGAGCTTTCCTTCCATAACTGAACAAGGGATAGAACGTAAGTCAGTTTTATTCCTCACCTGGGAAAACTGATATAACTTCCCCTATATCCACTCTTGTTATATGCAGTAGAATAAATAATAAGAAAGTGACTCTATTTGTAGAGGAGAATGGTTCAGAAAACCTTGAGTAGAAATTTCAGATAACATGGTAGTTACAAACTGAGTGACTTATTTGTCATGGAATCAATAAAGCTATATGTGAGAGGTGATGGCAGAAAACTATACAAAAAAAATGTATAATACAGCGATAAAAATATACCTGGAAATGTTATGAAACAAATTTGAAACCTATTTCATTGCTTGAATGGAGTCTGTGTTCAGAATGATAAGAGAGGACATTCTGTATTTTCTATCTCAATAATCTTTTGTAATTTAAACCACAAGAATATCATGGGATGCTGCCCAGCGGGGCTTAGACTGTGCACTCTGTGGGTACTAAAACAAGCCCTGGGCTTGGAATTAGTGAAGTAATTGATAAATATAAAGCTTCAGCATGACACATAATTTAATTTTCAAATGTTGAAACAGAAACTCGGCATCTCAGAGGTGCACTGCTATCTTAGCTAGCATTTCTTCTTGCATCACAGTGCAATTGAGATGTGATTCTTTTCTTTCAAATTAAATAACTTCCCAATGCTTTTTTCTGAAAGATGCTGTTTTCTGACAAAGTCACTTTGTGCATGGCCACTCTAGAAATGAGTATTGTGGTGGGATCTCAGATCCTCTAGACAGTTGATTTACTTCCCAATTTATTTAGAGCAATTGTTTTGTTTTTAACCCCTGGGGTGAAATTTAGATTTCTGCATGTGGAGAAGATTCAGCAAGCTTGTAATGAGTAAAGGCATTTGAAAATTATAACAAGTAAAAGAAGGACAAAGATTAATACTTCATGTTATAACTTTCCAAACTGACTCTTTAGTTTGTCAAATGTGAATAGGAAAACCTGTTTCTATATCTACATTGACTTTTTATGTTGTTTCAGGAATAAGAAATCTGACAGCATTCCCTACTCTCTATCAGGGAAGAAAATTAAAGGAAATTGCAAGCACTGTAATTACAAATGCCTAGTCTCAATATACATATGTGTGTACTCGCACACAATTCTCAAGCTACCCTGATCTTCAGAGTGAAATGATTTTTGAGAGTTGGAAAAACAGTCATAGCAGTCAAAATTAGTAGTTTGGAGAGAAAAAAGAACAAACATAACATTAAAAGAGATTGTTTTATTCCTTCTGCAGCATATTAGAAATGTTTTGCTAATTCAGTATATAATAGCACATCTGAATGTGTGTGTGTGTGTGTGTGTGTGTGTGTATTGTTGTTGCTGTTGCTCAGTGGCTAAGTCATGTCTGACTCTTTGCAACCCCATGTACTGAAGCATGCAAGGCTTCCCTGTCCTTCACCATCTCCCAATGAAGTTTGCTCAAACTCATGTCCATTAGAGTCAGTGATGCCATCCAACTGTTTCATCTTCTGTCTCTCCCCCTTCTCCCTTCATCTTTCCCATCATCAGAGTCTTTTCCAATGAGTTGGCTCTTTGCATCAGGTGGCCAGAGTTTTAGAACTTCAGCATCAGTCCTTCCAATGAATATTCAGGGTGATTTCCTTTAAGATTGACTGGTTTGATCTCCTTGCTCTCCAAGGGACTCTCAAGAGTTTTCTCCAGCACCATATTTCAGAAGCATCAAATCTTTGGTGCTCAGCCTTCCTTATGGGCCAACTCACACATCCATACGTGACTACTAGAACACCATAGCTTTGACTATTTGGACCTTTGTCAGCAAAGTAATGTTTCTGCTTTTTAATATGCTGTCTGGGTTTGTCATAGCTTTTCTTCCAAGAAGCAAGAATCTTTTATATAGACATGCATATGTAACATACATATATATGAGGTATGTATGTATCCTTGTAAATGACTTCATTATGTATTTGATCATTTTCAATGTGGTAATGAAATGTGGTATTATAAGTAAATTTTTCCTATGAAATTATTGACAATTCAGCAGGAAAACAAATGTCTATACTATGAGAAGGGAACAGTACATTACAGGTTATCACCATTAAAGATACTTAGCTGAAATAATGACTCTGACAATGAATATGTGAAAGATTAAAGTCAACTATGAGTATGTAGGGTTATTTCAGTAATACTAAGTATAACTCAGTATTAGTACCTATAAGGCAGGTGCAGAGAAAAAAAGAATGAGCCCAGCAGTCAGGCAAAGAAAAGGAAATTTATTAAAGGGAAACGAAAGGGTTACTGGACCCTGAGAAGAACCAACAACCCACCCTTCTGGTAGATCCCTCTTATACCCCATAGATGGGAAACCGGGTCCCCTGAAGGCAGGTGGTTAGCTTATCTTTGGCCTGCAACTGAAGTCTGGCAGTCATGTAGTCTTGAGAGAGCCCTCGAGGTGTCCCACAGTAGGGTGGTCCATAGTCTTAGAAGGGAAGTGCTAGCGGAGAAAACAGGATGTCCCTTGAGCAATGTGGTCAGTTTCATGGGTCACCGTGACTTCATCTTTTGTTTGAGAGGTCAGCACAATGAGTCATTTTAACAATAAGCTCCCTTTCAGACCCTATCATTACCTTTATTAATGCAGTTAATCACATCTCTAAGACAAAGATGAAAATTCATAACATCCCTTCCAAATTGGAAAGGGATTTGGTAAATCTCAGTATCTTTTTTGGTTTTTGTTTGTTTGTTTGATAAATAGTAAGACATTAATTTGAGAAGCCAATAGTTGGCTCTTTTCCATATGGGATCTCCTACTTCCCTATATGCTATTAGTTGTACATCCTAGTGGTTTAGCTCCTGAAAACTTCTCAAACCTGCATACCCCTCTGGTTCCACTGCTAATGTTTAGCTTTGCCTTGTATTATGTGTCACTTAGATATTACAATCACCTTCTAATTTTTCTTTCTGCTATTTTTCTGATTCCTTTTCTATGTTGCTGTCAGAGTGATCTTGCCAAAATGCAAATCTTATTTTATTTCCCTATTAAAAAAATTAATGGTTACTCAGCACCTGCTGAAGAAATTCCTAATTTCTGAACACAAAATACTGGACATGCCACGTTTGGGTATCTGGACAACCCCCTAACTTTTGCCTTCTGTCTTTGTCACATTATAGTGGAAGTCCCAACTGTACTGAAGTAAATTTGGGGGGCATCAGCTCTCAGAACTTGTGATATTTTTCAGATATCATCATTGTGGCTTAGGATGCTTTTCATACTCTATTCATCCTCAAAGAGACAAGATTTAAGACAAGCATCAACTCCTTTGGTGGCTTAGATGGTAAAGAATCCACCTGCAATGTGGGAGACCTGGGTTTGATCCCTGGGTCGAGACGATCCCCTGGAGAAGGGAATGGCAACCCACTCCAGTATTCTTGCCTGAAGAATTCCAAAGACAGAGAAACCTGGTTAACTACAGTCCATAGGGTTGAAAAGAGTTGGACATGACTGAGAGACTAACACTTTCACTTTCAACTCCTTTGAGAAATCTGTTCAGACCCCTCAGAAGTGAGAGAATTCTCTGTGATTTCACAGTATCCTCTTTTGGTCAATAATACAGCATTTCCATTATATGACAAATGGTGATTTACATCTCCTTGAGAGAGAGATTCTACTGCATTCAGTTTTGTATTAGTACCAACACTGTGTCTGGGAAATAATAGACACTGCTAAGTATATGTAGAAAAAAATTGACTAATATTTCTTCTAGAATCATATTTATCATAAGGCTCCATGGAATGGGAGCATAGTTAGGAATACAATAATCCACCCTTGGTGTCTACGGGATCCTCATGTGGAACGGAGGTCCAGCTGAATTACCAGTGTGTAAGGGACTTGAACATCCACAGATTTTGGTATCTGCATGAGTCCTAGGACAAGTCCCCCTTGGATAACAAGGGACAGTTGTGCTGTTCAGAGTTTCATACTTCAGATAAGTCTTCGTTCTTTTTTTTGCCTTTCCTTCCCTTCCTTTCTTTTTCTCTTCTTTAAAATAAATCGATTTGTTGAAATGAAACAACAGTAAAAACAGACCAGAAATGCTTCATCCATGCTTCCCATCCCCCAACACGTGTTCGCATCCTTTCCTTTTGAGGACTCTGTCCCATGGGTGTGGTGCAGAGGAAACCCCATGGGATGCTGCACAAATAGTGGGTTTATTTCACAGCTGAGGAGCTTTATGCATCCCAAATCTTTTATAAGCAAGCAGAACTCTCAACTCTTTGCCATGGTGAGAGACATCATATCTATCTTCCAAGAAAGAAGAAACAAAATCTTGAAATATAGTCACAGACAAAACCAGTAAGTGTCTCTGAACTCAAAATATGCAAGAACACAAACCCATAATAATGATCTCCCTGTACATAAATCACCCCTCCTATTTTCTATCCTTCATACATTATTAGCTGTGTAAACTTAAGAATAAGAGTACCTAAACCATAGTGTTATTGCAAAGAAGTTGCATTGAGTATTTATAATATATATATATGTATTATATTTGTAATACATATAAAGTTCCTGTAGTCGAACTTTCAAACAGTGCTCTTTAAACAATTAGTATTATTATGGTTATCATTTTCACTGTCACTGGTTCTTAGCTTCTCCTCTTGGTCTACTGTGGTAAAACCTTACAGTGATTCTGCCTTCAGGCTCTCACCTTTCCTGTTTACTCTTTTTTCTATTTCTGAAGCGTATTTCCTCAGTTATATATCAGTATTACTCATTCCATTATGTTATAAATTTTTAGTTCCAGGCTATGTGCAGAATTTAAGCTTCATTATAGAATATGAGTCCTTTCTAAAATGACTTGATGCTAACTCTAGACTTTTTTCTTCAATCTCTAGTATTTCTTTATTTTGTAAACCGGTATGCACATTTAGGACTCCACACCTTTGCTCCCATTGTTCCCTAAGCTTGAAATCCTTTAACTTTTTCATTATCTGTGGAAATCCTTGTAATAATGCAAAGGTCCAAACCAGTCACTGCTGCCTGAAAACTCCCTTCCAGGCATACGCTGAGGCTTATTCATTTTCAGTGTTCCTTTCATTGTAAAATCATTTCTAACTACATGATCCTCATACTCATAATCTATTCCCTTCTTTATAGTCCTCCACTTTCAATTTCTACTCATCTAGTTTGTCTCTACTTGCCAACATATTCCAGTAATTCTCTTTAAGCATATGGATGATGTAGCAGGCTCACTTTCTCATAGTCTTAGAAGCTAATTGGTAACTTTCTTTTGGACATTTGATTTGGACTCTTTCAATAGGGCAAAGGCTAACAGAGTTCTGCCAAGAGAACACACTGTTCATAGGAAACACCCTCTTCCAGCAACACAAGAGACGACTCAACCCATGGACATCAAAAGATAATCAATACCGATATCAGACTGATTATATTCTTTATAGCCAAAGATGGACAAGCTCTGTGTAGTTAGCAAAAACAAGACTGGGAGCTGACTGTGGCTCAGATCATGAACTCCTTATTGTCTAATTCAGACTTAAATTGAAGCAAGTAGGGAAAACCATTAGGCCCTTCAGGTATGACCTAAATAAAATCCCTTACAATTATACAGTGGAAGTGACAAATAGACTCAAGGACTTAGATCTCGTAGACAGAGTGCCTGAAGAACTATGAATGGAGGTTTGTAACATTGTGTAGGAGGCAGTGATTAAGACCATGCCCAAGAAAAAGAAATGCAAAAAGGCAAAAAGGTTGTCTGAGTAGGCCTTTCAAATAGCTGAGAAAAGAAGAGAAGTAAAAGGCAAAGTAGAAAAGGAAAGATATACCCATCTGAAAAAGCTGGCTTAAAACTCAGCATTCGAAAAACTGAGATCATGGCATCTGGTCCCATCACTTCATGGAAAATAGATAGGTAAGCAATGAAAAGAGTGACAGACTTTATTTTCTTGGGTTCCAAAATCACTGCAGATGATGACTGCAGCCATGAAATTAAAAATCACTTGCTCCTTGGAAGAAAAGCTATGACAAACCTAGACAGCATATTAAAAAGCAGAGACATTACTTTGCCAACAAAGGTCCATCTAGTCAAAGCTATGATTTGTCCAGTAGTCAAATATGGATATGAGAGTTGGACTAAAAAGAAAGCTGAGAGCTGAAGAATTGATGCTTTTGAACTGTGGTGTTGGAGAAGATTCTTGAGAGTAACTTGGACGGCAAGGCAATCAAAGCAGTCAATCCTAAAGGAAATCAATCCTGAATATTCATTAGAAGGACTGATACTGAAGCTGAAACTCCAATACTTTGGCCACCTGATGGGAAGAACTGACTCCTTGGAAAGCACCCTGATGCTGACAAGGATTGAAGGCAGGAGAAGGGGATGACAGAAGATGAGATGGTTGGATGGCATCACCGACTTAATGGACATGAGCTTGAGCAAGCTCTGAGAGTTGGTGATGGACAGGGAAGCTTGTCGTGCTGCAGTTCATGGGGTCTCAAAGAGTCGGAAATGACTGACTGGCTGAACTGAACTGAATCGATCCCCATCTGAATGAAGAGTTCTAAAGAAGAGCAAGGAAAGATAAGAAAGCTTTCCTAAGTGATCAGTGCAAAGAAATAGAGGAAAACAATAGAATGGGAAAGACTAGAGATTTCTTCAAGAAAATTAGAGATACCAAGGGAACATTTCATGCAAAGATGGGTAAAATAAAGGACAGAAATCGTACAGACCTAACAGAAGCAGACTATTTTTTTAAGAAGAGGTGGCAAGAATACACAGAAGAGCTACACAAAAAAGATCTTAATGACCCAGATAACCATGATGGTGTGATCACTCACCTAGAGCCAGACATCCCAGAGTGTGAGTCAAGTGGGCCTTAGGAAGCATCACTGAGAACAAAGCTAGTGGAGGTGATGGAATTCCAGTTGAACTATTTCAAATCCTAAAAGATGATGCTGTGAAAGTGATGCACTCAAAATGCCAGCAAATTTGGAAAACTCAGCAGTGGCCACAGGACTGGAAAAGGTCAGTTTTCATTCCAATCCCAAAGAAAGGCAATGTCAAAGAATGTCCAAACTACTGCACAATTGCACTCATCTCACACACTAGCAAAGTAATGCTCAAAATCCTCCAAGATGGCTTCAACAGTACATGAACTGAGAACTTCCAGAGGTTCAAGCTGTATTTAGAGAAAGAAGAGGGACATCAAATTTGCCAACATCCATTTATTCACTGAAAAAGCAAGAGAATTCCAGAAAAACATTGACTTCTGCTTCATTGACTATGTTAAAGCCTTTGACTGTGTGAATCACAACAAACTGTGGAAAATTCTTAAAGGTGGGAATACCAGACCATCTCACCTGCCTCCTGAGAAGCCTGTATGCATGTCAAGAAGCAACAGTTAGAACTATACTGAAATGTTGGACTAGTTCCAAACTGGGAAATGAGTATATAGAGGCTGTATATTATCACCCTGCTTATTTAACTTCTGTGCAGAGTACATCATGAGAAATGGTATGCTGAATGAAGCACAAGCTGGAATCATAACTGCTGGGAGAAATACCAATAACTTCAGATATGCAGATGACACCACCCTTATGTCAGAAAGCTAAGACAAACTAAAGAGCCTCTTGATGAAGGTGAAATAGGAGAGTGAAAAAGTTGGCTTAAAACTCAACATTCAAAAAACAAAGATCATGGCATCTGGTCCCATCACTTCATGGCAAATAGATGGGGAAACAATGGAAACAGTGACAGATTTTATTTTATTGGGCTCCAAAATCACTGAAGACTGTAGCCATGAAATTAAAAGATGCTTGCTCCTTGGAAGAAAAGCTATGACAAACCTAGATAATGTATTAAAAAGCAGAGACATTACTTTTCCAACAAAGATCCATACAGTCAAAGCTATTTTTTTTTCCCCAGTAGTCACGTATGGATAGGAGAGTTGAACTGTAAAGAAAACTGAGCACCAAAGAATTGATGCTTGTGAGCTGTGGTGTTGGAGAAGACTCTTGATAGTCCCTTTTACTTCAAGGAGATCAAACCAGTCAATTCTAAAGGGAAACAATCCTGAATATTCATTGGAAGGACTGATGCTGAAGCTGAAGCTCCAATATTTGACCACTAATGCAACAGCCGACTCATTAAAAAAGACTTCGATGCTGGGAAAGATTGAAGGCAGGAGGAGAATGGGACAACAGAGGACAAGATGGTTGGATGGCATCACTGACTCAATGGATATGAGTTTGAGCATACTCCAGGAGATGGTGAAGGACAGGGAAGCCTGGAGTGCTGCAGTCCATGACATTGCAGAGTTGGACATGACTGAGCAAATGAACAACAACAACAGAGCAACAAACTTTGCATACCTTCTTTTCCCTGAGCATTGCTGATTCTTGCATCTAGGATTATGACCCTGCAAATCTAGAAGGAAATCATCAATGCATCACAACCCTACCTTCCACTTTTTAAAATCGAACACACATTTTTGAATAAGTAATTCGTCATCTTGATGATCAGATGATAGGATAAGCATAAAAAAAGTAACTTAGTCAAGGCTACAAATACTAAAACAATGCTTTGATGAGCATAACCTTCTTAATGTAGCTTGTGTCAATTTAGCATGTATAGGAGGAGATTTATTGAATTAAATCATTTAATATACTATATTTAATTATACTTAAGTAAAAATGTAATAGAATTCATGAGAAAAAAAACTGAAGGAAAAATCTGGGTAATATTTTTAAAAAATGTATCCTATGTGCAGAACTGCACTTGTAATGGAAGTTAAATTATAGCTCTAGATTTATTTTATTTCTATTTTCAATCACAGAACCCTATGGTTTTTATGGGATGTGTTTAATCTCAGAGTGCAAGATTTCTTGAAACCCAGTATTTTATATTTCTTTCCATCTCTTATAAAAATCAAACCTTATCGAATGCATTCATTGAATAGCCTTTGCTATATTGAAAAAAATTTTTTTAAAAATTCAAAATCTGTCAACTTAGAAATGCTGCTGTTCATTAATACACAAATCTGAATCTGTAAAGGCAGTGATTGAAAGATTATCCTGTAAATTATCCTGTATATTAGAAAACAGTTGAAGCAAAATTCATGTCAATCAACAAAATGAAAATAACGTAAATGGTAACTAACATTAAGTTAGGGATTATTAAAAATCAGAGCTGAGATGCATAAGATCAAAGAGAAAATTTGCTCTAGAAAGAAAATAGGTAGAACATGAAAGAGTAAAAATAGTAAACGTGAGAATATTGAGGGTCACAGAGTATCTTTCTAAAATTTGCCTTATACATATTTAGTAAAATGAAGAGAAAATATAGTACATGCCCTTTGAATACACCAGATGGCATACATACCTGTCCTGTCCTGGGCCTTTGTAACCAGAGCGGTTGCCCTTGTTTCTTTGATGCTGTAATTGGGCTTCCCCTGGCTACCCTGCCCTTGGATTAGCTATGTTATTTTACTTCTCATGAAGCATGAGATGTCAAACGAGCTTCTAATGGCGCTAGAGGATCTCAGATTACAATAGCTTGTCTCAGGTCAATAGCTTGTCTCAAATGCCAGTGAACTCAAGGAGGTTCATTTATTTGAATGAACCAATAGTTAGTTATCCAGGGCCATCTCCTTTTCTAACCTCCTCTCTCTCAGATCCCACCAACTATTCCCATCCTTCAGCACAGTTTTTCACAAATGATCAAATGGGCCCACCTAAAGGAGCTGCTTGGAATAACTGGGATCACAGAGGAGATCTATTGAGGACCTGGCTCCCATATTCTATTCAAGGCAGTATTCACTTTAACAAGTCTGCTACTACTCCAGGCAAAGTTTTCTTTCTTTCCTCCCCAACGCCTTTCCTGTAATAATTAATTTCTTTTAAAATCCAGATAGCAGGCCCTAGAGTTTTCTTAGCCCTGTGAAGCCCAGGCAGGAAATAGGCACAATTGTTCTAGAAAAATGACATATTCAAATTTTGATGGGAAAGTAAACAGTGCTTCAATTTATAAACAAAATGTTAGACTTTTCCCCAGATTATTATTACTTTATTGATGTCTATTTGTAATAGCCTTATGTAAAATTTGCAGTAAGATAAACACAGAGTAAGAAAATTTAATATTTCTACCTTATTGCCATTGGATAGAGATAATTGACTGTATTTATAAATCAAAATAATCAGGTTTCAGAATAGCTGTGTAACTTAGCCAGGAAATATTACTCACTTAATGCAGGTCTTTAATGAAAACCCATTTATTCCTTTGTTTATTCTTATTTTTAGAACTTGATTATTGACATTTACTTGGGTATTTCTGATATTTTCCTGAGATTAATGCATGCCTATGAGAAGCTTTTCCTCTACTTAAGCTCTATTTACTCATTATATTATCTTTTAGAATCATTTTCATACTTGATTTTGAAAACTATCAATTTACTCTTATTGGAATATTATTTCTATATGCTACATCAAACTGCTGGTATGATTGAATTACTGTCCATGTAGTAACAGACTTTTACTAAATTGATGAAAGAATTGAATAAAGTAAAATAAACTAACCTTAACTCTATTC
Source organism: Okapia johnstoni (assembly GCA_024291935.2). Classification (NCBI taxonomy): domain Eukaryota; kingdom Metazoa; phylum Chordata; class Mammalia; order Artiodactyla; family Giraffidae; genus Okapia; species Okapia johnstoni. Next base: position 58,626,477 of record CM044322.1, read on the forward strand.
ATGAATCTTGATACAAACCATTCTTTATATTCTTTAGAGTGAAATTTAGACCGATTACTCAATAACTCTGTAGATAGATAGCTAGACAAATAGCCCTTCATGTATTGCTCCAGCATAAACTATCCTATGCCACTAATTACATGCTCAACTTAGAAACAAAAGATATAATGAGGAGGCAGCATCATTCTTGTCATTATGGAAGAAACTTTGACAATATTCTGTGTTTTCGTTACTGAAGTTTGATTTAGCAGTTTGGTAAAAATATTGAATTCTTTAGAAAATATATCAATATTTCAGATTTCAATGCGCCATCATTTTATTGCTTATCTGGATGGCTACATGATCTCCCCAAGAAAGAAGTCCTCTTTTTAACAGTATGCTTTTTTTATTGGAAGCCTTGATTTCAAATCATGGGTAGTGGTAAGGCAGAGTTCCTAAAAGTTATAGCTAACGCAGAACTTTTCTAAAAACAAGGTTCCGAGAGGAAATCAAACAAAAAAACTTGAAAGTTCTCTTTGCCATGGAATTATTTCAGGCAACTATTGTTAAGTGTCTACTATGTTAAGGGTTCCTTCGAAGAGAGAAGACATAGCCAATGATGGTATATTAAGCATGCCACGTACGAGTTCTGTACTTGACTCTAGGGTACAGAAAGAAGTAAACCAGATAATTTCTACAATCTCATGAAGCCTACAATGAAGAGGATGAGATGAGTCTTAAAGAATTAAAGTGTTGTTTACTGGTTATTGTGGTAAGCATGACATATTGTAAGAAGGTAACATATGGACCCCGCTCTAGGCAGCAGGTATTGAAGTCTTTACAGATGAATAAACAATTAACCTGAGTTGGAACTGAAGGAAGTAGAACTGACCAGACAAGGCAGTGACCAAATTAAGCAGTATTAAATTTAAAGTGATTTTTATAATATCAATGTTGGTGGGAATGTAAATTGATACAGCCAGTATGGAAGACGGTATGGAGATTCCTTAAAAAACGAGGAATAAAACCACCATTTGACCCAGCAGTCCCACTCCTAGGCATATAGCCTGAGGAAATCAAAATTGAAAGAGAAACATGTGTCCCATTGTTCATTGCAAAACTATGTACAATAGCCAGAACATGTAAGCAAACTAGATGTCCATCAACAGATGAATGGATAAAGAAGTTGTGTCGGGTATGTATCAATTACAATCAGCTACAATCACTACCATTACCATCCTGATTACAGGTTTCTCCAGGTGCTTAGTAATAGTAATGCAGTTCATAAGGAGACATACATACCATTACTTAGTAATAGTAATGCAGTTCATAAGGAGACATACATACATACATACCCGACACACACACACATACATACATATATATCAGTTCAGTTCAGATCAGTCACTCAGTGGTGTCTGACTCTGTGTGACACCATGAACCACAGCAAACCAGGCCTCCCTGTCCATCACCAACTCCCTGAGTCCACCCAAACCCATGTCCATCGAGTTGGTGATGCCATCCAACCATCTCATCCTCTGTCATCCCCTTCTCCTGCTGCCCACAATCTTTCCCAGCATCAGGGCCTTTTCCAATGAATCAGCTCTTTGCATGAGGTGGCCAAAGTATTGGAGTTTCAGCTTCAACATCAGCCTTTCCAATGAACACCCAGGACTGCTCTCCTTTAGGATGGACTGGTTGGATCTCCTTGCAGTCCAAGGGACTCTCAAGAGTCTTCTCCAACACTACAGTTCAAAAGCATCAATTCTTCGGTGCTCAGCTTTCTTTATAGTCCAACTCTTACATACATACACGACCATTGGAAAAACCATAGCCTTGACTAGACAGACCTTTGTTGGTAGAGTAATGTCTCTGCTTTTTAATATGCTGTCTAGGTTGGTCATAACCTTCCTTTCAAGGAGGAAGCGTCTTTTAATTTCATGGCTGCAATCACCATCTGCAGTAATCTTGAAGCCCAGAAAAATAAAGTCAGCCACTGTTTCCACTGTTTCCCCATCTATCTGGCAAAAGTGATGGGACAGGATGCCATGATCTTAGTTTCTGAATGTTGAGCTTTAAACCAACATTTTCACTCTCTTTCACTTTCATCAAGAGGCTCTTTAGTTCTTCTTCACTTTCTGCGATAAGGGTGGTGTCATCTGCATATCTGAGGTTATTGATATTTCTCCCGGCAATCTTGAATCTAGCTTGTGCTTCCTCCAGACCAACTTTCCTCATGATGTACTCTGCATATAAGTTAAATAAGCAGGGTGACAGTATACAGCCTTGAAGTACTCCTTTTCCTATTTGGAACCAGTCTGTTGTTCCATGTCCAGTTCTAACTGTTGCTTCCTGACCTGCATACAGGTTTCTCAAGAGGCAGGTCAGGCGGTCTGGTATTCCCATCTCTTTCCTATTTTTCCACAGTTTACTGCGGATCCACACAGTCAAAAGCTTTGGCATAGTCAGTAAAGCAGAAATAGATGTTTTTCTGGAACTCTCTTGCTTTTTCGATGATCCATCGGATGTTGGCAATTTGATCTCTGGTTCCTTTGCCTTTTATAAAACCAGCTCGAACATCTGGAAGTTCATGGTTCATGTATTGCGGAAGCCTGGCTTGGAGAATTTTGAGCATTACTTTACTCGCGTGTGAGATGAGTGCAATTGTACAGTAGTTTGAGCATTCTTTGGCATTGCCTTTCTTTGGGATTGGAATGAAAACTGACCTTTTTCAGTCCTGTGGCCACTGCTGAGTTTTCCAGATTTGCTGGCATATTGAGTGCAGAACTTTCACAGCATCATCTGTCAGGATTTGAAATAGTTCAGCTGGAATTCCATCACCTCCACTAGCTTTGTTTGTTGTTACGCTTCCTAAGGCCCACTTGACTTCCAATACCAGGATGTCTGACTCGGTGAGTGATCACACCATCATGATTATCTGGGTCATGACGATCTTTTTTGTATAGTTCTTCTGTGTATTCTTGCTACCTCTTCTTAATATCTTCTGCTTCTGTTAGGTTCCAACCATTTCTGTCCTTTATTGAGCCCATCTTTGCATGAAATTTTCCTTGGTATCTCTAATTTTCTGAAGAGATCTCTAGTGTTTTCCCATTCTGTTGTTTTCCTCTATTTCTTTGCATTGATCGCTGAGGAAGGCTTTCTTATCTCTCCTTGCTATTCTTTGGAACTCTGCATTCAAATGGGAATATCTTTCCTTTTTTCCTTTGCTTTTCGCTTCCTGTCTTTTCACAGCTATTTGTAAGGCCTCCTCAGACAGCCATTTTGCTTTTTCGCATTTCTTTTTCTTGGAGATGGTCTTGATTCCTGTCTCCTGTACAATGTCACGAACCTGCATCCATAGTTCATCATGTATTTTGTCTATCAGATCTAGTCCTTTAAATCTGCTTCTCACTTCTACTGTATAAGGGGTTTGATTTAGGTAATACCTGAATGGTCTGGTGGTTTTCTCCACTTTCTTCAATTTCAGTCTGAATTTGCCAATAAGCAGTTCATGATCTGAGCCACAGTCAGCTCCTGGTATTGTTTTTGCTGACTGTATAGAGCTTCTCCATCTTTGGCTGCAAAGAATATAATCAGTCTGATTTCAGTGATGACCATATGGTGATGTCCATGTGTAGAGCCTTCTCTTGTGTTGTTGGAAGAGGGTGTTTGCTATGACCAGTGCATTCTCTTGGCAGAACTCTATTAGCCTTTGCCCTGCTTCATTCTGTACTCCAAGGCCAAATTTGCCTGTTATTCCAGGTGTTTCTTGACTTCGTACTTTTGCATTCCAGTCCCCTATAATGAATAGGACATCTTTTTTGGGTGTTAGTTCTAGAAGGTCTTGTAGGTCTTCATAGAACTGCTCAACTTCAGCTTCTTTGGTGTTACTGGTCGGGGCATAAACTTGAATTACCGTGATATTGAATAGTTTGCCTTGTAAACGAACAGAGATCATTCTGTCATTTTTGAGATTGCATCCAAGTACTGCAGTTCGGACTGTTTTGTTGACTATGATGGCTATTCCATTTCTTCTAAGGGATTCCTGCCCACAGTAGTAGATATAATTGTCATCCGAGTTAAATTCACCCAATCCAGTCCATCTTAGTTCGCTGATTCCTAGAATGTTGATGTTCACTCTTGTCATCTCCTGTTTGACCACTTCCAACTTGCCCTGATTTATGGACCTAACATTCCAGGTTCCTATGCAATATTGCTCTTTATAACATCGAATCTTGCTTCTATCACCAGTCCCATTCACAACCAGGTGTTGTTTTTGCTTTGGCTCCATCCCTTCATTCTTTCTGGAGTTATTTCTCCACTGATCTCCATTAGCATATTGGGCACCTACTGACCTGGGGACTTCATCTTTCAGTGTCCTATCTTTTTGCCTTTTCATACTGTTCGAACAGTATGAACAGTATGAACACTATATATATATATATATATGTGTGTGTGTGTGTGTGTATGTATATACACACACACATATATATGCACACACACACACACATATATATACATATATACATACATACAATGGAATATCACTCAGCCACAAACAGGAAGGGATTTGAGTCAGTTCTAATGAGGTGGATGAACCTAGAACCTGTTATACATAGTGAAGTGAGTCAGAAAGAGGAAGTATAATATAGACTATGAGTATTTTAAAAGAAAGCTTTACAAAGTAGTTACCCCTAATCATTTGAAAATGTAGAATGATATGACTACATATGAACAAAGACAAGATGGCAAATCAATTAAGTGATGAACACTAGAATAATTGGGAAGGGAAGAACTTGAGCTAAAGGCTGATTAGTTTTGAAGTAGGTGAAAGAAGGGGAACAGTTTTCTCATTCCACTTGCTCAATAGCCCCCCAGTGTTTGTGTAGGACCTAGTATGTTCCAGCAACCGTGTTGAATGCTGGGATACAAAACAGACTAAGAATCAATTCCCTGCCTTGAGGATCTCTTAATAAAGGAAGGTATACTGATATATTTCAAAACATGTCAATACAGTATGAGTAACCTTGACAGAGATGGGGTCACTGCCCTGAGAAGAGAGTAAATAACTGTGCAAAGAAATTGGAGAATGATTTACAGTAGAGATCATGATAATAGTAACTAATTATTACTCTAAGTGCTAACTCAAAATTAACTCATTTCAACTTCATGTGAACATTTTTGGTAGAGATTACTAGTAGACTCCATCAGCAAGTGAGAAAACTGAAGCATGAAGAAGTAAAGGAACTTTTTTAAGGTTGTATTGTCAGTAAATGGTGAAGACCAGATTATAGGAAGTCTGACTCCAAAGTTCACATTTTTAACCACTACTCCTGGATAGTTAAAATCATCATTCTTGCACTGGGAATGAAACAGGAAACTACTGCATGTGTAAAAGCATATGACATCCACTACACTCTAGTGTGCTGTGAGCATCTTTGGGATAAACAGTTTCCAGGATCTGTTTCTCAGCTTTGTAGTCTTGGGAATTCAACATCACTTGTCCATACTAAGGTAATTTAATATAGGGGCTAACTAATGCTAATCAGTCATGCTAAAGTAATTGGTCTGGAGCAACCATTGAAGAACAGAGTTTGAAGACAGACACAACAGAATTTGCATCTTGACTCCACCTGATACTCACTGCTTGTTCTTGACCAAAATGTTTTCAAGTTTCAAAATCATACTAACCTACTGGATTCTTGTGATGTGTTTGTGTGTGTATATGGTGGGAAAGTGTTGCTACAGCACCTGGAGAAACCTGTAATCAGGATGGTAATGGTAGTGATTGTAGCTGATTGTAATTGCTACATACCCGACACAAGCATTCATCAGGATGTATTTCTTCTGGATAATGTAGATGGCACACTGCCACCATTGTCCTCTGTTTTTCCAGTTTCTGTGGGGCAGATACTGTTGTTAGGCTCCATTTCCAGATGGGAAAACTGAAGAATACAGAAGTGAAAACACTTACAACTCTTTCTTGATCAGTGTAACTCCCTTCTGAGTGACTCACTATTTCTCAAAATATGTAAATACATATATCTGGTTACAGTCTGCCAGAATTGGGATCATTTAAGTGACTCTGCTTTGAACCATCATAGGTTTGTTTGATAGTTCATTGTTCATGGTTACTGACTATATATGGAGTGGAATAGAAAGAGAGGAGTTGAGAATGTTACTAAGGTCTTTACTTTTTGGAAGGTGGTTCTATGGTGATGTTGGAAAACTAGAAAACATAGTGTGGTGAGTGATTTGGTAAGTTAAATTTTAGATACACTGACTTGTTAATTATAGCTAACCTAATTGTTCTTAGCTTTAGGCATCTGAATATATAAAATACATAACTGTCTTTTGCAAATATAACTGCAAAAAACATCCTAAATAGTAATGCAGTTCATAAGGAGACAAAATGAGATGTGTTCTACCTTCTCTTTCTCTTTCTAAATCTAAAACCTCTAATTCTGTTCCTTCAGTTCAGTTCAGTTCAGTCGCTCAGTCATGTCCGACTGTGTGACCCCATGGACTGCAGCATGCCAGGCCTCCCTGTCCATCACCAATCCCCAGAGTTTACCCAAACTCATGTCCATTGAGTTGGTTATGCCATCCAACCATCTCATCCTCTGTCATCCCCTTCTCCTCCCACCTTCAATCTTGCCCAGCATCAGGGTCTTTTCAAATGAGTCAGCTCTTTGCATCAGGTGGCCAAAGTATTGTAGTTTCAGCTTCAGCATCAATCCTTCCAAAGAATACTCAGGACTGATTTCCTTTAGGATGGACTGGTTGGATCTCCTTGCAGTCCAAGGGACTCTCAAGAGTCTTCTCCAACACCACAGTTCAAACACATCAATTCTTCAGTGCTCAGCTTTCTTCATAGTCCAACTCTTTTACCAGTATAATTTCTAATTGTAATACCTAACATCTCTGTAAAAATATCATTGTAGACACAAGTACTATTACATTAAGGTAGATTCTGGAGGTAAAATTCTGAGTTCAAATTGGTGAGATGAAACATCTTTTGGGTGTTCATTGACCATTTCCACTGGGTTTGTTTTCTTTATTGCTATTGTTTTCTTTTAGCTGAATTATCCTCTCACATCCTTTGCAATTCTACTGGTTTCATGTTTGGTTTTATTTTTCATGGTGGTTTGTAGAAGGTTTTTATATTAACATGAAATGTGTTCTTATATGTGAGAGTGAAAGTATTAGTCACTTAGTTGTGTCCTAATCTTTGCAGCCCCAAGGACTGTACGCCACCAGGCTACCCTGTCCATTGAATTCTCTAGGCAGGAATACTGGAGTGGGTAGCCATACCCTTTTCTAGGGGATCTTCCCAAACCAAGGATTGAATCAGGTCTCCTGCATTGGAGGAAAATTCTTTGCTGTCTGAACCACCACATTTGTCAATTATATTTTAGCCTTTAGTATCTTCATGATCCAAATTCTGCATTTGCTTATGCACATTTTCCTTTATTCTTTTGGATTTTGTTCCTTTCTTCAAAAGATTTTTCCTACTCACATTTTAGTAAAAGTAAAAGTGTTTTGTTAATTTAATGTGGCTTTGCTGACAATCCATATCTAATGTTTTTATATATGGTGAAGATAGGGATTAACCTTGCTTTTCCCTCTCAAACTGACAAACAGTTGATAAACATCATTTACTAATTATTTCATTACTTTTTCGTTGACTTGAAATTTCATATTTCTACTAAGCTTGCTTGATAGCCTGCTCTGTTTTTCTGTATCTTCTCTCTCTTCTCGGTTTGACCCTCTATTTTAGATTGACTTTTATTGTCATTGCCATGTCAATATCACCGTGTCTAATTCTTAGTAAAGAATTATTGTATACTTTTAAAACTAGCATGGAACAGTCTATTCTCCTTTTTGAAAAAGAGTATGGCCATTCTATTTCTCTTCCAATATAAAACTTTAGATTAACTTGGTTATATTTTAAAAATTCAGCTAGACTGATGTGGTTTCATTTAATGTATAGCTTAATTTGAGAAGGAATGGCATCGTCACTATATTGAGTATTTCAGTACATAAACACGGAGTACTTTTTTAGTGGCTGAAGATCTTCAGTTCTAGTGATTTATCAATGGTTGTTCAGCAGTTTTGAGTTTGGGGTGCATGAGAGGAGGTGAGCTCAAGTTCCTTTTACTCAGCCATCTTGGCCTTCTCTCCATAAATACAGAACATTTCTAAAATTGAAAACTAATTGTAGCATAAGACTTTCCATGTTTAAGATTGATCTTCAGCATTTCAAGTTTTTTTGTTATTTTTGCTAAGAACTTCCAATTCTTCTTTTGGATTTCAAGAGTTCATAATATCTGTATATTGGTCTTGAATTTGGTAATTTGCTAACTTCTCTTATTTCCTCTAGGTTTTTAATGGACTCTTTCAATTTTATTCCTTCACACTTAAAATGTGTATTTTTTTCCTTTTCTTTTGGAATGTTTAGAGTCTGTTAGGGATATTTAAAATTAATAATAATGATATGTACTCTTGTTTTCTTTCCTTTATGTTAATGAAAATATTCTATTACTCCATTAAGTTTGCTAAGTTTAAGGATTGATTTTATACAGAAAAAGAAATTTCCTTTTATTTATACTTTGATAAGAGTTATGTTTCTTTTCTAAAAAATAAGGAATGATATGTTTCCTTTAAGGTGACTACAACAATCCAAGTTGTCATATTAAATACCACTTGTAAATACATATTTATCAGTCAAGTGTGCTGAGCAGCAGACAAATCCATTAGTAAGCCTCATAAAATAAATCAATATTAAAGATGTGAAAGTGAATGTAAGCCTGAAGATAAACTAGATATCATGAAGGAAACAGAAATTCATTCTTCTTTGCTTCCATGACCATTGTGTGTACTACCTTTACAGTACTCACACTGTTTTATTGTAATTGCTTTGTCGTTAGGTTTTCACTTTTACTCTGAAACAGTTGGGATGATTCTTCACTCTATTTTTCCTTGGTATCTAGTACAATAATGGATAGAGTAGGTATTTAATAAATGCTTTTTGAATGCATGGAAAGAGAAGAAATAGCCAAAGTTGTCCAGGATAGTCAGGAGAAAATTCTGACGGAACGGTGGTATTATAAAGAATCGGCTGAAAATGAAAAATTTTCTCTTGGATTTAAAAATCAAAATTTTCATGACTTCAGCAAGATCAGTTTCAGTGAAATGATAAATATGGGAGCTAGAAGTGGTGAGATGAGAAATGAATGGGAGGAGACGAAGTTAGATAGAAGAGAGTACTATTTGGAAAAATTTGAGAGATAAGCAAGAAAGAAAATAAAAAGGTATTTAGCTTTTGAGAGAGGTTGTTTTAATGCAACTCATTTCAACAGTAAGAGTAGACTTGGGGTTATAGGGAAGGATTCTTGAAGGAATTTAAACTTAATGACATCTATCTTCCATTTGAAGTAAAGATAATTGAGTTTCACATAATGTATATGTTCTGATTTTTTTAAAAAGTCTCTAGTTGCACCTGAAATGGACCCATTAGCTTACTTTTCTCAATTTTAGAGAAAAAAGTTTTGCCACCTTATTTTAGAGTGGTCAGAGGAATATAGACAGAGTATAATAATTAATAAATACCTATATAAACTTGATTTCTTCAGAAGAGAAACCTAGAAGATAATGAAAAATCATTTTCCATTTACTGATGATAGCAGATTTCAGGGCTGGGTCATCCAAAACAATTTGCTACATCTGGAAAAGAACATTCAGTCTCCTTCTGCATAATGTTTGAAGTAAGCTTTTAGTACATGATGAAATGTGAGTCTGTACAAAAGTTTTTATTATTCAAAACTGCCTTCCTTGCAGAATGTGTCATCTGGATGTTGACATAAAGATTCAAAATTTGTATTTTATTTTCCTCACTTTGGGTTCAGCATAAACTGATGACAGAACAACCAGGGCAGCAGTTTTGTCACCAAAGAGCTGCAAAAAAACTGTTTAAATTGTACTTAGCCCCCTCCTTGATTGTATTTGAGAGTTGTAAAGAAGATGCTTTTCACTTAAAAATTTGATGCAATTAGCCAGCTTTGAGTTTGCTCGCATCAGCAAATCTTATATTTTTGTGATCTAAATGATTGCTGACACACACTCCCAGCTAAAAATGAAGAGCTTTATCTTACTGGATAAAAGGTACATATGATTGCCATTTCAGTTGGAGAGACTAGCTTATAAGCTTATAAGTTGCAGCAGCTCCTAGTTAATTATTAAGTTGGTTGTATGTCTCTGAGAAAGAGCTAGAAGCTTAAGATAATCAAATCAGAGAGGGAGACTAATGAAACAGTTTCCTTCAATCTTCCAGAAATGTTTTAATTCCCTGAAAATACGTATCATTGCCTTTGCTACACAGTGTGCCTGTGTAACACATAGTTTCACTCATTCAATTTTTAATCTAACAGGATAAATTTGCTCCCTTTGAGATAATTGTACTCCAACTTCTGGGTGTATCACTGTGGTTGTATAGCTTGTCTGTTCATGCAGGGGGCTGGGAGAAACAGAATCCACCCTGGGGTTGGGTGAATGTGGATATAACCCACTGCACATGTTCTTGATCTAGTTGCTTGTTTTTCTGAGCCTCAGTTTCCTCATCAGTACCACAGAAATACCCTGTGATATTGCTGAATTGAATCAAGTATGGAATTTAACTGCACCTGGTGATAAATAGTACTAACAATCCTAGGGTGTTTACTGCATTTCAAAGGGCTTTACTTTTCCAGTTCTTTGTGTGATGGGACCTCATGAGCAACTGAAGAGGTGAAACATGTAGAGGTCTCAGATTACCTTATCCTCTCAGTGTTATACTTTACTTCTTCATGCTTTGACTGTGTTTCTGAATTATTCTTTAAATTTTTTTTCATGTATATAAATTTCATGTTGTTGTTTTAGTCACTAAGTTGTACACCACTCTTTTGTGACCTCGTGGACTGTAGCCCACCATGCTCCTCTGTCCATGGGATTTCCCAGGCAAGAATGCTGGAGCAAGTCGCCATTCCCTTCTCCAAGGGATCTTCCCAACCCAGGGATTGAAGCTGCATCTTCTGCATTGGCAGGTGGATTCTGTACCTCTGAGCCACCAGGGAAGCCCAAATTACATGTTAGGGAAACTGCATAGTGTCTGAGAAGAAACACACTGTCCCTAATTTCATTCTAATGGATTAGTTTAATTATTGATGCATATAAACAGTGGATCATTTCTGATTTACAAGCTGAATGCATTCATTCATAGAATATGCTTTATTGTATGCTTGATATGTTACAGTCACTTGGGGAAAAGCAACCAGGAAACAAGGCAGTCATGATCTCTGCTCTCATGTAACTTGCATTCTAATGGGAATACACATAAGTGTTCTTAAGCAAACAATTACAGATAATTGCAATATATGAGTAGGAGACTGGAAGAAAGAGGAATAGGAAACATTAAAATGATTGTAAAGAAGCAGATAGTCCAAAAACGATTATATAAAACAAACTATTTTTCTCCATAGTGCTTTTAACAGTTAATTTACCTTCCCACCAACAGTGTAGGAGGGTTCCCTTTTCTCCACACCCTCCCCAGCATTTATTATTTATAGACTTTTTTGATGATGGGCATTCTGACCAGTATGAGGTAATACCTCATTGTGATTGTGATTTCCATTTCTCTAATATTAATAATTAGCTATGTTGAGCTTTTTTTCATTTGCCTGTTGGCCATCTGTATGTCTTCTTTAGAAAGGTGTCTATTTAAGTTTTTGTCCATTTTTTGCCAAGGAGGAGGAAATGTCAACCCAGTCCAGTATCCTTGCCTGGAGAATCCCATGGAAAGAGGAACCTAGTGGAGTGCAGTCCATGGGGTCACAGAGAGTTGGACACAACTGAAGTGACTTAGCATGCACGCCCATTTTTTGTTGTGTTTTTTTTATAAATATGTATATTGAATTGTGTGGGCTGTTTGTGTCACTTGGATATTAACCCCTCGTTGGTCTTATTTGCACATATTTTCTCCCATCCTGTAGGTTGTGTTTTAATTTTGTTTTTGGTTTTGTTTGCTGCACAAAAGCTTGCAAGTTTGATTAGACCCCTTTGTTTATTTTTGCTTGTATTTATTTTGCCTTGGGAGACTGATTTAAGAAAATATTGCTACAATAAATGTCAGTGAATGTCTTGCCTGTGTTCTAGGAGTTTTATGGTGTTATGCCGTACATTTAGATTTTTTAACTGTTTTATTTTTGTATATAGTGTGAGGCAATGTTGAAATTTTACTGATTTATATGTAGGTGTCCAATTTTTCCAGAAACTTTTGCTGAAGAGGTTCTCTTCCATTGTATGTTCTTTACTCCTTTGTCATAGATTAATTGACCATAGTTGTGTGGGCTTGTTTCTTGGCTCTGTATTCTGTTCCATTTATTTTTGTGTCTGTTTTTGTGCCAGTGCCACTCTATTTTATTTACTGTAGCTTTGTAGTATTGTCTGAAGTCTGGGAGGGTTTTGCCTCCTGCTTTGTAATTTTTTCTTAAAATTGCCTTGGCAATTCTAGGTCTTTTGTGGTGCCAGATAAATGTTAGCATTATTTGTTCTAGTTCTGTGAAACATGTCGTGGGAATTTTGATATGGACAGCATTAAGTATACAGAATGCTTTGGGTAGTATTGTCATTTTAACAATGTTAATTTTTTCAATCCAAAAGTATGGATATCTTTTCATTTCTTTGAATCTTCTTGTTCAATTTCCTTTATTAGTATTTTATATTTTTAGCATATGGATCTTTCACTTTCTTGGTTAAGTTTATTCCTATAGTTTATTTGTTGACATAATTTTAAACAAGACTTTTTTTACCTTTTCTTTTTGATATTTCAACAGTAGTGTAAAGAATTGTTAACAGATTTCTGCATATTAATCTTTTATCTTGCTACCTTGCTTTACTTTACTTGAATTCCTTTACTAGTTCAAATATTTTTTGTGTAGAGTCTAGGGTTCCCTCTATATAAGTATGATGTGATTTGCAAACAGTGACAGTTTTACTTCTTACCTTCTAATTTGCTAGTTTTTTTTTTAATTTATTAAATGTAGGGTTTCAACTATATAAAATATTTGACAGTGACTTCCATCAGTCACTCAGAAAATTCAGTTTAAAAATGTTTCTTGATCAACAAATGGTGCTGAAACAACTAGACAAACACCCCCCCACCCCAAGATCTAGACCAGAAATTATACACTTCACAATATTAAGTCACAATAAGTAACATACCTAAATGTAAAATGCAAAAATATAAAACTCCTAGAACATAGCATAGGAGAAAATCAAGATGACTTTGGGTATGGCGATGACTTTTTATACAAGACACCAAAGACATAATCCATGGAAGAATTATTGATAGGCTAGACTTCATAAAACTTAAAACAGTTCTGTTCTGTGAAAGACAATGTCAAGAGAATGATGACAGGACGCAGACTGAGAAAAAAATTTTTCTAAAGACGTAGCTGATAAAGGACTGTCATCTGAAACATACAAATAATGCTTAAAACTCAACAGTACAAAAACAAACAATCTAATGGAAAAAAATGGGCCAAAGACACATTAATAGCTGACTCACAAAAATGTACACAGATGGTAAACATGAGAAGATGCTCCACATCATATATCATTAGGGAAATGCAAATTAGAACAGTAATTAGATACACATCTTTAGAATGGCCAAAACCCAGAATAGTGGCAATGCCAAATGCTGGTACGGAGCTCGAGCAACAGGAACTTTCATTCATTGCTGGTGATTTTGTAAAATGGTATAAACACTTTAGAAGACAGTATACTTGGGAAATGGAACATCCCCTTAACATATGATCCAGCAACCATACTCCTTGGTATTTCACCAAAAGAGGTGAAAACTTATGTTCACATAAAAACTTGAACACAGATGTTTATAGCAGCTTTACTCAATAGTTTCCAGTGCTTGGAAGCAACAAAAATGCCCTTTAGTAGGTGAATAGATTAATAAAGCTTGCTACATCCAGCCTAATTACTATTTAGTGTGAAAAAGAAATGAACTAGCAAACCATGAAAAGACATTGAGGAAACTTAAATGCATATTACAAAGTGAAGCTAATTTGAAAAGTTTGCATACCATATGATTCCAAATTTATGACATTCTGGAAAAGACAAAACTATGGAGCCAGTAAAAAGATCAAGTGTTGCCAGGGGGTTGGCGATGGGGAAGGTGATGAATAGGTGAAGCACATAAAATATTTAGGGCAGTGAAACTTCTCTGTATGATACTATAATGGTGGATATATGTCATTAGATCTTTATTCCCAACACACAGAATGTTCGACACCAAGAGTAAGCTATAATGTAAACTATGAACCTTAGGCAATTATAATATATCAATGGAGATTCATTGATTGTCACAAGTGTACCACTCTGGTGGGGGATATTGATAATGGGGGAGGCTAGACATGTGAGAGGTGAGGCAATATGTTAATCTTTATACTTTCCTCTCAGTTTTCTTGTGAGCCTAAAACAGCTCTTAAAAATACTCATTATTTTTAAAAAAATCTTCCTTGAGAATAACTAATAGTATAAAAATCTCCCTCTTTATAGCCAGTTACACTGAAACACATCATTAGGCTTAGCATAACAAATACAGATTGTTGACTTTTTCTCATATGCCATATGAGGTGCATATGGTCAAAGCTATGGTTTTTCTAGTAGTTATCTATTTCTACTTTATTGACTATGCCAAAGCCTTTGACTATGTGGATCACAATAAACTATGGAAAATTCTGAAAGAGATGGGAATACCAGACCATCTGACCTGTTTCTTGAGAAACCTGTATGCAGGTCAGGAAGCAACAGTTAAAACTGGACATGGAACAAAAGACTGGTTCCAAACAGGAAAAGGAGTACGTCAAGGCTGTATATTGTCACCCTGCTTATTTAGCTTCTATGCAGAATACATTATGAGAAATGCTGGGCTGGAAGAAACACAAGCTGGAATCAAGATTGCTGGGAGAAATATCAATAACCTCAGATATGCAGATGACACCACCCTTATGGCAGAAAGTGAAGAAGAACTAAAGAGCCTCTTGATGAAAGTGAAAGAGGAGAGTGGAAAAGTTGACTTAAAGCTCAACGTTCAGAAAACTAAGGTCATGGCATCTGGTCCCATCACTTCATGGGAAATAGATGGGGACACAGTGGAAACAGTGTCAGACTTTAATTTTCTGGGCTCCAACATCACTGCTGATGGTGATTGCAGCCATGAAATTAAAAGATGCTTCCTCCTTGGAAGGAAGGTTATGGCCAACCTAGACAGCATATTTAAAAGCAGAGACATTACTTTGCCAACAAAAGTCCGTCTAGTCAAGGCTATGGTTTTTCCAGTAGTCATGTATGGATGTGAGAGTTGGACGGTGAAGAAAGCTGAGCACTGCAGAATTGATGCTTTTGAACTGTGGTGTTGGAGAAGACTCTTGAGAGTCCCTTGGACTGCAAGGAGATCCAATCAATCCATCCTAAAGGAGATCAATCCTGGATGTTCATTGGAAGGACTGATGTTGAAGCTGAAACTCCAATATTTTGGCCACCTCATGAGAAGAGTTGACTCATTGGAAAAGACCCTAATGCTGGGTAGGATTGGGGGAAGGAGGAGAAGGGGATGACAGAGGATGAGATGTTTTGATGGCATCACTGACTCAATGGACATAGGTTTGGGTAGACTCTGGGAGTTGGTGATGGACAGAGAGGCCTGGCGTGCTGCAATTCATGGGGTCACAAAGAGTCGGACACGACTGAGTGACTGAACTGAACTGATGTATAGATGTGAGAGTTGGACTGTATAGTCAAAGGTATGTGATGTATGGATGTGAGAGTTGGACCATAAAGAAGGCTGAGCACTGAAGAATTGATGCTTTTGGACTGTGGCATTGGAAAAGACTCTTAAGAGTTCCTTGGACTGCAAAGAGATCAAACCAGTCAATCCTAAAGGAAATTAATCCTGAATATTCATTGGAAGAAACGTTGATAAAGCTGAAACTCCAATACTTTGGCCACCTGATATGAAGAGCCTAGTTGTTATAAAATACCCTGATGCTGGAAAGATTCAAGGCAGGAGGAAAAGGGACAACAGTGGATGAGATGGTTGGTGGCATCACCGACTCAGTGGACATGCGTTTGAACAAACTCCGGAAGCTGGTAAAGGACAAGGAAGCCTGGCATGCTGCAGTCCATGGGGTTGCAGAGTCAGACACGACTGAGCAACTCAACAATAGCAACATATGAGGTGCTGGCCACTTCAAAGGTTATCTCCTACTCTTTATAACAACCTTGTGAGTTCAGTATCAAGCTCTCCCTTTCACATATGAAGAAACTGAGGCTCAGAAAAGTAACATGTGTAAGATGAAGCATCTTATAAATGGAGGAGTTGGGAATCAGTCTCAAACTTGTCTTGCTCTGAAGTCCATGCTCTGCTGACTACCCCACATTTGCCTTCCAGTTTAAGAGAAAGTAATGTTCTGAAGAGGAGAGAAGAGGGCTTGGTCAGAATAGGCAGTAGGTTTAACTAGCATGGTTTGCCCTACACACTTGGGATTCAAATATACTCAGGTCTCTCTCTTTTTTTCTCCCTCCAAATAATCACTTAAGCATCCACTTTTTATATTTATAGAGGCCTCATAAGTCTGAGAGTGGCTCCTCTAACATGTGTTGTTATGATAGGATTCTAGGACATGGATCTGACTTCCAGGTTTCAGTGGAAAGACTACTCAACTCTGATGAATCTATGAAGCTCTTTTCCATACTGCTCCCAGAGCTGCTTTTGAAAAGTTGTCTTATGGAGGCCGCAGATAGTATTGGTTCCTTGATATTCCATCTCTTGTTCTGGTCCCTTGGTTCTTTAAGGGAGGATAATTCTGTGCTGTTAGGGATGGGAAGAAAGAAGAGACATAGGATGCCTGTATGTGGGGGGAAAAAAGATTGTCTCTTTCTTTCAATCTTTCTGAAAGATAAAGAAATTCTTTCTCAGAAGCCTCCCAGTAGACACCTTTACATTTCAGTGGTCAGAACTGCATCCTATAGCAAACCTAAATCAATCATTGGAAGTGGAGGTGAGATCTTCAATAATTGGCTGAGGTCAGCCAGAACACTAGTGTTGGACCTATAATTGGGGCCAGTCTACCCTTTATGTAGGACTTCCCTGTAGCTCAGATGGTAAAGAATCTGCCTGCAATGCAGGAGACCCAGGTTCGATCCCTGTGTTGACAGGATCCTCTGAAGAAGGGAATGGTAACCCACTCTAGTATTCTTGCCTGGAGAGACCCATGGACAGAGGACCCTGGCAGGCTACAATCCGTGAGATCACAAAGAGTCGGACACAACTGAGCAACTAGCACTGCTACTACTACTACCCTGTATGTGGTCATGCAGAAAATGACAGAACCTGGATGAAATAGGGATTTTCTTAGTAAGAAGAAAGTTGAGGAAATAGTTTGGATAGTTAAATAAAAGTATCTGCTACCAACATTAGTGGTGATCTGTTTAGATTGAAGGAAGAAACAAGAGGGCCACAGAGTGAACTGTATAGTTTTTCTGAAATGTCATCCAAGTAGAAATTTTTCTGCTTCTTATTTTCAATCCATTTTAATATTTAATTAGCAGAGTGAAAGTCACTCAGTCGTGTCTGACTCTGCGAGCCCATGGACTATACAGTCCATGGGATTCTCCAGGCCAGAATAATGGAGTGATTAGCCTTTCCCTTCTCCAAGGGATCTTCCCAACCCAGGGACTGAACCCACGACTCCCGACTTGCAGGCAGATTCTTTACCAGCTGAGCCACCAGGGAAGCCCTAATTAGCAGCAGCAGCAGCAGCAGTTTGTTTTGGAGAAAGCATATGTCAAGTTTGAAAGTTCTACTCTGCCGCAATATAAGGTGTATTACTTCTATTATTTTTTATCTTTTTTTTATTAAGACATAATAGTTTTTATTATGAGAGTAACTACTTTTATATTATTATAACAAAACCTCTGGAGCAATTGAATATGGATGGTCTAAAGAAATTTCAAAACACAGACTGTCTTGGCTACAAAATTTGGTCTTATCTGTATTTGATATCCTTCTTCCAGTAAGATGCCTCAGAATAACAGAAAAGAAAAACCATTGACTAATCATTTAATATTAAAAGTGTCACTTGAAAATGAGTAAAATGTTTGTGAATAAGTCATTCATTATTCTGACAAATGTTTATAATTCAGTCTCACAGCCTAGAAATTATTTAACTCAGATTTCTTATTTGGAAAATTACATTTATTGTTAATTAGTAAAAAAAAAAAAACAAAACTTAATTTTCTCACTAGTAAGATCAGAAAATTCTAGGTTTAAGTATACATTGCTTATTTTTAAATTTATTCCATATTTCTACCCTTGTATAACAGACATATGTATCACTGTGTAAGTGCATCATTAAGACTAACTAGACATTTTTAGGATAAAGGCTCGTTTAATTTAAGAATAATATAAATACAGAACATGAAGATTAGCCCCAAAGGCATAATTGAGAATACTGATTTTATCAGCTCATTTATTCTTCTTCTTTCTATCCTCCTTCATCACTGGAATTAAATGAACATTAAAATTTAACATAATATAATGCTCACTTACCATATTTGTGATTTTTGAGCTCATAAAATGTGCTTTAAAATATTTTGAGTAAGCTAATGATGAAGATGTACAAATGTAAAAGTAAACATTTTTAAATAATGGAAAGATACACAGTAGGCTCCTGTGTGGCTCAGTTTTCAAACTTTTTATGATCCTTTAGTTTAATTAATATCCAGATTATTGGATGGGACAGAGGAAGCCAGCCACATATATACCCGAAAATAAAGTTGCTGTTATACTTAGTTTCTCATTGGCAGTCTCTCTGATCAACAGGGTAGCTTTCTCTTGTTTCCTACCACCGTTCAGATTGACAACTCACTGTGATTTTTCTCAAAGAATTTTATGGTAATTACGTTATTCAAGGCCCTACTGTATTATCTAAAGCCTCATATTGATTGATTGATTTGTTTATTCATTGGAACCATTTTGGGCACTATAATTATTACCATTTTCTCGGCCTCAGTACTCCTAGAAACAAATGCACAGCATACAAATAATAAGCAGAAATCCAAGTAGGATAGAAGAACATTTATTTTCTAAAAGTGTCTCTGTTTTTGTACTTTTACATGTGCAAGATTTAGAAATAGCCCCAGGGAACTGAGGGTTGAAAAGATAAAAGTATATGGCATTACCTATATAATGTAGTCCTCTGTTAATCATCTTCATTCTTATAAAACATTTTCTGTTGAATTTATTGATGAATTGTGGTAAATAATATTTTTTTTTAAATCTTAATTTTCACGCCTTATCATCCTTATTTCTCTTTTTAAGTCTTCATTAGAGGATTATAGCCTTCAAATAATCCTACTGGTATGCAACCTTCCATGTGAATCAAAATGGTATATAGTAGAACATTAAACAATTAAAGTCCACTGCTCCTTTCCATCATTGATTTTCTTTGCTCATTATTGTAAAATGTATTAATTTAAAAAAACCACAATTATCTACATGTTGCTAGCCCACAGCTGTTAATATTAGCATTTAGATCCAGGGAACATTCATTGAGTACTTAATCTACACGTGCTGCTCAAACTGTAATGAGTGGGTCTCCTGGGGGTTAGAGTGCAGATTCTGATTCAGTTCCTCTGGCACTGAGCTGTTCAGACTGCATTTCTAAACAGTTTCAATGTGATACTGATGTTACTGGCCTTCGGGGCTACAATTGGAGTAGGAAGTCTATATGATTCTATTCAAGGCTTTGTATTAGGTGCTTTCATGTGTATGTCATTTTATTCATTTAACAGAATATGTAATAGATGACTGTCATTAAGCACTGCTCTGTTCTGTCTTGGGAATATAGCAGTGAGTGAAACAGTTAATTTGTTCTCACAGAGCTTTCCTTTAGGAAGGTAAAGGGTAGACAATAAATAAATAAATGTGTTATATTTGATGATGGGTAAGTTGTTGTCCAGTTGCTCAGTCATGTCCAACTCTTTGTGACCCCATGGACTGCAGCACACACAGGGACAGCACTCCCTGTCCTTCACTATCTCCCAGAGTTTGCTCAAACATGTCCATTGAGTCGATGATGCCATCCAAAAATCTCATCCTCTGTCACCCCCTTCTCCTCCTGCCCTCAGTCTATAGAGATAAATATATCATTGCATAGGGATAAATCACCAAATTAGGAGCTGTGCAGGAGTAGGGTATTGCAATTTTAAGTAGGATGGCCAAAGAAGGCTTTGAAGAAGGCAACATTTAAGAAATTACCTGGTGGTAACACCAGCCATAAAGACAGGTGAAGAAGAATATAGGCAGAAAGACACAAAAGTTTGGAAGACATCTGTTCAGTTCAGTCTCTCGGTTGTGTCCGACTCTTTGTGACCCCATGGACTGCAGCACATCAGGCCTCCCTGTCCATCACCAACTCCCAGAGCTTGCTCAAACTAATGTCCATTGAGTCAGTGATGCCTTCCAACTATCTCATCTTCTGTCATCCCCTTCTCCTCCTGCCCTCAATCTTTCCCAGCATGAGGGTCTTTTCCAATGAGTCAGTTCTTTGCATCAGGTGGCCAAAGTATTGGAGTTTCAGCCTCAACATCAGTCCTTCCAATGAATATTTAGGACTTATTTCCTTTAGGATGGACTGATTGGATCTCCTTGCTGTCCAAGGGACTCTCAAGAGTCTTCAATACCACAGTTCAAAAGCATCAGTTCTTCAGTGCTCAGCTTTCTTTATAGTCCAACTCTCACATCCATACATGACCACTGGAAAAACCATAGCTTTGACTATATGGACCTTTGTTGGCCAAGTAATTTCTCTGCTTTTTAGTGTGCTATCTAGGTTGGTCATAACTTTTCTTCCAAGGAGTAAGCATCTTTTAATTTGATGGCTGCAGTCACCATTCAGTGATTTTGGAGCCCCCAAAATGAAGTCTGTCACTGTTTTCTTTGTTTCCCCATCTATTTGCCATGAAGTGATGGGACAGGATGCCATGATCTTAGTTTTCTGAATGTTGAGCTTTAGAGCAGCTTTTTCACTCTCCTCTTTCATTTTCTTCAAGAGGCTCTTTAGTTCTTCTTCACTTTCTGCCATAAGGGTGGTGTCATCTGCATATCTGAGGTTATTGATATGTCTCCCAGCAATCTTGAATCCAGCTTGTGCTTCCTCCAGCCCAGCATTTCTCATGATGTACTATGCATATAAGTTAAATAAGCAGGGTGACCATATACAGCCTTGACGTACTCCTTTCCCTATTTGGAACCAGTCTGTTGTTCCATGTCCAGTTCTAACTGTTGCTTCTTGACTTGCATACATGTTTCTCAAGAGGCAGGTCAGGTGGTCTGGTATTCCCATCTCTTTCAGAATCTTCCATAGTTTATTGTGATCCACACAGTCTAAGGCTTTGGCATAATCAATAAAGCAGAAGTAGATGTTTTTCAGGAACTCTCTTGCTTTTTCGATGATCCAGCAGATGTCGGCAATTTGATCTCTGGTTCCTCTGCCTTTTCTAAACCCAGTTAGAACATCTGGAAGTTCACTGTTCATGTGCTGTTGAAACCTGGCTTGGGGAATTTTGAGCATTACTTTGCTAGCATGTGAGATGAGTGTAATTGTGCAGTAGTTTGAGCATTCTTTGACTTTGCAATTCTTTGGGACATATTTCAAGATAAAAAACATTCTTTTTATATTCATTATCATATAGGCTATAGCTATATTATAAATTAAATATTTGTCATGTAAAACTCAGATGCCCAGTAGAATTGTGTAACTTTTGCATTTGAAAAGAAGAAAAATAAGTACCCATATATGGCAAACTCTGGTGCTGTTTGACAGAAGTTGTCAAAGGTAGATTTAAAAAACAAACAAACAAACCCAGAGCACATGTGTGGATGCTCAGTCATGTCTGATTCCTTGCAACCCCCTGAATTACAGCCTGCCTAGCTCTTTTGTCCATGGGATTTCCCAGACAAGAATACTGAAGTGGGTTGCCATTTCCTTATCCGGGAGATCTTCCCTAACCAGGATCATCTTCTGTGTCTCTTTCATTGGAAGGTGGTTTCTTTACCACTGAGCCACCTGGGAAGCCCCGAAACAAAGTACTGTGTTGTTATTAGTCCCAGCTTCCTCACATCAGAGTTCCAGGAAGTCTTTCCTACTGCCTGATCCTGGGATGAGTATTAACAACAACACAAGGGTGAGACATGTCTTGGGTCTTTTAGCCATAGAATCCCAAGTATGCACATAAATAAAACATGTATACGATAACTCATGTTTGCCTCCAGTAACATGGAGAATGTGCCCTCCTCATTGTGTTTGAGTCAAGTATGTACCAACTCATTCTTGAAAGTATCTGGACAGTCAAAATATACTGTCCATTCAAGACCTTGGCCTTCTGTTCCACTATCAAAGCCTAGACGTTGGATGACCAGTTTCCAACATGGTTGACTTCCTGCTGCCATTTCTGATCTAAGGCACTAAGTTCTGATAAGAGTGGCAGATGACCAGGTTCTCTTCCCATTGATATGCCCTCAAGTTGTCTCTACTGCTTTAGCCACCTCCAGGTCCATATTTAATTCTGACGTCCCCATGTTCCCTCTCAGTCTATCCAGCCCTGGCGGATTCAACTGTGAAGTGATTCGAATTTCTTAACTATCTATTAAAAAGAAAAAGACTCCAGGAGAAAAGGCACTTGCTCAAGGGAACACGGAGGATAAATTTAAATTGTGATTTACTGACTCAAAGTCCAGCATTCTATATACATCACTGCTTAAACCATGTCTAATTTCTAGTGACATTATAAAGTCTAAATCTTCCTTTCCCAGGTATAGACTTGCTAGTTCTGCAGACTTGTGTTCTAATCTCTTCTGCAGTTCCTCATATATGCAATGATAACTCTCTGTTGTACTAAGCTCACTGCTTTGCAGGAAATAGACTGAAATAAGGAGGTTAATATAGAATCCACATTTTAAAGTGAAGCAGAAATAATTATAGTCTGAACAGTCGGTGCTATTATATGGCAATCCAATAATGTAGTAGTGAAAGTGTTAGTCACTCAGTCATGTCCGACTCTGTGCAGCCCCATGGACAGTATCCTGCCAGGCTCCTTTGTTCTTGGGATTCTCCAGGCAAGAATACTGGAGTGGGTTGCCATTTCCTTCTCCAGGGGGTCTTCCTGACCTAGGAATCAGACCTGGGTCTCCTGCATTCTAGACTGATTCTTTACAATCTGGGCCACCAGGGAAACCCAATATTGTCCTACTATTATAAATTTTTAAAGATTTGGTTATCAAACATATTCAGCAATGTATTTCATATCCCAGGCACTTTTCTATAAAATTTATTTACAAACACCACTTGATAAATGACTTCAAAAGCATATTTATCAGGATAAATTAGCATATCAAAGACCTACAATCACTGTTAATAATGAAAAGTGTCTTTAAAAAAAAAACTGAAAACATGTAAAACACTCTAGGAGAAAAATAGGTCAAGGAGCAGCATTCGTGGGGAAGAGAATTTGAGACTATACTAAAAGGGAGTGGTCAATATAAAAATATAATATTGAACATATCAAGGATCTTTGGAAAATTCACAAATTTGATACAGAAAGAATATTAACAGATTTTTACCTACGGGAATTTTATAGTCTGATATAACAAGTCCTTATTTTGTTTTACATTGAAATTTTTCTCTCTTTGTGTATTTAAGATGCATCTGAGGGGAGAGAAGCAATATTTAATACACTGGAGATATGTGTAGGATATGAGATTAGTAAAACAAGGCCTCCTCTATTTAACGCTATGGCAGTTAAACACAGTGTCAATAGTCTAGGTAAATAGAAGACAGTCGATTGGCTGTCCTGCCTTTCTCATTACTGGTAAGATAGTGTGTCAACACCCTAATGGCCTTAAAGGATTTGTTTCTTTCTAGAGTGCAAATTACAATTCTAAATAGAGATGAAGCAATTCGCTTCCCAGTGAGGAAGGAATTTGAATCAGACAATAAAATAACAGATAACAGAAGTGTGTTCTAAATATGAAGTTTTATTTTACCAGAGTAAATTGTTGACAACATTCAAAGGGCCTTAGGCAATCAGACTTGATTTGGAAAAGTAATATAAATCATAGGAACAAAGACATAAACAATAAAAAAAAAAAACAATGAAGTATTTCATTCATTTTAAGCAGGATTGGTAAGGGATATTATTTAATTTCAGTATGAGCACATGTATGCATTCTGACTTTTGACACTTTGATGGAGGAGAGTATTAAAATATTATAGAAACTAAAATTCATTATGAAAAAAATTTTTTTCAACCTGGGTAATGAATGTAAAAGCACATTTTTTCTTTCAATTCCCAGTGATAAATTTAAATGATGGATGATCACACAGTGATGTCATCCAAGCCCAATCTGTAAATATCATCTAGAATATGGAAGATTTCCATTTTTATCTGTTCTTCCTAGGTCTCTTTCTTCCTCTCCTGAAATCCAGACTCAGATATTATGTTGCCTACTTTATTATTAATTTTATATTGCCTACTTTAAAATGTCCGTTGAATACCTGATACAAATCTTAAATTTAAAACAGAATTTCTGGTCATCTCTCCCCAAAACCTGTCCCTCTCACAGTCTTCCCCATATCAGCAGATGGCAACTCCATTCCTCCACTGCTGAGTCCTAAGCCTTGGAGTCATCTTGATTTTTCTCTTTGTTCATATCTACAGAACTTGACCACCTTTCAACATCTCTATTGCTACTACCATGTTCTGAATCCCATCACTTTTCAATTAGAACAGCTCCTAATAGATTCCTCTTGATCTCTTTCCATCTTACCACTCATCTCCCAACACCGTCTCTTCTTAATACAGTATCCGTGGTGATTCTTTCATGACCTAACTCAGACCATAACAGTCATCTGCTCAAAACCTCCAATCTCTCTCTAAACATACACACTCAAACAGTAAAGGCAAAGGCTATTCAATGGCATATACAAGGCCCCAGGTGGTCTTCCTTCTTTGTTATTTTCCTGACCTCATCTCCTACTATCTACTCTTTTGCATACTCCTCTCAAGCTATCCTGGCTTCTTTACCTTTTTCTTAAAAAGTAAAGAAAGTTCTACCACAAGACATGTGCAGTTGATGTTCCCATTTTGGGGGATGCTCTCCCACAGATAACCTCATGACTAGTTCTCCAACTTTCCTTAAACTTTGCTCAGGTATCATCTAATCAATGACATGTATAATGACCACTCTATTTAAAATTCATTTTATGTGCCTGGAGCATCATTAACAAATCAAAAAAGAACAAAAACAAAACAAAACACCAAGGAACAATGACATTTAAAGATTTAGTATATAGATGATGTAATAATAAATAAAACAAATATTGTTTAAAATATGATATTATGGGAATAAAAAGAACATTCAGCATTCAGGACAAAGCTTAAAAATATTGTCCATAATAATAACCTGCATTGAACCATAGGTCCTCCAGTTCTGTTCTTGCCCCACCCAAGACTGCTGTTACCCAGCTTCCAGATTTATCATTCCCTTGATTTCTTTTATATAATTATTGTCACATTTATACATGTTATAGTTTTTTTAGTTGCATTTAACTTTATACCAAGACAACATAGTACATGTAATTTTGGATGTATCTTATCACATAATGTTATATTGGTAAAATATTATCTGATACTATAGTTTACTTATACTACAGTTTAGTTGTTCAGTAATGTTTAATTTTGTTTATATTCTACAGTTAACATCTATTCTCCTGATGTCTATTCAAGGTAATGAATATTTGAGCTGTTTCACTCTTTTTTTATTATGAATATTACCATTCTTGTTTCCTTTTATAGATTCTCTCTTATAAAGTTCTAACACTTTGTAATCTATTCTTAATCTGCAAGTTCTAAAATTAGTTTGAAATATGATGCATGGAGCAATGTTAAGGTTGTTCCCAAAGATCTCTCACCCTCTGTATTGGGCACCTGACTTTCAGAAGGCTGCCTGACTCCAGAGGGCTCATTACAAAAGGGGTCTCCATGCAGCTGGCAGAGAGTTTCTCATAATGGTAGCCCTACACTCTCAAACCTTCTTAGAGCCCCAACCTTCACTCCCAGACTCTGCCCTACCACTCAACCACATCCTTCTTTGAAGTGTAACTTTCTAAGACTTTGCTTTGGGACTCAAGGTAGCAGAGATAGGAAAGAAATTTTTGCTCCCTCTGGACTGGGTGGGAAGAAGCAGGTTCATAGCACTGAGAACAGATTCTAGACTTTTCTATCTGGAAATTGGAAGCCATGTATTTCTACTAAAGTTATATATAGCATGTTCTAACTGTCTTTTAGTTACTAAATACTGTTAGCACTATAAATCAGCTATATTATTTCTTGGAAAAATGAATTCTGGATCCAAAATAACCTATTTACAAGTGCCCTTTTGGAACATAACCTGTTTACAAGTTAGGGACTCTCAGTAATGCATTCCGGAGTTAACTGCAAATAGTTTTTCATTATCTGTTGCTATGGATCATCTGCTTCATTGCTCTTCTTCATTAGCACAGATAATAGAGACCTAACTGAATTACCGCTTTCAAGCATATCCATTTCTTTTGTTCTGTATTACACAAGTTTCCTTGGGTCCTTAGCATCACTTCCAGCTGGATGTTTTGTTCTGATTTTGAATATAAAACTCATTCTTAATGAGTTTATGGAGGTCAATAACTAATGACCTCCATAAAATGCCAGTATACAGACAAGCTGAGTAAGTTATGCCTCCTTTATAAACCAACATTTGCTAAGAGTCAACTCAGAGTAAATGCAGTGTCAAGAACAGTAGGATACATAGGACAAGAGCATGTTTTCTGTAGTTTATCAAATATTTATTGAAAACCTGTCATGTATAGGACAACCTCTAAGTATTAGGAATATATACCTATGAAGCAATAGACTTAGTTCCTAATGAGCTTCCATTCAAGAGGGGGGGATGACAAACATTTTTAGAGTAATGTGTGAAGAGTAGTATATGAAACTGACCAAGTGATAATGAGCTCATGTAAAGCAGGGGAGGGATTCCTTTTGGCCTTATGATCAGAGATACCATTTTTGAGAAGTGATATTTGAAATGAGATCTGAATCATGAGATGGAGTCAATCATGTGAAGAGAGGGATAAAAGTGCTCGCAACAGAGAAGATCAAATGTGACATCCTTGAGTTTGAAACAGGTTTCATGTGCTCCAGGGACAAAAAGTTCCACCAGGGCCCAAATTATAGGAATTTCATTAAAAAAAAAAAAAGAGACACTGTAACAGTTGATAAAGTCAATACTGTGCTATTAACAAAGAAATCTGAATGTGAAAATGATGATGTGATGGACAAGATGTCAGCCTTAGATAACAGCAAATGATGTGTGTATGTAGAGGAACATACTATGTTGATGGGGAAGTTCATCTCAGACTTAAAGATAGCACATATTTATCCTTAATAACACATAATATTTCTTTTTTTCTAATAAATTTATTTATTTTAGCTGGGGGCTAATTACTTTACAATATTGTAGTGGTTTTTGCCATACATTGACATGAATCAGCCATGGGTTTACATGTGTTCCCCATCCTGAACCCCCCTCCCACCTCCCTCCCCATCCCATCCCTCTGGGTCATCCCATTGCCCCAGCCCTGAGCATTTGTCTCATGCATCGAACCTGGAATGGTGTTCTGTTTCACATATGGTAATATACATGTTTCAATGCTATTCTCTCAGAACGTCCCACCCTCACCTTCTCCCTCAGAGTCCATACAACTGTTCTATGCATCTGTGTCTCTTATTCTGTCTCACATATAGGGTTATTGTTACCATCTTTCAAATTCCATATATATGCATTAGTATACTGTATTGGTGTTTTTCTTTCTGGCTTACTTCACTCTGTATAATGGGCTCCAGTTTTATCCATCTCAATGGAACTGATTCAAATGTATTCTTTTTAATGGCTGAGTAATATTCCATTGTGTATATGTACCACAGCTTCCTTATCCATTCGTCTGCTGATGGACATCTGGGTTGCTTCCATGTCCTGGCTATTGTAAACAGTGCTGCGATGAACATTGGGGTACACACGTCTCTTTCAATTCTGGTTTCCTCAGTGTGTATGCCCAGCAGTGGGATTGTTGGGTCATATGGCAGTTCTAGTCCCAGTTTTTTAAGGAATCTCCACACTGTTCTCCATAGTGGCTGTACTAGTTTGCATTCCCACCAACAGTGTAAGAGGGTTCCCTTTTCTCCACACCCTCTCCAGCATTTATTGCTTGTAGACTTTTGGATAGCAGCCATTCTGACTGGTGTGAAATGGTACCATTTCACATAATATTTCTATTCCCAAGATAATAATAGCTGACATTTACTGATATTGCATGACAAGTGCTTTTCAAAGCACGTGAGATGTAGCTTACTTAATCTTTATGTTTCCCTATGAGAAGATCCTGAGAAAGTATATCTTAATATATGAGGGAAGTTTTGCACAGATAGACCATGGAATTTGTCCAAGGTCAGACAGAAAGTTCTCGATGGCTCTGGGGTCCAAATCCACACAGTCTGATTCACTACTGTTGTCAAGAATCTAGAACTTGAGTTGCGATCCATCGCAAAACTGGCACTATTTTATGTTTGTTTGCATCTTCATGTAAACACCTTTTTACAATGTGACTTGGACCTTACGTCCATGTAGAAGCGGAGTCTATTTCTCCACCCTAGGAATCTGACTTTGACCATGGGACTGACTTTGGTCAATGGGATGTTACCATACTTGAGCCAGGAAGAGGCTGAAATAGTGCTTACATACATTGGCAATTACCCTCACTTACTGCACTTGAGCACCCTATGGCCACTGCATGTGAAGAAGGGGAGTTGTCTACTAGCTGATGAGTAGGAGATGCCCACTTGGTTGCATTATCCCCGCTGATAGCCATGCCACCACCAGGCATACAAGTGAGACTTTTCTAGTTGACAACAGATGTCAGAGTGGGCCCAGCCAAAACCATGTGGAGCATACTTGTTCTGTCTTAGTTGAGCTGAACCCAGATTGCTGAACCATGGAATTGTAAGCAAATAAATAGTTGTCATATCAAAGCACTAAGACTTGGAATAGTTTGTTACACAGAAAAAATTAGCTCTTGTACAGACCACAGTAAAATGATGGCTTCAGGGTATTTGAAGACATTTAACAGACATTCGGTTCTCCTTTGTGTGTGAAGATGCTTTTATTCTGTCTTCAAAAAAAAAATAGAGGGAGCTGATCAAAGTGTGCTGTGTTCATGACTGTTTGCAGGGCCAATAACAGTCTTAACAAGTTGTTATGTCTCAAAGACCATGACATTTGATAAAGCATACAGTTAGTAGAGTTATACTTCTAGCCAACCTCATCTGCTATAATTTCTGGTATTTAGCTTCAAAGTATAATCAAGTACTTTGCCACCTGATGCAAACAGCCTACTCATTGAACAAGACCCTGGTACTGGGAAAGATTGAAAGCAAAATGAGAAGAGGGCGATAGAGGATGAGATGGTTATATAGCATCCCTGACTCAATGGACATGAATTTGAGCAAACTCCAGGAGAGAGTGGAGGACTGAGGAACTTGGTGGGCTACAGTCCATGGGGTGGCAAAGAGTCAGACATTACTTAGTGAGTAAACAACAACAACAGTAATCAAATAGCACCACAAGAATATTGATGATGAATAGTACAATTGGTGTCAACGTTAAACCTTGGATGATTTATCAATGCTGCTTTAGAATACTTTACATGTTAAAATTCATCATGGACATCTTTTGACCAAAGAAAATATGATATTGATGTCTAAGAAAAGATAGTAGCCCATAACAATATGTCAGCTACCTCTGAAAGAAAATAAGAAGTATCTAGTATGTTGTTAGAGCATGAAGTAAGCAAGGTCTTTTCAGTAGGTCTAACAGACCCAAGCAGTACATTCCCCAGAAGATTAGCTTATCTGTTCAAACCTACCAACCTGTTTGGCCTGCCAGGTTTATACCAACATTCAACTCACAGATTTAAGAATACAGTGTTAATATTGATGAAAACTGATATTATCAAAAATTTCTTGTTCATCTCATTATTAGAATAAGATGACTACATAAATTATTTGAAAGATTTCCCATATTTTGTTTTTGAGGAGACAAAATAAGATTTCATACATATGGTTTTAGGCAGCATACCATTGAACTCTGAAACCATCTGCCCTGAAAAATTGCTTTTCATTGTTTTTGTCAGTCTCAAGGTACCCTGAGACCAACAGATCCACAAGTAATTCATGGGGTAATGATAGCCTCTATCTCTGTAGGCCAAATCTTATAAAACCTGTATCAGACATGGGAAATGATGATGGTCCAGCTAACATTTTCTTTTCATACTACATTCCTAAGGACTCTTTGGAGTCACAAGGGGAAAGAAATATTTTTGTTTGTTCACAACATTTTTTTGGAAAAATTATAGTTGGTTTACAATGATGTGTTGGTTTCGGGTGTACAACAAAAGTAATTCAGTTATATTGGGTTGGCCAAAAAGTTCACTCAGGTTTTTTTCTATAAGATTTTACAGCAAAACAAAATTTTTGTCCAACCCAATACATATTTAATTGTTCACAAAATTTTAAATGCAATAATTTAAAAAACTAAAAGTACCAAAACAGTTTTACAACAGATTTTCTTCAAATTTTTTGATGTGCTTGTCTTTATAACCATCCCTTTCCCACCTTCTAACACTAATTTATTGATAAGGAGGCTGACGTTACACAGAGAACACTATATTTTTGAATGAGAGAGGACAATAACTTGTATTTCCAATATCTCTAAAATAGATGTAATTTTCAAATCCCAACTTCATGAAGAGAGAGATCAAGTGTATAGAAGTTCTGGGCTTGCATCATTTAAAAAGCTTCATTTTTATATGTTTTATACATTAAGGTTTTGTATAACTATTTTCCACTAAAAAAAATAAAGGTGACACCTTCATTCTAAGCTACAATACTGGGTAAACTGACTATATTACTATTTATTGTTTTTATGAATAATAATTGGGAACATGTTAATATAGATGAGGGCTTCTCAGATGGCTGAGTGGTAAAGAATCCACCTGCCAATGCAGGAGACAAATGAGATATGGGTTTGATCCCTGGGTAGGGAAGATCCTCTGGAGAAGGAAATGGCAACCCACTCCAGTATTCTTGTCTGGGAAATCCCATGGATGTGGAGCCTGGTGGGCTCCACATCCATGGGGTTGCAAAGAGTCAGGTACAACTGAGCAACTGAGCACAATATTGCAGGTGAAGTAGATACATAAGAAAAAAAGTGAATAATCAGCATGTTTAAAGTAAATCAGACTGAAATAAATCCCAGTATGGTAGAATTACTCTTAACAGTCCTTGTATTTTACCTGGTGTGTCAAATAAATAATATATTTGCTTATAGAAGGTGTATATTGACTTCATTGCTTGCCTGATATTTTAGGGAAAAATTGACACTGATTGCACAATTCAAAAGCCTCTTAAAAGAAACTGAAAATAGAGTAAAAGACCTAAATTTCAGTTTTGATTGCTATTCAAACATAAACATTTTCCATCAACAGCTAATTTTCTAAGTGAGTATATAGCATCTCTGCCTTATTTTGCTACTTTATTCTCACTACAGTAAAATAATTATATATACATGCAATAAAGATTTGAAATATGAGGATCTCATATTTGTGTTACTCTGCAAAATTTCAAGATAGTTAATGACCATTTCCTCTTCAGAGGCCCTCCATTTATTTTCCATTTCTAGCCCTGGTATTGCCTGCCAAAATTCGATTGACTGGTTAGCATTACATCTCTCTTGACCTCCTACAGCCCAGAGGTCAGCCATCTAGGCACCATGGTCTGGCCACATAAGCAGAATGCCAGCTCTGTAGCTGCTAATGGTGTAATGCTATCAACATCCAGGCAATTCCTCTTTCTTCTCAGCCACCCCTTGTGTACACTATGTTGTGTCAATCAGATGTATATGTTTTCACAAGAGGCCAATCAGACAGAAACCATTTACCATATATGACGATGCCATATGTGACTCTATCCTTTTTGCCATTTCTTTCTTGGAAAATGAATACACCAGAGGCATTTTACCCACACTTTTGCTTCACATGCAAGAATAGCCATTTCTAGGCTATCCACCATCTTAACCATCACCAGAGCTGTGAGATTCTTGATGAGGTGCTAACAGATTGTCAACAAAGTTCCAACTGGTCTTATTCTACCACTCAGGAGTCACACTGTTCTTAGCTTCATCTTAATGAGGTGTCAGGTTTTAGCAACCAATCTGCATCCACTTTCAACGTAAAATTTTAAGGAGATGATAAAATAAGGAAGTAAACCCCTCTGATTC
Source organism: Okapia johnstoni (assembly GCA_024291935.2). Classification (NCBI taxonomy): domain Eukaryota; kingdom Metazoa; phylum Chordata; class Mammalia; order Artiodactyla; family Giraffidae; genus Okapia; species Okapia johnstoni. Next base: position 58,658,995 of record CM044322.1, read on the forward strand.
TTAGTTTCTGAAATCTCAACTCTGATGATCATTTAGTGTTACTGAATCTTGAGTTGGAGATGTACTTAGCATATTGTCTTTTCTGAGACCTGTATAAATTAGACTTGAAGTAAGAAGAGGAAGAATGTTGGTACAATGTGTTGTTATGGTGATCTGACCAAAGAATGCATGAATCCTCTGGTGCTAATGCCCCAACCTCTCCAAATTTATTAAGGGAGCTATAGCAAATAAGGAATAAGGGGTTGGTATATTATTAACTGTGACTTTTGCTAAGAATCTTTCAAAGTTCTGGTTGAACAACATAATTTTGATTCCTTATCTAAGTGGTGATAATATATAATCTTAAATCCTGTTCTTAGAAGCTTGCCATTATTTAGCTGAATAAATAGGCAGACATTTAAAGTGATAAGCACACCAGGACACACAGAGAGAGAGACTCTGTATAACATAACACACACACACTTTTAATGCACAGAGACCACTTACATAAGTGGCTTAGAATTTGAATATGTATCCAATGTGTAAAGTACTCTACTGTCTTTTGAAGAAGCAAGAATAAAGGTTGCAGAATTTCAACCATATTTTCTTAGCATTAAGAGTAGAATAAGAGCGGCACATGATTCTATTCATTTTCTTCTTCTAAACCATATGATTGCAAAGGATTTGAAATGACTTGTTATCCATTTACTTTGTTTATCTCTGATCAGTTTTGTTGTTGTTGTTTTCCTCCTGGCTGTGTTGGATCTTTGTTGCTGCACAAACTTTCTTTAGTTGTGGTGAGTGGGGGCTACTCTTAGTGATGGTGAGCAGGCTTCTCATTGCAGTGGCTTCTCTTGCTGCCGAGCATGGGCTCTAGGGCACGTGGGCTTCAATAGCTGCAGCACCTAGGCCCAGTAGTTGTGGTTTTCAGGCTCTAGTTGTGGTGCACCGACTTAGTTGCTCCAAAGCATGTGGGATCTTCCTGGATCAGGGATTGAACCCATTTCTCCTGCATTGGCAGGCGGACCGTTGTCTATTCTTATTTTACCAGCCATCTAGTATTTTTTCAGATTACATTATTACTGCTATTACTAGTTATACACAAGTTACCAAGTTCTGTATTGTGGACTTTATAAAATGCAGTTTTCAGTAGCTGCAGAGTAGGCGCCAAGATACGGCCACTATGGCCCTTTTCTGTATTCAAATCAAGTGCATTTCTCTTTCAATCTTCTCTATTGTAATCTTCCTTTGCAACTTCTCTAATATCTATTGAATATTACCAATGTTTTTCTATCATTCTAAATCTATATGGAGTTTAACTTTCTTGTTGGTAATTTTTATCTTGTAGCTCAAATATGAACAAGTAACAAACTCTGTTCTGATTTATGTAAGAAATATCAAGACATTTTTCTGAGGAGATTGAAACATTGTGCTATATGGCATATTTCCATGTTTATTGACAGCTCAGAAATAAATAATATTTTTATTTTATTTAGACATTGCTTTTTCTTAATAAACTATAAAAATCCCTTTTGTCCTTGCCAATAAATAATTAAATCTTTCATCAAGCTTCCTCTCACTTCAAACTACACAGATGAAAACCCTGCTCTATAAATCCCAGTTATTGAAGTATCTTAATAGCAAAATCAATGTTTTAAAAAAAAAATACATCTATCCAGCATCTCTTTAATAACAACTGAATAGCAAAACCTACAGGGAAATATTTTACCTATTCTCCACAGGATGTACTGAATCAGAGTATTTTCATTAAATCTAATATGAAATGACAGAAAGTAGAGAAAAGGAGAATGCCACTTGTTTATGTTACTTATTTTTGCCACATATCAGATATCGATAAAGCAATTTTAGGAGATGTATTCATGATATAATACAGTGAAATTGACTTTTCTTCTTCATAGCCACATGTGCATTTTTATATATGCAGCAATATTCTTTCTGAATAGCTACCTGCAGTTAATTTTAAGTTCCCATTGATCTTCGGTGGCCTAGACAAGTTAAAGTGATGATAAAGCAGACAGACTGAATTATCAGCATACCAAATAGGATGTGAAAACTTGGTCATGCACACTTTTTCAGAGATGTATTCATCTCTGATAATGTATAGTGGCAGACACCAAATTTAAAAATATATTGCATGTTTTTCAAGTCAGAACAGATCACAGTGTGAAAAAATACCGTTGTTTTCCTTCTTTGGTGAGATGGAACCACATAAACATTTAATTAAAATAACAACAATCAGGGAAGCCATGAAAAACAGCTCCAATCATCCTCTATATTTAAGTGTCACCAATAAGAATGATTAGATCTCAAATAAAATTGTCTAAACATTAAACTTATGTATACACTACTAAAAACATTTTTCAAGGCTCACCACACTGAGTGGACGTGTAGAGGAAAATATTCTTATGTATAATTCAATGTGAATTCAAGGTAGTAAATTGTACAGAGAATTTCTGAAAGAGATTTAGTCAAGGAAGCAGATGAATCAAACTGAGTCATGTTAGACAGGATAAATATTATGGTTCTTCTTCTGCCATAGAAAATAGGAAAATTATAGAGCTCCATTTCTAGTGCTTTTTGAAAATTGGCAGCTACTTTTAGGTAGAAAAGACTTGGAAGTATTTCACATTTTTCTTTAAAGGTTTTGAAATGGGTTTTTGTCAAGAAATACCTTCTGTGATCATTCTAACTAAATACTAACTAGAATCAATCTTAGGCCTCAATCCCATATCTTTCCTAGGCGTGGACTGGTTTATAGAGCTCTTATTGACAAACAGTAAAGTGCCAATTTATGACTCTCTACGGCTAAATGGAAATAAAAATAAGAAAAGCCACTGTATGAGGAAAAGCAATTTTAAAGTGAAAGGATAGTCCAAGTGAAAAGAAAGAAAACCACTGAATTGTGGTGAGTCAGCAACATGCTCAAAATGAGAAGAGAAAAAGTAATTTAAGCAAAGAATAGCAAGATTCTCAACACCTGTTTCACAGTTAGAAGGTCAAATAAAGAATGTTAAGCATTTCCTTTTTGAAAGCTTAAAGTGTTTCCCACAATCCTTTTTTATTATTTATATCTTACTATTACATGGGATTTTGGCAGTGTTGTTTCTTGTCAGTATCTTCTCTTTCCTTAAGAACTGTCATGTCACTCTTCCAAGGATGTACTAGAGCCAGATTCTGTAACAGCTCTCCTGTCTTGACTTCAGAAATCACACTTAAACTTGGTATTCAGTGAATATCAAGTTGATAGTTTGAAATCAATCATACAGAAAACATTTATACCATTAAAACACTGCACATACTTCAAATGAAGTTTTCCCTTTTCCCAGAAAGCCGATTGTCAATCATTTGTCTAGATACCACTGCCCTATTGAAGGCTAGAGAAGCATAATGCTTAGAAGAAATTCAACTTTTAGATTTTTTTAATCTTTTAATTGAAGTATAGTTGATTTATAATTTTCAAGCTGGTTTTAGAAAAGGGAGAGGAACCAGAGATCAAATTGCCAACATCCTCTGGATCATCAAAAAAGCAGGAGAGTTCCAGAAAAACATCTATTTCTGCTTTATTGACTATCCCAAAGCCTTAGACTATGTGGATCACAATAAACTGGAAAATTCTGAAAGAGATGGGAATACCAGACCATCTGACCTGTCTCTTGAGAAACCTGTATGCAAGTCAGGAAGCAACAGTTAGAACTGGACATGGAACAACAGACTGGTTACAAATAGGAAAAGGAGTACGTCAAGGCTGTATATTGTCACCCTGCTTATTTAACTTATATGCATAGTACATCATGAGAAATGCTGGGCTGGAGGAAGCACAAGCTGGATTCAAGATTGCTGGGAGACATATCAATAACCTCAGATATGCAGATGACACCACCCTTATGGCAGAAAGTGAAGAAGAACTAAAGAGCCTCTTGATGAAAGTGAAAGAGGAGAGTGGAAAAGTAGGCTTAAAGCTCAACGTTCAGAAAACTAAGATCATGGCATCCGGTCCCATCACTTCATGGGAAATAGATGGGGAAACAGTGGAAACAGTGTCAGACTTTATTTTTTTAGGCTCCGAAATCACTGCTGATGGTGATTGCAGCCACGAAATTAAAAGACACTTACTCCTTGGAAGGAAGGTTATGACCAACCTAGATAGCATATTAAAAAGCAGAGACATTACTTTGCCAACAAAGGTCCAGCTAGTCAAGGCTATGGTTTTTCCAGTGGTCATGTATGGATGTGAGAGTTGGACAGTGAAGAAAGCTGAGTGCCGAAGAATTGATGCTTTTGAACTGTGGTGTTGGAGAAGACTCTTGAGAGTCCCTTGGACTGCAAGGAGATCCAACCAGTCCAGCCTAAAGGAGATCAGTCCTGGGTGTTCATTGGAAGGACTGATGTTGAAGCTGAAACTCCAATACTTTGGCCACCTCACGCAAAGAGTTGACTCATTGGAAAAGACCCTAATGCTGGGAAGGATTAGGGGCAGGAGGAGAAGGGGACGACAGAGGATCAGATGATTGAATGGCATCACCAACTCGATGGACATGGGTTTGGGTAAACTCCAGGAGTTGGTGATGGACAGGGAGGCCTGGTCTGCTGCAATTCGTGCGGCCGCAAAGAGTCGGACACAACTGAGTGACTGAACTGACTGACTGACTAATTTACAATGTTGTGTTTCATGTGCCAGGAATGTGATTGTTATACATATCTATATAACTGAATATATATACACACACACATATATATATATAACACTCAATATATATACATATTTATATACACATATATGTTCAGTGTCATGGTCTTTGTAGACTGGAACCTGGGGACTAGATCGATGAGAAGAAGGACACAGGGGACCCAAGTCTCGAGTGAAACAAGGGTACTTTATTTGCAGAAACGCATATTTATATATCTTAAATAAAATGATTGCTCAGCCATTAAAAAGAATGAAATTCCACCAGCTGCAACAAAATGGATAGTTCTTTAAGTAAAAGGTCACTGAAGGGAGTCACTGAAGGGAATTGAAGCAGGTGCTCTTTCCCATGATCTCAGTCCTGAGAACTGTGTGCAGCCCTGCTCATTCCTGTTTTCCAGGAACTGATAAGGAACAGAGAGTCCTTGAAAAACAGCACACAAAGGAAGAAAACAACATATTGAATCCCTTAAAGTTGAACGTCCCCTGACAATTTCCCCTTTTTATTTTTTCACAATTGGGGGTGACTGTAGATACTTTTGTGAAAAGGCCCTGACCAATTGAGTTTGTTTAGTTTGAACAATTTTAGTTGAAAGGCATCAGTATACTACAAATATAATCACCAGGATAATTATCAACGTTATAGCTCCAGATCCAATACTATGTGTAATGCTTTGAAACCATTCTCGAGGGTCTAGCCCAAATAATTGATCAGCTAACTGTTCAGCTCAGGTTTCCAAACTGTTGGAAGAGGGTAGACTCTTAGAGAAGGTTTCAAAGATTTCCTTTTGCAACAATTGTACATTTAAGGAAGAGTTATTATGTATATCTTGCAAATGAAATTTGATTTGTTCCCAGTTGTAGGCACTATGGTTGAACCAAAGAGGAGTAATGCAAAATTGCATAGAATTCCAATCGCATTTTAATAATACTTGTTTTTGTAAATCTATTAATTGATCTCTGACCATTGGATGGCTGTTTTTAATTCCTGTATTTTATCCTGAACTTCCTCATCTATCTGAGCCTGGATGGCCCACATAGTATGAGCATCTTTAATCCAATTTTGAATAAAGTTTTGTGTTTGAATTGAAGTTTGTAAAGTGATGCCTGCGACAGTGGCAGTGGTGCAAATGGTGCAAATAGTGGTGCTATTAGTCCCAAAATGCCAAGAATTAGCCATCCAATGAATCGCTTGGATCGTCGGAGTAATTTAGTGAGTAACCAGTAGGGAAGTCCTGCCATGGGACCCTCTTCCCAGGGTCGTTGGAGATCTACTGGCAACCACAGACTATGTCGAGATCGAAGAATCAAAAGGGATTCATTTTTTAGAGAAATAGAGGAATTAAGACAAGTATACAATTTGCAATCTATACAAGTCACAGAATGTGAAGTCTTATTAAATTGTAAGTTTCCTATGGCTATAACAAAAGGAAGGGGAATACAAGCTTGTATAAAATATGAATGATTATAACAGAAGGAATAGTTACTATGACTATGACTGGTCCCTGTGAAATATCCAGTCCAAGTGCCAAGTTTTTCAGTACTTGCAGCAAGTTTCCAGATGTCCCATTGTTCAGGCCCAATCCGTTTATTGAGGACGATTTGAGGGCGATGAGGTACCATTCTGCCGTAAAGCCAGCCAAGGAGTCCTTTGTCATGGAAGTGTTCCATTGAACTGTTGGTTATCTTCCATGTTACTTGAGTAACATAATCACATATAGCACTGTTAATATCATCTGAGCAGTCAGATAACCACATACCATGGGGTCCCCAATCAACAATGTTGTAATTGGCCACAAACATTAATTTCCCTGATTTAGCTTGACATCTATCCCAATAAACAGGAGTATATTTAAAGTCCTTATAAGTAAACCCCTTACATTCCAATTTTTGTCCTTTTCCTAGATTTTTGGTAGTATTGACATGGTTCTCATAAAAGGACAAGGCAGTAAACAGTCCAAGCAATGTGTGGAAGTTCTTTTTTGGAGGCAGGACGAAAGCCCATGTTTGTCGACTTAACATTAATACATAAGTCTGCTGAGCCCATGCATAAAGGAAGGATTTCATAGCCTAGAGAAATGCTAATTAGTCTTCCTTCTTCCTCAGGATGAGAGGGCCCCTCCAAGCTCCAAGGAAGAGGCATATGTACTGAGTCATTAGTGGATACGATCGGTCCTATATCTGTCCATTCTACAACCTGTAATAAAGGGGGGTTAGGTATATAACCCCAATAAGTGTGATTAATCAAGTCAGCCTGAGCACGGGAAGCAAAAGCAAGCAAAGCAAGCATAGTGACAAAAATATTTTCTGGATTCTGAAGCATTCCCTGTTGAGAAACTAGATTTTTGCTTGATTAATAAGAGTTTTTATCTGTCCCCAAGTAGGGAGATCATGAGGTCGATGACGCTGAGTGCGGTGTTTCTTGGAAATTTTTTGAGCCGCCATGGCTTGTACTGGAACCTCCTCCTCCGAGGGATTTTGCCTTTTCCTCTCTATTTTGAACACTAGTGGTTCCCTGGGGGTGGATCTTCCAAACAGGGAGCCAACTGACTTCGTTGGATCCATCTGGAGAAATACAAGCATACCCCTTTCCCTGTAATATTAATTTTCCAGATTTCCATTGTCAGCCCGTCTTGATACCAAATGGGCAGAGGAAGAGAAATGTCCTTCAGTTCATTGAAATGCTTTTCTGCTTTTGTCAAAATATCTCCTTGTGGTAAGTTTCAAAAAATTAAAACAAATAAAGCTGTATTAATAATAGTTATAGGATTAAAGAATATATTATATTGGAATCTAGTAAAGTCTGCTCTGGATAAGGAAGATAGAAGTGTTCCTGTGTATTCCCCCTTTTTTAATTTCTTTATTTGTAGTTTCAGTGTGTGATCTGCTCGTTCAACTATGTCCTGTGCTTGTGGATTATAAGGAATTCCTGTAATATGCTTAAAAGAGAATGAATGTAAAAATTGTTTGAATTGCCTAGAAATATAGGCAGGACCATTGTCTGTTTTTATAGAACTCAGTTCAGTTCAGTCACTCAGTCGTGTCTGACTCTTTGTGACCCCATGAATCGCAGCACGCCAGACCTCCCTGTCCATCACAAACTCCCAGAGTTTAGCCAAACTCATGTCCATCGATTCGGTGATGCCATCCAGCCATCTCATCCTCTGTCGTCCCCTTCTCCTCCTGCCCTCCATCTTTACCAGCATCAGGGTCTTTTCCAATGAGTCAGCTCTAGGCATCAGGTGGCCAAAGTATTGGAGTTCCAACCTCAACATCAGTCCTTCCAATGAACACCCAGGACTGATCTCCTTTAGGATGGACTGGTTGGATCTCCTTGCAGTCCAAGGGACTCTCAAGAGTCTTCTCCAACACCACAGTTCAAAAGCATCAGTTCTTTGGTGCTCAGCTTTCTTCACAGTCCAACTCTCACATCCATGCATGACCACTGGAAAAACCATAGCCTTGACTAGACGGACCTTTGTTGGCAAAGTAATGTCTCTGTTTTTTAATATGCTATCTAGGTTGGTCATAACTTTCCTTCCAAGGAGTAAGTGTCTTTCAATTTCATGGCTGCAATCACCATCAGCAGTGATTTTGAAGCCCCCAAAAATAAAGTCTCTCACTGTTTCCACTGTTTCCTCATCTATTTCCCATGAAGTGATGGGACCGGATGCCATGATCTTAGTTTTCTGAATGTTGAGCTTTAAGCCAACTTTTCCACTCTCCTCTTTCACTTTCATCAAGAGGCTTTTTAGTTCCTCTTCACATTCTGCCATAAGGGTGGTGTCATCTGCATATCTGAGGTTATTGATATTTCTCAATATCAATCTTGATATTGATTGATCTTGATCTTGATCAAGATCAAGATTGATTCCAGCTTGTGCTTCATCCAGCCCAGCGTTTCTCATGATGTACTCTGCATATAAGTTAAAGAAACAAGGTGACAATATACAGCCTTGATGGCCTCCTTTTCCTATTTGGAATCAGTCTGTTGTTCCATGTCCAGTTCTAACTGTTGCTTCCTGACCTGCATACAGGTTTCTCAAGAGACAGGTCAGGTGGTCTCATATTCCCATCTCTTTCAGAATTTTCAACTGTTTATTGTGATCCACACAGTCAAAGGCTTTGGCATAGTCAATAAAGCAGAAATAGATGTTTTTCTGGTGCTCTGTTGTTTTTTTGATGATCCAGCGGATGTTGGCAATTTGATCTCTTGTTCCTCTGCCTTTTCTAAAACCAGCTTGAACATGTGGAATTTCACTGTTCATGTATTGCTGAAGCCTGGCTTGGAGAATTTTGAGCATTACTTTCCTAGCGTGTAAGATGAGTGCAATTGTGCGGTAGTTTGAGCATTCTTTGGCATTGCCTTTCTTTGGGTTTGGAATGAAAACTGACCTTTTCCAGTCCTGTAGCCACTGCTGAGTTTTCCATATTTGCTGGCATATTGAGTGCAGCACTTTCACAGCATCAGCTTTGAAGATTTGAAATAGCTCAACTGGAATTCCATCACCTCCACTAGCTTTGTTCGTAGTGATGCTTTCTAAGGCCCACTTGACTTCACATTCCAGGATGTCTGGCTCTAGGTGAGTGATCACACCATCGTGATGATCTGGGTCATGAAGATCTTTTTTGTACAGTTCTGTGTAGGTCTTCCCATTATTGCAAAGCAAGCTAACAGGTGGATTATAACATGTCATGTGTCTTCACCTCGGAGAGGTGTGGCCTATATAAAGGAAGAGTTTGTGTTGATTGAGACATGTGAGAAGGAAGAGGGAGAAAGTTCAGGGCAATGAGTTACATCCATTTGCCATAGTTCATTGGGTTGTAATCCTTGAGGATTAATACTTTGTGCAATAGGCCGAAGACGTAAGGGTCGACAAGTAGGGCAATTATTAATGATTTCTTTAACATGATGTTATGCAATTTTCCAAATTTGGTGTAATGAACCAACATTATTTTGTAATAGAGCATGTTGTTCTTCAGGAATAGCAAAAGAGACAAGTTTATCAGCTTGTTTATTGCCATGAGCCATAGAGCCAGGAAGACAAAAATGTGCTCAAATATGGCTAATATAAATGGGGGAAGTGCAGTTTCTGACAATATATTGTAGTTCAAGAAAAAGTTATTGGATTATAGATTGATTAGAATTTATGGTAGAAGTTTCTATATTTCTTAATACAAAAACTGAATATAAGGAGTCAGAAACTATATTAATAGGATAAGAATTTAGGTGAATAACCTGAATGAGAGCATATAATTCATTTTGTTGAACAGAGTGAAATTTAGTATAAAAGGCTTTATATTCTTTGAGAGACCAGAATGAGGCTTTGGTGTTTTTAGTCCCATCTATATAGAAAACATCAGCTTGAGGTATAGGTTGTGATGTGACAATGCGAGAGATAATAAATTCAGTATTTTTGAAGAAATTCCAAAGTTTGTTAGAAGGATAATGAAATGAAATTTCTCCAAAATATTCCAGAAAGGCTATTTTGAAATCGGTAGAAGTTTGTAATGCGTTCTCGAATTGAGATTTATTAATAGGTACTACAATTTTATGAGGATCAGAGCCAATTAGAGTCCTAGCTTTGCTTCTCCCATTTATAATGATTAGAGCAATCAAATCAAGATAGGGTGTAAGTGACCTTGTCCCTCTAAAATGGGTATAGATCCCTTCTATCAGGTGTTCTTCTTGGGCAAGAAGTCCTGTGGGAGAATGGAGAGAGGGGAGTATAAATAACTCTAGAGGTAAATCAAGTCTACTACGAGTAACAAATTGCTTTTGTAATTTATTTTGTACCAAACAGAGTTCCTCTCGTGCCTCTTGTGAAAGTGAATGAGGGCTATTTAAATCTGGATCTCTTTTTAAAGTGTTAAATAAATTAGTCAGTTGATAATTTGCAATGCCCAAAGAAGGCATAATCCAGTTTATATCACTGAAAAGTTTTTTAAAATCATTCAAGGTTGATAATTTATCAACATGAATCTGTGTCAGCTGGAGAGTGATACGTTGTCTATTAACAATAAATCCCAAGTAATTGTAAGATGTAGAGGTTTGAATCTTTTCAGGGGCAATGATTAATCCAGAATCTTTTAAGCATTGTTGAGCTACATCAAACATCTGCTGAGTTTCTAAAATAGAAGGAGCTGAAAACAACATATCATCCATATAATGAATAACAAGAAAGTTAGGAAATTGTTTTCTCACAGGTTCAAGAGCTTTGGCTACATAATATTGACACATGGTGGGAAAATTCATCATTTCTTGAAGCAATACAGTCCATTGATATTGTTTGTGAGGCCTGATATGATTAGAATAAGGGAGAGAGAAAGCAAATCTCTCTCAGTCTAGAGTGTGTAAAGGTATAGGAAAAAAGCAGTCCTGCAAATCTGTAACAGTAATATGCCAGCATTGAGGAATAGTGGTGGTGATGTAATTCCTGGTGGCAATGCACCCATAGGTTTCATGGATGCATTAATCTTTCGAAGGTCTGTTAAAAGGCACCATTTGGTAGATTTCTTCTTTATCACAAAAATGGGAAAATTCCAAGGGGAACTAGATTTTTTAATATGTTTTAATTTTAATTGTGTATTTAGAAGTTTTTTTAGTAGCCTCTAATTTCTCTTTTGTAAGGGGCCACTGCTCTGTTTAAATAGGTTTGTCATTTTTTTAAGTTATTTTAATAATTACATTGTTTATTAAATGAGCAGTGGCCCCTAGGAAAAATGTGGGATATATATTTGAGTTTGTCATTGTATAAGTAAATCTCTTCCTATTAAATTAAGTGGTGCATCTATCACATAAGGTTGTAATGTTGCAGGCTGGCCTTCTTGTCCCTCACAAGGATATATTTGGACACTTTGATAAACCTCCTGTACTTTGGTTTGAGAAACTCCTGCAATTTGGCAAGAAATTCTCTGTATAGGCCAAGATTTGGGCCATAAATGTTTGGAAATAATGGTAATATTGGATCCAGTATCAAGAAGACCAGAAAATCTTTTGTCATTAATTTTGATATTTATATTTGATCATGCATATTTAGATACTATTGATGTCCATAAGGATTGCTTTTGATCTGTATTACCAAGTCCACCTGTCCGTATATCATTAGAGGAGTTAATAGGAATGTGAGGTAAAAGAAGTAATTGGGCAATTTTGTTCCCCTTTTTGAATTGTCACAGTATCTGAAATGACATCATAATTTGAATTTTTTCCTTATAATTTGAACCAATTATTTCAGGGTGAACAGTAATTTCTTTAGAAGTCAGACTAGATCGACCCAGTATAAAGCCAAAGGTTTGTGGGGGTAGGGGTCCATAAAGTCTGGTAGGTATTCTAGAAGGGACTGCTTGAGGAAAAAGAATAAAATCATTTAGGGCTGGTATATCGATGGTAGCACTGTCGCATTTTGAGGGTTTGAGGGAAAAGATGGCGTTTGTCCCTGGTTTTTGTTGATGGGGACCTGGGGAGTCCCCATCTTTGAGTTTTCCGAAATAGGATTTTCTTCAATATCATATTTAGATCAACATTTTTTTAGCCCAGCGTACCCCCTTACGACAACGAGGGCAGGCTCCTGGAGGTTTTTTAATAGTTTTATTTGTGTGTGTGTGTGTGTTTTAGGGCAATCCTTTTTTAAATGGCTCTTATCCCCACAAACAAAACATCTTTCATTTCCCTTTTTAAAGGTAGCAGCCATTGCTTCAGCTAACCTTTGCATTTTCTGAGTTTTTGACCCTAAGTTACGACAAGCCTTTAAATAATCAATAACATTTCTGGGCTCACGAATTGGAGCGATGGCTCTCTGACATTCCTGATTCGCATTTTCATATGTAAGCAGTTCTTCTAATTGCACTCTGGCCTCCTCTCTGACAACACTACGGGAGATAGCAACTCCCAGTCTAGCTAAAAATCAGCATAGGCTTCATTAGGTCCTTGTAATATCTTTGTGTAGCTATCTTTAGGTTCTCCTTGAGTAGTAATTCGATCCCAAGCGTCAAGGGCAACTTCTTTCAATTGCTCATGCAACAAAGGAGGGCACTGTATCTGAGCTTCCACCGAATCCAATTGCCCCATACCAGTTAACATTTTAAAAGTAATTTGGTTTTGGGGAGTGCCAGCTCGAGCATTAGAATTGGCATGATCTCGAGCCACATCATGAAACCACATTATTGAAGATATTTTCCTGGTTTAAGAAGAGCTTTTATCAAAATTTGCCAATCATAAGGAATAAAATTTTCAATAGAAGATGTCATAGTGTTTAGAAGTTTTTTAGTAAAAGGCGAATGAGGGCCGTACATATTTACAGCCTTTTTCATTTGTTGCATGTGAGAAAAAGCAATGTCTTTGTATTGAGGTATTAGTTGTCCTTGAGCATTAACATTTTTTAACACAGGAAAGGCAAAAAGATCATCGGCCTCAGAGACTCGAGATTGTAAAGCCAGTAAATCAGAAAGCCTTTGTCATGAAGGAGAATGAGTGGATCATCTGTTTTCATAAATATGAGTGTATGTTAGGGGCTTATCATTGTCATCAAAAAAAGCATCGTTGGCTTTAGTGTCAAAGAGAGCATCAGAAGAATCATCATCAGATTCATCTTGTCCTTGAATTGAGGGGACCTTTGGTTTCATGCCCATTACAAGAGGAGGAGGAGTGCTTGGGACAGCCGGAGCAGGGATGGTGGGAAAGTTTTGAAACATTTTATGTTGTTCTAATTGGATCTTTTGTAAAGTCTTATCATTTAATTTATATTTGTATAATAAGCATTCCGCTTGTTGAAAAATATTAGGGGGGCTAGAATTGCCTTGAAATGGCAAGATCATGGCTTTAATGAGGGCCCACAAGGGCCAGAAATCTATTGGAATATTTTCTCCCTGTCTTGTGGCTTCAACATTTTTTTTTTCAAACTCGGTTCCAAATTTTTAAATCGAAACTGTCTTCATCAAGGAACCAGGGATTATATTAAACCACTGTTTGGAGACAAGCCTCTATCCGTTGACGTGAAACCGAAAGTCCTTGAACCTTAAATAAATTATGAAGTAAAGTAGAAAAGTGATGGGGCTTTCCAGCCGTTTGTCCCATAACCCCGCACTTACTGACCTCCGTAGGTCCTAACAGTCACTCGCCCACTTGCCAAGGGCGTTCACCAGGTCCTTGTTCAGGCGCCAATTGTCACGGTCTTTGTAGACCGGGACCTGGGGACTGGAGTCGACGAGAAGGACGCAGGGGACCCAAGTCGCGAGTGAAACAAGGGTACTTTATTTGCAGAAACGCATATTTATATATCTTCAATAAAATGATTACTCAGCCATTAAAAAGAATGAAATTCCACCAGCTGCAACAAAATGGATAGTTCTTTAAGTAAAAGTCACTGAAGGGAGTCACTGAAGGGAATCGAAGCAGGTGCTCTTTCCCATGATCTCAGTCCTGAGAACTGTATGCAGCCCTGCTCATTCCTGTTTTCCAGGAACTGATAAGGAACAGAGAGTCCTTGAGAAACAGCACACAAAGGAAGAAAACAACATATTGAATCCCTTAAAGTTGAACGTTCCCTGACAGTTCAGATTATTTTCCCTTATAGGTTATTAGAAAATATTGAGTTTAATTCTCTTTGCTATACAATAGGCCTTTGATGGTTATCTATTATATATATATATATATATATATATATATATATATATATATATATATATAGTGTGTGTGTGTGTGTGTGTGTGTGTGTACATATATATACACACACACACATATATGTTAATCCCAATCTCCTAATTTATCCCTCCTCCCCTTCTCCTTGGATTACCATAAATTGGTTGCCTATGTCTGGGAGCCTATTTCTGTTTTATATATAAATTCATTTGTATCATTTTTTTTAGATTCCACATATGAACCACATCATATATTTGTCTTTCTGTCTGACTTACTTCACTTAGTATGTTCATCTCTAGGTCCGTCTATATAGTGCCTTTCTGTAGTTGCTTAGATGCTCAGTTGAGTCTGACTCTATGTTACCCCACGGACTGTAGCCTGCCAGGCTCCTCTGTCCATGGTATTCTTCTGGCAAAAATACTGGAGTGGGATGCCATTTCCTCCTCCAGGGTATCTTCCCAACCCAGGGATCAAACCCACATCTCTTACATCTCCTGTATTGGCAGGCAGATTCTTTACCACTAGCACCATCTGGGAAGTGGGTCCATCTATTTGCTTCAAATGGCATTATGTCATCTTTTTTTTTTTATGACTGAGTAATATTTCATTGTATCTATGTACTGCATCTTCTTTATCTATTTATCTGTCCATGGACATTTATGTTGCTTCCTTGTCTTGGTTATTATAAATGGTGCTGAAATGAACTTTGGGATGCATATATCACTTCAAATTATGGTTTTGTCCAGATATATGCCCAGGAGTAGAATTGCAGGATCATATGATAACCTTGGGCTTCCCCAGTGGCTCAGCAGTAAAGAATAGGCCTGCAATGCAGGAGATGCATGGTTGATCCCTGGATCGGGAAGATCCCCTGCAAGAGGGCATAGCAAACCATTCCATTATTTTTGCCAGCAAAATCTCATGGACAGAGGAGCCTGAAGGGCTAGAGTCCACGAAGTCACAAAGAGTTGGACATGGCTGAAGGAACTGAGTCTGCACACATAGTAGATCTAATTTTAGTTTTTTAAGGAACCTCCATACAGTTCTCTCTAGTGGTTGTAACAAATTACATTCTCACCAAGAGTATGGGAGCTTTTTTTTTTCCTGCATACCCTCCCCAGAATTTATTATTAGCTGACTTTTTGATGATGGGCATTCTGACTGGTGTGATGTGGTATCTCATGGTAGTTTCCATTTGCAGTTCTCTAATAATTAGTGAGGTTGAGCATCTTTTCATGTGCCTTTGGCCATCTGTATATCTTCTTTGGAGAAATGTCTATTTAGATCTTCTGCTCATTTTTTGATTGGGTTGATTGGGTTGCTTTTTGATATTGAACTGTATATGCTGTTTGTGTATTTTGGAGATTATAATCCTTTGTTGGTTGTGTTTGCAAATAATTTCTCCCATTCTGTAGGTGGCTGTTTATGGTTTTCTTTCTTGCTGTTGTTCAGTTGCTAAGTCATGTCTGACTCTTTATGACCCCATGGACTACAGTCCTTCAGATTTCCTAATCCTTCACTATATCCCAGGGTTTGCTCATACTCACATCCATTGAGTCAGTGATGCCATCCAACCATCTCATCCTCTGTCACCCTCTTCTCCTCCTGCCCTTAATCTTTCCCAACATCAAAGTCTTTTCCAATGGGTTGGCTCTTCACATCAGGTGGCCAAATTATTGGCACTTCAGCTTCAGCGTTAGTTCTTCCAATGAATATTCTGGGTTAATTTCCTTTAGAATTGACTGGCTTCATCTCCTTGCTGTCCAAGGAATCTTCTCTACACCACAATTTGAAAGCATCAATTCTAAAAGCTTTTAAATTGAATTATGTCCCATTTGTTTATTTATTTTTTTTCTAAGTGACAGATCCAAAAAGAAATGCTGAGATTTATATCAAAGGATGTTCTGCCAATGTTTTTCTTCAGGATTTTTACAGTATCTAGTTTTACATTTAGGTCTTTAATCCATTTTGAGTTTATTTGTGTGTATGGTGTTGGATTATGTTCTTTTACAGTTAACTGTCTAGTTTTTCCAGCAGCATCATTTATCAGAGAGACTTTCTTTTCTTCATTGTATACTCTTGCCTACTTTGTCATAGATTAAGCAACTAGAGAAAAGATATCAAACAAAACAAAAGTTAGAAGGAAAGAAATTGCAAAGATCAAAGTGGAAATAAATGAAGAGATGAATAAAATCATAGAAAAGATCAATTGAACATAAAGCTGTTTCTTTGAATACGTAAACAAAACTGATAAACCTTTAGCAAGACTCATCAAGGAGAAAAGGGAAAGGGCAAATCAATAAAATAAGAAATGAAAAAGAAGTTATTTCTGATACCACATAAATACAAAGTATCATAAGAGACTACTATAACCAGCTATATTCCAATAAACTGGACAACATAGAAAAAAATGGACAAATTCCTAGAAAGGTACAATCTCCCAAGACTGAGCCAGGAAGAAATTAAAAATGTGAACAGACCAATTTTAAGATCTGAAATTGAATCTGTGATTTAAAAACTCCCAACAAAAAAAGTCATGGATCAGATGGCTTTACAGGCGAATTCTGTCAAACATTTAGAGAAGACTTGACACCTATCATTCGTGAACTATTCCTAAAAAATTGCAGAGAAAGGAACACTTCCAAACTCAATCTATGAGGTTGCCATCACCATGATACCAAAACCAAAGAAAGATCACCATACACACACAAAAAAAAATTATAGGTCAATATCATTGATGAACATAGGTGCAAAAATCCTCAACAAGATACTAGCAAACAGAATCCAGCCATATATTAAAAGGGTCATACAGCATGATCAAGTGGGACTTATGCCAAGGATGCAAAGATTTTTCAATATCTGCAAATTAGTATGATAAACCACATCAACAAATTGAATGAAAACCATGTGATCATTTCAATAGACACAGGAAAAGCTTTTGATAAAATTCAATATCCATTTATGATTAAAAATAACCCCCAGAAAATGGGCATAGAGGAAACCATAAAGGCCATCTATGACAAACCCACAGCAAATATATCCAGTGGTAAAAAGCTGAAAGCATTTTCTCTAAGATCAGGAACAAGACAAGAATATCCACTCTTGCCACTTTTTAAAAAATTTATTTTTGACTGCACTGGGTCTTGTTGCTATGTGCAAGCTTTCTCTAGGTGCAGTAAGCAGGGCTATTCTTTGTTGCAATTTGTGGACTTGTGGTGGCTTCTTTTCTGCAGAGCACAGCTTCTAGGTATGCAGCTTCAGTAGTTGCAGCACATGTGCTCAGTAGTTGTGGCTTGTGGCCTCTAGAGCTTGTGGTCAGTAGTTGTGGTGCACAGCCCTACTTACTCTAGGGCATGTGGGATCAAACTTATGTACCCTGCATTTTGTACTAAGTTGCTTCAGTCATGTCTGACTCTTTGCGATCCTGTGGACCATAGCCTGCCAGGCTCCTATGTTCATGGGATTTTCCAGGCAAAAATACTGGAGAGGGTTGCTCTTTCCTCCCAAGGATCTTCCCTACCCAGAGATCAAACCTGCGTCTCTTACCTCTCCTGCATTGGCAGCTGGGTTCTTTACCACTAGCGCCACCTGGGGAGCCCTGTACCCTGCATTGGCAGGCAGATTTTTAACCACTAAACTATTAGGGAAGTCCATTGCCACTATAATTCAACATAATTTTGGAAGTCTTGGCCACAACTATCAGAGAAGAAAAAAGAAGAGAAGTAATATAAATTGGAAAAGAAGTAAAACTCTTATTGCAGAGGACATGATATACATAAAAAATCCTTAAGACACGAGCTCATCGATGAATTCAGTAAAGTTGCAAGATTTCTACACAGTAGAAGTTTTCTACACTGTAACAGTGAAGGATCAGAAAGAGAAATTAAAGAAGTAACTCATTTCCTTTGCATTAAAAAAAATAGAATACCTACAGGGGAAAAAAAAAACCTACCTAAAGAAGCAAAAGATTTGTACTCCAAAATTGTTAGATGGTGATGGAAGAAATTGAAGACAGCACAAACAGATGGAAAGATATATTGTGTTCATGGATTAGAAGAATCAATATTGTAAAAATGAATATACTACCCAAGACAATCTACAGATTTAATGCAATTCCTGTGAAAGTGCCAATGCCGTTTTTCAAAGAACAAAAACAAAAAATTTAAAAATTTGTGCATGCATGCTGTGTGCTCAGTTCCTCAGTCATGCCTTATTTTTTGCAACCCCATAGACTATAGCTTGCCAGGCTCCTCTGTCCATGGGATTTTCCAGGCAAGAGTACTGGAGTGGTTGCCATTTCCTTCTCCAGGAGATCTTCCCAACCCAGGGATCAAACTCGCATCTCTTGCATCTCCTGCATTGACAGGTGGAATATTTTACCACTATGCTACCTGCATAGAAACATGAAAGACCCCAAATCAAATCAGTCTTGAGAAAGAAAAACAGAGGAGGTACGTGAATCAGGCTCCCAGACTTCAGACTACACTACAAAGCTACAGTAATCAAAACACTTTGGTGCTGGCACAGAAACAGAGGTAAAAATCAATGAAAAGGATTGAAAGTCAATATCTTTGAACAAATACATGATTACTATTGAGGACTACATAAACTTTTACTTAAAGTTAAATTAGGTGATATTATTTAGACTTTTCATAACTATATATACTGATAATCCTTAAAAAATCATTGACAATAGATGAGATTTTATATGGTGGAAATTATGTGTTTGGAGATAGTGACCTGGCCATGCCACCAAGTAACAACTTACTTGTAGAGTATTTTCCCCCTCATTTCTGGGGACACTCAGAAAAAAAATTTAAATAAAATAGTGTATCTTGGAGTTCAGAATATAATATAATATATGAATATGGAGCATATAATAATGTCATTTTTAGAAAGCTGTCTTAAAATGGAAAGTGGAAATGATAAAATATGCTGATATGGTAGAACTTGAATTATTCATATTCTAATTGCTACAGAAGCAGCAATACAAACAATAGCTTAAAAAGACATAAACATAATGTGAAAGATTTTTGCTAGAAAGTTTTTGATATATTGGGTGAGTTGACAGAGGCGCAGAGGATAAATTTCTTTGTCATATATTATTAAGTAACATAAGTAAAAGAACATCAATCTCTAAACTAGTGAAATTTTGCACTTACGTTCATTGGTTTAGATAACATATTTTAACCCAAAGAACCAAAATCTAGTGATGGGCATTTAAATTCTCTTGGCACTAATGAGGGGGAAGACTACAGCATTATTTACCTAAATAATGGAGACAGCAAAGATGACAAAATTCTCTTTTCCTTTGCAATTGCACAGATTCTGAGAACATTTTTGTACTCTGGTCACCTAATGTGTGGGTGGTTTTCCCACAATAAGCAATTTTCTGATTCCCTAGACACCAGCTGACTGTCCTACAATTTAATTCAATTCTGACACTATCTACTGGGAGACTGCATCAGATCCCACAGTTTAAGAGCCCATTCCCATAAGACTATGGGATCTACTCACATACACACTTCATAAGCCAATCTCAAGTCCAGGTGCTTCTGAGGATCAGCTATAAACTGGAAATTCCCATAACTCCTTGCTTGAGTTTTATTAATTTGCTTGAACAAATTAAAAAGTGGAAACAATTTACTGTATTATGATGTTATTATAAAACGATGTAACTCAGAAACAGCCAGATCCGAGAGGTACATAGAGCAAGGTGTGGGGGAGAGGCACAGAGCTTCCATGACTTTGTAGGTGTACTAAAACCCTTGCCCAGCACCTCCACATGTTCACCAATCCAAAGGATCCACAAACCCCATTGTCTTAGGTTTTTACGGAAGTTTCATTACCTGTGAGTATGTGTGCGTGTGTATGAGCTTAGTCTCTCAGTCGTGTTTGACTCTCTTGCTACCCCTTGGACTGTAGCCCATCAGGCTCCTCTGTTCATGGGATTTTGTAGGTAAGTATACTTAGAGTGGGTTGTCATTTCCTTCTCCAGGGGATCACCCCAACGCAGGTATTGAACCCGCATCTCTTACATCTCCTGCATGGGCATGTGGCTTCTTTACCAGTGCCTCACCTGAGAAGCCCCTTCATTATATAATCATGAGTGATTAAATCATCATCCATGGGTGGGGATTAAACTCAAGCTTCAGCCCCTCTACCTTCCTGGAGTTCTGAGGAGTGGAGCTAAAAGTTCCAACCAACTAATCACAAAATTGGTGTCCTTGACAAATATTCCCCAATCTTTGGGGCTTTCCAAAAGTCTTCTAATATAAACTCAGGTGTGATTAAAAGGAGCTTATTATGAATAACAAAAGACACCTATTTCACATTTTTTTTTTTTTGGCTCTGGAGCTATTTCAAGAACTGAAAATAAAGCTAAATACTCCTGTTGTCCTTTTACAGGAAATTATCAGGGTTTTAGGAGCTATGTGCCAGGAATCATGAAGACCAAATATTTAGTTCTTATTGTAAAGCACCTTATCACAGATAGCATTAAAAACAAAGAAATCCTACTTTAAAAACTTGATTTTAGTGGAGGGAAAGTAATAGATATTATATATTAATAAAATGTTTGTCCAAAGCAAAAACATTTTTTAATCTTTCTCATATGTTTTTAAATTGTCTATGAAAAAAATACAGTGAATGTCATTTATTAAAGGGATTTGTGTAAGATCACAAGCCCTTGATAGGGTATTGGAAGGGTATCTGATATTCTAGATATTACTCTTTATAAATTAATTTAAAAAGGAGGTTTTGAGATTGAGGTGATTCTGATGCTTCTAGTGAGCAAACCACAAGTTACAAAGCCTATAAACACCTCAAGGTTCAAAAATTAAATCCTAGAAATAATCAATCATAAACAACCAACTGGGCTTTCCCAAATGGGGTAACATCTTACAGTATAACCAATCAAATAATCTTCTTGCTCTGCTTCTGTGTCTCCCCTGTAAAAGCTTTCCCCCTTACATCCTGTCAGTGGAGAGCTCCTAAGCATTTCTGGTCTGCTGCTACCTAACGTAAATCAATTTTTGCTCAAACTCTTAAAATTCTTAATATGCCTCAGTTTATCCCTTTAACACTCCAAGGATGAACGTAGGCAAAACGTTTCTTCATGATCTTTTTGGCTGAGAATTATGAACTTTAAGGCAGCAGTATTTCCCGCCCCTGTTTTATCAAGATTTCAATGACATACAGTATTACGTAATTTGTGTGCACAGCATAATTATTTGACTTACATATATTGTGAAATGAGTACCACAGTAAGCTAGTTGACATCTATCATCTCACATGGATGCAAATACATATTATCTCTGTGATGACAACTCCTAGTGCTTACTCTGTTAACAACAGGTAGCTGTCTTTATGCTTTATGTTGCATCCAACTCAGTGTATAATAACTGTATCTGGGCCTTCCATGTAGAAAACTCCCAATAAATGTCTGTTGAATAAATGTTGATTTGTGTATTTAAAAATTAAAATTATTAATTTATTGAAAAAATTACATACTTTGTGTGCCTAGTCCTTTTATTAATTATTCTTCAAGCATGGTATATTACCTTTGACCCCTTGGTAACAAACTATTCTTTCTTCAACAGACTTCAAGTCATTCTGTAATTTTTAGCACTTTGTTTATTATCCTCAAAAAAGTTTTTTATGTTCCTGAGGAAAACCAAAATGTCACCAAAAATTTTCCTTTTTGAGATAAAAATTATTTTAAACTGAAAGCAATTAAGGTGCTGAAAACCCTGAAAATAACTCACTCTTTTCCCCTTAAAGATATAAATTCTTTTTTTACTGAAGACACATTCTTACCAGCTGAGAGATGGCATCAGAGAAAAATACAAACCAAACTTCCTTCATTTGTTTTCTTTCTTATATTTACCTTTCCATGGTTTGACACTTTTTGAAGCCCAAACCTATTTTTCTGTCTTGTTAATTTTCTACATGTTTACTGTTCTTTACTGAAGATGCTACATAAGTTTTAATTATAACCTGCTATTTTGAGTTACTCTTGGTTTAGATTTCTCCTATGTGAGGTGTACTCCTTAAGTTAATAAACTGATGCTCTCTTGATAATCTGATTTATTGTTAGAGTCCTAGCCAAAAATCTAAGACAAGCAGATTTTTGTGTAAGGTAGGGGAGGTAGTTTCCCTTCCCTACCTTACCACATTAGTATTATTGCATTATGAGGTTGTTGTTGTTCAGTTGCCCAGTTGTGTCCAACTCTTTGCAACCCCATGAACTGCAGCATGCCAGACCCCTCTATCCCTCACCCTCTCCCAGTGTTTGCCAGTGTTCATGTCATTTCATCAGTGATGCCATCCAGCTATCTCATCTTCTGTCGCCCTCTTCTCCTTCTACCTTCAATCTTTCCTAGCATCAGGGTCTTTTCCAATGAGGTAGATTTTCAATATAAAGCAGTTGTTCCAAAATCATACTTTTCCCCCAGTCATGTTTGAAGATACATTATTTTTCACATCTTTGCTGTTTCCTGGCTGGTTCCCTCTTCAGTTTTTTTGCAGTAGCTTGAGAAGGATAGGTATTAGGTCTTTATATTTAGTAGAATTTTCTTGTGACGTCTTTGGCCCTGGACTTTGATTTTGAGAGGGTTTTTAAATTTTCAAATTCAATTTCACTACTAGTGATTGATCTGTTTAAATTGTCTATTTTTTCCTGGCTCAGTTTTGGAAGGTTTTGTGTTTCTAGAAATTTATCCATTTGTTCGAGGTTGCCCATTTTGTTGGCATATAATTGTTTGTAATATTTTCTTATGAATTTTGTATTTCTGTTATGTCAGTTATTTCTCCCCTTTCATTTCATATTTTGTTTATTTGGTTCCTCTCTCTTTTTTTTCTTGATGAGACTGGCTAACAGCTTATTACTCCCCCCCTCAACAAACCAACTATTGATTACGTTGCTCTTTTTTTTTTTTAATTTCTTTTACCTATTTCCTACTATTTCCCATTATTTTCTTCCTTATACTGAATTTGGGCTTTGTTTTTTCTCCTTTTTCTTATTCCTTTAGGTGGTAGTTGGGCTTCTCTACTGGTTCTGATTGTAAAGAATCTGCCTGCAATGCAGGAAACCCAAGTGTGATCCCTGAGTCAAGAAGATACCCTGAAGAAGCAATGACTTCCCACTCCAGTATTTTTCTCTGGAGAATTCCATGGACAGAGGAGCCTGGTGGGCTACAGTTCATTGGTCGCAAAGAGTTCGACAAGACTGAGTGACAAACACTTGCATGTTTTTCACTTTTTCACTTTAGGTTTTTTACTTGGGATTTTTCTTATTTTTTGAGATAGGCTTATATCAGTATAAACTGCTCTTTAAGAACTACTTTTGCAACATTCCGTCAATTTTGGAAAGTTGTATTTTTTTATTTGCCCTGAGGCATTTTCTGTTTTCCTCTTGGATTTCTTCATTTACCCGTTGATTTGCTTTTTTGGTAGCACGTTGTTTAGTCTCCAAATGTTTGTTTTTTTTTCCATTTCCTTTTTGTTTTCTGCCATCTTCTTTTCTAGTTTCATAATTTTGTGGTTGAAAAAAAACCTGGATAGCATTTCTGTCTTAAATGGTTTGAGACTTGTTTTGTAGCCTAACATGTGTCTATCCTGAAAGAAATTCCTTGTGTACTTGAAAAGAATGGGTATTCTGCTGTGTTTTGATGAAATATTTTCTAGATACTTAGTAAGTCCATCTAGTCTAACATGTCATTTAAAACTGCTGTTTCTTTATTGCTTTTTTATCTGGTTATTCATCCACTGCGGTAAGTGGAATATTAGTGTTCCCTACTATTGTATTATTGTCAAATTCTTTCTTTGTGCCTGTTAACATTTGCTTTATATATTTTGGTGCTTCTATATTAGGTGGATATATAATAATGATATAATATGTCCTCTTCTTGTATTCATGCCTTTATCATTATAGAATGCCTTTTTTAAATCTTTCATTATAAGCTTTGTTTTAAAGCCTATATTTCCTCTGATATAAGTATTGCTACCTTAGTATTCTTATTTCCATTTAGATTAAACATTTTTTTCCATCCTCACTTTCAATCTGTGTGTGTATGTTTTACCCTAAAGTGAGTATTTTTTAAGCATATAGATGGATCTTGCATTTAATCCAATCAGCCACCTTTTGACTTTGACTGGAATTTAGTCCATTGACATTTAAAGTGATTATTATAGGTATATATTTGTTGCCACTTTGTTACTTGTTTTGGGGGGTTTTATTGGTTATTTATATAATTCTTCTCTGTTATTTTATTCCTCTTTCAGTTTCTTAACTTTTGATGATTTTTTCATAGCCTGCTTATGTTCCTTTCTCTTGTTTTGTATATATGTTTTAAGTTTTTGATTTTTGATTATTGTGGGGTTTGTATATGTTGACTGATAGCTATATTTACTAATTTTAAACTGGTAGTCATTTAAGTTTAAACACATTATAAAAGGTCTGCATCTTTTATTCCCTCTCCCATGTTTTGTGTTTTTGATGTCCTATTTTATATCTTCATGTTACCCCTTTAACTATTGATTGTAGTTACTATTGATTTTGCAATTGTTTTGTCTCTTAATCTTCATACTAGCTTATTTAAATGGTAAATTTAAATATAGCCTTCACCTTATATTGCCTGTATTAGTGGTATTTTCGCTTTCCTGTTGATTCTTACCTCTTGTTGCTCCCCTTTCTTTTCCACTAGAGAAGGCCCGTTAACATTTCTTTTAGGATAGGTTTGATTTTGATGATATCTTTTAGTTTTTGTTTGTATAAGGACAAGGTAGATTCTTATGATTTTCTGTTAATGGTCTGCTAGCTGAGTAAGTAGGATACTTTCCACCTGCCTTCCATAAAAAAGAATGTAGGTGATGTATATTCCTACTATTATATGCTTGAATGAAATTTTTTACAAGAGGAAAAAAATAGACTAGATTTTCCATTGGCCTAATAAATGCAACTTCAAAGAGAGTGCTAGATGTGAATACCTTAAGAGAGAGTTTACTATGCTTTCTCTTATGTTTATGGATTACCTTTCCTTTAAACTATGTCTAGGGAACAAACTGAAACATTTATTATGTTCATTTTCTATTTTATAGCCTTTAAGATGGAAAATAAGCTGTCTCTGAAGCGGGCCAAGTCTTATGCTTACAGGCATTTCTTGTAACTTGTAATATTGCCCTGCATGAAATGATAGTGATACATTCTTTACTTAACTTTACAAACTTGCGGGTTTTATTTTTAAAGAACACAAAAGAACTGAATAACACAGACTTGAAATGGAATAATGTTGCCCTGGATAATGTGAAAGCAATCATTTTGTAATGTGTAATTCATTTCTTTCTTGTTTCTTGTCTGGACTGTTCCAAATTTTCACTCCAGCTGGAATCATCATTGTTTTCATGCAGACAGTGTGGCCAGTCACATGTGGAAGAACAAAAGGCAACTCGATTAATCTAGTGATTATTTTACATCCATGATTTCCTCAATGACTTTTATTTCCTTTCTTCTAAAACTTTCTTTGTGTTAATTTGTCTTTTGGGCGATAAAGGTTATCAAATGTCCTATGAAGAGAGCAATTTGTAGAATAAGAATGGGGCACAAAGCCGGATTTGTACAAAGACTTGAAAGAAGTGAGGAATTTGCCTGATAGGGTGTGGTAAGTTCATCACAGGAAAGGAAATAGCCAGTTTGAAGGTGGTAAGTGTGCCCACTGAGGTGGAGGTGGAGTAAGTAACCTGGAGAAAATTATGTAAAGGGGAAGGCTGTTAGAAGGTGAGATCAAAGGGCTGTCGTAAGGCTTTCACTCAAAGTGAAATAGAGGTATGTGCAGGGCTTTGAACAGAGGGGTGATGTGAATTTACATTTTTTAAATGATTATTCTTGGGTATTGACTGAGAATAGGTTCTAGGGAGGCAAGGTGGGAAGAGAAAGCCAACTATGCTAAGGAAGGGATGATGGTGATGATAAAGGGTTGCATCTAGGTGTATTTTGAAAGACAAGCTAACAGGATTCCTGAAAATTTGGTTGGGGCTATGATGGAAAGAGAGTCAAAGGGGACTCTGAGGTTGACGTGAACAAACAGAAGGATAGAGTCATCATTATGTGACATGGGGTTCATTATCTTCTGGATGATCCTGACTCACCTTTCAGATTCCACACTCCAGTTTTCTGCTTTGAACACTTGTTGTGACTTGTTAAATTCCTCATTCTCCCTATGTCTCTTACTATGTGAAGTACTTTGTTTCTTGACCTTTTTTATTCTTTTTTATACTTAGATTTACTGTTACTTATATCCTTATTTCCTGCCCTTTCCTGTTGTATCAACTATTTTAACATCAGTGTGCTTAACTCCACACCCATGACCTTCCACTCAGTCATCTTGAATATAAAACTGTATAGGTGGTCCAATTTTTCATCCTGAGAATCTTTTACATGAATGGCTACAGATTGCCAAATACAAGGCAAAATTGCACAGGCTGATAGGACCACATTCACATTTTCCTACTTTATTGGGACCCTTGGCAAATTATTTTTTCCTGCCACTTGAGGAAACTCATATTCCCCTCAACTTGTTTTTAAATCAATTAATTTATTTTAATTGGAGGCTAATTACTTTACAATATTGTAGTGGGTTTTTGCCATACATTGACATGAATCATCCATGGGTGTACATGTGTCCCCCATCCTGAACCCCCTCCTCCCTCCCTCCCCAACCCATCCCTCAGGGTCATCCCAGTGCACTGGCCCTGAGTGTCCTGTCTCATGCCTCGAACCTGGACTGGAGATCTATTTCACATGTGGTAATATGCATGTTTCAGTGCTATTCTCTCAAGCCATCCCACCCTCGCCTTCTCCCACAGAGTCCAAAATTATGTACTTTACATCTGTGCCTCTTTTCCCCTCAACTTTTAAATTGATCAGCATATGCCTTTCACCCACTGCCTGAAGATGATAGATGCCATCAGAAATTAATGATCTCATCTACATTCACATCTACATCTGCACAAGTACATATGTACCCAAGAAACCAGTTGTTTCACCTAATCATGGCTAATGTTTGCACCTGGACTTCAGATCCTATTCCTTCAGAACTTTGCTCCATTGATTACCTACAGTTTTTCCATCTTTCAGTTCTCCCCTTCCATTTCAGTCTATAAAAGAGGTCCAAGTATTCCTCTGAAAAAATAAAATGATAACTATCCCCTTTAGGTATTATCCCAGTACTCTCTTTACCTTCAAAACCAACTTGATTTATAAGACAGTTTATATTTGCTTTCCTTCCTTTCTAAACTTCAACTACCATCTAAATGATTGCCACTTGAATTTGGTCACACCACGGGACAGAGCATACTTACTGATGCCATCTGTAGCCTCTTAGGATCTTTCTAGAATGCTAGAATCTGGCACTACTGAACCTTTCTTACTGACACTCCTGGTTTAAATGGTTTCCTTGATATATGATTGTTTTAACTATGTCTTTTGATCTGTGCACTCTGATGAATTTATATCTGTACCTTGTTGACCCAGGAGAGACTGTCCTTCCTAGGATAACTAATTTCTAAAGAAGCATCTCATTCAAATGTCAACCAGTCCATCTAGAGCCCACATCCCCAACCACCTCCTCTATCTATCTCTCATAATCCTGGCCACTGCTCATCTACCCTAATCACTCTTGGACCAGGGACCAGACAACTAGGAACAGCCCCTCTGCCCCAAAGCCTGATGAAATGATTCAAACTATACAATCCTAGACCCACTTACCCTGCCTCATCTGTTCTTTCCCACTGAAACCACAGTGAAAACCCTTCCCCACTTTTCCCCTTTCCCCCTGTCTCCTGATGGACCATAGTGCTTCCTGAAATGCCCATCCACCATAGCATGGAACATCTCCATTAGGATCTGTGATTGTAATAAGCTGTCTTTTCAATGGCAGTTCTCTCCTGACCTGTTGGCCTTGTCAAACCTAGAAAGTAACAAAACACTGACTTTTTTGGTTCTCCTCCCTTACAACCATTTTCCTCAATTTTCTTTGAACTCCTCTTCTGAGGTGCACTTAAAATTGAGAAAGGATTAATTTCTAAAATATACAAGCAGCTCATACAACTCAATGCCAGAAAAACAAACAACCCAAGCAAAAAGTGGGAAAAAGACCTAAACAGACATTTCTTCAAAGAAGGCATACAGATGGCTAACAAACACATGAAAAGATGCTCAACATCGCTCATTATTAGAGAAATACACATGAAAACTACAATGAGATATTACCTCACCAGTAAGAATACCTATCATCAAAAAGTCTACAAACAATAAATGCTAGAGAGGGTGTGGAGAAAAGGGAACGCTCTTGCACTGTTGGTGGGAATGTAAATTGATACTATGAAAGATTTTATGCAGATTCCTTAACAAACTAGGAATAAAACCACCATATGGCCCAGCAATCCCACTCCTAAGCATATGCTCTGAGGAAACCAAAATTGAAAAAGACACGTGTATCCCATTGTTCATTGCAGCACTATATACAATAGCTAGAACATGGATGCAACCTAGATGTCCATCCACAGATGAATGGCTAAAGAAATTGTGGTACATTTACACAATGGAATATTACTCAGCCATAAAAAGGAATGCCTTTGAGTTGGTTCTAATGAAGTGGATGAACCTAGAACCTATTATACAGAGTGAAGTAGTCAGAAAGAGAAAGATAAATATTGTATTCTAATGCACATATATAGAATCTAGAAAAATGGTACTGAAGAATTTACTTACAGGGCAGCAATAGAGAAACAGACATAGAGAATAGACTTGTGGACATGGGGAGAGGGGAGCAGAGAGTGAAATGTATGGAAAGAGTAATGTAGAATCTTACATTACCATATGTAAAGTAGATAGCCAATGGGAATTTGTTGTATGGCTAAGAAACTCAAACAGGGGCTCTGTATCAACCTAGAGGGGTGGGATGGGGAGGGATATGGGAGGGAAGTTCAAAAGGGAGGGGATATATGTGTATCTATGGCTGAAAGAAAACAATTGAGTATAAATAGTTTATAAGTGAGTGATCCCAAAATCTACATCCACAGGGTACTCCTGTTTTTCATTGTTTTGTGACAGATGATATGCAGAATTCTAGTCCACTATGCCTACTATGGTGTAGCTGATCCCTATGTCCTGGCATCTAGTCATCACTCAATATACTTTAGTCATACTCACAGTCTAGTTATGCTCAGTATGGTTCCTTGCTTGTATTTAATATTCTCTCTCCTTAGAATTCTTTGTATGCATATTCTAAAACAGAATTTGTAGTTTTATACTAAAATTTTATCTGCTTCGTAGAATTCATGGTATTCATTATATAAATGATTATTAAAAATTTAATCCCCCACATTAGTTAGATGCATCATTATACAATGAATCACCCATATATAAAGCTAATGATGACTAACTTCTCCTCTTTCATCCTACACATCACATCTTATTCATTATAAACTTCTGCTTGGCTCTTTGATTACTTTCCAACTGGTCCCTTCTCCACTCCTTCATCCCTAAATCTATTCTCTAAACTACCACACCAAGGGGATTTTCTAAAAGTAACTCTGCTTATGAGACATTAACACACATTAAAGACTTCTTACAATACATAAACTGTGAACTTCCAGATGTTCAAGCTGGTTTTAGAAAAGGCAGAGGAACCAGAGATCAAATTGCCAACATCCACTGTGTCATCATAAAAGCAAGAGAGCTCCAGAAAAAAACACCTATTTCTGCTTTATTGATTATGCCAAAGCCTTTGACTGTGTGGATCACAACAAACTGTGGAAAATTCTTCAAGAGATGGGAATACCAGACTACCTGAAATCTGTATGCAGGTCAGGAAGCAACAGTTAGAACTGGACATGGAACAACAGACTGGTTCCAAATAGGAAAAGGAGTATGTCAATGTTGTATATTATCACCCTGCTTATTTAACTTCTATGCAGAGTACATCATGAGAAATGCTGGGCTGGAGGAAGCACAAGCTGGAATCAAGAATGCCAGGAGAAATATCAGTAACCTCAGATATGCAGATGACACCACTCTTATGGCAGAAAGTGAGGAAGAACTGAAGAACCTCGTGATGAAAGTACAAGAGGAGAGTGAAAAAGTTGGCTTAAAGCTCAACATTCAGAAAACTAAGATCATGGCATCCGGTCCTATCACTTCATGGTAAATAGATGGGGGAACAGTGGCAGACTTTATTTTTGGGGGCTCCAAAATCACTGCAGATGGGGACTGCAGCCATGAAATTAAAAGATGCTTATTCCTTAGAAGAAAAGTTATGACCCACCTAGACAGCATATTAAAACCCCCAATGTTCATCTCAGCACTGTTTATAATAGCCAGGACATGTAAGAAACCTAGATGTCCATCATCAGAAGAGTGGATAAGGATGCTGTGGTACATATACACAATGGAATATTACTCAGCCATTAAAAAGAATACATTTGAATCAGTTCTACTGAGATGGATGAAACTGGAGCCCATTATACTGAATGAAGTAAGCCAGAAAGAAAAACGCCAATACAGTATACTAATACATATATATGGAATTTGAAAGATGGTAATGATAACCCTATATGCGAGACAGAATAAGAGACACAGATGCATAGAACAGTCTTATGGACTCTGAGGGAGAAGGTGAGGGTGGGACGTTCTGAGAGAATAGCATTGAAACATGTATATTATCACATGTGAAAGAGAACACCATTCCAGATTTGATGCATGAGACAAATTCTCAGGGCTGGGACAATGGGATGACCCAGAGGGATGGGATGCGGAGGGAGGTGGAAGGGGGGTTCCGGATGGGGAACACAGGTAAACCCATGGCTGATTCATGTCAATGTATGGCAGAAACCACTACAATATTGTAAAGTAATTAGCCCCCAACTAAAATAAATAAATTTATTTAAAAAAGAAAAAGCAGAGGCATTGCTTTGCCACAGAGATCCATCTAGTCAAGGCTATGGTTTTTCCAGTGGTCATGTATGGGTGTGAGAGTTGAGCTATAAAGAAAGCTGAGCGCCAAAGAATTGATGCTTTTGAACTGTGGTGTTGGAGAAGACTCTTGAGAGTCCCTTGGACTGCAAGTAGATCCAACCAGTCCATCCTAAAGTAAATCAACCCTGAATATTCATTGGAAGGACGGATGTTGAAGCTGAAACTCCAATACTTTGGCCAGCTGATACGAAGAGCTGACTCAGTTGAAAAGACCCTGACGCTGGGAAAGATTGAAGGCGGGAGGAGAAGGGGATGACAGAGGATGAGATGGTTAGATGGCATCACCGACTCAATGAACATGAGTTTTGGTAAACTCTGGGAGTTGTTGATGGACTGGGAGGCCCCTGGCGTGCTTCAGTCCATGGGGTCGCAAAGAGTCAGACACGACTGAGTGACTGAACTAAACTGAACTGAACTTTCAAGATAAGGTCTGGACTCCTAGGCATTATATGATCTAGCACACAATTTTCAAATTGGTCTAAACTACAGAATCATCTATGCAGTCCAAAGAAGAGGGCTGTGAAACTGTATTTTTAAAACAATTTCTAAGACAATTTGAATGATCATTCAGGTTTGAAAATGATAGAAGCCCTCCATTCTTTTCAACATATTTTTTTCAATATTCTGCGCCGTCTTGCATGCGTGCTCAGTAGTGTCTTAACTCTTTGCGACCCCATGGATTGAAGCCCACCAGGCTCCTCTGTCCATGAAATTTTCCAGGCAAGAATTCTGGAGTGGGTTGCCACTTGATATACTTGAAATTCTCTGAGAGATTCTCATGTCTCCAAAGACTGCAAACACCATCTTTTCACTCTGTTTCTCAGATTCTTTTCTCTCAATGCCTTGAGATACGATACCATTACATCGTCTATAAAAAGAGCTGACTGCCCTTCCATATTAACCTACCAGACAGAGTTCAGCATTACTTTCTTCTGTGAACTCAGAGCTATCTACACTTAATTCCATTTAAATTCTGAACATACTAATTTAAAAAATTTCCTTTTTCAGTTTAGTAAAGGGAAAATTTTTTTCACATAAATTTTAATGTTTTAACCATTTTTAAGTGTTACATATATTCACATTATTGTGCAACCAATCCCCAGAATTCTTTTTATCTTGCAAAACTAAACTATGTACCCATTAAATAATAACTTTCCATTCCTCCCCACATACCACCACCCCAAGCCCCTGGCCCTTATCATTTTACTCTTTAATCTCTATGAATTTGCTACTCTGAATACTTCATGGAAGTAGAATCATATACTATTGGCCCTTTTATAGCTGATTTATTTCACTTGGAATAATATCTCAAGGTTCATCCATGTTTAGCATGTGAGAATTCCCTTATTTTTAAGTCTGGATAATATCGTACATGTATATACGATATTTTGTTTATCCATTTCACTTACTGAAGGACATTAGCTTCTGGCTTTTGGCTACAGTGATAATGCCACTATGAACATGGGAGTGCAAATACTTGTTCAGGTTACTGCCTTTACTTCTTTTGTGTCTGTGCCCAGAAATGGAAATGCTGAATCCTGTGGTAATTCTGTATTTAACTTTTGAGTAATTGCCATACTGTTTTCCACAGTGGCTGTACCATTTTTCATTTCCCCCAGCAGTACACAAAGGTTTTAATTTTTCCACACTATTAGGCTATTATGGTTCTCCTGAGAAACAGAACTGATAAAATAAATGCACCATATATATGTGTGTATGTGTATGTGTATAAATGTATGTTTTTCCCTTTCATTTTTCATTTTTGCCTCATGTGGTTGTGGAGGTTGGCAAGTCCAAAATTTGTAAAGTAGGCCAGTAGACTGTAGACCTAGAGAAGAATTAGCACCACAGTTTGAGTCCTAAGTCAGTTTGTTGGTAGAATTCACTCTCCTTGAGAAAAGTGTGTCATTTTCCTATTCAGGTCTTCAACAGATTGGATGATGTCCATCCAGTTTAGGAAGGGTAATCTGCTTTACTCAAAGTCTACTGATTAATATTAATTTCATCTATAATGATGTTTTACCAAATATCTGGGTACTATGGCCTAGCCAGGTTGACATATAAAATGAACCACCATCATAACATTTGTTATTTTCTGATTGAGATTGTTTTCATCTGTGTTTGTGTTGTTAAAAATAACCATCGTTAAGGGTGTGAGGGGATATCATTGTGGTTACACTGCTCCCTTCTAGTAGAATTTACAACCAACTGACAAGACTAAATCAAAAGTAAGTTTATGACTCTTTTACCATCATTTTCACCCAAATATTTATGTTTGCAACATTGATTACTATTATGTTAATTCCAGAAATTTAGCTTTGCTCATTTTTAAACTGAATTTTATTGCTACTGCTGCTGTTGTTGTTGCGTTGTAGGAGCTCTTTATATATTTTGAAAGTTAATCCTTTATCAGATATGTGATTTGCAAATATGCACTCCCATTCTGTGGGTTGCCTTTTTACTTTGTGAAAAGTATCCTTTGATACACAAAATTTTTTTTTAATTAGAGGATAATTACTTTGCAAAATAGTGATGGTTTTTGCCATGCATCAACCTGAATCAGCCTAAGGTATATATATATATATGTTCCCTCCCTCTTGAACCCCTGAGTTTGATGTATGCACAGAAGTTTTAAATGTTGTTATGGTTCAATTTATTGTTGTTGGTATTGCCTGTGCTTTTGGAGTTATATCCAAGAAATCATTGTCAAATCCAAAGTCATGAAGATTTCTCTGTTTTCTTCTAAGAGATGTATAGTTTTAACCCTTCCATTTAGATCTGTGATCCAAGAACATCTATTATTTATTTATAAATCTGTTTAGACACCACACTCTTAGAGATAACATCAAAGTGGGAGGCTCTCTATTTTTATATCCCCAAGCTTGAAATGCTATGCCTGATAATAAGCTCTTAATAAATGTTTGAGAATTTCAAAATAAATGATTAATAATAAAAAAAAATGAAAATAATAACTTCTTCCTGTATTGGGTGTAGTTCTCAGCATTTTAGTGTATTCAACTTACTTGATCCTCATCAAACACCTATAACTGAAGAAAGTGAAACATTGAGATGTTAACTTACTTGGCCAAGATCACACCGATACTGGGTGACAAACCTTGGGATTCACAAGCATATATATTAAATGTTGAAACAATTTAGAACAGTATCATCTGCTAGATGGCAGACAGAGTGCAGGCTAGGTTCACAAATTTGGCTTATCATCATAATTACTTAGAAGAGCTTTAAAAAGTAGATACTCGAACTATACCCCAGACCTAGTGAGATACTGAGAACTGATATTTTAAAAATCATCTTGTGGGGTTTTCATGCAGTCAGCCTGACATCTGCCTAAGGAAAATGTTCTGTGAATCACTGAACTGAGCTTTCTCATTTGGGCTGATACGTGAAATGAACAGCAAGCCCTTGGAAATAGATCCTTGTTGCTTCTAAGCTATTCAGTGTCTACTTCTATGAGAAATGATGTTATTTGACTAAATAAGGAGTGCTTTGGGGATATGTAGAGTTCATTTTGGTGGACTGGGGAGCATTATTGCCATTTAGAGCTAATAGAAGGGTATGAAAGTAATATAGGGCCTAAGCCTTGTATAGTAGAAGTAGATGAGTCTGTAAATTTAGCTGTACAAATCATATAGAAAGGAAGTGTAAAGAAGAGAGTCTGCAGACACTCTAAACAACCTTCAGTAGCAGGCAGAATTTTTTTTTTTAATTAGCAAAGGAAAAAAACTTGTGTGAATCCATTAAAGACTAAGTAAAGGATGAATGATTCAACCCTACATCCTTGGATATTACAGATATAATGTCTCAACAAGCAGTGTGGTGACTCCAAATTAAGCTCTCAAGTATCTTTTCTTACCAAGGATTACCCTGCCTATAAAGCCCAGAAAACTTTTCAAAAGGTTGGTGAATGTGGAGCTTTATTTTCAGTTAGTGCAGACAAGCCATGTATGTAACTACAACAGAAAAAAAAAAAAAAACCTCTCTTTCCAGAACCTGAACATGAACTGGACCCCTAAGAACTAGACATTGTATTATTATAAATAATTGCACATTTAGCCGAAGTAGTAGCCACCAGTATCCCGGCAACATTCCTCATTCTTATTTCTTTGTTGTTGTTGTTCAGTTACTCAGTTGTGTCCAACTCTTTGCCACCCCATGGACTATAGCACTCAAGGCTCCTCTGTCCTTCACTATTTCCTGGAGTTTGCTTAGATTCATGTCCATTGAGTTGGTGATGTCATACAACCATCTTATCCTCTGTCACTCCCTTCTCCTCTTGCCCTCAATCTTTCCCAGCATCAGAATATTTTCCAGCGAGTCAACTCTTCGCATTAGGTGGCCAAAGTATTGGAGCTTCAGCTTCAGCATCAGTGCTTCCAGTGAATATTCAGAGTTGATTTCCTTTAGGATTGACTGGTTCAGTCTTCTTGCTGTCAAAGAGACTCTCAAGAGCCTTCTCCAACAACACAATTTGAAAGCATCAATTCTTCAACTTCAGCCTTCCTTATGGTCCAGCTCTCACATCTCTACATCTTATTTCTCACATCCATACATTGTTAGTTCTGGTAGAATCTAAAGTGCCTCATTGGAAAACCAGGAATAAAAGAGTCAAACCAGCAGTATTTATGGAATAATAATGTATCTATTGTTTTGATTCTTTGAGATATGAGATAGTCAGAAAATCATTTCCTTACTTCCTTATGTGGGTTTGGATTGCATTGCTTCTTAAAATTAATGTTTTTCATTGAACAAATATATATAAGACAGAGAGAGAGACAAACAGCTCAATAATTCCGATTGGGTAGCTAGTGTGTGTGTGTGTCTATGCATTAGTAGAGAGACTCAAAGATGAAAATTCCATTAAGAAAAATTGGGAGAATGTGAAGATGAAGCTAATTGAAATCATGGTAGAGGAGGGCTGCAGGAGAGTATATGGCAGGACTTGGAGTGTCATGAGGGATGGTTTATGGTCCTGCTATCACATGCTCAATTCTTGGCATCTGGTCCCATCACTTCATGGCAAATAGATGGGGAAACAATGGAAACAGTGACAGACTTTATTTTGGGGGGGCTCCAAAATCAATG
The DNA here is from genome assembly GCA_024291935.2 of Okapia johnstoni. Lineage (NCBI taxonomy): Eukaryota > Metazoa > Chordata > Mammalia > Artiodactyla > Giraffidae > Okapia > Okapia johnstoni. Next base: position 58,695,457 of record CM044322.1, read on the forward strand.
CAGCCATGAAATTATAAGACGTGTGCTCCTTGGAAGAAAAGTTATGACCAACCTAGATAGCATATTAAAAAGCAGAGACATTACTTTGCCAACAAATGTCTGTCTAGTCAAAACTATGGTTTTCTCAGCAGTTATGTATGGATATGAGAGTTGGAGTATAAAGAAAGCTGAGCGCCAAAGAATTGATGCTTTTGAACTGTGATGTTGGAGAAGATTCTTGAGAGTCCCTTGGACTGCAAGAAGGTCCAACTTGTCTATCCTAAAGGAAATCAGTCCTGAATATTCATTGGAAGGACTGATGCTGAAGCAGAAACTCCTGTACTTGCCACCTGATGCAAAGAGCTGACTCGTTTGAAAAGACCCTGATGCTGGGAAAGATTGAAGACAGGAGGAGAAGAAGACGCCACAGGATGAGACGGTTAGATGGCGTCACCAACTCAATAGACATGAGTTTGGGTAAAATCCGGGAGTTGATCATAGACAGGAAAGCCTGGCATGCTGCAGTTCATGGGATCACAAAGAGCTGGACATGACTGAGCGACTGAACTGAACTGAATCACATACTCTCCTTTCCCAGCTGTTAGACTGAAGGAATATATTCTAGCAGGAAAACACAGGGTATGGGTGTGAGATGGGAGACTTTAAAAAACTAAAATAAAAGGTGAGTGAAGCTTTGAATATTGGAAGAAAAACACACATTGGAGAGTAAATAAGATCTGAGGATAAAAGTCACATTCAAACAGAGGTGACCTCACAAATGACCCACCTGTGAAAACTTTAACACTTTTTGTACTTTTCTCCTTGGTTATGGGAAACATCATATTATTGTGCATCTTTAAGTTTCCTGCCTCTGGTGTTGTGATCTATTTTATTTTATCTGTATGTCTTGTGTAAAGACAGTATATAATTCAATGAAAATTTTGGCTGGGTCATCCAAGCAACTTTAGTTTGTAAACAAGATAAAACTTTTTAACATTTTTAAGTTCTGAGCTCAAACCCCATAAAGCAAATCTCTGAAATTGTTTATCTTTAAATGTCCCAATAATACAAATATGCTACATATTGGAATTGCTGTGTTTATCAGAAAAATATAGTGTATTTTTCTAGTAATGAAAAGATGTGTAAAGATGGTATTGATGTATTACATAGAGAACTGATTCTTATTTATTTTTATAATAGCAAGGTATTTTATCATCCTCAAATATTGATGCAAGATTATAAGTATGCACAGGGTCTCCTTATCCATGGAACAATTACATAATTGCATTACATTTGACTTATAAAAATTAAGCTGTACACTGATAAGAGTCTGTAATTTATTCACTCGCCTATTTTTCTTATAGTCTACCTTTAAATTTTATTATTTCATTCTTTCTAAAATGATACGGATGCAATCACTGCATTAAAAACAGACATTGAAGAGGGAATAATCCACCCAAACTGATTTGCTTTGGCCTATTTCTTCTGTCTGGGAACCTCATATGCATCTGTGTTCATTTCCATGAAAATGCTCTTGATTACTAATCAACCATTTTTATTAATAATAAGTTAATATTTCTCCCAATGATTTTACATTTTGATGAAAATGTAAATGCTAGATGTAATTCTACACGTGAATTTGTGTGCCTACTTTAAGTACTAAGTGTTCCTAAGTGAACTATTGAGAATGGTAAGACTTCAAACACAATATTATTATTTTCTTGTTCTCTTAAGGAAAATAATCCAGTTGACCCCTGAATGACATTAGCTTGAACTGCACGGACCCACTTATATGTGAATTTTTTTCAGTAAATAAATTGGAAGTTTGTGGATATTTGGAAGAAAAAAACAAAAAAACTTCCAGATGAACCACAAAGCCTAGAAATATTGAAAAACTAAGATAAAGTCAGTCATGTCATGAATGTATAGACTATATGTATATATGTATGTATATATGCAAATGTATTAATTGACTGTTTATGTTATCAGTAAGGCTTCTGATCAATAGTATGGTATTAGTATTTAAGCTTTTTTGACTGTGGGGTTCAGGACCTCTAACCCCCTGTCATTGTTTGAGTCAACAGCGATCCTATACATCTGTTTAATTCTGCATTTTCAGTCCCAAGTGGCATGTTACATTTAACTAGTGATAAACTTTCCCCACAAGTAAGGTGGACTGTTTCCTTAGAGTAAGGTCAGAAGTCAAAGAACATGTTTCAGTACTCATTACACTGTGAACACTCTATGCTGTGAACACTCTTTGACACAATTAGCCAGGATTTTCTGGCTGAAACCCTTACTTCACTTGGACTCTTCTAGTTTTTACTTATAACTCTCTGGCAACCCTTCATTTACCATATGAGCCCATCCTTCTTCACCATAAATTAGCCATTAAAGCTAGGTTTCTGTGAGATTCAGTTCTAGGCTCTCTTCCTATGTTCTCATGTTCTCCTTCTCTATAGGTCATTCAGTTCAAACCCTCAACATATCAAAGCTCTTTTTTTTTTTTGAGCCCAGACATATCAGCATTTCCAACCTGAAATTTTGGATTTCAACTTGTTCAAAACTAATCTCATAAAATCCATTCCTTCCTCTCTTACTCCAAACCTGGTCATTGTCCAATATATAAAGAATGGAATCATCAAACTCCTAGCCACACAGCCAGAGACCTTATGGTTTTCCATTACCTTAAATCTTATATAGACACTCAATGCCAAATGTTTTCCTTATTATTATCTTAAAAATACTTTGAATTCCAACATAATCTATCATCATATTTCATGTCCAAGTTACCATCTTAGGAACAGCCACCTAATCAGTTTGCTTCTACCCAATACACTCTTTTTTCCAGGGTCATACTCTATACTATATCCACAGTAATCTTTTCAAAATAAAAATCTTACCATGTCATTCAATGCCCACCTGGCCAAGTACCTGTCCAAACTTACCAATTTAAAGCATTCTTATTCTACTGCTTTTCAATTGGTAAACATTTTAATTTTTAGAGCAATTTTAGATATACAGCAAAATTGAAAGGAAGACAGAGTTTCCATAAGTTCCTTGTTTCCACATACGAATCTTTCCCACATTATCAACTCTCAACCAGAGTGGTACATTTCTTACAATTAATAGACCTAATTTGACATGTAATGATCACTCAAAGGTCATAGTTTACATAAGAGTTCACTTTTGATGTTGTGCATTCTATGGATTTGGGCAGCTGTATAAGGAGAAAGTGTTAGTTACTCAGTAGTCTTCAACTCTTTGTGATTCCATGGACAGTAGCCCGCCAGGCTCCTCTGTCCATGGGATTCTCCAGGCAAGAATACTGAAGTGGGTAGCCATTCCCTTCTCCAGAGGATCTTCCTGACTCAGGGATCAAACCTAGGTCTTCTGCATTGCAGGAGAATCCTTAACTGTCAGAAGCCCTATGTAATGACTTGTATCCATCATTGTGCTATCATACAGAGTAATTTCACTGTCCTTAAAATCCTGTGTGCTCTACCTGTTCATCTCCACCTTCCTCATCCCCTGTCAATCACTAATCTTTATACTGTCTCAGTAGATTTGCTTTTCCAGAATGTCAGAGATGGAATCATACAGTATGTAACCTTTTTGGGTTGGCTTCTTTCACTTCATAATAAGCATTTAAGATTCCTCCATATCTTTTGATGGCTTAATAGCTGATTTCTTCTTAACACTGAATAATATTACATTATCTGGATATACCAGTTTATTTACCCATTTACCTATTGAAGCACACCTTGGTGCCCCCAAGACTTGAGAATTATGAATAAAGCTGCCATAAGCATAAGTGTGCAGGTTTTTTATGTGAACATAAGTTTTGGATTCATTTGGGTAAAAACTAAGGATTGCTGTTGCTAGATTTCATGGTAAGAGCGTGTTTAGTTTTGTAAGAAACTGATAAGCTGTTTTCCAATGTGGCTGAACCATTTTGCATTCCCACAAGGAATGAATGTGAATTCCTGTTCCTCTACATCCTTGCTACAATTTGGTGTTGTCATTGTTCTGAATTTTGGCCATTCTGATTAATAGGTGCATGCGTCCTATGTACACAGGTAATATCTTATTGTTTTGTATTTTCCTGATGACATAATATGAAGTATCTTTTTAAATACTCATTTGCCATCTTTTCTGGCAAGGTATTTCGGTGTCTTTGGTCCATTTGTCAAAATGAGTGGTTATTTCTTATTTTCTACTTTAACAATTCTTTGCATATTTTGTATAGTAACACTTTTTTGGGCAATCAAATGATGCCTCTGAATGTTTCTTCCAAATAATATTTTTATTTTATTTTTTAAAATTGATTTTTATGGGAATATAGTTGCTTTACAGTGTTGTGTTAGTTTCTGCCGTACAGCAAAGTGAATCTGTTATACATGTATGTACATATATACCCATATTTTTTAAGATTTCCTTCCCAATTAGGTCACAGATTACTGAGTAGATTTCCTTGTACAGTAGGTTCTCATCATTGTTGTTTATTCTCTAAGTCGTGTCTGACTCTGCAAACCCATGGAATGTAGCCCGCAAGGCTCCTCTGTCCACGGAATTTCCCAGGCAAGAATACTGGATAGGTTTCCATTTCCTTCTCCAGGGGATCTTCCCACCCCAGAGATCAAATCCATGTCTCATGCTTGGCAGGTGGCAGATTCTTTACCACTGAGCCACCTGGGAAGTCCAGGTTCTCATTAGGTTATCTATTTTATACACGGTGGTTGTGGTTTAGTCGCTAAGTCATGTCTGACTCTTGCGACCCCATGGACTCTGGCCTGCCAGACTCCTCTGTCCATTGAATTTTTCAGGTAAGAATACTGGATTGGATTGCCATTTCCTTCTCTAGGGCATCTTCCTTACCCAGGGATCTAAACTGTGTCTGTTGCATCTCCTGCGTTGACTGGCAGATCCTTTACCACTGTGCCACCCGGGAAGCCATTCTTTCATCAGTATCTTACCTCTTTGACTTCTGTAGGTTTATAGTAAATTTTGGAATCTGATAGTGTCAGTCCTCCAAATTTGTTATCTTCAATATTGTGTTGACCAATCTTGGTCTTTTTCATCTCGGTATCAACTTTAGAATCAGTTTGTTAATATCCATGAAATAACTTGCTGGTATTTTGATTGGTATAGCTGAATCTATAGATCAAGTTGGGAAGGAATGGCTTCCTGACAATATTTCTATTTATCAACATGACATACCTCTTCATTTATATAGCTCTTTTCTGATTTCATTTATAAGAGGTTTATAATCTTCTTTGTATAGACCTGTACACGTTCTGTTAGAGTTATACCTAGGAATTTAACTTTTAGGGATGCTAATATAAATGTTATTATGTTTTTAATTTCAAATTCCACTTGTTCTTTGCTATGTAGGAAAGCAATAGACTTTTGTATATTAACCTTTTGCCCTGAAACCTTGCTATAACTACTTATTAGTTCCAGTAGTCTTTTTTTTTTTAATTTATTATTCTATGTTGGAGTATAGCCATTTAGCAATGTTGTGATAGTTTCAGGTGGATAGTAAAGGGACTCAGCCATACATATACATGTATCTATCCTGCCCCAAACTCCCCTCCCAGCTAGACTGCCACATAACTTCAAGCAGAGTTCCCTGTGATACAAAGTAGGTTCTTGTTGATTATCCATTTTAAATATAGCAGTATGCCCAGGAGTATTAGCTGTTTTTTTTTATATAGATTTTCTTCATATATGATCATGTCATCTGCAAAGACAAAATTATTTATTTCTTTCCAGTCTGTATTCTTTTATTTTCTTGTTTTCATGCACTAGCCATTGCTAGAAATACAATGTTGAAAATTAGTGAGAGGGGACATCATTGCCTGATTTGGATCTTAATGGGAAACTTTATTTTTAATCAAACTGAAGAAATTTCCCTATTTTCCTCATTGATGGAGAATTTTATCATGAAAGAGTGTTGGATCTTGTCAAAAGATTTTTCTCCATCTATTGAAATTATAAAGTAATTTTTCTTTTTTTTTTAAATTCTTTAAATATACTTTTTTTTTTAATTTACAATATTGTATTGGTTTTGCCATACATTGACGTGAATCCACCATGGGTGTACATGTGTTCCCCATCCAGAACCCCTCTCCCAGCTCCCTCCGCATCCCATCCCTCTGGGTCATCCCAGTGCACCAGCCCCGAGCACCCTGTATCATTCATCGAACCTGGACTGGAGATTCGTTTCACATATGATAATTTACATGCTTCAGTGCCATTCTCCCATATCATCCCGCTCTCGCCCTCTCCCATAGAGTCCAAAAGACTGTTCTATACATCTGTGTCTCTTTTGCTGTCTTGCATAATAATTTTTCTTTTTATCCTGTTAATATGATGTATTACACTAATAGAATTTTGAATGTTGAACCTGCCTTGCCTATCTGGGATACATCCTACTTAGTTGTGGTATATAATTCTTTTTAAGCTTTTAAAGATCAAATTGTCTAAAATTTTGTAGGGGATTTCTACATTTATATTCATGGAATATTTTCATCAGAAATTTTCTTTTCTTATAATGTCTTTGTCCAGTTTTGGTATTAGGGCAATGCTGGCCTCATAAAACGAGTTAGTATTCCCTTTGCTTCTGTCTTCTGAAATAAACTGTGGAAAATTGATGTAATTTCTTTCTTAAATGTTTGGTAGAGTTCATCAGTGAGCTCATTTGCAACTGATCCTTTCTCTTTGGGAAGCTTATTAGTTATTGATTGAATTTATTTTGTTTATAAACAAAGGCCTATTCAGGTTGTCTGTTTCTTCTTATGAGTTTTGGCAGCTGTAATTTCAAGGAATTGGCCCATGTCATGTAGATTATCTAATCTATGATCATAGAGTTGTTCATAGTATTGTTAATTATTCTTTTAATGTGTATGGGGAAGTGTTTATTTCTTCTTCACTTTTGAAGGATAGCTTTGAAGAGTACAGAATTCTTAGTTGGTATTTTCTTTTATCTCTAAACTTTATTTCCTGAAATTCTCTTCTTGCTTGCATATTTGTTTCAGATACAGAAAGAATTCAATATGACTTGAACACAGGTTACCAGTGAAGAGCAGGAGGAAATATATTTAAAAAGGTTACCCAGGGTCACATCATATAGGGAACACTAAAAACTTTTAAATTTCATTTTTATTATTATGAGAAATTATCAGAGAATAATGGCCAGGATGATAACACACTTTGTGGATATACGTTTTGAAGAGATGGCATGAGCTCTTATATAAACTGACAGAGAAAGCTGAATAAGGCTAGGAAGTTTTGCAGTTGTCTTTAGGGAAACCAATTTGGCTTGGATTATTGAGAAGGCGCTTCCCTGGTAGCTCAGCTGGTAAAGAATCTGCCTGCAATGCAGGAGACCCTGGTTCGATTTCTGGGTTCAGGAAGTTCCCCTGGAGAAGGGATAGGCTATCCACTCTAGTATTCTTGGGCTCCCCTGGTGGCTCAGATGGTAAAGAGTCTGCCTGCAATGTGGGAGACCTGGGTTTGATCCCTGGGTTGGAAAGATCCCCTGGAGGAGGGCATGGCAACCCACTCCAGTATTCTTGCTTGGAGAATCCCCATGGTCAGAGGAGTCTGGTGGACTATAGTGCATGGGGTTGCAAAGAGTCGGACACGACTGAGCAACTAAGAACAGCCCAGCACATGGAGGAGAGTATACTAAGGGCTGCCTCCTATCACTTCAACACCAGACCTCCTGAGATAGGCACCCAGACATCCTCTGGTCTGTGAGCTGAAGTTAGTGATTGTCGTCATCGATAATGTTGCCTTTCCACAGACTGCCTTTCCTCAGCATTAGTGTCAGTGGATCTGGAAAATGGGAGAAAAACTGGCTGATCATTGTGAGTTCTAGACTGTGTCTGGTATAATATTCATTTGTCATAGCTTCATTCATTAGGAATCTGCAATGGGCTTTGGAAACAAAATTTTACAAATAACACATTCTGTCTTCATTTATCTGCTATGGTTGTTTGTGCATCCATGAACCCCAAGGAACAATTTATGGGGTGGTGGATGATGAATGGCAGATACTTGGGTGCCATATGTGCTGTGGTCAAAGAACATCTTAATGCCATTCCTTTAACATAAAATATTCTCTTTAATCTCTGTCTCTTTATTTCTTTAAATTTAGTTTTGAGAGATAATTGGTTTACAAAGCTGTGTTTATTTCTACCATACATCAACATGAATCAACCATAGGTATGCACATGTCCCCTCCCTCTTGAATCTCCTTCCCACTTCGCACCTCATCCCACCTAGGTTGTCACACAGGTTGTCACACAGCACCAGTCTGAGCTCCTTGCTATACAGAAACTTCCCACTAACTATCTAACATACAAATTCTTTTGCATATTTCTGGCCACTAAATTTATACCTATAAACTCCGGATATGAATATTGCTAATGCCTGAAAGAAGAAACTCCCGAAGTGATTGAATGATCAATCATTTGATGAGTAACTCATTTGGTGAGTAATGCTCTCTCTGTATAAGAACCATAAAAGGACCTAGAGCAGGAAATGGAACCCACTCCAGTATTCTTGCCTGGAAACTTCCATGGACGGCCTAGAAGGCTACAGTCCATGGGATCACAACGAGTCGGAGATGACTGAGTGACTGAGAACACACACATAAAAAGACATCTCAATTCAGGAAGAAGAAACAGAAAAAGTAATTCAGTAAAGAAGTTCAAGTATCATTTTTAAAGGATAGAATTTACAAAGAGACCAGTTTAATGTACTGCAATCATATGTAATGACTGAGTTGGTTTCTGCATGTCTGGCTAATCTAGTAAGTGAAAGATGAGATACATAAAACTATGATTCCTAAATTTTGCTGATTTATTCAACAATTTCTGTTAGTTTGTAAATGTCAGGCATTGTTTAGGAGCTGAGGTTAGTGGCAGTTAAAATTTGGTCGCAAAAATACCTGGAAACTTGGGAGAAAAGATAGATATTTCTATATCTTAAGCCTGAATATTCTACAACTGGCTGTAGCAAAATAATGTGGATTTTAAATGTTCCTAATATACAGCTTTAGTAACCACCAGTATGAAATATGATTCTTAATATGTGACTGACAGCTAATTATCAAAATCATTTTCAAACTCTGAGAACAGCTATCTAGTTTATATTAATAAATATCATAGAAAGTCACAAGACATAAGCTATATTTATTCTCTTCCTTTGGTCTTCATTGCTCATGGCATTAATATTGTAAACTACCCTTATTCTCCAAAGAATTATCTCTTTCAAGACATTCATCACTACCTCTGCTACATTACTTATGCATATTTTATTACTCAAAAAAAAAGAAATTGAATATCTAAAATGAAATTTGTATCATTTTAAGGTTTTAAATCTTTAAAACAAGGACATTCAGATCAAGGTCTGAGTTTATGGCCACTGTTTTCTTGTCTATCTAGACATTGTCCTGAATTTCAGTCATGAAATATACAATATTCTAGCTAATATGCTTTAGTTTTTGATACAAAGTTACATAATTAATTATATGTAGAAAGCCATAGAAATAACTGTAGGGAGATTTTTAAAATTAATCTAATTAGTTTAATATTAAATATAATAATATTAAATTCTAACTGATAAAAGATTCAAGTATTATAAATCATATGTTTAGGAATTAAACTTATTTGAAGAAAAATGCCATCATTGTGAATATTTAAACAATTATGTTGCCTGATTATGTTTTCCTAATCTTTACAGGAAAATAATCTTGACGATAAAGAAACTTGCAGCAGCAATGTATAGTCTTAGTAAAGTTGTGGTCATGTGATGCAGTATCAGGGAAGTATTCTGATATAAAAAATAATTATTACATTATAATAATACATGAACTGTGAAATTCCAGATGTTCAAGCTGGTTTTAGAAAAGGCAGAGGAACCAGAGATCAAATTGCCAACATCCAATGGATCATCAAAAAAGCAGGAGAGTTCCAAAAAAACATCTATTTCTGCTTTATTGACTATGCCAAAGCCTTTGACTGTGTGGATCACAATAAACTGTGGAAAATTCTGAAAGAGATGGGAATACTAGACCACCTGACCTGCCTCTTGAGAAACCTATTTGCAGGCCAGGAAGCAACAGTTAGAACTGAACATGGAACAACAGACTGGTTCCAAATAGGAAAAGGAGTACGTCAAGGCTATATATTGTCACCCTGCTTATTTAACTTACATGCAGAGTACATCATGAGAAACACTGGGCTGGATGAAGCCCAAGGTGGAATCAAGATTGCCAGGAGAAATATCAATAACCTCAGATATGCAGATGACACCACCCTTATGGCAGAAAGTGAAGAAGAACTAAAGAGCCTCTTGATGAAAGTGAAAGCTGCTGCTGCTGCTGCTAAGTCGCTTCAGTCGTGTCTGACTCTGTGCGACCCCATAGATGGCAGCCCACCAGGCACCCCTGTCCCTGGGATTCTCCAGGCAAGAACACTGGAGTGGGTTGCCATTTCCTTCTCCAGTGCATGAAAGTGAAAAGTGAAAGTGAAGCCACTCAGTTGTGTCCGACTCTTAACAACCCCATGGACTGCAGCATACCAGGCTCCTCCGTCCATGGGATTTTCCAGACAAGAGTACTGGAGTGGGTTGCCATTGCCTTCCCAGAAAGTGAAAGAGGAGAGTGAAGAAGTTGAGTGAAAGCTCAAAATTCAGATAACTAAGATTGTGGCATCCAATCCCATCACTTCATGGCAAATAGATGGGGAAACAGTGGATGACTTTATTTTGGGGGGCTCCAAAATCACTGCAGATGGTGATTGCAGCTGTGAAATTAAGACACTTACTCCTTCGAAGGAAAGTTATGACCAACCTAGACAACATACTAAAAAGCAGAGACATTACTTTGCCAACAAAGATACGTCTACTTAAGGCTAAAGTTTTTCCCATAGTCATGTATGGATGTGAGAGTTGGACTATAAAGAAAGCTGAGTGCCAAAGAATTGATGCTTTTGAACTGTGGTGTTGGAGAAGACTCTTGAGAGTCCCTTGGACTGCAAGGAGATCCAACCAGTCCATCCTAAAGGAGATCAGTCCTGGGTGTTCATTGGAAGGACTGATGTTGAAGCTGAAACTCCAATACTTTGGCCATCTGATGCAAATAGCTGACTCATTTGAGAAGACCCTGAGGCTGGGAAAGATTGAGAGCAGGAGGAGAAGGGGATGACAGAGGATAAGATGGTTGGATGGCATCACCGACTCGATGGACATGGGTTTGGGTAGGCTCTGGGAGTTGGTGATGGACAAGGAGGCCTGGCGTGCTTCAGTTCATGGGGTCACAATGAGTTGGACACGACTGAGTGACTGAACTGAGTGAAGACACGTTATCCTAAAACTGCCAAAATTCAAAGCTAAAAAGAAAATCTCAAAAGCACCAAGAGAGTAAAAGTTTGTAACTTAAAAGGAACTCCTCTAAGACTGCCAATAGACTGCTTAGCAGAAACATTACAGGCCAAGAGAGAATAGCACAATATATTCCAAGTGTCAAAGGAAAGAACTGCCAATCAAAAAAAAAAAAACTTGACCAAACAAAACATCCTTCCGAAATGAAGGAGAGAACCACTTTCTCAGACAAACAGAAGCTTAGAGAATTCATCACCACTCCATCTGCCTTATAAGAAATTGTGAAACGAGGTCTTTAAGCTGAAATGGAAGAATGCTATTGGGTTGGTCAAAAATTTCATTCAAACTTCTTGGCCAACCCAATAATTAGTAACAGGAAAACATACAATGCACTGGTAAAGGTACATGTGTAGTCATGTTCAGAATCCTCTAATGCTATAATATGGCAGAGAGTTAGCCACTTAACTCTAGTGTAAAGAATATAGGACAATAACATTAAAAATAATTACAGCTCCAGTAAGGGTTTAGTGTCCTTGGAAAGTGGTATCTGATAGAAGGAATAGTAATATCCCAGGCTATATAGGATACATGGAGCTAGATAATGGAAAACATTGGATATTAGTTTTAGGAGCTTGATGATTGAATACTGACCACCAAAGACCATTATATACTCATAGGTTTGTGTTAAAGACCCACCTGGAGGACATGTGTATACTATATCTGATGGACTAGTTTGGGGTGATTTTTTCATCTTAAGCCAAGGTTTTGACAGTTAACCCAATCTCAGATAAAGAGTCAGCTACTTCACTCTGGTGTTTAATATCAGGAAGTGCTTGCTGCCCTTATTCCTGCTTGGGTGATGGCCAAGAAACTTTGTCACCCCAATAGCTGACAGTGAGTATCTTATGTTTAAATTTCATGAAGAGCATCTCCTGAAGATGTTCTGTACCAATAAGAAAATGGGGAAAAATCATCATCTTAATAAACACGATCTTCTTTTATGAAATGCTTTTTATATTCCCTCCTATTCCCTTTGTGCCTAGTATCCCCTGAGATTTTTAGTTCTCAAACAGTTGTCAAACAAGAGATACGCTTGGAGAAAGAGAAGTGATAGGCAAAAAAGAGGCACTTTGTTATCTCAAAGATAGCACTTAAACAAGTGTATGCCTTTTAATTTTCAGGCTTGTGCAAACCCTGTGTGAACAAGGAGGTAGATTTTCTCAGAGGGTAAGAGGGTCTTCTAAACTTTTTTCATGAAGACAGTTTTATTCTAATTCTGAATGCATATCATGTATTATTCACTGAGTTTGATTTTTTTGTTTAGTTCAATTAATCTTATGCTTAAATGAAAATTCTCTGCAGATTCAGGTTGTGTTTTTCCCCCTACATTAACATATATTTCAATTGAAAATTGTGGAAGATTAAATCAAAGACTATAAAGCGAACCACATTTACATAGAATATCTTAGTTTTATTTGATAAAAGATGCTGATCAACTGTATGATTGACAAATATTTAACTCTGAAGAAATAATCAGGAAAATAATTTTCACTATGATTTTATTTATTCTTCCTTATGCAAATATTCAGAAATGATAGATGGTTTTCAACCTATTTTCCTGAGAGGCCATGCATTTTAGAGATACATAATAAAGAATGCATTGATAGGTATGGAGCTAATTAAAAAAAGGCAAACTTCTCCTTCCTGCTTTTATGCTCTTGCACTGATACTTGCTTTATCAAATACAATACAGACACACACTTGAAAAAAACTTGCACACGGGGGCTTGCTGCTCCTGAAGCCCTTTATTTACCATGTAAATGACTCACGCTAGCCTTTTGGAAGATGATGCCATGTGGATAAGAAGTGATATGCCCAGCTGACAGTCAGTGGTGAAATATGTGAGATGCATGTGAGGCCAGTCTAAATCATTCACCTTCCAGCTGACCTACTGGTCCACCTGAGAGTTGACTACACACATTTTAAAGAGCCCAGCATAGGTAGACTGTGCTGACCAAGACTAGAAGAATTCGATGTACTGAGAAGAACAGAGGAGAAAGAAATGTCAACCCACTCCAGTATTCTTGCCTGGAAAATCCCATGGATAGAGGAGCCTGGTGGGCTTCAGTTCATGGGGTCACAAAGAGTCGAACACAACTGAGCACAGTACAACAACATGGCAGAGAGCAACAGATGTACTTGCTCATAACTGAAGTGATATTTCTGTATATAAATTATAATATTTAATTGAATATGTACATATAAATGAGTTATAATTCTGCCATGGCTTTGTTACTCATGGAAGTTCTCTGTAAATTCATGTCTAAAATATCGACTTGAAACAACTCTGTTGTTGTTCTGTCACCCAGTTGTGTCTGACTCTGCACGACCCCATGGACTTAAGCCTTCCAGGCCTCTCTGCCCCTCATCATCTCCCAGAGTTTTCCCAAGTTCATGTCCATTGAATTGGTGATGCCATCCAGCCATCTTATTCTCTGATGCCCTCTTCCCCTTCTGCCTTTAATTTCTCCCAGCATCAGGGTCTTTTCCAGTGAGTCAGCTATTTGCATCAGGTGGCCAAAGTATTGGAGCTTCAGCTTCAGTATCAGTCCTTCTGAGTATTTAGGGTTGACCTCCTTAAAGATTGACTGGTTTGATCTCCTTGATGTTCCAGGGACTCTCAAGAGTCTTCTCCAGGACCCCAGTTTGAAAGCATCAATTCTTTGGTGCTCTGTCTTCTTTATGGTCCAGCTCTCACAACCATGATGACTACTGAAAAGACCATAGCCTTAACTATGTGGACATTTGTTGCAAAGTGATGTCTTTGCTTTTTAACACACTGTCTAGGTTTGTCTTAGCTTTCTTGCCAAGAAGTAATCATCTAATTTCATGGCTGCAGTCACCATCTTCAGTGATTTCAGGAGCCCAAGAAGAGGAAATCTGTCACTGCTTCTACTTTTTCCCCTTCTATTTGCCATGAAGTAATGGGGCTGGATGCTATGATCTTAATTTTTTTTTTAATATTTAGGTTTATTCTGGCTTTTTCACTCTCCTCCTTCACCTTCAATAGGAGGTTCTTTAGTTCCCCTTCACCTTCTGCCATCACAGTGGTATCATCCACATAGCTAAGGTTGTTGATGTTTCTCCTGGCAATCTTGATTCCAGCTTGTAACTCATACAGTGTGGCATTTCTCATGATGTTCTCAGCATAAAAGTTAAATAAACAGGGTGACAATAAACAGCCTGTTGTACTCCTTTCTCAATCCTGAACCACTCAATTGTTCCATACAGGGTTCTAACTGTTGCTTCTTGACCTGCATACAGGTTTCTCAGGAGACAGGTAAGATGGTCTGGTATTCTCATCTCTTTAAGAGATGGTTGTAGTGGAGAGTTCTGACAAAATGTGATCCACTGAAGGAGGGAATGGCAAACCACTTCAGTAAACTTGCCGTGAGAATCTCATAAACTGTATAAAAAGACAAAAAGAGATTATACCGAAAGATGAGTCCCCCATATCAGAAGGTGTCCAATATGTTACTGACGAAGAGCAGAGAACAACTACTAATAGTTCTAGAAAGAATGAAGCAGCTGGGCCAAAGTGGAAACAGCACTCTGTTGTGGATGTATCTGGTGATGAAAGTAAAATCCAATGCACAAAAAAACAGTATTGCATAGGAATCTAGAATGTTAGGTCCATGAATCAAGGTAAATTGGATGTGGCCAAGCAGGAGATGGCAAGAGTAAACATCAACATCTTACGAATCAATGAACTAAAATGGATAGGAATGAGTGAATATAATTCAGATGACCATTATATCTACTACTGTGAGCAAGAAGTGGAGTAGCTCTCATAATCAATAAAAGAGTCTGAAATACAGTACTTGGGTTCAACCTCAAAAACGAAAGCATAATCTCAGTTCATTTAGAAAGTGAACCAACTCTATTATGACCTATATTTATATTACTTTACAAATTCAGCTATTTCAGTAAAACATCAGAAACTGTATGAGGATGCAATCATTAATTTCAAAACAACTTTAAATCTTTGCTATATGATGTGAAATTCTATCAATATCAATACTTAGTAACTCCATGCCAAAGATATTGATTGCAGTGTCTGCTAAGTGAAACCTCAAATTTGGAAAACATACTTAAACGTGATTGTCAAAATAGTGTGTTCCCATTTTGTAAATTATGATTAGCTTGTGTCATTTGTTGGAAGGATTATACTCAATAAAGAATTCTGTCAGTCTACTGAATTTAGCAAGTGGGAATGATCATATTAGTGTTTGCATCAGATAACTGATATTGAATTCCCTTGCTATCTTATAGATTTGATCATGTAGCTGTTCTCCTTCATCACTTTTCAAAATTTCCCAAACTATGAAATAAATGCACTGCATTTAAAATCATTCAGGCCCTATACCATGCTATTGATAATTTAATCAACTTCCTAAAATCAATTACATTCTCTGATATATATCTTTAAATTCACACCACCACTGGAGATGCAAAAAATGAAGTTTTATTGCTCTCTCAAGTTATCTGTTATGAATACCTAATGGAAATTTGCCAGGTAAGCTTCACAACCAGACTATCTATACCTGAAACCAAATGGACTCAGCAAAGTTTTATGATCCTTACTCTTCAGTGATCACAGTTATCGTTCTGGGTCCCACAGTATGAGTTTATCCTATTGAAGAAAATGAATCATTATCAAACATTGAATGTCTCATATTTCTGGATAACTCTCAGAGAAACGTAGTTCTTATCCATCATTTCTGCATCTTAAAATTTTGTACATTATCTATAAATTGATATCTGAGTTTCTGGAAAGCAGAATCTTAATCCTCTAGGTATTTAATGTGAATGTCAAAGTCTGTGATTTCCCCTATAATAAATTTCAGTTGACTGGTGTCACTTACTGGAAAGGTTACACGTGACTGAATTTATAGCCATTTGCGACTGTACTCAGCTTATAAATTGCTAATGATTCTGGCAGATGATTCAATTTCTTATGCCAGTGAAATATTTGAGGTTAATTAAATAGCCTCCATCACCTCTTTTCACCAAAATGCCAATGAACTGCTGAGAAGTTAAATAAATGTACTACTTGGTACCCAGTGATGCCAAAAAAGTACTCTCAGTATGTACTTTACTGAGCCTATTATAATGATCTTCTAAAACAGACATGAAGGGTTGGATCCTTAAACATTGCAAAATGGAGAAATTATTTAAAATGTAATTTTTTTTCCAGCACCATTAGACAGAATCCCATCATATCAAACTAAGAGTAAAATTAATTTAATAATATAGTTATCAGAAAAATGAGTTTTAAATATACAATGATGAACAAACTTAAAGTCATAAAATTATTTGCAGACATAAAACATAATTTTCAGTTCAGAGAGATACTTTAAAATAACTTAAGATTATTAAACAAGGAACTAATCCATTGCTTAAAGTCACATCTAACTTCAAAATTATGCTAAATTACATTAATGCACGTAATAAAATTTAAAAAATAGAATGAATTTCCTTTAAGCAGTAGTATCTTTCAGCTCTTATTATCTCAGGAAATATTCCTATTTTGTCACAGGTATATTATTTTACACACACACATATATATATCTTATATATATTGCAACTAAAATGTTGTCTTTCAAAGTCATCAGAACTTATGTGCATGAGATTATTTCCCTATCCTGTATCTAAGGGCTTCCCTAGTGGCCCTAGTGGCTCAGCAGTAAAGGATCAGTCTGTAATGCAGAAGACACACAGGAGACATGGGTTTGATCCCTGGGTTTGATCCCTTGGAAAAGGAAGTGATAACCCACACCAGTGTTCTTGCCTGGAAAATCCTATGGACAGAAGAGGCTGCCGGGCTACAGTCTGTGTGGTCACAAAAAATTTGGACACAACTTAGTGACTAAACAACAACATCTCTACATCCATTTTTCCCTTATCAGAAAGCTAGAGTTGATTTTTTTTTTCAAGATGGCAAAATTCCTAGCTGGAGGATTACATTTTCCAGCATTCTTTATAGTCAAGAGTCATCATTGAAATGTAAGAAGTTACTGGGTAGAGTTTCAAGTAAAACTGCTTAAAACTTTATCTAGGAGGTACATCAACTCTGCCTTCTATTCTTTTCCTTTTAGAAATTTTCAAGTTCTTGCATCCCACCTGAATTGTAGATGACCTTAAATATAGTGGAGCAGAGAGTGTCTGGTAACTTTGAAGCTGCCTCGAGACTTATGTAAGAAAGAAAATAGGAAGAATCTAGGGAAAGAAGAGGGAGACAGCATGTGAAAAGTCTGTAAAGAAGGAATAAAGAAATCTTTACCAAAAGGATGATACATAAAAGACAGTGAGTTGGACATCCTTGAAGTTCTTAAAGTAAGTAAATGAAGAATCGGGACTTATTCCATTGAAAAGATCACTCATGCTGCTCTGTTGAGGAAAGATACTAAATTAGTTGAAATTTAGGTCTGTAAGTTTATGAAACTAAGCCAATAGAAAGGTCATAAACATGGATATTTAAATGAAAGCCAGTGTAATCAATTGATTGGAAAAAAGGTTAAAATATATAACCTAGAAATTTTCATTGTTTATTGCAGAAGATTGCTTATTCATGATGGCAAGATGCCCTTAAGAATGATGATGCATGTGGCAGTATTGATAAGCACATTACTCTGAGTATTCCTCTGTTGTGTTTTACTTTTACTGTGTAAAATAAAGTGGTAATATTGAACTGTGATTAAGGTATGGGAGAATCATGATCTGCTATCTAAATATTACTTTGAAACTTTAATTATCAGTGTGACCTCGGTGCATGAATATGTATGTATGTTTTACACAGAAAAGAGAGTTAAATTTGATTATGAAAGTCCAAGAATGAACTGTAATTATTAGATAAAAGTTCATGTGTAAATATTGATGGAAAATGTGTGCATGACCGACTTCAGTAGATCATGATGAAATAATAGGGCTAAGCAAAGAAACACCAGGCTTCCCTAGTGGCTCATATGGTAAAGAATCTGCCTAGAATGCAGGAGACCCAGGTTCAATCCCTAGGTTGGGAAGATACCCTGTAGAAGGGAATGGCAACCCTCTCCAGTATTCTTGCCTGGAGAATCCCATGGACAGAGGAGCCTGGGGGGCTGCAATCCATAGGGTGTCAAAGAGTTGGACATGAAGCAATTTAGTACAGCATGCAGTTAATCAATATGAGAGATGTTTAACCCACCTCTTTCAGTAACTGATAGGACCAACAAAGAAAGATAAAAATATGTAAAGTCTGAGCTATATGATTAACACACCTGACTGAACTGACATAAATACAACACCAAATCCAACAATGACAGAATATACGTTGTTTTCAAGTGTCCATGGAATGTATAGGAAAACTGAACATTTACTGGAGAGTAAAGCAAGACTTAAGAAAGAAAGAAAAGAAAGAAAGTGAAGTCGCTACTTGGCAGGAAAGTTATGACCAACCTAGACAGAATGTTAAAAAGCAGAGACATTACTTTGTCAACAAAGGTCCATCTAGTTAAGGCTATGGTTTTTCCAGTGGTTATGTATGGATGTGAGAGTTGGACTATAAAGAAAGCTGAGCACCAAAGAATTGATGCTTTTGAACTGTAGTGTTGGAGAAGACTCTTGAGAGTCCCTTGGACTGCAAGGAGATCCAACCAGTCCATCCTAAAGGAGATCAGTCCTGGATGTTCATTGGTAGGGCTGATGTTGAAGCTGAAACTCCAATATTTGGCCACCTGATGCGAAGAGCTGGCTCATTTGAAAAGACCCTGATGAAGGAGATGACAGAGGATGAAATGGTTGGATGGCATCACCAACTCAATGGACATGGGTTTGGGTGGACTCAGGGAGTTGGTGATGGACAGGGAGGCCTGGCATGCTGCGATTCATGGGCTCTCAAGGAGCTGGACATGACTGGGTGACTGAACTGAGCTGAAGTCGCTCAGTCATGTCCGACTCTTTGAGACCCCGTGGACTGTAGCCTACCAGGCTCCTCAGTCCATGGAAATTTTCCAGGCAAGAGTACTGGAGTGGGTTGCCATTGCCTTCTCCAGGAGATCTTCCAGACCTTCTCTCCAGGTCTCCCGCATTGCACGCAGACACTTCACTGTCTGAGCCACCAGGGAAGCCCTGCTTAAGTAAGGCTTAAGAAATTTCAAATGGTTTAAATCATTCAGTGTATTCTCTGACTACAGAAGAATTACATTAGAAATTGATTATGGAAAGATAACCAGAAAATATGGAAATAACCACAACTAGATGAGGTACTTGCTTGTGGCAAAGGGAACACAGAATGTGTAGTGGAAGAAGGTTGTTGTACATATCAGCTGTGACAAGACCAGTTACAAAAACAGGGACTGTAATTGCCAAGAGTATTTCTTTCCTATTTTATTGTACGTGTGTTTGTGTCTGTGTGCACTAAGCAAATGTCTTTGTTTTGTTTCCACTCTTATCCTCTTACTATGTAACATAAGATGTATTAACTTGTATAATTCTATTTAAGCATTGTTAACTTTACATCACAGTATTTAAGTTATCCATGACAAAAGAAATTGGTAACCCATTCCAGTACTCTTACCTGGAAAACTCCATGGACAAAGGAGCCTGGCCAGCTACAGTCCATGGACTTGCAAAGTGTCAGACACAACTGAGCGCACACACACACACACACGCACATTCACTTTTAAGTTGTAGAATATCAAGAAGAGTTGTACATTACTCAGGGCCATGGCATTCACATTTGGTGGCAGGGGGATTTAGTATGTTTCAGTCATATTCAGGATAGTTGTATCATATGAGGCAGAAGCATGACTTTCTGTAAATATATATATATATATATATATATATATATATATATATATATATTATTTATTTATTTATTTTTGGCTGCATTGGATGTTAGTTTCCACATGTGGGCTCTTTGTGGTGGCACGTGGCCTTCTCTTCAATGGTGGTGCACTGGCTTCAGAGCATGGACTCAGTAGTTGCAGTGCATTGGCTTAGTGGCTTCCTAGCATGTGGAGTCTTATTCCTCCCACCAGGGATTGAACCCATGTCCCTATATTGCAAGATGGGTTCTTAACCACAGGACCATCATGGAAGTCCTATGTATGACCTTTATTGTCCTTATTTGAAGGTTAAGTAGAGTTTAAGTAGATGTATAGGGCTTCCCAGTGGCTTGGTACTAAAGAATCCGCCTGCCAAACAGGAGACTTGGGTTCAGTCCCTGGGTTGGGAAGATTCCCTGGAGAAGGAAATGCCAACCCACTCCAGTATTCTTGCCTGGGAAATCCCACAGACAGAGGAGGCTGGGGGTCTACAGTCAATGACGTCTCAAAGAGCCGGACATGACTTAGTGACTTAACAACACCAACAAAGGAGATGTGTAATGGATAGGATATGCAACAGCACTACTAAGTTATAGTGAGGATAGCAGTCCTGCTTAGCTTGCCCAACTTGAATGGGAAGGCTTGAAGAGAACATAGATACTAAATGCTCAGATGATGGTTTGGGATAAATTTCTTCATCATGTTAAGGAAGTAGTCTTCTATTTATAATAGAGAAAGTTATCCAGTATGAATGTTGTATTTTAACCATTATCAGATTTTTTACTTTGGTCTATTAACATATTAACAATTTTTCAAATGTTAAATAATTGCAACATTTCCAGAACTAACACACATTATCTTGGATAATATTTTAATGTATTACTGAACTGTTCTTATTTGCATTTGATATAAGATTTATGCAAAAGTGAGACTAATTCATTACAAACTTTGGCATATTAAAAATATCAATGCTTATGATTTACTCTACACAAAGGAAAGCAAATCGTTTGTATAATCCTTTTCTGAATTGCTCATATAAATGCATGACTCTGGAGTTGTTAGTAACCTTTGACATTGTTGACATTTCATTAATGTGATTCAGATTAATGCATGGATAATCAGAATATAAACAGACATCTTCAATTTTGAAAACTGGCAATATCACTTTTGTACCTTTGGAACCTACATTTCTACTCTTAGGTGTGTAACCAGTAGACATTCTAACTTACAGACATCAGAAATGATACAGAAGAAGATTTAAAGCATCACTACTTATAAGAGACAAAATATGGACACATTCCTCATGTCCATCAGGTGTATAATGCATAAGTAATTTGTGATGTATTTATACAGTATAATATTCAGCAATAATGGAAGTTAAGATATTAAAGCTATATAAAACATGGATAAATGTCACAAACATAATACTAAGAGAAAGTAGCTAAAGGCAGAAGAGATCATTCTGTATGATTCCATTTATATAAATCTCAGAATCAGGTAAAACTAATTAATGGTGATATATAAGTAAAGTTAATGTTTATTTGGATGGGGACTGGAAATATAGATGATAAAGCTACCTATCTGATGGTAATATGCTATTTTTCAAAATTTCTTGCTTTGTAAATTTCACATTATGAAAACTCATAGTGTTTAACACTTCAGATTGGGTTACTCTTTATCTTTATGCTATCCATCAGTAAAACTTCACTTGATTACTAGTATTTTATTCTTTTTTAAAAAGAATAGAGAAATTTTTAGTGAATATGACAATAAAATGTTGTATTTTATTTGCACTGCTTCTGTGAAATATGATTATTACAGATAAAACAAAAGAAATCTGATGAAATGTTTTAATTTCTTCTGAACAGAGAAAAGGCATTTTTGATGTGCCTAACAGAATAGAACTAATTAAGATAAAATCTAGTCACACAGAAAGAGAAACACTTATGATTGTATTTTATATTAGTGAAACATCAATTTTCTCTTTTATTCTGTTAAGCAACAAGACATTATTGTGGAAATTTATTTCATTGCTAGAACTCATTTTATCTTGTGCTTGATATTTTATAAAACATGTGATAATATATGTTAGAAATGATGGGTTTTTTTACCTAGCAGAAATTTGCATAGGTATAAATAATTATGTGTTGCATGTAACTTTTTACCATTGTACTTATAATTTTTAAGTTACTTACAAACAGAATTATACTCACAGACTAAAGGTTACGTTAAAAAATATACTTAATT
The DNA here is from genome assembly GCA_024291935.2 of Okapia johnstoni. Classification (NCBI taxonomy): domain Eukaryota; kingdom Metazoa; phylum Chordata; class Mammalia; order Artiodactyla; family Giraffidae; genus Okapia; species Okapia johnstoni. Next base: position 58,717,944 of record CM044322.1, read on the forward strand.
CCTTATTTCCAAACAAAGACTTTCATCTACTTCTCCAGTTTGTTTTAGATTTTGGTTTGCTTATACTGAACAAACTATGTAAAACAGATAAATAAGTAAATATACAAATACTGTACTATAAATTGTGATAAGTAAAATGTAAACAACAAACCTGGTTCCCATGATCCAAAAACCAGGGAATGAATACACATTTGAGAGGGATAAGTGGGTGACCACTTTGAGAAGGCAGCCTGTAAGTTGCTACCTCACCTCACTGGTGGAGGTGATGGAATTCCATCTGAGCTATTTCAAATCCTAAAAGATGATGCTGTGAAAATGCTGCACTCAGTATGCAAGCAAATATGGAAAACTCAGCAGTGGCCATAGGACTGGAAAAGGTCAGTTTTTACTCCAATTACAAAGAAAAGGAAATCCAAAATAATATTCAAACTACCACACAATTGCACTCATCTCACATGCTAGCAAAGTAATGCTCAAAATTCTCCAAGCCAGTCTTCAACAGTGCGTGACTTCCAGATATTCAAGCTGGATTTAGAAAAGGCAGAGGAACTAGAGATCAAATTGCCAATATCTATTGGATCATACAAAAAGCAAGAGAATTCCAGAAAAACATTTCTTTCTGCTTCATTGACTACACTAAATAACTGACAGTGGATCACAAAAAACTGTGGAAAATTCTTCAAGAGATGGGAATACCAGGCAACCTTAGTTGCCTTCTGAGAAACCTAAAACCTATATTCAGGTCAAGAAGCAACAGACAGCAACAGTCATGGAACAACAGACTTGTTTCAAATTGGGAAAGGACTATGTCAAGGCTATATATTATCACTCTGCTTATTGAACTTATATGCAGAGTACATCATGAGAAATGCCAGGGTGGATGAAGCACAAGTTGGAATCAAGATTGCCAGGAGAAATATCAATAACCTCACATACTCAGATGATACCACCCTAATGGCAAAAGGAGAAGAGGAACTAAGAATCTCTTGATAAAGGTGAAAAAGGAAAGTGAAAAAGCTGGCTTAAAACTGAACATTCAGAAAGCTAAGTTCATGGCATTTGGTCCCATTACTTCGTGGCAAATTGATGGGGAAACAATGGAAATGGTGAGAGGCTTTATTTTCTTGGGCTCCAAAATCACTGCAGATGGTGACTGCAGCCATGATATTAAAAGACACTTGCTCCTTGGAAGAAAAGCCATGAGAAACCTAGACAGCATATTAAAAAGCAGAAACATTACTTTCCCAACAAAGGTCCATCTAGTGAATGCTATATTTTTTCTAGGTGTCATGTATGGATGTGGGATTTGGACCATAAATAAGGCTGAGCTCTGAAGAATTGATGCTTTTGAATGGTAGTGTTGGAGAAGACTCTTGAGAGTCTCTAGGACTTCAAGGAGACCAAAAGGAAATCAATCCTGATTGATTGGTTAATCCTAAAGGAAATCAATCCTGAATATTCACTGGAATGGCTGATGCTGAAGCTGAAGCTCCAATACTTTGGCCACCTGATATGAAAAGCCTACTCTTTAGAAAAGACCCTGATGCTGGGAAAGATTGAAGGCAGGAGAATAAGGGGACAACAGAGAACAGTTTGTTGTATGGCATCACCGAATCAGGGGACATGAGTTTGAGCAAGCTCTGGGAAATGGTGAAGGACAGGGAAGCCTGGCTTGCTAATCTGTGGGGTCACAAAGAGTTGGACATGACTGAGTGACTGAGCAACAATAGAAAGCTTCTACCTGAAGGATGGAAAAAAGCAGCAGGGAGAGAGTTCAGAGGGATGGCTGGGGTCTCATCCCTGGGAGGAAGGGTGGGCTTCTTCACATTGCAAAAGGCAATGCCTGTGGGAGTGGAGCTCAGTCACTGGGGAAGTCAGTGTAAGAAGTAAAATGAAGGTGGAAAAATAGAGCCCATAGGTTGCAAAACATGTAGGCTTTTAAGAAAGTTTGGAATTCATTCAGAGTGTTAGAGTGAAAACAGATTTTTAAGCAGGTGAGTAACATTGCAAAAGACCTTGATACTGGGAAAAATTAAAGGCAGGAGGAGAAGAGGACAACAGAGGATGAGATGGTTGGATTGCATCATTGACTCAATGGACATGAATTTGAGCAAACTCCAGGAGATAGTGAAGGACAGGGAAGCCTGGCATGCTGCAGTCCATGGGGTCATAAAGAGTCAGAGATGACTGAGCAACTGAACAGCAAAACATGTTGCAATCTTGTTTTGTTATTTCATAGAAGTTTTACAAAGATTTATCTGAAATTATTTGTGAAATAGATATAGGTGGTCAGAGAAATGTCTTGGAGGCTAATATGGTGATATTGCACTGAGTGAGTGACTAAGTGAGAGAATGACTGAGTGAGTGAAAGTAGCTCAGTCGTGTTTGACTCTTTGCGAACCCATGGACTATAGCACACCAGGCTCCTCTGTCCAAGGCATTCTCCAGGCAAGAATAGTGGAATGGGTTGCCATTTCCTTCTCCAGGGGACCTTCCCGACCCAGGGATCGAATCTGGATCTCCTGCATTGCAGGGAGATTCTTTACTGATATTGCACTAGTCCAAGTAAAAGCTGATAGCAACTTGGATGAGTGTGGAGATGGAGAAATGTGAGCATATTCAAGAAACATTTAGAGGTATAATTGAAGTGACTTCATTTTGTAGTAAATATGGAAAGAAGTGCAGAAGATAAGGGAATAAAATTTAGTGTTATTTATTGGAAGAATCATACATTTAGAGTAATTAATCATATTAAAGTTGCATTTTGGACTTTTACGTTTGATAGGAGACATTCAACTGGTGATTTTTAAAAAAATGGTTTAATGGGCTCCAGTTTCATCCACCTCATTAGAACTGATTCAAATGTATTCTTTTTAATGGCCGAATAATATTCCATTGTGTATATGTACCACAGCTTTTTTATCCATTCGTCTGTTGATGGACATCTAGGTTGCTTCCATGTCCTGCCTATTATAAACAGAGCTGCGATGAATATTGGGGTACACGTGTCTCTTTCAATTCTTGTTTCCTTGGTGTGTATGCCCAGCAGTGGGATTGCTGGGTCATATGGCAGTACTATTTCCAGTTTTTTAAGGAATCTCCACACTGTTCTCCATAGTGGCTGTACTAGTTTGCATTCCCACCAACAGTGTAAGAGGTTTCCCTTTATCTGAATCAGTTCTAATGAGGTGGATGAAACTGGAGCCCATTATAAAGAGTGAAGTAAGCCAGAAAGAAAAACACCAATACAGTATACTAACGCATATATATGGAATTTAGAAAGATGGTAACGATAACCCTATATGCGAGACAGAAAAAGAGACACAGATGAATAGAACAGCCTTTTGGACTCTGCGGGAGAGGGCAAGGGCGGGATGATCTGAAAGAATAGCACTGAAACATGTATATTATCAAATGTGAAACAGAACGCCAGTCCAGGTTCGCTGCATGAGACAAGTGCTCAAGGCTGGTGCAATGGGATGACCCAGAGGGATGAGATGGGGAGGGAAGTGGGGAAGGGGTTCAGAATGGGGAACACATGTAAACTCATGGCTGATTCATATCAATGTATAGCAAAAACCATTACAATATTGTAAAGTAATTAGCCTCCAACTAAAATAAATAAATAAAAATAAAAAATAAAACAATGGTAGATGGGTATGTAGTACGGGTAAAGGGCAGGGGAAAAGGTGAGATTATGAGATAAAAAATTGGGAGTCAAAGGCAAACTGATGTTTCATCCATGGGACTGAGTAGAAAATAACTTTGATAAGAGGAGACCACTCAAATCTGAGACCTCTTCATTAGCCCGATGTGAGTGTTAGAAATAAATTAATGAAGGAGAGTAATTTAAATGTATTTTAAATCAATATGCTCTAAATATCAACTTCAACAGAATAAAACTCCTTTTTTTTTAATTTGAAATTTTGTGTCTACTTATTGTATCTGAGTTCTTTACATAGAAGAATCTGAAGGTATATGCAAATAGCTACTGTAAAATGAGTTTTATTAAATAAAGTCTCCATGTCAAATGATCAGGGTCTAACATTTCAGGTGGCCTAGACTTAATAGAGTGTATTCTACCCTCTTGAGGGTACTGACCTAATCAAATTCCTATGTTGATATTCACACTCAGTCTGAAAACAAAGGCATAGAATTTCACTTTTTTATTAAAGATTATAATTTTGTCTTATAATACTTTGCTAAACATTATGTTCTTAGACTAAAGCTACTTTATATAATCTCTTTTCTCTATAAAGAAAACCTCTGCACAATCTGAACTTCAAACTTTTGCTGAAAACTGAGAGTTATGAGAAACTTTCAAAATAGCCCATTTTGATTGAGGTGACATTAAAGTTATAATCTGAAATCTCTGTCTCTGTCTTATTAGCTCTATTTGCTCTTTACCAGGGCTATTTGACATGGTTTTATTTACTCAATCTACAGTTTATACTTCTCCCACTGTAATGTACTCCTAAAATATTTTTTGGATTATTTTTATTTTTTAAGTTATGGAAGTATGATAACACATTTATAGGAGACTTGAAAAATATGGAACAAAGTTGTATATGGTTCCACTGTATGTTACAATTACAAAATACTTTTTGTTTTTGTTCTCTTAAACTCTACAGGAAGTTGAAAACATTCAAATGACTCAAAATATTAAAATGCTCCTCTATATTTAATTGCTTTTAAAAGTGACATATTTTGAACATAATATCAGTAGCATTAATCTGCATCACATTAATGAAATGTCGAGGAAAATAAAACTATGTCAGAGGGTATTAGCAACTCCAGAGTCATGCATCCAGATGAAGATAACAATGGATGAGTTCATCTCATTTGTTTAGGAGATCAGGCATTGCAGAAAATGATCGTGCCATTTATTTGCTTTACTTTGTAGAGTAAATCACCGACACTGATATTTTTAATATGCCAAAGATTGTAATGAACTAGTCAATCTCACTTTTGCATAAACCCTAAATCAAATTTAAGTATGAACAGTTCAGCAGTACTTTTAAAAATATAATCCAAGGTAATGTGTGTTTTTTCTGGAAATGTCACGATTATTTAATATTTGGAAACCTGCTAATATACCAAAGTAAAAATATATAATAATGGTTAAAATACAATGTTCACCCTGGGTAACTCTATTATAAATAAAAGACTGCATCCTTAAAATAATAGATTTATCTCAAGCCAAATTTAACAGCTGTGTGCTCCTAAAGCTTTCTCATTCAAAGTGGGCAAGCTAAGCAGGACTGCTATCCTCAATGGCACTTAGTGATGGGGTTGCATGTTCTAACCATTACAGTAACAGAAGAAATAGAAATAAAAGGAGAATGATAGCAAATAAAATGATAATTTACTATGATCATATCAAGAAACTAGAAAACCCAAGTAAATACTACAGTGTCTATAATATTATAGACTAATATGGTAAACTATTAATAGTAACAGAAATGGTTCATCTTCATATACTAAGAAGAAGCCTTTTTGTTTTCCACACTGGAATGGGTCATAGGTAGTTTTCACATTATTATAAAGAACACATTTCTACTATAAAATAGAGAAGACATTAAAATATGTGTCAGAAAGAAAACATCAGATATCTCAGCAAATTTGTGCTGTACCTGTAACATACCTGTAAGTTTATGTAAGAGTGTGAATGATTTAGCAGAAGTGGGTTGCTGTCACATATTTTCCCGAGAGTACTTTTTGTTTTCTCCAATTCTCTTTTAGCTGCTGACCTTCCATCACTCCAGTTTCTTTTCTCCCGGAATTCATCTGTGAGGTGATAGTTGTTAGCAGCCTTATGTGTATTTCTTTTTTCTACATTCATCAGTTCAGTTCAGTTCAGTCGCTCAGTCGTGTCCAGCTTTTTGCGACCCCATGAATTGCAGCACGCCAGGCCTCCCTGTCCATCACCAACTCCCAGAGTCTAACCAAACCTGTGTCCATCGAGTCAGTGATGCCATCCAACCATCTCATCCTCTGTCGTCCCCTTCTCCTCCTGCCCTCAATCCTACCCAGCATTAGGGTCTTTTCCAATGAGTCAACTCTTTGCATGAGGTGGCCAAAGTATTGGAGTTTCAGTTTCAACATCAGTCCTTCCAATGAACACCCAGGATTGATCTCCTTTAGGATGGATTGATTGGATCTCCTTGCAGTCCAAGGGACTCTCAAGAGTCTTCTCCAACACCACAGTTAAAAAGCATCAATTCTGCAGTGCTCAGCTTTCTTCACCGTCCAACTCTCACATCCATACATGACCACTGGAAAAACCATAGCCTTGACTAGATGGACCTTTGTTGGCAAAGTAATGTCTCTGCTTTTAAATATGCTATCTAGGTTGGCCATAACCTTCCTTCCAAGGAGTAAGCATCTTTTAATTTCATGGCTGTAATCACCATCAGCAGTGATTTTGGAGCCCCAAAAAATAAAGTCTGACACTGTTTCCACTGTTTCCCCATCTATTTGCCATGAAGTGATGGGACCAGATGCCATGATCTTAGTTTTCTGAATGTTGAGCTTTAAGCCAACTTTTTCACTCTCCTCTTTCACTTTCATCAAGAGGCTCTTTAGTTCTTCTTCACTTTCTGCCATAAGGGTGGTGTCATCTGCGTATCTGAGGCTATTGACATTTTTCCTGGCAATCTTGATTCCAGCTTGTGTTTCTTTCAGCCCAGCATTTCTCATGATGTACTCTGCATATAAGTTAAATAAGCAGGGTAACAATATACAGCCTTGACGTACTCCTTTTCCTATTTGGAACCAGTCTGTTGTTCCACGTCCAGTTCTAACTGTTGCTTCCTGACCTGCATACAGGTTTCTCAAGAGACAGGTCAGATGGTCTGGTATTCCCATCTCTTTCAGAATTTTTCACAGTTTATTGTGGAAAATAATAACAGAAGAAGATATTAAGAAGAGGTGACAAGAATACACAGAAGAACTGTACAAAAAAGATCTTCACAACCCAGATAATCACGATGGTGTGATCACTCACCTAGAGCCAGACATCCTGGAATGTGAAGTGAAGTGGGCCTTAGGAAGCATCACTATGAACAAAGCTAGTGGAGGTGATGGAATTCCAGTTGAGCTATTTCAAATCCTGAAAGATGATGCTGTGAAAGTGCTGCATTCAATATGCCAGCAAATTTGGAAAACTCAGCAGTGGCCACAGGACTGGAAAAGATCAGTTTTCATTCCAATCCCAAAGAAAGGCAATGCCAAAGAATGCTCAAACTACCGCACAATTGCACTCATCTCACATGCTAGTAAAGTAATGCTCAAAATTCTCTAAGCCAGGCTTCAGCAATACGTGAACTGTGAACTTCCAGATGCTCAAGCTGGTTTTACAAAAGGCAGAGGAACCAGAGATCAAATTGCCAACATCCGCTGGATCATTGAAAAAGCAAGAGAGTTCCAGAAAAACATCTATTTCTGCTTTATTGACTATGCCAAAGCCTTTGACTGTGTGGATCTACATTCATACACACACACACACACACACACACACACACACACACACACACACACACACACACACACACACACTTATATAGTATAGTGGATGCACACAGATGCCTGTGCATACATAGTTTTTTTTTTTTTGCCAGTATTTGCTTACTTAAAATTGAAAGTCACATGAAGTAAGCTGTATAACTTCTTACTTAAAATTGAAGGTCACATGAAATAAGCTGTACAACTTTCTCTTCCCACTCAGCTGTACATCATCGAAGATCTAAAAACAACTGTTATAGCTCTACCTCATTCATTAGTTTTATATTTCTTGACATAATGTTCTGTAGTTTATTATAGACATTAGCTGTAATCTCAGTATTTCGGTTGCCATATCAATGTTGAATGAGCTTCCCAAGTGGCACTAGTGGTAAAGAATCCACCTGCCAATGCAGGAGGCTTAAGAGGTATGGGTTCCATCCCTGAGTGGGGAAGATACCCTGGAGAAGAAAGTGGCAACCCACTCCAGTATTCTTGCCTGGAGAATTCCATGGTCGGTGGACCCTGGCGGGCTATAGTCCATTTGGTCGGAAAGAGTCAGACATGACTGAGCAACTGAGCACACATCAATATTTTAATGGAAATCCATCTGTTAAAACAATATTAAAAGATTTTAAGGAACTCTGAAAATTGGCTATTATTTAACCTATTAAGAGAAGGCAATGGCACCCCACTCCAGTACTCTTGCCTGGAAAATCCCCTGGACGGAGGAGCCTGGTAGGCTGCAGTCCATGGGGTCACTAAGAGTCAGACACGACTGAGCGACTTCACTTTCACTTTTCACTTTCATGCATTGGAGAAGGAAACGGCAACCCACTCCAGTGTTTTTGCCTGGAAAATCCCAGGGACGGAGGAGCCTGGTGGGCTCCGTCTATGGGGTCACACAGAGTTGGACACGACTGAAGTGACTTAGCAGTAGCAGCAGCAGTAACCTATTAAGAAGTCAAACTTGTTCTTCCATTAACAAATCAAAGCTTTAAAAATGGAAAAGGAGAAAAATGAAAGAAATAGGAACTAAGGTTAAAGTAATAAATTAATGCCAAAGAAACTTGTGAATACTGGTTAATTTCTTGACATTATAAGTACCCTATAGTTTATTATAATTCTCAAGATTTACTTAGTTTTTTCTAAAAGATGAATTATGTCCCATGACTTATTTCTCTTATTACCTAGCAATTTTCTCTCTCTAGGTCAATTTGGAAAAAAAGAATATCATATATATATTTACATACTCATGGTTACATATCAATCATTTTAATGGTTGATTTAGTTATTGAGCTTTGATCATCTTAAAAATACATTTTTAAGCTGTAACTCCATAGTGAAACCATAGCTCAATTTCTTTTCTCAATAAATAAATTGCCCTGGAAAGTTCACGGAGCAGAAAAAGGACATTTAACACTTGAAATCATGTCCTTCTTTAAATCACAGATTCAGAGACACTCGGGGGTGGAAAGAACTTCAAATATTTTTTGCCCAATCACTATAACTACTTTTTTCTACATGAAGAATTACCTAAATTGTTCTAAATTATTGTCAAATACTATTGAATATCTTTGGTGATCAAAGTTCCATGAGGGTATTTTTTTTTCCCCAAGTACTATGTACTCAAAACCTGGAAAAGTGTTTACACACAGTGCAGATTCAGTAAATATATCTTGAATGAATGAATGGATGAATAACTAATTACCTTATGACACAAACTCAACTTTTGCTGTTTTTTAAAATTTCCTTAGCGATTTTGTAAAAAGAAAAAGATAAAAAAGAAGGTATAATGCCTACACTAGAAGAAACATATGAATAAAAAAATAGTACAAAAACAGCAAGTCGTATTTTTCTTATTGATAAATATAGATCAGTTGCATCATGTTTAATAGATACAAGGGATTCTTTTAATGTACATATCATAATTTATTTGCCCACTTCTCTTTTGATGAATATTTACATTGTGTCACATTTTTGTTATTGTTAATAACATTGGGATAAATATCCTGTCTTTACATTGTTTCTTGTCTATGTGATTAAAAAAAGACTTCATAGCTTTGTTAAATTACCCTCTTTTAGAGGTTCATATCAATTTATATTCCTTCTGGAAGTGCTTTAGTATGTCAGCTCTGGGCATTTTCTGTGTGTTTTAATGTTTATAATAGCTGATAGGTGAAAAATAACATTTCGTTGTTTGTATTTATACATGTGGTGTAACACAAGTGGTCAACAGCATGGCTTTGGAGTCAGGCAGCTTCAGCTGGAATTCCCACTTCACCACTGAATACATAGGGAAAAAGTGTAAGTGTTAGTCACTCAGTTATGTCCGACTCTTTGTGAACCCATGGACTGTATAGCCACCAGGCTCCTCTGTCCATGGAATTCTCCAGGCAAGAATACTGGAGTGGGTTGCCATTCCCTTCTCCAGGTAATAGATAGGGAATCTTAGTTAACTCCTCTGAGTCTCATAAAGTAGGGGTGAAAATAATACATGCTCTCTAGGGATCTTGTGAGAGTCAAGGTGCAAACTCCTTTTGTTTATAGCTTGGAAAAGTGCCTGAAACATAGGTGCTTTTTTTCAAGTTGTTTGGTTGTATTTATTATTACCATCGTTAAATATAGTTTCTTCTCTTAGGGATAATATCCTTAGCTAATGTTGTCTATTTCCATTTTTATTATTTACATTTATTATATATATTATATTTATATATATATATTGTGTGTGTATATATATATAGTCTCTATCCATCTATCTATTTACCTACCTGCATACCTACTTACTTACCTATCTACTGATCTATCTACCTAAAATATTAGGAATATGTGGGCTCTCATGGTGACTCAGTTGGTAAAAAAATCCACCTGCAATGCTGGAGACCTGAGTTCGATCCCTGGGTCGGGAAGATCCTCTGGAGAAGGGAATGGCAACCCACTACAGTATTCTTGCCTGGAGAATTCCATGGACGTAGGAGCCTGGTCAGCTCGAGTCCACAGGGTTACAAGAGTCAAACACAACTTGGTGACTAAACGACCACAATGTATGTACATATACTTTCTCTATCCATCTATCATTTATCTATCTACCCACCTACCTACCTACTTACCTACCTACCTATCTACTTATCTATCTACATAAAATGTTAGGAGCATGTATGCTTTTTATACCATACTGATATTTTTGCCTTTGGTATTTAACTAGTTTCCTAAGGCTGCCATAACAAAGTACCAGAGACTGGGTGACTTAAACACAGAAATTTTATTTTCTCATGGTTATGGAAGTTAAAAGTCCAAGGTGAAGATGTTGGCAGAGACATTACTTTCTGCTAAGTTGCTTCAGTCATGTCCGACTCTGTGCAACCCCATAGATGGCAGCCCACCAGGCTCCCTCATCCCTGGGATTCTCCAGGCAAGAACACTGGAGTGTTCTTTCTAGTCAAAGCTATGGTTTTTCCAGGAGTCATGTATGGATGTGAGAGTTGGATTATAAAGAAAGCTGAGTGCTGAAGAATTGATGCTTTTGAATTGTGGTGCTGGAGAAGACTCTTGAGAGTCCCTTGGACTGCAAGGAGATCCAACTAGTCCATCCTAAAGGAGATCAGTCCTGAATATTCATTGGAAGGACTGATGCTGAAGCTGAAACTCCAATGCTTTGGCCACCTGATGCGAAGAGCTGACTCATTGGAAAAGACACTGATGTTGGGAAAGATTGAAGGCGGGAGGAGAAGGAGACAGCAGAGGATGAGATGGCTGGATGGCATCACCAACACAATGGACATGAGTTTGAGTAAACAACGGGAGTTGGTGATGGACAGGGAGGCCTGGCGTGCTGCAGTCCATGGGGTCGTAAAGAGTTGGACACAACTGAGCGACTGAACTGAACTGAACTGAACTGAACGGAGGCCTCCTTCCTTGGCTCCCACAACTTCTCCCTGTGTCTTCATGTGACGGTTCCTTTGTACACACACATCCCTGATGTCTCTGCCTTTTTTTTTAAGGACAACAGTCAGATTGGATTAGGAACCACCACCCTTCTATCTCTTTTGATCTTAATTACCTCTTTAAAGCCCCAGTCTTCAGATGGAGTCCCAGGCTTAGAGCTTCAACTTACGGAGCTGGGGGAAGATTCAGTACATAACAGTAATTTTTACTAGCCATATTATTCCCTGTGATATTTTTGCCTTACGGAATTTTCTCTTAAATCATATAATTGAAGTTGAATATGCATAGGTAAGAGTCCACGAATCATAAATGTGCAGTTCAGTGAATTATCAGAAACTGAATACATCTGAGTAATCATTACTCAGGTCAAGGAATAGGCTACAAGCAGCACCACAGAAGCTCTCCACCCCCTTATCCCTCTTCCTAAACACAGTGCCTCCCCTTGTTCTTGTTTTGAACTTTACATAAGTTAATCATATAATATGAACCTATTTGTGTCTGATATGTTTTGGTCAGTAATCATATTTATGAAATCTGTTCATGCTATATTGCATGTAGTTATCTTTCATTCATTTTCATTGCTATGTACCATTTGAAAATAATAAATCATTTATACATATTTATATGTTTTTATATAAATGTTTTTATGTTTCCAGTTTGGAGCTGTTAAAAATAATGCAGCTATAACTCTTATGCATACCTTTTTTGGTATACCCTTGCACACCTCACTGTTGGGATATACTTCAGAGGAAATTGTTGGATCAAAGGATGTGTGTTTGATCAAATATATAGGACCCTATCAAAGAGTTTTTCCAAAGTAACTGCACAAATCTATACTCTCACTGGCAATGTATGAGAACTCTATTGGGTGTCCATTTGAACAGTTGTCATCAGACATTTTTACTTGGGCCATTCTGGTGGGGGTGCAGTGGTATCTCATTTTGGCTTTAATTTCTTCTCTGATTAATAATGTTTGAATGATTTTCAAAATATATTTGGCTTTTTGAAAAATAACTAAACTTTAAGTGTTTATGTAGTTAAATGCATTCATGAGTTCTAATGTTTAAAACGTAGTAGAAAATACTTCCAATCTAAAGATTTCTTCTTTAAATTCACCTGTACTGTCCTCTAGTGTTTTTCTATATACTTTGTATTTAAAGATTTGATCTCTTTGGAATCAGTTCTTTATAAGTTTGCAGGTAGAAATCAGATTTTTGCCAGTCCATACATTTTATTGGTTGGGCTCTTCTTGATTGGGTTCATCTATATCTTCTCATCTACTTACTGAAATTTTTAGTTGTCATTGATGCTGATCCTTCTTTCTGTGAATAAATTATGAGGCAAAGTCACCATGTCCATGGGATATATTCAAATAATTTTCATTTTACTCCTGGAAGTATTTTCTTGTTAAATATGGACCACATCTTCTGCATTGTAAGGTTATAAGTTTTTTCAAGCTAATTCAACCTTCCAGTTTGTTTGATCCTTCATTATTTCAGAGAGAATCACAGGGCACACAGGGTGTTCTGTAAATGACCACCTCTAATGCCTCTGTGTCATATATTAGACATCCAGCTGACCCGGTAGCTCTTAAAAATCAGCTGTATTTCTTTCTGGTAACACATTTTTATTTTTCTCATTTCTAGGATTGACCTATTTTCTGTCTAGCCTAAGTCTCTTGTGTTAAAAGTAAGAAACCCAAGGCACTCAATTTCAAATGTGCTCATGTAAAGCTATAATTAGCTTTATGAATTTATTGAATATTCTAGTTTCCATAATCCTAATCAGAGAATAGAATATTTATTCAAGTCTCACCTCAGAAAAATAGATATCCTTAATTATTTAGTTCCCATAATTTATAGTCAGTTTTCTTATATCCTGTGGCAATAATGGCTAAAACATAGTAGGACACAATAAATATTTAGGAATGAATGAATGAACTCAGCTCATACTGGGAAATGTATTCATGATCCTTATCAAGAAAGCCATTAATCTAGTTCATAAATATCCATCTGTTTGGTGTATTGCAAGAATTTGGACCATGAAGATAAAAAGAAAAGGAACGGTGCCAAAAACACATAGCAAAAGCCAAAACTGCAATTAGCTTCTTTGGAATGGAATCAACACTCTAAATATACTCTTAGAATAGAATAGATAGTTAGCAATGTATGGACCAAAGAAAAAGTCAGTGTTATGTAAAAATTCTTGTAGATAACTTCAACACAGCCCTTTTGACACTCATTCCTGTGATCTGTCTCTTGGAGGATAAAGTATTAGTCTCAGCTCTGATAAGATTTCCTTTTATATCTTTTTAATTCCCTTCCCCTCTCAAGCTGAGTCAGATGAACTTTCCTCCCCAAAAACATGTTGTGCTTGTCTGCAGTTAAAATTACCGAAACATTTTCAATACCAAGTATATGTTTTTGTGTCTTCTCTCCACAGAAATCTATGAAGACAAGGACCACAATATTTATCTTTGTGTTCTCAACTCTCTGCATAATACTCGACACATTGTAAATCCACTGTATGTTATTGTTTAACAGAACCAACTGTGGAATTGAAAGGCAGAGCAAAGTAACTCTGTTGTAAGTACACTTAAATAAAAGAATTTCCCCTTCATTCACATATGACTCATCTATGCCCTGGTGTCCTAAGAATAACTGATAATAGCTAATATTTATTTATTATTTATTATGTCCAGGCCACATGCGAAATGAGGGGATTAGTTTCCTTGGGCTCTGGTAGCAAATTACACAAATGCAGTGATTTTAAACAGCATGTTGATCCCATCACAGTTCTGGAAGCCAGAAGTCCAAAAACAAGCTGTAGGCAGATATTTTGGCCACACCCTATGCTCACTGATGGCTCAGTGGATAAAGAATCCACTTGCAATGCAGGAGACACAGGGAACATGGGTTCGATCGATCCCTGGGTCGGGAAGATCTCCGGGAAGAGGTAATGGCAACACACTCTAGTATTCTTGCCTGGAAAATCCCATGGACAGAGGAGCCTGGCGGGCTACAGTCCCTGGGGTTGCAAAGAGTCAGACAGGATTAAATGAAACACTGTGCTTGTGCTAAAGCTTGGAAATGAGAATTTTTTAAAGTTCCCCAGATGATTCTCAATCACAGAGAGGATGGATTATTGCTATATGGTCGAACCCTTTTCCACTAAAGAAAGAGATTGGCCCTTGAATTTTAGAGGCCAGATTCTAAGACGGTTAACCTGAGAACTCTCACATAACATTATTTCAACTCTGTCTCAGCTTCTTCAAGTTTAAGATCAAGACTTTCACCTTAATTGTTTACCATGAGGAGTAAATGTGGAAACACAAAACATAAATAATGATAAAACCTATGATTTGCTGAATTCTTACCACGTGCTTGAGTCTTTTCATTCATTCTTTTGTAGCCCTCTGGTATTACAGGATTTTGATAATTGGTTCTTTTCTGTGCAGCCTATATTCCAAACTATTGTGCAGTGTAACTTGAAAAACACAAGATGCTTTTCTCCCTAACGTCTTTATGGAAGCATTGTCAGTAACTCAGACTGCTTTCTGAAAGGGGGAAATAGAGGGTCAGAGTGTTAAGACTACAATAAAATTTAGATACCATAGTTATTCAAAGCAGCTGAAGGCAAGGGGAAAGTGGGAATAGGCACCTCCTTGCAAAGCCTGACTTTGTCACGAATGTGTGATTATTTAACTGAAGTCAAGAATTTTCTCTGCCATATGAGAGACTCTCCTATGGGAATAATGATGCTTGCCTAGCATTCTTTTAAAAAGTGTGAAATATATAAAAGCCCTTTAAGAAATAAAAAGTGCTATAAGAAAACTATTAGGAACAACAACAAAGCACCATTCAGTGATTTACAAAAGGAGCTAGGCTAGGGAAAGAGAAGCTATTTTGGCCAGGGTAGGGGAACAGGCATGGTGTTTTAGCATAAGTGAGCAAAGTCAAAGCAGATTTGCACTACCATGTATGATTTCATTTGGATGGTGGTTGTTCATGATATTGCTGTTTATCTTGTTTCTAAATTCTTCCCAGTTTAGTCTTTTAAATTTTCCATATTCAGGGTGGAAGGATATTTTAAAATTTCCTTTAGAGTGTCTTTGTGCATTTGTGTGGATGAAGACATAGCATCTTCTAACAAATACTTTTAATATGTTGTTAAAAATAGTGTTACCTGTCTAACAATATTCTTACACACAGAGAAACTTATAGCATCATTATCTTAAAGATAATGATGCTGCTAATAACTTTGTATACATAGAGGTTTGTCATTTAGAGGTCAGCATATATTACATCCAGTAATAGTATTTCAAACAAATATATATCAAATATCAACTATGATGTTTTCAAAAAACTTGGCAAAGAACATATTTTAAGATTTTATATTACACTTAAATTTCATTTAAGCATTTTATTGAAATTATTAACTTTAATTTAGGCAACTTTCTTGCTAGTTTGTTTATTTTTAATCAAGTGGCCCAGTAAGAGAGAAATACATATGCCAAAGTCAATTTCAACCTCTTCTTTGAATTTTGCCTTGAGTCAAACCTTTTAGAAGTTCAAAAATATTAGAGCAAAATTCCATTTTCACTTCACTTTTTTATTGTTGATCCCTCAGTGCTTTCAGATAAGCGAAATGGAGCAAGAAATGTTGAAATATTGTCAACCAGGTTTTCTCATTGAATTTTCAATCTAAACAAAAATCTCATAAGGAAACTATTTTTACAGTATCGCAAAGAAGTGTAGGGAGTTTAAATAGAAGTCTAGATTTTGGATTATTGTTTAAAACAATTCCCAAGTCACCTGAGCTTATCTGTAATGTCATTTAGTCTCTTTTTATGAAGCAAGAGGGACTGAATATAAACCATTTCCATAATAGTATATAGTTAGTAAAACACTAATTTTGAAAATCATATTGGCAGGACTAGTAGAAATATTAATAAAACTTGAATTTGAATTTAGTGAAAAATGTCACAGTTGAAATACAAACCTTAGTTCTATATTAAGTTTGAGAGTTTTTATTTTTTAAGAGCTCATTAGGCATTGTATTTTCTTAGTCTAGTGTCTAAACTTTTTGCATGAGAACATGTATTTTTGCCCTATAAATGTTGCATACAAGATAAAGAGGTTTTGAATTACCCTAGCATATCTTGTTCTAGGAAGCTTGACCTTGAAAAATGGATTATTAAAGACTGAGAAATCCTGCAGTCATGCAGCCCCCGAAATTTATTCAATACATTTTACAATATTTTTTAGCATAATCTCTTTTTTTTACAAAAGAGTTTCTCTCCCCAAATATTAATATCATTATTCATTAGAAAGGAGTAGTTCAAAATGGAATGTTCCTTTTTCTCCCTTCTAATACCTTGTTGAAATGTCACTGAAAAGTGCAGAAGGGTTTCAAGGCACAAGAGCAAAGAACAGGAGGTGTGGTGTCAGTTTGTCAGAACTGTAACTGGATTTGTGGAAAATGGGAAGTGGGTGGAAGGGTGTTGACATATAATTAGAGTTGAGGAGGAAATGGCCCAGAAGATGGTCCTAGGAGAGACATAATTGACGTGGCTTTGTTTCCTTTTCAGAGCCCTGGAGAGCAAGCACAGTCAGAATCCTTGGATAAGGATCGCCCAAGAACAGGGCTGACCCAGGAAAGGATGATTAATCAGAGAATCCTCCTCACAAGGCCTTGCTGGCCCCCAGTGCTTCCCGCCTGCCAGGTGGTGAGTAGGTCACACAGCAGCCATTTCCCAGGCAACTGTTAGAACCCTGAATACATTCTGTTACATTTAGGGCAGAATTGAGCTTCTGATATGATCAATGTCCCTGACTTACCCAGCATATCCTAGCTTCTAAAATACTTGTGTGGGCTTGTCTGCTCTCTAGCCATGAGCCTCAGAGCAAAGATCATCAGTTGAAGCACTTGTCTGTATAAGCAGAGCTCCTAGCCCAACTCTTTCATAAGTGAAGGGTTGAGGGTCCAAGAGAAGAACGCTCACATATGTGGTAAAGGAAAAATACCAACCCAACTGCTAATCGGAGGCAGTTTAGTTTTCATTTTCAAGTAAGAATGGACTTCCAAAGTTACATCAAATATTTGAGAACACCAAAACAAAAATGTGTGTTAGTCACTCAGTCACGTCTGACTCTTTGTGACCCCATGAGGCCACTCAGTTCATGGGATTCTCCAGGCAAGAATGCTGGAGTGGGTTGCCATTTCCTACTTCAGAGGATCTTCCCAACCTAGGGACTGAACCCTGGTCTCCTGCTTTGCAGGCAGCCTCTTTACCATTTGAGTAACCAAGGAAACCCTAGAATAAAAATGGATCTAAATAGGTAAAAAACATGACTGTGTTGAGAAGAAACAGTAATCCAGA
Source organism: Okapia johnstoni (assembly GCA_024291935.2). Lineage (NCBI taxonomy): Eukaryota > Metazoa > Chordata > Mammalia > Artiodactyla > Giraffidae > Okapia > Okapia johnstoni. The sequence continues at coordinate 58,735,771 of CM044322.1, forward strand.
GTAGAAGAATTAAAAAAAGAGTGGCTTAGTATTCATTTAAAGGTGTAAATATATAATACAATGAAAACCTAGAAGTCTGTAATTAAAAACAAAAACAGAGATAAGGAGTTATTTAAATCTAAACTGTGATTTATTAAAAAAAAAAAAAAAGGTCCACTGAAAAGATAAAGATAAAAATGAAGGTGTTTTCCCAAATATTCAGCATAAAAGTAATGAGTTAGAAAATATTAAAAAGGAATTATAAAAGATGGAAAATATATGATAAGAACAAGAAGTAAAATAGTAATAATAACAATAATAATAATTAAAAGCACATTTTCAAGAGTTAAATCTTCAAATGATGAGGTATTAATTGCTAAATACAAAATGTGAAAAATGACTCACAGACTTCATAAGACTTACACAGACTTACACTTCAGAAGTATAAATATTTTTGAAAGCAATTTTTTAAAAGGCTCACTATGTGATTTGTAATCCAATCCTGGACAATTTTATAGTTAAGAAGTTGCTACTAAAATTGTACTAGGACAGTAAGGATAACCCAAGATTGTCCCAGACACAGTGTGACTTCTGGTAACTATATCTGTAAAGCAATGAAATTGAGTTGACATCCAAATTCTCATCAGCAATGCTAGATATTAGAAGACAAGATAAACATATTTTCAGCATACTTAGGGAAAATTATTGTAAGCATAAAATTTTATAGGAAATCAGCATAATGTCAAAGGGCAATATGAATTTTCACATATCTATATCGTCTCAGAAAATGTACCTTTTATAAACTCTTCCTGAAAAAAAAGGTTTATATAATGATTAGATAAAAATAGTAATCAGACAAGATGAACAGTTAAGATCAAAGAAACAATAGAAACAAGGAAAAGAAGTCCTAGTTTAACAGCTAAGCATGCAGTGATCCCCTAGAGCAAATGGTTTATGCTTTTAGCAGAAAGGAGTAGGCCTCATGCAAGGAAAGTCTTTAGAAGAGCATGGACTGCATGTAATAAATAGTTTAGTTAGAAGAAATGCCCATTTATAAATGGGAAGGAAATAGAAAAAATAGAGGGGTATATGTTATACGTGCAGCCGATTCACTTTGCTGTACAGCAGAAACTAACGCAGCATTGTAAGGCAATTATACTCCAATAAAAATTAATTTAAAAAAAGAAACGCTTGTATTAAAGATGTAATAAAAGTAGGTGCCTAGGGAAAAAGCAAGGTAATGATAACTCTTAAGAAAATGTAAAATGCTCTCCAAGAAAATTGTGGTCACGATAGGAAGCACTTAAAAATGTAGCATAACTTTGATCCAGTTACTCTTAGAATGTTCTCTTTTAAATAGCACAAACTTAGTGTTATAGAGCGATTGGGTAGTATTTCCTTCTATGTATATCTGTCCCTATCTAATTGCTTAGTTGTAAATTAAATTTTATTCATATCATCATAATGTATTAGATGCTATTTATTTTCAAATTTTAAAATCAACTTATAGTCACGTAAACCTAATTACAAAACAGTGTCAGAATTGGCAGAAATTGGGATGTAAATAGGGGAAAGGGAAGAAAGGTATCTAAGTTGGTAAATTTTGTTTTATATATTGGGGAATTTGAGAATACCATCTAACACTGACTGATCAAGAATCATAATGAAAAATTTTCAGATATTTGATATGAGATGGAACAATTATATAACCTTTATTGATTTAGAGGAAGAAAGAATGTGATTTTAAGGAAAGTGTAAATAAACTAATTCTTTATTTCTAAAGCAGAGATTCAATAATTACTGTCTAAACTTAATTAACTGAGAAACAGAGATATAAACATACTAGTTAGAGTTTATAAATAATGACTCTAGGTAAATGCTTGGCTTTTAGAAGAAAATTTAGAGTTAGGTGGTGTGGCTGAGAACTTTACGTCATATTCCTCTGAATTGTGTGCCTTTTTTTTTTCTTTTAACCATATGTTAAGCTCATGTTTTGTAACTATAAATTTTTTAACCCAGAAATAAAATTGTCCAAACTATACATAGTTGCATGTTGGGATTAATAGAATCACACCACATATAATGTTTTACAGTTTGTTTTTAATTGAATAACGTGTTTTAGTTAGTTTTCCATGTCTACAAAAGTAGTTCTAACCTCCATTTTTAAAACAGAATGATTTGACTGTATCATATTTCATCAAACATTTCGTTTCTCCTGACAACATAGATAGTTCCCATGTATTTAATATTATAAATTATGTGCAGTAATGCATCTCCACATTTATTATTGCACAATTTGCAAATGTCAATTTAAAGTAAATTTAAGGAAAGAAAAGAATTATCAGGTAAACTGGTATGAATATATATATATATATACACACATATGTATATGTAACTACACACACTTCCAAAATATTTAAACCAATAAAAACACCCCAAAAGGCACATGGTAGTGCCTGTACCATATCCATACCAACACTAAAATTTAACATGCATCAGAACAAATTGGATAACTTATTAAAATAGAGGCATCTGGTCCCTCGGCAGGTGGAGGTAAACGCTGGGAATCTGCATTTTGGCAAGTTCCTAGGTGATGTTGATGTTGCAGGTCAAGGAACTTCACTTTTTTACCACTGCACTATGAATTAGAAAATGCATTCTTTTTTTATAATCAAATATCACACTTATTTAGCACTGTGCATATTGCTGTGAGCTTTACATATTGTAATGAGTGATGGATTATATTTAATTGTTAGTACAGAAACATAATTACAATTGTTTATATAAACTACAGATTTTTTTTCTTAAAAAAGAAAGTCTAGAGGCGCCCCAAGGACATAGACACATTCATCAGAGACTTCCTCCTTTCTGCTCCACCATCCTTGGCATATTGCTTCCTTCTTTAATGTTGTCTCACAGTCCAAGATGGCTGCTGCAGCCATCACTATGTTGTTTGTGTTTCAAGTAGAAGAAAGGAAGTAATGAAAGTGAAAGTCGCTCAGTCATGTCCAACTCTTTGTTACCCCGTGGACTATACAGTCCATGGAATTCTCCAGGCCAGATACAGGAGTGGGTAGCCTTTCCCTTCTCCAGGGGATCTTCCCAACCCAGGGATCGAACCCAGGTCCCCTGCATTGCAGGCAGATGCTTTACCAGCTGAGCCACAAGGGAAGCCCAAGAAAGTAGTACCAAGAACCAAAAATTCATTTTTAACTAAGAACATTCTATTTTGAATTATCATTAAGCTACTTCATTTATAAAGAACTGTGCGATAGCATATAACTCCATTGTCCCTCCCATTCTTCGTGCTCTTGTCATTTATTTTCTGTATGTAGTAAAACTTACAATATATTGTTATTTCTGTTTCTGATTGTCAATAACCTTATGAAGAAAGTTAGAGGGAAGGAGAATCTTTGTATTTACCCATCGTTCATACTGGCCAGTGCATTTCATCCTCTTTTGTGAATCAGCTGGCTCTCTGGAATTACTTCTCATTAGCCTGAAGAATCTTCCTTAGCATTCCTTGTAATGAGAGTCTCCCACGGAGAAATTCTCTTAGTTTTTGTGTATTTGAAAACATCTTCATTGCATCTTAATTCTTGAATGATATTTTCACTGGGTATAGAAGTCTAAGCTGACAGTTTTGACACATTTTAAATTTTCATTTTTTATAACTGAAAAACTTAAAGTTTCCATATCTGGAAGCTAGGGATTATCTGTGTTGGCTTCATTCTAACTACCACAATAGCACCCTCTCCTTCACATCCCACACATTTGACTGTAATCACAGTGATTTGTTTTCTTGTTTTCCATATATAGCCAGTGATTTCTAAACTCATTCAACTGTTCATTTTGTTTAATAATAGTCCTTTACCTCTTCCAGCCAATATCTGTGATTAATAACCAAATACTCTTCTTTCTTTAAAAATCCATTCCAAATGCCCTTTATGTGTGAAGCATTTTATTTACAATGATCTCTAAACTCTCTGAACTCCCAACACACTTTGTCTGACCCTACCTGATGGTGTTCGTCATTACAGAATACTTATGTCACTATCCTGTCTGCTCTAAAGTGTCGGAGTTGGAGGTAAACTCTGTTACAGAGTTATACTATCTTGTTCATTTTTCTATTCTCTTAATTTCTAACGTGCTTGTTCTATAAATAACATGAATGATTTTGTATTCAAAAATATTCCTTGGAAAATGTGATTAGCATAACAGGTATATTGTTGATTACAATAACTTGGCTTATGCTACTTTGTGAATTTTAAATGACTAACATAATTCCCTCTTAAACTTTTCCGTTTGAATTTAAATAGAGACAATTGACATGATTGACTGATGGCCTAGGGCATGCTCTCTGCACTAGGCACTGTGCTGCCTGGTCCTACTTCAAGCATGAAGGACTTGTTCTCCAGTTTCTGGGGGAGAAAATGTCAGGCAGCCCTCAACTGTCACTCCTTTACAGGTTCTCTGCAGAGAATCTTACAAGACTGGACTCCTGGGCAATCTTTAGCCATAACAACTGATCAACAGGATAGAAAGTTCAGCTCCTTCACCCCAACAAGAGAGAGAACCCCATGGAAGGTTGAAAGTGAAAGTGTTAGTCACTCAATCATGTCCAACTCTTTGTGACCCCATGGACTATATTCCACCAGGCTCCTGTGTCCATGGCAGGGTTCTCTAGGCAAGAACACTGGAGTGGATTACCAACCCCTTCTCCAGGGGATCTTCCCAACCCAGGGATCAAACGGAGTTCTCCTGCACTACAGGCAGATACATTACCCATCTGAGCCACCTGGGAAGCCCCTGTTAAACATGGAAGGTTAAGGGAGCTTTATTTACACTGTATCACAGCTTGGCTTCTCCCCCTGCCTGGGTCTATTCTTCCCTCTACATGTTGATTTCTGGAGCCCTTCATAGCACACTTCCTCCTCTACCTCTCAAATACATTGCAGAGACTGTTTTCAGGAGAACCCAAATTATCATCCAAATCAGATGCTAAATATGAAGTGGCCTTTCACTTTTTCCCATAAAAAATTATTTATTATTGGAATATAGATGATTTGCCATGTTGTTAGACTAAATATAGTGAAAGTATTAGTCCGTTGTGTCCAACTTTTTGCCACCCCATGGACTGTAGCCTGCCAGGCTTCTCTCCATGGGATTCTCCAGGCAAGAATACTGGAGTGGGTAACTATTCACTTCTCCAGGGGAATCTTACTGAGTAGGGATCAAACCCAGTCTCCCGAATTGCAGGCAGATTCTTTGCCATCTGAGCACCAGTCTCAGGGGTACAGCAAAGTGATACAGTTATACATATATCTCTCCTTTTTCAAGTTCTATTCATGTGTTGTTACAGAATATTGAGTAGAGTTCCCTGTGCTATACATTTGTTTGTTGTTGTTCAGTTGCTCAGTTGTGTCCAACTCTTTGTGACCTCATGAATGGGCAGCACACCAACCTTCCTTGTCCTTCATCATCTCCCAAAGCTTGCTGAAACTCATGTCCACTGCTGATGCCATCCAACCATCTCATCTCCTGTCATCCCCTTTTGTTCCTGCCTTCAATCTTTCCCAACATCAGGGTCTTTTCTAATGAGCCACCTCTTCACATCAGGTGGCCAAAGTATTGGCGCTTCAGCATCAGTCTTTCCAATGAATATTCAGGATTGATTTCCTTTAAGACTGACTGGCTTGATCTCCTTGCAGTCTAAGGGACTCTCAAGAATCTTCACCAATAACACAGTTCAAAACTATCAATTCTTCAATGCTCAGCCTTGTTTATGGTCCACCTCTAAAATCCATACATGAGTAATGGCAAAACGATAGCTTTGACTATATGAACCTTTGTTGGCAAAGTAATTTCTCTGCTTTTTAATATACTGTCTAGGTTTATCACAGATTTTCTTCCAAGGAGCAGGCGTCTTTTAAATTCATGGCTGCAGTCACCATCTGCAGTGATTTTGGAGCCCAAGAAAATAAAACCTCTCACTATTTCCATTGTTTCCCCATCTATTTGCCATGAAGTGACGGGACTGGGTGCCATGATCTTTGTTTTTGAATGTTCAGTTTTAAGCCAGCTTTTTCACTCTGCTCTTTCCCCTTCATCAAGAGGCTTTTTAGTTTCTCTTTGCTTTTTGCCATAAGGGTGATATCATCTGTGTATCTGACGTTATTGATATTTCTCCTGACAATTCCAGCTTGTGCTTCATCCAGCCCAGCATTTCACATGATATACTCTGCATATAAGTTAAATAAGCAGGGTGATAATATACAGCCTTGATGTACTGTACTCCTTTCCCAATTTGAAACCAGTCCTTTGTTCCATGTCCAGTTCTAACTGTTGCTTCTTGACCTGCATACAGCTTTCTCAGGAGGTAGGTGAGATGGTCTGGTATTCCCATCTCTTTAAGAATTTTCCAGTTTGTTGTCATCCACAACAAAGTAGAAGGCTTTGTTCCACAACACAGTCAAAGGCTTTAGTGTAGTCAGTGAAGCAGGAATAGATGTTTTTCGGGAATTCTCTTGCTTTTTCTATGATCCAGCAGATTTTAGCAATTTGATCTCTGGTTCCTCTGCCTTTTCTAAATCCAGCTTGAATATCTGGGAGTTTTGGTTCATGTACTGTTGAAGCCTACCTTGGAGAATTTTGAGCATTACTTTGCTAGCGTGTAAGATGAGTGGTATTGTATGATAGTTCTAACATTCTTTGGCATTGCTTTTCTTTGGGATTAGAATGAAAAGTGACCTTTTCCAGTCCTATGGCCACTGCTGAGTTTTCCAAATTTGCTGGCATATTGAGTGCAGCACTTTCACAGCATCATCTTATAGGATTTGCAATAGCTCAACTGAAATTACATCACCTCCACTACTAGCTTTGTTTGTAGTGATGCTTCCTAAGGCCCTTTTGACTTTGCCCTCCAAGATGTCTATTTCTAGGTGATGATCATACCATCATGGTTATCTGGGTCATGAAGATCTTTTCCTTATACTTCTTCTGTGTATTCTTGCCACCTCTTCTTAATATTTTCTGCTTCTGTTAGGTCCATACCATTTCTGTCCTTTATTTTATCCATCTTTGCATGAAATATTCCCTTGGTATCTCTAATTTTCTTGAAGAGAACTCTAGTCTTTCCCATTCTGTTGTTTTCCTCTGCTATGTCCTTGCTATTCTTTGGAACTCTGAATTCAGTTGGATATCTTTCCTGTTCTCCTTTGCCTTTCATTTCCTTTCTTTTCTCATCTATTTGTAAGGTCACCTCAGACAACAGTTTCCCTTTTTGCATTTCTTTTTTTGGGGGATGGCGTTGGTAGCACCTCCTGTACAATATTACAGACCTCTGTCCATAGTTCTTCAGGCACTCTGCCTATCAGGTCTAATCCCTGGAATCTATTTGTCACTTCCAGTGTATAATCGTAAGGGATTTGATTTAGGTCATACATGAATGGCCTAGTGGTTTTCTCTACTTTCTTCAATTTAAGTCTGAATTTTGCGATAAAGTGTTCATGATCTGAGCCACAGTCAGCTCCGGTCTTGTTTCTGCTGACTGTGTAGAATCTTCAGCTATATAGACCATCTTTGGCTGCAAAGAATATAATCAATCTGATTTCAGTATTGACCATCTGGTGATGTCCATGTGTAGTGTCATCTATTGTGTTATTGGAAGAGGACGATTGCTATGACCAGTGTGTTCTCTTGGAAAAACTCTGTTAACTTTTGTCATGCTTCATTTTGTACTCTAAGGCCAAACTTATCTGTTACTCCAGGTATATCTTGACTTCCTACTTTTGCAATCCAATAGGTACTTGTTGACTATTTTATATATAGCAGTGTGTATCTGTTAATCCCAACCTCTTGATTAATCCCTCCCTAAACTTTCCCTTTTGGTAATCATAAATTTGTTTTCTGTGTCTGTGAATTTATTTCTGCTTTGTAAATAAGTTCATTTGTATCATTTTTGTTTTTAAGATTCCACAGATGAGTGATATCATATGATGTTTCTCTTTGTCTGAAATACTTCACTTAGTATGATAATCTCCAGGTCAATCTGTGTTGCTGCAAATAGCATTATCTTTCTCCTGCCAGATAATATAATTTAACATTCTTGCCTTCCTCCCTATACCCCTGATCAATTAGTATGTACGGTAAAGATGTAAACAAAAGACTCAATTAGTCTAATAATAACTTTAAAAGTTCACATTCTAGAAGTTACAATGAATTCTAAAGTCATATTTCCTTCATATTATCCATATTCCAGTTACTTCTTATTTGCTCATATAGTCCAGTGCATAGTGAAGAGAATATGTGTAACTCAGGTTCATTTGTGAACATCAGGGTAATGAGGCCCCACAGTTAATGTGGGTACATGTGCATATTCCAGAATTTGGCCTGAGCTGGCATTTGCCAGGCAGTCTGACACTGCACAGTTTCAAGGAAGATAAACTATAGGTATTTATAGAACTGGTCATAAAGCCATTTTGTAAAAACTGTTCCCTTTTTCACCTGCTGACTGAGGCAATATTTGACTATTGTGGTACAGAGCAGAGATCGATCAGACCTTTTTACTAGGATAAAAATAAAAACAAATTCAAGAGAGATGGGGAAAAGCTTTTTTGTTCCCTTTAATACTTACTCAGACTGCTTAGATCTGGGTTTTAAATTGAACTTGAGCCTTTTCAGATTCCTGTTCCTTTCACAGGCAGGGAAGAAACCTTTCTCAGTTTCAATAAAGAAAACAAAAAGTAGATACACCAGCTTAGTGAACACTGCCTTTTTAGTATATTGAAAAAAATAGGTTTCTCATGAGACTCATATAAATTTTCTTTTCTGCTGTGCAAGACTCAGTTTTACCATAAATGAGAGCTATCAAAAAAGAAAAAGTATATAAGAAAATTCAGAGAATAGAGACAAGATGGGGACATACAGATATCCCAAGGAATCAAAGTGTAGTTAAACTGGGGTTGGATTAATGAGAACAAAAATCAATGTTTTCACTATGAACTCCTAGATATGGGAATATAGAAATAGCCAGAAAGAGCCGCAGTAAAAGCATTCCCGGATGTAAATGAATTTTGATTCAAAAGAGTGTGAAGTTGGGTGGTCCCTGTTACCAGGAAATAAAAGGGAAATGCAAGATATAACACCCAAGTGTTACATCCAGTAGTAAAAGAGCCCCCAGTCCATGGAATTCCCACAGTGGAGCAGAGTCTCCATATCATATTTGTGGAGCTCCAGTGAAGACAATAAGATACCACTTGAATTTTTGTATGTGTATATAAAGTGTTTTCATATATAAGTAAATACCACTTGTAAAAAGTTCTTTTCAGTTTTAAATTTCCATTCTTCAAACCTTGATCTATTCCTCTATTTTGAAGAAATTATTCTTGGATCATTTAATTTTGCTAAAGGGATATTCTGACTAATTAAGTAAAAATGACAGATATTTTCTCAAAAGTTCTACTTGGATGATGAATCTAGAGTGATTCTGGTCATATCAATGAGTATTTAGTATTTATGAGATAAAGGCAAAGTTTTAGATAAAAAAGATCATTCTGAAAAACCGAGCTTGTAGGCAGCATCTTTCTTGGTGAATTTAAATGAAATTGAAAAAAGTAAGAGAAAAGAGAGAGGACAGGGGACCAAGATTTACTCATTGGATTTTTTTTTTTTTGAGAGGGAGTAATATTTTATAATGCTCATTGTTTCCATGTTTGTTGTTGTTCATGCATGCGTGCTCAGTCATTTCCAACTATTTGTGAGCCCATGGACTGTGGCCCACAAGGCTCCTCTATCCATGGGACCTTCCAGGCAAGAATACTGTAGTGGGTTACCATTTCCTCCTCCAGAGGATCTTCCCAACCAAGATATCAAACCTGCATCTCCTGCATTGGGAGGGAAATTGTCTTTGTTCAGGCAGCCATAAAAAAAAGCAAAAATACCTTGGCAACTTATAAACAGCAGAAACTTATTTCCCAGGTTCTAGAGGTCAGAAGTCTGGAATCAGGGTATCAACATGGTGAAGACTCTCTTCCAGGTAGGAACTGCCATCTGCAGGCTGTGTATCAAGTGGCAGGAGGGGCAAGTGAGTTCTCAGGACTTCGTTTTGTTTTTGTTCAGTTGCTAAGTCGTGTCTGACTCTTTGCAACCCCATGGACTGCAGTACGCCATGCTTCCCTGTCCATCACCAACTCCTGGAGCTTGCTCAAACTCATGTCCCTCAAGTTGGTGATGTCATCCAACCATCTCATCTTCTGTTGCCACTTTCTCCTCCTTCCCTCAATCTTTCCGAACATCAGGATCTTGTATTGGAGCTTCAGCTTCAGCATCCGTCCTTCCAATGAATATTCAGGATTGATTTCCTTTCAGATTGACTGGTTTGATCTCCTCAGTATCCAAGGAACTCTCAAGAGTCTTTTCCAACATCACAGTTCAAAAGCATCAATTCTTAGGCACTCAGCCTTCTTTATGGTACAGCTGTCATATCTGTACAGGATTACTGGAAACATCATAACTCTAACTATACAGATCTTTTCAGCAATGTGATGTTCTACTTTTTGATATGCTATCTAGCTTTGTCACAGCTTTTCTTCCAAGAAGCAAGCATCTTTTAATTTCATGGCTGCAGTCACCATCTGCAGTGATTTTGGAGCCCAAGAAAATAAAGTCTGTCACTGTTTCCATTGTTTCCCCATCTGTTTGCCATGAAGTGACAGAACCAAATGCCATAATCTTAGTTTTTTGAATGCTGAGTTTTTAGCCAGCTTTTTCACTTTCCTCTCTCATCTTCATCAAGAGGCTCTTTAGTTGCTCTGTGTTTTCAGGTATTAGGGTGGTGTCATCTACATATCTGAGGTTGTTGATATTTCTCTCGGCATTCTTGATACCAGCTTGTGCTTCATCCAGCCTAGCACTTCACATGATGTATTCTGCACAGAAGTTAAATAAGCAGGGTGACAATATACAGCCTTGACGTACTCCTTTCCCAATTTTGAACCAGTTCATTTTTCTATGTTCGGTTCTAACTGTTGCTTGTTGACCTGCATACACGTTTCTCAGGAGGCAGGTAAGGTGGCCTGGTATTCCCATCTCTTGAAGAATTCTCCACAGTTTGTTGTGATCTACACAGTCAAAGGCTGTAGTGTAGTCAATGAAGTAGAAGTATATGTTTTTCTGGTTTTCTCTGAGGAGGCCTTACAAAAACATTCAGAACTGCATATTGCTTATGAAAAAAAAAAAGGGTGCTATAGATACCAAGGGAACATTTTGTGCAAAATCAGCATAATAAAAGACAGAAATGGTATGGACCTAACAGAAGCAGAAGATATTAAGAAGAGGTGACAAGAATACACAGAACTATACATAAAAGGTCTTAATATCCTGGATAACCATAATGGTGTGGTCACTCACCTGGAGCAGACATCATGGAGTGTGAAGTCAAGTGGGCCTGAGAAATCATCACTGTGAACAGAGCTAGTGGAGATGATGGAATTCCAGCTGAGCTATTTAAAATCCAAACTGCTTATGCTGTTAAAGTGCTGCACTCAATATACCAACAAATGTGGAAAACTCAACAGTGGCCACATGACTAGAAAAGGTCAGTTTCCATTCCAATCCCAAAGAAGGGTAGTGGCAAAAAGTGTCCATACTACTGTACAATTGTGCTCATTTCCCATGCTACGAAGGGATCTCCTTTATAAGGGCACTAATCCCATTCTTGAGGGCTCTATCTTCATTACCTAATCACCTCCCAAAGGCCCCACCTTCAAATATCATCACAGTGGGGAATAGGTTCCAATATGTGACTTTTGGGAAGCACAGAGATGTTCAGTTTCTATCAGTGCTCAGAGATTTTGGAATTAGAAAAGAGTTACAGAAACTAACCATGAAGATTCTTTGGGTGCTCTGCAGACCAAGTTTAAAAAACAATTATCCAGATTGAAAAATTATACCCCAGTCCTCCCAGGGCATCAGGGAAAGCTTCAGAGAAAAGATAAGAGTGGACTTAAGAGCTTGTCTGGGGCAGAGTCTGAGTGGACACTGAGGGACCATTTAGCCTCTGCCTCATATTTTAAACAGACACTAGATGTAAATTTGTCTTTATCTTCAAATAAGGCAAATATATTAAAAAACTGTGTGTAAGTTTGTATATGTATGTTTGCCAAGTGTGTTATTTTGTTACATGTAACCATTATAAATATATAACATTTTAAACCCTGTCAATAGTTTTTTGACCTTTTGAATAGTAGCAGTATAGTAATTCAGAAAATGGAAGAGATTCAGACTTTCACAGCTCCTTAAAGGACCTAGTTAGGATTTATTCATCTTACAGAATTAGGTGGAAACATAAAGCCAACATCATTCTTCCCTATCTCATACAGAAGAGGTTGTAATCGTTCACTGTAGAGCAGGCATTGTTCCTATGTATATTCATTTGTCTTAAATGTACCATTACCATCCTTTTCTACCCACACTATATCACCATCCCACTCCTGAACCTCAACTCCCATGACCTTCTTCGTCTTAAAAAGTATATTCCGTAAGAAATTGTTCAGCGTAAGAAAGAATGTATTCATCTACTCATGAGTTGAATTTTATATTAAAAACCTCTGGTATTCATTCAAATATTTGAATGATACTACAGCCCAGGCAGTATTCTAGGTCCTGTGATAAACAGTGAGCAAGATAGAAAAAAAGTCAGTATCCTAATGAGGCTTATAATTTGAAGTATAATATTTTGCCTGTTATTCACATAATTTTATGTGCATATGGAACTTCGTCATTAGATGGTTCTCTGGTAATACATTTCATAAAGAAAAAAGAAAAAAAGAAGCGATGACCTTCCTGCCAGCCTTCCAAAAGGCAAAGTTTAGAATAAGATATGGAAATGGTTTGTGTGACAAGGTTGTTAAGAACCTCAGAAACAAAAAAAAAATGGTTAGAAGAGATTCGTTCTCTCAAGTCAGACATCAAATTTCCTTGCAAAATTATTCCCTCCAGGAGGAAAATCTCTGTCAGTAACAATGAAAAGTAACATAGATTTTAATGCATTGTTTCCACAGTTGTCACTTTTTGGAAGTTCACTTGCAAAATATGTAACTTTTCTCAGAAGGTGGAGTCCTGCTTTTCCCAAAGACATACTTAGACAAACTGTCAGTTGGGTATGGGAGCAGTAAATAGACAGGCTGGCTCTGAATTCTCACATTGCCCACCAACACATGTGTTTTCTCAGAGTCTATTTAGCCCGGCAGGAGACGTTATGATGCCACTGAGAGCCCAGCTGCTACCCACCAAGGCAGGGTGTTTGCCACTCCTTCCTTAGTTACCTCAGTTGTGCATATGGCTGAGCATTTACTGTATATGAAGAACCTATGATGTGTGGATCATTCTGTGGCAGAACCTACATATTATCATTTTGTTATGAGCAAAGAAACTAGGTGAAAATGTGGTAGATGAGAAAAAGAAGTAACTTCACTTAAAAAAAAAGCCTACACTCATTTAAAGGTAAAAACGTATGTGTGTACATCTATGTATAAAGATATATAGACATATATATATATATATAGTTGCTTTACAATGTTGTGTTATGATATTTTCTGCTGTATAGCAAAGTGAATCAGCAATACATATACACGTATGTCCTCTGTTTTGGATTTCCTTTCCATTTAGGTCACCGCAGAGCAGTGAGTAGAGTTCCCTGTGTTATACAGTAGGTTCTCAGTAGTTAATTATTTTATACATAGTATCAGTAGTGTATATACATCAATCCCAGTCTCCCAATTCATCCTATCTCTCCTTCCCCACTTGGTGCAGATGTGTTTATTCTCTGTGTCTCTATTTTTCTGCTTTGTAAAAAAGTTCATCGGTACTGTTTTTCTAGATTTCATGTTTATGTGTTAATATATGATACTTATTTTTCTTTTGACTTACTTCACTCTGTATGACAGTCTCTAGGTCTCTCTACATCTCTTAAAATGGCACAATTTTGTTCTTTTTTGTGGTTGAGTAACCTTCCATTGTATATATGCACCACATCTTCTCTATCCATTCATCTGTCTGTGGACATTTAGGTTTCTTCCATGTGCTGGATATTATAAATACTGCTGCAATGAACACTGGTGTGCATGTGTTAGCAATGCCTCGTAGCAGCATACAACAAAGTACTGTCTCCCAGTGGAAGCCCGCCATCATCGCCCATTCCCATTCCCCCTGCTAGTTCTAGAAGAGTACATGAAACCTGGCAGAAAGTATATTTCTCAACTTTCCTTACATGTAAAACTGGCTATATAACTAAGTGCTGGCCAGTGGATATAAATGAAATGATGTGTGCAACTTGTAGGTTTCATCCTTGTAAAGGAAGCTACTTGTCCTCATTTTCTCTTTCTCATTCCCATGATCTAGAACACAATGGGAGTACTGAAGCTGAAACTCCAATACTTAGGCCACCTGATGCAAAGAACTGACTCATTGAAAAGACCCTGATGCTAGGATAGATTGAAGCAGGAGGAAAGGGGATGACAGAGGATGAGATGATTGGATGGTATCACCAATTCAATGGACATGAGTTTGAGTAAACTCCGGGAGCCGGTGATAGACAGGGAGGCCTGACGTGCTGCAGCCCATGGGGTCACAAAAGTCGGACACAACTGAGTGACTGAACTGAAGTTTTAATGGTTTAGAAACTATTGAGAGAATTCTTTTTCAACAGTATCTGTAGGTTAATATATATGCTTTTCAACTTGAAAAAAACTTTCTCAATGTTTAATAATAGCTATTGGTACAGTCCAGTAGCCTGGCAGACCTACAGTCCATGGGGTTGAAAAGTGTCAGACATGACTGAGTGACTAATATACACACACACTGGTACAACATAGAAGGAAGAAGGCATATGCTCAATCGTGTCTGACTCTGGTCCTGCCAGGCTTCTCAGTCCATGGGATTTTCCAGGCAAGGATATTAGAATGGGTTGCATTTCCTTCTCCAGGGGATCTTCTCGACCCAGGGATTAAACCCTTGTCTCCTACATTGCAGGCAGATTCTCTACCACTCGGAGAAGGCAATGGCAACCCACTCCAGTACTCCTGCCTGGAAAATCCCATGGACGGAGGAGCCTGGTAGGTTGCAGTCCAAGTGGTCGCGAAGAATCAGACACGACTGAGCGACTTCACTTTCACTTTTCACTTTCATGCGTTGGAGAAGGAAACGGCAACCCACTCCAGTGTTCTTGCCTGGAGAATCTCACGGACAGTGGAGCCTGGTGGGCTGCCGTCTATGGGGTCACACAGAGTCAGACACGACTGAAGCGACTTAGCAGCAGTAGCAGTAGCAGCACCATGTTGCTACAAAGTATTTGTTTCCAGATATCCCAGTTTAAACACTGTTGTCAGTTAGAGATGATCATAATATACTTCACAGTATGAACCCAAGGCTCTGGAGATATGTTAATACCCTCATGATTCCTTTCGCCTTCATATATCACTGTCCAGCACTATAGCAACCTGAAACTAGAAATCTCCTTCCCCTGCCTGAGGAAAGGAAATTCCTCCATTTTTTAATCTCTTAAAAATGTATGCTCACCTTATATAGCAGCTTAAGAGACTCCATGAGATAATCCTTATTTAATTCTGTTAATTAATGGGTCATTTTAAAAGCTAAAACTGGCCATTGTCCAGCAGGCAATATTATCACAGATTCCAATTCATTTTTGGATTATTAGCTCCCAGGAGCTAAATCCATTCAGATGGCTGAGTTAATTGACTTTGATTGGACTGCCAGGTAGCAAAACCAAACGACCAATTATTTATACAAGCTTTACATATGCTCTAGAATGCTTTGATAACTTCTTGCTTGTTTTCAGTTTGGATAGTGGATTTTCTTTGCTGGTTAGCAACATTTAACTAGGAAATTTATTTGAAAATTTTGTAAGGCATTTTACTGAAAAAAGTATTATTATACTGAATCTTCAGGAAAAAGTAGAAATGCAGATGGAATTCTAAAACCAAAATTGACAAAGCTCTCAGAATTCTAGAATGGCATTCTCCAATTTGATAGCCACTAAATCACATGTGGATATTTAAATTTGAATAAATGAAACTGTTGTAAAATAAAGATCCAGTTCTCCAATTGCTCTAGCCACATTTCAGTGCTCAATAGCTATGGCTGTCTAATAGCTACCATATTAGTTTGCATAGGGAAATCTCATATTCATTTTTGTAACAAGTCCTATTGGAGACCACTGCTCTAGAACTTCTATGATTTTCGACGGAAACCTTGATGATTTCCCCTTATAAGTTTTGAAAAAGACTACCTGTGCCCCATTGGAATTTTATATTTGATTAGAGACAATATCCTATAGAAAACAAACAGGAATACAAACAATTCTTATACCAACAAAGTATTATCATTAAGTCAGAAGAAGCAGCCTTTCGAAGATCATCACATAAACAGCTCCTGGAAGACCTGAGAGAGAAAAAGAGAGATCTCCAGTCTTCAACCTCTATGGAAAGGAGTTTATCATATTATTAACTATTATCACCAAGAAAGATCAATCCTTGATCTTTGGATTTCTGTTTTCTGATTAAAAAGATGCAGTCCTCATCTCTTGTTCATTGGTTGTTGTTCAGTCACTAAGTCATGTCCAACTCTTTGTGACCCCATGGACTGCAGTATTCCAGGCTTCCCTGTTCTTCATTTTCTCCTGGACTTTGCTCAAACTCATGTCCACTGAGTCAGTGATGCCATCCAACCATCTCATCCTCTGTCACTCCCTTCTCCTCCTTGCCTCAGTCTTTCCCAGCATCAGGGTCTTTTCCAGTGAGTTGGCTTTTTGCAACAGGTGGCCAAAGTGTTGGAGCTTTAGCATCAGTCCTTCCAGTGAATATTCAGGGTTGATTTCCTTTAGGATGGACTAGTTTGATCTCCTTGCCATCCAAGGAACTCTCAAGAGTCTTCTCTAGCACCAGAGTTCGAAAGCATCAATACTTTGCTGCTCAGCCTTCTTTATGGTCCAACTCTCATATCTGTATATGACTACTGGAAAAACCATAGCTTTGACTGAGCTTCCATGATATTGGGGAACCTTGAGCTGAGCAGCCTTCAGAATCCTATAGATGTAGATAATCTTGGGAGACAGTTGGCATCCCCCTCAGCTTGACTACAATTTAGATGGGTTTCTTCCTTACTCTAGGCCTCTTAATTTTCTGAGAGCATTTGCTTTAGAAAAAATTTTCGTAATTATATGCCCTTTCTGCCCCTTTGAGATGTAAATCTTTTTAAAAGCTTCTTTCAAGTTTTATAACCAACAAATGTCTTTCTCCAGGCCCTGGGAGCCATCCGTTTCAAAAGTAGCCACTGAAGGAGATATAGTCCTTATCTTGCAGTCTTTGTGTTAGGGTAGGAGCCTAACTTTGATAATCCTATTGCTCCAATTTTAACACTACCTCCTATTATGAAGATACAGAAAGTTTGCTTTTCCTTGGGGTAAAGCCAGTTAGTAAACACACAAGCCCTAAGATCCCTCTAATCCTGCTCTTAAAAACTTTTTAAGCCTTTGTCTGAGTATGCAACTTTGCCTGTGCTTTTTCCTATTACTGGAAATCGTGGTGGTGGTGGTGGTGTAGTCACTAAGTCTTGTCTGATTCTTTGTGACCCCATGGACTGTAGCCTGCCAGGCTCCTCTATCCATGGTATTTACCAGGAAAGAATATTGGAGTGGGTTGTCATTCCCTTCTCCAGGAGATCTTCCTGATCCAGGGATCGAACCTGCGTTTCCTGCATTGCGAGCGGATTCTTTACTGATAAGCCACCAGGGAAGCCCTCTGGAAACAGTATCAGGATGAAATCAATGACTCTTGGCTTCTCTTGTCTGGTGTATTTTTTCTCTGACAGTAGATCGCTTACTCCAAGACTCTTGGTTTAAATGATAAAATATACATATATTTTAGTAAAAAGCACAACCACCAACAAAAACCCAAAGCGTACAATTTTCAACCAAAAAGCTGAAACAATGCTACTTTTTCAATGTTTCTATAGTTTTTCCAGTACTACTAATCTTATCTGTTATCACAATCCCATGCTGTCTGTGAAACATTAAATGGTACTCAACATGGTCCACTCTAACTCTATCTTTCTACCTCCACACCCTAGTTTGTTAACTGTTACTTAAGGAAGGAGAAAACTCCCTTGTGAGATTTGTTTTTGGACCATAATTACTGATCTGTATCCAACCATTGCTGAATATGTCAGCCTTCAACCTTGATCCTGCTGATAAAAATTCAACCATTGTTCTTTAAATTCCTCAGAAGTTTAATTTGTTTCCTTCACACTTTACTTTTGCAACTACTTGCATTTTCATTTTATTATTAATCCCTACTTCCATCCCATTGAAAGTAGACTTTGACCCCATGTCCACAAGATGCTTCTACAGTAATCAGTGTATCCCCTCATCAAAACATAGCTTGAGAAAAGTGAAACAAATTGCAGGACAATCCTTTTGTTTCATACTCTGTTGCTTTATAAAGCATGTTTAACTTCACCCAGAAAATCTGCTGTCCTGCAGGTGTCAAATATTGTCATTCCCATTGCCACACATGATTCTTACATTTCTGATACATTTTGTGGTCCCACAGTGCTTTTCCTGCTATGGACATCAGTTTTTCTCTGGAAGTCTAACAAACAAGTGTACAATGATTAACCAACACTGTTATGGACATGAACCCTTGATTTTTTTTTTGGCTTGCTAAGAAAAGAAGTTTGCTAAGTAAACACTTCTTGGTGTTTTTATATGGAATGGTCCATGGTCAGGCCAAGTTAAAAAGAAAAAAAAAAGAAAAAGACACTTATTTTCTGATAAAGACTGTGGGATATGTGTTTTGTAGTCACAGTTTGGTCATCTAGGCTTCTGGCTTCTGTCTGTTATAAGGACTAATAAATACTCTTTTTTATTTTTTTCTGGTAATTGCCTATGTTGAACTTGACTGATGAATTCTTTCTTGGTTTGTAAAAGTTACTGGGTAGTCTTTATAAAATTGGATAATAGCTTATCCTACAACAGAATAGACTAGCTAGTTAATTAGAGAAATGTTGCCTGCATAGCTTTCTCATCAGTAGAGTCAACAATGTCCTGCAACTTGCCTTTATCAGCCCTTGGCCAAAATAAGTACTGAGAAAGAAAACACCCCTCCCCCAAAAAAAAGAAAAGAAAAACAGAAGCAGCCCTAAGAGCTTTCAGCTGTTGGCTGACCCAGTTGCTACCAACTAACATGATCACTTTCATACAGTATCAGCATCCAGCCAGGATGCTCCATGACCATTCCAGTCTCATGCCTGAAACAAGATAAAAACAGACTACAGACACCAGACTGCTATCGTTTTTTGATTGCAGAACAGATTCATGCTTCCTTTGACCTCCTCCCAAATTAAAATAATAAGCCTCTTCTGAGGTAATGGTAAGCCCAGAATTCAAACACAAGGAGTCTGGCCCCAGACTTCATGCTGTCAGACTCATGTTAGGCTCAAATGATGTGACGTGAGCAGAAACTATGCCAGCCTAGGTCTATTCAAGCTGCCACTACTGAAAACAGAAAGCAAAATAACAGTTTGACAAATTCAACTCAAAAAAAAAAAAAAAAACTCTACAAAATATACAAAATAGATAATCCTGTAGCTCCTGTGTACCTTAGTTCAAAAGAATTGCACGTCCTTTAAACATTTATTATTATATATCTTATTTATGAAATTGCAACTCATTCTACTGCCTGTGGTTTAAATAAAAATTGTAAATGTAAAGGGAATCAGTTATAAAAAAATATGAATATGCTCTATCTTAGTGATCTTTACCTTGTTTATCATCATAGAAGTATGTTTCTTATGGAAGAATTTATATTCTAATTGTTATTAATAAGTCATTCTAGCTGATTATTCTAATTTATATTCTAACTTAAGAGAGCAGAAAAGGTGGAAAAAGAAAAGATTGGCCAAAATGAATCGGAGTGATGTCAAGTCAGTTATGTTTGGGTCCACTGAATTATTGTGAGCTCAGGAGAAATTGGCAAACCAACTGACAAGCATTTAATCTTGGTTTTTATTATGAATTTCTTTCTCTGTTTCATTGCCTTTATATTTTATGAATTTTATTTCCTATAAATTCTTACTAGATGAAATGATTATAACCTAGAACAAATAGCTTTCATCCATAGAAAACACAAAATGTAGTGCAATCCTGAGGGTCAAGCGTCTGATTAAAATAGAAGGTAATTGTGGATATGATAAAAAATATGCATTTGCTTTTAAGCATTTTCTCTTTGAGTAAATTACAGCTCTTTTGCTATAGTTTCTGGGCCCTCTGACAGGGCAATTAGTAATCTGAACTATCAGATTCATTTGGAGATAATGGAGCTTATCGGTTCTTGTGTTATAACTGCTTTTCTGAGGTCCCTCCCCCTGCCTGCCTTTTCCCCCATCACTTCCCCAATATACTTAATCCTGTTTAAATAGCAACATGTCAAACATGTCTGCTAATCAACTGACTGCATCCCCATGGAGATTTCTGCAGTTTTAAGCACTGTATTTCACAGTGTAAGGATTTTTCCCAAATATTGACTTCTGGTTTTCAAGGTTACCGATGATGTGCTCTGGCACATTAATCATTCTAACCACCTTAACAAAGAAGCTCATTAAAAAGACAAATACATTTATCAAGCAAATCATCAAGCAGATTATATACTTTCTACCCATAATGGATTATAGCTGAATAAATGACTTGAGTATTTTATAATTAAATATGCAGAACACTTAATATTTTAATCCTCTGATCCTTCATTGAGGAATGAGGATGGACTGAGTTTTATAGCACATAATTAATATAGCACAAATTAGTTGCAATTATGTGAGTTAAAATTAGAAATAGTACTTTGAATGTCTAGATTAAATAATACTTTGATATCAGGATGAAGCACTGAAGACATTTGAAGTTCAAATGATTGGGCATTTAGTTTCTGTGGAACAACACTTTATATTTCTAGTATCTAACAAATGGATCATTCCTGCATTAGAAATAAGGCTTTAGTTTGGGAAGACACAGGTGTCTAGTCCTTTGCCCTTAGGCTTGCAATGTGACTGGAGTGATTATTTCTCTTGTCAGCCAAATAATGCTTTAAAAGCCTGGAAAAGACTGAAAGGGTCAGTTTTCTCCTAGGGTGCAACTGTGTCTCCTGCTAAATCTCCCATCAACCTATCTCACACAAATCGCAGTTTCGTTTGGAGAAGTTCACTTTTCTATCTCTGGGTCTCCAAATTAATGGACCATAGATAACTTTGAAATGCAGCCTTCAGGCAGAAAGGATCTCTCTTAGCAAATCCATATTTCCTTATTTCTCTGTTTTTAGTTTTAAAGTAAGTATATTGCTTTCTAGTAGAACCTTACTAAAATATGTACAAAAAAGCTAACACATTCAATAATCCTAAAAACATTGCTATCAAATCTCCCACTGCTGCTCACTGAATCTCAAAGAATAATAGGCTACAGTTTCATTAAAATGTATATGACCATTTAACAAGCCTTTGCTGACTCCAGTGATTGGTGCCAAAGCCAAAACTGCACCAAAGTTAAGCAGATAAAAAAGATATTATTCAGTGCTCTTGCAGTAGTGGAGAGACCAGAAGTAAGTCTGAGCTCAACATGCCCCCCTACCCCACCCCCGCCCCTACCAAAAATAAAGGCGGGGGTGAAAGAATTTTTTAAAACCTGGTAATCTGGGAGAGTATCATGAACCCATCTGTGTTTACTAATTGGCTTTACTCAGAGGAAAAACCAGGGCTTCACTGGTGGCTCAGTGGTAAAGAACCCCCCTGCAATGCAGAAGACACGAGTTCGATCCCTGGGTCAGGAAGATCCCCTGGAGAGGGAAATGGCAACCCACTCCAGTATTCTTGCCTGGAAAATGCCACAGACAGAGGAGCCTGGTGGGCTACAGTCCATGGGGTAGCAAAGAGTCAAATGCGACTTAGCGACTAAACAACAGCAAAAAGGAAAAGTAAGCTTTCTTGTATCTTCATAAGAGGTAATTCTCTAACTTGGAGCAAGGGGCCCGTCGAAGTCAGACTTCAACTGTAAAACAGAGTTTGGAAGAATGGGGTCTCTAGCTCCTTCAATGGCTACATTTGAAAGAGATGACTCCTAGGTTCTTGAGAAAAACATTCAGGAAGAATCCTGTCTAGAGCAGAGTAGAATATGAGGGCCCTTTTGGTGCCTGGGTAATTTGGTGTTTATTGCTTCTGCTTCCCAACCCACATTTTAGGATCTGCTTCTTATAAGAATACATTTATTGCAACAAATTCTGTCTCAGAATTCCTTATGGTGATTAAGAAAACTCAACCTAAATTGGATTAAACAATAGATTGGTTGGGGAACTTAAAGATTCAACCAACTGAATTTCCAAAGCTAGGCAGCTTCAGACTTGCAAATCTGCCCTCTTCTCTGTGTTGGTTGCATTCTCTGGCTGACATCCCACGAGAAAAAGTGTTTTAATCGCAACAGGGCTATGAGTTCAGATTCAGGGAGAGAAACAACAAGGGCCTTTTCACAACTGTCAAATAAAAATCTTGAGCTTTACATTGACTAGACTCCCTTGAATCAAAGCTTGTGGCTAGAGTACCCAATGTACTATTGTTTCCAGGTCCAGATACTGTGGTAATGAAGACAGAGTTTCCATGACAAAGTAGAAGACATTCTATTTTGGGTTAATCCCTCCAAACCTCTTATTTGGTACACAATTGAGGCAGAAGTGAATCCTTGAAGAGCAGGGCTAAGGAAGAATTTATCAAGTCTAATGTACTCTGTAACTCCCAGTATCTTTCTTCAACCTTGAACAGTCTTACAACCTTCCAACAAATAAGACTTTTTTTCTGCATGATACTATGTTTCCACCCTAAGTAGGACTCACCTCAGTTGAATTCATTCTTCCCCTACCCATTCCCCTTGCTAAGTGCCCCACTTTGCTTTAGGGTTACTCTAAGGTATAGTTCAAATCTAAGAGCGATCAATGACTGCTTGTGTGATTGACAGTAATTTACTAAACTCTATTGTTCTATTATAAAATAAGAATTAAAATTTATTTCTGATTGGTTGCTATGAGAATTAAAAGAATGATCATTTTTAATGTGTCTTACTCTTTACCTGGCTCCTGGGAGAAATTCATTTAAAGTCAATTCTTATCCCCACTTCCCATTGTTTCATTGTCTACCACACAGGTCAAGCCTTTCTGTCTGGATTTTCAGATACTTCATCATCACCATTAACCTATTCACTTATGACTTTATTTAGTGGAATCAAAATAATTTTTTGCCTGTGCTTAGTGTCATATTCTTTCTTAAGCCTTTTCTCACTCTTCCTTTACCACTTCGGAAGCCCTCTCTCTATCTCCATCCACTTATATAGATCTGATATGCCTTATCACTGATGACAATCCCTAGCTAAAACTTCTCTCTCTCCTCTTAGAAGACCACGTGCTCCTAAAGACCAAACTAGTGTCTCTGCTTACAGTTCAGTTCCAGTGAGAAAGAAAATGCAGCTATCGGTGTATGGCCTACAGTCAGAAGGCCTAAACCAGGCTTGAACTGATTCTTTCACTTATAATTTGTATGATTAATGCAACTCCATTTTTTACAATTTGTCTTAAGCTGCTGAAAAGAAATAAATGAGTACCTACGTCATTGCTTGTCAAAATGAAAGATACATTCTAAGGCTTCAGTTCAGTTCAGTTCAGTTGC
Source organism: Okapia johnstoni (assembly GCA_024291935.2). Classification (NCBI taxonomy): domain Eukaryota; kingdom Metazoa; phylum Chordata; class Mammalia; order Artiodactyla; family Giraffidae; genus Okapia; species Okapia johnstoni. The sequence continues at coordinate 58,759,516 of CM044322.1, forward strand.
TCAGTCGTGTCCGACTCTTTGCAACCCCATGAATTGCAGCACGCCAGGCCTCCCTGTCCATCACCAACTCCCAGAGTTTACCCAAACCCATGTCCATGAGTCAGTGATGACATCCAACTATCTCATCCTCTGTCGTCCCCTTCTCCTCCTGCCCTCAATCCTACCCAGCATTAGGGTCTTTTCCAATGAGTCAACTCTTCACATGAGGTGGCCAAAGTATTGGAGTTTCACCTTCAACATCAGTCCTTACAATGAACACCCAGGATTGATATCCTTTAGGATGGATTGATTGGATCTCCTTGCAGTCCAAGGGACTCTCAAGAGTCTTCTCCAACACCATGGTTCAAAAGCATCAATTCTTTGGCACTCAGCTTTCTTCACCGTCCAACTGTCACATCCATACATGACCACTGGAAAAACCATAGCCTTGACTAGACAGATTTTTGTTGGCAAAGTAATGTCTCTGCTTTTAAATATGCTATCTAGGTTGGCCATAACTTTCCTTCCAAGGAGTAAGCGTCTTTTAATTTCATGGCTGCAATCACCATCAGCAGTGATTTTGGAGCCCAAAAAAAATAACGTCTGACACTGTTTCCACTGTTTCCCCATCTATTTGCCATGAAGTGATGGGACCAGATGCCATGATCTTAGTTTTCTGAACGTTGAGCTTTAAGCCAACTTTTTCACTCTCCTCTTTCACTTTCATCAAGAGGCTCTTTAGTTCTTCTTCACTTTCTGCCATAAGGGTGGTGTCATCTGCATATCTGAGGTTACTGATATTTCTCCCGGCAATCTTGATTCCAGCTTGTGCTTCTTCCAGCCCAGCGTTCCTCGTGATGTACTCTGTGTATAAGTTAAATAAGCAGGGTGACAATATACAGCCTTGACATACTCCTTTTCCTATTTGGAACCAGTCTGTTGTTCCATGTCCAGTTCTAACTGTTGTTTCCTGACCTGCATACAGGTTTCTCAAGAGGCAGGTCAGGTGGTCTGGTATTCCCATCTCTTTCAGAATTTTCCACAGTTTATTGTGATCCACACAGTCAAAGGCTTTGGCATAGTCAATAAAGCAGAAATAGATGTTTTTCTGGAACTCTCTCGCTTTTTCGATGATCTAGCTAATATTGGCAATTTGATCTCTGGTTCCTCTGCCTTTTCTAAAACCAGCTTGAACATCTGGAAGTTCACAGTTCACATATTGCTGAAGCCTGGCTTGGAGAATTTTGAGCATTACTTTACTAGCCTGTGAGATGAGTGCAGTTGTGCAGTAGTTTGAGCATTCTTTGGCATTGCCTTTCTTTGGGATTGGAATGAAAACTGACCTTTTCCAGTCCTGTGGCCACTGCTGAGTCTTCCAAATTTGCTGGCATATCGAGTGCAGCACTTTCACAGCATCATCTTTCAGGATTTGAAATAGCTCAACTGGGGAAAGAGAGAGAAGCAGCACATGCCCAGTTCTTTGTGAGAAGCTCTCAGCTGGGAAATATTCATCACCTTCCTTATAGTGCAGGAAGAGGTAAGCTAGAGAGACGCCAGGGTGTATTTATGGAAAACCTTCCTTCGTATAAACCAGAGGAGTGGGACAGTTATGTGCCTCTTTTCTACCACTATATTGATCAAAAGTATGAAAGTGTTAGTCACTCAGTCATGTCCAATTTTTTGTGACCCCATGGACTAGAGCACGCCTGGCTCCTCTGTCCATGGGATTCTCCAGGCAAGAATACTGGAGTGGGTTGCCATTCCCTCCTCCAGGGGATCTTCCCGGCAGAGGGATCAAACCTGAGTCTCCTGCACTGAAGGCAGTTTCTTTCCCGTCTGAACCACCAGGGAAGCCCATTGTATCCAAGGAGATAGCCAAATATTTTATCCTTTCCAAAGGAATGTACAAGTGAGATCCAATTCTCAGATCTGTCTAACACACATGCAAAGAGTTTTATTATTGATGAAGTACTTCTTACCATACTACATATGTTAGTTGCTCAGTTGTGTCTGACTCTTTGGGATGTCATGGGCTGGGGCCCACCAGGCTCCTCTGTCCATAGGATTTCCTAGGCAAGAATACTTGAGTGGGTTGCCATTTCCTTCTCCAGGGGATCATCCCAATCCAGGGATCGAACCTGGGTCTCCCACATTGCAGGCAGATTCTTAACCATCTGAACCACCAGGCAAGCCCAAAGTACCTCTTACTGGCCTTAAATGAAGGAACATCAAGGTAGATTATCTTAATTTTTATTTTCTTATTTAAAATTTTATGATTCATGCTTGCTTTTTAGTTGAATACTTTTGTTTCCATTTTATTTATTTGAAGAGAATTTTTCCCTTGTTTCCATTTTTGTTTTAGTGTTAGAAAAACAAATTTAAATAAAAGCATGATTTAATTTATTGACCTTTTAAAGAATTGTGGCACAGACTGTATAGGCATACAGTAAAATGGAGAAGTCAGGACGTGGAAAACTAAAATTTCAGAAATATTGGTTTCAAGGACAAGAGTGGTCTATATGCAGTGTAATAAGTTTAACAATATTCCCTCATAGATTTGAACTGGTAGAGTCAAAACCAGGTCCATGATAGCTGAAAGTATGATCACTGACGTTCTTCTCTGAAAGCACTGTTTACTAATGGCCATACAAATGACAGACAAAGGCACCAATTTTGAAGACCTTGTGTTTATAGCCTCAGCTGTCTCTGTTATCAGATTCTGCGTTTTGTCCTGCCTTTTGCTTTGAAAGTGCTTTAAAATTGATGAACATTCTTGGGAAAGATCCACTGTCAGCTTGTGGCAGATGTTTCGGCAGCTGCTCCCATGTTGTAAAGTGCCTTCAACAGGACACGGCCCAACACGTGGAGAACAGCTTTCTGAGTGGACAGGGCAGCAGCTGTGGCCGCCGCAGACCTTCCAGTGATGGAGCCTGTAGAGGAGTCGGTGTGGTTCCAAAGGACCATGAAGCTGGACTGATGAAAATCCAATCCTCCTCCTCTCTCTGCTGTCAGGCCATCTGTGATGAGGGAGAAGGAGCTGGGCCAGCTGCTACTCTTGGAGTTAGGAAGCCTTTCATTCTGCAATGAATACCCTTGGGTGTTTTCTTTCTCCAAAATCTCACCAGCTTGTTGCATCTGATCTTCCACAGTTGAAGTTCTAAGATCAATATTTATTCACTTAACTAATATTTAGTGAGCTTCTGAGGTGGCAGGCACTGTGAGAATAAGAAACAGGAGAACATTTTTCCTCTCAAAGAGTTTAAGACTAATGGGGAAAATAATGTATCAGTAAAAAATCTAGGGCTTCCCTTGTCGCTCAGTCAGTAAAGAGTCTGCCTGCAATGCAGAAGACTCGAGTTCAATCCCTGGGTCAGGAAGATCCCCTGGAGAAGGAAATGGCAACCCACTCCAGTACTCTTGCCTGGAGAATCCCGTGAACAGAGGAGGCTGGCAGGCTACAGTCCACGGGGTCGCAAAGAGTCGGACATGACTGAGCTTTCACTTTCACTTTAAAAATTCTATATGCCATAAGGTCTCTGTTATTGTCAAATGGTGTCACTGTGATTGTCATTCAGGAAAAAGATTCCTAACTAAGGTATCGTATAGGAGGAAAAGGGCAAGGCCAAGGAAAACATCTAAAAAGTGCAAGTGGATTCTAAGGACGATGAGAAACAACAAAAGGTTTGAAATAGGAGAAGATCATCACTGTCTTAAAAAAAAAAGTCATTGGAAGGAGGCACCTCTATTAACTTTTTCCTGAAACAACTTATCCCACTGTGTTCAGTATTTGCATGCACTTTATTTAAAATATACAAGGGAGCCAAACCTGATCCCATGGAGGCTTAAGCATCCCTGGAGCCAGGAACAGGCCCCCTGACAGAGTTAGTGGTGAGGAAATGATAATTACTGGTACCCACTGACCACCAGGAGCGCCACGGCTCCCAGGGGCTGCTCTGGTCATTCTGAAGCAACTAGCCTTTTTTTCCCAACTATCCCCCCAGGCCTGCCTTGTGTTCCCATCCCATAATGTCTGGTCTGTCTGTAACTGAGAAGATCAGGGCTGATTGCTATTTTTGTCATTGGTTAGTTACGAAGTCATGCCTGACTTTTGCAACCCTATGGACTGTGGCCTGCCAGACTCCTCTGTCCATGTGATTTCCCAGGCAAGAATTCTGGAGCGGGTACCCATTTCCTTCTCCAGGGAATCTTCCTAACCCAAGGTTCGAACCTGCATCTTCTGCTTGGCAGGTGGATTCTTTACCACTGAGCCACCTGGGAAGCCCCTATTCTTATTTTTAGGGGATAGGATAGAATGGTGACATCATTTTAGTCTCAAGATCCAGCTCAAATCTAGACAAGATGGAATTTCCAGGGCAAACTTCTGCCACCCTTTCTCCTTCTCCCTCACCTCCCAGCTCTTCATCTCAGATCCTCCCACAACTGTCACCTACAGCTGGAGTCTGCTCATGAACATAAGAACAGGACCAGTGTGCAGAAATGTCTCACACTTGGGTTTGAAGCGGCCTTGAAATTCTTAGTAACTTAATCTGTGAATTTGCGTTTATTAAGCAGAGTCAGATGGGACCCATGAGCATGCAGCTATGGACTTGGGGGTCTCACTTTAGGTACTGTCTCCCCTCCCGTTGCCACCCTCAGGATGAGCTCTCAGCTGCCCACCTTCCTGGCCTTACCCACCAACTGTCTCTTCCTTGATCAGGGCCCGAGGCACAGAGAGGGTCAGGTTCAGACACATACCAAACAGCAAGTTGCTGTGCAGAGCCCGCGGCAACCGAGATTCAGCTCAAAGCCTGCCAATGTCCCTTTGTCTCAAGGAGTACAGCACTAAATAGCAATTGAAAGCATCAAAAAATACCAGCCAGGAGAGAAATCATAGAAAAATAAAGAAAATGCTACTTTTCTGCTTTTTTAATAGGCTAGGGCTAAGTTGCTTCAGTCATGTCTGACTCTTTGTGACCCTATAGACTATAGCCCACCAGGCTCCTCTGTCCACGGGGATTCTCCAAGCAAGAATACTAGAGTGGGTTGCTGTACCCTCCTCCAGGGGATCTTCCCAATCCAGGGATTGAACTCATGTCTCTTGTATTGGCAGGGGTTTCTTTACCACTGTACCAATCCTTGAGCCTTTAGTAAATGCTTCAGGATTCTTGTACTCTATATATTATATAGACTAAAACATTAAAGGGGAGGCAGTGTCTCTTAAGACCATTATAGCAGTGGACGTGGCCCATGAGGCTGTGATGGCAAAGGTTGTTTCTCCTCGATTCTATATCCTAGTATGTAGCCCAGAGCCTGACATACAGCTAATACTTGTTAACTAGTATATCCCTAGTGCCTAAAATGATGCTGGTTACTCTCAGATGCTGAGTAAGAAACTACATTTTTATTTTGCTCTGGTACCGAGAGCTTATGTAGATGTAGATGATCCTATTTAGAGCCAAGTAGCAGGTGTTGTCCTGGGATGTGTCAGGAGAGCTCAGGTTTTATAGGCTCCGACCCTATAACTCAGTTGGTAAAGAATCCGCCTGCAGTGCAGGAGACCCCAGTTTGATTCCTGGGTTGGGAAGATCCTCTGGAGAAGGGACAGGCTACCCACTCCAGTATTCTTGGGCTTTGCTTGTGCCTGCAATATGGGAGACCTGGATTTGATCCCTGGGTTGGGAAGATCCTCTGGAGAAGGGAAAGGCTACCCACTCCAGTATTCTGGCCTGGAGAATTCCATGGACTGTATATAAATAGTCCATGGGGTCGCAAAAAATTGGATATGACTGAGAGACTTTCACTTTCAATTTCCTCTCCCCATCATCTCCTAAACCGGGAGATGGGTGTTGGCTGGATTGCTTTTATTCCTTTTGGTCCACCTCACTTGTTGATAGTTTACTGTTTCATTTTAGAAACTTTAATGTGTGGTATGTGCCTGCCAAGCATGCTTTCTAGAATAGCTATAGTTTGAGATAAATAATAAATACCAATTCGAAGGCAGAGCTTGGTGGGGAAATCCAGCAGAGAAAACATGGGGTCAGGCTCTGAGTCTTGTCCGAGAAAGCTGCCCAATAGATCATTACTCTTCTAAAATGAACGTTTGAAATTAAGGTGTACATTGTATTAAGATCTTCCTTTAATCGTCTCATTCCTCTCAGACTTACAGCAGCAGCATTATTTTGCCCTGTAGAGATAAACAACACTACGCTTTTACATTGCAATTAGCACACTTGAATTCAAAGAAACTATTTTGAAATACAATTTGCACATTATGATTAATTTTTAAAGGACTAGTGGTTTCTCAAGTCACAGTTTGTGTCTAGAATATGTTTGTGGAACTATTTGAGAGAGGAAATTAAAGGGATTTCTTACAAGAAGGAGACACAATTGGGAGCAAAGTTATAAATAAAAATTAACTACCATTTTTACAAGAGGCCCAGTTGCCAGAGTGACAAAGAATTCTTCAGTGTTTTGTCCACTGGTTGATTTTGTGTGAAGAAAATTACTACTGAGGAGATGTAATGAAGTGTCTTTAGATGCAAAACTCATAAATTGGGATGGGTTCTAACCTGTATATTGAATCAATGGAATCATTAAAAAAGATTATAGTGATGGGGTATACATATATTGATAAGAGAAAAATCTGAGTTTAATTTGAAAACGGTGCCTTATATAAATGAGGCCTGCTCAGCTCTTAACGGGGTGATTTAACTTAGTTCAGTGTTTCATGAGAGAAAAAATAGATCTTATGTTTTAAATAAGCAAATGAAAACACCTTTATAGTGAATCAAAATTCAACCAGTTTCTTCTGCCTTCCAAAAAATTACATTTTAAGGTCAATTTTCTTGGAATATGTATAGATGATTGTTTCTGACCTTTTTACAAAAATGTCATATTTACATTTTATAAATAATGAACTTGAGTAAGTTCAATCTGTGACCATAAAAATCAGAAACTCAGAGTTTCTTCACTTTAGGGCCAGTCCCTTAAGGAAAGAGTGCTGACTATAGCTCTTTCTGGATCCCAGAAGGGTTCAAGGATGTCCTGAGTGCTGGGTAAGGCTTTAACAAAGTCACAGAATTGCTTGGTGTCTTCATTGCAGGTGTGCTCTGCTCCTGGGACCGGCACAGATGGAGAACAGCAGAAAAAGCACTGTGTATACTTCCAGATTTAAATTCCCAGCAAGCACATCACCAAGGTGAGTTTGGGGTTCAATTCTGTGATCCATCTCAGAAGGATATATATTCATCCTTCTGTATTATATTGTCTTGTAATTCAACGATACATATTGCCTAAACTATTATACTAACAAGGTAATTTTGTAACTTAGAACTGTTGTGATTTTAAGAACCACCATTAAGTGCCTATTAGACAGCAGGCACTGCAAGGTACTGGGCCTACAAGGTAGACCCTGATATTGACCTCTGGATGGGAACAAGGGGGTTGTACACATTCAGTGAGAGACTCCAAGCATTAGTGAAAAAGCAAGGATGCTGGCCTGATACCGAGAAACCAGAAAACAGCAGGAGAGGATCACTCTGTAGACTAAAACAGAAGTTTCAATAGAAAACTATTTTAAAAGAAAAAAAAAGGCAGTATGAATAATAATATAAAAGCCCAAATTTGCTGAAAGACTCTTTAACAAAGCACTTTGCCCTTGCCTATAAGAGAAATGAGTATTCAGTTCAGTTCAGTTCAGTCACTCAGTCGTGTCCGACTCTTTGCGACCCCATGAATTGCAGCACGCCAGGCCTTCCTGTCCATCACCAACTTCCAGAGTTTACCCAAACCCATATCCATCGAGTCGGTGATGCCATCCAACCATCTCATCCTCTGTCATCCCCTTCTCCTCCTGCCCCCAATCCTTCCCAGCATCAGGGTCTTTTCCAATGAGTCAACTCTTCGCATGAGGTGGCCAAAATATTGGAGTTTCAGCTTCAACATCAGTCCTTTCAACGAACATCCAGGAGTGATCTCCTTTAGGATGGACTGGTTGGGTCTTCTTGCAGTCCAAGGGACTCTCAAGAATCTTCTCCAACACCACAGTTCAAAAGCATCAATTCTTCGGCGCTCAGCTTTCTTCACCATCCAACTCTCACATCCATACATGACCACTGGAAAAACCATAGCCTTGACTAGATGGACCTTTGTTGGCAGAGTAATGTCACTGCTTTTAAATATGCTATCTAGGTTGATCATAACCTTCCTTCCAAGGAGTAAGCGTCCTTTAATTTCATAGCTGCAATCACCATCAGCAGTGATTTTGGAGCCCCCCAAAATAAAGTCTGACACTGTTTCCACTGTTGCCCCATCTACTTCCCATGAAGTGATGGGACCAGATGCCATGATCTTAGTTTTCTGAATGTTGAGCTTTAAGCCAACTTTTTCACTCTCCTCTTTCACTTTCATCAAGAGGTCTTTAGTTCTTCTTCACCTTCTGCCATAAGGGTGGTGTCATCTGCATATCTGAGGTTATTGATATTTCTCCTGGCAATCTTGATTCCAGCTTGTGTTTCTTCTAGCCTAGAGTTTCTCATGATGTACTTTGCATGTGAAATGAGTATTAGATTATAGTAAAACTGTAGAAATGTATAAGCCAGCTATATATACAAGATATATACATAAATAAGATAGGTAAAATGTCACATTGTTTTAGTAAATATAATGCAGAATTCAAACTTTTATTCAATGTTTTCTTTTCCCATCCACAAGCTCATGCACGCGTGGTGAGTGCCTATCACATTTCATGCACTGTGACTGACAGCCAAGAGAATAAAAGGGAAAGCCTATATTATAACGATAAGATGTCCTGAAATACTGGGGGTTAAGACAAAGGAGAGATTACTTTGATCTCCGAGTATTTGGGGATTTTCTTGCTCATTTAAACTAAAATAATTTATAAAAAATAACATACCACTTTTGTTGGTTTGTAAAAGATTGATTAATTACAAATACCCTTCCCTTCTCTAACAGTGCTGTGGACTTGGCTAAGTAGTAATTTGGTGGATGAAGTGATTAATTTTACAGAGGTGGACACTTATTTTACTTAAAAAGAAATCTCAAATTAAGTTACATCATTATTTCCCCTCCTCAGCATTAACTAACTGCCCCAAATGACCATGTAACTGGCTGATGTTAACAACTGGCATGATTACAAACAAAAGTTAATTCTGATTTTCATTTCATTTTATAACTAAATCTTATTAAAATTTCCTCAGGCTTTTCTTACTTGTAAAGAATAAAGTACAAATAATATTTTCCATTTGGAATCGTTCTTATCCCCTAGGAAAAAATCAATGCATCAAAATTAAATTTCAAAACTGCATTAACAACATCTTTGAGGTCAGGTATTCCTATAGTCTCTGAGTGGAAAGCAAATTACTAAGGTATTATATGTGGACAATGTAATTATTTTTACTACCTTTTACTTTATAGAAAACAACAACAAAAAAAATCAAACTCATGTAGAATTCAGTTAAAAAATGGAATTGTGTTCATCTATATCATCTTAATATCAATAAATTTAATGATTTCCACTTGAGGATTAGTTTTAACTTGTAGAGTTTGAATTAAAGTGTAGATATTTAAAAGCTTTAGAAAAATAGTAAAGTTAAAGAAAATATAAAGTATTAGATTTAAGCAATTGCCCTCTATAACAGTATACTAACTCCTTAAAGACATTGAAGTATTACTTAATAGAATAGGAGAGCTGGAAGAAATTTTCAAAATCAATGAATTCAATCACATTCCTTTTAAAGAAAATGAGAGCCATAACAGTGAAATCATAGATATGATCCTCAATTTCATCTCAAAAGAAGTATTCTCATATAACCTCCTTTTTTTCCCATCTTTTTTCCCTCAAATATTGCTCTCAGTATTTGGAGCCTAAATTCTTGGGAAATTTTGTTACTTGAGATGCCTAGTTATGATCAGCATATCTCCTACTCCATGAGGGCAGGAGTTTTGTGTCTGTTCTTTTCTGATATGTCCCTTGGCACATCCTTCTTTGTGTAGCTAAGGCAGTCTCAGAGCAGGTGAATGGGCTTGGAGAAGTGGGAGCACATAGTGGATTCATTGTCGGGACCCCAGAACAGTCTGGCATCATAGCATAAAAAAAGCCATCATGATTTCAACCAGATATTTGAAGATTGTACCATTTTTTATTTTTTTGAAGATTACATTGTTTTTCCTTAGTATGACGTGGCATAGACTGCTTATTGAATTTTTCATGTCCATATTCCCTCCTTAAATCAATCACAACACCTCTACGTTTGCCACAACACATGGCTGCTTATAGAGATTGCATTTTCCCCTCTGTACTTAGTCGCTCAGTTGTGTCCAGTTCTTTGTGACCCCATGGACTGCAGCCTGCTAGGCTCCTCTGTCCATGTGGATTCTCCAGACAAGAATACTGGATTGGGTTGCCTTGTTACCTGAAGATAGATATGCCCATGGAATGAAGCCATCAGGATTGGGTGTGGAGGAGTTTTTGCAGTCTGTTACCAAAGCTTAGAAGGAAGCAAGTTTTGTGCCACCTTCTCTTTCCCTCTGCTAAATGGATGAAATGTGGACACAGTGAAAGTGAATTGGCCCTAATTGTGAAGAGAAAGACCATACTGAGTATGGGGGAATAAATTTAAAAAAGTGAAATTAAACTTCCTTGATAGCCTCATGGAGTACGATTTTCCTGTCCCCTGACCTACCTACTTTGTGTTCGTTATTTAGTCATGTCTGACTCTTTGTGACCCCAAGGACTATAGCCCACCAGGCTACTCTGTCCATGGGATTCTCCAGGTAAGAATGCCGGAGTGGATTGCCATTTCCTACTCGAGGGGATCTTCCCAACTCAAGGATTGAACCTGGGTCCTGTACATTGCAGGCAGATCCTTTACTGTCTGAGCCACCAGGGAAGCCTACTAACTTTAACCAAAAGCCAAATAAACTTTCAATCTGGTTTAAACCACTAGTGTTTTCTGATAAAGCCCTCCAAACTTCATGACCTGTAACCTACAAAATGAGAAAAAATATATATATATATAATATAAATTCTTGGGAAAGAGAAGTTGTATGTGTGTGAGTGTGCACATTTTCAGAAGATTAACTACAAAAGAAGTAAGTGTAATATGAGTCTGTGTGTAGAAAGCCTGTATAACCACAGAGGAAATCTTTAACTCATACCTGGCAGGAATTGAAGAAAAGCTTCACAAAATAGATTTAAAGTTTGCCTTTGCTTGCCTGTCTGGATTTCCTAGGTTTTCTAGATTCTTCAAAGCATGCCATCTTTCAACTAGGTATTGAGTTCCAATACCTAAAACATTTACACATTATTAAAGACCTTAGTTTGGTATATCATTTAAATTAACTCAGTTCAGGTTTATGCCATACCTATTGGAGGATCTTAGCTCTGAGATGTCTCTGATTTTGCTGGTCATTGTCTCTCTGCTACCCTCTACTAAGATTCCATGCCTGTGGCTCTTGCAGGCACTTAGTAGAAATTTTTATTACAGAAGTATTTATATTAAACACACACACGTGCATGTGTAATTTATGTATTATAGTTGAACAGTGGAGTTACAATAGTGATACAGGTTTTTGTTATAGGTAAAATAAATGCCTGTTGATTGGCTTGCTCTCTTCAATATGTAGAAGGAAACAAGTTTAGATTTCTTAAGACGAAATCTCATTTAAGAAATTTGTAGGTTGAGTTGGGACTTTTATTTCCACTTATGATAGTTGCATGGTAAAGTAGTCCCCAAGTCAGAGAATATAGATGATCCCTTCTGAGAACATTATTCCTTTTCTTTAATACTATGAACCTGACCATGAAATTGAACCTGATATGTGAGCTTGAACAATTCATAGTTGCCTCACATAGTTAGGAGGGACAGTTAAGTTACATAATAACAGGAAAACTTCTTAAGACATCATTTGTTATAACAAACACACTTTTGTTTTCTTTCTTTTTTTAGTTTCAGTTTTCATCACCAACTAATGAAAGTAAAACTTTTAAAACCTATTCCTGTAAATGTAGTATAAGCCAGTAAATTAAGTCTATGTGGGGATGAGCTACACTATTCACACTAGTAAAATAGATATCTATATTGGTGGTGGTATTTAGTCACTAAGTCATGTTCCACTCTTTGTGACCCCATGGGTATTTAGTCACTAAGTCATGTTCCACTCTTTGTGACCCCATGGACTGTAGCCTGCCAGGCTCCTCTGTCCATGGGACTTTCCAGGCAAGAATACTGGAGTGAGTTCCCATTTCCTTCTCCAGGGGATCTTCCCAACCCAAGGATTGACTCTGCTTCTCCTGCATTGGCAGGCAGATTTTTTACAAATAAGCCACCTGGAAAGCCCAATGATCTATATTACTAATGGGGATAATAATAGATGACATGTAATAGAAACTTTTTAGGTGGATTATTTACCATCTGAGCCACTGGGGCAGTCCCATAGGCATCATCACAAAATAATATTATTGCAGAGCTCCAATTAAGTCAGTTTAGTTCAGTCGCTCAGTCCTGTCAGACACTTTTTGACCCCACAGACTGAAGCATGCCAGGTTTCCCTGTCCATGACCAACTCCCAGAGCTTGCTCAAACTCATGTCCATCGAGTCGGTGATACCATCCAACCATCTCATCTTCTGTTGTCCCCTTCTCCTCCTGTCTTCAATCTTTCCCAGCATCAGGGTCTTTTCCAGTGAGTCAGATCTTTGCATCAGGTGGCCAAATTATTGGAGCTACAGTGTCAGTCCTTCCAATGAATATTCAGGATTGATTTCCTTTAGGATAGACTGGTTTGATCTCCTTGCAGTCCAAGGGACTCTCAAGAGTCTTCTCCAGCACCACAGTTCAAAAGCATCAATTCTTCGGGGCTCAGCTTTCTTTATGGTCCAACTCTCACATCCATACATGACTACTGGAAAAACCATAGCTTTGACTAGACAGATCTTTGTTGGCAAAGTAATGTCTCTGCTTTTTAATTGCTGTCTAGATTGGTCATAGCTTTTCTTCCAAGGAGCAAGCGTCCTTTAATTTCATGGCTACAGTCACTGTCTGCAGTGATTTTGGAGCCCAACAAAATAGTCTGTCACTATTTCCATTGTTTCCCCATCTATTTGATACGAAGTGATGGGACCAGATGCCATGATCTTAGTTTTCTGAATGTTGAGCTTTAAGCCAACTTTTTCACTCTCCTCTTTAACTTTCATCAAGAGGCTCTTTAGTTCTTCTTCACTTTCTGCCATAAGGGTGGTGACATTTGCATATTTGAGGTTATTGACATTTCTCCCAGCTTGATTCCAGCTTGTGCTTCATCGAGCCCATACTTTCACATGATGTACTCTGCATAGAAGTTAAACAAGCAGGGTGACAATATACAGCCTTGACATACTCCTTTCCTGATATGGAACCAGTCTGTTATTCCAGGTCCAGTTCTAACTGTTGCTTCTTGAACTGCAATTATGATCCTGATTTTCCGATGGAGAAATTATATATTATAGATCCCAAGGAGTATGCCCAAAATCACGTAGCTAATAAAGTCTTCTGTCTATATGAATCTAGAGCCCATATCATTAACCACTGCAGTATATTTTTCTGTAGTGCTTATCTGCTTGGTAATTTTGAAAATCTGTATTTTCCTGAAACGTTTGAATTGAAGATGAGGAAAGTCTCAAGATACTGGACAATGGCAGAGTTTTCACTTTATTTTGCTGGGAGGCAATAGCAAGTATTTGCTGCTCTTTCCTTCCACCTCTGAACACAAGCAAGTTAGATTTTTAGAAAAGACCATGACAAATAACTGAATATGGTCTAGATCAATAAAGCAGCTGCTATAAAACAGCCTTGGGCCACAGATTTCTGCTAAACTATCAACATCTAATGTCAGAGTGTTCTCTGAAAGATGAAAGTCAGACTGATGTTTTGAAAGTAATTTTCTTTTTGAATGTTGGTGATTGAATTTGGGTCAGTTTTCCAAATTGTTTAATAAGACAACACAAAATGTGATTACTCATATCTCTTGCAGAGCAGTGATAATTCACAGAATTTTGAAAAACGCCTTAAGGGGGGAAAAGCATCTTGGTCAAATAATGATATATTTATATACACTGTAAATTACATGTAAACAAAGTGAGATAAAACAGTTTTAGGATTTATATCTAACCATTTAGTCTTTTTTTTTTTTTTTTTACTATATATGTGTGTAGGTGTGTTTGTTTGTAGTGTAGTGTGTTAGTCTCTCAGTCATGTCCAATTCTTTGCCACCCCATGGACTGTAGCCCACACCTTCCTCTGTCCATGGGATTCTCCTCTGGAGTGGATTGCCATTCCCTTCTTCAGGGAATCTTCCTGAACCAGGGATTAAACCCACATCTCCTACTTTGCAGGTGGATTCTTTACCATTGAGCCATCAGGGAAGCCCATACATACATACACACATATATATTTACATTTCATATATATTTATATTTTATGTATATATAAACTTTTGAAAAATTCCATTAAAATATGAAGAGGACATTATGGTTGCTAAAAATACCTGAAAAAATTATTAAGATCATTTTTCTTATGGTAATATAAAGATTTTTATTTTATTAATATTTCTCTTATGGGAAATATAAAGAACTGAAAGAACATAGTGATTATTTCCATAATAGAGAGGAACACACAGTAGTTGAAAGCCAGGAGCCAAATTTTCCACTTGGCTGGATCTCTGCACTAGGAGATTATGACATATCATTCGGCCATTAGTTGCTCTTACATAAAAAGATTCCCTAGATATTTCTTAAGATCTCCTCAAGTTCTAAAGTCTCTGAGACCTCTTTTGGTAACATTTTTACTTGGTCCACTTGGAATAGCAAATGGAGTGCTTTCTAAGTTGCTCTTCATGTCAATTAATTACAGAAACTATTTGTTTCCCTTTGTAAAGAAAGCAGATTCTGAACAAGTCACATGTGTTCATCCCACAATAACTGCTGATGCCCAGGGGAAGGGTAAGAACAGAAGGTCACTTCTGCTATGTTCCAGAGTGTACAGACAGTGTACCACTTCACACTTTTTTGCTTTTCTGACCTTTCTCTTTTCATGCCTTTTCAAATGAGAGTGAAAGTGAAAGTCACTCAGTCGTGTCCAGCTCTTTGTGACCCCATGGACTATACAGTCCATGGAATTCTCTAGGCCAGAATACTGGCGTTGGGTAGCCTTTCCCTACTCCAGGAGATCTTCCCAACCCAGGGTTTGAACTCAGGTCTCCCGCATTACAGGCAGATTCTTTACCAACTGAGCTATCAGGGAAGCCCTTCATATGGGTGATACTATTGTAAATCCGCAGACCAATGAATGAATATATTAGCTGAGCTTTTACTCTTAGGTGGTGTGACCTTAATAATGCACTTCTACATTATATTCTGGACTTAAACAGTGTAACTCTATTGTTGATGCAAGTGATGAGAATGAAAAATACTCAGAAATATCACTAGATTATGAAAAAGAGTTCTGAGTTAAGAATAATAAAATAAAAGGCACAAACTGTTCTTATTTCTGTAGCACTCTTAATGAGTGTATTGGAATAGTCCACAGAATATCAGTGTGCCTCAGAGCAGACATGGTGGCAAATCCATAATTCATTCCTGATTCATAATTCGTTGTGGCTTCTAAGTACTGACTTCTACACTCGTAGCCACCAAAGGGAATAACAGCTTCTTAGACACATGGAAGGGTTAGCATTTGACAATTATGTGATCATTTGAACATAAAAATAATAATAAATACAGATAACTGATACTGAATATATAAGTTCCCTAAGTTCATGATACTTATCAAAGACACAAGAGAAAAACAAAATGATACACAAGCAAATAAATCATCAAAATTACTGAAAGTAACTAAAGCACCTACAACTTACTCTGTCCTCATTAATTCAAACTGTATTTCTGGGTACCCAAATAATTTCAGCTGAGAACAGAAATTATTTTCTTTACAGATAAACTTAGGCTAAATTGTTATAGGAATGGTAAAATTAGAAAATAACCAATTTACTGTACCTAATTAAATACTTGATTAAAGTGGTAATCATCAGTCAGTGAAAGCATTTGGTGAAAAGTTGATGGGAAACTTGTAATAGAAGGATCAGATATTTACCGAAACCTAAAACCACAAATCACCAGCTAAATGTAGGACCACAGACATTACCTGCCTCCTGATATGATACCCATAGTACTTCTCATGATCTAACACCCAGAGTAATACTTAGGAAGTATTCTTTCCCCAAACATGGAACCTGCATCCAAATCTAATCTAGAGTTGTAGGAAATGGGGATAAGGATTTTACAGATCAAGTTAAGTGAAAAAAATGGAAAAATCAGAAGGTGAAGCTTTCCATAGGACAACTGACTCAGTTTCTACAACAAAGAGAAAAAAATAAATTAAGGGCAGGGAGAGGGCTGGAATGTTCACTCTAGATCAAAGGACTTAAGAAACATAACCATCAAATACAATGTCTGAGCCTTATTTCAGATCCTTACTTGAGCCTACAATAAATTGTAAGACCATGAAAATTTGACTATGGACTGATCCGATGATAGCGAAATTATTTTACTTTAGTTAGATACAATAACAACATTATAATTACATTTTTAAAAAACATGATTTTAGAGATAATGTGAAATACCTAAAGGTGAAGTGAAATGACACTTGGGATTTACTTTAAACTGCTTCATTAAACATAGATAGATAGATAGATTGTTATAAATAAAGAAAATGTGGCAAGTTTGGATAATTGGATGATGTCACTATTAGAGGTCATTTAACTAACATTTTAACTGTTCTCTACTTTTGTGGTATCTTATTGTAATAAAAGTAAGCAGTGATATGTTTCTTTGAGTTAGGAATCATATGAAAGTAAAAAGTTTAATTGCTTTATAATAATCAACTCTCAACTCAGACATCCACATCCTTTATCTGTATCTCTTGAAAAAAATAGGATTGAGTTTAAAATGTAACATTCTATGTCAAAAGTAGCTGATACAATGAACCGTATACAACCAGAGGGCTAAAGATATTGAATATCACTGAATTTCATGCCTGTCTTAGACGATTAAAGCATAAAGCTCCAAACTTAGAGTGTCTGCAGCACATCGTTTCCTGTATAGTGTGGTATTTTTCAAAGCACCAATAACTCTTAGGATTATGAATTCTTTCAACTATAATATAACTTTTTCCACAATTCTCTATGGATTAATTTTCTAGTTTTAGTTTTTTGCCATAACAGTAGCAGAGGCTAGGAACTTGAACAATAGAAACTTACTTCTTCACAGTTCTGGAGTCTGGAAGTCCAAGGTCAAAGGTTTGCTTTCTTCCAAAGGCCTCTCCCTTTGGCTTATAGGTGGCGGTCTCCTTCCTGTATCTTCATATGGTCTTCCCTCTGTGTCTGTCTGTGTCCTGATCTCTTCTCATAAGGACACTGATCCTTGGATAGGGCCCACCCTAGTGACCTCAGTTCACTTCAGTCACTCAGTCATGTCCGACTCTGTGACCCCATGGACTGCAGCTTGCCACGTTTCCCTGTCCATCACCAACTCCCAGGCCTACTCAAACTCATCGTGTCAGTGATGCCATCCAACCATCTCATCCTCTGTCATCCCCTTCTCCTCCCACCTTCAATCTTTCACAGCATCAGGGTCTTTTCCAATGAGTTGGTTCTTCGGCCTTAGGGAGCATAACTACGAACAAAGCCAGTGGAGGTGATGGATTTCCAGCTGGGCTATTTCAAATCCTAAAAGATGATGCTGTGAAAGTGCTGCACTCAATATGCCAGCAAATCTGGAAAACTCAGCAGTGGCCACAGGACTGGAAAAGGTCAGTTTTCATTCCAATCCCAAAGAAAGACAATGCCAAAGAATGCTCAAACTACCGCACAATTGCACTCATCTCACACACTAGCAAAGTAATGCTCAAAATTCTTCAAGCCAGGCTTCAACAGTACATGAACCATGAACTTCCAGATGTTCAAGCTGGATTTAGAAAAAGCAGAAGAACCAGAGATCAAATTTCCAACATCCATTGGATCATCAAAAAAGCAAGAGAGTTCCAGAAAAAAATCTACTTCTGGTTTGTTGACTATGCCAAAGCCTTTGACTGTATGGATCACAACGAACTGAGGAAGTTTCGTAAAGAGACAGGAATACCAGACCACTGACCTGTCTCCTGAAGAATCTGTATACAGGTCATGAAGCAACAGGTAGAATGGGACATGGAACAACAGACTAGTTCCAAATTGGGAAAGGAGTATGTCAAGGCTGTATACTGTCACCCTGCTTATTTAACTTCTATGCAGAGTACATCATGAGAAATGCTGGGCTGGAGGAAGCACAAGCTGGAATCAAGATTGCTGGGAGAAATGTCAATAACCTCAAATATGCAGATGACACCACCCTTATGGCAGAGAGTGAAGACGAACTTAAGAGCCTCTTGATGAAAGTGAAAGAGGAGAGTGAAAAAGCTGGCTTAAAACTCAACATCCAGAAAACTAAGATTATGGGATCCAGTCTTGTCACTTCATAGCAAATAGATGGGGAAACAATGGAAACAGTGGCAGACTTTATTTTCGGGGGGGCTCCAAAATCACTGCAGATGGTGACTGAAGCCATGAAATTAAAAGATGCTTACTCCTTAAAAGAAAAGCTATGACCAACCTAGACAGCATATTTAAAAGCAGAGACATTACTTTACCAACAAAGTTCCATCTCATCAAAGCTAGTAGCCTCACTTTACCTGAATTAGCTCTTTTAAGGCTGTCCCTCCAAATAGAGACACATCCTTCTTCTTGTGGCCATGCCACATGTGGGCGGATGGGCTCTTAGTTCCCTGACCTGGGGTCAAACACTAGCCCCTTGCAGTGGAAGCATATACTCTTAACCACTGGACCTTCCAGGGCATCCTTAGCATCACCTTCTGAGATACGGGGTTTAGGACTTCAACATAGGAATGGGGGCTGTAACTCAACACATAGCACCTCATTATGGCCAGATATGAAAATTAAGCAAGAGTTAAGAGAACTAAGATTTCCAGAATGATACCTGAAGTTGGGAGAATGAAAAACAGGACTTAGCAAAGAAAATTACTACCTAAGAATAGAGGTGGCCTTTGAACCCAGCCTTGGATCTTAGTGTTCTGTATCTGTACAAAGAAGTGAAAATCAGCAGGCTGGATATGTAATATCTGTTTCGTATGATAAAGATCATTTAAAACTTGGAAGACAATTTTGATTTTATATTTAACTCCCAAGTGATCAGCTCATGAAATAAATTAACCCTTGCTCTTTTATAATTCATCCATATCTTACTGTACCTTATCAATACTTTCTCATAGTATTGTAGGCTTTTACCTGTTCTTGTGCTTTCATTGAAAGGTTTATGTTGTCATGTCTCAGGAGGTTGGACTATTATTCCTCTAGCCCATCACTGCTAGCTGAGATACTTTCTTCAGCTATTATTTTATTGGGAGATTAAAGGGAATGTTCCAGTAGTGGATATGTTATTTACTGTGAACAAATCAAATTATTTTTTTGGAAGTGGGTAAAGTATAAATGATAAGTCTATCAATCAACTATAGAACTTACTGGATTCAATGAAATTGACATAAACCATGATTCTGATTCAGGAACAAATTTGGTTAAGCATCACTTTATTCTAGAATTGCCAGTGCCTGCATTTGATGAGACAAATGTTTGATGGAGTTGCTAATTTGATGCTGAAGATTAATCAGATACTCTGTGAAAGACTAATAAATATGTAAAAAGACAATAAGAAGTTAACTCTGAAAGCAAGGATTCCACCATTTTAGCAGGAATATATCTGTCTTCATCAGTAGTAATCACTGAGATTAATATTATAATCAGTATATAAAAGACAGACTACTTCTGTTCTTTTTAGCCCCTTCTCTTATTCAATTAATATCTTGGGTCTGAAAAGACAAAGTACTTCTTGTGAGGAAACTGCTCATCCATCTGAGGTAAATTGACTCTTCCAGGACACTAAGGTAGAGTTTAGGAAGTGGTGTTTTTCTGTGCATGAAATGTTACCCTCAGGTTCTTCAGTTGCTTACTCATCTCCTTACTATTAAGTATGTGCAGTTAGGTTTCATTATCTTTTTCCCTTAAATGAATCTCAGTTTTTAAAAGTAGTCCTGAAATAATTAATTTACTTCATCATTAAAAAATTTTTTTCTAAAATATCCATATTATATTTTTTAGCATTCAGAAATTAACAGTTAAATATTTGCAAGTATTGTGTTAGTTTCAGGTGTACAGCAAAGTGAATCAGTTATACATATACATATGTCCACTCTTGTTTAGATTCTTTTCCCAAATAGGTAATTATAGACTTTTGAGCAGAGTTCCCTGTGTTATACAGTAGGTTCTTATTAGTTACCAATTTTATATGTAGTAGTGTGGTAGTGGTGGTTTAGTTGCTAAGTCATGTCCGACTTGCTACCCCAGGGACTCTAGTCTGCCAGGCTCCTCTGTCCATGGGATTCTCCAGGCAAGAATACTGGAGTGGGTTGCCATTTCCTTCTCCAGGGGATCCTCCAGACCCAGGAATCGAACCCGAGTCTCCTGCTTTGCAGGTGGATTCTTTACCTACTGAGCTATGAGGGAAGTCCATGTAGTTGTGTGTTTATGTCAATCCCAGTCATCCAGTTTATCCCTTCTCCCTCTCTTACCCACTGGTCACCATGTTTGTTTTCTATATCTGTAACTTTATTTTGTAGATAAGTTCATCTGTACCTTTTTTTTTTTTTTTTTAGATTCCACACAGAAGCAAAATTCCACTAGAAAACGATACTTTCTCTGACTTACTTCACCGAGTATGAGAGATCACTATTTCTTGAAACAATCCCTTCTGTTAACAACCTTGATTGTTCTGTGCTAAGTCACTTTAGTTGGTCCAACTCTTTGCAACCCTGTGGACCATACCCTACCATGCTTCTCTGTCCATGGGACACTCCAGGGGATCCTCCTGGCCCAGGGATCAAACCTGCATCTCTTATGTCTCCTGCATTGGCAGGTGGGTTCTTTGCCACTAGCGCCACCTGGAAAGCCCTGACTGTCCTATAGTGTTTCTGAATAATAGGCAACCATCTAACTCCCCATAGCTTCCACTTTTTTATCTTCACTTTGCCATCAGAGGCTACTTAGAATTCTAATCCATTCCCTGAATTAAAGTTGGTCATGTATTAATATCAAAGTCACTCATCATTCTCCTTCTCCCCTTCTTCTCAAATCCTTCCTTCTTAAGAGAAGGCACTTTTGGGCTTCTAAAAAAGTCCTTATATAACACAGCTTCTGACTTTTCATCCTTTTAGTTCTTCTCTGAAGATCCTCTAATTTTTCATTGTCTTGTTCATATTAAATAAAATATTTCTTCTCATCTGAACAATAATTTCTGTTGACTCTTTTATTTCAATACCTTCCAACAGTTGCTTTATATTAATGGCTTATGCTGAGATTGAGGAAGACTGAAATCCTTAGGCCATCTTCATTTAGACATCTGGATAAGATCCATTCATTTCTCCCTATTTTCTTAGTCCTCATTGGAGTCACTTCTGTGGTTATCAAGACCTCATGCTGGTGTGCCAAAAAAAAATCCTACATTTGGAATGTAAGAAGCTACGTTTTGTAGTGTCCCAGGCATTGGCAAATAGCAGAGAGACCTGGACGGTATTATTAGATAGTTAGACTAGGAAAAAAGGAGTCCCGACTGGCAGTGGCTAAGAGACAAAAAGGGAAAAGTCCATGAAAATAGAACAAAGGAAGATCCCAGGACCGAGTGAGGACCTCAGGTAAAACAAACAGCCCTCCTGGTTAGCCCAGTTTACACAGGGCCGGATCAGGGGAGGAGAAAAAACATAAAAAGAGGAGCCAAAATCGGGCCAGGGGGTTCTCTTCTCTTCGCGTCTTTTGGGTTGGCCCACCCTCATGCCTCGAGATGTATTTTTTCTTTGCTTTCTAAATAAAACTGAGCTGTAACGCGGAGCTGTAACACTGGCCTGTCTGAGGGGTGTAACACTGGTCCGTTTGTTGCTTCAAATTTTTATTGTGATGAGACAAAACGGAGGAAATTACAAACTCCCCCAACAGTATCATTCTGACCTTAGGATAGAAAAAAAGATCACAAACCAATAGGGTGATGTTGACAACTAGAGTGAGAAGTAGGTCTGCTTAAGACAAATGTGGTTCCTGACCTCTTAGTCTAGCAAATATTTCTTATACACCAGGAGATCTTTCTTCAAAACAGCGTGTCATCTATTTAAGCTACAGGCCCTCTGCTACCACTTTCAGATTCTAGAAATTCATGTTATTTCTTACAGAAAGAATGTGGAAAACACAGTGTTCTGACATTATTTTACAGCTATTCTTGTACATTTTAATTTTTGCTAAGTGCATTTTAAAATTAAATCTTCAGGACTCCAATAGAGTTTTCACAGTGATTCTACTGTCCATTTTATTTTAAGCCTCAGACTTTCTTCTTTGAACACTGAGAATATGGGATACAATAAATTATAGGTGTTAGATTTCTGGCATAATTCAGTTTAGGACACTACACATTTTAACTCAAAGTGCAAAAAAAAAATCAATCTTTTTTGCTGTCATAAAGCTTATTGAAAACTGCTATTGTACCATTAAAATTAATGTAATCACTTTTCTCTTTCTCCCTAAGTCACATTGCCCTTTTACCCCACCCTTCAGGTCATCTCCCCTCAAAGACAATGAGCCCTTTCTGGTTATTCCACTTGAATTAAATACTGAAAGGAATGCTGTGAAGTGTTGCTTTTCTAATTGATTTTTTCACATAATAAGATTTAATTTTTACTTAAAATTACCAAATTTCCATTTGGATATTTCTCATATTCTGCACCATTTAAAATTCACTACTATAGAAATGTAGAGGGAAATGGGGTCCCTTTTTGAAATATGCTTGAAAAAGGCATCAAACTTGAAATAATTTATGACAACTTTTTGATTTAAGACAAACCCCTTGGGGTTTTATTATGTTTTAGCATAAGGCTTTGGAATTATCTGTAGTATATTAATATTTAAATGTGAAGAATATGTGAAAGTGAAAGTCACTTAGTCATATCCGACTCTGCGACCCCATGAACTATACAGTCCATGGAATTCTCCAGGCCAGAATACTGGAGTGGGTAGCCTTTCCCTTCTGCAGGGGATCTTTCCAACCCAGGGATCAAAAACCCAGGTCTTTCACAATGTACTCAGTATTCTTTTAAGCGTTTGCTTAAGAAAATGTAGCCTTCCTACAGTGTCCTAAAATTTACACCAAGTGTTCCTTTATTGATACATAAGTAACCAGCTTGTGGTTAACCTTGGTTAACTTCATTGACCTTTTTTTTTTCTTCTGGCCACGTCCAAAGTCATGTGGAATCTTAGTTCCCTGACCAGGGATTGAACCCATACTCCTTGCAGTAGAAGTGTGGAGTCTTAACCACTGTACTGCCAAGGAGGTCCTCCCCACTGAACTTTTAACACTGAGAAGAAACTTTGGGGTCACTCAGTTCTTCAGAGAGGTTTGGGTGGATGGCAGTGTGAAATGAAAATATCTCCTCCCATATTAATAAACCTATCAATAAACAGGAAATGTCACAGCCATTTGGCGATTTCTGGCCTCCAAATGTGAATGAGGGCTCCCAAAACTGTGATCCAGCAGATGCTGCCCTCCCCCACGGTGACTGCTGAGGATCTGGAGGTGGGGGTGATGACAGAAGCAGCCTTCTACCTCGTCTACCACTCCTTGAGGCAAACAAGGAAACAGGATTTGACCCCAGAGAGCTGAGGTGCATATGAAAGGAATGAATTCAGTGAGCCTAGAGGCTTGCATCTTCCCATACAAAGAATGCTAAATTCCTTAACTTGATATCTGATTTTTCTTACCTCACAATAATCTTGTATGCTCCCTGCTCCCTTTTTTGCAGACTTGTAGATACCCTAACTACCCCTCCTGCCTCCTTGGAGCAGTTTTCTTAGAGCTGCTGAGATGCTGTCTCTTGGGCTGAGTCCTTAACATTCCCACAAAATAAAATAGCTCTTTACTTGCAGGTTGTGACTGTATTTTTTAGTTGACAGTTTTGGCAAGCACGAAGGTTGAGACTGTATTTTTTAGTTGACAGTAGTCACTGAATAAGGCTCTTTGAACAGTGAGACAGGTGTATACGTAAGCTCCAGGTTTTTGAACTGGCTTCAGAGGGCACCTGGGTTCTTTTCCTCATGGCTCTCTCCTACAACCCACATTCTGATAAAATACTTTTCAGCTACTCTGAAATTACTAAGCCCTTACAAGGAAGTGAATTTGTCCCAGGTCCCTGCTCAATCTGAGCAACATCTCTTGACAAATTGGTTACTCCTTGACTCTTAAATAGTCAGGATTTTTTATCCTAAAATTGATTTTCATGGACATACGTGCTAGGGTTAAAATTATAATTTAGTCTGACGTGACACTTCACAACTTACACAATTCACTAAGTACTTTAAATCCCCCTCTTCCCTTGTCAGGTATGCACATACACTCTTGTTGCAGAAACCAGTAATCGAGAAACCAAGCACCGCATTCAGGTTTATTATGCCAGCAGACCCAGAGGAGTTAACACACCAAGCTCTGAGCCCCAAACAGAGGGGTTACAGAGTTTTTATAGACAGACTGTAGTGGGCAACACTAGCTGCTAATAGGCTGGTTTAAACTAAGGGCTTTCATGCGCAAGGGAACAGCAGTCAAGATGGGGAGGGGAATGCCTGACCTTTACACGGACAGGCATGATTAAGCAGGTTTGCAGGGGCTGGCTGGACAAGGGCGAGTGAGATAAGCTCCAGTTCCTGGTATTCCAAGTCCCCACTTTCTGAGACTATGGGACCTACATGATCCAGACTTTGCAAGGAGCAAGCTGAGTTACAGAGCCAGAATGA
This sequence comes from Okapia johnstoni, assembly GCA_024291935.2. Taxonomy (NCBI): domain Eukaryota; kingdom Metazoa; phylum Chordata; class Mammalia; order Artiodactyla; family Giraffidae; genus Okapia; species Okapia johnstoni. Next base: position 58,784,472 of record CM044322.1, read on the forward strand.
GCAGGAGGTTATGTAAAACTTTAACTTTTTCTCTTCACTCTCACAATCTATTTGGCAAAGAAAACCTATAATCTGTTTCCGAACTTGATTGTGTGGTATGCCCCCCTTAATTTTCTTGCTACTCTCGAACAGAAACTGTTTTTATTCTTGTGTAAAGAGAATATTCTTGGTACTTGCCAAATGGAACAAGTGGGGAAATAAAGAAAAGGTTTGCTGTTTGTAAGGTAAGTACAGAGAAAAAGAGAGTGAGCCGGGCAGTCAGACAAGAAAAGGGAAATTTATTAGAGGGAAATGAGAGCGTGACTGACTCTTAAGGAGAACCAGCATCCTCCCTTTCTGATGGGGTCTTTCTTATACTCCACCAATGAAAAATTCTCTGAAGGGATGGTTAATTTTTACCCTGTAGTTGAGTCCTGTGGTCACGTAGCCAGAGGTCTGCAATCTGGTGGTCTCGTAGTGAAGAAGGAATTCATAGGGCCTGGACTCCATCTTAGGCCTGTTCATGCTGATCATGTTCGGCCACCTCTCTAATGGACTCTGAACTCTGTGCTTAGTGCCTGTGGAAATGACAATAGAAAGATAAGACCCCCTCCAGACAGGGGAATCTTGAAGATTGTATCCAGGTTACTCATCACCTGAGAGAAAACATACACTGATCCCCCTACCTCCGGACAGGTCATACATTTTTTCCTGTAGCCTTGGGCTTATTGATTATTGACTGTTTGAAATGTAACCTCTGGCTTATTGATTATTGACTGTTTAGAATGTAACCTCGGGCTTATTGATTATTGACTGTTTGGAATGTAACCTCAGGCTTATTGATTATTGACTGTTCGAACACATAACACATGAATAATGGGGTTATTGTGATTGTATTTACCTTTCCTTTGTTTATGTAAGTCACAAGGAAATTGGGTGGTGGGTTCAGACTCGTACACATGGGGTATAAAAGATTTTCACAAATGCTGGTCGGGGTCCTTGGCTAAGAGGAGACTCTGCCTTGGGCCCGCCGGTGTAATAAACTGCACTTCACTATCTGCATCGTCCTTCTGAGTGAGCTTGTTTCCTGGAACGCGTGGTTATAACAGTAGCTTTGAGAAGGTAGGTGCCATTGAGAAAACAGAATGTCGTTTGGGGAGTTTGGTTTGTCTCAAGGGTCACTGTGATTTTATTCTTTGTTTACAAGGTCAACATAATGAGCCATCTTAACAATGAGCTCCCAGGTAGACCCTATCACTTCCCTGTGGACTCAGTGAGGAGAGAGTAACTGCAACCCCTTTTCTAATGCCCTGGCATAGCCTTTCGTCTCTTTCGTTATATACCTGTTTCGTTCTCTCTCCTGTCAAATGACAAACTTAAGATGAGTTAGTGAGGAGTTTAATGTCCTTTATTCAAAGGAAGTCAGTCCAGGGACTGGGGGAGGACAGTACCTCATGTGCAGTGGGGCTCTATTCTTGAGTGAATATTATAGAAAGTTGGAAAATGCAACACAGAAACAGCATGATTGGCTAGGAGGTCAGGGATTTCCTTATAAGTGAAGCCAGTTCTATTTTCTAGGGTAAGATAAGCTGCTGAAGCTGAGTTAGCAGATTGTGATTGGTGTATGCTAAGTCTTCTGGACTCCAAGGTGGCTTACATAAGGGTAGGCTGACTTACATTTAGATTTGTGACATAGGCTGAGCCACGGAAAGTGAAAGTCACTCAGTCCTGTCTGATTCTTTGTGACCGCATGGACTATACAGTCCATGGAATTCTCTAGGCCAGAATACTGGAGTGGGTAGCCTTTCTTTTCTCCAGGGGATCTTCCCAACCCAGGGATCGAACCCAGGTCTCCTGCATTACAGGCGGATTATTTACCAGCTGAGCCACACGGGAAGCTCAAGAATACTGGAGTGGGTAGCCTATCCCTTCTCCAGGGGATCTTCCAGACCCAGGAATCGAACTGGGGTCTCCTGCATTGCAGGAGTATTCTTTACCTACTGAGCTATCAGGGAAGCCCACAGAGACAGCCTCTATTCTGTGGGTCCCAGTATATGAATTACCTTCCTTACCTACTGCTTGGTGCTAAGCTTGCATTGTTCCATCATATGCTGAGAGTTCAGGCTGTTGAGTAGGAAGCCTAAGAAACTAGTGACACTGCCCACTGTTCTCCATCCCTTCCCCTCCCCAACAAACTGGAGCCTTCACACATGGAACTGGGGTGCAGGCAACACAAAATACAAACACACCTTTTAGGCTTTCCTATATCATCCCTTTTGCTTTTCCTGATTCATAAAATTGTACATGTAGCCTAAGTAAATGACTGCCTACCTTGAGGTCTCATTTGATATGAGTGGTATTTTAAAATAATAGCATAAATGGCTAGCGGAAGAAAGAACTATTAAGAGATTTGAATTCCAATTAACTGCCAGTGATTGCTTTGTAGCTCTGGGTCAATTGAATTGAGAATTTCAGAGATCAGAGTTTTCTGAGAGAGGCAAAGGACAGGGTCCTAGAGGCTTGCAAAGCTCCTCAATAGCCGTTGAGACCATCAGTTAAGCTTCGGTTATATGGGAAATTTACTTAAGAAGCACACCTCATTTCCTAAAGTCAGAAAAGCAAGGGAGGTTTTCTCTTCCTTTCTATGTTCATATTGAACTATTTTCTTCACTTTTCTCAGCTTATTTTGCCCTTTTCCTCTGTCTTCCTAATCATTTGATTAATAACAACCCTCAAAACAAAATAGCTGAGACTGTTTAATCAAAAAATTTGAACAGATCAAAGGAATGTGGAGAAAGGAAAATGTTATATATCAATCATGGAAAAACCATTAAATATATATTAAAGTAGCTGATGCTTAATAATGTGCCATTCAGTAAGGGCATTATTTATATTAGTTTAAACTTTACAAAAATCTTGTATAGCATTTTCCTCGTATTGTTGTCGTTGTTAAGTCACTAAAGCGAAAGTGGCTCAGTCGTGTCTGACTCTTTGTGACCCCATGGACTATACAGTCCATGGAATTCTCCAGGCCAGAATACTGGGGTCGGTAGCCTTTCCCTCCTCCAGGGGATCTTCCCAACCCAGGGATCAAACCCAGGTCCCCCGCATTACAGATAGATTCTTTACCAGCTTAGCCACAAGGGAAACCCAAGAATACTGAAGTGGGTAGCCTGTCCCTTCTCCAGAGGATCTTCCCAACCCAGGAATAGAACCAGGGTCTCCTGCATTGCAGACGGATTCTTTGACAACTGAGCTACTAGGGAAGCCTTAGTCACTAAGTCATGTCCAACTCTTTTGTGACCCTGTGGACTGTAGCCCACCAAGCCCCTCTCTCCATGAGATTTCCCAGGCAAGAAGACAAGAATGGGTTGTCATTTCCTTCTCCAGGGGATCTTCCCGATCCAGAGATCAAACCTGCAGTTCCTGCATTGGCAGGCCGATTCTTTACCACTGAGGTACCTGGGAAGCCTGTATTATCCTCATATTACACATAAAGAAACTGGAATTTGAAATTTTGCTAGTTTAGCTCCAAATCCTATAATATTCACCAAAATACTATGTAAACAGTTGGTATGGAAGTTACACGAATATATGAATATGGCTTTTCCTTTAGAAAATGCAGTCTTGGCAGTAAACCTGGTGCTAGGAAAAAGAAAATGCAGGAAGTGTGTTTCTCCTGTTTTATGTTCAGTAGCCTAACGCAGAAGCTTTCTTTCTGTCTCTTCATTTACTTCTCCCAGTCTTAGGTGAGTGAGCCTTGAGAAAAGGGGTGCTTGGCTCAGCCACCCTTCTTCCTCTGAGACCCGGCCACCTCATTGTGATCATATGCCCTGGTCTGTTCTAAGCCTTGTCACTGGACTTTTCCAGCCATCCTGTATGTGTGAGCCTGTATCATACTAGAGTGCAAAACCAAGGGACCACTTTCTCCAACAGCTCTGTCGGTAACAAAGCTGACATTTTGATTTCCATATGGCTGTTTCCTCTGTCTTCACTCAGTAGATGTCAAACTTTGAAAGTAGGAGAACAAGGATTTATTAGTCTTGTCAAATATCAACCTAGCACCGAAGGATAAATGATGTTTCAGAGTGATGAAACAAAATGTCAAAATGTTATGGGACCCACTAAAAGGAGTCACTGATTCTGCTGTGAATTTAGAAGTGAACTTTGAAGAGTAGGTAGATTTTAGCTAAGTTTAGATGTCAGCATAGGGATATTCCAGGAAAGGTGGGAAAGTGGAGATTTTATGCAGATGAAACATCAATTCAGGCATAGATCATGCTATTGCACCTGGCACTTCAGGGATGTTGAGTGTTTTTTTCAAATTAAAGGGTTGAGTCAAGCCAGCATCCAGAAAGTCTATTAGCACCACTTTTTCAACAGCATTTTCTTACTTTGTGTGTGGGTCACATTTTGGTAATTCTTGCAATATTTCAAACTTATCCATTATTATTATTATTGTTATGGTCACCTGTAGTCAATGATCTTTGATGTTACTATTGTAATTGTTTTGGGGCACCCTGAACCATGCCCAAACAAGACGGCAAACTTAATAGTTAAATGTGTGTGTTCTGACAACCAGCAAGTTCCCCGTCTCTCTCCCTCTCCTTGAGCCTCCCTATTCCCTGAGACACAGATGCTTTTTTAAAATTAGGCCAGTTAATAACCATGCAGTGGCCTCTATTTATTCAAGTAAGAAGTATGCTTTAAATCAAAACCTAGAAATGATTAAGCTTAGTGAGGAAGGCCAGAGAAAGGTAAGACAGGTTGAAAACTAGGCCTCTTATGCTAAACATTCAGCTAGGTTGTGAATGCAAAGGAAAAGTTCTTGAAGGAAATCAAAATTGCTACTCTGCAGAACACACAAATAATCAGACAGTAAAACAATCTTGTTGTGGATATGGAGCAAGGTTTACTAGTCTGGATAGAACATCAAACCAGCCACAACATTCTGTTAAGCCAGAGATTAACCCAGAGCAAGGCCCTCACTCTCTTCAATTCTATGGAGGCTGTGAGAGGTGAGGAAACTGCAGATGAGAAGTTTGAAGTTAGCAGAAGTTGGGTCACATTGCTTAAGAAGAAGCAGTCTCCTTAACATAAAAGTGCAAAGTCAAGTGGCAAATGCTGATGGAGAAGCTGCAGCAAGTTATCCAGAATGATCCAACTAAGATCATTAATAAATGTGAAAACAGATTTTCAATGTAGATGAAGCAGTCTGTGGAAGAAAATGCCATCTAGGATTTTCATAGTTAGAGAAGAGAAGCCAAAGCCTGGATTCAAAGGAGAGGTTGACTCTTATTAGGGACTAACACAGCTGATGACTTGAACTCTAAGCCAGTGCTCATTTACCATTTTGGAAATCCTAGGGCCCTTGAGAATTATGCTGAAACTACTCTGCCTATTCTGTATAAATAGGACAGCAAAGCTTGGATGGCAACACATCTGTTTACAACATGGTTTACTGAATATTTTAAGTCCACCATTGAGACCTACTACTCAGAAAGAAAAAAAAAAAAAAAAGATTTCCTTGAAAATGTTTGTGCTCAAGCCCATGGATCAAGGAGTAATTTTGACTTTCAAGTCTCATTACTCAAGAAATACATTTTGTAAGACTGTAGCTGCCATAAATCATGATTCCTCTGATGGATCTGGGAAAAGTAAATTGTAATGGTTTTGGAAAAAATTCACCATTCTGGATGCCAGTAAGAACCTTTGTGACTCATGAGAAGAGGTCAATATATCAACATTAACAGGAATTTGGAAGAAGCTGATTCCAGCACTAATGGCTAATGTGGAGGGGTTTACGGTTTCATTGGAGGAAGTAACTGCAAATGTGGTAGAAATGGTAAGAGTCAGAAATGGAACCTGAAGATGAGACTGAATTGCTGAAATCTCATAATAAAACTTGAACAGATGGGCAGTTACTTATTACGTATTACCAGAGAAAGTGGTTTCTTGAGATGTAATCTATTTCTGGTGAAGATGCTGTGAAGATTGGGAGTTCCCTGGGGGCTAGTACTAGGTTAGTACTCAACAGCACTTTTACTGTCGAGGCATGAGTTCGATTCCTAGTTGGGCAACTAAGATCCTACAAACCACACAGTGTAGAAAAAAAAAGAAGAAGAAGATGATGCTGTGAAGATTGTTGAAATGACAACAACAAAGAGTTTAGAATGTGACATAAACTTAGTTGGTAAAGCAGTTGTAGTGTTTGAGAGGATTGACTCCAATTTTGAAAGAAGTTTTGCTCTGGATAATAAATGCTATTCAACAGCATTACATGCTACAGATAAATCATTCTAGAAAGGAAGAGTCAGTCAATCATTGTGGCAAACTGCATTGCTTTCTTATTTCAAGAAATTGCCACGACCACCCCACCACTGTGATCAATCAGCAGCTATCAAGATGTAGGCAAGAACCCCCCACCAGCAAATAGATGATGATTTACTAAAGGATCAGATGATGTTTATTTTTTTAGCAATAAAGTATTTTTTAATTAAGATACGGACAATTTTTAGAAGTTTCACATGTGGCTCAGTGGTAAAGTACCCACCTGCCAATGTAAGAGATGTGGATGATGGCTGGATGATGCAGCAAAGGCATTTGTATTTGTGTAACCAACTCCACAAAGGTTTATGATACAGGTAACTGAGGTACCTAGAGGAAGCTAAGTCTGACAACCATGTGAAAATGGCCCCTGGCTGGGGAACATGATAAAGTGGTCTCTTGAAGAGAGAGATGACAAAGGAGTAAAGGATTTATGGAATGAATGAAGAGACACAATCAGGTTTAAGATGCATGTCACATATATTCTCTAAGTTCAGTGTCAGCTTAGGGAAATTTTCAGAGCATTTGGCAAATAAGATGCTTATACAGTTTCCATTGTGTCTTCTAATCATATAGTTAGGGATTAAAACATTTGCCTTTAGTAAAGTACCATGGGCTTTAGGGGGGAAAAGAAATTAATATAAAATTCAAGAAACATATATCATTTTGCATTTTATAAAATGCAAAAAAAAGCCTAAAATATGATCCCAAACTTCATTTATAATTATTGTAAACTGAATATTTTATAAACCTGTTCTGTATAAAATGCTAAATAAATAATATAATTAATCATAGTATAAATAAATAATGTAACACCAAAATTACTAGATAAAGTATATTTTTAAATACATGTAAATTCTCAGATAAGGGAATAAATTACCAAGGGGGAGGGGTAGAGGAAAAAGAAAGAGAAAAAACACAAATAATGAAGGAGGAGGGGAAGAAGGAGAAACAAAAGAAAAAAGACAGCAGGCTTAACTAGAGCAGATAACAAATGCTAAAGTCAGTGACTGGTTCTTTTTGACCTTCCTAGAGGTCTGAGGATTTGAGTTTTTTAAGGTCCTCTAACTGATAAGAAAGATAAAGTTGAGGGAAAATAAAAGAAAGATTGTGTTGTAAGACACTACCATACATAAGCTCAAATCTAAAAAGTTACAAAAACAATGAAGAAATTCACGAAGTGGGGGTTATTAGGAAAATAGGAAAATTAGATTCCCAACAACTTCAAAAAGATGTCAAAAATCTGTCAATATATCAATATAAAGCTCTGATAAGATTTGGCATGAAAGAAACTCTTCTAAGCTGTAGGCTGGTGGTAAAACAGTAGGACCATAAATTTGAAAGTACACATCCTTTACGTGAGGCTTTCTCAGTTGTGGCAATATTGACATTTTGAGCTGGGCCATTCTTTGTTGTGGGGGCTAGACATGTATTGAAAAATGTTTAGCAGCATCCCTGGCTTCTGTCTACTAAATACTAGTAGCTTTCCTTCTTCCTTTTGGCTTAAACATCCAAAATGTCTCCAAAAGTTACCAAATGTTTCCTGGAAGGAAAATTCACCTGTGGTTGAAAACTGCTATTCTACTTTCAGCAATTCTACTCCTACATATTTATGGCAAAAAACACATACATTTGTGTTAGGAAGTATATGAATCAGAGTAGCATTGTTATAAAACAGAAAAATAGTTATAGTTCTAGAAAATATGTGAGTATAACATGATACATTAGCACAATGAAATATTATATAATTTCTATATTGCATAACAGTAAAAAAAAGAAAAGAACAAACTACTGTTAAGTGCAATAACTAAGCCACTCGCACACAATGTTGAAAAACTAAGAACAGCACATAAGATTGCTTGAATTTGACTCCATGTAAAATCTGAAAAGATGCCAAACTCAAAAAATATATATATTTCTGGGGCTACCTACTTCCTAAAACTATACTGAAAAGAAAGAGAATAAAAAAGAAAATATTTATAATAATGACTACTTCTTGAGGTAAGGATTAGGCAAAAAGGGACTAAAACAAAAGTCACATGATAAACTTCAATAGTATCAGTAACATTTGATTTCTTTAGCTTGGTAGTTAGGACATTGGTGTCCATTTGAATATTACCTTTAACTTTATTTTTCATTCTTTTACATATTATTTTCATTCTTTTACATATTATTCAAATATAAAAATTTAATCATTACCCATATACAGATGATTTGATTTGCTGGCATTGTTCTTTTGTCTGCTGAAGATTTCTGTCTCTTTCTAGAAATTTGCTCCCCCCAACTTCTATTTATTTGTAGAACTGGTTATTCTTTTTTTTTTTTTTTTAATTATTTATTCTTATCACCACTACAGCTATGCCTCTCTGGTGGGAACTAGAAGTTATAGCATTTTGTTCCCATTTCTATAAGGAGAGTCAGGGATCATAGCCAATTGTGGAACTTGTATGAGTTTGCTCTTGCAAAGGAGGAGATGTGGGTTCAATCTCTGGTTTGGGAAGATCCCCTGGAGCAAGAAATGTTAACCCACTCCAATATTTTTGCTTGGGAAATCTCATGGACCGAGGATACTGTCAAGCTACAGTCCATGGGTCACAAAAGTGAAAGTGAAATTTGCTCAGTCGTGTCCAACATTTTTGGGACCCCGTGGACTATACAATCCATAGAATTCTCCAGGCCAGAATACTGGAGTGGATAGCCTTTCCCTTCTCCAAGGGATCTTCCTAACCCAGGGATCAAATCCAGGTCTCTCCAGCTGAACCACAAAGGAAGCCAGTCAGACAGGATTTAGTGTCACATGCATGCACACACAAACACACACACACACGAGTATGCTAGGATTCCCATAACAAAAACCACATACTATGTGACTTAAACAAAAGAAATTTATTTTCACATTGATCTGGAGGCTGACAGTCCAAGATCAAGATGTCAAAAATTTGGTTTCACCTGAGACCTCTCTCTGAGACCACATGGATTGCAGCATGCCCGACTTCACTGTCCTCCACCATCTCCCGGAGTTTGCTCAAACTCATATCCGTTGAGTCAGTGATGTCATCCAACCATCTTGTCCTCTGTTGTCCCCTTCTCCTGCCTTCAGTCTTTCCCAGCATTAGAATCTTTTCTAATGAGTCAGCTTTTGCATCAGGTGGCCAAAGTATTGGAGCTTCAGCTTCAGCATCAGTCCTTCCAGTGAATATTCAGGGTTGATTTCCATTAGGATGGACTGGTTTGATCTCCTAGCAGTCCAAGGGACTCTCAAGAGTCTTCTCCGACACCACAGTTCAAAAGCATCAATTCTTCAGCACTCAGCTTTCTTTATGGTCCAACTCTCACATCTGTTCATGACTACTGGAAACACCATAGCTTTGACTATATGGACTTTCTAAGGATACCAGTCATATAACAGAAGGGCCCAACCTAATGGCCTCATTTTAACTTCCTCACTTCTGTAAAGGTCCTGTCTACAAAAGCCCTCCCATTCTGCGGGATTAAGAGTTAGGGCTTCAACATATGAATTGAGAGAAGGATACGATTCAGATGTGATAGTACTCATGACTTCTAAATCCAGTGAAAGTTCATTCCCAGGACTTTTGAGCTCAAGCTGGAGTTCAAGGCTTTAAGCCTCATTATTCCAAGGCTGGGAGGATGTTATTTTGTAAGTGACTTAAACTACACCTTCCTCCACTTAGACAAAACTGGTCTATTTCTTGAAGGAAATAAAGAAGGCCTACAGAGAGAAGCAGAGAGAGAGAATAGTTTTGTAACTTTCAAATCTATTTTCAGTCATCTATGAGCTTCTTAAAATCTGGCTACATGAGCTGAACCAAGACCCTTTATTACATAAATTGATCAACTTGTAATTATCTCATTTGCAGTCAAAGAATCAGACACGACTCAAGGGGTCAGACACGACTGAGCAACTGAACAGAACTGAACTGGATCAAAGAATACTGAATAATGCTTTTTTTTTTTTTTGGTAAAGTTTCAGCATCAAAATTATAAATTAAGTTTGAAAAGTTTACTTGAAAAATAAGGAGTACATTTGGAAATAAAATTACCTCTTTCTCTTATGTTTAAGAACAGGAAAATAATAATAGTTTCATATGATTTTATTCTACCTTTTGTTATTGTTCAGTTGCTAAGTCATATCTTACTCTTTGTGACCCCATGGACTGCAGCATGTCAGCCTTCCCTGTCCTTCACTATCTCCTGGAGTTTGCTCAATCTCATGTCCATTGAATTGGTGATGCCATCCAACCATATCATCCTCTGTCACCCCCATCTCCTCTTGTACTTAATCTTTCCAATTTTATTACTAATACAAATTGATGGATTTTTTTTTTTTTGCTAATGATCTAATTTAACCCATCCTAGGCATACTGTTTGATGATTATTCTGCCTAAAACATGAAATAACAACTCAGATGCTATCGGTATTAGGAGTAGAGGTAGCTGCAGCATTAAGTCTTCTTTTCTGAATTCTGTGACTATATCTGTTAGAGATCACAATAAGTTCATAAAAATAAGGCTGTAAGTTACTCATTACCATCATATATGGTTAACAGTAGCTGCATTAAATTTGACAAGATCTGACAATCTCAATTTATTAATATATGCTTTCTTAATACTTAATAGCAGAGCTGGATTGGCAGTGGGAATTAACAGATCTTATGGAAAACAAAAAACATAATTTTTTTAAATAATTTATTTTTAAATAATTTAGAAATTATGTTTTTTAAATATGTCAGTTAACACCTTAAACTAGAATTGATTTCACTCTAATTGTATAGAATAAACTCTTTCTGCTATCTTCATCACTGTTGGATTACAGATTTTTCTCTTTGACTGACAACAGATGAAAAGTGATCTGCGTATGCTGTTGTGTGCAGCAAGGGCCAAAAGGATCTAGTTGTTTAGGTTGTATCACATTGTGGGCTCTTCATGTCGGTTACTTTGAGGGAAATTTCTTGGAATAATTCTATAAAATGTTTCACTATTTCAGTAGCATCCTTACTCCATTCTCCTTATCCTGTGTTTAGTTAATTTTGACATTTCTAGGGGACTTCTTTGGAGCATATTCATCTATTTCTGTGCAATAAATGTAATGTTAACACAATAAGCAATCTTAAAAAGTAAATAGTACCAGATCATATTTACTGAATTGATGTCCAAATTCATACAGAAAAAGAATATGCACTTCTTTTTAAAAATAATAGACTGAACACATAGATTTATCTTTATTACCTCTTGAAATTCTCATAAAATGGCAGTAAGCTAATTGAGAAAGTATAACGCCCCCAAGTTAATGAAAATAGTATAAGAACCACAACAAGCCAACAGAATTTGGGTAGCTGGAAAGTAAATTATATGATGGTAGCAGATTTATCAGCTTAGAGAAAACATTTTTTAAGCCAAAGTGATTCATGTCACAGAACCTAAATAAGTTTTAGGATCTAGAGACACAAGAATCCCTCAAGGGTGGTTAAGAGTGGGACTGGTTGGAAGTCCGTATAAGGAATGTTACTGTGCTGAGATACCTCTTGGTTGTGCTGTGCTGTGCTTAGTTGCTCAGTCATGTCCAGTTTTTTGCGAAACCATGGACTGCAGCCCGCCAGACCCCTCTGTCCATGGGGATTCTCCAGGCAAGAATACTGGAGTGGGTAGCCCAGCCCTCCTCCAGGATCTCTTGGTTAGCAGATTATATAATTAATCCTCTGCCAACTCAGCAGAAAATAAGAGATCAGTCCATAGTAACATGAATGAAAAATGATCTGAATGAGTGTAAACCAGGACTAACTGATGCTGGGAAAGGTGTCATAATAAAAAACAGAATGAGGAAACTGAGGTTTGCACACTGAAATGTGAATTTCTCTCACCCCTCACCCTTGGCTCCCAGAACAATGGTGGGCAGGCTTATGGGTTCTTGGAAAAAACCTGAAAAAAATCCCTCTGCAGAGGAACTGAGTAGTTCTACAAATATAGTTTATGTGACTAGTATATTAATAAACAACAATAGAAAGTTAAAGAGTAATGGAGAGAACAAACCTAGGTTTCATGGTAAATCAACAGCTTTATTGATGAGATGATACAAAAGAAAGTCAGTCCTTCGGGATGCACGGCAGAGAGCTGCAGTCATCTTCTCAATGCCTCATGGAATGGTGCATAGATTCCAATAATAGTGCCTGCATGAGTGAGGTTCATCTCAGAACTCCGAGAAGTGCATTCATCTCTCTCTGAACTGCATCATTGCAGCCTGTGCACAGAGATCATCTCCTCTGAATGAATATACCTCTTAACTCTGTGAAACAAGTGCTACATAATATGGTTGTAAGGTACTGTATAATCTGAACAAAGCTATTTTCCCCCATTAACATCTGACTTTCCCCCAACTGTAGTTTTTTCTGTACAGTGAAACCAAAGTTTGCTCAGAAATACTGAAAATCATACTAACTAGAAGCATTAGGATTGTAATGGTCATCCTTCATGAGATTCATTCTGCAAGACTTAAAAAAAAAAAGAGAAACAAATTCCTTCCAGGTAAACCCATGAGCAATATGCCACGGAGTGCACAGTATTTCTTATTGCCATTTTAGTTCCTTAGTAGCAAATGTGAATGGTGAACCAAGGTCCTCAGAGATTTGAGGAAGGCCTGAAATATTAAAAAAAAAAAATCAGCAAACAGAAAAAGTGGAAATCAGAAGTCTCTGTGCTAAGAGGAAAGAAGAAACTCAGAAATAAACCATAACATCTTAAAGAGGAAAGATTTGACTGCCACAAAAAACATAACATAATGCTTGTTTCAGAGGAGTTTTAAAGAACAAGAAATATTTTTCCTAAATTTAAAATAAAATAGTAGATCATATATATATATATATATATATATATATATATATATATATATATATATATCTGATCCACTTTGCTGTAGAGCAGAAACTAATACAACATTGTAAAGCAAATGTGTGTGTGTGTGTGTTTGTGTGTGTGTGCGCTCAGTCGCTTAGTTGTGTCCAATTCTTTGTGACGCCATAGACTGTAGCCTGCCAGGCTCCTCTGTCCATGGAACTTTCCAGGCAAGAATACTGGAGTGGGTTCCATTTCTTTGTTGGTGGTTCAGCGGTAAAGAAACCGCCTGCCAATTCAGGAGACGGGAGATGCGGGTGCGATCCCTGGGTCAGAAAGATCTCTTGGAGAAGGAAATGGCAACCCATGGGCTATGGTCTATGGGGTTACAAAGAGTTGGACACGACTGAGTGACTAAAGATCCTGGAGGAGATCTTCCCGACCCAGGGACCAAACTTGTCTCTTATGTCTCATGCACTGGCAGGCAAATTCTTTACCACTGTGCCACTACTCCAACAAAAATTAATTTAAAGAAAGAAATCACAAATAAATTAGTTAATTAAAAAATAGAATTTAAAAAATCCAATAGGAGATTTGGAAGATGACATTAAAGAAGCTCACAAAAATATAAATCACAACAAAACATGAACAAAAGAAAAAAAATATATGAGTGTTCCATCAGCTTCCCTGGTGGCTCAGCAGTAAAGAATCTATCTGCAATGCAGGAGACCCAGGTTCGATCCCTGGGTGGGGAAGATCCTCTGGAAAAGGAAATGGCAACCCACTCCAGTATTCTTGCCTGGAGAATCCCATGGACAGAGGAGCCTGGAGGGCTACAGTCCCTGAGATCACAAAGAATCAGACACGACTGAACAACTAGCACACGTGCCTCACCAAGTGGTTGCAGGTGAGAATAGTATCACTAGCAGCAGGGAGACCAGGGAAGACAGGGCTGGGGAACTCATTCCCACACCCTAACCAGCTCCTGCAAGGGCTGCTTAGCTTCTAGGGGTGGCCCAGGTACAGGCACAGTAGGGGCTCCATCCCTGACCCCGGCTCTGCATTCAGGGAGCCCAGGCTTCGTAGCTCTCCTCTAGGCTTATTCCTTGGAAGGAAAGTTATGACCAACCCAGACAGCATATTAAAAAGCAAAGACATTACTTTGCCAACAAAGGTCCATCTAGTCAAGGCTATGGTTTTTCCAGTAGTCATGTATGGATGTGAGAGTTGGACCATAAAGAAAGTTGAGTGCTAAAGAATTGATGCTTTTGAACTGTGGTGTCGGAGAAGACTCTTGAGAGTCCCTTGGACTGCTAGGAGATCAAACCAGTCCATCCTAATGGAAATCAACCCTGAATATTCACTGGAAGGACTGATGCTGAAGCTGAAGCTCCAATACTTTGGCCACCTGATGTGAAGAACTGACTCATTTGAAAAGGCCCTGATGCTGGGAAAGATTGAAGGTGGGAGGAGAAGGGGACAACAGAGGATGAGATGGTTGGATGGCATCACCAACTCAATGGACATGAGTTTGTGTAAACTCCGGGAGTTGGTGATGGACAGGGAGGCCTGGCATGCTGTGGTCCGTGGGGTTGCAAAGAGTCGAACACGACTGAGCGACTGAACTGAACTGAGCTGCCCATATAGCCAAATCTCTTCTTTGGAGGGAGGGCTGTTGAAACTTTGCAGCTGAGATCAGACCTGGGAAATACTATTCTGTGATCCCAGTGACTCGCACAGCCCACCCAGATGCACTTGGTGGCTCAGGGAAGGGCCTCCGTCACACAGGGAAACCAAAGGAGGTTTGCCATCACACAGGAGGCAAAGAACTGCTCAGCCCTCTGTGGGGCTGACAACCTAACCACTCCAGGCCCTTGGCCCTGGGAAAGTGCACTTCACTGGGCCAGAGACATCAGCCGAAATCCAGCTGGGAGTCCAGCAAGACCAGAACTGCACTGAAAAGGCTCTGAAAATAAAACTGTGGGTAGACTTACCCCTTGTTTACAGATGAGAGAATTAACATCAGAGAGGCTTAGAGTTTTGCCTGGGACAGTTATGCAATATCATTTCCAGGTTTCAGTCCACTTTTGGCTACTGCTAGTAACTCTTCTTTCCATTAAAGCTTAATATTTTTAATAAAAAACTTGAAGAGACACTCAATGAAGCTTCTGATAAATAGGCAAGGAAATGTTGTTAGATAACAAATCAGATGTCTACAACGATTTTCAATTATTTAACCAAGGACAAAATAGAGAAACTAATCTGTTTAGAAGGTCTGGGAAAAATTTAAGGGGCAAATAATACATAAAGATAAATGGAGTTGCCATGAAGAGACAGATGCAACTAGAGTATTTACAGCATTACTGAATCTACTAAAATATGAAGCAGCACAGCTTACATATCTTCTCTTGCTTTTGTCACAGTTTAAGACTGCACGGAAAATTATAAATAGCTACCTTTCCAATCACTAGTGAATATAATAATTAGAAATTAAAATTTATTCATAGATTGTTGCTGTTAGTGTCTAAGTCGTGCCTGACTCTTTTACAACTCCATGGACTGTAGCCCGCCAGGCTTCCCTGTCCATAGGATTTTCCAGGCAAGAATACTAGAGTGGGTTGCATTTCTTTTTCCAGGGGATCTTCCTGAACCAGGGATCAAACCTGCATCTACTGCATTGGCAGGTGGGTTCTTTACCACTGAGCCACCAGGGAAACCCATTTATAGGTTATTTATATCTTAATTAGAAAATTTGTATTTTTTTCTTATGTATAGATTAATTTTTTTTTCACTGTGTCTATTTCTGTAAGCTGAAAGACCCATCCAAGTCAATCTCACTAATGTTATGCTTCATGCTGATAGAGTTTCTGTGCGGGAATTAATAGTCAAGAGCATTCTGTTTCTAAGAAGTATCTCCATCCTTCATTTACATAAACTTTTTAGCATATTTTACAACATTCATTCTTGAACTGATTAAACCCTTTGGTCCTTTATAAGTGCAAATTTAACATTTCCTTTTGAAAGGAGCTATGAAATTCTAATAACTTTGTCTTCTCCTGTGTAAAAGAAATTTACAAAAATGCATATGCATAAATCAGACAAATAAAGGTATATCAACAATCCTCATAGGTAATTAACATGAAAGGTAGCTTTTGCTGGGTGAGATAATCTGCCCATTTTCCCATAAAATATTTACAGTTGTTTATATGTTAGCACCAGTACTTACTGAATGAATTCTCCAGATTGTTTGCCATCTATAAATTAAGATATTGTCTTATTGCTATTCCTCCTTGCGGTAAACACTCAGTTCTATATAATAGCATTAGAAACATTTCCCACTTCCTATAATATTTCTTAATTAAAGATGATTAATGTCACAAACTCCAGTATCCCATTTTCAAAAGTTATACATCTTTAGAAGTACATTAATTACAATGTTAGCTTCAATAATTAAATATCAAATATCAATCTTTATTTCTAACTCAAAAACATCCATATTAGTGTCACCTGGAGAGAGTTTTAGATCCTGATCTCCAGGTCACACACTAGTCAAAATAAATAGGGATCTTTAGTGATATAACAAAGATATTAGAACTTTTTAATCTCCAGAAAGTTAAAGTGAGCACTCTCTGTGACCCCAGGGACTGTAGCCCACCAGGCTCCTTTGTCCATGGAATTTCCCAGGCAAGAATACTGGAGTGTTGCCATTTCCTTCTCTAGGGCGATCTTCCTGACCAAGGGATGGAACTCACGTCTCCTGCATCTCCTTCATTGGCAGGCAGATTCTTTACCACTGAGCCACCTGGGAAGCCCAAGTTAAAACGATGTGCAGCCAGTTCTGAGAACCAGTAAGGGCGTATGTATGTGAACAGGTTCGGTGAATATCAATGTACCTGAATTCTTCTCAAGCCCTGTCATCACAGTTCTTCTGTAGTTTGGCAGCTGAGGAAAGACTAACACTTAGCATGGCTGAATCAAAACAAAACCATAAATCAACACCAAAAGGAAGAAGTCAAAGCTGTGACCAAATAGCACATTAACCTGAAGATGGAGGTGCAGGACATTTTTGTGATACAGAAGAAGCCTATACCGCTTGGAACATATTGAAAGCTATTGTGAATTTGCTCATAAGACAGATCCAATTCTGAAATGAATGGAAGCCAAATGATGAAGCAGGCTCACGTGCATGAAGACACAAGCATCATGTCCCAGCAACAGGCAGACAGCGGGTATCTGATGTTTCCCTTGAAGTTTGGGTGTCCATTGATTTTCAGAATTCTCCAATGGAAAATCCCAATTTGGTTTCTCCACTTTCTGACTTCTACAGTATGGTTTTCTCTTTTATGTTTACACTCCAAAGTCCTCTGTTGTACATAGAGTAATTGGCAAATGTGCATGAGTTATTAGCCAATGCAATTTTTATTTTGTTGTTGTTGTTGTTCAGTCACTAGGTCATGTTTGACTCTTTGCAGCTCCACGGGCTGCAGCATGACAGGCTTCCCTGTCCTTCACTGTCTGCTGGAGTTTGCTGAAACTCATCTCCATTGAGTCCGTGATGCCATCCAACCATCTCATCTTCCATCACCCTCTTCCCCTCCTGCCCTCAGTCTTTCCCAGCATCAGGATTTTTTCCAGTGAGTCAGCTCTTCACAACAGGAGGTCAAAGTATTGGAGCTTCAGCTTCAGCATCAATCCTTCCAATGAATATTAAGGGTTGATTTCCTTTAGGATGGACAGGTTGGATCTCCTTGCTGTCTAAGGGACTCTTAGGAGTCTTCTCCAGTACCACAGTTCAACAGCTTCAATTCTTCAGCACTTTGCCTTCTTTATGGTCCAACTCTCACATCCGTACATGACTACAAGAAAAACCAAAACTTTGACTTGATGGACCTTCTAAAGGAAATCAGTCCTGAATATTCATTGGAAGGACTGATGCTGAAGCTGAAACTCCAATACTTTGGGCCCCTGATGTGAAGAACTGGCTCATTTGAAAAGACTTTGACACTGGGAAAGATTGAAGGTGGGAAAAGAAGTGGATGACAGAGGATGAGATGGATGGATGGCATCACTGACTCAATGGACATGAGTTTGAGCAAGCTCTGAGAGTTGGTGATAGACAGGGAAGCCTGGTGTGTTGCAGTCCATGGGGTCGCAAAGAGTCAGACACGACTGAATGACTGAACTGAACTGATATGAACCTTGGTCGGCAAAGTGATGCAATTTTAAATTGACAGTGAATAGAACAGAGTAGGGGAAAAGAATGCATAAAATTATTTGTCCAGTTAACCATGCTCATATGTCCTATATTTTTAAATCCAAGTAAATTACACATATTGAAAAATAAAAACCTTCTATGATTTAACACATTCTCAGCAACAAATAGTTACCCCAAACTTGTAAATAGTAACTTTGAAAAATATTGCCTCCATAACTATATTTTACAGATCCATAGTTTTGTTAATGTTTATATCCTGTGGATATCTTTGATTCCTTTTAAAGTTAGGCCTTTCTCCACAGTGTCTATTGAGTGCATTTTTCCCCTTTTACTCAGCATTTATCTTTATCCTGTTTGTTGTATTCATGAGTGAATAAAAGGAGGAAAGGAAGAGACAGGAGCTGGGCAAAATTATGAGAGCGAGTTTAATAAGAGAAAGTTTACTTAGCACAAAAGTGGCTCAAGTAACACAGTAATGAGGAGGACCTACTTATAATTTAAATAAGGGGCTTCCCTTGTGGCTCAGCTGGTAAAGAATCTGCCCGCAATGCAGGAGACCTGGGTTCAATCCCTGGGTTGTGAAGATCTCCTGGAGAAGGGAAAAGCTACCCACTCCAGTCAGACACAACTGAACAACTTTCACTTTCACTTAAAATTTAAATGCCATTTCATTTTATAAATAAGTTAAAAAAAGATTTTAAGATGGGTGCTTAAAAAGAATGCTGCTATTTTTTTTTCACATAATACCTTTATTATACTTTTTTCTCTAGAATTGTTGATATTTTTAAGCCAAAGTAGGGTTTTTGAATGGATCATACAACACTATTTATTTATTTACTACTTCAACAGCTGTTTCTTAGTATTTGTTTTTCTTGTTCAGTCGCTGGGTCGTGTCCAACTCTTTGCAACCCCATGGATTGGCAGCATGCCAGACTTCCCTGTCGTTTGCCATCTCCCAGCGTTTGATCAAACTCACATCCATTGAGTCAGTGATGCCATGAACATTAAGTACGTGCCAAATATTGTGGGGGCATTGAGAGGTCCAAGGCAAAACACGCTAAACAATGAGTGTCCAAACATGTTGATACCCTCAAAGAGTTTATAAGCCAGTGTGAAAAAGAGAGAGGGATCAAATGAAGTTGACATGAAATAATATCTAAAAATAAATAATATAAAATTGTCCTAGTAGGAGTATCATACTATTGGGACACAACTTGGGGGACTGAAAAGCTGCCTGTTAGGAAAGGGAAATTGAAGGAAGGTCTAAAGTTTCTCCCAGGTAGTGCAGTGGTAAAGAATCCACCTGCCAACGGAGGAGATGTGGGTTCGATACCTGGGTCGGAAAGATCCCCTGGAGAAGGAAATGGCAACCCACTCCAGTATTCTTGCTTATAAAATCCCATAGATAGAGGAGGACCCTGGTGGGCTACAGTCCATTGGATCACAAAAGAATTGGTTACAACTTAGCAACTAACCAACAACTGAAAAGTTGAATCATTTTGAAGAAAGGAAGTGGGAGGGATAGACATGTAGAAAACTGAGGAACTTAGGAAACATTTTAGTGAGAAAATAACATAGAACTTTGGCTGGCATGAGAGAGCAGGAAAATGAAGGTGTGGAAATAAGCCTGCTGAGACTGTGTGAAGAGTGCCTGACATACCCTGGAACATATAAGAAGTCAGTGAGAAGGGACTGATGTAATCACACTAGTGTTTCCAAAAATTCACTTTGCTCATATTCATATCCTCATATTACAACATATTCAATATTGTGACAAACTAGGTGTAATGGAGCAAGACTGAAGACATGAGACAAGTTAATGAGACCCATGTAGTAATGCAAGTGGCATAAGTTAGTGGTAGTTTCATGTTAATATTTTATTAACTAATTTACATCACTGAGAGCATAGTTTGGAAGTATAAACTTTTTTAGCTATGGAATGATGCTATCTTACTCTCTGTTAAATAAAATGGATTCTTTATTAAACTTGTATTAAAATGGAAATCTTTATGCCAGCATTCATTAAAATAGCACAAGAGAGAAAACAATTTGCAAGATTACAGGGATAAAAATAGAAATAGAGACTATGAGAACAAATGTTGATTGACTCCAGTGTTACTCAGTGTGACATGAATTTTTGCTTAAATTATTCATTTTACTTCCTAAACCAAACCTTGACTTCTACAGGAGGCAGTATAATCATCATTCTAATGCCAGTATTTTAATGTTTCTAATCAATTTTAATTTCTCTTATATGATAAGTTTTAACCTGAAAATGGGAAATCCGGGTGGTACTCTAATATGCATTACACTAAAATATAGGAACTGTAGTCCTTAAGGAAAGAAAAGAAGGGGATGTTGGATGATGTGGTAGGCACTTTCTCCAGAGAAACAGAACAAAATGAGTAACTGATCGACTGATTGGTTGATTTGTAATAAGAAATTAATTCACACTATTGTGGAGGCTTGCAAGTCCAAGAACTGCAGAGCCAGTGCCTCACATTGCATCCAAAGGCTGGAAGCTGCTGTAGAACCTGGAAAAACCTATATCTCAATTCAAAGGTCACCAGGCAAAGGGAAATATTTTAGATAGTGAAGAGTCAGCTTTTTGTTCTATTTAGGCCTGAACTGATTGGATAAGATCCAGTTACCTCATGCAGTACCATCTGCTTTACTTAGTTTACTTCATCTGAAAGCATTCTCATGGAAACATTCAGAAGAATGGATTACCAAATATCTGGCACCTAATGGACCACTCAAGTAGATACATAAACTTGACCATCATAGATGAGCTTATGAAGGATGCAGCTAAAAGAAAGAAAATTATGCATAAATTAAAAAAAATAAAATCTAGTATCTTATTTTTATTTGTCACCTAATTGTCAATTTCTTTTTTATCACAAGATGACAGTTCTTTGTGTGGGAGAGAAAAAATTGAAGTCAACCTTAAATTTATTTATATTGGATGAAATGCCATATTCTATCCAATTTTTTTAAAAAGAAACAGATATAAGGAGATTTGTTTTGGCTTACTAATTACAAAGCATCTAACTTTAGATATTAATGCTAACAATTAAATGAGATCAATATAAGAGAAGAAAATAATGGCATATTCCTACAAAAATTCAAGTTTTCTTTTACTTTTGTACTAATCAGAAAAGAGAGTCTTTCTGAATGAGAATAACTTCTTTTTCCTAAGTAATATGTGGAAGTCAGAATACTGGAATATTTCATATACATTTAAAACTTCAGTGTACTTCTATGTAAATTGGCTGCCATAAACTGTTTTCCAACTGAATGTATACTTTTAATTTTTAGAAGTAATGCAGATAAAAAATTTTTCAATGAATTTTAAATAACAGATATTGAAATTTAAAGTTATCAGGGCAAGACTATTATGGCTTTTCAAGCAAAGGAATAAAAAAGGTAACAAGTCAGTTTCTTTGGACTGAATTGTCTCCCTTCAAAATTTATAAGTTGAAGGCCTAAATATCTATAAGCTACTGAGCCTGTAAAGAAATGATTCATTGAAAGTAAATGAGCATCCTGTAAAGTGTTAGAAGCAATTGCAAATGACCTTAGATGGGAACGTGCCTGATATTTTTGCATTATAGTGGGCAGCCAGTGTGGCTACAGCAGAGTGAATGGGCACATGTAGGAATGGGGTAGTTAGAACTAAGGAATAAGGCCAGAGAGGTAGTAGGAAGTCAAAACAATGAAGACATTGTATGCAATAGTAAAGTCTCTCACTTTCACTCTGATCTAAAGGGGGAGCCATGGGAGAATTTTGCACAGAGTGTCATAATCTGTCTTGGTAATAACAGGATTAGTATGGCTTCTGTATCACCATGAGACTGAACAAGGCTAAGGGCAGGAACAAGCAGCCGGGTAGGAGGTTATATTGACCCAAGCAAGAGATGATAGTTGCTTGAGAGATGTGATGGCCTTTTTGTGGTGTCTGTCAGTTAGACTCAGTTACAGTCCTCAGTTATCTAATTGATCATTATTCTAGGTGATCCTGTGAAGGGACTTTAGATATAATCAAAGGCCCTAATCAGTTGACTTTAAGTAAGGGAAGTTCTCCTGGATAAATCTGGGTGGGCCTGACTTTATCACTTGGAAAGCATTAAAAGTAGGGCTGAATTTTCCATGTAGATGTAGAAAAAGCTCTGTTCCTGAACAGCAGCTTTGGTCATGCCCCTGAACTCCAGCTTGCTTGTCATCTTCCTTTCTAGCTATCTTGAACTACAGATTTCAGATTTGCTTAGCCAGTCCCCAGTCATGGAAGACACGTCTTTGAAATCTCTCTCAATATACATGCACATACACACATTCACTTTATATAAAAACAAATATATATATATGTGTATATACACATATATGTCGTAATAACTGGTACAGGAGGCAAAATGTGGTAAAACTGTGACTATAAGTCTCTAATTGGAGATCTGTATCCATACCACATAGCTATACATCTACATATCAAATAAATACATAATATTTTATCTAAAAAGTCTATGATATGTCATAAGAATTGATTAATAAATCAGTATAGATCTGTACTATTATTTTTATGACTGTTTCATTTTACTATAGGAAAATTATTATTATTCAATTAAACCTGGCTTATTTCTTATTTCAGAATTACAAATAATTTTGATTTGAACTCTTGTATATATGGATATGTGGGTGTTTGTCACATTTAAAGATAATTTTCTAACTAATTTTGCAGTGATATCCCATTATGCAGCACTCAAAAAATAAAGTATTTCAGAGATTAAAATTTTATTGTTAAATGAAATATAAGGTGATAATCTCCTAATACATTAGTTTGGTAAAATTGTGTCTTTAAAAGCCCTGGGTTCTTAAAGTATATGTTGTTGATTATGTTAAATTAAATTATGTTTTAAGTACTTAAATCCATACTTAGATGCATGCAGGTTATAAATTGCACTATAGGTGCTTTGTAAAATCATAAATAGAAAGACACTGAACATTATATGCCAAATAATGAATTTTGCTCCCCAAAGAACATTCTAAGATTAATCCAGACTCCATTCTGTTTTAAAGAAAATTAAATGACCCTATTTTTCACTTGTTCGTTCATTATTTATGCAATAATCCCTATATGATTTAATGGCTTATTTCCAAGTGGATGGTATAAAGTGTTCTGCAAATGAAAATATTACAAATTGAAAACAGGCTAGCTGGTGGGCTTTTGAAAATACAAACAAACTTGTACCAGCACCATGAACTCCATGTCTCATTCTTAACTTAGTGCTCTTTCTGTGTGCAAGGCGATTTTATGAATTCAGGATATTTATGGTAAGATAGAGCCATTCTCTACATATTAAAGATTTCTGCAAGTTGACATTTCAGAAAAGGACAGATAATAAAGGAGGACTGTGGTGGGGAGGGGGTGTTGTTCCTTGTTCTCACAGCTGTGAGGACTGTTATTAGTGAAAGACACTCTTAGAATATATTTCATTTATGACAAGCAATCTCTGTCAAATGATGGCATGTCAGCATTTGGTGATATTTTAAAAAGAATGTCAGGTGCAGTAGAGGAAAGAATCACTAGTTTAGTGGCTGGTTGAAACAATGCATTCCAATTTCATTTCTGAATATATTTGATTTCATCAAAACTAAAAGCTTCATTTCTTCTCATTCTCAAAGCATGTTTTCTCTATTTTGGGGTTGGGAAGAAGAAAAAAAAATAGTTTGGTGTCAATCTATACTTGCTTCTTCCCTGCATCTATTTGCAATTACAAGTACAGCAGAAATATTTTAAACTCGCAGTTGCTATTTTACTGATCCGAAGCCCTCATGTAGGACTCCCTTCAGTCTGACATATGTAGGATGGCAGTCTTTTAGCTGTTTCGTGTATGTAAAATCCTATATTTTTAAAACTCCCCTAATATGAGCTGTGTTTTCTTTTGTGCTGAGGAAAGCAGCAGTACTTTTATCCTGATCTAAAACAAACCGCTCAATTATACTCCAATTAAAAAATAAATGAATAATACAAATGTACAGTGAGAAGAGGAATTCTCACCTTGCCATCACTAACTACACACTAGTATCCCCTGATCTGTAGTTTTGCATTCCACTGTTTCAGTTACCTGTGTTCAACCATGGTTTGAATATATTCAAAGGAAATTTTTACAAATAAACAGTTCATAATTTTTAAGTTTTCCGGAGTACTAAGGTAATGAAATCTCACACCCTAGCACTCTGACCTATCTGAGATGCCCAGTCTTGGGGACACTCGGTTTCTGCCATCCAGCCATCCGTATGGTCATGGCTGATGACCCAGGATCTTCTGAAGCAAATAATCCTTCTTCTCACGTCTTGTCAGAAGGTCAGCAGTAGCCTAACCTTACATCACAATATGTAGTCATTCACCTGACTCCATCTCATTCCCTGGGCATTTTACCATCTCACATTTTACCATTCTCACAGGAATAAAGAGGACTACTGTACAATATGATATCTTGAAAGAAAGAGGGAGAGAGACCATATCCACATAACTTTTATTACAGTATATTGTTATAATTGTTCTATTTTATTTGTAGTTACTGTTAATCTCTTACTTTGCATCTTTGATAAATTAAACTCTATCATAGGTATGTATATATAAGAAAAAACAGTATATTTAGGGTTTGGTACTCTCTACGGTTTCAGGCATCTATTAGGGGTCTTGGAAGTCTGTGGATAAGGTAGGAGGGCTGCTCTGTAAATTAGATAACTTGGGCATGTTACTGTGTGTGTGTGTGTGTTGTGTATGTGTGCACGTTTACACATACCTGTTTTTCGTTCTTTAATGGAGATACTATAGGACCTGCCTCACTGATGTGGATTCAGTGAGTCAGTGTGAAGCCCTTACAGTATTGCCTGGTAGTAAGTGGAGAGTAAATGTAGGCTTCTCTTATGCATTATGTGCCGGTTGGAATACTAGGCAGTATTTAAAGGTGGTACTGCAGGCTCTCATTATTGAAACTGATTTGATAAATTAATAGTAGCCGATAGTACAAAATGAATCCCTTAAGCATAGAGCCTGCAATTTAAAAATGCACTTGGTCTAAAAAGTAATTGTTTTATAAGAAAACTCATTTCAAGAGGAGATTCCAGTGCCTACTCTATTTCTAGATGGATACATGACCTCGGGAAAGTCACTTATATTTATAACATCCCAGGCATTCGAACCTGTATTTGAAGCTAGTAAATTTGAACTAATTATAATTAGAGAAATTGAAGTCAGAAATCACACAGCTAATTGGTGATGAAATTTGAATTCTCTGTGCAGTGTTATTCAATTTTAGTGCATTAATGCAGCCAGCAAATATTTATTAGCAACCATGCTAAGCCAGTCAATCAATGTCAACATCTATAAACCAAGATTGGGTAGACACCTTATGTGATGGACTTTCAGACTCTCAAATCTTCTTTCTCTGTGAAAGAAAATTAAGAATTATTCTAACCACTTAATTGATTCATTAAGTGTTTCAGAAGTGTGAATTAAACTTTGAGACAATTTTTTTAAGGCGTGGAGAATTCAGAAGCCCTGGCATCTACTGGCTTGGGGGAAAGAAGGCAGTTTCTGTGAATTCCAGAGTTTTCGGCTGAAGAGTTGGGATAATACATAAGTAGGCTATGATATATAAAAGAGCCAGTGTGACTTGGCTCTACAAATTATAGCTTCTCACCGTTTCTATCCCTGGAAGCTGGTGGGTGTATAGAAAGATTAACACCAAGTTTGTGAGGTTGGGTTTGTAAGGTAGTGGCTCTTTAGATGTCAAAAGTTTCTCTCTCTAAACTACTTTGTAACATTTTTACTACTTTTCCTTCTTTGCAATAGCAAAATGTAGTGCTGTATGAGATCCAGCCCTCAAATTTTGCTAGAGGAAATGGAGAGAGGGAAGTCTATATAGCTGGCTGTTTGCAGCACAGGAAGTATATCCCAGTTCTTCTGAACTCTATTTCCTGAGTTAGTGTGAGTGATATGGCATAGCTACTTTCTCATACATTGCTAGGTGCTTTAACACGGATCATCTTGAAACAAATATCACTATATGGTTTTATATTTTTGAGGTTATGTGATATCTTTGGATTTAATATTTTTATATCTTACTTGAGAATTGATACCTTTATCACTCTGAAATGTCCACATTAATCCCTAGTAACAACTCAACTTAAATTGGCTCTGCTTGATATTAATATAACTACAGAAGTTGGGATTTACATGGTATAAGTTCACCCTTTCACTTTTAATCTTTCCATTTCCTAATGTTTTAGGGGATTCTTCTAAATAATATATATGGTGAGGTTGTAAAAAGATCTTTCATTACAATTCTATACTTTTAACTTTCAGAATTAGTCTAATTATATCTAATGTGATTATCGATAAATTGGATCCATGACTACCGCACAATTTGCTTTCTCTTAGAGCCTCATGTTTTAAGTTCTTTTGACTCTTCTTTCTTACATACTTTTGGGGTATGTAACATTTCTAACATTCTATTTCTCTCTTTATCAATTTGCTTTATATACTTACAGATACTGTTATGCACGATTGAATGTATTAGTTTATTCTAAATATTACTTCCTGCCTGATGGGCTTATTCTAGTCTAAATTATGACTTTTACAAAATTCTTGACTGTGTTAGGACCTGTTGTTGTTCAATCAGTAAGTCGTTTCTGACTCTTTGTGACCTCATGGATTGCAGCAAGCCAGGCTCCTCTGTCCTCCACTATTTCCCAGAGTTTGCTCAAATTTCATATCCATTGAGTCAGTGATGCTATCTAACCATCTCATCCTCTGTCACCATCTTCTTTTTTTACCTTCAAGTTTTCCCAGGGTCTTTTCCAGTAAGTCAGCTCTTCACATCAGGTGGCCAAAGTATTGGCGCTTTGGAGCTCCAGCTTCAGCACCAGTGCTTCCAATGAATATTCAGGGTTGATTTCCTTCAGGATTGCCTGGTTTGATCTTGCAGTCCAAGAGACTCTGAAGAGTCTTCTCCAGTGCCACAATTAAAAAAAATA
Source organism: Okapia johnstoni (assembly GCA_024291935.2). Taxonomy (NCBI): domain Eukaryota; kingdom Metazoa; phylum Chordata; class Mammalia; order Artiodactyla; family Giraffidae; genus Okapia; species Okapia johnstoni. The sequence goes on from CM044322.1 coordinate 58,811,877, forward strand.
AATTCTTTGGCGCTCAGCCTTCTTTATGGTCCAACTCTCATATCTGCACATGACTACTGGGAAAACCAGAGCTTTGACTATATAGACCTTTATCAGCAAAGTGATATCTCTGCTTTATAATACACTGTCTAAGTTTGTCATAGCTTTACTTCCAAGAAATAAGCATCTTTTAATTTCATGGCTGCAGTCACCATCCGCTGTGATTTTGGAGCCCAGGACAATAAAATTTTCATTGCTTCCACTTTTCCCCCTGCTACTTGCCATGAGGTGATGGGATCAGATGCAAGGATCTTAGTTTTTTGAATGTTGTGTTTTAAGCTAGCTTTTTCACTCTCAACTTTCACACTCATCAAGAGAGTTTTTAGTTCCTCTTCGCTTTCTGCCATTAGGTGGTATCATCTGTATATCTAGGGTTGTTGATATTTCTCCCTGCAATTTTGATTTTAGCTTGTGATTCATCCAGCCTGGCATTTTGCATAATGTACTCTGCATGCAAGTTAAATAAGCACAACCCTATTGTGCTCCTTTCCCTGAGAGAACTTTAACTATTTTAGCTATTTAAACTATTCCTACCCTTTGTGTTTTTATTGTTATGCATTTTAGTTCTTGTTTTTGTGATATGCCACATGACAGTTTTATTACTGTTTTATTACTCTTTTGACAGACAGTTCTCTGGTCTGGTAGGGATTAGTTGCCCTTTTTCCTCGTAAAAATATCCTATAGTCCTGGGACTTCCCTGGTGGTCCAGTAGTTAAGACTTTGCCTTCTAGTGCAGGAGGTGTGGGTTTGATCCCTGGTTCGGAACTATGATCCCACATGCCTCAGCCAAAAAAACCAGAACATAAAACAGAAACAATTGTAACAAATTCAATAAAGACTTTAAAAATGGTCCACATAAAAAAAGTAGTCTATAGTCCTGGCACTATCATTTGATATGTTCTTCTTTTTCAAACTTAAACTAAAAGCTTAGATTATTGATTTTATATATATGTCTTCCTTCCTAATCTTTAAAGTTTAGCTGCAACTCCCAAATACTTTTATTTGGGAGTTTAAAATTATAAACTTTAATTATCATTCTTTTAGCATATTTATACTTTGCCTTTTGAGTTTTCTTAGACTAATAGGTTCTTCGGAGGTGTCTTTAGTTATTTTTTTCTGCTAGATAGCTTAATGTCATTATTTCTACTGTATTTTATCAGTGAGCGTGTTACGTATGATTTCAGTCCTCTGAAGTATATTGAGACATGTGTTACAGACTGGTATATTATCTGTCTTAGGGAACATCTCTGTGCAGTAGGAAAAAAGTATATTTTTTGATGGTTGGATATAGTTTTTATAAATGTCAATCATGTCAAGTTAATTGACCGTGGCTTTCAAAATTTCCTATATATTTGTTATTGTTTTTTTCCTTGACTTGTTCCATCAGTCACTGAAAGGAATATTAAAATCTTCAACCTCACTTACCGCTTTGTCTATTCTTAAATTCTTTCAGATTTTACTTAATGCACTTAAAGCTCTGTTCTGCAAAGAAATAAGCATTTTGAAGTTCATCTTGATAAATTGATGCTTTTGTCATTGCAAACTGTCCTTCTTTATTTCTTTACTCTGAAGCCTACCTTAATTGTAGTCAAGTCATTTTCTTGTTCTTGGTGTTTATATCCTTTATCTCACTTTCAAATAAAAATATTTTTATTTGAATTTAAAATTATATCTATATAGAATTTAGATATAATTTCAAAAGTAGAATTATAACATGTCACACAGCTGCTGATGTTTCTCTATGATTCTTTCATCTTTTGAAACCCTTTATTTGAGCTAGGTAGTATCTTTAAAGTATTTACCATAAACAATGTATCATTGAATTTTCCTTTTTTAAATTTCCGCTTTGATAATACCTCTTTTCATTGAAGTGGTTAGTCCATTTATGGAAAACTTTCTTGCCTCTAAATTTCCTGTAATCATTTCAAAATCCAACTATCTAATGTAGACTAGAGACATGTATTTACTTAGGGAGAAAAACGTCCCCTGAAGACAGGTGAGCAGCTATGGCAGGGCCAATAGACAAGCAGGTAGGCCAGCTTCCCTTTTATAGGCAGAGGGGTAGCCTTCTTGCAAGATGTGCATGAGTTGACAAATAATATCTCCCTCTGTAGAAACCCACACCAGCTGCTACTGAGGAGGGCTAGTTGTCTAAATGTCTCCTGCACAACTGTGGAGAATGATTCTTAAAGCTCCTACCACAAAACTCGAGCAAGGCTTCGTGATTGAGAGGTACATAATTGTCTTAGTGATAAAAAGATAATATCTTAGTGATAAAAAGGTAGGTAACCCAGGACTTGGTTATACCTCTGTTACAAGTTAAAACACATTAAACAGAATATGGCTCCACAATGGGGCTTTCAACTTCCCAGTTCCCCGCAGTGGGTGTCAAGATTCAAGTCGAATACAATCACTGCTATACTTCTTGAAATTCTGTATAAACTATAATATTCTGTCAGTGTTAATGGAACTTGAAGTGCCCCGTCAAAACAATTGCAGTAATGTTATGTGTCAAACATATTAAATAAACTATGCACACTTATATTTTTCATTACATTTATTTTTATTTTTTCTTAATTCTGTCTAGGGATGAACTTAAAAATAAGTTTGTTTCTTAATTAAGATGCTATGCATGAAGCTCTTGAATAATTTAAGGCAATTGTTCTTTTAAACGTTGTTAATTACACCCTCCTGGCACAGTTATTGTATTACTACTACACTTAGGAAAAATATGCTATGCTATTTGGTCTCGAAAATATTTCTGACATTTTAATGAACACACCACTTAGTTATATTTTATGGAGCTTTCCAGCGAACCACAAAGGATTAAAAAATGTCATTCAAGGGTTGTAGATAATTAAACTGACTGCATATAAGATGCTTCATATGGAAATGAAAATTAGGTATGAATTTTGTTAAGCTGGAAATGTGTTTTACTAAATGGCTTTAGATTTGTTAATTTTAAGTACAAGGTGAAGAGAATCAAGGGGATACCTTGTTCTCACCTCAATTTGTTCCATTTGCATAAGCTGTTTTATCTTTCAGTACCCATTTTGATTTTTCATTCTGGCCCTTGAATAAATTAAGCACCATTTTAAATAAATAAATGTTGACTTTGAGGTACTATTAAATATATTCATTATAATACACCTGATGGGAAATTGGTGCAAATCAGTCTCAGAAGAACTCATAGATCAGGGTTCCAGTCAGATGTTCATAGAAATAAATTTTAGATAGATATGGTTTTCAGAAGAGAAAAACTAAGAATGCTTGTCAGTTCCAAATTAATGATTTTACTTGCTGTTCTGCACAGCTGACCTTTCTCTACAGTTTCATGGTCCTCTAAGTACCTCTGCTACAATTATAACTTCCTACATCTACAAATTTGATGATTGTTCTATTTCCATGGATCATTAAAATTTTCTATTCCAGCAGATATCCCTGTAGTGAAGTTCCTGAGGGATCTCTGCTTATCCATGTGCATTTTACATTAAATGTTAAAGATTTGAATAACGACACGTTCTCCAAGTGGCTGTTTAAGTTTGATTGTAATAAAACTCTCTGGAGAATTCTGGGGGCTTTCACATCTGGTTGAAAACTCCAATGAGAGTATCTCTAATGAGGAATCCCTGGAACAAGAAATTACAGATTATCTGTTTTTCAGAAGACGTGATGGGCTAGTGAATGCCCGCAGGTTTTTTGTTTTTTTGTTTGTTTGTTTTTTTCAGATAAACAATCAACTTCTCAATTCAGTATTTCCAAATGAGATGTTGCTTTATCTACATTAATTGATCAGGTATTTCCATTACATTAGCTATTTCTGTCTCTAAAATATCAAGACATAAAAATTGTTTCAAAAGGTACAGTACTAATATGATCATGTATGCCTTCACTTAAAGCATGAAATTTTTCTTTCTAGCAGATAACCCTTTAGTCAAGTTCATACTGACTACAAGTTCATTATTTCATAATTCAAATACCTTTAACACATTTTATCAAACTTATACCGCTTTTCTCTATTTAGAGAAAATAAAATTCTTAATATTTACTAAATTTTATCAAAGTAGTTAATTAAAATGAAAAATTTTTATAATACAGTTCCATGAAACAATGTTTTCTAGCTATTGCTTTTGATGAGATCAGCAGTCTAAATCTGTGGAAAGGAAGGAAAAGACAATGACAAATATGTGTTTTGCAGTCATACCTAAGATGTGTTTATAAAGAGTTATACACTATTGCACACAAATTATGCACCCACTCCAGTATCTTGTCTGTAAAATTCCACAAACAGCAGGGCCTGGCAGGGTACAGTCCATGGGGTCGCAAAAAATCGGACACGACAGAGCACACACACACAGTCTTGAAAAAGTGATTATTTCTCATCTCAGAGTTTCCTAAATTTCAAGTTGGACTAACAGAGTATTTTCTTCTAAATCTGAATTTTTTTCCAGAGGAAGTTACTAAAAAATCATCATTAAGTTCAAATTCTTTACCAGTTGATTTGAACACTATTCTTAGAAACTTAAGGGTAGGAAAGAAACACTTTGCATTTGCCCTTAACAGGCTAGGAAATGCTTCAGTAAACACCACAAAATGTCAGTGACTTTACAGAAGACACATTTATTCTTTCTCACCGTACACGTTTTGCCTGGGTCAGCAGGATCTACAGGCAGGCTGATCCAGAATCTACATGGCAACTGAACTATGTGCTATAGTCTCCTTTCTCACCACTGTAGAAAGGGAGGCCTCATGGGAAATAAAGCTGGGAAATTTTACCTCCTCTGGCAAGAATTGGTATGGGACACCTTTGTTCATATTTCATTGGCCAAAACTAGTGACATGGGCCTGCTTAACTGAAAGGGTGCCAGGAAATGTGCGTATGAGTTTGCAGAGGATAAGATATTTCGCAAACATCACTGATCCTGCCATCATCGACACCCTGGCTGTCACAATATATGAACACAAATACAAGCCCCCAGGCAAAAGTTATACATTACAAAATATAAACTGAAAACTTGAGAACACATGATTTTTCTCCTATAGAATACCCAATACTTATTTCACATAAATAATCTGAAAATTTAATAAAATAGGAAAAAATCATTTTATTTACGGAAATGACATGTCAACTTGTTGTTTTCATTTGGAATGTGAGTTACAACTGCCTGATAAAATACGCTCTTCTTTTTTCTTACCTCCTTCCTTTCTTCCTTTCTTTTGGAGAATTACATAGACAGAGGAGTCTGGTGGTCTACAGTCCATGAGGTCACAAAGAGTCGGGCACAACTGAGTAACTAAAAACACTTTTACTTTCCCTTTCTTTCTTTTTCCATGATGTGGATTTAACAGAGCCTTTTAGATTTGAAATAGACTGAAATTAAACTAAAATTTGCACATAATAAATATGTGTGGAAGGTTGAAAAGCCAATAATATACAAACAACATGCAAAGGGAAAAGAAAAGTACAAGAAAGGCAGATTTTGACTCATGTGAATTAGTTTTCTTTTTTTTTTTCTTTTGTGAATATGGTAACACAACACCACATTCCTGGTAGCTTAAAACCACAGAAACTTATTCTCTCACAGTTCTGGAGACTGGGTGTTTCCTTTACAGGCACTAAGAGAGAGTCCTGCTCTGTCTATTCCAGCCCCTGGTGAAAAAGGGAAGTGAAAGTGAAAGTCGCTCAGTTGTGTCCCCATGTGAAAGTTACTCAATTGTGTCACTCTTTGTGACCCCATGGACTATACAGTCCATGGAATTCTCCAGGCCAGAATACAGGAGCGGGTAACCTTTCTGTTCTCCAGGGGATCTTCCCAACCCAGGGATCCAATCCAGGTTTCCCACATTGCAGGCGGATTCATTACAAGCTGAGCCACAAGGGAAACCCAAGAATACTGGAGTGGGTAGCCTATCCCTTCTCCAGTGGATCCTCCCGACCCAGGAATCGAACCAGGGTCTTCTGCATTGCTGGTTGATTCTCTACCAGCTGCCTGCCAGCATTTCTTGGTTTGTGGAGCTGTCACTCAGCCTTCAAGTCCAGCACCTTCAGGTCTTTGCATGCCCTGTCTTTACCTCACCTTCTCATCTGTGTATGTGTCAAATCTCCCTCCACCTTGCTCTTTTAAGTATACTTGCTATGGCACTTAGAGTCCACCCAGATCACCCAAGATAATCTTCCCATCTCAAGATTCAAAACTTAATCACATCTGAAATGAGGCTTTTCATAAATTATTGATCGATTCTGCTGCACTGACTCTTAGCTACAGTATGTGAGATCTAGTTTCCTGACTAGGGATCAAACCTAGGACCACTGCTTCCCCACTGGGCCACTGGAGAAGTCCCTGAAATGATACTTTTTAATGTAAGGTAGTGTTCACAAGTTCCACGTATGAGGACTTGATAGCTTTGGGAGTCATTATTTAGCTTACTGCGTCAAGGGAAAAGTTTCTTCAATTTGCACTATAAACCTAAAGAAATCTGGATAGACAGAAGGTGATTCAAGACAAGGATGTCTTTAAATTAAATAATCTAGGAAGAGTGAAAGCCCAGCTGGCCTTATGCCTGGGGACCCTACAGCTTACTTTGCAGTATCAGTTCAGGGGTATTGAGAAATCTGATTGAAGGTAAATATTAATGCCTTCCTAAGCTTGTTACTTTGCCAGATTCACTATAGGTGGAAAGGGAGCACAAGGAGAATACCAGTAAATGGAAAATACTGTAAGTAACTGATGAAAATGGTGAAGATGGTATTACTTGATTCTTTATCTCCTCCGTGATGAGTGGTTTCATCTGGCTTCCAGACAAAAAGGAAAGAGAGAGATATGGAAGTCATGGCATTACTGAAGCATCGTGGATTTTTAGCAGACATTTTTCAAAGGGGCACACTTACTATTTATTATTAATCTACCAGCCCTACAAAAGAATGTTTTATGTTCATGTTGAGAGAAGGAACCAGCAATGCCTGGCCTTATAACCCAACAACTTTACGCTCTGTATACTCTCCCATTGAAAGGACTGATGCTGAAGATGAAACTCCAATACTTTAGCCACCTGATGTGAAGAACCAACTCATTGGAAAAGACCTTGATGCTGGGAAAGATTGAAGGCGGGAGGAGAAGGGGTCGACAGAGGATGAGATGGTTGGATGGCATTACCGATGCAATAGAGATGAGTTTGAGCAAGCTCCAGAAGTTGGTGATGGGCAGGGAAGCCTGGCATGCTGCAGTCCATGGGGTCACAAAAAGTCGGACAGGACTGAGTGACTGAATTGAACTGATACTATCCTGTGCAATCTCTTGTGGTCCTATTGTTTTAATGCCCATCAACGTGCTGCTGAAGTTTGATTACGTACCTCCAGCTACACCAGTGGTGAAGATCTAGACATCATATCACTATCTAATTGTCAACTGGTCATAGCAACCGGCATGTGTTCCACAGGCACCTCAAACATCAAGGCTCTTTGTCTCTTTCATTCCACCTCAGTCTCACCACTTTAACATCAGTGCTTCCTCTTTGCCCTCTAAGTTCAGGCTTCACTGAGCGGTCAGTCTTCATCCCCATCACTCTCCACCTTGCTTTATTGGGTAAGTTTAGGAATTTAGGTAAAAGTATCTTAACATGTTCAGTTAAACTTTAGAAAAGCCACACCCATCTGTGGCTCTGTCAGTTCTAATTTCAATAGCAGCATCTGCCTCCTTCTCTAACTACTCCCCAAACTGAGGACACTCAGTCTTTTAACTCAAGTAAAGAGAGCGAAAGCTCCATCCAAGTAAATTTGATTCAAATTATGACTTAGATGAAAATAAAGCAGAGATAGGGAAGGTGAGTGGAGAGTAAGAAAAAGATGTAGTGACTGGTGGTATATGTGTTACATGTGTATGAGACCATGCTGCTTTCTGACCTCAATTTGCAGGAGACGAGACTGTGCCTGATTCATTGATGACACTCCTCCAGCCACCATTGGATGGATTTGCCACCAAAGAATGTATGGCTATTAACAACAAATTCTGCAACTCTGTGAGTCAAGATCCCATGCTATCTCTTCATTTGTATAAGAACGAAATCTTGCTGTCTCTTTTCTGTCTTCATTATATCTTTTGGCCAAACAGAAGGTATACTTTCACATTATCTCTGCTCCTTGCCACTTTGGAATCTTGGCCCAGCCTAGTCTAATACACCTACAGCATGTACCATTTAGTGAATTAATTTGTCGATTGACTCTTTTGTTTCAAGTGGTAGAAATCCCACTACCATAAATACTTAGGTAAATTGGAAAATTCAAAGGCTAAAACTAGAGTATCATACACACCCACTGTTACTCTTGGGTATGTGCTTCTAGGGAGAGACATTCCCAGGATTCACTTTACTTCTCACCCCTGCTTCTCTCTCTCCTGTGTGTGTGTGTGTGTCTCTCTGTTCAGTCATGTCTGACTCTTTGCAACCCTATGGACTGTAGCCCATCAGGCTCCTCTGTCCATGGGATTCTCTAAGCAAGAATGCTGGAGTGGGTTGCTGTTTGCTATTCCAGGGGATCCTTCTGACCCAGGGCTCAAACCCATGTCTTGTGTCTCCTGCATTGGCAGGTGGATTCTTTACCACTGAGCCACCTGGGAAGCCCCTACTTCTCTCTTACTCCAGATCTTCTTCTTTTCTTTGAGAAGGAACATAAAGCAGTTATGTGTCATGGACTTAGAACCACCAGGAAGGAAAGGATTTGTACACATTGGCTTGAGAAATCCCACGAAAGACATCAGTGTATTAATTTGGGTGAGGTGCTGCTTCAGCTGGAGCTAGTGGTATAGAACCCATCTGCTAATGTAGGAGATGGAAGAGATGCAGGTTCGATCCCTGGGTTGGGAAGATCCCCTGGAGGAGGGCATGGCAACCCACTCTAGTGTGCTTGCCTGGAGAATCCCATGGACAGAGGAGCCTGGTGGGCTACAGTCCATGGAGTCACAAACAGTTAGTACGAGTAAAGTGACATAGCACTCAAGCTGCCCAGGGAACTCCCAACTGGCTACAGGACAGAGTCATCACATGGAAAAACCACTCTGTACAAAGGGTGACCCCGTAGAAAGGGTCACCCCCTTCCTAGAAGATCCAGGAATCTTGTTAGAAAGGTAACCCTCCATTTTATATATACCTTCATTTTTATTACCAATCACTATAAAAATGCCTCCTCAATAGCTAAGCATTCAGATGCATCTCTGCCATTCCCATATTACATAATATCAACTCTTCCTCATTTCTATTTCCTCCAATCAGGCCTTACTCTGCATTTGAATTTGTGTTTTCTTTGTCTGGAATGATCATTCTCCTTCAAGCTCACCTAACACAGAAAAGTTTGACTTAAACCTCAGGTCTTGGCTTCACTGTCCTTTCCCCCAGCAATCGTCCCTCTGGCCACTCCAAACCACGCACTGTGCTTCCTAAGTTGTCCCCCAGCACCTCTGCTCCCCTGTCACATTCTTTTTAACTGTCTCCCCAACTCAAGTGTATGTGGTTTCAGGGCAACGGCTGTGTTTTGTTGCCAGGTAATACAGTAGCAGCATCATCCAGATGCTTAACAAAATATTAACTCACTTTCAAAAAAATGCTTCCTTGTTATGTAACCTCCTTGTACCCTACTCTTCACATTTCCAAAACAGAGATATGCATCAAACCTACTAATAGGGTCATTATGTGAGCAAAGCAAGAAAACACACACAAAACACAGAGCAGTACCTGACCCAATAACCATGGGTAAAAGGACGATCTTGGTCACACTTTGAGGATATTTCATGGCCTGTATGTGCTTAGTTGCTCAGTCATGTCCAACTCTTTGCAAAAACCCTTTGGACTGTAGCCTGCCAGGCTCCTCTGTCCATGTGGTTTTTCAGGCAAGAATACTAAAGTGGGTTGCATTTCCTCTCCAGGGGATCTTCCCAACCCAGGGATCAAACCCACATCTCCCGTATCTCCTGCATTACAGGCAGATCTTTTCCTGCTGAGCCATTGGGAAAACCCTTAAAATATGGAAAATGTGTACTAGTACTATTACTGTGCATTGATGAGAGAAGTAAATAATGGCCCAGGTTACTCTGAATTTTATAACTTACATAAGTTATTTTATTCATCATCAGATTATGTGTATATGTTTGAAATATAATGTTATATTTATTTGGTATTTAAATAATACTCAGTGTACTTTTGGGTTTTAGGACCATATGAATACCTTCTTGAATATGAATACATTCAGGGGATTACAATTACAGTGTATTTATTATACCACATCATTAGTCTTGGACTAGTCTTTTCTACCTTCCCCATTACTTCATTCATGTAGTCATCTATTTATGGAGAAAACATTTATTGAATACATCTTATGTACAGGGCACCCAGCGAGGTGATAGTCTCATTTATATTAACTCTGGATCCCAATTCTAGCTACAATTATGTTGCACCCAGATCACTTCCATAGCATAGGATATTTCAGGAAGGTTAATTCACTCTTCCACAAACCTATAGCTAAATCCTCTTATTTGCTATATTACTGAAATGTTCTCATCATTCAGTTCAGACCACATTGCAAGATTATGAATCTGATACCACAGTAGAGGAAATTCAACAACAAGCTTAAATGATACTGCAGAAGGAGGGAAAAAATACTCTTTTACAAGCTAGGTAAAAGAACATTGTATATCTGATATACAGAATTTTCAGATAGCTTGATTCTGGTATGTCTAGTGCAACAAGACAGAAGATTGATATGGATTTCCTCTATAAAATGATAGTCCACAAGAAATAAATTTTCATGGATCACATTCATACTTGAGCAAAATTTTCCTCATCTCCTCAAACTGCTGTTCATTGAACTCCAGGCTATAAAGGGATTCTCATCTGCTTTATCTTCTTGGCTTTTCCTGCTGTTTTTAATTAAAGTTTAAAGAATTAAATGAACCAGGGATGCTGGGGTTACACCACAATGAGAAAAGATCAGCCACCAAATTCACTGAGGTGTAATGGGTCACAGGCTGATTCTGAAATTATCATTCATGATGCTTTTTTTTTTTTTCTTTTTGCCCCCAGTCTAGTGACTAAGCATTAATGTCCTTAAAAACTAGACAGATTATGGAGATCAGAGTTACAGGTCAGTTTCACAGAGTAATACTATCTGGGAAAAGACATGCTTTTAAAATACTTTAAAAAGGTATTTTGAGGCTAATTTATGCATCATCCCTCTCAATTTTGGCTCTCAATCAGTACTATAATATTCAGTTTCTCGCATAGTGTGAGAACATAAAATGGCAGTTTCAGTTCAGTTCAGTCACTCAGTCATGTCCGACTCTTTGCAACCCCATGAACTGCAGCACGCCAGGCCTCCCTGTCCATCACCAACTCCCGGAGTCCACTCAAACCCATGTCCATTGAGTCGGTGATGCCATCCAGCCATCTCATCCTCTATCGTCCCCTTCTCTTCCTGCCCTCAATCTTTCCCAGCATCAGCGTCTTTTCAAATGAGTCAGCTCTTCGCATCAGGTGGCCAAAGTATTGGAGTTTCAACTTCAACATCAGTCCTTCCAATGAACACCCAGGATCTCCTTTAGCATGGACTGGTTGGATCTTCTTGCAGTCCAAGGGACTCTCAAGAGTCTTCTCCAATACCACAGTTCAGAAGCATCAATTCTTTGGCGCTCAGCTTTCTTTATAGTCCAGCTCTCATATCCATACATGACCACTGGAAAACCATAGCCCTGACTAGATGGACCTTTGTTGGCAAAGTAACATCTCTGTTTTTTAATATGCTGTCTAGGTTGGTCATAACTTCCCTTCCAAGGAGTAAGTGTCTTTTAATTTCATGGCTGCAATCACCATCTGCAGTGATTTTGGAGCCCAGAAAAATAAAGTCTGACACTGTTTCCACTGTTTCCCCATCTATTTGCCATGAAGTGATGGGACCAGATGCCATGATCTTAGTTTTCTGAATGTTGAGCTTTAAGCCAACTTTTTCACTTTCCTATTTCACTTTCATCAAGAGGCTCTTTAGTTCTTCTTCACTTTCTGCCATAAGGGTGGTGTCATCTGCATATCTGAGGTTATTGATATTTCTCCCAGCAATCTTGATTCCAGCTTGTGCTTCCTCCAGCCCAGCATTCCTCATGATGTACTCTGCATATAAGTTAAATAAGCCTTGACGTACTCCTTTTCCTACTTGGAACCAGTCTGTTGTTCCATGTCCAGTTCTAACTGTTGCTTCCTGACCTGCATACAGGTTTCTCAAGAGGCAGGTCAGGTGGTCTGGTATTCCCATCTCTTTCAGAGTTTTCCACAGTTTATTGTGATCCACACAGTCAAAGGCTTTGGCATAGTCAATAAAGCAGAAATAGATGTTTTTCTGGAACTCTCTTGCTTTTTCGATGATCCAGTGGATGTTGGCAATTTGATCTCTGATTCCTCTGGCTTTTCTGAATACAGCTTGAACATCTGGAAGTTCACGGTTCACGTATTGCTGAAGCCTGGCTTGTAGAATTTTAAGCGCTACTTTTTGGGAAATTTAAATGGATGTTCATATTTATAAGACTAAAATCTACAAAAACAATGCAGTGCTGAACATGTTTTTTTGCATTTTTGAACATTTAGGAAATGGCAACCCACTCCAGTATTCTTGCCTAGAGAATCCCGTGGACAGAGGAGCCTGGTGGGCTGCTGTCCATGGGGTCGCACAGAGTCGGACACGAGTGAAGCGACTTAGCAGCAGCAGCAGAAGTTCAGTAAAAGTACAATACAAATAGCTGGTGAACAGTGCTTACTGCAGGAAGAAGTGGTCAGATGGGAACATAGCAGGAATATCTGTGGACAGCAGGGGGAGCCACAGGGCCTTGACCGCCTAGACCCTCATGCCTGGGACTTGCAGACCATGGCTTCCGCTTTTTAAACCTGGCTCCCTTTTTAAAATGAAGCATAGTTGCTGTATAATGTCATGTAAGTTACAAGTATATAACGTGATTCAGAATTTTAAAAGTCAGACTCCATTTATGGTTATTATAAAATATTGGCTGTATTCCCCATGTTGAACAATATGCTATTGTAGTTTATTTTATACCTAATAGTCTGCACCTCTTAATCCCCTCCCCCTACACTGGTAACCACTAGCTTGTCCTCCGTATCTGTGAGACTACTTCTTTTTTGTTATGTTCATTGATTTGTTGTATTTTGATTCTACATATAACTGATATGATGCAGTATTTATCTTTCTCCATCCAACTTATTTCACTTAGCATAATACCCTCCATGTCCATGCACACTGCTGCAAATGGTGCTTTGTCCCCTTATGGACTTGCATCCACAGACTGTCTCTGCCTGTGCCCAGGCTGAGATGGGGCAGTGGGGAAATGTCCCTGGAGAGGGGCTTCAGGCTGCTGCAGAAACACAAGTGTAAGGGCAGAAGTCTGCCCCCGCTAGCCACAGGCTGTGCATCACACCCACCATCCTTCCTGTGCCTGGATGGTGACCCCACTGTGTAAGGCCGGAGCAGGAGTAGGGTCTGCCTGATGCAGCAGGTGTTAGGAGGGCCCTGGGGGAGGCAGGGGGGACGGGAGAAGGAGAGGAGGTGGCAGGGACTGGTCAGAATAAACACTGCCACTGATTTTTATCCCTCCGTCCTCAAAGCTAATCCTTGGCTGTTCTCAGACCCATCAGTACTGATGTGACCACTTGCTTGTCCTCAGAGAGTAAGGACAGGCTTTCCATTGCTTGTCCGCCCCCCTCCCTCCATCCCAACTTCAAAAGACAAGTCCCTCCCTAGATGCAGAGGAAGTGACCGGGTGTCTCAACCCTGGCATTGGGTTCAGCTGTGGCTGTGACCTTTTCCTCTGCCTGTTCTCTTTGGCTGCTTGGTGACACCCTGTTCCAACCATCTTTATTTCCGTATTTCCCACAAATAAGTTACCTGGAGTTTCCAGATCTCTTTGGAAACCTGCTGCTCCAAGCTTCCCTGAGCTTTTCAGCTTCAGTCTTCACTATGCTATGCACCCCTCAACACCCTAGCCTGACTCCTTATAGCTGCTGTAGTTTTGCAGCATGAAGAATGGAGTCTAGCAAACCTCCATGTCTTGAAGACAGTATTCTTTGCTTGGAAAGTCACCCCTCTGCCCTTACCTGGAGACCCATGGCACCTTGTTTGGTCCCTTGCATCTCACTTTGGCTTACACTGGATGCAGATCGCTGACATCCAAGTCTTCTGACTTCTCTGCCAGAGGGGTCTTTCCATAAGGGCAGACCTGGGTCTCCTCCTCTCTGTGCCCTGGCTCAAAGCAAGATGGGATGAGAAATAGCCACTCCTGTAGCCCTGGTTCTGCTCTGAACAATTTCTCCAATGATGATTCCTATAAATCTGGAGAGGCCATGTCTTGCTCAGCACCCCAAACTGAGGAGGATCTGAGCAGGAATTCAGAATCCCTCAAGCCACTGAGAGCTTCCAGACTTGAAGAAATGATGTTAAAAAGAAATAATTAGTGAAGTCGGAAGCCATTAGAGAAAGAATCACTTTCCTCCATTCGTTCCCATTATGTGTTTATAGATGTGTTACTAAATGTGTAACTATGTAGCAACTATGCATTAATATATACGTAAAGATATATATGTGTCAGGGATGTACTACTATAGGACTGTCTCAGTCTGTTGAAGCTGCTATAACAAAATACCATACACTCAGTTCAGTTCAGTCGCTCAATTGTGTCCGACTCTTTGCGACCCCATGAATTGCAGCACGCCAGGCCTCCCTGTCCATCACCAACTCCCGGAGTCTACCCAAACCCATGCTTATCGAGTCGGTGATGCCATCCAACCATCTCATCCTCTGTCGTCCCCTTCTCCTCCTGCCCCCAATCCTACCAAGCATTAGGGTCTTTTCCAATGAGTCAACTCTTCGCATTGGAGTTTCAGCTTCAACATCAGTCCTTCCAATGAACACCCAGGACTGATCTCCTTTAGGATGGACTGGTTGGATCTTCTTGCAGTCCAAGGGACTCTCAAGAGTCTTCTCCAACACCACAGTTCAAAAGCATCAATTCTTCGGCGCTCAGCTTTCTTCACCATCCAACTCTCACATCCATACATGACTACTGTAAAACCAAAAGCCTTGCCTAGATGGACTTTTGTTGACAAAGTACTGTCTCTGCTTTTTAATAAGCCTTGACATACTCCTTTTCCTATTTGGAACCATTCTGTTGTTCCACACAACTATTGCTTCCTGACCTGCATATAGGTTTCTCCTGGTTTAGAAGCATTTTCCACAGTTTATTGTGATCCACAGAATCAAAGTTTGGCACTAGTCAATACTAGCGTGGAACTCTCTTGCTTTTTCGATGATCCAATGGATGTGACAATTTGATGCTGTTCCTCTGCCTTTTCTAAAAAATTTGAGCAAGCCTATTTTGGCATTCCCTTTCTTTGGGATTGGAGTTCAGCATATGAATTTAGGGGAACACAATCAATTATAAGGGCTGCCCTGGTGGCTCAGATTGTAAATCATCTACCTGCAATGTGGGAGACCCAGGTTCGATCCCTGGTTGGGAAGATCCCCTGGAGAAGGAAATGGCAACCCACTCCAGTACTCTTGCCTGGAAAATTCAAGAAACATGAAGATAAAATTCTTATATTAGTATGTGTAGGGATTTTATTTCCTAGTTCTGTTTGTTGTTGTTCAGTTGTTAAGTCATGTCTGACTCTTTGCAGTCACATGGACCACAGTATGCCAGGCTCCCTTGTCCTTCACTGTCTCTTGGAGTTTGCTCATATTCATGTCTATTGAGTCGGTGATGCTATCTAAGGATGCCATCTCATCCTCTCTCACCCCCTGCTCCTTCTGCTCTCAATCTTTCCCAGTGTCAGTCTTTTCCAATGAGTCGACTTCTCATCAGGTGGCCAAAGTATTAGAGTTTCAGCATCAGTCCTTCCAATGAATATTCAGGGTTGAATTCTTATAGGATTGACTTGTTTGATCCCCTTACAGTCCAGGAGACTCTCAAGAGTCTTCTCCAGCACCACAGTTCAAAAGTATCAATTCGTCAGTGCTCAGCCTTCTTTATGGTTCAACTCTCACAGTTTATCTCCTAGTAAAAAATACCTTCTGGATCTTTGATTTTTGTCTATCTCCTGCATTCCCCTGTATTTTAAAAACATAAAAAGATATAATAAAATATGTAAAGTTTTGAAAAGTTACAAGGTGATTGTGACACTTTCATTTTAGGCACATTGTTCACTGTACTCCTGGGTGCCTTTCATGCTGCAATAGTAATGCACAGAATATTATTTTGTTCTGAAGTTCAAGTAAATTTTTTGAAACAAGAAGAAAAAAAATAGTCAATTTTTATAGATGTCTAATCCATCATTTGGTAATTTCATGAACAGTTTATGAAATGCTAAAATCTATTCTTATTTAGTGAATATTCTTTAGTTGAGCAGGCGTTTTATTGAGCAGGCAATGATTTAATCACAAAATTTACATTCAATTTAATTAGCATATATAAATCTGGTATGTTTTCTTAGGCTTCAGGACTTCTTGCTTGCTTTTTGGGCATGATAGTTTCAATTTTTTCTTTTTTTTAGGAATCAGAATAATGTCCTGTTTGTGTGGTGACTTATAAATATAGACCATGTCTGCTTATGTTTCATCAATTAAAAGAAAAATGCTCTGAGTTAGGAAGGACACTTATTATTGTTCCAATTCTCAACATTAGGAAACAGAATCACTTAACCATGCCAATTGTTGGCTTACACCCCTTTGCCCTCATCTCTGGCCATCAAATATTCCAGAACAGCAGGAAAAGTTCTGCTTGCATTTTTCTATGCCATTCAATTACAATGGCATAGAAAATATGCAGACCCTTATAGACCAAGCTGTCATCAGTGGTTGTATCTGGGAAGTTATTTTGGAGATGAGATGGAAAGACAAGTGTTATTTCTACTTTTATTTGATCCATACTCTACTGTCTGCATCTTTTCAACAGACATATGCTCCTTATAGACAAGAAAAATGGGTTCCTCTACAGTGTCCCTACATGGCAGAGACCACTATGCTATCAGTCATAAAAGTCGCTTTTCCATATATTCTTGGTCATTGATGATGCTCTTAAAACTATACCACTATGTTCTACATAGCGCATTTTTACTAGTATGCCAATGATTCAGCTAGTAAATAGTCATTTACTGCACACCAGCAAAATACACCATAATGCACTAAGTACCACTGAAAGCCATAGCAAGCCCATATATTTTTAATGGCACTCAAAACTTCCCATAGAAAAATATGAAGACTGGAACACTTCTTTGTAACATGACTGACCAAATAAAGTTGCACTGACATCTCCACTTTATCCCATTGATGTCCTGAGCACAGCTGCATTAGGAACCAAATCCCTACCAGGTTCAAACATTATCTTAATGCAGCTATTTTACCTTGGGGAAAGAAAAATGAAAATAAAATCATTAACATTTACGGACAGTGGTTTTTTTTTTTCCCAATGATTTTATTTTAATTGGAGGATAACTACTTTGCAATATTGTGATGGGCTTTGCCATATATCAACATGAATTGGCCACAGGGATATGTGTGTCCCCTAATCCTGAATCCCCTTCCCACCTTCCTCCCCACCCTATCCCTCTGGGTTGTCCCAGAGCACCAGCTTTGGGTGCCCTGCTTCATGCATCAAACTTGCTATGGTCATCTGTTTTACATATGGTAATGTACATGTTTCAGTGCTAGTCTCTCAAATCATCCCACCCTCGCCTTCTCCTACTAAGTCCAAAAGTCTGTTCCCTACATTTGTGTCTCCTTTGCTGTCCTGCACGTAGAATCATCAGTACCATCTTTCTAAATTCCATATATATGGATTAATATACTGTATTGGTGTTTTTCTTTTTGCCTTACTTCACTCTGTATAATAGGCTCCAGTTTCATCTACCTCATTAGAACTGATTCAAATACATTCTTTTTAATAGCTGAGTAATATTCCATTGTGTATATGTACCACAGCTTCCTTATCCATTTGTCTGCCAATGGATACCTAGGTTGCTTCCATGTCCTGGCTATTGTAAACAGTGCTGTGATGAACATTGGGGTACATGTGTCTCTTTCAATTCTGGTTTCCTCAGTATGTATGCCCAGCAGTGGGATTGCTGGGTCATATGGCAGTTCTATTTCCAGTTTTTTAAGTAATCTCCACATTGTTCTCCATAATGGCTGTACTAGTTTGCATTCCCACCAACAGTGTAAGAGTGTTCCCTTTTCTCCATACCTTCTCCAGCATTTATTGTTTGTAGACTTTTTGATAGCAGCCATTCTGACCAGCATGAGATGGTACCTCATTGTGGTTTTGATTTGCATTTCTCTGATAATGAGTGATGTTGAGCATCTTTTCCTGTGTTTGTTAGCCATCTGTATGTCTTCTTTGGAGAAACATCTGTTTAAGTTCTTTGGCCCATTTTTGGATAGGGTTGTTTATTTTTCTGGTATTGAGCTGCAAGAGCTGCTTGTATATTTTTGAGATTAATTCCTTGTCAGTTGCTTCATTTGCTATTATTTTCTCCCACTCTGAAGGCTGTCTTTTCCACCTTGCTTATAGGTTCCTTCATTGTGCAAAAGCTTTTAAGTTTAATTAGGTCCCATTTGTTTATTTTTGCTTTTATTTCCATTGCTCTGGGAGGTGGGTCATAGAGGATCCTGCTGTGATTCATGTCAGAGAGTGTTTTGCCTGTGTTATCCTCTAGGAGTTTTATAGTTTCTGGTCTTACATTTAGAAGCGAAGTGTTAGAAATCAAAGCTAGAAAGAGAAATTGGGCATGACTGTTTTTGTCCAGCTATGGACTCACAGATGTCATCTTATTATGCTTTGCTTTATTGAGCTTCAAAATATTGTGTTTTTTACAAATTAAAAGTTTGTAGCAACCATGTGTTTTCAGATGATAGCATTGAAAAAAATTATTGGAGGATATTTGATTTACAATGTTGTGTTAGTTTCAAGTGTACAGCAAAGTGAATCAGTTATACATATTCATGTATCAACACTTTTTAGATTCTTTTCCCATATAGATCATTACAGAGTATTGAGTATAGCTCCCTGTGCTATAAAGTAGGTTCTTATTAGTTATCTATTGTATATATCATGCGTGATCATACATGTGTGCTCCATCAAATCTGACTCTTTGTGACTCTATGGACTATAGCCTGCCAGGCTTCTCTATCCATAGGACTTTCTGGGCAAGAATATTGAAGGGGTTGACATTTCCTACTCCAGAGAATCTTCCCAACCCAGGGATCGAATCTGCATCTCCTCTGTCTCCTGCATTGGCAGGCAGATTCTTTACTACTGAGCTACCTGATGTGTATATGTCAATCCCAATCTCCCAATTTATCCCTCCCTCCCTTCTCTCCAGTAGATGGTTAGAATTTTTTGACAATAAATTATTTTTTAATTAAAGTATGTACATCATTTTAAACAAATTGCTCTAGCACACTTTATAGACCATAGTAAAGTTTAAATGGGCTTCCTTGGTGGCTCAGATGGTAAAGAATCTGCCTGCAATGTGGGAGACTTGGGTTTGATCCCTGGGTTGGGAAGATCCCCTGGAGGAGGGCATGGCAACTCACTCCAGTATTCTTGCCTGGAGAATTCCCGTGGACAGAGGAGCCTGAAGGGCTACAGTCCACAGGGTTGCAAAGAAAAAGACACGACTGAGTGACTAAGCACAGCACATAGTATAAACATAACTGTTATATATACTGATAAACCAAAAATTTTGTGTGACTCAGTTTGTTGGGATATTTTATTCCTTGCAGTGTCCTGGAACTACACCCACAAAATCTCTGAGGTATGCCACAGCTTGGTGGTAAACACATATATATGATAATTTAATATGCCTGTTTAAAATTGTGAGAGAGGTATATTTAGATTGCAATGAGAGTACCCAATTCCATCTGATGTATTCTTTGATGATTGTCAGCTTACAACCTGTTAAAAGAAATAACGTCATATATATGTTGGGCTCTTGATGGATGAGATCAGTGATGTAGAAAAGAAAGGAAAAAAGAAATTGTGTCAGTGCAGACCACATAGTTTGATGTTTGTGGAGAGCTGCACAGAATCCTGTATCTGTAGAGTGTGAAGTTTAATTCTGAAAGTGGTAGTGGGGGGTAACACAGTTAAAGAACAAGGCAGTAAAGAGGACATGAAGAACCATAGAGCCTGGACCTTACTTTTCAAGCTGTGGCAGCACCGGAAGTATGTTGAGCCAGTAAAGATGGTCAGTGTTTCATTTTCCATCCTGTAGTCAGAAGTTTGGAGAATGGATTTAAGGATAGCAGACTGGGAATCAATGAAGATTTTGCCTCATTCCAAGAAATAGGCAGTAGGCAAGTGGATTGCACTTGTTTTACTGAGAACAGAGAGGGGGAAGGATTGATAGATATTTGAAATCAATAGGATTTGCTGTTTAGTAAACTAGAGAGTGACAAGGCTAACTGTCAGATTTCTTCTTCTTTTTAAAAATTATCTTATAGTTGATTTAGAATGTTGTGTTAGTTTCAAGAGTACAGCCAAGTTTGGTTGTTCACACACACACACACACACACACACACACACACACACACACACACACACACACACACACAGCTCTAAGCCTGCAGTCATTTGAGCCAACTTCACAAGTCCATCCCTGGTAATCCTTCCCTCCTAAATAAATGCCTTTACTTATTACAGTTAGATCATGATCACACATGTGCTGTAATATTCTCTCATTTGATACAGATAGTTCTTCTCTAAATATTTTAAATTGTTATATTTTTAATTGTCCACTAGCCTTAATATGTATTGTATGTCTATGAAAATGCCAAGTTCTTAAATCCCTAGATTGAAATGATAGGATCTGATAAAGGAAACCTATTTCTGTCACCAACACTAAAATAAACCTAGGGTTGAATTTTCTGATTAGCCTTACATCCATGTCCTGAGTTGTGATTAGTGAATCAGGATGGTGATGATGATGATCATTAATGTTAACTTTTCAAACACAGAATATATTTTTAAGTTGTATAACATTTAATGACATTAACTGGGTTGAATGGTTGAAAGGTTTACCTAGTTAGATTCATATGTCCCAAACACATAGTAAATCAGCAAGAAAAGCAAGGTATTCGCTGAGGAGAAAAACTTCTGGAGGTTGGGAAATTTGGGTATGTAAAGTTGCATTGAACGTATCTTAACACTTATTTTCACGATTACCTTGCTTTCAAAGTAGTTGAAAGATTCTGATGTTTCATTCTCACACAGTAGCATTTTGACAGGGCATTATCAATTTGTTACCCGATGACAAGATTTTGGAAACTACTAAAGGAGAAATGAGGAACAAAGCCAAACAGATGAAGATGACCAGGTAACAGAGCTATACTCACCTGAATCAAATCAGGATGCACTGGAAATTTAACGAACACTGGTAAATTCAGTTTAAGTAATCTGATTCCAAAATATTAATTCTTGATCATATTTAATGGGAAAGTAAATTAGTATTATACATGAAGAATTCAACATGGTGTTACCAGCTGATTGTGCCCAGGCTGATTTCTACCTGCATATGTATTTTCTTTGGTTAGAGCATTGTTTTATTTAAGTGTGAATGTTTTTAAATAAAACGTTACCTACTTCAATGTGTTTCAAAATTTGAAAGCTACTCAGACTTCCCTGGCAGTCCAGTGTTTAAGATTCTGTGCTTCCAATACAGGGAACAGGGGAACAGACCCCATGTGTCATGTGGTGCTGCCAAAAATAAAAAATAAAAGAAAATAAAAATAAAAGAATTGACAGCTACTCACAATATAACAAACGTATTATATTGTTGCACAGATTTCTCCCATACACACACACATGTACAGACATGCACACACACAAATACAAAATGATACTTATCCTCATTTCATCTGTGGAATATATTCTGATAGTTTTAGTCTAGTCTAGTCTACCCTGTCCTACCCTACTCAGTTCTATTCTTTCATTTAAAAGAGCTGGCTCAGGCCCCCTGAATTCAAACTGAAGTCTGAAAAATATGACCTGCCCTCTTATCCTTGGCAAATGTCGACATTTTCATTAACTTTCTTGCCCCCCAAAATATCTGCAGTTTTGAATCCCTAAATAAAGGAAGAAAAATTTGCTCTAAAATCTGGAGAGAATAGTTTTCAAAACTGGACAGCTGACCAGAGTGAGAGTAATAATGTTGCAGGGAGGAGCAGAATCTTAGATTCAGGAAGAGAAGATCAATATTTTAAATATTACTATTTACAATTAAGCACCAAGATTGCCAGTGAAGCTTTTACTCTTGCTTTTCACCACAAGAGTAGAAAACCCCAACACAAAGTACATTAAACAGTAAGGGTATAAACTAAAAGCATACTGGATTAAGCAATAAAGATATTTATTGTCTCCTATGTCTAGTAGTCCAGAGGTTGGGTGACTTTCTACATGATGGTTTGATGATGTTAACAAGCAACCATCTTTTTTTCTCCATCTTAGCATTTTACTATTTTGCATATTTGAATAATCCCAAGGCTTTTTCTCCCTGCCAGATAACTGCCAGTGATAATGGCATGCTTTGTTGGTCAGAGAACAAAAGAAAAAATCTATCCTCTAGGCATGGAGTACACGCTTCAAGGATATATTGACTGGGTTGATTTAGATCATTTGCTCACCATTGGACTAATAACAACCTTCAGGAGACTGCCATCAGTTGATTGGCTTCAACTAATTCAGATATCCTCCTTGAAACTAGAATGAGTTCATCTTCCCCTAGTCACAGACTTCCCTCATAGCTCAGTTGGTAAAGAATCCGCCTGCAATGCAGGAGACTCCCAGTCCAATTCCTGGGTGGGGGAGATCCGCTGAAGAAGGGTATAGGCTACCCACTCCAGTATTATTGGGCTTCCCTTGTGGCTCAGCCAATAAAGAATCCTCCCACAATGTGGGAGACCTGAGTTTGATCCCTGGGTTGGGAAGATCCTCTGGAGAAGGGAAAAGCTACCCATTCCAGTATTCTGGCCTGGAGAATTCCATGGACTATATAGTCCAGGGGGTTGCAAAGACTTTCACTTTTACACAGCTGAGGAGTAGACTTTGCATCAAATCCAGGATTCTGATAGAAGGAGAAACAGTGGAGGTGGGGGCTAGATAGTCAGTGCTGACAAAGCAGATCCATGGTTTTGTTTTTGTTTTTAGCACTTCTCACTTTGGGACCATTTTGTTTCATGGCTTCCACATTCTTCCTGTGCCTATAGCTGAAGAGTTCAACTCTCTTGGTGAAGTTCACCTTTGACCTAGGATCTGGGATCCATACCATCCCAAATCATGTACCAGAGGAGAGGCAAGTCAGCTCTGTTTTATACCAAGTTTGCTTAACATTATTGAATATCTTCATTTGTATAATTTTTCTAACTATTTACTACGCTTCAAGTCCTTCCCCTATTTTATTTTTCATTCCCTTGTATCTCAGTATGTATGATGAAAATAATATATAATTCCTTATCATATTTAGAACTTTAGCCTTGTCTTGTTTGAGTCAATCTGATTGCTTAGGGGTTTGAGTCTTCCCCTGATACCAAATTTTTTATTTACGTAAGACCATGTTTCCTGATGAAAGACATCTCCTTGCTTATTTGGACTTTTAAATATCTCCTGGCCCTTGTTTTCAGTTGCCATGGTTCTGGGTACATTGTTGATTTCTGCTGAATTTATTTAATAATAACTTCTTTTCTTTGAATCTTCATACACCTTGCCGCAATTTCTAAGAATTACTATCTGAGCCACTGAAATTCTTTTTATAATCTGTTTCAGATTTTCTCCAAAATTTACTGATGCTTTCTATATTTTTTAAATTGAAGTAGATTAACAATGTTGTGTTAATTCTACTGTATAGCAAAATGAATCAGTTACACACACACACACACAGACACACACACACACAGTGTTGTTGTTGTTGTTGTCCTGTAGCAGGCCAGGCTTCCCTGTCCTTCACCATCTTGCAGAGCTTGCTCAGCCTCATGTCCATGGGGTTGGTGATGCCATCCAGCCCATCCCATCCACTGTCATCCCCTTCTCCTCCTGCCTTCAATCTTTCCCAGCATCAGGGGTTTATCTAATGAGTCAGTTCTTTGTGTCAAGTGGCCAAATTATTGGAGCTTCAGCTTCAACATCAGTCCTTCCAATGAATATTTAGATCATTTTCTCACCATTGGACTAATAACTAAGTTGATTTCCTTTAGGAATGACTGGTTTTATCTCCTTGCTATCCAGGGGACTCTCAAAAGTGTTGTCCAACATCACAATTCAAAGGCATCAATTCTTTGGTGCTCAGCCATCTTTGTTGTCCAACTCTCACATCCATACATGATTAATGGAAAAAACCATAGCTTTGACTATATGGAATTTTGTCTGCAAAGTTATGTCTCTGCTTTTGAATACATTGTCTAGGTTTGTCATAGTTTTTCTTCCAAGGAGCAAGTATCTTTTAATTTCATGTCTTCAGTCACCATCTGCAGTAATTTTGGAGCCCAAGAAAATAAAGTCTGTCATTGTTTCCCTTGTTTTTCCCATCTATTTGCCATGAAGTGATGGGACTGGATGCTGTGATCTTAATTTTTTGAATGATGAGTTTTAAGCCAGTTTTATTCACTTTCCTCTTTCACTCTCCTCAAGACACTTTTTAGTTCTTCTTTGTTTCTGCCACTAGAGCGGTAACATCTGCATATCTGAAGTTGTTGATATTTCTCCCGGCAATCTTGATTCCAGCTTGTGTTTCATCCAGCCTGGCATTTGGCATGATGTACTCTGAATAGAAATTAAATAAGCAGGGTGACAATATACAACCTTGACATACTCCTTTCCCAATTTTGTACAAATTCCTTAATGGTATTTAAGAATCTTAAGACTGGGATTATAGTTCATTAATTTATTTTACCCCACTCACTGCCACAGAGTTTATCCTTGAGACTGAAAGACATTCAATCAATATATATTCAATGAATGCATGAAGCAGTAAGTCTATTGAACCGTTAGCTTCATTTTTCTTAGCAAACATCTTTTGGTACCTGTAAGTCTCTTTCCACTGTTCCTAACATCCTTCACTGACTCTGGACAACTCTACTGTTTAGAGTTCTGGATGGTGAAAAAATTGATGCATTGTACTGCTGGAGGAACCTGCGTGATATTTAAATGGTGCTGATGTATCCAACCCTGCTACTCTTTATTGAAGAATATCCGATCCCCAAGTTATGGCCCTGGCAGAAATGAACAAGTAGAACCCTGTTACTCACGGAATTACCACTTTCTAAAGTACATGAAAATATTAGTTCTGGGACTTCCCTTATGGTCCAGTGCTTAAGACGCTATGCTTCCAATGCAGGGGACTTTGGTCCAAGTCTCTGGTTGGGGAGCTACGATCCCACAGGCTGTGTGGCATAACCAAAAAATAAAATTAAATTGAAAAAAATAAATATGTTTTAGATTAAATCACAGAAGTATTTAACACATCTTCGTCGTATACCTAAAATACATAGAGTGTAAGTGAGGAAAAAGTTTACAAACTTATGACCATTTTTAGGAATAGTATGTGAACTAAAACTACAAATTCATCTTCATGGAAGGATTTAAGTCTCTATGTGGAAATTCAGGAAAGAGCTTGGAAAGATTTTGTTTACTTGTATAAATATTCAGAGTACACTTTAGCATTATACTTTTCATTCAATGGGAATGTAAGTGGAATCTCCTTTCCATAAATGTCTATTGCTTGTATTATTTTGATTTCTAACAGAA
This sequence comes from Okapia johnstoni, assembly GCA_024291935.2. Classification (NCBI taxonomy): domain Eukaryota; kingdom Metazoa; phylum Chordata; class Mammalia; order Artiodactyla; family Giraffidae; genus Okapia; species Okapia johnstoni. The sequence continues at coordinate 58,837,745 of CM044322.1, forward strand.
GGGTAATTCCATGACAGCAGACCTTTATGGGAGGCACAGCAAAGAAAAATAAATTACAAGATTGACAGAGAGATCTTCATTTGAATAGGCAGTAGCACAAGCTGGAAAATTGTTGAAACCAAACAGAGTATGTTTAGAATTCATGCTTTTCATGATCACATTTAACTGATACTACCACGACTGAAGAAAACATAAGTTAAAAAATGCATTTTAAGTCCTCCGCCCATTTTTTGATTTTTTTTTTTAATTGAGCTCCATGAGCTATCATTTTTCCAAAGAAGACATACAGATGGCCAAAAAGCACATGAAAAGATGCTCAAAATCACTAATTATTAGAGAAATGCAAATCAAAACTACAATGAGGGGTGTCATCCACACTGGTCCGAAAGGCCATCATCAAAAAGTCTACAAGTAAATGCTGGAGAAGATGTGGAGAAAAGGGAACCTTCCTACCCTGTTGCTGGGAATGTAAATTGGTACAGTGGCTATGGAGAACAGTGTGGAGATTCCTTACAAAACTAAAAATAGAACTACCACGTGACCCAGCAATCCCACTCCTGGGCACAAACTCAGCGAAAATCAAAACTGCAGAGGAAACATGCAGCGTAATGTTGATTGCAACACTATTTACAGTAGCAGGACGTGCAAGCCACCTGTATGTCCACCAACAGAGTAATGGACAAAGAAGTGGGACATATATACAATGGAATGTTATTTAGCCATAAAAGGAAAGAAACTGTGCCGTTTAAAAAGATGTGGATGGATCGATCTATAGGCTGTCACATAGAGTGAAATAAGTCAGAAAGAGAAAAAACACATATTGTGTAATATTACTTATATATGGAATGAGAGATATGGTACAGATGAACTTATTTGCAAAGCAGAAATAGAGACAGAGATGTAGAGAACAAACATGTGGATACCAAATGCAGGAAAAGGGGTGGATGAATTGGGAGACTGGGATTGCCATATATACACGACTATGTATTAAATAGATCACCAATGAGAACCTAGTGAATAGCACAGGGAGCTCTGCTCAGTGCTCTCTGGAGACCTAAATGGGAAGGAAATCCAAAAAGAGGGGATTTTTGTATATGTATAGCTGATTCACTTTGCTGTACAGTAGAAACTAACACAGTATTGTAAAGCAAATATACCCCAGTGAAAATTAATTAAAATACATTTTACCTCTTAAAACAGTACTAGTTTGGGAGACTTAAATGCGCCCTTCTCCATCTCAAAAGATCTGAATATCAGTAATATTTTCATTAAATCTTGGCAGATAATCAAATGCAACAAAATTTGTAACAACTAAATATTTTAAATAAGAGAATCTTAATTTCAAATGTTGTACCACTTCTAAGTATATTCATACCTATCAGTTCATAGTTCTGATTTATATTGGATTGACCAAAATGTTCATTTGCGTTTCCCATAAATCTTATGAACTTTTTGGCCAACCCAATATTATTAAAACACATTCACTCTGCCAGTGGTGACAATACTCACAAAGGCATGGACTTTATTTTTATAACCATGATCTTGCTTTGGAACCTTCCTATTTAAAACAAAAATTTTCTTCTATTCTCCTTCAACTACATTTCTCCACTAAGAATTAAGAAGTATTGCTAGCATTTGTTATCATCAGAAATGCCAAACATCTAATTTTAAGGCAGTTCCAACCTGAATTTCATGTTAGAATATCAAGTATTAAAGAAGTGATACGTTGTGACATTACCATTCAATGCATTCAAATTATATGTTTTGCTTTTTTGTAGGTTCCAGCTTCAGAGAGAAAACTTTCATAATCCATCCTAATGAATTATCCAAAAACCAACAGTCTACATTGTAGCAAAGTAACTTTTGGGGAATGAAAACCTCAACTCAAGCAAATTTTTAATAAAATAAGGTATGATAAAAAAAACTGCCTTCCTTGCTAAATATAAATATAAATGTTATAAATAATTTAAAATCAAATTAATTTATATATGTAACGAGAGATGGCATTTCATTTTACATTTACTTGTTCATGCAGTAAAGAACAGTGTGTATTGGAAATCAATATTGTTAGGAAAAAAGAAAAAATGCCCAGATTTTGTTAATTTTGCACCTTTAATCAAATCAAAAGGGGAAGTATAGAATTAGGAGAGACAGTACAAGCAGTTAAGGTGACCATGTTGACTCTAAGTACATTCAGAATTGTTTTCCAATACTAGCTGTGTCACTCTGAACTGTCAGAAAGTTGGAAACATCTTGTAAACAGGTTGAGAGGATAAAAAGAATTACTGGGTGTAAAATCCCTAGACATTTAAAGTATACATATAGTTATTATTATTTTATTATTATTACCTACACAGTTTACAGAACAGCATCTATATGATAGGCATACAGAATTAATCAGGCATACAGAATGAAAAAGCCACATTGAAAGGTTGTCAGTAACTTTGACTTTTGGCATTCAGCAAAAAGCTTTTCTGCAGAGGAGTTTCATGTGTTTTACTAAACTCTTGGAAAAGGAAAAAAGATATAAGCAAAGTAGAAATTAGTATATCCATTCATTATCCTGGTATAATATTTTATTAATTTTTCCTATAGATTTTTAAAATGTAGTGCTCACATGCAATCTGTCTTATAGAAGCTGAAAGTTAGTATTGTATTTCTTGTTCTCTACTTTGTTTCTCTTTGGGGGAGAAACCTCTTTAAGGGAAAAAATCACATATTAAATATTTTTGTTTTGTAATTGTCTTAAAGTATGTAGTAAAAAATATATATCAAAATATAATACAATTTAAAATTTTTAATCCTGATTTTTAGAATGTCTTCAATATAGTATATTCTATATCACTATGAAATGGAAATCATTTTTAGTTATGTGACAAAAAAATCTCGTAATCTCTAGCTTCTAAAATTATTTCTAAACCAGTTGGTTTTCTTTGAAAGGGAATACTGAAGTATCCTAGGATAAAAAAGAAACTAACCTTTTAAAAATATGTTTTAATCCTTGACTATTTGAGCCATTCTGGTAAAACAAGAGAAATTTTAAACTAGCCAAAAGAGAAACACAAAGCAACAAGAACAACTAAAACTTCTAATATCAGCTAAAGTAGAAGGTTCTAATTCATTGAAACTTATTTATTGTATGCTTGAGAGAGTCTTTGAGCTGCAGGAAGCTGGGTATTAATACATAGACAAGCACAAGATAGACAAGGCAGATGCTGCATTAACCAAAACTCTCTGGAATTGGTGAGCAGCTGTGAAGTTTGAGATGGCCATTCTGGCACATAATAAAAGCAAGGACCAAAAATGAAGCTACTCTATGTTAAAAAAAAAATGTGTATATATAAGAAAGTAAAGAGTTTAAGGAGAAAAAAAAACTAAATCGCACTGTAAGATTTGGCTAAAATCAAATTATAACCCCCTAACAATGGAGAAGTAGTCAATCATACTTTATGAGGATTAGGGTTTTCCCCAGGCAATAAACCCTAAATTCCCAGAGTCAATTGAAATGTAAATCACCTAGCCATCCTTTTAAAATCTAATATATCTTCATTAATCTAAAACTATAGCTAGCCAATGCAGGGTCCATCTCAATCATAATTCAGAATTGTGCTATTAATTCACAAATGACTTCTAAATTCTCATCTGTCAAGAAATTTAAGACCCTGACAGCTCTAACATTCTGTATAGTAGGCTGCATGCTGTACCTGAAAGAGAATCTGACAGAATCCGATTCTCTTGATATCATTATTTAATAGTAAAGTTTTGGTGGGGTAAACTTTTTCTAAATGTCTTGACCCTCAGTTCCCCCAGCTCTATTGGAATATTTCTAGTTGTTATGTCCTTTGTCTTCCTCCCTTCCTTCTTGAACCCATTCTTATCAATCTTTCATTTCTATCACTCCATTGAGACACCTCATGTCCAAGTCATGAATAAACTCTATCAATACTAAATCTGATGATCAGGGCGCCATACATATTTCACTCCATTGCTAGGAACATTTCATGGAGTAAAATTCATTTAACTTGACTTCCTAGAGTCCAACTCTCTTTCACTAAAACTCTTAATTTATTGGCTATTCTTTCTCAGTCTCTATTTCAAATTATCCTCTTCATTTAAAGTAAACAATACAAAAAAAACTTAAGGTGAATGTAAAAATATATGTTGTTTTATATTTCAAGAACATGCAAAGGATCTGAGTATTTTATTTTTTTGCAATTTAATTATTAAGTTCAATTCAGTTCAGTCGCTCAGTCATGCCCATGTCTTTGCGACCCCATGGACTGCAGTACACCAAGCCTCCCTGTCCATAACCAACTCTCGGAGCTTGCTGACATGCATGTCCGTCAAGTTGGTGACGCCTTCCAATAATCTCATCCTCTGTCGTCCCCTTCTCCTCCTGCCTTCAATCTTTCCCAGCCTCAGGGTCTTTTCCAATGAGTCAGTTCTTCGCATCAGGTGGCCAAAGTATTGGAGTTTCAGCTTCAGCATCAGTCCTTCCAATGAACACCCAGGGCTGATCTCCTTTAGGATGGACTGGCTGGATCTCCTTGCAGTCCAAAGGACTCTCAAGAGTCTTCTCCAACCCCACAGTTCAAAAGCATCAGTTCTTCAGTGCTCAGCTTTCTTTATAGTCCAACTCTCACATCCATACATGACTACTGGAAAAACCATAGCCTTGACTAGACAGACCTTTGTTGGCAAAGTAATGTCTCTGCTTTTTAATATGCTGTCTAGGTTGGTCTTAGCTTTTCCTCCAAGGGGCAAGCGTCTTTTGATATCATGGCTGTGGTCACCATCTGCAGTGATTTTGGAGACCCAAAAAATAAAGTCTGTCGCTGTTTCCATTGTTTCCCAATCTATTTTCCATGAAGTGATGGGACTGGAGCCACAGTCTTAGTTTTGTGAATGTTGAGCTTTAAGCCAACTTTTTCACTCTCCTATTTCACTTTCATCAAGAGGCTGTTTAGTTCCTCTTCATTTTCTGCCATAAGGGTGATGTCATCTGTGTATCTGAGGTTATTGATATTTCTCCTGACATTCTTGACTCCAGACAGTGCTTCATCCAGCCTGGCATTTCACATGATGTACTCTGCATATAAGTTAAATAAGCAGGGTGACAATATACAGCCTTGTACTCCTTTTCCAATTTGGAGCCAATCTGTTGTTCCATGTCCAGTTCTAACTGTTGCTTCTTGACCTGCATACAGATTTCTCAAGAGGCAAGTCAGGTGGTCTGGTATTCCCATCTCTTGAAGTATTTTCCACAGTTTAATGTGATCCACACAGTCAAAGGCTTTGCCATAGTCAATAAAGCAGAAGAAGATGTTTCTCTGGAACTCTCTTGCTTTTTCGATGATCCAGTGGATGTTGGCAATTTGATCTCTGGTTCCTCTGGCTTTTCAAATCTAGCTTGAACATCTGGGCATTCATGGTTCACATACAGCTGAAGCCTGGCTTGGGGAATTTTGAGCATTACTTTGCTACTGTCTGAGATAAGTGCAATTGTGCAATAGTCTGAACATTCTTTGGCATTGCCTTACTTTGAGATTGGAATGAAAACTGACTTTTCCAGTCTTGTGGCCACTGTGGAGTTTTCCAAATTTGCTGGCAGGTTGAGTGCAGCACTTTCACTGCATCATCTTTTAAGATTTTAAATAGTTCACTTGGACTTCCGTCAACTCCACTGTCTTTGTTAATAGTAATTCTTCTGAAGCTCCACTTGACTTCACACTTCAGGATAAGTGGATTCAAGGTGAATGACCACGCCATTGTGATTATCTGGGTCATTAAGTTCTTTTTTGTATAGTTTTACTGTATATTCTTGCCACCTCTTTTTTCAAATTAATTTATTTATTTTAATTGGAGGATGATTACTTTACAATATTGTGATGATTTTTGCCATATATCAACATGAATCGGCCACAGTTATGCATGTGTCCTCCCCCACTTTTTGTAGTTTGTACAGAACTTTTTTGTATAGTTCTTCTGTGTACTTTTGCCACCTCTTCTTCATATCTTCTGCTTCTCTTAGGTTCTTACTGTTTCTGTCCTTTATCATCCTTCATCCTTGCATGAATAGTTCCCTTGATATCCTCCAATTTTCTTGAAGAGATCTCTAGTCTTTCCCATTCTATTATTTTCCCCTATTTCATTGCATTGTTCATTTAACAAGACTTTCTTATCTCTCCCTGGTATTCTCTTGCCAGTATATATTTTGGCAGAAAAGGTGAGTATCCGGGGTAAGAGATAAAAGACAGTTTATTACTCACAGCAACAGCAGTAGCCAGAGTAACACTGTTGTGTCAGATAACCCAGCCCCTAATCCCCCTAGACTGAAGTGATGGGATCTCATTGCTGCCTATGTGCACAGGAGACAGTATTGCAGGGAGGAATCCTGATTCTTAATTAATCTTTGAGTGCTTAGTCATGTCCTACTCTTGGCAACCCCATGGACTGTAGCCCACCAGGTTCCTCTCTCCATGGGATTATCCTGCCAAAATATTGGGGTGAGTTGCCATTTTTTCCTCCAGGAGATCTTCCTGACCCAGGGATCGAACTTGCATCCCCTGCAGCTCCTGCATTGGGTGGTGGATTCTTTACCTCTGATCCATTGATACTAGGAAGGCCCAATCTTATAAAGGAGGCTGTTGGCAAATATGCTCACTGTTTTGTCCAAAGAAAGACATTATCTTTATTATTCTGTAATATTTTGAATAAGCACATATGCAAGGTTTGAGGGAGATATTCTTATCATCCTGAAATGGAAGAAAATCTACTAGGGGCAGAAGAGAGAAAGAAACTTTGGGATGGGAGACATCTCTATCTCCTTTGATAGCTTACTTATACAAACATGCTTGAAAATGCCAGTTTGAGCAAATTGGTCATCAATGCTTCTATATGCATTTGTCTACATATGCAGCTGTCTCCCAACACATAAACTTAATACCTTGTTAAATGATGAAACTGTTATCTGCTTACTCTGATTTGACTTTGCCATTAAAATTAATCACTTTTGATGAGTCTCTGATTGCATGTTGGACAATTCCATACTAATATGCACATTTTCTTCGCAGTTTTTCTTCTAAAGTAGTTACAAAGAATGAAGCCTCTAGTGAATATTCAAAACTGGAAAACACCAGTGGACATTATTAGGTAGATTTTGAATAATGTAACATTTGGATCGCCTAGCAAGTTTAATAACGTTATGCAAAATTACTTGCTGAAATTGTGGATTTACAGACATATTCTTCTTACCAAATATATTAATTCTTGGAACACCACTCGTAGGGATTTCAAAAAGTACACTGTGCACTTAAACTTATTAAAAATTGTTACTTGCAACAATGAATCATGGTTAGCATCAGCTAGAACCACAAACTCACACATAAAACATGGTAACTGACATAAATCTATGAAAAGCACTCACCATGCTTACAGCACTTGCCCTGGTGACTCCTTCTCACGTGCTTTTGACCCAGTTTATGCAAATGGTGGCTTTAAACCTCATACCCATGTGTTAGTGTCTTATGTCTCATCTCTCAATTTGATACTAGTGGATTTATTCATTTTATCTTTATGTTGATTGGAAAAATTTAATACTTACAGAATTATAAATTTTTTCAGATTTTTCCAGTTCCTTAACTGTTTTGTCTTAATTTTTGTATTTGGAAAAAACCCATAAACTTCCTAAAGATTACTAAGAAAGAAACCCTGTACAGAAATGCTACCTGACACCAAGGCTGAAAAGTTTTCTCTTACATTTTTGTCTAGAACTTGCATGGTATTGAGGCTTATAATTTATTTTTTTTATGCAAAACATTTACTATTGTACAGTTTTGGTGGTCAAAGTCCAAAATGGGTCTCATTGAGCTAAAATCTAACTATTATTAGGATTTCATTCCTTTGTGCTGTCTCTAGAGGAGAATCCATTTTCTTACCTTTTCTGGCTTCTGGAGGCTGCCCACCTTCCTCAGTTCATGGCTTCCTTCCATGTTCAAAGGTATCAATAGCAAGTGGAGTCTTTCTCATGTTGCATCCTTCTGATGTTAACTCTTCTGCTTCCATCTGCCAATGTAGGGAGGCTGGTGATTGCACTGGACTGACCCAGATACTCCAAGATAATCTCCTTATTTTAAGGTCAGCAGACAATTAAGTTGATTTTAAGTTAATAATTGGGCATTCCTGGTGGCTCAGACAGTAAAGAATCTGCCTGCAACAAAGGAGACCTGGGTTTTAACCCTGAATCAGGAAGATCTCCTGGAGAAGAGAATGGCTATCCACTCCAGTATTCTTGCCTGGAGAATTTCATGGACAGAGGAGCCTGGTGGGCTACAGTCCATGGGGTCTCAAAGAGTGGGACACAACTGAGTGACTAATGCTTTTACTTTCAAGTTAATAATTGAGTTTAATTTTGTATGTAGCATGAGACAAGGGTTGATGTTCATTTCTTTCCATACAAACATCCAGTATTTCAGTACCATCTATATATATATATATATATATAAAGCAAAAGCTATGTAAATCTTGGACTTCCTAGGTTGCTAGAATCCGCCTGCCAGTGCAGAAGACGCAGGGGACGAAGTTTTGATCCCTGGCTCGGGAAGATCCCCTGGAGGAAGAAACCAACCATTCCAAACCAAGAAAGCAACCCATTCCGGTATTCTTGCCTGGAAAATCCCATGGAAAGAGGAGCCTGGCAGACTACAGTCCATGGGATTAGAGACTTGGAGACAGCTTGCAACTAAACAAGAAAAGCACAAATCTTAAAATCTTTTATTTTTCCATTACCATTATACCTTTGTTGAAAATCAGTTGTCAGTATACATGTAGATTGATTTTTGGATTTTTTTTAAAGTTTACTAATTTATATGTTTATTGTTTCAGTAATTGCATACTCTCTTGATGACCATAGCTTTAAAGGAACTTTTGAAATCAGTTTAAGTCTTCAAATTCTTGCTTTTGTTTTACAACTGTTTTGGTATTCTGAATTGAATTTTTATATAAATTTTAGAATCAATTTGGGCTTCCCAGGTGGCACTAGTGGTAAAGAACCTACCTGCCAATGCAGGAGACATAGAGAGGCGAGTTTGATTCTTGGGTTGGGAAGATCATCTGGAGGAGGACATGGCAACCCACTCCAGTATTCTTGCCTGGAGAATCCTATTGACAGAGGAGCCCAGTGGGCTACAGTCCATAGGGTCACAAAGAGTCAAACAGACTGAAATAACTTAGTACACATGACCCGGAGGGATGGGATGGGGACGGAGGTAGAAGGGGGGTTCTGGAAGGGGAAAACATGTACACCCATGGTGGATCCATGTCAATGTATGGCAAAACAAACAAACAAAAAATATATGAATAAAAAAACAAAACAAAACAAAACAGAATCAGTTTGTTAATTTCACAAAAAAAGTTCAAGTTTTTAGTGGTATTGAATTTTATTGATAGATCAATTTGCACAGTGTTTATTCCTTAATTTATTGATTCTTGCCATTGCTGAATACGGCTTATCCTTTATTTTAGGTCTTCTTCAGTTTCTCTTAACAGAGTTTCTACTAGTTCTAACTGTTCAGTTAAAAGATTTACCACTATGATTGTTAAATATATTTCTAAGTATTTTATGCTCTTGAAGCCAATGTAAAACAGATGACTTAAGATTTTAGTTTATAATTATTTGATTCTTCTACATAAAAGCAATCAATTTTTATATATTAAACATCACATGATCTGCTAAATTCACATACAAGTTCTGTTAAGTTTTATTAAATATATAGGTTTCTTAAGATTTTCTGTCTAAGCGATTATGTCATCTGCAAACAGACAAGATTTTGCTTCCTACTTTTCAATTGTTATAGCTTTTCTTTCTTCTTTTCTCTTTTTAGCTTTATTACAATGGATTGATCCTCTAGTGGGGCTGCCCAGGTGGTGCTAGTGGTAAAGAACCTGACTGCCAATGCAGGAGACATAAGTGTGTGTTCAATCCTTGGGTCAGGAAGATCCCCTGGAGGAAAAAATGGCAACCCACTCCAGTATTCTTGCCTGAGGAATCCCATGGACAGAGGAGCCTCGCGGGCTACAGTCTATGGGGTCTTGAAGAGTTGGATGCTACTGAAGAACCTCTAGCTTGATATTGAATAAAATGGGTGATATCGGACATCCTTGCCTTGTTCAAAATCTCTGGGAAAGGAGAATATTTAATAGTCATCATTGTATATTTTATAAATGTTCCTTATCAGACTGTAGAATTTCCTTTCTTTTCCTTGTTTGTTTAGAATTTTAATAATGAATAGATGTGAAATTTTTTGAAAAAGCTTACTGCATTCTCTGACTTTTGGCTTTCATGTTTTCTGATAAAATCTCCAGATTTTATCTACAATGAATCTATAGATTCACTCCATTATTTTTCATATATTTATCTCTGCCAAATTCTCTGTTTTATTTCCTTCTGGGTATCCAAATACTCACAGGTCAGACCTTTCAGATATTGTTTGATAGGTTTCTGAGGCTTTGTTCAATTTTTAAATATTTTTGCTCTATTTCCAGTTGCATTATTTCTGTTGCTTTATCCTCAAAGTCACTAGCTTTATTCCTCTGTCATTTGCATTTGCTTTGTGTTCAGACTATCAAATTAATTTTTCTTTAAGTTTTGTTTTCAATTTCAAAACTTTCAGTTCCAACATTTTTATATATTTATTTTCATGTCTAGATGCATGTTTTTCTAATAAGAATTTTCGTACTTTTATTTATTAGTGGTACATTTGCTTTTATGTCACTGAGCATAGTTATAAAATCTTCTTTAAAATCCTTATTTGATAGTTTCAACATTTGGATAATTTCTAGGTTGATATGTGTTTGTCTTTTTCCTTGAGGATGGAGTAACTTCTCCTGAATCATGACAATCTGTGTTTTTTTTTTTTGGTATCCTAGACATTGTGAATGCATGTAGTAGAGACTGTGTATATAAATATAAATAAATATATATATTTTATAAATTAAAGTTTTTATTTTTTATAAAAATAAATATATAAATATTATTTATATTCCTCTAAGGCTATCATTTTAGCAGTTGATTAACTGGTTACATTTTAACAATAACTCTGTAAGGCCTATGATGGGCAATAACTCACACTTCAATTTCATTTTTAGTTTTTTCCAGAAATTGAACAGTTTGATGTCTTGCCATGGATGCAGTGGGCATGTGTGTGTGTATGTGATCAACCGTGTTTGACTCTTTGCAACCCCATGGACTGTAGACCTCCAGGCTACTCTGTCCGTGGAATCTTCCAGGTAAGAATACTGGTGTGGGTTGTCATTTCCTACTCCAGGTGATCTTCCTGACCCAAGAATTGAACCCTAATCTCTTGCATCTCCTGCATTGGCAGGCAGATTCTTTACTACTGTGCCACCTGGGAAGCCTAGGTGGTGGGCATAAATGACATCAACTTATGTGTAGAAAACTCTAAAAATATTAAAATTAAGTTTTAAGGAATGTTTCATAATCCAAAATCAACACAAAAAGATTAGTCATGCTTCTAGCAATCAGACTAGAAAAAGCAATAAAAAGCATCCAAATTGGAAGGGAAGGAATAAACTGTCACTATTTGCAGATGACATAGCATTATTCATGGCTCAGACATTAAAGAATCTGCCTGCAATGCAGGAGACCTGGGCTTGATCTTGGAGTGGGGAAGATCCCCTAGAGAAAGGAATGGCTACCCACTCCAGTATTCTTGGGGCTAGAGTCCATGAGGATGCAGAGAGTTGGACATGACTGGGCAACACTTTCACTCTTTTAAGAAACCCTATAATTGCCACAGAAAGATATTTGCACTAATAAATAAATTCAATAAAGTTGCAACATACAAGATTAATACACAAAAAATCTGTTCCTTTCCTATATCTTAATAATGAATTCTCAGAAAGAGAAATTAAGGAAATAATCCCATTTACAATCAATCAAATAGGATAAAATACTTAGGAATAAATTTATCCAAGAAGGTAAAAGACCTATTCCTGAAAACTATAAAATGTTAATGAAGTAATTTGAAAATGATACAAAGAAATGGAAAGATAATCTATGTTCTTGAATTGGAAGAACTGATATTGTTAATATGGCCATACTACCCAAAGTAACCTGCAAATTCAATACAATCCCTATCAGAATGTGCTTTGCTTATTCGCTCAGTCAAGTCTGACACTGCAACTGCATGGACTGTAGCCTGCCAGGCTCCTCTGTCCATGGGATTCTCCAGGCAAGAATACTGGAGTGGGTTGCCATGTCCTCCTCCAGGGGATATTTCCAACCCAGGGATTGAACCCAGTTCTCCTGCATTGCTTGTGGATTCTTTATTATCTGAGCCACGAAGAAAGCCCAAGAATATTAGAGTGAGTAACTTATCCCTTCTCTGGGGGATCTACGTGACCCAGGAATACCCATGAAATTTTACAGTACTAGAACATATACTAACATTCATATGAAACCACAGAAGACTTCAAATTGCCAAAGCAGTCTTGAGAAAAAAGAACAAAACTGGAGGTCTCATGCTCCCTGACTTCAGACCGCACTACAAGGCTATAGTCATCAACATAGCAGATTGATCATGTCACTTTCTTGTTCAAAACACTCTAGTTAATACCCATTTCACTCAATGTAAAAGTCAAAGTCCTGTGTTAATGTACAGCAGAAACCAACACAGTATTGTAAAGTAATTATCCTCCAATTGAAATAAATTTTAAAAAGGTCAAAGTCAAAAACTCTATATGATTTGTACTCAATCCTAAATACCTATTTCTCTGACCTCATCACCCACAATTTCATCCTTGTTTTCCTACTTCACCCACTGGCTCCCTACTATAACTGACACACATAAAGAACTTTGCTGACTGCTGGCTTTGTCCTTGTTCTTCTTCCCATCCTGGTCTCTTTCAGAGAATCCCACAACATGCTCTCTCACTTCTTTCAGGACTCTGCTCCAATATCCCCTTAGCAATGCCGTCTCCCTGATTCCCTTGTATAAATAGCAAACCCCTATTTGCAAACTCTTGTTTCATCACTTACTTCTACTTAAAATGCTACGTATTATACTGTTTATTACTTGTCTCTTCCTAAGGAGAATAGCTGAGAAAAGAAAAGAAGTGAAAGGAAAAGGAGAAAAGGGAAGATATTCCCATCTGAATGCAGAGTTCCAAAGAATAGCAAGGAGAGATAAGAAAGCCTTCCTCAGTGATCAATGCAAAGAAATAGAGGAAAACAATAGAAGGTGAAAGACTAGAGATCTCTTCAAGAAAATTAGAGATACCAAGGGAACATTTCATGGAAAGATGGGTACAATAAAGGAAAGAAATGGTGTGGATCTAACAAGAAGATATTAAGAAGAGGGGGCAAGTATACACAGAGGAACTATACAAAAAAGACCTTCATGTTCCAGATAACCACAATGGTGTGATCACTCACCTAGAGCCAGACATCCTGGAATGGGAAGTCAAGTGGGCCTTAGGAAGTGTCACTATGAACAAAGCTAGTGGAGGTGATGGAATTCCAGTTGAGCTATTTCAAATTCTAAAAGATGATGCTGTGAAAGTGCTGTACTCAATATGCCAGCAAATTTGGAAAACTCAGCAGTGACCACAGGATTGGAAAAGGTCAGTTTTCATTCCAATCCCAAAGAAAGGCAGTGACAAAGAATGCTCAAACTACCACACGATTGCAATCATTTCACATGCTAGCAAAGTAATGCTCAAAATTCCCCAAGCCAGGCTTCAGCCGTACATGAACCATGAACATCCAGATGTTCAAACTGTATTCAGAAAAGCCAGAGGAACCAGAGATCAAATTGCCAAGATCCATTGGACCATCAAAACAGCAAGAGAGTTCCAGAAAAACATCTATTTCTGCTTTATTGACTATGCCAAAGGCTTTGACTGTGTGGATCACATTAAACTGTGGAAAATTCTGAAAGAGATGGGAATACCGGATCACCTGACCTGCCTCCTCAGAAATCTGTATGCAGGTCAAGAAGCAATAGTTAGAACTGGACATGGAACAACAGACTGGTTCCAAATTGGAAAAGGAGTACGTCAAGTCTGTATATTGACACCCCACTTATTTACCTTATATGCAGAGTACATCATGTGAAATGCCAGGCTGTATGAAGCACAAGCTGGAATCAAGATTTCAGGGAGAAATATCAATAACCACAGATATGTAGATGACACCACCCTTATGGCAGAAAATGAAGAGGAACTGAAGAGCCTCTTGATGAAAGTGAAATAGGAGAGTGAAAATGTTGGCTTAAAACTCAATATTCAGAAAACTAAGATCATGGCATCCAGTCCCATCACTTCATGGCAAATAGATGGGGAAACAATGGAAACAGTGACAGACTTTATTTTTGGGGGCTCCAAAATCACTGCAGATGGTGACCACAGCCATGATATCAAAAGACACTTGCTCCTTGGAGGAAAAGCTATGACAAACCTAGACAGCATATTAAAAAGCAGAGACATTACTTTGTTAACAAAGGTCCATCTAGTCAAAGCTTTGGTTTTTCCAGTAGTCATGCATGGATGTGAAAGTTGGACTATAAAGAAAGCTGAGCACTGAAGAATTGATGCTTTTGAACTGTGGTGTTGGAGAAGACTCTTGGGAATCCCTTGAACTGCATGGAGATCAAACCAATGAATCCTAAAGGAAATGTGTGTGCATGCGTGCCAGTTGCTAAGTCGTGTCCAACTCTGAGTCCCCATGGACTATAGCCCAACAGGCTCCTCTGTCCAAGAGATTCTCCAGGCAAGAGTCCTGGAGTGGATTGCCTTGCCCTCCTCCAGACGATCTCCCCAACCCAGAGATCAAACCTCCATCTTCTGCATTAGCAAATAGGTTCTTTACCACTTGCACCACCCAGGAATCCCTGTTAAATGAACAAAAGGGACTCGTTTATCTTGAGCCCTGTTTCTAATGTTTTACTGAAATATTGTTACTCTTCAATAAAACAACAAAAACATTTTCAATGGCAATATAAGTTTGTTACTGGAGATCTTTCTACTTTAGATAGAAGTGTCTGAGGTACTTAGAATTTCACAGTAATTATTTCTTCAAGGATTTTAAGTTTTATTTTTAAAAATCACATCAGTCATCTCCTTTATCTACTGACCTGATTTTTTTTAAATAAGGAAAGAACAGAAAAATCAAGAAACATGAGGAAAATACTTAGACTTCCTTGAATGTTTTATTGCTGAAATTTTATATCCAGGAAAAATATTTCAGATGTTTATGGAGGATCATCAATCCTTTTCCACCAAAAAAAAATTTTTAATATTTCCAGATATTATCCATATAGAGTATTCCAACACTAAAGTGGCTAAGTAGTATGGAGTAGAACAAAGATTAAAAAACACATTTCCTGTTTTAGAATAAATTAAATATGAAAAGAATTTTTAAAAGCAACAAAATTCAGTATCAACACATCTGAGTTAATTTTGTATGAGTTCTGTCCATCTGTTAAGAGGAAGCAGAGTACAGGAACAGTTGCTTCTGGGTGCTTTATTTCCCCAGGCATGTCCCAGAGTGCTTGGAAGGGTGCCCAGTTTGTACTAGGAGCTCCATGAATATTTGCAGAATATAAAAATGACTGTATAAAGGGTAATAGAGACACATGAAAATTCCTTTCTACCCCTTTCCTCTCTCTTCCCCCCTCCTCTTTTGACTGCACTACACATAAATAAGTTTTATATATGTTTTATGAAACGTATTGAAAGTTGCATTATGAAAGTAGTAGTGTTGGTTACTCCTTAATCTTTACTAACAAGAGTGTCCCCCTAGTTTGGAAACAATATTTAATATCTTATTGTCAACCTGGTAAAGGTGAATGCCACAGTGAAATGAGAGAAATAATTATCTTTTTAATTCCCTAAGCACATATACTGAGATATCTTTTATACAATTATCCTTTCCAGGGATTATAAAATGATGAGTTTAAGATGGTTTTCCAAATGTTACTATTAACACTGATTAAGGAAGATACATTACATTATATATGATATAATGTAATGTAATCTATATGTATATATCCATGTCAAGGAAATATGTTACTCATTGGAAAAGATCCTGATGCTGGGAAAGATTTAAGGCTGGAGGAGAAGGGGCAACAGAGGATGAGATGCTTGGATGGCATCATTGACTCAATACACATGAGTTTGAACAAACTCCAGGAGACAGTAAAGGACAGGGAAGCCTGGTGTGCTGCAGTTCATGGGGTTGCAAAGACTTGAACATGACTGAGTGACTAAACAACAAGTAACTATATATACAGTATATATGTATTTGTGTATGAATGTGTATATATCTATCTATATTTACATCTGTACCTACCTATTTAATCATATTTTTCAAAGTGGGCACTGATTGTTGTTGATATAGTAGTCCCTTTTGATCACAGCTTGCCTGTTTTGCTTTCAATTACTACAAACTTAGAACTTTCCACTTTCCTCCAACTAAAGCAACTATTTTCTTTCTGAAACAGAATAAGTCATTTTTAAAACCAGCATTTTTAAGATTGTTTTCATTTGTTGTTGTTACATACACATTTCTTCTTGGAAAAAGGAAAATGTGTCATGACTAAACTACCTTAATTGAAGAGAAGGAGCGAGAAGGAAGAGCAAGAGAGAGAGAAAGAAGATTTAAGATGTTCTAATCTTTGGTCCACATAACCATAATGAACAATGAAAACTGTTCATTTTCTCTGAGTTTCTGTATTACACATCAAGTACAACACCTGGATCCTATCTCAAGAGACAGTTTGTCACTGTGTATAATTGCCTTGCAGCATAGCAGACTCAAACAATTCATTAGGTTGATTTTCGGAAAGAAACAAAAATAGTCGAAGATTTCCTTCCATTTCCACCTTTTTAAGGAAATCAATGGGTGCTCTTCAGTGAAGCTGGAGATGAATTGACTCTCACTGGACACAAGTGAGGATGTGCATACCTGTCCTTGTTTGATGGCCTTCTGACTGCTCATTCCCCCAGAGCTGGAGAATTACTCATTGAGGGATCACAACGTGGACAGTAAGAAATCATCAACATCAAGTTTTAAAAATACTTTTAATGTACAGAGTTTATACGACACTCCAAGTTTGCATAGCCTCCATGGATTTCAAGTAGCATTGTTCTAATTATAATCTAATTATAAAAACAGACTTGTAACACAGATAAAAGTCTAAAATATAAAAATGAAAAAGTGAAAAAGTAAAAAAGTAAACACCCTCTGTAATTTCACATTCACTATTAATGAGAGCAGCAGCGGACAAGAGTGCCCACACAGTGGACCCAGTTTCTGATCTAGGCAGGGAGGGTCGAGACCCAGTGAAGGCAGGGGGAGTTTGTGGAGGCTGGGTTGACAGGCACTGGAAAGGGACGTTTTGGTAAATGGGTTCTAGGACTCCCGATCTCTGCCCTCCACATGTCCTACGGTACACCTCTGAGTATTTCTCTCCAGGGCCAGGACCTCAATCCTTATTTCCACCGTCAGTGCTGCTACAGAGCACTACTGAATCAGAAGGGTTAAGTATGGGCTGAGTGAGGGAAGTTGGTCCTCCCAGAAGCACAAACACAAAGAGTTGACCCTACTGTTAGCTTAAAATTGTTCCTAGCAATTTTTTATTAGGGTAATGTGTCACATAATTTTTCATGATTATTAACCATTTTATTTTGTAATGTAGTAGTATAATAATAATATAATAATGTAAATTTACATGAAATGATTAAGTGTATTTATTCAAAGATTTTTTTTCCATTTTTGATTTTCAACTTGTTTTCGATTTTAGAAATAAAAGAATACTAAAATCAATATTTTGAACACAAACATTTGTCTGAATGCTAGTAAATCAGGATAGATTACTACCAGTTAATAGGTTAATACTGTAGAAATTTCTTGATATATATTGTCAGATATTTTTCTTATACCCTGCAGATATTAACAACCTGATCTATTTTACTCTAAAAAATATTAACAACATTTGACAATAGTTTCTGAGTGTTAAATGAAAATAAATTCTTATCATTGCACCAATTTGACTACCTTTCCTGATTAGTGAGGATAAACAGTTTTCCTCTTTATAACATTTATTTTTACTATTTAGGTACACTGTTTAGGTAAAGTTGCTGTTTTTAAAAGGAAGTTTCTGTGTTTCATTGTTGATTGAAAAGATCTTTGCATATTAGGAGTATTAATCATTTCTTTCATCATTGTAAATAATTTTTATAAACTAGGTTTCTAGGTCTTTTATTCAACTTCTAGTAATTAAAAAATTTATTGCAGTATAGTTGATTTACAATGTTGTATTAGTTCTAAGTGTAGAGCTACGTGACTCACTTGTACATATACATGTTTTCATTCTTTTTCAGAATTTTTACCCACACAGGTTATTGCAAAATATTGAGTAGAGTTCCCTATGGTATACAGTAGGTCCTTGCCTATTATCTATTCCATATATAGTAGTGTGTGTATATTAATCCCGAGATCCTAATTCATTACCCACCTCAACATTTCCCCTTTGGTAATGATAAGTTTGTTTTTGAAATCTCTTGAGTCTGTTTCTGTTTGTTAAATAAGTTCATTTGTATCTTTTTTTTTTCAGATTCCATATAGGATATGTGTCTTTCTCAGTATAACTTATTTTACTCAGTATGACAGTCTCTAGGTCCATCCATGTTGCTGCAAATGGCATTATTTTGTTCTTTTTATAACCGAGTGCATGTTGTATACATTGTATATATGTACCACATCTTTATCCATTCCTCTCTCAATGGACATTATGTTGCTTCATGTCTTGGCTATTGTAGATAGTGTTGCAATGAACACCATCTTTTTGAAGTAAGGTTTTCTCCAGATATGTACCCAGGAGTGGGATTCCTGGGTTATATGGTAGTTCTATTTTTCATTTTATAAGGAAAATTCATACTGTTCTCCATAGTGGTTGTACCAATTTATAGTCTTACCAGTAGTGTAGGAGTAGGAGGATTCCCTTTTCTTCACACCCTCTCAAGCATTTGTTGTTTGTAGACTCAGTTCAGTTCAGTTGCTCAGTCGTGTCCGACCCTTTGCGACCCCATGAATCACAGTACACCAGGCCTCCCTGTCCATCACCAACTCCCGGAGTTTAGCCAAACTCATGTCCAAAAAGTCAATGATGTCATCCAGCCATCTCATCCTCTGTCGTCCCCTTCTCCTCCTGCCCCCAATCCTTCCCAGCATCAGGGTCTTTTCCAATGAGTCAACTCTTTGCATGAGGTGGCCAAAGTATTGGAGTTTAATAATTCTTCCTGGGCAGAAATTTTGTCTTTTATATCTACATTTCTATTGACTTTTTTGTAATTTCTTCCTATTATTTAATGCTTAAAATGCCATCCAATTTAGGTTACAACATCCTTATTTTCTTCTAGTTCCATTTTGTGTATCTTAAACTCTTTAATTTGCCTCCAAGCGACTGTACTTTTTCTATCACAGGTAATTCATTTTCTTGCTTTGTGTACTAACTGTAGTAGTAATAGTAATAGAACAGTAATAATAGCAGTGGTAGTTAATGTGTATTTACTATATGCAAAGCATAGTACTTAATGAAATACTTGTGTTACTTTGTTGAATCCAACAATATGCAGAGAAGTTTATTAGTACTGTTTTACAAGTGAAAAAATTGTGCTTAGACTAGTTAGAACCATATGCTACAAGGACTAAGAATGAAAAGTCAAATTCCAGTTGTTTGCATCCTCCTAATGGCACAGTTTTATGTGAGACATTTTGAAAACACACATGCACACATGCACATATCAGTGAATGAATACTTATTAGCATTAAATGAATATTTTTAGAGCACAGTCTTCTCAAATTAGTACCAGTCAAGCAACTGGCAAGTGGCATATATGCAGATGGATCACAGGAGCCTCTCACCAGATGTGCATGTCAGTCACTTAAGCAAGTCTGACACTTGTGAGACAGATGGTGAAAAGACTATTTTAAATATATATATTCTGGATTTTTTAAGCTGCCATAATACTGTCTATTTTGTCAGTGCCACAACTGGCATATCTTACTTGTCATTCACCTGACTTTAAAAAATATAGAGAGATACTATATACAATCCTACCTTAATTTTATGGTCACTCTTCAAGGTGGTTCAAAGTCTATCTACTTAAAAAGATAACTATCTGAGTAATTTATATCTTTTCTGACAACCTCACCATTAACCTAGGTAGGCTATACTATACTGAGGAATTGATGGATTTTATTCTGGTCTAAAAGAAGAGATGGAAGTGTTATGGTACATTAAAAGAGCATGAGTTTTGTGTCAGATTGTAGCTCTGAAACTACCTAACTGTGGAAATATAAGCAAATTACTTAAATTCTCTCCCCCTTTGCTTCCTTATAAATTCAAAATAAATACTAACATCTGCTTGTAGTATTGATGACTATGAAAATATTAATTATGTCACTAATAATGGTGAGAATAATAAAATAGTAAATACATTATATATATGATAATGTATTATTTTATAATATATAAAATTTATATATATATATATACCTATATATAAATTATGGCTGGCATATGCTGGTGGTTAGATTCTATGCTAAGTATTTCAAATATATATACTGTTGTTGTTGTTTAGTTGCTAAGTTGTGTCTGATTCTTTTGTGACCCCATGACTGTAGCGCACAAGGCTCCTCTCTCCATGGGATTTCCCAGGCAAGAACATTGGAGTGGGTTGCCATTTCCTTCTCCAGAGAATCTTCCAGACCCAGGGATTGAGCCTATCTGCTACTTGGCTGGCACATTCTTTACTACTAAGTCACCTGGGAAGCCCTTCAAATATACTGTCTCTCACAATATTTCCAACAATTCTTCATGGTGAGTACTCTTAATAGCCCCATTTTACAGATGAAGAAATTGCAGCTCATATGTTTTAAAATCAGATTCAATATTATATGGATGTTTAGCTGAGAAACCAGAATTCAAATCCTGGCCTGCAAAAGAGAAAGCTAAATTCTTCAACCTTCCATAGATCCTTTATTTGAGCCTTTTTATTCTTGTTCAGCAGCTGCCACCATTCCCTGTATCATTTGGCATTTTTTTCCCCTAAATCTATGATTCAGAATTTCTAACAAAAATCTATGCCATGAAAAAAAAGACAAGTAAAAAGTATTTTTTCATGGCATAGATTTTTGTTATATTTTTTCTTGAGAAACAAAAGGTTGGATTTTCTTTTTTTAAAGAGAGAACATACATAGTGTGATTTCAAGTGTTTTGGAACCATAGGTAGGTTTTCTTATAATATTATATTGGGTTGGCCAAAAATTTTTTGGGTTTTTCTGTGCCAACTTTTTTACCAACCCAATATAAAGTTTCCATATTTGTATCATGAACGAGTCCCATTTGGGATTCCAATGACTCCTAAAAGTCTTTGAAAAAATTAGCAACCTTTACTGAAAAATAATAACCATCTGATTACATACCAGCTGGAAGCACTATTGACAAAGGTTAAATTTCATAAAATGAAATTTACATTGAAAATTGTATGGTGGAGAAAATAGCTTTATAGAATGAATTAAAATATGATGTGCCACTATGTGTCAACAAATAAGTCATTTTTTTCAATACATTTAATTTATGTATTGGACCATAGGATTACTTTGGCAAAATCTGTAACACAACACTGTGTGCATAGAATTTTGTTCCTAAAAGATGCCAGTCCTCAGGAGTGTGAGTTCTTAAAATTTCTAGTTATAAATTAAACTATAAGAATATAGCAGACTTTTACAATAACATCTGCCTAGAAACAATTAAGTTTTCTTGGTTATGGACAATACAATACATGAAAATATGCTGAACCCCACATTTGAATGTGGACATTTTATGTTTGTGTATTTTTAGGGGTTTATCTAACAATACTAGTTCTTGTTTCTCATGTTTTCAAGTGTTGTGAACCCATAGTTTTAAACTTTACCCTGCTCTATCAACCACAGCCTAATTGCAGAACCATAAAATTTATGAACTGATCATTTCTTTCCTCATTAGAAGTTACTCCTTTTAAAGTTTTATGGTTCAATTTAAAGTTTTATGGTGTCAAGTTACCATATATGTTCTGATAGAACCTAAATTTGCACGATGGCCATTATCCTCCAAATTTTCTATAACTTTCATACATGGAAATACCTTTGTCAAATACCAAGGACTTATCTTTTCATTTAAAA
Organism: Okapia johnstoni; assembly: GCA_024291935.2. Classification (NCBI taxonomy): domain Eukaryota; kingdom Metazoa; phylum Chordata; class Mammalia; order Artiodactyla; family Giraffidae; genus Okapia; species Okapia johnstoni. The sequence continues at coordinate 58,859,991 of CM044322.1, forward strand.
AGGCAGATAAAAATTAGTGAGTCCTTGAAAATGTCCCCTGTGAGTGAACAAAAAATGTCATTATTTTATGAGGTATATTTGTTTACAAATTCATGATTCTAATTTACTCTATATTATTCTTAGTACAACTTTTTGAGGTTCTTGCCCATATCATTGGAGCTACTGATTTGGCAGTGTGAAATTATGAACTGCTGTGATTTGTTAAATTCATGTTGTGTCAGCACTTTGTATAATTGTGATTTCTTCTCGGTTCAAAACTTTAGCACCCATACCTCTACTTGATCTTGTTGGACACCAAACTTAATTTGTTTATGAATAACATTTTCTAATAATGAATATAATATACATTATATAATGATGTAATTTATGCTGATTATTCCTAATCTTTCATAAAAGATATTTTCTATCCATTCTCACTGCCTTTATTTGGGCAAATATCTAGTTTTTTCGTAACTAGCAATCTCTTCTCCAGCTATATTAGCTATCTAATGCTATGTAATAAATCACTTGTAAATATTAGCAAATTAGAACAATAAAATTGTATTATTTCACATGTATTATGTCATGGGTTGAGAACCAGGAAGCTGCAAAACTGGGTGCCTTTGGCATATGGTGTCTCCTGAGATTGTAGTAAAGCTGTCAACCAGGGATGTCGTCCTATCTGAAGGTTTAACTGGTGGAGGATTCCCTTTCAACATCACTCAGATGGTGCTTCTCTTGATCTCAGTATTTTCTTGGCTATTTTTGAGTGACTTTGGTTCCTCTCACATCAGTTCAGTTCAGTGCAGTTCAGTTGCTCAGTTGTGTCTGACTCTTTGCGACCCCATGGAATGCACCATGCCAGGCCTCCTTGTCCATCACCAACTCCCAGAGCTTACTCAAACTCATGTCCATTGAGTCGGTGATGCCATCCAACAATCTCATCCTCTGTTATCCCCTTTTCCTGCCTTCAATCTTTCCCAGCATCAGGGTCTTTTCCAATGAGTCAGTTCTTCGCATCAGGTGGCCAAAGTATTGGAGTTTCAGCTTCAGCATCAGTCCTTTCAATGAACACCCAGGACTGATCTCCTTTAGGATGGACTGGTTGGATCTCCTTGCAGACCAAGGGATTTTCAAGAGTCTTTTCCAACACCACAGTACAAAAGCATCAATTCTTCCATGCTCAGTTTTCTTTACAGTCCAACTTTCACATCCATACATGACTACTGGAAAAACCATAGCTTTGACTAGACGGACCTTTGTTGGCAAAGTAATGTCTCTCCTTTTTAATATGCTATCTAGATTGGTCATAACTTTTTTTCCAAGAAGCAAGTGTCTTTTAATTTTATGGATGCAGTCACCATCTGCAGTGATTTTGGAGCCCCCCAGAATAAAATCTGTCACTGTTTCCACTGTTTCCCCATCTATTTGCCATGAAGTGATGAGACCAGATGCCATGATCTTAGTTTTCTGGATATTGAGTTTTAAGCCAACTTTTTCACTCTCCTCTTTCACTTTCATCAAGAGGCTCTTTAGCTCTTCTTCACTTTCTGCCATAAGGGTGGTGTCATCTGCATATCTGAGGTTATTGATATTTCTCTCGGAAATCTTGATTCCAACTTGTCCTTCATACAGCCCAGTATTTCTCATGATGTACTCTGCATGTAAGTTAAATAAGCAGGGTGACAATACACAGCCTTGATGTACTCCTTTCCCTATTTGGAACCAGTTCATTGTTCCATGTCCAGTTCTAACTGTTGCTTCCTGATCTGCATACAGACTTCTCAAGAGGCAGGTAAGGTGGTCTGGTATTCTCATCTCTTGAAGAATTTTCCACAGTTTGTTGTGATCCACAGAGTCAAATGCTTTGGCAGAGTCAATAAAGCAGAGGTAGATGTTTTTTTCTGGAACTCTCTTGCTTTTTTGATGTTTCAATGGATGTTGGCAATTTGATCTCTTGTTCCTCTGCCTATTCTAAATCTAGATTGAGCATCTGGAATTTCACGGTTCATGTACTGTTGAAGCCTGACTTGGAGAATTTTGAGGGACCTCTCCAAAGTCTGCCTGTCATGACATGGCTGCTGGCTCCCCCAGAATAAGTGATTCAGTAAAAAGTGAGTGAACTCTGACTTGACGCTGCAATGTTTGCGTAAGTCAATCTCAGAAGTGATGTATAGTCACTTCAACTATATTCTATTCATTAAAAATGAGTCACTTAATTCAGACCTCACTCAAGAGGAGGAAATTTATTCTTCATCTCTTGAAGCAAGGCATATTACTGTGTTTATCAGCACTTCTTTGGGCTTATCAGGTAACTCATCTGTAAAGAATCCAGAGTGTGCCTGCAACTCAGGAGACTCCAGTTCGATTCCTGGGTCAGGAAGTTCCCCTGGAGAAGAGATCAGCTACCCACTCCACTATTCTTGGACTTCCCAGGTGGCTCAGACAGTAAAGAATCTGCCTGCAATGCAGGAGACCTGGGTTCAATCATTGGGTTGGGAAGATTCCCTGGAGGAGGGCATGGCAACCCACTCCAGTATCCTTTCCTGGAGAATACCCATGGACAGAGGAGCCTGGCAGGCTACAGTCCCTGGGGTCACAAAGAGTTGGACACAACTGAGCAACTAAGTACAGCACACAGCACAGCACCTCTTTAAAACCACCATACCTATTCTGTATGTTATAGTCACAGTGATCATCTATAAAGGCTACTAGGTTGACCATTCGGAAGTATCTTGTTTTCCTAGTATATCAAATCTTACCTGTATTTAGCCTGTACCTGGAAAATTACATATCATTCAAACTAGAGAAGGAAAATAACTTTAATTTTGTATTTCTTATGAAATTAGATGTTTGTGTATAAAAAAAAACCAGCCACCACATTATTCAAGTACAGTATCATAGCAGGAAATCTAGGAAAACACACACTCCTTCAGGGGGAGTTTTTATTCTGGCACTGTGTAGTAATGATAACATACTTAGTTTCTTATTATCTGCTGGTCATTATTCTGAACACTTTAGGTACTTTATTTCACTTAATTCTCAGATCAGCCCTAAGTAAGTGCTATCATATTCCTTATCTTATTTTAAAGGAAACCTAGGTTTAGAAGCGTTAAGTAAATTGCCCTGTCTTAGTTAATAAGGAGAGATACAAGGATTAAAATACTGTCTTATCTCTTAATCAAAAAGCTCTTCCTTCTTGAATAGTAACAAAGGATGTGTCCATGGCTTGATTCTCCATACATCAGGAGAGCTTTCTTTTGTCACGGCTAGATTTGTATTACTCTTGACTAACTTGCATAAATCACAAATATCCTCAATAAGTTGTCCTGTAGTGCACCCTCATAAGTCACTGAGTTAAACACTCTTTTAAAACAATGTTACAAAAGTTAATAAAGGTGTCCATTGGGTTTGAGTAATAAAAAGGAGGTGTAGAAATTACCAACTAACCCTAACAACAAGGAAAGAGAATGGGATAAGTAATAAGAAGTCTTGAGTTTGAGCAAGCTCCAGGAGTTAGTGATGGACAGGGAAGCCTGGTGTGCTGCAGTCCATGAGGTCACAGAGTCAGAAACGACTGAGCAACTGAACTGAATAGGAAGTTTAGAAACAAGAAAACTTTTTCACATAGTTGAGGACCATGTAACATTAATTGTGTTGACTCTATGGAATCTCTTTCTTAAGCTGGCATTGAGAATTTGACCATCTTTGTTTACAGATGTAAGGACGTAATGCAGGATATAAATGTCAAATGAATGTGAAGAACACACAGATGGGAGAATCTTATTTGAATCCTTCTTTATTTACATGAGTGTACATTTCACATCAGCTCTAAACTCTTTGATCTTGGAAATACTTGTTCATGTCTTATAAGCTGAACCTGAGATGTAGTAAACAACTTGTTCAAAGGTTTCTTAGCTAAGATGTAGCAGACTCAGAAATAAAATCCTTGTTTTTTTTTACTTCAAAGTTGATGTTATTTCACTGTATCAAACTTAACTTTATAAAATAACATTAAAAGATTGTTATGTTCTCTCAGAAGAAGGATGGACCGTGCTTGGACCCCAAATTTGATCTCATCGGCAAGACTAATGATGCCACACATGCACCAAAAGGATATGAAAAGATTTATTACTTATATGACTAGGATTTCATAGAAGAACAAGGCTAACCTCTAAAACTAGTCTGAACATGGCTTGACAGAGAAGTAAAAAAAGATTGGTTTGGAGTTTTAATGGTGTTTAGGGAGTGAGGATGCAGTGAGGGTTCCCACACGGGCATGGGCTTGAATGAATTTAAACTTCCGCAGTCACTAAAGAGGGAGAGTCCAAGATTTCTTATCTGCTTGCTAAGATGTTCAGCACAAGGGACAGACAGAGGCATGAAACTTCAAAGATGACAGCACTCAAACTTCAAAAATGGAATCAGACTCTATTATTAGTCACTCCTGATGTTTGCTTGATGATTAGTATGTACCATGTTTTATTTGAGTAGGAGCTTGTTAAGTAGGTCATTATTGTGCCTTTAAAGCATACGGCCAGAGGCTAGTAAGAGAGGTGAAAGTTCTGTTCAAGAGCCCAGCAATGTGGATTTTGAAAAGTGAAATGAGTCACTACTGATAATACATAGAAGGCCAAATATGGTAAAAAGTGTCTTGATGAGGGCTTACTTCATGCCTTATATGTAACTTTAGTGTATATTTTGAGGATGTCTAAGGCAAGAAATTCCTAGAATTCTTCACCTCAGAGTGGGCAACCTTGGACAAGTAATTGTCCTGATGTTGCTGGCCAGACCAGGCAGCTAGATTATTGACAAATGACCAAGAGTCAGTAAAAATGTGCAGTTGAAGCTGCCTGTTGGCCAGAAGGTCAGTACTAAGATGATTACCTAAGATTTGGTCAATTGTGCTAGCCTTTGTGCTTATCCTTTATCCAGGTCATCCTGGATGAGATATATAAAGCAACAGCTCTCCAGTGAGCATGGTGGTGATATCATCATTAGAGTGTCAGAATTCTTATCTCCACTCATCCAGTTTATCCCAAGGAACTATCCAGGTACACAAGGGGCTAAGGAGTGGTGGCTTCCTCTGACCATATGGGGACCTTTATAGGTTGGGCCAAAGCATTGCAGTTGTAGTTGTCTACTGTGAGTCACTATTCTTTCCAAGTTAAACTTCTAAACTTGTCTGTTAAATGGAGAATTAGTGAGTATAATCATCACTTTCCTTAATAGGTTTTGTATAATGGGTTTCAAATACTATGTTACTTTATTTTGAATTGTATTAACTATTTTTAATGGACACCAATGGGGTAAGTAGGTCCACGGAGTCTGATTTGTCTAATCAGTTTACAAGTTGCCAAATACTGAATTTGATTTCAATTTATTACTCATTTCATCACAGTGTCCACATCTACTATGCAGTATTTTAGGGCTTTGGATGTGATGGTCATGGGAATTTAGGCAAGACCACAGTTCCAGTGGTTATGGTGAGGCATAATTATTTGTCCTTTATTTTGTATTTAGGAACTCCTCAAGATTATAGGTAGTACCTTGTTTAAATTTAATGCAATCTCAGTATAACTGTAATTTGTGCCCCAATAGTGATTAAGGCCATGAAGTTTTTCCAGTGCATGTATTTCAGCAGGTTTAACATCTTAATTCAGAAACTATTTTATTTTTGTGCACAAGTCAATCATTGCCCTTTCATTTTTTTGTTGTAGAAATTATGTTAGTAAGTTTTGGATTTCTGATTCAATCCATTTGTGGATCTCTGTTTCAGGTTTCTTGTTTTGTTTCATTTTTTAAATTTCTTCCTTTGTTTATACTGGTTTCTGTTTTATTTTCTCTCTCTTCTTTTTTATTTTCCTTTGGTGGTTACTAGATGAACTTTGAGGAGATTCCTTTTCTCCTGCTATTATTTATAAATCCCTTCATCCAGAGAGTCTCAGATCAGCATCATCAGGTTTAAGTGTCTCCTCCATGGAAATATTTAACCCATTGGTTGTGCCCCAGAGTTGCCATAGGTGTCTCTCCATAAGACACTGAAGATAAGGGTGTTTTCTGAAATGAGAGGTATCAGTAGCAGGAAAGGCAGTTTGTAAAATCCTAATGAGACGTCAGCATTTAGCATCACAGGCTTTGGTAATTCAAATCTTCACATGACTGCTCGTCAAACAGTACTCTCTCCTTCCACATGAACAACTATACAATGGGTCTGTGTATTGGACAGAAACTCTGAAACAGGGGCTAAGGCCTGGTGAAATACATAGGAAGGGTCTTTCCTTAGATTCTAGTGTCAGTCTCCACTTATGTTGAAATCAAGACACATGGTTCAATCTAAGACACACAGATATGTCTGGGGATAGACACGTGATTCAGAGCCACAATACTGCTACTGCTAAGTCACCTCAGTCATGTCTGACTCTGTGCGACCCCATAGACAGCAGCCCACCAGGCTCCGCTGTCCCTGGGATTCTCCAGGCAAGAACACTGGAGTGGGTTGCCATTTCCTTCTCCAAAGCATGAAAGTGAAAAGTGAAAGTGAAGTCTCTCAGTCGTTTCCGACTCTTAGCGACCCCATGGACTGCAGCCTACCAGGCTCCTCCATCCATGGGATTTTCCAGGGAAGAGTACTGGAGTGGGGTGCCATTGCCTTCACAATAAGGAGAACCCAAGCCTATACTCCTTTCCCTAAATGTGAATTATTGAAAATTCCAACTTCAGCCAGTTAAATTTGTTAACAGAGGCTTGGTGGAACTCAGCAAATGCAGCACAAAGCAGCATAACTCACAGTGCTTGGTTATCAGCACACAGCAGAGCCAGTTAGCAGCCAACAAGGAAAGAAAGACCACTATGTGGTGGTGACTTGACTGCTGTTGTCTGGATAATCCTGCTCACAATGCCAGCCACTGCGGCTACTGTTAAGATAGAACACAGGCCTCCACTCAAAATTTGGTTCAGCTGTCAAAACTAATGGATCCTTTTCTAATCTCACCCGGTCCCTGCAACAAATACACATGCACCAAGAAAATAGAAAAAAGTTGATGACTTATATAATGGAGATCTATAGATACAGCAGGGCAGTCCTCCCAATTGGTCCAAAATAATTTGAGAAAGTAGAGAAAAGTGACTGGCTTGCGATGTTTGTATGTTGTTTAGGGTGCAGGAACAAGGTTGAAAGCTCCCATGTCAGTAGAGATTTGTGTGGCTTAAATTCCTATCGGCACCAGGGGAGAGAGCACCTAGGTTTTCTTGTAAGTTTTGCTAGATGTGAGACAGAGGAGGAAGAGAGAGGAGTGAGAATTAAATACTGGTGGCAATCAAATGCCAAAGACTGGAGTCAGAATTTGTATTACAAAGATAAAGGCATTCCCTCATTATAAGAGTTTAGAGTACAATGGTCCATTCTGACCTGTAAGTACCATCGTGGTGAGCTCACAGAACCAGGGAACATATAAGGTGTATAAAAGTGTTGACTAGAACTTGTCAATTTGGATATTGCTGCTAAATGACCAGCAAAGTCTTTATGGTAGACCTTTTGTGAAGGTGACAGCATCTTCTCTACCAAGCGTGCCTGTTTTCAATGTGATTTCTTTGTCTCCTTGCTTCATATACAGATGGAGTCTATTTCCTTTTATCCTTGAACCTGTGTTGGCTTGCTCTTGACCACTAGAATGTGGAAGAAGTGACCACATGTTACTGCCAAGACTAGATATTTTCCCTCACTAGAACTCAAAACTGTCATGCTGTACAGAAGTCTCGTCTAGTCTAGTCTATTGTAGGGTAAGAGGGCCTGTGAAGGAAAATAAGGACACTCAAGGTGACAGCTGGCACTAACTGCTTGATATGTGAGTGAGGCTTCCAGCCAAGGTCTAGCCATCAGATTGCAGCCACATGAGTGATTCTGAACAAGACCAGATTAAGAGATTCCCAGATGGACAACTAACTCACAGAGGTATAGGAAATAATAAATTATGTCTGCTTTAAGCCACTAAGTTTAGATGGGCTGTGATGCAGAACAATAGCTAACTAATGCATTCTTTAAAATAAATTGTTGTAAGGAAGGAAAGACACAGCAGGCTTATTTGTGAGTGGGGGTGGGTGGCTAAAGCCTGAGATTCCAGGGCCGGGAGGCAGCAGATAAAGCAAGAGGAGAGACATGGCAGTTGGAATGGGGAGTAGTATTTTGAAAATACCTTCATTTTCCTAAGAAATCTCCAGCAATATTTTGCATTATTTTTCAACATTTCTCAAATCAAATCTAATTCTTGGATGTGAAAACATGCTGGAGTAGGTGCCAAACTGAGTGGAATTCAGATTGGGGAGTGACAGTTAAGAGCTGGCTCCCAAGAAGATGCATAGAATAATCTCACTAGCGTGAAAAATAATAAAATCTGTGCCAGCAGATGCATAGAAAAGAAAAACAAAGAGAGCAATGTACATTGTACCTTGAGAGTGGATCTCTTTGTAGGATGACAAGAGGGTGGAATTGTGAGGAAATGAACGTCTGTATCTGTTGATCTGTTTGTATTTCTGCAGAGTCTGGATTGTGTAAGTTCAAGATGAATGAAGTTTCTAGTCAGAAAAAGAAAACAGCAGAGATGGCACATGGTAAATATTAGACACATCGTTTTGGTTGTACAGGGAGGGAACGCCAGCATCCTTAAGAAATTCGGGGAGACTCCTCCAGGCTGGAGTGTTGAGAGAGATGGTATCTAGTCTGTTGAGTAAAATGTCCTGAACATTGTATCTGGCACAGGGATTATGTCTTTGGATTTAATCCTTAAGGCAAATCTATCCAGCAGGTATTATCATCTCCCTGTTATGGATAAGAAATATGACGTTGGGAGGATGAACCACTTGTCGAAGTGTCAGAACTGGGATTTGAACCTGATGTTGCTTCTTCCCAGAGCCTGACATTAAATAGTTTCACTCTACACTTCTTCATGAAATTTATGAATATTTCATGGATGAGGTCAGATATATTATAAAAGAACAATTAATGGTGGTAGATTAATTACAGCTGCAAAGATCCATGTTAAAAGAGTAAATTACATGTGCTCTAACCTTAATTTATGATGTTAATTTACAGAATTGCTTATTCTAATTAAAACTTCTTGAATTAATATGACTTACTTCATCAATTTTACATTTTCCCTTCTTTTTCTTCTTTCATTAAAGGTTAACTACTAAGGTAAGTTTGGGTGCATTATACTATGTAATAATTAATGTGTTTTTAAGTTTCTGATACTTTTTTTGCAAGACTATGTTAAAAAGAATGCAACAAAATACTGTCAGATAATTTTCTTATGAATCATTTCAAGTCTGCATGCAATGCTTTCTTTTAACTTCTAGATGGCAGCAGAGGCACAATTATAAATATTTAGCACATGATTGACAATTTGTTCATGAAAAAAAGTTAAATTTTGAAGTCTGATGAAGAAATTACATAAGGTTAAAATTGACAAGTGATTTATTTGTGTATTAGAGTATGTTTGGTAATCATTTCATATTATTTATGGTATAAAACTTTAAACAGTTTCAGTAACAAGGGACTGCACTTCAATATAAATAAGTTGTGTGTGTGTGTGTGTGTGTGTGTGTGTGTGTGTGTGTGTGTTTGACTCTTTGCAACCCCACCTACTGTAGACTGCAAGTTTCTCTGTCCATGAGATTCTCCAGGCAAGAATACTGGAGTGGGTTGCCATATCCTTCTCCAGGGGATATTCCCAACCCAGGGACTGAACCCAAGTCTCCCACATTGCAGGCAGATTCTTTACTGTCAGCCACTGGGTTGGGGGGCTCATAAATAAGTTAATGATACTTTAATATACAATACATTTACTGAACTAAATTTTTTCACCTTTATCAATCTCTAGATTTGTGAACACCTTTAAACTCTTGTAAGAAAAAAACATAAATAGGATGAGTTTGAGTGACAAAAAGGCTTTTGAGACCTTATGAATTAAGAAATGCTAACATTAATTCTGCCCCCTTAGATTTCTCAGAGTAACCTGCAATTACATTTAGGATATTAAAAGCATCAACTCTAGCAGATGAATATCTTTAAAAGGTATTGTAAGATAGTCCCTCACTAATTACTCATTGATTGTACCATCTATTTAAGGCACTGTCAGATTGAATATAAAGGAACAGGTAAAATGAGACAGCATATTAACATAAAGTACATATTCCAACCAGGTAATGTTGACTTTTTGATTTGCTCTTGCTAAGAATAGACTGTTCCTTTCCCATCCACTCACCTGCTGCCTGTGTGTCTGGCAGGTGTAGTAGGCAGGCTCAGAATGAGATGATGATGGCTAACAAGGGGAAGATGTATGAAGGTGTGGGCAAGACATGGACAGTACCTCAAGTAGGGGAGCAACAGCCAGGAATGTTAGCAGCTTGACTTGAAGGGGCCAGTGGAGTGAGCTTCGGGACCCTGCGCCAGTAGCTGACACTGTGATTGAGGGCTGCTGGATAGCAGCTGAAGTTTTTAAGGAGGGCTGACACCTGAAGGCATCTAGTCAGAAGACGCCAGGAGAGTAATGGCCATAACTTATTCTCTTCTGGAGGCTGCAGACCCTCTGCTAAGGCTTCTCTTTCACTGAAGCCAGCTTGAAGCTATTGCTAGGGGAAACCATTGATCAGAGTTCATACATATCAGCTTCCATAGAACAAGAGGAGGGTAGAAGTTGGATTAGAAGGGGTAAATAGAGAATATCCTGTATAACCATTGCATTAGTCTGGTAGGCCTGCCAAAACAGAAATCCTCAGACCAAGTTACTCATCACAACAGAAACTCTTGTTCTCGAAGCTCTAGAGGCTGGAAGTCCAAAATCAAGGTGTCCTCAGGTTTGGTTGCTACTGAAGCCTCTCTTCTTGGCTTGTGATAGCTGCCCTGTGGCTGTGTCCTCTTGTTGGTCATCTCTGTGTCCTAATTACCTCTTTATTGGATTGGAGCCCACCCTAATGACATCATTTAACTTAATTCTTTAAAGCCTTATATTCAAATACAGTCACATTCTATGGTACTAGGGATCAGGACTTCAACACAGAGTTTGGTGAGGTGCAATTCACTCCATAACAACCACCAACTATGTGATGACATGAAAACAAAGGAATATTTGTCATAGTTGTGGTGCTGAGAAGACTATCATGGTAACAGTAATAAAAATTGAGAAACAAAGATTATAAAAGTTGTGACTTACCATCTCAGTTTTCAACGTCTTCGGCTTTTACTTTAAAATGTTTACAATTTATTAAATATCTATTACATAAACAGTATATTGAAATGTTAAAGCATAGAAGTGTTATTAATAAAAATACTATTAAATCACATAGAGAAAACCGCTGGATTCTTTGATTTCAATAAACCAGTATCTGTTCAAATGTGCTTCTAATTACTAGTAGTCCCAGGTGACATCAGAAGGCTCTGTACATTGATTTTAAATGTTTTCTTCTGACCACGTTATGCTCAGAATGTACCCAACAAAACTGTATCCTGGGCCAGGGCTTAAATCTCCATCAATATTGGGGTCTTCATATTTTCTCCACTGTCCCTTTTTTGAAACCTGTTACAAAAATATTTGACAAATAGAATTTATACTTAGTAAAATGGTACAGCTTAATGTGTTATCTCATTTGGATTTCAATAGGGAATAATGCCTTAGAGGAGACTTCCAAACTCTGATTTCAGAATACCAGTATTCTAAGAAACATTATTCTGTGCTGTGCTGTTCTTAGATGCTCAGTCATGTCCGACTTTTTGTGACTCCAGGGATGGTAGCCTGCCAGGCTCCTCGTCCATGGGGATTCTCCAGACAAGAATACTGGAGTGGGTTGTCATGCCTTCCTCCAGGGCATCTTCCCAACCCAGGGATTGAACCCAGGTCTCCTGCATTGCAGGCAGATTTTTTATCATCTGAGTCACCAGGGAAGACCAAGAATACTGGAGTGGGTAGCTTATCCCTTCTCCAGGGGAACTTCTCCACCCAGGAATGTAACCGAGGTCTTCTGCATTGCAGGTGTATTCTTTACCAGCTGAGCTACCAGGGAAGCCCAAGAGACATTATATGCCCTTTAAAAAAAAAAAGGAAAAAGCATTCTATGTGAATAAGATACAATTAAAATAATGAAGTATAGGGAATTGGACAAAATGAATATTTTTAGAGTTTCTCAAAGCATGTTTTTATATTTACGGTTCTAATAATACAGAAACTTTCATAACTTTGACTTAGAGTAAATGATCAAATAAAATCAGGTGCATCAGCCATAAGTAGGCAAGCGGTGAAGGAAATGGGTTTTTCCTGGTTGTAATATTTTACTAGAACCTTCTGTCAAGTTCTTGTAATCCCAGGCAAACGCTATGGTTGGTAAACATGAACCCAGTCAGGTGAGCAAGGCCCCTTTATGCTGTGCTAAATAAGGCAGGGAAAGAGTATACTTGACATCAGGGAACACCTGCATTCTAAGAATTCAACAACAAAAACATTTTACAAAAGAGCAACTTCTGACTTAGATGACAATTAAAAAGGATCTTTGTTGAATTCAGGAATGTGATTTGATAATAAAACCCATTCTTTCTGGAAATGCACTGAAAATGTCACTGATTGGAACATTTGTTGGGTCTCTTTCTGTCACCCAGCAACCTGGCAGAAATTGAGAACACTCTAGTGCATGTAATAGTGTCAATTCAATGTAGCAAATTCAAATTTCAGTAATACAATCACATAATAATAAATGCAGAATACACTAAAAAGTCAATCCTGAAATACTGGCCTCAGTTTTCTCATTAACTATCTCAGTCTGATCTTTCTGGACACTAATATGACTGCGATGTTAAAGGGAGGATATGGAAGAAAGAGAAGGTAGTGTAAGTTCTCTAGTTCTAGTGAGAGTGGTAGTCTTTAATAGCTACACACGCACACACACGCACACACACACACACTACACCCATTCACAGTAACATATATTCACACAAACTGACACACTAAGCCACACATATAACAACCTCTGAATTCACATGAGTATCTCATGGATCATAGTCTGTTGCTGTCGTTCAGCCACTCAGTTGTGTCTGACTTTTGCAGCCCCATGGACTGCAGCACACCAGGCTTCCCTGTCCTTCACCATCTCCTGGAGTTTGCTCAAACTCATATCCATTGAGTCCACATGATAGCCTATGGTGAACAATGTCAGATTCATGATATCTGAAGAAGAAGATTTAGCTTCAACACCAGAGACCAGGCTTGACCACTCAGGGCTCTTGTGTGGCAGAAATTTTACTACAGTGAAAAGAGACAGAAAGCTCCTGACACAGACATCAGAAAGGGGCAGAGAATGCCCCACTCGCTAGTCTTAGGAAGGGAGCTATATACTTTTTTAATTGTATTACAATAAATCAAAAGAGTGTCTCAAGGTTGTAAAGATCTTACTAGACTCACTCCCACAATTTACATTTTAAGATGGCAGGATTAGAGCTAACAATAGAAAGATTTTACCAGATCCACTCCCATAATATACATTTTAAGATAACAGGATTAGTCAGAAGGTTTTCAAGAAGGAGAAACTGTCTTCAAGCAGGATTCATTGTTGTTATATAATCCTTAAACTAAGTTGTTTTGTTGTGTAATCATCAGGTTCAGGCTTAAAGAAAAAAACAGTTTTATGTGACTAAGACTAAGGAATGTAGAAGAAAAACATTTGTCCTTTTCTCCTCCTTGAGAACTCCTGACCCCTATCTTCTCTTCAAGAGACCCAGACCCCTCTCTCCTCCTTGAGGACCCTGCACTTCTTATCAGCCTGCCTAGAAATTGACTCTCTCGCTGTTGTAGAATCCGAAGTTACAAAGCACACCTTGGAGGACACTCAAGACAGTGGAGCACAGTTTATTATGCCAGCAGGTCCAAGAAGTATCGGTTCCCAACAAGGATCCCGATAATTATAGAAGACACAGCTTTATATCTCCTGCTACATGAGTGGTTAACTGTCAGCTACATTACTCATTTTTCAGCTACATTACTCAGTTTTACAATATACAAGCTCAGAAAGAATTAACAATTAGAATTGTAAGGGGCTATATGTCAAAGGGATATCCCTATCATTAATCTAACAAGAGCAAACTGACCTCAACTTCCAATCTGTTTGTTATCTGTGAGGAGGGGGTCTCTAAGCAGACCTAGTTTTTCTTGACCTGTGGTTCCCTCACTCCTGAGCAAAGTTCAGGCCCAGCTCACATCCTGCCTTAAGATGACTGACAGGTTTTAAGATGGAGTTTCTCTTGTTCCCCTCCTCCAGCAGCCCCAACATCACGTGATGCCATCCATGATGTCTTCTGTCGTTCCCTTCTCCAGGATCACAGTCTAGTTACAGTCAATTTCCCTTCAAAGTTTTTGCCTAGAACTGCATGAGCACTTACTTCCAAGCAGAGGAACATTCTGAATCTTCTCGTAGCTTCTCCAGGGACAGATATGACAGGCCAAAAGAGGGCTAGTCTCTACTCCTTTGGCGTCTTTGAGGTAGTCTCCATGGACGAACCCACTAGTCCATAGCATTAATGTTAACAAAGGATAAGTCAGAAATATTTACTCCTGGAGCTTTATCAAACCACCTGTTCCCTTTGGTGCAGAAGTGACATGTAAACATCTGAGAAAGCTGCTTAGTAATTTTGTTATGATGTATTTGAGAGAAATATTTAATAGTCACAATATATTATATTTTTATCTTATGAGAAAGAAAAATATGAACACACTATGAGCATTTGGGATCATTAGGCCTGTAAATGTAAACATTTCCTGCAATGAATTCAGTTTTACAACATTTTATAAATTGTGTATATATATGCAATTTAATGATATAATCTTGAGCAAGTACTTATTCTCTATAATTATTACATCTAGAGATATTATCTGGATACAACTAAAAGGACCACCAACATACACATCTATGGCCCCACATTTTGATACGGAAATGAGAAGGAAAAAAACCTTAAAATTCATGTTAATAATGCTTATGCTCCAAGAAAACGTGAGACATAATCCAGTGTGTAGGAGAGGCTTCAGTTTCCTTCACGAGTCTTTCCTCAGAGGCGCTACAGGAGGAGACAGCTCCACTGAGGTTCTAACATGATGATTAGGAACTTCTGCCCATGAAGAGACATGTGGCCACATTTTACAGGTCAAATACAGGTGTGCCAAGATACAAAAAAGGAAATGAATGTACTTAAACTGTACAAGACAGAAAAACTATATACATATTAGGTGTGGATTTGAGTATTTCTATGCGTGCATGTCTATTAAAGATATACTATACACAGTCCAGCTTTAACTTTTAAACCATATGTCTATGATTCCTATTTTCTCTCCGTGCACAATACTGTTCTGTTGGGAAAATTATGAACCCCTCAAGAAGAAAAATTCTATATATTTTCTTTTTATAGCAGATGTTTCTCAACATATACTCTCTGCTGTATGTCTGCGTGCTAAGTCACTTCAGTCCTGTCTGACTCTTTGCAACCCTCTGGACTGTAACACACCAGTCTCCTCTGTTCAAGGGATTCTCCAAGCAAGGATACTGGAATGGGTTGCCATGCCCTCCTCCAGGAAAATCTTCCCAACCCAGGGATGGAACCTGCATCTCTTTATATCTCCTGCCTTGGCAGGCGAGTTCTTTACCACTAGCACCACCTGGGAATCCCTCTGTGTGTCTAGTATCTCCTAATCTACAAACCATTTGTTTCTTTTGACTCCCATCCATCAGACTACAGCTAGTGTCAGATTATTCCTACAGAGAAAACAACTTATGTGCATAATTTAAATAAGCCAATTCATTCTACACTAGGTGTGCAGTGCAATGTTGTGATGCTGTTTTCACAGACATTACTCGTCTAAGCACTGAATATTGTGGCGTGCTGAACACAAATGGTCCTGATTTAGCCCTGGACTCCTAAAGAGCTTTTCCAAGTCATGTATAGGCAATGCAGATTAGAACTACTTGATGCCTGTTGTAGCTTTGGGAGAGTTGATAAGAAGCTATTATTAATCTCATTACCTAGCATCAAAGAGTTCTAGACTACTGGAGTTGACTAATTAATACACTGCTGAGAAAGTAATTGCAATGTAGCAAGCACAACTTCAGGGTAATATTCATCTTTCATGCTCACAAGGAGAATCTGCAAAAAAATATTTTTCTGTACAAGAAGATTTATTATTTTTTTATATTCTGGGTGGGTCTATAAAAGGCAGTAAGTATGTTTGCAGCAGCAGCAGCATGTTTTAAACAATGGTGAATGCCTGCTCTCTAAAGTTATGGAGTCAAAATATTAGAACTTGAATTAGATATCATGTATTTTGAATTTGTCAGTAATTTTTAATATCTTATCCTTTAAATGGAACCATTTGAAGGGGAAGAAGAGAGGACCAAATAGTCTGGGCTGCTGCCCCATCCACCCCAATACCCTCTTCCTACTGCAGTATTTCAGCATTGACTTGTTTTATGTATCAGGATTCCAGTTGAGCAGAAGTTCAGATAACACTTTTTCTGCTAAAGAAATCTTATAGCTTTTGGCATCTTGGGTAAGAGCAGTGACTCTGGGGAGACATTGTATTTGTTCAGTTGATAAGTCATGTCCAACTCTGTGACCCCAAGGACTGTAGCACGCCAGCCCTCCCTGTTCCTCACTATCTCCCAGAGTTTATCTAACCAAGTTCATGTCCACTGAATCAATATGCTCTCCAACTGTCTCATCATGCCTGCGTGCAAACTCTATCACTTTCGAGCCATCGGATAATCCCTTTCTTCATAATTTCCTCAACTGAAAAATTTCAATAATAAAAGTGGCCCTTTCCCAGGGCTTTCAAGGTGATTCAGTCTGTTACTATGCATAAACTGCTAAGAATAGTGTCACATGATAAATGCTGTATGTTAAGTCTCATCTAGACATTATATACACAAACAAAGCTTATACACTTAGAATTACAGAGCTGGACAAGAATTTACAGATCACCTACTGAGATCTAAAAACAGTGTTTCTATTCACAAGGCTAAGCAGTAGCTGGGACAATGTCAGAACATATTTCATAATAATGCTTGTTAATAAAAGTACTTCTAGTTACCAAGAAGAGGTTAAAAATATTTAGTCTAGGTGTGGGATGCTGATAGTTCATATTTTAAAAGTTCTACTTCAAATTTTTAAGTTTGAAAGTTTTCATACTTTAAAAGATAAGCTTTCACTTTTTTCTAGAAATGCATTTCTATATGGAATGTATATAGATTTCCTGATGGCATGTTACTCTACCACAAGCTAGTCTGTAGAATCACATCCTTTCCAGTTTCAGTCTGACCCATGCTCTTACCTTTGAAGTGGGGTTTTATCTGAGTAATGTATGGATTAGCAAAGTACAATATCTGGAATATCAGGTCAGGTGTTCAATATGTATTTCTGAATAGACAAATGACAGAAGACTGAAGCTCTTCTTTCTGTTGATCTCATTTATAGGAGTGGTGCATGAGGCAGGTATCTGGATTGCTCATGGCTGGATAGGTGGTGAGCCTGGAACAGAGACACCATGGCAAGGATCTGGGTGGGCTCTGGAATCATCCTTGTCCAACTGCAGCAGAGGTAAGTCCATGCGGAGGGAGGGACTGTTTCTTTCTGCCTTGCATAAAGGTGCCACTCCCATTAGGCATCCACGTAGTTGTTCCTGCAGAGAGGAGGCTCAGTTTGCCCTTTCCTACAAAGGTGTCTTTTAGGCAAGCAGTTCCCAATGTAGTCTCCAGTAAGAGACACTCACTGGGTGGACTGATGCTGAAGCTCCAATACTTTGGCTACCTGATGCGAAGAGCTGACTCATTAGAAAAGATCCTGATGCTGGGAAAGATTGAAGGGAGGAGGAGAAGGGGACGACAGAGGATGAGATGGTTGGATGGCATCATGGACTCAACGGACAGGAGTCTGAGCAAACTCGGAGAGATACTGAAGGACAGGAAAGCCTAGCTTGCCAACTTGGTGACTGAACAACAAGGAGACACTCCAGAATCCTGTTGGAAAAGCCCAGGCAGCAGATCCAAACCGGGACTGACGGTTGTCAATCTGCACCTGCCACCTCAAGAGTGATTTAGGATGGTGGGCGCCCTCCGACATCGCGGGTTTTCTGTGTTGGAGGCCTGGAGGTGGGCGGGCCCCAGGAGGGCCGAAGGGATGCGAAATGCGCATGCGCCTGCCGTGCAGCCGTGGGAAGCCAGGGCCTGGAATTGTACAGAAGCCTGGTCACAGTAGCCGGCATTAGGGGTTCAAGGGGGTAAGCTTAATCACAGACTAAGCAGGGGGGAATGTCCTCCCTAAAGGCAAAACGCACAGTCATTCGACGGTCTTGGCTGAGAAATATTCTCCAATAAAAAACACCTGGGAACCTTATGTAACTGAAGGAGCTCGGCATCTGACTGGAAGTAAGTCCGAACGGGGGCTGGAGAGTATTTTGGCGCTAACCACTCAGAGTGATATTCAGAGGGTTGGCTCTCTCATCCTGGAGGCTGTGCTGGCATTTCAAGCATGTACTTGGCTTCAAAGGCTCGGAGCACCAGGTTGACTAAAGGCCTGCTGTACCTGCCAAGGCCGGCACACAAGGTGCGTATTCGCCCATCCTGGGGTGAGCAGGGCCGGGGCTGGAGAGACCGGCTCACAGGAGCAGCGGATTGAGGGTGCCAAACCCTAAGGAGCATATTCATCCTTAAGGCAGAGCAGATGGGTGCATCCTGCCTTGATGGAGAACACCTGGCCAGGTGCTCCAGAGACTGCTGGAAAATGGGAGCGGGCGCTGCTTTCTGAAACCCAAGGCCCGATCCCGGAAGGAGGTTCAAATGAGAACTGAAGGTTGTCTGTTAGCATCTGATGCCTCAGACTGATTTTTGGGTGGGCTTCCTTCTACACTGGAAGCTCTGCAGGAGTTTGGGGCCAGAACCTAGCTCAGAATCCTGGAAGGCCTTGTGAAGAGGCGCTTTAGGCCCATGAGCATGGAGCAGGTTTAGGGTAGCCAGAGGCCTGGAACAGATGTCGGAGAAGCTGGGTCAACGAAGCGGAGTCTTGGAGAATATTTCCCCTCCTGGCAAAACACAAGGTTACTCTGCTACCTTTTCAGGCCTCGGCCCCGCAGGCTCGCCAGAGTTTGCCAGATAAGAGACTCCTGGGAGCCCTGGTTCCAAGAGAAGCAGGGACATTTATCCCGCAGGAAGTTCAAACGGAAACTGTCGGTCGTCGGTTTGAAGCTGCAGCCTCAGAATGATTTTTGGGGTGCTGGTGCCCATCGCTGTAGAGGCTTTGCTGTTGTTTGGAGCCTGGACCCAGCTCCGCAGGCCTGGGAGGACCTCGCTGCTGGAGGACCACTAACCAGGTAATTTCTGTGGAAGCGCCGGCCGGCAGAGCAAGTGTGGGGAGACGCTGTGTTCCGGGGGTGGGCTTTGGGGAACAAGGCGCTTATGTAACCCCGAGCTCTAATTTACCCACTGGGGTGTATTCCTCTTAAGGCAAAACGCAGGAGAACTTGACCTGTTTGCCTGGGCAGGGCCTGCCTTTGCAACTTCCCCGAAGGGCCTGAATGCCAAAGGCCTTGGGGCGAAGTGTGCACCGTGCGTGTGTCTGTGTTCATTTCTTGGTACCCAGGAACTTGGAACAGAGTAAGTATCAGAAGCTGAGTCCCTGGCGGGCTTTTACTAGAAAAGTCATAAGCATAATCACAAAGCCTAATCTCCCCAACGGGGAATGTTCCCCAGGAAGCAAAAATGCCGAATTTCTCCACTGCCCTGAAAGGGCTGGGGTGGCTGTGCTGTCCATTCTGTATTATCTGGGAGCCAATCAGGCAGCAAGTTCAAATGGGACTTACAGCTGCAAATTTGTATCTGCCGCTTCAGAGTAATTTTGGGGGAAAGGGCACCCTCCACCCTGTGGGCTGTGAAGGTGTGCGCTGCGACCACAGGCCTGGATCAGGGCAGTGTCCACCAAGGACTGCTGAAAGGGCCGTGTACTGCACATGAGCAAGGTGTGCAGTTGCGAGCAGCCTAGGACCTGCAACACTGCAAAGGCTGGGAGATGCTGGGTCACGGGAGCAGGACAATGCATTTGCCTAATCACAGGACCTGGTTTTCCCAGGGTGACTATTCCCTCTGATGCCTTTGCAGGGTAGGGGCTGGCATAACATGGTATTGCATTAGATTCTACTGGTTGTTGAGGTCTGGGACCTGATCAGGCAGCCAGTCCAAGTTGGGATGACCGTGGGCAATTTGTTACTTCTGCTTCCGAGTGATTTTAAGGGTGTGTGCTCCCTTACCCCTTTTCTGTACCTTGACCTGTCCTCAGCCTGTTTGGTATATCATAATATAATCAGCTTTAACTGCACATTTACTAGCTGCCTGACCCATCCAGCTCACATCTCTATTCTATTCCCTTATCAAATAAGATGCCTTGACTCACACCTATACTGCCTCAGACAATCTCATCCTGACATTCCTTTTTCAAATCTAGCCCTGTTTCATTCTGCTTTTCTATTTAAATTCATAATCCCTTCAACCTTTTGGGCTTCCATTCCCAAATGCAGATCTCTAAGAAACACTGGCACCTGCTTCTTCTCGATTGCACCTCTGTATCTCCACCTGACCCTCCAGCTATCATTAGAATCTCTAGAAATGAATGCAGCCTTCCAGTCTGTGTAGTCCCATAGCAAGCCAAATTCTGATTCTAATATCTGGCTCCTATCTACACAGCTTTATTTGTACTATGGGGAAAATAATTTTTGACATACCATTTTATTCACTGAAATCTTAAAAAAAAAAACCACAGGCACATACAATAATGTTTTTCCATAACACCATTTTTTAACAGAGGTTTCAATTACTTTTAAAAAATAATAATTTTGAGTCCAGTTGGAAACTTACCTACTGAGAAGGTATCAACCATACCTCCTGCTTACAATCACTTTCTTTGTCTTGAGAGCTTAAGTAGGGGTCTAAATTTCTATACTGGGCAGAAAATACCTATCTAAAATATTCAATGATTTTTTTTTTTTTTTGCTGTTCTGATACTGAATGTGTATGTAAAGTGTGGAATTGTAAAAGAAATAAGCTATATATATATTGTGTATATGTTTTATGAATTTTTTTATCAGATAAATGTGATGAGCTTGAATCTTGAGTCTTTTAGAGTGTCAGGAAGCCTGGAAAGGACTATTAGAAAAATCAGTTTTATTAAAGCAAATATTTATTTTCCTTCTTTTTACTCTTATAACACAGATATTCAGCATTCACAATTAACTTTTGTTTAGCAGTATTTTCTTCACTAAAGAATCATAATTAAAGAAAACCATTTAAAAAACTTCACAAGCTCTTAAAGGTTCTGAGCAATTAGGCTAGGTAATTAGAAACATGATAAAAGAGAAGCTTGGGAAAAGGATTTAAACCTCTATTGAACATTTGTATCAAAAATGATTAAGGAATAGAGAAAATTAAAAGCATAGTTTATATCTGGTGGGCAAACGATAAAGCCAATTATTCTGGAACATGCTTATTTACCTAGATTTAGTTATTCATAATATGTAGGGAGATCAGATGTGCTGGAAGAAAAAGAAAAGCAATTGTTCCTTTTCATCTTGCAGGCAGTAAAACATGCCTGCACAGGGAAAGGATTTTCTGCCTTGCCATATTTTTACTTTTCAGTGCATCAAACTATAAATTGAAGAGAAAATCAATGTGTTTCTGAATTTAACCATGTCAAATTATCTACTCTTCAAATCAGAAGATAAAGTTGAAGAGAAGGGCAGTAGCTATACATGCAGAGACTTTTTTGGAGCAGACAGTAATGGCATTGCCAAAGAAAGCCATCCACATTTCCTCAAATGAACAGAATGCTTCAGTGGTGCTTTGTTTGGTGACTTGGCATAGTGGGTGTTCACAAACTTGGGATGAGCAGGAAAAAAAAAAAGACATCTAGAAAGATTTGTAAATGGAAAGATCACATTGGAAGCCCTACCTGTAACCTAAAAGGAAGAAAACAAAAACAAATACTCCTTGTTACTAAGAGGAGGGAAATACTTCTCTGTTTAATTTTTTTCCCTAAGAATCTGAAAGACCTATAATGTTTAGATTTCTAAGAGAGTGAAATCCAGTATGTCAGAAACAGTTTATGTTGTACTTTTTTTTTTTAGCACTTTCATATTTCCTAGCTATTAATATAACTCTCCCTTTAAAAATATGATATACTTTTTTTTAAGCCATTTTTAAGGGTAAACTCAGCTGCATTAAGTATATTCACATGGTTTTGCAACCATGACCATGATCCACCTCCAAAATTTTCCCATCTTCCCCAATTAGAAACTGTGTCCATTAAACATAACTTCCCATTCCCCCCAACCCCACTCCCTGGATGACCTCCATTCTACCTTCTGTCTCTATGATTTGAACTATAAGAGCATCATTAAAAGTTCTTTAATAACTGGCTTATTTTATTTTGCATGTTCTCATACACATACACACACACATATATACTCACATACACACACTACATTTTCTTTATTCATTTATCTGTCAGTGGACACTTGGGTTGCTTCCAGCTTTTGGCTATTGTGAATAAAGCTTCTATAAACATGTGTGTGCACATATCTGTTTGAGTCCCAGAACTGAAATTACTTGATGGTTTGGTAATTCTATGTTCACTTTTTTTTGAAAAGGCAGCATCCTGTTTTCCATAGTTACTGCACCATTTTGCATTTCCCTCAGAGTGTGCAGGGTTCCAATTTCTCTGCATCTTCACCAACACTTGCTTTTTATGTTTCATTTGGTTTTGTTTTAACAGAAGTCATCCTAGTAGGTATGAAGTGATATCTTATTGTGGTTATATTTCTCCTTTTTAGTAGGATTTACACTCAACAGCAACAATCTAGAAAGAATAGACTAAACCCAAGGTTATGATTTGTTCTCTACCCTTTCTCACCCTAAATTTTATGTTTGCAGATATTTCTTTCTAGAGTTAGAATTCAGGAGATCTGTAGTCATAAACAGAGATGGAGATCCCACTTGATAGTGAGCAAAACAAGCCTTGTTATTGGGGATTAAACATAGCTGACAGGGGTAGCTCTGACTGTGAAGGTATTATCATGGGCATTGTGGAAATTCATTTTGAAAAATACATAAATTTCTAACATAATATTCTTTCTCAATAGGGGGCCTTTTAAATAAAATATCATAATTTTGACAATTAATTATGAATCAGAAATATGTAGATTAACATGACTCTGGACATCAGGAAAGCATGTGGTATGTTTTATCTGAAAGGTGTCCTACATGAGTCCGTCTGTTTCATGAACAAAAGATGAATGACTTAATTTTTCTCTTTTCCTGCCTCAGGCTTATTTTAAATATCTCAGGTGGTCTAATGTAATTGGACAATAAAATAATATTTAATAGAATTTTATTTGCCTGGTCACCACTCTTAGTGTTATTGACACATGATTTGAAAGTACAGAGTAAGATTTTTTTCCCCAATTGCGTGAAAGATCACGTTTACTTTTTTTGTTTCCTCACTAAGTCCAGAGTCCTAATAATCTCCATTTTATAATTGCAGGTTAAAATTGATAAATTCATCCATGTTGATTACTTAGCAAGTAATCAGATGATTTTTCTGATTTTGTTTGTATTTTGAATATTTGGAATAATCATTTTTAAAGATGTATTTGCAAATATTTTATACCAATACCTTATTTTAGCAATTTAATTTCATTATTTTTACTCCCTGAAGTTACATAATTTTAGAATATATGGACTAGAATGAAACAAAAAACTTAATCAGATCAACCTGTGTAGTGATTCTGAAGATGATAAAATTGATCCCTAGAAAAAGAGAACTTTCTTAGGAGGCTGTCTGTTTAATCCATGCAGGCTTGAATTAAATTTTTTAGTGAGGAGGTAGTAATTAGTCAGTTATTGGCTTTACATCAACAGCACCACCATAGTCCCAATGCAAGAAAAACTACATGAAGTAGTTTGTTTAGTTGCTAAGTCGCATCCGACTCTTTTGTGACTCCATAGCCCACCAGGCTCCTCTATTCATGGGATTTCCCAGGCAAGAATACTGGAGTGGGTTACCATTTCCTATTCCAGATCTTTCTCAAAAGTATTCGGTATTCTTGTCCTTCTTAATTGGTGTACAGACAACAGGTAATTTTATTTCTATGTGTTTGTTGTCACTCCAGAAGAAAAGGAAGATGGTACCAGTATCCTAAAACAAAACAGAAAAAAATACCGTCATTTACAAGAACGTAGTTTCAGAATTTGGAAAAGGAAATGGGAAACCCCTCCAGTATTCTTGCCTGGAAAATTTCATGAACAGAGGAGCCTGGCAGGTTACAGTCCATTGGGTGGCAAAGAGTTGGCCACAACTGAGCGATAGAGCACTCAGATTCAGAAATACTCCACACTTTGCAGATTATTCTGTCCCTGAACTTTACTGTTTCATTTCCACAAACCTTTCTATAGACCTCCTAGCACAGGGACATATTCTTGAAACATATGGACACAGATGGTCCTGAATGTGCTGCCTCACAACAGGATGGATACCTGACCTCAGCGGCAGGCTTTCCATATGCTTCCTCTGAAGGATGCAGCACTTCCTGGTCTCCAAGCACCTCGGGTGGTTCAGATCTCTGAAATTAGTGGCCTGGGCTTATCCCCTTCCTCCCTGATGGTAGCAGTGCTTCATGGGACTGAGCTTAGATACTTTGTTAGATCACATATCTAATTCACAAACTTTGAGGCCCACCCAGTCAACATTCAAGTACATTGCTCTGGGGAAACACAATTGTAAAATACGAGAAACAATATGTGTTCTATTTATTTATTTTAAAACTTGATGATTCCAAGCCTAGTGTAAGAGATAAGTACTAGCATTCTGCAAAGGAAGCAGTGTGGCTCCTGTTGTGCATACTTATGAAGAGTGACAAGCCCAAGTATTCAAAGAAGCCAAATCCATAGAGTTATGAACCCTAATTCTATGAAAATCACCTTAATATTCCATTCTGACCAAGACTCTGGAGCTCACTATCTTAATCTTCATTGTGGTGGTAATAATGACTGAGAATTCAGAAAAACTTAGGGGAAATAAATAATCCTTCAAATGAAAACTATTTAAGTTATCCAACTTAGTACTACATTTTAAAGTGAAAGAGAGAACTACACCATATTTTTTGTTTTAAATCTAATACCACATTTCTCCCAAACTTTAAGATATCCATATTGACTACTAATTCAGATTTTTACCGAGTGTACCAAATACTGAACTACTTATGGAATTTCAATTTATAAAGAATTTCATTAAGAATAATATCCAGTGTAGTGTGTTAGTTTTCTATTGCTGTGTGATTTTAGACAAATTGTTGCATGTTTCCTAACCTCAGTTTACTTATTTGTAAAATGGGCTAATTATACTCATACATGAATTACCATCTTATTAACTGTGTACTGTAAAGGAGTCAGAGAAGGCGAGGTTTGGAAAAATACCAAGACCGGCACTTTATAGGAACAGATCACCTTTAATGAGGTGAGAAGGGGCAGCAGTCAGATTAGTGAGCTGCTGCACTAACCCAAGAAAAGATTAAGTATATATAGGCATATATGTGGAAATCTACTGTGTTAATGCCCATTCTTCTCTGAGGTTGTTCTGATTAGTTATCTCTTAAATGGCTGAGGCAAAGAATTCTGGAAATCCGCCAGAGGCTGGAGCTGGCTGGGAGCTGGGCATAATCAACCTTAATGTCCATTTTTTTCTTCCAGCGAGAGAGTTCTTTGTTTTGCATAGAATGGTGGGGAGGACCTGGAGGGGAGTTTTAACTCCAGCCTATTTTGAACCATATAACTTTCCTTCACACTGCAGGTAAAAATTCAGAGTAAAACAAAAAATAATATACAATAAGCCAATGACATGTTGATGTTGAATATTTATTTTACTTTATATAAAAAAGTTCCCATAGTAGGATTTATTTTTAATAAATATGAACTATATGATCATTTTTATCAGGGTAGAGATAATAGTTTATTTTATACATAAATGCACACAGTATGGCTAAACTATGAGTTACTGGCTCTCGGTAGGAGGCATATTTGATTCTCATCAGGCCAAAGAGGAGCCAGTATTTTTTAGGGGTTGGGGAGTGGAGTATCTGTCACAAAGAAATACATTAAAAAAATATTCTTGTGTCAGGATTTTTAATGGACTCCTCTGCTTAAACATGCTAAAATCTTATTAATTTATACATTTATTCATAATGTATTGACCCTGAATTCCATCCTCAGTGGTCCGTGAAGATCCACATACATTAAGAACTCAAGTTCTAAATGTATTCATTGAATCAAACTGGTCCTTAATACAGATGAATATTTGGGCCATGTTGTTTTAACTGCCTTTAATTTTTTTTTAGCATTACTTAAAAATTATAGGCATTGGAAGTAATACCTAGTCAAAATGTTGTTGTGTATATAGTAAGGATTTTTTTTTTCCTTCATTTATTTGAAGAACATTTATTGAGTATCTATTCCATGATAGGTACAGTTCAAAGCTCTAGTGATATAGTGGTGAAAAAATACAAAAATTCTGCTCTTATAAAGCATACTTTCCAGTTGTTGTGGGATAGAGATAATAAATGGTAACAAAAATAAGTAAATGGCAGATAATACAGGGTAATAAATCTTTTGGAGAAAGTTAACGAAGAATGAATGAAAATAAGGATCTTTGAAATTTTAGGGTAGTCAGCAAAAGTCTCCATGACAAGGTGACCTTTAATCAGAAATTTAAAGGGAATGAAGGAGTACACTATCTGGACATTCAGTAGAAGAGCATTTGAAGAAGAACCATCAGCAAGTGCAGATGTCCTGAGGCATTGAAGTGCTTAGTGTGTTAAAGTAAAATTGTTAGTCACTCAGATGTGTCTGACTCTTTGTAACCCCATGGGCCCCAAAACCCCGCTACACTCCTCTGTCCATGGGAATTCTCCAGGCAAGAATACTGGAGTGGGCAGCCATTCCCTTTCCAAGGTATTTTCCCAACCCAGGGATCGAACCCGGGTCTCTGGCATTGCAGGAGGATTCTTTATCATCTGAGCCACCAGGAAATGGTGGCTTCCTAGTGTGTTAAGTAAGTGTTAGTTGCTCAGCTTTGTGACCCCATGGACTGCAGCCTGCCAGGCTTCTCTGTCCATGGAATTCTCCCGGCAGGAATACTGGAGTAGGTTGCCATTTCCTTCTCCGTGGGATCTTCCCGACCCAGAGATCGAACCTGAGTCTTCTGCATTGCAGGCAGATTCTTTACCATCTGAGCCATCAGGGAGGACCAGCCAAAAGGTCAGAGTTACTGACAGGGTGTTGGGGTAGGGGGAGAAACTGGTTTGCTATAACTAGAAATCAGGAGGAAAAAAGTGTTTTAATTTCAGTATTACTACTCATTAACTATGAAATTTTAAGCAGGCCACTTAACACTCGTACATTTTAAGTTTCTGTTATCTACTTCCCTATAAATGTGGCCTCTTGATTCCTGGTATAAGAGAAGGCAGAAATAATTTGGTAGATTTAATCAGTTCATGAAATCAGTATGCCAGAGGCTAAGTTTCATCCCAAATCAAAGCTCAGAGAGAGTTTTTCAGGGAGAACCAGATTTTAAAAGCTTCAAAGCACCAGTAACTTATCAAATCACCTCTAAGCTATTTTTCACCTCAAATGCAAGAGATGCTCTTTGTCAAACTGCCCTATCTCTCTCCCCTCCTTCACTAACCAACTTTTAGAGAGTTTTATATGCTTGCTGTCTCTATGTCTGGCAAGCCTACCCACTCTAATGAGACTCTTCCTACTAAGGTCATTGTTGACCTATTTGTGACTAGATCTTGTTTTACTTAATCTCTCAACAGCATTAAAACAAACTGAGGCTTTCTCATTGCAGGTGCTCTGCTATGAAGTGAATTGTGTCCCCCACAAATTCCTATGTTTAACGCCTAAATCCCTAATGTGAAACTGTTTGAAGATGGGGTCTTTGGCAGGTAATTAGGGAAACATAAGATCATGACAGTAGGGCTCTCATAATGGGAATGGTGGCTTTGTAAGGAGAGGAAGATAAAGAGGGAGCCACCCTCTCTACACCATGTGAGAATATAGCAAGAAGGCTGCTGTCTGCAAGCAAGGAAGAAGGCCCTGAAACCAATCATGTAGGTGCTCTGGCTTTGGACTTCAGCCATGAGAAAATAAATTTCTGTTGTTGAAGCCGACCAGCCCATAATATTTTGTTATGATGGCCTGAGCTAAAATATTTCCCTCATTTTCAGCTGGGCTTCTAATTTTAGCCTGCATATTCTTTTTCAACTCTGGCTGTTCCTGCTTTACACTTTTTTTTTTTATTCTTAACTGGAAGAAAATTGCTTTACGATGTTCTGTTGGTTTCTGGCATACAACAACACAATTCAGCCATAAGCATGTGTAAATCACCTCCCTCTTGAATCTCCTTCTCCTCCCCACATCCCACCCCTCTACATCATCACAGAGTGCCAGGCTGGGCTCCCTGTGTTGTATAGCAATTTCTCACCAGCTATCTGTTTTAGACATGGTAGTATATATGTTGATGCTACTTTTTCCATTCATCCCACTGTATCCTTTCCCCACTGTGTCCACAAGTCCATTCTCTACATCTGCATCTCCATTCCTTCCTTGCAAATAGATTCATCAGTACCATTTTCTAGATTCCATATATATGCATTAAAATACAATATTTGTTTGTCTCCTTCTGACTTATTTCACCTTGTCTAACAGACGCTAGGTTTATTCACCTCACTAGAAATGACTCAAATCTGTTCTTTTTTATGGCTGAATTATATTCCATTGCATGTATGTACCACAATTTCTTTATTCATTCATCCATCGATGGACATCTAGGTGCCCCAGCTATTGTAAATAGTGCTGCTATGAATATTGGGGTACATGTGTCTTTTTCAGTTATGGTTTTCTCAGAGTATATGCCCAGTAGTAGGATTTCTGGATCCTATGGTAGTTTTATTCCTAATTTTTTTAAGGACTCTCCATACTGTTCTCCATAGTAGGTCTATCAACTTACACTCCCACCAACAGTGCAAGAGGGTTACCGTTTATCCACATTATCTCCAGCATTTATTGTTTGTAGATTTTTCGCTGATGGGCATTCTGACTGGTGTGAGGCATACCTCATTGGTAGTTTTCATTTGCATTTCTCCAATAATTAGTAATGCTGAGCATCTTTTCATGTGTTTGTTGGCTATCTGTATGTCTTCTTTGGAGAAATGTCTGTTTAGGTCTTCTTCTCATTTTTTGATTGGGCTGTTTATTTTTCTGGTATTTCATTATTGAGCTGGATGAGCTGCTTATATGTTTTAAAGATTACCCTTTGTCAGTTACTTTGTTTGCAATTATTTTCTCCCATTCTGAGGGTTGTCTTTTAATCCTGTTTATTGTTTATTTTGCTGTAGAAAAGCTTTTAAGTTTAATTAGGTCTCATTTGTTTATCTTTATTTCCGTTAATCTAGGAGGTGGGTCAAAGAGGACCTTGCTGTGGTTTATGTCAAAGTGTGTACTGCCTCTGTTTTCCTCTAAGAGCTTTATAGCTTTTGATCTTAGATTTAAGTCTTCAGTCCATTTTGATTTTATTGTTGTGTATGTTGTTAGAAAATGTTCTAGTTTCATTCTTTTACATGTAGCTATCCACTTATCCCAGCACCACCTATTGAAGCGAATGCCTTTTCTCCATTGCATATTCTTGGCTCCTTTGCCCTTAGGTGCTTAGGTTCATCTCTGGGCTTTCTATCTTGTTCCATTGATCTATATTTCTGTTTTTGTACCAGTACCGTGCTGTAGCTCTGTAGCATGTCTGAAATCAGGAACGTTGATTCCTTCAGGTCTGTTTTTCTCTTTCAAGAATGCTTTGGTTATCTGGGGTCTTTTGTGTTTCCATACAAAATGTGAAATTTTTTGGTCTATTTTTATGACAAATACCACTGGTAGTTTGATAAAGATTGCATTGAATCTGTACATTGTTTTCAGTAGTATAATCATTTTCACAATATTGATTCTTCTGATCCAAGAACATGGTATATTTCTCCATCGGCTTGTGTCTGATTTCTTTCTTTGATATCTTATAGTTTTCTGCATATTGTTCTTTTATCTCTTTAGGTAGTTTTATTCCTAGATATTTTCTTCTGTCTGTTTCAGTGGTGAATGGGATTGTTTCCTTCATTTCTCTTTCTGGCTTTTCATTGTTACTGCATAGGAATGCAAGGGAATTCTGTGTTTTAATTTTATGTCCTACAACTTTACTATATTCCTTAATTAGTTCTAGTAATTTTCTGGTGGCATCTTTAGGGTTTTCTATGTATAGTATCATGTCATCTGTAAACAGTGAGAGTTTTACTACTTCTTTTCCAATCTGAATTCCTTTTATTTCTTTATCTTCTCTGATTGCTGTGGCTAGGACTTCCAAAGCTATGTTGATCAAGGTGGCAAGAGTGGCCACTCTTGCTTTACATCTTTTTAGGCTGTAATTTTCTTCTGACCACTAAGAGACTGAATTTCCTCAAAGTTCAGATACAGTCCTTTGGTTCTTCTCACTGTCTGCTCCTCCACAAATATGATCCATGATTATGGCTTTAATGGACATCTTGCTAATGTATTCATGTGTATTTCTAATTTTTAATTTCTTTGATATCCAAAACCATATACCCAAGCACCTGCTGTGATTTATACTTGTATTTCTTCATGATCTCCAAATTAACATGTCCAAAACTGAACTCATGATTTTAGTGAATGATACAATTATTCTAGATAGAAATATAGTGGCCATCTATAAAACTTTTCTACTTTTAACTATTTGGTATCAAATCTGCACCCAAATCTGTACATTTTACTGTCTATACACCATCCATCAGTTCAGTTCAGTCACTCAGTCATGTCCAACTCTTTGCAACCCCATGGGCTGCAGCATGCCAGGCCTCCTTGTCCATCACCAATTCCCAGAGCTTACTCAAACTAATGTCCATTGAGTCAGTGGTGCCATCCAACCATCTCATCCTCTGTTATCTCCTTCTGCTCCCACCTTCAATCATGTCCAGCATCAGGGTCCTTTCAAATGAGTCAGTTCTTTGCATCAGGTGGCCAAAGTATTAGAGTTTAAGCTTCAGCATCATGAATATTCAGGACTGATTTCCTTTAGGATTTCCTTCTTGCAGTCCAAGGGACTCTCAAGAGTCTTTTTCAATACCACAGTTCAAAAACATCAATTCTTCAGTGCTCAGCTTTCTTTATAGTCCAACTCGCACATCCCTACATGACTACTGGAAAAACCATAGCCTTGACTAGATGGACCTTTGTTGGCAAAGTAATTTCTCTGCTTATTAATATGCTGTCTAGGTTGGTCATAACTTTTCTTCCAAGGAACAAGTGCCTTTTAATTTAATGGCTGCAGTCACAATCTGTAGTGATTTTGGAGCCCCCCAAAATAAAGTCTGTCACTGTTTCCATTGTTTCCCCATCTATTTGCCATGAAATGATGGGACCAGATGCCATGATCTTAGTTTTTTGAATGTTGAGTTTTAAGCCAACATTTTCACTGTCGTTTTTCAGTTTCATCAAGAAGCTCTTTAGTTGTTCTTCGCTTTCTGCCATAAGTGTGTTGTCATCTGCATATCTGAGGTTATTAATATTTCTCCTGGCAATCTTGATTCTAGCTTGTGCTTCATCCAGTCCAGTGTACATTTATGATGTACTCTGCATATAAGTTAAATAGGCAGGGTGACAATATACAGCCTTGAAGTACTCCTTTCGTGATTTGGAACCAGTCTGTTGTTCTATGTCCAGTTCTAACTGTTGCTTGTTGACCTGCATACAGATTTCTCAAGAGGCAGGTCAGGTGGTCTGGTATTCCCATCTCTTTTAGAATTTTCCACAGTTTGTTGTGATCCACACAGTCAAAGGTTTTGGCATAGTCAATAAAGCAGAAGTAGATGTTTTTCTGGAGCTCTCTTGCTTTTTCGATGATCCAGTGGATGTTGGGAGTTTGATCTCTGGTTCCTCTTCCTTTTATATATTTCCAATGTATTCCTATTTCCATCTTTATTGACCACTACCTACTCCTATTATTTCTCCTAGTTTGTAGTAACTTACTAACTTGTCACTCTGAAACTACTCTGCCTTTCTTCTCCACACTGCATTCAAAGTAGTCAGCGTTGAGACCCAAGCAATTTTTTATTCTCTTACCCTAAAAGCACTTCTTGTGGATGGCTTCTAGAGACTGGTCCCTGTTATATCATTTGCCTTCTTGTGTTCTCCCTTGCATTCTAATTTCTAGCCATACTGGCTTTATTTCTCTTCTTGGAACATGACCTGCATTATTTCATCACAAAGCTTTCTAAATAATACTCTTTTCCTCGGACTCTTACTTCCTCCTTCACCAGATTAACCCTCTCATTGAATATCTGCTCATTCCTCATTTTTCTTAAAGGCTCTTGCTGACTACAAATGCTTACTGCAATTCACTCAATTTCTCCCCAGTCACCTTGTCTTCAATGTCATTTACTACAATGGTTGCTTTCCATTTATTGTGCATTCATATGGGTTTTTGATCAATATTTGTATCTTCCAGTTGACTGTAAACTTCATGAAGGTAGGGAAGATGTCTGCATTTTGTTGTTGCTGTTTAGCTTTTGCTTGCTAATATATGCCCATCACTTCATGGCAAATATAAGGGGAAAAGATGGGAGCAATAACAGATTTCCCATTTGGGGGCTCTAAAATCACTGTGGTTGGTGACTGCAGCCATGAAATCAGAAGACTATTGCTTCTTGGCAGGAAAACTATGAAAGACCTAGATGGTGTGTTGAAAAGCAAAGACATCACTTTGCCAAAAAAGGTCCGTATAGTCAAGGCTATGTATGGTCTTTTCAGTGGTCACGTACCATTGTGAGAGTTGGACCATAAAGAAAGCAGAATGCTGAAGTGTTGATGCCTTCAAACTTTGATGCTAGAGAAGACTCTTTAGAGACCCTTAGACAGCAAGAAGATCAAGCCAGTCAATCTTAAAGGAAATCAACCCTGAATACTCATTGGAAGGATTGATACTGAAGCTGAAGCTCCAGTATTTTGGTCACCTGATGTGAACAGACGACTCATTGGAAAAGTCCCTGATGCTGGGAAAGATTGAAGGCAGAAGGAGAAGAGGGCATCAAAGGATGAGCTGGCTGGATGGCATCACTGATACAGGGACATGATTTGGGCAAACTCCAGGAGATGGTGAGGGACAGGGAGGCTTGGTATGCTGCAGTCCATGGGGTCACACAGAGTTAGATACAAGTGGGCAACTGAATAACAAAAACTACAAATATGCCCAGAACCTAAGTCAGTGCTTGTTACATGATAAATGCTCAATAAATACTACCTGAGTTTTGCATGAAAGAAACCTAAGACACCAGTGGGGTATGGTGGGTAAGTACTTGTCAGAGCAAAACAAACAAAAAAGTTAAAACTTTGAATTGTTTTACTCTTTCCATAACCAATAGGAATATAGGAATATTTGAGTTTTCAGATCCCAAGTTGTCTTACTTCTGTGCACAAGTGGATTGTCTAAGCTTATTTCAGAGATGATAAAATCTATAATCAAAAAGTTGTGGGAAGGAGTAGTGATAGTTTTTAATTAATTGACTAAAAAGCAATAGACATGTAGTTATCTGGACATCCATGAACTTCTGCCTTTAGACAAGTTCAGATAAAATGAGATATTTCAGATAATTTTAAAGATTAATCTTTGCATTCAGTATCATTTCTGATATTGTTGCTTGGCAAAAGCCTCTTCGTATTTAGCTGCAAGGTCACAATCACATGAGATGCATTTACAAGTGATATTAAAACATTCTTTAATTTCCTGTAGAGTTGGAGTAATATCTGGGTAGTAGTGATGATCTTGATTGGTGAGAAGGTTAAGAGTATTACCTTATGGTTATATATTCATATTAAACCAGGAGTTCCTTACAGGAAAATAATTGTTGTTGTTATTGTGTACTCACTAAGTTGTGTCTAACTCTTTGCAACCCCATGAACTGTAGCCCTCTAGGCTCCTTCTGTCCATGGAATTTCTAAGGTAAGAATACTGGAGTAGGTTTCCATTTCCTTCTCCAGGGGATCTTCCTGACCCAGGGATTGAACCTGTGTCTCCTGCTTGACACATGGATTCTTTACCACAGAGCCACCTGGGAAGCCCCCAAGGGCAAATAATACAACTTATCTTTTCAACACCAATCTATAGCATGTGCCAGGCATTTTGTTAATATTGATTCTGATTCAACTATTATTTTATGAATTCTTTTGTATTTAAAATCAAGCTTGGGGACTTCCTTGATGATTAACTGGTTAAGAGCTTCTGCATTTTCAATGCAAGGGGCCTGGGTTCAATCCCTGGTCAGAGGACTAAGATTACACATGCAACATGATACAGCCAAAAAATTTTTTTCAATTTAAAACAAATAAATTCAAGCTTGATATTAACCATAACATAATGCAGTGTCATTATCTGTTGTACTAATACAGATACGTGCATATGAGGGATATTCCATGTGCTTCCAATTTAAGTAGCATTTGGGAAACCATTCATTTCTTGTACAGATATATTTAATAACTGTACTAGTTGTGAAAAATTTCATGGATCTCCTTGGGCAGCTGGTTTCATACAAATCTGCCTTGTGAAATACACTCCTTATCTAGCCTTCCTGGTACAATCCAAAATAAGCTCTTTCAGAACCAAGTTAAATCAGAAAATATCCAATAAGACACATATGAAACAATACATTCTTAGGCAACTTCAGCCTGAAATTTCAATCACCTTGCCCTCCTGGATTAACGTTTTAATCGTTTTCATCCTTCTGTAGGAAGATGTGAAGTGTTTAGAGGCACTTTGCATCTGCAGTTAGCCTCCCAATCTTCACTGATCCTCTGCCTCACTTCTCTCTCCTGTCCTGGGTGAACCATAGGTTATAGCAAGTGCCAGACTGTGAAAATTGGAGTATGGCAGAAAACTCCCCCTCTGATTTGCATCATCAAACCTTCTAACTTTGGAAAATATGTGGAACTTTTGTTCTGCTCACTGACTAGCCCTCCTGTTCTCCTTCTGATTGTATTTTATGACCTAATTGTCACAAAACAAAAAGTTTGTGAGACACCCTCTGAAAAATCACCAAAAGATGGTTCTGTTAATAATTCTTTATCTGTGCTACTACTCCAATTCATCTTTCCTGCAATTAATTTTCTGTTGCTGTGGCTATTACATATGGTGTTCTAAGTGTCTAGTGCAAAAGGAACTAATTCCTCTGGGGAATGTATATGATTAAAATATTATAGTCTATCTTAATAAGAAAATTCAATTTCCTTATCAAAATATTTTTCCAGTTTTTATGTTAGGTTGAAGTATAATTTTAATTTAGTCTTATTTAATTTGATTGCTAAAATGTAGTCAAAAAAATAGTTCCGATTTAAGGTTATGAAATAGTATCCAGTATCCTCCATGGAACCACAGACCTGTCTCCATGGGAGAGAGATGGAAGATTATTGCTTTGGATAAATTACCATTTCCAGTTTGCTCTTTTTCAAGTGATTAAAATAGAAAATAAGATCACTATTAATCATAGTTAGAGAAAGCACTAGACACAAATTATGGAAGGCAGAAAAGAGGAAGCAATCTTAATTAAGGCATCTATAGAATACTTGTATAAGCAGGAATGGCTGAAGGCAATGCCTTCTCATTTATTTCTTCAACAAATCTTCATTGAGTTACAGAATGTGTCAAGATCTGACTGTTACCGCTCTTGGAAATGTTTTCAAGGAAAGACAACTGATCCTTGGCCTCCAGAAGCTAATATTCTAGTTGAAGAGGAAGGAAACAAGTAAATATTTAATAGGACCTGGGAGAGTAGAAGTGTTAAGAGGAGAAATGAGGCAGGGGAAGAAAACAGACTGGGGTGATAACGGGCAAGGCTGCTGTTTCAGAAAGAGTAGAGAGCACATAACCTGATATTTGAGGAGAAAATTGGATAAAATGAGAGTGACGGGGGTTGACATTCTGAGGAAAGAGAATGCCTGTCAGAGAAAGCATCAAGTGAACATTCCCCAAAGAACTGAGTTTGGCATTTTGAGGGATAGCCAGAAAACCAGTCATGGCCTGGTGGCAGGAAGCTGGACACCGCGTGACAGGAGATGAAACTCTAAAGGGAAGGGGCCCGACCAGGGAAGGCTTTATCATTGTAGGAAATTAAAGTCTTTATTGAATTTGTTATAGTATTGCTTCTGGTATTTTTCTTTTTTTGTTGTAGAGTAGTTTAATGTTGTTAATATTTCTTTTTTTGGATATACATACATATTGTAAAATGATTACCATGATCAAATTAACTAACATATACACATATTCCTGGGGCTTCCCTGGTGGCTTAGAGAGTAAAGCATCTGCCTGCAATGCGGGAGACCCGGGTTTGATCCCTGGGTTGGGCAGATCCCCTGGAGAAGGAAATGGCAACCCACTCCAGTACTCTTGCCTGGAAAATCCATGAATGGAGGAGCCTGGGGTCGCAAAAAGTCGGACACAACTGAGCAACTTCACTTTCCTTTCCTTTACACATGTTCCTTCCTCTTAAGCCTCCTTCCCACCTCCCTCGCCCATTCCACCCCTCTAGGTCAGCACAGAGCATCGAGCCGAGCTCCTCTGTTTTACAGCAGCTTCCCACCAGCAATCTGTTTTACGCATGGTAGCGTGTATATGTCAGTGCTACTCTCTCAGTTCCTCCCATCATCTTTTTTCCCCTGCTGTATCCACAAGTCCATTCTCTACCTCTGTGTCTATTCATGTCCTGCAGAGAAGTTCATCAGTACCATTTTTCTAGATTGTGTATACATGCATTGCTGTTGTTCAGTCACCCAGTTGTGTCCAACTCTGCGTGACCCCATGGACTGCAGCACACCAGGCCTCCCTGTCCCTCACTATCTCCCGGAGTTTGCCCAAGTTCATGTTCATTGCATTGGTGATGCCATCCAACCATCTCACCCTCTGTTGCCTTCTTCTCCTGCCCTCAATCTTTCCCAGGATCAGGGTCTTTTCCAATGGTGGGCTGTTTGTATCAAGTAACCAACATATTGGAGCTTGAGCTTCAGCTTCAGCACCAGTCCTTCCAATGAGTATTCAGGGTTGATTTCCCTTAAATTAACTGGTTTGATATTCTTTCCGTCCAAGGGACTCTCAAGTCTTCTCCAGCAACACAGTTCAAAGGCATCAATTCTTTGGCACTCTGCCTTCTTTAAGGTCCAGCTCTTAAACAAGCACACGTGACCACTGGAAAGACATAGCTTGACTATATGGACCTTTGTCAGCAAAGGGATGTCTTTGATTTCCAGCACACTGCCTAGATTTGTCATAGCTTTCCTACCAAGAAGCAATCGTCTTCTGATTGCATGGCTGCAGTCGCCATCATCTGCAGTGATTTTAGAGCCCAAGAAGAGGAAATTTGTCACTGCTTTCACACTTTCCCTTTGTATTTGCCATGAAGTGATGGGGCTGGATGACATGATCTTAGTTCTTTTTAATATTTAGTTTTAAACTGGCTTTTTAACTCCCCGTCTTCACCCTCACCAAGAGGTTCTTTAGTTCTTTAGAGGTTCTTGTGCAAACATAAATGCATTATGTTTTGGTTTTTTGGCTGCAAGGCATGTGAGATCTTAGCTCCCCAACCAGGGCTTGAACCCGCACTCCCTGCATTGGAAGGTGAAGTCGTAGCCACTGGACCACTAGGGAAATCCCTCAATTTCTATTTTGAAAGCATATCTTTGGCTATTGTGTGGGGGGGATGATTATCAAGGGAAAAGCATGAAAGGCAAATGACACTTCAGAAGCTATTGCCTTATTCTTGGGGCATGGTGGTACTTAGACTATGTAGCTGTGGTGGTGGTAAAAATAGGATAGATTAATGCATTTGAAAGACAGAGCCTATAGCACTTAACATCTTTTCAGATGTGGAGAATAAGAGAAATAATGAGTCAGATATGGCTCCTGGGTTTCATATTTGGCCCAGATGATGCCATTTACTAAGATGAAGAATCTGGAAAAAGATCAGCTTTGAGGGGGCAAATGTGAAATCATATTATAGATGTGTTAAGCTTAGATTATCTATAGACCTTCCCAGGATTTGCCTGGTGGCTCAGACAGTAAAGAATCCACCTGCAATGCAGGAGACCTGGGTTCAATCTTCTGGGTTGGAAAGATACCCTGGAGAAGGAAAAGTCTACCCACTCCAGTATTCTGGCCTGGAGAATTCCTGCATAGACCACGGGGGTTGCAAACAGTCAGACACAACTGAGCAACTTTCACTTTCACACATCTGAAGCACAGGTGAGAGGTGAAGATGGGGTAGTAATGAGGAAATCCTCAGGGTCCTGATGGAATTTAAAAGAGGGGGTCATTGTATGAATGCCAATGGGATATGTGTGAACCCGTGTTTCTTAGTCTCAGTGCTACTGCCATTCTGAGCCCACTGACTCTGCTTTGGGGACTGTCCCGTGCACTGAGGGATGTTGAGCAGCACCCCTGGCTTCTACCCTTCTATCTGTGGCTCAACCGAAAGCCAGTGACACCTCTTCCTGTCTGGTTATCACAACCAGAAGGGTTTTCAGATATTTTCAAATATCGCCTGGTAGCAAAAGTCACCTGCCAGTTGATACGCATCAGTGTAAATAATAGCAAGAAGACCAGAAGCTGTATCAGAATGAGCCCTGGGCCACCCCTGTGCTTGAGAAAAGGAAAGGCAGCGAAGGAAGCCTAAAAGTTGCAATGAATCAGATAATAGAACATGGTGGAGGGACTTCTAAGTTGAAAGGTAAAACAGTTGAGTTTATCCTTTAGAGTGAGATAATAGCTGTCCTAATAAACTATATATTCCTAATGGCACAGGAACTGGTAACGTTTCTAGACTACCAAGTGCTGTGATTCTTTTAAAGTGAAAATTTCCTGCCCTGTTTAAATATTTCCCATCTCTTTTGAAGCAAAAGCCAATGCTTACACTGGTCCCAAAGTTCCTATGTGACTTGTGTCCCTCCTCCTCACTCTTCCCTGGACTTCATCCTCCTAGGACCCCTAGCTCACTCCGCTCCCCAGTGGCTGAATTTCTGCTTTTGTGCGTGGTGCCCACGCCCCATATTCAGGGCATTAGCCCTCGCTATTCATTCTGGTGAGTTGTTCCCTCCCAGGTATCTATCCCCAGGGTCCCCTGCACGTCTTCCAGTTTCACTCAGATGTCTTCCCTGCTGAGCTCATGTCTTAAAACTGCCACTCTCCTCCTAACCCACTTTTTTTTTTACCTCCCTTACGAGCATCATGCTGCTGCTGCTGCTGCTGCTGCTGCTGCTGCTAAGTCGCTTCAGTCATGTCCGATTTTGTGCGACCCCATAGACGGCAGCCCACCAGGCTCCCCCGTCCCTGGGATTCTCCAGGCAAGAATAGTGGAGTGGGTTGCCATTTCCTTCTCCAATGCATGAAAGTGAAAAGTGAAGTCTTTCAGTCGTGTCTGACTCTTAGCAACCCCATGGACTGTAGCCCACCAGGCTCCTCCGTCCATGGGATTTTCCAGGCAAGAGTATTGGAGTGGGTTGCCATTTGTCCTCTCTGTAAAAGCATCATAATGTTATCTAATTAATTGAAATTTGGATCACTTAATTTTCTTATCAATATTTTTGTTTTTCCTTTAATCAACAAATGCATTGCCTTTAATTGTTCAACACACACATTTAATGTTTATTATGTATCAGCTCCTGTGCTCGGATATGGGAATAAAGCAGCAGCCACACTTAGGAGAAATACGAGGCAGTCAGATGGGGATCTGCCCAGGGAGCTGTCGAAGCACAGGTGTGGGGGGAACATGTACATTAGACTGAAGGGCTAGGGAAAGCTTTCTGGAAGAAGTGGTCATTGAACTTTGTTGCAGAAGTAAGAATTATACTAGAACAGAATGGGCATACAGTATCTAAAAAGATGATGTAAATGAACTTATTTACAAAACAGAAATAGACTCACAGACATAGAAGACAAACTTCACATTACCAAAGGGGAAAGGGGAAAGAGTTGGAGTAGGGGATAAATCAGGAGTTTGGAATTAACAGGCACACTACTGTATATACAATTGATAACCAACAAGGACCTACTGTGTAGCACAAGGGACTATACTCAATATCTTATAATAACCAGTAATGGAAAAGAATATTAAAGGTGTGCACACACTGAATATATGTGTGTGTGTGTGTGTGTGTGTGTGTGTGTGTGTATATATATATATATATATATATATATATATATATACAGAATTACTTTGCTATACACCTGAAACTAACACAGCATTGTAAATTAACTGCATTGTTTTAATTGCTAAGTCATGCCTGACTCTTTCGCGACCCAAAAGACTGTAGCCTGCTAGACTCCTCTGTCCATGGGATTTCCCAGGCAAGGATACTGGAGTTGGTTGCCATTTCCTTCTCCAGGGGATCTTCCTGATCCTGGGATTGAACCCACCTCTCCTTCATTGGCAGGTGTATTCTTTACCACTGAGCCACTTGGGAAGCCCTGCAAAAAAATAAACTATCCTTCAATAAAAAATGGACATTCTGCAAAAAGAACAGCGTGTGAATAGTGTAAAACAGTATGGGCTATTTAGGAATCTTTAAAAAGGTTGCATTATGTATTCAATAGTATGACTAGAAGTCAGGCATGTGCTCACAAGAAGAGTTGTCATATTGTAGAGCTGTACAGGCGAGGCCCTGAGAGGTTTTTCAACTAGAAAATGGCAGGATCACATGATCGCATTTTAGCAACGTCAGCCTGACATATGTTGAAGGTTTGTCATCAAGGAACCAGACAGGCAAGCTGAAGGGTAGCAGTGGAGCCATGACAGTTTTTTCCATTAGAGTGCAGACTGTAGCGTGAACAGAGCGGCACTGAGATGAACAAGGAGAGTCTTATATAGAGAAGGCTTTGTGTATTAAATTACAGTTAGCTAACAATTGTTTTTATTTTCTTGAGGAGCATGTTAGGTTGTTAGGAAACCAACGTTAAATGTCATTTGTTTCTTCCTTGTGTCTACTGTCTTTTTGGAAAAATTTTATCCTATGGGACAATTTGTGTGACTGTATATGGGATGAAAAATGTTCAAGCTTTTAAATATAACATGTCTAATATTGTAGGATAGTGTTAGTATCTGACTCTTTATGACCCCATGGACTGTAGCCTGTCAGGCTCCTCTGTCCATGGGATTCTCCAGGCAAGAATATGAGAGTGGGAAGCCACTCCCTTCTCTAGGGAATCTTCCCAACCCGGGGATCGAACCCAGATCTCCCACATTGCAGGCAGATTCTTTATCATCTAAGCCATCAGGGAAGCACACTATTATATGATAAGGTAGGTTTGATCCCTGTGTTGGGATGATCCCCTGGAGAAGAGAACGTCTACCCACTCCAGAATTCTTGCCTGGAGAATTCCATGGACTGAGGAGCCTGGTGGGCTACAGTCTACCTACTTGAGCGCTCTTGGTGGCTAAGATGGTAAAGAATCTGCCTGCAATGCAGGAGACCTGGGTTCCATCCCTGGATTGGGAAGATACTCTGGAAAAGAAATGGTTACCCACTCCCATATTATTGCTTGGAGAATTCCATGGACAGAGGAGCCTGGTGGGCTGCAGTCCATGTGGTGGCAAAGACTTGGACACAATTGAGTAACTGACACTTTCACACAAAATACAGGATAAGGTAGGCATCTTTTTTTTTTCCCCCCATCTTTAGACATCCGTTGAGACTACAGGGTATATATCACAAAAGTTAAATATTCAGAACACTAGGACACAGAGTCTGTGTTCTCAAAAGTAATTCAGTGAAATAGAGAAATCAAAATACATATAAGGTACATGTCTGTTTTGGTTCATAAATATAATATGGTTTTGGACTTTTATGAAAAAGTACATTAATTATCAAGAAAACTGACAGCTCTATTATCTTTTTAAATGGGATCCCTCCAGCCCTGATTTAATGAAAGCTTTTCTGTTTGTTCATGTAAATATTGCCCTTTGATGAGCTTTGAGGTCTGTCAGTTTAAAGAGTGCAGCCCTCAGATGAATGGGCAGGCTGGGAACCAGATGTGTGTTTTTAGGGCTGAAAA
The DNA here is from genome assembly GCA_024291935.2 of Okapia johnstoni. Taxonomy (NCBI): domain Eukaryota; kingdom Metazoa; phylum Chordata; class Mammalia; order Artiodactyla; family Giraffidae; genus Okapia; species Okapia johnstoni. The sequence goes on from CM044322.1 coordinate 58,902,226, forward strand.
CCCAATTAAAATAGAGGTCGTGAGGGTGGAAGGAAGAGAAAGGATCAGCTGGAGCCTGTGGGAGCAGGGCATGGTGGGGAGAAATCAGAGGTTGTGTGTTCCCTTAGCAGATGTGTTAGGGAAACTAATCTATAGATACTTTTATCAAATGATTTGAAACTCCTGAACCACATGGGATCCAAGGAGGTATTAATCTCCACAAAAATTTCAGGGAGAGTTTTCTCTAAGTGTTGATCTCAAAAGTAAAGCACCGTTTTGAAAAATCCATTAAAGCATATGTATTAAGACAGTTATCAGAAGTATCAGTAATGATTTTTAAACCATACCTGAAGTGTCTTTCTGCCTGGATGTATTAATATTTGGATAACTCATCTATTTATTTACATCTACCTGGCCAATATAATAGCGCAAAACTTCCTTACTGCTTTCTATTCCTTTTGCCTATCCACCTGTCATGTTATCTTGAAGAGCACTCTGGGTTAATCTTTCTAAAGCAGTGCTCTAATATGTCAGTATTTTAAAAAATCTGAGAACTATCAACTGGTTACTAAATAAAGTCCAAATTGCTTTCTCTCCCAACCCCAGAATTTGTACAATTTAATCCCATCTTTCTTGCATGAATGTATCCATTTGATAAATATTTATTATGCACTTGTTGTATGACAGGCATGCATCTAGGTTCTAAAGATACAACTGTAAATAAAAAAGGCCCCCACTGCCATCGAATTCATATTCTAGTAGGAATAATAAAAAAAGGAAAAATACACACATGTATATACAGAGGATGAAAATTACTCTGGAAAAAGTAGTGTAAAAATATTTAGAGACTATTATACTGTTGCATGTGAGGATTTATTTATTTATTTATTTTTCTAAAAGATAAAAAGAGTTACTTTTGATTGGACACTTAGAGAGGTGAGAGATGAATTTTGAAGTATTGAGCAAAGACCATTGCAGGCAAAGGGAACAGTAAACAATAATCTTGAAGAAATACCATGGCTGGTAAATAATTGGGCAAAGCCATGAACATGGGGCAGAGTGAGCAAAGAGGCACATAGTAGGTGATGTGGTCAGGGGTAGTAGGGAGGCCAGATCAGGTAGGATATTATGGGGTATCATGATGGTGGGAATTTCAGGAATTTTAAGAGAAGAGAGACATGATATGGCTTATTTTTTTTTTATTTTTATTTTTTTTAATTTTTTTTTTTTGATATGGCTTATTTAAAAGGACCTTTCTGATTCATGTGTTTGAATAGACAATGGGGTAAATTATATATGGATATAATGAATGTATAGATGATTTTATAGCCATTGAACTTGTGGGTCCACCAAGGGTGTAGGAATAACTATAAAGGGGACAGGGTCTGGGAACTGAATAACTTTTGGATAATCTACTAAGAAAGATGATGGAGGCAGCAGTGAAACTTTAGGAATGGCCCCTGGGCAGGAGGAAAACTTTAAATAAAAGGGTTATTTCATATAAAGAAAGTGATCAAGAAGGTTCAGGAGATCAACAGTATTAAGTGCCTGTAAGTCAGATTGAGGGCTGAGAAAAAATCCCTAAATTTAACAAAACAGAGGTTATTTGTTGTTGTTATTCAGTTGCTAAGTTGTGTCCAAATCTTTGCGACTCCATGGACTACTACATGCCAGGCTACCCTATCCTCCACTATCTCCCTGTGTTTACTCAAATTCATGTCCATTGGATCGGTTATGCTATCTAACCATCTCAATCTCTGCCCCTCCCTCCTCCTTTTGCCTTCAGTCTTGCCCAGTATCAGGGGTCTTTCCCAGTGAATCAGCTCTTTGCTTCAGGTGGCCAGAGTAGATTCAGCATCAGTCCTTCCAAATGAATATTCAAGGTTGATTTCCTTCAGGACCGACTGGTTTGATATCCTAGCAGTCCAAGGGACTCTCAAGAGTCTTCTCCAGCACCACAATTTGAAAGCATCAATTCTTCAGCACTCAGCCTTCTTTATGGTCTAACATGACTACTGGAAAAAACAGCTTTGTTGTGTGGACCTTTGTCAGCAAAGTGATGTCTCTGCTTTTTAATATGCTCTCTCAGTTTGCCATAGCTTTCCTTCCAATGAGCAAGTGTCTTTTAATTTCATGGCTGCACGTCACCGTCCACAGTAATTTTGGAGCCTAAGAAAATAAAATCAATCACCCTTTCTACTTTTTCCCCATCTATTTGCCATGGAGTGATGGGACTGGATGCTGTGTTCTTAGTTTTTTTCCTCACAAATAAGCAATATCATATGATATTTCCCTTTCTCTGTCTGGCTTACTTCACTTAGTATGATAATCTCTGGGTCCATCCATGTTGCTGCAAACAGCCAGTGGCATTATTTCATTCTTTTTTTCATGGATTAGTAATATTCCATTGTCTGTGTATGTATGTGTATATATGTATATGTATGTGTATATGTGTGTGTGTGTGTGTGTGTATACACACTACATTGTCTTTATCCATTCATCCATCTGTTGATGGATATTTAATTTGCTTCTACATCTTGGCTATTGAAAATATTGCTGCAGTGAACATGGGGGGTGCATGTATATTTTCAAATTAGTTTTCTCCAAATATTTGCACAGGAGTGGGATTTCTGGATTATATGGCAACTCTCCTTTTAGTTTTCTAAGGAACCTCCATACAGTTTAGATTCCCATCAACAGTGTAGTAGGGTTCCTTTTTTCCACACGTACTCTCCAGCGTTAATTATTTGTGTACTTTTTAGACACCAATTTCTTTATTTTTTATTGAAGTATAGTTGATTTACAACGTGTTAATTTCTTCTATGTAGCAAAATGATTCAATCATACATATATGTATATACACGTTCATTTTTAAATATTCTTTTCCATTAGGTTTATCATAAGATATTGAATCTAGTTGTGTGCTATACAGTAGGACCTTGTTGTTTATCCATTTATAAAAGCTTACTTCTGCTAACCACAACCTCCCACTCCATCTCTCCCCTAAACCCCCTCCCATTGGCAACTACCGGTCTGTTCTCTATGTCCATGATTCAGTTTCCTGTTTCAATGATAGGGTCCTTTGTGTCATATTTTAGATTACACATGTAAGTGTCATCATATGGTATTTTTATTCCTCTATCTGACTTACCTCACTTAGTACAGTTCAGTTCATTTGCTCAGTCATGTCTGACTTTTTGAGACCCCATGGACTGCAGCATAACAGGCTTCCCTGTCCATCACCAACTCCCGAAGCTTGCTCAAACCCATGTCCATCACATCGGTGATGCCATCCAACCATCCCATCTTCTGTCATCCCCTTCTCCTGCCTAAATCTTTCCTAGCATCAGGGTCTTTTCCGATTAGTCAGTTCCTCACATCAGATGGCCAAAGTGTTAGAACTTCAGCATCAGTCCTTCCAGTGAATATTCAGGACTGATCTCCTTTAGGATGGACTGGTTTGCTCTCCTGGCAGTCCAAGGGACTCTCAAGAGTCTCCTGCAACACCACAGTTCAAAAGCATCAATTCTTCGGTGCTCAGCTTTCTTTATGGTCCAACTCTCACATCCATAGTGACTACTGGAAAAACCATAGTTTTGACTATATGGACCTTTGTTGGTAAAGTAATGTCTCTGCTTTTTATATGCTGTGTAGGTTTATCATAGCTTTTCTTCTAAGGAGCAAGAATCTTTTAATTTCCTGGCTGTAGTCACCGTCTGCAATGATTTTGGAGCCTAAGAAAATAAAACCTGCCACTGTTTTCATTGTTTCCCCCATCGATAAGTGATACAGTCAGGAATTGATTGAGTGTATGATGCAATCAGTGCTCAAAATCTTTAAGGCAGGTTGTACTGAAGAGGCTGTGAATATTGATGGAGTAAGCAGGGAAGGGGAGGGAGAGTGGATTGCACAAAGGCACACATATGAGGGCATGGATGAAGAAGTCATGGATCTTTGGAAGCCATTTCAGAGGCTGCGTACTCTAGCTACAACCACAACACATAGCTCATTTCAAATTCATTGTTCTTTCCAATACCTTGTGCTGACCTGTAATGGATAACACTGGGAGTCCTGGCACTTCTCAGAAGCCAGTGGAAGGTATGGCTTTTTTAATATTTGAAAAGTTAAGATGGCATTTTTAATTTTTTTGAACTTTTAACTTTTTACTGTAGAATAGCTGATTAACAATGTTGTGATAGTTTCAGGTGCATAGCAGAGCAACTCAGCCATACATTTACATGTATTCATTCTCCCCCAAACTCCCCTTCGATCCAGGCTACCACATAACATTGAGCAGAGTTCCCTCTGTTATACAGTAGGTCCTTGTTGATTACTCACTTAAAATATAGCATGTGTCCATGGGCATCCCAGACTCCCTAACTATCCTTTCCCCCTACCAGAAGAAGAGCAATCTTAGCAAGGGCACTGTGGCTTTAGGGGTCTCCTCTTCACTCCTACTTTTAAGGCATAGAATTTAGAGAGCAGATGGGACAGTGATGCTAAGACAAGTGATGTCCCGGGGCTGTTTCTTTTCATTATCTTTCTGACTGTTGGCTATTGTACACATTATCTGCATCTTCTCTTTCTCTGTTTCAGTAGTTTCAGTCCTTTTCTGTTTTTGTTTATTTTATTTTTGCTGTATGGAAAGACATGTATCCACTTTTGAAAAGGTGACTTTCTCCATCCCACTTTTCTTCATGTCCAGGCAGTATCGGTTTTTCTCCTTCCTTTCTAGAGTATCAAATGGCATTATCATTCTCCCAGAGATCACTGGGAATTGTGGTTTATTTGAAAGAAAAGGAAACAAGCAGATAAAAGAGAATTCGAAATTTCAGTGATGTTAGGGATTTCCCTTCTGAGACTCATTTCTCTTATCAGTAATTAATTACAGCTTTGCTGAACATCTCATCAGATGTTGTACACATAGGACATAGCTGAGATTTGTCAACTAGCAAGCACATACACATTTTTATCTGTTGTGAGCTTCTCCACTCTGACCTAGGCAGTCTTCATTTTCATGTTTTTTTTTTTCAGTTCTACCTCTGTTTATTGCTACCAACCCATTTCCATTTCCCTCCACCCCTCTCATGCGTGTGTGCCCAGTCATGTGACCCCATGGACTGCAGCCCGCCAGGCTCCTCTGTCCATGGAATTTTCCAGGCCAGAATACTGGAGTCTGCATTTTCAATAAATAATCTTTTTTCACTTTGCAGCTGCACACCTGCATCAAGGCAATGCTCTTATCCTCAGATGAGCTATCAGAATAGTATCACTGTGTGTCACTGCATATAGTATTCTATTTATACCTCTGTAGTCTTCAATACATTCCTCATGTATTCAATAAATATTCATGAATGAATGAATAAGGAATGAATGTTGACTTTTAAAATATTGGTAAAATTGTTACATTAATGAGTGAACATAGCTTAGGAACAAAGTAGGTAATGGAAAGATAAATGTGAGGTTATTTCCTAGACCACACTAAAAACAAAAACAAAAACCTAGAATGTCATAAAAAATGCAAAATTCTTAATTAAGGGGTAAAGTCAAAAGGCAGACTATAGCCAACTAGGAATTCTAGAGAGGAAAAAAAAAAAAAAAACAGAAATTAGAAGGAAATAATTAAAGGAAGTAAAGACATGAGTATTTAGAATTAAGATAGTCAAATACTGAGTAGGAATAAATAATAAAGAGAGGCTCATTTTTATTTTTGTGAAATTTCTGAACTCCAGAGAAAAAGTTGAAATTCTCAATGAGTCCATCAAGAAAAACAACAATAACTGTTACTTAACAGAGTATAAAAATCAGAGAGACATCAGGTTTTGTATCACTAAAACGGATTCTTAGAAACTCATTAAGAAGATTTTCATATTTTTAAAAAAACACTTTAAAGCTAGAATTCTATATCCTGACAATGCTGTCTGTAAAGATTTTTTTCAATTGCATGTAAAAGTATAAATAAATCAATATATAGAAGGCAAATAATTTAACCAGGCTAATAACAAACAAATATATTGAACTATTCTACAAAATAAAAGTAGAGATTCTCAAACTATTAGAGAAAGTAATAATAAGATATCATTTTGTACCAGTTGGTATAAGATAAAGAGCTTTTCTCAAACTCCAATAGAGAAAATGTACATGATTCTAAAATATATATTTCTTTTCTTTGGAAAGCAAGATGAAAATGTCTAAAAAGGTTTAAAATACATCAATCCTTCAAGGATAAAGAATATATATATATATGTGTGTGTGTGTGTGTGTGTGTGTATAAACACCCAAGGACATAAATTGCAAGATTCTAGATAGCAACATAAAATGGGAAAAATAATGGCTGAATAAATGATTGTATACCTATAGTGTTGTGGATTCATTAAAAGATGATGTATTGAATTGTATATACTAACACACTTGGAGGGATTTTCATAAGTCATAATGCATAGGACATGCAACATGAAATTTATAGTATAATGGGTTCTTATAAGGGGGAGTTAAAACATATGCACTTGTATGTGTGCATATGCATATGTATAAGATGCATCTTTCTATGTATTGACACATACAAGTAGTGGCTTGTATTTGCTTTTTATTTGTATATAAACTTTTAGAAATTGTAGGAGAATAAACACCATTTTGTTACATTTAATGAATAAAGAAATTGATTAATAGATTTAGACAAGTAACATCAGTGGTTACTAAAATTATTTGATGTAAGACTAATGGTAAACTTGATATTTTCAGGGTACCGAAACATAATTCCACAAATAGCTGCCTGTGCATAAGGGAAAAAATTATATAAGAGAAAGTTAAGGCTGTCAACAGCTTCAGTGTGATCATTTTAGAAAAACTACTAGGATAACCAAGCATTATGTACATAATGACACGATGCTATAGATTAGGAGCATATGTGATATTCTTTTTTCTTTCTAAAACAATTAAGTTTAAAATGAACATTTTAAAATTCAAGTTCGCAGCTTAATTAATGTTCCCAATTCTGGACAGTCATGCATAACTAACATCTAAAAACAAAATAGACCATTGTCTGTACCATAGAATCTGCCCCACCTCCCAATTTCACTAATCCCCCCTCCCCTAAATTATCACCCTTCTGACTTCCACTGCCAGCCGTAAAGCAACCTTTCCATCGTATTGAACCTGAATTTGATTTATCTCATAGATCTACATACTTTCTAAAGACTATACATTAAATTCTCCATATACAAACTACAAAAATGAACTTATTAAATGATAACATGAGTAAACTATCTGAAGAATCCAGAATTGGTACCTTCTAAAGGACAACTTGCCAGCTCTCTAGAGTGAGAGCTTGAAGTGGAGAAAAGTAATTGTTAAAATTTAAGAGATATAAAAATTACAGTACATTAAATTTATGGTCTTAATTTGATCTCAACTGGAACAAAACAGCTATAAAATACTATTAGGACACTTTGGGAAATTTGAATTTTAATTGGGTATTTATGATAGTAAGGGACTATTTTAATCTTGTTGGTAGTGAAAATTATAGTTTGGCCATGTAGAATAATATTTTTTTTGAGTTATACATTAAAATATTTAGGAGTGAAATGTTCTAGTATCTGTAATATGTTTTAAAATATTTCATAAAATATAAAGGAATAAGTGTAACAAACTATCACTGTTGCCCAATCTAGATTAAGGTATATGAGTGTTAACTATACCATTTTCTCTTCTTTTCTATGTGATTGAAAATTGCTATAATATAAAGTTTAAAAAAGAAACATCAGGGCACACATATATTACATAGATAATATCTACTGTATAATGAGAAAGTATAATTTAAGTAATTACTCCAGTTTTATCAGCATTATATATTTTAAATGTTAACATGGGTTTGAGCAAACTCAGGGAGATAGTGAAGGACAGGGAAACTTGGCATGCTTCACAAGGTTGCAGTCAGACATGACTTGGCAGTTGAATAACAACAACAACAATGTTTTAATCAGAGACACTTTTTTCACCTGACTTTATATGTCTGTTTTATTGATGTTGTTAACAATCTAAATCTTTCTAGACTTTAATCCACATTTCCTTACAAAGAAATTCACACTAATGGATATATTTGTTTCAATTCCACTATTCCTGGAACTCAATAGGTTTTTTTCTTCAAGCTTCCATTTTCCTGTGCTCTGTAGAAAATCAATATGAAGTTAAGAAGGGACTGTTAGATAAAATTACAAGAGGTTAACTATGCCTTATGTATTGATATGTCTACTTTATAGTGATGGCAAGTAAGCTTTTTACTTTTTAATTTAAAAATGGAAATTTTTGAAAAGATTGCTTTATATCTTTATCTTTTATTACACAGGTTCTTTTTCATGTTTAGCATGGCATTTAACAGAAAAGTATCTCCTTTAACAAGAATATCTAACAAAAATATGATTAAATACCAAACATAATTACAAACAATAAAACCAAAAACTGGCAAATGCCAGAAGCACTACCAGCTTAATTTATGCTATACTTTCATATATCTAGGATACCATTGAACTGGATCTGAGAAAATTATTGTAAAATCTGTACTTTGAGAGTGTAGGTCATTTATGGACTAAAGATGGTGTAAATGCTAATTATTTAGTTTTCTTAGAGTAAAATCCTTAAAGTGCAAGTACAGTTCAGTTCAGTCACTAAGTCGTGTCCGACTCTTTGTGACCCCATGAACCGCAGCACGTCAGGCCTCCCTGTCCATCACCAACTCCCAGAGTCCACCCAAGCCCATGTCCACTGAGTCAATGATGCCATCCAACCATTTCATCCTCTGTCGTCCCCTTCTCCTCCTGCCTTCAATCTTTCCCAGCATCAGGGTCTTTTCAAATGAGTCAGCTCTTCGCATGAGGTGGCCAAAGTATTGGAGTTTCAGCTTCAACATCAGTCCTTCCAATGAACATCCAGGACTGATCTCCTTTAGGATGGACTGGTTGGGTCTCCTTGCAGTCCAAGGGACTCTCAAGAGTCTTCTCCAACACCACAGTTCAAAAGCATCAATTCTTAGGTGCTCAGCTTTCTTTATAGTCCAACTCTCACATCCATACATGACTACTAGAAAAACCATAGCCTTGACTAGACGGACCTTTGTTGACAAAGATCAGCTGCTTGAAAAGGTCACTGCTTTTCAATATGCTGTCTAGGTTGGTCGTAACTTTCCTTCCAAGGAGTAAGCATCTTTTAATTTCATAGCTACAATCACCATCTGCAGTGATTTTGGAGCCCAGAAAAATAAAGTCAGCCACTGTTTCCGCTGTTTCCCCATCTATCCAAGAAGTGATGGGATCAAATGCCATGATCTTAGTTTTCTGAATGTTGAGCTTTAAGCCAACTTTTTCACTCTCCTCTTTCACTTTCATCAAGAGGCTCTTTAGTTCTTCTTTGCTTTCTGCCATAAGGTGGTGTCATCTGCATATCTGAGGTTTTTAATATTTCTCCTGGCAATCTTGATTCCAGCTTGTGCTTCCTCCAGCTCAGCGTAGTCCAAGTACATTGAGGACTTTATTATGATTTTCATAATCTGTGAGGCTTCCAGTCTAAGTTAAACTAAATATTATTGATAGTTCACTAGTTAATACAGTATGTACTGAGCTTTCTATTATAAAAATATTACAAAGATTTTGTATAGATCTGTAGTGCAGTTTGAACTAGAGAAATAAAATGATTTAAAACATATGGTTAAGCAATTTGGTATCTTAGATCATTTTATCTCAGAACCAATTCAAACTCAGAGAATAAGTACAATTTATTGATTTTTTTATTTAAGATACACACAGTTCCCTTGAAATTTCAATGCTCTTAATTGCACCACTGACTTGTATTTGGTTGCCTGTTATGCAGAGGTCTCCTTGACCTGCTGCTTGTTCTTTTTAGCAAGTGGTGAAGAATTTCAATTAACTCTTTCTTTGCAAGAAAATAGAAAATTTGTTTCTGTGCACTTGTATATCTGGGATCAGAAAAAATGTCTTGGCACAAAATCTACTGACAAAGTTACGTTTTATTTTTCTCTTCATCTTCCATTCAGAATCTCTAGTCATTGGTTTATTTTAATATAAGAATCAATATATTTACATAATAATGTGACAAATTCCTGAATGATAGATATGATATATATTATGGAACATTTAATCCCAGGTAATAGAGTCAAATGCAGTCTGTACCTTGTGATAGAGCACCGCCATGTATCATTTTCCTAGACATTGGTTAGCAGTTTGCTACAAAGATTTCATTTACAATGAATGAATATGTTTTCCATGTAGAATCATAAGATATGTACAAACAAATACATATTTTTGTTTTGATTTAGAAATTTGCAAGTTAGTAAAGATCATAAAATCTCTTCTTCTATGCAGCTTCTATGCATAAAAGTAATAGATTATTGTGGTGAAATAATTCATTCCATTCTACATTTTGTTGATACTACTAGGTAGTTCAGATCTTCTGTTTAGTGCTGCAGTGTATAATGTAATGAAACAATGTTCCTGCCTACAAGAAACTACAGTCTAATAGAAATATTAGAATTAGTCTGAAAGTAACAAGGAGCCATACTAGGACAAGAACAAAGTCAGTGCTCTAAGACATGTAAAAATACAATATTTCAGACTTGGAACAAAAGCGTAAATTCTTCTTACTTGATGAAGGTACATGTAGCTGTAGAAAACCTATAGTTTTATTTTTAATTTTTATTGGAGTAGAGTTGCTTTACAATGCTATGTTAGTTTCTGCTGTACAGCAAAGTGAATCAGCCGCACGTATGCATATATGCCCTCTTCCTTGGATATCCTTCCCCTTTAGGTCACCACAGAGCACTGAGGAGCATTTCCTGAGCTGCACAGTAGATTGTCACACGTTATCCATCTGATAGAGAAAACCTATAGTTTTAAATGGAGGCCCGTACATAGGCCAAGATTGTACTAAAAGTACCCTGAGAAATTTACAACTAAAATAGTAGCTTAGAGTTTCAAACTAAATTTGTCACCTAAGAATGAAATCAATAAAAATATATAAGAAAAAATCAGTTCCTTGTAACCCTAGACCTTTATGACAATACAAAAATAATAGTTTCCAGTAAGGTATTGATTCTAATTAATGCTAATTAATTGCTTAACATTAAAAAAGAGAAGGGTGGGGAAACCTGCCAAAATCCTTAAACAGTCAAAGAGCTGGAATTGAAAACTGTTTCCAGCCTTGCCTTGAGAAACAGCAAGAGAGGAAAATAATAGCCACCTGAGAGGTGTGTCTTCCTTTCGGAGTCAAGGAAAGCCAGCTCTTCTTTTCTCCTGCCGTGGACAAACTAGACCAGTACTACCTCAACTCCAATATTCTGGCTTTCATTTTACAGCAGCACAGTATAAATGTATGTTTAATGGACATGATGAGCATTGAGTGAAATATAACTAGTTGACATTATGATTTATGGATACATCTTTTGAAGTTATTTTAAATAGATTTCTAAGAGCTAGATATACTCTATAATCATTGAAAAAACGAAGTGGAACTTCTAATATTGAGTGCTAGCCTCTTAAAGTATTTCTTTTGTAATTTTATTTTATATTGGAGTATAGTTGACTAACAATGTTGTGTTAGTTTCGGGTATAGAGCAAAGTGATTCAGTTATACATGTATCTATTATTTTTCAAATTCTTTTCCCATTTATGTTATTAAATATTATTGAGCTGAGTTCCATGTGCTATAAAGTAGGTTATCTATTGGTTATCTATCTATCTTGTTGGTTATCTATTCTAAATATAGAACTGTGTATATGTCAATCCCAAATTCCAATTCATCCCTTGGGACCACCTTTCCCCTTTGGTAATCGTAAGTTTATTTTCTTAAGTCTGTGAGTCTGTTTCTGTTTTGTCAGTAAGTTCATCTGTACCTTTTTTTTTTTTTTGATTCCACATAAAAATGATATATGATACTTGTTTTCCTCTATTTGGCTTACTTCATTTAGTATGAAAATCTCCATGTTCATCCCTGTTGCTGCAAATGGCATTATTTCATTCTTTTTAATGACTGAATAATATTCCACTGGATATACGTACCACATCTTTATCCATTCCTTTGTTGATGGACACTTAAGTTGCTTCCATGTCTTGGCTAATGTAAACAGTGCTGCTGGAACATATGGTAGATCTAGCTTTAGTTTTTAAGGAGACTCCTTACTGTTCTCCGGGATTCCCACCTGGAGAGCTAGTGGAAAAGAAGCCACCAGCTAATGCAGGAGACATAAGAGACACGGACTTGATCCCTGGGTTGGGAGGATGTCCTGGAGGAGAACATGGCAACACACTCTGGTGTTCTTGCCTGGCGAATCCTCTGGACAGAGGACTGAAGCAACTTGACATGCATGCACACACACTCTTCTCCATACTGGTTGTATAAATTTACATCCCACTAGCAGTGCAGAAGGGTTTTCTTTTTTCTACTTTCTCTCCAGAATTTATTATCCTTAGACTTTTAAATTATGGCCACTCTGACTGATGTGAGATGTTAGCTGATTGTAGTTTTGATTTCCTTTTTCTAATAATTAGCAGTGTTGAGCATCTGTTCATGTACCTCTTGGCCATCTATATGTCTTCTTTGGAAAAATATCTGGTTATTTTTTCTGACCATTTTTGATTGGGTTCTTTGTTTTGATATAGGGCTGCATGAGCTATTTGTAAATTTTGAAGATTAATCCTTTGTTCATTGCTGCTGCTGCTACTGCTGCTAAGTCGCTTCAGTCGTGTCCGACTCTGTGTGACCCCATAGACGGCAGCCCACAAGGCTATGCCATCCCTAGGATTCTCCAGGCAAGAATACTGGAGTGGGTTGCCATTTCCTTCTCCAGTGCATGAAAGGGAAAAGTGGTCTCTCAGTCGTGTCCGACTTTTAGCAACCCCACGGACTGTAGGCTACCAAGGTCCTCCATCCATGGGATTTTCCAGGCAAGAGTACTGGAGTGGGGTGGCATTGCCTTCTCCATTGTTCATTGCACTGTTTGTAAATATTTTCTCCCATTCTGTGGGTTGTCTTTTTGCTTTGTTAATGTTTTGCTTTATTTTCCAAAATATTTTGAGTTTAATTAGGTTCCATTTGGTTTTGTTTTTATTTCCAGTACTCCAGGAGACAGAGAAAGATTTTCTGCAATGTATGTCAAAGTATTCTGCCTGTATTTTGCTCTAAGAGTTTTACAGCATCAGGCCTTACATCTAGGCCTTTAATCCATTTTGAGTTTATTTTTTGTATATGGTATTAAAGAATGTTCTAGTTCATTCTTTCATAGTATCATGCAGCTGTCTGATTTTCCCAGCATCATTCCCTGAATAAACTGTGTTTTCTCCATTGTATAGTGTTGCCTCCTTTGTTATAGGTTTAACTAGCTTTGGGTGTGTGCTTTATTTCTGGATTTTCTGTCTTGTCCCATTGCTCTATATTTCTGTTTTTGTGCCGGTACCATAATCATTTGATGACTAGCTTTTTAGTATTGTCTGAAGTGTGGGAGTCTGATTCCTCCAGCTCTATTTTTCTTCTTCAAGATTGCTTTTTGGGGACTTTTGTGACTCCGTACAGATTTTTAAAATTTTTGTTCTAGTTCTGTGAAAAAAATGGTATTGGTAATTTGAATCTGTAGATGGCCTTGGGTCATCTAGTCATTTTGACAATGTTGACACTTCCAATCCAAGAATATAGTGTTTCTTTCCATTTGTTTGTGTCTTCTTCGATTTCTTTCATCAGCATCTGATAGTTTTCAGAGCACAGGTCTTTTGTCTCCTTAGGCAGAAAAGAGTCCTAGGCATTTTACTCATTTTGATGCAGTGATAAAAGGGATTGTTTCCTTAATTTCTCTTTCTAATCTTTCCATGTTAGTGTATAGAAATGTAAGAAGTTTGTGTATTGATTTTGTATCCTGCAACTTTACTGAATTCATTGATATGCTCTAGTAGTTTTTTGGTAGGATCTTCACAATTTTCTAAGTATGGTATCATGTCATCTGCAAACAATGACAGTTCTTAAGTTATTTCCCTAAGGGCCTGTACCAACAGTGAATTGTCCCTCTAAATGCTGTTTCTGTCTTGACTTTGTAAGTCAGGAAACATAATTTGTGCAAGGTCTTGAAATTCTGTTCTCTTACTTTGCCCAGATCATTTTTTGGACCTTGATTTGTTAACTTGTGATATAAAATACTCAAGAAATCTCTACTTAGGATGATTTGCTCAACTAAAAATTCCCTCTCCCTTAGAGAAAATTCAAATTATATTTGATTTAGCTTTTTTTCCCTCCAACTGCGTAGAAGAAAACCTCTGTTGTATAAATGAAACTTGTGACGACATTACTGTGGATGGTTAGGATTTTTTTAAATTAGTTTAAACCGAAACTAGAATCTTTTCAGGCAGTACAAGATGAAAATCTGTGTATTTATGATGCAATCAATGAAATCTTTTTCAGGTCAACTCTTGCCTGAAGCTATTTCTTTATACTTAGGGGACAAGTTTTGCTTTGCCCTGATTGATTAAGTTTTAGCTCGTGTTTACTTTTGAAATTAATTAGTTAATTGAAAAGAAAATGCATGTGATGTGCAAATAACTCAGGCCCATTCTGGGAGATAAAAGAAGAATTAGTTCATGCACTTATCCATTCATTCATTTGTGGATTTTTTTTTTTTTTTGTAAATTCAATAATACATGAATTCTTAATAAGTTAAAGGCACTATCCTAAGGGCTGATCTTACAATATTGAATGAAAGAAAGTGGTCTCAGAGCTCATGGGTTTAAAATCTGACATAAATGAATAAAGTTGAATGCATTAATAATAATTCATATCATTTTTCTATATGAAAGTATTTAGGGACCAACAATATTAAATATAATACAATGAATGGTTGAGAATTTCATCTCTTGCATTTTGAAAATAACATTGTTTTCTAAAAATGAAAGACAAAAGAATGTTACATAACCAAAGCAGAGTGACCCTTTGTTAGTTATCCTAGCTTGTAATGGAATAACCAAATTAGAGGCCCAAGAGTACTGTTAAATTTAAGAACTAAGATTCCAGCTGCCAATACTCTGTCAAGAATCCAGATGGTGCTTTTGGAAGAACACATTTTCAGTAATTTGGCATCATTTAATTCCATCATTAGTGAAGAGAGAGCTTCATAAATTGAGTGGATTGTGTTATACCAAGAGTTTTAATGTATTTATTCTTACCATATTAAAACTATAAAAAATAGCAATATATGTATTTAAGATGAAATAACTTTATTAGAAAAGTTATTATGTGTTAATCTTGAAATGACTTCCTTTGAAACTTAACTGAATTTCATGAAGGCAAATGTTTCATCATATTGATCACTATGTCCAGAATTTGGAGCTTTTTTTATTGCTGTTTAACATAGCCAAATATTTTTTCAAGTGGGTGATAAGTCCTAGGAATACGGGAGCACGGACTGAATCAGTATAATTTGGGGTAAAGTCAGTGTAGTCCTGTTGTGATCCTATCCAAGCATCACTCATTGATCTCCCTTTTTTGTTCTCTTTGAAATACCCAAAGTTCTGAATTCCAGCTGGAATTTCTACTCCTTTCAAGATGCCTTGATGTTCTCAGCGTTCTTTAGAATGTCAAAGGGCTCCCACAAATCTCTAGCTGCCTGTTTTTCATTACTCAGTGTTTACTTAATTTTTATTGAAGGATTCCAAACTCCAGAAACTCAATTTTCAGTCCACTGTGATACATCTTTTTCTGTGTGTCTGTGTTACTAGTTGAACAATTTTTGTCATGCATCTAAACAATTACCTAAGAACTATGTAAATAAATGGCTTGAATGATGACATAGACAAACCTTGGTGAGCTCACCTAATGCCAAAGAGCATGGTTAGCACTGAGAGGGGAACATTATTGGCAGAATACGTCAGAAACACTTGCAGCTTTCACAGGAAGCAGACTCTGAGACGGAGATCAGTCTGCTGCTGCTACTGCTAAGTCACTTCAGTCGTGTCTGACTCTGTGCAACCCCAGAGACGGCAGCCTACCAGGCTCCTCCATCCCTGGGATTCTCCAGGCAAGAACACTGGAGTGGGTTGCCATTTCCTTCTCCAGTACATGAAAATGAAAAGTGAAAGTGAAGTCGCTCAGTTGTATCCAACTTTTCGTGACCCCATGGACTGAAGCCTACCAGGCTCCTCCGTCCATGGGATTTTCCAGGGAAGAGTACTGGAGTGGGGTGCCATTGCCTTCTCCAGGAGATCAGTCTGCAGGTGATTTATTAGGGAATGTTTCTGTGGGCTTCCCAGGTGGTGCTAGTGGTAAACGACCTGCTTGTCAATGCAGGAGACCTAAGAAACACAGGTTTGATCCCTGGGTTGGGAAGATCCCCTGGAGAAGAGCATGACAACCCAATTCTGTATTCTTGCTTGGAGAATCCCATGGACAGAGAAGCCTGGCTGGCTACAGTCCATGGGGTTGCAAAGGGTCAGACACGAATGAAGCGACTTAGCAAAAATGCATGCATCTGCGATCAATACCAGGGTAGAGAAGAAGTGGAAGCAGGAGTGAGCTAAGGGAAAAATTCTGTCATGAACTCTTTTTATTAATTTTTAAGTCAATATAATAGACCCTGTGATTCAATCACATCACGGACTCGATGGACATGAGTTTGAGAAAGCTCCAGGAGATGGTGATGGACAGGGAAGCCTGGAGTGCTGAAGTCCATGGGATCACAAAGAGTTGGACATGACTGAGTGACTAAACTGAACTGAACTGATTAAGTCACATTGGATCTGTATATTTACTAAAGGTGGGAACCTCTTAAAACTCCCCTGGTATTTTTTTTTTAATTGGAGTATAGTTGCTTAACAATGTTGTATTAGTTTCTGCTGTACAAGGAAGTGAGTCAGCTATATGTTTACATATATATCCTCCTTCTTGAATCTCCCTCCCACCCTCCATCCCACCCACCTAGGTCACACACAGAGCACAGAGCTGAACTCCCTATGCTATACAGAAGCTTTCCACTAACATATTTTACACAAGGTAGTGTATATATTGGAGAAGGCAATGGCACCCCACTTCAGTACTCTTGCTTGGAAAATCCCATGGACAGAGGAGCCTGGTAGGCTGCAGTCCATGGGGTCACTAGAAGTCAGAGACGACTGAGTGACTTCACTTTCACTTGCCACTTTCATGCATTGGAGAAGGAAATGGCAACCCACTCCAGTGTTCTTGCCTGGAGAATCCCAGGGACGGGGGAGCCTGGTGGGCTGCCGCCTATGGTGTTGCACAGAGTCGAACACGACTGAAGTGACTTAGCAGCAGCAGCAGTAGCAGCAGTGTATATATGTCAATGCTACTCTCCCAATTCATCCCCACCTCCATACCCTCCTCCCCCATGTCCACATATCTGTTCTCTACCTTTGCTTCTCTATTCCTGTCCTGCAAATAGGTTCATCAGTACCGTTTTTCTAAATCCCACAAGTATGCCTTAATGTATGATACTAGTTTTTCAGACTTTACTCTGTATGACAAACTCTAGGTCCATTCACATCTCTACAAATGACCCAATTTCATTATTTTTAAAGGTTAAGTGATACTCCATTGTATATGTGCACCATCTTTTCTTTATCCATTCATCTGTTGATGGAAATTTAGATTGCTTCTGGCTATTATAAATAGGGCTGCAATGAACATTGGGGTGCATGTGGCTTTCTATTGGAGTATAGTTGCTTTACAATGTTGTGTTGGCTTCTGCTGTACGGCAAAGTGAATCAGCTATAAGTATACATACCTCCTTTCCTTTTTGGATTTCTTTGCCATTTAGATCACCAGAGAGCATTGAGTAGAGTTCCCTGTGCTGTACAGCAGCTTTTCATTAGTTCCTGTTTCATGCATAGTAGTGTATACATGTCAGTCCCAACCCCTTAATCCATCCCACCCCATTGTCCTGCCTTGGTCACCATCTGTTTGTTCTCTACATCTGTGTCATGAACTCTTGATGGAGGCTTCGGTTGGTTCCACAAAGAGCTTGTGAATTGGGAAAGACATTTTAAGAATTGTACCCCTTGGGGGTGAGGGACCCGAGGGTTCATATCCCCGTGTCTGGCCAGTCATTGAATGTGACTTGACTGTTGCCTGATGGCTGAGAGCTGAAGCCTTTCTTTAGCAGCATTCCTAGCACTTCTCAGTCCTAAGGGATGATCTGGTTGATGCCTGGAATCATCTATTCCATACACTCCTTAGACAATATTATCCAGATATTCCATTGTACTGTCACTGACTGAGAGTATGCAATAGTGCTCAGAGGGTGAGAAGAAATACGTATCAGTATTATTTCACAGATTTGTTTCATGTGTATGTTTATATGCATGTGTGCATATGTGTATATATTATTATATATAAACATATATGAAAGTCATTGTTTATCACTTATAATTGTGATTAATATGTTCAAATGAACTTATAACTTCATAATCTTGAATGAACAAGTACATATTTAAGTGGCTGTAAGTACTTCATTACTAGTCTTATAAAACTTTAAAGTTACCTCTTTGTTACGCATTTTTCCTTATTTCTTTTTTAATTTTCTAAAACAATGTTGAAATTACCAACCAGAAATTCTGTGACATTTCTATGGTATCAAACCTTAAAAGTGACATGTAAGCAGCCATGCTCATTTAACAGTGGATTCCAACAATCTTTCAGGTTGATATTTAGCCCACGATTGGTCTCAGTTATTTCTAATTAAGTGACAGTCATTTTTTTAACATGATCTGAGTTAGCGAGGAATGAGTAGGACTAAGATTACCAATTCACTTAAGACTGGCCACCAAAATAGTAAACAGATGGTAACACCTTTGACTCAATATAAATCTGGGCTAGAAATCAAATAGTGACTGTAAGGTAGATATTTCTGTGCTTTTATTGAATTCACTTAGTGCCTGTTGCTTTCTAGGTACATTTAAGATATATTTTTAAGTTTGGAAAATTATTAATGAAACATTAAAATGTGTCTATTTTGTTTACATATAGATATGTGTGCAGTTATATCATAAAATATATATTATGCATATATATATTGCCAAAACTTTTAATTTTTAAAGAAGCTAAAAATAATGATTTTAGAATATGAAGCACATATTTTTGAAACTTTGCTCTTCTTAGTGAACTTTTAAGTTATTAATCAATCTACATAATGTGAAATTAATGATGGTATGGGTGAAATTAATGATGTTAGCTTATTTTGGCTCAGGATTCACAGAGTCTACATATAAACTACTTAATGTGGCACTAGAATGTTTTTTCCATTTGGACAAGGACATTATTTTCCTGTCCATTGCTATGCATTCAGCACCTAGCCCAGTGCCTGTTCAATTGTGAGCTCAATAAATATTTGTCAAATAAATGAATAGATATATATGTGACATTTATTAAACTTGTCAATTTACCCTGTATATTTCTTTACATTCTTTTTAATAATACAAACTTGACTGAAGTAATATTTGACTCTAGGATGTAGACAGAGGTCAGTGTATTAGGAGTATATATTCTCTTGCAAAACTTATTATTATTTACTACTAGGCAAACTATAAAACAAATTTTTTTGAAATGAATTTATATATGTTATGGCACAAATAGGTGCACTCTTTTCTTGGGTTTAAGTAAATTTTGAAAATTAGTATATATCTTTGAATCATTTAAAGGCATTATATTTCTTTAATATTTAAAATACTGTGTTACACATTAAAGGACACAGCACAATGTCATTGGCGGTGTTCTTCACAATTCTTTTAAAATGTACTAAATGATATTCTATCTGCATCATTAGGTTACTGTACAACACTGTCCTTTGAGAATATGGTTTTGCTATCATTTCTAGTTGTAATTACTTCCCCCCAAACTGTATGGGCTTATTGAAATGATTTGATGTGTGAAGGTTGAGAAGACAATGCTTCTGAACACTGTGAATAACTGCAGCTTGATCACATGGTGTGCTTATTTCACATAGGTTCACTCTTATAAGTGCCGTATCTCCAAGTATGACTTTTTAAACCTCTCTAGCATTTATAGTTTCTTCATAAAAGTCTGAAGTTTGAGATTTCTTGTAACTAAAAGTTGCTCAGCCTCAACTCTTTTGCCACTTTGAACCAGATAATTCTTTTCTTTATGGGGGTACACGGTGTTTTAGGATGTTTAGAAACATTTACTGGATGCCAATAGCATCCCCCACCTCAGTTGTGAAAATCAAAAATGTCTCCAGATATTGTCAACTGTTGCGTGGGGGCAAAGTCACCCCAGTTTGAAAACTACTGCATGACTTTCTCTTTACTGTCTATGTGAGTGTGTGTACAGTATGATTTTCAGGGGAATATTAGTGTTTCCAAATTTTGCCAGGCTCAAAATTAAGAATGAAATGTGCAATGTTGCCCAATCTAAAGAGAGGTGCCCTGAAGCTACCCAAAATGGAGACCAGGCACCTGCCCAAGGGCTTTCTTGGAGACAGAACGAGCTCTGCTTCATCACACATCACCCCAGTCATCCTCCCCCCATATCCTGGGAACAGGAGAAGAGAATGATCAGGTGGGTGATTTCTACTCTGATGGTAGTGCAGAGTTTGTTGCAAAAGGCTTGCTCAGTCATGAAACTGCTGCAGGGAAACCCATGAGAATTTTGGACTATCCATTCTTGCATGGGGAGGGTGTTAGTATCAGATAATAGGATATCCCTGGTGGCTCAGATGGTAAAGAATCTGCCTGCAGTGCAGCAGACCCAGGTTTGATTCCTGGGGTCAATAAGAACCCCTGGAGAAAGGAATGGCAACCCACTCCAGTATTCTTGCTTGGGGAATTTCATGGACAGAGGAGCCTGCTGGGCTACAGCCCATGGGGTCACAAAGAGTTTGACACAGTTGAGTGACGAACACACACACACGCACATACATGCACAATAGGATAAGTAGTCAAGGGGCTTGACCAGTCACTTACTGTTTCTGATGTTTGACTGTTATGCGTAATAGTTATTTGAAGAGTCTAATCTAGTGTTATTGTCTCTTTGCTAGTTTATTTCTGGATGTGTTTGTGTGGTTTTCTTCTCTTCTGTGCCAATACCAAAGAGTTATCTTCCTTGATCAAGGAGCAATAGGTGTATGTTTAACTTTATAGGAAACTGCCGGAGATTTTTTCCAGAAGACGTTAAAGCCTGATTTGGTGATATCATTGTCTTCTCTTCATAAGACAGTGATATCACCTTGTAAAACTTTGATTTCCTTCTCTCCTCTGCCTCCAGACACTGGAGCAAGTAAAGCTGAAATGATGGTAGAAGAATATCTGCATGTTTAAAAATCAGGTATAAGATTGCAAGTGTTAAAATAGCTTGGACCAAGTTCAGTTAAGAAAACTGATCAAAAGTTAGTAAAACCTGCCACAAACAACATTACAGTACAGGAAATGAAGATTTGACAAACCAAGGTATTAGGGAAAAATAAAAACTCTTCTATATTTATGCCTTAAAGAGTTGAACCTATGAGATAAACTTGTTTACACAGATACACACATGCATATATACTAGTGTATATGTGACAAAGCTCAAACATACAGTCAAAATTCAGAAATGCAGAATTAAAATGAATTTTTTTTAACAGATCTTAGCTTTGGATCTGCCATTTCTTCTCATGGGGTAAAACTAGAAATAAACAAAACCCCACTTGATAGGCATGGCTCTTAAAATAGTTTTGTCACTTTAGGGTTAAAATTATTATTTATTTTTTAGATGAAATTAACTCAAATTTAATATTCAACCACAACCAATTTAAGATTATTTTTTTCTCTCTTCTTGTTTCTTCTCTGCCCAGAGTGAAGTAAGTGAAGTGTTCAGCACATCTGCATAGTCCTGATATCAATGAAAGGGCATCCAGTTGGTCCATGGAGGCCATGGGTTGTGGTCACTCCTGTTTGTACAATTGTGCTTAAGTTTTCAGTGCCATTCTGTAACTTCAGTCTGTGTACTGCTCAAGTCTCTGCAGCTGGAACATTGCAGGTAACTGAACTCTCAGGGAGCCCAGAGTTGCTTCCCAATAATAACCTTGACCAATACTTCATAGTATCACTGGCAGCTCAGCTCAGCTCTGTCCTCCCTGTGGTTCCCTGACTTTAAGCTATTTATGCAGAACTTCTGATAGAGTACTGTGCCGTGCTTAGTCACTCAGTCATGTCCGACTCTTTGTGACCCCATGGACTATAGCCTGCCAGACTCCTCTGTCCATGGGGATTCTCCAGGCCAGAATACTGGAGTGGTTAGCCTTTCCCTTCCCCAGGGGATCTTCCCAACCTAGGAATCAAACCCAGGTCTCCCACATTGCAAGTGGATTCTTTACCATCTGAGCCACAGGGAAGCCCAATAGAGAGTGCAGCGTTAGATAAAGTTTTAATTTTCCAAAATTTTAATCAGGCCTTTGTAGCCATGCTTTAATTTAACAAATATAAGGTGACATTTTTTTAGAGTTATTGCTAATAGTATTTGCAGTTTTTCTCACATTTGAGCCCTACTTGATAAATCCCTTATATATACAACTTCTTTACACATTTTAACCAAGTAGTCATACAGACATTTTCAGGATCCATTAATCATTAAAGTACTATTCCATTATTCGGACTTTTCCCCCAAAGTTTTGTTAAATCTGTCTTCCAGTCAATACCTGATTTTGCAATGAAAGAGCATTTAGAAAATGGATTTTACAAAAATCAAGGTAAGTGATGCATATAATACACTAAAGTAAGAAAATTATAACATTTATATATGAGAATTACAGCACTATTAAAAGCAAAGTAATATGTTCTTTATCATGCTACTGTTTTCCCTGAAAAAATGATTTTTTTTTAAGAAATGAAGTATTAGATATAGGAAATGAGGTTAGGACATGATGACTGTAATCATTTTATATTCTTATAGCACTTATGATAATATAATAATCAATGTATAGTCAGCATTCATAATGTTAACTATTCATGAAAACAACTTTGGCATCTGTCCAATTGTAAATGTAATTAGTTTGCTACTGTCCTTTAAATACAAACTAAAATCCATGTTTTGATATTTTCCTCAGGAAAAAAATGTATTTTAAGTTTTTCCAAAGATAATAATCAACTCGAATTTTCTTTCTACTAAGGTATATGCCAAATGTAATACTTATAAATATTAAAAATAGATTTATTAATTTTTCAGTCATTTAATAATATCTTTGTGCTTGCTTCAGCAGTACATATGCTATTAATAAAACTGGAACAATGCAGAGAAGATTAGCATGGCTTTGTGCAAAAATAATATTCCATCCTTTTAAGGAAAAAATACTTCATTGTAATTAGTAAAATTAAATAATTTAACATGTGTTATAAAAGTATGATTTAAAAATTATA
This sequence comes from Okapia johnstoni, assembly GCA_024291935.2. Lineage (NCBI taxonomy): Eukaryota > Metazoa > Chordata > Mammalia > Artiodactyla > Giraffidae > Okapia > Okapia johnstoni. The sequence continues at coordinate 58,925,607 of CM044322.1, forward strand.
AGAATATATAATTCAGTTAGCTCTCTTGATAATATTTTGCTTCTTATAGTACATAGGCATACCTTGAAGATGTTGTGGGCTGGGTTCCAGACTATTGTAATATAGTGAATATGGCAGTGAAGTGAGTCATACAGATTTTTTGTTTCCTAGTGCATATAAGAGTTATGTTTACACCATGCAGTTGTCCATTGTATACAGCATTATGTCTAAAGAAACAATGTACATATTTTAATTAAAAGGAATTTATTTCTAAAAACTGTAACCATCTGAGCCTTCAGAAAGTCCTCATAGTACTATCAATTAGTACTAGAATTACCAAATATGATACAGAGACAATAAGTAAATGCTGTTGTGAAAATGGCCCTGATAGACTTGGTCAACACAGGATTGCCACAGATCTTCAGTTTGTAAATTGCAATGTCTATGAGGCACAGTTAAGCAAAGTGCAATAAAACAAGATATTCCTGCAATGTTCTTTTCCATAGTTTTAATTAGTTGAAAGCACTAATTGCTGGCTTGTTTATATCAGTGTTTGCTGTATAATTGTTGTGACTTCTGTATATGTTTGAAATTTTACACCAAAATATTTGGAAACCATTTTTGTTTACATTAAGGAAATAATCTGAGTCATTTTTGCTGTGTAATGATATTACCATTAACTTAGCAGTTTAAAACAGCACAAGTTTATTGTTTTGGTGGTGAAGTATCTGGGTATGATTTAGTTGGGTTTTCTGTTTCAAGGTCTTACAAATCTGTTATCATGGACATGTTGGTTAGGGCTGTGGTAAAATCTGAGAAAGGTTCCACTTCCAAGTCCATAGGGCTGTTGGCAGGATTCAGTTCCTTAAGGACAGTCATCCTGAAATCTGAAATCTATAGTTACCTGCTGGAAGCCACATTCAGTTCCGTATCACTTGGAAATTCTTGTAGAGCTGCTTAAATGCTGGTAAGGGTGAGATTTAGCAGAGATAATTTTCTGTAAGATGACAACGTGAGTTATGATCTTAACCTATATTTCTCTTTTGCATCGGTTTCCTACTGTTTTGATTAGTGTGGTTTGTAGTATAGTCTGAAGTCAGGAAGCCTGATTTCCTCCAGCTCCATTTTTTCCTTTCTCTTATTGCTTTGGCTATTCAGGGTTGCTTTTCTTTCCAAACATGTATAATTTTTTTCTGTTCTAGCTCTGCACAAAATACCATTGGTAATTTGATAAGGGCTACATTGAATCTTTAGATTGCCTTGGGTAGTATAGTCATTTTGACAATACTGAGTCTTCCAGTCAAAGAACATGGTATATTTTTCCATCTGTAACATATCATCAGCTTTGTCATATTCTTGGACTAGAAACGAGTCATGAGTCTTACCCATGCTTAAGGAGATGGGATTGCACAGGGCTTGAATACTAGGAGATGAGGAAAATTGAAAGCCATGTAACAGACTATCTCTCAAGCCCAATTAATATTTATTTTTCATTGGGTTTTGAGAATAGACTTACTGTGTAATTGTTTGAAGGAATTTCATAGAGTTGTTATGTTTAGGTACAACTAACTTCAGCTCCCAGAGTACATATGGTTTGTAGTCCTTGAGTATTCACTGGTGTGGTCTATAAGTTCAACTGCATGAAATCCAGTATTTCGTCTAGTTCCTGGTTACAAGGGAAAAAGGATAACTTGCTTTGACTAATAATGATTGCATATCATGTATTGGCAGAGGGATCTTAGTCTTACTTTATCAGTATGGATATTGCAAAATTTGTCCTTTTACATCTGACTAGAAGGAGTCAGCCTGTCAAGACAAGAAGAAATAGGAGTAGGAGAAAAGGTGGAACGAATATGCAGAAGAACTGTACAAAAAAGATCTTCATGACCTAGATAACCATGATGGTGTGATAACTCACCTAGAGCCAGACATCCTGGAATCTGAAGTCAGGTGGGCCTTAGGGAGCATCAATACGAACAAAGCTCGTGGAGGTGATGGAATTCCAGTTGAGCTATTTCAAATCCTAAAAAGATGATGTTGTGAAAGTGCTGCACTCAATATACCAGCAAATTGGAAAACTCAGCAGTGGTCACAGGACTGGGAAAAGATTGGTTTTCATTCTAATCCCGAAGAAAGGCAATGCCAAAGAATGTTAAAGTGAAAGTGAAGTCGCTCAGTCATGTCCGACTCTTTGCAACCCCATCGACTGTAGCCTACCAGGCTCCTCTGTCCATGGGATTTTCCAGGCAAGAATACTGGAGTGGGTTGCCATTTCCTTCTCCAGGAGATCTTCCCAACCCAGGGATTGAACCTGGGTCTCCCGCATTGTAGGCGAACGCTTTATAATTATTAATTATTTATTATTATTTTTATTTAAGAATGTTAAAACTACCACACAATTGTACTCATCACACACACTAGCAAAGTAATGCTCAAAATTCTCCAAGCCAGGCTTCAAAAGTGCATGAACCGTGAACTTCAGATGTTCAAGCTGGATTTAGAAAAGGCAGAGGAATGAGAGATCAAATTGCCAACATCCATTGGATCATTGAAAGAGCAAGAGAGTTCCAGAAAAACATCTACTTCTCGTTTATTGACTACAACAAAGCCTTTGACTCTATGGATCACAACAAACTGTGGAAAATTCTTAAAGAGATGGAAATATCAGACCACCTTACCTGCCTCCACAGAAATCTACATGCAGATCAAGAAGCAATAGTTAGAACTGGACATGGAACAGCAGACTGGTTCCAGATTGGGAAAGGAGTACCTCAAGGATGTATATTGTCACCCTAATTATTTAACTTACATGCAGAGAACATCATCCAAAATGCTGGGCTAGATGAAGCACAAGCTATAATCAAGATTGCTGGGAGAAATATCAATAACCTTAGATATGCAGATGACACCACCCTTATGGCAGAGAGTGAAGAAGAACTAAAGAGTCTCTTGATGAAAGTGAAAGAGGAGAGTGAAAAAGTTGGCTTAAAACTCAGCATTCAAAAAACTAAGATCATAGTATCCAGTCCCATCACTTCATGGCAAATAGATGGGGAAACAGTGGCAGACTTTATTTTTTGGGGCTCCAAAATCACTGCAGATGGTGACTGCAGCCATGAAATTAAAAGATGCTTGCTCCTTGGAGGAAAAGCTATGACAAACCTAGATAGCATATTAAAAAGCAGAAACATTACTCTGCCAACAAAGGTCCATCTAGTCAAAGCTATGGTTTTTCTAGTAGTCATGTATGGATGTGAGAGTTGGATTATAAAGAAAGCTGAGTGTCAAAGAAATGTTGCTTTTGAACTGTGGCATTGGAGAAGACTCTTGAGAGTCCCTTGGACTGCAAGGAGATCCAACCATTCCATCCTAAAGGAAATCAGTCCTGAATATTCATTGGAAGGACTGATGTTGAAGCTGAAACCCTTTGGCCACCTGATGCAAAGAGCTGACTAATTAGAAAAGACCTGATGCTGGGAACGATTGAAGGCAGGAGGAGAAGGAGACAACAGAGGATGAGATGGTTAGATGGTATCACAGATTCAATGAGCGTGAGCTTGAGCAGGCTCCGGGAGTCGGTGATGGACAGGAAAGCCTGGCATGCTGCAATCGATTGTGTCACAAAGAATTGGACATGACTGAGTGACTGAACTAAACTGAATTGAGAAGGAGTCAAAATCATGTGTATGTACATGCATAAGTAAACAAATAAAATATAAATAGCTGCCTGGCTGTGGCAATAAAAATGTTAGGTAGGATGAAAGAGGGGACTAAAAACAACAAAGAGAAACACAAAACTTGTGAATTAGTGACATATTTCAGGGTTCAAGGCCTTTAAAGCCTAAGAGTTATTCTAATCTCCCATTATTTGTAAAATCTCTTATACACGTTTTATATGGTATTCAAGATTAAACTGCAAAAGACCATCATGAGTTTACCTTTAAATCTGTTGGAGATATTCAGTAAACAATATTTGTGGGAAATGAGAAAAGAGGGAATAAATTTAAATCTAGCAGGAAGAAGAAAAGAGTAACTTGTGTGTGGTGAGATGCCAGAACGTGAGGCAGAAGTAATAGAAAGTTCACAGATTTCATGGAAATCACAAGAAAGCCTTGGGCATTCCATAGAGGACATCCCAAAAGATGAAGTAACTTTAATGCTGCTGCTGCTGCTGCTGCTAAGTTGCTTCAGTCATGTCCGACTATGTGCGACCCCATAGACGGCAGCCCACCAGGCTCCCCCGTCCCTGGGATTCTCCAGGCAGGAACACTGGAGTGGGTTGCCATTTCCTTCTCCAATGCATGAAAGTGAAAAGTGAAAGTGAAGTCGCTCAGTCGTGTCCGACCCTTAGCGACCCCATGGACTGCAGCCCACCATACTCCTCCGTCCATGGGATTTTCCAGGCAAGAGTACTGGAGTGGGGTGCCATTGCCTTCTCAACTTCGATGAGTCAAGCTCAAATTTACAATGATTCTATAGGTTGGGGGTGGGGATATTTGAATATCTGTTTTATAATGAAACTTAATCTCCAGGAAGATAATGATTTACCTAAGATTTCCCCAGTTAGTTAGTGGTTACAGGAGTAGGATTCAGACTCACCCAAGTATAATTCTATATCAAATGTAGTTTCCACTGCAATCTGGATGGGTGCCCCTGATGGAGGGGACTGGAAACAACTGTAACAGTTTGAGGAAGGTTGTGTCTGAATCTCTTATTGTGTATGTGCATGTATGTGTTACTCATGAAGAATCAAAATATAAATGGTAGTGAATCAAGCAGTAAATACTTTTGAGGACCAAGCCTTGTTCACAGGGGAGATACAATAACTTAGTATATGCATACATTTAAAAATAATTACTATAGGCATACTATTAATACAAGAAAGAAGCTAGGTAAAAATAAAGGGATTGCTTGGCAAAATTCTGGCTTAGCTTTCTGTAGAATGCATTTTCTCTCTTCTTTACAGATGGTGGGTGGGTTGGGGAAATTGTGTTTGTGTTAAATTCTCCTAATTGTGTTACTTATGGGATGAATTCTAGTATTTTAAAACAGGAAAATTGTTAAAACAGTATTTATTTGTTATTAGTCTTCTTTCCCAGAATTCCAAATGTTAGAGTATTCCTTTAGAGTATCTCAGAATGTTTATTTGAATAAGATAAAGTTAATCATGTTAAACTGAAGATTTATAAGATACAGAAATAATTTATTTAGATTAAAATAAACCATCCCATTGGATGAAGCCAGACTATCTCACCAAAAGGGTTTGGCAAGAACTCTGCATGCTTTTCGGAGAAGGCAATGGCAACCCACTCCAGTACTCTTGCCTGGAGAATCCCAGGGACGGCGGAGCCTGGTAGGCTGCAGTCCATGGGGTCGCCAAGAGTTGTACACGATTGAGCGACTTCACTTTCACTTTTCACTTTCATGCATTGGAGAAGGAAATGGCAACCCACTCCAGTGTTCTTGCCTGGAGAATCCTAGGGACGGGGGATCCTGGTGGGCTGCTGTCTATGGGGTCTCACAGAGTCGGACACAACTGAAGCGATTTAGCAGCAACAGCAGCAGCTGCATGCTTTTATGGACAGTATAGGGTAGCCCTGGGAAAAGAAGGTCAACTGGGACTATCAGAGTCCACAGGTACTTCTCTATTCAAAAAAAGGCCATGCTCATGCAGTAATTTATGATTGTTGCTTTCAAAGAAGAGCTTCTTATATAGGACTGATTTAGATCCTATAACTATTACAAACAAATGTAGACCAATGTGAAAAAATGTTTATTTCTGAAGTATAAGGTAGAACTTTGAAATTTTTCAACTCATTTTTTAAAATGATATTTCTACCTCTGCTTCTAGAAACAAATATTATTTTGGTTGAAATGAAATGAAAATTACTCTAAAACCTAAGAGTGAAAAAGTGACAAAGCTCAAACAGTTCAAAGGCTGATTTTGGAATATGATATAAGGCTATAATATTAGAATGAATGCTTTAATAACTGTATTCAAATATTTAATAGCATAAAATTTGAACACTGAATGATGTAATTCTTATACATAAGTAAGTCATAAACGTATTATATGTTTTATGTGCAGGACAAATTGTGAAATACCATTATACAATTCTCTTTAGCTCTGTTACAGACTTTTGGCAAATGATATGTAATTATTTTAATAAAGAAAAATTTTAAACATATCTATTTTTCCAAAATAAACTGTTAGCGAATGATGTGCTTGTAAAAATAAGAACTTGGAACACCGTTTGAGCAATTAAATGAAATTACTTATTAATTCAGAAGAAAAACTTGCATAAATGTGAACTGGTATGTGGAGAATAATTAAATCGTAATTTGAAAAGGTTAATGTAGCGATTTACTTGTCCTGATTTTTTAATTTAGATAATAGTGCAGATTTTTGCAATATAGCAAATCAATGCATGATCTATTTTCCAGTATATATGGGAATTTTACATCTGTGCTAAGGTTTTTTTTTCTGTGTTACTCTACAAGTATTTGATATTAATTATTTTTCCATAATGCATGCCAAAATATAGTAGCATTTATTTGGGTTTTAAAAGTTTTAAACTATTGTGAGTGCAGTGAAAGTAAATTTATATATACATTTGACTGATGAATGTCCTTGTAAAAGAGCAAACAGTGAGTTTATTATGCTCCATAATGTAACAGATATTTAATTTTCCTTACCCCTCAAAGTTCCACTTTATTTGGGGCACAATTTCTTAGGCAAATTTTGTTCATTTTTTGACTTATTTTACATTATTTTTCCAAATTGACAATAGTATTAATCAGGTTCCTAGAAAAAAAATGAAAATTAAAAAATCAGCTCGAGTTTTAAAATTGTATTTACCATATTAAGTAAAATTTTCATAATCAAAATTAAAAATAATGTTTTGCCATATTAAAATCACTGTATTTTAATTCCTTTTGTGTTATTGTCATTATCATATAGTTGAGACTGCTAAATAACTTTTGGTTTATTCAGTCTGTTTCTAAAAGGTAAGCATTCAGTTCAGTTCAGTCGCTCAGTCATGTCTGACACTTTGCTACCCCATGAACCGCAGCACGCCAGGCCTCCCTGTCCATCACCAACTGCCGGAGTCCACCCAAACCCATGTCCAGCGAGTCGGTGATGCCATCCAACCATCTCATCCTCTGTCGTCCCCTTCTCCTCCTGCCCCCAATCTTTCCCAGCATAAGGGTCTTTTCAGATGAGTCAGCTCTTCACATCAGGTGGCCAAAGTATTGGGGTTTCAGGTTCAACATCAGTCTTTCCAATGAACACCCAGGACTGATCTGCTTTAGGATGGACTGGTTGGATCTCCTTGCAGTCCAAAGGACTCTCAAGAGTCTCCAACACCACAGTTCAAAAGCATCAATTCTTCAGTGCTCAGCTTTCTTTATAGTCCAACTCTCACATCCATATGTGACCACTTGAAAAACCATAGCCTTGACTAGACGGACTTTGTTGGTAAAGTAATGTCTCTGCTTTTTAATATGCTATCTAGGTTGGTCATAACTTTCCTTCCAAGGAGTAAGCATCTTTTAATTTCATGGCTGCAATCACCATCTGCAGCGACCTTGGAGCCCAGAAAAAAAAAAGTCAGCCACTGTTTCTGTTTAAATTTGTATACTGCCATTAATTGTTGTTCAGTCACTCAGTTGTGACCGACTTATGCAACCCTGTGGATGGCGGCACGCCAGGTTTCCCTGTCCTTCAGCATATTGTCCTCTGTCGTCCCCTTCTCCTCCTGCCCTCAGTCTTTCTCAGCATCAAGGTCTTTTCCGATGAGTCAGCTCTTCATATCAGCTGGACAAAGTATTGGAGCTTTAGCTTCAGCATCAGTACTTCCAGTGAATATTCAGGGTTGATTTCCTAGTACCTGCTTTTGCTTCCAGCCCCTCAGAAGTGGCAGTTGGGCTTTTATTCTTTATTGTGGTGTTCATAATTTGCCTCAACTGTGTATGCACCCAGTTATTCTTAGTCCCTTATTTTGTTGCTGGAGGAAACGGTTGTCCAGGTACAAGCACTACAGCAAAGGGTCCCAGGTCCCAGCCTGTCTCATTCCTCACTGAGGGATTCTACATCCCTTCTTTCTTAAGGCATAAAGGTGCTAAAAGTCTCTTCTTCTGCAACTTCCTCTGGACAGGGGCCACGGCCCTAGCTCACCCTAGAAGTGTAGACGTACCTCATTGACTCTTTCAATGACCTACAGGGACCTGGGCCACCCTCTGCTGGAGTGGAGTGGATTCCTTGAGCCATCATGAGTCTTAACTTGAATCTGTTGGAGCCTAGAAAACACAAACACAACCAAAAGCTTACACAAACAAGGGCCAAAAGGAGAAGCACCTAAAGGAAAGAACCAGGGTATACCTTTGGGAGGCCTTCCTTAACTGTTAACCAGACAGTGGAGATAGTATCATCCTTAAAATTGTGAAGCCATTCTGCTTGGGTGTATATTTCTTTAATATTAATGTACCTATCCTGTCACATTAGATGGGCTTCCCTGGTAGCTCAGACGGTAAAGCATCTGCCTACAATGCTGGAGACCCAGGTTCAATCCCTGGGTCGGGAAGATCCCCTGGAGAAGGCAATGGCAACCCACTCCAGTATTCTTACCTGGAAAATCCCATGGCTCAGCCCACTGAGCCTGGTGGGCTACAGTCCATGGGGTCGCTAAGAGTCGGACACGACTGAGCGACTTCACTTTCACTTTTCCTGTCACATTGATCCAGGTGCAGCAGGAAGTATTACTTATTGCACAAACTCCACTGTGTTCTGCCAGATGTGATCAAGAGCTAGATGATTGTCAAGAACTACATTAGCCAAAGAAACAAGAGAGGGCTTGAGTCATGTCCTGTCTGTTCCATCACAAAATGAAGCTGTCTTGTGAGATCTCTCAGTGTTGCTTTATGATAGCTAAAGCCTCCCCGTGGAGCTGCCAGTCCTGTGGTCAGCCCTGCCCCTGCTAGGATCATTGCTAGTGTTCTTGAGGTTTGGTCCTAAGCCAGAATGGTCCTCTTATATATAAAAATACTTATTGCTATAGTACACTCTCCTATTAAGTGGACATTATTAATGCATTGATAGGCCATAGCTTGGTTGAGAAAGGACAGGGCTTGGCCATAATTCTGTAATTTATGATGGTTTATGTCTGCAGAGGAGAACAAACCCTTCAGGGATGCAGACATGAATGTCTCTCTCATGATTAAGAGTGGACCGTTTCTTAAGGATATAAATATTGTTAACTATTGTTAGTACTTAAACAATTAGGGGACAGCAGATGTTAAGCTGAAAATTAAGTGTATAAAGCTCTACAACATTTTTAATAAGATGCTCATATGTGATCCTGCTGACATCATCAGAGAGTCACACTCCCTAGGCGAAATCAGTGTGCCTGGAATCCCACAGGTGGGTTGAATTGGACTGACTGGGAGGAGGGGATATTTCCTTCCCACCACGCACATTCCTCTTCCATGTTGTTCCAGGAGACAAGGCCATAGTTTGAAACAGGATGAGGGTACAGTTTGTCCCTATATAAGAGGCTAAGATATCTCATGTAAGTATACCTCAGGGGGTTCTCAGGGCATGTGAAATAAATACTATTTGTACAAATTAATAGATATGCCCCACGCCGCAGGTGTATGAGGGAGTCAGGTTCAAGCATAGAAATAGCACCCTGGAAATTTCAAGTGTGACTAGCAGAGGTCAAGGGGGTGGCAACTGTCCCCACTTTAGATCATTAACTACCATTGAACCTGGTAGGTTCAGGGGAAATGCAATAGTAGAACCGGTAGCCAGCAGGGGGTGGTGATGGCATACCCAGCATTCTTATAAACATTCCCCTTCAGATATGATTCTGGAAACACTAAGTGTATTTTCTTGCCATTGTCCCCTAGTTATAGGGACTAGTAAGGTGGACAAAGTCAACAGAAAGAGCATTTCTGTGGTAGAGTGTTTTCCTTAAACCCATTGTGGAAAAAGCTCCTTTTTTGGCAGTGGTGGCTTAGCAAACCAGAAGAATCCAAGCAGGAGTACAATAGCAAGAATGGCAGACAGAAGTCCAATCCACCACCTCATTTTACTTATCTGTCGATGGCGCCTGGCTTTTGAGTAGGTGTCTCAGATTTTTCCACTGGCTCACCCGGTATATTATTTGGTTGCGACCTGCAAGTTCTTTGGAGATAAAAGCTTTTAGTCTGGACAAATGTACCCAACTAGATATGCCTTGCAGTTTCACAGAGTCGGGGTGGCTAAAATTACTTTATAGGGGCCTTCTATTTTGCCAGTGGCTGGTCTCCAGGGAACCCCTTTTTCCAGGCTTAAAGAAGAACTTGATCCCCAGAATAATAAAGCTTATCTTTATTTGATATGGATAAACTTCAGAAACAACCTTAGAGTGTCTATTTATTAATGCAATTTAACATTTACAGGAAGGGTCTATCTGGAGAATCTTAGTAGACACAGAATTTGATATCCACTGAAACAATCTTTTTATCTCTAAAAGTACCCTCATATTTACCAATATAGCCAAATTAAAATTAATTTGTTAGATTGAGCATGATTTCAATAAACTTGTATTGATTACTTATGTAAGTGTAATTGATCATATAAGTTCTTTTAAATTGGCTGTCATAGAATTTTTTATAAGGAATCTCAGACTAAACTTTAAAAGGGCTGATCAGGGCCGAGAAAGCAATGTCAAGGGCTTACCACAGATTTTGCTTTGAAGATTTGGATGAATTCCTCTCTTTTTGAGGTCTCTGAAAAATACCTTGAAATTCTTGCACCTCTTAGGAGATGGCTTTTCTTTGTTGTTCAGTTGCCTAGTTGTGTCCAACTCTGCGGCCCCATGGACAAGAGCACACCAGGCCTCCCTGTCCCTCACCATCTCCCAAAGTTTGCCCAAGTTGATGGCATTGCATCAGTGATGCCATCTAGCCTCTTACTTACCCAATAAAGCAACTGGTAATATGAGTTTCCAATTTTTGGAGGAAGCCAGTAGTGAGAAAAGACAGATGTTTCAATTGTACTTAGGTATGGAAATTTACCAAACTGCTCTAAATTATAAGGAAACTCCTCCTCTCAAGCCAGTTGTATCTGGACAACACAGATTAAAAGCTAGTAATATTTTAGACAAAACTGAAAAATTATAACCATATCCATCAGTTTACTCAAACTATGTAACTAACAGTTTTATAAAGCCATCAATTTTACCCAGTTCAGTGGTTATGATATGACAATTACCAAAAACCTGTATTTGTCAAAAAGCCATTTCTATGAATCTTCCTAAAGATGAAGCATCAGGTTATCTGTCTGTGAATGACAAAAGACTTAGAAGGGCACAGTTAAACGTTTGATTACAATGCAATTCACAAAGAAACATCATTATGCTAACTAGAATTATGACTGGTAACATTTTATCAGGACATAGAAGGTTTTTAGGAATTCCATATAATTTTTATAATACCTATATTAATAACATTCACCCATTTGATAGTAAGGAGATTTAGTACTCTTTTGACATTGATTCCCATGTCATTTAACTCACCAACTGAACCCAGTTAGTTTAGAATTTCTCTTTGGGATACTCCAGGGACCCTTTGAAGCACCCTGACATTAGCTGAAGGTTAAACTAATTTTAATTAGAATTTTAAATTTGGGAAGTCTGTCAAAACACTGTGGGATTTTTAAAGACTTAAGATAGGAGGAGGATCATTAATAACCTCACCAAGATGCAACTGCTTTCATTTTTTTCTTTTCCATCCCTGATCACAGGCACATATTATTCTATACTGAAATAATAGCAATCATTGCTAAAAGATAATTCATTTATATTTACATTAATATTGTATAATTGTTTTTCTGCATCTCATATATATGATAAATAAATCATATATTATTTATCTGTGTAGTTATAATTGTTATTATAACTGTTGCCATATGTTTTATTAAGTTGGGACACTAGGATTTACTTCTGTTCCTATTTGGTGGATCACTGTGTTGTTTCAAGTATTATTTCCTTAAACTTAAGAGAAAATAGTAAAATTCAGTTTTTTCTTCATTTAGACTTGTTTCTGTTGTTACCTGCACAGCAGATTTCCATAACTGAGATAACTAAGAGCAAGCGTCTGAGTGGTAGCTTGATAGCTATCACTGGGGTGACTCAAAGAAGGCTGCAGAGAAGCTCACCAGTTCTGCAACAGTCTTTGTCAGTACTCAGGGTTTATCATGATTTGCTTTGATTCCTAGTCAAAATGAACAACCATTTGTTATATTGCATTAGTTGTATTATTTTTGAGCAAACTATGCTTACAGCCTTTGTTCATTTACCTGCTAAGGACGGACTTGATGCTTTCTTACAAATAACACTTTTAAGCCACTCTTTAGAAAATAAAATTCTGAATCTTCTGTCAAATTTACATACATATGTCTTTGTCATCTAATTTGCTTTTTAATTTTAGCTATAGAGGTTTAAATTTGTATACATTGGGGCAGAAACTCAACCAAACCAAAGCAACAACAAATAAAACAACTTATGTTATCTAAACTCCATGTAATAGACAAGGCATCTCAGAGTTTGGAGTGTTGGGTGAATAACCTGTTATGGTGCTTTAATTGTAATTTGATAACTGATTATATAACTTGTAACACTAATAGCGATTTATTATTAGTGACAAATTTCTGTAGCCCGTTTAATTTTCCTTTATCTTCTGACAAAGCTATAATTTGAAATTGAGCAAAAATCTTAAAATCAAATCAATTCAAGGAAAACTAACCTCTAACATTTTTTCTAATTATAAAAATATTTTATTAAAATTTAAAATGACAAGAATTTGAAAATAAGTAAATTTCAACTCTAATCTCATCACCCAGAAATAATTTGTGCTACATTAAACTGTATTCTCTTTCAGTCTTTTTTTCAAGTGTGTGTGCAGCTATATAAAAATTTCAAGAAATTTTTGATTATACCATTTTGCATCATACTAAAAGAAAATCAAAATGTTTTAAAGCACCTGAGATCATAGGTCTACGTGAAACAATATTTATTCACTTAGCCAAAGTGATAATAAAAGATTTCAAGGGCAAATAGGGAAAAGATTATTTAAAGGCAAAGAAATTTGCACAGTCTGCTGTCAAAAGCAGCATTCCAAGAAAGCTTTTTTTTAAGAAAGAGAAACCAACTCACAGCATTTCAGACTGAGGTGTTGGGCACAGCCATCTTGAACTGAGATGTTGAAAGCAGTTCTTCTGTACAGGCTACACTGAGTTGGGGTGTCAACACAGTAGTTCTGTGCTGGGGGCTCTAATTAGGTACATTAGGTGCAAGGCCTCTGCACACAGCTCCCTATAGCATACTACAAACAAGCGCATATGGGCCCACTACAATAGGCCATCAGCTTTGGTTGTTTCTCATGAAAAAGAATCATCACAATTATTAGGGACTTTCCAAGTTCCATTTAAAGCAAACATCAGAAATAGTACTTCAAAAATTAAGAGGATAAACCTGTTTCAAAGGGGTTGCATATCACCTAGGTGTAGTCTGTAATGAGCAGTAACATGCCTACAGTCTGGAGTCAGGCACTGGCTCGAGAAACTCCCAATGGCTCCAAAGAACCTTCAATAAGAAGTAAACCTTCAAACATAATAGATTTCTCCAATCAATAAACTTCAGTAACCAGGTTATTCCTTTATCTCCACAAAAGACACTAAAATATCTCTTTGTGCCATTAGTGTTGATTTAAAGAGAGTTTGAATGCCTGTGTGTGTTAGTTGCTGAGTTCAGTTCAGTCGCTCAGTCATGTCCGACTCTTTGTGACCCCATGAATCGCAGCACTCCAGGCCTCCCTGTCCATCACAAACTCCCGGAGTTTACCCAGACCCACGTCCATCGAGTCGGTGGTGCCATCCAACCATCTCATCCTCTGTCGTCTCCTTATCCTGACCCCAATCCTTCCCAACATTAGTGTCTTTTCCAGTGAGACAACTCTTCACATGAGGTGGCCAAAGTATTGGAGTTTCAGCTTCAACATCAGTCCTTCCAATGAACACCCAGGACTAATCTCCCTTAGGATGGACTGGTTGGATCTCCTTGCAGTCCAAGGGACTCTCGAGTCTTCTCCAACACCACAGTTCAAAAGCATCAATTCTTCGGCACTCAGCTTTCTTCACCGTCCAACTCTCATATCCATACATGACCACTGGAAAAACCATAGCCTTGACTAGACGGACCTTTGTTGGCAAAGTAATGTCTCTGCTTTTAAATATGCTATCTAGTTTGGTCATAACCTTCCTTCCAAGGAGTAAGCGTCTTTTAATTTCATGGCTGCAATCACCATCTGAGGTGATTTTGGAGCCCAAAAAAATAAAGTCTGACACTGTTTCCACTGTTTCCCCATCTATTTGCCATGAAGTGATGGGACCAGATGCCATGATCTTCGTTTTCTGAACGTTGAGCTTTAAGCCAACTTTTTCACTCTCCTCTTTCAGTTTCATCAAGAGGCTCTTTAGTTCTTCTTCACTTTCTGACATAAGGGTGGTGTTATCCGCATATCTGAGGTTATTGATATTTCTCCCGGCAATCTTGATTCCAGCTTGTGTTTCTTCCAGCCCAGCATTTCTCATGATGTACTCTGCATATAAGTTAAATAAGCAGGGTGACAATATACAGCCTTGACGTACTCCTTTTCCTATTTGGAACCAGTCTGTTGTTCCATGTCCAGTTCTAACTGTTGCTTCCTGACTTGCACACAGGTTTCTCAAGAGGCAGGTTAGGTAGTCTGTTATTCCCATCTCTTTCAGAATTTTCCACAATTTATTTGATCCACACAGTCAAAGGCTTTGGCATAGTCCATAAAGCAGAAATAGATGTTTTTCTGGAACTCTCTTGCTTTTTCAATGATCCATCGGATGTTGGCAATTTGATCTCTGGTTCCTCTGCCTTTTCTAAAACCAGCTTGAACATCTGGAAGTTCACAGTTCACATATTGCTGAAGCCTGGCTTGGAGAATTTTGAGCATTACTTTACTAGCGTGTGAGATGAGTGCAATTGTGCGGTAGTTTGAGCATTCTTTGGCATTGCCTTTCTTTGGTATTGGAATGAAAACTGACCTTTTCCAGTCCTGTGGCCACTGCTGAGTTTCCCAGATCTGCTGGCATATCGAGTGAAGCACTTTCACAGCATCATCTTTCAGGATTTGAAATAGCTCAACTGGAATTCCATCACCTCCACTAGCTTTGTTCATAGTGATGCTTTGCAAGGCCCACTTGACTTCACATTCCAGGATGTCTGGCTCTAGGTGAGTGATCACACCATCGTGATTATCTGCATTGTGAAGATCTTTTTTGTACAGTTCTTTTGTGTATTCTTGCCACCTCTTCTTAATATCTTCTGCTTCTGTTAGGTCCATACCATTTCTGTCCTTTATCGAACCCATCTTTGCATGAAATGTTCCCTTGGTATCTCTAATTTTTTGAAGAGATCTCTAGTCTTCCCCATTATGTTGTTTTCCTCTATTTCTTTGCATTGATCGCTGAGGAAGGCTTTCTTATCACTCTTTGCTATTCTTTGGAACTCTGCATTCAGATGGGAATATCTTTCGTTTTCTCCTTTGCTTTTCACTGCTCTTCTTTTCCCAGATATTTGTAAGGCCTCCTCAGACAGCCATTTTGTTTTTTTGCATTTCTTTTCCATGGGGATTGTCTTGATCCCTGTCTCCTATACAATGTCATGACCTCTGTCCATAGTTCATCAGGCACTCTGTCTATCAGATCTAGTCCCTTAAATCTATTTGTCACTTCCAATGTATAATCATAAGGGATTTGATTTAGGTCATACCTGAATGGGCTAGTGGTTTTCCCTACTTTATTAAATTTAAGTATGAATTTGGCAATAAGGATTTCATGATCTGAGCCACAGTCTGCTCCCGGTCTTGTTTTTGCTGACTGTATAGAGCTTCTCCATCTTTGGATGCAAAGAATATAATCAATCTGATTTTGCTGTTGACCATCTGGTGATGTCCATGTGTAGAGTCTTCTCTTGTGTTGTTGGAATAGGGTGTTTGCTATGACCAATGCGTTCTCTTGGCAAAACTCTGTTAGCCTTTGCCCTGCTTCATTCTGTACTCCAAGGCCCAATTTGCCTGTTAACACCAGGTGTTTCCTGACTTCCTACTTTTTCATTCCAGTCCCCTATAATGAAAAGGACATCTCTTTTGGATGTTAGTTCTAAAAGGTCTTGTCAGCCGTGTCCCACTCTTTGCAACCCCATGAACTGTAGCCTGCCAGGCTCCTCTGTGCATGGAAGTCACCAGGCAAGAATGCTGGAGTTGGTTGCCATTCCCTTCTCCAGAGGATCTTCCTGACCAAGGGACTGAATCTGGATCTCTTGAATTGCAGGCAGATTTTTTACCATCTTAGTCACCAGGGAACGACACTGAAATTTCTCATTGTGCTGTTAGTGTTGTTTTAAAAACAATTTGATTGCCATCTGAATGAAAATGACCCTCTTCAGAATGATCTTCTTCCAGAATCTAGAGGTTCTCTGTTATCTACAGACTTGCTCCCAATTTCTACTTCAGGAGATTCTTATGCAAGAGCTCCTTCACCTTATTCATCAGTCCACAGTTCTAGTAAATTTATGATGATCAGGCTGTCTTCTGAAATCATCATAGTCTTTATTTAGGCAGCTCCTGAAATAAAATATTCAACACAATAAACAATACTTATGTATTAAACTCTTGGAAGCTAAAGTAACTTTTAACATTTTAAACTATTTAAGTATTTTCAACTAAGTCACTAAACCTATATTTTAATCAAGTGTGCCTAAGATTCCAATGATTATTGCTCAAGAAGATAAAGGGTGTAGGCATAAGAAACAACAGATTATATCTGCAATTTTGGAATAAACTGTTTGAACATATAAAAAATATTGACATGTAAAAGAGAATAACACATTAAAATCAACAAGGCAAAAGCAACAAAAAACATACAAGTGGATTCCCATAAGGTTATCAGCTGATTTTTTAGTAGAAACTCTTCAGGCCAGAGGCAGTAATATTTAAAGTGATGAAAGGGAAAAAGCTACAACTGAAAATACTCTGCCAACAAAACTCTCATTAAGATTTGATGGAGAATTCAAAAGCTTTACAGACAAAAACTAAGAGAATTCAGCACCACAAAACCAGCATTACAACAAATCTTAAAAGAAATTCTCTAGCCAGAAAAAAAAAAAAAAAGGGTACAACTAGAAACAAGAAAATTATGAATGGGAAGGCATAGTGTAAAGGCAAACATACAGTAAATGTAGGAAATCATCCACACACAAATATTGTATCAAATCTAACAATCATGAGAAGAGCAAGCAAATGCAGGATTTAGGAAATTTATTTAATATTAAGAGAACAGCAACTTAAAACAATCTTATATATAGAGAGAGACTGCTATAGCAAAACCTGATGGTAACCGCAAACCAAAAGTCTACCACATATAAATACACAGGAGAGAAAGGAATCCAAACAACAGTAAAAGTAGTTATCAAATAACAAGTTAACAAAAGAAAAAGACCTACACAAACAAGTACAAAAGAAAAAAATGCAATAAGAACATAGATTCTGGTAATTATCTTAAATGTGAATAGATAAATGCCCCAACCAAAGGACAAAGACTGGCTGAATGGATACAAAAACAAGATCCACACAGATGTGTCTATAAAGAGACCCACTTCAGATCTAGGGACACATACAGAATGAAAGTGAGGGGACAAAAAATGTTTTCCATGCAATTTGAAGTCAAAAGAGACCTGGAGCAGCAGTACTAATAGCAAGCAAAATAAAGTTTAAAATAAGACTGTATCAAGGACAAAGCCATTACATGATTATCAAGGGACAATCCAAGAAAAAAGATACATACATCAATTATAAATATTATGCACTCAGCATTGGAGCATTTGCCTTATATATTGAGGTGCTAACAGCCATAACAGGGATACCAGACCAACCTGCCTGCCTCCTGAGAAACTTGTATGCAGGTCAAGGAGCAACAGTTAGAATCAGACATGGAACAATGGACTGGATCAAAATTGGGAAAGGAGCATGTGAAGGCTGTATATTGTCACCCTGCTTGAAAGTAAGGTGAAAGTGAAAGTCGCTCAGACGTGTCTGACTCTTTGTGACCCCATAGACTGTAGCCTGCCAGGCTCCTCTGTCCATGGAATTCTCCAGGCCAGAATACTGGAGTGGGTAGCCCTTCCCTTCTTCAGGGTTACTTCCCAACTTCTCCAGGGAATCTTCCTAACCCAGGTCTCCCACATTACAGGTGAGTTCTTTTTTTTTTTTTTAATTATTTATTTATCTTTTTAAATTTATTTTAGTTGGGGGCTAATTACTTTACAATATTGTAGTAGTTTTTGCCATACATTGACATGAATCAGCCATGGGTTCACATGTGAGTTCTTTACTGACTGAGCCACCAGGGAAGCCCAAGAATACTGGAGTGGGTAGCCTATTCCTTCTCCAGGGGATCTTCCAGACGCAGGAATCAAACCAGGGTCTCCTGCATTGCAGGCAGATTCTTTATCAGCTGAGCTACCAGGGAAGCCGCCCTGCTTATTTAAATTATATGCAGAGAACATCATGCAAAAGCCAGACTGAATTAAGCACAAGCTGGAATCAAGATTGCTGAGAGAAATATCAATAACCTCAGATATGCAGATGACACCATACCTCACGGCAGAAAGCGAAGAGGAACTAAAGAGCCTCTTGATGAAAGTGAAAGAGGAGAGTGAAAAAGCTGGCTTAAAACTCAACATTCAAAAAACTAAGGTCATGGCATCCGGTCCCATCACTTCATGGCAAATAGATGGGGAAACAGTGGAAACAGTGACATAATTTATTTTCTTGGGCTCCAGAATCACTGTAGATGGAGACTGCAGCCATGAAATTAAAAGCACTTGTAAGAAAAGCTATAATAAACCTAGACAGCATATTCAAAAGCAGAGACATTACTTTGCTGACAAAGGTCCATCTAGTCAAAGCTATAGTTTTTCCAGTGGTCAATGTGTGGAAGTGAGAGTTGGTCCATAAAGAAAGCTGAGCGCTGAAGAATTGATGCTTTTGAACTGTGGTATTGGAGAAGACTCTTGAAAGTCCCTTGGACTGCTAGGAGATCAAACCAGTCAATCCTAAAGGAAATCAGTCCTGAATATTCATTGGTAGGACTGATGCTGAAACTGAAACGCCAATACTTTGGCCACCAGAGCAAAGAACTGACTCATTGGACAAAACCCTGATGCTGGGAAAGATTGAATGCAGGAGGAGAAGGGGATGACAGAGGAAGTGATGGAAAGGGAAGCCTGGCGTGCTGCAGTCCATGGGTCTCAAAGAGTGAGACTGAGTGACTGAACTGAACTGATAAAGTACACAGTAGATGCAAGTTTTCAATGAATATTTTAAAGCAGAGACATAGGTGGGGAATATGATTTAATATGACAAAAGGAAGTAACAACTAAAATATAGAAAAAATAAATGTTGAAAGGAGAAACCATTCATCCCACAGAAGCCTAAAAAAACAAAAACAAAAACCTTGACCTTAGAACTGATAGGCCAGATAAGGCAAAAGACTGGAGAATATATTGAAATGTATGGAACAGCTATTTCCCCTTTAAACTCCACACATGTGCCTATACACAAGCCAAAAAAAATAGGGATTTATTCTTTAGAGGAGTTACATTGGAGGGAGAAAATTTGAAAACCTGAATGGTCAGATCTTCCCTCTCAGCCCAGATATATTAATAGATCACTTATATCCTTCTTAGTCTGCCAAACAGCCTCCTCAAATATCAATAAGCAAATTTGAAAAAAAAATTATGTTAACGGATATAACACAAGAAACAGTGGGAAAAATTTTTAAACTCTCAAAGTAATACAAGACAACATTACATTCATTAATAAAAGCAATGGCAATATGCTGTATTAAGGGGCCTATAACAATAAAAGAAATTCCTTGAAATTAAAAGTATGGTAGCTAATTTCTAGAATATATATTAAAAACTAGGTTAGAAAATGCACAGAGAACTATAGTCAACATTTGTAATAATTTAATAAGGGAAAAGAATCTTAAAAATAACATGTATATTTATATATATATATATGAATTTAAATGTGTGTATATATATATATGGAGAAGGAAATGGCAGTCCACTCCGGCCTTTTTGCCTGGGAAATCCCATGGACAGAGGAGCCTGGTGGGCTAGAGTCTGTGGGGCCACGGAGAGTCAGACACAACTGAGCACATATTTATATATAACTGAATCACTTTGCTGTACACCTGTAGCTAAGACAGCTCTGTAAATCAACTATACATCAATTAAAAAAAAAACAGTAAAAGAAAAATCACACAAAGGAAGGAAAATGTAAAAGATTGAAATTAGGGAAAAAAACATTTAAAACATTAATATGGAGGATCTAACATTTCTCTTCTAGCTATTTCAGATAGGAGAAACATTTTTATACAAAATACAATATTTTAGATTATTCCTGAGTGGAAGTGTTTCCAGATTAAAGTATATATCAAGTTCCCAGTGAATTAAAGGAGACTTAGTCTAAGGACACAAGATTCCATAATTCAGAATGTGATAGATAACAGCCAAGAGGATTAAAATCAGAAACAATAATTGCAAATATATATTAGTGAAACTCAGAATGACTCTAGCCTTTTTCCCAATAATACTGAAAAGTAAAAACATTTAGAATGATATCATTAAGGAAATGCATTTTAAGCTAGAAATCTATTTCTAACTAGACTACCAATCTTGTGTGAGGAGAAAATGATACAAAATGACTAAAAGAAGTATTGCCTTATACTTCATCTCCTGGGAGACTACTGGAGGATGTCAGACCCACACTAGAGCTCTATTCTGGATAATACCACTTCCCACTCTCTGCAAAGCTTTAATTTAATTCTTTCCTTTTCTCTGTCCAACTATTTAATATCTCATTCAGCACTGATACTTATTTTAAAATGTCTTGACTACATAGGAAAATTTGATTCAGATACTGTGTCCCCAGGATTATTCAGTAAAGAAAGTGCTTAGATCAACCATCTAGAGAAATTCTTTACTCATGGTGGGCGTCAGATAGACTCATATATATTCATAGTGGACATGCATCAAATTTAAAGAAAAAAAAAACATGCTATTTAAATCAAAGTACCCTTACCCTGTTTCCATGATCACAGGAGTATTCATACAAAAATGTAGTTTTGTCTGTGTCCTACAGAAACAGCTATTACAGTCAACTTTATAATAATACATTTGTTTATAAGTTAATAAATTGAAATCCTTGTTTATAAATATGTGAATAAAAACAAACTTATGAATCACGGATAATTTTTCCAACTATTTTCTCAATTTTTACTTTAAAAATTTTCAAATAAATAGTTTCAACTCATTGAATTTACATTTTTATCATCCACTATTCACTAAAAAGGAGAGACATTACTTTGCCAACAAAGGTCTGTCTAGCCAAAGTTGGTTTTTCCAGTAGTCATGTATGGATGTGAGAGCTAGACTATAAAGAAAGCTGAGTGCCAAAAAATTGATGCTTTTGAACTGTGGTGTTGGAGAAGACTCTTGAGAGTCCCTTGGATGGCAAGGAGATCCAACCAGTCCATCCTAAAGGAAATCAGTCCTAAATATTCATTGGAAGGACTGATGCTGAAGCTGAAATTCCAATACTTTGGCCACCAGATGCGAAGAACTGACTCACTGGAAAAGACCTTGATGCTGGGAAAGATTGAAGGCAGGAGAAGGGGATGACAGAGGATGAGACGGATGACATCACCGACTTGAAGGACATGAGTTAGAGCAAACTTCAGGAGTTGGTAATGGACAGGGAAGCCTGGAGTGCTGCAATCCATGGGGTTGCAGAGTCGGACAGGACTGAGTGACTGAACTGAATCGATTCACTAAATCCATAGGGTATATCAATCATATTAAGTTGAGTAGGTTTCTTTTAGAGATCTAAGTTAGCTTGTAGAGTCAAATACACCCATTCCTTTTTCAAAATAAGTTTCAGGTGCCCAGCCTTAAAATTTAACACATGTATATACTACAAAGTAATCACCATTACAAGTCTAGTTACCATTCACTGTTGTACATTTCACTCCCTTCACCTACTTTGCTCAGCCCCCAACCATCTTGCTATCTGGTGATCACTAATTGGCTCAATGTATCTATGGATTTGTTTTGTTTAATTTTGTTCATTTTTTTTAAATTTCATATATGAGTGAAATCATACAGCGTTTTTCTTTGACTTATTTTAGTCGGCTTAATATCCACAAGGTCCATCCTTATTGTTCCAAATGGCAGAATTTTAGTCTTGTTATGGCTGAATACTATTCCATTGACTATATTTTAACCACATCTTCTTTAATTATTCATCCATCAATGGGTGCTTCTTTTTTTTTTTTAACATTTTTTTAATATTCTAAATAATGCTGTAATGGGCATAAAGATACATATATATCTTCTCAAATTAGTGTTTTTTTGTGTTTTCAGAAGTGAAATAGCTGAGTCATGTGGTAGACCTGAATGTAAAACCTAAAACCATAAAATTCCTAGCAGAAAGCATAGGGGGTAGCATCATTAACATTAGTCTTAGCAGTGTTTCTGACTCCAAAGACAGGGGAAACAAAAGCAAAAATAAGCAAATAGGACTGTGTCAAACTAAAAAGCTTCTTCTCAGCAAAGGAAACAAGTGTAAAAATGAAAAATCAACCTACTGAATGGGGGTAGATATTTCCAAGACATGTATTTGATAAAGGGTTAATATCCAAATTATACAGAGGACTCAAATTCAACAGCAACAAAAAATCCACTTAAAACATGGGATGACCTGGAGGGATGGGATGGGGAGGAAGGTGGGAGGGGGTTCTGGAAGGGGAAAACATGTACACCCATGGTGGATTCATGTCAATGTATGGCGAAACAAATACAATATTGTAAAGTTAAAAAATAGATAAATAAACTAATTTAAAAAAAAACCAAAACATGGGAAGGTGATCCAAATAGACATTTTTCCAAAGAAAATATACAGATGATCGACAGGTACATGAGAAAACTTTCAATGTCACTAATTATTCAGTTCAGTTCATTTCAGTCACTGAGTCATGTCCGACTCTTTGCGACCCCATGAATTGCAGCACGCTAAGAGAAATGCAAACCAAAACCACAATGAGATTCCACCTCTCCTGTTTAAATGGTGATTTTCACAAAGAAAAGAAATAAGAAATGGTGGCAAAGATATGGAGAGAAAGGAATCCTGGTACATGTTTGTTGGGGATGTAAATTGGTGCAGCCACTATGGAAAACAGTGTGGAATTTCCTAAAAAATTTAAGAACTACTGGGAGGTGAACCAAGATGGTGAAGCAGCAGGATGTGAAGCTCACCTCCTCCCATGAATACATCAAAAATACACCTACATTTGCAGTGATGCTCACAGATTATCTACTGAGTACTGGCAAAAGACCTCAGAGTTCTGAAAGGGCAAGAAAATCTCCATGTAACTAGGTAGGACAAAAGAAGAAAGAAAGAAAGAAAAAAAACCACGAAAGAGAAATCAGGATGGGACTGGCACTCCTCAGAGAGCTGTGAAAGAGAAAATGTTCTCTCACTCTGGAAAGTCTCCTTACCAGAAGGGAGATCAGCTTCAACAGAGGGGCAGCTTTGGAGCCACAGAAGAGAGGACAGCAACCAGTCTGTGGCAGCCAAAATGGAGAGAAGCCTGCAGAGAATGGTCATTGCCTCTGCTCTGCACTCCCCAACTTGAGACACATGTTCACTAGTGCAGGAGGGGTCACTATGCTAAGTCTCAGGCTTCGTAGCTCAGACCCGGGGAGAGGACTGGGGTTGCCATCAAGAAGCAGACTGAGAGGGTTGAAGTCTAGCGTGACCACAACCAACTGTGTAGGCAGAGGAAGTCTGGCGGCCTTTAGAGGCCAGGTACCATTGTTTGGAGGATGCATGGGGGGCGGGGAAGGACCCTCCATTGCAACCTTTTTCCCCTGAGCTGGATCCTAGGCAACAGGACACCACCTGCATTAGCTTTGGTAGCAGGTGCCAGCTACTGCCATGAACTCCAGGAGCAGTCATGAGCCACTGCCATTGTGGGCTCCAGGGATGCACACAAGCAGCTACCACTGCTGAGAACTCTGGAAGTGGGCACCCAGCCACCACATCTGCACACGTGCAACAAGGGTAACCTGGCCAGCACGCACCAGGAAAAAGGCAGGGGGCATTCAAACTAAAAACAGACTTCACACCAAAAATACTAAACCCACATGTGCTACACCCTGCTCAATCCCTGGGTCAGGAAGATCCCCTGTGAGGAGAGCACAGCAACCCACTCCAGGATTCTTGCCTGCAGAATCCTGGGCAGAGGGTTTTGGCGGGCTACAGTCCTGCATTGGAGAAGGAAATGGCAACCCACTCCAGTGTTCTTGCCTGGAGAATCCCAGGGACGGGGGAACCTGGTGGGCTGCCGTCTCTGGGGTCGCACAGAGTTGGACACGACTGAAGCGACTTAGCAGCAGCAGCAGCAGTCCATGGGGTCACAAAGAGTCAGACACAATTGAGTAATATTTTCACTTTCACTTTCTTTCCATACATGTTAGAGTTGCTGCCACATATACATAACCATCAAAGACCACAGTAGACAGTTGTTTCTCCTAAACTTACAGAGTAAGAGAAATAAGTAAAATGAGGAAACAGAGGAACCACTCAGTTAAAAGACTAAGAGACTTCCCCTAAAAGAACAAACAATTAACAGACCTCTTCAGTCTAATAGGCGCTGATTTCACAAAAGAAATAATGAAAATACTGAAGGAATTAAGAAAGTGTATTGACAGAAAGGCAGACTACTATAAAAAGAACTATCAATGTAAATTATAAAGAGGAGTTAAGAAAAATTAGGAAACTAATTTGTCAAAATGAAAACTGAGCTAAAAGCAATGAATAACAGAATGAATCATGCAGAAGCATGAATAAATGATCTGAAAGATATAATAGTGGAAATAACCCAATCAGAACAGCAGACATGAAATCAGATTTTAAAAATGAAAAGCAAAGTATGAGACCTATGGGATAACATAAAGCATGCCAATCTACTCATAATAAGGACCCCAGAAGAGGAAGAAAGAGAAAAGGAGATAAAAAATGTATTTGAAGAAACTATGGCTGAAAACTTCCCCAAACTAAAGAAGAAGGTGGAAATCTAGGTACAGAAAGCACAGTTCAGTCACTCAGTCGTGTCCGACTCTTTGCGACCCCATGAACCGCAGCATGTCAGGCCTCCCTGTCCATCACCAACTCCCTGAGTCCACACAAACCCATGTCCATGGAGTTGGTGATGCCATCCAGCCATCTCACCCACTGTCATCCCCTTCTCCTCCTGTCCCCAATCTTTCCCAGCATCGGAGTCTTTTCCAATGAGTCAGGTATTTGCATCAGGTGGCCAAAGTATTGGAGCCTCAGCTTCAATATCAGTCCTTCCAATGAA
The DNA here is from genome assembly GCA_024291935.2 of Okapia johnstoni. Lineage (NCBI taxonomy): Eukaryota > Metazoa > Chordata > Mammalia > Artiodactyla > Giraffidae > Okapia > Okapia johnstoni. The sequence goes on from CM044322.1 coordinate 58,951,150, forward strand.
CACCCAGGACTGATCTCCTTTAGGATGGACTGGTTGGATCTCCTTGCAGTCCAAGGGACTCTCAAGAGTCTTCTCCAACACCACAGTTCAAAAGCAACAGAAAGCACAGAGGGCCCCAAATAAGACAACGCAAAAAGACCTACACCAAGACATATTTTAAATAAAAATGGAAAAACTTGGAGGATTCCTAAGGCAACAAGAGGGAAATAAAGAGTTAATTACAAGGGAACTCTTGTAAGTTGTCAGCTGATTTCTCTACAGAAATGTTGCAGGCCAGAAGGAAGTAGAAATATATATTTAAAATCCTAAAAGGGAAAAATATGCAACCTAGAATACTCTCTATGTAGCAATATTATGAGAATGCTGCTGCTGCTACTAAGTCGCTTCAGTCGTGTCCGACTCTGTGCAACCCCATAGACGGCAGCCCACCAGGCTCATCCGTCCCTGGGATTCTCTAGGCAGGAACACTGGGGTGGGTTGCCATTTCCTTCTCCAATGCATGAAAGTGAAAAGTGAAAGTGAAGTCACTCAGTTGTGTCTGACTCTTGGCAACCCCATGGACTGCAGCCTACCAGGCTTCTCCGTCCATGGAATTAGGAGAGATAAAAAGAATTTCTCAGACAAGCAGAAACTAAAAGAATTCAGCAATACTAGCTGCTGCTGCTGCTAAGTCGCTTCAGTCGTGTCCGACTCTGTGCGACCCCATAGACGTCAGCCCACCAGGCTCCGCCGTCCCCGGGATTCTCCAGGCAAGTATACTGGAGTGGGTTGCCATTTCCTTCTCCAGTGCATGAAAGGGAAAAGTGAAAGTGAAGTTGTTCAGTCGTATCTGACTCTTAGCAACCCCATGGACTGCAGCCTACCAGGCTCCTCCGTCCATGGGATTTTCTAGGCAAGAGTACTGGAGTGGGGTGCCATTGCCTTCTCCCAGCAATACTAAACCTATCCTAAAAGAAATATTACAAGATTTTCTCTAAACTGAAAAGAAGAATCTATAAGAAAGATAAAATCACAACTTGAAAGTGAATCATTTAGATAAGCTCATACACAGATTTTAAAAATCAATATATTTTTGTGAAAACAATGATAACCACAATGAATGGCAAAATGATATACATGAAGATTTGAAGGAGGACATCAGAATCATAAAATGTGGGGAAGGAGAGCAACAAAATGTAGATTCTATTATGTTTTAAAGTATTTCTAGAAGGTGTTTATGTCTATATGACTATCAGTCTACAGCAAGTAGCTATAGGAAGGGGAGAGACTACTTGAAAAATAGGGTGACCAGAAATCAAAAACATAAACTAGATTCACAGAAACCACAAAGAAGAAAATACAAACAGGAAATAAAAAGAAATCATCAAACCACAAAAAGAAAAACTTAAAGGTACAAAGAAGAAACTTAGAGTCAACAGGAAAACAAGGTTTAAAATGGCAATAAATACATATATCTATCAATAATTACCTTAAATGTCAATGGGCTAATATTCTAAGTCTCCTGTAAATGTGTTATCATACTTTCATAATTTATAAGTAAAAAACAATTAAAACATCAATGGGCTAAATTCTCCAATCAAAACACATACAGTAGCAGATAGGATTAAAAAAAAAAAAAGAGCCTATAATATACTTCCTCCAGAGACCAACTTAAGGGCAAGAACACGCACACAGATTCAAAGTATGGGAATAGGTAAAGATATTTCATGTAAACAGAAATGACAAAAATGACAAGAAAGCAAGAGGCACAATATTCATATCAGACAAAACAGACTTTAAAACAAAGGGCATAGAAAAAGGTAAAGAGGACATTATATAATGATAAAATAATACGAGAGTTTTACACTCATTAAGATATATGCCCCTAATATAGGGGCACCCAAATACATAAAATAGTAACAGATGAAAAGGGAAAAATTGACAGGAATACAATAATAGAAGGAGACTTTAACATCCCACTCACATCAATGGACAGATTTTCTAGACAGAAAATCAATAGGGCAGGAGAGATCCTTTATGATGAAATAGTACAGTTAGACTTAATTGATTGGATTTTATGAACAAAAAACTCAGAATATACATTCTTTTCCATTGTACATGAAACATTCCCTAGGGTTGATGACATATCAGGGAGCAAAAGAAGCCCTAGCAAATTTAAGAGTATAGAAATTATCTCAAGCATCTTTTCTGGCCATAATGACGTGAAACTAGAAATAACCACAAAAAGATATGGGAGGAAAAAAAAAGATTACGTGGAAATTAAGCAACATCCTACTTAAAAAAAAAGCATCAATGATAAAATCAAAGAGGAAATTTAAAAATACCTCGAGGCAAATGACAATGAAAACACACATATACAACATCGATAGGCTGCACTGAAAGCATTCTTGGAGGGAAGTTTATAGTGATACAGATTTTCTTCGAAAGACAATAAAAATCTCAAACAACCTAACCTACTACTTAAAAGAATTAGACAAAAAAAGAAAAGAAAGTAAGAAAAATCAGCAGAAGGAAGGAATAATAAAGATCAGAGAGGAAATAAAGAGTTTTTTAAAGGAGGAAAAAAATTAACAAAACCAAGAACTGGTTCTTTGAAAGAATGAAGAAAATTGGCATACCTCTGGCCAGGCTCACCACGTATAAAATAGAGAGAACACAAATAAAATAAGAAGTGAAAAAGGAGACATAACAACAAATATTGCAGAAATAGACAACCCAGAAAAAATGGACAAGTTTCTAGAAACATAGAGCCCAACAAAATTTAATCAAGAAGAAATAGATAATTTGAACAGACTAAACATCAGAAGTGAAATAGAGTCTATAATTTTTTTAAAAAAAGCAAACTCCTTACAAACAAAAGTCTAGGACCATGTGGTTTCACGGGCAAATTCTACCAAACATAAAAAGAAGAATGTATACTGATCCTTCTCAAACTTTTCCAAAACGTTGTAATACTCCCAACAGCATTCTACGAAGCCACCATCAGCCTGACACCAAAACCAGACAAAGACACCACTAAAAAAAGAAAATTACAGGTCAATATCTTTAATGAATATAGATGCAAAAATTCTCAACAAAATATTAGCAAGCCAAATCTGACAACACATAAAAATATTATATACCACAACTAAGCTGTATTTATCCCAAGTCACAAGGATAGTTCACATATGCAAATCAATGTCATACACGTCAAATTAGACAAAAAACACATGATCATCTTAACTGATACAGAAAAAGCATTTGACAAAATTCAACATCCATTAATAACAACTGTTATCAAAGTGGGTATAGAGGTAATATATTTCAACATAATAAAAACTATGACAAACCCACAGCCAGTATAGTATTCAACAATGAAAAACTGAAATCCTTCCTGCTAAAGTCTAGAACAATGCCAGGGTCGCTATTCTCCCCTCTTCTATTCAACATAGTGTTGGAAGTCTTAGCCACAGCAATCAGACAGGAAAGAGAAGTGAATGGCATCCAGTCTGGAAGGGAAGAGGCAAAATTATCATTAAATGCAGATGACATGATACTATATACTGAAAACCCTAAAGACTCCACACAAAACTACCAGAACTGATAGACAAATGTAGCAAGGTAGCAGGATACAAGATTAATATACATAAATTGGTTGCATTTATTTATACTAGCAATGAAATATCCCAAAGGAAAAGTTAAAAAACACAAAAATCTTTTAAAATTGCACTCCTATCAAACTAAAATATTTGGGAATAAACCTGACCAAGAAGATGAAAGACATATACTGAGAACTATAAAATTTTAATAAAGGAAATTGATGGTGATTCAAAGAAATGGAACACTATCCCATGCTCTCGGATTGGTAGAATTAATATTGTTAAAATGGCCATACTACCCAAAGCAATCTACAGATTTAGTGAATTTCTATCAAATTACCCATGACATTTTTCACAGAACTAGAATAATCCTAAAATTTATATGGAACCATAAAAGACCCAGAATTGAAAACAATCTTGTAAACAAACTGCTTATCACAAGGGATTTGATTTATGTCATACCTGAATGGACTAATGATTTTCCCTATCTTTCATCAGTTATATAGTTTGAAATTTTGCAATTAAAGAGCTGTGATCTGAGCCACAGTCAGCTTCAGATTCATGATCTGACCACAGTCAGTATCTGTGGCTGTATAGAGCTTTCCATCATCAGATGCAAAAGAATATATCAGTCTGATTCAATGTGACCTTCTGGTGTTATCCATATGTAGGAGTCCATCTCTTGTTTTGTTGGAAGGGTGTTTGCTTTGATCACTGTGTTATCTTGGCAAAACGCTGTTAGCTTTTGCCCTGCTTCGTTTTGTACTCCAAGTCAAAACTTGCCTGTTATTCCAAGTATCTCTTGACTTCCTTCTTTGCATTCCAGTCCCCTATGATGAAAAGGACATCTTTTTTTGTTATTAGTTCTAGATGGCCTTGTAGGTCTTCATAGAACCGTTCAACTTTAGCTTCTTTGGCATTAGTGGTTGGGGCATAGACTTAGATTACTGTGATATTGAATGGTTTGGCTTGGAAGAAAATTGAGATCATTCTGTTGTTTTTGAGATGGCACCCAAGTACTGTACTTCAGACTCTTTTGTGGACTATGAATGTACTTCATTTCTTCTAAGGGATTCTTGCCCACAGTAGGTAGATATAATAGTCATTGAATTAAATTCACTGATCCCCATCCATTTTATTTTATTTTTTTAATAATTTTATTTATTTAGTTGGGGCTAATTATTTTACAGATAATGTAGTGGTTTTTGCCATAATTGAACATGATCAGCCATAGGGGTTTACATGTGTTCGCCCATCCTGAACCCCTCCCACCTCCCTTACCATCCCATCCCCTCTGGGTCATACCTTTTGCCCTAGCCTGAGCTCAATTTGTTCTAATGCCATTGATCCTGGAATGGGTTTTGTTTTCACATATGATAATATACATCGTTTCAATGCTATTGTCTCATATGTCCACCCTCACCTTTTCCTCAGAGTTCCATAAGACTGTTCCTATGCATCTGTGTCCTCTTTTCTGTCTCGCATATAGGGTTTTCATTACCATTTTTCAAATTCCATATATATGCTTAGTATACTGTATTGGGTTTTTTTTATCTGGCTTACTTCACTCTGTATAAGGGGCTCATGTTTCGTCAATTCCATTAGAACTGATTCAAATGTTTTTCTTTTTAATGGCTGAGTAATATTCCATTGTGTATATGTTCCACTGATTTCTATATCCATTAGTCTGATGATGGACATCTAGTTGCTTCCATGTCCTAGGTATTTTAAACAGTGCTGCAATGAACTTTGGGTTCACATGTCTATTTCAATTCTGGTTTCCTCAGTGAGTATGAGCAGCAATGGGATTGCTGGGTATATGGCAGTTTTATTCCGTTTTTTGAGGAATCTCCACACTGGTTCTCATTGTGGCTGGTGACTAGTTTTGCATTCCCACCAATCAGTGTAAGAGGGCTTCCCTTTTCTCACACCCTCATGCCTGAATTTATTGCTTGTAGACTTTTTGGAATAGCAGCGCATATCTGATGGGTGTGAAATGGTTACTTATTGTGGTTTTGATTTGCATTTCTCTAATATGGTGATGTTGAGCATCTTTTCCATGTGCTTGTTAGAACATCTGTATTGTCTTCTTTGGAGAAATGTCTGTTTAGTTCTTTGGCCCATTTTTTGTGGTCGTTTATTTTCTGGAATTCAGTGAAGGAGTTTGCTAGTATATTTTTGAGATTAATTGTTTTGTCTTGTTGCTTCGTTTGCTATATTTTTCCATTCGAAAGGCTGTCTTTTCACCTCGGTTATAAGTTTCCTTTGTGTTGCAAAAGCTTTTAAGTTTAATTAGGGCCCTTTTGTTTATTTTTGCTTTTATTTCCCAATATTTCTGGGAGGTGGTTCATGGAGGATCTGCTGTGATTATGTTCGGAGAGTGTTTTGGCCTATGTTTTCCTTAGGAGTTTTTTATAGTTTCTGGTCTTACGTTTAGATCTTTAATCCATTTGTGTTGATTTTGTGTATGGTGTGAGGAAGTGTTCTAATCGTTCTTTTACATGTGGCTGTCCAGTTTTCCCAGCACACTTGCTAAAGAGACTGTCTTTTTCTCCATTGTATATTCTTGCCTTCTTTGTTGAGATTAATTGACCATAGGTGTGTGGGTTTATTTCTGGGCTCTCTATTCTGTTCCATTGATCTATATGTCTATTTTGTGGTACATAACTGTTTTGATTACTGTAGCTTTGTAGTATTGTCTGAAGTCAGGGAGGTTGATACCTCCAGTTTGTTCTTCTTTCTCAGAATTGCTTTGCTATTCGAGGTTTTGTTTATAATTTCCTTACAAATTGTGAAATTATTTGTTCTATTTTTGTGAAAAATACCGTTGGTATCTTGATAGGGATTTCACTGATTTCTATAGATTGCTTTTGGTGTATACTCATTTTCACTATATTAATTCTTACATCATGAACAGGTTATATTTCTCCATCTAGGTGTCCTCTTCGATTTCTTTCATCAGTGTTTTATACTTTTCTATATATAAGTCTTTTGTTTCTTTAGGTAGATATATTCCATAAGTATTTTATTCTTTTTGATGCAATGGTGAATGGTATTGTTGCCTTAATTTCTCTTTCTCATTTGTCATTTATTAGTGTAATAGAAATGCAACAGATTTCTGCGATTTTTAATTATATCCTGCAACTTTACTAAATTCATTTATTAGCTATAGTAATTTTCTGGTAGAATTCTTTAGGGTTTTCTATGTATAGGATCATGTCATCTGCAAACAGTGATAATTTTACTTCTTCTTTTCCAATTTTGATGCCTTTAATTTATTTTTCTGGTCTGATTGCTGTGGCTAGGACTTCCAATACTATGTTGAATAGAAGTGGTGAGAGTGGGCATCCTTGTCTTGTTCCAGATTTTAGCGGAAAGGCTTTCAATTTTTCACCATTGAGTATTATGTTGGCTGTGGGTTTGTCATAATATAGCTTTTATTATGTTGAGGTATGTTCCTTCTATACCCACTTTCTGGAGAGTTTTTATCATGAATGGATGTTGATTTTGTCAAATGCTTTTTCTGCATCTATTGAGATAATCATATGGTTTTTATCTTTCATTTTGTTAATGTGGTGTATTACATTGATTGATTTGCAGATGTTAAAGTAACCTTGCATTCAGGGATAAAGGCCCACTTGGTCATGATTGTATGACCTTTTTATGTATTGTTGGATTCTGTTTGCTAAATTTTGTTTAAGGATTTTTGCATGTATTTTCATATGTTGATGTTGGCTGTAGTTTCCTTTTTTGTGGCATCTTTGTCTGGTATTGGTATTAGGATAATATGGGCCTCATAGAATGAGTTAGGAAGTGTTCCTTCTGCTTCTGTTTTCTGGGAAGAGATTATGGAGAATAGGTATCATTTCTTCCTCAAATTCTTGGTAGAATTCATCGGTGAAGGCTGTCTAGGTCTGGGCTTTTGCTTTGCTGAAAGATTTCTGATTACAGTTTTGATTTCCGTGCTTGTGATGAGATCTGTTAAGATCTTCTATTTTCTTCATGGTTCAGTTTGGAAAAGTTATACTTTTCTAAGAATTTTCCATTTCTTTTCAAGGTTGTCCATTTTATTGGCATATACGCTGTGGTAGTAGTCTCTTATGATCCTTTGTATTTCTGTGTAGTTTGTGTGATCTCTCCATTGTCATTCCTAATTTTAGTATATGCATTTCTCTGTTTTTCTCTTGGTCAGTCTAGCTAAAGGTTTGTTGATCTTTTCAAAGAACCAACTTTTGGTTTTGTTGATTTTTGCTTGGTCTCTTTTGTTTCTTTTGCATTTATTTCTGCCCTAATTTATTTAAGATTTCTTTCTTCTACTAACACTGGGGTTCTTCATTTTTCCTTCTCTAGTGGCTTTAGGTTGTAGGTTAGGTTATTTACTTGTTTTTTTTCTTGTTTCTTGAGGTACGACTGTATTGCTATGAACTTCCCCTTAGCATTGCTTTTTACAGTGTCCCATAGAATTTGGGTGTTGTGTTTCATTTCGTTCTATGTTCTATGCATATTTTTGATTTATTTTTTTGATTTCTTCTGTGATTTGTTGGTTCTTCCCCTTAGCATTGCTTTTACAGTGTCCCATAGATTTTGGGTGTTGTGTTTTCATTTTCGTTCTCAATTCTATGCATTATTTTTGATTTATTTTTTGATTTCTCTGTGATTTGTTGGTTATTCAGATGAGTGTTGTGAGCCTCCATATGTTGGAATTTTTAATAGTTTTTTTCTGTAATTGAGTTCTAATCTTATGATTGTGGTCAGAGAAGATGGCTGGGATGTTTCAAATTTTTTGGAATTTACAAGGCTAGATTTATGGCCAGGATGTGATCTATCCTGGAGAATGTTCCGTGTGCAATAAAAAAACCCCGTGAGAAAAGGTGAATTGATTATTTTGGGTGAAAAGCCCTGTAATATCGATTAAATCTAAATTTGTCTTTGTATCATTTATATGTTTGTGTTTCCTTGTTAATTTTCGTTTAGTTGATCTATCCATATGTGTGAGTGGAAGTATTAAAGTCTCCGACTTTTATTGTGTTATTGTTAATTGTCCCTTTCATACTTGTTAGTATTTGCCTTATTATATTGTGGGCTCCTATGTTGGGTGCATATATATTTATAATTTGATACATTTCTTGGATTGTGAATTCCTTTTGATCTTATGTAGTGTCCTTCTTTGTCTTCCTTTCCAACAGCCTTTTTTTTAAGTTTGATTTTATATGAAATGAGTATTGGGACTCCTGCTTTCTTTTGTCTCCGTTTGCATGAAATATGTTTTTCCATCCTTCACTTTCAGGGTCTGTATGCATCCCTTGTTTTGGGTGGGACTCTTATAGACAGCATATTGGGGGTATTGTTTTTGTATCCATTCAGCCTGTCTTTGTCTTTTTGGTTGGGCATTTAAACCCGATTTACTTTTAAGGTAATTATTGAAAGTATGGTCCCGTTGCCATTTACTTTGTTGTTTTGAGATCGTCGTTTAAATGCCCTTTCTGTGTTTCTGTATAGAGAAGGATCCTTTAGCATTTGTTGGAGAGGCTGGTTGGTGGTGCTGAATTCTCTTAGCTTTTGCTTGTCTGTAAAGATTTTGAATTTCCTTCATATCTGAATGAGATTTGCTGGGTACAGTAAACAGGGTAGTAGATTATTCTCTTTCATTACTTTAAGGATGTCTGGGCATTCCCTTCTGCTGAGAGTTTTTATTGGAAAGGATCAGCTGTTATCTTATGGGGATCCCTTGTGTGTTATTTGTTGTTTTTCCCTTGCTGCTTATTATTATTTGTTCTTTGTGTTTTGATCTTTGTTAATTTTGGATTAATATGTGTCTTGGGTGTTTCGCCTTGTATCCCTGTTGCGGACTCTTCTGGGTTTCTTAGACTTCTGTGACTATTTCCATCCCCATTTAGGAAATTTTCAAACTATATTCCTCGAGTATTTTTTCATGGCCTTCCTTTTGTCTTCTTCTTATGGGACTCCTATGATTCGTTGTAGGGGCGTTTAATATTGTCCCAGAGGTCCCTGAAGGTTTTCCTCATTCTTTTGATTCTTTTGATCTTTTTTACTCTCATATGCTTAATTTATTTCCACCCGTTCTATCTTCTACCTCACTTATCCTGTCTTCTGCCTCGTTATTCTACTGTTGGTTCCCTCCAGAGTGATTTTCATCTCGTTTATTTCATTATTCGATTATATATTGACTCTTTTTATTTCTTCTAGGTCCTTGTTAAAAATTTCTTGCATCTTCTCAATCCATGTCTTCAGGCTATTTATTATAAACTCAATTTTGTCTTCACGATTATGGATCATTTTTATTATCATTATTCTAAATTCTTTTTCAGATAGATTCCCTATCTCCTCTCTTTTGTTTGGTTTGGTGGGCCATTTATCATTTTCTTTACTTGCTGTGTATTTCTCTGCCTTTTCATCTTGTTTACATTGCTGTGTTTGGGGTGGCCTTTCTGTATCTGGTAGTTTGAAGTTCTCTCTTTTATGGAGTGTTCCTCACTATGGGTGGGTTGGAGGGTGGCTTGTCAATATTTCCTGGTTGGGAAGCTTGTGTCGGTGTTCTGGTGGGTAGAGCTGGATTTCTTTCTCTCTGTAGTGCAATGGAGTGTCCAATATTGAGTTGGATTTCTGTGGGTTTGTTGTGAACTCTGGGGCAGCCTGTGTATTGATGCTCAGGGCTATGTTCCTGCGTTGCTGGAGAAATTTGCATGGTATGTCTTGCTCTGGAAATTATTGGCTCTTGGGTGAGCTTGGGTTCAGTGTATGTATGGAGGCTTTGGATGATCTCTTATTAATTATTTTTCCTGGAGTTCAGGATCTCTCTGTGTTCTAGGTTTTGGGCTTATGCCTCCTGCTCTGGTTTTCAGTATATTCTTGCAGTAGCCTCAGGCTTCTTCCATTCCATACAGCCCTGATAATAAAAACTTCTAGGTTAATGTGAAATGATTCTCACAGTGGGGATACCAGGAGGTTACTGAGTTACATGGTGAGGTGAAGCGGGAGGAAGAAGATAGAGGTGGCCAGGAGGAGAAGAGGGGGAAGCCCTGCCCCTCAAACTTGGAGAGGAGCAGTTAGCCAGTAAGCACTTCCTATGTATCCCACAGTCTAGAACCCTCAGAGAGGTTCATGGAGATACATAGGAGGAGGGAGGAAGGAGATAGAGGTGAGCATGATGTAGAAAGAGGGGAATCAAGAGGGGAGAGAGAGATCTGGTAGTATTTCTATCCCGAAGGTTTGTTCTCCAGTGCCCAGAAACCACGAGATTCACAGACTTAGGGTGAGCAGAGAGGAGGAGGGGGTGAGATAGCGGTTCCCTGGGTTGAGAGAAAGGAGTCAGTAGGGGGAGAGAGTAATCAAGCAGTAATCACACTCTGGAGTAAAAAATAGTACTAAAGATTGGGTCTTTAAATGTACAAAATTTGATATCAATATTGTAAAACAAAGATTAAAAATCTAGAGTAGAGGTTAGACTCTTAAAAAAACATACAATATAAAAAAAAATCAAACAAAATAAGCTGTTAGATATATGTATTTTGCGTTTGCTTTAAAAATAGGGTCTTTTTTTTTTTGCAAGGGGATTAGTGGGTTATAAAATGAATTAAAGTATATTTAAAGGCACTTAAGAAAAAAGAAACAAAAAATTAAAAACAATTAAAAAAAAATAATACTAGTAATAATATATCCCGTACTTTCTTTGGAGCTGTTGTCAGCAGTGAGGGTCAGTTCGTTTCAGATAGATCTTGTTCTTGCTTGTATTTTCAAGATTATAGGCCCCTTTCAATGTAGTCAGTGTTAAACTACAGGATTTAATCTGTCGACCTGTCATTCAAAGCTGTTCCCTCTGTTTATTTGGCTCTGTTTGCAGGTCTCTTCAGTGTTCTAATTTCACCCTGACACAAGGGGGCAGAGTTGGTTCTTAGGTTCACTTGTCGAGTCATGCTGTGGGGGAGGGAGGAACACTGCAACCAATATCACTTGCGTGTGTGTGGAAGAACTCACCAGTGTCTCGGCGCCACTGTTTGTCCCCGATCACGCGTGTGTGCTTTCCAGTCTGCCCTGTCAGGCTTCAGGTTATTCTGACAGGGAGTGGGCCTGAGTGCATGCACTTACCAGGTCTAAGCCGCTCAAAGGTTCAGGTTCCCGGGTACTCCACAAAGGTGCAGACTCTGTTGGGCCCACGGATTGTTCTGTCCCTGTTTGGAGCAGCTCAGGCAGCCAGGTGTTTTGGCGAGCTCACTCTCCCCTGTTGGGGCGGTGCGATCTTATCACCTCCCTGGTCCCCGCTCAGTTTCTGGGAGCGCCCCAGCTCCGGTGTGCCTTGTGTCATTTTGGGAGTCTGGTCTCTGGCTACAACCCTCCGGCGGATGTCAACCTCCGGGATCTCAGGCAGTCTTTGCTTAGAACTGGAAGCTGTTTGCAGTTTGGCAGGGGGTGCCCTCTATGGGGCCGAGTTTGCCCTTTTCGGCTCTTCTGGCCACCGCATTCCCCACTGCGTCACGGCAGGGGATGGGGCGGTCCGCAACCAGCTAGCTCTCCTTGGTATTGCTCAGTCTTTGTTCTGTGAGGGGGCCAGCAGTGCCTTAGATTGGCTTTTCGACGGAATAGTTCTCTCTCTCTCTGGCGTCCACAGTTTAGTTGCTAATCACGGTAGCTCCCTCAGATTCGCCATCAGGGCTTTCCAGCCCAGTCCTTACCCTATGCAGAGCGCTGCTCCTCTCCGGTTAAGCCCCACTTGCTGTAGGCGGATGCAAGCTGTCTGGGGGTACTTTAACTGGGAAGTTGCCTTTTAGGCACGTAATCTGTGGGTTTTTATTTATTTTTTCTACAGTTTATGTTTGCCCTCTGAGATTCGCAAATCTTCCCCCAAAACCCGCCGGTGAGAGGGTTTCCTGGTGTTTGGAAAACTTTTCTATTTTTTACTACTCCCTCCCAGGATGGGTCTCGTCCCTAACTCTTTTGTCATCTCTTTTTATCTTTTATATTTTTGTCTTTACTATTTTCGAAGATAATGGGCGTTTTTGGATGCCTTGATGGTCCTCTGCCAGCATTCAGAAGTTGTTTGTGAAGTTTGCTCAGGCGGTTCAGATGTTCTTTCAATAAATTTGTGAGGGAGAGAGTGGTCTCCCCATCCTATTCCTCCGCCATCTTAGCCCCGCCTACCCCCATCCATTTTAGTTCGCTGATTCCTGAGATGTCTATGTGGCGGTGACAAGTAGATTCAAGGGATTACACCTGGTAGATAGAGTGCCTGAAGAACTATGGATGGAAGTTCATCACAGTATGAAAGAGGTGGTGTCCAAAACCATACCCAAGGAAAAGAAATGCAAGAAGGCAAAATTGTTGTCTGAGGTGACCTTACACATAGCTGAGAAAAGAGAAGCCAAAGGCAAAGTAGGAAGAGAAAGATATACCCATCTGAATGAAGAGTCCAGAGAATAGCAAGGAGAGATAAGAAAGTCTTTTTAAGTGAACAGTGAAAAGAAATAGAGGGAAAACAATAGAGTGGAAAGACTAGAGATCTCCTTAAGAAAAGTAGGCATACCAAGGGAACATTTCACACAAAGATGGGCACAATAAAGGACAAAAATGGTATGGACCTAACAGAAGTAGAAGATATTAAGAAGTGGTGGCAAGAATATACAGAAGAACTATACAAAACAGGTCTTAAACCTGATAACCACAATGGTGTAGTCACTCACCTAGAGCCAGACATTCTGGAGAGTTAAGTCAAGTGGGCCTTAGGCAGCATTACTATGAACAAAGCTAGTAGGGGTGATGAAATTCCAGCTGAGCTATTTCATATCCTAAAAGATGATGCTGTGAAAGTACTGCACTCAGTATGCCAGAAAATTTGAAAACTCCAGTGGCCACAGGACTGGAAAAGGTCAATTTTCATTCCAATCCCAAAGAAAGGCAATGCCAAAGAATTTTCAAACTGCCATACAGTTGCTCTTATTTCACACTTTAGCAAGGTAATGTTCAAAATCCTTCAAGTTAGTCTTCAACAGTACACGAGCCAAGAACCTCCGGATGTACAAGCTAGATGTCAAAAAGGCAGAGGAACCAGAAATCAATTTGCTAACATCTGGATCACAGAAAAAGCAAGGGAATTCCAGAAAAACATCTACTGATTCATTGACTATGCTAAAGCCTTTGACTGTGTGAATCACAACAAACTGAAAAATTCTTAAAGAGATGGGAATACCATGCCACCTTAACTGCCTCCTGAGAAACCTGTATCCAGGTCAAGAAGCAACAGTTAGACACAAACGTGAAACAGCAGACTGGTTCAAAATTGGGAAAGGAGTACGTCAAGTTTGTATATTGTCATCCTGTTTATTTAACTTATATGAACAATGCATCATGCAAAATGCCTGGCTGGATGAAGCATAAGCTGGAATCAAGATTACTTGGAGAAATATCAACAACCTCAGATATGCAGATGATGCTATTCTAATGGCAGAAAGCAAAGAGAAATCAAGGCTTCTTGATGAAGGTGAAAGAAGAGAGTGAGAAAGCTAGCTGAAAACTCAACATTCAAAAAACAAAGATCATAGCATCCAGCCCCATCACTTCATGACAAACAGAAGGGGAAAACTAGAAACAGTGACAAATTTTATTTTCTTGGTCTCCTAAATCACTTTGGACAGTGACTGCAGCCATTTAATTAAAAGATGCTTACTCCTTGGAAGAAAAGTTATGACAAGCTTAAACAGTGTATTAAAAATCAGAGACATCACTTTTCTGACAAAGATTCTTTACTGTCAAAGTTACGGCTTTTCCAGTAGTCAGGTACGGATGTGAGCATTGGACCAGAAAGAAGGCTGAACACCAAAGAATCAATGCTTTCAAACTGTGGTGCTGAAGAAGACTCTTGAGAGTCCTTTGGACAGCAAGGAGATAAAACCAATCAACTATAAAGGAAATCGACCCTGAATATTTATTGGAAGGACTAATACTGAAGCTTTAATACTTTTGCTACCTGATGTGAAGAGCTGACTCATTGGAAAAGACCCTGATGCTGGGAAAGATTGAGGGCAGGAGGACAAAGGGGTGACAGAGGATAAGACAGTTGGATGGCATCACGGATTCAATGGACTTGAGTCTGAGCAAATTCAGGGAGATAGTAAAGGATAGGGAATCCTGGTGTGCTGCAGTTGACGCAATCCTAAAGAGTCGGACATGACTTAGTGAGTCAACATGAAGTACACTTCAATAAAAGAACTATTTAAAAAAATAATTTATGTAAAGTTAAATTTGTACTGAGATGTACAACAAGCCAAACAGTAATTTTTTTTCACTATCTAAATGGCTGTGTTGTATTCCACACTTACTAGTGGCAAGTGAGGCAATTAATTTATTTCTTTCATGTTTTGATGAAATATTTATCAGATTTTAAAAATTTATAATTTGCGATTTCTTCTCTCATTATAAATACATATATTTTTGTACTTAATTCTTAATTTATACTTTTGTATTACTATATGTCACTGTATGTGACATTTGAATTGAATTTTAATTTTCTCAGTTGGAGTATAGTTGCTTTGGGTCTTCCCTGGTGGCTCACAGGTAAAGAATCTGCATGCCAATGCAGGAGATGTGGGTTCAGTCCCTGGGTCAGGAAGATCCCCTGGAGAAGGAAATGGCAACCCAATCTAGTATTCTTGCTTGAGAAATCCCATGAACAGAGTTGCCTGGCGTGCTACAGTCCATGAGGTCTCAAAGAGATGGACATGACATAGTCACCAAACAAAAACAACAAATAGCTGCTTTACAGTGTTGTATTAGTTTCTGCTATATGGCAAAATAAATCAGCCACGTGTATACATGTATCCCCTCTTCCTTGGATTTCCTTCCTATTTAGGTCATCACAGAGCACTGAGTAGAGTTCTCTGTGTCACTCAGCAGGTCCTCATTAGTTACCTGTTTTATACAGAGTAGTGTATATATGTCAGTCCCAGTCTCCTGATCCATCCCACCCACTCCCCTCTTGGCATCCATGTGTTTGTTCTCTATGTCTGTCTGTTTCTGCTTATGAAATAGATTATACCATTTTTCTAGATTCCACATATATGCGTTAATATATGTGAACTGAATTTTAAAAGAGAAATAGGAGGCAGCCAGGTTAAGAAGAAAGAAGATGGTACTTCAGCCAGGGCTGTGTTGAAGGGCACAGAGGTATGAGACAGAACACCGTACCTGAAGAACTGTATGTGAAATTGTGTACAAGCACATGTCTTTGTCTTTTGAAATAAAAGGCTTTACCTTTAGCCTCTCAGGCCTCCCCTCATTCTCAAAAGGCTGCCTCAAGAGGTAATGTTTAGGAAATGTGAAGATGTAGCAACAAAGAATAACTGTCGGGCTCGGACTGGCAACAATTTAGAGTATAATTCTGCCACACATCAGAATCTTGGAACACCCAGTTCCCTGAAAGATATAGGTAAAGGCTTGACACACATTCCTAAATTGTTTTTACAGGAAGCAGACCCAACCCAGATGAAAACTGCTAACCACAATCACACAGACCCTAGACTGACTGAAACCAGGTTGATGATGCTTGAAACTTCACCATGATGTCAACCAATCTGAGAATTGTATGCAAGCTGATCACACAACCTGCAGTTCCCTCCCTCTTTAAAACCTCTTGCCTGAAAGCTACTGGGGAGTTTGGGCTTTTCAGCATAAGATGCCCATGCTCGTTGTTTTGTATTTGCATAAACACTTTACATTCCTTCACCATAACCATGTGTGAGTTGATTGACTTTACTGCACACAGGTAGGCTGATAGAAGTTTGGTTCGGTAATGTATGTAGCTCCACATTGCTGAAGCATAACATTTGTCTTTAGTTTTAATGTTTCATTTCTTCAGTTTCAGACTTATTATATTAGTATTGTATGAGAATTTTCAAATATTTGAAACAGTGGCATTATAAGCCCTAAAACTTCTTTGATGTGGTGCTCAGTCACTCAGTCGTGTCCAACAGATTGCGACCCCATGGACTGCAGCATGCCAGGCTTCCCTGTTCTTTACTATCTCCCAGAGTTTGCTTAAATTCCTGTCCATTGAGTTGGTAATACTATCTTAGTTATAATTTATAATTTTATCAACTATTCTTTGTTATCTGCCGTACTCACAGTTGAGTGCTTAACTCAATTCAGATAATGTAAAGCCTTTGATCCAAAAAATGCATCAAGACAAAGCCTGAGATAATAAATCCATAGTGAATCTGAAAACATTAATTTTTTAAGGATGTTGTTATCTTTTTATCTGTGTTTCTTTTGCTGGCAAAGTTTTGTTTTTTTTAAACGGCAGATATATCAACTTGAGTTATTTTTCTTTCCCCTCTGACTTTTCCTGAGAACTTTCTTAAGTATAACTTTTATTCATTTCAGTTTTGGTCTTGTGCCCAGATGCTAACTTGTAAAAGTTAAACAAATCAGTACAAGGCTTTCTTTGAATAGTCTCACTTGGAGTTATCAAGAAGGAAATAACCAAGATAAGAGCTACTTCCTTGCCCTCCAAAAAACAAGTATTTTTTGATTCTGACTTCTGCTTTTTCAGTGTTTTTTATATTATGTATAGAACATACTCAGATTTTTTTTTCAAAGAGTGAAGCTATAGGACTTTGTTAAAATTTAACTGATTTTGTCCCATTAGATATTAAAATTGACCATGCCTCTTTCTCCTCATGCTTCTTTATTTCTCCATTCCACGTGTTTTGACCTTGAGTTCACTTTTAAAGATACTCCTGCCAGAGATTCAGAGTACATCAAAAAATAGGTTAAATTTTTTAATAGCAATCTCATCACAAATGAATTTCACATTATTCTATCAAGAGTTAAATGAAAAAATAAAACTTTGATGTTCCTAGTAGGAAAGACAAGAGTTTTATCTTCCAGTGGTCTCCTGCAGAGCATGCTTAAATTAATGCATTTGTAATATGGAGCATAACGTCATCTGCGTTCTGCACAACTGCATCTTGGCTGTAGATGATTGCACTGTGGGACATGAGAAGGAATTTTGAAATGAGCAGCCTGTTTCCTGCAGATAAGTTTATGTGGCCTCCTTTCATCATGAAAAGAAGTTAAGATAATAGCTATCCTATAAACAAAACGCAAAATTTCAAATCTATTCTTGGTTCAAATGGCTTTCAGTCTGGATTCAGGATGATCACAATGGACTGTGTGAATCTGCACTTCACCAAGTTCAGGCAAACTACTCAGAATGTTTTAAGGAAGATCTATAACTTGTAGTATGTTTTCAAATGGTTTTATAATTTGGCATATGCACATAAACACTTAAGTAGTTGATGTTAATATAGATGTCAATATGTGAAAGTCACTCTGTCATGTCTAACTTTTTATGACTCCATGGACTGTAGTCTGTGGAATTCTCTAGGCCAGACTACTGGAGTGGGTAGCCTTTCCCTTTTCCAGGGGATCTTCCCAACTCGGGGATTGAACCCAGGTCTCCCACTTTGCAAGTGGATTCTTTACCAGCTGAACCACAAGGGAAGCCCAAGAATACTAGAGTGGGTATCCTATCCCTTTCCCAGCAGATCTTCCCAACACAGGAATTGAACTGGGGTCTCCTGCATTGCAGGCAGATTCTTTACCAATTGAGCTATCAGGGAAGCCCTGTAGCTATCAAGACCTTAAAATAATGAAGGTCAAAATATTCAATTTGAGAAGGTACACAAAATACTTTCCCATCCAACAGTTTTCATGACTAAAATAGTTATGTTGTGTAGTTTTAACAATAACATAGAATATGTGTGTGAGAGATGGAGAGGGTGGGGCGGGTTTAATAACAAGGGAAAAGCCCAGAGCTAAGAGTCAGTTCCACCATCGTTGTACTGTAACCAGTCCCACTTACGCATTCAACCTCTTTATATTCTTAATCATTATGCCCTAAGACAGGCTTGCCCTGAGAAATCTTCTTTCTTAAAAAGAACAGAGTAAAAGAGAAGTTATTATTGGGGTAGAATATTGTCTTGGTATGGCAGTCTCCATGACTCAGGTACCATGATTAACTTCCTCTTTTGAACCTTTCTTCCTGTTACTGTTGCTGAACACCTGTCTAAATGTCTGATCTTTTAGATTCTGACTTCCTGAGGCCTGGCCCTGCTATAGTCATCTTCTGCCTGTAGTTTCCTGGTGGGAAAATGACAAGTCAGAATGACCCTTTATCCCTTAATGTTTGTTCTGCTGTTGGCTTTCTGCCATACATTGACTCCCGCAAATTTAGACCTCCTGGATCCTAAGAGCTACAGACTTTTTAACCAACTCTTTCTCTGAATGTAAAGACTAATGGATACTTCTCTTTAGTTGCAGTCATTCCAAATAAATTTGGATTTTCTCTACAGCATTCCTAATCCTACAGTCCCCCACATTATATCTTCTTTAGCACATCATATGATTAAGAGTTTACTATACTTTTAGGCAACTCATTCCTGTTTTGAACAGTGCCTCCTTAATATATGGATCTATCTAGATGGGCCAGTTGTTACGTTAAATAGTTACATTCTATGTATTTTCATCCATAGTCAGTTTTTATATATATCCACCCTATTATACATATTGAAATGTACATGAAATCCACCTATACTTAGACTTCTCATAAATTGATGTTCTGGAAATTTTGATGGATACCAGCTTTTAGAAGAAAAGTGAGCACACTAAAGGGAAAAGATGACTAGAAGTTGGAAAGAGTTCAGGAGAGGAGCACAGATGCAGGATCAGAAGGTCAGAGTGCCTGGTTGTGGGGGACAGTGTGAGGCTGTGGGTGAATCACCTAGGTATAGCTCTGTGGCACTGCCCACACACTGAGGGACAGAGAGAGCTACATGATGAAACCAAAAGATCTGAGTCACCAGAGAGTCACACAAGTACGAGGAGGATTTATTTTGCAAAAAAAAAAAAAAAAAAAAAAAAGGCTTTTAGAAGTGATACTATGTCCTGAACTGGCAAGAAAGATGATATATTCTGTATCAAGGGTAATCCAACACCACTACTTGGGCAGCTCAAGTGTAATACCTGGCACACAGCTTATTTGGTTTTTGGGTATATGTGTATGCATGTGTGTTTGCTTTTAATTAAAATTGCAGGACTACACAAGTGGATGTTTCAGTAACATCAGCCATCAGGGCATGTCCTTGCTTCTGAACTAAGAATAGGACAGCCCAGTTGTCTGATAGAGAATTAATGGAGATCGTGAGCAGCAGAAATCAGACAAGACAACCAGAAGAGTAATAGTGGAGCAAATTGCAAATGTGAATTCTTGCTTATCCTACCTCCAGCAGCTTAGAACCCAAGATCAAAGGAGAAGGGCTGAGGTCCTAGCTCAGGGAGATGTGAGTTTTTTATTCAGCTGCCTTATGTACCAATTGTGTGTACACATACACACACATTTTCATTCTCCATACCATATCCTTCTTCTGCTAGAGATCTTGCAACAATTCCCATTTCACTCAAACTATTAATAAAAGCCAACATTGTTCAAATATCCTACCTGAGCTGATCCTAATTATCTCTTTGCCTTTATTCTATCTGCTCCTCCCTCACTGAGTCTGATTTCCAGTCCTCCTCCAAGTCTTTTCTCAATTGCTCCCTCCTCATTGAAATCTATCCTGACTCCCTTCTTTAAAACTGCTTTCACTCTACTCCCAGCTCTCCAAACCCCCCTTACCTTGGTTTATCTTTTTTTTTTTTTTACTTTTGTACTTAACAACTTCTAAAATGCTTTGTTATTGGTTTTCTGACTCCTCCTAGAATGTTAGCTCCAAGATATTTAATGATGTATCCTTCAGACCTTGAACATTGTCTGGCCAGCCTTATGTGTCCAAAAAAAAAAAAAAAAAAGCATTTGTTGAATAAATTAATGAAGTAGAGCTAATGTTATTTGCCTTTTTTGGTGGCAATATGGGATGTCATACATTTTATTAAAGTCCTTAAATGGTAAGAGGAACTGCAAACACTGGGCAGGCAGCTTCAGCTGTGGTAGTGGTAGTCCTTAAAACAGAGAGTCCAGAAATTCCAGGGCAAGGGAGTAGTTGCCCATAGGGAACAGCAGATCTGGAAAGCAAAAGTGCTTTAGGAAGAAAAAAGTCAAGAGAGGCTGAGGTGGGGAAACAGAGTCTGTTCAGTTGACATGCAGCAAAATTTATTTATCTAATGTGTTTATACTGTTTGTGTCATTGCATAAAAATAAAAGCTTTATTAACACAGTAATTGTTACTTATATTGTTCACTAACATATTCCAACACTAAGAACTGTGTATTTCAGAGGTTGTGTTCATTATATGTTTGCTAAATTAAAAAAAATGCTGCTTCACTAATGGAAATTATATTTTTAAATATTTTTGCTCACATCTGTGAATACCGTAAAAGATATGAGCTCATCAAATGCCAAAGCCTTTGACTGTGTGGATCACATTAAACTGTGGAAAATTCTGAAAGAGATGGGAATACCAGACCACCTGACTTGCCTCTTGAGAAACCTGTATACAGGTCAGGAAGCAACAGTTAGAACTGGACATGGAACAACAGACTGGTTCCAAATAGGAAAAGGAGTACGTCAAGGCTGTATATTGTCACCCTGCTTATTTAACTTCTATGCAGAGTACATCATGAGAAACGCTGGGCTGGAAGAAGCACAAGCTGGAATCAAGATTGCCTGGAGAAATATCAATAACCTCAAATATGCAGATGACACCACCCTTATGGAAGAAAGCAAAGAAGAACTAAAGAGCCTCTTGATGAAAGTGAAAGAGGAGAGTGAGAAAGTTGGCTTAAAGCTCAACGTTCAGA
This sequence comes from Okapia johnstoni, assembly GCA_024291935.2. Taxonomy (NCBI): domain Eukaryota; kingdom Metazoa; phylum Chordata; class Mammalia; order Artiodactyla; family Giraffidae; genus Okapia; species Okapia johnstoni. The sequence continues at coordinate 58,972,533 of CM044322.1, forward strand.
AAACTAAGGTCATGGTGTCCAGTCCCATCACTTCATTGCAGATTGATGGGGAAACCATGGAAACAATGGCTGACTTTATTTTTCTGGGCTCCAAAATCACTGCTGATGGTGATTGCAGCCATGAAATTAAAAGATGCTTACTCCTTGGAAGGAAAGTTATGACCAACCTAGACAGCATATTTAAAAACAGAGATATTACTTTGTCAACAAAAGTCCATCTAGTCAAGGCTATGGTTTTTCCAGTGGTCATGTATGGTTGTGAGAGTTGGACTGTAAAGAAAGCTGAGCGCCGAGGAAATGATGCTTTTGAACTGTGGTGTTGGAGAAGACTCTTGAGAGTCTTGGACTGCAAGAGTTCAAACCAGTCAATCCTAAATGAAATCAGTTGTGAATATTCATTGAAAGGACTGATGCTGAAGTTGAAGCTACACTATTTTGGCTACCTGATGCAAAGAACTGACTCATTGGAAAAGACCCTGATGCTGGGAAAGATTGAAGGCAGGAAGAGAAGGGTATGACAGAGGATGAGATGGTTGGATGGCATCACCAACTAGATGGACATGAGTTTGAGTAAGCTCTGGGAGTTGGTGATGGATAGGGAAGCCAGGTATGCTGCAGTCCATGGGGTCACAAAGAGTCAGACATGACTGAGCGACTGAACTGAACTACTCAAAGTAGTATAGTTTAGCAAAAATGCTAACTATAAGAACAAAGATCTCCATCTTTTTTTCTTTCAATAACTGAAACTGTTACACATTAAAAAGGAGAAAAGGAAACAAGGAATTCTATTCCAGGCCCTAGGAGAGAAATTATGAGTAATTAATGTAGCCAAAAAGATACCACCAAGACTCTACATGCTAGTGCCAGAATAGTTCATGACAGCACACAAAAGTTCTGTTTGTCCATCCCCAGAAACTCAGAGAAAAGAAGGCTTTTGGACTTCAAATGTTGAACTGTTAAAAAACTCTGAATAGAGGCACAATAGATACCCTTTAATTTAATATCATTTTAGAGAAAGTGATCTTCGTATGTGTATCTTTGACACATACAAATATTAGTCAAGAAGAGAAACCTCCTCCTGGGAGGAACAAGATGGTGGATTAGAAACATCTTGAGCACACCTCCTCTTATGAGCACATCAAAATCACAAGCTCACTAGACTGGAATCTATTAAAAAAAAAAATTAATGTCCAAAGAGACAAAGAAGTCACAATAAGATGATGGTGGTGGTAGGGGGTGAACTCATGATATAATCAAATTCCATACCACCTGAGTGGGTGACCCACAACTAGAGAACAATTATATCGCAGAATTTCTCCTGAAAGAGAGTTCTAAGCCCCACATCAGGCTCCCCAGCCTAAATGTCCAGTATCAGGAGGAAGAGCTCCAGAACATTTGGCTTTGAAGGCCAGCAGAGCTTGATTACAGGGACTCCACAGGACTGGGGAAAATAGAGACCTTACTCGTAGAAGGCACACACAAGGTCTCACATGCACTGGGACCCAGGGCAAAAGCAGTGGCTAGGAACCCACACCAGACCTACCTTTTGGTCTTGGAGGATCTCTTGGGGAAGTGGAGGGCATCTGTAGCTCACCATGGGGATGTAGACACTGGTGGCAGTGGCAGAGATATCGAGAATGTCATCTACAGGAGCTCTTATTGAAGGTAGACATCCTGCCTGGGTCATAAGCACCAAGACCCGGCCCCACCCAATAGCCTGCAGGCTCCAGTGGTGGGATACCTCAGGCCAAACAAGTCATATAGGAGGAACACAGCCCCACCTATCAGCAGACAGGCTGCTTAAAGACTCCCTGACCCCACAGTCACCTCTAGACACAGAGATGCCATCCTTTAACACAGCCGTGCCCACCAGAGGGTCAAGACCCAGCTCCACCCACCAGTGGGCAGGCACCACAAGCAAGAAAACTACAATCCTGCAGCCTGTGAAACCGAGTCCATAAACTCAGGTCAAAACCTACCCTGGGGCCAGGGAGCATCAAGATACTGGCCGTTGCATAACAAGAGGGGACATACTGCTGGGACACATAGGACATCCTCAATAGCAGGCCACATCTCCAAGGTTGAGAAGTGTATCTAACCTACTACATAGGTAAAAATACAAATAGAAATTTAAACAAAATGAGACGGCAAAGGAATATTCTCCAGATGAAGAAATGAGATAAATCCCCCAAAGAACATTTAGGTGAAGTGGAGATAGTCTACCCAAAAGATTCAGAGTAATGATCATAAAGATGATCCAAGAATTGTAAATAGATTGGAGGCATGAAAAGAGAAGTTACAAGAAATTTTTTAACAAAGAACAACCAGAGTTGAAGAATACAGTAACTGAAATGAAAAATACACTAGAAGGAATAAATAGCACAATAAATGAGGCAGAAGGATGAATTAGTGAGCTGGAAGACAGAGTGGTGGAAATCACTGCTGCAGAACAGAAGAAAGATAAGAGAATGTAAAGAAATGAAGACAGTTTAAGAGACTTCTAGACAACATCAAATAGACAAAAATTCACGTCACAGGGGCCCCAGAAGAGAGAAAGGACCTGAGAAAATAGATATATTAGATGAAAACTCCCTAACAAGGGAAAGGAAATGCTCACCCAAGTCCAGGAAGCACAAAGAATCCCACCCAAGGAGGACAATGCCAAGATACACAGTAATCAAATGAACAAATATTAAGGACAAAGAGAAAATATTAACAGCAACAAGGGAAAGGCAACAGAAAACATACTAGGCAATCCCCATAAGACTAAGCAGATTTTTCAGCAGAAACTTTGTAGGCCAGAAGGGACTGGCACAATATATTTCAAGTGACGAAAGGAGAAAAAAAAAGCAACAACAACAAACAAATCTACAACCAGGGACATTATACCCAGCAAAACTCTTGTTCAGATTTGATGGAGAAATCAAATCATTGCAGGCAAGCAAAAGTTCCAAGAATTCAGCACCACCGAACCAGTTTTACAACAAATGCTAAAGAAATTTCTCTAGGCAGAAAAGAAAAGGTCACAACTAGAGACATGAAAATTACAAAATGAGAAAGCTCACCGGTAAAGGCAAACATACAGTAAAGGTAGGATCCACACAAAAATATGATATCAAAACCAGTGATCATGAGAGGAGAAGAGTGCAAGTGCAGGATATTTAAAATGCATATGAAATTAAGAGATCAGCAAATTAAAACAATCACAGACATATAGAATGCTAAACCAAAAGCTCATGAAACAAAAAATCTATAATAGACATACACACAAAAAAGAAAAAGGAATCCCAATACAACACTAAAGATAGCAAATCACAAAGAAGAGAATGAAAAAGGAAAGAAAAAAAAGTCCAATATAGCTAGTGAATTACTTGTGATTTTTTGGTCTAGTTGCTTTATATTGTATTGTATTGTATTGGTTCTTGCTGTACAATGAAATGAATCAGGTACATGAATACATATATTCTCTCCCTCTTGGATCTCCATCCCACTCCCTCATCCCGCTTGTCCAGGTCATCACAGAGCACTGACTTAGGTTGGTTCTCTATGCTATATAGGAGGTTCCCACCAGCTATCTATTTTGCATATGGTAGTGTGTGTGTGTGTGTGTGTGTGTGTGTGTGTGTGTTAGTGTATTCATCAGTCCCAATCTCCCAATTCGTCCTGTCCCCCTCCTTTCTCCCCTTGGTGTCCATACTTTTGTTCTCTGTTTGTGTCTCTGTTCCTGCCCTATATAGGTTCATCTGCACCATTTTTCTGGAATGCACATATATATTAATATAGGATGTTTTTCTCTTTCTGGCTTATTTCACTCTGTATGACAGTTTCTAGGTCCATCCACATCTCTACCAATGACCTAAATTCATTGGTTTTCACAGCTGGGTAATATTCCATTGTATATATGTACCACATCTTCATCCATCTATCTGTCAATGGACACTTAGGTTGTTTCCATGTCTTATCTATTGTAATGTTTCAGTGAACATTTGGGAGCATGTGTCTTTTTGAATTGGGGTTTTCTCACAGTATATGCCCAATAGTGGGATTGCTGGGTCATATAGTAGTTTTCTTTTTAGTTTTTTAAGGAACATCCATACTATTCTCCTTAGTGGCCATATCAATTTACATTTCCACCAGCAGTGCAAGAGGGTGCCCTTTTCTCCAAATCCTCTCCAACATTTGTTTGTAGACTAAACCCATGCACCTATGATTCATTAATTTATGACAAAGAAGGCAAGACTATACAATGAAGACAGTCTCTTCAGTAAGTGGTGCTGGGAAAACTGGACAGCTACATGTGAAAGAATGAAATTAGAACAGTCCCTAACACCATGTTAGGACTCTTTTGCAACCCCATAGGCTCTAGACCACCAGGCTTCTCTGTCCATGGGATTTCCCACACAAGAATACTGGAGTGGGTTGTCCATTTCCTTCTCCAACCCTAACACCATACACAAAAATAAACTCAAAATGGATTAAAGACCTAAATAAAAGACCAGACACTATAAAACTCTTAGAGGAAAACATAGGCAGAGTGCTCTTTGACATAAATCACAGCAAGATCTTTTTGACCCACTTACTAGAGTAATGAAAATATAAACAAATGGGACCTAATCAAACTTAAAATCTTTTGCATAGCAAAAGAAACCAAACAAGATGAAAAGACAACCCTCATAATGGGAGAAAATATTGGATTGGCAAAAAAATTCACTCAGATTTTTCCATAAAATATTATGGAAAAACCTGAATGAAGTTTTTGGCCAATCCAATATTTGCAAATGAAGCAACTAATAAGAGATTAATCTCCAAAATATAAAAACAGCTCAAGCAGCTCAATATAAAAAATAAATAAATAAAACAACTCACTCAAAAATGGACAAAGACCTAAACAGACATCTGTTCAAGGAAGACATACAGATGGATACATGAAAAGAAGCTCAACATCACTGATTATTAGATAAATGCAAATCAAAACTACAATGAGGTACCACCTCATACCAGTCAAAATAGCACTTATACTTTGAGCATGCCTACTGCCTTCTGCTCATATCCTTGGACAAGGTACTGCACTAGCTTCCCAACTGTCTAACCAATTGGGTCTGAATTCAAAGAACCTGGACCAGTCCTGAGGTCCATAGGCTAACATAAGAATATGATTCCCTCAATAATAAACATAAAAAAAGTGAAGTGAAAGTTGCTCAGTCACGTCTGACTCTTTGTGACCCCATGGACTATAGCTCGCCAGGTTCCTCTGTCCATGGGATCCTCCAGGCAAGAATACTGGAGTGGGTAGGCATTTCCTTCTCCAGGGGATCTTCCTGACCCAGGAATAAAACTGAGGTCTCCCAGATTACAGGCAAAGAATCTCCTACATTCTTTATTGTCTAAGCCACTAGGTAAGCCCATGATAAACATAATAAACTACCACTTAATTAAGCATCCATTCTCTCAGTCCTCTATTAAGACACTGGACATGCATTTTTTATTTTCTTGGGAAGACTTTCTGAGGGTAAAGTTACTCAAGGTCACACAAAGCTCACTTGGAGTCTAGAACCCATTTTCTTTCTGTAGCTTATGAGTAAGGGCTTGTCCACCTGGCTGTCCAGGTGAGTATAGCAGTTTCCTCTTTCAGGGACTGTAGTCCTATACTCTATGTAGACATTCTAGACTGAAGTTCTGACACTCTGTGTATGTCTTATTAGCCCCCTCCCTGCAATGGTTGGACCTGACTCGTGGACTCAGTAACTGGCTGGAGTCCTGCTCCTTCAGGGATGAGTTTCTGGCAACCAGGCCATTCACTGAGCACTGTCCAGACCAGTACTGCTGGCCCCAGCCTTATGCACCCTCAACATTTTCTCCACAAGAAATGCTGATGAGAATGTTTGGATGGTCACCTACTGTGGACTAGCATTACATTAAGCACCTAAAATTTTTCGTTCAACTTGAGTGGTACTCACCCACCTTGGACCCTCAGGCTGCCTGTCATCCAAGTCCACATAAGATCATGACCAAAAGCATGAAGAAATGTTCCTTTGGTATGCCGACAGAGTTGAAAAGACCTTGTGCAAAAGATATATCAAGAAACAACAAACATGAGATGTATATAGACTCTGAGTTTCTGCAGAATCATGGGTTTTTGGTTATAGTTGACACTGTCAGCAAGAATTCACTGGACACAGATTTGTAAAAGCACATCAGTGGTGATAAGGAAGTCAGAAAAAATAGTGATTGGTAAAGTTGAGAGTCATAATTAGTCTCAATTAGTCACAATTAGGTGGGAGCGGTTTAACCTGTAGGTGCTGTACCATACAATGTACTTGAAAGTCACCTGGGGCTCTTGTTACAACATGGCTTCTAACTCAGTCCATCTGAGCTAGGGCCTGAGGCTCTGCATTTCCAACAAGCTTCCCTAACATGCTGAAAGCCACTGATCCTTAGACTGCATTTTGCATGGCAAGTCCGCAGATCTCATTGACACAAGTTTAAAAAGGAAATAATATAATTGACTTACTTGGACCTAAGTCATACATGTAGGTAGCATTAGAACCTTCCTAGCCAAGGTGCCTGGTCTTACCAGAAAAGTAATCATTCATGGAGTAAAAAGACTAGGCCAGCACTGAGTTTCAGAACATGAGGGAGATGAGCCTGGCAGTGAGAGGTCTGGAAAATCAAAAGAGGGGAAGAATGGACAGTGGTCATAGAAACAGCAACAATAGTGTTCAACTGAGGAAATCACCCCCGTGTTTGAAAAGCAGAGAAGAAGGTAGCCTGGAGTGTTTGAGGTCAGGCGCAGGAATACCAGGCCCAGGACACTGGACTCACTGGCACAGAAAAGGCAAACTGAAAAGTCTTAACAACAAGCAATGGAAAGAAATCAGCACAGGCAAACCAATGCTGCCAAGGTGAACACGGTCACAAATGTCCAGAACGCAACCAGGTGGATTCCTAGATGCAGGAAGTGAGCTTACCTGCTCATCTTTAGCTTTCAGAAGGCATGGAGCAAGGGAAGTCAAAGTGTCCTAGTCCCAGAGGAAACAGTGTATCCAGCAAAGAATTTAGGAAGGGATGAAGTGTAGGAGCTGGAAAACTCAGCAAAGGCTAAGCTCTGCTACCCAGGACAAATCTGCCTTAAAACCACCTCACACTGAACTAATGAAAGGCCTGTATTCCTTTCTACCTGCATGGTGCAGAATCAACACGTGTGAGTTAAGCGGCTCTAGCTGTGAAAATTGGCAAACAGTATGAGGTAGGAGGCACACTGAATCTCACCGTGAGGTCCCAAATCAGCAGTATCAGCATCACCTAGGAACCTGTAGGAAGTGTAAATTCTCAACCCCACTTCAAACCTATCAGTCAGAAAATGGGGGTAGCGCCCTGCAGCCTGGGTTCCAACAGGTCCTCCTGGCAGTTCTGCTGCAGGCTCACTGCAGTATTTACTGAAAGCATGGTGGAAAGACAGGCCCAATGTGGCTAAGGACAGGCATTATATATAGGCTTGACAAGGCGCTTTTAAAGAGCTAGTGAAGACTAAAGCCTGTTTACAAGGAGAATAAAATCCAGTACAGATATCGTAAAATAATTTTTAATCAAACATAGCCCCATGATCAACAACAATAAACAAATTGGATAAAAGTGTGCATGCGAAGTCCTTCAGTCAGGTCCAACTCTTTGCAACCTTATGGACTGTAGCATACCGGGCTCCTTTGTCCATGGGATTCTCCAGGCAAGAACACTGGAGTGGGTTTGCCATGCCTTCCTCCAGGGGATCATCCCGACCCAGGGATCGAACCTGTGTCTCTTTATGTCTCGTACATTGGGAGGCAGATTCTTTGCCACCTGTGCCATCTGGAAAGTCTGGATGAAATTAAATTCTAGTAAAAAAAAAAGTGAAAATTTAATAATGGGCATTCATAATTGTTGCCTCCTAAGCACAGCACACACAAACACACACATGTGCACTCATCTCACTTATAAAGCTAATATCCCAAAGGCGTCTCCAAATTTAAGCACATCATGTTTAACTGGGGCATCACTCAGTGCGGAGAAGTGGAAGGCAAGACTGAGGGAGGGAGAGCTGTCCTCCCTGGAGGTCATGTGGGATGTGACTGCCTGGAGCCACACAGTACCATGTCCAAGATAATATTGAGCATAGTCCTGGAGGGCATCGTGCCTTAGAGAAATAATTTAAGTGATTATTATTAAACAGTTACTGATTAGCACAAAGAGCTCTGTATTCTCTAAGCCAAATAATTTCTCTGTAGTCATAGAATAGAGTAAATTATACCATGCTTAGATAAAGTATCACATTTTGAGAAAATGCATGTAAAAGAACTATATCTTGCCTGGGAAATCCCATGGACAGAGGAGCCTGGTGGGCTATAGTCCACGGGGTCCCAAAGGATCAGACATGACTGAGTGACTGAGCAGCACAGCTGTCAAGAGAGCCACAATTTTCAGAGCTGGATTTGAGGATTTGGTATTACAAGACCCCTGTGGCTGAAGGGTCAAAGAGAAGACAGTATATATTTCCACGAGGCTCTTTATCTTCCCGAAAATAGGAACCCTCGATAATTCACAGAAGTGTTTAAAGGGGTAGTTTTAAAAATTAATTATCTGGAAGTGCTTGTTGATGAGAGAGCATCATAGGTTTTGATTAAATTTTCAAGGAGCAGTAACAGAAAGGCTCTTAAATGCTGGTCTGTCTAGATGACTGTAGCAGAGCCTGGCTAGTCTTTATCAAACTCATTTTCTCCGGAAAAGGTTATTACACAGCTAGACTACGTTCCCCTCCCTCCCTCCCAGTTGGGTAGGGCTATGTAGTTGAGTTGTAGCGAACAAATGAGAATGGAGTAGTGTTTGGCCACTTCCAACCTTGGCCCATGAAAACCTCTCATGTGCTTCTCCACACTCTTTCCCTCATCTTCCCATAAAATGCTGAAGGTATAGGAGAGAACGCTAACATTCAGGGATGTCAGAGCCACACTTGAAAGGAGTCAGAATGGAAAATCACCCACAATGATGCACTGTAATGTGAGCTAAACATTTTTAATGTGTTAGGTCTCTAACTGGAGAAGGCAATGGCAACCCAATCCAGTACTCTTGCCTCAAAAATCCCATGGACGGAGGAGCCTGGTAGGCTGCAGTCCATGGGGTTGCTAAGAGTCAGACACGACTGAGTGACTTCACTTTCACTTTTCACTTTCACGCATTGGAGAAGGAAATGGCAACCCACTCCAGTGTTCTTGTCTGGAGAATCCCAGGGACGGTGGAGCCTGGTGGACTGCCATCTATGGGGTCACACAGAGTCGGACACGACTGAAGTAACTTAGCAGCAGCAGCAGCAGGTCTCTAACGTCTGGGGATGGTTTTCATAGGTATTAGCCTAATACATGAAATTCGTTCTCCATTGACCCATGCCATATCTGCGTAAATATATGTTAATATATAGTAAAACCACTTGTTTGCTTGCTCAGTCACTAAGTTGTGTCCGACTCTTTGCAACCCTATGGACTGTAGCCCACCAGGCTCCTCTGTCCATGGGATTGCCCAGCTAAGAATACAGGAATGATTGCCGTTTCCTTCTTCAGAGGGTCTTACTAACCCAGAGATCAAATCTGTTTCTTGCACTGGTAGATGGGTTCCTTACCACTAAGCCACCTGGGAAGCCCCAATGAAATAAGTGATCAGAAAAAAAAAAAAAGTTACCTGACACTTGCTAGTCAAATCTCTAACACACAAATTATATAAAATTAAAGCATATGTTAGAAGTAGACATATTCTGTAGCAGATTGGGGTTAAGAAATGCTTTATTGGGATGAAAAAACAAAGCTAAACTGTAAGAAGAATGCACACTTTAAAATTTTGTAAATAAGAGTTAGGTGGCATTTCAATAGTGATTGAAAGGCTTGGGAGCTTGGGTTGTATAGGAATTTGGCCTGCAAGCATCGTTCATCCTCCACATGCCTATCAGTTGTTAGAATTTAGGATTTATGTGATAAAAAGGACAAAGAAGCCTAAAGGATCTTTAGAAAAATCCTAAGGTACAATTCTCATAGACAAGTTTGGGGAATTTAAATGGCACCCTGTTCAAAGAGTAAAATTTGAATTTTTCTCCAGAGACTATTTGACACCAAATAATCTCTGTCATCTGACTCTTTGGTGTCCGCTGGACACAATGTGGCAGTGATAGTAATGACATTAGAAGGTTTCTGTTATGGGATGATGCTTAGCACCAAGAATGGTTTCTCATTCTTGCTTCAGTAACTAGATGTGGAAGACAGTCTGTACCATTTAGGAACTGCTGAGTGTAGAATATTGTCATAGAGCAAGTATGTTAAAAAGCTTTATGTGCTGGTCAAGTTGTGACTCTGGAAATATCTTTTCTATCTCAGATTAGAAAGCCTAGATTATCCAGATAGAGAAGATGAGCCTTATCTACAGGGAAATTACAATTTTATTCCTGACTTTAGCATAAACTTCACTGATATAATAAATATTTGACTTGGGCTTACTATTCGGTATTTAAGTATATTTTCTTATTGTTATTGTAATGGCTTTCTTTGAGGGAAATTTCCAAGTCTTTGCAAAAGGACAAATAAGAGGACCAAATACTTCCTCTATGGTTTCTGGAGAGGACATGTGACTTAATGTTTTGCTATTGAACCACTGAAGCAAAGACTGTGGTAATGATGGAATTCAGGTGTCTGGCCACCAGTCCAACTCTCCTGTGATGATGTGAGCTCTGATGACAGCAGCTCTAAAGCCTCAGAACAGCCCTGATTTTTGTTTCTTTTTTTGTTAAAGATGTATAGTGACTGTTGTTTATAAGTAGGATGTAACTGACACAACTGATTGAAATAACAATAGGATTGAGAATTCTCTTGCAGTTCAGTGGTTAGGACTCTACACTTTCACTGCCAGGGTCCCAGGTTTGATGCCTGTTTGGGAAGTGAAGATTCCTCAAGAACACTATATTTTCTAGATACCTCATTTCTGTTAAGTACATATTTGTAAGGGAAAGAATTATTTTAAAAGTGTGTTATTTTAATTCAAAGCTGAATATCCAAAAATTGGCATCACAGTGTTCACAGCATATGATGACAAGACTGTGTATTAAACTATCCTTTCCTTTTGCTACAATATATCCTTTGAAAGCTTCCCAATTCATGAGGGACAAGTCTTACAAAGAGTTCTTGAACCTTCAGAAAGCATCATATACTTTCATCTTACACCTCTGATCAGAAATAAATGTATTTGCCAGAACTGTGTTGTTTTAATAATACATTGTGTGATTTTGGAGGAAAAACGCAACATTAATAGCTGCAAAGTACTATAGAAGTTATTATGTGTATTTGAAAACTTTCTGCAAGTATACTTCAGAAACAAAGGTCTCAATGTAATCACTTGATAGGGCTTTTTCTTTTAATAAATTGCCAAAGTGTATTGTTATAAAATATTAAACAAGAATAGGGAATATGAAGGGCTTTATGTTCTATCATTCAGTAAATCTCATTTATAATTCTCAAAAATTCTTCAAACAAAATAAAGGATTTTTTAATAGATGAGCTTTATATTTACAGACATAAAGATGTGTTTATGCCCAAATGGCCTTCCTACAGTCCTTATAGTTTAAATACACCTGCACTCTATGGGGTGCAAAAATCAGCCTCTTTCCCAAACAGTCCTCAGAGTTGTTTTTCTTTAAGTAACTACACATAAATAAAGTTGTCATATATAACACTCAGGTATTCAATATTTCAGAAATATTTATGTAATCTAAACTAATATATACGACATACACTATTAGGCATAATAAAACGTGTTTTTATAAAACTAATATAAATTAAGAAAGATGTCCTCATGTATTTGTCTATTTAGCATCTAGAATGTGTCTGGCCCTGAATTAGAAGTCAATAATACAAAATAAAATCAGTGTGTCTTTTACCTAAAAGAACCTAGAGTCTATAGATTCTAGGAGTAAGAAAAGAAAGTTCATATATGCCAATAAAAAGGACAACTTGGAAGAAATGGACAAATACTTAGAAATGTATAACATTCTAAAACTGAACCAGGAAGAAATCAAAAATATGAACAGACCAATCACAAGCATGGAAATTAAAATTGTAATCAAAAAAGCCCAGGAGCAGATGGCTTCACGGGTGAATTCCACCAAAAATGTAGAGAAGAGCTAACACCTATCCTACTCGAACTCTTCCAGAAAATTGCAGACGAAGAAAAATCCCCAAACTCATTCTATGAGGCCACCATAATTCTGATACCAAAACCAGACAAAGATGCCACACACACAAAAAAAAAACCAAAAATACAGGCCAATATCACTGATGAACATAGATGTAAAAATCCTCAACAGAATTCTAGCAAACCATACATCATGATTAAGTGGGCTTTATTTCAAGGCTGCAATGATTCTTTAATATTCACAAATCTATCAATGTGATATACCATATTAACAAACTGAAAGATAAAAACCATATTATTATTTCAATAGGTGCAGAGAAAGCCTTTGAGAAAAGTCAACACCCATTGGTAGCTCAGCTGGTAAAGAATCTGCCTGCAATGCAGGTAACCTGGGTTTGATCCCTGGGTTGGGAAGATCACCTGGAGAAGGGGACAGCTACCCACTCCAGTGTTCTTGGGCTTCCCTTGTGGCTCAGCTGGTAAAGAATCTGCCTGCAATGCAGGAGACCTGGGCTGGGAAGATCTCCTGGAGAAGGGGACAGCTACCCACTCCAGTGTTCTGGCCTGGAGAATTCCATGGACTATATAGTCCATGGGGTTGCAAAGAGTAAGACACGACTGAGCAACTTTCACTTATGATAAAACTCTCCAGAAAGTAGGCATAGAAGGAACATACCTCAACATAAAAGCTGTATAAAACAAACCCATATCAAACATTATCCTCAATGGTGAAAAATTGAAAGCATTTCTTCTAAAATCAGGAACAAGACAAGAGTGCCAACTCTCACCACTACTATCCAGGCACTATTCAAAGCCCAACTTTGTCACTCTCCTCTTTCACTTTCATCGAGAGGCTCTTTAGTTCTTCTTTGCTTTCTCCCATAAAGGTGATGTCATCTGCGTATCTGAGGTTATTACTATTTATTTTTGCAATCTTGATTCCAGCTTGTGCTTTGTCCAGCCCAGCATTTCACATGATGTATTCTGCATATAAGTTAAATAAGTAGGGTGTCTATATACAGCCTTGACATACTCCTTTCCCAATTTGGAACCAGTCTGTTGTTCCCTGTCCAGTTCTAACTGTTGCTTCTTAACCTGCATACAGATTTCTCAGGAGGCAGGTAAGGTGATCTGGGATTCCCATCTCTTTTAAAGATGTTCAGTATCACTCATTAATAGAGAAATGCAAATCAAAGCCACAATGAGGTATCATCTCACACTGATCAGAATGGCCATCATTAAAAAGTCTACAAACAATAAATACTGGAGAGGATGTGAAGAAAATGGTTAGACCCCTCTTAACTGTTGGTGGGACTGCAAACTGGTATAGCCACTCTAGAGAACAGTGTGGAGATTCCTTAAAAAACTGAGAATAGAACTGCCATATGACCCAGCAACCCCTCTGCTGTGCATACACCCCAAGGAAATTAGAACTGAAAGACATATTACCCTAATATTCTTTGCAGCACTATTTACAATAGCTAGGACATGGGCGCATTCTAAATGTCCATAGGCAGATGAATGAATAAGGAAGTTGTGATACATATACACCATGGAATATTACTCAGCTATAAAGAGGAACACATTTGAGTCAGTTCTAATGAGATGGATGAAACTGAGCCTATTATACAGAGTGAAGTAAGTCAGAAAGAGAAAGACAAATATTGTATATTAATGCATATTTATGGAATTTAGAAAAGACAGTACTGATGATACTATATTCAGGGCAGCAAAAGAGACACAGACATAAAGAACAGACTTTTGGACTCAGTGGGAGAAGGTAACGGTGGGATGATTTGAGAGAATACCATTTAAACCTGTATATTACCATATGTAAAATAGATTACCAGTGCATGTTCAGTGCATGAAGCAGGGCACCCAAAGCTGATGTTCTGGGACAACCCTGAGGGATAGGGTGGGGAGGGAGACGGGAGAGGGGCTCAGGATGGGCGGTTCACATGTATACTTGTGGCTGATTCATGTTGTATAGCAAAAACCATCACAATATTGTAAAGTAATTATTCTCCAATTAAAATAAATTTAAAAAAATAAAAGGGTCATGATAATACAGTTTTAATCCTGACTCTTTTTATCAATTAAAAAAAAAGCAAATTCACACATGATGCAGTAAATAAGATACACTATGTCAATATCTGTGTGCATTTTTTTGGAGTGTGAGTACACGTGTGTCAGTGAGAGACAGAGAACTAAAATTTAAAGGCTTTCCCTGGTGGTCCAGTGGTTAAGACTCCATATTCCCTTAGCAGGAGTCACAGGTTCAATCCCTAGTCGGGGGACTAAAGTCTGGAATGCTGCAAGGTGGGGCCAAAAAAAAAAAAGAGAGAGAGAGAGAAAGAAAGAGAGAGACAGAAAGCTTAAAAGTTTAATAAAACACAGGATCATCCTCATCTCGCTTTAAGAGTTTGAGGAAGTTTTCCCAGAAGAAGTGAATCTTGAATGGAAAATTTCAATTTGTTTGGGAAGCAGGAAAAAGTGAATGTTACAAAAATGGACAAATATGGAAATAGAGAAAACAATCACAAGAAAATAAAATATTGGAATGTGGTGGCAAAAAAGGCTTTGGAGACAGAAGCCAGATGATGAAGAATCAGAAAAGCAGAGGGGACTGTCATACAGAGTGAAGTAATTCAGAAAGAGAAAAACAAATATCGTGTATTAATGCATACATGTGGAATCTAGAAAAATGGTACAGATGATCTTATTTGCAAAACAGAAATAGAGACACAGATGTGGAGAACAAACATGGATACTGAGGGGGACATGGGGGTGGATAAATTGGGAGCTTGGGATTAACATATATTAACTATTGATACTATATATAAAATTGATAACTAATCAGAACCTACTGTATAGCACAGGGAACTCTTCTTAGTGCTCTCTGGTGACCTAAATGGCATAAAATCCAAAAAAGAGGGAATATCTGTAAATGGATAGCTGACTCACTTTGCTGTACAGCAGAAATTAATACAACATCATAAATCAGCTATACTTGGATAAAAATTTATTAAAAAATAATACGAAAAGCAGAGGGGTTTTATCTTACAGTTAATGGAGTAGCATGGATAGCTTACTTTTTCTAAAATTTGCATATCCAGTACGTTTCTTCAAAATAGAGCCTACATTCTGTGATGTAACCAGTCCCAACACTGAAATCCTTACACAAACAACTCTCTCTCCTTTGGACGACCATGACAGCTCCCTCCCCGTCTCCCTGCTTTCTTTCTGTGCCTTTACAAGTCAGCTTGCCACTCACAACCAATGTCCTCTTCACACTTGTCACAGATTGGTCATTCCTCTGCTCAAAAACCTTCAGTCCCAAACCAGAACAAAAATCTCCAATGACTTCTCTTTTCTTGACACACAGTGAAAGTGGAATTCCAGAACAGGCCCTGGAGTTAAATTATCAGGCTCCCAGTAGCCTCCTCAACCTTCTTGACTCCTGCTCTTCTCCATACTCACACTGATTCAACTGTAGTGGCCTAAAGGAGCATCTAAAGGCAGTTTCCATCTACAGTTTTATGCTGGCATCCCTTCTGCCTGGCACGCTCCTTTGCCAGAAGTCTTACAAGTCCCTATGCTTCCTCCAGACTCTATCAACTCCCATCCTCAGAGCCCCCTTCCCTGACCACCTCTTCTAGAAGAGCATCCTCTTGAGTGCTCTGGATGCTTTCCATTTTTTTCCTTTATAATGTTTTTCACTTCCTGAAATATTGAGTATATATAAATTATATATCAGTAATATCTATAATTTAACAATATATTGCACATCTTTCTCTGTAGAAAGTCAGCACCGTGAGATCTGGTATGTTAATTTTATTGTTCAGATCCAAGCATGTAGAAAAATGCTTGAGGCATAGTAATAGAAAATCATTAAATATTTTGCTGACTGAATAAATTTGATTGTTGATTCTATGATATGAATATTGTTATTTAAATATTAAACATGTATATATCTATATCTATATCTATATATATATATCTCCATGAAATGAAATGATCACAATTCAAACATCATCCTATTAAACCATATCTTAATTCACATCATGTCATTATAATAACACAAGAGAATCTTATCAGGTGTAAGCAATATTTATATGGAAAATAATCTGTTTTCCTGGTTTATATTGCTTTTATAAATATAGGCAAAGACATTTATGTTTTGAGTATTAACTGATGGAGACATATCATAAATAGGATAGGAGAGGGTGAGATGTATGGAAAGAGTAACATGGAGACTTACATTGCCATATGTAAAATAGATAGTCAAGGGGAATTTGCTGTATGGATCAGGAAATTCAAACAGGGGTTCTGTATCAGTCTAGAGGGGTGGGATGGGGTGAGAGATGGTAGGGAGGTTCATAGGGAGGTCCCCCTCCCTATGGCTATGGCTGATTCCTGTCGAGGTTTGACAGAAAACAACAAAATTCTGTAAAGCAATTATCCTTCAAAAAAACCCATAAATTAAAAAAAAAGAAATAGGATAAAATTTCAGTCATTGGAAATGGAATGAAATTTGCTTTTGTAAATATATTCATCAAAAATTTTGCTTTTAGAAGACTTAAGTTGTAATATTAGCATATAACATTGTTAGGACATAAGTACTTCTAATTTAGCCATCCTCATTAAAATAATAATTAATAATAATGGAGAACAGCCCTTGAGTTAGTTCACTGAGTGACATTTACTCAGAGCTCATCTCAGTGATAGTAAATGATGTGCTTGAAAAACTTAAATGTCTGAACTTGAAAATTGGTTAAGTAATTTCACTTAATTCTTCATGTGCTGAGCTGTGCTTTGTATTATTACTGTTGTTGGTGGTGGTACAGTCGCTCAGTCTTGTCCGACTCTTGCAACCCCATAGGCTGTAGCCCACCAGACTCCTCTGTCCGTGGAATTTCCCAGGCCAGACTACTAGAGTGGGTAACATGTCCTTCTTCATGTCATTGCTGTTATTTTTCCCTTTATTCTGATCAGTTCCCTTTCAAGTGAATTGAATACTAGTTTATCTTTGATTGGCCCATTATTAAAAGATTTTATCTATGTTTAATAAAATCTATAGATGTTTCTACAGATACCTATTCATTACAGTTTCCTACATTTTATTTAAAAATATTTTGTTGTAATAAAGTATAGCCTTCAGATATGAATACATATTTTCTACCCTATTTCTCTTTGAATACATCAAAGATATGTATTCAGTGGCTGATCTGCACTGGATTTAATTGAGATTAAATTAGGTATCAATATTTTTTCAACTTTCCTATGTTTAATGTTTGCAACAAACGGTTCCCTAAGTGGAAATCATCCATCTGCATTTGTAATCAAATAGAATATTTTCAGGGAGGTATAAATTTTATAGAAATGTTTCTATTTTGATTTTACACAAAAAATAGTAATGATAATTAATATCTTTGGAGAGCTTTCTGTGTTAGTGTGCTCAGGTAGGTCTTCACAGAATTCTCATTTTGTAGATAACAGAATCAAGATAGAGAATTGAGCAGACAAATAACTTAGTGGAAGAATTTTGATATGAACTGTATTGTGACCTTTGGCAACATGATCTCAAAGCCTGAGGTTTCAACCACAACTCACAATCCATGTCCTACTTGGGGGAAATGAACCAGCCAGGCGCTAACAGCACAGGGATATTTAAGGGAAAAAAAAAAGTAGGGTGATGGAAGCTTCTGAAAATAAATATGTACTTTTCACTGACAATCACTGTGTAATAAAATGATATCCAAAAGTAACTGGATATAGTAATGCCAAATAGCAGGCAGAGAGGATTCCAGATATACGCATTTTAGAGTTAACTAATAGGAAATAAGGCCAAACCTAATATAATGATTTACAGTACCATGGTCTGTTAAATAGAGATTGTCAATAGACTTCTAAATGGTCTCTCCACCCCATTCTTAGTTTCTACTATCCATTTTTAAACAGAGAAGCAAGGGGACTTCCCTGGTGGTCCAGTGGTTGAAAATCTATCTTCCAATGCAGGCAACATGGGTTTGATCCCTGAGCGGGGAACTAAGTTCCCACCTGCTGCGGGGCAACTAAGCCTGTGCACCACAGCTATCGAGCCTCACACTCTAGAACCTGAGCTTCGCAATATGACAAGCCCATGAGACTCAGGGCAGAACCCATGCCCCACTTGAAGACCAGCACAACCAAAAACAAACCAACAAAGACAACAGAGCAGCAAAAGTGATCTTGAACTATATAAATCTTTAATATTTATTAAAAATTCCTTCAGCAACTTTCTACTGCACTTGGACTGAATACATCATGAGAAACACTGGGCTGGAAGAAACACAAGCTGGAATCAAGATTGCCGGGAGAAATATCAATAACCTCAGATATGCGGATGACACAACCCTTATGGCAGAAAGTGAAGAAGAACTAAAGAGCCTCTTGATGAAAGTGAAATAGGAAAGTGAAAAAGTTGGCTTAAAGCTCAACGTTCAGAGAACTAAGATCATGGCATCTGGTCCCATCACTTCATGGGAAATAGATGGGGAAACAGTGTCAGACTTTATTTTTGGGGGCTCCAAAATCACTGCTGATGGTGATTGCAGCCATGAAATTAAAAGACGCTTAATCTTTGGAAGAAAGGTTATGGCCAACCTAGATAGCATATTTAAAAGCAGGGACATTACGTTGCCAATGAAAGTCCGTCTAGTCAAGGCTATGGTTTTTCCAGTGGTCATGTATGTATGTGAGAGTTGGATGGTGAAGAAAGCTGAGAGCTGCAGAATTGATGCTTTTGAACTGTGGTGTTGGAGAAGACTCTTGGGAGTCCCTTGGACTGCAAGGAGATCCAATCAATCCATCCTAAAGGAGATCAATCCTGGGTGTTCATTGGAAGGACTGATGTTGAAGCTGAAACTCCAATACTTTGGCCACCTCATGCAAAGAGTTGACTCATTGGAAAAGACCCTAATGCTGGGAAAGATTGGGGGCGGGAGGAGAAGGGGACGACAGAGGATGAGATGGTTGGATGGCATTACCAACTCGATGGACATGGGTTTGGGTGGACTCCGGGAGTTGGTGATGGACAGGGAGGCCTGGTGTGCTGGAATTCATGGGGTCGCAAAGAGTTGGACATGACTGAGCGACTGAACTGAACTGAACTGAACTGGACTAAAATCCACATTTCTTAACCTAGAACACAAGGCCCTATCCACCTCTTGGTACCCCAAACTTACTCCTGCTATGGGCTTCCTTCTATGTTTCAACTCTCTAGGCTTCTTCCAACATAGCAAGGAGGTATTTGAACTTGATACTCCATCTTCCTAGTGTACTTTCCCCTTGCTTTTGCTAACTTCTACTCAACATGCAAATTTGACCTTAAATGTAGATTTCCTGAATGGAGGGCCACCTGACAGTCTTCCGAAGCACAATTTTATCTTACACAGACTACCAGAATTTGTAAATACATGTTGATTTGTATCTTTCTTTGTTTAATTTCTTTCTTTAAAAATGTAAACTTGTATAGGCACAGAGTTTGAGTGTACACATGTAAGCTTGCAGAGGTCACCACACTCTATAAAACTTTAAGCACTTCAACTCTTTGATTTCATCTTTTGTCTTGTTTTTGTTTTTGTTTTTTGGTCTTTCTAAACTGGGTCTGCATGCATCAGTAAATAGAATAATTGAATACACTAGAGCCTCTCTCTGGCTTCCCTGATAGCTCACTTGGTAAAGAATCTGCCTGCAATGCAGGAGACTCTGGCTCAATTCCTGGATTGGGAAGATCCACTGGAGAAGGGATAGGCTACCCACTCCAGTATTCTTGGGCTTCCCTTGTGGCTCAGCTGGTAAAGAATCTGCCTGCAATGCGGGAGACCTAGGTTCAATCCCTGGCTTAGGAAGACCCCTTGGAGAAGGGAAAGACTACCCACTCCAGTATTCTGGCCTGGAGAATTCCATGGACTCTAGTCCATGGGGTCACAAAAAGTCAGACAGGACTGAGCAACTTTCACTTTCACTTTAACCTCTCTCATGATTCACAATCTATGCTTCAATATGGCACTAAAAGTAGTTTTTAAGCAGTGAATAAAGAAGCTGCTTCAACCATTGACTAGAAAAACTGTCACATCAATATTATTTGGGATTTTGTTAAACAACTAACAAATGGCCTCCATTTACAATCTAATGAATCACTGTCTCTAGGGGCTAAGGATTGGAAATCTGTATTTCAGCTAAGACATTTGGATGGATCTTATGAATACTAATGTTTGAGAAGCACTGCTCTAAACAAATTTAAGTTTTTATGAGCTTACTTATTTGTTAATTAAGCCCTGCCCATAATGGATCATACCTATAATGTTAAGTCATGGTCCATAAGCTTCAGAGTGTACAGTGAAGATAATTTTTCAGTAAGTTAACATCCAGAGGCCTTTTATTATCTGGCATCTATCCATACCAAAATGAATGAGGGAACCAGTAAAATGTAAGAAAAATAATTATTTTGCATAATTTCTTCATGTTGCCAGTTGATAGCATCTTTATCATTTCTACGTGAGCTCTGTCTTGTGGCCAAGCTCTGATTTTTCCTTTGTTCTAGTAGTTATCTAGATGATTAAATTATGAACAGAAAAACTGATGCTTTTTCAGTTTTATTGCTGAAAACTACTTATGATCATGCTTCCTTTGTTGATTTTAGTTGTTCCTGTTAATTATCTGGCATCATAATTCAGAAATTAGAAAACAATATGGACAATTGATGCCAGAAATATAGCACTAATTGTTCTTTAGTGTTATAGCACTAGGCTCCCAAATGGGTTCTATTGGAATGATCAAATGATAATTCCTCTGATAACTGTGTTTGGGGATTGAAGGTTTTCCAAATAGATGTTTTTCCATGAAATAAATTTTCACCCTGCCTCTCCCTGGAAGGAATGAACAGAGAAAGGAAGGAAGGGAAAGAAAGAATGACTGAATGAAAGGAAGGAAGGAAGAAAGAAGAAGGGATAAAAGAAATATGTAAGTGTTTTATATTCTTTATGAGCTGGTTAGTTAGGTGCAGCCATAAAAGGAGACCGAGAGGCTCAGGGAAAAGCCAATTTTATAATACACAGGGCTCCTAAAGACAAGAAACATAGCATGCCATGCAGGGCCTTTAAGGAAACCACCAGGATGGTCAGGAGGCAGAAGGTAAAATGTAGGGCAGGCTGGCTGGGGCCTTTATTGAAGATTCATAGGAAAGGCAAGGCAGGACAGGGCAGGGAGGACAGTTTAGGATCTGGCTGTTTAAATAATTTTGGAGGGCTTTTGACAAGGGTGGGCCCTAGTTGTTTGGAGCCTGGCCCTGGGGTATTTAAGGCAGAGAAATGTAGCTTCCTGGGTGCAAGGGCCAGACAGGGGAGTAGGGGAGGCAAGGCTTTGGACTGGTTTGTTTGTGTATCAAAGCTATGTTCCTGTCTGAGCACTTCATTATCTCTGAAAAAGTGAAAGGGTTAGTTGTGTGAAATTCTTTGTGACCCCTTGAACTGTAGCCTGACAGGATCCTCTGTCCGTGAGATTTTCTAGGCAAGAGTACTGGAGTGGATTGCCATTCCCTTCTCCAGGGGATCTTCCCAACCCAGGGATAGAATCTGGGTCTCCTGCATTGCCAACAGATTCTTCACCATCTGAGTCACCAGGGAAGAACTTGGAGGGGCAGTCTCTCCTCAGTCAGAAAGAATTTTTCAGTTATCAAACCATTATAGCATACTGAAAATTAAGAACGTTTGTGATACAGTAAGTGTTTGTATCTTAAGTAAGTGTATCTTAAGTAAGTGGATATCCATCCACTCACATATCCCAATGCCTATTCTTTTGTTTTAGTTTTTACTGAATTGGTTACAATACTGCTTCTGTTCTATGTTTCTGCTGTGATGCATGTGGAATATTAGCTCCCTGACCAGGTATCAAACCCACACTCCTTGCATTGGAAGGCAAAGTTATAATCACTATAGGGACAGGGTTAAAAACATCTATGTTTTTGCATGATACCAATTACAGAAATAATATAAAAAGATTTCATTATACAAAAGGAAGAAAGGAAACAATAAATAGCCACAAACCAATCAGAATTGATTCTTTGATATTAAAATGCTATAAAGTACATATAATGGGATTTACTAAAAAATAATTTTCAAAGGAAGAGGGATACATCTAAGTACACTAAGCACTAGCTATGTAAAAATAAAATATACATATTTCCTGTAATCAATTTCTCAAATTTATTAGGAAAGTCCAGTATTTGCTATACATTACAATATAAATATATGTTAGAGCAAGGATTTTGAACTTCTTTAGTCCACAGAATTTTTAATAGATTTATAGACCTCATTAACCACTTAACTGAAACACATTCAATTGCTCCTCATCCTCTATCAGTTCTATCCCAGGCCCTGTGTAGGTACAAATATCAGCACAATTAGAGAAATGGGTCTCACTTATGACACATCAGAGAAGTCCATCTATAAGCAAAAATCTATAGTGATATTTTAACTGATGAAAGAAACAGAAATCATAAATTCAAGAAGGTTGCAAAATCATTCTCATTAGCAAGCTGTTCTCTGAATCCATTTAAATATAATTTATTAACTTTTGGAAAAGTAGATTATGAAACAAGCTAAATTCTATAATTCTATCCTATACTTATATATATCATATTCTGAGTTTATTGCAAATTAAAAGATTGGGTGACATATTTCAGGGTTCCATGAAGTCTTTAACACATTTAAATCACTTACCACTATATTTTAGAAAAACTGCTTTAAAAATCAAGTAAGTAGACATCATTTCATTTATGTTGCCTTTGAAAGAGCATTTGAGTCATGTATCGATCATGTCTACATGGATAACTGAAAGTTCACAAATAAAATTTTAAAATATAAATAATAATTAATATTTGCAGAGATAATCATTCAAAAATAAAAATTATATATATACATTTATATATATATAAAATAATGACATAATACTAGTTTAATACTACATGGCTAATAAAAGTAAACACAGTATCTTTACATGGTATTCTTTACCTTTAGAGTAGAAATGAAGGGATAAGATGTCAGTTCAGACTAATACTAATCAAGTGTCATCGTTAATATTAAATTCTGTGTATTTGGCCTCTAAATTATTTTCTTATAGATAATTTTGCTTTTGAAGTGTGTTTTTTCTTATGCCATTTTAATATTTAAATTCAGCCTCATTTTCCATACTTTAATGTTGCTTTTTACATATTAGGTAAGGAAGTTTCAGCTGAAAGTATGAAGATGGGAAGAATTTTGACCCTCACATTTTTTCCTGCTGTTCCTTCTTAGGTCCCATTGTGGTTGTTATGTCTAACTCTTTTACAACCCCATGGACTATAGGCCAACAGGCTCCTCTGTCCATGGGATTTTCCAGACAAGAATACTGGAATGGGTTGCCATTTCCCAACCCAGAGATAGAACCTATGTCTCTTGCATTGGTGGGCAGATTCTTTACCACTGAGCCAGCAGGGAAGGCCCTGAGGACTCATTATCATCCAATAATAAGGAGATTTCTTTCAGAGATTCATATTCTTTACCTTTCTTCAGCCTATAAACTCCTAAGTAAAACATGGAACATTTATAAGGCTTAATGTACCAAAAATTAAGAAAATAAAAGAAGCTGTGAAGAAATCTCCTATCTTATTTGTGAATTCCTTCAACTGCAGCTGAGACAGTCTGGAACCTAGGAACCTTTGCTGAAATGCTTACACCTAGACAAACATCTTCTTAAAAAAAAAAAAACAACTATACCAAGGGTTTAGGTTCTTGGTTAAAAAAAAGAAGAAAAAAAAGGGGGGTCCTTGGTAAAAAAAAAAAAAAAACGTGTCCCCAACCTTTTTGCACCAGGGACCAGTTTCAAAGAAGACAATTTCCCACAGACCGAGGTGTCAGGGGAATGGTTTCAGGATGATTCAAGCGTATTACATGACTTGTGCATTTTATTTCTATTATTATATCAGTTCCTCCTCAGATCATCAGATCCCAGAGATTGGGGACTATTGCTATAAGGGACTGAAAATAGTATGCATGCACAGTTAGGGCAAATTACGGACAAGATACAAAAAGACCAAAAATCATACTGCCATTTCTGGTGGCTCAGATGGTAAAGAGTCTGCCTGCAATATGGGAGACCTGGGTTTGATCCCTGGGTTGGAAAGATCCCTCGAGAAGGAAACGGCTCCCCACTCCAGCACTCTTGCTGGAGAATTCTGTGGACATAGGAGCCTGGTGGGCTACAGTCCTCAGAGTCGCAAAGAGTCAGACAGGAATGAACAACTTTCACTTTCACTTCTTCAGGAGCAAAAGTAGGAACTACACGTGCACCCTGCACATAGCACCACCAAGGGGGTTGGCAGACCCTCTAAGTCACCCCTCTTGCCCAACCATTGGACTGGTCACCCCATATAAGGAACCAGCTTGTTCCCTCTCAGAAAGTGAAGAAGGGAAACTGTTCTTGTTTTTGCTTTCTTATCCTGTGGCAGGAGTCCCAGTGAAACCTTGCCTGAATTTCCTGTCTAGTCTCTTATCAATTTATATTGACTGAGGAGGCCAAGAACCTGGTCAGTAACCAGAACTACACTGACAACAAAAGAAATGCACTAGATTCACTAACCTGATTTTTAAAGTGAAAAGCTAAATGATATTAGCATAAACATTTGCAACTATTACCTAAGAGAATTCTGATGTCTGCCTCAACTCTGTGTGAAATTATTCTTGCATGGCATCTGTAATTGTTTCTGTCAGGAAAATGGAAACCTTGCTGATATTTACTAATGTGCCTTGGAGAGCACAGTAACCTTGGAGATTTGTGCAGTGCTACCTTTGTAAATGGAAATTTTGCAGATAGTTCATAAACCAGCTCCTCAACTCACGATAGCTAAATTCTTCTTGAGGCAACAGTTGTCCTTGGAAAAACCAATTTTGTTACCATTTATAAACAACAAAGGGAATTGAATGATTCAATGATTACCAGGTATGTTTATTAGAAAACTTTATGCAAATCATGAGGTTAAGATATGATACTTACATGTGCCCTTTTTAACTCTATAAATAAGAGTCAGAAATGAGCTGTGACCCTATCTATCAAGGTAATTACATTACAAGGCAACTTTGACCTAGTTTATATGAGGGACTCTGTTTTAATTATATGGATAAAATCCACATAAAACTTTCTACGTCTCTTTATTTTTATTTGAAATAACTGTTTCCACATATTTGTAAGAAATTTTACTCTAAATTTGATTCATAGAAACTGATACTACCAAAAATAACTCAATTACACTGTCAACATTTGAGTTGTAGAGATTAGACACTGAGAAAATTGAGATAATGAGAAAGGTGAGCTCTACGGGGAAAAACAAATACATATTGATATGTCCATCTCTAAGATTCTGAAATTCTGGTGTTTATAATATTTTCTAAAAGGAACCCTCAAAATGCAAGTATTATTCTGTTCTTTCTTTTCTACCTCCTAAGGGCTTAATACCTAAATATTCATGATCCCAAGATTACAGTTAAGATTGGCCTGAGGAACAAGAGGCAAAGGTTATCCCACTTTTACTGACAGGAAGACTGAGAAATAGAAGTAATGAGGCAATTATGCATAAAAATAATGTAGAAATTGGAATGCTGGTCTCTTGACAGCAGAATCTTCTTCTTCTTGAGCTAAACAAAACTACTCATTTTTAAGAAGTCAGAATCCAATCCACTTCATTAATTAGTGAAGTTAAATATAGCACAGACTTTAATAGGCATTTATTTTAGTGTCGTTATGTTTTAATGTGTATTTTAGAATTTTAGTTATCTTGGAAGAAGAGAAATATTGCAGTTCCCAAAGGGACATATTGTGTATTTTGTGAATTTTATTTATTTATGTAGTGGGTATTTTATGAACAGTTACATTCATTCTCCTCAAGTCTCTAGAACGTAGCCCTGTTTTGGAAGAGACCAGAAGGACTACAGTAATGAATATCCAACTCTCCTCAAAGCTTAGTAACAAAAAACAAGTTATTCATGAATGGTCATCCTTTCAAAATTTAAAATTTCTTAGCTCCTCATTCAAAATATTCACTTTTATGAATACAATATGATATTAAGCACCCATTCTTAACAAATAAACTTGTTCATTTGGCTTCCAATTTTGTTTTCATTTTACAAAATAATGAATAGATAGATTCCAACTCAATTATCAGGAGCCAAATATATATCAACAGCAACAGGAATTGAAGATTGGACTTGAAGGATTCAAAGTACAATATAAATTTTTGGTGTAGATTATGTAAAATACTGCATTTGTGCTGAATTCTTAGCTACTACTATGTTAAAAAGTAGAGATAAGGTTAATTGAAAACATTCAAGACATGGAAGCAACTAAAATGTCCATTGACAGATAAATGGACAAAGAAGATGTTGTATATATATATGTGATGTGTGTGGAGTAATACTCGGCCATAAAAATAATGAAATACTGCCATTTGCAGCAACATGGATGGACCTAAAGATTATCATGCTAAATGAAGTAAATCAAAGACAATATCATATAATATCACTTATAAGTGAAATCTAAAAGTGATACAAACAAAAAGAAAGTGAAAGTGAAGTCGTTCAGTCGTGTCTGACTTTTTGCGACCCCGTGGACTGTAGCCTACCAGGCACCTCCGTCCATGGGATTCTCCAGGCAAGAGTTGGAGTGTGGTGCCATTTCCTTCTCCAAGGGATCTTCCTGACCCAGGGATTGAACCCAGATCTCCCACATTGCAGGCAGACGCTTTACCGTCTGAGCCATCAGGGAATCTGATACAAACAAAAGTATATACAAAACAGAAATATATGCATAGACACAGAAAACAAGTTTCTGGATACCAAAGTGGAAAGTTAGGGGGTAAGGATGAATTAGGAGTTTGGGATTAACACATACAGAATACCATATGTAAAGTAGAAACCAAGGGCCAACTGTATAGGACAAGAAACCATACTCAAGATTTTGTAATGACTTATAAGGGAAAAGAATCTGAAAAAATGCATATATGTATAACGAATCATTTTGCAGTACAACCTGACACTTAACACAACATTGTAAATCAACTATACTTCAATAAAAAAAGGCCATGTGCAAAAAGTCCGAAAGTGAATATAAGTATATGAATGTGCTGAAATAAGCAAGCAAACAAAAAACAAATGTATCACTTGAAAAGACTATAATTTTGACTTTTTACCTAAATAATTCAGTTCAAGTTATTTTTTCCACCATGTCAAACAAATAAGATAGCTCTGTATCTCATAAACTTCCCTTCTTTATAAACTTGATGAAATGTAGGACAACCAGAAAGCAGAGATATAAATAAATATTCTCTATTTTCCAGAGTTCAAGAGAAAAAAATGACTGGAAGTAATTGTAGTTTCTCATTTGTGTGCTGTGCTGTGGTTAGTCACTCAGTCATGTCCATAGACTCCATAGACTTGTAGCCCTCCAGCCTCCTCTGTCCATGGGTATTCTGCAGGCAAGAATGCTGGAGTGGGTTGCCATGCTCTTCTCCAGGGGATCTTCCCAACCCAGGGATCGATTCTTTACCATCTGAGCCACCAGAGAAGCTCCTTTGTGTGGTTAAAAGCAAGATTTGATGGATGAACTGATGAATGGGTAGACTGATGATAGATGGATAGGAAAAGTCAATATTTTAACATGGTCATAGCTCAGTCTCTTAATGTGAAAGATATACTTAAGAGATTCTCATCTTTGCACTATTGCTTTTAATGAAAGTGATTAAATATTGGAAAGAAGTGATGCAATCCTATTTTCTGAATACTGTTCCACTGCATACCCACCTCTCCCCCATCTCGGTGTCTAGACTGTTTCATTGTTATGCCGCAGTGGTCCTGCCTGAAGAGCCACCTGTATTTATATATCACCATGGGCCTCCCTTTTTTGGTAGTAATCATTACCTCAGCCCAAAGCTTCCATCCCAGGAACAGCTGTTTCACCACCACTAACAAAAATCTAATAACTAGATAAAAAAAAAAATCATCCTTCTATTCATTTCCCTATTATTTGCAGTCTGCCGAGAAACACGCCATTCATACTAATGGTGGTCTCCTGCAAAATTTATGTTTCATTTTTTGTCTAGGGGACTGGGAAGGAGCAGTAGTTGATCTCCAATTGGAAACAATTAGCTGGACTCTGAAAGAAAAACAGGGATGAAACTTTCTGCATGTAATTTATTGTTTAACACATAAATGTATTACAATTATTTCTCATATACATGTTGCTCCACTTATTGAATTGCAATCCCTGTGATCATTTTATTCCTTAGTAGAAAGATCATATGAATAATTCCTAACGTCATCGTCTTCAAAGTTATTTGCTAAACTTCAGTTTGTTAAATTCAGACTTAACAAAATAATAGAATAATTTTGTTGCAGGAAGAAACTATTATTTTTCACTATCAATGTATCACCCCATGGTTAACTTTCTATTGATTTCTAATAATACTTTTTTTTCTTTTTTTCATGGGTTAATTCACAAAGAATTAAGATAGACTTTCAAAAGCAGCTACATTTTCTGGCTGAAAAGTTCGACAGCCAGGGAATTCCCCTAAATGGAACTTCTCGGCAACAGTAGGGTTTCTCAGCAGCAGAATGATTGGCATTTGAGATGGGATACTATTTGGTGGGAACTGTCCTGTGTTCTACAGGATGTTTGGCTGCAGCTCTGGAATCACAAACATTTGGACACAACTGAGCGACTAAGCACAGCACACTGGAATCTACCTGTACCTATCAGTAGTACCCTCCCACCTAGCCATGACAATCAGAAATGTCTCCAGGTATTGATAAATATCCCTTCTGTGGTAACATCACCCCAGGTAGAGAACGATAGGACTAAAGCATTCACTTCTCTATATCATGAGAAATTCAATTTTAAGAGGAAATTCATCCCTGTAGAACTATAGTCTGCTTTTCTGTTGCTTTTATCTTTAATTTTATACTCCTTGGTTATGACATCTACTCTTAAGTGGGCTTCTACCATCAATCTTTGCCCTTTGTTCTCTCTCCTGTTTCCCATTAATTCTATAATTATGCATGTTTGGTGACCCACATATCAGGGGAATTAAGTGACAAGAATTATACCCCTCAGATTCTTAGAGTTTATAAAAATGATAGAATAAAAACAGCTATATCTATCAGGTTAAAATTTGTTAGCCTGTTTCCATTGCTATATCCCAATTGGTGGAAATATATTTACCGACTTGTGAGCAAATCTTATTTTTAACAAAATAAAGTAAAAAAAAAAGTGAAAAATGACATCCTGCTCATTAATAATGACTTCCAGGTCAAAATATTTTTCCAGTTTTCACAATTTTTATAAATTGGTTGTTTTATCATAAGCGTCTAAGTCCCTCAAGAAGCTAAGCCCAGATCAGATTCTCCATGACCGTGATAATTATTATATCCACAAGGTTAAATGCACTCAGTTATGAAAAGAGGCAAAGTACTGTCTCAACAGCTTTTGTCTACATAAGTATCAGCCTCACTGTTCTCTTACTTCATCTGTAAAATGACTGGGTTTGTCATAAGAATTAAGTAAGGAAATATATATAAAGCAATTAAAATAGTACTTGGAACATAATAACTGCTCAGTAATATTCCTTGACAGAGTTTTCCTACTCCACTTAATCAAAATCCAACTAATGGGTATTAAGAACCAAAATTTTTGTGAAGCTCACATTTATTCCATCAAATATTGTCCACATTTGAATATCTTTTAGACACTTCAAATGTAATTTACACCATAACAAACTTAAAATCTAACCAAGTTCTATTTTTCCCCTTGTATTTTCTAGCTCTATGTATATTTCTATTTTTTAATACCTTAATGGGGTTGATAGTTTTTTGAAATTTCTGTCTCCTTGATTTGTTCCATTTTCCTTGTTCTTCAGACAGAAAGCCCCTGCCTTAGAACCAACTAGCTTGAGTTTCTAAAATATCTCCTAACTTGTGGTCCTGCTCAGATAACAATCTTAATGTTACTATACACTGTGATCTTTCTAAAAGAAATAATCTGATGAAATAACTTCTTACTTAAAATCCTTCAATAGCTCTCATGACAATTCAAGATAAAATCTGGCATCCTTAGTGTGCTAAAGAAAGTTTTTTTATGAACTGGGCTCTATTCTCTCCAACCTTATCTTTGTCCCTTTTCACCTTGAATCCCTTACTAGAGTCCTACTAAATCAATTGAAGTTGATCAGTTCTGTGTGGTATTCTGGCAGCCTTCATTCTAACTCATATCTCCCTCCATCTGCTTGGAACTCCTTGCTGCCCATATTTCTTGGACTATTTTCTAACTTTTTGGGTTTTTTGGAGTAAATGCCAATCTTGGGTACTTACATTTTCAGTTCAGTTCAGTTCAGTCACTCAGTTGTGTCCAACCCTTTGCAACCCCATAGACTGCAGCACACCAGGCCTCCCTGTCCATCACCAACTCCAGGAATTTACTCAAACTCATGTCCATTGAGTCTGTGATGCCATTCCACCATTTCATCCTCTGTCATCCACTTCTCCTCCTGCCTTCAATCTTTCCCAGCTTCAGGGTCTTTTCAGATGACTCAGTTCTTCACATCAGGTGGCCATAGTATTGGAATTTCTGCTTCAGCATCAGTCCTTCCAATGAATATTCAGGACTGATTTCCTTTAGGATGGACTGGTTGGATCTCCTTACTTACATTTTACCTAGAACTTATTTCTTTATAATGTTTATTATATTATCCTTACTGTCGATGTTTATTTGTCTGACTCTTCCTAAGATATTCAGATTCTTAAGGGTTGGTGCTATTTTTTTCTTTTGTCTGTAACCCATAATGGCTTATGTTTTTCTAATTGTATCTGAGAATGAAAGCATCTAAAGTAACATTGCTGAAAGATATTTAAAGAAATTGCAAAAATCATTGTCAGTATAGTGTGAAGAACAGTGATTTCTTTATTATTTAGACATATCCAGATTTGAATCCCAGTTTTGTAACATTACTTACTATTTTGTGTATTTTGATGCCGTCAACACTTTATTTGGAGAAGGCAATGGCAACCCACTTCAGTACTCTTGCCTGGAAAATCCCATGGATGGAGGAGCCTGGTAGGCTGCAGTCCATGGGGTCACTAGGAGTCGGACACGACTGAGCAACTTCACTTTCACTTTTCACTTTCATGCATTGGAGAAGGAAATGGCAACCCACTCCAGTATTCTTGCCTTGGAGAATCCCAGGGATGGAGGAGCCTGGTGGGCTGCCACCTATGGAGTTGCACAGAGTAGGACATGACTGAAGCGACTTAGCAGCAGCAGCAGCAACGCTTTATTTACAAACTGTATTTCCTCTTTTGTAATATTGTGAGTAATTCTTGATACAAAAGGTTGAGCTTATACTTGAACAAGATAAAAATATATGAGGCAAAGGGTAGGCGTTAAAAAAATAGCACCTATAATAGTTGGTTTCATTTCTAATTTCAACTCAAATTCTAAGCAGGAGTTGATATTCCTATAAAAAATTAAAAATGAACTGAATTTTCGAAACACATCAGAATGGCCCCAACTAAAATGGTCCTATAAAATGAACAAGAGGCTTGAAAAGATTCATGGAAAGAAATGACAAAGAAAAGATAATTTCAAATAATGACAAACAACTAAAAGTGGTGAACAGTCACTGTCTTGTACCTAAGTCTTTATTAGAATGGTGACAAAATAATGATGCCAGTAAATAAGTGACAGCATACAAAATAATAAAAAAGATTATGATGAATTCATATCTGAAGTCATAATTATTGAATAACATTCCAGGTTTATAGTGTTCTTGGAAATATTGGCTAATAACAGAACATATATGGGGCTTCCCTGGTGGATCAGTGGGTAAGGAATCCGCCTTCAATGCATTAGATGCAGGAGATGCAGGTCCAATCCCTGGGTTGGGAAAATCCTCTGCAGGAGGGCATTGCAACCCACTCCAGTATTCTTGCCTAAAGAATCCCATGGACAGAGGAGCCTGGTGGGCTACAGTCCATAGCATTGCAAAGAGTCAGACACAACTGAAGCTACTGAGTACAGAGAACACAACAGAACACATATACAATTTAAATGAAGAAATATACATATGCTAAAAGCTTTTTACTATGAGGAAGTGTGTTCAAAATTTGTAGAACACTGAGATAGATATATGGTGTAGCACCAGGAGGCCACCGTCAACATTAGACAAAACATGATGGAAGCAAATAAACTCTTTGGTAGCCTGGAAGTAATCAACAGTCAGTTCTTCCAGGACATACTTTGACTGACTGCAGAGACACATGCACAATAATTAAGACTGACCTTGCAGATAAACTCACATCCTATAGCAGCTGGTTGGGTTAAGTGCAATAAGGGGTACTGGCAAGTGAGTTCAGACGCAACAGGAGACCTATTCCCTCAGTCATACTTCAGTAGAAGAATTAGAGATAATTATTGAATATATGTGTGCTTCCCTGATGGCTCAGATGGTAAAAAAATCTGCCTGCAGTTCAGGAGATCTGGGTTCAATCCCTGGGTTGGGAAGGTCCCCTGGAGAAGGGAATGGCTACTCACTCCAGCATTATTGCCTGGGAAATCCCATGGACAGAGGAGCCTGGTGGGCTACAATCTGTGGGATAGCAAAGAGTCATTGAACATACTGCATATCTGGGTCTTATCATGTATAGCTGTGTTAAGAAATAAGAATTTTTAATAGATTAGGTTTTGTCACCTTCAACAGAACCTCCTGCTACTTTCTTGAAGGATTAACTTAAATAACTTCCACATAAGCTGTTAAATGCTAACATTTTGACATAATGATCAGTGTCAAGATTCTGGTGCTGAAATTAAGTCAAAATACAGTGAGCAGAGGGCTTTCCAGAATTCACACATAGGAAGTCATGTTTAACTAAGTCCTATAACAATACATGTGAAGTCAAGTGGGCCTTAGGAAGCATCACTTCAAACAAAGCTAGTGGAGGTGATGGAATTTCAGTTGAGCTATTTCAAATCTAAAAGATGATGCTGTGAAAGTGCTGCACTCAATATGTCAGCAAATTTGGAAAACTCAGCAGTGGTCACAGGACTGGAAAAAGTCAGTTTTCATTCCAATCCCAAAGAAAGGCAATGCCAAAGAATGCTCACACTACTGCACAATTGCACTCATCTCACACGCTAGGAAAGTAATGCTCAAAATTCTCCAAGCCAGCCTTCAGCAATACGTGAGCTGTGAACTTCCAGATGTTCAAGCTGGTTTTAGAAAAGGCAGAGGAACCAGAGATCAAATTGTGAACATTCACTGGATCATCGAAAAGCAAGAGAATTCCAGAAGAACATCTATTTCTGCTTTATTGACTATGCCAAAGCCTTTGACTATGTGGATCACAATAAACTGGAAAATTCTGAAAGAGGTGGGACTACCAGACCACCTGACCTGCCTCTTGAGAAACCTGTATGCAGGCCAGGAAGCAACAGTTAGAACTGGACATGGAATAACAGACTGGTTCCAAATAGGAAAAGAAGTACTTCTAGGCTGTATATTGTCACCCTGCTTATTTAACTTCTATGCAGAGTACATCATGAGAAACGCTGGGCTGGAGGAAGCGCAAGCTGGAATCAAGATTGCTGCGAGAAATATCAATAACCTCAGATATGCAGATGACACCACCCTTATGGCAGAAAGTGAAGAGGTACTAAAGAGCCTCTTGATGAAAGTGAAAGGGGAGAGTGAAAAAGTTGGCTTAAAGCTCAACATTCAGAAAACTAAGATCACAGCATCTGGTCCCATCACTTCGTGGCGAATAGATGAGCAAACAGTGGAAACAGTGAGAGACTTTATTTTGGGGGGCTTCAAAATCACTGCAGATGGTGATTGCAGCCATGAAATTAAAAGATGCTTTCTCCTTGGAAGGAAAGTTATGACCAACCTAGACAGCATATTAAAAAGTAGAGACATTACTTTGCTGACAAAGGTCCGTCTAGTCAAGGCTTTGGTTTTTCCCGTAGTCATGTATGGATGTGAGAGTTGGACTATAAAGAAAGCTGAGCGCCGAAGAATTGATGCTTTTGAACTGTGGTGTTGGAGAAGACTCTGAGAGTCCCTTGGACTGCAAGGACATCCAACCAGTCCATCCTAAAGGAGATAAGTCCTGGGTGTTCATTGGAAGGTCTGATGTTGAAGCTGAATCTCCAATACTTTGGCCACCTGATGTGAAGAGCTGACTCGTTTGAAAAGTCCCTGATGCTGGGAAAGATTGAGGGCAGGAGGAGAAGGGGACGACAGAGGATGAGATGGTTGGATGGCATCACCAACTCAATGGACATGAGTTTGGGTGTCCTCCGGGAGTTGGTGTTGGACAGGGAGGCCTGGCGTGCTGCAGCTCATGGGGTCGCAAATAGTTGGACATGGCTGGGCGGCTGAACTGAACTGAACTGAATAACAATACATGAACATGATTCCAAAATCACATAGAGCAGAATCAACAAAATTTAAGTGACTGAATATAGTATTGATATATTAATCATCATACTTGTCTTTAATTTCAATTTTTTATTTTTCTATATAATAGTACAACCCTGAGTGATTTTAATCATGTTTATATGATTTTTTTTCACAAACACAGCATGTTATCTTATGTATTATATAGACGTGATTTGTTCTATTTATTTTCCACAATACTTCTAAAAGCTTCATTAGCCTTTTGTTATATTTTTAAGAGTAAATATTAGCCAATAAAGCATATACTGGTCCATGTTTTCAGATTTTCTACTCAGCAATTTATTTTCGGAGAAGTCATGTACGATAACACTGCATAAATCACATAAACTCTTCCCATCTGTATGCTCATGCCCTTTGAAGTTTGACAGCTTTTCCCATGTAGGGGTGAAGTCTACTTCTCCACCTATTCAGTTCTGCTCTGTCCATTGACTTGCTTTGGTAAAGGAGACATTAGCAAATAGGGTGCAAGCAGAGTCTTAAAATGTACTTGTGCCGTGAAGGCATGCTCTTTCTGTGCTTGCTTTCTTAAGACCATCTTGTGAATAGAGTCAAAATAGCCTACATGTATAAATAAGAGACCAAAAGGAAGAGAACCAAGATGCTCTGGCTGACAGCCTGCCAGTCACTGGGCAGAGAGAGGCCATCTTGCATATTGAGCCACCAGCCACTTCCCAGCTGACCATGAATACAAGAGACAACTCAGCCCATCTCTCCAGCTGGACCAGTCAAAGATGTACTCAGCCAACCAACAGAATAATAAGGTTAAAAAAAAAGATACTATTAATTAAGTTTGGATGATTTGTTACGCAAATTGGCAGTTATTAACACAGTGAATCCTCTCACAGATCAGAGACAAAACACCTTGATGTATAAATTTTATTCTGACAAAGAAGCCTTTTAACATAATTGTAACGAAATGGAAGCAATGATGTAATCATAGTCAGGATGAAAATAAATCCTCAGCTTGATATTACTCATTCTTAACTGCTAGATCAAATGCCAGATCAAGTGCTACCATTAAGGAAGACTTCCCAGATTCCTTTTTCTGAAGATAATTTATATCTATTTTGTACTTCTGTAGCTTTGGTACTGTGTTTCTCAGAAGACATTGAATTTGCCAGTTTCTTTATTGCATTAATTTTGTATGTGTGCACTCTTGTTTCCTCAACTTATTTAAAAAAAAAAGAGAGTAGATTTATTTTTGCATCATCCTCATTTTTCATTATGAGAAACACAGTGCTTGGCACATAAAATCATTGAGAGTTATTTCCTCATCAGAAGTCACATCAAGTATTATTCTTGATGCATGGTGTTCCTTTTGCCATCACAATCCATGATTCAAAGCCTTTCTTTTGAAATAAATTTATTTATATGGAACACTACAGATTTAAGGAGCATTTCTGAAACTGAGCAGGACCCTGTGGGGCCCCTGGGCATGAAAGCATTTCAAGCAGTTGCTAATCAGGGAAGAGAGGGGATGCAGAGAAAAGTGAGGAGGAGCCCAGAAACAACAATGTAGCCTTAGGGGAGGGTCCTGGTTCTGCCTCAAGGGATACATCTAACAATGTCTTTGAGCTCCTTTACAGAAGTCAACATTCAAAAAGCTAACATTATGGTATCTAGTCCCATCACTTCACGGAAAATAAAAGGGGAAAAAGTGGAAGTAGTGACAAATTTAATTTTCTTGGGCTCCAGAATCACTGTGGACAGTGACTGCAGCCATGAACTTAAAAGATGCTTGCTTGTTGGAAGGAAAACTATGACAAACCTAGACAGCAAATTCAAAAGCCGAGACATTACTTTGCCAACAGAGATCCCTATAGTCAAAGCTATGGTTTTTCCAGACGTCATGTGTGGATGTGAGATCAGTTCAGTCACTCAACTGTGTCCAACTCTTTGCAACTCCATGGACTGCAGCATGCCAGGCTTCCCAGTCCATCACCAACTCCTGGAGCTTGCTCAAACTCAAGTCCATTGAATGGGTGAAGCCATCCAACCATTTCATCCTCTGTTGTCTCCTTCTCCTCCTGCCCTCCGTCTTTCTCAGCATCAGGGACTTTTCCAATGAGTCAGCTCTTCACATCAGGTGGCCAAAGTATTGGAGCTTTAACTTAGCATCAGTCCTTCCAATGAATATTCAGGACTGATTTCCTTTAGGATGGACTGGTTTGATCTCCTTGCAGTCCAAGGGACTCTCAAGAGTCTTCTCCAACACCACAGTTCAAAAGCATCAATTCTTTGGTGCTCAGCTTTCTTTATAGTCCAACTCTCACATCCATGCATGCCTACTGGAAAAACCGTAGCTTTGATTAGATAGACCTTTGTTGGCAAAGTAATGTCTCTGGATGTGAGAGTTGGACCATAAAGAAGGCTGAGCACTGAAGAATTGATGCTTTCAAACTGTGGTGCTGGAGAAACTCTTGTGAGTTTGATAATTCCAAGCTTCAATAATTCCATCAAAGAACCCAGACATTTAAAGTATGACAACCATCCCTACTATTTCCGCTGCCTCCTATCCAAATTCCAGGCTCATCATTTGAAAATATAACACACAAAATGTGTTATGCCACTAAATTTCCAGGTGGTTTGTGACAGCAATAGCAATTGAGACAATCTTTGTCCAATATTCTTTCAATTAAAGTAGAAGAATGCTATTTATATGCAATCCAAACTGTGTTGTGTAAAAATAGTGACTTACTGCTTACAGCAACTTTTTAACCTTTGTCCTGGCTCACAAGTCAGACTACTTCTTTAAGTTCTGAACTTAACCGTATTTTTGCTTCTGCAAGTGAATGATGGGAAATATTTTTTTCCCCGATATCTAAGGTATTCAGCTATATATTTAGCCTTCCACATCCTTTCTTCTGTGGGAAGCAAGCCAACAAACTTTTTTTTTTTTTAATTAGAACCCTGCACTAGGGACAGAAGCAGTCTCAGAGTTTTAATGAATAGGATAAGGTTCTCCAAAAGCAAAATGTTGGTCTGGGGGAGGGATGTTAAGTCTGTAAGCTGATAGGTTAGGGAGTCTCCAAAGAAAGGGAACAGATACTACTCTCTTGACATAACAGAAATCATTTTGGCCAAAACATGACCACAATGCTTGCCCTTGAACAGGTCTCAGTAATCAATGAACAAAGGGAAAAAAAGAATGCAGGAACCGAGAAAAGGCGGTCAAACAATAGTGCAGTGATAAAGCCGAGTCTGAGTCTCTCCTCAAAGGATACACATAATAATATATCACCGAGTTCTTCAGGGACTAAGGCGCTCACCCAGGTGGAGGACAGTGAAAATGTGGACCCCTCTGACTTGAATCGACTGAAACTTGAACTCTGTCAACCTTTGCCCCAATTCTCTACTGAATTCTCCACTGCTGAAGTCCCTTCATGACTATGTGTGTACTCTAAGCTTAAACTTCCCCCATTTTACTGCTTGGGGACGATCCTTGGTGCTCTCCTTACCTGCTAAAGGTAATAATACATCCTTTCTTCTCCAGACCTTTGGCTTGTTTGACTCTACTAGCTCAACATCCACCAAGAGGTGAACCGAGTTTTCCAGTAACAGGTCAACCTTTGATTTGTGCAGCCCTTATTCCCCATTTTAATTGTTATGTTAACTTTAAGTAAATAGATATTAGAATTGCTGTTAGGATTTGTATAAATGCTTGTTTCTAATAGATTACAATGGATCAACATTTCACGACTGGGGCTTCTATGATGGCTCAGCAATAAAGAACCTGCCTGCAATGCAGGAAATGCCAGAGACACAGGTTTGATCCCTGGGTAGGGAAGATCCCCTGGGGGAGGCCATGGCAACCGACTCCAGTGTTCTTGCCTGGGAAACTCCAAGGACAGAGGAACATGGAGGGCACGGTCCAAAGGGTTGCAAAGAGCTGGACATGACTGAGCACACACCTTATCATTAATGTTTTAAATATTTTAAAGGAAGATAATATCTAGTGCCCTGAGCATCTACAAAGTTAGTAAGCATAAAGGAGGGGAGAGAAAGGTGATGCAATGAGAAACCAGGGGTGACGAGGTCCAAAAGTCCTAACTTTCTATCAGTCTGCTGCTGGTGCTCCAGTCCAGGAGGCAAGGACCCAAGAATGTTAGTCACTTCTCTAAATTCCAGGGAAGGAAATTTTCTCTCTCTGATTTCCTGCTTTCAGTTTATCTCAAATCTACCAATGTATTTTCATCCCCAACTCTTTATGAAGCTAGAGCTTGCATTTAGAGATAAAATAATGCAAAATAACAAGAGCTGTGTCATAAATTCACAATCCAGTTAGGAGTGCCAGCTACAAGTTCGCACTTGCCATCTACCTTTACAATGATTAAATCATGTGTGGCTGCAGCTGCTGACCTTCAAAACCCCCTGAAGGGAGTCTAGGGTGGAGAGGAGGAATGAAGCACTCTGTCCTCTGGGAAAAATTAGCTGAACAGGTTTTCAGACAGTTAATTTCAGTAGCTGATTGTAGGAACCCAATTCTTGCATCTCCTCACATCTAGAAAAGCACTACATTCCTTCATGGTGACAATCACTCCTCATGACTTGCAAAACCTTGCAAAAATATGTGCTTGATTACCAGTACTCCCATTTCATCAAAATCACATATATACTGACTGTCCCCCTCTACCTCCAAGGAGTTTCTTAGGGCTGTTTAAGGTTCTGTCACCTGGGATGTAGTCCTCATTTTGCCTCAAATAAAACTTAACTCGCAACTCCCACATTGTGCCTTTTTTTTTTTTAAGTCAGCAGGATACAGATTGATTAATTGGACAAGTTTAGCACAGGATGGTAATTTGTGTGTGTGTACACACATGTGTTTGTCAGTTATGTTTTTCTCACTTTCAGCTAAAAGAGTAAAATAATGTATCCGTGAGATTGAAGTGTTTTCAGGAGTGTCTCCTTATCAAAATTGTTGGATGAGACAAGTAGAGTGTACATCCAAGTTTGCTCTTCCCTTTGGGCAGCACAGAGGCTTAAGCTCCCCATCGGTCTGATCTGCACATTCCCATCCGGTGTTATTCCTGTTCCTGGTGATTAACTCAGCCCTCACTTTCTCTCCCTAGCTGACCATGTTGTGACATGATGTTTATTGCTCAATTCTTAGAATGTTCCAGGAACCAATGCAGAAAACAGACGGAAGAAAGGTTTGCTGTACTTACTGAAACCGACTCTATCCTGCTGTTAATGAACATTGATGTAGGCAATAAATGGATTAAAATTATTTTGCTGGTGGATCAAGAATTGAGCTATATAAGGACAGACATTATTTCAGCATGAAGAGCTTGCAAATTTGTACTTTGGATTTTTTGTATTAATATAAAGTAAACAGCTAGCTGGATTAAAAATGACCTGTCATAGTCACAGACTACTTAGAAAAACTGCATGATTACATGAAATTATGCTGACTTGTTTCTTCCATTACCAAATAACTCTGAAATGCACTAGTTTTAAAAGAATATTACGTGAATGTAATAGAAATAGTTTCGGTGAAAAATTCTTGCCTTGTGTTCATTAAATTTCCAAGTTATTAACAGTTCTTCATAGTTAAAGGCAAATTGAAATTAGCTTATTTTATTTGGTGAAGGGGACAACCTACCATTCTAAATAATTAACTATAAAATAGTATATGTGGGTATACACAGAAAATGATAAATGTATGTAGGAAGCATTAAACAGAGTGCTTGAAACCATTACTGTTATTTGACAATCTAAAAATGATTTCCTTTGTTCTATTCATTAGGGAAAAATCAAGAAATAAACATAAGGAAGATTTAAAAGCCATCAGTA
Organism: Okapia johnstoni; assembly: GCA_024291935.2. NCBI lineage: Eukaryota > Metazoa > Chordata > Mammalia > Artiodactyla > Giraffidae > Okapia > Okapia johnstoni. Next base: position 59,013,100 of record CM044322.1, read on the forward strand.
AAAAACTATGACTTTAATTACTGTCATCATTCTAAGGAAAGGGAATGTTCCTCATTCAATTCACTGGATGCATCCATCTTTTCATTGCTCAAATGCATCCCAGGGGGTTAAAAACAAATAAACAAAACACGGGATGAGAATGTAAATTCAGCTAGTAATATACTGTACAGATCCATGTTATGTGAAAATATTTTGTATTCCATATTGTTATAAAGTCAATATAACACAAAGCAAAATATAGGACAACCTAAAAAGGATGCAGACATATCACTAATGATAGTCAGAGGAGGACAGAGATACATCTGAGAGAAGAAAGACAGAAAGTCTCAGTAATGGAAATAGCATATTTTAAGGGGCAAGCAGAACTTGAGCAATGTTAGGTTTTGATAGATCATGTTGTAAGACTTTCCATTATTTTATTTCATTTATAATTATACTCCAGAAATCAAAATATATGCACTGGACTGATTTAATGTAGTTGTGCTATTTTCCCCTATCTAGCAAAGGAAGGCAATAATGTGCAGCAATCATATATGCTAAACAATACAAAATAAAAGCCTTGAATGTAAAGAAAAGGGAAAGCTTATTTTCAGGTGGGGATGTCAGAGAAAATATTGTGGACAGGATAGAACTTTACCTACACATTGGAGGATGATTTGTACTTTAACAAGTGCTTTGCTTTCATTCTCTGGCTGACTTCTCCTTTTCCTCCTTTCTTTCCTCTTCCTCTTCCTTGATTCTGGCTTCTTGCCTGATTCTTGGGAGAGTGTGGAATGAATAAGATATCACATACAGTTACCTATGATCTAATACTGATTATCTGTCATTCTCACCATTGGTCTATGACATCTCTGAGGGTAGAAACAATATTTTCAACATATATGAATTCCTAACACTAAGCATAATACCTAAAATATGGAAGGCCTGCAATAAAAATTATGATATTAATAAAAGGCAAATCAATTAAAGCCCAGGGGCAGCAAGGTGGAGAATGTATTCATGCACTAGAATAAAACTGTTTGAAATCAGTAACGACTGCTTCTATATTATGTCATAGTTATTAAATAAAGGATGCTGTATTTACAATAAATGTGACAGACAGAAAAGATTTTTCCCTATAGTATAGTGAATTACAGTACTGACATTATTTTGTCAATCTGCTTCAGTTCTCCTGTCTACATATTGTATATTACTCTAAAACAAATTACATGATTTCAGTGTACTGAAAGATAAAAACCATCTATATAGTCATTATTTATTGCAGTTTATGATGGAGAATCATACAAGAAATGGTTCAGATTTAAGTGCAAAAAATTTAAAATAAGACAGAAATAGCAATTATCCTGCTTCTATCACTTACTATAAACTTACTGTTATTTAACCTCAATTTTCTTATTTGTAAAATGAGGTTAAAATAGCACCTACTTCACAATTATTTTGCTAGTGTAAAAGGAGGTAATACATGTAAATATACCTCATACTGTGTAAAAGACAAGCTCTATACCTTGAGGGGGTTGTAGTCAACCATAGGACTGGAATTCCTGCATCACTATAATTCGTGAAGTGCTTTACACACCAATTTTATCACTACTATTACCTTAGGTACACATTATTTGAGGAAACTACTGGGACTGTAATTATAGGAAAAAAAATATTTATTGTGCAGAAATAGTTAATGAATGCTGCTGCTTCCCAGGTGGCGCTAGTGGTAAAGACCCATCTGGCAATGCAGGAGACTCAGGAGACACACGTGACGCCAGTTGGATCCCTGGATGAGGAAGATCCCTTGGAGGAGGGCATGGCGACTCACTCCAGTAATCTTGCCTGGAGAATTCCCTGGACAGAGGAGGCTGGAGGCTGGCGGGCTACAGTCCATGGGACCTCAGAATCAGACACTATTGAAGCGACTTAGCACATTGATATGAAAGCTGGTTAAATATCTTTTGTAGCCATCTTCCAAAACTCCTGGACGAAGGGTGTAGAAGAGGGAAAGAAGGATCACTGATAAATTGAGGCTATTTTATATTCTTTCTGTTTTTACCCTCAATGGATTGTCATAATGTACTCAGAAAAAGTTTCCAACTCAGGACCTAATGCAGTAAGAGACTATCAGAACAGGACCTGGGTTTATAGTTCTTGACCCTCTGTATTGAAACACCAGCGAAATACCTTATGAAGGTTACTTATTGTTTGACAGGGTGTGTTTTATTACCTCACGAGACTACATTGTAGCTTCCACCTTCCAAAAAAGGAGACTCTCTTGGCTGGGAGACTACAGACCACCACAATTTGACACCATAATTTTTCATAATTAATCATCTCTTATAACTGTGATTTGCCATGTTTTATGATTAGGCAAAATGTAGAAACCCATGGGCATGTAGGAGTCTGAGAGGTAGAAGATAAGATACCCAGCCTCAGGGCACAGAGTCATAACACAGCTGGTCTATTAAGCCCTGCAGCATTTATTGGTCTATGAGGAACTCAGAATCTAATGGGGGGTATAAAAATTCAAAACAGAAAAATATTATCCAAACACCAAACATTTCCTGATTGATAATAGGCTAAGTGGTATGAATAAGCTACTGTAAGAGCTTAAATGAGAGTGAAATTCTAACTGGACACAGAAAATATATCTGTGCTCTGAAACAGTAAAGTAGGGAATTACTCAATTTTGCTTCAATAATTTAAGCTTGGGTATTTTGAAACACACAAGTATACCCAAGAAATGAAATATTTATTTGAAATTTAAATTTTAAATGGCTTTATATTGGAGGGAAATATGTAGTCTCTGATGAGATGTAATTGTTGTACATTCATTTTTTAATGAAAGCCCTTACACCAGTTTGTAAGATGTCAAGCAAAAAATTCTGGGAAAATAAAATCTAGTAATGTGAGTTTTTACTGAAATTCAACAGATTTAATTAAGATAAAGATGTGAAAGTTGTATTGAGTTGGCCAAAAAGTTTGGCTGTTATTTTCCATAAGATCTTAAGGAAAAACTCAAACAAACCTTTTGACCAATCAAATACTAAAGGGAAGGTGGACAGTCAAAACATTTTTCTTGATCTGTATTAGTAAACCAGGTATAATGATCCACACCAGTCATGCAGGAAAATACAGAGAAGGCCCCAGAACTCATGTTCCATGGCTACTGAAACCTTGAACTATTGTACAAGAGTGTAACTGAACTAGTTTCCAATCTTATCAAACTTGGCTCAGCAGTAACGACAGTAATAACCACCACAACAGCTTTACATGCATCCTCAGAGCTCTCATGCATCTATGAGCTTTACTGCATCCTCAGACCACAGTCTGAGAAGGCTGTTGAATCTGTGACTTTTGGAAAGTTAATTAACTCAGACTCAATTTTCTCAACCTAAAATATGGGAATGTGAATAATGTTTACCTCAGGATTAACAGTTAAAATAATTGATCCTTTTAAATCTCTATCAGAATGTTTTACACATGTTCAGTGGTCAATAAGCAGCATTTAGAGGTCAAGAAGTGACAGTTAGAACCAGACATGGAGCAATGGACTGGTGCATAGTTGGGAAAGGAGTATGTCAAGGCTCTGTGTTGTCACCCTGCTTATTTAACATCATGTGAAATGCCAGGCTGGATGAATCACAAGCTGGAATCAAAATTTCAGGGAGAAACATCAATAACCTCAGATATGCAGATGATACCACTCTAATGGTAGAAAGCAAAGAGGAACTTAAGAGCCTCTTGATGAAGGTGAAAGAGGAGAGTGAAAAAGCTGGCTTAAAACTCAACATTCATAAAATTAAGATCATGGCATCCAGTTCCATCATTTGTGGCAAAGATATGGGGAAAAATAGAAACAGTGACAGACTTTATTTTCTTGGACTCCAAAATCACTGCAGACAGTGACTGCAACCATGAAATTAAAAGATGCTTGCTGTTTGGAAGAAAAGCTATGACAAATCTAGATAGCATTTTAAAAAGCAGAGACATCTCCTTGCCAAACAAAGGTCCATATAATCGAAGCTATGGTTTTTCCAGTAGTTAGGTATGGATATGAAAGTTGGACCATAAAGAAGACTGATTGCTAAAGAATTGATACTTTCAAACTGTGGTGCTTGAGTAGACGCTTGAGAGTCCCTTGGACTGCAAGGAGATCAAACCAGTCAATCCTAAAGGAAATCAGTCCTGAATATTCATTGGAAAGACTGATACTGCAGCTGAAGCTCCAATACTTTGATCACCTGGTGCGAAGAGCTAACTCATTGGAAAAGACCCTGATGCTGGGCAAGATTGAAGGCAAGAGGAGAAGGGGACTGCAAAGGATGAGATGGTTGGATGGCATCAAGAACTCAATGAACATGAGTTTGAGCAAACTCTGGGAGGTAGTGAAGGATAGGGAAGCCTGGCATCCTGCAGTCCATGGGGTCACAGAGTTGGACATGATTTAGTGACTGAACAACAACAACACTGTTTGATAAATGCTACTGATCATTATTTTAACATACATAATTAAGAAGAATGGGGCTCAAATTACTGGGTTGCCCAAGGAAAAAAGGCAAAAAACCCCACAAACCCACAAAAAAGCAAAAACAAATAATGAGGGACTTGAAATGAGGTGGCTGTGATTCTAAGCTGTATATAGTGTTAACACAATCCCCAAACTCAAAACAAGCTGTAGATATTCTGAGCCCCTACTACATGGTGATACTATAGCAACTCCCAGAATTCAATGATGAATGACATAAATAAATATTTCCACTCATGAATTTTGTATTCTAAATGAGATTAAGACTATAAACAAAAAACAGATAGCTGGATTGGTTACAGATTGTGTTGAATACTATAAAAAAATTAACAGGTGGTCAGAATAGAGAAAAGAGGGAGAGTGTCTTTAGATAGGAAAGTCCAGGAAGGCTTGAACGAAGAGGTCACATTCGAGTTGAGACCCGAAAGATTAGAAGGAGTCATCCAAGCAAACAACAGAGGAAAGAACATTCCAGGGCGAGGGATTAGGATATTCATGTGCCCAGAAGTAGCACTGGAAACATAGTGTTCCAAGGATAGAGCACCAGGGAACCAGGCTCTCTCCTGCTGGAGGAGAGTGAAGATGAAACATATCAGCTAGAGCATTCGAGGACATATGGTCTTTGTAAGAAGTTTGGATTTTGTTTTTAAAGTACTAAGAAGTCATTGAGGGATTTAAGGAGAAAAGTGCAATAATCTGATTTTTTTGTGTGTGTGAGGATGGATTGGAGAAGACCAGAAATGAAGAAGTGAGGCCAGCTTATTATAGTGGTAACATCATGAACTTGGGACTTTTAAAGGAATTGAAAAGAAATAAGTAGATTTAAGAAATGTTTGGGGTTGGAGATGGGTAGAACAAATAGTCCTTGATACATACAGTACTCTAATTCTATTCTGCTGAATATAACTATACCTAGGTAATTAAAACTTGGAAGTGATCAATTTGTGTAGTAAGTTTTATTACAGTAGGGCTAGTGAATGTACAAAAGATCCATTGAGTTTTGTGGATAATTAGATGTGATATTCTACTTTTATATTCTGACTTTTTCCTAAGGAGTAAAAGAAAAGTATTTTTTCATTTTGTCAAACAGCAATAGGTGTTTATAAGGTCTTTTGAATTAGCATAAAAACTCATGGAATTTATTGATCCTATAAAATTGAAAAATGTGATACTTTTGCCCTTGAGACAAAATATCTACCTCCTAGAGGGTAAGTATAAACATATTACTTTGTTCTTGATTCATATTTTTTAAATTATAGCATGAAATTAAGACTTGGGAATATCCACAAACTATATTTCTTTCCCTGTCTTTCTGTGTGTGTGTGTGTGTGTGTGTGTGTGTATAGATAGATAGGTAAATGGATACCAAAATCAAATTAATTACATTCTTTGTAACTAAAGATGGAGAAGCTGTACACAGTTAGCAAAAAAAAAAAAAAAAAGACCTGGAGCTGACTGTAGCTCAGATCACCAGCTTCTCATAGCAAAATTCAGGCTTAAACTAAAGAAAACCAGGAAAAACACTAGGTCAGACAGGTATGACTTAAATCTTACATGAATTCACAGTAGAGGTAAAGAATAGATTCAAAGGACTAGATCTAGTTAACAGTGTGCCTGAAGAATTATGGACAGAGGTCTGTAATATTGTACAGAAAGCAGTGAACAAAACCATCCCAAACAAAAAGAAAAGCAAAAAGGCAAAGTGATTATCTGAGGAGGTTTTACAAATAGTGGAAGAATGAAGGGAAGGGAAAAGCAAGGCAGAGAGGGAAAGTTACGTCCAATTAAATGCAGAGTTCCAAAGAGTAGCTAGAAGAGACAGGAGGGACTTCTTCAATGAACAGTGCTTAATAATACAAGAAAACAACAAAAGGGGAATGACTAGCGATTTCTTCAGAAAATTGTAAACATCAAGAGAGAATTCTTCCCAAAGATAGACACAATAAAGGATAAAAATGGTAAAGACATAGTAGATGCTGAAGAGATCAAGAAGAGATGGAAAGTATACACAAAACTGTATAAAAAAGACCTTAATGAGCCAGATTGCTACGATTGTGTGGTTAGTCACCCAGAGCCAGACACTGTGGAGTGTGAAGTCAAGTGGGCCTTAAGAAGCACTGCTGTTAATAACGCTAGTGGATGCAATGAAATTCCAGCAGAACTATGCAAATCCCTAAAGGATGATCCCATCAAGGTTTTACATTCACTGTGTCAGCAAATCTGGAAGACCAAGCAGTGGCCACAGGACTGGAAAAGGTCAATCCTCATCCCAATTCCCAAGAAGGGTATTGGTCCCTGGCAACAATAATATATATATATAGTTGGCAACAATATATATATATATATATATATATATATATATATATATACTTTTTTAAAAATAAATTTTTAGTTAGCTTTTATTCCCTAGAAATCAAAACATAATATTTTTCAGTATTTTAGTAACTGGGGATGTTACAAAAAATTTTAAAGTTTTGGTCATGTCTTTTTGTTTGTTTAAAAGCCAAGAATTTTTTTTTAAAGCATCCCCAAAATGGTGATTCTTTACTTAAAAAAAAAAAATGCCTCCTAGTTATCTCCATTCTTTCTACCTTAGTCAGTGTGTGGAATAAACCCTCCCCAGCAAGCACTGATCAAGTGAGCATGTCTATTTTTTGTTTAGTGGATCAAGTGAATGATCTAGTAAGATTACATAGAGACACATCTTTTCCTTACAAAATAGAAGTCAGTGGATAAAGATTAAGATGATGAAACTGAGAGATCAGAGAAAATTCTTGATATTTTCAGTTTCGGACTTCTGAATAAAAATGTCTTTCATTAAAATATAATTCCAGTCTTTTAGCTAGAATGGCTTAGAAAGTGGATGCTCTGGTATATTCTTCCACTCAGATAAAAATTCATGGAAGATAAAACATAAAAAAAGGATCAAAGGTCAATTGAAAATAATATTTCCATTTTGAAAGCCAAGAAATTGAGCAGAAATGCAAAGAAACTAGCAGAACGAGAGCCATTGGACTGCTGGACTCTAGGTGAAGAAGCAGGAAGAGCCAGAATTCTGACTCCTCAGGTCATGGCTGCTGCAGCTCTCTACCATTAAGCTGAGAAGTAGAGTAGGTCCCTCTGCTTGTGAAAAGAGTCTGGAAGTATAGTGAAACAACGTCTGGATCTATCATTCATGTCAAACTGTGAAAGAGAGACTTGGGAGAAGCAGACTAGAGAGTCACAGCCTCTGAACTGAATTGTGGGTTGATAACTGGAAGATCTGAGACACTTTTCCTGCTGAGGACCCTGGATAGAATGAAGCGGGTGGAGAATCCAGGCAAAATTGCTGGAAATTAAGCAATGAGCAGCGGGATAGAAAATATAATTAGGATAATTTTGAAGATCAAACCTACTCAAAAGGATAAGGGGACTTTGCCAGCAGACTGCCTTCAGACTTGAACTGTTACTCTTCCCTGGTCTCCAGCTCGCTGGCCTCCTCTATAGATTTTGGACTTGCTCCCTTAACGTATCTCTCTCTCTCTGAGTCTCTCTCCTCAGTCATTAGATCTCATGATGTCCATAATAATAACCAATTAGAGTATAACTGGTATTCTCCAGAAGTTTGATGTACAAAATCTTTAAATTTTTACCCATGAGACTGGCACTTTTAAATTACCTCAAAGTTAAATTTTCTTTCTAAATATTATGTAGCCCATATATATTTATATCATAGTTTTTAAGATCTTACACAGAAAATTTTTGAAGCAGAAATATTTTCTCTCTGGACCCTGTCTCTAGCTACCTATGGAGGAGTGGATAATGGATATTTTTAAAGGAATAAAAAGCTAAAATAATAAGAAGAAAAATACTGCAATGAAGCAGACAACATTTTGAGATTTAACTTCATTGATCATAAGACAATCCAATTTGTTGATTCAGAGTTCCCTTCAGAGGATGAAGATCTAAAATGAGGAAAGGAAGTTGAGGTGCATGTGTAGGTGGAATTTTTCCTATTCTTATTTGTAGTCAGAAAAATAATTGGGTTAATTGCCTTTGTTTTAGGTAATAAATTGAATATAATATTAGTAGAAAAGCAGTTATATTTACTGTATTAAAAAGAGTACAGTTTAACTGTTTAAATTTAGAATTTGGATGAAAGCAACAAAAAAGGAAGATTATCTTGTGAGAACAGATTTTGTTGATTTATTTTTAATATAGATATTTGTCATCTGTCTACTTCAACATGTAAAATATAAAAGTTTGACTGTACATGATAATAGGATAATTTTAACAGTACTAAGATTTTGGCTATAGAAGTACTTGAGCTTCAGACATCCTTGCACCAACATAAAGTCTTACTTTATTTTGTATTCAGTTCAGTTCAGTCACTCAGTTGTGTCCGACTCTGCAAAACCCATGGACTGCAGCATGCCAGGCCTCCCTGTCCATCACCAACTCCCAGAGTTTACTCAAACTCATGTCTATTGAGTCGGTGATGTTATCCAACAATTTCATCCTCTGTAATCTTCTTCTCCTCCCACCTTCAATCTTTCCCAGCATCACGTTCTTTTCAAATGAGTCAGTTCTTCACATCAGGTGGCCAAAGTATTGGAATTTCAGCTTCAACATCAGTCCTTTCAATGAATATTCAGGACTAGTTTCCTTTAGGATGGACTGGTTGGATCTCCTTGCAGTCCAAGGGGTCTCCTTGCAGTCCAAAGTAATATATTCCATTACTTATATTTATTTATCTGTTTGATATTTAATTCTAAGCGTTAATCATTATTGCTTTTTGATACAGTAAAGTCTCAGTGTTTTCAAAATTTCAGTGATCCTTTGCAAAAGAGCTAAGCTGAAATTTACTTAGCGCATTATTATTTCATAGAGAGGCCAAATTAATAATGAAGAAAACTTTCGTAGGAATAATTAAGAATGTAAGAAATATACCCTCCAGCAATGTAAGTACTTCAAAGGCATACAGTACATGCAACTGTAGAAAGCTCAATTATAATTTATTATGATATAGTCATTAAAATAACTTCCCCTAGAGGTTTTCATGAAGTAACACTTTTATAGCTTGTACTTTAAATATAAAGGCAGCTTTTATTTTAAAATAATTATGAGTTTAGCCTTTTTACTAATTCATAATGATATACAACTATTTTATTAGTGATTCAGCTTTCCAATTATTGAACATTTTTCTACTTTCCAGTGCAGCTTTGAGCTGTAAAATGTCATATCACCTGGTCATGCTTACTTGTGTTAGTTGCTCAGTTGTGCCCAACTCTTTGTGACTCCATGGACTGCAGCCCACCAGGCTCCCCTGTCTATGGGATTTTCCAGGCAAGGATACTAGAGTGAGTTGCCATTTCCTTTTCCAGGAGATCTTCCCAACCCATGGATAGAACCCTGGTCTCCTGCACTGCAGGCAGATTCTTCACCAACTGAGCTATGAGAGAAGCCCCATGCTTTCTTAGGGCTTACCAAATTTTACACACACACACACACACATATGTTTTGAGTAATATTTGGGGCTTCCCTCATAGCTCAGTCGGTAAAGAATCTGCCTGCAGTGCAGGAGACCAGGGTTCTATCCCTGGGTTGGGAAGATCTCCTGGAAAAGGAAATGACAACCCACTCCAGTATCCTTGCCTGGAAAATCCCATAAACAGAGGAGCCTGGTGGGCTGCAGTCCATGGAGTTGCAAAGAGTTGGGCACAACTGAGCAACTAACACAATATTTGATTTGTATCTGTCTGCTCCAGAGCATAAGCTTTGTGAGGGCAGGGATCATATTTATTTTAGTGTTAAAGTATCCTCAGTTGATACAAAAACTAACAAACTTCGACAATATGCTTAAAGAGATTGGATAAATTAATGTTAAGTTAATGAATGAAATAAGTACTAGAACTGAAATTGCTTTCCATTAAATGCATTCCTTTTGAATTCAAAATTAACAAGGATGCCTTGAGCTCTTCACCAAACACCCAAGAGACTTATAAGGCCAGACTTATATGGAATTAATTAATTGCCTCAAGAGCCTTGCAAGGCAGGATGAGTTATGTTCACACAGTTAATCAGGAAAACGAAATGATTTAAGACCTATCTCCTGTTCCCAGTGCTCTTTCCATTATACTCCAAATACTGATTTTCACTGAGAATTGATACCATATTTGTTATTTTAAGTACTGAGTCAACATTTATAGTGCAATAGTGTTAAGTAATACACCATTAGGAGTAAGATTTTTGGAGAGGATTGTGGTACTGGTGGTGGTTTATTTGCTAAGTCATGTCTGACTCTTTGTGACCCCATGGACTCTAGCCTGCCAGCCTCCTCTGTTCATGGAATTTCCCAAACAAGAACACTGGAGTGGGTTGCCATTTTCTACTCTAGGGGATCTTCCCCACCCAGGGATGGAACCCAGGTCTTCTGCATTGCAGGTAGATCCTTTACCAACTGAGCCACTAGGGAAGCCCTTATAGAGGATTATCTATTTTTAAAGCAGGAACACCATAAAATATTATATAGTCTTAAATGTCATCTAATTGAAATATACAGGGAACCTCAACTTATAAAGTCAAAAGAAAGATGCTCTGGTTGAGGAGAAGGCAGGATATAGAGCCTACAAAGTTTCCCCTTCATCCCTACTTAATCCTGGAGGTATTGTTAAAGACCTGAAGAACCCCATGGAATATTGTATGAAAACTATGACTTTTGTCCAAACTTGAAGTTTCAGAGGCATTACAGACCATTAAAACTTGGGCTTTTATATTCATGTTATTTCTTAAGTATGGAGTGAGCCTTAGATTTATATCAAAACAATAAAACTCATACACTTTATATAATATGTAATTAACATTAATCTGCTTTGGAGAAGACAGTCCTAACAATTTTTACACTCCAAAGATAGTTATCTATAATGCTGAACAGTGCTTTATGAAACATTTTACTTAATCTTCTGGTTATAGATATTTGTCTCACTTTACTTTTCTTAGATATACCTCCATTAATCTTTTAGTATAGTCAGTAAAGTCCAAATAAGTTTTATTTAATATAAAAATAATATTTTATGAAAGTAGAGATGTTAGACAGTTGGAAGCTCAGGGACAGAGTTTAGCCTAGAAATACAGAGACACACTATACCACTAATAATATTTAAATAATGGGGAGTAGAGGGTATTTTTTTAATGAATGAAAATACATAGGAAAGAAGATAGAGCCTGAGGCAATTCCTCAGCTCCTTGGAGCTAGGATATTCAGAGATTGAGTAAAGGAGGAGACAGTAGCAAAGGCAACATGGAAAAGGTAATCCAAACGTGGAAGATTAGACAGAAATACACAATCACAGAGTCAACAGAAGAAAATATTTTAAAATGAAGGGAGTAAATTTGAGTTAACTGAGAGAGCGAGTGGGCTGAAAAGAAGTTATCTGAATTAACTCTTTGGCAACAAATAAGTCATGGATAACACTGGCATGAATGGTCTCCTTGGAAGGGTAGAAAGAATAATAAAAGTAGATTCAAGACAGACTGGGAGATAAGGAAGAAACAATGGAAGAGAAAACTCCTTGTTGAGGTGGTTAATGGGATTAGGGCATCTGTTCTTGCTAATTAATGCTTATGGAAAGAAGATGTTAGGCTCCTACCCTCTCACAGAGACTGAGCTAGAGGTGCTTCTACTTTTTTTTTTTTTTTTGATAATTCTTTATTATGGCTTTACTTTATAAGTGTTAAAACCAAACAGTGTCATAAAAATTAGAATTATAATCTCATATTTAATAGTACTTTGCTTTCTACTATTTAATTTTTTATATGGACTCATCATCTCAAAAAAAGATACAACATTCTTTGTCAACTCAGCTAGCTAGTGTTCCATCTCTTGATATTTGGCTTAACTGTCAGTCTAGGAGTCCTCTCTTTCTTAATGATTATATTTTAAAGGGATGGCTCCTCCTCTTTGAGAAAGACATTCCTCGGTTGTAAAACTGCCAAGAGGTTGATTTACATGCCCCTACTTTTCAAAGGGGCAGAAAAACAATTTAAAATTGCAAGTGTTCTAAAATAAATGCGCTAAGAAAAAGGAAGTTAGAGGTCTATCTTCAGAAGGAAACTTGTCTAACACATCAGCCTTGGGGAACAGTAAGGCCTCCTGTGAGACAGTGAATGTGAGCTGTGTATTAGGAGTGTCCAGATAAGAGTAAGGTGATGCAGAGAAAAAATTGTGCAGGAGACCTGGGTTTGATTCCTGGGTTGGGAAGATCCCCTGGAGAAGGGAACAGCTACCCACTCCAGTATTCTTCCCTAGAGAATTCCATGGACAGGGGAACCTGGTGGGCTACAGTCCATGGGGTTGCAAAGAGTTGGACATGACTGAGCTACTAACAGTTCCACCTTCATGGCCATAATAAAAATGGATAATGGTGAATTATGGTAATTGCTAACAATGACCAGGAAATACTGGAGCTGGTAATTAGCAGAATACTTAAAATTGAGATTTTTTTTTAATAGTATAAGTTATAGGTTATAAGAGATTTTAGGCTGTAGAGGCTGAGGAGAGATGGAGAAAAAGTCATTTGATGAGGAGACTTCAGATATCAATAAATTGGATGTTTTGTTGTGTAGTTGCTTAAGTAACCAGTAAAGATAGGAGCCTGAATGAAAGATTTCTATTGAGCTGATGTTAAAGTCTTAAAATCTTCAATGTTTGAGGGCAACTGAGAAAATTGTTAATGGTTGTAACAAGGAAGTGCTATGGTCTGATGATCATCAACAAAAGCAGTGTATTTTCATTGGTTTGTTTGGGAATGGAGGGAAAAGAAGTGTCTAGAAGTGAAAAGGAGGAGGAAACCAGTTCCAAGGCTCATGGTACACAAAGTGGGGTGGGGGTGGGTGGGTAGAAAAGAGCCACCACTAAAGTGATGCCTGGTTTTCTTTGCTTGTCTGTTATATTTTGTTTTGGCTCCTATATTTCAGTTGGATCAAGAAGATGAGAGGAATGTTCTGACAAATGTTGAGGATGGGGAAGATTGGGTTGCAATTTCTGAGAAACAGAATGAAAGTGTTTGTGGGACTTGGAAAGGGTGGGAGATTTAGTCAGATTAAAGAGTACACAGAAATGTTTGGATAAATGTCCATATGATGATGGCTTACCTGTTACTTCAGACAAGAGCTGAGTAAATAGGGCTGCAACCAATGGTAGAAATAAAACTGTTGTTCTCCTAGGGTCATGGAAGTAAGCACTGTAATTTCCTTCTAGGAATTAATCTCTTGGGCAGCACAAATTCAGAGACAGATGGTGTCATGGCAGAGGGAAATGATTTGCTGGGAAGTGGGGAGGGGGCTCTGTAGGAGTCCCTTAAGACTCTCAGTAGGCAATGCTGTGCTCTGGAAAAGGACCTTTACCAAGGCTCCTTGATTATTGTTGTGATGGTGATTGCTTTGTGCATTACAGTAAAATTATTCACAACGTTATTATGGTAGCATTAAAAATACATAAATACTTAGTCTTTCACTCAGTATTTAACTAGAAATTAACCATTTGTGGATAATTATCAGTGGGTAAAACTCCAATGTTCACATTTATCCCATATATCAGTTTAAATTCTATTTTGAAGGCCTCATTTCTTTTCCCACCTGAAGGTGAAAGAAGAGAAAATGATTCAATAAAACCTCTCCTTTGTACTATTTACCTGTAATCCTGTATTTGTGATTTTTTAAGGAACTATAATAGAAAGAGATGAGTGCTCAGTAGGGAAAACAGTTTTGTCATTTCACAGACTGTCACTCACCCCTCACCCACAATTCTCCGAACCCTGTCAGTCCCCAGCCACTGAAGTCACAGCCCACCATAGGATCCCCTATAAAGAAATGGATTCGATGAAATCATTCTGCTATACACAGACTTACTATTTAGTCAATGCTGACACACTCCTGTAGCTAACAAGGTAATGTGTCAACATGACATTTCTTTAAAACTTGTTTTAATGTTTTAAAGTCTGGACTCTTGAAGTATAGACTTGTTAATCAATTTTACAGAGACCATGCACATTTCTCTAAAAATAATGCTGAATGTGAGCTTGTGTTTGTTGGAGATTTATAGAAAGCAATGGAATTTCAGAACTATTTTAGTTTTTACTCTGCACAAAGAGAAATGAGAGATGATAAGAGAGATACAAAGACAAGAGAAATAATTAAATAACTTAATATTCATCTCATGGTATCAAACATTGTGCAAGATGCTTTAAACAATATTTATTTCTCACAATGACATCATGAAACACTGCAAAATAGATATTAATATTCTTGCTTTACAAACAAGGAAACATTAACGGAATGAGCAATTTATCTACTGTCATAAAGCGGCTATATGCTCAACATTGTCACAAGATATGTCATTTCATTTTAAAAAACATTCTCTACCCATGTCTTAGAAAAGAAACTGAAAATAAACTTTCACAAGAAAAAAAGAAAAAAAAATTGGGCAAAAAGGAATATATGATGTGATAAGAGAAACTATCCAAAGTCCTATGAGATCTCATATGAAGAAGAGATGATTTCTGGAAATTTTATTTAACAGGGGTTATTTTGAGTCAGGTAGAAAAGAAAAGAATTAGAGAAATTTAAATAAAAGCCTAGACCATTTACAGCAGAGCAAAATTGAGTTGCTGAACTCAGCTGAGCTGAAATTTATAGTGTCTTTGCTCTGCTTTAGTTTTTATATAGGGAAGGAGGATTTAAAAAAAAAAAGTAGGCAGAGAAGAATGATCCAGAAAAGTCAGAGAGATTGAAGCTTCAGATGAGAGAAAGGATAATTGATGAAGCAATGTTCTAGACGTAATAGGGTACATAATCATAGCCACCACTTGTCATCATTTTTATATTTCAACACTTCTGGAATCAGAATGGGTCTTACAAATGATAAGAAAGCATCATTATCGAATTTTAATGGGAGCATTTTTCTATTCTTAGAATATAAAAAGTAATTGTGATTCATACAAGGAATGGGTTGTCAGTTTGAAAAATACAGTAGATATCAAAAGTTTATACATTTTGTAGTTTCCAGAGTCATACTTTATTTTTTATTCCTTACTTAAAAAAAAATCTCTCTCTCCCCCATTTTCTTTCACTTAGACTCCCACAAAGCTTAAATTTTTCACGTTCTTAACAATCATTGCCAGGCTTCAGCAATATGTGAACCGTGAACTTTCAGATGTTCAATCTGGTTTTAGAAAAGGCAGAGGAACCAGAGATCAAATTACCAACATCTGCTGGATCATCAAAAAAGCAAGAGAGTTCCAGAAAAACATCTATTTCTGCTTTATTGACTATGCCAAAGCCTTGTGTGGATCACAATAAACTGTGGAAAATTCTGAAAGAGATGAGAATACCAGACCACCTGATCTGCCTCTTGAGAAACCTGTATGCAGGTCAGGAAGCAACTATTAGAACTGGACATGGAACAACAGACTGGTTCCAAATAGGAAAAGGAGTACATCAAGGCTGTATATTGTCACCATGCTTATTTAACTTCTATGCAGAGTATATCATGAGAAACGCTGGGCTGGAGGAAACACAAGCTGGAATCAAGATTGCCAGGAGAAATATCAATAACCTCAGATATGCAGATGACACCACCCTTAAGGCAGAAAGTGAAGAAGAACTAAAGAGTCTCCTGATGAAAGTGAAAGAGGAGAGTGAAAAAGTTGGCTTAAAGCTCAACATTCAGAAAACTAAGATCATGGCATCTGGTCCCATCACTTCATGGGAAATAGATGGGGAAACAGTGGAAACAGTGTCAGACTTTATTTTTCTGGGCTCCCAAATCACTGCTGATTGTGATTGCAGCCATGAAATTAAAAGACGCTTACTCCTTGGAAGGAAAGTTATGACCAACCTAGACAGCATATTAAAAAGCAGAGACATTACTTTGCCAACAAAGGTCCATCTAGTCGAGGCTTTGGTTTTTCCTCTAGTCATGTATGGATGTGAGAGTTGGACTATAGAGAAAGCTAAGCACCGAAGAATTGATGCCTTTGAACTGTGGTGTTGGAGAAGACTCTTGAGAGTCCCTTGGACTGCAAGGGCATCCAACCAGTCCATCCTAAAGGAGATCAGTCCTGGGTGTTCATTGGAAGGAATGATGTTGAAGCTGAAACTCCAATACTTTGGCCACCTGATGTGAAGAGCTGACTCGTTTGAAAAGACCCTGATGCTGGGAAAGATTGAGGGCAGGAGGAGAAGGGGACGACAGAGGATGAGATGGTTGGATGGTATCACCAACTCAGTGGACATGGGTTTGGTTGGACTTCGGGAGTTGGTGATGGTGGGAGGCCTGGTGTGCTGTGGTTCATGGGGTCGCAAAGAGTCGGACATGACTGAGTGACTGAACTGAACTGAACTGAAAAATCATTGTGTTTGAACCCATCATATAAATTCTTGTGAATCCCAGGGCTGTGCTGCTGACTCTGCTTCCCCGACCCGCTGCTCTGTCAATGGGCTCTCTCCTACCCTCTCCCACTCCCCTGGTGTCTATCCTTAACAAATCCCCCTTTTATTTCAATCTCCTCATCTGTTGAAAATCACAAACTCACACTCCTGACCACTTTTTGAATACATCTGGTTCCTATAAGTCTAAAAAAAAAAAAAAAAAGTCTTGTCTCACTTTAGCCTTCCCCTTATAAAACAGCAATAAAACATCCCTAACTTTATGTTCACAGTCTTGTTTAAAGAAGTCAAAATAAACATATTCATTCAGGAGAGAAGTCATAGTTTAATAACAATATTCTACTCTATGACTTGCTTATGAGGCACATATAATTGGTCTCAAAGTCCCTTGATGGTACTTAGTTACTGTCTCTCAGGTTTTCTACTTGTTTCAAGAATTTTTATTCCAATCATTGAAATAAAAGAACAAATCATACTCTATGTAATAATTCTGCAATAATGAAGTTTCTCAGGGAGAACTGATAGCCTTACCCTACCCTCTTCATTGTTAGTTGTCAGTTATTTACATTGTATCATTCTGTTTGTCCTTTATTTAAACAAACCTAAATGTTTTTATATATGTGACATAGACTATATGTGTTTTCTCTCATTAACACAGATGTTACCAACGACAATAATCTGTGGCATGAGTTGCAAATGTGGAACTGTTCAATGTTTTCATTAAGATCAATTTAATACAGTCTATGATTTAAAGTCAAATTTCTTCTATTATGCTATAATTTGACTAATTATATTGGACTTGGCATGTTGTCTTTAACTTGACTAAGAGAGGCTAACAAATTAGAGCATTTTCAGGTTTATATTTCTCATTCACATGAAATGTGCACTTGCTCTTTTGAAGTGACAGATCACCATGATTTGTCTGTCTATTTTTTACTCTAGGATTGACATTTTGTATAGATGATGGCTGTCAAAATAGGATTATTGCTATCTGAATCAACTCAGATGGCCTGTTCTCAAAAAATTGAAGGCATTCTTTCTGTGTGTATTGTTAAATTGTGTGCATTTTAAAACTTTCTAGTATATTATGATCATTTTCAACAAAACATGAAGAAAGGAGGGAGAAAGGAATATTTTCTCTGGTTGAAGAATATAAAATTGATATTGTTACTTGGTCAGAAATCTTTTGAGTCATTTTCACATATAGATACCAAGGTGATGATTATACTCAAAACTTATTGACTGTACCCCTATTCTGTATATTTTTTGTTTATTTCAAAGGTAAAGGTAGTATATTACTAAATCCCATGTAATCTATAGTTGTTTTCTAAGAATGGAGGTATTCAGAAAGTTTTACTTTCTTTAGTTACTAAATGTTATGTTTTAAAAACACTTTAACAATCCTCTTAAATTATTTGAAAACAGGTTTGATTAGTTTAATAGATCTTGCATTTTAAAAGTGACAATATCCTCATCTTTTTAAAATCTGTCAAGTAATATAGATTCCCAGGGAGCATGACAAGGAAGCATTATCCAACCGTACAACATTCATAGAAATAACATTTTCCCTTGAGTCTCTGTCTCTTGAAGAATCTAGCTTGAAGAAACCTTTAAAACAATTTTCTTTCTCACTTGAGCCTAGCGCCTACAACAGACTTCTCCCAGTGTCCCATCATATCCTTTCTATTTAAAGTTTCTTCAAGGGAAATCTTCACACTGAGAGCTCAAAAGTAATAAACAAATTTGAGAAACTCAAAGATATTTAGGAGTTCAAAATATATTGGAAATCTAAAGGATTCCTCCCCAGCCCCAAATAAAAATCCAATATTCTAAAAAAATCTCTGAATATGTAATATTTGTTCTCCCATAAGAAATCCCACACTTCTTAGTCTTAAAATAATCTACCAGGAGAAAGAAAATAGAAACCTAGAAATCTGTGATTCGAAGCAAGTTACTTAGTCTTCTGCCTCTCACTTTTCTCATCTGTGAAGTTAGATAATAATTATAAGTTTGTCATAGGGTTATAAATAATATGTGTACAGCATTTAGGATAACCTCTGGAACATAGCAAAGCATTTACTACCTCTAAAGGGAATATTGTTCTACCTCCAATCTACATAGACTATAAATCTAGGGCCTTCATGGGGAAATCGAAGCCACTAGTGACCTTACATTTGCATTTAAAACAGCTCCAGATTTCCATCAACATATGGAAATGTTGGCAGGAGTGCACATTTTTCCATTTATAGATTTTATTTGTTTATATTTTAAAGATGTACAGTATTTCCTTGGGCAAAGTCAGAAATCACATCAAATCTGGTTCTTCTTGCTATCTCTCATCTTTCTCTCTCTCCTTCTCTTTCTCATACACACACACACACACACACACACACACACACACACACACACACAGACACCTACACACAGACACACACACACATAGACACACACACACCACATGCAGCCAGAATTCCTGACAGTACATGTCCATGGCTTATCTCTTATATAAGTCTTGCAATAAGCTCACAAAGAAGAATTCAGAATGTGGATAATAGGGAACCAAAGGAACTCCTGTGAAATATATAAAAGCATACTGCAGGAAACAAAATAGAAATGAGCAAAAATTTAAAAAGGAATATTCTCCGAAAAGCATATTTCATGGACTTGTTAAACAATTAACTAAATGTTAAAAACTCAGGGTAGGACAAAAAGAATCAGATTAAAAAAGAGAGTTAATGGAAATGGAAATGTCCCAAAAGATATGACAAGAAAGTGTTTTCCAAAAACATAAAATTTATACAAGGAGGAATTTATGAAACCTTATACTGATCTAGATACTTTAAGACATGATGAAAAAAATCACCATATATCTAACAACTTAAATGATTACTTTATGTAGTTTTTAATATTTTATACAAAATAATTTATCATGACACTATTATAGTACTTGAATACTTTATACTAAGCATATAATTTAATTATGAATCTACCTTTTGCTTTCAGACTTTTATGGACAGTTTCAAGGGCTTATGTCTCAGTAGGCAATGGCTTCTTCAAATTTACATAATAATGAAATAATTGTTAAGAAATTTAATCATTATTGAAATTTTACAAATAAACACATTTTGTGAAGATGTTACTTATAATAAAATATAAGCCATAGATAGAAAGGGACTTGAGAGTTTCTATCAGGTGCAGAATGCGAGTTGAATCAAAGGACATTCTCTTTTTCTAAAAAGAAGAACCTTGGAATACTTGCCTGTAAGTATTTCATAATTGCTATTAATCAGTAACTGCCATATGGTTTCCATTATTTTCCTTTCCAAACAGAAGTACTTGCTATTACACTTACTATGTGCTGTTTTCACCACTGTATATTATTTGTCTCTATTTCCTTTACATGCCTTCAAATAAAGGGAGGGCTTCCTTCGTGGCTCTGATGATAAAGAACCTGCCTGCAGTGCAGGAAGCCTGGGTTCAATTCCTGGGTCAGGAAGATCCCCCTGGAGAAGGGAATGGCAACCCACTCCAGTATTCTTGCCTGGCAAATCCCATGGACAGAGGAGCCTGGCTGGCTACAGTCCATGGGGTTGCAAACAGTCAGATATGACTGAACAACTTTCATTTTACCTCACTTCAAATAAAGGAAATCTACACCTGGTCCTGATGAAGAACAATCGATCATAAGACCCTAGGTTTCAAGCCTAAAGCCATGTATGTGTGAATAAACCATCTGAACTATCTTTGGTACCTTTGTTGGGAGGAGGGCAGTAAGTATATTTTGTATGCAGAAGAGAGATAACTCAATTACAATAACCAAGGAATGTACTTCTTAGATTTTATTATTGTCAAAGCCATTGACTCCTGTCCCATCTGGCTTTCTGCCACATAGGCTTTTGCCGTGTGATCTGTTACAGCCAATAGGATGTGAGCAAAAATGTTAAAAATGTCATGCCAGTCCAGAGATTTTAAGAGAAGTTTCATGTTTTCATTAGTCATTTTGTCCTCTTGTTCTCTGCCATGAGAACAGCAGGACCCAGGCAGTAGTCTTCCATTCAACCTATGCTCCACAGTGAAAAGGTCATAAACCCTTACTGAACCAGTCCACACCAGTGCAGCCTAGCAAATGTGCAGCTGAAATCTTGGAGTTCCCTACTGCTGTAGCAAAAGCTGACTAAGAGACTATATTTTTAAAATAAATAAGGCAGGAAATGCATTTGAACATACAAAAAAAGATAAATCAAATCATATGTTCTTTAAGCCCTTCCTAAAGAAATTAACAATTTAAAATTTTCAGTTGAACATAAGGTGAATTGAGAAATTATAGCAAAAAGATTTGTGATATGCAATTCAATTTATTTAATAACAAGATAAGACTAAAGCAGAGTGTAATGTAAACATAATCAACTCTGAGAATTCATAAGTAATATAATTAATAATATTTAAGAGGGAAAGGGAAAGAAAAATTATGAGGCTGTGAAATCACACTGATTATCTCATTTGAAACTGATAAACAAGTAAAAAGATGAGACTATTCGAAGGTTTAAAAAAGTAGAGTGGAAAAAATATATTAGAAAAAAATGATGTAGTCATAAAACCCAGAGGTTGTATGATTGTGATAGTCCACCCATGTCCCATTTCAATGAAAGATTTGTTGCCTGTGTTGAAAGACTGAGAACATTGTTGGTAGATAAATGTTTTCAAGGGTTGCCTGAACTGCAAAGACTCATCTAGCCTATGTCTCATTCTGCCACATACTGTATAAATGACTGGCCATCTCAGCTCAAAGTGGAACAACTCTGAAGGCCCACTGTAGCTCAGAGCTCCTGGAGTTACCAGTCTAGGCTACTGTTGGGTTTACGTTCCAGCTTGACTTCTGCCTCTACCCGGACCTGATTCTTATCCCTTCTATTCATAAACATGTATCCTTAGTGCACTCCTTAGTAAATATCTTAATGCTAACTGTGTCTCAGAATATACTTCTTGGGAACACAACACAACAGAAGGTAAAGGGGAAAGAAGGTATCTTAGCTCATGTGTATGCTAAGCTGCTTTAGTTGTGTTCAACTCTTTGTGACTCTATGGACTGTGGCCCACCAGGCTCCTCTGCCCATGGGATTTTCCAGGCAAGAATACTAGAGTGGGTTGCCATGCCCTCCTCAGGGGGATCTTCCCAATCCAGGATTAAGCCTGTGTGTCTTATGTCTCCTGCATTGGCAGGCAGTTACTTTACCACTAGTGCCACCTGGTTTCCTCAAAAACTGATTCTAAGACAAACATTTACAGAAATAATTTATTCAGGACATGAAATAACACAAAAGTTCAATTTTAAAAGCAGACTCACAAGAATAAAAGACCGCACTCACTTATCAAGCTCTATGAGAAATTTTAGGAATAAAAGAAATCAAGAGCCAGAAGTGAATTAGGGAAAGGCTCTAGGCAACTAGAAGCTGCTTACTGGGACATTCTTGCTCATTTTGTACACATGCTGGGTAACCTAGAGCTATAAAGGAGGTTTCCTGTGAGATACAGGCATTATATCACACAGTAGGAAGTATTTAACTTATGAAATATATCCATTTACTACCCTAGGTTATTATATAGCTTATGGGAAAATTTCCCGAGAGTCATAGCCCACAAATTCCATAGATTCTAGCTTTGTTCACCGCAAGTAAACCTATACAGTACATGTTCTTCTTCAACATTCATACGTAAGAACTCTTCTCCTTGAAAACAGGATTAATGTGATTTGTAAGGACAAGAGGTATAGTAATCATATTTATAAGGAGATAAGACTGAGACAGCTGCCTTCCTTCTTTCACTGAGACATCTAGACCTCACAGATCAACTTCTTTAATTCCCTCCTCCCTAGAGGTAGTAACATTTGAGGAGAAGTAGGGGAAAGAGTAGGAAATTAATCAAGGAAGTCAAGAAAGCTAATGAAGTGCCTACTAGCTAGAAGGGCCACTGCTTTGGGAAACTAGAAATTTATTCTGGAGTGAGAGGTTGGAGTTGGCAGATGTAGACTTTATATATAAGATGGATGAACAACAAGGTCCTACTGTATAGCACAGAGAACTATATTCAATATTTTATGATAAACCACAATGGAAAAGATTATTTGAAAAAAGAATGTATGTATATGTATACATTAATTATATATGAATCACTTTTCTGTACAGCAGAAACTAACACACCATTGTAAATCTACAGTACTTTAATTTAAAAAAATCATAAAGTAAAATCCAATGTCTACTCTTTCATAAAAAATATGCAAAGAACTTAGTCACACTGTAAAGCACATGGGATATTATCAATATTAAAAGACTAACGTATTTAAAACTAGAAAACTGAGTGAAATTATGGTATTGTAAAATTGGTGTCTTCACCATGGCTGCCCTGCAGGGACCAGGATTGATGCCCTACTGGTCTGGATGGTGATTATGAGGAAGCCACACAGGCACGAGAGGGTGTGAAAGATTCATTAGTCATAGAAGGAAGCTTTTTGCTGAGGAAAACAGGGCAGGCTCCCAAGCAGAATTAAACATGGTTGGAGAGAAAAGGAGAAGCTGGTGGCTTGAGGAATGATAACGGTTAGTACCAGGCATGGAGCGAGGATTCCTACTTGCTGGTGGGGGCTTCATGGTTCAGATGTGGGCAAAATGGAGAAATAGAAGGCTATGCTTGAAAGTTGTCAGCACTCAAAGATCAAAAATGACTCAAACTCTTTATTAAAACACCTGACAAGATAAAGTCATGAAGACTTAGCTGAAAGTTCTGAGACATGAATTTATCTACCTGTGCACAGTAGGAATGTTTATCTATCCTTGTAGCTTTATATCTATCTGTATTTTTAAATAGAGGCCTCAATAATTATTTAGCCATAGTGAGGTTTTGTTTTAGCCAAAAAGTCATTAGGGATTTTCTGTAAGATGTTATTATTATTATTATTATTATTTTTAAAGCATTATTCTATTCTAAATGTACTTTAATTTTATTGTTTGAATTCTATCAGCTTAAGTAGATATATTTATAATTAATATTCTGTAAGAAAAATTCATGAGTTCACTAAATCACACAACCGAATATTAGGTTGGTACACCAATAATTGTGGTTTCTGACCATATATTTTAAATCATTATAACTAGGCCCATAAAAATATTTATTAATAAAAATGGGAACTGTTACAATCAACACATTCTTGCCAGCAAGAAATGTTTGTTTACTTCTATAAAGTAAAATCCTTGTAAAAAGGATTTTTACAAGGATTTTTTACTTTAAAAATCCAAAGTAAAAATCCTTTCTTTGGGATTTGACAAACTCTTGGAAAGCATTTTGGGTTGTGGAAGCGTTTTCCTTGCAAAAAGTTGTCTAGATGCTTAAAGAAGTGGCAGTCGATTGGTGAGCGGTCAGATGAATATGGTGGATGAGGCAAAACTTCCTAGCCCAATTCGTACAAATTTTGAAGTGCTGGTTGTGCGATGCATGGTTGGGGCTTGTCAGGGAGAAGAATTGGGCCCTTTCTGTTGACCAATGCTGACTGTAAGCATTGCAGTTTTCGGTGCATCTCATCGACTTGCTGAGCCTACTTCTCAGATGTAATGGTTTCACTGGGATTCAGAAAGCTATAGTGAATCAGACCAGCAGCAGACCAGCAGAGAGTGACCATGACATTTGTGGGGTGTAAATTTAGCTTTGGGAAGTGCTTTGGAGCTTCTCAGTCTAACCACTGACCTGGTAATTGCTGGTTGTCATATAAAATCCACTTTTTGTCACACATCACAATCCAATTGAGAACTGGTTCATTGTTGTTTAGAATGAGCGAAGATGACACTTGAAAATAATGATTTTTTTTTTCTTTTGCAGTTAGCTCAAGAGGTACCCTCTTATTGAGCTTTTCCACCCTTTCAACTTGCTTTAAATGCTGAAATGACCATAGAATGGTTGACATTGACTTCTTTGGCAACTTCTTGTGTAATTATATGAGGATCAGCTTCAATGATTGCTTTCGGTTGGTTGTTGTCAACTTCTGATGTCCAGCCACCGTGGTCCTCATCTTTAAGGCTCTCATCTCCTTTGCAAGACTTCTTGAAGCTCCTCTGTACTATACGTTCATTAGTGGTTCTTGTGCCAAATACATCGTTGATGTTGTGAGCTGTTTCCGCTGCTTTACTTACCCATGTTGAACTTGGGTAAGAAAATCACTTGAATCTGCTTTTTGTCTAACATTATTTCCCTAGTCTAAAATAAATATAAAATACATAGCAGGTAATAAGTCATTTAGTGCAAAAACATAAAATGAGAAATGTGCATTAAAATGACATATAGCATAACCAAATTTATTTAAGAACATATTCCAGTATCAAATGCCAAATCCCAACAAAGTGAAAGTGAAAGTTACGTCGCTCAGTCGAGTCTGACTCTTTATGACCCCATGGACTGTTACCTACCAGGCTCCTCCATCCGTGGGATTTTCCAGGCAAGAGTACTGGTGTGGGTTGCCATTTCCTCCTCCAGGGGATCTTCCCAACATAGGGATTGAACCCAGGTCTCCCACATTGTAGGCAGACGCTTTACCGTTTGAGCCACCAGGGAAGTGATCAACAATGCAAAACCATAATTAATTTTGTACCAACCTAATAGTCATAACCAATGAACATATAAATCTTGTATGTCTTTCTATTAAAAAAAATCCAAAGCAGTTTCCATAGTGGGGTTATTATACTGCAGAAATAATCTGTTGTAGGTGAATTCCTTCAGAAAATGGATTCCAGAGCAAGATTTCAGAAGTTGACTCAACAATAAGCCAGTGACTTTCATTCACGTGTATTTTTGTGTTTTGAAGGTAATAGAGTGACATGTAAAACATGGGAGAAAATAGTTGGCATGTGAACATCCAGCCAAGTATTAAAGTTTAGCAGATCTAAAGGTAACCCTCAGATAAATAGACAGAAATTGCTCTTAAAAGTACTATGTGAAGATTTTAATTCTAAATATGGAAAAAAATCAAAGGATTTCTTTTAAAGAATAAAGTAAGCTATAACTGGCAGTGAAAAAAGACTTACCACCTACCTATGAAAACAAGTTTTAGCTGCAGGTGAGTAAGTAAACATATCTTAAAAAGCTTTCAGAAGAATAAAACAACAAGGAGTGGAAATGGGAAAAAATGTCTCCCAGGGAACAAAGACCATCTTTTCTGTATCTCTGCAGGAATGGCTATGACTGTCTATGAATACAGAATCCATGGAAAAAGTAGACCTACTTTCATTTTACAGAGAAGAGGAATATTTGAAGGATTGCTCTGGCCATTTTTTTGTTTTGTTTTGTTTTTATTGGTTTCTTTAAAAATGATTGTGTGATACTCCCTTTCTTAATAGAAAGTTTCTGGGCGGCAATGCTATTTTATAGAGGATTTTTGGTGAAACACCATAGCACCAAATAGGCAATAAAATATCCATATTTGAGTCCCATTTTGGAGAGAATACATTTATCTACTGAGCAAGAGAAAGGCCATTTATCTTCTGAGTTATTAAAAACTTCTATCTCAACCTGATATGAGAAGAATAAATTCAATGAACCAGTAAATTAGAGGTTTAAATATACTGGAATAGAATAGATGAAAAAGGCACCAGTATATGATACCACAAAAAAATTATGAGCTTTGAAGTCACACAGATCTGAGTTCAAAATTTAGTTAGCAAGTTAATCACCATATAACCTTGTAAAAGATAAATAATCTGTCTGAATCTTTGGCTTCTTCCTATAAAAAAAACCTTGCAAAATGATAGTCATGATTTGAATTGATGTATGTAGGAACAGTGTCTAGGAGCAGTGTCTGTCATCTAATAGTTCTCAAAAGCTATTATACGTTACATAATAACTATAGAATGAGCAATTTGTAAAATATCAACAGTTCCTAAAGTAAACCCTGCTGAATTCTGGTCCCTTGAGGTTGCTAAGACAAAGAAAAGATTTCCATGTTGAATGCAAAATTGGATAGCCCTGTATTGGAAGGAACACACAGGTATTGTTTTGCAGGTTATGAATGAACACATCCAAAAATATCTTGTGAATTGAACACATCCAAAAATTCAGATTTAGACTTCCAACTGCCTTTTTGGTATCTTCCCTTGACAACCTAAGAGGCATTTCAAAAATCATGGGGCCAAAATGGCACTCTTGGAGTCTACCGTACCACCACCAGCACTGTTTTATGGACATACAGTCTCTCTACATGTACCGACCAGTTATCACCTCTGAAAATGTCAGCATCCCCCACACTAATGTTAAACTTTGAAGCTGGGTATTTCCTTTGATTATTACCTTGTTCTCAATTACTTCCACCCAATATTTTCTATCAGAAAGTTCTGTAATTTCTACTGCTTAACTATATCTGCAATCTACCCTTATTCTTTCTTATTTCAACTGCCTGCATATCATGGTGTCCAAAGGCTGCCAAAAGAGCCATGGATAGAGCTCTAATTAAATATAATTAGTTTTCTTTAATGTCTTAGGTATTTATTTCATACAGTTAGGAAAGATTATTCTGAAAAGTTGTCTGTTGTTCCGAGAAGATTGCCACAGGGATCTTAGCTCACTCAGGGAGTACAGATTCTTTGGCCCTACAATTCACCCTAAGACATTTTGCAGAATAGGACTATGGTTGATCTTTCTAAAAAAAGTTTGCATCTCCTTTGTTATTGTTACTTTCCATCATGTTCCTGCAGCATTTCAGCTTGGCTTTCAGTGTGACAGCTAAATACAACACATTCGGATGCTGAACTTGAAGTAAGTTTCTATTTTATTTAAATTAAGATACAGGGATTTGTGTAAAGTGAAACTGAAGCAAAAGGCAGGGACAGACCTAGTACATGTGTGCTTAGTCGCTTTATTCGTGTCCAACTCTTTGTGACCCCATGGACTGTAGCCCACCAGGCTCCTCTGTCCATGCAGATTCTCAGGCAAGAATACTGGAGTGGGTTGCCATGCAATCCTCCAGGACATCTTCCTGATCCAGGGATTGAACCCAGGTCTCCTGCATTGCAGGTAGATTCTTTACCAGCTGAGCTACCAGGGAAGCCTGACCTAGTACATAACACATCTTTTATACCCATGCTCCCTACTTCTAGGGTAGAGTATGTGTCACAGATGTACCACTAATATTGCTTGTATGGGGGTCTTCTGTAATTGCAAGAGGTTTTACACATTCTGTGCCACAGGCTTTTCATATTAAGAATTATATTCCCATTTAAGAACCACTGAACTTAATCTCTGTGTCTTGTATGCTCTTGAAACAAACTTAGGGTCTATAAGACCATGTCCTCATCAGAATAAGAAAGCAGTCACATACAGAAATCTGGAGCTAGGGTATCACTGGAGAGAAACTTCATGGTCACTTCTTGAGGACTAGGGAATCACTTAGTGATTCAGGCACACAGGCAGATTTATTTCTAAAGCTACCAGTTACCACTATCTTTATAATGTGTGTGTGTGTGTGTGTGTGTGTGTGTGTGTGTGTGTGTGTGTGTTGCAAATGCTACTTATTTACAGTTGGACTAAAAGATTTAGCTATGATACAAGCAGGAGATAATCAGGGTTAATTAGTTTAAAAACTGGAATATTGTCCCTCAAAACTTATGTGTATTTGTTTGTAGTACCACAAATTCCCACAATTCTTCCACTGATTAGATACTGAAAGAAGTGCAATAAAAGATGAATCTAAGGGCAATGGTTTGAAACTGGTTACTAACTATGTAAGGTCAAATTTGGAATACTTAACTCAGTGATCTTTGTCCAAAGGAATAGGTATTACTTTTTCAATTTCCTATCATAATGGGCTCTAGGATAGTTTCAATAAAATCAACAGAGATTTAGGCAAAATTTTATGTATTTTTTACACAAGAATAGAAAGTATAGGTTTAACAACTGATGGAGCACCACTCAATATTCTGGTATGACTTCTAACATCTACTTTTGTGGATATAGACTCTAACTTTATGACTTGTTCTCTGACTATCTTTGGGAGAAAGTAGCTATTTCTGATCATTTATAATCTATATTATATATATAAAAAATCAATTGTTGGCTTTCAAATGCCATTTAAACAATTAAGCCACTTGTTACCATTATAACACTTGAATGAGAAATTGACAATACCTGCATGTATTAACAACCATATACCTTTTGCATTTCTGTTCTAATGGCTCCTCTGTGCATGGAATTCTCCAGGCAAGAAACTTGGAGTGGTTTGCCATTTCCTTCTCCAGGGGATCTTGTCAACCCAGGGATTGAACCCATGTCTCCCACATTGCAGGCAGATTCTTTACTTTCTGAGCTGCCAGGGGAGCTCCTCTAATGACTCAACTCAAGCTTAAGAATTAGTGATATGTTTTTTCTACTGCAAATGTTTTTAATTTTAAATGTAATTTTTCAATCCAACAAAGAAAAGATGTCCTTCAAGAAATCTTGCTTTCATTAAAGAAAAGATGTGTTAATGAGGCAAATCAATATTTCTGCATGACAAGGGTTCCTCCAATTTAATCCATACCAATATATTTATATTAATGCAAAACATCTCTTATCTTGGCCATTCTTACTTAGATTCAATTAAGTTGCCTTGACTTGAAGCCCTTAGATGTAGTTCTCATCAAAAGCCCTGATGATTTTTAGAACAGAAATCATTGCAGCTTGGTGGTTTTAGGACTATAGGTTTTTGTTGCTGATATTAATGAGGCAGGTCATTAGTGGAAGCTTCACTCTAGATGCCAGATAAAAATAATGCATTCAGGGAGATATACTGAGTTAGAAGAAAAGCTTTTGACTTTTGGTCCAAACTTTTCTCTTATCAAACAAAATATTTTTATACTCTGAATTCACATTTGATATCAATTATGAAAGCAAGCCCTAAGGAAAGTAGGAATCCTTAATATCATATTTAAAATTTTGCACCATCCTCTGGACTTCTTTTTAATACTGTATTCTCCTGGGTGATTTCATCAGTGAATCATAACTTGACAACAGTTGCATGTTATATGAAGGTAACTATGTTCTATGTAACATCAGTTTCTGGTGCTCAAATTATTGTAGATGATGACCAAAGTCCTTAAATTGGGTGTTTTGACTTTAGCAGGAGGTATGATCTGAAACTGTATTGACATGAATATAACACTCCATCACGGCTCTTATATCAGTTTCTGCATGTGCGGTGGTAGATTTGCTTTCCATCCCTGTGTTGATCATTTTATGCCTTAAGCAAAACTCTCTCCAGGATTAGCTTATTTAGGATGACTAGGTCAAGCAGGGTATGGAAGCCAGAACAATGAAATTCCTTATCATCAGTGGCACAGAAGGCTGCAAATCCTTCTAAAAAATAGGTGCTTAGGGATACTATGTGAGCATCTTCAATAGCCTTAAAATAGTGCTTTTTAATGCATGGTCAACAGTGAAATTCATACAAGAGTTTTATATGTTATACTGCAAAGTATAGATTTTAAATTATTCATTTAACCTGATTCAGTAATTCTTGGGAAAAACAAGATGCAAGTCAGTGAAATATGAGTATTTTCTTGCTTCAATTTTATAGGAACTCAGTAAAATGAGAAATCAGGGGGAAGGACTTTAATATTCTTGCAAAAACAAATACCTAAATTATGAATATAATTGTTGGATTGTTTGTCTCAGATAAATCATCTTTTGAAAGAATGTCTTATACTGAAAAAATTTTCCCTTTTTATTAGATTTTAATTCACTGATTAATATATTTTTAAGCAATATATGCAAATATGTGTATATATAGGTATTTTTAAATAAAAACTGCGTATCTATCAATATAAAATCTGTCAGTGCATAAGTATTCCAATGAACATTTAATAGTATTATGTTCTTACATTTTATATTTCAAGCTATACCATGAAATAAACAAAATAAAAGTTACACACATATTTATATTTTTTTAAAAATTATCTTCAGTTATATTCATGTGTCCCTTAAACATGATTCTTAGAAAAGAAAATGCTCTTTTAAAAACAATGTTCCAAAGTTAGGTGCATCCTTTTCATGGGAGTTGTTTGATGAAATAAGTATCTGGGGATATCAGTTCAGTTCAGTTCAGTCACTCAGTCGTGTCTGACTCCATGCAACCCTATGAACCGCAGCACGCCATGCCTCCCTGTCCATCACTAACTCCTTGAGTCCACCCAAACCCATGTCCATCGAGTCGGTGATGCCATCCAGCCATCTCATCCTCTGTCATCCCCCCTACTGCCCCCAATCCTTCCCAGCATTAGGGTCTTTTCCAATGAGTCAACTCTTTGCATCAGGTGGCCAAAGTATTGGAGTTTCAGCTTCAACATCAGTTATTCCAGTGAACACCCAGGACTGACCTACTTTAGGATGGACTGGTTGGATCTCCTTGCAGTCCAAGGGACTCTCAAGAGTCTTCTCCAGCACCACAGTTCAAAAGCATCAATTCTTCGGTGCTCAGCTTTCTTTATAGTCTAACTCTCACATCCATACATGACCACTGGAAAAACCATAGCCACGACTAGATGGACCTTTGTTGGCAAAGTAATGTCTCTGCTTTTTAATATGCTGTCTAGGTTGGTCATAACTTCCCTTCCAAGGAGTAAGCGTCTTTTAATTTCATGGCTGCAATCACCATCTGCAGTGATTTTGGAGCCCAGAAAAATAAAGTCTGACACTGTTTCCACTGTTTCCCCATCTATTTCCCATGAAGTGATGGGACCAGATGCCATGATCTTAGTTTTCTGAATGTTGAGCTTTAAGCCAACTTTTTCACTCTCCTCTTTCACTTTTATCAAGAGGCTCTTTAGTTCTTAATTTTCTGCTGTAAGCGTAGTGTCATCTGCATATCTGAGGTTCTTGATATTTCTCGTGGCAATCTTGATTCCAGCTTGTGCTTCCTTCAGCCCAGCATTTCTCATGATGTACTCTGCATAGAAGATAAATAAGCAGGATAACAATATACCGCCTTGACATACTCCTTTTCCTATTTGGAACCAGTCTGTTGTTCCACGTCCAGTTCTAACTGTTGCTTTCTGACTTGCATACAGGTTTCTCAAGAGGCAGTTCAGGTGGTCTGGTATTCCCATCTCTTTCAGAATTTTCCACAGTTTATTGTGATCCACACAGTCAAAGGCTTTGGCATAGTCAATAAAGCAGAAATAGATATTTTTCTGTTACTCTCTTGCTTTTTTGATGATCCATTGGATGTTGGCAATTTGATCTCTGGTTCCTCTGCCTTTTCTAAAACCAGCTTGAACATCTGGAATTTCCTGGTTCACGTATTGCTGAAGTATATTTACAACTTTTGCCATCTGATGATTTCTCTTGTTTTGTTCAGTGTAAGTCTAACATCAATGTTTGTAAAATTATTTCAGGCAAATTATCAGCTCAAAAATTCAGGGCACTATGTTTATAAATAAACAGGTACTTTAATGATATTCTTAAAGAATGCATATGCTATCATACCAATTTGAAGTAGTTTGCAGATGTTTTGGAGGAAAAGCAATTGTAACAACATTGTATTAAAAATAAATGAAAAAAATAAAATCATATAACAATGATTGAGAAGGAGGATGTTAGGGAAACCCATGAACTGGAGATATAAGAACCTGAGGCTAATTTTAACCTCTAACAAGTTAGATGATTAATGACAACCACCATGGTTCTTTGTTTTCACATTAAAATATCAAGAGGGGTGATAAGAATTCTGTGACTACTTTAGTTTTAATATCCTGTGATTTGGTAAATGAAAAGAAGCATTATGATTTGAAATTGTCATGAGGGGCTTCATAAAAGAGGTATGGCTTTATGAGCCACAATTGTTATAAGTGATCTGGTTAAGCAAAGAGGAGGGAAGAGACATTTCTGTTGAGGGATGGATCAGCAGAAAAGGAAATCAGTCAGAAGGAAACACTGCCTCTCTGGAGGAAAAAGAGAGTGCATACAATCTAGGTAGTAACTGCTAGGTTTTAAGAGAATGATAGAGGGACAAGGCCTGAGTTTTTGGATGAGAAGCTTGGACTGCACTCAATATGAAATAAGAAGCCACAGGCAGCCTGGAGCATGGAAATAGCATCCTGAAATCTGCCTCTGTGACTAGCAATTCACAATGAACTGGCAGGTGGCGATAAGAAAGAATGTCCATCAGGAGGTCATGGCATTATGTTATCCAAGTCTAAATGGATGCACGCTCAGAGTGCTGGCAGTTAGAAGCAAAGAACAGCATACGTGCAGCAGCCACTTAAAAAATAATTTGAGAAAATTTGGAGATAATTAAACTTACTGAAGAGTACGATGGAAGTCTATGTGCACTGCTGGACTTCATCTAATTCTATAGTTTATTGCTACCTGCAATTTAATGATATTTCTATCTTGCAATTTTTAAAAATACTTCTCTTTACATTTAAATAAAATTTTCATTTAAAAATCTGTCTTTCTATTTAGCATCATTCTGTTTGGCAATCTGCTATTGAGAGCAAACAGAGATGAAAATAGTATTGGAGCAAGTCCTATGTGAGCTGTGTACTTGTTTACTATGTCACCTTAAACAAACTGACACTTTGCTATTAAGAAAAATTATCCAAAATTTGGAAATAGAGCAAAAAGATAATGGTATATATCTCGTCAATGTATTCCTGAAGCATATTCTAAAAGAACTACTGAAGTTTAATTTTCTAGAGGAGTATATCAATGTTTGATTAAATGTTTATTACTGATTAAGGCTCAGATCTGAACCTGTAGATTTCTGACCAATATACAATAGTACTTCAACTATTACATTTTTATTTCCCTGGAGAACAATACCCATTTTTGCATCCATTGATAAGTTATTTTCAATATCATTTTGCCTAAAAGACTACTAAAAGCTCCATTTGTCAAACTTGTATAGAACCAGCTTAACTATTTTACAGTTACCCTCTTACTAAATTAAGGAAATCATTGACTCCCACTAACTAAATATTCATGTAAAAGTAACTTTTAACTTTATAAACATTATACTTGGCAACCTCAATTCCTTTGCTCTAAATTATATCTATTTCAGACTGTGTAAATGATTTACCAAAGTTATAGACTAGGGAAAGAGTTATAGCATACACACACACACACACACACACACACACGAGTGAATCCTGGACCTGACTACTCTTAAAATTCCTCTACTCTTCCTGTAAAGGAGGACCAACTTTCTAATCTGTGCTCTAAAATATTTGACGTCATTATTAGATCTCTCTCTTTCCTGATATCCTCCTCCTCTCCTAATTAGTGACAATTTCTCTTTTTCTCAAACATAAAGAAATATCTATTAGTTACCCACAAGCTAGTTCAGTGATCATTTTAACTTACATCAAGTCTTTATTAAGACTATACCTCAGTGCCTTCGCATACATAATCAAATACAACTGCCAAAAAGAATATCTATAATAGAGATATGTTATTTAAAAGACTGGAATTTCATATGAAACCAAGAAAATGTTTTGTGGAATGAGGGTATTAAAAAACATGGAACGATTTGAGAAATGGGGACAAAAACAGTTTTCACTTCAAAAGGGAACCAGAAAGAATCGATATTCCTCATAGGCGAGCCTTAAATCTGTCAAGATACATTTAAGTTTGCAGGAACACCTAGAGAAGAGCTTACATATGAAAGAATATTATTAAGAAGTCTTTGAGGAAAAGCATAGAGGAGAAAGTAAAGTATCTGGACAACATAAAAATAAATTAATAAGAAAACACACAACCAGAAAAGTTTATATTTGGCCAGGTAGTAAGAATGAGACAGATGAAAAATGTGTGGTAACGTGTCTGGCACGAGGAAGTCTTTATCAAGATTGGGATTCAACATTGTGAACATAGAAAACTCATCAGTCAGAATAGAAAGTGCTAATAATGAGAGAAATGATTTATCTGTGTTAATAGTAGGAAGTCTTGCCTCATAGAGGTAGTTGGACATAATAAGTGTCAAGGGTAAACAAGATGCTAAAAAGATGTATCAACACCTGACAAAGATAAATTTAGTCTTGGTGACATATTTGGATATAAATTCCAGGAGAAAGAGCAAAGCAGCTGGTGACATCTGGGAGCTAGCCTGGCACTCTCAGCTCTAGGTGTTGCTACCAGCTGGCCTGACACTTGCAGATGATCTTAGTTTTTCTCCTGTACATTATGAACATGTTCATGGAGCACCAACATCAGATAAGGATAATCAGCGACTGAGAAGAATCAAGGCAAACTGAAGACTGCTTTGCCATAATCAGATCTAAACACAGAATAAACAATAGAGTAAAACTCCTCAAATGACCAACCGAACCCCTTACTCTGGCTAATATAAATGACTGCAGCTTCACAAAAATCAATAGAAGCATTCGTTTCACTCTGTTTCCCCCGCCCCCAACATCTTCTAAATAAGAATAATTAAATGACTCAACCATAGACTTATCTCTGCTTCCATCCAGTTCAGAGCCAAGTCCTACTTCTTTTTTTAAATTAAAAGCTTTTTTTTTTTTTGGCCACACCGTCTGGCATGTAGTATCTTAGTTCTCCAGTCAGGGATCAAACCCATACCCCCTGCATGGAAGGCAGAGTCTTAACCACTGGACCGCCAGGAAAGTTTAAAGTCCTACTTCTTTGTGTGCTCTTGAAAACCACCTAACCCAAACCTGAATTCTAAAACATGTTTTTCTAGCTTCCTTCTATTGAAACATCCCTCAGTTCCCCAGGGTGTGCAGTGTGCCTTGTGACAAGGAATCAGTAAACATAACTTTGACACAAGTGTGTTCCTTATTGTCTCTGGCTCTAGAGAATTGACAGCTATATTTGAAGTCATTTCCTCATAGAATAGTCACTCAGAGAGTACTATCATTATGTTCAGTCTAGAATTTTCAAAGAAAGCTCAGCTTTTTCATGTTCATTTTAGTGGAAATCTTCAGCAAGAAAACTGGAGAGAGCTGGTGCCCAGGATCCTGAGTAAGCAAATGCTGCTGTGCAGAGCAGAGCACAAGGTCTCACAAGGTCACTGAGGCATGGAAATGGACAGACCATGTAGCTGACCAAAGACACTTAACAGCTACTTGCTGAGGTGCCACTGAAAACATTTTAGCCCTGATGATCTTGGTTGAACCATACGAGGTGACAAAAATTTGTCTTGCCAAGGCACAGATAAATCTAAAAATCAGACCTAAAGCAGGTCAAATAGCCTCCATTTCTGCATCTTCTCCTAAACCAAGATCCACATATTAATTTTTTGTATCTTATTATTTGAACTTCAAGGAAAGGAATGAGAATAGGCCAAAAAATTTGTGAGAGGTTCTCCCTAAAATCTCTGATAATATGGTCCAATCTATTCATGCTGAACCTTCTAAAAATTGCTGACAACTTATCCTCAATATCAGAACCTAAAAAACAGTCTAGATCTTGATGTAATATCATTAGCACCCCACCCCTTTAACTCTTTGTATTTGGGGGTGGATGGGAGAAGTCCTTGGAGGGAACTTTTTATTTCTTTAACACAACTTCTGACAATATTAGCTGCTTGTGAGAATTGTGAAAATAACATCAAGGCTCCACCTGAGACTAAATGAATTATAATTGCTGTGGCTGGGATCTGGCGCTGTTCTTTTTGAAGAGCTACCCTATGAGGGAAAGTTGATCATTGCTGAAGACACAATGAACTTGACTCCTGTTAATCAGCAGAGCTGTTCCTTTCCTGTAAGGAGATCAGAGGGATACTGACCAGAAAACGGGGCCACTTTATAAGCTATACCGATACTATACAAAGATCCAGGATGAATGAGACTAGGTGTAAATTTCCCATTGTCAATAAGAATAAATACTGGCTACAATCCCTCCAAGCCTCTGAAATAATCAAAACAATATTTCAATGATGTTTACCCAAAACGTATGTCAAATTCAAAGTCCAAAATATTCTCAATTTTCTTTTTCATGTTTTAATTTTTGTTTAACCTACTTTGTTGTCTGTTTAAGTTTACTAGCACAGAATAAATCAAGTAAATGAGGAAGGAATAAACAAACACCAATAATATAAAATGCGTCAGATTTTCTCCCACTCTAAAAATAAATATTTTAAACACTCAACCAGATGTCAGCAAAAAATGGCAGTGTAAGAGCCTCCAAAAATTCTTTTTTCCATAAAAGCAGTGATAAAATTGGCAGAAAGAAAATGTTAGAATCAATTTTTAACAACTCTGTAAGTTAACCAGAAATTAACAAGGATCCAGGAAGGAATTATTCAAGAAAAATGGCTAAATCTTGGTAGTAACAGCAAGCTTTGTGGAATTTTGATGTGCCTAATATCTATCCCCTATCTCCAGCTCTGTAATCTGTAGTCTATAATCACAATGAAAATCATCCTTAGCCTAACAGCCACCAGGGGAAACAGAATGGGGTTGGAGCTTTCTTGAGAGTTTTACTCCCCAAGAACTGTCATTACTTGACTTCTTTGATGGTCCCTGGAAGGCTCCCAAAGACAGTCTTGAACACCTGACCTAGTATGGAAAACATTTTCCCCAAGAAAATGCAGATAAAGTAATGAGTAGCACCATTAGAGATAAAGATATAGGTACATATAAAATGTAACATAAATATACATTTCTGTTTATAATTATTTTTTTCCTATCAGACTTAAAAGAAAAATGTATCATCTAAAAATTATAAATGTGTTCTGATGGGCACACAATGGATATAGATATAATTTGTTTGAGAACAACAGAGCAAAAGATGATGAATGGAATAACAATGTTTTCCTACACAACTGACATTAAAATGGTATTGATCTAAACTAGATTGTTAAAATTAAGATGGTAATTTTAATCTCCAGGACAACCACTAGGAGCATATGTAAAATAGTACCCCAAAAAACGACTAGTAGGTTAAAATGAAATACCCTTGTATTCACATAGTTTCATGGCCCTGTGTGTTTCGTTGCTCCCACTAGTAAAGTTATTCTCAATAGTATGGGATGATGATAATTCCATGGGGGAACTTGTGGAGTCTAAATGTGCTAGAGGATACCTACAATTCATTAGCTGTCTCTAGAAAGGAATATACCTATAAATCTTGGTCCTTGTGCCTTACCTTACTGTCAAACTGAGAGGGTAACACCTAGGAAGGCCAGAGGTCCCAAGTGACAGGAGGAAATAAATTGCAATGCTTTTTTTCTTCTCTACACAAAATTAAAAGAAACTTCTTTTAATTCTGTGTTGAAGACACCAGGTTCTGCCTTAATCTAAACAATGCATTTTTCTTATGGAAATGTTTTACTTAAGCTATGTTAATGAAACTATGTATTTCCTTTGGAATTTGCCTTTTTTCAAAATGGTTCTACCTAAGACTAACATTTTTTCTTTTCTCAAACCTTGGGCTGATAATGGCTCAACAAAACAGTATTTATGTCAACTGTTTTACAGCCAGGGGATGACACACCTTCTGCCATCCTGTCTCAAAAATGCATACTGTGGGAGAGGAGCCTGGTGAAACTCCCTCAGCTCCGAGGTATCTCTCTTAGCCGATTAATAGCTTTCTAACACATAAAATGCCTTGCTAAAAACAAACAAGGGGGCATTCTTTTTGTCCCCTTCTGATATCTATCGCAGAAGCTTTCTCTACTTTAATAAAACTTTGCTACACAAAAAGCTCCAAGTAGTCAAGCCTCGTCTCTGACCCCGGACTGACCCCGGATCGAAATCCTTTCAGGAGGTCTCCAATCCTGGCATAACACAGGGCTCCCAGTAGCGACCTTTCAAAACCCAGATCAAAAGCATTCACTAGAGCTTTCCTGGTGAAGAATCCACCTGCCGGTGCAGGAGACATGGGTTCTATCCCTGGTCTGGGAAGATCCCACATGCCGTGGAGCAACTAAGCCCATGTGCCACAACTATCGAGCCTGTTCCCTAGACCCTGGGAGCTGCAGCTACCAAGCCCGCATATCCTAGAGCCCATGCTCTGCAACAAGAGAAGTCACCACAATGAGAAGCCCTCACACCACAAATAGAGAGTAACCCCCACTCTTTGCAACTAGAGAAAAACCTGCTCATCAACGAAGACTCAGCATAGCCAAAAGTTAATAAATGAATATAATTTTTTAAAAAGTAGTCACCAGCTGGCTTTGGAAAAAGAGACACCAACAATAGGAGAGATTCTGCAAACTTGGGTTAAATGTTAAAATTCTTTTTTCTGACACTTTAAACCTTCACATCTGTGGCCCAATAGGCTTGATGAGAATCCAGGATAGTCTCTGATCCCTGTAATGATGGTGAAAAACAAAGTGGTGGGAGAGATATGAGGACCTTGAGCTCTCTTCAGGGGTTTGCAAGCATCAGAGGGCACAGAGTATGTTGGAGAATTTCACTTCACAAGCAGAGTTCTTGGTTTTCAGATAAATGACAATTGTGGATGCATGGATCACCCAATTGTCATTTGTTTGCTCTACTTGGCTCTTTTATTGGTCACCTGCAGCTCTTCAAGCCTTGTCATTTCTGTTGGCAGCAGGTTTGGGATTTTTGTGATTACAAAATAATTGCATCACAGGACCACAAACCACAGGGCTATGGTGTGTGGGATGCTGTCTGGTACCTACTAGGCCAGACACAAGTGACTTATGAGTGTGCACTTAGAAATTGCTTCTTAGATTTTTGCCGTTTGTTAATATTACTGCAATTTGAATTTATTAACTGGTTTCAGCTGAAAAAATGGAGCTAATATTTATAGAAAATACAAAACTCTATGTTTGTTCTTAAGATGTTTTGTTCTATCACAGAAACCCAGGTGTTTGGAAGTAAAAAGAAAAATGAAAAAGCTAATAGTCTTCTTTTGCATTGTGGAAAACGTAAGAGGGCACTATATTTTAAATTCTTTGAAGCCCAATTAAGTTATTAACCTCAAGCTAACCAGGAGAGATAATAAAAGCCCCATAGAAATAGTTACCAAATATATAAATTACTAAATTATCTGCTGTTTCCCATTGTGTGAAAAATACTTCTGCATAGTAGGAATACTAATAAGATCTGGTATCACAAAAATTTACAAGTATAGCATTCCTCTTAAGGTTTTTCCCATTAATTTCAACCAAATATACTGAGTCCCTACTAGGTACCTAGGTCTGTAATAGGCACTGGGGAAGCAAATGTAATTAAGACACTGGCTATATATGTCATCAGGCTTCGCTGGTGGCTTAGTGATAAACAATCCTCGTGCAATGCAGGAAACATAAATTTGATCCTTGCATTGGAAAAATCTCCTGGAGAAGAAAATGCCAGCCCTTCCCACTAGTCTTACCTGGGAAATCCCATGGACAGAGGAGCCTGGCAGGCCACAGAATATGGGATCGCAAAAAGAGTCAGGCACGACTTGGCAACTAAGCAGCAAATCTGTAATCACTCAGGTAACTTACAGCTTGTTGGTAAAAATGAATCTATAATATAATTTGAGCAGTGCACAGTGGAGTTATCCTGCTTAGACAAAATGAAGCCTTTAGGTTTGTTTTTCATATATCCCTTAGAAAGACAGGTGCACTAATTTTTACACTGGTATTTTTTCCTTGCCCAGGTATCCTTGAAACCATATCTATTTCAACTAATTCATGAGTCTGATGCTGGCTATAATGTAGTTTTACCTTGCTAGCTAGCAGATTTATCCCTTATGATTTCTGTATGTATTTACATCACTTGTGTCCTTTCTTCATGCTTGCTCTACATCTTGTTCTTTCTCCATTTCCAGTTAACATTTAAAGATGCCTCTATTAAATATTTATTTCTTTCTCCTATTTAGTGATGTTCATATGTTTCCCTTTGCAATGTCCGAATTATTTTTGATTTATTATCCTGCATGCTATGAAAAGTATAAATGATACTAAAGTATTAAGATGACTATCATTATATTTAGGTGTTCTTATGACAAGTGGTAATGTAGGCAAGATTACTGAATTGAGTATGCATTTTATTTCTTTAGGCTCAAATTAGATAACACAGACTGCACACTCTGTACTTGAGGGTTACAATAGTTTCTTTGCTTTTCAATATTCAATGTGTTCAGCAGCTAAAATGTCCAAAATTCTTTAGAAAGTTTTTTCAGCTTATTTTCTACTCTCAATGATCTTGAAATCATTAAGAGAGATGAATGAAATGGTAATTCATTCCATTTCTTTCTCAAAGGAAGAAAAAAACTTAATAAGAAGTTGTTAAATAAGCTCTATTAAAATTTCAGTGCAAAAAATATTTGAAAAATGGTCTAGAGTATGTTGTTAGACTTTTTGACAGAATGACATAATCATGTTTAACAAGCTACTGAAGGCCACAGAGGTAAATACAAAATGAAACAGAGTTTTGATTAAGAAAACAAAAGCTATACTTTTCTTGCTGGTGGTTACTGATAGCTAATCAACTACTAATATCAAGTCTTATTTGGCAAATATTTTCTTATATTTACAGAAATAATAACATATAGAGAATATTATATATTTTCTTCTATCACAGAAAATATGCTTTGTGGCTTTACAATGAAATCTTGTGAAAGCTGTTTGGTTTTGCTAACCATACCTCTTTATCTGAGATTTAATGTTAGTCACTCAGTAGTGTCTGACTCTTTGTGTCCCCATGGACTGTAGCATGCCAGGCTCCTCTGTTCATGGAATTTTCCAGGCAAGAATATTGGAGTAGGCAGCAATTCCCTTCTCCAGGGGATCACCCTGACCCAGGGATTGCAGACGGATTCACTACTGTCTAAGTCACCCAGGAAGCATCTCTTTATCTGAGATTTAAGACCCCTATATCTTAAATAAGCATAGAAATAACATTTATGTAAACATAATTTTATAAATATTCACTGTAAATGTATATATATTTGCCATTAGATATCAATGGGCAAAGCAGTTCTAAAAATTACTATTTATTTCCCTGCTCATGAGAAAAATACAAGCTTGGCTTTAAGTTCATGACACAATTTGATTATTAAAAATTTCTGTCAATATGCTATAGGCATAATATCTATATACTTTTGTATAGAAGCACAATTTTTGTAACGTTACATTAAGAAAATCATACCAAAATGTAATTTTGAAAGCAATTTTCTAGTAATATAGGTGTTAAGTGCTGGAAGGCAAAGTAACTCAAATGTGCATTATAAAAAGTTATTTTAAGGAGCCAACCTTGATACTTCCCTCTAAAATCATCAGGTGTACTTGAAGTATAAATATTTTCGCAAATTCTTTAATATATCTTGAATATTTAAAATAATGACCATAAGCTTTAACATAATTTATTAACATTTAGAATTTCAGAACCCTATCACTTTAAAGTATCATATGTCAATTGTTTCTTATTATATTTTATATGAATAGACAGACTTGTAAATTTGAAGACTTCTGGTATTTAGTAGTTATTTTTGAATGCAATAATTTGGACCCCTAAAATAGTTTGTCTATAATGCATATTTCTATTAAAATAATATCTATATCATATCTGACTTCTCATGATGTATATTGTTTTAATATTTAGCCCAGTGATATTTAATTATCCAAATGTATTTCTATTAAGCAAATAGTTGAAGAGTTGAACTCATTCTCAATGACAATCTAGACAACCAACAGCTTGGACATGGATGATTATAGCAGTTCATCTCCTACAAAAGGCCAGTCTGTTAAGACTGGAAGAGGTGACTATTTTATCTAATGTGCAGACAACACTACCGAGAGTTAAGGAAAATTAAGAAAGGGGCTATGTTCCAAACAAAGGAAAATGGTTACTCTCAAGAAAGTGATCATAATGAAATGGAGATCAATGATTTACTTGACAGAGTTTAATGATATAATTTTGCTCACTGAGGTCAGGATAGCCTTTCTTGAAAGAGAGAATTTCAACAAAGAGATACAACATGTAATAAAGTACCAAACATAAATCAGAGCTACATAATATAACAACTGAAGTGAAAACTTGAAATAGAGGGGACCAATAAAAGATCAGTTAGAAGAATGGGTCAGTGAAGGCACACACAGGGCAGTGGAATTCATGCAACCAGAGGCCCAAACACAGAAAAGAATTGGAAAAGAGTGAAGACAACCTAAGGGACTTGTGATTCACCATCAAACAGATGAATGTATGCATTATAGAGGTTTGAGAAGCAGAAAATAAAGAGGGAAAGAAAGCATATTTAAAGAAATAATGGCTGAAAATGTCCAGATCTGGAGAAAGAAACAGACATCCAGATCCCTGAAACCCAGAGTGTATCAAACAAAATGAATCCAAAGAGATCCACATTAAGGCACATTATAATCAATTGTTAAATGTTAAAGACAAAGAGAGAAACAAAATTAGAAAGAGAAAAACAACTTGTTACATGTGAGGAAAACCCCACAAGTCAATTAGCAGATTTTTCTGAAGAAATTCTTCAGGCCAGAAGGGACTAGGAAGACATACTGAAAGTGTTAAAAGATAAAAGCTTTCCACCAATGATAGTTTACCTGACAAAATGGTCCTTCAGATTTAAAAGAGAGAAAAAGAGTTTTTAGGACAAGCAAAATCTGTAGTAGCCCAGTAACACTAAACCTGCCTTTTAAGAAATGAGAAAAGTTATTCAAATTGAAATGAATTACTAACATGAAAATATAAGAAAGAATAAAACTCACTGGTAAAAGTAAATATATAGTTAAATTCAATATAATTATGGTGAGTAAATCACTTATAATTCCAACATGAAGGTTAAAGAGCAAATGTATTATTAACAAAAGAACTTGAACTATAATTATTCATTAACAAATTGTTCTTATTTAGTCACTAAGTCGTGTCCGATTCTTTGTGGTCTCCGTGGACTATAGCCTGCCAGGCTCCTCCATCCATGGAATTTCCCAGGCAAGAATAATGGAGCGGGTTGCCACTTCCTCTCCAGGGGATCTTCTCACCCAGGGATCGAGCCCATGTGTCCTGCTTGGCAGGTGGATTCTTTTCTCTTGAGTCACCTGAGAACCCCTTTTATTAGTGGATAACAATATAAAAAGATATAAGTTGTGACATTAAAAACCTTAAAATTTGAGAGGAAAGAATAAAAATAATTTAGAACTTCTTTGCACAAAGTTAGGTTATCATCAGCTTAAAACAAATTGTTAAAAGGTGATTTATATAGCCTCATAGTTGCCAGAAAGCAAAAAACATATAATAGATAAAAAATATAAAGAGAATGGAACCAAAGCATATTACCATAGAAAAATTATCATATTATAAAGGAAGAGAACAAGAGACGAACAATGGAACAAAGGCAGTATAACAATCCAGAAAAGAATGAACAAAATGGCAATAATAAGATCACACCTATTAATAATCACTTTAAATATAAATGAATCGAAATCTCCAGTCAATGTACATAGAAAGGCTAAAATGTTTTTATTTTAGATTTGACACCAAAAGCAAAAGAAACCAATGAAAAAATAAAGTGGGACCACATCAAACTAAAAAGCATTTTCCCAGCGAAGAAAACCATCCACAAAATCAAAAGGTGACTTATGCTGTAGGGGAAAATATTTACAAATCACATATCTGATAAGAGGTTAATATTCAATATATAAATATAATAATTCATACAACTCAATAGCAAAAAAATTCAATTGAAAAATGGACAGAAAACCTGAATAAACACTTTTCAGAGAAAATACATAAGAATGGTCAAGTATGTGAAAAGGTGCTCAACATCATTCATCATCAGGGAAGTGCAATTCAAACCCAGAAAGAGATATCACCTCATACCTGTTAGGATGTCTTTTCTCAAAAAGTTAAGAGATAAGAAATATTGGAAAGGATATGGAGAAGAAGCAACTCTGTGCATTATTGATGGAAATGTAAACTGGCGCAGCCACTGTGGAAAACAGTATGAAGATTACTAAAAAAACAATTAAAAATAAAATGACCAAATGATCCAGAGCCCTACTTCTGGGTAAATAGCCAAGGAAATAAAAATCCATCTCAAAAAGACATCTCTACTCTCATA
Organism: Okapia johnstoni; assembly: GCA_024291935.2. Lineage (NCBI taxonomy): Eukaryota > Metazoa > Chordata > Mammalia > Artiodactyla > Giraffidae > Okapia > Okapia johnstoni. The sequence continues at coordinate 59,058,047 of CM044322.1, forward strand.
TTCACTGCAGCATTATTCACAAGAGCCAAAATATGGAAAAACATTAAATGTATATTGACAGATGAATGGATAAAAAAATTATGGCTTACATGTATAACAAAATATTATTCAGCCTTACTTACAAAAGAAGGAAATCCTCCCATTTGCAATGACATGGATGAATATGGAAAGCATTATGCTAAAATGAAACAAGCCAGACAGAAAGAAAAATATGGCACGGTACCTATAACTTATATGTGAAATCCAAAAATATGTATAAGAAGCTAAAGTCAGAAACAGAGCAGAGAGGTAGTTGCCAGGGGCTGGGTGGTAAGTGAAACAGGGAGAGACGGTAGATGGGAATACATTTTTAGTTATAAAATGAATAGAGTCTGAAGATCTAAAGCATAACATGGTGACAGTAGTTGGTAATAGTGTACTGCATAATTGAACTTTGCTAGGAAAGTAGCGCGCGCACACACACACACACGCACACACACACACAATGCTAAATACATGAAATAATGATGGATGTATTAGCTCACTGTGGGAAATACCTTCACAAGTATTGTGTATGTATATCAGATCTTCACATTATATAATTTAAATATCTCTTACTGTCTCTGGGCATCCGTTTCTTTCTCTGAAATGAGGATAATGATATCTATTCCTCAACGTTGCTTTGAATATTAGTTGAGATAATATTTACAAGGTGTTGAGAGTTGTAATTTGCTATTACAAACACCAAGTAAGTGACAGTGACAGGAATTAGAGGACATTTTATTTTAGTTGGTTGAATCAACCAATTAATGATTGGTTTAACCCTTTAGGTATCTGATTAGTCTCCACAGTGGACATGAAAAGAGTACGATGTCATCACTCATAACAATTATTTTAAAATCTAATTGTGTTACACAGTGCTAGACTCTTTAGAAAACAGAAGCAAACCATATTTCTGCCTTTAAGAATACTGTCCATAAAGAGGTAAGCAAGTAGTTGAGAATTCAGCCAACACTACGTGAAAGAAATGAGTGAAACGCTGCAAGGTGTTTTCTCAATATACAATAGGAGCTTAGAGAAAGAAAAATGGTGAGTGCACAGCAAGGACTGGAAAAAACTTCCTGAGTTAGGACTTAGAGAGTAAGTGAAATCTAAGTAGGTGGAATGGAAAATAAAGTTATTCTGAAATGAGGGTGCAGAAAAGAAAGGTCAAGGACTCTGAAGTCAGAATAGAACTGGCTGTGCCTTGCTTTCACTTCATTCATTTAATAGCTGCAATATCTCAGGAAGTAATTAAAGCCTGTTTCATCATAATGGCAGGTGGATAATAACACTGCATGGTATTATCAAATAGTGCTTGTACCATGGGGTAACCATTCGGAAAGATCGAGAACACAGACAGATACACCTGGCCACATCATAAAATTGACTTATGATACTAGGTCAGTGTGTTATGAGTGCTTAATGGTGTAGAAACCAAGGATCCATGGTCCTTCCTCTGTCCCCATCTGGGTGAATCTATGTCTCAGGAGATTTCAGTTAACAATGAACAGAGGAAGACCTTTGATGAGAAACTAGGGAGGCATCAAGGGACTCTGTGCTCTTTCATTTGCATCTTTATTCATTAGTTTTTCATATTTCTGTGCTGTTATATTGGAAAACCCAGGAGAAAGCAATTTAAAGAATATCTGAGTCACCATTCTTAAGAATCTTTAAATTGGACTTTTTTGGTCTGGTCTAGATGATTTATTATCACGTCTGTAAAAGGTAAGGGAGGGCTCTATGTAGGGAAATGTGAGGAACTGAGATCAAGATGAGAAAAGATGTGCACACATACATTCATACTGACACACATACTCACACACACCCACACATATACACTTGCATAAACACACACATACATGCACATCCCGCACATAAACACACCCACACTCACATACATACATACCCATACACGCAGAGACACCCACACTCACATTCATACACACACTCTTACACTCACACACACACACACACACACACACACACAAAATGAGTCTGAAATGCAAAAGCCCTAAAACACAGAGAGTGGGGGATTATTTTATATCTCCCAGATTGTATGTTGGTACCTGGTCAGGAGGAAAAATGCCTGCCTGAGTTTGACTCCAAGAAGTGGTGGAGCACGGACGTGTTAGATGAGTGATTCATCATTGTTATCTGCCCTGCACCACACATAGACACAAAATATAGCACCAATTCACAGAGGAGCAAAACATATAGCAACCAGGTAAAAGGCTGGAAGTGCTGATACTAACTGCCCTAAAAGCAAGGTTCTGGCCTTCCTTGTATCTGACATTCCCTCAGGCTCACCAAACGGCTTCTTTCCTCAGATTTCCATTCAAGTTAGTATCACTGGGCATCCAGGTTTGGTGCCAAATCTCAAGGAAAGCAGTTGAGCCAGGGGGCAGCCTGGATCACATCCCGTAAAATAAGCACTAGCCTGACTACCTGGAGAAGTGAGGGACTGCAACTGTGAGGCTTCATTTTTTTAAAAAGCGTTATAAAACACATCTATAGAAATCAATAACAAAACTAACATACAAGCTGAACAAATTATTATATAGTGAAAGCCTTTATTACCATAGCTCAAGTAGGACAGAAATTTTCTCACCTCCCACGTGGCCTCATCCCAATCACAAGCCCCTCTCTTCCTCCAAAAGGACCCACCATCTCCATTTCCTAATAACCTCTCTGGTGTTTGGTTTTTTTTTTAAGTGACACCACCTAAGTGTGTGTCCCTAGACAGTACAGTTTAGTCTTGACCATTTAAAACAATGCAATATATATTTAAAATCTCTTTAGTCTATAGGCTTTCCTTCTACCTCTTTCTTTTTTGTTGAAGGACCTAGGCACTTTGTCTTGTATACTCAGCCCACTGTACACTCTTGGTGGAGCTTAACTTGCTCCGGTATCCTCTGTATCTCCTGCAATTTGGTAGCTGGATCCGGAGGCTCCACCAGACCCAGGTTTGAGCTCCTCAGCAGGACAGAATATGATGTTATTCCCTCATATCAGGGAACCCAAGACAATGAGTTTTCTCTTTTGTGTGTGTCATATTAGATCTTATTGTTCTTCAGTGCCTAGATTCAATTCCCTGAGGATTGCACATTGTTGAAATTCGTGGTTTTTCATTTATTTTTCATATTTAACTGGAATACTTTTTATAAAGAGACACCATTCCTTCATCCGCTTCATCAATATCCGCTGGATCATTGAAAAAGCAAGAGAGTTCCAGAAAAAAATCTATTTCTGCTTTATTGACTATGCCAAAGCCTTTGACTGTGTGGATCACAATAAACTGTGGAAAATTCTGAAAGAGATGGGAATACCAGACCATCTGACCTGTCTTGAGAAATCTGTATGCAGGTCAGCAAGCAACAGTTAGAACAAAACATGGAACAACAGACTTGTTCCAAGTAGGAAAAGGAGTACCTCAAGGCTGTATATTGTCACCCTGCTTCTTTAACTTCTATGAAGAGTACATCATGAAACGCTGGGCTGGAAGAAACACAAGCTGGAATCAAGATTGCCGGGAGAAATATCAATAACCTCAGATATGCGGATGACACCACCCTTATGGCAGAAAGTGAAGAAGAACTAAAGAGCCTCTTGATGAAAGTGAAAGAGGAGAGTGAAAAAGTTGGCTTAAAGCTCAACGTTCAGAAAACTAAGATCATGGCATCTGGTCCCATCACTTCATGGGAAATAGATGGGGTAACAGTGTCAGACTTTAGTTTTTGGGCTCCAAAATCACTGCTGATGGTGATTGCAGCCATGAAATTAAAAGACGCTTACTCCTTGGAAGGAAGGTTATGACCAACCTAGATAGCATATTTAAAAGCAGAGACATTAATTTGCCAACAAAGGTCCGTCTAGTCAAGACTATGGTTTCTCCAGTGGTCATGTATGGATGTGAGAGTTGGACGGTGAAGAAAGCTGAGCACCGCAGAATTGATGCTTTTGAACTGTGGTGTTGGAGAAGACTCTTGAGAGTCCCTTGGACTGCAAGGAGATCCAATCAATCCATCCTAAAAGAGATCAATCCTGGGTGTTCTTTGGAAGGACTGATGTTGAAGCTGAAACTCCAATACTTTGGCCACCTCATGCGAAGAGTTGACTCATTGGAAAAGACCCTAATGCTGGGTAGGATTGGGGGCAGGAGGAGAAGGGGACGACAGAGGATGAGATGGCTGGACGGCATCACCGACTCAATGGACATGGGTTTGGGTGGACTCCGGGAGTTGGTGATGGACAGGGAGGCCTGGCATGCTGCAGCTCATGGGGTCGCAAAGAGTCGGACACGACTGAGCGACTGAACTGAACTGAACTGATTCCTTCATCTACCACTAGATTTCCTGGTTAATGAGTTCATATACGTAGAAACCAACACAATGGTGGGAAGCAATTACCCTTCAATTAAAATTAAATAAAAATTTTTAAAAAGTCACACAAAGAAAAGGCAAAATAATTGACTAATTCATTTTTATATTGACCAGTTCCTATTCTAATGAATAGGCTTACCATAACCTTCCAAAAAAAAATATTTTTACCATCATTATGAATTCATAGATATAAACATGTTTTTGGTTTTTAATACATTGTAATTATTATCCTTACTGAAGCTCAAACTATCCCATGTGACCTGTAGGGACCTCTTCAAGTAGGCTGTGTTTTTATCATGTTTACTTTTTATTATTTTCTATGTTTATATAAAAATATTCTGATCCCTGACCCAGACCCGTAATCAGTCATTTATTCAAGAAACGAGTTTCCATGAAAAATGAATTATATTGCAAGGCTATAATAAGAATAATAAGGATGATCCTCATTCAGTGTCCACATGGGAGAGAAGAATAGAGTAACTTAGTTAATTCTTCTCTATGGTGTGCTGCATTAAAGATGGAAAAGTTCATTTTTGTTCATGGTACAGGCTATTGGATATGACTGCAACCCATCTTGATTAATATAAAGTAAGAGAGATATAAGGTAAGGTTAATATGAATGGCTTCCCCTGTACAAACTTGTTACAGGGTGAATTTAATTTGTCATTAACTTCTACACATTGTTATAGATGAGCAAATATTGAGGACAGAAGGACGGCAATGGCCACTTGGGTCTTGCTATAGAATGTGTGTGTACCCCTTAAAATCCATATGTTGAAATCACAATTTGTAGTATTTGGGGGGGAGCATTGAGAAGGTAATTAAGTCATAAGGGTGGAGCTCCCATGAGTAGGATTAGTGCCCCTTTAAAGGAAACCACAGAAAGGCAAGGAGCTCTTCTCTGACATGTAAAAACACAGAGAAAAGAAATACAGGCATCTGTGATCCAGGGTTTGGGTTTTCCATAAACACTGCACCTCCCTGTGGAGAAGGCAATGGCACCCCACTCCAGTACTCTTGCCTGGAAAATCCCGTGGATGGAGGAACCTGATGGGCTGCAGTCCATGGGGTCGCGAAGAGTCGGACATGACTGAGTGACTTCCCTTTCACTTTTCACTTTCATGCACTGGAGAAGGAAATGGCAACCCACTGCAGTATTCTTGCCTGGAGAATCCCCAGGACGGCAGAGCCTGGTGGGCTGCCATCTATGGGGTCGCACAGAGTCGGACACGACTGAAGTGACTTAGCAGCAGCACCTCCCTGCACCTTGATCTTGGACTTTCCAGGTTCCAAAACTGATAAATATATTTCTGATATTTATAAGCCTCCCAATCTATCATTTATCACCACATTGAGGATAACAACTCCCCCACAGAATAAAAATGGAAAACAACAACCAAAAGAACCATACAGGAAGAAAAATCTGATATCCTAAAGACTTGAAATTGTCACCTGGAGAATTTTATAACTGATTGACTATTTAAGGTGGAAGTTTAATAGGTGAGTTGTGTCACTTATTCATGATTGTGGCTGTATGCAAGATAATAGAAGTTTGCATTGGTTCACATTGTCTAAAATTGTTGAATATTTATTAGAAGTAGGAAGTGGGGTCAGAAACATAAGGGTGAATTACAGTGAGCATGTCCTGGTCTGCTGTATGTCTAAGGCTCTTGCTAAAATTGGTCCATGGATGTATATGCCTATAGTATCACAAGGAATTTATTTATATAGTAGATACAGATATTTGATTATTTATGTGTTATTTCCTAGAGTCTACTGGTTTAAAGGGATTGAATCCATAGGCTTCTTGGCCCATTCAACCTTGATTGAGTAGATTAACTAAAATAACTACAGAAGTACTGGGAGCTGTTTGCACATTTTTAATTGACTTCTTACATCACAAATCCTTTTACATTGTTTTATGCTAGTTTCTTTTAATCTGATTTACTTTACTTTACTTTAATCTGATTCCAAACCACTGTTTTTGCCAGGGCTCTGAACTCTGATAAGCATTAGCTCTTTATATACCTATATATCTCACAATACAAAATCTACTCGGGGATCATGTTCATTTTAATAATTACTACCCAAGAAACTGATGTCATTCTTAATAAGCATGAAATAAATTAATTAATGTGTCTTTCAGATGTTTGGGGTGGGCTTGCAGATGAAGAATCCCCAAATCCCAGTATTGTACATCTCCAATGATAAACTCTCAAAAAATAGTAAGAGTGAAACCAACATAGAATGAGTGCTATACTGGGACATTTGAGAGGTATTTCCAGGAAGAATCATGTCTTTCTATAGATTGTATGCACAGTATACAAAGTCATAGAATAGTGAAACTTGAGAATTGGAAAGGACCTGGAAAATAGGAGACCAATATAATTTCCCAATATTACACAATGGTGTATTTCTCAATACTACATATATAGTATACACAAAGCAAGATAAATCCACGTTTCTAGATTTCTAATTTAAAAGAATTAGTGAAACTACTTGATATTCAAAAGCTGTGAATTTACTGAAGAGATAAACTCAGCCTGAAACATTCATAGTTGAGTGGATGATACACATTAGTTTAAACATGTCTTCACAATCATTATTATTATGGAATTATAGCAGGAAAGACAAAATGAACTTCAACTGCACTAATTATTTTATAAATTAGTTTAAAACATTAGAATGATGAGAGCTTTTGAACAATGCAGCGCAGCACTGGTTTTTTATTTCTAGAGGTGCTGAAGTACAGCATTTCTCAAATTTCTTTACAGTGCCTTTCCATTTCAGAAATTATGTTTTCCTTTATTTTTTCCTCTATGCATACTCTCTATATGCAGTTCTCAACTATATATATATATATATTTTTAATTTCTAGTCTTTTTATTAGTTTAACAGAAGTAAAAGTCTTGAATTCGTACAAATTTTTTACAATTCTTCTCTTTCTCATTTAATAGCATTTCATCAATTTGAGGGAAAGGTGAATAAAATACTTGAAAATCATTCAGAGCAATTCTGAAGAAATACTTGAGTGAGTTTTATACCCACAACAAAACTAGCAACAATAAGTCAAAATTTATACTGGACCAAATGCTTTTAATTTCCTTGCAAACGTAATTATGTGTATACACAGAGGGCAGGTAAAGCAGCACGTTATATAAAAGAAAGCACACGAATAATTGCTGTACAGTAGTTTGAACAATAAAAGTAAGTTGTTTCAAAGTGATAGAATAAAAGATGTAGTGAGTTCTTTATGAAGTTTAGAAAGAGGGGATCTGATTGACATTTTAGTTTCAATTACACAAAATTATGATAAACAATAGTGAATTAATGGTGGAGAGCACATCTAAACAGATGCTTATAATTGCAGAATGATGCGACCTGTCTCATTGAAGGTCTTTGGGAATAGCTAAAACAATCAGATAAACAATGTTTAGCTGATGGAAAGCTGGCCAACAAGCACTGCTGAACACCTGAAAAAAAATACAGGTGAGCAAGCATTCAGGAAAGGCTGCCATGTTCTAACAGAAGCAGCCATTAGAGCCAATAGTTAAAGCTACAGAACCATTTGGCATGTATTCTCTTAGGACACAGAAGGCCATATAACGTAACGAATAGTGCTTTATACTTTCCTAATAAACATATGATTTTTTCTACCACATGTTTTAATTAGTACTCATCTTGGATTATCACTAGAGATTTAAAATTTTACTAAAAATTTGATTTTATCTATACTATGAAAAACAGAAAAAAATTAATGAGGAAACGAAAATGCATTTTAATTGCTGATTGTAGGCACAGATAAGGAAAGGAAAACTTAAGAAGTTAAAGATTTGTTTCCAAAATGAGACCTTTTCTCCATAACATTTTTAAAGACTGAGAATGCACACCCTATTTTTGATGAACCAATAAATTTTTAATCATTTAAAAATATTTCCAGATTTCCAAAAATGTGTCTGAATTTGAATTATACTGAGGGAAAAAAGATTACCTTGACCAAGGAACAAGTATGATGAATTTTTAGTTATTTTATACTTAATATTATTTGGTTTGTGCATCTAATTACTTGATGAATAAAATACCAACTATTGAGAACAGACATTTAGTGAAATAGTCAAATATTTCTACTTAAGTCATTATGACTACATGATTAAAATGATTTTAAATCTAAATCCAGAACTTCCTGATAAATATATATATGTATATATATTTAAAAAATTTATCCACAATATATAAAAGAGGTCTTCATCCTCTAGAATCAGAATGGAGAGTGAAAGTCATGTCATATCACTTAAACAGTATCAAATGACTCATAGCTTTGGCAATTTTCTGAATTAAATAAGTTATGCTCATCCATTGCTATACGTACTAGTACTCCTGGGAAAATTGCTCTCAATAAAAGGCTTGCCAAGGTTGGAAGATAGGACTATGTTATAGTTTACAAGCAGTTCACAGGAAAATAACCCTGTGTTTCTTCCCAGTGAAGTGGTTCAGGGTTGGCTAATTTGGTGCTTGTTGTGACTTCATAGAATATAACCTCCACAGATAAAGAGAACCGACTGCATTTAACTCAGCTGTTGTAACGGGAAAGCAGTGACAGATGATAAATAAATGGGTGTGGCTGAATGAGTACAAGGAATTCCTAAGTGCTAATTATATAAGGCACTGTACTAGGCACAGTGAGTTTTATAACACTTAAATATATATTTATGTGTGCTTAGTTGCTCAGTTGTGTCTGACTTGTTGTGGCCGTATGGACTGTAGCCCACCAGGGTCCTCTGCCCAAGGCATTTTTCAGGCAAAAATACTGGAGTTGCCGTGCCCTGCTCCATTTCTTCCCCAACCAGGGATTAAACCCATGTCTCTTGTGTCTCCTGCCATTGACAGTGGATTCTTTACCACTAGCGCCACCTGGGAAGCCCACATTTGAATATATGTGTGTGTGTATATATATATATATATATATATATATATATATATATATATATATATAAATGCTATAAAATAACAAACTATGTGCTCAGTTTTTTCTAGAACAAGGTATTTAAGTAAAACTTTTATAGAATGAAACACATAAATTACCAGAGAATTCTAGAGAAAGATAACATAACTTTTGATTGAAGGAGACCAAGGTAGGTTCTCTTTTAAGTTAATACTTAAGCTTAAAGAAAGGATACAAATTGGACATGTAGAAACAGAAGTCAGCCATCTCATGGAACTTTAGCAAAGAGCAAACAGACTGTAGATGGGCCTATACTTATGATTCTACAGAATGATTTTTTAGCTTCACTATGGTATGAGAGTGATATGTATTCAATAGAAACTGTACTTTGAATTGTGAATTTGGATCTTTTCCTGGGCTAGCACTGTATGGCGTGATGTTCTCTCATGATGCTGGGCAGTGGAAATGGCAACGCACATTCACGAAGGTGAACAACAGATACACTTACAACCATTATGAACTCACACACTATTCTGTTTTTCACTTTCAGTACAGTATTCAGTAAATTCCATGATTTGTTCAACACTGAATCATAAAATAGCTTTGTGTTAGATGAATTTGCCTAACTGTGAACTAATGTAAGTGTTCTGAGCACATTTAAGGTAGGCTAGGTGAAGCTGTGATGTTTGGTAGGTTGGATATATTAAATGTATTTTTGATTTATGCTATTTTAACTAACAAACAGGTTTATCAAGAAGTAACCCCATCATAAGGTGAGAAAGATCTGCAGTGGCAAAAATTATTGTGTTTAATAAATGAATGCTTTACACGTTAGCCTGGGTGCTCCCAGAAGCAAATATCAGGACAGAATTAAGTGTTTAAGGGTTTTATTCAGTTCAGTTCAGTTCAGTCGCCCAGTCATGTCTGGCTCTTTGTGACCCCATGAACCGCAGCACGCCAGGCCTCCCTGTCCATCACCAACTCCCGGAGTTAACCCAAACTCATGTCCATTGAGTTGGTGATGCCATCCAGCCATCTCATCCTCTGTCATCCCCTTCTCCTCCTGCCCTCAATCTTTCCCAGCATCAGGGTCTTTTCCAATGAGTCAGCTCTTCATATCAGGTGGCCAAAGTATTGGAGTTTCAGCTTCAACATCAATCCTTCCAATGAAAACCCAGGACTGATCTCCTTTAGGATGGACTGGTTGGATCTCCTTGCAGTCCAAGGGACTCTCAAGAGTCTTCTCCAACACCACAGTTCAAAAGCATCAATTCTTTGGCACTCAGCTTTCTTTATAGTCCAACTCTCACATCCATACATGACTACTGGAAAAACTATAGCTTTGACTAGATGGACCTTTGTTGACAAAGTAATGTCTCTGCTTTTTAATATGCTGTCTAGGTTGGTCATAACTTTCCTTCCAAGGAGTAAACATGTTTTAATTTCCTGGCTGCCGTCACCATCTGTAGTGATTTTGGAGCCCCCCAAAATAAAGTCTGACACTGTTTCCCCATCTATTTGCCATGAAATGATGGGACCAGATGCCATGATCTTAGTTTTCTGAACATTGAGCTTTAAGCCAACTTTTTCACTCTCCTCTTTCTCTTTCATCAAGAGGCTCTTTAGTTCTTCTTCACTTTCTGCCATAAGGGTGGTGTCATCTGCATATCTGAGGTTATTGATATTTCTCCTGGAAATCTTGATTCAGCCTGTGCTTCTTCCAGCCCAGCGTTTCTCATGATGTACTCTGCATATAAGTTAAATAAGCAGGTGACAATATACAGCCTTGACATACTCCTTTTCCTATTTGGAACTAGTCTGTTGTTCCATGTCCAGTTCTAACTGTTGCTTCCTGACCTGCATACAGATTTCTCAAGAGGCAGGTCATGTGGTCTGGTATTCCCATCACTTTCAGAATTTTCCACAGTTTATTGTGATCCACACAGTCAAAGGTTTTGGCATAGTCAATAAAGCAGAAATAGATGTTTTTCTGGAACTCTCTCACTTTTTCGATGATCCAGCGGATGTTGGCAATTTGATCTCTGGTTCCTCTGCCTTTTCTAAAACTAGCTTGATCATCTGAAAGTTCATGATTCACATATTGCTGGAGCCTGGCTTGGAGAATTTAGAGCATTACTTTACTAGTGTGTGAGATGAGTGCAATTGTGCGGTAATTTGAGCATTCTTTGGCATTTGAACATTTGGCATTTGTCATTTGGCATTTGAGCATTCTTTGGCTGCGCTTTGCTGGAGCAACCATAAAGAGATACCCCACATCCAAGGTAAGAGAAACCCATGTAAGACAGTAAGTGCTGAGAGAGGGCATCAGTGGGCAGACCGACAAACCGCAATTACAGAAAACTAGCCAATCTCATCACATCGATCACAGCCTTGCCTAACTCAATGAAACTAAGCCATGCCGTGGGGGCCCCCCAAGACAGATTGGTCATAGTGGGGAGGTCTGACAGAATGTGGTCCATATTTAACTTTAGATAATCAAGGTTAGCTCATTTCTAGTAGAAGAGGTATTAATGAAATATTATGTCCTGTTCTCTCTCTGTTACTAAGGTGTGCCAAATGATTTGTTAAAGTAGTTTAAAAGGCAAGCAGTTATAGTGTCACTTGTCACAGAAGTTCATTTTGTCTGCATAACTCATGAAAGTCAGTATGGTTTCTTTATGGAATTGTTCCACTTGCAATATGAAAGCATTTTCATATTGTCAACAAAATAACCATTGCATGGGAAATTATTACTTAGCACACCTATCCATTAACTAAAGTGTACACCTACAAACCATTAGGAAATGAAGGGAATGTAACAAAGTCACACTGAATTGATTTTTAATCTGGTTGGATTCTTAGGTTATTATTCTTTACAATTACAGTTACTAAGTTTCACATTCCAATAATTTTTCACTGGTATACTCAAAGCATGCCATGAATAAAAACATTGACCGTATGCTCCTAGTGTGTGTGTGTGTGTGTGTGTGTGTGTGTGTATGTACAGACAGAGTAAATATAAAGACACTTCAAAAAGAATCAAGTGCCTCAGATTTCTTGGGGGATTACAAAATAATTTTATATAGTAAAAACAAAGTAAAGACAAAAAAATTCTGTTACTTGAATGTGGTCTGAAAAGCTTCTTTTAATACTCCGCTTGAGGGAAATATAATAAAACTGTACATCCGGAATCAAAATCTTGATTATGTTTAAAATAAAACCCTTAGTTTCAGAGGCAGAGAGCACAGAGCCAATTCTAAGTCTTAACTAGCACATATTCTTACAAATACATGCAAATATCCCCTTTGCTAGCTACTATTTGCAAGGTTTCCTTGTCCTAAGAAATATCTTCTTCCAGATAAAGGTATCCATTTAGGATGAGTACAAGACTGTTTTATCATATATCGTGTGAAAAGATTTGTGATAATTAATAGAGAACCTTCAGGGATGGCTTCAGTTTCAAAGAACTGCCTGTATAGCAGAATATGTAACCATAGTTCAAGCTGGAATTAAGCAGGTGCTAAGGCAGTTTAGACAGAGGAAGAGTATGAGTGATGATGTAGAATCATCATCAACAAATATGTATTGAGAATCTCCTGTAAGTCAGGATTATTCTAAGAACTGGAATATAGTTGTAAATAAAATAATAAGTCTCTATCTGCCTGAAGTTTCTGTTCCTGCAGGAGACCACAAACAAGAAACAAATAACAGAATTACCTATACTTTGAGGAGCTATCACTCAAGATTGGACGGGAACACAGATGCTGGAGCCAAACTACAAAGCTTTGAATCTCTGCTCCGCCACTTTATAACTCTGAGTCTAAGACTGACTAACTCTCAGTTGCCTCAAGTTCCCTACATGCAAAATTAGGATAATAAAACTGTCTCCTAGTGTTCTTATGAGGATTAAATGAATCCATATAAGTAAGGTTATTTGGACAGTGGATGGAACATAAAGTCATAGAAATGCCTACTATCATTATTATTAATATCATTTATCATGTGGATAGAAGAGCTCTGGGGGAAATTCAGCAGTTATAGGGGATGGGGTGTTGGTATTTGACAGAGGATGGTCAGGGGAGGCCTCTGACCACAGGACATGAGCGAGATCTAAAGATGATGATGATGGAATGCTTGCTGACCTTTGGATGGAGGGTGTCCAGGCAGAGGGGGAACAAGTACAAAGGCCTGTAGGCCACTTTAGGAGCTTGGCTTTTATTGACATTGATGTGGGAACAGTAGAGAAGTTTTGGCAGAATATGACATGATATAATGTATTTTAAACAGATCACACTGACTGCTCTACAGAGAATAGGAAAGAGGCAGGCATATCAGAAGCTATTGCAATAATCTGGAAGAGAAGGTGGTAGATTGGACCAGGGTGGTACCAGTGATGATACAAAAAAGAACAAAAAATTGAAGTCTATGTCTATTTCATAGATAGATCTGATGGGACTTTTTGACAGACAGGGTCTGGGTTATAAAAGACAAGCCACATCATTTCCCAGGTAGTGGAAGACAACAGTGGATGGAAAATGTTTTGGCCCCACTAAAAATGTAAATTGTAAGCAAGGACATACCTCATACAGATTAGAAAAACATGGATCAAAAAATGGGAAGTAGAAGATATACCATCTATGTACAGCCAAGTTCATGGAAATCTTGGAATTAAGCCAAGGATATTATTTTGGAGATTAGGAGTTACTCGAATCATCCTTCTTTCCTCCCTCACTCCCTATTTTATCTTCCTCCCTTTCCTTCCTTTCCCTGAATAGGAGATGATCTTTAAATTTTTCTCAATACTTTGTACTTAGATACTTTGAACTCATTGCAAAATCGAGTATGATTTTTCATCTGAAGTAAAATTTGTCACTTGAACAAAACAGAAGCTATTATAAAAGGATAGAATGTTTAAGAACTCACTTGGATTTTCTTCTTTGTTCTCCTCTACCCAGAGTGCATGAAACACTGTGAAGGGCCCCATCTCTCTCTTCTTGTATCTTTCCCCTCATCTAACACCTACTTCATGTGACCTTTTAGAGCATCATGGAGAGCACCTTAAAATGTGTAAAGTATATTGATTCCAATTCTTCATAAACAATGTGCTTAGAAGTAAGTTATTCTTGAGCTTCTGGTTTGTTTTTTTTTTTTGCATTCAATGTTTCACTAAAATAATTTCAAAACATCTCAGTATGACTTTTTCTCATGTTAATATATAAAGTTAATTTCCATTGTGATTTCCTCATTAGAAACATTTTTAAAAGCTAATGCTGAAAGTCACAGAAGCATAATTTAAAAATGAAAAATCATCCTTTGAAAGTAAAAAATAGCTTATCATCAAGCTAGAAAAGAAATTATATAACTTGCTACAGTTTTTAGAAAAATGTGTATTTTTGCTGGTTATATCTTTTAGAGGAAAGAAGCAACCTTAGAAACAAAGGCAAAATGCTTTGTAAATATATATTAGTTAAAAAGTAATATAAAATGAATATTGCCACTAGACTGATAGTACCATTTTACAAGTTAATAAAAATGTGGAGTAAAAGAAATCCTGAGTCATACAGTCCATTATTTTTGTGAAAGAAATTTAGATTCCTAATAGCTTTTAGAAACTTGAATTTACAATGATCATATTGCTATATATTTTAATTTATATGGGTTTTTCCCTCTATCATCCTCTCTTTATACCACTTTTTATTTCCTCAGATAGAATGTTTTATCTTTGACTTAAACACTTGACATAAATAAGTGAAATGGTTGTATCATAAATATATCTGAGTATCAACAAATAATTTTTTTTTAATTAAGGGTTAAATTGATTAGTAAAACATAGGGCTAGAGTACATGTAAGGATGTTGGACATCAGATATAATTGCTATAAATTTAGTTACCAAAAAATTGCTTTCAGTTGGGACACAGTCTCAATATCAAATCAGACAGTTAACTAGATTCCAGTCCCTCTCCCATCACCATGTTAGAACTGGAACACGAAGCTCTCCAATTAGCAGGAATCAGAGCAGATGTTTACTACTTTGCAATCTGCAAGTGGAGCCATTCCTAAGATAATACAGAGCTGCTTTGGGGATGTTAGATGGGAGAAACACAATTTAGAAAAATCTTAAGATAATGACTATCACAGGTTCAGCCCTGGAGAAAGGCATGGCAATACACTACAGTATTCTTGCCTGTAGAATTTCATGGACAGAGGTGCTTGGCAAGGCTACAGTCCATGGAATTGCAGAGTTGGATGTGACTGAAGTGATTGAGCACATGCATTACAGATTCAGATACTTATAAGTAATGGCAAGGGATTAGAACATGTAAAATTCTGATTTATGCGTTGTCTAATGAACCACATTCAAATAACTAAAATTGCAATGTGTAATTTTATGGAATAACATCATTAAATATATTGACAGTGATACATGCAAATTAGAATTTGGAATGCTGAACAAGGATAGCACTAAGAGGTCACTCTATATACTTTGCAGAGATAAATAGAAACAGATCTTATACTTCAGTGACTCGAGTGACACTCTCTCTCTATATATATATGTGTGTGTGTGTGTGTGTGTGTGTGTGTGTGTGTGTGTGTTAGTTGCTCAGTCATGCCTGACTCTTTGTAACCCCATAGACTGTAGCTCGCCAGGATCCTCTGTTAATGGAATTCTCCAGGCAAGAATGTGGAGTGGGTTGCCATTCTCCTCTCCAAGGGATCTTCCCAACCCAGGGATCAAACCCATGTCTCCCACATTGCAGGCAGATTCTTTATTCTCTGAGCCACCAGGGAAGTATATACATATATATCATCCTATATATATCAAGCCTATATATATATATACATATATACATATAAAATCATCCTATCCCTAGGAGAAAGGATGAGAAATGGAAGAACAAATTATCAGTGAATTTCTTGTTTACCCTCTGCATCTATTTCCTTGGGGTTCTCCAGGCAGCAACACTTTGGCCATACTTTGTATTTTCAGGCCAATACTTTGGCCATCTGATTCAAAGAGCTGACTCAGTGGAAAAGATTCTGAATCTGGGAAGGATTGAAGGCAAAAGGCGAAGGGGGTGGCAGAGGATGAGTGGTTAGATAGCACCACTGATTCAATGGACATGAATTTAAGCAAACTCTGGGAGAGAGTGGAGGAAAGAGGAGTCTGCTATGCTGTAATCCACGGGGTTGCAGAGTCAGACATAACTTAGAGACTGAACAACAACAACAAATACATCTCCTTAAACTTATTTTTGGAGCTGTGGTGCAATTGAGCTTATTTCCTTACAAAAAAGAAAGAAAGACGGAAAAAAATGTCAAGTCTATTAGAGACTTCTTGGCACAATGGAGTAGAGTGGGTGTGGTAAGTTTTAATTGGCAGATCATAGGATTGGGCCACTTTGTGACCCAGAACAGAAACCCCCATTTTATCTCCAGTGGCCCTGTAAGTAGTGTAATAAGTGTGGAGATTTCCACCCATCTCTTGTAGGCAGAGGTAAAGCATCGTAGAACTAAGAGTCAGCCTGCCTTCCAGAAATGTGCATTGGTGAGAGACAAGTACTATGGGGCAGAAGCAGCAGGGTGGACATCCCCAAGCGGTGCATGGCTGATTTTATAGGGGCTAGAATCTCAGCAAAATTTTACTGGGGATCCTGGTCATCAAAGGATTGCTTAACTTCCCTGGGAGCAACCGATGAACATTCCCTGTGCTGAGAGAATAGTTTGTGAATTTCTCAGGCAGAGGAAGCAGCAAGGATAGGCATTTGCTATTGCAGAAGAGGTAGGGAGTCAGCAAAGAGGGTATCAGAAAGCTAAGTACTTGAGGATGAAGGAGACTGTTTTGAGAAGAAATGCTGAAGGAGAGAGTAGCTACAAAACCAAGAGGTACAAAAACAAGACTAAATAAACAAGAAGGTGGGGATGGTCAGAGGTGGAGGAGGAGAGAAAGACGGTTTCAACAGAAAGACTTAAGTGACCTTGAAGGAACATACTTAAGTGTCTCTCCAAGCTCCAAGCCCATCATTGAGAATGGGGCGCCAGTGCCAGGTACAATCAGTTTTAGAAAGCAAAGAAAGTAGCTGTTTTTTTTGGGGGGGGGCGGGTAGGGGGCACATTTAAGTTGTGATGTGTAGACTTTTGACAAACCACTCCAGGTAGCAAGTTATCTTTTGGAAAATTGAAGTCAATTGAAAAATAAATTCTGACATAATCTTATCTTTTCATAAGACTATCAGTTGCCAGTAGCCCTACTTACTTAGTTCAAGGATAGTTTAGTGTTTTATTCAGAAGCTTCTTCAGTCTTCGTTCCTTAACTACATTCTGTGTCAACAGCTGTCATCTCAGGTTTTGGCAGCAGAGCTGTTATAGAAAATTGACCTTCAATGAGTCATATTACCTCATCCAGGTAGATTATGAGGCTTTAAAGAAGTGATGCTACTTTTCAGAGTGAACACATACATCCAAAAGGAACATACATTTTCTTCCATCATAAGAAAAAGCGTTGGATTTTCCTATAAAGTTACTTCTCATGCTGTTAGTTAAATCACTATTTTTTCTGGTAGACATTGGACTACTTATGTTGCACTATATGCTAAACATGCTTTCAGACTCTTCCAAAGATCTGAAATCATTAAAGCTATCATACTAACAAATTTTAATTTACCATGTTTTTCCTTGCTCAGAATTTATCCAAAATTTTGCCATTTTTTTCCTCTAAATTTGGCAGAGTTAAAGGAGATATCAAAATTAGGGAGGGGAAGAATTTCTAAAATGAACTCAGATAGCAATATAAAATATCGATTTTTTTTTCAAGATATGATTCATCTACTGGGCAGAGAAAGTAGACATCATGATCTTCAAGTTACCTTAAATAGGATCCTAGGGCATTAATTCTACTATTTGCACAGTAATAAAAAAAGAAATCTATGAATTATATTTATAGTCTCAGCTAAATATAAGGCAAATGAGACAGATAAATTCTGCTTATTTCAATAAATTAGCAGCATTGTTAGAGTGTTCTGTAATCATTATGCTAGAATCACCTTTTATGTTAGTTGGCCTCAAAACATTCAGCTGGAGGATGTCCTGCTTGTATATCAGCAGAAGCACCAAATAAGAGGTCAATAGCTGTGGAGTAAGGCCAGCTCTTTGCATGTAGGTGAAATGAAAATGAAGGAAGAGAACAATTGCCTAATCTTTCAAAACCATTAATAAAATCTGAAAGCAAGTTCATCCTCTACAATACTATGCAAACACTGGGAAAACAAACTGATCCAGTTAATTTTGTCAATGCTAGCATGCCCTAACAAAATTACTTCAAATTATGCTGTTTGTCTGTGCTTGTGTCTATTGGCAGAATTCTCTAAGGTTATTGCTTTTGGTTATTGTATCCTGAGGCTTCTTTATATCTGACACATTATAAGGGAGGTTTTCTTCCACCAGCCACTATGCCAGGTCCTCAGTTAGTTGAAGCCAGGAGGCTTTTTATTAAAAGCAAGTAAACAATAGCTCACTTGAATTTAGGGCTAAATACTATATATTTGGAGTGAAAAACTGTGAGCAGCTTTAAATTATATGTCATATATCAATGAATTATTTTTGCATGGACAACACAGCCTTTGTAAACATCCTTACAACTTCCAGTTAGCCTAAAAGAAGATACCGTTCCCTTGGTGGCTCTTTCTAGGGGCAGCTGTCCCAAGCCATTCCTACGGCCTTCCCTACGCTGCCTACATGAGGAACACCCAGGCTGTCAAGAACACATAGGCTGTAGAAGGGTTACATGTCCCTTACTCTTCTGCCAACAGTGTGAACCATATTCTGACTAAGTTGGTGAAAAACTGGACCATCTATCCAGGTTTTGAACATAATTTTCTCTGCAGCCTTCTGCTTGACCACTTTTCTTCTACAGCTGGTACATAATGATGTTGTTGTTGCTGTTTAGTCTCTAAGTTGTGTCCAGCTTTTTTGTGACCCCATGGACTGTAGCTTGCCAGGCTTCTCTGTCCATGAGATTTCCCAGGCAAGAATACTGGGGTGGGTTGCCATTTCCTTCTCAAAGTGATCTTCCCAGTACAGGGATTGAACCTGCATCTCATGAATTAGCAGGAAGATTCTTTACCACTAAACCACGAGGGAAGCCCAGATAATGATGTACCATATAAATTACATTCTCAATGAAAAACTCAATCATTTGCAAGATAAAATAAAAATGTGTTTAGTTCCATTTTTATAATTTAAAAATTAGAATTTATTTAGACTAACTAAATGCACATGTATACCTGTGTCTGTGGATGTACAGCATGCACATTTTAGAGGACATGGATATCGGAGATACTTATGCTCAAAGACAACTTCAGTTACTTACTAGCTGTGGAAGGGTACCAGTTTTTCTGGGCTTCAGTTCTTTAATCTATTAAATAGAGTTGTTTAGTGTCATTATTTTGGAAAGCTGTTTAAATAGTATAATAATGATAATTAATATGGGCTTAATGGGCTAAGTATTGGGCTAAGTGAATTCAAAACTGTCTCATTTTACTTCAAAATAAAATCTATACTTAATATGAAAAAAAGAACAACTTTTAGGAACTTGGAAACTCAACTTTGTGCAAGTAAAACCAAATTCTGATCTACTGAACACACAAAAGTAAATCAGTGGCCATAGAATATTTTAGGATTTTGAATAAGTGCCACTGGATGTTATCTTGCACATGCTGTTCAATAACATATTTCAAGTCAGCCAATATTTTTGACAGTTGTCTGTCATGAAGTCTGTGACTGTACAACAAGATTTGCAAAAGTAGAGAGCATAGAAAATTGAAAAAAGAAATGCATTTTTATGGTTCAATATATTATGAAACCTTGACCAAAAGGTCTCAAGAAAGTAAGGAGGGATTTTCAGTTTTAGAGTTTCTAATTCAATCAAGAATCCTGTGCAAAGTACTTGATTAAGGAGATAAGGTTACATCTGAAAAGCACAGAGTCTATTTAAATAAGAAGTAGGTTTCTAGTGTCACTATATGCATTGTAAACAATGCCTTTTTTATAATAGATTCGTCTATGGGTCAGAATATTAAGGCTTTATCTTTCAAAATAACTGTCCTATCTTCATCACATTTACTTTCGTCTGAATTTCTAATAATTAACCTCTATTGGGGAAATTGAAAACATATATTTAGCATGATGATATATTAAAGTGATTTTTAGTACCTAAAAAGTACATCAGATGTAAAGTATTTTCTCCAACAACAAATTCTAAAATTGGAAAAGTTGGTGTTTTCAGTATAAACGTGGTATCTGATCAATTATCAGAATGCATTTATTAAGTGGATTAAAAGGAGAATTTGAGGGGGGGAGAAGTGATTCAGAAAGGCTTAAAATTTTTCTTTAAAAAATGGATGTAGCCATTCCCTCTTGCACAGAACATTAAGTAATAAGAATTCAAATGTCCTTATAATGAAAGAACAGCTTCATTTTTTTTTGCTGTTTTCAATGTTTGAATATCTATAATTCCCATTCCTCCCCCAAATCTAAAAAATGCTATTTTAAATTTGATCATTTCTTAGAGAAGAATTGCAGACTTCAGCCAGCTTTTTTTCTTCTTAAGGGGCTTTACAGTCTTTAGCCATTAGGTTTAAACATCAAAACACAATGATTTCAATGTGCCAAACAAGGCAGGCCAGCATGATGGAAGTTCTTCACCCCAGAGAAACAGTGCATTCACTTACTGATTGTCTAATGAGTTTGCATTTTACATAAATCAATTATTTTCAGTTAAAGGCTCTAGGGTTCCGTTGGGAGCTCTCTGCAAGCTGGATCCTACACTCCTGTTATCTTGGAAGCTGATCTTATTGAAACACTTAATTCAGTTGACATTGTTGACATTAACTTCAAATATAAGCGGCTTCCATAGACTAATAAGAAACTTTAAATTCTATGTATTTTTTACTGCAGTCATGAAATTAAAAGACACTTGCTCCCTGGGAAAAAAAAGGTATGACAAATCTAGACAGCATATTAACAACCAGAGACATCACTTTGCTGACAAAGATTCATATAGTCGAAGCTGTGGTTTTTCCAGTAGTCATGTACAGATGTGAGAGTTGGCTCATAAAGAAGGCTGAGTTTTGAAGAACAGACACTTTTAAATTGTGCTGGAGAAGACTCGAGAGTCCCTTAGACTGAAAGGAGATCAAACCAATGAATCCTAAAGGAAATCAACCCTAAATATTCATGGTAAGGACTGACGCTGAAGCTCCAATACTTTGGTCACCTGATGAGAAGAGCCAACTCATAGGAAAAGACTCTGATGCTGGGAAACTTTGAGGGCAAGAGAAGAGGGTGACAGGTGATGAGATGGTTGGATGGCATCCCCAACTCAATAGACATGAGTTTGAGCAAATTCTGGGAGGTAGTGAAGGACAGGAAAGCCTGGAGTCCTGCAGTCCATGAGGTCACAAAGAGTTTGGATGTGACTTAGATTGAACAACAGCAACATTCTTTTCTGAGTATAGGTAATCACACCATTATCCATGGATAGAAGCATGGAAAATTCATTAGATTAAAAATAAGAAATTTGAATGGACCTTAGATGATTAGGAAAAAAATACCAGTATTGGCTCCTTAATTGTAATAAGTGTATCACCCTAAAGTAAGATAACAGTAATGGCAGAAATTGGGTGTGGAATATATAAGAACTCTCTATATCACTTTTGCAATTTTTATGCAAATCTTAAATTGTATTAAAGCAAAAGTTTAAAGAAGAGTACATGGCACATATCTTTTATAAACAATAATGAGTTTAAGTAAAGTAAAATGCTTGCCCTTTTCTGTAGGAGTATTTCGAAGTACTGATCCAACCAGGTTCCTGGCTTAAGTTTAGATTCTTTTCTTTGCTGTTCAGACACGTTTGTGCTTCCTCCCTGCTGAATCCATAAGTCTTTGCATATACATTTATTAAAAACCTATAACCTCACTAATGATATGCAGTTAGATTTTTCTATCTCTTCTTGTCTACTTTACTACTTTAGAGAGTTTATGAAATCCATACATCTTATGTCTGCAGGTTTTAGCATAGTGCCTAAAGTATGAGAAAACTGAAACATGTTCAATGCCTACAAACATATATAAATAAATGAACAAATACATACATAATGTCTTAAATTCAAATATACTTATGGAAATCAAAGATATTTTGTCATTCAGCAAAATGTATTAAATTGCTATTTTGTTCAAACTCTCAGTCATGTCTGACTCTTTGAGACCCCATGGACTGCAGCACTCCAGCCCTCCCTGTCCTTTACCATCTCCTGGAGCCTGATCAAACTCATCTACACTGGATTGGTGATGTCATCCAACCATTTCATCCCAGTCATCCCCTTCTCCTCCTGCCTTCAATCTTTTCCAGCATCAGGGTATTTTCTAATGAGTCAACTCTTTGCATCAGGTGGCCAAAGTATTGGAGCTTCAGCATCAGTCATTCCAATAAATACTCACAGTTGATTTCCTTTAGGATTGACCAGTTTGACATCCCTACAGTCCAAGGGACTCTCAGGAGTCTTCTCCAACACCACAGTTCAAAAGCATCAGTTCTTCAGTGCTCAACGTTCTTTACGGTCCTACTCTCACGTTCATACATGACTACTGGAAAAATCATAGCTTTGACTAGACGGACCTTTGTTGGCAAAGTGATGTCTCTGCTTTTTAATATGCTGTCTAGGTTTGCCATTGCTTTTCTTCCAAGGAGCAAGCATCTTTCATGGCTGAAGTCACCATCTGCAGTGATTTTGGAGCCCAAGAAAATGAAGTCTGTCATTGTTTCCATTGTTTCCCCATGTATTTGTCTTGAAGTGATGGGACTGGATGCCATGATCTTAGTTTTCTGAATGTTGACTTTTAAGCCAACTTTTCACTCTCCTCTTTCACTTTCGTCAAGAGACTCTTTAGTCCCTCTTCACTTTTGCCATAAGTGTGGTGTCATCTGCATATCTGAGGTTATTGATATTTCTCCCAGCAACCTTGATTCCAACTTGAGCTTCATCCTGTCCAGCATTTCGCATGATATACTCTGCATGTAAGTTAAATAAGCAGGATGATAATATACAGTCTTGACGTACTCATTTCCCAATTTTGAACCAGACTGTTTTTCCATGTCCAGTTCTAACTGTTGCTTCTTGACCTGCATACAGGTTCCACAGGAGCCAGGTGAGGTGGACTGGTATTATCATCTTTTTAAGAATTTTTCCAGTTTGTTGTGATCCACACAGTCAAAGGCTTTAGCGTAGTCAATGAAACAGAAGTAGATATTTTTCTGGAATTCTTTTGCTTTTTCTATGAGCCAAAAGATGTTGACAATTTGATCTGTGGTTCCTCTGACTTTTCTAAATCCAGCTTGGCCAGCTGGAAATTCTCTATTTACGTACTGTTGAAACCTAGCTTAAAGAATTTTGAACATTACTTTGCTAGCATGTAAAAAAACTGCAATTGTGCGGTAGTTTGAATATTCTTTGACACTGCCTCCCTTTGGGATTGGAATGAAAACTGACCTTTTCTAGTCCTCTGGCTACTGCTGAGTTTTCCAAATTTGCTGGCATATTGAGTCCAAATTCCAAATTTCTATAGTGAGGCAGATTACATGGCTTTAGAGTACTAATAATCTTTAGCAGTAGAAGTATCTCTGTGATCTCTAATTTATGAATGTTTTTTATTGTCCTTTAGTGGCTTGGATGGTAAAGAATCAGCTTTCAAATGCAGGAGACCCAGGTTCAATCTCTGGGTTTGGAAGATCCCCTGGATAAAGAAATTGCAACTCATCCCAGTATTCTTGCCTGGGAAATCCCATGGCCAGAGAAGCCTGGTGGGCTATAGTTCATGGGATCTCAGAGTTGGACATGACTGAGAGACTAACATTTCATCATTCATGGGTCAGACTCAATGTTAACCTTAGTTGCCATGCATAATTACAAAGTTACTAAGAATGACATTGATGTATGTAAGACATTTTATTTTGGCAGAGTATCCTTTTATAATATGGTCACAAATGCCCTTTTAACTTCATCTGCAATTACTCCAATAAGCCCTATAAAACTGATTTTTCCTTCAAATTGTATTGTACCTCATAGAATACACATATGCTATTGCCTGTTCCAGGAATACTCTTTCCATTTTCCCAGTCTGGACACTTCCTATTCACATTACAAGACTAATGTTGCATTGGTGTATGTGAAAAACAATACGAGCTCTGACATAAACATATGGTAGTTCTCAAACATTTATACATTTGCTTCTGAGTGCAACTATACAAAGGCTAGTCTATCTTTTACAAGTCCAGACTTTGAGATGAAAGTGTTCAGAAAGTGCTAAGTTCTCTAAAAAGTACGTTGTGGATTAGTCACTATGACCAAGAAACCCTTAGGACCAAATTGCAAATTTCTCTGTCTTATTTGCAGAAGAAACTCTTATCTGCATTCTTTGGGTTACAAATGGGCTGTTAAAAATATTGTGACCATAAATATAAATTTAAATCTTTAACTTTCTTATGTTGATTTAAGAAAAATTCTTATTGAAAATAAATTTCCAAATGCCCAAGATTTCAGCTGCTTTATTTCATACAGTCCATTGACAATTTGTGTCTGGAGGGGTGTGTGAGGACTAAGTTTGCATTGCACTTATCTCTGCTCTGGTTCATGTGGCAACATTTTTTTCTCGTGATCAGAATCCACTCTATTTTCTCCAATCTACAAGTGCATTCAAATAGAGCATTTTTGCTTGAACGGAATGTGATCTTCAACATTTTTAATCCACAATTTATCTATATATCAAATTTGAAGAGTGGGAACGAGATTTAGAGTATGAGGAATCAAAAGTGAAATTAAAATCCCATCAGTACACTGATACTTTTGGAAAGGTTTTTTGTCTGATAGTGATTTACATATTCTTTCCTGGGCAAATAGTTGCTATTCACTTATTTTGATATTACATTTGACAGAAATGCTAAAATTGGTCTTGAGATTAACCATACCTTTAAAAATCCAGAGAGCTACAGTCTGTCTCATGTTAAAAAGCATGATAAAACCATAATATTTTAATGTTTCTCAGCATTATAAATGGTAAAAATAACAAAAGCATTCCCAAATATTACTTATTGTAATAATTAACAACTGCATACACTCAAACATTACCATTTGTGGCACTTATTTTGCATTTATTTGGATGCTATTCCTCACTTTAGTAGGAGAGTTTCAATTCTTTATAGTGAGGATCATACCTTATTCACCATTACATACTTAACAACTAAATATTAATAAGATAATAGTAATAATAACTGAGGTTAGGTTTTAAGTTTACTAAGCAGGTACTATATTCAGTAATCCTTTAAAAGCCTATAAAGTAATTAGGCAAAGTCCTCTTTTAAAGAGATTAAGCAATTTGCCCAACATCACACCACCAGAAAATAGAGGATCCCCTTTAAACCCAGAAATTTTTTATTGTATAGCTCATAATCTTAAACTTTATCCTATAACACAATTTCTTCATTCATTCAACAACTAGGAGGAAATTTTACTAATCTGTCAGATATTATAAGATACTGGGATGTATCAGTTAATAAGAGAAAATCTATACTATCACTGATCTTATATTACAGGAAATAAGATGAAAGAATTCAAACAACAAATGAGTATATAAAAATATACATGGTAATGTCATAATAGCATGAAAAGTTCATGACAGTATCTTTGAAAATATCGGTGGCACAATTTCCCTTAAATATAGACTAACATAACAAATAAGAAAAATGAAAATTCTTAAAAGATTGAAAACACTTAAGATGAATTTAATCTTTAAAATATAGCTACAAAAAAAGCACCAGGACAGTCTTATGTTGATGTAGACTTTTATCAACTTTTAAATATTTTAAAGTGATTAACATTTTTACCATCTTTAAAGGAACTGATATTCTCTACATTGTACAAATAGTTTTAGAGATTAGAAAAGGAAAGAAAGCTTGCTGAATATTTCACAGAGCTATGAAAATATTCATTACAAAGCCCAGAAAGAAACTCTGAAATCAAAATTATCAATCACAGTTATGAAAAAGATGTCATGATTCTAAAGAAAATATTATTAATGAAGCCAGGAAAATACACATACACTGTATGATGTTTATACACACTGCATGATCAATATAAAAAGTATATATCTGGGGAACACATTATGACTAAGGAACTTTTGCTTTATATTACTCTATCAGCAGATTAAAGGAGAAAACAAATGTGGTTACTTCAACTATGGCATAAAACTATTTTTTAAAATCTAGCAGACATATTTCTTTTAAAAATTCAATGCAAGGAAAATTCATGTTTAGAAAATTAGGAGAAAAATCTTCCATATGCTAATGAAATATTAAAATACATAGAAAATGTTATACTTTCTCATGAAACAGTAGAATTACTCCATTTAAAGTAAAAAAATGAGAAGAAATTCTTTATCAAGTGGCTGAGTCAGCAAAGCAGGAAATGAGTAAAAAAATAAAAACATGATGACTGGAAATAGGCATAAATAAACCTGGATACATTTTAGAGGACATGGCTGTCTACAGAGAAAGTAAAAGAAAATCCCTGAACTATTCGAATAAGAAATGAAACATATTCTCATCTACTACAAAGAGGAATAAAATCCAATTTTAAACAATACCACTTATAAAATGAAAGACAAATATTGCATGGTATTACTTATATGTGGAATTTTAAAAATACAGTAAGCTAGTGAATATAACAAAAAAGAAACAGACTCAAAGATACAGAGGACAAATTAGTGAGTATAGAAGGGGAAGGGCAATATAGGGCTGGGGGGTGGGAGTTACAAACTTTTGGGTGTAAGACTAAAGGGTGTACTATATGACATGGGGAATAAAGCCAATATTTTGTAATAACTGTAAATGGAGAGTAACCTTTAAATTGTACATTTTTTAAAAAAAATCCACATCTTTAATATATAACTCCTTATCCTTTCAGCATATGCTGAGCAAAGTGACTTCCTTCCAAACAGTATATAGTAGAAAGAGTTAAAAAGTTCTTTGAGGGGGGCAGCTTTGCAATGGGGAAATTTGACAAACACTACCTCAAGCCAAGTGATCAAGGTCAACAGTAATAATGATAGTCATGTTGATAGTACATCCTTCAGACATGATGGATGAAAACAGAATTCAGATCTCTGTCTCCCTCCCTGAAATCCACAACTCTAGTTTCATTTTTAGAAAAATATCAGACAAATGCCAACTGAGAGGTATCCTAAAGATATCTGACTAGTCCTCTTCAAAACTTTTGAGATGATCAAAACAAGGAAAGTCTGGGAAACTTAAAACTTCTTAAAACAAGAAGTTTAAAGGACTAAATGCAATGTGATATTCCATATGATCCTGGAACTGAAAAAGGATGTTAGTGAAAACAAACAAAATTCAAAAATCTGTGCAGCTTAGTTAATGACAATATATTAAGTATTGGTTACTTAATCATGATAAATATGCCATGCATGCATGCTAAGTTGCTTCAGTCGTATCTGACTCTTTGTGACACTATGGGCTTGTAGCCCGCCAGTCTCCTCTGTCCATGGGATAGGCAAGAATACTGGAGTGAGAAGCCATTCCCTTCTCCAGGGGATCTTCCCAACCTAGGAATTGAACCCACATCTTCTGCAGTTCCTGCTTTGTAGGCAGATTCTTTACCACTGAGCCACTGGGGGAAGCCCCAAGTATACCATAAATGCTATAAGATATTAATTATAGGGGAAACCAGGTTTGGGATATATGGCAATTCTATTACCTTTCCCACTCTTCTTTACATCTAAAACTATTATAAAATGAGAAGCTTCTTTTAATACAAAAGGATACAATTTACTAGGAACAAAACTAATAAATATGTTGATATTTTACTAAGATCACTAAAGAAAAAGAAGGTAAAATAAGAATTAATAAGTATATGCATAGGAAGACTAAAACTTGTAAAAATAGATATTTCCCAAGTTAATCTGTTACATGCAAAATCACAATTACATTTTATTGAAAGAACTGGTAAATTTATCCTAAAGTTCCTATGGAAAAATGAAACCAAGAATAGAGGTTGACCAAACAAACAGAATAAACTGCTTCCAACATCCCCACAGCTATTTGGGCTTTGATATAAACAGTTTGCCAGAATGCATTACGAAACAGGAAGAAAATTGTTATTCAGTGCATTGTTGGAGATAATTGCACATCCACACTGAGGGGTGTAGGGAATAGTAAAAAAAATAGAAGTATGTCTTCATATCACATCAAACTGAAATTAAATTTCAGGTAAATTAATACTCAAATGTCACACCATGGATATAAAAATTGTAAAATAAATTTAAAGAAAATAAGAGAATTGCTTCAATCACATCAGAAAATTCCAGCACATAAAACAAGAAAAGACTTTCACCTGTAGTGAAAGGAAACATTGGAATGAAAACTAAAACTGTCCACTCAACTAGAATTTCCCAGACGTGTTCATATTGAGTTAGAAAATATAGCAACCTTTCACAGAAATGACTTTAGAGAGTGATGCTTTAAAGTTTTGGCTTGACTTTAAGAATATTGAATTTTCTTATCCAGTTGTTACATATTGTCCCCATTTCAAATCCACTTTTCTGTATGATTGGCCTGGTGATAAGGAGGCTATGAGTCTGCAAACCACATTTTTTCTTTGCCAGTTGACTCCCTCTTCTAACAAAACTGGGTACTATGAGGCTAGAAGCCTGGAGAAGGGGTAAGAAACACATCACTTTCCTCTTTGCTTCCTTTTTCTGTTTTTCTCTTCCTGTCAGCATATGTTTTGGAACATGAATTTTTTTTTTCCATTTTTTTCTCTCCACCCTTCTAGCAATAGTTTGTTCCAATTTGCCAACAATTGCAGAACCAGCCTTGTGGGTGGTTCCGAGGCAACAGCATCAGCTAGCTGGTGCCCCTTCTGTGAAGCCTGGGTCCCTGGTCCCAGGAAGTCCCTCTCCCAACCTTTACACATCAGAAATTCTCACACTTCTCTTTGGTCATTACTTCCCATCTTTTCTATGTGTATGATATTTCTATGTTTCATTTTTGCCCTTTTAATTATTCTACATCTAGTCAATGATTCTTATTTTTATTTATTTATTTTTAATTTGGTCTTGCCACTCTTGTGGAATCTTAGTTCCTCCACTAGGGATTGAACACATGGCCCCAGCATAAGTGCAGAGTCTTAACTACTGGACTTCCAGCAAAGTCCCAGGTCAACAATTCTTTGTTAACTTATGTATTAAATCATTATTGAATTATTAAAATAACTGGAGTTGTTTTTCCTTTCTGAAGCTTTACTGATTGAAGAAAAATGTTGACATTTGCTTTGGTATTTTAAGAAAAATTTTCTTACACTAAAATTTTTTTCTGTTATCCATTTCTAGAAAATTAAAACAGGATGCCCATGTCCATTTTTACCCCAGCAACCTGAAAAAATGAACCAAATACCAGGAGGGCTTTCATATAAATAAACATCTATAATTATACTGAGTATATTTGTCAACAATCTAAATTGTTGACCAACTGAAGCTTTTATCAAGGAGGAAGTTTATGGACCCAAAAATAAATAAAAATGTTTAATTTTGGTGCCAATGTGACTTTGCCAATGTCTTGATTATCATGAGTAAGTTTAACTAATTATCACATAGCTGAATGTCTCCAATATATTACCAACATATTATCTAGTGTTTAAATTGGATGTTAGTTATTCTGGACTTTTGCAACTTGGATTTTTTTTTTATTAATTTGTGAAAAGATAAGTGAGAGTGTTAGTCACTCAGACTAGTCCGATTCTTTGTGACCCTGCCAAGTTCCTCTGTACATGGAATTCTTTTCCAAGCAAGAATATTGGAGTGGGTTGCCATTCTCTTCTCCAGGGGATCTTTCTAACCCAAATAGAACCTAGATCTGCTACATTACAGGCAGATTCTTTACTTTCTGAGCCACCAAGATATAATTTTTTTTAAATCATATAATTCAAAACAGTTTAAAAACCTCCTATGAAATTATTGTATTGACTCCTGATTTTTCTGCATGGGTTGTGCTAATTAAATTTCAGTCCCTCAAGCATACGTTATAATTTAGTGCAATGGCATATAAAATTTTATGTAAGAGTCTATGTTCATAATACTCTCATACGATCCACTGTACCACTGAAATTAAACTGATAATGCTGAAAAAGATGTTTACCTTCAAGATCCCTGTGGCCCTTTAAAAGATCAATCAACTTGGCACTTTGGAAAATTTAAATTAAATTGATGATGTCTCATTACACTCTCTTTGATGATTATGATTGCATAGAAGCAGAATATAAATCTTAAGGAAACTAGCTCTGAAAGGCTAACTAATAGAAAACATGATAGATGCAGAATGTAGATGCTGTGACTTTTGTTCACTACTGATAGAGTAATTAATCATTTCAATTTTTTCTTTATTGAGATCTGAAGTGTACCTTATGAACTAAAAAGTATTAAAAATAATATCAAAAGAAATTCAGTTGAATTCTAAATATAAAAATTGTACATTTACTATTCAAATAATTTCAGAATAAGTTCAAAAGTATTTAACTTTTAGATAATAAACTATAGGTGTATACCCCATTATTTATATACCAAAGTATAAATGATGATTTTAAAACAGTGTTTTTTTACCATGTTCACTATTTTTAACCATGCAGTTCAAAGGTATTAAATGTATCAATACTGTAGTATAACCATCATCACCATCCATCTCCAAAATTCTTTTCATCTTATAAAACTGAAACTCTATATCCATAAACTCTATATCCATAAACCAGTAACTCCCCATTTTTCTATCCCCAGCCCCTGGCAAGTGCCATTATACTTGCTGTTTACTTTAAATACCTCATGTAAGTAAACTCACATGGGATTTGTCTTTTCATGACTGGCTTATTTCACTTAGTATAATGCCCTCAAGGTTCATTCATACCGGGAGTAAATGTCAGAATTTCACTCATTGTTCAGGCTGAATAGTATCCCATTGTGTGTATATACTGCATTTTGTAAAACTGTATTTTTTAAAACAAAAATGATTATCAACCAAAATTACAGCTTAAATAATTAATAATTTATATGTATCACTGAATGATCATTTATCTCCCTTTAAAAATGTATATACAGTTTGAAGGAGAAAAAGTTAATCATTTTAATTATTGCAAAAGAATGTTTCTAAAGGTCAATATTCATTATTGACTTTAAAATCTTAGTTAATTCAAATTAGAATGATATTTTGTTTACCTATGGTTTCAAATTCTTTCTGTGTATTAATCAGTATTAAAGGGATGGCAATGCTAGAATCTGAAGTCCTAGCAATGAGAAAAAATACCATAAAATTATGAAATAAAGTTGAATGGAGAAGGCAAAACAATCATTTCTTTCTAGCATTTATTGTGGATATTCTGGCAATAACTAGATAAAACTGTATTTAAAATGGATGCATATTTAGAGTTGCAACAACAAACAATAAAGCACTAATTTATTTTTAAATGAATTTATTTGTTTTAACTGGAGGATAATTACTTTACAATGTTGTGATGGTTTTTGCTATACATCAACATGAATTGGCCATGTGTCCCCCTATTCTGAACCCCCCTCCCTTTTCCCACTCCACCCTATCTTTCTGGGCTGTCCGAGAGCAATGCCTTTGGGTACCCTGCTTCATGCATGGAACTTGCTCTGATCATCTATTTTACATATGGTAATATACATGTTTCAATGCTATTTTTTCAAATCATCCCACCCTTGCCTTCTCCCACTAAGTCCAAAAGTCTGTTCTTTACATCTGTGTCTCCTTTGCTGCCCTGCATGTAGGATCATCATTTCTGACTTTCTAAATTCCATATCTGAGGTGATTGATATTTCTCCCAGCAGCCTTGATTCCAGCTTGTGTTTCTTCCAGCCCAGTGTTTCTCATGATGTACTCTGCATATACGTTAAATAAGTAGGGTGAAAATATACAGCCTAGACGTACTCCTTTTCCTATTTGAAACCAGTCTGTTGTTCCATGTCCAGTTCTAACTGTTGCTTCCTGGCCTGCATACAGGTTTCTCAAGAGACAGGTCAGATGGTCTGGTATTCCCATCTCTTTAAGTACAAGGAAAACCCTGTCAGATCGGTTATTGTGGGATACTTGCGAAATATACATAGGATTCTTTCATATGGCTTCATCCCGGATCTGGAAATTTTAATTGGGGACCAAGAGGATTTGAAAGGCTACGTGTATACAGAAGATTTGCCAGCAAGACTCCAGTTCTTGTCGTAGAGCTCACAGACTTCCTTACTTACCAGCCTTTTTCCTTCCTTCTTTTAAAAATTTTCTTCCCTCTTTTTCTGCCCTCTCCTCTCTCAGTCTCTCCTTTTCTATCTGCCTCTTCTTTTTTTCTCATAGTTTTCTTTTTTTTCCTGCTCTGCACATGGATTGTATCTTCACCAAACAATCGGGCACTTTGAGAACTAACTGGAGGCAGCCTTGTAGGGAAGAGCTGTATGGAATTATCTGCTTTTATGGTGAACTTGGCATTTGTGAATGGGTATCTTGTTCATGATATTAATTGCTAGCAAAAACAAGAAAAAGAGTACAGGAATAAAACGTGGATTTTTCTGAATTTGCATTGTGATGACCAGCAATTACATTACCAACTGATATCCAGAGGAGAATAATTTGGAAGACTCTTGTGGGGAACAGCCTTTAAGAACTTGAAGATGAAAACTCTGATTCCTCACTTGATTCTCTTATATGCTACTTTTATTCAGAGTTTGAGGGTAGTGACCAAAAGAAGTTCTGGATTGGTTTGAATGTGCATGAATTAATTAGTTCTTCCTAAGATCCCCTGAGGGCTGAGAGGAGTTACTCCACATTCAAGATCAGGAGGGGCCGTGAGTAGATACCACTTGGTCCAAGGTAAGGAGCAGTGGCTTCACTTTGCTGGAGCAGCCGTGAAGATATACCCCACGTCCAGGGTAAGAGAAACCCAAGTAAGATGGTAGGTGTTGCAAGAGGGTATCAGAGGGCAGACACACTGAAACTATAATCACAGAAAACTAGCCAATCTGATCACACGGACCACAGCCTTGACTATCTCAATGAAAATGGGAGTTACTTAAACGTAAAAGATTTTGCACAGCAAAGGAAACCATAAACAATATGAAAAGACAATTCTCAGAATGGGAGAAAATACTTGCAATTGGAGCAATGGACAAGGGATTAATATCCAAAATATATAAACTATTCATGAAGCTCAACATAAAAAAAAAAAAAAAAAGAAAAAAACAACAACCAAACAAACCCAAACAACCCTATTAAGAAACGGTTAGAAGACCTAGATACATATTTCTCCAAAAATGATACACAGATGACTAGGAGGCACATGAAAAGAGGCTGAGCTTCACTAATTATTAGAGAAATGCACATCAAAAGTACAATGAGGTGTCACTTCACACTGGTCAGACTGGCCATCATAAAAAAAAATCTCCAAACAATGAATGATGGAGAGGATGTGGAAAAAAGGGAACTCTCTTAGGCTGTTGGTGGGAATTTGAATTGATCTAGTCACAATGGAGAAGGAAATGGCAACCCACTCCAGTGTTCTTGCCTAGAGAATCCCAGGGATGGTGGAGCCTGTTGGGCTGCTGTCTATGGGGTCACACAGAGTCAGACAAGACTGAAGCCACTTAGCAGCAGTCACAATGGAGAACAGTGTGGTGAGTTCCTCAAACTAAAAATAGAACTATCATATGACCTAGCAATTCTACTCCTGGGCACATATCCAGAGAAAACCATAATTCCAAAAGATACATGCACCTTAATATTTATTGCATAACTATTTACAATAGCCAGGACATGGAAGCAACCTAAACATCCATAGACAGAGGAATGGATGAAGAATATGTAGCACAAATATACAATGGAATATTATTCACTCATAAAAAAGGAATAAACTTGTGCAATTTGCAGAGATGTAGATGGATCCAGAGATGGTCATACGGAATAAGGTCAGAAAGAGAAAAACATATATATTAATGCATAATGTGGAATCTAGAAAAATGGTACAGATGAACCTATTTGCAAAACAGAAATAGAGACACAGACGTAGAGAATGAATGTATGACACCAAGTGGGGAAAGGAAGAGGATGGGATGGATTGGAACACTGGTACTGACATATATACACTATCATGTATAAAATAGGTAACTAATTAGAACCTACTCTAATGCACTCAGTGCTCTCTGGTGACCTAAATGGGAAAGAAAACCAAAAAAGACATGATACATGTATATGCATAGCTGAATCACTTTGATATACAGCAGAAACTGACACAACACTGTAAAGCAACCACACTGCAACAAAAATTTTAAAAGCTATGAAACTGACAAAAAAAATACAAATGTTCACAGTCCCATTAAAATTAGACTAAGGGTGATAAACAGAATCTGCAGTGACCTAACACAAACATCCCATAAATAAATGTAAATAAACTCAAATTTACCCTCAATAAGACAGTGGATACTAAATTAATAAACTGTATCATCCCATCTGGATAAGATAAATAAATAAAAAGAACTATATCTGGTGGCAATATGAAGAAAAAATTTTTGACAGAAGAGTGAAATATTACCACCTTATTAGGAAGCAACATCTATTAAAATTAAATATAACATATTACCTGTAAAGGAGGAATATTACTCCCAGAAACCTACTCCACAGAACTTAAAGCGCTGTTTGAAAAAGGCCTGTCACTATGAACTGGATTGTGTCTCTTCAAAATTCATGTTGAAGTTCTATTCCTAGTACCTTAGAATGTGATTATATTTGTAGATACCTTGGATATTAATTAACTTTATAGGGTAGTTAAGGTTAAGAGAGGTCCTAAAGGTGAACCACCATTCCAATATAACTAGTGTTTTTATAAGAAAGCACTTCCCTGGTAGCTCAGACGGTAAAGAATCTGCCTGCAATGCAGGAGACCTGAGTTTGATCCCTGGGTTGGAAAGGTCCCCTGGAGAAGCAAACGGCAACCCACTCCAATGTTCTTGCCTGGAGAATCCCATGGACAGAGGAGCCTGGGGGGCTACAGTCCATGGGGTCTCAAAGAATCAGACACTACTGAGTGACTAACACTCAATTTTTCATTATAGAAGAAGAGACACAGGAATTCAACACAGAGAAAGGGCCAAAGAAGGACCATGGAAGGACAGCAAGAAGGCAGCCATCTGTAAACCAGGGAGAGAGGCCTCAGGAGAAACAAAACACTCAAACATCTTGATCTTGGACTTTAACCTACAGAACTATGAGAAATAAATGTCTACTGTTTAAATCACTCAGTGTGTGTATTTTGTTATGGTAGCCATAGCAGACAATCACACCTATGTACATTTGTAAAGATTTTATTGTAGGGAGTGTCCATATTTGTACAAAAAATGAAGAGAAACAAGAACACACATGTACAGAGAAATAATTGAAAATATTGTGGTGCGTTCATATCCGAAATATGATATAGACCTTACAAAGAATAATTATACATATAGACCAAATGACATGTTAGAGTTAAATCAAGCATTTTTGCATGAGAAAACATAGATATAAAAAAAGTTACTATAACCTGAGCTAGGGGCTGAGGGCCAGCCCTGAGCAGCCTTGATTAAAACAGGAGAGAAAGAAAATGGGGACCAAGAGTCTTCTTAATTGGGCTTGGCTAGCTGTCAGTTTAAAAGATTTAATAGATATTTGTAACAAATAGAGCATCTGTGTTCCTGTTGATGGATTTAGGACACTGGGGTGATCACTGTCTCAAGCTAACTCAGTCCAAAGCAGGAACTCCTAAGAAGATAATATTTCCTCAGATCTCAGTGATGCTTTATTGTGACTGTGCTGCTAAGTACGATTATCATCTTGATTTTACACACTTTCATCAGCCATTTTGGAGAAGGAAATGGTAACCCACTCCAGTGTTCTTGCCTGGAATATCCCATGGACAAAGGAGCCTGGTGGGCTACAGTCCATGGGGTCACAAAGAGTCGGACACGACTGAGTGATTAACACATACACACACATAACCTGATCTGGTTGGGTTTTTGTAAGATTTTGTGAGAACAAACCATACATTAAAATAATATTTTATATAAATAATCCTGTTTTTTGTATATCTGTAATATAGTTTGTTTTTTATAATATAGTTTGATTTTTGTAAGCTTTTATAAAAATAAACTAAATTATATATATATATATATATATTATTTTAAAGTATAGTTTGTTTTCAAAAAATCTTACAAAACTCAGACCATCATAGTAACTTTTTTACATCTCTATATGTACTTTAGTTCTGGTTCTTCTGAGAAGTCTTTCTGTACTCCACAACTGTGGTTCAGATTCTGTAATTATGTACACATCTCCACCAAATGACTCATTCTAAATGAGTTGTGCAATTTTCAAAGGTTAATAAATGAGGGAAATTAAGAGACTTAAAGATTTTTGTATGAATATTCTTCAAACGTGTTTTGAAAATACTTCTATGTTGCTGTTGTTGCTCAGTCACTCATTCTTGTCAGACTTTTTGTGACCCCATGGGCTGCAGCCCACCAGGATTCCCTGTCCTGCACCATCTCCTGGAACTTGCTCAAACTCATGTCCAACGAGTCAGTGATGCCATCCAACCATCTCATCTTCTGTCATCCTCTTCTCTTCCTGCATCCTATCTTTCCCAACATCAGGGTCTTTTCCATTGAGTTGGCCCTTTGCATCAGGTGGCCAAAGTATTGGAGCTTCAGCTTCAGCATCAGTCCCTCCAATGAATATTCAAGATTGTTTTCTTTCAAGATTGACTGGTTTGATCTTGCAGTCCAAGGGACTCTCGAGAGCCTTCTCCAACACCAGAGTTCAAAAGCGTCAATTCTTCAGCAGTCAGCCTTCTTTATGGTCCAACTCTTACATCTATACATGACTACTGGAAAAACCATAGCTTTGAGTATATGGACATTTGTTGGCAAAGTAATGTCTCTGCTTTTTAATATGCTGCCTATGTTGGTCATAGCTTTTCTTTCAAGGTGCAAGCATCTTTTAATTACATGGCTGCAGTCACCATCTGCAGTGATTTTGGAGCTCAAGAAAATTAAGTATATCACCATTTCCTTTTTCTTCCCAACTATTTGCCATGAAGTGATCGGACCAGATGCCATGATCTTTGTTTTTTGAATGTTGAGTTTTAAGTCAGCTTTTTCACTCTCCTCTTTCACTTTCATCAAGAGGCTCTTTAGTTCCTCTTCACTTTTTGCCACAAGGATGGTGTCATATCTGAGGTTATTGGTATTTCTCCCGGCAAACTTGATTCCACCTTGTGCTTCATCCAGCCTAGCATTTTGCATGATGTACTCTGCATATAAGTTAAATAAGCAGAGTGACAATATGCAGCCTTGACATACTCCTTTCCCAATTTGGAACCAGTCTGTTTTCCCATGTCCGGTTCTAACTGTTGCTTCTTGACCTGCATACAGACTTTTCAGGAGGCAAGTAAGATGGTCTGGTAATCCCATCTCTTTAAGAATTTCCCAGTTTGTTGTGATCCACACAGTTAAAGGCTTTAATGTATTCAATGAAGCAGAAATAAATATCTTTGTATAGCAACAGTTTATTATTCTTTGAACAGCAATAAAATCAGCAGCTTCTAATTATTTGTTTTTGAGAGATTCAAAAGTCAGAGATCAAACAGCAGTTGTCGCAAATTTTTAAAGATACACTTTGATTAAACAAATTAAATAATACTTGAGAAGATAATTTACGTTATTTTCTCCCAATTGGAGCAAAAGAGTAAGTTCTAAAATCCATTGTAGCTAGAAATCTATATCCTATTCTTATAGCAAAATAATTTATGATTTAGAATAGATAATGTAATATGAAATTTATTTTCTTATTGAACAATATAAATTTATGATGATGGTAACAAATAAATAAGCACATTATCAGGAAAATAGTCTTTCCCTAAGAATATTTGAGTAAAGAAATAATGTGAAACCACTTTCAAATAAGGTAATTTAAACAAGAAAGAGAGATAGAGAAAGGCAGGAAGAGAGACAGCAAATATTTTCTTCCAAAATTTTAATCCTCATATAATAATAATAATTAAAAAACCAGAATCACAAAACTAAAGACAGATGACAGTACTAAGTGCAGTGATTCTTAACAATGCTTTTAATGTCCATCATTTTTTCCCAGTTACAGTACTTTTGGTCCACAATTTCCATTGGGTACTTCTTTATCTCTTTATCTTTGCCTTTTTTCCACTTATTTTCATTTGTTTCAAGAGTTTCATAACTGTCACATTCTATGATGAGTGCTTTAAAATCGTCACATTATTCTAACATTTGTATCATCTACATGTTTGCATCTATTGATTGTCTTTCACATTGTTTGAGAGCTTCCTGATGCCTGGTAAAAGTGATTTTCCATGGGCATTTTGAGTAGTGTGGTATAAAGACTCAGGATCATGTACAAACCTCATGTTTCAAGAGGCCTTTGCATCATTCTTGTGAGTGGAGGGGATGTCCTCTGTTTACTGCCAGGTGGGTGGGGATGTCCAGGCTCCCCTGTGATGCCGCTGCTGGAGGGAGGGCGTGACTTGTCCCTGTGAAGAAAGTCTGGTCTCTGCACCCTGCATTCAGAGGTGTGGTGCAGCATCTCAGCAGACGGGCAAGGAGGGAAGTCCAAGCTCTCCACTCAACTTTGCTGGCAGAGCTGGAACCAGCCACAGAATTTGTTTGTCTTGTGTATTTGTTTGGAATGGTTGTTTTCTAAAAGTTATTGTCCTGATAGATCATTTCCTTCCTGGATTTTTGACCAGAGACCAGACTTTGTTGGGGGTCTTTTTTGTCTGTCCCTGTTAGCATTTCCAGGTGTCCTACTTCTCCCATTCCCAGTCTGGATACACAAGACAGATACAGCACCTAAGAAACTCAGCACCAGCCCATTCTTCAGGTGTTGAGATCTCTTGCTAACTTGGCTTCTTCTCTCCACCTCTCAGATCCTTTTTACATTAGTTTGCTATAAGAAATCTGCAGGCTTTAGTTGTAATTAGTGAGAGAAGTAGGAAAATATATCTAGAAAGTTGAATTACTCTGTTTTCAAAAGAAACATAAGCCATTCTTTTTAAGTTTGAGAGGACATATGAGAAAAAAACTGTCAATAACACTCAGAAATTTTTGTTGATTTTTTTGCCCTGTGGATCTGCAATAGAAATATCCTTGGAAATTACACAGGAATCTGTCCCCTCTCTGGAGTTGTGTTGCTGCTGCTCATTTAGGATTGGTCACTGGTCTCCCCACTTTCATATTCCACCATCTGATTGGGGGTAGAAATGAATAAGTTCTATCCAGGCTGTGGCAGTCTAAGAGTGAAATCAGACAGTTGGCCAGTTTTATTTATTCTTTTTCTTTCCTCTGTGCCAAATCTAGCCCATTTGCTGCTAGCTTTCCTCTCTTTTAGGTTTCCCTTCAGTAGCCATCCTAAATCCTTCTATGGCCCCTGCTTTCTCTGCAGTCATATTGCATGTTCTCATGGCTGTGATAGAGGAAAATCTTGCCTACTCTATCCTTTCTTCTGCTCAATTAAATATACTTAACCTCTGTTTCTCTCTCCAGGGGCTCATTTTGACAGCTAATTATCTAATTCAAGCTGATAAGACACTGGGTTGTTAAATCTCTCAAGTCATATACTTTGATTTAACAAAGATTTTTCTGAAGGCTGTCATAACTCAAAGCAGTTTCTGAAACTGGAACATTGGGCAGAGTGTTGGACCCATGGGGGTAATGAGGTTATTGAAGAGATTGATTTTGTGCTTAAAGAGTCCGGTATATCATAACTCACAACTTATATGTGGTGCTCAGCTGTGCGGTAAGGAGGCTTGTCCACTGTCACATACTTGGTAAACAGGATGTTTGGGGGTGGGGGGTGGTTGTCAGTATCTTTGTCCCATCTATGTGTATTGGAAGTGCCTTGAGGCAGAAAGAACTTTACCTCCAGCAAGCATTGTATACTCTTGCCTTTCATATTTTGATTGGCACGGAAGCTTATTTATGTTCCCATGAGGAACACTCCTAAAATTTTGATAGGGCAAAAGATAATTTTTTTTCTAATGACTATAGAGCCACTTGATGAAAGTGAAACAAGAGAGTGAAAAAGTTGGCTTAAAACTCAATATTCAAAAAACTAAGATCAGGGTATCTGGTCCCATCACTTCTTGGCAAATAGATGGGGAAACAACGTAAACTGAGAGACTTTTATTTTTGGGGGCTCTGAAATCACTGCAAATGGTGACTGAAGCCATGTAATTAAAAGATGCTTGCTCTTTGGAAGAAAAGCAATGACTCACCTAGACAGCATATTAAAAAAGCAGAGACATTACTTTGCTAACAAATGTCCATATAGCCAAAGCTATGGTTTTTCCAATAGTCATGTACAAATGTGAGAGTTGGACTATAAAGAAAGCTGAGTGCTTAAAACTGATGCTTTTGAACTGTGGTGTTGGAGAAGACTCTTGAGAGTCCCTTGAACTGCAAGGAGATCCAACCAGTCCATCCTAAAGGAAATCAGTCCTGAATATTAATTGGAAGGACTGATGTTGAAGCTGAAACTCCAATACTTTGGCCACCTGATGTGAAGAACTGACTCATTAGAACAGACCCAGATGCTGGGAAAGATTGAAGGCAGGAGAAGAAAGGGGCGACAGAGGATGAGATGGTTGGATGGCATCACCAGCTAGATGGACATGAGTTTGAGCAAGTTCTGGGAGTCGGTGATGGACAGGGAGGCGTGGCGTGCTGCAGTCCATGGGGTCTCAAAGAGTCGGACATGACTGAGAGACTGAATTGACTGATGGTTTATTCAAATCAGTATTATCATCCACTCTCTTGGAGTTGCTTTTGCTGGAAGGAACTATAAAGTCAAGTCTAGTAAAAATAACCAACCAACCAAAACACTCTTTTTAAGAGCAAACAGAGATTTAAGATGTTAAATGAATTCATCAAATCATGTTTTCCCCTATCCTCACTTGCACATTTAATCAATAATTCCCTTTTACTTTTCTTATTTTTTCATTGCTTCCTCTTTGTCCTTTTTTTTTCTGTCATGTCTCCCTTACCCTCTCTTGCCTCTTTCTCCTCACTTCTACATTTGCTTTCTCCAAAAGAAGACAATCCTGGTTGTTGACCATTCTCTGTATGCCTTATATTTACCTATGAGGGAAGTGTGAGTCATGGACTTCAGATGAGTCATGATTTAGCACCAGCATCCTTGCTCCAGTCAGTGCCCCATCCCTTCCAGAACCATCCTTTTGGTCCTGCAACTAAATATAAATGGTGATTGACTCTTGCACTTAGAATACAATCTTAACCTGAATTCTCTAGCATCCAAGAGATGTGTATTGTAAACTCTACACCTATTGAGGCAGGAAGATGCATTTCAAACTATTTCTGATGAGAAAGCATAGACAATAAAAATTCTCACAAGTATTTTAACAGGTTTTTGGAAAGAAGTCATTCGTGTACATATTCTAGGATGGAACAGTATTTGCTCCCATTGTTTATAATTGAACCTATAGCCAATTGTTGTTAAAGGAAGACTGAATGAATGTTAATCATTCTAATACTAACCGATACTTTGTATTGGGCTGCTAGTATGTCTAAGGAACTGTGTTAGGAAAAGTTACACAGGTTCTAATCCAAACAATAAAATTCAGTTTAAGTATTGAGGAACTCGAGGTTCACAGGAGTTAAAGTTCTTGTCCATAAGCCACGGCTGTTGGGGAAACACTTTGGGGGCCATGAAAGATCTTGTTTCTCACAATTCAATTTTATTGACTGACAGACCAGCTGAAAGAGGAAAAATTGTATAGATGTATATTTTTCAAGAAAAATAATTCATATGTACACATTCATCTATGTGACAAGTCCCGTATGATCATTATCATATTTCTAACATAAACTAAGATATTTGAAAAGAAGACTATATACTGAAAGACCTTTAAAGTAATCACATTTGATTAAATTATGAAAAATTGCACTGTCATTTTTATGGCTATTTTACATAATACTCATATTCAATAAAAGAATACACAAATTTTCCTATTTTGAGTCTCAAATATGCTCAAATAAATACTCATTAGAATAAAGCATTAGCATTTTTTTTACACATCAAATTAAATTCCAAACAGATTGCTGTCCTTGAATATTTCCTATAAAAAAAAAGTGCATCTACTGTGACCCTTCTTTTTAAGAGCACTCTGTGAACATGAGAAAATCATTTAAACTCTCTGAACTTCTGCTTCCCCTTCTTTAAAAAATGATAATAATCACCAGTCTGTTCTATCTCAATGGTCGTTTCAGGACCAAAGATGCTGATATAGATAAAAATGCCTTGAAGAACTATATAACTCTATGCAAGCGGGAGTTATTACAATAAATATGCAAACAGAATTGTTAGTCATGGTATAACTTTTTGATGATCACTGGGACAAAATTCCAAATAACTCATTGTACTTTTTTGCAGTCACTCTACAGCTATTGGAAATACATCACATATTCTCATGTGCATTTCTATGCACAGTAATGGATACACTGGCATTTTTTTATATGATGATAAGTCACAGTGCAGAATACACCATTCTATTCATACAATTCATGAGCATAGCAACCAGTATTTATCACACACACACAAAAAAACCACAAGAATGATTTCTGGAAGAGAGGGAGTTATCAATGTGGACAGAGTAGTTATAAACATGTCCTCATTAAGTTTAGAAATAGAAGTAAAAATGTCAATCCTCTTCTTAATCATATATG
Organism: Okapia johnstoni; assembly: GCA_024291935.2. Taxonomy (NCBI): domain Eukaryota; kingdom Metazoa; phylum Chordata; class Mammalia; order Artiodactyla; family Giraffidae; genus Okapia; species Okapia johnstoni. The sequence goes on from CM044322.1 coordinate 59,101,299, forward strand.
AAGGTGTAATGTAGGTAGACAGGTAGATAAATGGTAAGTAAATAAGCACATGCTTTATTTTTAATAATATTCTATTATTCTCTGATTCAGGCATGTGAGAAAAGTTTATGTCTTGGAAAATAAAGCTATCAAAGAGATCCACTAAGGCACAGTAATTTTACTTGTTGTTTTGTAAAAATACAGAAAATACCTATAATAAGTTATTTAAAAAATCATAGCTATTTTATACATGTATCTTTAACTGATGGTTATGCATTAACTCTTTTATGATGTATTTCTAATGTGCTTTAGAAGAATTGCTCTCTCTTCCCTGTGTTTTTGTTACACATGCATTAATTAGAGGAATATAATTGTGTGTGTATAGAACCTTCCCTTATAGATTGGATTCTTTAAGCGTAGTGAAGCAATTTTTTTTTTTTTTTGATCGCCAGAAGCTACCACATTTGTTAGGTGCTTAGGTACTTTAAATATATTTGTATGCTGTGAAATTACATATAGAAGTAGCAAACAGAATTAATATGGAATTAAACATATTTGGTATTAGAAATTAGTAAATTGCAATATGGGAAAACAGCAAAACTGATAAATAGCTAAAGAGAATTGTAAAAGAACAGCAATTTAGTACTAGTTCTCTTAGAGCCTCATGGGCATATGTCTTTTGCTCCCTCAAATGTTTTTAATTTATAAGACAACATAATAAGTCATGTTAGATTTTAATGACTCTGTAAAATGAGAAAGCTGCAAATTGTCTCAAAAATTATTTTATAGAGATAGTAAAGGGTGCATTGAAATACAAATTCTTTAAAGTGTATTATTAAAATATATGTTCATCATTAAAGTACTGAAAACACATATTATTTTCTTCCTTTTAATATTTTCTAGAGTTACTTTTGTCAATATGGCTTATATTTTAAATTTAATGATATGTTATTATTCATTTTCAGTTTGTAGTTTGTGTACATGCATGTGTGCTCAGTTGCTTTAGTCATGTCCAACTCTATGGACAGTACTTGTCAGTTTCCTGTGTCCATGGAATTTTCCAAGCAAGAATATTGGAGTGGGTTGCTATTTCCTGCTCCAGGGGATCTTCCTGACCCAAGAATCAAATCCACATTTTCAGCATCTCCTGCATTACAGGCAGATTCTTTATCCACCTAGCTAACTAGGAAGGCCCTATATTATTATTTATCTTCAGTTTTTAGTTTAGGAGCTTATAAAGTAAGGATTCAATTAACTTGTAAAAGTACTTTTTTGGTCTTAAGAAATGGAGAGGTATGACGATTGTGTATTTGTGTGAGTATGTGTGTGTGTGAGTGTGTGTATGTGTGTATACACGTGTGGAAACAATACTCTTTTCTGAATATGTAGATAAAAAAAGAATAGTCATTAGTAAATGTTTATAAATTGAAAGAAAACTCAGAATAGGTTTCATGAAATTAAGAATCTTTTTAATAAAAAATGGTTCTTATATGGGAGATTAAAATATAAAAATGAGGACCCTAAGATATTTTACCAGATACACAAACATTTAGCCATTAATAGGAAAATGAAAAACTTTGCTCAATTTAATTTGATAAAATACCTTTTTAATAGATATTGTACCTTCACATGTTTAGACATGCCCTGTAGAAGAAATTAGGACATTATTTCTGTAAAATTATCACATAGTAAAAATGTAGGCTCCAGACTGTATGGTTTCTGTTACAACTGTTCAACTTTACAGTTGTATGTATAGTAGTCATAGACAATACCTAAAGAAATGGACTAGCCATGTCCCAATAAACTTTATTTACAAAACAAGAAAGTTGCTTACAAGCCACTAAGTGAAAACTGCCCAGATTAAAGCATGTCTCTGCTTACTTAACTAAGATGTCTAATACTTTGAAATAATTTTATCTTCTACTCATCCACCCCACTCTTTTCAACATAAAAGATATAAAGATCTAATAAAATTATATTTATAAAATTTCAATGTATTATGCATTGCATATGTTGAATCTATTCTCAAATGGCTTTCCATAATAGGAAGTATTAGTTTAAAAGAAAAAAAAACAGTAGATACTTTAGTAAGACTGTTCTGCAACCCATATAATTTCTAAGTAAGTCAGATTTTCTCAGTGCACTGTATATTTCCAAGCAATAATTTAGGGGATTTACGCACATGTAAATCTGGAAAACTCAGCAGTGTCCACAGGACTGGAAAAGGTCAGTTTTCGTTCCAATCCCAAAGAAAGGCAATGCCAAAGAATGCTCTAACTACCACACAATTGCACTTATCTCACATGCCAGTAAAGTAATGCTCAAAATTCTCGAAGCCAGGCTTCTGCAATACGTGAACTATGAACTGCCAGATGTTCAAGTTGGTTTTAGAAAAGGCAGAGGAACCAGAGATCAAATTGCCAACATCTGCTGGATCATGAAAAAGCAAGAGAGTTCCAGAAAAACATCTATTTCTGCTTTATTGACTATGCCAAAACATTTGACTGTGTGGATCACAATAAACTGTGGAAAATTCTGAAAGAGATGGGAATACCAGGCCATCTGACCTGTCTCTTGAGAAACCTGTATGCAGTTCAGGAAGCAAGAGTTAGAACTGGACGTGGAACAACAGACTGGTTGCAGATAGGAAAAGGAGTACATCAAGGCTGTATATTGTCACCCTGCTTATTTAACTTCTATGCAGAGTACATCATGAGAAATGCTGGGCTGGAAGAAACACAAGCTGGAATCAAGATTGCCAGGAGAAATATCAATAACCTCAGATATGCAGATGACACCACCCTTATGGCAGAAAGTGAAGAAGAACTAAAGAGCCTCTTGATGAAAGTGAAAGACGAGAGTGAAAAAGTTGGCTTAAAGCTCAATGTTCAGAAAACTAAGATCATGGCATCTGGTCCCATCACTTCATGGGAAATAGATGGGGAAACAGTGGAAACAGTGTCAGACTTTATTTTTTGGGCTCCAAAATCACTGCAGATGGTGATTGCAGCCATGAAATTAAAAGATGCTTACTCCTTGGAAGGAAGGTTATGACCAACCTAGATAGCATATTTAAAAGCATAGATGTTACTTTGCCAACAAAGGTCCATCTAGTCAAGGCTATGGTTTTTCAAGTGGTCATGTACGGATGTGAGAGTTGGACGGTGAAGAAAGCTGAGCACCAAAGAATTGATGCTTTTGAACTGTGGTGTTGGAGAAGACTCTTGAGAGTCCCTTGGACTGCAAGGAGATCCAACCAGTCCATCCTAAAGGAGATCAATCCTGGGTGTTCATTGGAAGGACTGATGTTGAAGCTGAAACTCCAATACTTTGGCCACCTCATGCGAAGAGTTGACTCATTGGAAAAGACCCTAATGCTGGGAAAGATTGAGGGAAGTAGGAGAAAGGGATGACAGAGGATGAGATGGTTGGATGGCATCACCGACTTGATGGAAATGGGTTTGGGTAAACTCCGGGAGTTGGTGATAGACAGGGAGGCCTGGCATGCTGCAATTCATGGGGTCGCAAAGAGTCAGACACAACTGAGTGACTGAACTGAACTGAATCAGTCATTCCTGAGCAAATAATGAATACCTTAAAGAATTCATTTAGCTCCCCTAAATGATAGATTCTATTAAGATGCTGATAAAGGTCATTTATATTAGTTTACTGATAGAATATATACCGGGACAATGAACAGATATTACAGGGTTATAGAACTATGCCCCACAACCCCTGTAGCACCAAACCTGGGAAGCCAGACTATGGACTTTTGTAAATAGCTCAGAAAGGTCAGAACTTGGTCAATGATGACAAGCTTCCTTATTTTTTGCCCTCTTCTTCCAATATAGGACTAACCAGAGAAAGTCGAATATGCTCCACAAATCAACCAAATAACATGTCCCACCTCTAGAAGACCTGTCTTCAGCTTCCCCATGCTAACAATCTCCAACTAAAACAACACTGAAACCTTCTTTTTTGTTTCCACTGTAAAGATTTCTTACTCCACTGCCTGCTTTGAGTATCTGACAGATAAAAATTGTGGGGGCTGATCCCCATGGTATAGAAAACTCTGAATAAATGCCCTCTGACTTACTTGTCTTATTGGGGGAATCTTTGTATAATTCTTCACTATAGTCTTCACAAAAGAAGCAGAGACTTAAATTTGGATAGACCTCAAAGAAGAAATTTTACCACTTACAACTTGGTGACATTGGGCTTTCTTAAAGACACCTGTACTTCCTACAAATTCTTCAAATGGATTTGTAGCTTTATACCTTTAAAATAAAGGTACAAAGTCATAGAAAATATAACAATACTGTTAGGAGACATAAATAACCTGACAAGTAACAAATGGAATGAATTGTTTGAAAGACACGTGGCCTGACGGATGGTTCAAGTCCAATGTCAAAAGACTTTACCTTTATCTGGGATGGTTCAAAATTAATTTTTTCTGTTCTTAAGATCTGTCCTCAAATTCCACCCAGTTTCTGAGGATACCTCAGAATACATATGCTTCTTGCATATTACTCATTTTAGCCTCTCGTTGGAATTCTCTTAGGAACTTTACAGGTAGTACTAATGCCTCAAATCGACTCTGCTCTAAAAGAGTTAATTTACAAGTGAAGTGTTGGAGTTGACATAAATCAGTATTTTATAAAAATTTTTCTTGAAGAATAATATACACACAGTGACAATCACATGTAATTAATATATTAAATGCACCCCAAGTTGATCATACGATGTGGCCAGAGGTGAGAAACCCTGGGTCAGACAATATGTTTATATCCATGTACCCAAGGACACACTACCGTCAAATTATAGGTAATCCACTTACAAATTTGCACTGCTTTGGAATGTTTTATGTTGACTTATCTTTGAGTAAAGGTCTTGATGATATGTTGATTAAGGAGGATGCTCCTTAACATTTTAGTTAATACCAATATGTTTCAGTTGTACTAATGCTTATATGAAACAATTGCCCCATCAAAATTTTTAAAAATTCTCCAGTATATAACTTTTATGTGTTTTTCCTTCTAGAATATGCACCGGGAAATTATTTAATGAATCACAAAAGTGTGCTATGTTATAAAAGTGTACTGTTAGAGCAGATTGTATCAAAATCATGAGGGGTTGTGGGACTCCTGATAAAAAGCACCTAATTTGGAATTTACTCAAAATGTACTGAATTAGAATCTATGTATTTGGAGCCTTGAACTCTGCCTTTAACTAACTCCATGTAATTCTACCATGTAATGAATTTTGATAATGCCTTTAGCACTCTAAATCACTTCTGTATTTATTAAATTACTAAAATGTGGAAGACAATGTGAAAGATAAGACAATAAATGGAAGTAATATCTAGCATCTCTCTAATTTTATAGTTATTTTAATATATTTTGGTTTCTTTCTTGGCTTAATACCACTAACCCTTGAACCCTTTAAGCAGAAGTATTTTGCATATGAACATTAATTATAGTTTAATAACCTTATTTTAACATCTCTTCAAGACACTTTTGCTAGTAAAGGATAAATACTGCTTGTAATATAATGCATGCAAATCAAAGAGTAAATATCAGGCACTTCTCAGCATTTTTATACATTATTTAATTTAGTCTCAAAATTTTTCTAAATACTATGATTTCCATTTTATAGACAAAGGAGCTGTGGTGCTAGAGTTTTCAAAAATGTGATCAATGGTTCAAAAAGGGGCAAGAACTGAGATGGTATATTATACAAGTCAATATACTATAATGGTCAGTATCCTTACCAAAGTGCTCAACCATTCATACTGAAATTTAGCAACTCAGCTGATACTTTATTTTTGAAAATGGACATAATGAAGATACTAGAAATTATCTTTCTTATTTTAGTGTTTAACTCTGAAGAAGTTTCTAAAGCAGTATGTACTGAAAGTCACATTACAACGCCCAATCTATTAGTATTTTGAGTCCCCTTTTTAAGTACAGTAAATTTCTATTATATCATGAATATATTCATCTTTCTGTGTGTAATGAATATTGTAGAACTTTAAGGAACTGAGAGCATTTATACCAAGTGTTAGAAATTCACTTGAAATTTTCAGCATAAAAGAAAGAATTTGAGTTTTCACTGATAACATTTTTTATCATGAGCAGCAGTATTTTACTATATCTGTAGTGTGTAATAGAGAAATTGAGAGTATTAGTAATAACAATAGATACTAATTCTATGTATCATTTTGTAGCTATATTGTGAGGATGAACTAAGAATTCACTGGTTTTAATTTTATTTCAATCTGTCCTTTAATTATATGATGTGATGAACTCATCCATTTATTTATGCTAAAAACATAATTTCTCATATAATTAGACCCATTAAAGAGTATGTTTGGATAGTAACAAAATACATGTAACTTAAGCAGAAACAAAATGAGACCACGGGACTATTAAACTAACAAAAGGATTTTTTTTCCCTATGGAAAATTCACTGCTTTATTTGAATAATGTTTAAGATTTTAATGTCCAATATTTTGAGTGACTAAATTATGTGAAGATTTATGCAGCGAATAAAAATCATAAAATTTTAGTACTAGAGGAGATTAAAGTCATTTAGTCTGATGCCATATTGCCAGTAATTAAAGTGAAAGCCTGAGAAATGAGTGACTTGATAAAGGTCAGAAATCCAGTTATCAGTAGGCTTTAGATTGAAAAACATGATTTGTGCAATTTTGCTATAGTCCATTGTCCCTGAATTAGGTCAAATAAAGGGAAATAGATGATGAATAAGTTTCTATTTTTAAAAAAGAAATGAAATTTAACCTTTATTAAGGACTTTCCATGAGTAAGACATAATGCACTTCAACATGGACACTCTAATCTCCCCATTATCTTTAATCGGGAAAGCATTATTATTAATGCCACTTTACAGATGACAAAACTGAGACCCAGAAAGATTAATTTTTCCTAAGTCACACAGCTCATACACAAAAACAGAGGCCACACAGTTGGAAAAGAGAGGAAATACCCTTAGGCCCCATGTAATTTGTCATATACTATCCAAACTCCAGTTAGTCTCCTTGGCAAATGGCAGATGGTTCACCCTCTTTTCCAAAAATACTGACCAATGCTTAGGTCTATCAAATGCTTACAACGCTAAGGTTACTTATATGACACATAGTACTTATAACTAAAATTCTACTTCTCCACTTTCACAAACTCTTAAGGCGATTGGGCCATAGTTGACTAGGGAAGTGGTATATAGGCTATTAACCTGTATATAGAATGACTCGGAATGACTCAGCCTTTCTGTCCACATATGAACCTAAATATACATGAAAAGTATTATTTATTATTTTCCATTTTGGAAATTCTTCTTTAGGATGAAGTGAAAGCATAATTTTTTTAAGGTAGATTAGCAAGAAAAAAAAATGTGCTTCTATTCTGTTCTGTGAGAAAACATAAAAGACTGTCAAATGACCTAGCTGTAGATGGTGAGGTCCGTATTTCAAAACTGAATTGTAGAAAAAGAACCAAAGATATGATTACCCATATTCTCAAAATTGATGATTTTTCTAGTTTTCATTCCAAGAAAATTTAGTTTGTTAAAGTTTCTAGGAATGAAGAGGAACCTATGGAGTTGGATCTTAATCATTTTTACATTGCAACCAGAAAGCACTGTGCACTCAAATTCCCAACCTTCATGATCCTGTATGAGACACTTGCCCTTAGGTCCTTAGTCAAAAACAGGACAAAAAAATGGTGGCTATTTCATAGATTTGTTCTTACAATTACTTGACTTTATAAATGTGCTTCAGTCCATTTCAGTCGCTCAGTTGTGTCCAATTCTTTGCAAACCCATGGACTGCAGCATGCCAGGCTTCCCTGTCCATCGCCAGCTCCTGGAGCTTACTCAAACTCAGGTTCATCGAGTCGATGATGCCATCCAACCATCTACCCTCTGTTTTCTCCTTCTCCTTCCACATTCAATCTTCTCCAGCATCAGGATTTTTTCAAATAAGTCAGTTCTTCACATCAGGTGGCCAAAGTATGGGAGCTTCAGCATCAGTCCTTCCAATGAATATTCAGGACTGATTTCCTTTAGGATGGACTGGTTGGATCTCCTTGCAGTCCAAGGGACTCTCAAGAGTCTTCTCCAACACCAAAGTTCAAAAGCATCAATTCTTTGGTGCTCAGTTTTCTTTATAGACCAACTTTCACATCCATATATGACTACTGGAAAAACCATAGCTCTGACTTAGATGGACCTTTGTTGACAAAGTAATGTCTCTGCTTTTTAATATGCTTTCTAGGTTGGTCATAACTTTTCTTCCAAGGAGCAAGCGTCTTTTAATTTCATGGCTGCAGTCACCATTTGCAGTGATTTTGGGCCCCCTAAAAATAAAGTCTGTCACAGTTTCCATTGTTTCCCTTCTATTTGCCATGAAGCGATGGAACCAGATGCCACGATCTTAGTTTTCTGAATGTTGAATTTTAAGCCAACTTTTTCACTCTCCTCTTTCATTTTCATCAAGAGGCTCTTTTGTTCTTTTCCACTTTCTGCTATAAGGGTGGTGTCATCTGCATATCACATATCTGGAGAAGGCAATGGCACCCCACTCCAGTACTCTTGCCTGAAAAATCCCATGGACGGAGGAGCCTGGTGGGCTGCAGTCCATGGGGCTGCTAAGAGTCAGACACGACTGAGCGACTTCACTTTCACTTTTCACTTTCATGCATTGGAGAAGGAAATGGCAACCCACTCCAGTGTTCTTGCCTGGAGAATTCCAGGGACGGGGGAGCTTGGTGGGCTGCCGTCTATGCAGTCTCACAGAGTCGGACACGACTGAAGCTACTTAGCATCTGCATATTTGAGGTTATTGATATTTCTCCCAGCAATCTTGATTCCAGCTTGTGCTTCATCCACTCCAGCATTTCTCATGATGTAGTCTGCATTTAAGTTAAATAAGCAGGGTGACAATATGCAGTCTTGACATGCTCCTTTCCCGATTTGGAACCAGTCTGCTGTTCCATGTCCAGCTCTAACTGTTGCTTCTTGACCTGCATACAGATTTCTCAGGAGACAGGTAGGTGGTCTGGTATTCCCATCTCTTTCAAAATTTTCCACAGTTTGTGGTATTCCAGACAGTCAAAGTCTTTGGCATAGTCATAAAGCAGATGGTTTTTCTGGAATTCTTTCACTTTTTCGATGATCCAGCAGATGTTGGCAATTTGATCTCTGGTTCCTCTGCCTTTTCTAAAAGCAACTTGAACATCACTAGATGCAGTTTAATTGCTACATAAATGTGACTTTCTTATTTATGTTTGTAGAACTTTGAACATAAGTTATTACCTGTGTATTAGTAAACCCCAATTCATCACTTCAAAAGCTTTTTCAATGTCATTGAGAATTTTGACGATATAGTTTAACTTTCTGATACACACCAGTTATTTAATTCTATAGAGGAGCAAGATCTGCTATCAATAGCCTTGATACTGTCTTCAGTCTAATGTTTAGTGCCTGATAAAGAACAACATTTTATAAGTCAAGTGATATCTATCCTTTGGGAGTTAGAGCTGTCACTTTAGTAATGATACTGTATTTCTAGAATGAGTATCTGAACCACAGTATTAACCCTTGGATGTTCAGTACCATGTCAGTGTGGCTTTCATGCTAAAACAATTGAAAAACTGAACTTTTCAAGCAAACAATTTGAACTTATTTCTTAAAGATGTTCAGTATCAAATAGATATTTGACTTTTTTAGAATATGAATTTATTTGCTATTTGAATTTCACTTTGGCTTAGAAGACATTATCAAGTTTTTTTTATAGGAAAAGGGAGAGTGGTTGACAGGTTATATTTAGCTCAGAAATGATGGCAAAAATCCAGTGTCCTAGTCAGAATTTGTGCTGCTTGAATTGTACTCTGGCTTCTTCCATCACGCCAGGGTATATACTGTAAGTCTGTAGAGCAAAGAAGTGATCACACTCGAAGAAACTGTCTAACCAAGATAGGTAAGAAGTTGAGAACATCAGACTGCAAGATTTGTGACCCGATCACTAAAAAGTAGGAAAACAGGGAAAAATTATTTTCCTCTTTCAAATGAGGAGACTATGTGAATCATCTCAGAGGCTGTTAGAGACTCAAAGAGAAGCATCAAAAGCATAACAGGAAAAGGAAGTCTTTTTAACCAGGAAATTGAATTAGTCTGCCTTTACAATGTGAAACAAAAATGAACTGATATTACAGTTGGAGACTGGGTAGCAGAGGAATGGTTTATATGCATAAGCAGATGCTGCCAGGGGAAATAGGAGGCTCCAGATGATGGCCGAGAGATTACATTCTCAATCACATTTAATTTCTACTTCCTCAATATGATGAATGGAATGAAAATGATCCTGCTGAGAACTGGTGTGAGAGAGTGGTTAAGGACTCAACTGGGGGCAGTGGCCCCCAACCTTTTGGGCACCAGGGACTGGTTTCATGGAAGACTATTTTTTCCACAGTCTGGTGGCGAGGGGATGGTTTCAGGATGATTTAAGCACATTACATTTATTGTGCACTTTGTTTCTAATCTAATGTCACTGATGATCTGACAGGAGGTACCAGTCTATGGCCTGGAGGTTTGGGACCCCTGAACTGGATGGGTGCAAATCCTGACTTGGTCGTTATAAATGACTATTAAGATAATACTGACATCAAAGGAATTGGGAGAGGGCTAACTGTGCAACTGTGGGACTGAAAATGGGGCAATCCATCTGGAAATCAGTCAATTTCTCATAAGGGTAAATATCTACCCATTATATGAATATTCTAAGTATTTACTCAAGAAAACTAAAATACATGTAGGCAGCAAAGAAACTTTATATCAGAATGTCTTTCTAAAATTAGATATTAAAATACTGAATATTATGGTGGCTTTTCTCCGAATTACGGAATATGGTTGGTTTTTATTTTCTCCCTTTAATAATTTTAGGAAATTAATGTTAGGAACTTTTTAGTGTGTGTAACAATGAGATTGGAAAGTACAGATGTCAAGTCTGTCAATGCTTGGACATGAGTAAAAGACTTTCCAGTGCTGAGTGAGATTAATAAATACTGAGGAACTACTAGGTTCTGAGAAATCTTTGAACAGAGAAGTTATTTAACCTTCTCAAAAAACTCTGAGACAAATGCTATTACTTAATTGAAGAAATAGAGAGAATTTAACATCAAAAATGCTCTGTACCTTGCCCAGGTATAGAGTAAGTATCAGGACCACTATTTAAAAAAAAAAATAAGCTAACAAAAAATGAAGTAGCTGAATGAACCCTAAAATCCAGGTTTTCTTTATTGTACTATACTCTTCTACTAGTTTATGCTGCTTTTTAAAAATTATAAAGCATACTTTACTATAACTTATAAACCCTATTGAGATATAGGGATGGGGAGAAGGAACTGGTTCTGGTCAATTCAGCTTTAGAACCTTTGACACAGCATTATTGAAACTATTTTTCATTGTTATGGACTGAATGTGTTCCCCCAAAATTCACATGCAGAAGCCTTAAGCCCCACTGTGATGGTTTTGGGAGTAATTACATTTAGATGTGGTCATGTGGGTGTGGTCTTCATAATTGGCTTTAACAGGTTTAAGGTCCTTATAAGGAGTGGGAGAGAGGAGCAAGGGGAGAGGGAACGAATCTCCATGAATGCACAAATAAGAGTGTATGTGAACACACGGTTAGGTGATAGTGATCTTCATCCTCACCAAGAACCGAATCTACTAGCATCTCAGTTCTCAGCCTCCAAAACTGTGAAAAATAGCTGTCTGCTGTTTAAGCAATTCAATCTATGGTATTTTGTTATCACAGCCTGAGCTGACTCATTCATTTAATATAGTTTCTAGCATTAAAAAAATATTAACTCACGAAAGGGACATATATAGATTGGGCATCCACTGAGGTCCAAAGGCTCTTCACTCAATTCAGACAGATGAAAACAAATAATATGTGATATCACTTCTATGTGGAACCTAAAACATAATACAAATGAACTTATTTACAAAACAGAGAATTGCTGATATAGAAAACAAACTTATAGCTGCCAAAGTGTAAACAGGGGGGGTGCCAAGAGTGATAAATTAGGAGGTTGGGGTTAACAGATACACACTACTATGTGTGTGTGCTAAGTTGCTCCAGTTGTGTCTGACTCTCTGCAATCCCGTGACTGATTCTCCAGGCAAGAATACTGGAGTGTGTTGTCACGCCCTCCTCCAGGGAATCTTCCTGACCCAGGGGATGTATATCTCGTCATTTATGTCTCCTGCATTGGGACAGGTTCTTTACCACCAGCACCACCTGGGAAGCCCACACACTACTATATATAAAATATATAAACAACAAGGACCTACTGTAGAGCACAGGGAACTATGTTCAGTATCTTACAATAATCTATAATGGAAAAGAATCTGAAAAAGGGTCACTTTTTTGTACACTTGAAAATAATGCCATATTGTGAATCAACTATAGTTCAATTAAAAATATTTTTAAAAAATCAGTAACAAAAAAAAGCTCCTCCTGGTTACTTGTCTCTGACCTGTTAGACTGGTGACACCTATGTGTATGGTGCTACACGTGAGTGCCCATTATTGGAGCCACAGATCCAGAATTGACATCAGTCTAATGTGATAACCCTGTGGTCTAACAGTGCTCCTGTGCCTCCATGCCTCTCAGCACACACCAGGTATTGTCCTGATCTTTGCACATGTGCTGGCCATGGGGATCCAGGAATTGCTACAGAGACATCAGTTTACCTAAAGGTACTAGCTATACGGGCTTCCCTGGTGGCTTAGATGGTAAAGTGTCTGCCTGCAACGTGGGAGACCTGGGTTCGATCCCAGGGGTGTAAAAATCCCCTGGAGCAGGAAATGGCAACCCACTCCAGTGCTCTTGCCTGGAAAATCTCATGGACGGAGGAGCCTGGTAGGTTATGGTCCATGGGGTCGCAGAGTCGGACCCGACTGAGCAACTTCACTTTCACTAGACATACACCACTCACACTATTTATAAGCAATGTCAACATCTGAATCTCTGCCAAAAAGATACACTTTTATCCCATCACATTTATCTCAACTATTATATGCCTCTTCCTCACCACATGGACTCAGTAAGCACTTCTAAGCCTTTTTCCTCCTTCTCTCTCTTTCTTTCTCTCTCACCTTTTCTGTTTCCCTACTTTGCCAAAACAATCCCTCAATTTGGAAAGGGCAGACCTCTCTTTTATTTACTTCCCAAAATAATATTTTAAACAACATCTAAAGAAAATTGACATATGTTTTTCCTTTTCATAGTTTTATTTCTAGAATCAGTTTTTGGTATAGCATCCTATTTTTACTCTCAGGGTCTGAATTTTAACTTATAGTTAATTTTTACATTTTTCTAGGTTTATTTTTAAATACCTGCCCCTACTACTACCACAGAAGCAGATGAAACCCTTGGTTAAGAAAAGAGAGTCAAGTGAAGGCAAGAAACAAATGAAACTACTTGGATATTTCACACACAAAAAATAGACACCAGTTACAAAATGTACTTCTTGGCTACCAAAGAAGTGACTGGGGCATTTTCCGTACGTGCTGTGTGTTCTATATTTCAGTGACTTTCCATTACTCTCATTCCGAGAAATGCCATAATGTCTAGCTTTTTTTCACTTATATAAGCAATATGCACTTCTGAATGTTCAGTATGTTTCAAATTCTATAAGAAATTGTCTTCAATACTTTTAGAACCAAATGAACTATTTATTCAATAAGGAACTGGCAAGCACTCCTGTGCAGAAGGTATGGTCTGGACACTGACTTTAAAGAATTTATAGGCAAGCTTACAGTAGATAAACTTCGGATATGCATGCATTCTAAGTCGTTTCAGTCATGTCGGACTCTGCAACCCCATGTACTGTAGCTCACCAGGTTCCTCTGTCCATGGGAATCTTCCAGGCAAGAAAACTGAAGTGGGTTGCCATGCCTTCCTCCAGGGGATCTTCCTGACCCAGGAATCGAGTCCGTATCTCTTACATCTTCTGCATTAGTGGGCGGGTTCTTTACCACTAATGCCATCTGAGAAGCTTTGTGAGCCACATGACAGCTCTGTCACATTCCTACTTCCAGTCCTTCTCCTCTTCTTCCTCCTCTACCTCCTCCTTTTCTCCTTCCATCCTGTACAGACATTTCAATTTAGTTCAGTTCAGTCGCTTAGTTGTGTCCAACTCTGCGATCCCATAGACTGCAGTGCACCAGGCTTCCCTGTCCATCACCAACACCCGAGCTTACTCAAACTCATGTTCATTGAGTCGGTGATGCCATCCAACCATCTCATCCTCTGTCATCCCCTTCTCCTCTTGCCTTTGTCTTTCCCAGAATCAGGGTGTTTTCCAATGGGTCAGCTCTTTGCATTAGGTAGCCAAAGTATCAGAGTTTCAGCTTCAGTATCAGTCCTTTCAATGAATATTCAAGACTGATTTCCTTTAGGATGAACTGGCTGGATCTTCTTGCAGTCCAAGGGACTCTCAAGAGTCTTCTCCAACACCACAGTTCAAAAGCATCAGTTCTCTGGTGCTCAGCTCTCTTTATATTCAAACATTCACATCCAGACATGACCACTGGAAAAACCATAGCTTTGACTAGATGGACCTTTGTTGACAAAGTAATGTCTCTGCTTTTTAAATATGCTGTCTAGGTTGGTCATAACTTTTCCTCCAAAGAGCAAGTGTCTTTTAATTTCATGGCTGCAGTCACCATCTGCCGTGATCTTGGAGCACCGCCCCCCCCCACCAAAAAAATTATAAAGTTTGCCACTGTTTCCACTGTTTCCCCATCTCTTTGCCATGAAGTGATGGGACTGAATGCCATGATCTTAGTTTTCTGAATGTTCAGTTGTATGCCAACTTTTTCACTCTCCTCTTTCACTTACATCAAGAGGCCCTTTAGCTCTTCACTTTCTGCCATAAGGGTGGTGTCATCTGCATGTCTGAGGTTATTGATATTTCCCCTGGCAGTCTTGATTTGAGCTTGTGCTTGATCCAGTCCAGCATTTCAGAGTACATTTCAGTCCAGCATCCAGAGTACATATATGTACTCTGCATGTAAGTTAAATAAGCAGGGTGACAATATACAGCCTTGATGTATTTCTTTCCTGATTTGGAACCAGTCTGTTGTTCCATGTCCAGTTGCAATTGTTGCTTCTTGACCTGCATACAGATTTCTCAGGAGGCAGGTAAGGTGGTCTGGTATTCCCATCTGCCTCAGAATTTTCAACACTTTGTTGTGATCCACACAGTCCCTGGCTTAGTCAATAAAGGAAAAGGAGGTGTTTTTTTGGAACTCTCTTGCTTTTTCTATGATCCAACAGATGTTGGCAATTTGATCTCTGGTTCCTCTGCCTTTTCTAAACCTGGCTGGAACATCCGGAAGTTCACGGTTTACGTACTGTTGAAGCCTGGCTTGAAGAATTTTGAGCATTACTTTGGTAGTGTGTGAGATGAGTGCAACTGTGCAGTAGTTTGAACATTCTTTGGCATTGCCTTTTTAGGGATTGGAATGAAAACTGACCTCTTCCAGTCCTGTGGCCATTGCTGAGTTTTCCAAATTTTCTGGCATATTGAGTGCAGCACTTTCACAGCATCATCTTTTAGGATTTGAAATAGCTCAACGGGAATTCCATCACCTCCACTAACTTTGTTCATAGTGATACTTTCTAAGGCCCACTTGACTTCACATTCCAGGATGTCTGGCTCTAGGTGAGTGATCACATCATCATGATTATCTGGGTCATGAAGATCTTTTCTGTATAGTTCTTCTGTGTATTCTTGCCACCTCTTCTTAATATCTTCTGCTTCTGTTAGGTCCATACAATTTCTCTCCATTATTGTGCCCATCTTTGCATGAAATGTTTCCTTGGTATCCCTAATTTTCTTGAAGAGATCTCTAGTCTTTCTTATTCTATTGTTTTCCTCTATTTCTTTGCATTGATCACCGAGGAAAGCTTTTTTTATCTGTCCTTGCTATTCTTTGGAACTCTGCATTCAAATGGGAATATCTTTCCTTTTCTCCTTTGTTTTTCAATTCTCTTCTTTTCACAGCTATTTGTAAGGCCTCCTCAGACAACCATTTTGCCTTTTTGCATTTCTTTTTCTTGGGGATGGTCTTGATCACTGACTCTTATACAATGTCATGAAACTCTGACCATAGTTCTTCAGGCATTCTGTCTATCAGATCTAATCCCTTGAATCTATTTTTCATTTTCACTGTATAATTGTAAGGGATTTGATTTAGGTCATACCTGAATGGTCTAGTGGTTTTCCCTACTTTCTTCAATATAAGTCTGAATTTGGCAATAAGGATTTTATGATCTGAGCCACAATCAGCTCCCGGAATTGTTTGCTGACTATATAGAGCTTTTCTATATTTGGCTGCAAAGAATATAATCAGTCTGATTTCAGTATTGACCATCTGGTGAAGTTCATGTGTAGAGTCTTCTCTTGTGTTGTTGGAAGAGGGTGTTTGCTATGACCAGTGCGTTCTCTTGGCAAAAGTCTGTTATCCTTTCCCCCGCTTCAATTTGTACTCCAAATTTTCCTGTTACTCCAGGTATATCTTGACTTCTGACTTTTGCATTCCAGTCCCCTATAATGAAAAAGATACCTTTTTTGGGTATTAGTTCTAGAAGCTATGTAGGTCTTCATAGAACTGTTCAACTTCAAATTCTTCAGTGTCACTGGTCAGGACATAGACTTGGATTACCGTGATATTGAATGGTTTGCCTTGGAAACGAACAGAGATCATTCTGTTGCTTTTGAGATTGCATCCAAGTATGGTATTTCAGACTCTTTTGCTGACTATGATGGTTACTCCATTTCTTCTAAGGAATTCTTGCCCACAGTAGTAGATATAATGGTCATCTGAGTTAAATTCACCCATTCCAGTCCATTTTAGTTCACTTATTCCTAAAAGGTCAATGTTTCTCCACTGATCTCCAGTAGCATATCGGGCACCTACCGACCTGGGGAATTCATCTTTAAGTGTCCTATCTTTTTGCCTTTTCATACTGTTCATGTGGTTCTCAAGGCAAGAATACTGAAGTAGTTTCCCATTCCCTTCTCCAGTGGGCCACATTCTGTCAGAATTCTCCACCATGACCATCTTATGTGGCCCTACACCCTACACAGCATGGCTCATAGTTTCATTGAGTTAGACAAGGCTGTGGTCCATGTGATCAGATTGGTTAGTTTTCTGTGATTGTAGCTTTCAGTCTGTCTGCCCTCTGATAGAGAATGATAAGAGGCTTATGGAAGCTTCCTGATGGGAGAGACTGACTGAGGGGGAAGCTGGGTCTTGTTCTGATGGGCAGGGCCATGCTCAGTAAATCTTTAATCCAATTTTCTGTTGAAGAGCAGGGTTGTGTTCCCTCCTTGTTATTTAACCTGAGGCCAAACTATGGTGGAGTTAATGAAGATAATGGTGGCCCCCCTCAGAAGGTCCCAATGCATGTTCTGCTATACTCAGTGCCCCCAACCCTGTACCAGGCCACCACCCACCCATGCCTCTGCCAGAGACTCCTGGACACTCATGGGTAAGTCTGGGTCAGTCTCTTTTGGGGTCACTGCTCCTTTCTCCTGGGTCCTAGTGCACACAATATTCTGTTTGCGTCCTCCAAGAGTCTGTTTCCCCAGTCCTATGTAAGTTCTGGTGGCTGTATGGTGGGGTTAATGGCAAACTTCTCCATACCCAGGTCTGCTGCACCCAGAGCCCCTGCCCCTGCAGCAGGCCACTGCTGACCCATACGTCCACAGGAGACACTCAAACACAGTTCTGTCTCAGTCTCTGTGGGGTCTCTGGGTCCTGGTATGCACAAGGTATGTTTGAGCCCTCTGGGCATCTCTGGTGGGTATGGGGTTTGAGTCTAAACATGATTTTGCCCCTCCTACCATCTTTCTGGGGCTTCTCCTTTGCCCTTGAACATGGGTTATCTCTTCAAAGTTGCTCCAGTGCCACATAGCCACCACTCCAGCCATTTAAAAAAGTTTAAAAATGTTAAAAATCATTCTCAGCTCAGAGCCTTTGCTGCAATTTGCCCAATGTACTGTAGTTTGCTGATACTTGTCCTAGATCAAGGGGGCGGGTAATAAATATACATACATTTGCCTGTGATGTGTGTATGTGTATATGTGTGTATGCGTTTGCATGTATGTAGGAAAAGAATGCCATGATAGAGGATTGGGTGGGTGTCTGTTTTAGATAGATAGAAAAAAATGGCTGCCCTTGTAGCAATACCTTGAATATAATGAATGAAGTAATGGAGCCATTAAGAGACCTGAGATATCATTCTAGGCAGAAGGAATAACTGGTGGAAATTTCCTCAGTTGAGGGGAAAAAAATCAGTATGACTTGGATAGAGTGAAAAAGTGTAAGTGGTACTATCACAGACTATAGGGACAACACCTAATGTGGTGGTACAGACCATGCTGGCCGTTAGGGATTTACTCTAAGTGTAATGGGAGCCACTGGAGGGTGGAACACTGGCCCCAGGAGTGAGATAACCTGAAAGATGGTGGTGGGTGGAAGCTGGAGGGACAGCTGCAGAGCTGCTGCTTCATTCTACCAAGATGTGCCAACACCACCACTGACTCAACAATGACCTTCTGTTAATAAATGTAAGTAAACATGTCTCTGCTTCATTCCTGACCATTATCTAGTGAGATGGATGGATAGATTGTCTGACTGGTTTTCTTTCCATATGAAGAGAAAGATGATGCAGCCTATAAAGAAAAGAGGTTTCATCAATGAGAAACTGATCAACTTGGTTGAATGTTGTTCTGTTGTCAGTAAAAGGAGGGCTCAGAACTAGTCTTAGATTTTGTAAATATTGGGGATTAGTCACCATGGACACAGATGAGTTCACAGATGATAGTAGGTTAATAGAGACAGATGTATCATAGTAGAAACAATGGATATGTATAACTCTATCGAGAAGTTTTGCAGCAAGGAAAAGCAGATAAATAAAAGGCATCAGAAAGGGAGTATTTCTTTTTAAGAAGGACAATATTAAAACAACTTTGTGTTCTCATAATCCACTAGAGAGTTAGAAATTAATGACTCATTGACGAGAAGGGCTGGGGGTGGGGTTGAAGTTCTGATCCGGTGACAAGTGAGGGGATCTCTTCATCTTCATATTAACTCCCAATTTTTCCCCTTCTGCTTCAGTCTTGATTTGTACAAATAACTTGAAAATATGGAAATTTGCATTGTTTCTACTGGGCTTCCCTGGTTGCTCAGACAGTAAAGAATCTACCTGCAAAGCAGGAGACTTGGGTTTGATCCCTGGGCTGTTAAGATCCCCTGGAGGAGGGCATGGCAACCACTCCAGGATTCTTGCCTGGAGAATCCCCATAGCTTTGTATTATTCTGTCATATGAAAGAGTAATTTCTCAACAAGATTAAAATCTTTTTCTGTTTCCTTTTGAAGCATTTTATTTGAAAATAACAGAAAAGGAATTTGCAAAAATAGGAATTGCTAAAATAAAACATAATTATATTTTCTATAGATTTACTTATGGTTAACATTTAACTTCATTAGCTTTATCATTTATATAAAATTTATCTTTTTATATTTTTTTCTCAAGCATTTGGGAGTGAGTGGCATACATCCCAGACCTTACCTTTTAATATTTCAATGTGTATTTCCTGAGAATAAGGGTATTCTCTTACCTGACTCGACCATAATTGAATAGTTATCAAGTTTAGAAAATTTAACTTCAGTAGAATATTTTTATCTAATCTACCAGCCTCATTCCAATTTTTTCAGTCAACCCACTAATGTTCTTTACAACACATTCCTTTTTCTTCTTTTTCTGCCAGTATAAGGTCCATGCAAGACTGGGCATTATGTTCAGTTGTCATGTTTCCTTTCATCTGGATAAACAAAAACTCCACTTTATCATTTATGTTATCACTGATAAATGATATACCGCTACAGGATTGGCTAACACATTTATATAAATAATTCAAGGAACAGGGCAATATAGTAACCAACACCTCTTTATCCCAACATTTCAACAGTGTCTAATTGACCACAGCAACAATTTTAAACTCATCTACTCAGCTTTCCAGTCCTCTATAACATACTCTCACTCTAGTTGTCTCTCTTGTACATGTTTGTCTCTTTTATACAGTTCATGAGGTTCTCATGGTAAGTATACTGAGGTAATTTGCATTCAGTCCTCCAGTGGATCACTTTTTGTCAGAACTCTCTGCTATGATCCGTCTGTTGTGTGTGGTCCTGCATGGCATGACTCATAGCTTCATCGAGTTATGCAAGCCCCTACGCTGATGCAATGAACGTGAATTTGGGCAAACTCCGGGAGATGGTGAGGGACAGGGAGGCCTGCTGTGTTGCAGTCCATGGGGTCACAAAGAGTTGGGCATGACTGGTGACTGAACAACAACAACTGATTGTCAGGGCTCTGCTTCTCCTGGGGAGGCAGCCACTTTTAGCTAGAAGATCATGAGCTTGGTACAGGTATTTCTGGCTATGAATTCTGGCCTATAGCATGTTCTTTTTTCTGTTTTTTTTTAATGGAGTTGTCAATTTTTAATTGACTACACTTCTCATTTGGGCTGTTAAAATGATATTTTACTTTTTTACTTGACTTAATTCTCTTGCTCAGTTAGGAAATTATGATGGATAATCATGGCCCAATGTGTTAAACAAACTGAGCTGTGTTTTCCATTTGTCATTCTTCTGTATAATACAATTTATCTCTTTAGAGCTGGTCATAATTACTAATAAGTGTTTCTCAAATATACTAGGGTGAATACATTTCATAATCAGAATTTTTGTCAAATGGTTTAAATAGTAATGTTTTAAATAAATTTCATGCAGGTGTTCTGTGATAAACCTGAGAATGTTTTGATATCAGACCCAAATTAAGAAGCCATTTCTCAGTGTTGAAATAACTGCAGCAAGTTGGTTATTTTCTTGAGGAGAAGGAGTTCAAACACTTAGAGCATATGTTTCATTATGAGTCAATAGAAATTTAGTGATGCCTAAACAGAGTTTAAAAACAGCACACCAATTTGCATTTAAATGTTGGTAATTTCACTGTATTATAAGAAAGTCTATTCAGTTATAAAATAAGCTTTTTGAATATGTCTGGTTGATTAATAATACCTAGAAATGGTCCGAATGTTACACAGATAAGCTATGGACACCACACATGAAATTACACAAAAGTTATTTTGTCAATGTAATTTTTAACATTCTAAAATATATAATTCAGAACAATTCATGAATAAAGTATTTTATGTTTTACATATTTTATATTTATCAAAATATATTTAAATGTTTTATATTCATTATATTTTATATATAAAGTGTACTTTGTATTTATAGTTTATACATATAAATATTTTATAACAAGATAAAATTTCACTCATAAAAAGATTTATAAATCTTAAAAATTATATCATAACAAATTAAGTAGTAAATGCATGCCAATCAAAGTGAACACTTTTTTTATATCTGTTAGTAGATCTCTGATATAGATTATCAGCTTTTACCCTTCAATCTTTGCTAGAAATATGATGAGCAAAAGTTCTTTGTTTAAAACTAGTTGAGTGTATAAACTAATTTATTGCACTGATGCTTATAATTGATGATTTTTACTCATTTCAGATCTTCTATAAGAACAATACACCTGTAATTTTCTCGAGGCCATTTATCACAATGATAAATCATATTTATCTCAACAAAGGCAAAATTGTGATTTGTGTAGTCCAATGATTTCTATGCTATGAATGCAGACTTATAAAAACAATGTATCTGGAGTCTCGAGTAGTAATGATAACAGCCGTTGAAAAAAAATCAACACAGTTAAAAATATCTCATTGATATTTGGATAAAAATCTGGACCTACTGCTAAGCTAACTATTTTTTATTATTAAATTATTTTAATTGGAGGCTAATTACTTTATAATATTGTGGTGGTTTTTGCCATACATTAGCATGAATCAACCAAGGATGTACATGTGTCCCCTCTCCCACCTCCCTCACAACCCCATCCTTCTGGGTTGTCCTAGAACACTGGCTTTGAGTGCCCTGCTTTGTGCATCAAACTTGCCCTGGTCATCTATTTTACATATGGTAATATACATGTTTCAATGCTATTCTCTCAAATCATCCCACTCTCGCCTTCTCCAATAGAGTTCAAAACTCTGTTCTTTACACCTGTGCCTCTTTTGCTGTCTTACATATAGGGTCGTCATTACTGTCTTTCTAAATTCCATATATATGCATTAATATACGGTATTGGTGTTTCTCTTTCTGACTTACTTCACTCTGTATTATAGGCTCGTTTCATCCACCTTATTAGAAGTGACTCGAATGTGTTCTTTTTTATAGCTGAGAAATATTCTATTGTGTACATGTACCACAACTTCCTTATCCATTCATCTGCCAATGGACTTCTAGGTAGCTTCCATGTCCTGGCTAATGTAAACAGTGCTGCAATGAACATTGGAGTAAATGTGTCTCTTTCAGTTTTGGTTTCCTCAGTGTGTAAGAGGATTCCCTTTTCCTCCACACCCTCTCCAGGATTTATTGTTTTTAGATTATTTTGATACCACCATTCTGATCTATATGTCTTCTTTGGAGAAATGTCTGTTTAGTTCTTTGGCCTACTTTTTTGATGGGTATTTTTCTGGTATTCATGACTGTATATTTTGGAGTTTTCAGTTTGGTCCACTGGAGAAGGAAACGGCAAACCACTTCAGTATTCTTGCATTGAGAACCCCATGAACAGTATGAAAAGGCAAAAAGATAGGACACTGAAAGATGAACTCCACAGGTCGGTAGGTGCTCAATATGCTACTGGAGATCAGTGGAGAAATAACTCCAGAAAGAATGATGGGACGGAGCCAAACCAAAAACAATGCCCAGATGTGGATGTGACTGGTGATAGAAGCAAAGTCTGATACTGTAAAGAGCAATATTGCATAGGAACCTGGAATGTTAGGTCCATGAATCAAGGCAAGTTGGAAGTGGTCAAACAGGAGATGGCAAGAGTGAATGTCGACATTCTAGGAATCAGTGAACTAAGATGGATTGGAATGGGTGAATTTAACTCAGATGACCATTATATCTACTACTGTGGGCAAGAATCCCTTAGAAGAAATGGAGTAGCCATCATGGTCGACAAAAGAGTCTGAAATGCAGTTCAATTCAGTTCAGTCGTTCAGTCGTGTCCTACTATTTGCGACCCCATGAATCGGAGCATGACGGGCCTCCCTGTCCATCACCAACTCCCGGAGTTTACCCAACCCATGTCCATTGAGTTGGTGATGCCATCCAACCATCTCATCCTCTGTCGTCCCCTTCTCCTCCAGCCCCCAGTCCTTCCCAGCATCAGGGTCTTTTCCAATGAGTCAACACTTTGCAAGAGGTGGCCAAAGTATTGGAGTTTCAGTTTCAACATCAGTCCTTCCAATGAACACCCAAGACTGATCTCCTTTAGGATGGACTGGTTGGATCTCCTTGCAGTCCAAGGGACTCTCAAGAGTCTTCTCCAACACCACAGTTCAAAAGCATCAATTCTTTGGCGCTCAGCTTTCTTCACCGTCCAACTCTCACATCCATACATGACCACTGGAAAAACCATAGCCTTGACTAGACGGACCTTCGTTGGCAAAGTAATGTCTCTCCTTTTCAATATGCTATCTAGGTTAGTCATAACCTTCCTTCCAAGGAGTAAGTGTCTTTTAATTTCATGGCTGCAATCACCATCAGCAGTAATTTTGGAGCCCCAAAAATAAAGTCTGACACTGTTTCCACTGTTTCCCCATCTATTTGCCATGAAGTTATGGGACCGGATGCCATGATCTTAGTTTTCTGAATGTTGAGCTTGAAGCCAACTTTTTCACTCTCCTCTTTCACTTTCATCAAGAGGCTCTTTAGTTCTTCTTCATTTTCTGCCATAAGGGTGGTGTCATCTGCATATCTGAGGTTATTGATATTTCTCCCGGCAATCTTGATTCCAGCTTGTGTTTCTTCCAGCCGAAATGCAGTACTTGAATGCAATCTCAAAAACGACAGAATGATCTCTGTTCGTTTCCAAGGCAAACCATTCAATATCACGGTAATCCAAGTCTATGCCCCAACCAGTAAAGCTGAAGAAGCTGAACTTCAATGGTTTTATGAAGACCTACAAGACTTTTAGAACTAACACCCCCAAAAGATGTCCTTTTCATTATAGGGGACTGGAATGCAAAAGTAGGAAGTCAAGAAACACCTGGCGTAACAGGCAAATTTGGCCTTAGAGTACAGAATGAAGCAGGGCAAAGGCTAATAGAGTTTTGCCAAGAGAACGCACTAGTCATAGCAAACACCCTCTTCCAACAACACAAGAGAAGACTCTACACATGGACATCACCAGATGGTCAACACCAAAATCAGATTGATTATGTTCTTTGCAGCCAAAGATGGAGAAGCTCTATACAGTCAGCAAAAACAAGACCAGGAGCAGATTGTGGCTCAGATCATGAACTGCTTATTGCCAAATTCAGACATAAATTGAAGAAAGTAGGGAAAACCACTAGATCATTCAGGTATGACCTAAATCAAATTCCTTATGATTATACAGTGGAAGTGACAAAAAAAATTTAAGGGACGAGTTCTGATAGACAGAATGCCTGATGAACTATGGACAGAGGTTCGTGACATTGTACAGGAGACAGGGATCAAGACAATCCCCATGGAAAAGAAATGCAAAAAAGCAAAATGGCTGTCTGAGGAGGCCTTACAGATAGCTGGGAAAAGAAGAGAAGCAAAAAGAAAGAAAAGAAAAGATATTCCCATCTGAATGCAGGGTTTGAAAGAATAGCAAGGAGAGATAAGAAAGCCTTCCTCAGCGATCAATGCAAAGAAATAGAGGAAAACAACAGAATGAGAAAGACTAGAGATCTCTTCAAGAAAATTAGAGATACCAAGGGAACATGTCATGCAAAGATGGGCTCGATAAAGGACAGAAATAGTATGGACCTAACAGCAGCAGATGATATTAAGAAGAGGTGGCAAGAATACACAGAAGAACTGTACAAAAGAGATTTTCATGACCCAGATAATCACGATGGTATGATCACTCACCTAGAGCCAGACATCCTGGAATGTGAAGTCAAGTGAGCCTTAGAAAGCATCACGATGAACAAAGCTAGTGGAGGTGATGGAATTGCAGTTGAGCTATTTCAAATCCTGAACGATGATGCTGTGAAAGTGCTGTACTCAATATGCCAGCAAATCTGGAAAACTCAGCATTGGCCACAGGACTGGAAAAGGTCAGTTTTCATTCCAATCCCAAAGAAAGGCAATGCCAAAGAATGCTCAAACTACCGCACAATTGCACTCATCTCACACACTAGTAAAGTAATGCTCAATATTCTCCAAGCCAGGCTTTAGCAACACATGAACCGTGAACTTCCTGATGTTCAAGCTGGTTTTAGAAAAGGCAGAGGAACCAGAGATCAAATTGCCAACATTCAACGGATCATAGAAAAAGCAAAAGAGTTCCAGAAAAATATCTATTTCTGCTTTATTGACTATGCCAAAGCCTTTGACTGTGTGGATCACAATAAACTGTGGAAAATTCTGAAAGAGATGGGAATACCAGACCACCTGACCTGTCTTTTGAGAAGCATTTATGCAGGTCAGGAAGCAAGAGTTAGAACTGGACATGGAACAACAGACTGGTTCCAAATAGGAAAAGGAGTACGTCAAGGCTGTATATTGTCACCGTGCTTATTTAACTTATATGCAGAGTACTTCATGAGAAATGCTGGACTGGAAGAAACACAAGCTGGAATCAAGATTGCTGGGAGAAATACCAATAACCTCAGATATGCAGATGACACTACCCTTATGGCAGAAAGCGAAGAACTAAAGAGCCTCTTGATGAAAGTGAAAGAGGAGAGTGAAAAAGTTGGCTTAAACTCAACATTCAGAAAACTAAGGTCATGGCATCTGGTTCCACCCCTTCATGGGAAATAGATGGGGAAACAGTGGAAACAGTGACAGACTTTATTTTGGGGGGCTCCAAATCACTGCTGATGTGATTGCAGCTATGAAATTAAAAGATGCTTACTCCTTGGAAGGAAGGTTAGTTATGACCAACCTAGATAGCATATTGAAAAGCAGAGACATTACTTTGCCAACAAAGGTCCGTCTAGTCAAGGCTATGGTTTTTCCAGTGGTCATGTATGGATGTGAGAGTTGGATGGTGAAGAAAGCTGAGCGCTGAAGAATTGATGCTTTTGAACTGTGGTGTTGGAGAAGACTCTTGAGAGTCCCATGGACTGCAAGAAGATCCAACCAGTCCATCCTAAAAGAGATCAGTCCTGGGTGTTCATTGCAAGGACTGATGTTGAAGCTGAAACTCCAATACTTTGGCCACCTCATGCGAAGTGTTGACTCATTGGGAAAGACCCTGATGCTGAGAAGGATTGGGGGCAGGAGGAGAAGGGGACGGCAGAGGAATAGTTGGCTGGATGGCATCAATGACTCAATGGACATCGGTTTTGGTAGACTCTGGGGATTGGTGATGGACAAGGAGGCCTGGCGTGCTGCGGTTCATGGGTTCGCAAAGGGTCGGACACGACTAAGGGACTGAACTGAACTGAGCTGAACTAAAAAAATAAAAGACATATACTTATCTGGTTTCCATCTAAAACCCTACCATCAGTTTTAGTTTTGCTTCCAAGTCCTGTCACTGAATCTTAAAACATTTTTATTCTATTTTACTGGTAAAAATTAAGAAGATATTAACTAGAGTTGTGACTGAAGGGAAAGAATAATTTCTAAATATATTGTTTCTTCATTTTAAAAATAAATGTTCCTTTTCTATATTTTTCAAGTAGGTGTTATCCATCTTTTGTTCATCCATTAAAATGCATCTATCCAATGAATCCACCCTGTGTAACTGTCTGTAATCAGTACTTGCTGTGGTGTGTGGCAGTATCTCCTCATAATGCCGTCTCCGTATTCAGATGTGAATGAGTTGACAAAGCAACCATCTCTCAGCTCAGTACTGACTATACATCTGTTACTCATACTAGGAATAAATTAATACTCCATTTTACAACACCTCTATCATTGTCATTCTGTACAAGAAATACAGTATTTTTCTTATTAATAAATCACTTTGTCTTCAAACTCTGTGTGCCAGAATAGTCTGTTAGCTGATCCAAGGTAAGTCCCAAAACACATTTGTCTTGATTTTTTTATTTTTATTTTTTTTACATTTGGTTTCACCTGAGCATTGGGCTTTTATCTAGATCATGTGAAAGATTATACAGACATGAAAACAAGACATAAAGGCAGGTTCCTTTTCCTCCACACCCATCCCTTAGATGTGCAAATCATGCTTTTGGTTCTCTAACTCATGAAATATTGCATATTACTCTCCTCTTAGAGTATCTGACAATTTTTTGAGAGAAAAGTTCCTCACCAGTGCTAGTCTTCATATATAAACCCTGTCAGATAACAAGTCAGTCTATCTAGTTGTATGCAATTATCAACAGATGATCAAAGTTTATTTAGTTTATTTTTCTAGATCAATATCATGTTGGTGCTGACATTTAGAGAGGTAGTAACAGGATGTCTTATCAAAGCCTCCTAGAAATATACAAAGGTTGAACTCATAAAAACAGAGAGTATGCTGGTGATTGCCAAGGTGTGGGGGGTGGGCAAATGGGGAGATGTTAGTCTCAGGGCACAAAATGTGGGTTATAAGATGACTAAATGCCAGGGATGTAATGTACAGTATGGTGACTATACTATCCCCAGGCAGTGCAGTTGATAAAGAATCTACCCACTAATGCAGGAGACATAAGAGACACAAGTTTGACCCCTACGTTGGAAGATCCCCTGGAGGAGGAAATGACAAATCACTCGTGGTCTTACCTGAAAAGTTCCACTGACAAAGGAGCCTGGTGGGCTACAGTCCATGGGGTCACAAAGAGTAGGACACGACTGAACAACTGAGCATGCAATATACTTAGCAAAACTGTTTAGTATACTTGAAATTCAGTAAAAATGTAGATAACACACATGCACATGGTAACTATATGAGGTGATAGATGTGCTAACCAAACATCATGCTAATCATCTCAGAATATATAGGTATATCAAATAATTGCTTTGGACACCTTACATTTACAAACTGTTACTTGACAATTATCTCAGTAAAGCTGAAAAAAAGCCTTATAATTAGAATTTCAAGATACTCTTTGGTGTCACAAAAACAAACAAACAAACAAAAACATGTCACACACACCAAAAAGCCGTGTCAACCATTCTTAAATTTTCAAGCCAAGATGAAATAGCAAAGGAGAGAGAAAATCTGGTAACTTTGCATTCCTCATTTTGCTTTAAGGTCTTGCAATATGAATACATGATGAAGTAGAAGCTCATGTTTAATACACAATAACTGATATCTAAGAAGTAGATGCTTTGACTCTGTAGGAGGGCATAGCAACCTATTCCACTATCCTTGACTAGAGAATCCCAAGGACATAGGAGCCTGGGGGGCTAAAACCTTTAGGGTCTTAAAGAGTCCAACACAACTCTTTGCGTGTCTTAGAAGACACACGGAAAGAAGCGACTTAGGATGCACGCACACACAGATGCTCTGGCAATCCTGTTCCAGATGAATCAGAGAAAACTACTAATAGCATAATATTTAAAAGGAACATATCTATTGCGAAGAATTGGTAATGTACATAAATTGCCATCAAAAAGAGTTATGGTATTTCAGGCTAAGTGCAACAACTGTTCATCCACTCTCTCATTTAATAAACATTAACTACATTAAATTTAGAACAGGTCAAGTTTAAGCTAAAGTCACAAGTACAGAATTCTCTTGAGTTGTGTCTAATTGTCCTAAAAAAACAAAGAAATCAGCAATTCTTCGTGGGCTTTTATGAGGTGAGTTATGTTATAAGTGCAAGTTGAAGATCAATAATGAAATTTAAACATTTTCAATTATATTGAAGAATTTCTATTAAAAGATTTGCAGATGTTTTGTAAAGTGATACACTTTATTTCTATCTTAAAATTAATTTAAACTTTTACATACTTAGGTAATGTGTAAAATTTAAAATGTAGAAGTTTTAATGATAGCTTTTGATATTCCAGGGCATTCAAATTTCTTTTAATTTACTAGCAAACTTTGCTTTCTTTTCCTAAATAACCTCAAGCCAAATGCTTTATCTAGACCTAATTTGGGGGATTGTTTCAAAAAAGATTGTTTTTTAAGTAAATAATGCATTTGATTATATGTAATGAATTATTTTAAAGCTTTAAATGATTCAAAAATGAAACACTAAATAGCTAATTAAATCACCTTTCAAAGATCATTCTAATTTCTCAGTACTATATTTAACAATAAAAGAATAAATTTTATATTATTGTTGGATAATAGATATGTCACACTGAAATATTTTTGTAGATTAGTTAACTTGAAGAGTCATACTTTAAAGGAACAAAGCCCTTGTCCTTGGATGTCTATAGTAATTTTAAAGTTATATAATCTGAAATAAACTTATGAAAGACTCTTATATATCAGAAAGAAATCTTCAAAGAAGAATTCAGCAATAACAGAAAGATTCCAGTGGATATGAAGAAATAATTGAGTGCTTGACATCTAACTTTATAGGTCAAACCTGAAAAGGCAACATCTGAAAATGAACTGATACAAAATTATAGAATTTGAGTTGTGAGTTAGGTTGGTGGTTTCATAAAACAAATTGAGTATGTGACCTGGATTTCAGAAAGTGTAAAGAATGGAGGAAGACTTAGTTAAGAACTAGAAGTCAGTTTGGCCCACAGGTTCTTGAAACAGTGGACAAATATGATCAAGGTCACCTGTGGACACAATCTAAATGGTCAGGGAGGAGGTGAAAACATGAACCAAATTAAATTCAACTTTTCTAGTTGTGAGCAATGGATATTGGGGGCACTCAGGTCTTTCAGAGCTAAAGCTAAATAACAAAGTTACTCCCATAAAGAGACTGACTACAAAATGGTATATAAAATCACTTTGCAGTAAGAAGTGATCTGTAGTCTTTTTATTTTTAAACACATTTTAAAAACTTACCAACTGATAAGCAAGTCAGCTAAACATAAAAGACAAAGTTCAGAAGATTTTTGCCATCTCAAATGGATTAATTATCTACCACAAATTACTTTTGAAAGATTAATCTTTTAAATTTGTATTTTTATCATGTATATACAAAGAAAAATATGTATGAAAAGAAATTTATTTGTAAATTTAAAGGTATTGTCAGTGGAAGAAACCTTTATTGATTAGTTGTGATTTGCAATTGTCTTTTCCATCTGTAATATGGGCATAAACATTAAAAATCAGTTGGTTCACAAAAAAGTTATTGCAGATATTTGTGCCTGTTTGTATCTGCGTATATTTGGTGTGTTTGTGGGAGTGTACTGGCATCCATGATGATGAGCTCACATGTGAATGCCATATATACATATATTTATTTATGATTTTATTTTCAAATCAGTATTCTTTCATATTCCCCAGAATGAGATGGTATATATAATGTTCTTTTTATTTATTTATTTTTTAATTGAAGGAAAATTGCTTTACAGAATTTTGTTGTTTTCTCTCAAACCTCAACATGAATCAGCCATAGCTATACATATATCTCCTCCCTTTCGAACCTCCCTCCCAAATCCTACCCCATCCCACTCCTTTAGGTTCATTCAGGGCCCCTGTTTCCTGAGCCATACAGCAAATTCCTGTTGGTTATCTATTTTACATATGGTAATGTAAGTTCTATGTTAGTCTCTCCATGCATCTCACCCTCTCCTCCCCTCTCCCCATGTCCATAAGTCTATTCTCTATGTCTGTTTCTCCATTGCTGCTCTGCATATAAATTCTTCAGTACCATTTTTCTAGATTCCATATATATGCATTATATGATATTTATCTTTCTCTTTCTGACTTACTTCATTCTGTATAATAGGCTCTAGGTTCATCCACCTCATTAGAACTGACCCAAATGTGTTCACTTTTATGGCTAAGTAATATTCCTTTGTGTATATGTACCACAACTTCTTTATCCATTCATCTGTTGATGGACATCTAGGTTGCTTCCACGTTCTAGCTATTGTAAATAGTGCTGCAATGAACAGTGGGATTCATGTGTCTTTTTCAATTTTGATTTCCTCAGGAAATATGCCTAAGAGTGGTATTGCTGGGTCATATGGTGGTTTTATTCCCAGTTTTTTTATGGAATGTCTATACCCGTCTTCCATAGTGGCTGTTTCAATTTACATTCCCACCAACAGTGCAAGAGCATTACCTTTTTCTCCACACCCTCTCCAGCATTTATTGTTTGTAGACATTTTGACAATGGACATATATAATATTAAATGTAAATTATATTTTCATTTCAGCTATAAGCTGAACAAAACTTGTAGCAGAAAAAAGGAAACTTTCATCACAGAAATATTTTTATTATGTAAGTTTAACTTTAGACTTATTTGTAAATTTTGTTTGAAGTAGTGTATTTGGTTCCTATGTCTAATATATTTCAAAAATTTGGATTTATTTTAAAAGGCTGTTAAATAGAGGATTTTTACTAATTGATTTAAGGTGGCCTTTTAAATTTATGTGCATAGACTGGGCCTTCTATTGATCTGTCCATTTCTGTAAATATATGTTTGCTAAATTTCTACTTCTTTTTATCTTTAACTCTCTAAGAAAAAGTATAAATTAAGATAATATAATAATATGGAAACTGTATGGCTTAAGCAACAACTAAATATTCATTTTCAAATCAGTGTGTTAGAAGAAAAAAATCTTATTTTTTCATTTTGTGTCTTCTTTTATTGCAGTGGTAGAAATTAAATATTTGTCACTTAGGAATTCTCCTTGCCTATAGATTGCATTTAAAGTATCCAAGATTACAAAGTATATTGGCTATAAAGGAGTAGGTCGTGATCCATTGACTTCAATGCAAGCAGGATACAGGCTGTTGCTGAGGCAGCCATTGTTCATATGAGTCTTGTGTTTCTAGTGTATTTCAAACTCAGATCCTTGGATATCAATCCATAAATACAGAAAGGCCTAGGTGTTTAAATTGTGTGTGTGTGTGTGTACAAGAATGAGAGAGAGAGAGAAAAGGGGAGATCACAGGAGAGAAAGGAAGAAAGGACAGATGGGAGGAAATTGGGAGGGTGGGAGGGAGGGAGGAGAGAATAAAGGAAGTAAAGAAAGAATGTTTTATTATATATTTTATTATTATTAGGAAAAAAAATCACTATTTCCAAAATATGATTCCACTGCTTCTGCTGCTGCTGCTGCTAAGTCGCTTCAGTCGTGTCCGACCCTGTGCGACCCCATAGACGGCAGCCCACCAGGCTCCCCCGTCCCTGGGGTTCTCCAGGCAAGGACAATGGAGTGGGTTGCCATTTCCTTCTCCAATGCATGAAAGTGAAAAGTGAAAGTGAAGTCGCTCAGTCGTGTTCGACTCTTAGCGACCCCATAGACTGCAGCCTCCCAGGCTCCTCCATCCATGGGATTTTCCAGGCATGATCCCACTACACAATTATAAACACTATTAGTAATAAACTACTGTTAAAAAATAGACCCCAAGTGTACAACTCAAATACAAGAGATTGGTTTTTGCATTTCTGTAAGTTTTCATAGACTAGCCCAAAGCAATTATTTCATGGTTGGGTTTTCTCTGCACAGTAATCCAAGGATTCCACCATTGATAAGGTATCATCAACATTCACTTAATAAAAGAGGGTACTGAGGAGGAATCTTGTTCTTTAAAAGTGTCTTATTGGAAATGTCATACATTGGTTTTCACTTTTTATATGCTAGAATTCAATCACAAAAGCTACTTAATTTACCAAAGGAAAGACAAGAATGTGATCTAGTTATATGTTAGGAGGACAAAAAGATTTTGAGAGACAACTAATATTCTTTGCAATAATCTTCACTTTTGTTACTAAATATACCTAAGCCCCATTTTACGCATGGAACATACTTACCCACATCCCCCAACAGACAATAACCTCCTCCAGTTAGTGCATTTGGTTCATTGTCCAAATAGCTTGGTCAACATTCAGGTCTTATAGCCCAGAATCCTATAACCTACAAGAAAAAAGTATATACATCTACACCATCCTCATATATAATATATCTTGGTGAAAGAAGAAGGGAATCACCAGCAAAAATAAACAATAGGCCCTCCCACTTGGAAAAGGCAAAGATGGTGATCCTAGTAGTGATGGAATCTGGCTGTACAAGCACCAAAATCCATTGTTCAGATGGTTAAGGATATTCTCCAATCAGCCCCTTGGTTATCTGGTGGGAAAAAAACTCCCTTATCTGCTTATGTAATATCTTTCCCAGTATATTAACATTCACTGTGACATCTAACATTGGTTTGGATAAATATGCTCCATTTGACCTTCTTTTTATAGTCTATTTTCTGTGTGTGCATGTTTGATGGCCCTAGAATTATTTTATGGTTGTGTGTGGGTTCCTCGCTCAGTCGTGTCTGACTCTTTGTGACCCCATGGACTGTAGCCCACCAGACTCCTCTGTCCATGGAATTCTCCGGGCAAAAATACTGGAGTGGGTTGCTATTCCCTTCTCCAGGGGATCTTCCTGACCCAGGGGTCGAACCTGTCTCTCTTGCATTGCAGGCAGATTTTTTAGCATTTGAGCTACCCAGGAAGCCCATTTTATGGTTACATGTCTTCTGTTTTCTTTGGTGACAAATCACCTAAAAACTTGATAGAATTCTAATGTATTAACATATGTTTGTAATTATAGCCAAAGCTCTTTCTTAGACACAGGTAAGATTTTCTTACAGCAGCAGCAGCAGATAATGATAAAAGTACCTCAACATTTGATAATAAATTAAGTTGGGAAGAAATGAATGAGCATATAATGGCTCTAGGGTTCATGTATCTGAAGAATAAATTAGCAAAATTCTTCAACATTTTTCTAAACATTTTAATAAAATGATATATTAAATATTTGCTGAAATCCACAAAACACAACAAAAAAGAATGTTTAAGTATTCAATAAGAGATGAATTTTGTCAACAATATTTTGAGAAACAGGAAATAGATTGAGAGATGGAAACTGATTTCACCTAACAAAAGAAATGGAAACTACTCACTACAGAGAAAAATAAGGAGTCAGCAATTTCACTGCTACAAAATCCTAGAAAGAAACAAAAATGGCAGATACCATATAGGTAATGGATAACCATGGTATCAAAAGCAGGAAGACAGGTTGAAAATATTTACAATGACACTAGAAATCAGGCAATGAGGCAGAGGTCTCTCCTCCTCAACAAGCACCCCAGCCAATATATTAGACAATTTGTACCTGGAGAAATTGGACTCTCAGGAAAGAGTTATAGTTCATAGCTATAGTTATAGCTATCTAGTTATATCATAGTTTTAGCTATAGCTATCTTGTCATTCCATGTAAAATTCATCCCTTGTCATAATTTTAATTGCTTTCCAGGTGGCACTAGTGGTAAAGAACCCACCTGCCGATGCAGGAGATGCAAGAGATGTGGGTTGGATTCCTGTGTTGAGTAGATCCCCTGGATAAAGGCATGGCACCCCATTCCAATATGTTTTCCTGGAGAATCCCATGGACAGAGGAGCCTGGTAGGCTACAGTCCATACTGTCACAGAGAACATGACATGACTAAAGTGACTTGACATGCACACATGGAGGGAGAAATATTCATACCTTGCCACCTCATGTGAAGAGTTGATTCCTTGGAAAAGATGCTGGGTAGGATTGGGGGCAGGAGGAGAAGGGAACGACAGAGGATGAGATGGTTGGATGGCATCACTGACTCGATGGACATGGGTTTGGGTAAACTCCAGGAGTTGGTGATGGACAGGGAGGCCTGGCGTGCTGCAATTCATGGGGTCGCAAAGAGTCGGACATGACTGAGCGACTGAACTGAACTGTCATAATTTTAATCACGTTGCACTTTAGGTAAGAGACTTATCAATGAATTCAGTTCTAAATTAACTTTTAGAGACTCAATTTTAAGTGGGAATGGAAAGTCAATAATTATGAAACTTAGATGCCTCTAAGATGAAAGAGACAGATAAAAACAACATCAACTTTCACAGAAACAAGACTAAACAAAAGAGATGAAGCTTAGCAAGCTTCCAAATGGTTGTTTAAATCACTGCCAATTATGAGATAATATATTTGTGACACAGAGCAGTATGATATTATAAAGATACATTATAATAATATGAATTAGTTTTTAGAACTCAAAAACTTTAAAGAAAAATAATAGTAAAAATATAAATGCAATGAAAGAGTTGGAAGACAGTCAATGAAGTTACTCTGAAACAGTAAATACCAACAGATGAGCTTTAGAAGAAGAAAAATTAAGGATTTCTGGTGTCTGGCAATAGGGACATGTGGTGAAAAGGAAACAAAGAGAGTTTTAAAAAGTGAGAAATAGGAAGGAAATAATTATAAAAGAAAAATGCACAAATAATTTGCAGACATTAGTTGTCAGGGCATTAGATAGCCTGCCACATGCACTGTATAATAAATCAACACATACACACATCAAATTTTATATAACTTCAGAATAGCTTGGTTACATGGAAAAATCGGAAAAACTTTTTGGAACTGAAAAATGGCATCAATCTTCTCAGCAACAACCCTGACTATTAGAAAACCAAGGTGTAACAGTTTCAGTATGTTAAGGAAAAATGCTTCTTAGCCTAAGAATTTCATACCAAACAAACTGTAACTCAAAGATGAGGAGTAATCAAGACATTTTCAGAAACGGTGGTCATCAAAAATTTTTAAACATTCTTTCGTGTTTCCTTTTTTGGTAAAGTTGTGATGAGTACACACCACAAAAACAAGGCAGTAAAGCAAAAATAAATTATGGGATAAGGATGTAGAAAAAGAAAAGTTTCCCAGGTTGCATTATGTGTCAGACCTTAAAGTGAGTCCTTGCATACAACAGTAGAAAGAAAGGGCTGTGGAAAGTAGGTGGTGGACGTGCAGGAGGACATGAAGTAAAAGCACAAGTAGACACAGAATTTTTAAGAAAAACTGACAGAATATTTGAGTGCTTGAAAAGTTGTTTGACTATTTTGAAAAATTAGTGATCAGTATGTTACTGATCTGTGAAAATGCTTGGAATAATTAGAAAACTAAGCAAATAACAATTGAGGCAGTTATTAAATCCAGGGAGAAAAGCAAATATTTTGAAAGAGTTAATTCTGCACAATATATACATAGTCACAGTAGTGTAAAAAGTATCATGCTCTTGTGCATCTAGCAACAAGGAGAGGGCAGAGGATAAGAAGGAGAGTGCAGAAGAGTCAACACCTAACTGAAAAAGCCAAGTTTATAGACAGGATCAGTCTGCTTCAGCATTTTAAAAGTTGTTCACAATTATGAGATTATCTTTAAGAGGACTTTATGATTAGGAAATTCACTGAGATTCTACTCTAATTTATTAAAATACTCATATTTGTAGTGAATTAAAACAAAACCTTTTGCAGGAAATAAAATGTAACTGGAGCCCTGAGAGCTGAGAGTCAAGTCCTCAATGGCATTTGTTTCCTTGTGTCAACATGTAGTCAAGTTTCTGTTTTCCATAAGGTTTGAAACCTATTAGATAAGCTATAAGTGCTTACATTTTCAAAAGATTTGTCTGTGATGCTGTTTTGTACACTCACGTGATAAACATGTGAAAAAATTTAGTGTTTGTCATTATCACCACCATCCACATCACTTTTCAAATGGTAATGTCTTAAGCTTCTGCGAGAAGGTAGTACATCAGAACAGTGGCCTGTCCCTTCTAGCTGCTGTGTGAGGGAATATTTGGTTAGTGAAGCTCAATCAGAAAAGTATGAGGTTTGTATTCAAGATTGAAATTATCCGTCCTTCAGGGCTTTTGAATCAATATAGTTATCATTTAACAATCATTACCTCTGATAACATATCCTTGGTATTACCTGAGGGAGTGAGTAGTAATGATTGAAATTCAACTGCATGTTTTGAAAGAAATATGCAATAGCATTTTTCCTTGGG
Source organism: Okapia johnstoni (assembly GCA_024291935.2). NCBI lineage: Eukaryota > Metazoa > Chordata > Mammalia > Artiodactyla > Giraffidae > Okapia > Okapia johnstoni. The sequence continues at coordinate 59,138,417 of CM044322.1, forward strand.
AATAAATTATTTAAGTAGATACTGGGAGAGTATGTGTATTCAGAACATGTGAAGAAGTTTGGCTAAACCTGTAATTTAGTTTAACCAGTAGCTAGTTAGATGCAGAAAATGTGACCGTCTAATCTAAACTCTCCATGTTTTTTTGTTTGTTTGTTTTAATGAATGAACAACTGCTATAATGGGTGTCAAAGTTAAGCACCATATTGAAAGAGCTTCTCTTCAACAAGTCTTTTTCTGGCCACCATGTCAGCCTTTGCAGGATATTTAAATGATTTATCAGAAGTGAAAGTGCTCAGTAGTCCAGGCAGTGGAGGGAACTTAAACAACACTTTTCATCAGAAAAAGTAAAAAGCAAAAAAAAAATCAGTGTTCAGAAGAATGCACCCTTGATAAACTGTACTTTGTTTTACATAACCACTGAAAGAAGTTTAAAACAATCAATTTGACATATTCAGTGTGCAATTTAACAAATGATTTTAACATATGCCTGACATACTTTAGGCAGATATTACTCAATTTAAACATTAAAAGAAAAATAGGTATTTCATAAGCAGAACTATGTTTAGAACATCTGTTTAATTTTTTTGTTTCCATACTATTTTATGTCATTATTTGAACAAAGTTCTTCATATTGAAGAATAAACTTTTACATTTCAAACATTAAGATATTTTAAAATAACATGTCCCTTTTCATATAGTAGACGTCTTTGATCTAATTTATTTGTTGATTTTGATTCATAACTTCTTAACATTATATGACAAAAAATATTTAGGTGGAAAAATTTTTGTAATACTTCAGGAGTTTTCAAAGGCTTTCAAAATCATATACAGTTTCTTCTCCAGCAATGGCTGACACTTTTTTAAGATTGTCAAGATAGAATTCATTAACATATATAACTAAATCTACATCTTTATCAAAACACCACAGAACCCGTACTCCTTGACAGATTAAAGAAAGCTGTATCCTGAATTGTGCAAATTGAGGCTTTGTTACAAAACTTACCCAAATCATAGCTCTGCCATTTGCCTCTTATGACAGGCTAAAAATAAAAGTCTCATAAAAACAAAAAAGACAGTCTATCATTCTTTCTTTAAAAAAAATATTTGTCAGGAACCCTTCAAAAATAATTGGGAAGAAAATGTGTTAGACTCTACAACCCACTGAGTTATTTTAAGGTGTATCTGAGTATTTAAAATGGTATTTTTTATGATCAACCTAGTTGTGCAATGATGTATTCCCAGAGTTTCCTCAAACTTGCTTTAAAAGAACTATTTTATTTTAATTTTAAGCATTTATTCCATTAAAAAAAAAGACTTGTAAATTTCCTTAGGCAGACTATCAATGTTCTAGTAGACTGTACATATTTTATTGCTAAATTCAGTTTGCTGTGACTTCTTCTGACAAATATTGATAGGAGCCCTACTGTATTTTAGAAAAACGTAGTCCAGATTTTAGTTTTAATTTCTCTGATAATTCATAGTTTCCTCTGAGAATGTAATGCTAAAATGTAAAACTTGCCAATTAATGGAAAAATCATTTTTTCATTAAACAACAGCACTCATCAGTTTATCAAGTTTGTATAGTTGTTACTTTCTTCCAATCATTTGCCATCCACAGGCATGTTTCCCATCTTTCTCTCCTACAATGTTTTAAATATAGCTCAATATAAATTTATTAACTTTAAATATATGTATAAAGTTGTTTTTTTATAAAGCTATTATTTGAAGCTAAGACTGAAAACAGCATTTCTAGCCATTCATATTCTATCATTAGAATTATGGTAGCATGTTAAATTTCAGCTCTCTCTTTGACGTGATATATGAAAATAAATTTTGGCTGTAAAATTTTATTTAAAAGGTTAATTTTGTTAAATGAAAAGTGTTTCTAAGATTAGACAATTTTTATTTGATATCATCTAATTTAACAACTGCCAGTGTTGATAACTTCAAATTGTGTATGGGAGTAATAATATAGCTGCCAGTCCATGAGTCCTGCCTGTTAAATTCTGTTAAGTTCTTATCCACTCTTAACTCCCTTAACTCATTCATTCTTCTCCACCTACTCTGAGTCCTATTCTAGCAATAATATCTATAAACAAAAAGTTTTTATATATATATATATATATGTATATATATATATATATATACACGCACACATATATATGTGTGTGTGTATACACACACTTGTTTTTCAGTTGCTCAGTCATGTCTGACTCTATGCAACCCCATGGATTTTAGCTCACCAGGCTGCTCTGTCCATGGGGATTTTCAGGCAAGAATAGTGAAGTGGGTTACCATTTCCTTCTCCAGAAAATCTTCCTGGATTAGGAATTGAACCTTCATTGGCAGGCAGATTCTTTACCACTGAGCTACCAGGGAAGCCATATATATGTATATGTGTGTGTGTGTGTGTATGAAATATTCCACAATTAGGAGAAGCAAGAAGATATGATTGAAAAGGCTGAATGAACACATTTTTACATCATTTTGTCTCTCAAATATTGGGTCCAAAATATACTAGGCAATGACTGTTAACCAAAAACAAATGCCTCCCATCTCATTTTGACAAATTAGTTAAAATTGAAGTGTACTCCCCATAGTTACATGATTGGCACAATGAATGGTACATAATAGATATTTAATGAGTATTCATTGAAAGAATAGATGCATTTTTAAAACTAGAACTTCATTATAGAAATACTGTGTTGTTAGTAGCCTAAGCACAAGATTGGCAGCCAAATTTCTTATCATGTGGCTATACTCTTAATAACTGAATTGCACATTGAAAGAGTGTTTCTGTATGACAATTTTCTCTGTTCTATTGGTTTTGACTTATAAAAAGGATTTGTAACATTGAGATCCATAAATATAGTAAACAAGCTTGATCCTGAGGTGGATGTCCCAGAACTGGTAAAATGACAGCAATCTTCAGTATGTTGACTTTATCTTTGCATCCGGAGTGGTTAGTTCTTCTTACTCTGCCAGTCAGCAGGAAAGAGAAACATGGGAGACACTCAAAATGCATATATTTGAAGGGCAGAACTGGAAACACTCATGTCTGTTCACACTGCCTTGGTCAGAAATTCATCACTTAAAACACACCTACGACTAGGTAGACTGGGAAAGGCCTAACTGAGGCCATGGAAGGAAGGGTGTGTGCTCAGCTAAAATGCCTGAGTTCTAATATTAAATGAAGAACAATAAAAGAAATGTAGGTGAACAAGCCCATGTGGAACTGTGCCTTCTACTTTTATAAAGTAGGCATGATGAAAATTTACATAACTATTTGCTTCCTATTGAGTTTCATTACAGTAGAATGAATGATAAGAAGCAGAGTGAAAATGTCATTGTTGTTTTTCTAGTTTGGGTACTACTGGTTTCTCTAAATATCATTTTGGTGAAGATTCTGTTCCTATGGTCTAGAGTTGGACCATAAAGAAGGCTGAGCATCGAAGAATTGATGAGTTTGAACTTCGGTGTTGGAGAAGACTCTTGAGCGTCCCTTGGACTGCAAGGAGATCAAACCAGTCAATCCTAAAGGAAATCAACCCTGAATATTCACTGGAGGGGCTGATGCTGAAGCTGAAACTCCAGTACTTTGGCCACCTGATGTGAAGTGCTGACTCATTGGAAAAGACCCTGTTGCTGGGAAACATTGAAGGTAGGAGGAGAAGGGGACAACAGAAGACGAGATGGTTGGATGGCATCACCATTTAAATGGACACGAGTTTGAGTAAGCTTCAGGAGATAGTGAGGGACAGGGAAGCCTGACATGCTGCAGTCCATGGGGTAGCAAAGAGTCAGAATGACTGAGGGACTAAACAATAACAACAACAATTTCTATAAATGTCTTAAATGCTTTCTTGGGAGCTATCATTTGCCAAATGATGAGAGTTTTCAAGATTTTCTTTCCCTTGTAGAACAAAAACACAACTCTGCTTTAAGAGAAATTGTAAATTATCAGGTATAGATTAGACAGACTAAGACAAAATAAAATTAGGTGTAACTAAGTTTCATTATCAATTCATGGTTTCAATCATATACAATTAATACATCTTGGGAATCTGAATGCAGTGTTCCAAAGAATAGCAAGGAGAGATAAGAAAGCCTTCTTAAGTGAACAATGCAAAGAAATAGAGGAAAACAGTAGCATGAGAAAGACTAGAGCTCTCTTCAAGAAAATTAGAGATACCAAGGGAACTTTTCATGCAAAGATGGGCACAATAAAGGACAGAATGGTAAGGACAAAACGGGAGCAGAAGATATTAAGAAGAGGTGACAAGAATACATAAAAGAACTGCAAAAAATGTTATTAATGACCCAGATAACCATGATGGTGTGATCACTCACCTAGAGCCAGTCATGCAGGAGTGAAGTGAAGTCAGGTGGACCTTAGGAAGTTTTACTACAAACAAAGCTACTGGAGGTGATGGAATTCTAGCTGAGCTATTTCATATCCTAAAAGATGATGCTGTGAAAGTGCTACACTCAATATGTCAGCAAATTTGGAAAACTCAGCAGTGGCCACAGGACTGGAAAAGGTCAGTTTTCATTCCAATCCCAGTGAAAAGCAATGCCCCAAAATGTTCAAACTATCTCACATTTGTGCTCATTTTATGGGCTAGCAAGGTAATGATTAAAATCCTTCAAGCTCAACAGTATGTGAAGCAAGAACTTCCAGATGTACAAGCTGAATTTAGAAAAGGCAGAGGAACCAGAAGTCAAATTGCCATTATCTGTTGGATCAAGAGATGGGAATAGAAAGCTCAGAAATAAACTCATATACCTATTGTCAACTAATATATTACAAAGGAGGCAATAATATAGAATGGAGAAAAGACAGTCTCTTCAAAAAATAATTCTGATATCAATCAATAAACAATTCTGGGAAAAGTGGAAATTTACATGTAAAAAATGAAATGAGAACGCTTCTTAACACCATACAGAAGAACTCAAACTGGATCAAAGACCTAAATAAAAGGGCAGACATTATAAAACTTTCAGAGGAAAATGTAGACAGAAAACCCTTTGACATAAATTGTAGTAGTGTATCTTGCAAGTTTAATTTGGGTGGTGGCTCAAACAGTAAATAATCTGCCTGCAATCTGAGAGACCTGGGTTCGATCCCTGGGTTGAGAAGATCCTCTGGAAGAGGGCATGGCAATCCACTCCAGTGTTCTTGCCTGGAGAATCCCCATGGACAGAGCAGCATGGTGGGGCTGCAGCATGGTGGAGTCGTAAAGAGTCAGACATGACTGAGCGACCAAGTAAACACATACACATTATCTTTCTGGATCCAATTCCCAGAGAATGAAAATAAAACCTAAACAAATGTGACCTGATTAAACTTAAAACTTCTGCACAACAAAGGAAACTGTAAACAAACAAACAACAAGACAAGTCACAGATCTGGAGAAACTATTTGCAAATGAAGTGACTTTGCAAGGGATTAATCTTTAAAACTAGCAAATATCTCATGCAATTCTATATCAGAAAAAATTTTTAAAAAAGGGCATAAGATCTAAATAGACATTTCTTCAAAGAAGACATAATAATGGCCAAAGAGAACATGAGGAGATGCTCAACATGACTAATTATCAGAGCATTTCAAATCAGGGTTTAGTTAAATTTGAGCAATGATGTCATTATGTGTACTATAAGTATGGGAAAGGTGACAAAACCATTGAAAAGGCAGATAGCGATGAGGGTTTTCAAACATGAAGCAGGTACACCTAGGATAGAAGTTCAGAAAAAGGCATTGCAAGAAATGAGAACTTCAAATGCAGCCATCACAGTATGAAAATTATTTATTAAATTATGTGTTTTTTTTCAATTTGGTGTGCCTATACATGGAATGTAAAATTTTGAGAGAAAGAAAGTGTAGCGATAGAGGGTACTTTTATCTCTTCTAATGATTTTCTGTTTGTTTAGCAGTATAACCAATAATAGAGTCACTATTTTAACAGTTCCTTTCTGGAAAAGGAAATAAAAATTGTGGAGGAGGGAAATGCAGGAATACTCCATGTAAGGATACTTAACTGTCTTGAAATGTTGATTAGCATTTGTTATTGGTCAGTAACAGTGGGAATAAAGAAGAGAAATAGATTTAGAAGAGATGTCATAAATAAGTTATGCATGACTATAAAACTGACCTAATGTGGAGACTAATAAACAGGAAGACACAAAGTAAGTTGGGGACTAATAATAATGCTGTATACCTAGATAATGTAGTCATATATAACAATAAAACTTTGTGATTTCTTAACTATCCTTAGAAATGCATTCCCAGAATAAATATATTTTACTTATAACCTGGTGTTTAGTGTGATACTAACACAAATAAATCAGTAGAAAAACTCTCTGAAATATTCCAAAGAAAAATAATAAGTAATTCACAAATAATCCTTGGGATCTACAGAGTGTGAAAGTTGACATAAAAGAAGAATACTGTGAACTATAAGTTCAGATGGAGAAGAAAAATTCCTGAAGATATATCTGTATATTTCTATATCAAGTTAATTTTCATGCATGACATAGCATAATATTTTTGTCAGGGAAGAGATAGAATCCAACTCTCAATGTCCCAAAAGAGAAAAGAAGTAAATTATCATTGAGTGTCATCATTCACAATCATCTCACATGTAACAGAAGCCAAGATAGTGTTGATGGTAGAAATTGTTAATAAGTATGTAAATCCTGAGCCTATGGATAAATGTGGATGAGGACAGTCATAAGTAAATCTAGTGAGAATGTATACTTCCACTTTAAATACCATTCATTGAATACTGTCAGTGATATTGTACCGTGACATAAAAATATGAAGTTTAAATGTAAGAGCAAAATGGAAGGAAAACACTGTATAAAACCAGACATAAATGTATAAAGGAGGAGGAGATTTTAAACAAAATAATCTTTCATTCAAAACTTCAAAATCAACATTAAAATCAATATTTTTCAAACATAAATATTGGAATTTTAGATAATTAGCACTTAAGCATTTTAGAATAGAAAACAATGTAATTAAAATATATTACCTTTTGCTGAAAGCATTAATATTGTGAAATTGTTGACTTCCTTTCAATTATGTTGGAAGATACCCAGCTTTTTCTTAATTTCAATTTTCTCAAACACTGAGACAGCACACAATACTGATGTTTAAAATGAAACAAATGAGCCTTGTTAAGGTAATTTTTTTGTGTAATATCATAAACAACAATAAAAATTTGACAGAAATAGAATGAATTTCCATAATCAGAATCAGACAACACATGAATGAATTTCTGATATTCAACTCTCTTATCCATGATTATCAAAGTCTGAAAAGGAGTTACTATTGGACAACTATTCAAATAGGTTGTTGGCTAAGAAAAAGGCAAAAGGGGAGAAAGAGCTACATTTGTATGGTTAATTTTAGCCTAGCAATTTAAAACTATGTAATTTGTTCTATGTAACCATTTTCTACCTTACTCTTGTTATATAATCTCATTGAAATGAGACTGTTTCTGCTTAAAGTTGGGTGCGATAACAGATCAACTTCAGAAGGCATTCACTTGAAGGATTATCAATCACAGCCTATTATTGCCTCAGAAATCATCTCACAAAGAGTTATAGCACATATGATAAGAAAGTTGTGGTCCATATACACAATGGAATATTACTCAGCTATTAAAAAGAACACATTTGAATCAGTTCTAATGAGGTGGATGAAACTGGAGCCTATTATACAGAGAGAAATAAGGCAGAAAGAAAAACACCAATACAGTATGATAGCACATATACATGGAATTTAGGAAGATGGTAACGACCATCCTATACGCGAGACAGCAAAAGAGACACAGATATAAAGAACAGACTTTTGGACTCTGTGAGAGAAGGTGAGGGTGGGATGATTTGAGAGAACATCATTGAAATATGTATATTACCATATGTGAAATAGATCACCAGTCCAGGTTCGATGCATGAGACAGGGCGCTCAGGGCCAGTGCACTGGGATGACCCTGAGGTATGGGATGGGGAGGGAGGTGGGGGTGGGGTTCAGGATGGGGGACACATGGCTGATGTGTCAACGTATGACATGTCAATGTATGGCAAAAACCACTCAGATCAGTTCAGTCCAGTCGCCCAGTTGTGTCTGACTCTTTGCGACCCCATGAATTGCAGCACGCCAGGCCTCTCTGTCCATCAACAACTCCCGGAGTCTACCCAAACCCATGTCCATCAAGTCAGTGATGCCATCCAACCATCTCATCCTCTGTCGTCCCCTTCTCCTCCTGCCCCCAGTCCTACCCAGCATCAGGGTCTTTTCCAATGAATCAACTCCCTGCATGAGGTGGCCAAAGTATTGGAGTTTCAGCTTCAACATCAGTCCTTCCAATGAACACCCAGGACTGATCTCCTTTAGGATGGATTGACTGGATCTCCTTGCAGTCCAAGGGACTCTCAAGAGTCTTCTTCAACATCACAGTTCAAAAGCATCAATTCTGCAGCACTCAGATTTCTTCACTGTCCACCTCTCACATCCATACATGACCACTGGAAAAACCATAGCCTTGACTAGATGGACTTTTGTTGGCAAAGTAATGTCTCTGCTTTTAAGTATGCTATCTAGGTTGGTCATAACCTTCCAAAGAGTAAGCGTCTTTTAATTTCATGGCTGCAATCATCATCAGCAGTGATTTTGGAGTCCAAAAAAATAAAATCTGACACTGTTTAAACTGTTTCCACATCTATTTCCCATGAAGTGATGGGACCAGATGCCATGATCTTAGTTTTCTGAACGTTGAGCTTTAAGCCAACTTTTTCACTCTCCTCTTGCACTTTCATCTAGAGGCTCTTTAGTTCCTCTTCACTTTCTGCCATAAGGGTGGTGTCATCTGCATATCTGAGGTTATTGATATTTCTCCCGGCAATCTTGATTCTAGCTTGTGTTTCTTCCAGCCCAGCGTTTCTCATGATGTACTCTGCATAGAAGTTAAATAAGCACGGTGACAATATACAGCCTTGATGTACTCCTTTTCCTATCTGGAACAAGTCTGTTGTTCCATGTCCAGATCTAACTGTTGCTTCCTGACCTGCATACAGGTTTCTCAAGAGACAGATCAGATGGTCTGGTATTCCCGTCTCTTTCAGAATTTTCCACAGTTTATTGTGATCCACACAGTCAAATGTTTTGGCATAGTCAATAAAGCAGAAATAGATATTTTTCTGGAACTCTCTTGCTTTTTCGATGATCCAGCGGATGTTGGCAATTTGATCTCTGGTTCCTCTGCCTTTTCTAAAACCAACTTGAACATCTGAAAGTTCACGGTTCACGTATTGCTGAAGCCTGGCTTGGAGAATTTTTGGCATTACTTTACTAGCATGTGAGATGAGTGCAATTGTGCAGTAGTTTGAGCATTCTTTGGCATTGCCTTTCTTTGGGATTGGAACGAAAACTGACCTTTTCCAGTCCTGTGGCCACTGCTGAGTTTTCCAAATTTGCTGGCATATTGAGTACAGCACTTTCACAGCATCATCTTTCAGAATTTGAAATAGCTCAACTGGAATACCATCACCTCCACTAGCTTTGCTCGTAGTGATGCTTTCTAAGGCCCACTTGACTTCACACTCCAGGATGTCTGGCTCTAGGTGAGTGATCACACCATCGTGATTATCTGGGTCATGAAGATCTTTTTTTGTACAGTTCTTCTTTGTATTCTTGCCACCTCTTCTTAATATCTTCTGCTTCTGTTAGGTCCATACCATTTCTGTCCTTTATCGAGCCTATCTTTGCATGAAATGTTCCTTTGGTAGCTCTAATTTTCTTGAAGAGATCTCTAATCTTTCCCAATCTGTTGTTTTCCTCTATTTCTTTGCATTGATCGCTGAGGAAGGCTTTCTTATCTCTCCTTGCGATTCTTTGGAACTCTGCATTCAGATGGGAATATCTTTCCTTTTCTCCTTTGCTTTTCACTTCTCTTCTCTTCCCAGCTATCTGTAAGGCCTCCTCAGGCAGCCATTTTCCTTTTTTGCACTTCTTTTCCATGGGGATTATCTTGATCCCTATCTCCTGTACAATGTCATGACCTCTGTCCATAGTTCATCAGGCACTCTGTCTATCAGATCTAGTCCCTTAAATCTATTTGTCACTTCTACTGTATACTCATAAGGGATTTGATCTAGGTCATACCTGAATGGACTAGTGGTCTTCCCTACTTTCTTCAATTTAAGTCTGAATTTGGCAATAAGCAGTTCATGATCTGAGCCACAATCTGCTCCTGGTCTTGTTTTTGCTGACTGTATAGAGCTTCTCCATCTTTGGCTGCAAAGAATATAATCAGTCTGATTTCGGTGTTGACCATCTGGTGATGTCCACGTGTAGAGTCTTCTCTTGTGTTTTTGGAAGAGTGTGTTTGCTATGACCAGTGCGTTCTCTTGGCAAAACTCTATTAGCCTTTGCCCTGCTTCATTCTGTACTCCAAGGCCAAATTTGCCTGTTACGCCAGGTGTTTCTTGACTTCCTACTTTTGCATTCCAGTCCCCTATAATGAAAAGGACATATTTTTTGGGTGTTAGTTCTAGAAGGTCTTGTAGGTCTTCAGAGAACCATTCAATTTCAGCTTCTTTGGCGTTACTGGTTGGGGCATAGACTTGGATTACCTTGATATTGAATGGTTTGCCTTGGAAACGAACAGAGATCATTCTACTGTTTTTGAGATTGCATCCAAGTACTGCCTTTCGGACTCTTTTGTTGACCATGATGGCTACTCCATTTCTTCTAAGGGATTCTTGCCCACAGTAGTAGGTATAACGGTCATCTGAGTTAAATTCACCCATTTCAGTCCATCTTAATTCGCTGATTCCTAGAATGTCGACAACAGTGTAAAGTAATTAGCCTCCAATTACAATAAATAAATTATTTTTAAAAAAAAGAGTTACAGCAGAGCCATTGATAGGTGACCATTCATTCCCCTTGCCTCCAGCCTACATCTCATCAAGATCTGCGTGAAAGAGAGTTCCCCAGGGGCTGGCACCCACCATGGGTACCAGCATAGATAATCTTGACACTTCAGCCCTAAACACCTCCTCATTGCAAGCTAAGGAGAGGAGCTATCAAGAAGCCTTACTTTATCAAATTAATACTCAGGATATAACTTAATTTCTCACTTTCATGGAAAGAATTTTATAGACTCACCATGCCTCATACCACTGGGTATCCCAGCTTCTTCCAAAATCTCAAGTCAATCAAGTCAGCCTTCTTCTCTTGGATTCCAAGCAGAATGTTATTCTATTTTTAAATCGTATTTTCTATTAGGGACAAATATCCCATTGCCTCTCATCTTCCAAAGTAGTCCCTTTTATTCCCTTTAAATCCTAAATTTATGATCCTAGAATTCTCAGTCCCTTTTATGTTTGTTCTATAAATTATTTTTTAATTTATTAATTTTTAATTAAAGTATAATTGCTTTATAATATTGTGTTGGTTTCTGACATACATCAACATAAATCAACCATAGGTAAAATTTTTCCTTAATTAAATTCTGAAAGTTTCCAGATGATATTTTCTTTCAGCATGTTTCTTTTAAAAAGTCTGTTTTTTTTCACTCACATCTTACCTATATTTCAATGTAAGAGTCTGGCCTTTCCTCAGTCAGTTCTATGGAGTTCTCAGCCATTTTCACTTTCAACAGTACCTCCTTTCATCATTTCATTCTTGAATTTTTATATGATATATATTATACATAACATATACTATAGAAACAATATCATACTACAGTTTTTCTATATAGATTCTCCCAATCTGTGCATTTTCTCATAATTTTTCATAATGATCAATTTCCTCGTAACACTCTGTGTATTTTTCCTCTGCCCTTATTCTTATGCTTGTTCTAGCTGTGCTTATATTTAAGAGATGGTTTCTCATAATGCCTAAAACAGGTTTTCTGGCATTTGACTTTTTTTAGACCACTTTCTGTGTCTCAGTTTAAGCTTTTCATCCTAAATCTGGGTTCAACATGTGCCGTCCATGTAAGATCACTGTTGAAATTTTTTGAAGATAACACCTTTGTAAAATCAGAGTCCTAGACTGGCCATGGTTATTTTCTCATTACTGTTCAGCAGTCATACAGTAGTTTTCCAGCATCTAGTGTTAGTTACGGAGCCTACTTCTAACTCTCTGGATGATATGGGTCATGTAGCCTCAATATACACTCCTGCAAGAGCACTACCACTCCAGCCCTTAAGACATGTATCACAGCTGGATATACCTCTGTTTTATTTGTTGTTGGTTTTGAGTTATTATTGGTTGATGATTTTCTTTTCTTCCTATAAGCCCAGATATACATGTTTGTTTACTCATGTGTAATTTCATTTAGTATTGGAGGGGAATCTGGAATTCCTTCATCTTAAGCTATTGCAGTTTGAGTTCACTCCTCAATCCACCCCAACATAGCTTCTATGTCTTCAGCTCCATTGAATACTGGTAACCTGCAGTCTCCATCCTGCCGTCTCTAATAAAATCCTTCTCAATATTGATTTGACTTGACCCCTTGGCATCACTGCTCATGGCTAACCACTCTTCCTTTGTGAAACTCTTTTTTCTCTTCAGGCTGTGGGACCACACTGGTCTGGATTTCCTGTTGCTGAATGGGTGTTTCTTTGGCTCATTTGCTAGTTCTTCTTCTTTCATTTGACTCTAAATATTGGAATGTTGAAAGACTATTTTTATTTTCTCACTCTGTTCTTGCTTGAGATGATCTCATCCAGCCCTATGTTTCAAATGCCAAATCAAAACCTTTATTTCCCCCCTTTTCCTCTTACCTTTTCAGTATGTCTCACAAACTCTCCAGTAAATATACATATGCATGTGTGCTTGTGTGTCTGCTAAGTCACTTCAGTCATGTCTGACTCTTTGCCAACCTATGGATTGTAGCCTGCCAGGATCCTCTGTCAATGGGATTCTCCAGGCAAGAATACTTAAGTGGGTTGCCATTCCCTCATCCAGGGGATCTTCCTGCCCCAGGGATCAAACCCTTATAGTCCTATTTCCTGATTTGGTAGTCAGTTTCTTTCCTGCTAGCACTACCTGACAAGCATATATATATATATATATATATACGTGTGTGTGTGTGTGAGAGAGATACATGTATACACAGAGTGATATATATCTATATATATCTTTACTTCTTTTCACAATGCCACTGATCTAGTCCAATCATAATCATCTTTTTACCTTAACAAATGTTAAAGCCTCTTGAATGACTACTCTGATTCTACTTCCCACCTCTATCCATTCTCTATATAGTGATCAGAGTGATCTGTTTAAGCAAAATTCAGAGCACTTCATTTTTTTTTTTTAAAGAAAATACTTCAATTACTTGTAAAAATTTGAAATGTATACCATGGCCAATAAGAAGTAAATCATACTTCTTTCCTCTCATTTTCTATGCCCCTTTTTCTCTATCATCTCACCATATGAATGAACGCCTTACTCATCTGTGGACATGTCAATCTCATTTCCTCCTTAGTAACCCTGGCCCTTACGGCTTTCAAGGCGAACTGCTCCTCTGTAGGCTCTTCAGAGAGGTGTCTGCTTCGCATTATCCAAGACTCAGGGGTGCTGGTAGGCCTTCTCTTCCAACTCTATCTGAAACAGCACCCGTGTTTTTGTTTTACTCACTCTCCAATTCTTTCTTTTATTGAATATTTTATAATCTATAATTATTTTATTCATTTGGTTACATTTTAAATCATGTTTCTTCTATCCAGTATAATGTCTAACACATGAGTATACCTGTTTATCTCATCTGTAGTTTTATTTCTGTTACTCCATACCCTACCTGTTTCTCAGTGGCTGCTCAGTAATTATTGAATGAATGAATAGATGTGTTTGAAGATAAAAGTCAAGAATAACAGTGGCAATGTTATATTCATTAAAACGTATCTAGTATAATATATTTTTTCAAGTCTGAGTGGAAAAATGAAGGTAAGATCACCAGGTATATGTTATATTTAGTTACAATAAGGTAACAAATGTCCGTGTTTGCCAGTGGTGATCAAAAGAGATCCAAAGGTGTGTCCTTCACAAGTCAATCTGTTTGTTCCAGCTAAAGAAATAAAATTGTTAAGGGACTATGTTCACCAATATGTTTTTGAATTCAATACGTATCTTAAATAGGATGTATATTACTGTCTGTATTGATTCACGACCTAGAAGATTGAATGATGCCTAAGAATTTGTCATCAGTAGAAATGAGTGACTATTTGAAAAAAATTTAAGAACAAAGAGCTAAAGTAATTATCAAGCAATTATACTACAAAAACAGAAAATATCTCTACAATTTAAACTGCCTGGATTAATTAGTTTTCTCTAAAAGTGTTAAATATTTGATAAATCATTGGAGTAAGAGTTTCTGATATCTCTCATATTGTTCATTTCTGCTACAGTGACAACATTCAGTCTTAGCTGCAGCGTGGGAAATAAGACAAATCTAGTACTAACATGTCACACAATTTAGCTGTTGTATGTATATATGTTTCCATAAGAGTTAAATTGAGCAATTAAGGGAATTACACTAGAGACAGACAGACATTATTCTTTTAAATAAGATCAAAATGTTTTACAAATATGAAAAATGAGAAAAGGATATTCCAGACAAATTAAGTTTACACTAAGTGAGTTAGGGGTGTTAAATTCTGATTCCACTCATAGAAAAATAATCTACAGTGATTACAGTTTAAAAGTTACACTGCTAAAAAAAAAAAAAAGTTACACTGCTAAAGTTTCTTTATCCTATCTCCACTAGCATTTTCCATCTGCTCTTTTCCACAGACTTGATAACTCTGTTCATGTTCTGATTGTGCACTAACTATATATGAAAGTAATAGGTTCATTGCACCATAATTTAATAGCAAAACTGACCAGTGTTGTATGTCTTTGATCAATTGAACACTATTCTTCACTATGGAAAAAATTTTAGAATTAGTCAGTTGAATTTTATAGGGGGATCAAATCTTAAGAAATCCCTTGTGAAAAATGTTTGTTGGGAAACAAATCAAAATTTTTGTTTCATGTAACAAATCCTTATTTCAGATTGATCAAATTACATGTAACAAAGGTGGGGTCAATCTATATCAAAAGGTAAGGATCTAAATAAAGTGTTTATACAATATACTGATTTTACAAAGATAGTGTACTCATTTTCTATTGCTGATGTAATAAATTACCACAAACTGAGTGGCTTAAAACAACACAAATGTATTATTTTACAATTACAGAAGGAGTCTCATTTGCCTAAAAGAAAGCTTTCAGTCTGATTCTGTCCCTTCTGGAAGCTCTTTGAGACAATGTGTTTCCTTGTCTTTCCAGGTTCTAGAGGTAAGCCCATTCTTTGGCTCGTGGGCCCAGTATTTTATGTAAAGCCAGTAATGGTTAGAAAATTTCTCACACTGCATTTCCTAGTTCTTCTCCTCCCATTATCATGTCTTCTGACTTTTTAAATCAGCATACCTGGATAATCCAGGATGACCTCCCATTTGAAGTCTTTAAGTTAATCACATATGAAAAATTCTTTTTGCCCTTTTTAAGGTAACATATTCATAGGTTCCAGAGATTTGGGCAGGAACATCTTTAAAGCTAATGTTCTGCTTACCACGAACAGCATTCAAGCATATTAATTTCTCACCTGTATTAACTCAGTAGGAAGTCAGTGAAGAGTTTTAGGCAGAGAACAAATAGAACTAATTTCATAAGAATCATGTTGGTTGCAACACTGGAGGAAAATGAATAGTGGGCAACAGTTAGGGAATCACCACAGTCATCCAGGTGAGAAATGATAGCATCTTAGGCTAGAGTGATGGTCTTGACAATGAACTCCAGAAGAGTAGTTAAAAAGATGTAGGAATACATATATCCCCTCCCTTTTGAAACTCCCTCCCATCTACCTCCCCATCTCACCCCTCTAGGTTGATACAGAGTCCCTGTTTTGAGTTTCCTGAGCCATATAGCAAATTCCCGTTGGCTATCTATCTTACATATGGTAATGTAAGTTTCCATGTTACTCTTTCCATGTATACCTATGGATGATTCATGTTGAGGTTTGATAGAAAACAGCAAAATTCTGTAAAACAATTATCCTTCAATAAAAAATAAATTAATTGAAAAAAAAAGATGTAGGGAGGTACTTGGGAATTAAAAGTGTGAGAATTTGTTACAGGATTATATACAGCACAAGAATAAGGTAAAAGTGTCTGGCATGATTATGAGGTTTCAGGGAGATTTTTAATTCTATTTAACAGGGAGTTAACTTTCAGAAATCCAAGTAGAGATGTTAACAGCATTAACATTCTGAGGCCTGACCAGGAGTAGAGATGTAAATTTGCGAGTCAGCAAAAACATGCACAATTATTAAAATCACTTTAAAAGAGGAAATTCACTGAAAATATATGAAGACCTAGGACTTTAGGAAATTGATGTTTGAAAACTTGGACAATAGAGATTTGGGCAGCAAAGGAATATGGAGCTGAGAGCTCAGACTGGTAACAAGAAACTTAGGCATGTGTTGCCTTGGAAACAAGAATGTGCCTGTTCTCAATCACTCAATTGTGTGCAACTCTTTGTGACCCATGGACTGTAGCCCACCAGGCTCCTCTGTTCATGGGATTTCCCAGGAAAGAATGCTGGAGTGGGTTGTCATTTTCCTCTAGAGATTTAGTAATAGCAAGGATAGAGACTGCTAAAGAAGAAATCAACACTCTTGAAAGTTGCTGCAAAATACTGTTAGATGATTGAAAATTCTCCTTGAATTAGGGGTATTGGGATTAAAGACAGCCTAAAGAGAGTCATTCTCATGGACCTGAAACCATTCTGAATTGGATTAAGAAATGGATAGGTTGAGAAAATGGATAGTATTAACAAATTTTTTACCTCTGGGGTTGGGAAGTGATAAAAAAAAATTAAAAAGAATGGTGGCTTTTGGCGAGTGAAGCTGAATGATTTCTCTTTTTTAATGCACAGAAAGATGCGTTTACAGTGAAATACCAGTAGGTCCCTATTTCATGTGCCCAGGAGCTGAGCAGTTAACATGAGGCCCCACACTCAGAAGCAGCCACATTGATTTAGTCTCTGCTAGTGCCCTCCTGGAATTATTCATAATTTTAGGTGTGATCTGTGGTTTCTTGGTGAAACCTGATGGGACAAAGTACATGGGACAGATGTATGGAGCCTGGACCCGCCTCCTGCTGACTCCTTACCACCTGGGGATGGCTTGGCCACCCACCCACCCCCTTTCCCACAGCCAGATGCTCCTCTTAGCCCTGCACTTGGGCAATAACCGGATGGAGTCTGATGGGAAAGGAGACCCTCATTCTGTTACCAACCTTTGCTCTCATAGGGTGTGCACTTGGAGCATCTCAGATGGAGTCTGGCAGCAGCATGGCTGGCAGGTACATGGCTGTCTTGGAGGAGGCAACCTCAGGCCCACTCCCCATTCAGCTGTGCAACGCATCCAGGTGTGGAGGTTTAAAGACCTTTGGGGGTTGCAGGCAGCCCCCTGTGGATTGTGATGGCTGCACCATGAGGAGGAGAGATGCCTGGCTCTGAACCATGTTGGTCTGGAGGCTGCAGAGAAAGGGAACCTGGCAGCTGACTGCCTGAGCAAGGGGGCCCCTGCATCCTAGAACAGGGCGTCCATGCAAATGCGAGGGTCTACACTCACTACTGAGTGACGCCATTCCTAGAGAGCCCTGTCTGGGAGGCTCCACGTTTGAGGAATCTTCTCTTCCTCATTTCAACCTTCTTGAGTCTAGGTTTTACTTAATTCTGGTCTACTACAGCACAGGCTTTGTGTTTGAAGACCAGTTAGGAAACATGACATAAGTTCTCTCTAAGCATTGAAACCTAGCATTGCATGGAAACATTCACGCTAGTAAGTTAAATTTTTATTTTTCTTTGCTTGAAACAACGTTGAATAGAAAAAAACATGGGAGGTCAAGACTGGAAGATGGAAGAAAGCTTTGTATCTTAGCTTTAGCCACACTTATTCTTCTGAACAAGAACTTTCATTTTCATTTCGTACTGTGCCCTGCAAATTATGTAGTTGGAAGAGTCAGTAGTGAGGAAGAGGTTGAAGAGAAAGGAGAGGAGAGCATGAATTCATTGTGTAAGATCCCTGCAAAAGTTGGGAGGTATGAGAAGATTGGCCAAGGCAGAAGGAGAGAGGGGGCTTTATACTGATACATGCCCCATGACTGAGGAGCTGAGTCAGGAACTGGATTTAGAGGGTCCAATATAGCCGTTCAGGAAATAAATTCTAAATCATCAAATAAATGGGAGATTTTAAAACCAGAATTATGTGATTTGTTTAGAAAATCAAAGTAGAAATTGCTGTCTTTGGAAGAATTAAACATTTATTCTTACATTGACCAAAGAAACAGCATGAAACCAAGTATTTCCTCATATTTTACTTACCTATCTTTAATTTGGAAATATTTCACAAAATTAAAATCACTTAAAATGATTAGTGATACAAACAGAACAAAGGGAACCTAGAAGGAACATGGGGATTATATTTTACAAGCATTTAGACAGACTAATTACTTATTAGCTTACTCCATTTAAGTTCAATAAAAGAAACATTCCCAAGAGTCGGATTCATTAATTACTAAAATTAGATATTATCAAATGAAGTAAAATTTATTTTAATCAAGAAAGTCTCAGAGGGAATAGATACATTTTCATCTGACAGGGATTTTTTTTCTTTACACACAAGTCTCTCAAATTGAATTTTAGGCCATATTAGTACTTTTTACTGAACGTTTGTGTTTACTAACTGATTAGTATTAGACTATTATGATTTTAGAGAAACTTTTTATCCACTTGTCCCATTTAGGCTACTGACTTTGTTGTGAAGCTCCTCGTAATAGGTTCTTTAAAGTTTTCCTTATAAGATATAAATAAATCAGAAGACCATAGCTCTTTATTCTACAATACATCTCAATTTCACAGTTTATTAAAATCAGAGGTTCTTAAACTTTTATCTGAGATTCAAATACTATATATGGACAGGGGCTCAGGAATGTGCATTACTTAAAGCATGTTAAATACCTGAAGTGACATGCAAAACATTCCTTAAGATACACTGAGGCAAGCATTTCGTATTTATTTACTAATCTATGCTTAAGTATTTAAACTGCAGGGGTTTTTTTTTGCTGTGTTTGTTGTTTGTTTTAAATATGGATTATCCTGGACTTTCATTTCTCAGTTTTCAGTTGGTGGGCTTCTTGGACAAAAATAAATTACCTGTAAACTTTGTCTATTTTTACTGCTATAGGAAACACATACAAACACATACACCACAAACATAATCAACTAAAATTATGATTAGTTTGATAGTTTCTATGAACAGATATTGTAAAATACACGTGTGTGAAAGGTGTGATTGAGTTCATAGTAAAACTGTGTTCACCTTTACAGAAATAGCTTAAAGATACAGCAAGGTACCACCTCACACCTGTCAGAATGGCCATCATTAGAAATCTACAAATAACAAATGCTAGAGAGTGTGTGGAGAAAAGCAAACTCTCCCACACTGTTGGTAGGAATGTAAGTTGGTTCAGCCACTGTGGAAAACAGTCTAGAGGGTCCTTTAAAAAATAAAAGTAGAACTACCAGATGACCCTTAATCCTACTCCTAGGCATATATCCAGAGAAAGCAATAATTCAAAAAGGTACATGCACTGCAATGTTCACTGTAGCACTATTTACAACAGTCAAGATATGGAAGCAATCTGTTAATAAATGTCTACCAATAGAGGAATGAATACAGAATATATGGTGTGTTTGCACACACACATGCACAATGGAGTACTACTCAGCAATTAAAAAGAATGAAATAATGCCCTTTGCAGCAACATGGATGCAATTAGAAATTATCCTATTGAGTCAGACAGAGAAAGACAAATATATATTACTTATACCATATATGAGCAATACAAAATATGACACACATGAACTTATCTGTGAACTAGAAATAGAATCATAGGCATAGAGAATAGACTGATGGTTGTCAAAGAGCAGGAGGGTGGGAGAGGGATGAATTGGGAATTTGAGATGAGCACGTGCAAACTGGTTTATTTAGAATGAACAAACAACAAGGTCGTACCATATAGCACAGAGAACTAAATTCAATATCCTATGAAAAAACATAATAGAAAATAGTATGGATAGTAATAATATGGATAACTGAGTTACTTTTCTGAACAGCTGTAATTAACACAACATTGTAATTCAACTACATTTCAATAGAAAAGTTGTCAATCACAAATCTGAAAAAACAAGAGTAATAATCATATCATAAGCATGAAATGTTTTTCCAGAATATCCATGAAAATTATTTAGGAGGCTTATTTCTATAATGTAAATATTCCTTAATCCCCTACCAGTTATGGGACTACTTGATTAATAATGAGACATAATCAAATAGTAACCCTACTCTATCTTGGCTACATTTTTGCAATTTGTCTATTCAGAACCAACCACTCTCCTTACAGTTATATTAGACCCAACTTTTATTACAGAGGAGCTACTGCTGATGTAGCTGCTCACCAATCATCTTCTGTTTCAGAACCAATTGTTTATTCATTCAATAACATTTATGGACAAGCTACTATGTTCTAGAAAAATGAAGATACAAATGTTTCTCTCCTCATAGAACTTACATTCTAGTGGGGGAAATATACAGTAAATGAGTAAATACTTGATGTACATAAGTGTTATGTAAAAAGTAAAATACAGGTAAGCAGTAGAGAATTGTGGGGATGTAGGGAGTTCTTTTAGATTGGGTGAAATTAAGTTTTTGCAGATGGAGTGACATTCAAGCCAATACCTAGATAAAATGAGAGAGCAAAGCCGAGTATTGCAGAAGTGGAATCCTATAGTATGCAATTTTTTGAGTCTGGTTTATTGCATTAACATTATGCATTTCAGATTCACTCGTATTATTAACTATATGAGTAATTCATTTCATTTTTATGATTGCTGAGCAGTACTCCAGTGAATAGAGATTTCAGTTTGTTTCCTTTGATTCCCTAACCATGAAACATTTGTGTTGTTTCTTCTTTGGGTAATTATGAATAAAGTTGCTATATATACAGTCACAGGCTTTTCAGTGAACATAAATTTTCACTTGACTTGAGCAGTCCTCTGTGAGAGGAATTGCTAGATCATATGGTAAGCCTATACTTAACTTTATAAGATATTGGCACACTGTCCAATGTGGCTATATCATTTTGCTTTCTAGCCAGCAGTGTATGAGAATTCTAGTTGTTCTGTGTATATTGCAGGTCTTATACTTTCATTTTTTTTTGACTTAAGCTCCTCTAATAAGTGTGTGAAAGTGAAAGTGAAAGTTAGTGCACAGTTGGGTCTGACTCTTTGAGATTCCATGGACTGCAGCCTGTCCCGCTCCTCTGTCCATGGAATTCTCCAGGCAAGAGTACTAGAGTGGGTTGCCGTTTCCTTCACCAGGCGATCTTCCTGACCCAGAGATTGAACCCAGGTCTCCTGCATTGCAGGCAGATTCTTTACCAACTGAGCCACTAGAGAAGCCCCCTAATAAGTGTATGGTTGTATCTCATTCTGTTTTCAGTTGTGTTTCCTAATGACTAATGACGTTTAGTGTTATATCATGTGACATCCCGCATCTTCTTCAGTAAAATGTCTCCTTATGTGCCTACCCACTTTCATTTAGCTTATCATTAATAAATGTTGAAATTTCTTAATGTACTATAGAAATTTTTCCAGGCTGCCACATAACACTGAGCAGAGTTCCATGTGCTGTATAGGAGGTCCTTGTTGGTTATCCATTTTAAATACAGCAGTGTGTACATGTTCATACCAAACTCCCTAACTATCCCTTTCCCTATCTTTCCCCCTGGCAGCGATAAGTTCTATTTCTCTAAGTCTGTGAATCTGTTTCTGTTTTGTAAGTTCATTTGTGTCATATCTTTTTAGATTCCACATATATGGGATGTCCTACAATATTTCTCCTTCTTTGACTTACTTCACTTGGTATAACAATCTCTAGGTTTCTCTATGTTGCTGCAAATGGCATTTCACTCTTTTTAATGGCTAAGCTGTATTCCATTATATATATGTACCAAACCTTCTTTATCCACTCCTTTGTTGATGAACATTTATGTTGCTTGTTATGTAAATAGTGCTGTGATGAAAACTGGGATGCATGTATCCTGTCGGATTGTGTTTTTCTCACAATAGGGTATTTATGAATATTTTCTCCCAGTCTGTAGTTTGTTTTTAACTTCTTTTGAAAATGCCTTTGAAACACTTCAGGGTTTGTTTTTTTTTTCTCATTGAATCAATTTGACAAGTCTAGAGCCATACTGCCCTCAGTTCAGTTCAGTCTCTCAGTCATGGGTGACTCTTTGTGACCCCACGAACCGCAGTACGCCAGGCCTCCCTATCCATCACCAACTCCCAGGGTTTACCCAAACTCATGTCCATTGAGTCGGTGATGCCATCCAACCATCTCATCCTCTGTCATCCCCTTCTCCTCCTGCCCTCAATCTTTCCCAGCATCAGGGTCTTTTCCAATGAGTCAGTTCTTCACATCAGGTGGCCAAAGTGTTGGAGTTTCAGCTTCAACATCAGTCCTTCCAATGAACACCCAGGACTGATCTCCTTTAGGATGGACTGGTTGGATCTCCTTGCAGTCCAAGGGACTCTCAAGAGTCTTCTCCAACAGCACAGTTCAAAACATCACTTCTTTGGTGCTCAGCTTTCTTATAGTCCAACTCTCACATCCATACATGACTACTCGAAAAACCATAGCCTTGACTAGACAGAACTTTGTTGACAAAGTAACGTCTCTGCTTTTTAATATGTTGTCTAGGTTGGTCATAACTTTCCTCCCAACGAGTAAGCGTTTTTTAATTTCATGGCTGCAATCACCATCTGCAGTGATTTTGGAGCCCCCCAAAATAAAGTCAGCCACTGTTTCCACAATTTCCCCATCTATTTGCCATGAAGTGATGTCAACTTAAGAGGGCAAAAGACCTGTACTCTGAAAACTATAAGATGCTGATGAAAGAGACCAAAGAGAACACAAACAGATGGAAAGATATACCATATTCTTGGATTGGAAGAGCCAATATTGTCAAAATGACTATACAGTCCAAGACAATCTGCAGATTCATTGTCATTTTTATCAAATTACCAATGGTATTTTTCATAGAACTAGAACAAAAAAATCTTAAAATTTGTATGGAGATACAAAAGACCTTGGATAGCCAAAGAAATCTTGAGGAAGAAAAATGGAGTTGGAGAGACCAGACACCCTAACTTCAGACTATACTACCAAGCTATGGTAATCAAAACAGTATGGCACCGACAGAAATACAGAAATATAACTCAATGAGACAGGACAGAAAGCCCCTAAATAAACCCACACACCTGTGACCAATTAATCTAAGACATAGGAGGAAAGAATATACAATGGAGAAAATACAGTCTCTTCATTAAGTAGGGCTAGGAAAACTGGACAGCTACATGTAAGAGAATGAAGTTAAATCATTCTTTAATGTCATACACAAAAGTGAACTCAAAATGGGTCAAAAACCTAAACATAAATTCAGATACTATTACAATCAGAGGAAATCACAGGCCAAACACTTTTTGCATAAATTATAGCAATATCTTTTTCAGTACCTCTCCTAGTGTAACGGAAATAAAAACACCATTTTAAATAAGGCACTTGAACATCCTTAGATTTTTATATCCATTGGCATTCTAGAACCAATCCCCCTTTGGATACAGAAATAGGGTGATGAATAACACTTTTGTTTTCATCCATCCAAAATTAAATCACCTCAGAATAGACAATTACATGTTACTGTAATAAGTTCCTAATGAGTTTATCATTGGTTCCCAATCAATTATGAAAGTAGTTTTTCTTTATATCAATATAAAATATCTGCAACAAGATGATACATAATGCTGAAATCATTAAAAAGAAAAAATCAATCTTTCAATGGTATATAAGAAAATAAGGGAAAATTGGTTGGCATAAGGTATATTAACAAAATATCAATCTTGTCATTTTGACTGTGGGTAAACTTCATCAAAGCCAGAATGTTTTAAGTCAGCCTAGTATGCAGTATTAAGTAAAGTACTGTCACATATAAAACATTAAATTGCATATAAAATGTGATGAGGTTTCAATCAGTTAAAGTATAATTTTTCAAACAAATAAACAAACAAAAACCAGAAATAGACTTAGATACAGAGAAAAACAGGTGGTTTCCAGGGAGGAGGAGAGGCTAGGGGCTGGGTGAAATAAGTGAGAGAGATTAAGAGGTACAAATATCCAGTTATAAAATATATAAGTCATGGGAATATAATGTACAGAATGGGGAATATAGATAACAATACTATATATGGCTAAAATATTATATTACCTTTGGTGATGGATGATAACTTGTCTTATGTTGATCATTCTGTAATGTATAAAATATCAAATCACTATGTAGTACACCTGAAACTAATGTAATATGGTAAGTCATTATACTTTTATTATAAATGTGCAATCACTTTTACATGCAAAAAATATTTTCTTATGAGTGAAAATGTAAAAAAGATTATATTAAGTGCCTGAATGAAACAAATGCATGGGTCAAAATGATGTATGAATTAGATGACTGACTTCTAAGAGAACTTTAATTTCAAAACTTATGATTTAACATTTATTACACCTTTTTCCATGTGATGGCTAATGTGTGTCTTTGTTTCTGCTTTCTGTCACTTACTTATCTTAGAATCATCACAATAAACCAGAAAATAACTGGGTATATTACTTAAGGGACTACCTTATTATCCATTATAATGAACCACAAATATCAGAAATGATCAACCTATATGGAACTGAATTTTCCTCCTATAATATTAAAGATGGTAAGCTAAGATGTCTTAATGCTGTCAGCATTAGCTTCATAATAATGGGGGCAACACATAATTCAAAGTCCACGGGACAAAAGCACATATTTTTTAATTGTAAAGATACTGCTAAATGTATTTTATAATATTTAAATTGTCCACAGAGGCTGTGATGGCATGAAGCAGTACAGTTGTATTTTCTTTGAAAATTTCATCTTGACTTTCATATTTTTTATCACATAGTTACCAAATTTTTTTTAGAAGTAGTAATTAGAGAGTAACTAGGTCACATAGCAGGGTATTTACAACCCTCTCAGATACATGGCAAAATAATTTTGCTGTACAAAAGATCATAGGGTGTGTCATGTCTTATATATTAGCCTTGAAGATATCTGGCTTCATATCAAAATCCTGATCCAAATTTTTGATCCAAAGTCCTAAGTAAACCAAACAATTTTGACTTTAGATTAATAACATATATGCCAGTCTTGGATAGCTAAAGTCTGTTGGAATTTTATGAACTTTGTACTCTCTGTCACTATTGACTAGCATAATAACATTGACAATTATGTCAAATATGGTACAAAAACTTGTGCTTAAGAAGGCAAAGAAGGGTAAATCCATCTCCATAAAATATGTCTAAGAGGATGTTTTCTAAGTGAACTCTTTGAATTAATTAAAGGAAATGCCTGGTCATATTTATGTAGTACCAGAAACTTAAAATAACTATTATATCTTCAAAAGTCAAGAGATAATTCAATAGATCTCTCACTGGGGAACAAGCCTTATTTGATGTTGATCATCAGTCATATCTTGTTCATCTTCACTTAAAGACAGGTGATTCAGGTGAACCCACAGATCATTGATTTCACATATTCTCACAGAAGTACTTGTAACCCTGTACTTAAAAAGGATAATGAAGATGAAAAATCAATAACTAATGCCTCGGCCTATTCTATAGACCCAGTGATTAGACTGCATCCTTTTCACTATCGGGAGCAAATTATGCTAGTTTAATGAAATAAATTTGAATAATAAACTAGGTAGCTTTACTACCTAGTAAAGATCCTGAGAGGAGCAGGTGGAAGTTGATACAGTTAAATGTCATATGACAGTTTATCCCAGATTTCCAGTTTCCTTCACCGTCCTTGAAGTGTCCACTATTTCAGTTACATACTAACAAGCATTGCTGTTGCTTAGTCACTAAGTCGCGTCCAACTCTTGCAGCCCCATGGACTGTAGTCCACCAGGCTCCTCTGTCTATGGGATTTCCAAGGCAAGAATAGGGGTGTGGGTTGCCACTTCTTCCTTCAGGGGATCTTTCCAACCCAGGGATTGAAACTGTGGGATTAAAACTCTGACATACACACTCATATATTAATATGCCATTTTAACCAAAAATCAGGGCACATGAAAAGCACTTTTCTGACATTTTCTATTTTATTTAATATAATGTGAAAGTTGTAACATATTTTGAAGATTATTATTTTTCTTTATAATTCTACCTTGGCAATTCCCATATTTTTAATAGATGTGTAGTATTCTCTTTCATGAGTTCACAAAACTTCATTAAATTGATCCACAGATCAATTAGTAATGTACATCCAGATAATTTGTAGAAATCTTCTACTATAAACAGCACTGAAATTCACTTTCAGCTTTATAATATAGCACATTTGTAAGAGTATATAATTAAGATGTATTTTTGGAAGAGAAAATAATGGCTCAAAGTGAGGTAACATTTCAAAATTTGATAGGTATTACTAAATTTCTTATAAAGATAATATACAATTTTCAGTCTTAAAATATTATGACAACAAATATCTGTGATTTTTCATCCAACCTAGAATATTGCCAGCATTTTTATCCTTGCCAGTGGTACATGGTTATGATATTTTTTCTACTTATTTTATTTACAAGTGACAGGGACATCTGTTAAGTATTTAAAAGCCATTTGAATGTACTTTACCTTCTGGCTACAAAGGACTAACTTATGTAAGACAAACCCTACTAAAGCTAGAAAAAAAATATATAAACTATATACACTTGAAAGCGCCAGAGATCTACCAAGACACTGAGGACTTAAGGAAAGAAGACACTAGTAAGAAGAGACATGAAGAGAAGTGAGCCAAACATTTTTTGACATGAGGCAGGTGTCAAAGCTGCACCGAGTATGAAAAGCCAAGCAGACCTTTCATTAGTCTCCAGGGTCAGGAGGAAAAAAATCAATTTCAGATCCTGAGGCAGTAGAAGGGACATGGCAAATGCTTGAGACTTTCAGATGTGACAATTACACCCCAGGAATAGTGATGCATCAAAACAGACAAGCTCACAACCAAAACAAAGCTCCAAGTAAGTGCAATTCTTCTTTGGACTAAGCTACACTTCCATTTGGAGAAAGCGGTTATTCTTCAGAGTCACAGATGATACCTGTACTTTTTCCATACAAAAACAAGCATGCATTACACAAGTTAATGGGCATATTAGGATTCATATTTAAATTACTCAAAACTGAAAGAGCCTCCTGCTACTAAAACCCAACAAAACATTTCACCCTCTTTTTTTCACCTTGGATGTTCCTCTGGAACTTTTCATGTTCCACATTCTAGAATAAAAGCTCATGCTAAGGATGTTTTGGTTGATTTTCTTTCACAAAAACTACGAACATAGTATATTACCAAGGTAAATTAAAAGGCAGACATCTAATCCTGCTTTGATGAATCAGGAAAGTGGCCAGAAGAGATAATGTCCAAGTTAATGTTGAAGAAGTAGTACATCAACAGTTACAGTCGTTCTCCGTATTTGTTTTTTGGAGGAGATGAATGCTAAGTATTTTAGATATTTTTATTAATTTAATTTTTACAACAACCCTTTGAGGTAGGCTTTTCTAATAAAGAAACACAGGCACTAGAAGTTCAAGTAACTTGCCCAAGGTGACATAAGCAGTAAAACTTACTTGAATAGTAAACGGCAGAACTTAGCTCAGATTTCTTATGATGATGAAATAAGTGCAATGTATATATAATAGTAACTGCTCAATAAAATGATTTTATAATCATATATATTGTTGCATTATAAGAATCCTATGAGATCCTTTAATACTAATAAATTGATTCAAACATAAAATGTATATAATGAAGAATTTTTCTTGTCCACATCTGTCTCAAGCTCCCTATTTCCAGAGGTACTATATATATTACTCTAACTAACATTTGAAAATAATGGGGGATAACAATATAACATAATGTTAAGAGCATGATCTCTTTGTAAATATTAGCTCTAGGTATATATTTTGAGCTTTATAAAACTCATTTTTCTTCTTTGCAGCATGGTGATAACAATAGTACCAACTGCACGGTATCAAAAGGAAACACCTGCAAAGCAGTTGCTAACTAAAGTTAGTATTCAGTAAGTACTAATTATAAAGATAATTAGTTTCAGAAAAACAACCGTTGTAAATATTGTACCTATCTTTACATAATATGTTCCAAATACTCTTTTTTCATTTCAAGGAATTATTTTCACAAAGCAAGTATTTCCATGAATATGTTCAACAAAAGAAACTTTTTCTTGTGTCCCCTAGGGGCACAGTGAGATGCCTATGAAGCAGTTCAAGTGTCTTTTGTACATCAAATCTTCCTGAGTTCCTGATGAAATCATTTACAAATGCACAGATAATGAAGGAAAATCAACAGTATTCATTTTAAGGGTAATCAAAACATTTGGTATCATTATTTTACTATATCAAAGACCAATTTTATGGATGCAATGTATAGCTTCTAGGAGACCTGAAATCAATAGCTAAATGATAAGGAATTTATGAAATGATTTATATACTGTGTTATTCAATACATTACTGAACTTATTACATGTTATTATACATATATATCACACATAACAATAAAAACAGAACAACAACTTACATACCCAAAAGAGAAGATGAATAAATTCCATATAATCTTGAAATTAATGTTTTAAGTGATTATCTAATGGCTACTAGAAGGAATCAGTGGTGAATTTCATATGGATGATGAGGAACAGAGAGGCGCCATAAGAAATTTCTAATATATTAATTTGCAAACTAAATGGATTTGAGGTGGGAGATCAAGAGTTCTGTGTTGGATATGTAAATAAAACTGAATAGATTACTCAGAAACTAGAAAAAAAGGTCTAGGCTGGGAAGGAAATTCATGTTGTCAGGATATAAAGGATAATTAAAACCATAGGTATGGATGAGAAAATACAAGAAACTAGTCTTTAGCTCACCAAGAGAAGATGGTCAAGAAGACTTGAAGAAGCTTAATTTATGAAAAATTTGAAGGGCAAAAGATATTTATTTTGATTCACTTGTCCTGTTATTATTCACAAAATAAAATGCAGTCTTGTACTGAATATTTGTGTACAGTTTCTACAGTCTTTTCCCTGTTCCTGCCTGGCATAAGATTACCAGTTTGCCTCAGGGGGCACTGGTACATTATTAATATGTATTAATATATGTCTCATATATGCTTTAAACCCCTTATTTCTTCCTTATGAAAATGTTCTGGGCAGTACTTTAAGAGACAAATAAATACATGATACATTCCAAGCTTGCAAATTCTCTATACCCCTTATCATATTTGAAATTTCTTGCCCAGTACTGGTTGCTCACATCTCTTTTCTGTGCTTTTCTATATGGACTCATTGTGCTAAGCCCATGGACCGAAGCTTTCACTTATATTCTCTGCCTGCCTTTCATTACTGTTGTTACCCTAGACACTAATTTTCCAGAATAAATGATCTCATCTCTCCAGAGTGACCTTCCAATATCAAAACTTCAATGTTTTAATCTTCTTAATCTTTCTGAAATTTAACAAAAGCCAAAGACAACGTATTGGGATTTTAAAAATACTATTGAGGGCAGAGAGGAGAAAAAAAGTGAGGGCCTCATGTTGATGGAACCTGCCCCCAAACCCTCTACTCATTCTGCCCACTTAAGCTGTAGCCTTGGTTCTCCTGTGAGACTTAATTAACTTACTCACTCCCTCTGGCTGTGCTGTGTTTAGTCACTCAGTAATGTCTAACTCTTTGCGACCCCATGGACTATAGCCCTCCAGGCTCCTCTATCCATGCAGATTCTCCAGGCAAGAATATTGGAGTGAGTTGCCATGCCCTCCTCCAGGGGGTCTTCCCAGCCCAGGGATTGAACCCAGGTCTCCCGCATTGCAGGCAGATTCTTTACCATCTGAGCCACCAGGGACATGCCTCCCTCTGGCTGCCATCACCCATATTTTCCTCAGGTCTCAGTCCTCTAAGTAACACAGTTTCTAAATTCTTAATACTTCCTTCCCAATTCACTCTCCAAAAATTCTCATTCTTGATGAATTTTTGATGTGGACCATCTTTAGTCTTTAATTTGTTACAATATTGCTTCTGTTTTATGTTTTGATTCTTTGGCCCCCAGGTATGTGCGATCTCAGTTCCCTGACCAAGTATTGAACCCACACCCCCTGAATTGGAAGGTGAAGTCTTAACCACTGGACCACCAGGGAAGTCCGTCTTAATGATTTTTAAGAGTCTTTTTTAAACCATGATTTTTAGGAGAAAAGCTTCTTACAAGCAAAAAATAAAGACACATTGGGGAAATGTTATTAAAAAATTACAAAATAGTATCAGAGGATTTTGCCTGCCATGTTATTTCTTATTTTGCTCTCTCAGTAAAAATTTTTTGATTTTATTTTGTAAAAGAATTATTCATTTGCTGTATTCCATTTACTCATTTGGCTAATGATTTTTAATGTTGTTTTTTTTTTTACATAATCCATTGAATTCTGTGTTCCTCCTTTGCAGCTTTATGTGAGTTAACTAGTTTAATTTTCATAGAAAACACATTTGGCAAAGGTGAAATTTAGGCCCAGATTAAATTGTCCCTACTTATACATACTGATGCTTTCCAATTGTGGTGCTAGAGAAGACTCTTGAGACTCCCTTGGACTGCAAGGAGATAAAAACAGTCAATCCTAAAGGAAATCAACCCTGAATATTCATTGGAAGGACTGATGCTAAAGCTGAAGCTCCAATATTTTGGCCACCTGTCGCAAAGAGCTGACTCACTGGAAAAGACCCTGATGCTGGGAAAGATTGAAGGCAAAAGTAGAAGGGGGAAAGAGAGGATGAGATGGTTGGATGGCATCACAGACTCAATGGAAATGAGTTTGAGCAAATTCCGAGAGATATTGAAGGACAAAGACTGGTGTGCTGCAGTCCATTGCGTTGCAGAATCAGACACAATGGAGTGACTGAACAACAACAATGATTCATACAACTAGTGGTGATAAAATCAGGTTTCAATTCCTGCTCTGGCACCAGTGACCCAAAGGTGAACTGCTATCTACTGTTGCAAAGGCAGTTACTGGTAGTAAAGTTGGGCAATTAGTTAGCACGATGGTCTCATGTAAGGCTAAACTTCAAGTCTGAGGAAATTATAGCCAACTTTTCCAAAGCACATTTCCATGGCTTTCACAGGTGTTAAGGAGGGGGAAAGGAGTGCTTGGTCAAATAAGTTTGAAAACATGGAATTAGTAAGTACTAAACAGTTTGTTTTCAGGTCTTTACACACATTTAACATAACAAAGTACATTGTGACTCTAATGGTAGGACCTCCACACATTGTTTTCCAGATATATTTCACAATGATATATACTTCTGGAAGAATATATATTTAGTAAGAGTATAGCCACCCGTTTTCAAAAACTCTGATGTAAGTTGTCCCTCTGTCTCAAGAAATTATTTCTTCTGGTCTCTGGAACAGAGTTTGAATAAGCTTCCAGTCTCGAGACAGAGCGAAGCGAAAGCAAAGTCGCTCAGTTGTGTCTGACTCTTTGCGACCCCATGGACTGTAGTCTACCAGGCTCCTCTACCCATGGGATTTTCCAGACAAGAATACTGGAGCGTGTTGCCATTTCCTTCTCCAGGAGATCTTCCTGACCCAGGGGATTAGAACCTGGGCCTCCCGCATTGTAGGCAGACGCTTTACCGTCTGAGCCACCAGGGAAAAGAAAGGAAGAAAGCCACCAGGGAAAATAGAAAGAAGAAAGGAAGAGGGATTAAGGAAGAGACTTAGAAAACCTATTGTGCATCAGCAGAAGACGAGCTCAGATCCCAGACTCAGGAACAATTATCAGGACCCAGGTCCCAGGTCTAGTCACACTGGCCTCAGATGCTGCTTGATTCTCAAAGTATAGTGTTGAGACCCTTGAAATTCTTATGATTCAAGTCAAAATCGATCATGGCATCTGAGAATGGAGCTGAGCCTGAATATAGGTATCAAATAGTCTTTACCTATGGGACTTGCATTTTAAATAATATGAATAGATAGAGATTGTGCCCCCAAAATATTAGTCTCAAATTATTTTATCAAGCTATAATCCCAGCTAACTAATACATTTTATATTGGGGGTATTGTTCTGGGTCAGAATACCTTGTTTCCCAAGATACTAATGCTGATAGACATTGTGAAAGTGAACAGTAACAATGCTTCTTCTCTAAGCAAACTATAAATGCACCTTTTTTAAAGTAAACTATAAATTGGGATGCAAATCTAGAAATAGAAAGGAATAAAGATATGAAATAAAAAATTTATGTGAAAAGTAACAAAGAAGGTGGATGTAACTCAAAGATTTCCTTTCTACAAAATTATTGACCAAGACTGGTCCAGACAAATTGGACAGTTTTACCATCTCCATGACTTGGAGGTAATAGTTGCATTAACTGTCCAGGCTAGAGGGAGCCCCTTAGAAATTTTATGCCCTGTGCTTCTGCTCCCAGCTAAACTAGTGTCTCCACGTTTACTTTCCCAAGATTGCTATATTAGAAAGAATGCAAAGGAAGACAGAAGAGAGAGTGCATCAAGGCAGAAAAATCATGATGATATGAGACATTATTTTATTATTTATTCAGTTTTCAGAGCTTCCAAATTCTCTTTAAATAGGATTATTGGGTTCTAAGGGAACCTGATGAATAGCCTGTCTTCCATTCCCTTAGCTTTGAACACATTAGTATACTGAAAATATTGCCTTCTTATTATAAGAAGCCTTATAAGAGACTATAGCATAGTCTATGATTGCTGGCTTCACTCTGCCTAAATCTGGAATATTAGCAGATTAGGGATTCTGAAGCCAGCAATCATAGATGATGCTGAACCAAGGCATAGAACTTACTTCCTGTAGACATGTGGCTTTTCTCTTAGTGCTTCGTTGACGTTATATAGGAATTCACATTAAACTCGTTTCAAATCTCTTAATTTTTTTTATCTATAATGTACATTTTTATTTTGTCAAATACCAACTGCTTTGTGTTGGGACTTTTAATTAACAGAGTGATTACATATCCATTATATCTTGGGTGACTGTACCCAACATGTAAATCCATACATATTCTTGCATCTAAATTTTTTTTTAATTTTGTCCTTGGCTAATGAAATTTAAAAGTTGCTGATGTATTGTAGTATCATTAGCCTCTAGGTGCTTGCTAGATCATTGCCTTATTGATGAAATCACCTTAGGGCAAGGTCTCCATAACTCTGCCTCATTGGACACCTACAGGATAAGCCTGCCTTTTTCCAAATTCCAATACATAGCAGATTGCTTTATAACACATCTCCTGACTGTACTTCATTAAAGTTAAGTTTTCTTTTATAACAAGCCCATTTCACAACACATTTTGGCCTACGTTGTATCACAGGAATAACTTTGTCGCTTGGCAATGAGTGTTTTCCACTCTTGCAGTATGTTTGGTCTCTTCTTAAGATCCCTTATGTTGGACAGTGAAATGCGACAAATTTGTCTTTCCCTCAGCAGTCAGGTATTGATATATTTGTTCTCTCTCTGTTCATTCTCTGCAAGTCCAAATTACTTAAGTACTGAAAGCTCTCAAGGTAGTGACCTGGAATATTAACAGGTTACATTACCTCATTAAGCAAAAGCAATGGCTCTTCCTCAGAGTCTAGAAATGCTGACAATGCATTTATCCACAAATTAATAATGTTTGAATGAAACATAGTTGGAAAGATATTCTATACTTCCAGACTGAGGTTTCTCTAAATTTTCATAGGTTATCACAAGTTTACCCAGTAGTTATTGCTTTCTCCTTGAAAACTAAAAATTTGTGATGCTAAAATGATACATTTTAATATAACCAAGTTACAATTCTTTCTGACTCCACCTCAGATGCTGATGAGGATTTTTTTTTTCAAAATAGCACAGGTTCATTTGAAGGAGAATGACAACCCTTAAATAACAGGGCAATTATTATTTTAATCAATAGCAGTATTATATTTTAAATTAATCTTCAAAAGTGTCCCTGAAGCTAAAATTTCAAAAGTCATTAATCAATTAAGCAAAATAATGCACAGCCTTTCAAAGCAATCTACTGCCTGAAGGTTGTTCAAACTGTTTTCTGAAAATGGAAATTTAGCATTTTTTCTTCAGTTCCACTGACTAGTTTTATTTTGCTGATAAGTATGATTGCCTGATTGCCCAATATGTAAACATAATATGATGGTATAAATATAAGTATTCTGAAAGTGAAAGTCGCTCAGTTGTATCTGACTCTTCAGGACTATACAGTCCATGGAATCTCCAGGCCAGAACACTGGAGTGGGTAGCTGTTCCTTTCTCCAAGGGATCTTCCCAACCCAGGGATCGAATCTAGGTCTTCTGCATTGCAGGCCGATTCTTTACCAACAGAGCTATCAGGGAAGCCTCATGAATATTCTAGGGGTTTTTAAATGGTTCTACTTTGATCAGAACAAAAAAGTCTGTAAAAACCACTTTTGTTTATCAACATGAAGAACAAGATGCTTAAATATCCTTTATTTTTAAAACTATGGCCTATCAGAAAATTTGCTTTTGAAGTCAGAGCAGAGAGCCTGGAAAATGTCCTTGTCTGAAGGGCCTGGGCCATGTGTGTCACTTTGACACAGAGAAGCAGCCTTGACTTCCAACCCTATCTGGCTTCCAAAGCTTTGGGTAGGGCCTTTTCAGACATATTTATTTTCCAGGAACATAAACTATTGAATCTATTTCTCAGCTCTTCTAATAATCAGATTATGGTATTCATATTAGATGCTCAAATTCTGATAATGGGATACCACTAAGGTCACACAGCCCTACACCTCTTTGCTATTTTCTTAACAATATTTCATCTAATCCTCAGTTCAGTTCAGTCGCTCAGTCATGTCCAACTCTTTGCGACCCCATGGACTGCATCACTCCAGGCTTCCCTGTCCATCACCAACTCCCGGAGTTTACTCATACTCATGTCCATTGAGTTGGTGATGCCATCCGACTGTCTAATACTCAATCTAGAGTTAAACCCTGCTGTCTTGGAATCCCACTTTAGAGTCCTTCATTGTAAACCCAAACCCCCCCAGAATTTCTCTTTTCTTACAAGATACCCAATTCACAGTTTCTCACGGTGTATTCTCTCTCTTGCTGCAGAAAGTTATAAATTGAATAGATTTTGTTTTACTACAGATATGTTCCTGGTGATCTTTATCTGATGGGTTTGTCAAAACTCTTTTTTTTTTTTTAATAAATTTATTTATTTTAGTTGGGGGCTAATTACTTTACAATATGGTAGTGGTTTTTGCCATACATTGACATGAATCAGCCATGGGTTTACACGTGTTCCCCATCCTGAACCCCCCCTCCCACCTCCCTCCCCATCCCATCCCTGTGGGTCAAAACTCTTAAGTAATCCCTGCAGCTTGCAAAACACTATGAAAACTATGTATGTCAAATACAGTTGACCCTTGAACAACATATGTTTGAACTGCAAGGGTCCACTTCTACATTTTTTCCCCAATAGTAAATACTACTACATATGATCTGACATTAGCTGAATCCATGGATGCAGAATCACAGATAGGGAGAACTAACTGTAAAATTATGCTCTAATTTTCAATTGCATGGAGGACAGGCCCACCTAGCCCCCAAATATTTCAAGGATCAATTGTGGTTAGAAATAAAGGAGTAATTTAACAGAAATGAAATGAAAGAAATGTGTACACATGATAGATATCAAATTCAGTTACCTTAGAAATGGATCAATGATCATTAGATGCTACATAGTAAATTGTGAATATTGAGGTTTTTCTGCCTCCTCCAAACTATTCAATATGAATAGTTTTATTTATTTTATTATTTCTTAGCTATGGCTATGCCTTTGAATTCTTTTTCTACCACATATATATCACATATATATTTTGCACAATATATTTTCCACTGACAAACCTGAAAGACAAATAATATCCTCCTTTTACACATCACAAAATCAAAGCTCAATATGATCAGGCTCATCAGAGTTAATAAATAGCATATTGAGAGCATGGTCTCCCAGCCCTGTGGCATATTCCTCTAGCACACAAACCACTTAATTGCTTTAAAAGTTTAACTGAATTTTTAAAAACTAATATATTTTCCAAATGAGATGTTAAGATTAACCTCCTACTGTCATCAAGAAAAAGGATTTTTCTTTAATATTCTTCTTTCCAGGTACAAAGCTGAAATATCCTTAATTCTGAACTCGATTAATTAAATGTAAACTAACACCTATGTTTGGAAATAAATATCAACAAGAACACTGGCAAAAGAGATATAAATGAATAAGAACTGAAATAAATTAAAAATAAATTTATGTTTTACTCAATAGATTGAACTTGGACATGTGACAAAATTGGAGCCAAGATGTTAAGAATCACTGATTATTCTTTGAGACATAAGAGAATGGCAACTGCCATAACTTCCAATATTCTAAGCAGTACATCTTCCATTTTCCTTAATAATCACAGCTTGTACTATCATCCTGTCCTAAATTCTTCAGCCAGCATCCTCTTCTGTGATTCCTCTGAGGAGTGTGGATTTTTATAACCCTACTTTTCAGATATTAAAATTATATAACCTGAATTGATTGCATCATAATTTGGCACCCTGCACCATTTCCCAGTGTGACTAAACAAGATACTTTATAAGAAAAAAAATTAACAGTAAAATGTAAATGACGGAATATAGTTGTTTCACTGTGAACCATATATTCTTACAGAAACAAGAGTTATTTTAAATGTTTTGTGTGTATATATATATATATATATATATATATAATATATATTAAATGTTTTTCTTTGTGTGTATATATATATATATATATATATATATATATATATATATATATGCATATTGTCATTTTTCAGTCACTAAGTTGTGTCTGACTCTTTGCAACCCCATAGACTGTAGACCACCAGGTTCCTTTGTCCATGGGGATATCCAGGCAAGAATACCGGAATGGGTTGTCATTTCCTACTCCAGGGGATCTTCACAACCCAGGGACTGAACCTGCATCTGCTGCTTGGCAAGTGGATTCTTTACCAGAGCCAACAGGGAAGCCCCATATGTATCTATATGTTTTGTTCAGTCGCTGAGTCGTGTCCAACTCTTTGTGACTCCTTGGACTATAGTACAAGAGGCTCCTCTGTCCCCCATCATCTCCTGGATTTTGCTCAAATTCGTGTTCATTGAATTCATATGCTGTCTATCTATCTATATATGTGTATGCATCTATCAGTTCAGTTCAGTTCAGTCGCTCAGTCGTGTCTGACTCTTTGTGACCCCATGAATCGCAGCACACCAGGCCTCCCTGTCCATCACCAACACCTGGAGTCTACCCAAACTCATGTCCATCAAGTCGGTGATGCCATCCAGCCATCTCATCCTCTGTCGTCCCCTTCTCCTCCTGCCCCCAACTCTTCTCAGCATTAAGGTCTTTTCCAATGAGACAACTCTTCACTTGAGGTGGCCAAAGTATTGGAGTTTCAGCTTCAACATCATTCCTTCCAATGAACACCCAGGACTGATCTCCTTTAGGATGGACTGGTTGGATCTTCTTGCAGTCCAAGGGACTCTCAAGAGTCTTCTCCAACACCACAGTTCAAAAGCATCAATTCTTTGGCGCTCAGCTTTCTTCACCGTCCAACTCTCACATCCATACATGACTACTGGAAAAACCATAGCCTTGACTAGACGGACCTTTGTTGGCAAAGTAATGTCTCTACTTTTAAATATGCTATCTAGGTTGGTCATAACCTTCCTTCCAAGAGTAAGTGTCTTTTAATTTCATGGCTGCAATCACTATCTGCAGTGATGTTGGAGTCCAAAAAAAATAAAGTCTGACACTGTGTCCACTGTTTCCCCATCTATTTCCCATGAAGTGATGGGACCAGATGCCATGATCTTAGTTTTCTGAATGTTGAGCTTTAAGCCAACTTTTTCACTCTCCTCTTTCACTTTCATCAAGAGGCTCTTTAGTTCTTCTTTGCTTTCTTCCATAAGGGTGGTGTCATCTGCATATCTGAGGTTATTGATATTTCTCGTGGCAATCTTGATTCCAGCTTGTGCTTCCTCCAGCCCAGCGTTTCTCATGAT
The DNA here is from genome assembly GCA_024291935.2 of Okapia johnstoni. Lineage (NCBI taxonomy): Eukaryota > Metazoa > Chordata > Mammalia > Artiodactyla > Giraffidae > Okapia > Okapia johnstoni. Next base: position 59,176,799 of record CM044322.1, read on the forward strand.
GTACTCTGCCTAGAAGTTAAATAAGCAGGGTGACAATATACAGCCTTGACATACTCCTTTCCCTATTTGGAACCAGTCTGTTGTTCCATGTCCAGTTCTAACTGTTGCTTCCTGACCTGCATACAGGTTTCTCAAGAGACAGGTCAGATGGTCTGGTATTCCCATCTGTTTCAGAATTTTCCACAGTTTATTGTGATCCATACAGTCAAAGGCTTTGACACAGTCAATAAAGCAGAAATAGATATTTTTCTGGAACTCTATTGCTTTTTCAATGATCCAGTGGATGTTAGCAATTTGATCTCTTGTTCCTCTGCCTTTTCTAAAACCAGCTTGAAGATCTGTAAGTTCATGGTTCACGAGTGTGTGTATATATGTATATGTATGTGTATATATATATATATATACACATATATACACACACACACATATGCAGAGTTATTTTCTAGTGGTTAAATGATTTCTATTTCTGCTCCAGGAATCAAAGGTGGTAACAGAATATACACAGTACACTTATAAGGAAAAGTCAGGCAAATAAAAGTGAGTAAAGATCCAGTAGTATCATGAAATGGCTGTTATAATTTTATAAAAATTAATGCCAAAAATGATAATAATTTGGAGATTAGGAAACAACTAGGATGAAATTAGATAATTCAGCATACTTTTAGTCACCTGAATTTTTAACTAAGAGATAAGGTGTTGGACAAAGTAACCAATGTAATAAAGTAGAAAATGGTTTCTAAAGTGTGGTTTAATACATGTTGATAAATAATCTATTACTATATAGAAATCATAAATAAATTATTACATATAACCCAGATGCTAGCCAAAGAGATGGCTAACACAGTTCATAAAAATAAAAAGTAGGTAGAAAATTTAGACTGGGTTGAGCCATAATATTATTAACTCCCGAAATTATTTACCATAAAATTAGTGGAACTGATTGAATATTTTACTTGGAAAGAGAGAAAGTAAAGAGCTTAGGAAGGATTACATTCAATCTTACAATAAATGGTTAGGGGATGGAAGGAGGGATTAAAATGAAGGAAACAAAATGTAGTGAAACAGGAACATTCATCACTCCTCCAATCAACTGGGGGAAAGGGACTATTTCTTGGGAGCTGGTTATTAAAAGTAAAGTAATTTATATGGGTTTAACTAGGCCATTTCTAAAAGGACTGAAATACACTTACATAGAGCAGTGTAGGAATGTGAATAAAAATTAACTCTGATTTCAATAGCTATTCTGCTGCTGCTGCTGCTGCTGCTAAGTCGCTTCAGTCATGTCCAAAGTTACTGGTGGGCTCCCCCGTCCCTGGTATTCTCCAGACAAGAGTACTGGAGTGGGTTGCCATTGCCTTCTCCGAATAGCTATTCTACTAGACATTAATACAGAATATTTCTGTAAAGTCAAGTTTAGCTACTTCAGACATCCTCACAGTATTTTAGGCTATTTGCTGCTGAACATGTGTGATGATTTTATAATATTTCAACTTTGCTGGGCTAGATTTCTCTTCCTTGTGTGTTTTTGGTTAGAATTCTTGAGAGGACTGTGGAGGGTGAAATTCTTGAGGGGATTGTGGAGGGTGCAAGTGAAGCTGCAGTCCTTTCAAAGCACACGAATTCAACTCCAGGATGAAAGGTAGGAAGCAGTGTTGGCTACCATGGTTTCAGAATGTCTTGTGTGAGTTCTGGCTACTGCCTTGTGTTTTTCAGTTTCAGTATCCAACATGAAAAATGAAGATGACAATCCAACAGCCTAGTAGTCTTATGGAGACTGTTTAACCATCTCTCAAAATTTCATAAACTCAGATCCCTGTAACAGATCCCTTTGTTTATATGCATGTGTGTATATTTGCTAGGGCTGTTACAATGAAGTATTGCAAACCAGGTGGCTTGAACACCGGAAGTGTACTGTACAGTTCTGGATGCTAGAAGTCTGAAATTAAAGCTGTTTCCTTCTGTAGGCTATCAGGGAAAATTAGTTCCAGGCCTCTCAGGCCTTCCAGGCCTACTGCTGGTGGTTTTATGGCAATCTTTGTAGTTCCCTGTCTTAAAGATTCATCACCCCATCTCTTCTTTCATGTTCACATGACATTCACCCTAAGTGCCAGTCTTGGTATTCAAGTCTTCCCTTTTTATAAGGATATCAGTCATACTGGATTAGGGGCCCACTCTATTTCAGTCTGACCTTACATTAGCTAATTATGTTTTCAATGATTCTATTTACAAATAAAACAATAATTAAATTATGAGGGACTGGGGATATGACTTCAACATATGGATTTTGTGGGGAGACAATTTAACTCATAACAATGCACATATGTATAAACACATACATACACATACCTATGCGTATATCCACACACACACACACACACACACACACATAACCTCCTACTAGTTCTGCTTTTCTCACTGAATCCTTAATGATAGGCCACTTATGCCCTATATTTTCACACACCCATGCCTTTATCCAAACTAGAAATATCTTCTTAGTATTTTCTCTCAGGAGAATACCTATTCCTATTCTAAAACTTAAGTCAAAAGCATTCTACAGAATATTCTTTCTCTGTTACTTTGCTGGGTCAGCATTGGTGGCAGAATTAATAATAGTATGCATATCTTAACTTAATTATAAATATATAAATTATATAATTGTATAAGATTATTCAAAACAATTTATTATATAATCATACAATACATAATTGTATAATCATTCAGATTTTGAATGGTGTGAAGGCAATAATCCAACACCATCTTTAATAATGTTTTCCACATGTGATGGATAAAGAACATGACTTATTCCTATTATATGAATAGCACTTTTCTTTGTGCCAAGACATCACAAATACTTTAGGGAAAAAACCTACTGAACTAAGTACAACGTGGGCCAATTCAGGTTTCTAAACTTCTGATTAATAAGTTGCAACCACATCCATGGATACCTTGAATAATGCTAAAATTTTTAAAAGTATTTTGACAGATTTAGAATATTAGGATTCTGGTCTAAGATCATGGCATTTTGTCCCATCACTTCAGGGCAAAGAGAACGGAAGAAAATGGAAGCAGTGACAGATTCTATATCCTTTGGTTCCAAAATCACTGCAGATGTTGACTGCAGCCATGAAATTAAAAGATCCTTGCTCCTTGGAGGAAAGTTATGACAAACCTAGATATTGCATTAAAAAGCAGAGACCTCACTATGCTACCAAAGTCCATATAGTCAAAGCTATGGTTTTTCCAGTAGTCATGTATGGGTGTGAGAGTTGGACCATAAAGAAGGCTGAGCACTGAAGAATTGATGCTTTTGGACTGTGATGCTGGAGAAATCTCTTAAGAGTGCCTTGGACTGCAAGGAGATCAAACCAGTCAATCCTAAAGGAAATCAACCCTGAGTATTCATTGGAAGGATTGTTTCTGAAGCTGAAGCTGGAATACTTCAGCCACCTGATGTGAAGAGCCAAATCTTTAGAAAAGACCTTGATGCTGGGAATGATTGAAGGCAAAAAGAGAAGGGGGTGACAGAGGGTGGGATGGGCAGATAGCACCACTGACTCAATGGACATGAATTTGAGCAAATTCTGGGATAAAGTGAAAGACAGAAGAGCCTGGTGTTCTGCAGTCCATGGGGTTGCAAAGTATCAGACATACCTTGGCAATTGAACAACAGCAACAAAATGTCTTTGTTCAGATGCTGTACAGTTGAGGCAGGAAAACCTAAAGCTGTATTTCTGAGACTCCCTTGCAACTGAAATTCATCAAGTGATCTAGGCTTCCCCAAGAAGCCATACTCAAGTAGCAGTGTGTGATGTGAGGTGATGGCTACAAGCAGTGATATTAGACTGTCCAGAAAGAATGAACAATCTAGAAATTCAGATCCCCTCACTAAGCTGGTAGAGTTTACAGCATCCACTCCCTGCTATCAGTGGAACTAAGCAACAGCAGCAGTTTTATAGTGTGGTGGGAAATTTCCTCCAGAATGCCTTACCTGACTCCTGAGAAACCTGTATGCAGGTCAAGTAGCAACAGTTAAAACAGATCATTGAACAATGGACTGGTTCCAAATTGGGAAAGGAGTACGTCAAGGCTGCATATTGTCACCCTGCTTATTTAACTGATATGCAGAGTACATCATGCAAAATTCTGGACTGGATAAATCAAGCTGGAATCAAGACTGCTGAGAGAAATATCAATAACCTCAGTTATGCAGGTGATATCACATTAATGGCAGAAAGTGAAGAGGAACTAAAGAGCCTCTTGATGAAAATAAAAGAGGAGAGTGGAAAATTTAGCTTAAAACTCAACATATGAAAAACTAAGATCATGGCAACCGGTCCCATCTCTTCATGGCAAATAGATGGGGAAACAATGGAAACAGTGACAGACCTTATTTTCTTGGTCTTCAAAATCATTGCAGATAGTGACTGCAAAAATGAAATTAAAAGAAGCTTGTTCCTTGGAAGAAAACATATGACAAACCTAGACAGTATATTAAAAAGCAAAGACATCACATTGCCAATAAAGGTCTAGTCAAAGTTTTGATTTTTCCAGCTTTGTAAAACTAAAGCTTTGGAAAAGCAGTCATGTATGGATGTGAGAGTTGGACCATAAATAAGGCTGAGCACCAAAGAAGTGTTGGAGAAGACTCTTGAGAATCCCTTGGACTGCAAGGTGATCAAACCAGTCAATCCTAAAGGAAATCAACCCTGAATATTCATTAGAAGGACTTATGCTGAACCTGAAGCTCCAATACTTTGGCCATGTGATGCAAAGAGCTGATTCATTGGAAAAGACCCTGATGCTGGAAAGACTGAAGGGAGGAGGAGAAGGGGGCAAAGGAGATAAGATGGTTGGATGGCATCACCAACTCAATGGACATGAGTTTTAGCAAACTCAAGAAGACAGTGGAAAACTGGGAAGCCTGGCATGCCGCAGTTCATGGGGTCACAAAGAGTTGGACACAACTGAACAACAAACAACATTCAAATCCAAACTTTCAGAAGAAATTTCAGAACTACCAAATATCTTTCAGTAAACCCTACTCTGCTCCAACTTGCTGTATTGGACTTTCATGTTCTGTAAAGAAGAATCTTGAAAGATGATCTATGAAAAAGAAGATTTCCTTCTCAAGTATTGAACCAGGGGATATAGATACTCTTCCAGATGGTGGTAGGTTAGTGTTGTGGTTGTTTATACTCAAGAACTTGGATGGCCATTACTGGATCATGAACAAGACAAGTTTCCGTGAGTAGTTGTGTCAGAAATAGAAAGGAACAAATCAACAGGAATATAGAAAGTGGCAAAAATAAGAAAAGCTGAGTAACCCAAGAGACAAAAAGTAAAACATTTGTCTTACTTTCTTATTCTAGTTCCCACAGAACAAGTTATACTAAGTTATGGCAGAAAGCAAAGAGGAACTGAAGAGCCTCTTGATGAAAGTGAAAGAAGAGAGTGAAAAAGCTGGCTTAAGACTCAACATTCCAAAAACTAACATCATGGTAACCTGCCCCATCACCTCATAGCAAAGAGATGGGGAAGAAATGGAAACAGTGACAGATCTTATTTTCTTGGGCTCCAAAACCACTGCAAATGGTGACTGTAGCCATGAAATCAAAAGACACTTGCTCCTTGGAAGAAAAGCTATGACCAACGTAGATAGCATATTATAAAGCAGAGACATTACTTTGCCAACAAAGGTCTGTCTGGTCAAAGCTATGGTTTTTCCAATAGTCATGTATGGATGTGAGACTTGGACAACAAAGAAAGCTGAGTGCCAAAGAATTGATGCTTTTGAACTGTGGTGTTGGAGAAGACTCTTGAGAGTCCCTTGGATGACAAGGAGATCAAACCAGTCAATCCTATAGGAAATCAGTCCTGAATATTCACTGGAAGGACTGATGTGAAGCTGAAGCTCCAATACTTTGGTCACCTGATGTGAATAACAGACTCATTGGAAAAGACCCTGATGCTGGGAAAGATTGAAGGAAGGAGGAGAAGGGGACAACAGAGGATGATATGGTTAGATGGTGTCACCTACTCGATGGACATGAGTTTGAGCAATCTCTAGGAGCTGGTGATGGACAGGGAGGCCTGGCATGCTGCAGTCCATGGGGTCACAAAAAGTCAGACACAAATGAGTGACTGAACTAAACTGATTTTTCCATAGTTATTCATAAGGTTATAAGACAATATGTCCTGTGCTGTACTGTGTTCAGTTGCTTAATCGTGTCCAACTTTTGAGACCCCATGGAGGGTAGCTCATCAGGTTCTTCTGTCCATTGGGATTTTCCAGGCAAGAATACTGGATTGGGTTGCCATTTCCTTGTCCAGGGGATCTTCCTGAGCCAGGGATCGAACCCATGTCTGTTACATCTCCTGCATTAGCAGGCAGATACTTTACAACTAGTACAGACAATATGTCCTATGATATCTTTAATAATTACATTCCATTTTGTCAAGCAAGTCATTGTGTCTTAAGACTAGACAACCCAGAGAACCTGGACTAAACTGCATCATCTATTATACCAACCTGATTCATTATGTAACAGCAGAAACTTAGATGGCATCTTCATGATAATGTTATTGTACCTTATATTTTAACTCTAATATAGAAATTATGAATATAATGAACAGTACTCTAATTTCTGATAAAGAGGAGAGAATCTCTTTCTCAGGGCATCTAGGAATTTTAATTCAAACTACATAGAAAAATTTCTCTAAACAGAAAATAGTGTATTTTTTTAATGTTGTATATTCTGTGTTTTAGCTCAAGGTAAATATGCAGTGCCATTAGGAAGCATTCGGAAAAACAGCTCACAAATTTTAAATTCCCCTCCTTGTTAAAAGAAAAGTAGGTGCAGAAACAAAATAGAACCCAAGCATATACTGATAAAGTAAATTTTTATACATATTCATAATAAGATTTTTGTGTATCACCATGAAAATCAGTAAGCTACCACTATGTGCAATGGCATGGATGAATCTCAATAACATAATGTTGACGTTAGGAATGAATAGAATATGAGTGATATGCATAATGTTCTCAAATAGGCAAAATTAGAACACATTGTTTAAAGGAAACCTAGAGAAGTGGCAAAACTATAAAAAAGAAAAATAAAAGATTCTCATAAATACTAGCATAATGTACTTCTGGGAAGGAGGAAGGATGAAAGGTCAAAAAAGGACAAGGCTAGAGCTTTTGTTTGCTGACAATTTTCTATTTCTAATCTGATTGGTCACTGGATATTTACATGGATGTTTGCTTTAGAAGTATTTACCTGACTGAATTTTTTTTGTTGTTATTTTCTGTATTTCTTTGAATTGTTAATTAAAAAGACTTTATAGAAAGAATCCCAAGGAATTAGATTTCTTTGATTCTAAGCTCCGGTGATTCAGTGGTAAAGAATCTTCACCTGCCTATGTAAGAGATGCAGGTTCTATCCCTGGGTTGGGAGGATCCCTGGAGAAGGAAATGGCAACCCACTCCAGTATTCTTACCCAGGAAATCCCACAGAGCCTAGCAGCTACAACCCTTAGGGTGGCAAAAGAGTGGGACAAAGTTTAGTGGCTAAACAACAACATGAAACATTTGAGAAATGTTAAAACTTGTCCAGAGGGCTGCAAAAGGGTTATTTCTGTCAAAATTGCAATGATTCTGGGTTTTATTTTTCATTTTTAGTTTTTTTGAAACTCTCAATACCCTCTTACCACCTCTGCCCTGCTCTCTGCCCTAAGCATTCCTCTCCATTTTCCCCATCCAGTGCCCTAGGGAGCGCCCCTCTGGACTCAGGCTTTCTGCACCACCTGTTACAATGTCTGCCTCTGCTTAGTTTGCTTCCACAAGCAGTTCCTGAGCCTCCCACGTCTCCTTCCAGCTTCATCCCACTTTAGGCCAAGGCCATTCCCTCAGCTAAGAGGCGGCAGTGCAGACCATAAAGAAAGTTCTCAATTAGCTCCACAAACTCCCCACCCCAATCTCTCTGGAAGTGAGCTGAGTCTCTATTGCGATATCACTCCCTCTACTCCTGTGATTAGAATCAGTAGATCACCCAGGACCAGAAGCCTCTGCATTAGAGACACATGACACACAACCCTTCCAAAATCCAGGAGAGGGATGTGCCAACTCGCAATGTCATTTCTCATTTAGCACTAGAATCACTGTATCTACTCTTTTCAAAATATGATGAGGTAATTTCCCTGTTTCACTGGACACTGCCCCCCCCTCCACCAACCCTGTAAACCAGCATTTCTATCTCTTAACTGTTCTAGTTGCTTTGCTGTATTTCAAAGGATGGAACAAATAAAAATACCTTCAAGGCAACGAATTTAACTGGAAGTCTAAGTGAAAATCTGACATGGGACCGTTATTCCCATTATTCTTCTTTCAATCATGTTTAAACAGAATGCTTAAACAGATGCTGAAAGTTTAAGTAACGTAATTTTAACATCACAGCCAATAAGTGGTAGAATTAGAGTTCAAAACCCAAGTCCCTGTGTCTTTACAGTCTGAGCTTTTTACTGTTATACAGTACAGCTGCCAAGGGTTAGATGTCAAGGATATAGTTTCTTCTTTGTTGGCATTTCTGGCACATAAAAAGCTTTTTGTTTTTTTGGTCATTGCTACATTGCCGGTGTACATGATGATAAAGTGTAGTTGTTTTAAGTAGAGCAAAGAAAGAGCATAGCACCTGAGTCTAGGTGATATAAAACAGTGTGCAGATTATCCAGTAAACTTAAAGAAGAGATGACATACATGCCACTTGAATTGCATAAGGAAATATTTTGGTTCTGTAGAAATCTTAGCATTATCCTGGTCTCAGCTCCTTCCATGCCCTCCACAGCCAACCTACCAAGTTGCAGCAGTTCAGCTGGCTGATTTCTCTCCAAACCTCTCCACACCCTCTCATCACCATGCTCACTGTCTAACCTGGTAGATATATCCATAACCCAGCTGGTTTTCTGCAGCTCCCCCTAGGATCTCCTTTTGTTTTTCAATCCTTACCAATCCACACTCTACATCATGGCCATATGGATCTTCCAAAAACACAGACATCCTGGGCCCCTCCCCTGCTTAACACCTGTGAATAGATGCCCACTTGCCCCAGGGCGTAAGTTTAAATCTTTGTGCAGTTTGTACAACTCTTTATCACCTGGCCCTGATTTCAGGCTTCTACTTCCCGGCGTTTCTACCCCAATACTCACTCCCTCGCAGGCTCCCAGAGGACCTGTGCTCCATTTTATTTTCTGAAATCAGCCAAGCCCAGTCTGGGCTCCAATGGCCGGTTTAATTAAGCCTCTGCCAGGGACCCTGTTCTCTTCTCTTACACATTTTCACCCCACTGTTCCCAACATGCCTGGAACAAAGTAGTGATTCTGTGAATGTCTTATTTAAAGCAGGGAACATTTTGTCTATTTCCCCTACCCACCAAAAAAAGGATTCTAGTCTATCCCTCAAGTCAGTAAAGGGATAAGTGGCTTCATAATACAGGCAATAATTCATTTTAAAATGCTGCTGTACACTCATTTTTATTGATGAAAATATTAAACATCATTCTTAATTTTTGCTCTGGAAGTTTCTGTTTTAAGAAGTTCCAGGACTCTTATTCAAACATCCCAAGTGTCAATCATTTTTAAAAATGCAACATGAAAGTGAAAACAATACTTGAAAAATAAAAATGGTAACTCAGGTTTACAAACAGGGCTCTAGATTTAAATCATTCATCACCACTCAGTGGAGACAAAAATCAGTGGAAGGAAGGTTTTATGACTTTCTATTTTTATGAAACTATAAAAAAGCCTAATAAACATATAGAGGTATGATATATTCTCAAAAGAGAAAAAAAAGATTTGACACAGTAATAATACAGAGAATAACTGGCAAAATTCTTTACCTTACTGTAGTTATGGCAAATGAATGACTATTTAGTTTGTTAGTGGAACTAAATGCCATAAACCTTGTGATCCTCCTCCTCCATGGAAGTTCAAAGGAGAACATCCCTGTATTTATAATCTGATTTGGAGAGCAAGGCCCTCTGTTAGCAGAGGCAGAGGGTTAGTCATCACTGAGGTCTTCAGAGTGTCCAAGAAAGCTCGCCGCTCACATTCACAGTCAGGCAGCATCAGTAGGAAAGGGGCTAGCCACTTACCCTTGAATTTAGGGGTTACATCTGCCCTCCGCTTCTCCTCCTCTTAATGTCTTAGCAGTCACGGGTTCTGTTGATTCTGTCTCTAAGGCTTCTTGATTCTTGGCGCTTCCCTCCACCTTCACTGCTACAAACATCTCTCACCTGGGTACCCATCTGTAGTGGATGTTGAAGTGGTCCTTCATCCGCTCCTAAAACTCTCTTATCTATAATCTTCAGAGAAAGGGTAGTATAATATCATTTTTAAAACACAAGTATTATCTACTTGGCTGTTTTCTCCAGTTTTAGATATGTTTATTTTCTTTGATGCTACATGAAGTACACTATCATTTTTTAGCTTTGATTGACATTAGCTGAGTGTTCAATTATGCCAAGATTGACATTCACTATAACTATGACAGAGTCTACGTTATCCAGACTTATGAAACAGTGCTTGGAAAAGAATCATACTTAACCTAACCATAACATTAGTGTATAGACCATTTATCCTCCTCAGATCATCTTTAGTGCATACATAAAGTGACATAGGTTTGTTGTTTTTTAGTCGCTAAGTCGCGTCCGACTCTTTATGACCATAACCCATGGACCATAGCCCACGAGGCTCCTCTGTCCATGGGATTTCTGTGGTAAGAATACTGGAGTGGGTTGCCATTTTCTTCTCCAGGGGATCTTCCTGTTCTAGGGATTGAACCTACTTCTTCTGCATTCGCAGCTCGAGTCTTTACCACTGAGCCACCAGGAAAGCTCGTGTGACATTGGTTAATCAGTGGTAAAAAGTATTTAATATTTGAGGAACATATCAAGTGGTTATAGTCATGTTACACATTTCAGCATTTCATTTTTAGCTTAATTGCATATCTTCTTCAGTAAATGCAACTTGCTGCAAAAGCTAATCCCTTACTAGCTTAAATAAATGGAAAGACATGTCTGCAACCATCTGAACTAATCCCTCTTCTTCTTGTGGTCATTGCACCACTGATCTAGAGGTTTGTTTCTCTTTAACAGATTCCTCTTTTCCTCTTATCTCCTCTTATTCTATCATCAGTCACATTTCAACATCTGTGGAAAAACCTTCTTCCCATCAAGACCACCAAATGCTTATTAGGTTTCTATGTACAGTCTTGTCCCTAACATATTATACCTAAGGTATTTCACTATTTTTACTTAGTAGGGTAATTTACTAAAACAATATATTGGCCCCAGATGCCTTGTTTTATGGATAATCACTCAACACACCGTAACACTTGGAGTCTCTCCTGTTCCCAAGCATGTTCTGGGTCCTTAGCACTTGCTCAGGAGTTTTGTATAGCTGAACGTGAAGTATGTACAGCTGCCGTACTCAAGAGCTTTATGCTATAAAGTGCATCCTCCTCTTAGCATCAATCCTTAATACCATCCTGGTTATGCAGGCCTGGATACCAGCTCATTCTTCCCCCAGTGCAGAAGCAGTTTCATTTGATAAACAAGGCCAATAAAACATTCTCATTTTAGTGCTATTGTTCCTAAGAAAACAGTTTATGAGAGCCGGAGATCATTCTAGAAAGGCCTTCATCAGCCCAACCCCACCTAGAAGCTTATCATTTACTCACAGTTTACTTATTTTGAAAAGGCATCTGGTTAATATGGAAAATACGTTCCTGCAGGAAGTAGATTACAAATTCTTTAAATTTAGTTAAAAACTGAATCTTAGATATACACATGTGTAGGTAGATTCTTATATTAGCCTTTTTAAGCATTCACTGGAATGAATGTTCTTCCCCAGACCTTTCTCTGCTTCTCCAAGTCTTATGGCTAGCTAATGTTCATGAAAAGTACATAATCAGGTTATGAGGCAGGAGATAGATGGATGCCAGGCTGAACAGTTTCTTCTCTGCAGGCTGAAACTCCATAATAGCAGAAATTCCATAAAAGCAGGATGATGCAGAAGACTGGACTCAGAAATTCCATAAAAGCAGGATGATGCAGAAGACTGGACTCAGAAATTCCATAAAAGCAGGATGATGCAGAAGACTGGACTCAGATAAGATAAGAGATAAAAGACCACATATTTCCAAAGTTAAAGAGACCTCTCTGACTACATATGCACTGAAAGTCTCCTTGGAAGTCAAAAAGAGAGGGGGCATCACCTCATAGTAAGTGATGTCAAGATACGCACAGGCCTTTCCTCTAGAATCCATCTTGGTTAAGAGATGCGCGTGCACGCATGGGAGGACCCTGAGATACACCAAATACAGACTCAGAGCCAGGTGAAGCAAGATTATTGGCCAAAGGAAACTCAGGAGAAGTGATCCAAACTACCACGAGAGCACGACTCTCTCTCTTTGAGCCCACCCAGGTGTCTATTCACACACACTGCACTTTTTCCTTCTAATAAACCCTTGTTTCACTACTTTCCGTCTCTACGTGGAAGTTCATTTCTACACAGCTGAAAGGCCAGGGCCTTCTCACTGGCCACTGGTTCCTGGGGGTTTAGGCTGGGATTTAGTGCTCTTACTGCCATGGCCTGACTTCATTCTCTAGCCGGGAACTGAAGCCCTGCTTCAAGCCACCACAGGCCAAGGCCACCCGAGATTATAGGTACTGACCTGTGTTAAAATATGGATGATTTTGGAAGAAGGAAAACAGTAAAATCATATCAGCAGTCATTCACACCTGATTATGTGCTTTGTTTTATGATATGGCTGTACAAATAGTCTCATTGAACTAAAGACCAGAGGCCAACTAAATGGCTCATCAGTCAAGGAAGGTTTGATGGAAAAGGTTCCAGTTATCTCCTGCTGCCTAACAAACTACACCAAAAGTTAGTTTTGAAACAATTGTCTTATTATAGCATATAATTTTGTGTATCAGGAATTTAGAAAAAGTTCACATGAGATGGATATTTTATCCTATTCATCTGACACTGATGAAGGTCATTGGTGTTATTCAATTGGCAGAGTGTCCGAGGCCACATCCATAAGAAGTCTGATTTCTTGGCAAGGATGGCTGGAAGACTTTTTATTAGGGTATCATTAGAACTTTATGAATTAAAAAACTTAAAATACAAATTATATTTGTACTTATTTTTAGTCAAACATGAATACTCAGGGCTCCAAGAGCTAGTGTTCTTGCAAACAATATGGAAATCCACTTAGTTTTGTAACATAACCTCAGATGACAGAAGAATTTCTTCTGCAACCCTCTGTTGGTTGATCCCACCTAAATTTAAGGTGAGCGTATACAGGCACCCTCTCTATTAGAAAAATATCAAGGAATTTTTGGCTGTTTTCAAATAGTAACATGGGAACTTTAAAGAAATATCTAGCATATTTAGGACAATGTAGGGTAGTATATGTGAGAGGAGTGTCCCTTGCCAGGAATGAAGAAACATAGGGAACACTGTTTGCTAAGATGTGAATCTAGGAGATAGAAATGTATGATTGACAAATTGCCTAAACTTTGGCTAGGCATAGAACTTACACCCAACAGAAATGTCTATGAATATTACCAAAACCAAAGCCAAATTCAGAAGTACATAAATTGGTATGGAGTTTTGTAAAGTGGTAAGAAAATGTTCCAAATAACTGCATATTTTATCAACTTCCTCATCTTAAAAGGCAGATTAAAATGTTAAGCTGCTTATATTGAGATTTTTATACTTACCTCTCCTCAAATTTATGTGCTTTATCAAATATAACTTAAACCAAAGGTCTCTTAATGAATCTAGATGTTAGTAGATTAATGCAAGGCCTTTTGCAATCATTTGCTATTTTTCTACAATGAACACATTTTTATTTATGTTAACGACAATTCTTTAGTAGGCAACGTATAACTTATGTCTTTTTATAAAGAGACAAAGACTATGTTTTAAACATTGCAAGTGAGTTTCAAGAACAGTGAAGGACAAGGACAGATCCCAAACTAGGAGGGATAATACTCTATGGAACTGTCAATTTAACCACAATTTAATTAAATAGTTTCAGTGATCCCACAGCTAATAAGACCCACAACAGTAATATAATTTGCAAACTCTTAAAAAATTTTAAGTCTTTAATGTTAAGAAATAATAAAAACATAAAATGATTAGGGAAAAAAAATCACATTGGAATTTTGAATATCCAGTTAATCCAAGTTAATTTACATTATGGATAATAACATAGATGTATATAAGCACATCATCATATACATATAAAATTGAATATTTATAATATAATTTGATTTTATAAATTTGTATGATTCCATATTTAACCTCACTAAAATATAACACTCATAAAAACTGAGATTTCTTCTTTTTAACTACTGTATTCTAGTGACTAACAGTATATAGCATATTATAGGGCTTGATATGCATCTACTCAATTAAATCTGATTCCCTCACTGTATCAAATTCAGTTCATTAACATTGTCCTGCCCTGTAGGAAACTTGTCATTTTGATCAACGTGTGTTTGTGTGTATATATCCACAAAACTGGGCTTCACTGGTGGCTCAGATGGTAAAGAGTCTGCCTGCAATGCAGGAGACAGAGGTTCAATCCTTGAGTCCCCTGGAGAAGGGAATGTCTACCCACTCCAGTATTCTTGACTGGAGAATTCCATGGCCTTAATAGCCTAGTGGGCTAGAGTCCCTGGGGTCACAAAGAATCAGACATGACTAACACAGAATGACTAACACATTCAGAAATGTTCATCCACAAAACTATAACTGTTTCCTAGCCATATACCTCCCTTTCATGTGCTACTCTTTCTTTTATTAGTTTCCAATGATTTTAAATGAGATTAATTATCCTGCAATTTTTATTTCAGCAGTACGTGAAGCTATACTCAACTGTTTTCAATTTTTAGTTAGAAAATTGATCAAATCATATAAAGTTACCAGTTTATACTGTTGTATAAATATGGAACATATGCACTTTTCTAGGTCAATAAAAAAGAATCAACTTGGCTTTGCAAGACATTTTTGGGATGAGGCTAGAGTTCCTCAGAGGGAGAAAAAGGTTAAAAGGCATCACCTAAAATCACTCAGTCATAAGCTTGAATATTCCAAGGCCATTTTATACATCTGACGAGGCAAGTCTTTGCTGCTCTATGCAGCATTGCTTTAATCATTATGGCAAACAAAAACATATAATACAACTTCAAAGATGACGTTTTCACATACATAATTATTAGAGAACATTGTAAGCCAATATATACAGATAAGACTGCAGGGAAATGGGGTGAATAATGCAGACTAGGAGAATCAGGAAAAATTTCAAGGAGGAACATTTGAGACCTCATCTGGGCAGAAAAGAGGCAGAGAGATAATAAACTGATGCTTCAGTTTAAAATGTTATCACAATTATCATTCTCTTTAGTGGATTAGGATCTTACAGCTTTGATAGACATTAAAGCAATTATGCATGTGTGTGTGCTTAGTTGTTCAGTTGTGTCCTACTCTTTGCAACCCCATGGACTGTAGCCTGCCAGGCTCCTCTGTTCACTGGATTTCCCAGGCAAGAATACTGGAATGGGTTGCCATTTCCTTCTCCAGGGCATCTTGCTGACCCAGGAATCGAACCTGTGTTTCCTGCAGTACAGACAGATTCTTCACCATCTGAGCCACCAGAGAAGCCCAAAGCAATTATTTTTAAATGTTTTATTTTAAAACGATATCGGGAAAATACAGTTATGACCTTATGGTCACTATCCTCTGTGAACAAGCAAATGTCAAGCCTCTCTGGCTGCCCATCTTCAAACTCCTTCTAAGTGGCCTTTGGAGCCCTATTATGTTTCATTCTACTGCTGCTAATTTCTCCCAGACGGATTCCGCTGGGCCAACTGGTGTCCATGTTTCTTGCTAAAAGACTCCCTAGCTCCCTTTACGGAACCTCCATTTACTTCTTATGCAGTCTTCAAACAGATGACTTCTAAATACCAGGCGGTCAGAGAAAATTGACCACCACTACCCTCACTCTTACCGCCACTTACAGACCATGGAAATTTTGGAAAAAGCACCATGCAGACGTTATCTAGATGTACCCCATGTACCTTCCCTCCACTATCTCAGAGAGTCTATGAGAACCTTGGTCCTAAGTCTTTTTCTCCATAGAATTCACAACAGCATTCTATCATTCATGCTAAAAAGAGAAAATCAAAGCACACCAACCTCCCGCTGATTTGCCTTTCATTCCTAGTTGATTGTTGTTTATGTAACACACAACCACTTGCTACTGTTTTAAATCCCATATCTGATTTTCACACAATGCATTCCTTTATACCTAAACTTAATATACACATCCTATTAAAAATGCTTACTATGTTTCCCTTCTCCCTAAACTTGAATCAAGCTCCTATTCAAATATTAAGATAGTGTGAACGTTCACTGTTCTGCAAATTCTTGACTTGTCTAGAATTTGGAACTTTTTTCTCTGTAATCATATGGAATTTGTTATGTTGCAGAGAAACAAATTTCCTCTATCTTTCTAGGTTCTATTGGTTGTTCTGTTAATTAAATTGACATAAGGCAGATTAACAAGAGGAAAAATAAAGCCTCATGTTCATATAGGAGCCCTTTGAACTCAACAAGAGGCTGCCGAACAGTCAGGCAATTGAAGCTTCTATGCCTTTCTGAGCCAGAAAGAAGAGGGTAGGGATTTGGGGCTTCAAAGGAAAGGAAGATGATTCACAGGAAGATGGGAAGAGGGAATGTTTGGCAAACTCTTGTCCTGCCAAGCAGAGACAATGGACATGAGAGGTCTCTGAACAAAGAGGCATACCAAGCCCCCCACCAGCTGACCACACCTACCTAAATTCTTTATAGTTCTGTCTGGTGACAGCTCTCTTTCTGAACCAGGCTCTCTATCTAGATTCTTTTAGTCAGTTGAAGGGGAGGTAAAAAGCTCCTCTTGAGTCTTTTGGTTTCCATTGCTTTTGGCTCCACGTAATCCTCATGCCAAACTGACACATTATAGGAAAGCTCAGTCTGAGCACCTTCATGTATGATGATTTATAATCACTTACATAAATAATCATTTTTATATGTATAATCATTTATTTACTTGAGCCGCTCCTTCTGTAGTCAGGTGACCTTGACATACCACTTGGACCTAATATATTTTTCAGTGTCTCTAATAAATAGTAGTAACTCAAAATTATCCATAAGAGTTTGATTGCGTATTCCATATACTGACTTTTTTGTTTCTGTCTATGTGATATTGTCACTGGTGAAGACACGGAGTTACATCAGTTGCTATTAGTTTCCAGATACTGAGTTGATACGACCTGATAATACTCATATCTCTTGTAATATCTGTAGTTCCACTAGGTACCAATGTGGGTTTCCTTCAAAGATAAACAATGCATGGGAATAAAATTCTATGCTCTCCTGTTTGATATCTTTTTAGGGAATATTAAATAATCTCTTTCACTTAAAATACCCTACACCCCAGCTGTCAGAGGACTAGAGAACAAAAATTTCATCAATGTTATAATTAATGCATTTTGGTCTTTCTTTACTTTTCCCTTTCCATGGAGAGGAATCTGCCCCTATATCCCAAACAGATGTTTTACTCAGGTTTGTGGAACCATATTTCTGTAACTCCCCTCCTGGGTCCTAGTCCCTAATGTCTGAGGCAAAATAACTTTCTACATTGCTAAGTAAGACTATTAAAAGCTTGAAGATTAACAACAATTCTCATAATTGTAATTTTGTCTATATTTCCCCCATCCATCACTTTTCTCATATTCCATTTCTAAAATAATATATAGCTAGAGATAGATACAGATATAGATATATACATACCACAGATAAAGGAACACCGTAGTTTTTAATTGTAGCATGCTGAAAATTTCAAATTTCTGAATACTAGCATTTAATACTGCATAGAAAAAGGGTTGAACTAATGAAGTAATGCATATTAGTGCATTTTCTATCTAAGCAACTATGCAAACACTGCTTAACAATGGGATTTGACCATAGAGTCTGTTGTGTCCCATTAAATCTGTGACTGTATAAGCACCACATTTTCTCTTCCTATGTCTAGTTTCTTTAATACAAAATACCAATCCATGGCTGAGATGTAATCTTTTCTCTAAACAAACAGTGAATATTTTATATTTCTTAATCTATATAACTGAAGAATCTGTATCCTGCCTACTTACTTTAATCTTATTGACTTGTCTCTTTTCTGACACTTGGGCAAGTCAAGGAAATTAAATTGCCAGATTTTGTTTTTATTTCTGTTTGGTGACATTTAAACTTCCTCCAATGATACACTGTGCACATTTTTCTATTCAGGTAGGAGTCAAGGCCTCTGCAATCAGTATTCTGTTTTATTTTTGCAGAGATCATCTGCTTATGAAGACTCATTAAAGCATGATGAGTCAGATATGTTATAGGGTATATTTTAAGTTAATTATGTTCTGAACTCTTACCTTTGCTGCTTTGGGAATAAATTAAAAGCATCTAAAGCAGTTTTTTTTTCTTTAATTTTTTTCAAAAAAGTGTTTTTAAATTAATTTAAAGAGATATTTTCAGAGGAAAAATGCATCCATTTGGAGATTTGTATATAAAAGAGAAATACTACATCTTGCAAGCTCTCTATCACAACAAATAATCATGATTTTATTATGGCAAAGGGTATATTTCAAGGTCACTGCCTTGCTTTGCTCTTGAAGCTTGTTTAGCAACTAGGAGAAAACACAAAAGGTTCAAATTCTGGCTTCTTTTAAGTGACATTTGGCATAAAAGTATTTGATCAGAAAGAGAAGTACAGACTCTACCAGGAAGCCATGCAATCTGAATCTGTAATGCTTTACAACAAAATCTTCTACTGTAGTGTAAATAATATTATGTGTGCAGACTTTTCATTTTAATGTCAGAGACTATATTTTCTATTTAAGAAAGAATAAACAGTTAAATGCCAAGTATACATTGAAATTCAAACTTATTTTTCTGTTTAGGTAAATGAAAGATTTGTTTTTCTTATAGTCTATTGAGTTCCTAACCCCAGATAGTGAAGTTTAGGAAATCCAATGGTCTAATCTTGAGTCTTATTGTTGGAAAGTCTTCTATCTCAATAATACTTTTAATTTTATTGCACTCAGATATCATATCAAATTAAATAGATTCATTAACACTGAAATAGGGCATTTCAGCAATTCACCAACCCAAATGAGGACAGTGTTCTAAACCCTTGATAAAGTCTCTCAGAAGAGGAGAAACTAAATTAACATCATATCCTCTTCTGATACTCAGTGGCAAGAAGAGCTTTCTTTGTGGTGAGACTTTAAAAGACGACTTTAGTAAGAAAATAACTTCCTTTTCTCCAACACTTGCCTCCAAAGTATCATGATATTCAAACATTCCATAGAAAACTCTTTAGGGTTTAGGATTTTAAAGACCTCCCACGAGATGTAAATTTAGTTAATTGAATTGAGATCTAGGTTCTTGTCTGGCCATCAGGTGATCTTAGGAAAGACACTCAGAGCCTTTACCCCCCCTGTGCAGTATGTGATTGGACTAATGGTACCTAAGAACATATGAGGTTTTTAGCTTTAAAATTCTATGCTAAACCTAACAGTATCTGGGGCTATTAGCTAATACATCAAGATTACCTCAGTCATTAGCACCATGGACAAAACAGATTAGATTGGTTGAAGCTAGTTGCCTAGTGATGTAGCAAAGGAAAGCATTAGTGACAGATGATATTACAGGAAATATTTAGCATCACAAAAGAAAGACATACCTGTCAGTTTTGGCTGCAAAATTATTTAGAAGACTTAGAACATTGTCATTTTATTGAGTTTTGTATCTCAGAATTCTATATTTTGATGTGATGATGTGCATTTTATTTATTCCATTTTTTCTATAAGGCATAGATTGAAACAAAGTAAGCGTCATTTCAATGAATGTATGATGGGATCAGTCAATTAATAAGAAAACTTGGATGCACAGGGAAGCCAGAATTAGGAATCTAACAGACAAGGTTGCTGGACATTTAACTGCTCAGCCCTTGAAACCTTAAAACTTTCAAGCAAGAATCTTGTAGGATTACAGGACAATTTCCAAAGAGAGAAATAATTCAGGACAACACCTGGTATTAGTTGTAAGTTAGATAGCAAGTGAACTATATAATTCTCTAAAAGTGAATGACAATAAACAATCAGAAATGAGGGAAGCCTGACAGCTAAACCAGCACTAATTAAAAGTGTGATAAACTAGGATTACACACCCACACACTCCTTTTTATGCTGTGTCTCTTCCTTAATCTAGAATCCTCTATAATCTATAAAATATCTCATTTCATACACACTAAAGTCCCAGCTTTCTATTAAAAAAATTAATGATGTGTTTTTAATACATCTAGGGACATGGTAACCTCTCGAAGACTTAAGAATCTTCAACCCTAGAATAGTAAGTCTGTAATTTTAGAGTCTCCAGAGAACCCGTGATGGAACTATTTGGTGCAGTGATCTTGAAGACAAACATCATTGCACACTCGCTTGGGCTGTACTCTATTTGAGTGGTGTATGTGAATATTGGAGGCTCCTGAGTACACGATAACATATATTTCTCTGTTAACACCAACAACACATAGCATATAGTGGCAACTCAATTTTCTGTTGATTCTTTTCAGCTTACTTTTCCCTGGTGGCTCAGAGGGGAAAGAATCTGCCTGCAATGCAGGAGTCCTGGGTTCCATTCCTGGGTCACGAAGATCCCCTGGAAAAGAAAATGTAAACCCACTCCAGTTTTTTTTGCTGGGAAATCTCATGGACAGAGGAGCCTGGCAGGCTACAGTTAATGGGGTCACAAAGAGTCATACACGACTGAGTGACTAACACATACATTTACTTCTCTAGTGCCCATGGAGCAGAGTGGCAGAGAGGTCAGTGGTTAGTGGCTGTTAAGGGGCTAAGTTCTTTTTCACATTTAGTTACTAACTTTGAGGGCTTATGCCATCACTTAACCTATTACTTTCTTTATTAATTATTATAAGATTCAAGTGTTTATTAATCAAGTATTATATAGAAAAATAAGAGTGCATACCAAAATTCTTTCACAAATATAAAGATATTATCACTCCATCTGTTTTAAGTTAAAATAAATCTTGCAAAATAATCACACTTTAGAAAAAAATTTAAAGTCCAGAGTAGTATCATCAGAGCATCTTCTGTAATACTTCTGCAGGTAGCTTAAACTGAAACAGAAACTGTATACTCATCACAGGAGCTAAGAGACAAAATGAGTAGAATGGAAGCAAAAGAACAATTGACAAATACTGAATAAGACAGCAGGGAAAAAAAGGAGAATGGATAATGGGAAGCTGGAAAAGAAGGGCATCTATATGGGAGAGTGGAAGAATACCTGTCTTAATAGACTTCTTCCTCTAGGGATTTTAAACTTGCCTTGCATAGCCGAGGCTGAGGCCACAGAAGATTAATAAAGCATAAGGGTTAGGCAGAGACTTCCATCATTAAACATATTGCTTAAAAGAAAAAGTTTTTGCCTTTCTTCTTTCAGAATGTAGAAATTCACTTATTTGAGTCCACAGCAACTTTACATGGAAATTGCTATAGCAATATATAGAAACAATCTAGTCAGCAATTTTTTTTAGCATATATCTGATTCTATAGAGAAATACTTACAAAATTTTTTAAAGTTTCACCAGTTTGCCTTGTAGTGCTATGTAGTGTTTAATATTTGATTAAAATGAAAATAGGAAACCAATATCAAAGATGTTTTCATCAGTCTTTGTGTGCAAAATCATCACATAATATATTGAGAAATTATATTGAAGAGTGATTATAGCAAAATAGCATAGTGGTTGGAACATAATTTTGTAGCCAGATTACACAAGTTTTTGACTGACTGATTTGTTCACTGTGAAATTGTGGACAAACGCTAACCTCTTTTTTCCTCAGATTCCTTACTTTTAACATGAAGGTCATAAAAGCAGTATTATAAAATTTATATTAAGAGTCAATCCACACAAATTGTATGTAGAACAAATAAATGTGAGTTTTTCTTTAAATTTATTTTTAAGTGAGACTATGCAAGAGTAAGTTAAGGTTGATTTTTATTTTCATACTTCAAGTGTCTTTTATTTTTAAATGATGCCCTCCTAAATAAAACTTAAAAGGCTAGAATATAAGCAACTAATTAGTTAGGCTGGAAGACACACCATAACAAAAAAATAAAGAAAAAAACTATTTTTCTAGTACATCATAGCTTCAGGAAAGAAAGATAGTAAAAGAAAATATAATACTACTTCTTTGTTTCTTTATTAATATTTTATTCATGTGCATTTAAAGCTTAAACATGTTTTTTAAGCCATGTCTTTAATCAGCTTCATGTTTGCAGCTTCTTCCCCTACTAGTAACTTGAATTAGTACAAAGAACTATCAAACCTCTTGACTTCTTTAATTTATTTCTCATTTTGTATTGAAGTATAATTACCCAATTTTCTTTTTAAAATTTCAGGGTTAGTTAACATGTCAAAGTCTTTGTCATATCATCAGATTTCATTTTACACAGGATTTTAATATATAAATATCACACTTCAATAAAAAAAATACCCGTAAAGAATATCTTCCAATACTATTCTGGGTATACTAGTGGCTAAATAAATAAGAAAAATGTAAATGCTCAGGATAAATCCTTCTGTAGACTATTTAAAAATAATCAACAGTAAAAAAATTAAAAATAGCTGAAAAAATTTACAACAAATGCAAAATGCAAAACTTTCCCTTAATGTTAGCAAAGACACAGCAAGCAAAGGAAGCTTGTTTACCATGTACATTCTCCCAATGATTAAATCATGAGGGTAGCAATATTCTTATACTTTCATTAAAGATTACAGGTTCAAGAAATGCTGATTACAGATATATATGCAAAACATAATTAATTTCTGAGATGAGATTTCTTTACTGATGAAACAAAAGCTGCTGATTTCCTTCCCTTTTTAATCATTCTTTTGATCTTGTTCTATGTAAAGGAAGAAAAATAATTTTCCATCTACCCTTCTAGATTCTAGACCAATCAACAGAAGAAAAACAAAGTTTGATAACATATGTACCTACTGTGTACACTGAATAACTCTCCAAAAAGCTCAAGCTACCACCCTAAATACCATCTCCAGCTAAAAACAACAGAAGATCTTGCGGTGGGAGGTGCCAGTCATGGAAAGTTATCAAGAAAAGCACAGTGAATGAAAGGAAGACTGTTAATGCAGAATTAAATCCTCTTCATTGATAAAGAATTTCCAGAGACTTAGAGTCATGCTCTTTTCCTGGCGCAGAGACACTCTTACAAATAGAGATTTCCCTTAATATAGAACTCTCTAACAAAAGGGTAACTTCTACTACACATTTTCAGAGCTCTTCCTATGCCTGCTGTTTCTTTAAAAATAAACAACTCAAGATAATCCTCATGCCCAAGTGGCATATTTGGAATGACATATTCTGCTCCTCTTCAGCTGCTACTGACTTTTCAATTATTCTGTTGTATTGATACTGCTAAACTTTAATCAAAATAAAGCTAAATAAGAGTACTTTTCAGATAAAGTCTTTAGAAAACATATCTGAAAAGTATGGAAGAGAAGCCAAGCAAAGCATTATTTAAAGGTGATTTCTCTTTTACCCCTTCTTACTCTCTCAGTGCCCAAATAAATTTGTCCAAATATCAAATTCAGATCCCATGGGATACAGCAGGAAAGGGAAAAGACACAGGGCTGTTGATCTGGAATAAATAGCCTGCCAGATATTTCTCCAGCAAAGATGGGTTTATCTGAGATCATTGGAGAATTGCTATTCAAGGTCTACAACACTGAGCCACATCCAAGACCCCCACAACATGGGGAAGGAAAACGCTTTTATTGAGGGAAGTGGGAGGGCTGTAGTAAACAAAGAGTCTATGGCTTTTCATTGGCTGAGTCTTGCGAGGAATGAAGTCTTTCTTCGTCTTGTTGGGCTCTGCTATGTTGCAGGGCATGAGAGCTCCCACTTCTGATCTCCAGACTCTCTTCAGTTAAGGTTTCTGCTATTAATTTTTACATAGCTTAAAGTCAGTTTGGGGAAATACGCTTCCCTGGCAACCAGAATTAAATGCTTCAAACAGACACTGGGAATTCTCTTATCTGCTTGTGCAAAAATTACAACTATACCAAAGTCATTAGAATGCATATTCTACTGCTCTCATCCTGCTCTTGAACTCGAAACAGACTACCGTAAACATGCTTTATTCCGCGATGGTCTCGACATAAAACAAACGTATTCTTCAGTTCAGTTCAGTTCACTTCAGTTCAGTCGCTCAGTCGTGTCCGACTCTTTGCAACCCCTTTTGTTAAACATCAGAAAGTTGTCAGCTGAACAATGATGGACAGTCTTTCTTCCATAGAACCTACAACTAAAAGTGAAAAGATTTTAAGGTTCTAAATATCCAGAATATTTCATAATGAGCTTCCAATTGCTATACCAATGCATTTATTTCAACTTGTATAAATAAAGTTATAGAGAAAATAAGAAAGCATATTGATCCAATCATATGCTTATATTTACATCAATATTTTCTAAGTTCTAACATGTATGAGTAAGGTTTTCAGGGTGTATTCTACCTAATGGTGCCTGGCCGATGGGACTGGCAGCAAGAACTATAAAGTAACTTTTGTCTTCTTGGCCCAGCAGGAACTCTGTGTGAACACTGGGCTAGCTGTGCCCAGAAGGAAACCACCCTATTTTTTTTTTCCTTGATATACTCAAAAGGGGGGGCTTTTGCAGTCTCTTCAAAGGAAGGTTACTTTCCATTCTTTGTTTATCAGTACCAGTTGTGCTCTATGAGACACTGCAAAATAGACACATAAAAAGAGTGAATTTTTCTTTTATGAGCAGTATTTAGCTTAGTCTCTGAAATACAGCTCTGTTAAAAGGGTAAAGAGATGATATGAATTCATTAATAAATGAAATGCAGCTGACCTTTAATATATATTTTTTTGCTTATTTATTTTGGCTGTGCTGAGTCCTAATTGCAGGATGCATGCAGGAATCTAGTTTCTCAACCAGGGGATCTAACCCAGGTGGTTTTCTGGGAGTTGCAGCTTGTGATGGTTCTTGACCCCAGCCAGGGCTGACCTCCTGCATGAGAGGTCTCTTCTGCGATGGTGCCTACCCCTGCTCCCTGTAACACTAACTCTCTGTGCTTTGTGGACACCATCATCGTTAAAACAACAACACGGGAACTTGCTCTGTGCCGCCAACCTGACTGATGCTGACCCAGGGAGTTTTGCACATGTGTGATTCCCTCTCCCATGTGGATCCCGAGTGTGCCCCCACAGGCTGTCTACTTGAGCCAAGATCCCCAACAGGCAGTAAAGGAAGGGTGGGATGCAGCTGAGAAGGCTGTGACCAAGTAGGAATCCAAGGTTAATGGGCTGCCCCAGCTCCTGCATTTATTGCTGCTCCACCCACCTGAGGGGGCAGCCTGGTCTGAGGCTGCAGGTGCCCTCCATGCCAGCTCACAATCTGACTCAAAAAACAAAGGAATTGATAAATTATTCACCAAAAAGCAGGAAGTGACACATATCGGAGAGAATTAGGACTCAAACCCTAGTTCTTTTGATTCCACATGCTGTGATCTCTAATCCAACACACCAATTTCCCCACACTTAAATAACTATAAACTGAAAATATGAGCACTATACTTATTGAAATAAATCTGCCTATAAATGGACCAGAAGAGTTCAAACCCTTGTTGTTCAAGACTCAACTGTATTACTGTTAATATCATGAGTAAATGAATCAAGGAATATTAAATAGAAATAATACCCTCCTACCCAGGATTCTTAACATCTGAACATCTAGCTCTGAACATCCTTGGCAAGATGATTTTTAACAGGACATAATAATTTACTCATTTTATTGAAATACTTTGTTTTGGTGTTTTTATAATTATTCAATTATTTGCAATAGTTGCATAGACTTGTGTAAAATTTTACAGAATAATTAAGTTGTTTCTTTTTTGGCTACTAATAACTTTGCTGAAATAAACATATTTTATATATTTCCTAGTATATATGAGAAGAGGACATTCCTAACTATGAAACTGATAGGCCAGGAAATACATGATATTTTACATTTCACATACTTGAATTATCCTGATAATTTTTTTACAAAGGTTGCACTAGACATTATTAATATTTTATATGTTTACACAATTATATAATGCTCTTTTGACTTGCATTAATTTAATTGCATGTGAATTTATGCATCATTATGTTAATTCACGTGTAAACTGCTTATTCATTCCTATGCTTATTAGATTTTTCATGTTTTTCAAATTAATATATGTGTCCTTTCCCCCAATTTTGGAAACGCTATAGGAAAAATAGAAAGTATGTTGGAACTCAAACTTTATTTAGCAACTAACAAAACATCCTGATCACTGAGATCCAACCATCTCTTTCTTCTAAGGGTTACGGATAGGACACAAGCATCCCATATACCATTTTTTAATAATTGTGTTTTTCTCTTCTTCTCTTTCCTGTAGTAGTTCTGTTTATGTTCTTGATACAATATGTTTTTTGTTGATGTTATATGCATTGTAGGCATCTTTTCTCAATCCATGGCTTATCTTTTAGCATTATATACGGGAACTTACAAAATTAGATTTCTAAGCTTTTCTATGCTGCCCAGAGAGAGGTCCCTATAGCATTGTTCTGGTTTCCCAGCATAACTTAAAGGGACATTTTCACAACGTCCAGAGCCTTTGATGTCTTCAAATTCTTTGCATCAGGAACCCCCTTAGGAAACATCAAGCCTAGACTTCCAAATGGAACAAGTCATCTATAATAGAAGGGAAAAGTGATGGCATTACCTCTAAATCTGGAAAGCACCTGGGAAAAGCTGCTGTCCACTCCTGTGGTTTTTGCCATTGAAAATCTGGTTGATGTCAGCATCATAACCTCCAGGAGGACCAGCCAGCAAGCTGTGCCGAAGTCTGCTGAGGCCACAGGCACCACTGCTATGCTGGGCACCTCTCTCCTGGAATTTTCCTCACCTGAGCCAGGCAGCCAGCTGTCCAGGAGCCGTGACTCACAGTGGTTCCCGACCCCAGGGCTGTCCACCGGCACGAGAGGCATCTTCTGTGAACCTGCCTACCCCTGCCCCCTGTAACACACACTAGTCTCTGCGCTGTGTGGACACCGCCATCCTTACAACAGCAAAGGAGCTCACTCTGTGGGTCTGATGTGACAGACGCTGACCCGGGGAGTTCTGGGCATGCGTGGTTCCCTCTCCCGTGAGTCCTACGTGCATCTTGCATGCCTCCCCCACACTCTCTACCGGAGCCAAGATCCTTAACAGGTGGTACAGGACGGGTAGGCTGCAGCGAAGAAGGCTGTGATCAAGGAGGAGTTTAGGGTGAACGGGCTGCCCCAGCTCCTGAAGTGACTGCTGCTCAACCCACGGAGGTGCTAACTTGGTCTGAAGGTGGCAGGTGCCCTCCGTGCTTGCCCAGCAGACCCCACTGAGGACGACAGCGCACAGACGCCAGTGAGAATGCCACTGAAGATGGGCTATAACTCCCACGGCTCAGGCCACGGAAAAGGAGGCACGATCATTGAGTGGTCTTCAGCTGTTCTTCCACAGACTTTAACCCAGAATGTGGAAATAAAAGTGATGGGGAAAAAACAGCCTCTAAAATAATTTATAAATTATGCAGTGGGTTCAACTACTTTAGACACCAGCTCGGGTCACCAGTTGCCAGTAAGTGTCCACTTTTCATTTGCAGATAATTCATAAAGGCATTTGTGATAATGTCTGTATCATAAAATAAATTCAAAATTTGTACAAATAATTTGCTAACTCTTATGATCTTAGCTACTTTTTAGTTTGTTTTTCCACATTTAAATAAGGAGATATATCTCACTAGTATTTCAGATGTGATATCTTGCTGTTCTATACAAAAAAAAATACTTTTTATAATGTAAAGACCTAAGTAGCTGGAGGTATATCTCTTATTAATATATAAATTGTAAAAGATTTCTATTTTGAGTTTCTTTCCACAGTATTTCATATAGAAATGGTAGCAAAAGAAGTTCTTTTTCCTGTGATTTCGTTTTATCCCTTTAAAGAAATACTTTATGAATTATTTGCTTTTTTTTTTTTTTTCCTATTCACAGATTAATGAGGCTACCTTTTGAAGCATGGAGTCAAGGCTGTATTTTTCCTTGGGTTTTACATACTGAGCATATATCTTCTGGTAAGTTGCACCTTTTGTTCTTTTTTTATGGCTTATATATATTGTTGTTCCATTAGTACAAGCCTAGCTATTGCTACAAATGTCCCACAGAGAGAATATTTTGGTGACTTTCTTGATGATGCTAAAAAGTCTTTGTTTGGCATTCAGTCTGCCTTCTAATTCTGTGCTCATGTCACTCTGTGTTCCAATTTAATTCAGGTTGGGTTATTCTTATCTTTCAATTTCTAATCACTAGCTCTTCTATATTTCAATTACACAAATATGAGCATAGCTTTGGTCTGGACTCACAGGAATTTGGTCTGTCACTTGAGTTTAGGTCTAAAGTAGTTTTTGATGTTTGCTAAAACCATTACCTCATTGTCAGCCCTAGATAAAGTTGTCAGAAATTTGCTGCATGATTTGGTAGGATTTTGCTTAAAATAAATTTCATTTCGAATAGACTTATGGAAGAACATGCCATTAAAAAATAATTTGACAGAAAGTAGAAGTATTAAAATACATCTACATATTAATAAAATTATTTAAATGTATGAGTATTCATTGGCACACTAAGAAGAAATTTGTGAAAATATGTACTTCAAGACTTCTGTAATTTCCTAAGGTGAGTGATAATAAAAGAATATTGAACAAAACTTTCTCAAGACAAAGGCAGTGCAAATAAAGATGATTTATAAACAATTTTTCTGATTACTAATCAAACTTTGATACTTTGATTGATATTAACATATTTATTTGAAATTTAGCAAATGTGTTTTTTAAAAATGCACTTTGTAAAGCCTAGAGCAATGGCAAAAAGAAAAAACAAAAATATAGTTACTATGCTAATAGTAACAAAGAAAATACCATGATTCAAAAGTATGAAATGAATCCGTGTAAAGACAGAAAAGGAGGAAAAACTGGATCGAAGAACCAAGATAAAAATAAGAAATAAAAAGCAGATGGTGTATTTAAACTCAGTCATGGTGATATTAGTATTATATATAAAAGGTTTAAACTCCATGAGCAAGGCAGACATTATCATAATGAGGGGGAAAAGGGCTAAGATGTAAGTTTTCTACATAAAAAACGCTTTTAAAATTAATACATTTAAATCTAAAAGGATCAAAAGATACATTATATCAAACTGATTCATAGAATGCATAAGAAGTGACATTAATACTAGACATGGTAGATTTTAGAATAAGAAAAATTACTGTGGATTAAGAGGAAAATGTTAAACAGAGGGGATGATTTATAAGGAAGGTATAACTATCTTAATTTTTATGCATGATAGATATTTTACA
Source organism: Okapia johnstoni (assembly GCA_024291935.2). NCBI lineage: Eukaryota > Metazoa > Chordata > Mammalia > Artiodactyla > Giraffidae > Okapia > Okapia johnstoni. The sequence continues at coordinate 59,206,438 of CM044322.1, forward strand.
TAAAGTAAAAATCAATAGAACTGATTGGGTAACTAGATAAGACTACAATAGATGAAGTTTTCAGTACTTTTTTCACATTTCACCATCAAAAAGTATCACACCACTATTCATCATTTGTATAATCTTACAAGAATATACTTTAATGATCTCCTTCTTGTCCTACGGACAATAATTTTTGTATAGTTTGTGTCTACTTAGGTTATAAACTACACAATACTTTTTAATGTCATTTTTAAATATATTTGGAAGACCTGCATTATTCTGTGGACTGATATTTCCTTAAAAGACCAATGGACGATGTTGGAAAACAACTCATCTGAAAAAGATCCATTCAAAGTACAAGATAGACCAATGAATTTTAATGTAACAAATTACAAAAAGTACATGAATATGGTTTCAGATTTCTTCTTGAAATTAACCTCTAAGAAGATACCACTTAGTAAGTTTTGACATTGTATCAAAGAAAAAATATCTATAATTATCTGAAAAGGCTTTAAAAAGCTCATAACTTTTCAAATTATTTGTCTGTGTTATGACAAGATTCTCTTCATACACTTGAGCTTGAAGAAATACAGTGGACTAGATGTAGAAAACAATATGAGAATCCTGTTATCTTGTTTTTATACATTCAAACATTACAGAAACTTTCAAAACCTAGAATATTATTCCTCTAATGATTTCATATGTATAATTAACTTTAATTAATCTGTTTGCAGTAAATATAGCAATAGGCTGGATTTTATTGTTGTTTTCAAACAATTATATATGCATTAATATTTTTTTATTTTGGTAAGGACACTACTTTGAGATCTATCGTCTTAATGAAGTTTTACGTACACAGCTCAGTGTTCTTCAGTGTTGTATAGCCGATATCTAGAACCTGTTCATTTTATCTAGATGCAAATTTATACCTGTAGAGCAACCTCTCATTTCCTCATCCTCAGTTCCTGGCAGCTACAATCCTACTGTCAGTTTCTGAGTTTGACTATTTAACTACTTCTTATAAACCTTGCCAGTGGAATTCTGTGTCTGGCTTATCTCACTTATAGTGTCTTCCACTGTCATTCATATTGTCATATAAAGCAGAGTTTCCTTCTGTTTAAAACTGTTGGGAAGATCCCATGGAAAAGGGCATGGTAACCCACTCCAGTATTCTCGCCTGGAGAATTCCATGGACAGAGGAGCCTGGTGGGCTACAGTCCATAGGGTCACAAAGAGTCGGACACGACTGAGCGACTAACATTACTACTACTACTACTAAAGAAGAGTAATATTTTCATTATATGTGTGCCTCACATTTTCTTTATTCATCTGTCAATGGGCATTTGAGCTGCAATGGACATGGGGCTGCAGTTCTCTCTCTGAGGTCCTGATTTCAATACTTTTGGATATATAATCAGAAGCAGGATTGCTAGATCATATGATAGCTCTAGTTTTTAGTATTTTGAGAAATCTCTGTACTGTTTTCTGTAATGGCTGCACTAATTTACATTGCCACTATATCACTGGCTTTTATCAATGGCTTAAAGTAACAAGCAGGCACTTTTCTCACATACAGAACTGTTAGCCAGTTTCACCTCAGGTTACATGTTTTAGCTGCTTTTAGCTTCAAATTTCTGTTGGGATTCAGATCTACTCCTTATGACTCCACATTTTTTCTTGGACAGGTGACTGTCTGAGACATGCTATTTCCATGGCAGCCAGACATACTGTTTTCATAGCCAGGCATTTTTAATAAATCTTTTCTCATCGTTGTTGTTGTTCAGTTGCTCAGCCGTGTCTGACTCTTTGCAACCCCATGGACTGTAGCACACCAGTCTTCCCTGTCCTTTACCATCTCCTGGAGCTTGCTCAAACTCACGTGCATTGGGTTGGTGATGCCAGCCAACCATCTCGTCCTCTGTCATCCCTTCTCTTCCTGCCTTCAATCTTTCACAGCCAGCATCAGGGTCTTTTCCAATGAGTCAGCTCTTTGCATCAGGTGGCCAAAGTATTTCACTGGCTCAAACATTTAATGCTCAGTCACTCACTCATGTTCAACTCTTTGTGATCCCATGGACTGCAGCCCACCAGGCTCCTCTGTCCATGGAATTTTCCAGGTAAGGATACTGGAGTGGATTGCCACTTCCTACTGCAGCAGATCTTCCCAACCCAGGATCAAACCGATGTCTTTTGCATCTCCTGCATTGGTAGGCAGATCTTTACCACTGTGCCACCTGGGCCCAAACATGAAACATGATAAATCCCAGAGTCAACTTGTAAAAAAGTACATTGCTCCTACCATGAAGTCATGGAAAAGACAGTAAAATATGATACTAAAAAAAGTCTTGAGTGAAGAATTAGAATTAATGTCTCCCAAGACATTAATGTGTCTCTACCATTTAGTAAAGTTAAGACAGCCAGTCTTGATATAGTATTTTTCTTCACTTAAATAATTTGCATTAGACAATTGAAAGGGGCTGGAAAATGTTTTGCCAATGACTTCATTTGATAAATGGAGAAACTGACGTCCCAGAGTATTTAAGCACTTTTCTAAATTTGTACAGTAAGTCATTGATATCTGACAAGGAAATAACTGATCTGACATTGTACCTGAATTCACTGTTACATTGACTTTCTCATACTATACATTTGCACTTTCAATATCCCAATATGTTTCTAGCAGACAGGATTCAGGCAGGAAACAGATGGCAATCTCAAAAGGGTTTAACAGAAAGTTAAACAAGATGAAAGAGATTTAACAAAGAGCTCTTTAGCAGAGGTGATAGCAGTTGAAAAGAATCCAGAAGAAATTAAGCAGAATCTGTATTTAACCACCAGGTGTGAAGGGGCAAAAAGGGGGCAAGAGTTCTAGGACCTAAAAGAGCTGAGGTCAAGGGTGAGGAGCTTTACCTTTACCTTTGGAAAGATGCAATCTCAGTAGAATCCCAGAATCTCTACTGTAAGAAAGGAAGTGAATAAGAAGAGTAATAGTCAGACACGACTGAAACGATTTAGCAGGCACACAACAAATGGTTATTGAAACTTTGCTGTATGTCAGATTTGTCTCCAGGCATTGAGACTGCAGCATTGAACAAAACAGATAAAAATTCCCTCTGGGAGCTTACACTCTAGAGATGGATTCAGTTCTTAAGCAGGAAAAAAATCAAGTAACATTATATTATGTTAGTAGTGATAAATATCAAGAAAAAATCATGGAAACAGAGTAGGAAGTTGACTCTGAGTGGCTGTGAGCAGAGTGTAAGATGATCTGACTTATGCAAACAGGAAAATTCACTGCTGAGTAACAAATTGGCTTAAGATAGGCAAGGGCTGATGAAAGTGGAATTTTGTAAAATATTAATTATATGATGGTATATTCTAGAAATATAGCTATTTTTATGCTTTAAAATATTTTTTATTTATTTTTTACTTTTTATTGAAGTAGAGCTGATTTATAATGTTGTATTAATTTCTGGTATACAGCAAAGTGATTAAATTTTACATATACATACATTATTTTCATAACTTTTTCCATTATTGTTTAATGAAAGATATTGAATACAGTTCTCTTTGATATATAATAGAATCTTCTTGTTAATCCATTCCGTATATAATAGTTTACATCTGTTAGTCCCAAACTCTCAGTCTAACCCTCCTCTGTGCCCCTCCCATCCTTCACAACCACAAGACTATGAATCTGTTTCACAGATAAATTCATTTGTATCATTTTTTTTAGGTCCCACAGATAAGTGATATCATAAAGACATTGTCTTTCTGACTTACTTTGTTTAGTATGATAATCTCTAGGTCCATCTATGTAGCTGCAAATGGTATTATTTCATTCTTTACTACGACTGAGTGATATTCCATTGTATATGTACCACATCTTCTTTATCTATTTGTCTGTTGATAAACTTTTAGGTTGTTTACCTGTCTTCACTATTATAAATAGTACTGCTATGAACATAGAGGTGCATGCATCTTTATGAATTGTAATTTTATCTAGATATATACTCAGGAGTAGGATTGCTGGATCATATGGAGTTTTTTGAGGAACATTCATACTATTTTCCATAATGGCTATACTAATTTACATTTACACCAACAACACAGAAGGGTCCCTTTTCCTCCACACCCCTTTTTATCCACACTTTCTACAGTATTTATTATTTGTAGACTTGATGATGGCTGGTATGCGGTGGTACCTCATTGTAGCTTTCATTTGCATTTCTCTAATCATTACTGACCTTGAGTATCTTTTCATGTCTCTACTGGTCATCTGTATGTCTTTTCTGGAGAAATATCTATTTAGAGTTTCTGTCCATTTTTGATTGTTTGTTTTTTTGTTACTGAGTCAAATGAGCCATTTGTATATGTTGGAAAATAAGCCCTTGTCAGTTACATAATTTACAAATTTTTTCTCGCAGTCCATAGGTTGTCCTTTTGTTTTGTTTATTTTTTCCTTTGTTGTGCAAATCTTAAATGTTTGATTAGGTCTCATTTGTTTATTTTTCCTTTTATTTCTTTTGACTTGTGAGACTGACCTAAGATAATGGTACAATTTATTTCAGAGAATGTTTGTACCTATGTTCTAAGTTTTATGGTGTCGTGTTTTATATTTAAGTCTTTAGACCATGAAACATAGTTAATTCCTGTCATCTATTTAAATAGCACGATAAAAGAGAGATAAAATGTGGCATTTTAAAAAAATGAAATAATTATGTCATAATTTACTTATTGAATAAGTCCAGATGTTTACATATTGATTTTCTTAAGTGTAAAGAGTTGTTGACTGACCTGAGTGATGTAGGTTTATAAATAAGCCTGAGCTACTTGTGAATTTTCAAAAGAGATATTTTTTAAAGCAAACTCTAGACTTTCGGAGAAAATTTTTAAATAGGAGACAGGAAGAAAAGACACATTATTTGTAACTAGTGAAAGCTATAAATTGTTTGGAAGATGAAATAGAGAAGTAGATAAGATTTAATAACAATATATACAGATAAAGACATAAACTTTTATCTTCCAAAGATGCTCATTTGTAATTTAACCTATAAGCTAAAGAATTATGCAAATGCTTATCAAAAATTACCTGTCATTGATAATCTAAAATCATATTTATTTTATTTAGGCATTTTTCCCATATGAAGATATTTCTAGCTATTAAATTTTCCAGGAAAGTTAACACAAGAGACTTTCTTTAAATGTTTTACTATGTTATAAATATTTGAATATATTTCAGGAGCAAAATCAGAACTCAGTTGTTAAGTATTTCACTGCAGTCTGATAAACTCCAATGCCAGGCTCTCTGGAATTATAACAAATGCAAATATTTGTTAGAAAAGGATTTACAATAGCCGATTCTATCTGTATAAGGAGAAAATAACAGTGCCAACTCAAGACAATAGTTCCACTCAGTAAGCTGGCCCTATGAGACTGAATGCAACCTTGTTTGTGCAGCAGGATGAGATGAGCTGTAGCAAATAAACACTGTGCTCAGGTTGTCTCCAGCTCCACATGGTGCAGCCTTAATGACAATATTCCATAAAAGCCAGAGAGAGGAATTTAACGACAGCTTCAAGCTGTATATTCTTCCAAGTTAGGGACCTCATAGTTTCACATTAAAAGCTCTATCTTGAAACTCTATAAATGCAGAAGAGTTCTCACAAAAATATAAGAATTTTGTGCAGGGCACTATCTGGTGTGGTCACTCACCTAGAGCCAGATATCCTGGTATGCAAAGTCAAGTGGGCCTTAGGAAGCATCACTACGAACAAAGCTAGTGGAGGTGATGGAATTCCAGTTGAGCTATTTCAAATCCTAAAAGATGATGCTGTGAAAGTGCTGCACTCGATATGCCAGCAAATCTGGAAAACTCAGCAGTGGCTGCAGGATTGAAAAAGGTCAGTTTTCATTCCAATCCCAAAGAAAGGCTATGCCAAAGAATGCTCAAACTACTGCACAATTGCACTCATCTCACATGCTAGCAAAGTAATACTCAAAATTCTCCAAGTCAGCTCCAACAGTACGTGAACCGAGAACTTCCAGATATTCAAGATGGATTTAGAGAAGGCAGAGGAACCAGAGATCAAATTTTAAGTTTCTTAAACTTACATATCTCTGGTGTTAAATGTTTATGGACACTTTTTGGTAGCAGAGGTAAAATATAGAGAAACTTACACTTTTCCTGAGAGTGGTCTTTCTTGAACTTTAGGGTATCCATCTCGATCCAGGAAATATTTCACATATCAGGGATCCAGCTCAGTCTATAATAGTGTCATTTGGCTTCTTCACACAGTAAAGTCCATAAGGCACTCCACTGGCTTAAAAATATGGGGATAGTTCCTCCCACCCTAAGGTTTAAGACCTCTTTTTCCACTGACAGTGGAATACTGATTGCTTACAAATAAAATTCCAGATTTAATGCTATTCTAAAGCCCAGAGTTGGCATTTATAATAAGCAATGATATGTTACCAGAATCTGTTGGAATTAATGTTTATTTGGGGGTTGGGAGGCTTTAGCTAAAGTTTTACCCAATTTATATTATTGAACAGAGCATATCTTTACCAGTCTGTGGCATCTAATTTAATTTTATTTTGACATCACAGTTTTTATTTTAAAATTATTGAGTATCATTATTTACTTTATTATCTAGAGGAAATGATTCTACAAAAGCATCTATCATCATGCCTATGGAAACCTAGAATTGCCAGGACAGCGACTGGGAAAAAAGTTGATTCAGGTTTTTCCATAAGCTCTTACAGAAAAATCACAATGAACTTTTTGGCCAACCCAATACTAAGAATCAGGATTTCAAAAGAATAAGATGAAAATAAGTCATTCCTTACCTTGCACAGGAATCCAAGGGCGCACAGATGTGTTTTGTTGCATTTGAATCTCTGTGTGGCATTATTTTCCCAAGCAGGCTAAAATTTTTCATATTTATTTATTTCCACTGGTTCAATAAGAGTTGTTTTTACCTACAACATAAAAGCATTAATGTTTAAGTTTCTACCAGACAAGTAAATTTGGTAACTGATCAAACCTCTGCCTCAAATTTAGTACTCCTTCCCTGACAACACTCAGACTTAGTTGGCAAGTTTTTTGTCTATTTTTACAATACAATACCGTGTATATGATATATTATAACTATAATATATAGAAAAATGTAGAAAATGTTATATATATATAATGTCTTGTATATATAATGTGCATAGTCTTTATACATTTTTTCTGTGTCCATATTCAATATAAAGTATGTACTACACATATTTTTTTTCTGTGTGCAAATTCACACTCCACACACATATGATTACTATATAAATAAAATATTCAGTCCACAAAAGTAAAAGTCCTTGAATTTTTTAGATGAGAAGACTTTGCCCAGTCTCCTAGAGTAAGGAATCTGAACACCCCAAAGTAGAAATTATAGTTTAAAGTTAGTACTGGGGGAAACCTAAACCTTAAGTCCGGATTCTGGTTTAATGTGTTGAAACCTCATTATTCTATTTCCTCCAAGAGATTCTGATAAGCCATTCCTGGAAATTCCAAACCTAGAAGCTTAAATTGAACAATTTTTCTATTGGCTATATTTTAAAAGCTATCATTTGCTTGAGGTATCACTTAAAACATATTCATAGAAAATAATGCATGCTATAAACGTTGTTTATAGGTTGTTATATTACACCAAATAAAATATGTGTGAGAATATTAAGGTACTTAATTGCTTTTGTGTTTTTAATCATCTTAGCTTTTTAAATATAAATGCATCACTTCAGCACTACTACAATTCTTTGCCAGGCTGTAAATATTAATATACAAATGAGTCAATATCCTGATGATGAGAATGTACTTCAGAATACTTTCTTTTAGCAGTTAATTTTTGAATGCCTGCTCCTTTCCAGGCCCTCATAAAATGGCACAATATGACAAAATTAATATTTCCAATATTTCTCTAAAGTTATCACTACCATAATGTTCAACTGCATTGCACTCATTCATTCGTGGAGGAGGCAATGGCACCCCACTCCAGTACTCTTGCCTGGAAAATCCCATGGATGGAGGAGCCTGGTAGGCTGCAGTCCATGGGGTCTCTAAGAGGCGGACACGACTGAGTGACTTCACTTTCACTTTTTACTTTCATGCATTGGAGAAGGAAATGGCAATCCACTCCAGTGTTCTTGCCTGGAGAACCCCAGGGACGGGGGAGCCTGGTGGGCTGCCGTCTATGTGGTCACACAGAGTCAGACATGACTGAAGTGACTTAGCAGCAGCAGCAGCAGCAGCGGCATTCATTTGTAGAAAGTGACACTATGTATAGCCTGCTGTTTTGCCCTCAGTGACCAGGGAGAACTAAATTTATTAATAGAAATAAGTTAAACCTTTTAAAATGCATAAAACTCTTAAGTTTAAATACAACTTTCTAAAATATTATTTATCAAAGAAAATTCTGATGTTCATATATATACCATAATCATAACAAAGCCTTAACATATGTGTAGTACCATTATAAAATAGACATCTTTTAGAAAAACACACATGAAACTCTTTTTTTAATCTTGTTTTTTAACATGGACATATAATTATATATTCATTTTACATAGAGGTAAATATCAAAATTAGAGGGAATGATATAGGAAAAAATCATATGCTTTTTAGCCTCTGTGGAGACTAGCAAAAAATAGGCCTTTTGAAAATCTCAAATTTTCACAATATTGTTCATTGTAAGCCCTAAGTTTTTAATTCCTTTCTCTATAAACCTGATGTATATTTGTAAAGTAGTTTTATTCCTTATAACAAACAAACCACATATTTTTAGATCTCATTCAGCAGTATTTGCTATTCATTAACAGAATATGATTAGCATTCTTAGCATTTATTATATTCATATCTGTATAAATTAAACATTTATTCATGCGACCCTAAATATTTTTTCACAAACTCTGACTTGATTGCTTTAAACGACTTCTAATCTAAGTCTCCTAACTTGTCATAAAAATTAGACTGATTCACTGTCCCTCTGAGAGTATGATATAAAAGCCCATCCATCACGGTGTATCTAATTAAGAAACTAAGTTAAGAGGTGTTTGAACAAGATATTTGAAAATCTCAGGGGACTAGACAATTGAATTGGTATTTCAGACATATCAAATTAGTTAATGATTTGGGAATCTTTTTTCTGCAAGAGTATGTAAATTAAAAAAGAATAATGAAATTCATTAAAGCCTGGTATCAGGGAGAAGAAGGACCCCGTGCACCACTGCATGTAATTATAAGTACCTGCTTCTTTCAGATAGAAGGACAGGAGACCATGGAAACAAAAAAAAAGCAATTTGAACGGATTAATTTTCATATTGGACATAGATAATTACAATTAATTTTCCTTATATTTTTAGGGTATCTTTTTCATAATTGACAAATCCATATTTGGTATCCCGGCTTGCATTCCATTTTCAATTCACCATATGAACTTGTAAGATAAATGTCTTGCCATTCAAAATGACAATAGATATTGAATTTTCTCTTGAAATTTAACAAAGTGTTTTATTTATCCTGTCAGCCTATTTTGATACCAAAAGAGTCAGAAGACTAAGACTATACAGGTTTATCCAAACACTAAAAGAATGGACTATTAAATCTCATCCAATAGATGACTGGAATATGTATTCTAAATGTAAGCACAATCTATTCTCATTCCAAAGCCACATCCTGATGATTCTTTTAAGGCATCTAAAATAAGAATACAACCAGTGATAATATTTTATTAAACAAAATACAAAAACATTTCTTCCCTTTTGTATCACTTCTGGTTTGTCCATCAAAAAAAACAGTTATTTTTATGCATTTCATTTTAAAAACTTAAACTCTGATAAAATATAAAAAGTGTTTTTCAAAACTTGAATGCTTGTAGCATATCCCCTTTTTATAAAATAGTGTACTTTTCCTAAAATTTTATGTATAAGAAAACTATAGGAATACAAAAACCAAATGTTGGTTTGAACCTTGATATGTCATGAAACATTATACTGTTCCAGGGATAGAATATCAATATATTCCTTCCCCGTGCCTCCCTCCTCCACCCTCCTCCCTTGCTATTCCCTCCAATTTGCTAGCCTCCATGGAACCTATTTGACTTTTATGAGATTTTTACCTTTTTGAGTTTTCAACATCAGGGACACAGAAAATTGTAAACACTTGCAAAATGATATTTATTGTACCCACATCATCAGATTGCTATATACCCAGTTGATATATATCAACATCAAAACAGATGAGAATAGAGTGACTAAATTATTGATTTTCCATAAAATAAATCTCATTAAGATGGAGCAACAGTAAAACAGGAAGCATATATTCCCAAAGTAGGAGCATTATTTACAAAGAAAATCCTAAAATAAAAATAAAGAATGTGAGTGAAGGTTTATGAGTAATCTTATCCATTGCAGTATTATTCTTGGTAGTGATGCAGTTGACAAAGCAATAGGGAAAATGCTTAAGTATACAGTGATGGATCCATCCAGTGCAGCATGAATTGATTAAACAAACTTTGGAGGAATATTTAATGACAATATTAAATGCTAATAATATAATACTATGAGTGAAGAAAACATATTTTGAGATAAAATATATATAGTGTGAGACAAATCATTTTTTCAATTTTATAATTACATTTATACATAGAATGAATTCGGAAATAAAACCCATCACTGTATTGGTAAATTGAACTCTGTAAACCAGAATTAACAGTGATATTAATTTATTTTTTCTGATTCTTATATTTCCATATTGTTTTAAATGGGCTTGTATTATTTTATCAGGAATCTCAATAATAAACATGTGATTTCTGTATGACTCTTTTTTCCATTTGAAAATGTATTTAAAAAAACAAAAAATTGCCTTTTAATAATATTGATCATGTTAAAACAAATTTATCTTCCCAAGTGTATGGGGAGGATGCTTTATTCCACAAGGAAATCCACAGTTATAGATGGGTGATCTATATATATCAATATATGTGAGATATGTAACTTGCTTCTGTCCATGGAATTCTCCAGACAAGAGTATTGGAGTGGGTTGCCATGCCCTTCTCCAGGGGATCTGACCCAAGAATTGAACCCACATCTCTTACAATTCCTGCATTGGCAGGTGGGTTCTTAAACACTGAACCACCTAGGAAGCCGTGTGTGTGTGTGTGTGTGTGTGTGTGTGTGATGTTTAATTTTCTGGTTCTTTGGTAAAATTTCAGTTAATATTTACATTTCCTGAAGAACTCCTGGTATAATACTTTACCATTATTGTTGATATTGTGGCTATCATCAAGTTTCATTTCATCTAATCTAGTTTTGACCCTGTCCCAGGTTCCTTGGTGATCCTAAACACTCAAGGTAATACCATTCACCTGGTCAAAGCAATCATGTTAAAAAAAGACTCCTAATTTATTTCAGTTAGAACCTGGAATTCTTCAGCCGTCATAATTGACTTCAGGCATATTCATATAGGAGAAATCAGTCCAATAAGAGCAAAGCTCAGGGAAATGGTCCTATGGTTCAGAAAGATGTTCTCCATTTCCTTCAAAAAGTGTGCAGGAAATCTAGTTGCCATGGTTTCAGATCCCAAGAGCAAGCCAGAGGAATAAGCCCCCTCACGGAGAAGAGCAGATATGAAAGTATCCTATCACTTAACTGATTTATGCCTGAAACTCACCTTACTTAAGGATATTTCAGCTACATGAGCAAGTATCTATTAAGGCAATTTAACTTTTTTGTGGGTTACATATAATCATCAGCATGACAACTTAAATAATATCACAATTTTAAATTTATAGTTGAGTTCTTAAACCCTGCATCAAGTCATATTAACTTATGGTTCAGATCAGGCACTCTGCCTTTAAAATTACATAGGACTTTTTTCCTTACTATAACGTGGGAAACTAGCAATATGAGTATCACCATATTCTGCCACACTAAGTTGTAGTATGAATTCTGCCTCATTTGAAATACATAAATGTCAGTGTAGTTTTCAACAGGGGCATGGTTGCTTTTTACAGGCAGAAGTCTATATTATTTTTAAAATAACATTTTGATATCATTCATTTGGAAGGACATGCATGGTGGATAAGTTATTAATTGCGAGGATGATATTTTATGTGGGGGAGTTTACTTACATGCTTATCTCTATATTTTAGTGCAAAAACACTTTACAAACTTTTAAATAAAACCTATTTTTATTTTCCTTAAAAATGAAATTTCCTTGTAAAGATATATTCCTAATATAGCACAATGATGTGTAATATTTGTGTATATTGAATTAAAATTCTCTTCATGCATAAAACCTAGTGAAGGTATATTTGTTGAATGGAACACCATGGACAGTTGCCCGTGCCTTCCATAGTTTCTGAAACGTAGCATGAAAATTATTGCAATGAGTCTGAGTGATATTAAATGTTTTTAAAAGGCATGTTTGCTTTTTTGAACGACTCTAAGATCTTAGTTCAAAATTTACTAAAATAATACAAGATTTCCAAAGAAGTATGCTATTTCAAACCTGATTATCTTACAAAGAAATCACATTAATTAAAATAGCAAAAAGAGTGTCATGATTTGAAAGACAGGACTAAATGTTATAACATAACACCAATGTTAAGCATTGGAGAAAATGAAGAAATAGAATAGCCATTACATAATTCCCCCTGAGGGAAAATTCTTGGTGAAGCGGTGTTGGGTGTGAGCAACTGAACTTATAAAACCCAAATGTGTGATTTTTCGTTATTTACCTGTTTAATGATGAAGTCACAGATCTGCTATATGGATATAATAAAACTTATCTTTAATTTTAATATGAACCTTTTTACAGTGGGAATGTCACATAAGTATTGAATATGTCTAGGTTTTGATTTAGAAATAAATGATGTTTCCAAGATGAATAAACCAAGTAAGCATAGATTTTAGGACCTAAAATTTCTACATAAGTTAATTGTATTCCAGATAGTTTTCACCGGGGAGGTAGTGATCCGAATAAGAAAGGGATAATATAAATACTGTGTAATAATTTTTAATTTATTCAAATATGTGGATTAGGGCCTGAAGGTAAGATCCAAAAGGTGTTAAGTGCAGCTGACATCTGGGAAAATTAGGAGGGTTCCAACTGGCCACACCACCAGTTTCTCTCCTTACCCCCACACCCCACCCCTGCCTGCACAGATTCTGCTTATCCTTGAGTAGTGGGTCTAAATTCCCTGACAGCACACAGATTATTCAAATAAACAGGAATGATTGGTGACCAAGGGTCCCACCACCCTCTTTTTACTAAAAAGCCTGCCTCTTGCGGTCTCTATTTCTTTACTCAGTTCTGAGTTGAAACTCCTATGTGGCCCTCCATAACGTGCAAGGTCCTACTCTCTGAGGCTGTGAGTACATGTGATGAATTCAGCTAATTAGCTATCCCACAAAGAAATATTAGCAAATTGAATTTAGTTAAAGAAACATAGATGTAAAAGAAAACTATGTAACTCAGAATAATATAAAAAATATTAAAATCTCTCTGTTGTGGTCAGAGATCAGATATTTTTATGTTCATTTCAATATTTTGATTGCTATATTGAAGAAGTAGAGCTGTAATTCTTTCTATTGCTTTTATGCCCCACCCTCCACCCGACTTCTACACAAAGCTTCTTCTGAGGTTACAGCTAAAGGCAGGCACTCGTAATCTTGTCTTTCTTTGTAGGTATTAACCAAATACAGAATATCAGCTCTCTCACTCTTATCGCTACAAAAAAAAAAAAAGGTAATTTTTTTCTTGCATGACAACAGAGCACACTTTAGAATCACATGAAATGTGTATTTGTTTGTTTGTCTATAAATTAGAGCATCCAGGGCTACCTCAGACCCACCCCATCACTACCTCGGATGGAGTGGGGCTCAGCAGGTGTATTTTTCAACAATCCCTGGTGAAGAAATCATGCTCTAGGGAGCTGAGATAATTACATGCTCTTCTTGGCAGCTGGGGTTTTCCTGTAGCTATCATCTCTGTTGCTTCTTGCTCGGCTGCCTGAGCATCTATTTCAATAACAGGTGTGTCAGGACCACAGCTGGCACAGGTAGAGACCAATGCCAGCATCCTGGAGCTGGGGGCTTTCCTGATGCTGTTACTCTCCTCACACCATTAATTCTGACTTGAGGCCAAAGAAAGAATCCTTTTTAAAGCTGGGTTCATTTTCAAAATCAAGGAGTATCAAACTCTCCATCATAACTTAGAGTCTGAAATCACAATGGATAAAACTCCACATCACACTTGTTAATAACTACCTGCTTATACTGGGTCATGAATCAGGTCTACTCAAGAGAACGGGAAAGGAGACTGACTTCCTACAAGTGTGCAGTGAACAGTGAATGGTGAAGCCAGGAGTCATGACTGTAGTCAGTACTGTGGCTTCTGTGAATCAAAGACCAAAATGGGTAAGAAGAAGTCCAATAGTAGTAGCTGGTTACTGTAATTAATACTTGTATTCGTGATAGCCTCTTGAATAGTGTTTCCATAACCACAGAGATATCCGTGAATCCTGTCTCTCACATATAGAAACCGGGATTTGAATTCTCAGACTCCATAGAAAATAAAAGGTGGATATGTGACTGGCACTTTGCCAATCAGACTCACACAGATTTGATTCCTAACAAGTGACCGGTGGTGAGGATTTGGGGCACAACTCCAATGTTGCTTATATAGTTTCTAACAAAGTATTGGAAGAACATCGGAAGCTGTGTGATTGATTGATTTGCTGAGGCAGAAGTGGAATTGGTACTGGGCAGTGGTTTCATACAGGTGAACACCTTTCTTTTTATGCCTGACAATAGAAAGTGAAGCACCAGCACTTTGCTCAAGAGGTCACTTCTCTTGAGACTTGAGGTTGTGTTTCTGGAGGAGAAGAATCAAGATAATTCTTGTGTATTTTCTATAATCAAGATTTTTCCTAATATTCTTTAATAAATCCAATTTTTGCAACATGAGTCAAAGTGAATTTTCCTGTTGCTTCTAAGGTCCTGGGCATACATAGGAGGACTATAAGTGGTTGCTGGAAACATACCTCCAATTCATGGAGAAATTGTATTTTGTTATCTGGCAGGACAATCCCAAAGACAGTAAGAATTCAGCCAGCATGAAACTATAACAAGGGCATGCAGTGACAAAATACATATATTTCTTATATCTGCTTTGAATGCAGTGATTGTTGAAAGCAAACCTATGGGGGAATGAACAGTTTATTTAGCTACATTGTATAAGAATAAGAAATGGGTTTCATGATTTTAATTGTGCAGCAAGATTTAGAGAAAAAAAATGAAATCGTAAATTCTCAAAACAAGGCATTGTCTAAGAAGCATGGAATTTATATAACCATTCTAAAGAATATCAACATTTGCCATCAAAACATTAATGTAGCCAAAATGCAAACTCAGCATTTGATTCTCTCAAATGCAGGATTTTTACATTTTAGTTTATTTTAATTAGAAAAATTATTTTATATTGGACTATGCTGCTGCTGCTGCTAAGTTGCTTCAGTCATGTCTGACTCTGTGCGACCCCATAGATGGCAGCCCACCAGGCTCCCCTGTCCCTGGGGTTCTCCAGGCAAAAACACTGGAGTGGGTTGCCATTTCCTTCTCCAATGCATGAGAGTGAAAAGTGAAAGTGAAGTCGCTCAGTCGTGTCCGACTCTTAGTGACCCCATGGACTGCAGCCTACCAGGCTCCTCCATCCATGGGATTTTCCATGGATGCCATTGCCTTCTCCATATTGGACTATAGTTGATTAACAATGTTGTGTTAGTTTCAGATGTACAGCAAGGTGATTCAGTTACACATATACATAATCTATTCTTTTTCAAAATCTTTTCTCATTTAGGTTACTGCAGAGTATTGAGTAGAGTTCCTTGTGCCATACAGTAGGTCCTTGTTGATTATCTAGTTTACATATAGTATTGTGTATATGATAAACCCTAAAATCTGTTTTATTCTCCCCCACACATTTTCCCTTTGGTAACCATAAGTATGTTTTCTAAGTCTGAGTCTGTTTCTGTTTTGTAAATAAGTTCCTTTGCATTATATTTTAATATTCCACATACAAGTGATAATCATATGATATTTATCTTTGTCTGACTGACTTCACTTAGTTTTATGATCTCAAGATCCATTCATTTTGCTGCAAATGGCATTATTTCATTCCTTTTTTATGTTTGAGTAATACCCCATTGTCTTTGTGTACCACATCTTCTTCATCCATTCATCTGTTGATGGTGATTTAGGTTACTTCCATGTCTTGACTATTGTAAATAATGCTGCTACAAATATTGGGGTACATGTATCTTATTTAATTTTGGTTTTTTTGGATATATGCCCTGAAGTGGAATTGTTGGATCACATGGTAGCTCTATTTTTAGTTTTTTAAGGAAAATATATACTTTAATCTATAGTAAATATACCAATATACATTCCCACCAACAGTGTGGGATAGTTCCCTTTTCTCCACATCCTCTCCAGCATTTATTGTTTATAGACTTTTTGATGATGACCATTCTGATTGGTGGGAGATGATACCTCATTGCTGTTTGATTTGCTTTTTGTTAATAATTAGGGATGTTTGTCTTATTTTATGTGCTTTTTGGCCATCTCTATTTCTTATTTGGAGAAATGACTATTTAAAAAATGGAGCTGGGAGAATCAGGCTCACTGACCTCAGATCATGCTATAAAGTTACAATAGTCAAAACAGTATGGTACTGGCACAAAAACAGAAATATAGATCAATGGGCCAGGACAGAAAACCTAGAAATAAACTCATGCACCTATGGTTAAATAATCTGTGATAAAGGAGGCAATAATACATAATGGAGAAAAGATAGTCTCTTCAGTAAGTGGTGCTGGAAAAACTGGACAGCTACATATAAAAGGAAAAAATTAAATTAGAATATTTTTAGCACCAACTCCAAAGATAAACTCAAAGATGGATTAAAGATCTAAATGTAAGACAGGATACTATAAAACTCTTAGAGGAAAATGTAGGCACAACACTGTTTGGCATACATCACAGCAACGTGTTTGTGGACTAATCTCCTAGAGTAATGGAAATAAAAACAAAAATAAACAAATAGGACTTAATTAAACTTAAAAGCTTTTGCACAGAAAACGAAACAAAATGAACAGAGAACCCACTGATTTGGATGGAGAAACTATATGCAAATGATCCAAATGACAAGGGATTAAGATCCAAAATATACAACTAGCACATGAAGCTTAATATCAGAAAAACAAACCAATCAAAATTGGGCAAAAGATAAATTTTTAATTAATTTATTTTTAAGGTACAGTTAGTTTACAATACTGTTCATGGGGTTCTCAAGGCAAGAATACTGGAGTGGTTTGCCATTCCCTTCTCCAGTGGACCACATTCTGTCAGACCTCTCCACCATGACCCATCCAACTTGGGTGGCCCCATACAGCATGGCTTAGTTTCACTGAGTTAGACAAGGCTGTGGTCCGTGTGATCAGATTGGCTAGTTTTCTGTGATTATGGTTTCAGTGTGTCTGCATAGGAACCTGGAATGTTAGGTCCATGAATCAAGGCAAATTGGAAGTGGTCAAACAAGAGATGGCAAGAGTGAACGTCGACATTCTAGGAATCAGCGAACTAAGATGGACTGAAATGGATGAATTTAACTCAGATGACCATTATATTTACTACTGTGGGCAGGAATCCCTTAGAAGAAATGGAGTAGCCATCATGGTCAACAAAAGATTCCAAAATGTGGTACTTGGATACATTCTCAAAAGCAACAGAATGATCTCAGTTCGTTTCCAAGGCAAACCATTCAGTATCACGGTAATCCAAGCCTATGCCCCAACCAGTAACGCTGAAGAAGCTGAAGTTGAATGGTTCTATGAAGACCTATAAGACCTTTAAGAACTAACACCCAAAAAAGATGTCCTTTTCTTTATAGGGGACTGGAATGCAAAAGTAGGAAGTCAAGAAACACCTGGAGTAACAGGCAAATTTGACCTTGGAGTACAAAATGAAGCAGGGCAAAGGCTAATAGAGTTTTTCCAAGAGAACACACTGGTCATAGCAAACACCGTCTTCCAAAAATACAAGAGAAGACTCTACACATGACATCACCAGATGGTCAACACTGAAATCAGATTGATTATATTCCTTGCAGCCAAAGATGGAGAAGCTCTATACAGTGAGCAAAAACAAGACTGGGAGCTGACTGTGGCTCAGATCATGAACTCCTTATTGCTAAATTCAGACTGAAATTGGAAAAAGCCACAAGACCATTCAGCTATGACCTAAATCAAATCCCTTATGACTATACAGTGTAAGTGAGAAATAGATTCAAGGGACTAGATCTGATAGATAGAGTGCCTGAAGAACTTAGGACAGAGATTCGTGACATTGTACAGGAGACAGGGATCAAGACCATCCCCATGGAAAAGAAATGCAAAAAACAAAGATGGCTGTCTGAGGAGGCCTTACAAATAACTGAAAAGAAGAGAAGCCAAAAGTGAAGGAGAAAAGGAAAGATATTCCCATTTGAATGCAGAGTTCCAAAGAACAGCAAGGAGAGATAAGAAAGCCTTCCTCAGTGATCAATGCAAAGAAATAGAGGAAAACAACAGAATGGGAAAGACTAGAGATCTCTTCAAGACAATTAGAGGTACCAAGGGAACGTTTCATGCAAAAATGGGCTCGATAAAGGACAGAAATGGTATGGACCTAACAGAAGCAAAAGATATTAAGAAAGAGGTGGCAAGAATACACAGAAGAACTGTACAGAAAAGATCTTCACAACCCAGATAATCATGATGGTGTGATCACTCACCTAGAGCCAGACATCCTGGAACGTGAAGTCAGTTGGGCCTTAGAAAGCATCACTACAAACAAAGCTAGTGGAGGTGATGGTATTCCAGTTGAGCTATTTCAAATCCTGAAAGATGATGCTCTGAAAGTGCTTCACTCAATATGCCACCAAATTTGGAAAACTCAGCAGTTGCCACATGACTGGAAAAGGTCAGTTTTCATCCCAATCTCAAAGAAAGGCAATGCCAAAGAATGCCCAAACCACCACACAATTGCACTCATCTCACACGCTAGTAAAGTAATGCTCAAAATTCTCCAAGCCAGGCTTCAGCAATATATAAACCGTGAACTTCCAGATGTTCAAGCTGGTTTTAGAAAAGGCAGAGGAACCAGAGATCAAATTGCCAATATCCGCTGGATCATCGAAAAAGCAAGAGAGTTCCAGAAAAATGTCTATTTCTGCTTCATTGACTATGCGAAAGCCTTTGACTGTGTGCATCAAAATAAACTGTGGAAAATTCTGAAAGTGATGGGAATACCAGACCACCTGACCTGCCTCTTGAGAAACCTGTATGCAGGTCAGGAAGCAACAGTTAGAACTGGACATGGAACAACAGACTGGTTCCAAATAGGAAAAGGAGTACGTCAAGGCTGTATATTGTCACCCTGCTTATTTAACTTATATGCAGAGTACATCGTGAGAAACTCTGGGCTGGAAGAAGCACAAGCTGGAATCAAGTTTGCCAGGAGAAATATCAATAATCTCAGATATGTAGATGACACCACCCTTATGGCAGAAAGCGAAGAAGATCTAAAAAGCCTCTTGATGAAAGTGAAAGAGGAAGAGTAAAAAAGTTGTCTTAAAGCTCAACATTCAGAAAACTAAGATCATGGCATCTGGTCCCATCACTTCATCGGAAATAGATGGGGAAACAGTGGAAACAGTGTCAGACTTTATTTTTTGTGGCTCCAAAATCACTGCAGTTGGTGAATGCGGCCATGAAATTAAAAGACGCTTACTCCTTGGAAGGAAAGTTATGGCCAACCTAGATAGCATATTAAAAAGCAGAGACATTACTTTTCAACAATGTTCCATCTAGTAAAGTGTATGGTTTTTCCAGTAGTCATGTATGGATGTGAGAGTTGGACTATAAGAATGCTGAGCACCAAAGAATTGATGCTTTTGAACTGTGATGTTGGAGAAGACACTTGAGAGTCTCTTGGACTGCAACAAGATCCAACCAGTCCCTCCTAAAGGAGATCAGTCCTGAGTGTTCATTGGAAGGACTGATGTTGAAGCTGAAACTCCAGTACTTTGGCCACCTTATGCAAAGAGTTGACTCATTGGAAGAGACCTTGATGCTGGGAAAGATTGGGGGCAGGAGGAGAAGGGGACGACAGAGGATGAGATGGCTGGATGGCATCACCGACTTGATGGACGTGAGTTTGGGTAAACTCCGGGAGTTAGTGATGGACAAGGAGGCCTGGTGTGCTGTGATTCATGGGGTTGCAAAGAGTTGGACATGACTGAGTGACTGAACTGAACTGAACTGAGTTTACAATATTGTGTTTTTTTCAATTGTACAGCAAAGTGATTCATATCTAATAATGTGTGTATATATTTATATATGTTGATATATACTTTGTCAGATTCTTTTACCTTATAGGTTATTACAAAATATTGAGTGTAGTTCACTATGCTATACAGTGCTATATAGTAGGTCCTTGCTGTTTACTTATTTTATATATAGTATTATATATATTTGTATATGATATATTAAATATTATATGCTGTTTATAAATATATTAACTATTTATTTTATATATAAACAGTTCTATTTATTATATATTGATATATAATAGTATAATTAAATAATATATAAATATTTATTAAATATAAAATAATTTGTTATGAATAATTAAAATTTATATTAAATAATTAAATTTTATTTAAAAGTTTACCCCATTCCTTAATAAAAAGCTAGAGTATTTTTGAGAATAGCTATAACTGAATGGTTTGGGGGATGCAATAAGATATAGAGGAAGATTCAGACGACTCTTATTTCCTTGGATCCACATGCTTCTCTGGACATCCCATCCTAACCCTTCCCCACTGCATAATGAAGATGTTATTGCCTTGTTTGAAGACGCTGAAAAATTGCCTGCTTGAGACAGTCACCTCGCAAGAGAAATTCAATCCTTTTTCTGTTCCACCTTCACCAATTTCCCTTCCTAGACTTATAAAGTCAAATCCTAGCATGAACTTGGTGTGACAGATGGAGCTCTTTAAAAGAACAAAATAAGAAAAGGTTTTCACAGTTATATACACAATTGCAAGATTTTTCTAACTGATTAGCTATAGATGTGTATGGCACTAGATTCTGAGGATGCTAGATCCAAGAGGGAGAAAAACAGTTTAGGTATGATTGATCTTATCAAAATGGTTGCAGATACTGAAATTGCAACTACTCTCAACACAGAAAGTCACAGAAAACACTTTTATCCAAAAAAATAAAAATAGAAAATGAGAAATACATCAAATAAAGAAATACCAGTTTCTCAAAAATATTCTGGTGGATGTTCTGTTTAAGCAAGGAAGGTAGAGGAATGATGAGATTTCCACTGAAAAGTTTCCCTGAGAACAATTACTAGATTTTAATTTCAGAGATAAAGTATAGTTAGTTATTGAAACAAGTAGCAGGGATCTTCAAAAGTGCCTACTTGATCAAGGGGTTTCTAGGATAAAGATAAATAGTCATATACTGAACTGTTAAGCAAGCAGAAGAAAATAAATAATGCTTAGTGCACCCTGCTCTCATAGCACTGGATTTGAGCTCCCTGTGTCATATAGAAAATTCTCACTGGCTATCTATTTTACATATGGTAATGTATATGTTCAGTGCTAGTCTCTGTGTCCTACCCTCTCCTTCTCCTGCTATGTCCACAAGTCTCTTCTTTATGTCCATGTTTCTGTTGCTGCCGTGCAAATAGGTTTTCAGTACCATCTTTCTAGATTCCATATATGTGAGTTAATAAACGATATTTGTTTTTCTTTTTCTAACTTAGTTCACTCTTGTTGGGGTCCTTTAATAGACAGGAACCTGGTGGTATGGAGTCAATAAGAAAGTAAAAGAAAGAAGAAAAGAGGCTGACATTCCCTGGTTTACACAGAATGCCAATATAACTCTAGGACAAAGAGTTAGCACCATCTACATAGGCTCAGGGCACCCTCTGGAAGAGGTCTTGAAAGCCCAGGCAAGTAAGTAGACACCGCAGACACCTGTGCTCTGTGGAAGCAGCCTGAAGGAGAGAGAGAGGGAGAGAAATGAAGAAAGACACAGGGACAGGTGTTCTGATGGAACAAAGGCGTTTATTAAACATATTGTGGGCTTATATATACTGTCTTACAAGATAGCTTTTTAAGCAGAGATAGGGATCAAAATTCATCCAGGAAACATGAGGCTAGAATCCGTCTCAAAGAGAGGAGGTTGTAAATAGTTACTTTCCATATCAGAAGGGAAGAGAGTTGTAAATGGTTACTCTTCACCATATGAAAAGGCTAGCAAAGGTAATGCATCAGTTCAGTTCAGTAATGCATAGATTCCTATTGTTCCCAGGAACCGCCTGTGGCTCCTCTTGCCCCTGCATTCAGAAGCTAATAAGGAACAGAGAATTTATGCGAGACGGAAAACAGTACACAGGAAGCCTCCTGTTAAATGCTTCCTGACAACTCTGTATTAAGGCTCTAGGTTCATCCACCTCATTAGAATCGACTCAAGTGCATTCTTTCTTGTAGCTGAGTAGTACTCCATTGTATTTATGTACCACTACATCTGTTGATGGGCATCTAGATTGCTTCCATGTCCTAGCTATGTAAATAGTCCTAGCTATGCAAAGTGTAAATAGTGCTGAGAGGTTTAAGAGGGAGGGGACATATGTATACCTATGGATGATGTATGTCAGAAACCAACACAATACTGTAAGGCAAATTATGCTGATTAAAAATAAATAATTTTTTTAAAAAGAAAAAAACAATGCAGATAAATGAGTTTAAAAACAGGAAATTAAATGAAATCAAAAGAACATTCTTTGAAAAACTATGATTTATCATAATCTATCAAGGTAAAGAACAAAAAAAAGAGAGGACACAAATTCCTAATATCATAAATGAAAGAGGGGGAATAATCAGCACTTACCTCTTTGATATAAAAAATTATAATAAAGTAAATTTATGAAAATTCTATGTCCACAAGCTTGATTTATAGGAAACAGTAATTCTTTGCTAGACATAAGCAATCAAAATTCACACAAGGAGAAATATATAATCTATATATGTTTATATTTATTAAAGAAATTGAGTCAAATCTTAATAACTTCCAAAAAAGAAAGGACCAGGTATAAATGGTTTTCCTGGTGAATTTTACCAAATATATAAAAAAGAGGTGATAACAACTCTCTACAATTTTACCCAGAGAGTAGAAGCAAATAATCACTTCCTAACTTGTTCTATTAGGTCAGTATAGCCCTAATAATAAGATGAGATAAAAACATTGTAAGAAAGGAAAATTGTCAATACATTTCTCAAAAAAATGAAGATGGAAAAATCTTTAACAGAATGTTAATAAATCCAACTCAACAATGTATAGAAAGAATTATGTACTTTGACCAAGTGGGGTATTCAAGGTATACAGTGCTGGTACAATATTTGAAGACCAATAACCTAACCCACAACACCATGAGGCTAAGAAAAGAAAAGTAATATTATCATATAAATGGATGCCAAAAAGTCATTCTATAAAATTCAACACCCATCAATGATAAAAATGCTCAGCAAACTACACATAGAAAAAAATCTTAATTTGATAAAGGATGGCTACCAACCACCTATAGCCAACATCATCCTTAATGATAAACAATTGGATGTTTCTCACTAAATTCGAGAACAAGGAAAGGATGTTTTCTCTCATCAGTTTTATTCACCATTATAAAGGGAATCTGAACCAACGCATAAGGCAACAGAAAGAAACAAGCGCTATAAACATTTGGAAATTAGAAATAAAACTATTTGTTCACATATGACACAGTTGTCTAGGTTCAAAAATCTCAAGGAACAGTCAGAAAACTGAAACTTAATAAGCAAATTTAGCAAAGTCACCGAATATAATGTTAATATATAAAAGTCCATTTCTTTGTCAACATATCAGAAATGAACAGTTGGAATTTGAAGTTAAAGACATAATACAGTTTACATTAGCACCAAAAAAGGAAATACTTTAGTATAAATCTAACAAAGGATGTTTAGGACTTACATGCAGTCAATGGCAAAACTCTGATAAAAAAGAAAAAAGAATATCTAAACAAGTAGATATTCCATGTTTATGAGTTGAAAAACTAAATATTATCAAGATATCAATTTTCCTAATTTTTCAATGTATTTCATGAAGTTCAGATCAACATACCAGCACATTATTTTGAGAATTTTGACAAACTGATTCTAAAGTAAATATGGAAACCCAAAAGACCCAGAATAGCCAAAATTATATTGAAAAATAGGTTTGGAAGAACAACACTACCTGACTTTATCTGAAAGCTGCTTTCATCAAGACATGTATTAGTGAAAGAATAGACACATCAATCAATGAAACATTGTAGAGAGCTTGAGATAGACCCAGACAAATCTAGTTAGCCAATTAAAGTTGCCAAGATAGTTCAATGGATAAAGGATAGCCTTTTCAATAGAGGTAGTGTAAAAATTGCATGTGTGTATGCCCAAAACTGAAAATGCAATAAGAATATAAAAATAGACCTTATGCCTCTCAAAAAAAGTTACTCAAAATTAATCATTTACATGAATGTAAAATTCAGAACTATAAAATTTCTAGAAGATAACGTAGGCTGAAGTCTAGCTCTGCTTTGATTTGACAATGAGTTTTTAAATATACCACCAAAACCCTAATCCATGAAGAAAAACACATTGATATGTTGAATTTATTAAAATTAAAAATGGCTCTAGGAAAGACACTGCTGAAATCACTTTGGAAGACAGTTTTGCCATTGTTTGCAAAGCATATTATATTCTTAATATATAATCCAGTAATTGTGCTCCTTGATCTTCACCCAAATGAACTGAAATTTTGTCATCAAAAAACCCTATACACAAATATTTATAGAAGTTTTATTCATAATTGTAAAAATGTTGGAAGTAAAATGCCTTCAGCAGGTGAAGGGTTAAGCAAACAGTATGCTCATACATTGCAATATTATTCAGAGCTGAAGATAAATGAACTGTCTAGCCATGAAAACACATAGAAAGACCTTAAATGCATATAGCCCAGCAGTAAAGAATCCACCTACTATGCAGGAGACACAGATTTGATACCTGGGTGAGGAAGATCCCTTAGAGAAGGAAATGACCACCTACTCCAGTATTCTTGCCTGGAGAATTCCGTGAGCAGAGGAGCCTGGGGGCTACAGTCGATGAGGTCACAAAGTGTCAGACACGACTGAGTGACTCAACTACAATTGAAAGACAGTCTGAAAAGGGCACATGTTGTATACTTCCAACTATATATTAATAACATGGTTTGAAAGGTAAAACTACTGGGGAAGTAAAAATATCAGTACTTGCCCAGGGTTTGGCATAGCAGGGGGAAGGGGAGAGGGGAAAAATAGATGAAGCACAGGGAATGTTTAGGCCAATGAAATTATCCTATACAATATGGTAATGTTGGACATTTTGCATCTGTCAAAATCCATATAACTATATGAAACAAAGAGTGAACACTAACTTTAACTATGGACTTTAGTTAATAGCAATGTATCAATATTGGTTCATTAAATGTAACAATTGTACTATACTGTCTGCACAAGCAGTATATGAAAATTCTGTATTTTCTGTTCAATTTTTCTGTAAGCTTAAAAATGCTCTAAAAGTGCTCTATTAATTTAAAAACCTATCAAGCAGGAAAGGATATGGAGAAATCTTAAGTGTATGTTTATAAATATAAGACACCTATCTAAAAAGTCTACATAGTGTATGATTGTTGAAGGAGGTCATGGAGAAGATGGGACTGACAGTTGACCCTTTAGCTGAACCCAGGCAATTTGAGGTTCTCCACCTACTTGCTTATCTTTGGAGTGTGTATTTTGTTCACCTTCTGTGTTCCCAGAAGTTGTCTCTAGAATACAAGCTCCAGATAAAAATGTTGTTTTGAGACAATCTGGATGGCATAGGTGCCTGAACCAGGTGAAGGCTTTTATATAAAGGCTTAAGATTTGGTGAGTAGGTGAGGGAATCTACTGAAGTCATGACCCTCCCTCCCCCCAGACAAGTCTTCTATGTAAGTCCCCTTCCTTATTAGTCTTGCCGTCTGCCAATCTGGAGTGGTCTCCCTCTTTCTTTGGTCTCTCTTTGCCCTGCATGTATAGGGTCCAGTTACAGATT
The DNA here is from genome assembly GCA_024291935.2 of Okapia johnstoni. Taxonomy (NCBI): domain Eukaryota; kingdom Metazoa; phylum Chordata; class Mammalia; order Artiodactyla; family Giraffidae; genus Okapia; species Okapia johnstoni. The sequence continues at coordinate 59,232,710 of CM044322.1, forward strand.
ATTCCCAGGAAGTTCCAAAGAGGTTGTGAAGCAACAGCAATTCTGGAATAATTGAAACTACAAAGACAGTAAAAATATCAGTGGTTGCCAGGGCTTTAGAAAACGGCAGAAAAAATGAATGTTGACGCACAAGGGAGTTTTAGGCCGAAAAAGCAATCTTGCTGATATTAATGGTGAAATATGGCATTATGCATTTGTCAAATACAACTCTACTGCACAAAGAGTGAAACTTAATGTATGCAAATTTAAAAGAATCATTTGGAATTTCAGGGACTCTCAGTGAAGAAAATAGACTTTGACAAGAGAATTTAGCTTTATTACAGATGTATTAAACAACCTCTCTGAAGAAGGTGGGAGAAAAGGTGCTGACCTCAGTAAGCTTAGAAATGAATTGAGTCTGTAAGTTAAAAGCAAAAGAAACTGACCATAAGCACTTTACTGTAGCTGATAAAGTATTCTGAGGGCATATGGGTTAACAATTTTGATACTGCCGTGTACATATAGTTGATTTGAAAAAGTAAGTAAATTGATGACACACAATAGGAGCCTGATGTCTTACTTTTTAAAAATAAAGTATCTATTTATTTGGCTGCACTGGGTCTTAGTTACAGCATGTGGGATCTACAATCTTCTTTACAGCATGCAGGATCTTTAGTTGAGCCATGTGAGATCTTTAGTTGAGGTAGGCAAATTCTTACTTTTTGAGTAAGGGTTAATGAATAATACTTTGGCCACCTGATGAAGAGAACAGACTCATTGGAAAAGACCCTGATGCTGGGAAAGATTGAAGGCAGAAGGAGAAGGGGACAGCAGAGGATGAGATGGTTGGATGTCATCACCAACTCAATGGACATGAGTTTGAGCAAGCTCTAGGCATTGGTGATGGACAGAGAAGCCTGGTGTTCTGCAGTCCACAGGGTCACAAAGAGTCGGACACGACTGAGCGACTGAACTGAACTGAACTAATGAATAAGCAAGCTAAGGAGGCCAGAATAATCCAAAGGATAATGGGCTAAAAAGATGGAGACATCAGAATAAACTCATATTTAGTTAATAACACAGATAGTTAGATTTAGATGTTTATAGATATATGCATATACACCAGTTAGTATACACAAATATTTTCTTGCTCAAGGAACTGTGAAGGCCCAAAAGAATCAAAGCCAAACAGGACCCTATGGGGCTCCCAGATACAAAGGCTTTCTATCCCCATTCTTTTGTTGGTAGAAAATAGGCTTCATTCAGCCTCCAAGACCTTCCCTGGGATCCAAAAGTTAAGTTCAAACTGTTGTTAATCAGGTAATGCAAGAGATGCAGAAACAAAGGAGGAGCAGTCAAGAAACAGAAGTGCAGCTATGGGGCAGAGTCCTAGTTCTTCCAGAAGGAATATACATAAAAACACCTTTAAGTTCTGTAGGAACTAAGGCTCCCACCCAGGTGGAGGATGGTGACTTCATGCTGAACACAAGGTTCCTGGAGCACCACCCTCTCACCTCACCATCAACCAATCAGAAGAAAGTCACACACCCTGAAGCCCTCACCCCAAATTTTGCCTTTAAATATTTCTCCCTGAAGATCCTTAGAGAGTTCTGGTTTTCTTGAGTACATGCCATCTGTTTTCCTTGCTTGGTCCTGCAGTAAACCTTTCTCACTCCAAATTCTGATCTTTCAGTTTGTTTGACCTCACTGTGCATTGGGCACACAAACTTGTTTTCAGTAATAAAAAAAGCCCGGTAGCAATGAGCACAACTTATGATGAAAATTGGGTAAACAAATAAGGACTTCCTAAGATACTCTCGTGTTTGTTTGTAGTTTATATTAAGATTTCAATGTTTATTGAAGTCAAGTCTAGGAAATGATGCTGGAAGCTCAGCCTCTGTGCACTGGCTTGAAATCAAATCTCAGAGACAGAGTTTTGGGTGAAGTAGAAAGGAGCCGCCTTATTGCTTTACCAGGCAAAGGTGGGCACAGCAGGCTCATGCCCTTAAAAACAGTGTGTCCCAACATGGAGGGATCTGGTGAGGAGTTCTATAGCAGTTGTCAAGAGTAGGGTTGTTGATAAGAATCAGGATGTGTGCAGGGCCTGCACTCCTTTAAACTGGCATCACATGGTCTCTTGATGAGTTTCTCTGGTCATCAAACTGTGACCTTCTCTGAAATGAAGAATGCTGACAATCTTCCGTTTGCTGGGTGTTTTAGTTCCGTAAAGAGGCTTCTGTGTCTTGGAGCCCTGCAGGTTTCTGCCTGCTTCCAATGGTGCCTTCATCTTGGGACACCTATCCATGGGTTACCGTGTGGTTTAGGCTTCTCATAGCAAGATGATTGGCTATAGAGCCAGGCAGAGAATGATAATTCCAGCAAAGCCATGTCAAAGTTGTATTGCCTTTTTGTGACTGGTCACTCAGAGTGCTGAAACCACAAAACTCACGTGTGATTCTAACCCAGCCAAAAACTGAGATTAGGACTTGACCCCACTTTTAATTGAGATGACACACCTGGTCTCAGGATTTAATGAAACTCAGGTTCTTTATGTCTCAGCACAAGAGGAATTCAGCGAGAGGCAAAGTGATAGGTAAGAAGTGGATTTATTTAGAGAGATATACATTTTACAGACAGAATGCAGTCCATCATAGAAGGTAAGAGTGGCCCAGGGAGAAACATACTTCATGGGTAGAGTCTGGGCCATCTCAGAAGGCCAGAGGCTTTGAATATGATTTTTTTTTTTTTATGGACTGAGTAATTTCATAGGCTATCGAGTGGGAAGATTATTCCAACTAGTTTGGGAAAGGGGTGAGGATTTCCAGGAACTGGGCCACTACCCACTTTTTGGTCTAGAACTGTCATGGAGCCTGTGGGTGTGTTATTTAGCATGCTAATGTATTACAGTGAGCATATAATGAGGCTCAAGGCTCACTGGAAATCCAGTCTTCCACCATTTTGGACCTAGTTGTTTAAACCAGTTCATGTCATATCCTCAACAGCTATGTCATTCTTTTAAAGATTGTGCCCTGCCCGCTTTCTTCCTATTTCAGTCTCACTTTGTTGCATTCTTTTGGTTACAAGCAAGCCAGCTCAGATTCAAGGACAGGGGGCACAGACATCACCTCCAAGTGTTGTTAATGGTAGTGTTTTTCACAATCAGCAGATAAATCAATAAAATTTCCTTTTAACCATCTTCAATTCAAATGTAAACATTTTAATATCTCCAATTAGAAAATATATAAATAAATTTATATTGAAAACACCAATAGTAATTGTTTCTAAACTGAAGTTTAAAGGAGAATTTAAGATTAGTAAAAAGTGTTCCCTTTCTTTTTATGTTATTCTCTGGGAACTTTTTCAAGAGTGACCTTGCTTCATTCCTGCTCTTAAGCAACTCTCTAAACTTTGAACCAGTATTTTCTATTAACCCAAAATCTGTGGGGCCATCTCAACAGTAAGATGATCTCTGAACTGGCTTATGAATGGCCCCAATTCCTTGAACGTTAATAACCTCTCTACTTAGCGTCTCCATTAATAGTCTTTCCACCAGAGACGTGCCTTTCCACTTACAGACTTGAAAAGCTCCAATAATGGTTTCAGGAGCTAAAAGTCAGGTGAGAAGAAATATATCACCATGCAATTGCTGCCTTGAAATCGCCCAGTAGGATACAAGGTTTCTAAGAAACTGTCTGAAGTTAATTGCACATTTTTATTCCCCTTAAAAAGAGAGGTGGTAATACCTACAGTAGGTTAATACTTCCACTTGAGAGCTAAATAAAAGAAAAATCTTTTTGAACTTTGCAAGACCTGGCAATTAATTTTGTCTGTGAAGATGTAAATTCAGTATACAGCTACTAGGTAGGCTCTGAAAGCAAAAAGCTAGTCATTCTTAAACCATAGTAGGGTGCCTGTGAAACACCAGATAAAGTGGAATTTTTTCATTACCTGAGTTAAAATTCACGTTTATCTCCTAAATCTTATCAACACTTCAAAGTCTGATGTAGAAGTTTATGACACCTTCCACATTAACTCCAGCTGGTTATGATTTAGCCTCTTTTACTCTCATTCTGTGATACATATATAGCATTGTCACACAATGAGATTGTGGCATGTACTGCATGTCCTCTTCAACACTTAAACTATCTGTGTAGCTTTCCCAATTTTGTAAGTTTGAGTGGGAAAAAATAATATATTTTTTAAATGCATTGGAAAGAAATAGGTGTTGTGTCTGGTGTAGTCTTTAAAAAAAGACAACAGGCTCAAAATAGATTAATTTACCCTCTACACTAGCAAACTAAGACTTAATTGCAGTTTAACCCTTCACAGAAATATGACATTTAAAACTGTAAATCTAAAATTTCCTGATCACTGCTAGTGAGGTAAGGCTTCCCTGGTGACTCAGATGATAAAAATTTACCTGCAATGTGGGAGACATGAGTTCCATCCCTGGGTTGGGAAGATCCCTTGGAGAAGAGAATGGCATCCTGCTCCAACAGTCTTGCCTGGAGAATTCCATGGACAGAGAGACCTGGCAGGCTACAGTTCATGGGGTCGCAAAGAGTAGGACACCACTGAGGGACAAACACAGACACACAGACAGACACACAGACAGACACACACAGACACAGAAGGCACACACACACACACACACACACACACACACACACACACACACACACACACACACAGGTGCTAGTGCTAATGAGGTAAACTGCTTGATAAAGATCCCTGCCATTCCTTTCCCCCAAGTGAAGCTGACCTGGCCTGAAACAGTTCTTTTCTTTTGCTAATACCTCCTTGGTCCACACGTTTCTGCCTGTGAAGCCTTCCATTTTGAACAATCCTTTGAAGTGCCTTTCTATTTACTATATGGGATGCTGGCCAATTCACGAATAGTTTAGTAAAGCCAATTAGATCTTCAGATTTACTCAGTTGAATTTTAAGAACAGCAAATTAACTGTGGTTGTTAAATAATGTCGAAAGATTGTAAAAAATGTACATAACATTATTTGTTAAGTAATATAATAAAAAACATTGAAAGAGCATGCTTGTCCATCTCTCTCTCCCTTGCACATATCCTCATCCCGCAATTCACTTTTCATCCATTTTGACCAATTTGCATCTAGGTATTTTCTATGCCTCAAGATAGAGAAAATTCCTACTGGAATGGTGGCATTGGGTGTCTGGCTAGGATGCTATAGGGTGGGTAATAGGGTGGGTATTTTACCTAATATGGGGTTGGGAACTGACCAGTTTAGATTGAGAGGCTCATGATAACAGTTGCTATGGGACTTGGTCAGTTCCAGAGATTTTTATCCTGTTACCTTGGAACAGGACTCCATACCTGTGACCTTGGTTACAAGGCTCCATGGAGCCCTCATGATAGAATTAATGGCCTTCTAAAAAGAGAAGACACACAATCTCTCTCTGTGTCGTGTGAGCACACAGCAAGAAGGCAGCCATCTGCAAACCAGTGAGAGAGACCTCACTAGACATCACATCGTCCAGCACCTTGATCTTGGTTTTTTTAGCCTCCAGAAGTGGGAGAATTAAATTGCTGTTGATAAATAAGTACCATCCAGTTTATGGTATTCTATTAGAGGGTCCACACTGACTCAGACAATATCTGTGTTGATAAACATGTATTTTACAGCTTTTCCGCTTAATCTCTATAAAAATACAGAGTATCATAGAAGGATTTCTATGGGCAAATAAGTAAAAATGAAGGTAGCTACGCCACTAATTGAGCTACTTTTAAATATTTACATGTAATATAAATAAAGTGTACCTTGTTTTGTAAGAAACAGACTGAGGCAAAAATCTGAGGCTCTCAGAGCATTAGTTAGACATCCCAGTGAGTTCACTTAGAACATGTTGGTGATAAAGTTGCTTCTTCCTTTTTCAGCTTGCTTTTCATATGATAAAGCTTCATAGATATTTCCCTTTAAGATATTATGAAACTAAGTAATTTTGAGAAAATTACTGTTCTTTTTTTTTTAACTTTGGAAATTCTCCGCCACCAGACTTCCTTGCAGTTTCCCAGTTTCATTTGTTGGTCTGCCCATCTTAACATTTCCTTCACTCTTATCACAGCTTCAAAGAAAAAGAAAATATTTCCCCAAATAGCTAAGTGACAATACCTTTAATGAAAATTAATGTTGAATGTCATAGGCCCAGAGTAGGATTTGCTCAGAGGTTCTACACACATCAGATCAATGATAAAATCTTGGAGAATTTGAAAATCCTATTTATTGATAAATGCAGTACACAATTTAAAGATCAGTAAATTCAATACACGAAATGAACCACTAGAAAATGTTATAATATTTTAAACATGGTAAGTGATTGGACATGGCTGGATGGCATCACCGAAGCAATAGACTTGAACTTGGGAAAACTTTGGGAAATGGTAAGGGGCAGGGAGGCCTGGTGTGCTGCAGTCCCTGGGGTCACAAAGAGTCAGACACGATTGGGCAACTGAACAACAACAACAAGTAACTGGATTTATGATTAAAAATAGTTAATAATATTTTCCTGTTATATGTTCATTAGCTAATCTATTCATCACATATTCTCCCATTTTTTAGGATTTGGTATTAGAGAAGACAACAATCCTATGAGACAGTATTTTTAAGCCTAAGTTTCCCCTTATGTATATGAGGGATAATATGTATACATCAAATACTTCAAATTTATATGAATACATACAGAAATTATTTTTAAAAGCTAAATGATAGATATGTATATTATTATAAATATATCACAGTCTTACTCTTTCGTTCAGTTTTTGTGTTTTAAAGAAAATATTTAAAATAATTTTTTTAATCAGACAATTCCAACTCTAATATCAGCCCTCTAATTTACTTTGAGACATTAGTTCATCGCTTAATATCTCTTGGTTACTTGGTTAAAATATTAGGATAACAATATTTACCTAATTTACAATTAATCAGATATACAATTAATGTTGGAGAAGGAAATGGCAACCCACTCCAGTGTTCCTGCCTGGAGAATTCCAGCAACAGAGAAGCCTGGTGGGCTGCAGTCCGTAGGATCACAGAGTCAGACACAACTGAAGCAACTGAGCATGCACACATGCACAATTAACACACACACATACACACATGCAGACACAACACAGATGTTCAGACACGTGTTCTCCCTCTCTCTCCAGATCCTAAATATTAGATCGTTTTCTCCTTCAACTCATATACTAAATACAATGGATTCATGATCATTTCTTAGATTCTTTAATATCCTTTACGTCTTTCTTTTTGCTTATTTCTTAAGACAGTTAAGAGATCCCTATTTTTTCCTCTCTCTTTGTCTATTTTTCATCTTTTTAATTTTAAATTTATTTTCTCTAAAAACCCATACTATAACAGAACTCTTTATAAATCAGTTATGCCCATATTTTCACTTTACTTCACATACAAGGGCTTTCCAGGTGGCTCAGTGGTAAAGAATCCACCTACAGTGCAGAAGACCTGGGTTTGGTCCCTGGGTCAGGAAGATCCTCTGGAGAAGGAAGTGACAATTCACTCCAGTATTCTTGCCTAGAAAATCTCATGGACAGAAAAGCCTGGAGGACTACAGTCCACCAGGTCGCAAAAACTCTGCCAAGACTTAGCGACTAAACCACCAACCACCACTACTTCAAGTAAATTCCATCTATAAGCTTCCTTAATCTCTGTCTGTATCACACTGTTGCTTTTTTAGTTCCTGTTTGGCTAAAGCATGAAGGAAAATAATCCTAAATTGACAAGAAAAAAGTTAGCCAGATTGAAACATTTGTTTTCTGATTATATATGTGCTGTATGGTTTTCAATGATATGAACCAAGTCTTTCTTTTCTCTGCTTAAAACTAATTTGAGTTTTCCGTGACTAGAAATTCAGTTGCTATATTGCAATAGTTGTACCATTTATCACATTCTGAGGCTATCTTAGGGAAAAGGGGGAAAATAGCATGAAAAATAATTATTTTCATCTTGTTTAACTCTCAGAGTATGATTTGTACTCTATGTGGGCTCACATAAAGTAGTTTTTTTTTTTTTTAATTCTCTTTTTCAGTGCCTCTGTCTCAAGGACCCAAATCTATGTATCCAACAGCTAGATAGTTCATAATTCCTTCTCTTTACTGACAAGGAGGTTTGGGGGCAGATTCAACATGGTATTTCATTCCTTCAGATGAATTCACCCTTAAGGGCTCCTCACATGTACTGCAGATCTTCTGTTGGGCTCTTCTCACAAATTTACATTAAACTAGATACTGAAGTATTTTTCTGGCAGACAACTCCTCAGCCTCTACACTTTGCTACACAGATTTAAATCTCTCTCACTCATCTAAGCTACGATTATTTCCATCTGTGTTCTTCCCAAAGTGTTTTCCTGCATCTGAAAAAAGGTCTTCCATTTTCTGTACTTCTCTGTATAATAGTGATTTGAATCTAAAGTAGTTAAACATAAATAAAATTTAAAAGACAGATCTTCAGCTTTACTAGTCCCATTTCAAGTGCTGAGTAACCAAATGGGTCTAGTAGGTATTGTTCTGGACAACACAGATATAAAACATTTCTATCATTGTAGAAACATCTTCTGAACAAAGCTATTCAAGACTGTTTCAGAACCTGGTTAAAAAAAATCACATTTTAAAATGATTTGGTATAACCCATGCCACTTCAGATTCTTCCTCCTCAGAAAATAAACTATCTGGCTGTTATTTATTATTCAGTGATTTCTAGTGTCTCCAGGTCTCTTCTTCTAGTACTTAAGTTTGATACAATACAAAATTTAAAATCTAAAGATCATCAACTTATATTTTATTTGTCAACTCAGCCATTATTTTGTAATCTTGAGCAGATTTATATATACACACACACAAACAGACACATGTCTGTGTGAACATGGAGCAACAGACAGGTTCCAAATAGGGAAAGGAGTACATCAAGGCTGTATATCGTCACCCTGCTTATTTAACTTACAGGAAGGGTAAATTATGCAAAATGCTAGGCTGGATGAAGCACAATCTGGAATCAAGATTGCCAGGAGAAATATCAATAACCTCAGATATGCAGATGACACCACACTTATGGCAGAAAGTGAAGAAGAACTAAAGAGCCTCTTGATGAAGGTGAAAGAGGAGAATGAAAAAGTTGATTTAAAGCTCAACATTCAGAAAATTAAAACTATGGCCTCTGGTCCTATCACTTCATGGCAAACAGTTGGGGAAACAATGGAAACAGTGAGAGACTATTTTCTTGGGCTCCAAGATCACTGCAGATGGTGACTGCAGTCATGAAATTAAAGGCATTTTCTTCTTGGAAGAAAAGCTATGAGCAACCTTGATAGCTATTAAAAAGCAGAGACATTACTTTGCCAACAAAGGTCCATCTAGTCAAAGCTATGGTTTTTCCAGTAGTCAAGTATGGATATGAGAGTTGGCCTGTAAAGAGCTGAGCACCAAAGAATTGATGCTTTTGAACTGTGGTGTTGGAGAAGACTCTTGAGAGTCCCTTGGACTGCAAGGAGATCCAACTAGTCCATCCTAAAGGAAATCAGTCCTGAATATTCATTGGAAGGACTGTTGCTGAAACTGAAACTCTAATACTTCGGCCACCTGATGCGAAGAACTGACTCATTTGAAAAGATCCTCGTGTTGGGAAAGATTGAAGGTGGGAGGAGATGGGGATGACAGAGGATGAGATGGTTGGCTGACATCACCGACTCCATGGACATGAGTTTGAGCAAGCTCTCGGAGTTGATGATGGACAGGGAAGCCTGGCGTGCTGCAGTCCATGGGGTTGCAAAGAGTCAGACACACTGAGCGACTGGACTGACATATATACATATATACATATCCACACACACACACAGCTAGAGAGAGAGAGAAATTAATTTTACTCCAAAATCTGCAAGGCAGACTGAAATGCTGGAGACACAAGAAAGAGGTGCTATGACAGCTCAAGTCCAAAGGTAGTCAGGAGGTAGACTTGCTTCTGCTTCAGGGTACTTCAGTCTTTTCCTTTAAGATTTTCAACTGATTTGTTGAGGCCCACCCATGTTATGGAGGGTGATCTGATTTACTCATACTCTAAGGCCATAGATTTTAATTACATCCAAAAGCTACCTCAGTCTATTCCATTTTTCTGGAGAACCTTGACTAATACAATATCTTTGGTAACTCCCTATTTATTGCATTAGCAGTGTGTGTGTGCTAAGTTGCTTCATTCATGTCTGATTTTATGTGGCCCTATGGACTATAGCCCTCCAGGCTCCTCTGTTCATGAGATTTTCCAGTCAAGAATACCTGAGTGGGTTGCCATTTCCTCCTCCAGGGGATCTTACTGACCTAGGGATTGAACTCCTGTCTCCTGAATCTCCTGCTTTGGCAGGCAGGTTCTTTACCACTAGTGCCACCTGGGAAGCCCCAGTAGCAGTAAAATGTATAAATACTTGAAGGCAGGGATCAAGTAAAACCTTAACAAATATAGAAAACAAATTCATATAATGTGTAGCTAATGTTAGCTATCAGGCAGTCACAATAAAATTCATGACTTATTTAAAAAGACCTTCACTTTTTTCTAGGAAGAATTTCTAATAGAAAAATAATCCACACACTCCCACTAAAATATGATATTTAATCTAAATGCAGCATGAATATGTCAGTAACAGTGTGTATGCAAAATGTATAAAGTTGGTGGAGAAAAAAAAATCCTGTTCCTAAAAATGAAAAATGAATGCCATGAATTCATATATGTGCTACAAGCACAATTCTCCATCCTTGATCAGTTCCCTTGGATTATCTGAAGCACCTCATTGTCTGCCACCTGTCAGACGTATTTTTAATTAGGCACTAATGAAGTAATATATGTATATAAACCATTTAAATCTTGTTCCAGTTTGCAAGGACATCTGTGAGGTGGAAAGTGAGAAACCTTGATCTTTGCCAGACGTTACAAATTATAAAACTATAAAACATGAAACTCAGGTACTCAGAATGACTCAATTTAAAACAGGGGAGAGTGCTATTAAGAAGGTTAAAAAAGACATTTTGCTTGACTTAGTGTAAAATAAGAGGTTTCTTCTCTCCCAGTTTTTCTCTATAGCTATATTTTCAGGCTGCTTTATTGTTCTGTATAATATACAGCTAAGTGTTTCTGAGTGTCTTAATATGCCTGAAACTTAGACTTTGAATAGAATTTTTTGGAAAAAAATTATGTTTGGTTCAATTTATTTCAACAAATGTTATTCTATAATTGTAAATAACATTAACACTTTGGCTCAGAGAAGAAGGAAACTATCACACAAACTACTTTGCATGCAGCAGATTCGAAACAATGTCTTTTTTACTAAATTTTAACTAGATTATTCACAAGTCCTGAGAAAAGTGAGTATATAGGTGTTAATTCAGCCATGTTCTTCCCATCCCCCCCCAAGGGAGTTTCAGTGGAAATGAGGTCATTGTTAAAGGTAGAAAATAAAGTGTTGCTAATTTTTTAGAAATCACTGACTTTTGTGACTCAATTCATGGTCCTTGACAGACTCACAAATATTTGCAACAAGTATTCGTTTATTTTTCTATTTTTAAGTAGCTAATGGTAACCAATTCACTATTTCATTTGCTTTTCATTGTCTATAAAGTATCACATCCACACATGAGGCCGTGTCACCAGTTGCCTGTGACTGAAGGAGACCAGCAACAGTGTGCATGGTCCATGTGATGTCAGAATATGCCAACCTCTGATGGGTTCATCGATGGGGTCCAGTCAGCCCAATAGTCAGTTGATACTGCACCTTTAAAAAGAAGTGCAGGTTTAACTCATACTAAGCGTGAGTGAAGTTTTCCCAGGTGGCACAGTGGTAAAGAATCCACTTGCCAGTGCAGGAGACACAAGAGACATGGGTTCAATCCCTGGGTCAGAATGATCCTCTGGAGAAGGAAATGACAACACAATCCAGTATTCGTGCCTGGAAATATCCATGGACAGAGGAGCCTGGAGGACTACAGTCCATGGGGTCATGAAGAGAGTGAATGATCTTGCAAATTAAAAATCATCAATTAATGACTCAAAACTCAGTGATGGTAACCTTGGCTGCACATTACAACCACTTGGAAAGCTTTATATAGTCAAGGCTATGGTCTTTCCAGTGTCACGTACAGTTGTGAAAGCTGGACCATAAAGAAAGCAGAGCGACAAAAAATTGATGCCTTTGAACTGTAGTGCTGGAGAAGTCTCTTAACAGTCCCTTGGATAACAAGGAGATCAACCCTGAATACTCATTGCTGAAGCTGAAACTCCAATATTTTGGTCACCTGATGCAAACAGGCAACAACACTTTGGAAAAGTGAGAAGAGGGTGTCAGAGGATGAGATGGCTAGATTGCATTACTGATGCAATGGACATGAACTTAGGCAAACTCTGGAAGATGGGAGGGACAGGGAGGCCTGGCATGCTGCAGTCCACGGGGTCGCAAAGAGTCAGACACGACTGGGCGACTAAACAACAAAAAACATGTAGCAATATCACACCCACCCCATTTCACAGTGAAGATATTGATTGATTTAGGTATTTCTCCTCAGATATCTAAAACTATAGACAATATAGAATAATATAGTGTATTTTAAGAGTTCAAGAAACAATAAAGAACAAATCTGGGAATTAGAAATACTAAAAAGTTAAGAACAATGGTTGCCATATAACATGCATTTATTTAGCACCATATGCAAGGTGCCTGAGGAATACAAAACTACTATGTTACACCTCTCCTTAGAGATCTGATAATTTAGCCAGGTAAACACACATGTGTGTATCTTATAATCCTAGGCTATAGAAGCAGGGACAAAGATTACTCTGGAAAAACAATTAACATGATTGATTCCATTTGGGGAAAACACTCCAAGTACATCTTCGTTAAGGTTCTTGATTCATCCAGTAGAGGTTGAAGACCATGGCAGCAGAGATTCAGGTGATAATATTAGAGGTAAAGAGAGGGGTATGAATGAATAGTTAATGGTGATTATGAAGTATGAAAGAGCCACACAGGCTCACTGAAAAGCATGTGTTTTGGAGATTTGGGGATTTATGCTGGGGAAGGGACGCAGTTGAAAAAACAAATCAGTTTAGTGCTTGGTAGATCCTGATTTTATTCTGAAATCATGGGCATGGCATGATTAGGTCTCTCTTTTAGGCTGTGAATCAAAGACGGGCAATACTGATATCATTTGCATGACTGCTGCAATAGATACTACAAGATTTAATGGCAGCCTAATCCAGTGTGCAGCAGACGAGAGCAATTTGTCGGGTATAATGTTCTTATATTTGATATCATGTAAACATGTTGTAATTATTTTCTATGTTCTTATATTACATAAAAAAGATACAAAATAATTGCATTGCCTTTTAGAAACCTATGCAATATAATTAAGCCTGAAGCAAGTAGAATTTAACAATATATGTAATTACCATTTTTTCCCAGTGTATTTAGGGGTTAACAAGCTAACTCCCCACTTGGTACTCATTATGAGATAATTAGAAACATTTGGAGTTTTGATAGTAAAACATATGTTGTCAATCATGGTTGTCTAAAAATAATAGAAAAATAAATATCAAATTAAAAACATTATAGGCCATAAGCATTGTATCTAGTTTGAGGAATGATTACTGTGTTCTGTCATTTAAAAAAGGAGCTATAGAAACTATTATTACTTGTTTTTCAAAGTAGCATCAAAACATTTTGGCAGAAATAAACCATAGTACCAATTTAACTAATCTAAGTGACTAAAATAAGTTAACAGGCTGATACAAAACCAAAACAAATTTGCTAATTTCCCTAAAAAATATCAAGTTATAATTGCAGTATTCTACTAGGTCAACATAAACTTTTGTCTTTTTTTATAAAAAATATTTTTAAGTGACAAAAATATATTCAGTGCTAAAACTTACACTCTTATCAAAAGAGGTTAATTGCTTTCCACCCTCATTCCTTGTTTTTTGCCCTGATCTGATCTAAGAACCATGTTTCAGAATTTAGTAATAGGAAGAGAAGAGTACATGAGGAGATGCAGAAGTTAAGGAGATAGGAAAGACAGTCAGGAGATTGAATATTCATACATAATAAAATGTTTTATATTATGTTTGGGGCATATTAAGAATGGTTTCAGTTCAGTTCAGTCACTCAGTCGTGTCCAACTCTTTGCGACCCCATCAATCGCAGCACACCAGGCCTCCCTGTCCATCACCAACTCCCGGAGTTTACCCAAACCCATGTCCCTCGAGTCGGTGATGCCATCCAACCATCTCATCCTCTGTCGTCCCCTTCTCCTCCTGCCCCCAATCCTTCCCAGCATTAGGGTCTTTTCCAATGAGTCAACTCTTCGCATGAGGTGGTCAAAGTATTGGAGTTTCAGCTTCAACATCAGTCCTTCCAATAAACACTCAGGACTGATCTCCTTTAGGATGGACTGGTTGGATCTTCTTGCAGTCCAAGGGACTCTCAAGAGTCTTCTCCAATACCACAGTTCAAAAGCATCAATTATTTGGCTCTCAGCTTTCTTCACCATCCAACTCTCACATCCATACGAGACCACTGGAAAAACCATAGCCTTGACTAGACGGACCTTTGTTGGCAAAGTAATGTCTCTGCTTTTAAATATGCTGTCTAGGTTGGTCATAACCTTCCTTCCAAGGAGTAAGTGTCTTTTAATTTCATGGCTGCAGTCACCATCAGCAGTGATTTGGGAGCCCCAAAACTAAAGTCTGACACTGTTTCCACTGTTTCCCCATCTATTTCCCATGAAGTGATGGGACCAGATGCCATGATCTTAGTTTTCAGAACGTTGAGCTTTAAGCCAACTTTTTCACTCTCCTCTTTCACTTTCATCAAGAGGCTCTCTAGTTCTTTGCTTTCTGCCACAAGGGTGGTGTCATATAGATAAATATTATATCTTTCTATGTATAAATTATAAGAAAAACTTTTTTTAACTTTAAATAACATATGCACTCCAGATTAAATAGAATCAATACAATTGGGTAAAAAAATACAAAAATTCAAAAGTGAGACAGTGAAAAATTAGTATTTTCTCTGTTTTTCATTTACGTAATGCATGTTCAAATCTAATCAGTAATGTTTGCGTGGAATTATATGATTATAGCATTGTATGCTGCCGCTGCTGCTAAGTCTCTTCAGTCGTGTCCGACTCTGTGCGATCCCATAGATGGCAGCCCACCAGGCTCCCCCGTCCCTGGGATTCTCCAGGCAAGAGTACTGGAGTGGGGTGCCATTGCCTTCTCCTATAGCATTGTATAAGAGAATCTAAAATATTCTACTAAAGAAAAGAAGAATCTAAAATATATTGTTTTTTTGAATATTGCCAATTTTTCTTTTTTACCCGTACCTATTATGTGAATGTTATTGATCTCCCCACACTAACTCTAGTTTTCTTTACATAAATGAAGATGATTTTAAAAGCAAAATAAGAATCTAGTACATAGAAAGCCAACAAAGAAGCTTTTATCTAAGAAATTATTCCAAATATGTAGCTGTATATTAGAACAAAAGGCAAAGTCAATTGCTTATTAAGACAGTCTTGTCTACACTGAAGACTTGCTTATGGAAGTATTTACTAAACTTTCTATTGACAAACTCATCACATTATTAAATATCACTGCAAGCGATTGTCATGTAGATATACATACATACAGACTAGATAAACTACTGGCAACACCAAAGTATTTAATTGTCTTGATACTTGAATTAATACATAGCCAATCTGATGGACTGCAAAAGATGTAGTCCTTAACTCACAGTACCCCTCCCCACTGGGGTAGCTACTGCAAAGTCAGTTCAGCAGTTTTATGTACACTCAGTCTGTGTCTCTTTACTTTCCATATAAAATATGACTTAATTATAAAGCTGCATTTGAAAAAGTAATCTTCAGAGTATCTGGTGACATTTAAAGTAGAAGTTATGGCTCAAAATGGTGTTGGACGGCAGTTTCAATAATGCATGCAATATTCCTATGGTTTGTGATGATTTTTAACACATTGTAATAGGAAAGTTCTAGTTTGGTTAGCACTTATAAATCTGCTGGTTACTTTAATAAGTCTTGGGCCTGCAATTAACAGAGAGTGCAAGGTGTTTGGTGACATAACCTTAACAGTAGAATATATAATTCCAGGCAGACATTCAGATATATCTTGAAGTAGAAAATTAAAGAAGTGACATATTTATTTATGGAAAAGAAATTTGTTACATACATGGCCCACCTTTCTCTATTCAGGTTTTATCAGACAGTTTGAGCTTAGGAAAACCTCCATCTGTCTTGTTTATTTTTTTGCTGTTTCCATTCTTTGTACAAGGAATAAACATACTCCTAAAGTGTACTGGGAAAAGGCTCACATAATGAGAAATGATTCTAGTTGCTGCTTTCTTGTGAATTAGCATGAGACCTTGGGCAATCACTTCAGCTATTTATACTTTAGTTTCCATAACTTTATTAACAGTAGATTATATTGCATAATCTATAAGGTTTTCTCAAGTTTTAATTGCTAGAAATGTAGTTTAACACTGGAGTCTATGATTCTATTTGATACCCTAAACTTTGGGCCAGAAAACAGATTATCAAAGACCTGTGAAGGGCAAATAGAAGAGACACTTCAAATTGAGCCTTATTTTACCTACTAATGGAAAATTTACTGATTCTGAGTTAATGGGTCCAATCATTAAAATATAGCATAACACTCTCATAAAATATAGCATAACACTCTGAAATACTAATAGATAGAAGCATTTTCTATGAGTCCTTTATGATCTCAAATGTCTATTGTCTAATGACCCTGTCATAGCTATGTAGCAAATATATTAGCCAACAGAGGTGGTAATTAGTGATTCAGGACTCCAGAGGAGAGGACTCGAAGGGTCTTCGATCCTCCTGAATTTTATGGTTTAGTACTACATTTGCCAATTGAGGGACATAAATACAGTGGATTCTGAATGGTCTTAGGCAGCACATGGGTAGGTCAGTAAAAATTATAGATAGAAAACAGAAAGACATAAGAGAAAGATACTCTTTTAATTAATTAATTCCATTAATTCTTTTCTGATGAACTCAAATATAAAAGTCTCATACAGAGCTCATGTTTTTAATATTTCTCCATCATTTGTTAATCTCCATTTTAACAGAGCTACTTAGGTTCAAAACATTTGTCAGCACTATTGTGTTGTCATTGTTTATTTTTATAATTACAGTTTATTATATAAGAGGATATTTTTCTTAGTTTCTGAAAAGAACATTTCATTTAAAAATAAATCCATTTAATTAAAATACTAAAATATGGTAGTAAATAGAACAAGTGTGTACCGAAATAACAAATAAGATAGTTCATAAGAAAAAAAATTTGGATGATGTAATATAAAATATGTAAATTTATGAAGCACAAATTTTATGGGAAAATCACAAAATTTGAAATAAAAGAGACTAAAGCTAACTCTCCCTTTCTCCTTCTATTGCAGATTACAAGTTGTTGAAACTTTCTAAGCCTCAGTTTCCTCACTTACTTAAAAATAATAGTATCAGTTTTTCAGAGTTGTTGTCAAGATAAAAGTAGATATAGGTAAAATATCAACTGTTTGAAGATGCTGAAATACATCCACTTTCTCCCCCATATTAGTCTGGCATGGATGTGCTTCCCTGTGGTTACCAAGATGACCAATACAGCATTAACAGTTTAAATAGCAGGAGACATATATAAAGTCCAAAGAAATTAAATCATTAATTTATCCAACCTTTGACCTCTTGACTATTTAGTAGTAAATAAGACAATGGATGGAAAAGAAAGGGTAGACATGAGAAAGGATACATATTTAATAAGATTATATTAATAGAGTCCTACTTTGTAAACCATTTGAACAGCAGAGACAATCAAGAACATTTGTGCATAGAACTTAAATTTCACACTGACATCTTATTGTCAGTGACAAATATAAGTGTAAAGATGCCAAAGTAAAAATGAACATAACAAACACACTGCTGTAGCATAAAGTTAATACTGTAGGGAGAACAATGAAAATAATAGGTTATATAAGGCACTAGGGGACTAGGGGGTCTTTTCTGGTGGCTCAGATGGTAAAGAAACTGCCTGCAATGCGGAAGACCTGGGTTTTATCCCTGGGTTGGGAAGATCCCCTGGAGGAGGGCATGGCAACCCACTCCGATATTCTTGCTTGGAGAATCCCCATGGACAGAGAAGCCTGGTGGGCAACAGTACATGGGGTTACAAAGAGTCAGACATGACTGAGTGACCAAGCACAGCACAGGGGACTAGGGAAGAGAGGAAAGATTGGACACATATAGCAAAACATTAAGTAAGAAAGTGTTGACTTTTGGTCAACAAATTTAAAATATATACCAGGAGTATTGAACATAGAAATCTATCTTGCAACTGCTCAGTTTTAGGCCAGTAGGTATAGTTAATCTAAATTGCTCACCATTGACTATTACCTACCACATTTTCCCAGACACTAACATGTTAGTGGTTTCGTTTGTCCTGATGGTTTCATTAAAGACAGACTAGAGAAAGTCAAGGGGATAACTTTCATGAAGTTTGCAGATAACCTTTGAACTGCTTTCATTCATCCCACTAGCCACATGCTATTAGAGCTAACATGTTAAATATCACATGTAGGTTTGTTTTGGGGCTCTTTATTTTGCTTCAGTGACCCATATGTCTGGTTTTTGGGTCAATAACACACTGTTTAGATTACTGCAGCTTTGTAGTATCCTCTGAATTCTAGAAGGGTTATGCCTCCTTTTTTCTTAATCCTCAGGATTGCTTTGAAAATTCTGGGTCCATATGATTTTTAGAATTATTTGTTCTAGTTCTGTGAAAATGTCATGGGTAATGTGATAGGGATCACATTAAATCTGTAATTGTTTTGGGTAATATGAAAGTGCAAAAAGTAAAAATGTTAGTCTCTTAGTCATGTCTGACTCTTTGTGACTCCATGGACTGTAGTCCAGGCTCCTCTGTCCATGGAATTCTCCAGGCTAGAATACTCGAGTGGGTAGCCATTTCCTTCTCCAGTGAAATCTTCTCAACCCAGGGATCAAACCTGCATCTCTTATGTCTTCTGCATTGCATGCAGCTTCTTTACCATCTGAACCACAAGTATGGTCATTTAAAAATACTAATTCATCCAATCCCAGGGCATGCGATATTTTCACTTCTTTGAATCAGCTTCAATTTCCTTTGTTAAAGATTTCTAGTTCTCAGCTTATAAATCCTGCTTAGGGAGCTTTATTCCTAAGGATTTTATTTTTGTGGTTGTGATTTTGAAAGGCATTGTTTCTTTACATTCTCTTTCTGATATTTCATTGTTAGTTTAAAGAAATGCAACTAATTTCTGCCTGTTAAACTTGTATCCTGCTATCGTATTGAATTCATTTATTGTGGAACCAGCAATTCTTGAAACCAGAGAAATAACCTACATGGAAACTGCACAAACCTAAATATGACCTATACTTAATATGTAGTGTGTAGATGACTATTTCAAATTGATTTTCATTATTGATTATGCTTTTGGAATATTATATATCAGAGTATATGTGTCTATTCAGTAAAATGATAAATGAGAAATACCACGTGAAACCTAAACCTTATTAAAATAAATAAAAAGCCTACAATATATTTATGTGGTATTAAAACCAAAATCCCTGTGAAATCATGTTACTTGAGTGCAATGATTTTTATTGTAAACAACTTTTCATAATGAGATTTGAATTTACCAATGTCTGGTCAGTTATAAACTAGTGCTCCTATTGACAGAGATTATCTGTGCAGATGTTGGGTTATAACTTTCAAAATTCTAGTTACCTAATAAACACAATTGAAAGTCCGAATGCCAATTGTCCACAGGTAAATAAATGTTTCTGTTGTTCCATCTCCAATGCCTGTCCATGACAGAGCCAGTTATGCATGTGGGCTGGGGAAAGAAATCATGAAATAAAGAGAGGGAGAGAGTGGGGGAGAGATAGGAGATTTTAAAAGTCTACACCATAATTAGGAAGCCATATGTTTTCTTGCTGCCTTATTTTTTTCTTGCACTTTAAAATATTCTCCTGAGTTCAATTATCTTAACCTAGGCTCACAGCAGGTTGAAATTGAAGACCATTTATAAAAAGAGAATGAACTTCATCCAAATCTCACAGCACTGAAAGGTGAAGAAGTATTAGCCAAGAAATATTGATATCATTGGGGAAATATAAAACTAGAGATATGATTTTATTTTATTAAAGAAATGCATTATTTGTAAATTTTATTATTATGCAGGCTCAAAGCATTATTTTTATAAAATAAGCATCGATACACAGTCTTTCAGCACTAATTTATCCTTTAATGCTAATACCTTCATTACATGTAAAATGTTGGAATTATGATAAATGTAGCTTGATCAAATGTGTAGGTTTTCTCCATACAAGGGAGATCATATAAAGTTAACACTACAGCAAAAACTCCAGAATACTACTAGCAACAAAAATAACTTCACATGAAGCAAATATATTTAGAACCATTCCAAAACTGATTCCTGGTAGCTCAGCTGGCAGAGAATCCACCTGAAATGCGGGAGGCCTCGGTTCGATCCCTGGGTTGGGATGATCCCCTGGAGAAGGGAAAGGCTAATCACTCCAGTATTCTGGCCTGGAGAATCCCATGGACTGTATAGTTCATGGGGTCGCAAAGAGTTGGACAAGACCGAGTGACTTTCACTTTCAAAATTGATTTGTAATTTAAACAAACGTAAATACTATTCACTTTAAGAGATGATTCTTTTTTTAATTTTTTCCAATATACAACTTTACCAATTATTGTAAATTAATAACTCCAAATATCATCTTTCAGTAGAATTCCAATCCTGTGTTTCCAACTACCGAATTAATATTCCCACTCAAAAGCTTGGTTGAGTCCTCAGACATCAGACACTCAAAAGTAAAGTGATCTTCCATTCAGCATGTCCTTTATCATACAAAATGGTTATTTTCATCGATATCTGCAATTCCAAGCACTGGAGGTTTCTTCTCCTCATTCCACATATCTTGTCATGAAGTCTTATTAAATAAATATTTGTTATGGCTCCTCAAAAAATCATATTTCTTCAAATTTAATTATACTCATATAAGCTATTATAGGGCTTTCCAGCCCTATAAAGGCAGTTAAGAATCCTGCCAGTGCAGGAGACACAGGAGACGTGGGTTTGATCCCTGGGTCAGGAAGATCCCCTGGAGGAGGAAACGGCAACCCACTCCAGTGTTCTTGCCTGGAGAATTCCATGGACAGAGGAGTCTGATGGCTACAGTCCATGGGGTTGCAGAGTTGAATGCGACTGAGTACACACAAGGTATTATAATTACAAGACCAGCTTCATAGTACTTCCAGTTTCTTCATGTTCTCCATGTTTGGAGGAATTTCTTTGTTTTCATAAATTAAAAACTGGGTTATAATTCAACTCTCCAACCCATCATTTATAGACCTCTATAATGTAACTCGGAGAAGGCAATGGCACCCCACTCTAGTACTGTTGCCTGGAAAATCCCATGGACGGAGGAGCCTGGTAGGCTACAGTCCATGGGGTCGCACAGAGTCGGACACGACTAAAGCGACTTAGCAGCAGCAGCAGCATAATATAACTATATGCTAGCATAAAATATTTTTCTCATTCTTTCATATGCATCTTATATCCGAGCAGGTATGTTTCTTCATTTTCCCTCCTCTTCCAGGCTCAAGAACACCTTTGTCCCATTACCTTCACCCTCCTTTCAGTCTACCCTTATCCCCATCATCATGAAAACTGTTGGCCATGCTACTCCTCTCTCTTTTTTTTATATTCTTCAGCTACAAAAATTGCATCCATTCTGCCAAACCAGATCAAGAGTCCATTTCTTTTCAAAGAGTCTCCTATTTCATTGATTCACTCATACATTCACTCATTTATGCAGTCAACACATACTAACTGAGCACCAAACTCTGTTGACCCAGACTGACCTGCTGCTATCATGAGCGTGCTGACCACTAAGGATGAAAATCTTCCCTTTGGGGACTTCCTTGGTGATTCACTGGCTAGGACTGCACACTCCTAGTGCGGGGGGCCCAGGTTCAATCCCTTGTCAGAGAACTAGATCCTTCATGCCACAACTAAAGACCCTGCATATACAACTAAGACCCAGCACAGCCAAATAAAGAAGTAAATATTTAAAAAGTCTTACCTTTCCAATTTCGTTTGCCAATGCTGATTTCTTTCTGCTGCACACCATTGTACATATTCTATGGTGGTGGTGGTTTGGTCGCTAAGTCATATTCGACTCTTGCGACCCCATGGACTGTAGCCTGCCAACCTCCTCTGTCCATGGGATTCTCCAGGCAAAAATACTGGAGTGGGTTGCCATTTCCTTTTCCAGAGGATCTTCCTGACCCTGGAATTGAACCCAGGTCTCCTGCATTGCAGGCAGATTCTTTACCAAATGAACTAAATAGTAACCTATAGGAACATATTATATAGTTTAGGATTTGTATTTTGTTTCACTTGTTAATGGTTTAAAGTTCTTCTATAAGCTTGGAATTTAGGTGCTGGAAGAGACCATGTGACTTACATCGTTTGTGTGTACCAAATAGCCCAGAGCCCAATATACTTCTAATATATTGTAGTGTTGAAAAGACTTTCTAATTAATTACTGGATTAGAGTGCAAAAAAATTCCCATATCTTTGCCTTTATGTTTTAATGAATCACAAGGACAGTAGTCTAGTGAATATTTGATGTGTTAGTTCAAACATTAGAACCTCTACTTTTTATGAGTTTAATATATCAGAGAAAAACAGTGACTATCATTTAAAAGAGCAACGCAATATAGTTATGACAGTAAAATTCCAACTCTGGCAAGGTAGTTTTCTTCTCAAGTTTTTCTTAATGCCTGCTTCTTCCAGTTTTTAAATTCAAAAAGACAAAAGCAGAATTAGAGTCAATTTCCTTAAGTATCAAGTAATCTGTATTTTGCAAAAATGATTATTGCATACAGAGAAAGAAGAGAAAGAATATTTCAAGCATCAAAGCCTCTCCAGGGACAGGTTAGAGAAACTGAAGATCATAACAGATGTTTTCAGCTATCTAGTTAGCTAGGGCTATGATGCAAATAATTGTTACTGCCATTATCTTTGAAAACAGATGTCTGATGTCCCTATGAGAGACAACAAAATAATAATAATAATGGTATAGATAATTTTCAAGCTATTGCTGAGTTACAACTTAATACTGATTTTTGCCTGTATAACTGCTGAAAGGCGCATTAAAATGTTGAAACCAGAAACACTTTTTCTTCTAATTTTCACTAGAACATCATTTACAATTAAGACCTAATTTATTATTAGTGATGACTTCTACTGTCACAATATGCTAATCTGATTACCAAAACAGGAATAGAGAAACGAAGATCTCTCCAGAAATTCTCTGTCAACTCATTTGAGTTTGAGAAACTCTTAAATTAATCGCATGGCAAGTTTATACAGAATTTCCTCTCTGGAGGCAGCTTAGTGCCTGGCAGTATTTTGGTCACCCTGATTTTGTGGCTAGGCTCGGGAAAAGAATAAGGCATTTTCACTGGGTTTCTTCCAGGTCTCAGTTCATTTTGAACTGGGCATACTACTGTCTACCTAGCACGTTAACTGGACAGAATTGAACAGAGCAGTGTTACCTGCCAAAGGACAAAGGATTCCAATGGCATAATAGCGTTTGGGAATGCTTGACAGACAAAAGATTATCAAATGAAGTAAATTGGAAAATAAATCTGAATGTTAAAGTTTGCAAGCAATAGGTTGGTTTGCTTTATATGACATACTTATATCCTACATATACTGATTAGTTCTTGTTTGTTTTAAAATTTGATTATATTTTGAATACAGTAACCCTTAAATGGAAAGACTTCCCTGGTGGCTCAGAAGGTAAAAGCATCTGTCTACAATGTGGAAGACCTGAGTTAAATCCCTAGGTTGGGAAGATTCCCTGGAGAAGGAAATGGCACCCCACTCCAGTACTCTTGCCTGGAAAATCCCATGGATGGAGGAGCCTGGTAGGCTACAGTCCATGGGATCACAAAGAGTCGGACATGACTGAGTGACTTCACTTAAATGGAAAAAAATAAAGTGAAGTAATCACTAACACCAAGATTTAAGATGATTTCTGTTTTGCTTTTGTTTGTTTTTACACATGCTTGTAAGCAGAGACAAATAACTTCCAAAATTATTTTTAAATTCATTAAGCATAAAGGATATATGAAAATAAAATTGTTACAATATCAAAAGTAGTATAGCAAATAAAATGTGACTTCTGTAGGTTTTATTTGTTAAGGGAAAACTCAGATATATATCAAGATAGAAGTTCTGAATTTGAAGGAAATCTATGAATTATCTTATCATAAAATCAGATAATGTAAGACTTTAAAAGGCAAGATATTGGCAAGCAATACTTCTGCCTCTACATGAACTCATTCACTGATAGGGAACTCTTTATCACCTTAGTGAAACCATTCTATCCTAGGACCACTCCAATTTTTGGAAAAACTTTTTTCATGTATATTATTTAATCACCTTTTTTCACATTTCTGAGACATCTTCTCTACCTGAAAAATGGTAGCTCTTCTTATAGTCATTCTTTTGTACCAATTTTCAGATTTCATTTAGCGAGTGTTAAAAGTAGCAGAGTATGAGTACTTACTATAAGTAAGTCCCTGAAAGAATGCATAGATTTAAAAAAAGCTAATTAGTTTATGAAAAGTTTGAGTCTCACTTACAGCCTGGGATGGTTTACCACATTTTTTTCAGATGAGAATTGGTGCCATAAATAAGTTATTGTGCAAACAAGTAAACATCTTCCCCATGTTTACCAAGTAGTGGGAAAATAATCACCTTGGTGCTCAAGAAACTTGGCTTTTAGTTCTATATCTGCCATTAGTTCTAATCTTAGTTATTAGCTAATAATATGATTTTGGACAAATAATCTCATTTCTTTGAAACTTGGCTTTCTTAACTAAAAATTCTTCATAACCAATAAGATTATTTTTATGGCAATGATATTACACTATTCAGAAAAGGCAATGCCAAATGATATTACCACAAACGTTTGAAACTGGATAAACCTGCTTTACTAAATATCAGAATTTAAAGTGAGACTTTATAACAAGCTTCAGGCATACATATTTTTAAAGGGGCTTCAGGCCAATATAACGCCAGGAGAAATATCAATAACCTCAGATATGCAGATGACACCACCCTTATGGCCGAAAGTGAAGAGGAACTAAACAGCCTCTTGATGAAAGTGAAAGAGGAGAGTGAAAAAGTTGCCTTAAAGCTCAACGTTCAGAAAACTGAGATCATGGCATCTGGTCCCATCACTTCATGGGAAATAGATAGGGAAACAGTGTCAGACTTTATTTTTTTGGGCTCCAAAAGCAATGCAGATGGTGATTTTAGCCATGAAATTAAAAGATACTTACTCCTTGGAAGGAAAGTTATGACCAACCTAGATAGCATATTTAAAAGCAGAGACATTACTTTTCCAACGAAGGTTCATCTAGTTAAAGCTATGGTTTTTCCAGTGGTCATGTATAGATGTGAGAGTTAGACTATAAAGAAAGCTGAACACTGAAGAATTGATGCTTTTGAACTGTGGTGTTGGAGAAGACTCTTGAGAGTCCGTTGGACTGCAAGGAGATCCAACCAGTCCATCCTAAAGGAGATCAGTCCTGGGTGTTCATTGGAAGGACTGATGTTGAAGCTGAAACTCCAATACTTTGGCCACCTCATGCAAAGAGTTGACTCATTGGAAAAGACCCTGATGCTGGGAAGGATTAAGGGCAGGAGAAGGGGACAACAGAGGATGAGATGGCTGGATGGCATCACCAACTCGATGAACATGAGTTTGGGTAAATTCTGGGAGTTGGTGATGGACAGGGAGGCCTGGCATGCTGCGATTCATGGGGTCACAATGAGTTGGACACGACTGAGAAACTGAACTGAACTGAATAGAAGAATGTGCTCTAAATATTTTAGAAGTATATTTGGTTTTAGTAACTGCTTTCATAGTAAAGATTCACTAAGATTGTACTTAGTCACTTAGTCATGTCTGACACTTTTGACTGTAGGCCATCAGGCTCCTCTGTCCATGGGATTTTTCAGGCTATAATACTGGAGTGGGTTACCACTTCCTTCTCTATTACTAAGATTAAAAAACAAATATAGAGTGACCAGTACAATGAGCTGCCAAATGACTTAAAGTCAAAGTAAAGTACATGAAAGTCAGAACACTTGGGTTCTTCCCTCAGTTCTGCTTGCTGCCAACAAAATACTTTGAGTCTATGAATGGAAGAATTAAAAATGTTGAAAGTGTTAATATTCAATTTATAATAAAGTATTATCCAACAGATTATTCAAAGAACCCAAGGGAGTTTCTTTTTATTAGATCTATCTGAGATAACCTTACCTTACAATTTAGTAGCAAGCACTCAATACCTGATTTTAATGTATGTATAAAATATGTGTATCTGTATGTATATGTATGTGCTGCGCTAAGTTGCTTCAGTTGTGTCCAACTCTTTGTGACTTTATGGACTATAGCTCACCAGGCTCCTCTGTCCATGGGATTCTCCAGGCAAGAATACTGGAGTGGGTTGCCATGCCCTCCTCCAGGGGATCTTCCCAATCCAGGGATCAAACCCATGTCTTGTGTCTCCTGCATTGGTAGGCAAGTTCTTTACCACTAGCACCACCTGGGAAGCCATTCCAGGTGCATAATTACTCAAATGTATGCATCTCTCTCTACATATTATGTTGTAATATATATACATGTAAATTTCTCTTTCCATTATAATACATACATTCAAATCAAACTAAATAGTGACATATATAATAATGAAAAATTAACTTTACTAATTCTATTTTAATTACAATATGTGGATGATTATCACCGCTGATGAAAGTCAGGCTCGACCCAAGAAATTCCTGGAAGGATGGTAAGTGTGAAGAGTTAGTTATACACCTGGCTGGATGATGAGATGTCTGTGTATCTAGAAACAGGTATTAGTTGAGTCTTTGTGCTCTTCTCTTGTGTTCAGTCACTTATTCGTGTCCGACTCTTTGCGGCCCCATGGACTATAGCCTGCTATGCTCCTCTCTCCATGGGATTTCCCAGGCAAAAATACAGAAGAGGGTTGCCATTTCCTCTTCCAG
This sequence comes from Okapia johnstoni, assembly GCA_024291935.2. Taxonomy (NCBI): domain Eukaryota; kingdom Metazoa; phylum Chordata; class Mammalia; order Artiodactyla; family Giraffidae; genus Okapia; species Okapia johnstoni. Next base: position 59,259,959 of record CM044322.1, read on the forward strand.
GGGATCTTCCTGATGCTGGGATCAAACTAGTGACTCCTGCATTGACAGGTGGATTTTTCACCACTAGCACCACCTGGGAAGCCCAGTTGAGTCTGTATCTGATGCTTATTGCTTAGTCATGCTATCACTTCTCCAAAACATGAACACAATGCCTCAAGATACGTAAAGTATTATGATTACCTTTCTTAAATGTATTTAAAACAACAAAAAAAATGTTGTGACAGATGTTGTCCTGCTGATATGAAGTTTCTCAGGAGTCTTCAAGAAATTAAGTAGTTAATTCAATAAAAATCTGTTTGGAGGGTATTTTAATATATTTATACATTCTGATTTAATTCCCAAACCATACACAATGAAACCCCAGTGCCCTTTCTCACAGGACATGAACATAAAAGATTTGAAAAGAAAAAAAAAAAAAGATTTGAAAAGATACAATAATGTGATAGCTTCTTCAATTAGGAAACATCTTGATTTCAATAAATGTTAGAAGAGACCAGCTTTGCCAGTTGGATATTTTCCAAACTCATTTATACTCAATTAAGAACTTTATTTTTAATCTTCAGAACCATTCAAATCAGTAATTAGAAAACATGGTTGAACAACAACAACAAAAGCCCACTTGCATATTGCTGTGAGAATAACAAGAAAAGAAAGACCCATTTCTTTTTTCCAGCTGATAGCATCTCTTTCTGCCTGCATTAGAGCATGTTGAACAGAAATTTATCATCAGTATATGCTAATACCTATCCCATGAAAACATTTCCAGTAAGAAAAAAATGCTGTGGTTGTTTAGCACTTTGAAACAATAAGGAAAATGTACTATACAATAAAGGGCTTCCCAGATGGCTCAGTGGTAAAGAACCTACCTGCCAATGCAGGAGACATAAGAGATGCAGTTTCAACCCCTAAGTTTGGAAGATCCCCTGGAGGAGGGCATGGCAATCCACTCCAGTATTCTTTCCTGGAGAATTCCACGGACAGAGGAGCCTGGCAGGCTACCGTCCATAGGGTTTCAAAGAGCCAGGCACAACTGAGTGACTTAGCACGCGCACGCACACACACACATAATATACAAAGAAAGATATGTAAATTTTGCTTCTTACAAAGACTCTGTTCAAGCACGTTTTACCTATATGGAAAAGAAACCAAATCTCATATTTAGGACATGTGTTCCTTCAAGAGAAGCCAAATCCAGCTTCCAGAGTAGGGTGAAAGAATCTCTTTCAGTTTAGAATCCTTTGATTGTACACCAGAAGCTGACACAATATTGTAAAGCAACTATACCCCAATTTAAAAATAAAAAAAGTCTGACCAAATATCTTTGCTTTGTAGCAGAAATTAACACCATGTTGTAAATCAACTATAATTCAATAAAATTAAATATACATATATACTTGAAAATATATATATCTGAAAGACATACACCAAAACAGAACTATCATAATTTTTAGAATTTTAGCTTTAATAGCATATTCTGAATTTTTTATTTGAATTGTCCACATTTTATAGTCTATTTCTCATTTTCCACAGGGCTCTCACTATAGAACAGATATGTTAGTAAGAACTATTGGCATTTTTTTTCAAAGCAATAAAAGAGAAGACTCAAGTGATTGTAGCTGAGAATCCTCTTGTGTCAGCCCTGTGATACTTGACTTGATTGCTAAGTTGTTAAATAGTGTCAAAAAAGAAAGTAGCGTCTTCTTCTGCTAAACATTTATGTCCTTGTTTGGCTAAAACTCTTAAGAAAAAGAACCACACAGCAGTAGTGTGAAGATTTCATCTTCAGTTCTTATGACAATAGATAAACTTGAAGTAAAAGTGAAAGTGAAGTCGCTCAGTTGTGTCCGACTCTTAGCGACCCCATGGACTACAGCCTACCAGGCTCCTCTGTCCATGGGATTGTCCAGGCAAGAGCACTGGAATGGGGTGCCATTGCCTTCTCCTTGAAGTAAAATAGATCACAAATACTCTGAAACCATGGATAGCATGATAAAGAAGTAAAGTTTGATCTGTATCCAGCAATGAGTTGTGAAGATAAGCCATAAGCAAAGTATTTCATTTTGCTTATGCAATGCAATAATTGATAAGGATTTTCTAGTTCAAGTCAACCTGTATTGACCAAATGCACTTCACTGTGTTAAGCTAAAAGCACAGTAAATAAATATTCAATGCGCTCTCAAATTTGGTACAAATATGCATGAATCTGTGATTGGCAAAAATGCCAAAGATTAAGACTTAATTTTAAAAATAGGTGAAATCAATATGATTCTGGGTTTCTTCTGAGCACAAAAGTTTTCAATTTTTCTATAGTATGTAATTCAGGTTTATCTTGCTTCTAAAACCTCATATATACCTCAGTACAGCATAGTTAAACATTTTTTAATAGGATCATATCCAAAGCAGATATGACCAGAAAGTCTGACTATTCTGATTTACATAATATTCTAGGCCCATCTAAACCAATTATTAAAACAAAATAAAACTTCAGAAGTTTCATCATTGTCCTATTGTCATCTCAATGTACTTCAATCTTTTGGATTAAAAATATTTGCATGTTTGACTCAAATGTGCTAATTAAATACAGTTCTTAAATATAGTTTTAAGGCAGAGGGCACTGTGGTTCTAATCTTAAGGCTTTTTTTTTTTCATATTCTCTTGATGTTTTTGAGTGTTGTACTGAAGGGATTAACTGAAGTGATCTATATAAATAAATGTGTGTGTTCTAATAAAAAGGATTTTGATTAAAACTTCCTGGTTTCTTCTAATACAGGGAGGGGTTTTAGTGACAAAAACCTTTTGAACTTGTAAAACCATTTAACATTTAGCCAACTAAATTATTTTTAGGCTTTGTGCTCCATTATACATTCATAGAATGGATTTCTTTTTCTCTTAGCTGTCCTGTATTGGTAATGACTAAAGAAACCAAGGAGTGGTGGTGGTGTTTGTTTGCTTTTTACCTCTTTGATTTGGAATGATTCCATTTTCATACAGGTAAATCGAAAGTGTCATAATCTCATCTTGATACCCCAAAGGGTACTTCTTTTGGGTCTATGGAAATGATTTGTTTTCTTGTGTAAAAGCCAAATGACCTGAAAGTAGTAAGGAAATGTACGAGTTCTATGTTGTGCCATGAATTTCCTGTTTTATAATTACAATTGTAAATATTTATCAAGTGCCCACAATGTTTAGGTACTAAGCCCTTTGGAAGTATTCTGTTACTGAAACTCACAGCAATCCTGAGATATAAATCATAATGAAGTTTACTTCAAGAAATTTGAGCTTAGAGAGAATAAGGAAGTAGCCTCTGGTCACGCAGCTAGGAGGCACAGTTCAGATGCAAGCCGTCAAACATCGGCAGCCACGCTTTTAATCAACACACATACTGCCTTCACATTGAATCTGACAGAATGTTTGGCTGAATCTGGATGTCCTCAGAGCTGAGTAAATTAATAGTAACTGAAAAACTTAGGTTCTTTTAAATTAAAAAAAAAAAAAGAGTAAGAATTGAACAGCAGCAAGATTACATTATGGGTGAACTGTGCACAGGTTTAGTGAGTCATTAAAGCATATGTATTGGTACACAAAACCCTGTCTTCCTTATTCTGTTTCTGCCACATTAAAAGTCGTGTGTTGGGAGAGTCCAAGTCTTGGTCTTGAATGAGGCCGTCATTCTTTTTGGTTTCAGGCTTGTGTCGTAGTGCTGTCTGCTGAAGTATTTGGCCTCTGGGGACTCCTTCCACATTTGCTTAAATTAAATCTCTGCCGTGCACAACATTCTGTCCTCATCACAGATGCCAGGGTTATTCTGTCGCCTTTATATTCTCCTGTCTGTCTCTATCTCTTTGAGTTTTCATTATAAGGATGAACTGTGAAGACTGACTTCTGTTTAGGCAGAAAACATATGAATTTCTTTCTGTGCATTTGTATTTTACATAACGTATTGTGCTCATTCGTTTGGACTCGATTTCTCTGAGTTCCCTGCCATGATATTTTTTTACTGTGCTTCCTCAAGGTATTACATTTTATATTGGTTAGTCAAACTGAGCTTAGTGGCTTCTGCTTTGCTAAGAAGAGTTCACAGATGTCTTTGATACAATCTGTTCACATTTTGGTAGGAGGTTTGCTACAAATACTGACCCACTATAGGGACAACATAGGGCCCTCATGCTCACCCCTGGAGTTCTGTCTTTGGGGTTCACTCGGCCTCACCGGGCTGCCTGGCTGAGACAGGTCGTGGGCTAGCATTGACTGCATCAGCCTGAGAAGGTCAGAAGGTAACACTTATGTCTTCTCTCTCACAAAGACTAAAGAGAACATACTGCTGATGTACAACGCAGTCTTTGGGGCATGGTTGGTTTGTATTTTCACTTGCTTGAAGGTATCTAAGATTGCCTTTCTTTGATATTGGAGTAAAAAAATAGAAGGGATAGAGTCCAGGCAGACCGTTTATACTTTGCTCTGTTTAAATTTCTAAGTTTGGCTGCTCCTTCCTTAACAGAAAAATATTCAAGTATAGCCCACTATACATCACTGACATTCTACTCTGACAATTGAGAAAAAAAAATCTAATAATTAAATAGTAGCTTCATCTTTTGCTCTTCATATTCACTCCTGATATTTATCTGTTTTACCTGACCTTGAGTTTTTGCCATGATTCCATATGTCATTTTATTGGTCATCTACTTGAAAACTCTTCAGCATCAAAACTGCAACATGTAAGTGCTAGTTAATTTAAACTATATTAAAGTAATCAGTTGCTCTACTTAAGAATGCATCAGAAAGTATACATTCTGATCTTCCCTAAACCTCTGAATAATCGTACACTTTGGAAAATTATCATATTGAACATCTAAAATGGGTTTCTACTGGTGAAACCTGTGTCTTCTGAACATGATCACTATTAGACTTAAGATGTTGGTGGAACTGAGGATGTTTAAGATTGTAATTTGGCTAAAACACTTCAACTATATACCTGACCCTTAAGTGATCAAGGTAAGGATTGAGGAAACACTGAAGCCTTTATTTTTAAAGATGTCAACTGAGCCCTCACTCCTAAGCAGTTCTGAGGCCAAGCGTGTAAGACAGAAATTCTGGTTGTCAGATGCTAGCTATAAGCATAAGCAAATACTTTTTCTGGAATACTACGATGACAGTTTTCAGCAAATCTTACATGCAAGAAACTGGCTAGTTCATGGAAAAGGGCAGAAAGCTGAGACATCACCAGATTTATAGAACCAGCTAAATAATGTGTTTTAAATTTGCTAGATGATATGCATTTATTTAATAAATGCTGTATGCATGGCAGAGTTTGGACTGAGACTTAGTTTTATGATAAGCTGGTAGTGAATCTGTGGGAAAATGGCTAAACCTCATTCTACTCTAAGATTTCAGAATCTATCATTATTACCGAAAAAAATCAGAGCTATGTGTAATGAGATTGGCATGGATCAGATAGTTTTTGTGTATAGTCTATTCTTATCCTAAGTTTGTCATCCACAAATTATCTTCCACTCTCTTATAACTTTCTACTTCTCCCTTCATTGTTTTTATTCTGATTATTTTAAAAGTATTTTCCTATGACATTAAAAAAGAATTATTTCTCCAGTTACTGAAAAGCCTGCCTTCCTTTCCTTCCCAGCAGCAATTTGTAAGATGTTTCACTTTATCTTTCCACTTCCTTATCTCCATTTCACTTTGCACCTTAAACTTCTCTGCTACTTCCCGGATCAGATCGCCACATGCCTCTCTGTTAATTAAGCCAATGAATACTTTTCACTCTTTCTCTCATTTGACCTCCTAGCAACATTTGACACAATTGGCCTTGCTCTAGACTTCAAGGCACTCCTCTCTCCTAATTCAATCTTTTCATTCTGATGATAATTCTCAGTCTTTCATCTGAGGGCTCATTTTCTTGTACCCAGCCCTTAAATATTTATATCCCTGAATAAACAATAAACCAAATATTATGTTTACTGTAACATGTTCACACCCTTCTTCAACACTAGTGAGATGCATGCTATGCGGTGCTCGCCCATCTGCAGCCTTCTGTGGGCCGTGGTTCTGCAGGGGGTTGTAAGGTCTGTACACTTGGGGTTCTGTGACATTGCCACCTCCTCTCTGGTTCTGATTTCACTTGAAAACTGAATGGTTTTTTTTGTTGTTGTTTTTCTGATTATTTCTAGAATGTTTAAAAAATAAGTACAGGGGCAGAGACGGTAGAATTCTTAGCAGTTGCTGCAATCAAATTCCGTGACTCTGCTTTGAAGATAAGGTGAAGATGACCTTTCTCATCAAAACTACAGCAAAATCTTACAGTGTAGGGCTACTGCTAGAAAGATTGAGGGGCTTGCCTCTTGGAAAGTTGAGGGTCACCCTGAGGAATGGGTGGAAATAAACATGAAAGGGTTGACAAATAGTGTAAATTCTAATCTGAGAGACCACCATAGGATTCCTGTGAACTGAGTGTCTTAGATGGAATAGTAATGACACTGCGAACGTGACTCTCTGAACGACAGGGACAGGGAAGGGGAAATTATAGGTTGCAAAACATAATCAGCTGATTCTAATTTACAAGATTTCCATGCTGTTTGAAAAACTGAGAAATCAAAGAGGGCATTTTGTCCAGTGACAAACTGATGATGTGTAGGTTTTGCATTCATATTTAGAAAATGAAAACTGAGCTAATAGAGACACGATAATAATGTTATTTGAAATTTTATAACAATTTGATCTGCAAACGTAAAACATTTTGAGTGAGCTTTTTTTTCCTTAATTATGTGATTATGTCTATATTTTGGGTAATGTGTGTAGAAGGTATTCCAAAGTATTAGATATAAATTTAAATGACAAAATTTATATTGTATTAGATCTTGACTATTTAAACCAAATTTCGAAGTGTTTTATAATTTCCCATACCTATTTCTGTCACCATTGTTCATAGAAAAATTATTACAGATACAGAAAACTCAAAAATATATCTTTCCAATCAAGTATCTCTGTATGTCAATCACCTATTAAAATTTCCCCCAAAGTTATCCTGCACAGTCATAAATCCCCATGAATGACACAAATTCATCATTTTTCCTAACACACCGTTGACTTGTCTGTATTCCATACTGAGAAAATGGCAACTTTCAGGGCTGAAAACTCGAGAGTCATTGGTTCTTCAGCTTCTATTTAGAAGGTTATTTTCTTAGTCTGTTCAGGCTGTCATGACACAATATCACAGACTGGGGGACTTGAGCAACAGATCAAGGTGTTAGCCAATTCAGTTCCTGGTAAGAACTCTCTTCATGGTTTGCACATGGTGCCTTCTCACTATATCCTCACAGGAGTCTCTTCCTATTCTGATAAAGGCACAAACCCTACTGGATTAAAACTCAATTTTTATGACCTCATGTAGCCTTATCACTTGTCTTCCCCCATAGTTCAGTTGGTAAAGAATCTGCCTGCAATGCAGGAGACCCCGGTTCGATTCCTGGGTCAGGAAGATCTGCTGGAGAAGGGATAGGCTACCCACTCCAGTATTCTCGGGCTTACCTTGTGGCTTAGCTGGTAAAGAATCCACCTGCAATGTGGAAGACCTGGATTCGATCCCAGGGTTGGGAAGGTCCCCTGGAGAAGAGAAAGGCTACGCACTCCAGTATTCTTGCCTGGAGAATTCCAAGGAATACAGTCCATGGGGTCACAAAGAGTGGGACACGACTGAGCGACTTTCACTTTCACAGCCCCTATTTCCAATTATAGTCACACTGGGTCTAGGACTTCAACATCTGAATTTTGGCAGGGCACAAACATTCAGTCTATATCAATTATGAGTTTTCTAAACTCTATTTACGCATTATCTCTTACACTTGTCACTTCTCTATTTCAAGTCCTAATTGTTTCTTGCCTGCTTGATAACAAAAACCTATCAATTATCCACATCTGATACCTGATATCATGCCAGGAATTTGTCCTTCATCAGTACATAATCTTTCTATACTGCCCTCAAAGTGATGTTTCTAAAAGACAAATCTGATGTGTAATTTCCCCTTCTTGGGAAGCAGTTAAGGTAATTAATAATGTGAGGTCTCTGGAATAAGAGTGTCTGATCTTGGCTCTACCATTTATTAGCACTGTGGCACTGACCAGTTAACTATTTAACCTATACAAGTCTTAATTCATTTGTTCATAAAATAAGAATCCTCGTAGTACCTATCTCATAAAATTAATGTGAGAATTAAGTGAGATAATGAATGAAAGACACTTAGCATAGTATCATTTCTATAGTAAGGTCTCAATAAGGGTGGCTGTTATTATTATCACCCAATTAAAGTTCGTATGGTTCCCTTCAAATTTTAAGACAAACTACAATCTCATTTTTATGATATATGATTTTGCTCTCAGATTGTATCTTCAATTTTATTTATTTGCCTTTGATTTTTGCCAGAAATTCTCTAAGTTTCCCTTGATACCAATCCATTTGTGGTTCTTTACATGTCCCCATCTGACCTCTGGGGCTTCCATGATGGCTCAGTTGTAAAGAAGCTTTCTGCAATACAGGAGACACAGGGGACGTGGATTTGATCCCTGGGTCAGGAAGATCCCCTAGAGAAGGAAATGGCAACCCACTCCAATATTTTAGCTGAGATAATCCCAAGGATAGAGGAGCCTGGTGGGCTATAATCCATGGGGCTGCAAACAGTTGGACACGACTGAGTAGGTATGCACAGCACATCTGACCTCTAGACCTCAGGACATACATAACCTTCCCCTGCATTAAGCACTCTTCCCTCCTTCTCCATAGGTGACACCAGCCTAATCATCCTTCAAGGCTAAGGAACTTCAAGGCTATGTCTTCCCCTTCTCACCTAGGATAGATTATTTTCCCCTTCCGAGACGCTGATAGCAGCCATGCTCATCTCTTTCAGGACATGAATTATATTATATGATAACTTTCTCTTCTGAGGTCTACCCTTTACCAAGATAGTGCCCATCCTACATGTTTGTTTGTTTGTTTTTTCCTCCTTTTGGATTTCTTTTCTTAGTTTTATCTTTAAACATTGGGACTTAGAAAAATCATAGGTACTAAGTAAATACTCCAAAAGGGTAAAATTGCCTCCCCCCTTTTAAACTATCTATATATTTTTTAATCTTCATGAACAAATAGCCACAATTGCCTATTTAGCCTCCTGTTAAATACGTGTGTGTGTATATATGCTCAGTCATGTACAAATCTTCGCAACCCCATGGACTATAGCCTGTCAGGCTCCTCTGCCATGGAATTTTCCAGTCAAGAATAATGGAGTGGGGTGTCATTTCCTTCTCCAGGGGATCTTTCTGATCCAGGGATTGAACCCGTGTCTCTCATGTCTCCTGCATTGGCAGGCAGATTCTTTACCAACTGTGCCACCACATAGTTAAACTTAATCTCTTTACCCTGCACTGGATCCCATAACTAATAACATTTTGAACATAAATTGGTTGTTGTTTTGTTCCTTTCAATGCAGATCTAGGAGTTGGAGTTTTTTTAAATTTCTTTTAATGAGCTGATGTAGATATTCAGAATAATTCTGTTGAAGCATGAATATTCTTTTCAGCCTTTCAAAATATTTTAACTCTATGCTGCCTCTCCAAACTACATTACATTTTTAATAAACTACAAACTTTAATTGGGTTTTCTGACTATTATTTTAGTACAAAGAACACATGCTTATACAGACATCTCATTTCTTCTACTTTTATAAAATGAGGTTCATAAAAATGATTTAAAGCTATGCAAATTTCAGCAAAGAAATATGTTTTTTATGTCATCATGAACATATGGAGTTTTTACTTTCCTGTGTACTCATATTTTTGCTTCCAATGAGTTGCTGACTGAGTTGCTGCTATATTTTGTTATTCACAGGTAGAGATTAGATGAATTTATAGGTAAAATTGCTAGTCCCTGTAATAGCCAGATAAAGTGAGTCAGCTAAAAATAACTGAACATTCTTAGGAAGTTCAATACAGGATTAAACATACAGTAGAGAAAAGTGACCTCAAATCGAACACATCTTGCACTGCTGTTTGTCAACAGTAAATTACATCTGATTTTAAACAAGAGAAGGAAAAACTGCTGGTGACCTGTGATTGTGTTTCATATAAGGATCAATACAAAGGAGAATAGCCTTTTTAGCTTTTTCCAAGTTCTCTGACTTCCTGGAGGAAATTGGCCATACTCTTTTATCATTCTCAATTAATAGCACTCTCTCTGTAAGCCTGGGAGTCTATAATACTGTGGGGTGTCAGGGGACTGGGGGCTTCCCAAATAATGAGAATGTTACTGGCTGAAGATTGCTTTGAGTTTAAAAAAAAAAAAGCAATTGATTTTTACCTTCTATAAATGGAATTAGGAACTCAGAACCATGTGCTAGGAAAAGGAGCCTGGGAGGATTTTATGTATTTTGTAAGAGTTATTTTGAAGTGCACAAGCTGGTGATTTCTGGAGCAATTTCATATCAAAAAGACACTAAACTTGAATTCTTTTTATAAAATTGTTTAAGATATTTCATACAGAATTTTTTTTTCCTTTCCATGATGGTGACAACACACTATAATCCTACTCAATCCCTGAAAGCAGATGTTTCGTTTTTATATGTTTTTCAGCAAGTCTTTTGAATTACAAGGAAACACTGAACGTGAATACCTTGAGCATGTCTCACCATTTGATTTAGAGAATGCCTTAAAATTAATCCTTTTCAGCTAATCCTAAAACCCTTGGCAAAACAGAACCAAAAAATGGATAATAGGTTCCAAATCACTTAAATTATTACCATTCCTGCTGCCAAAGTGAAACATAGTTTATTGTGTTGAGAAAAAAGGAGAAGGGAAGAAGAAATCAGAAAAAAGGAAATGGGATTGGTGGGGGGGAAGTAGAGCAGAAGAGAAAGGCAAAAAAAAAAAAAAAAAGAAAGCAAAGCATCTGTTGCTGCTGCTAAGTCACTTCGGCCGTGTCCGACTCTGTGCGACTCCATAGACTGAAGCCCACCAGGCTCCCCCGTCCCTGGGATTCTCCAGGCAAGAACACTGGAGTGGGTTGCCATTTCCTCCTGCAATGCATGAAAATGAAAAGTGAAAGTGAAGCCGCTCAGTCGTGTCTGACTCTTCGAGACCCCATGGACTGCAGCCTACCAGGCTCTTCCGTCCATGGGATTTTCCAGGCAAGAGTACTAAAGCACCTGTTAAGAAGTAAGAATAAAGTGTGGTTAGGGAAGGTGAGCATTGGGACAGGGAGTCCTATGTTCTGATCCAAATTATGATAACATTTATGTAAGTGATTTTAGTGTCAACTTTTGGGAATAATAATAAAGAACACAGTAAGCACTCGATAAATATTAGCTATTAATTGCCAAATATCCTTCAGAAGCCTAAATTCCAAAAGGTTCCTAAGCTTCTTTTTAGGTAACAGCAGTTACCTAGGGCTCCTGTGGTGGCTCTGTAGTAAAGAGTCTTCCTGCAATGCAGGAGCCGCTGGAGATATGGATTAGATCCTTGAGTTGCGAAGATCCCCTGTAGGAGGGAATGGCAACCTACTCCAGTATTCTTACCCGGAGAATCCCATGAACAGAGGAGCCTGGAGGGCTACAGTACATAGAGTTGCAAAGAGTCAGACAAGACTGAAGCAACTTAGCACACACACACACAGTTACATCCTACATACATATACATTATGAATTTGCAAGGTGATCATTCACAGAATAGTAATTGAGCATAAATCAATTGCAAAAGTGTTTGTTGCAAACAAGTTGGGGTGCAATCAGACATAATGAATATTCCGTATGAAGTTTAATTGTATCTTGGAATAATGATATTGTCTTCTTTAATACATTTAATGGAATTAATGGCTACACATAAACTGAACAAATATAGTAAAATAAAATGCATCAAAGGAAAAAAATGAGATATTTTAGAAATTTGTACTTATATTAGTGATAGATCATTAAAGAAAACCTAGAAAATCCTAATAGAAATGCAATATTTATTTACTTAAAAATATTGAGTTTCTCTCTCTGTTACAGGTTTTGTGTGTGTCCCTATGTATAGACCAGTCTATACACAGCCACCTTTACTAGTCTCATAAACCTCATTACTTAGTGGGGGCTACAGTCAACAGTCAAGTAGATAAGCAAATATATAACTACAAAATGAATTATACTATGTTTATAAACACACATGACAGAATAGTAGGAAGCATTAGCTACTTACATGAAGCTGGTCAGGGAAATCGTTTCTGAATTAGTAAAATATAAGCTGAAATTTGAAAGTCAAGACATTACAAGTTATTGATAGAGGTGGGGAATAGGATGATGCAGAAAGAGGACATCATGTATAACTGCTGAACAGCAGGAGAGACGACGCTGACTTGAGTGAGGAATTGAGATGACTGTGGCCAGAGTGTGAGAGGGAACGCACAAGGAAGTTCAAAGTGGATAATGCTTGTGTTAGATTTATGTTACAAAAATAAAAATGATTCTTAGTAGATGCCTCTCCATTGGACTATAAGAGGCAGGGGGAAAATGGAAATTGGCTATGTCCTTTACTATTTGAAGTATGTTATGTGAACCAGCAGGGTCAACGTCACCTGGGAGTCCATTAAAAATGCAGAATCCCAGAGTCCACTCCAGGCACAGGGAAACGGACTCTGCATTGGAACAAAGTGGCTCATATATATATTATGACGGTTTGAGAATCTCTGGTCTAGGTGATTAGTGAAGGTGATTTGGATGTGGTGGGAGATGCGTTGGATAGAAAAAATTGTTATTGATTCAAGATATATTTTGTATATTATTTAACGAGGTAAATTAATGAAGTACATTTTTTTAACTTCTCTTTCAACATACTCCTGAATGACTGGGAGAAATCAATGTGACCTGTGCTGCCAGGCTTGAGTTCCCCCATCCAAACTGTAAAACTTAGTCTCTTGATTTAGTAAACAAAAAACAGCAACATGAAAGAAAATCATGTTTAATATGTCAATTTTACTTAGCAGATTTTTACTTCATCACAAAATTATAGAATTAATTAAAACTATGACTAAAAATGTGATATAATTAATATATAGCTTTATGTATTAATAATAATGACTTAACGCACCTGAATAAACCAAAAAGCACCCAGATCAGATCTAAAAAGTTACAGAAGCATAGAATGTATTTAATACAATGACAAAGATTAAAAATTTGAAGGCATTGGGATTTGGACATCTATTAAAAACAAATATGCCAATATCCCTTCAGTCAGCATTAAGTAAATGTTACTCCATGCTGATTATGTGCCAGGCTATGCCCTATGAGAGAGTGAATGAGAAAAACTGTCATCTAGATGAAAAGAATAGCTTGCTCTGGAATTGAACAATGGGATAAAAAGAAGGTAAGGCTCTCATGTTTTCCTAATTTTAATTGTCCACCTTTTAGGTGAATGTACATTCATTAAATATTTCCAAACAGATTAGTCATTCAGAATGTGATTAGCTCAAAAGCAACACTAATCTACTTGCAAATCCGGTTCTCTGGGAAATGAGGAAAGATGGAAAGACCTTTGAAAAGGGTGACATCTGACCTGTTACAAGCACAGGTGAAAAAAAGGAAATACTAAGACCGCTTCCACAAAACAAACCCATAAATGCACAAAATGGGAGTGCAAGCTATTTAACTTTACAACAGCTGCATGGTGCAGATGAATCAAATGCTGCCAGCAATAAACGGATCTGGTCAATGTCAATTTTCCCCAGGCATCTGGTATTGTCACTAGTGATTTTACCGAAGATTACCCATCAGTTAGCGCAGATTTGTTTTTTAATTGGCCCTCGCTGCACCTGCCACATTTTTCTTGTTCTTGGTCCCAGAAGCTTTTGCAGAGAAGAAGAAGGTGGCTACCTGGAGAATAGATTCTTAAAGCACACCGTGAAGGACATTCATGAGAACAATTAAGATTTTAATACCAGAGCGGGGGAAAAAGCCCCCTAGTTTCATGTAAGAAAAAAAGGAATATAGGACAATCATTAGTGAATTAGGAAGAAGTAGCCAGAGCATCTCCATTATGATAATCTCCTCCTTGGAAGGTGATCATTTTCACAGTATTTTTTTAAGCATTTCATAAAATTGTCAAGTATGACATGCTGGAAGTAAATTAGGAACAGGTGGGCAGGGTGTCTGGAGGGCAATACCACTCATCGGGTTGACAAAACAGCAAGGCAGATCACAGGATAATCAGCAGGTGGGTAGGAAACAGCAGGCAGGATGATTTACTACATAATATTTGGCATTAATTACAATTGTTGAAATACTGGAGGCGGTTTTATTTTAAGGTAAAGAAAACAAATATGGTTTGCAATTTCATTTTACCTTAGTGATCTCTATACTTTGGAACCATTTCATATTACAATTCTATTATATCATGATCTACAGATACTATATATCAGTATAATGTATTTCAGACCATATTTACAAATCATTCACAAGCACTTTTTCTGACTTTCTCCTAGCTATGCATTATATGTTGCAGAAAAGAATATAGAATTATAGAAATGAAGATGTGAAAAATATCAGAATTGCTTTTACCTTATTGGTTTATATGAGTAAATTAAAACCTATCACCAAAATGAAAATACTGTATAAATGCCATTGGAAGTTCAAACTTCGGGCCAACATACAATACTAAATAAGTATAATAATAATAATAAAAGTAGCAACAGATTGAAAGGTTAGATTTTGGGGGAATCCATTCACTACTGTAAAGAAGAAATACATATTACTAATGAGATTAATCCATTTTAGGGCCTCAGCTCTTTTTAGGGTCTATTAACCTGAAAAAAAATTATAAAGGAAGTTAGCTTTTAAAATTTTAATTTTTTAATTGGTGGAAAATTGCTTTACAATTTTATGTTGGTTTCTTGCATGCAACAACTCAAATCAGTCGTAATTATATATATCCCTTCCCTCCTGAGCCTCCTTTTTCTTTCCTTAGGGGAGAAATTCAGTCAGCAAATGATTAGATAAGAATATTTTCCTGAAAAATATTGTAAAAGGGAAGGAAGAGAAGGACGAGAGAAATAAAACATAAGAGCACTGGCTTCTATATGAGTGTAGGAACAAGAGTGAGTAGAGAGACAATTTTGAAAAACCTCAAAACTTTGCCCCAAAGGAATGTTGCTTTTGTTTTTTGGCTTGATAACTTAGGGAATATATTTATATATGGATACTAACTACTATGGACTGAATGTGTCCTCCCAAAGTTCAGATTTTGAAATCTTAAACCTCAGTATGATGTTAGTAGGAGGCAGAGCCATGGGGAAATAATTAGATCATGAGGGTGGGGCCCTCAAAATGTGATTAGTACCAAAGATCAAACCTGTCAATCCTGAAGGAAATCAGCCCTGAATATTCATTGGAAGGACTGATACTGAAGCTGAAGATTCAATACTTTGGCCCTCTGATGGGAAGAGCTGACTCATTGGAAAAGACTCTGATGCTGGGGAAGATTGAGGACAGGAGGAGAAGGGGTCAACAGAAGATGAGATGGTTGGATAGCATCACCAACTCAATGGACATGAGTTTGAACAAACTCTGGGAGGTAGTGAAGGACAGGGAAGCCTGGTGCGCTGCAGTCTACAGAGTCGCAAAGAATTGGACACAACTTAATAAATGAAAAACAACAACAACCCTTTTAAGAAGAGACATGAGAGTCTCTTATCTCTCTGCTCTGAACATTTGAGGATATCAAAAGAATTTTCCATCTGCAAGCCAGGAAGTCTGTTCTCATGAGGCACTGGATCTGCTGTTAGCTTGATCTTAGACTTTCCAGCCTCCAGACTGTGGGAAATAAATGTTTGTTGTTTAAGCTACTCAGTCTATGGTAGCTTGTTAAAGCAGCCCAAACTTATTTTCTTTCTAGATTTAAGAATTTATTTTTATGCTTGAGGCCTTACTTAAAGGAGTATCTATAACTTACACTCTTGAAAATGACTCCACTCTCCATATCCCAGGTTGCAGGTGCTTAGTGGAAGTGTCATTATTGATGAATAAAAGAGATGAACAACTATTTCTTTGTACAATGGCTACTTTTCAGTCCCCCAGAAGGAGATTTTCCCATCGTATTTGAGAAGTAGATGGAATATATCCATGATTGAATGTAAGCCTATATATCTCCTATGTTTAGGGGACAATGGGCTTAGTTTAAAAGTTTGAGCAGCTCTACTCTGATGGAGGGAAATTGACCCCATTCTCACATAGAGGTAGTTTGGGAAGTATATTTCCTATATAATGTTTCCATAAATGTTAAGCACTTAGAATGGAGCTAATGGTAGTTCTTGTTATCACTGATTGATTTAGGCCGTAATTGCGCTTTGATGAACACCTTAAAGGTGACTAAGAAGACAGCAGCAACTTCTATTTTGATAGTACGCAACCCTTTTAGTAGAAAAGCTGTATTCTCACTAAATATTTACATAATAACCTGAAAAAATACTTTCCCCAAATATATCTATGTTACTTTATATGGCCAAAAAAAAAAAGGAAGGGAGAAAGAGAGGGTGCGAGGGAGGAAGGAAGGAAGGGAGGAAAGAAAGAAAGGAGAGAAGAAAAAGGTGATTATCCTGAACTAGCTAAATGCAATAACATGATAACATGTATCCTTATAAGAGAGAGACAAACGGAAATTCTAGTCACCCCGAAGAGATGATAAGAAGCATGACCAGAGTTGTTTGAAGAGGCTGGTCTTAATGACTGGAGTGATGTATCCTCAAGGCAAGGGAGGCTGCCAATTACCAAAATCTAGAAGAGGCAAGCCTGAACACTCCAAAGGAGCCCTGCTGACACCTTGCTGTTGGCCCTGTGATACAAATTTCAGACTTCTACCCTCAGGAAGAGTGAGAGAACATACATCTGTTGTTTTAAGCCACCAGTTCTGTGGAAATTTGTTACAGCAGCCACATTAACCAAAATAATTAAGTTCAATTCTTCCACCTATAACCAGAGTTTATACTGACCACAATATAAATCAGTATAAGTCTTCCTTCCCCACAAGTTCCTGTTTTAAATCACTAGATATAGTTCCCATCAGGAAAGTGCAGGTCCTTTGAGATCCCTGGACTTGGAAGATTCCTTGGAGGAGGACAAGGCAACCCACTCCAGTAATGTTGCCTGGAGAATCTCATGGACAGAGGAGCCTGGTGAGCTGCAATCCACGGGGTCACAAAGAGTTGGACACAAATGAACACAGCACACATGCACACACATGCACACAAATTCACTTGTACAAGAGGGCTGTTATATCAGTTTAGAAATACTGGTGCATCTAAACACAGATTCTACTTCTTTCAGGCTTGCACCCTGAGTGACTGGTATCTGCAAATTTGCAGCTGGTTTTCTCTTGAGCGGGAAATAGAAACTAATATATATATTGTTGCATTCTTACCATATTCTAGGCAGAGTCACAGACCTTCATAGGTACCATCATCACACTCTTTCATATCACAGAAGATGAAGATCTAAGGTCAAAGGCATGTTAGGAGATTTCAGTTCAGTTCAGTCGCTCAGTCATGTCCAACTCTTTCTGACCCCATGGGCAGTAGCACGCCGTGCTTTTCTGCCCATCCCCAACTCCCAGAGTCTACTTAAACTCACATCCATTGAGTCAGTGATACCATCCAATGATCTCATCCTCTGTCGTCCCCTTCTCCTCCCACCTTCAATTTTTCCCAGCATCAGGGTCTTTTCTAATGAGTCAGTTCTTCACATCTGGAGGTTATCATACCTGTATCTAGGCACACTCCTGGTAGATTATATGGGAGATGTGTGTTGTCCTTACTTTAGGAATTAAGAGGAAAGAAGTGATTTACTGTAGAATAACTAAGATCATGGCATCTGGTCCCAACACTTCATGGCAAATAGATGGAGAAACAACGGAAACAGTGACAGACTTTATTTTTTGGGCTCCAAAATCACTGCAGATGGTGACTGCAGCCTTGATATTAAAAGACTCTTGCTCCTTGTTAGAAAAGTTATGACCAACCTAGACACCATATTAAAAAGCAGAGATATTACTTTGCCAACAAAGGTCCATCTAGTCAAGGCTATGGTTTTTCCAGTGGTCATGTATGGATGTGAGAGTTGGACTATAAAGAAATCTGAGTGCCAAAGAATTGATGGTTTTGAACTGTGGTGTTGGAGAAGACTCTTGAGAGTCCCTTGGACTTCAAGGAGATCCAATCAGTCCATCCTAAAGGAAATCAGTCCTGAATATTCATTGGAAGGACTGATACTGAAGCTGAAATTCCAACACTTTGGGCACCTGATGCGAAGAACTGACTCATTTGAAAAGACCCTGATGCTGGGAAAGATTGAAAGCGGGAGGAGAAGGGGACGACAGAGAATGAGATGGTTGGATGGCATCACCGTTCAATGGACATGAGTTTGAGTAAGCTCCGGGTGTTGGTGATGGACAGGGAAACCTTGCGTGCTGCAGTCCATGGGGTCGCAAAAAGTTGGACAAGACTGAGTGACTGAACTAAACTGAATCCCATGAATTAAAACTCTTGTATTAATGTTAAACTCCCTAACTGGGTTTCTTTGTTTTAAACAGTTTCATCATTCATCTAAACAACTGAACTGAAACAGTATTAGAACATATACATTTTCCAATTATTTCTATGATCTCAGCATTTGGGGACTTGGCAGATGGGCCAGATGGAAATATAGCACAGGTCACAAGAGAGTGTGCACTTGTGGAAAGATATAAGGGAAGCTTCCTTAAATATGTCTGTATTCTGATGAAAGGCAACAATGAGATAGATCCTATCTTCTAGAATAGACTTTTATTTGCTACTAGAAAAGTGCTACAAGTGTGAAAAAGTGGAGAATGGAGAAAGTTTATTTTGTTATTTGTTGTTCTATTTGCTTACAATCCATTTTAAATGGAGAATGAATGTCCTAACAGACATTGGGTAGCAAACACTAGCCTTACTTCTATGTCCAGTCAGATATCACAGTTTCAAAAACTCTATGAGCCAGTCAAATTTCTACCTTTTTCTTTTGTTTTTCTATTGATATCTTTTTTCCTATGCTTCTATTGTTATCCTGAGACTTAAAAGGTCATGGTGCCAGAAATGAGACCTAGGACAGAATTCATTTCTGTAGAATAATAATGATAACTACAGTAGTAATGTTAACAGTAATACTTCATCAGGAGTTGATTACGTGTTTTAAACACACTGAAGTGAAGCGTTAGTTGTTTAGTTATTTCCAACTCTTTTCATCCCCATGGACTGTAGCCTGCTAGGCTCCTCTGTCCATGGGATTTCTCGGGCAAGAATACTGGAGTGGGGTACCATTCCCTTCTCTAGGGGATCTTACCAACTCAGGGATCAAACTTGGGTCATTTGCATTGCAGGCGGATTCTTTACCATCCAAGCCACCAGCAAAGCCCTTAAATACATTATGAACACATTTTAACATACATTGGTAAAATGTGTATGAGATTAATATAGACATACACACACATACATGCATCAAATCATGTGTGTGATACACATAGAAGCAGTGATATTGAAGAGTGTTTAAGAGATTTGGGTTTTGGAATCAGAATGCCTAGCCTGAAAATCTGTTCTACAATTCATTAACTCTGTCATTTTGCTGAAGTCCCTCAACCTTTCAGCAGCCCAGTGTCCATACCTGTAATGATGTGAGTTGAGAGCATCCTACTTACTGCTTTGTTGGAAGAACTGATGAATTGTACACCCAAAGAACCTGTAACATTTCTTGCTCATGTAAGTTTTTAATCAATTATAATTAACTCCTACCAATCTTCACCACAACCTTCCACAGTTCATCTTTTTTTCCACTTTTAATGGCAGGAAACTGATGGTAAGTGTTTCCATAAATTTACCAAATTTATATATCTAGGAAGCACAAATGCTGGGATGTGAGTCCAAATATCTCTGTCTCTCACTGTGTCTCTCTTTCTCTCTAGCTTGATATGCAATTACAGTTCCTCACTAGTATTACAGCTGGTAGTACTTATCTGCTGTTACACATGTCTGCTTCATATTTCTAATTTTAAAAGATAAAATTATAGCACCTGAAATTCACTAAACACTCAAGAAATATTCACTCATTGTTAATTTTAGGATTGTTAAACTTATTTGCCCTCCACTGTTAAAGACCTCATCTTTCTATTCACTGTTTTCTCAGCATTGATTATCACAGTTAAATCACAAAGAACTTATACAGAACAGTTTTGTAATAGAAAAATTTATATATAGTTTATGGGGGAAATATATTCAGTTATTAAGGGGACTTAATAAACTTTTGGAACACAGTCTCCATATGGCTTAGAATGAATATCATTGTGTGCATCTTTCCAAATTGCAGTAATTATCAATCGTTTTTGGTTTTGAACTCTGGCTTTAGTCCCAGAACTTAATTACTATTGTTTTTTCAACCTACTCTGAATTTCGCTGTAGAGACACCTCTACTAGGTTTTGGGGACTGCTGCTATGCACCTCAGGGACCTTGGCATAAGAAGTGTGTCTGAGTTGTTCTCATGTTGTTCACGTTTCTCATTTTCTTGTCCAAAAGGACTAGAACAGTATTTTAAATTCTTTCCCACCTAACCCTCCTCCTTTTCCTCTCAGGTTACCTAATTTCTCTATCGACTTCACCAGTGGCTCAGGGGTAAAGAGTTTGCTGCAATGTACAAGACACAGTTTCAACCTCTGGGTCAGGAAGATCCCCTGGAGGAGGAAATGGCAACCCACTCCAGTATTTTTGCCTGGAGAACGCCATGGACAGAGGAGCCTGGCAAGCTATCATCCGTGGGGTCGCAGAGTCAGACACAACTAAAGAGACTTAGCAGCACCAACTATTCCTCTATCTTGAATAATTGGCTCTTAAATTCCTCTCAATAATGAAGAATCAAATTCTCCTATACATTTCGGTTGTATCTAATCATTTCTACAACATCCTAAATTGCTTAAGCAACACAAGGATTTAGGAAGTTACTTAAGAAAGACTGCTCTTCAAGTCTCCTTAAAAAGAAGCCTGAGTACTTTAGACAACACTGATTTTTCTCTTAAAAACTCTATCTTTACAAATCTTAACAGTCTTGTAAATATGCTCAGTTCAAGGTCAGGAACTCATACATTTGTAGCTATAGATACAAAATAAGTACAGCTAACCCTTGAGTGACCTGGGTTTAAACCACAGGTCTGCTTATATGTTGATTTTTTTTTTCGTTAAATAAGTATAGCAACACTGCAGGATCCACAGCAGGTTGAACCCAAGGATACAGCACCATGGGTAGGGATTCCTGACTATAAAGGTAAATGTAGATTTTTTATTTTGAGGAAAGCCAGTGGCCCTAAGTCCCAAGTTATTCAAGAGTCACCTGTATTCTACCAAGCCTGGAAATCTGATGTTCTGATTGCTCTATATAAAATTTGTCAAAGTGTTGATGCCAGTCATTTCAAGACTCATGTCAAACCTAGAAAACAATGAATTACATTCCTGGAAATTAGATCTTTAACAACTAACACAACCATTAAGAATTATAATAACATTAATAATCATTAAAAATGTTAAGTACGCATGCTTCACATTTTGTTCTATTTTTTATATAATAATTTATCTGTACAAAAAGTATAACCTGGGGCTTCCCATTTGGCTCAGTAGTAAAGAATCCACCTCCCAATGCAGGAGGCACAGAGGATATGTGTTTGATCCCTGGGTCAGAAAACTCCCCTGGAGGAGTGCATGGCACCTCATTCCAGTATTCTTGCCTGGAGAATCCCATGACAGAGGACCCTGGTGGGATACAGTCCATGGGGTTGCAAAAGAGTCGGACACAATTTACCAACTAAACAACAGCAAAAACAACAAACTATAATCTGACTTTGAAAGTAGTATTAAAATGCCCCATTTTGCACATATTACCCCTCATGCTGAGAAGTTAACTGTTTTGCCCAAGATCACATGAATAGCATGGAACATAGCTGAGGTTTCAACCCAGATCTGTTGCATTCTGAGATCTGTGCTTGTGAGAGTCCCTCTAGGTCCTGGGTCTCCTTGAGCCAGCGCTGCATTTTTTCCTTTCCTTCATAAGCAACGTTTTGAAAGAATAGGACTTGTTGTCTCTAACTCATCATCTGATCATCTTTCAATGAAGTAACCAAATTCAGTCACTGCTCTCTTGGGTATGTAAAACCTATTCAGGATCTAACTCTGTCACTTGAAAGCATTTGGATAAATAAAATACCTATGAATTTCTGTCTCACAGCTCCTCCCTCTCCCCTCATGCCCACACAATCTGATCTGTGTCCATTGACTTATTTCTTCTGGAGAACTTTTCGAGGGGTCTTTAAGAAATGGCTGACTGAAGTTGTGGTTTGGTCTGGGTCTTTAAAAATTTAACGAGCTTCTGAATAGGAAACCTATAAACTTGGCCTCATTTTGTGCCATCCAGTACCGAAAAGTGTTTCTAGCCGAAATCTGACTCCAAGTATCTCACACTGTAAATAATGGAAAATGTCTAGTTCAAAAGTTCTTCCAGAAGGGTAATGCGTTGGCAGTCTCTCCTTAGATATTTAAAAGTCTGCACTTTCATATTCTGAGCAGAGTGCTAAACAAATCTGCAAAGCCCTTTTAATAATTTCTCCCTGCGGATTGCACACAGTGTTTGAATCAGGAGGTTTTGATTACATGAAACCACTGAGAATAGGATTGTTAATTCCTCAGACATATGAACAGAATGAAAAGGAAAATCTTCACTGAAAAGATGATTAAAGACTTAAAGGGAAATGGATTAAAAAGTGAAAATTAAAGAAAGTAAAATGCCAAGAAGCATGTGTATTTGGATATGTTTTCATTTCCCCAAATATGCAAGAAAAATTAATATTCACTCAGTCTAATACAGCAATGGCTCAGTGACTCTGTCTAGCCAGGGAACAGGGTAATCTTGACAAACAAGACAACTAATTTCTGATTGCCTTAGATTTTATCTACACACACTTATAAAAAATCCTTTAAAATAGTTTGTATTTTTTTATTCTGTTAATATGTATCACTAATACAAAACAGGCTTTTGTGTGTGATTCAAAATTAGTGTTTAAAAGAATGAATAATGTGCGTGCAATATCCTTATATTTAAGTTATAGCCAATACATATTTCTGTGTAGTATATAGTAGCATTCTTAAGACTGCCTTTTTGTATAACTAAATGAGATTTCTGAATATCAACTTCCAAACAAACATGTTGCTGCAAAGAATCCCTTTGATGCTCTCCAGATTGCAGCTCTATAGTTTATTCTCATCCCCACTCTCCCCAGTCCCCAGCCTCTAGCAACCACCAATCTGTGTTTTTGTCTCTGTGGATTTAGCTATACTGAATGATTCACATAAATGGAATCACACAATATGTGACCTTTTATGACTAGATTCTTTAACTTACAGTGGTTTCAAGACTCATCGATATTGTAGCATGCGTCAGTACTTCCTACTTCTTTACAGCTAAATTATATTCCGTTGCCTGCACATATAACAATCTGCTTGTGCATTCATTTGTCGATGGAGATTTGGGATGTTTCTACCATGAAGATGTTGTGAATAGTGTTGCTAAGAATTATATGCATTTGAGTACCAGTTTTCAACTGGAGAAGGAAATGACAACCTGCTCTTCTTGCCTGGAGAATTCCAAGGACGGAGGAGCCTGGCAGGCTACAGTCCATGGGGTCACAAAGAGTAGGACATGGCTGAACGACTTCACTTTCACTCTCTTTCAGCTATTAGGTATATACATCTAGGAATGGCATTGCAGGATCATGTGATAATTCTATATTTAATTTTTTGAGGAGTCACTAAAATTGTTTTCTACACCAGCTGAAACAGTTTGGAATCCTGCTAGCAATGTTCCAATTTCTCTATATCCTTGCCAACACTTAAAAAAAAAATTTATAGGAATCCCAGTGGGTGTGACCTGGTACTCAGTATAGTTTTGATTTGTAGTTTCCTAATGATTAGTGATGCTAGGCCTCTTTTCATGCTTGTTAGTCATTTGTATACAGTATTTGAAGAAACGTCTATTCAAGTCCTTCGGTCATATATTAACAGGATTGTTTGCCTTTGCGTTGTTGAATTGGAGAGTTTAACTGGATTATTTTTCTTTTGTTGTTAAGTTCTTTTTGTTGTTGAGTTCTTTGTTTTTGGTTTTAGTCACTAAGTCATGACCAGCTCTTGTGTACCCACAGATTGTAGCCTGCCAGGCTCCTCTGTCCTTCTCCAGGGGATCTTCCTGGCCCAGGGATTTTAGTCGTATCACCTGCGTTGCAGGCAGACTCTCTACAGCTGAGCCACCTGGGAAGCCCTAGTAAGAGTTCTTTACCAGCGCCTGATAGGTATCTGCCTAATGTATTCATTGTGAATCTGAAACTATTCTAGATTGCTCTTTGCCCTTATTTTCTCTAAAATTTTAAATCAAACTTGCAACATGATTCCAGTATTTTGCCTCTTCTTAGACCCAGCTCTAACATTTTTGTGTATGTTTCTGATTTATACACTGAAGTACTGTAGTATATTTCTTCAGGTCTGTGTATTTCTTCCCCTCTAAGGCTACACTGCTCACCTTCAAAGTGGGAGGAGGATGTGCAACATTCTTATGAGTGAGACACAGTTTCCCCCACCTCAGCTATATAAAGTGAAATAAGTTATCCCTTTATCATAATCATTTTTATTTTAATTTCCAAAATCACAAGAGATGCTATTTTACTTGTTTAATATATGTCAAACTCATTATTTAATTCCTGTACCTTACTTCCAGAAACAAAGAATTTTAAAAATAATTTCATATTTTCATTATTGAAAAAAAAGAAAAAAGTTGATGCCTAAAAAAAGGTTTTCAGTTTCTGATCTTCTTTTTATTATGTGCAAATTCATCACATATAACTATAAATGTTTCCCTATTAGGTTTTCTTAGCCATACTCTTTCTGTTTCAAAACTCCCTATTTTGGAATATAATTATGACACTGACTAAGAAATATGAGATTGTGCTTTTATTAAAAGGGATCTAACTACTTATCTTTCATGTCAACAAAATCATTTTTGCACACAGAAAGGAGCTGAAGAAACTGTAGGAGCTGCTTTCAAAAATCTGTCCCTTGAGAATGTGAGTGAATATTCTAATATTGGTTAATTAAATGTGAAGTGCCGGATTTTAGGAAGATGATTATTCCTCATTATTTTATTACAATGAAAGCATGTATGATGACCACATACATTTTAATAAACTTGGCTCCTATGGATGATTCTTGGATGACTCTACACAGTTTCTGTTTCTTTAATGAATAAACTTGTGAAACTGCTCGTATTTTTCCTGCTGAAGCCAAGCCTATAACCCGTGCCCATATGTCTTTACTAAGAGTGATTGGGAATATAGAAGCCTTGCATCTGGAAGGAGTTAGCTTTGCTTCCTCTATAATGGTTTCCAATCATTCTTTCTAAAAAACCCAGTCTTACAGAAAAAGACTAGACTTCCATGCAAAACTCTGTTAAATTAACAGTTCATCATTTTCGAGTACACTGTAATAGAACTCTGTGTTCACTCATGTGCTCTTGTTCACACTCCTGAAATCTCATTACAAAGTCAGTGTCAGACGTATGGCTGAGTCTATAACTACTTACTTCCTAAAAGAGGACTGAAGTTAGCCTCTCCTCACCTCATCTATCAAATACGCAAGCACAATGTGGTCTTATATGACAATTTCATTTCTTTTGTCTCCTTTTACTTCTCTTTCTCCCCATTCCTCCCTCCCTCCCTTCCTTTTTTTTTTTTTTTTTTTCCTGGTAGATTTCATTTCTTCAAAACATACCTGACTTCTTTCTTTCTTTATTGGACATTAGTTTTCATATCCAGGAACTATAAAAATATAATACCCCATGAAAATTTCAATAGAATTTATGTCTTTGACTCATTGGAATAGACCCTAATGCTGGGTAGGATTGGGGGCAGGAGGAGAAGGGGACAACAGAGGATGAGATGGTTGGATGGCATCACCGACTCGATGGACCTGGGTTTGGGTGGACTCCGGGAGTTGGCGATGGACAGAGAGGCCTGGAGTGCTGCAATTCATGGGGTCGCAAAGAGTCGGACACGACTGAGCAACTGAACTGAACTTATCTTCCAACACTCATATACATATATATGTATGTATTGTAAACATATAACACCTTTGTGGAGTCTTTCAATAGTCTCATTTGTAAATGAAACAGGTTTGCTCTAATACATTGTATACAAATAAGACCACGTAAACTGGATTTGAGATACTAACCCTTCTAGTTTGTTTTTATTAAACTAATATCTCCATGAAAAAAGAAATTATAACACCCACAGGCAATGATTACATTTTATTTTCTAGCAGATACTGGTTCGTCACTTCAGTTGTGTCTGACTCTTTGTGATCCAATGGACTGTAGCCCTCCTGGCTCCTCTGTCCTTGGGATTCTCCAGGCAAGAATACTGAAGTGGGATCCTGTGCCCTCCTCTAGGGGGTCTTCCATACCCAGGGATGAAACCTGAGTCTTCTGTATCTCTTGCATTGCAGGCAGATTCTTTACTCACTGAGCCACCAGGGAAGCCTTTCTAGAAGATAGAGTAGCTTTATTCAGTTCAAAGAAATTTGGTCCTAATCTGGTTTGCAATTTCAGGGAGTTTGAGGAATTTTGAGGCTGATCAAGGAGAAAGATATGACCAAAACATGGCAGTGTACACAGCCTTTACTTGGACACCACTAGGACAGGTTTATATCCAGGGTGGGGCGAAAGGGAAAGTCAATTGTTCTGAAATGGGACATAGGAGATTAGGTTATTCAGCAGCAGGTTGATAATTCTCTGGGTCAGAGAGCTCCAAGGGGCGGTAGCCACTTAGGGTCCTTATAGCTAGCAAATATTCACTTATCTTAAGGCTGGTTGATACTGGGTGCAGCTTTGCAGGTTATACTTAGCAGGTAAGTTCTGTTTGTTTGTTGTTGTTGTTAATTGGTTGCTAAGTCATGTCCGATTTGTTGTGACCCCATTAACTGCCGTATGCCAGGCTCCTCTGTCCTCCACTACCTCCCAGAGTTTGCTCAAATTCATGTCCATTGAGTCCATGACATTATCTAACTATCTCATCCTTTGCTGCCCCCTTCTCCTGTTGCCTTCAATCTTTCCCAGCATCAGAGTTTATATTCATAAAACAACTGGATATATAAAAATGTGAGTTTAACATCAAAGGGCTTTTGATCCAATGGGTCTCAGTCCATATAAAAGAAAGCAACCTAGAGGGCATTATACAAAGACCGTCATTTGCTCAGTTGTACTGGATATAACAATCCATCCCCTAGGGCCAAGTTGCATTAGTCTAAGTTGTATGTTGTCTCATAATGTCTCAGTTTGGATGCAAGAATAAAGCATCTTTAAGACCCAGAATCCCACAAGGGCACAAGCCAATCTGTGCACTTGGAAGAAATGGGATGGGAGAAATTCAGGGAAATAGATCAAACAAGAAGTATATTTTTGTTTAATCTCTTTAATTAGTAGAATAATATTATATACCCTTTGGGACATGCCCCTGGCTATTTGTAACACTCACCCACCAGCCCAAGATGTAACAAGTGCACAGACTCCTCATTTCACAGCCAGGAAATAACTAGCAACATGAAATTCTCTAGTACCATGACCTCTAAAGTATGGTGAGATATCAATTGTGTTATACATTTGGCTCATTTCTTTTCTGTGTATCATTACACTGCTGTCTTGCAGAGGGATAACACTTACTCCTCTGCCTCTCTTCTAGGGGAAAGTTTCTGCAGTAGCCAAATGTGTTGCTTTAACAGTTTTGGGCTGGCTTCTTGGGAGGGTCCAGTGTGACTACACTAATACATTTACTCTCCGGTTGGCGTTGCTACAGAAATTCTCATTGGCGTTGCTACAGAAATTCTCATCATTGTTTCTATCTTCTGTGATGTGCTTTGTGTACTTTTTTTAAGGATCCCATAGAAAAGTAACGTTGGAAGGCAATTCCCCTCACATGTTTCCCATACCCTTCTTAATGATGATCTTTGTAGGCCTGGCCAATTTTTAATAGCCTTGGAAGATTCAATAAATATTTTTAAGTCAGTACTTGTTAATTTGGGTGGAGAAATTCCCGATTAGATATCTCCATGAAATTTGATATCTTTCATAAGAACTAACTTTGCTGTGTTGTTTGTGGTAGGCAGTCAACTTTGCAATTGTTGTAGAACTCATTTCCGCTAAGCTTTATGTAAAGCTGCCATTCAGTATTGTGAGGGAAGGATAGGGAAGAATGTGCACACTTATTGTAGTTGTGAAATTTTGCACACACCTTGGCTAAGCTAGTTACATGTTTCATACTTTGCCTTCCTTGCTTGTGTTGATTAGCAGCCAGGAAGGAAGTCCATGGTGCACAAAGACGGGCAGAATAAGAGCCAGTGTGGTAATTTTCCTTCCATCTCTTGACTGGAAATAGCTTTGCTTGAACTTGTGTTTTCCAACCCTAATTTTCCAAAGTTCTCAGTAGTTAGCACATTAGCCCCTGGCCAAGAGTCAGTAAGAATAAGACCTCAGGAAAATGTTTTTCAAAGGACATCCTCTATTTCCAGGAATAATTGCATGCCAATCAGCTTGTTGGACACAGTCAATGCCTGTATGGAAAGTGGACTGTTTGAATTGGGGTGATAAGCACCAGCTGTGCCTTTTCTAGCTCCTGTATACCCAGTGCACACTCCCCAAGTAAAGAAATATTATCACTTTTCTTGTTTGAGAATAGTGCTCTTCCTCCTTCTAGTCCCTCTTGAGCAAGAGATGGAAGCATTTCTGAAAGTTTTGTCTAGTTAACCTCGATGGCAGAGTGTGTGAGTATTTCATTTCCTCCAGTAGAGTCAAAATTAGTTCAATCATGTAGGTGCAATTTTCACTTTAATAAGGAGGCCTCTGTTGCTGATCCAATTTTAAAGGGAGCTTTTTCCATTACCCTGGGTGTAATAGAAACCTCGGTGCACAGAGCAATCGGCTCAGCCCCTGGAAATGCTTCAGTCATAAGTGTTAAGTGTGCCACCAGGGGTTGCCTCTTTTGTGTCAGGGCCTTTGGGCTGAATCTGGGGGCCGCTTATACCACAGTCTATGGGTTGGATTCCCTGTCCATCTGATCCAGGGGCTCTGGGAAAGAAGCTTGAGGGTGGCTCACACATATAATTGTAAGTCCTGCATTCAAGGTTCTGGTGGGAAAACCACAGTGAAAACATTTTTTAGTTCATCTAGTGCTTGTCTTCTCTCAGGTCTCAGGGAAATATGGGAGACCTAGGACGACTCTATAAATGAGGCCGACAAACAAGAGAGGAGAGAAATGTGTTGACACCAGGACCCAAACATGTCTACTAAATGTTACGTGTGCTCAGTTGTTCAGTCGTGTCCGACTCTTTGCAACCTCGTGGACTGTAGCCTGCCTGGCTCCTCTACCTGTGGAATTTTCCAGGCAAGAATACTAGAGCAGGTTGCCATTTCCTGCACCAGGGGATCTTCCTGACCCAGGGATCGAACCCACATCTCTTGTGTCTTCTGCATTTTCAGGTGGATTCTTTTACTATTGTGCCACCTTGTGTCTCCTTTATTGACATAGGAGATTGGTGCTCTAAGAGATTACCTTTTACCAGTTTGGGATGGGAGCTTTTCTGTGTAGATGACACTCGCCACCTCCCTGTCATACTCTAAATATAAAGACAGGCAGACTCTCCTCCTTTAGCTCCTGGACTGGTCCTTAAGGAGAGTCTGGCCTCAAGACAAGACAGGGGACATAGTCCTTCCTCCCAAGGATAATCAACAGGCCTATCCTTGTTGACCCTCCCCATCTGTATTCTCTGTCTTTATTAGTTTGTATGTGGTTATTGGCAAAGCAGAATAAATTATCCTGAGTCCATGAGAGGCACAGTCCTCTCCCCTAGGGTCCTCCCCTCTGTCTGGTCTTCCTCCAATAATTTGGGCACCTATTTCCTTGCTCTGGTGTTCTGATGGAAACAGCTGTGAGCATCTCACGGCTTGAAGCACCTTGGGTGTTCAGTGTTCAACCGCTAAATACCCACCTTTGGACATGTTGGATATTCCATAGGACACCTGCTGTATTCGGAGTCCTAAGGAGGGCAGGGATACAAATCCCTTGCCTTTAGTCACTTGAAGTGATACTCTAGCTGGCTCAGCCCAAACTTGGACTCAGAATATTACTCAGGAAAGGATCTAGAATGATACCAAGCACAACTAATCCCAGTGTGGCAGCTGCAGGGGTATTGCCAGCTGTTTACAAAGACATCTCCCCCAACTGCACTTAGGAGACAGGTCTTGAGCTGACATCTCCATTACTCAGTTTACGTACCTGTCATAGTGGTCCTCAAGTGCTTCTTGCAGCAGAGTACCCCAAATCACCAACCTAGCCCCAGGGACCTCCCCATGCTATAGCCAGTTCTGGGAAAATGGGGAGCCCACCATTGGTACAGGAGCACACAGAATGTCCAGCAGCTGCCTGGTGGGGGCACAGGCCTGTGTGCTGACTTATCTCCCTGGACAGATCAGCATCTCTGATCCCAAAAGTCAGTTCCAATGGTTCACTTGGATACTAATATTGGTTGGCCAATTTGATGAGGCATAGGGAAGATGAGAGAAACATAAAATGTAATAGAAAAGAGCAATGCAATAGCTAACTGACCACAGCTAACTGTTCCCAATTTTGAGCCCCAACCACTTAAGGCCATCCAGGATCATTTTAGCAACTAGATTGTCCTATTGATGAGACAGACCGTATTATCTATATCCTGATCAATCCAAAGTCCTCTCTTTTTCCTCATTACCACTCTTAAGAGGTTTGAGGGATTTTGAGGTTCATCAAGTTAAAAGATATGGCCACAATGTGGAGTTGGAAAATATTTAAAGAGTTAATGACCATAGATTTCAAAAGCAGTAGACAGACATCTAGGAGTCTACAGATTCAAGGAGTTCTACAAGTATTTAAGCAAAATAAACACAGATGAATACCACACATAAACACATCACAGTGAAACTCTAGAAAACAAACAGCACAAACATTTCTAGGAGCAGCCAGAAGAGGAAGAATGACATATTACCCACATGGGAGGAAAACAACAAAAAAGGCCATTAGTTGATGTCCTGTGTTAGTTTCCTAGGACTGTTACAACAAAGTAATGCAACTTGATTGTCTAAGTACGAGAAATTAATTCCCTTACAGCACATGAGGCAGGAGGTCCAAACTCAGGGTGCGGACAGGATGTTCCATAGGAGAATCCTTCCTTGACCCTTCCAGTTTCTGGTGGCTCCAGGTGTTCCTTGGCCTCAGTTCAGTTCAGTTGCTCAGTCGTGTCTGACTCTTTGCAACCCCATGGAGGGCAGCATGCCAGGCTTCCTTGTCCATCACTGACACCTAGAACTTACTCAAACTCATGTGCATCAAATCGGTGATGCCATCCAACCATCTCATCCTCTGTTGTCCCCTTCTCCTCCTGCCTTCAATCTTTACCAGCATCAGGGACTTTTTCAGTGAGTCAGTTCTTCATTTGAGGTGGCCAAAGTATTGGAGTTTCAGCCTCAGCATCAGTCCTTCCAATATTCAGGACTGATTTCCTTTAGGATGGACTGGTTGGATCTCCTTGCTGTCCAAGGGACTTTCAAGAGTCTTCTCCAACACCACAGTTCAAAAGCATCAATTCTTCAGTGCTCAGATTTCTTTATAGTCCAACTCGTACATCCCTGCATGACTACAGGAAAAACCGTAGCTTTGACTAGACGGACCTTTGTTGGCAAAGTAGTCTCTGCTTTTTAATATGCTGTCTAGTCTGGTCATAACTTTTCTTCCAAGGAGCAAGCATCTTTAATTTCATGGCTGCAGTCTCCATCTGCAGTGATTATAGAGCCCAAGAAAGTTAAGTCTCTCACTCTTTCCATTGTTTCCCCATCTATTTGCCATGAAATGATGGTCCCAGATGCCATGATCTTAGTTTTCTGAATGTTGAGCTTTAAGCCAACTATTTCACTCTCTTCTTTCACTTTCATCAAGCTCTTTAGTTTTTCTTCACTTTATGCCATAAGGGTGGTGTCATCTGCATATCTGAGGTTATTGATATTTCTCCTGGCAATCTTGATTTCAGCTTTGCTTCATCCAGCCTGGCATTTCACATGATGTACTCTGCACATAAGTTAAATAAACAGCATGACAATATACAGCCTTGATGTTCTCCTTTCCCTATTTGGAACTAGTCTGTTGTCCCACGTCCAGTTCTAACTGTTGTTTCTTGACCTGCATACAGATTCCTCAGGAGGCAGGTCAGGTGGTCTGGTAGTCCCATCTCTTTAAGAATTTTCCACAGTTTGTTGTATCCACATAGTCAAAGGCTTTGGCATAATCAATAAAGCAGAAGTAGATGTTTTTCTGGAACTCTCTTGCTTTTTTGTTGATCCAACAGATGTTGGCAATTTGATCTCTGGTTCCCCTGTCTTTTATAAATCCAGTTTGAACATCTGGAAGTTCATGTTCACGTACTGTTGAAACCTGGTTTGGAGAATTTTGAGCATTACTTTGCTACCATGTGAGGTGAGTGTAATTGTGCGGTAGTTTGAGCATTCTTTGGCATTGCCTTTCTTTGAGATTGGCATGAAAACTGACCTTTTCCAGTCCTGTGGCCACTGCTGAGTTTTCCAGATTTGCTGGCATATTGAGTACAGCACTTTCCAGCATCATCTTTTAGGATTTGAAATAGCCCAGCTGGAATTCATCACCTCCATTAGCTTTGTTCCTAGTGATGCTTCCTAAGGCCTACTTGACTTTGCATTCCAGGGTGTCTGGCTCTAGGTGAGTGATCACACCATCATGGCTATCTAGGTCATGTAGATCTTTTTTGTATAGTTCTTCTGTGTATTCTTGCCACCTCTTCTTAATATTTTCTGTCTCTGCTAGTTTCACACCATTTCTGTCCTTTATTCTTCCTGTGTTTGGCTTATGTCAGCATAACTCCTATATCTGCCACCATCTTCACATGGCTGCCTTTTCCCTGTGTCTCTGTCCTTCTCCTCTGTGAGTAAATCAGATTTACGATCATTCTTGAATCCAGGATAATTTCATCTTGAGATCCTCAATTAGTTGTATCTATAAGACTCCGTTTCCAAATGAAGTGACATTATAAGATTATAGATGCATATGAACTTCAGGGAGACAATGTTCAATCCACTACATTTACCAAAAGAAATGATTGGGACCATAATACAATGGGTCTTTAAAGAATAAAAGTTCAAAAATGTAACCACTGAATTTAATAACTAGCTAAAGTATCTTATAATTACAAAAGCAAATTTAAAATATATTTATAGAAGAAGACAAAGAATTCTTCAGAATCTACATATGCTGAAGAATACAAAAAATTAATTCTGGAGGCAGAAGAAAACTATTCTGAGATTAAAGGAAATAGACAAAATAATGAAAAACAAGAAGGAGTACATATATGTGGGCAAATATAAAGGAACATTACTAAATAGAATATCTCTGAGGATTTACTAAAAAGAAAAACAAAGTGTTAAGTTGCTTTAAAGTGTTTTTAAGCTTTTACACATTCTCCTGAAAGTGGTAAACATTAAAATTTTTATTCAAATTAAATAGGCTAAAATTCTTATGATAATATGAAGAGTAACTCCAAAATACTAAAACAATATGCTAACAAATGTGATAATAAAGGTAGAAATGAACTAAAGGAAACCTCTTAAAAAGAAGACAACAAAAAGAAAAAGTAGAATAGTCTGGAAGAGACATATATAAATGTATATGTATTTTAATATGTCCAGTTTAGTCTCCAATATAGAAGGAAATGGCAACCCACTCCAGTGTTCTTCCTTGGAGAATCCTAGGGACAGGGGAGCCTGGTGGGCTGCCGTCTATGGGGTCGCACAGAGTCGGACATGACTAAAGTGACTTAGCAGCAGCAGCAGCAGCAGCAGCAGCAGTCTCCAATATATTGGCATTATATTATATGTATACTCATCAAATATTCAAAATGAAAGTAAAGAATTGTATTATAATAAAAGGGAAAGGACAAGCCTATACTATGCTATTTATGAAACAGTAAAGAATGAGGGATTGCAAAGAGTTTTAAAGGAAAGAATGGGAAGATATATATCAAAACATACTTAATAAAATAAATATTGGGTTCTATACTAATTTCAAAACACAGTGACCTTAAGAATGAAAGCAATACCAGAGTTAAAGGCAGCAATGTATCACCTAAAAGGGCTTGTTTCTACAGAAACAAAAACAGGAATTCTAAATTTTTGTATGTGGTAGCACAGTTGCACATATATAAATCACAATTTGACAGAATTAAAAAGATAAATAGAAAAATCTATAATTACACTTGGGGATTTTCATCCAAGTCTGTCAGTAACTTATAATAAAGGAGTTTTTTTTTTTTTCTTTTAAAAACAGGTGAGGATATACAGAATAAAAGCAAAATGATTAACATACTTGAAAAAAAATTGAAAACTTAGAACCCTGCACTCAGTAAAAACAGAGTAACTATTCTGTACAATTAAACAAATACTGTTTATAAACTGATAGAATTGTGGGTAATTTGGCAAATCTTAACATACTTCAGAAGATTGCAAATAAATCAAACATGTCTTCTGAATTATCTAGAGTTGTTAGAAAATAAAAACCCTATCATAGCTAGTGAAAATCCTGTTCTTTGTAAGCTGCATACTAGATTTCTAAATTAAAGTCAAAGAAATTAAAAATATTTTGAACTGATGATTATAAATATAACATACAAAAACTTGTGTGATGCAATAAAAGTCATGTGCAGAGAAAAACTTGGTTCTAAAATAATTCTGTAGAAAGGAAGAAAGTCTAAAACTCAGTGGCTGTTTTCTACCTTAGCAAGTTTGAAAATAAACATCAAACTGAAACCAAAACATGATCAGTCAGTTCAGTCGCTCAGTAGTGTCTGACTCTTTGTGACCCCATGAATCGCAGCACGCCAGGCCTCCCTGTCCATCACCATCTCTCAGAGTTTACCCAAACTCATGTCCATTGAGTCGGTGATGCCATCCAACCATATCATCCTCTGTCGTCCCCTTCTCCTCCTTCCCCCAAACCTTCCCAACATCAGGGTCTTTTCCAGTGAGTCAACTCTTCGCATGAGGTGGCCAAAGTATCAGAGTTTCAGCTTCAACATCAGTCCTTCCAATGAACACCCAGGACTGATCTCTTTTAGGATGGACTGGTTGGAACTTCTTGCAGTCCAAGGGACTCTCAAGAGTATTCTCCAACACCACAGTTCAAAAGCATCAAAACATGATAGAAAAGTAATAATAAAAACAAGAGTTGAAATTAATGAAGCTTAAATTTGCATGTGAACATATACCTAAGTATAAAAGAGAGAACCAAAAAGCCAAAACTTGTGCCTTTTGGGGGAAAAAAAAAAAACTAGTAAAATGTCAACCCTCTGGCAAAAAGGACTACAAGAAAACATAGACAGATTTCTGTCATGAACATCAGTTCAGGCATTCAGTTGTGTCTGACTCTTTGCAATCCCATGGACTGCAGCACACCAGGCTTCCCTGTCCATCACCAACCCCCGAAGCTTACTTACTCAAACTCATGTCCATTGAGTCGATGATGTCATCCAACAATGTCATCCTCTGTTGTCCCCTTCTCCTCCTGCCTTCAATCTTTCCCAGCATCAGGGTCTTTTCCAGTGAGTCAGTTCTTCACATCAGGTGGAAAAAGTATTGGAGTTTCAGCTTCAGCGTCAGGCCTTCCAATGAGTATTCAAGATTGATTTCCTTTAGGATTGATTGGTTGTATCTCCTTGCAGTCCAAGGGACTCTCAAGAGTCTTCTCCAACACCACAGTTCAAAAGCATCAATTCTTCAGTGCTCAGCTTTCTTTACAGTCCAGCTCTCACACCCATTCATGACTGCTGGAAAAGCCATAGCTTTGACTAGATGGACCTTTGTTGGCAAAGTAATGTCCTGAACATAGATGTATCTTAAACACAATATTATACAAACTAAATGCAGTAAGATATAAAAATAATTCTACATCAGAATCTAGATGGATTAATTTTAGATATCCCTCATTTGTGTAGTATTGAAAATGAATCGATGCAATTTACATCATGAGAAAGAGAAAACCCATGATTTTTTTCAATATGTACGGAAAGAATATTTGATTAAAAATCAACCAAAGGGGATTTCTTAATCTGAAAGAAAGATAAGAAATGTGATAACCCACTTGTATTCAAAAATATCCTCATCAAAGTAGTCAGCTCAGTAAGACAAGAAAAGGGGGGAAAGGATAAAATCTAGAAGAAAGAAAATCATTATTCACAGTTAATATGGCTGGTACATGTGGAAAATTCAAATAAGCTATTACAATTGCTAAACAAACCTATCAGGTTTACTGGTAAAGATAACATATATCTATTTTTATTTTAGTATACCAGCATTGAAAACATGACATTAACACATGTTCAAAATCCATACTTCTTGGTTTATATCTAATGGAGGATGTATAGGATCTTTACAAAATATTAAAATAAATTATCAAAGTTCTAAATACTTGCAAGAATATATATGTATGTGAATATAAAGACATCATTATAAAAATGATAATTCTCAAATTAATCTAAAGCAAGTTCAAGAATTCCTGTAGAGTTTTGTATATACATGTATAGACAGCTGTGTATGTGTGTACATATCAGTCTCTCTATATACAGTCTGGATAGAAAGATAAATGGCTGACAAACAACTCAGAATGGAAATATATGAATAACATCTCAATGATGTGAAAAATCATGATTCACATATTTGTGTCTGTACACTATGCAACAAAATTATTTAAAAGCGAAAGAAAAATGTTACCACTATAAAGCAATGTAGAAAGGTAAACAGTTTATACTAGTATTGGGAAATATGGATCACCATTTAAAGAAGCAGGGAATCTGAATTCTACCTAACATAATATGTCAAGTATCACAGATGAACTAAAGGCAATCTTGAAATAAAAGATGAGAAAAGAAAGGGTATAAAACTGTTTGTGATGGAAATACATAAAAGTTTTAAACCATTTAAAGCACAAAACATAATATAAAATTAATCTTTAATTAATATATTTTCACAAATATATTTGCCAAAAGTGATGCATAAAGTTAATTGACATGTTAAATTAAGACAATATAGTTACAATTTTCAAAGCAGACACTGATATCCATTTTTTTTTAAAAGTCTTTCAAATGGAAAAAAAAATAGGGCCACCAATTCTTTAAAAAGAATTAGAAATGCCACAAATACCTGATTTACAAAAATCTAGAAGAAAAAGAAATGTAAGAAGATATGGATAAATATATTAGAAATCATAGTAATGCAAATTAACACAATATTTTCATTTCCTAGGGCTGTGAAACAAAGTACCACAAACTGGGTGGCTTAAACAACAGAAATGTATTCTCTCACATTTGAGGAGAGTAGAAGTCCCAGTTCAAGTTGTGGGCACGTTTGGTTCCTTCTGAGGGCTCTGAGAGAGAATGTGTTCCCATCCCTCGCTCCCCTGGCTTCTGGTGATAGCCAGCAGTCCTTGACTTGCAGGTCCATCGCTCTGATCTCTGCTTCTATCTTCACATGAGATTCTGCCAGTGACTCTGTCTTCACATGACTGTATTCCTATAAGGATATTAATCATTTTGGACTAGGGACCCACATTATTCCAATATGCCCTTATTGTTGACTAATCCCATGTATAACATGTCTATTTCCAAGTAAGGTGACATTCTGAGGCACTGGAGGTTAGGACTTGAGCATACCTTTCTTGGGGAACACAATTCAATCTGTCAAAGATAACAGTGAGATGTCACTTTGCATCTATGTTGTTGATGAGTAGAAAATGTCAAATGTTTCCATGCATATGGGTCTCTTGGAAGCCTCAGGACTAGCTCTGAAATTGTTATTTGGTGTAACTATTGCAGAGGACAAGCTGGTGCTGTATATTGCAAGGAGTTGAAACTATACACTAAAATGCAGAATTTATCATCTTAGGTATCTCTTCAAAAGACATAGGTCCACAAAGAACATATATGAAGATGCTGCATTATTTATAGCATCTAGGAATGGGACACAGTCCAATACCAAAAGAAGTATGTGAAATGGTGTGAATAGTAAACATGGGACATCACAGAGCTCTTAGAAGAGAGTACCTGTGCAAATGAAAATATAAATATCTTTCAAAAATAGAGAAAAAAAGTAAAATACAGGACAAAATGATTCTTAACTCATTATCTGTATATACATTACAATAAAGTCCAACAAAATAATGAAACAAGATTCATTCTAACACATACAGGCAGCAGTGTATGACTTAATATAGTAAACTGGAGATAAAAGGGAGTGAGAATCAGAGATTAATTAGATGCATTTGGGGGAGGCATTGAATGAGCAAACAATATGCCAAACTGAGGCTTCTGAGTTACCTTAAGAAGCGTGGCTAATTTATTTTTTTAATATGAAAAGTTGTACATTTATTTGTTTTTATTTTCTTTTGGTCTCACCATGAGGCATGTGCCATGTTAGCTCCATAACCAGGAATCAAACCAGTCCCCCTGCAGTGGAAGCAAGAGTCTTAATCACTGGGCTGCCAGCAAAGTCCAAAAGCATGGTTAATTTAGTGCCTGACTCCTGGGGTGTGATGGGCAGAATTAAAATGACCCTCAATGACTGATATGGCTACGTTATCTTGTCCCTTGAATGTGGGCAGGTTTTTTGAATATGATGAGAGGTCAGTCTTTTGATTATGCCCTGTTATATGACAAAAGGAATTTTGCAGATGTAATGAAAAGAAAATTAGATTAGCCTCACCTAATCAGATAATCCCTCTTCAGAGGGTCTGGGTCCCTCCATGAAATCATGGAGATCATACCCTTGAGCAAGTAAACTCTCCTGTTGTGAGAGGCTCTATAGAGGAAGTGACATGAAAAAAACCTCAGTTCAGCCTCCAGGAGGTAAAGTAGTCCTCGGATTATAGTTTTCAAGAAAACAGAACTTTAGACTTAACAATCACAGATAATTGGATTGTGCCAACTTCCATGGGAACCTGGAAGAGGATCCAGGGCTCCAGGAATGAACGGTCCAGCTGACATCACTCATCACTCATCACTGCCTTGTGAGACCCTGAGCAGAGGACTCAGTGAGGCTGTACCCACACTTCTAACCTCTGGAAACTGAGCTGATAAATGCAGTTGTTTCTGGCCTCTGAGTTTGTGACAATTAGTTACATCTACAGATAACTAATACAGAAAAATACTTCTACTCTTGAGGTCAAAAGCAAAAATGAAAGATAGGAGGAAAGTAAAACGCTCATGCTTTATTGGTGTTATTATATATATATATATATATATATATTTTTAGCAGTCTGTTAAGCTTCCTCAAGCAGTAGACTTAACTCGTTTTGCATTCTTCTATGTCAAGTCATCATCCTCTCTTGGTTTTTCACGCAGATTTTAACCAGCTGTTGCACTGGGTGCGTTGGATACTTAAACAAATAAATGAACAAAACCCAAGGGGGGAAAATAATATGGTTACTGCCCTGAAAACGTTCAAACCTAGACAGCATACTGAAAAGCAGAGACATCACTTTGCTGACAAAGATCCACATAGTCAAAACTATGATTTTTCCAGTAGTCATGTATGGATATGAAGCTGTACATAAAGAAGGCTGAGTGCCGCAAAACAGATGCTTTCAAATTGTGGTGCTGGAGAAGACTCTTGAGAGTCCTTTGGACTGCAAAGAGATCAAACCAGTCAATCCTAAAGAAATTCACCATCAATATTCATTGGAAGGACTGAAGCTGAAGCTCCAATACTATGGCCACTTGATGGGAAGAGCCAAGTCATTGGAAAAGGCCCTGATGCTGGGAAAGATTGAAGGCAAGAGAAGGCGGGTGGGCAGAGGAAGAGATGGTTGGATGGTATCACTGACTCAATGGACATGAATCTGAGCAAATTCCTGGAGATGATGAAGGACAGGGAAGACTGGCATGCTGCAGTCCATGGGGTCACAAAGAGTCGGACATGAATGAGAGAGTGAACAACACCCTGAAAAAGTATATCATATTGGGGAAAACAGGAAGTTACAACAGATCTTGATCTGTATAATATAAGTGCCTGACATTGATCTTTTGACTGCAGAGGTGAATATTTCAAAAGACACACATTTTGAATAAACTTATCAGCAGCTGAATGACAGTTACTACCAAAACAGTCAGGTAAGGAATTGACTGCCTCCATCCAAGAAGGTCCCTCTCTCAGAAAGCCCTGTGTAACTTAGATAACTGACAATTTGAGTGAGTGCTTCTGCCCTCCTATGCCCTAATTCCTGTTTTTATGCTTTAAATTAGCCAACAAAGAGTAAACACACAAAACTCTAGGCACTCAACCCTCAACTCTAATAAAGGCAGAGACCCGGATATTCTTTCTTGTTTCCCCCTCCCCTGCACTCCTAACCTCACTGTATGGCTTCAAAGCTTGCTCTGTACCATCCAGGATTTATGAGTAATAGTAAATCTTTTTCCTCAAAATTCCCTGATGTTTGCTGAAGGGCATCTTGCAATCATCTTAAGAACCACAAAGGCTGGTCCAGACACAACACTGGCCCTATTGGGACAGTTCTGTGGGGGTTTGAAAAAAGTGATGCAGGCCCAGGTGAGTGCTTCAGGCATCCCTGGCCCATAGCATCTCTATCAGTAGGCTGAAACCAACACTGTCTCATGTTTATAGCAGGCAAAAGTTTAATAAAACTAACAAGCTATGGTGTCCTTTGAATCCTGTGTTCATACTGGAATCACCTTCCTGATAGTATTTTTAGATCTCTCTCTTGTTCTAACTATGTTAGTCTATTTTCTTCTTTAATAAGCTGAAAATTATCAAAGTTTTAGCAAATGAATTTAACTTTTTAGTTCTTCTGGAACTCAAAAAAGACTTACTTAAATCCTGTCCTCTGGTGAGATTGTACAGGGTGAATTTATAGCACTGAGATCATCAACCTCATTAGGAACCAAAAACTAAACCCTCCTAAAGATTAATTAGAACACATTTCCTAGAGGTTATGTTTCATAATGGAGGGTGAATCACAGTTCTTTATGACTACTTCTAAAAGGTTCCTTATATACCTTTTTTGTTTTGACAAATCCTGGGATAGTTTTTACTGAAGCATATGAAAAGGTAGGCTAATTAAAATAATATAATTTATTAAATAAACATATTTATTCTATAAATGCCAGAATAAAATATAATTAAATTTGCAATTAGTATTTGAATAATAATGTGTATTAATTGCTTTTCTGCTTTTCCAATTTATTGCTCATACATAATTGCCAATTTAATATTTATCAATTTTAAAGCATAATGTAGTCACTATTAAAAGGAAAATGTTTTGTTGAAACCTAATTTTGACAACAGCAAAGTTTTGTATAAGAATACATTTCATTATTTTTCTTCTGGATTCTCAGGAAGAATTTTATTTCCTGAGACCCTTGCAATCAGGTTGTAGGACTGATTTTTGGCCAATGGAATATGGGTAAAAATGATACACATGAATTCCATACACAAGTATAAATCCACCTGGAAGAACTTCCACCTTATTTATTCTCCCTTTGTGATGACCAAAGAAGTTGTATGTTGAAGCTGGTAGCATCAAAATATGGAAGAAGCTAGAATATTTAAATGAAGGCATTTAACAGAGCTCTCACTGAGCACATTAGAGAGTATCACAAGAAGCAATAAAATTCCATTAAGCCACTGCTATTTGGGGTTTGTTTTACTGCAGCATAGCTTATCCTGCTCTAATACAATAATCAATGTAGTTTTATTTGCCTTCTAAAGTAGTATTTGCAAATTTGATGTGGGGTTGTATTCTGTTTGGTCAGCAGAATTTTTAAAAATTGACTCTCTATGCTTTTAGATGCAGAATGTACCATCCCATCACTATCGCCTGTTATTATATCCTTTCTTCATTAATTTATTTATATGACAGGCCTTGGAATCCATTTGGGCTTGCAGAACAGGGCTATACATGGGTCTTATTTAATGGTATCAAGGCTGAGCAAATGCTAACTTTCATGTACTTTTCTGTCTGTATGAGTAATTGGATGCTTCTCAAAGACACAAGTAACAGGAACAGTTGGATAAATTTTAAAATCTGACATTTT
Source organism: Okapia johnstoni (assembly GCA_024291935.2). NCBI lineage: Eukaryota > Metazoa > Chordata > Mammalia > Artiodactyla > Giraffidae > Okapia > Okapia johnstoni. Next base: position 59,302,264 of record CM044322.1, read on the forward strand.
CAAAAGATACTGCACATGATTCAAGAAAAAAATATAAATAGATAACCTGAAATATGGAATTATTCCACCTATGATAAATGATAAACAGATAAACCCACACCATCTTGCAATATTTATAACTATGAAATTAAGGCTTCTCAGAATCAAAACTATATGCCCTAGGGATATAAATTTTAAGGGATTTAATTAAAGTGGGCTATGGTCCCAGGTAGGAACATGCTGCTAGATTTAAGCTCCTTCTGAGGGTATGTAAATATTTCACTTACTCAAGCAGTGCTAAAAGTTCACTACAAAACCATTTTAAAGTAGTCATAATTTTATTTTTGGAGAAGGCAATGGCACCCCACCCCAGTACTCTTGCCTGGAAAATCCCATGGACGGAGGAGCCTGGTAGGCTGCAGTCCATGGGGTCGTGAAGAGTCGGACATGACTGAGCGACTTCAATTTCACTTTTCACTTTCATGCATTGGAGAAGGAAATGGCAATACACTCCAGTATTCTTGCCTGGAGAATCTCAGAGACGGGGGAGCCTGGTAGGCTGCAGTCCATGGGGTCGCGAAGAGTCGGACATGACTGAGCGACATCAGTTTCACTTTTCACTTTCATGCATTGGAGAAGGAAATGGCAACCCACTCCAGTGTTCTTGCCTGGAGAATCCCAGAGATGGGGGAGCGTGCTGGGCTGCCATCTATGGGGTCGCACAGAGTCAGACACGACTGAAGCGACTTAGCAGCAGCAATTTTATATTCGTATCAATATATAAATTTTATAAATTGGGAATAGATCAAAAACAGGATACTGTATTCCACTAGCCCTAGTGGATAAATTCCAGATATCTTTTCTTAACACCAGATCAATATTCTTTCTCATTAGCTTTCTAGAATCGCTTCAAAGAATATACTTTACATCACTTTACTGGCTAGTCCTTTTATTTTAAGGACTTCAATAGTAACTTTTGGTAGAGAGACAAGGTATCTGACATTAACACTAGATAAGTGAAAAAAAAAATCTTTCAGAATCATTGTCTCAGATCAATAATATTGACATTTTTTGTAAATGTCCTAGAGAAACTAGTCCTAGAGAAACAGTCCGAGAGAAACATATTGCTGAGATCATCTTATTAAGTAAAATGTAAGCATACAATTTCCTAAAAGAAATCAGTCCTGAATATTCACTGGAAGGACTGATGCTGAAGCTGAAACTCCAATAGTTTGGCCACCTTACGCGAAGAACTGACTCATTGGAAAAGACCTTGACGTTGGGAAAGATTGAAGGCAAAAGGAGAAGGGGATGACGAAGGATGAGATGATTGGATGACATCATCGACTCAATGGACATGAGTTTGAGCAAGCTCTGGGAGTTGGTGATGGACAGGGAGGCCTGGCGTGCTGCAGTCCATAGGGTCGCAAAGAGTCAGCCACGACTGAGCGACTGATCTGAACTGAAGCATACAATGCTACCAGCTTCCCTGGTGGCTCAGTTGGTAAAGAATCTGCTGGCAATGCAGAGAGACCTGGGTTCAGTCCCCAGGTTGGGAAGAGCCCCTGGAGAAGGGAATGGTAATTCACTCCAGTATTCTTGTCTGGGAAATCCCATGGACAGAGGAACATGGTGGGCTACAGTCCATGGGGTTGTAAGACTTCGAGACTACACCACCACCACCACATACAATGCTACATTTCAATAGATTCTAATTCCCTAACATGCTTCCTTAGATATGTTTCACTTGAACACAGTTTACATCACACATTTTTTTGTCAGCCTGTCTATCCTTTCTCTATCAAGAGCTTTCTTCTGAACACAGTACAAATCATTCCTCTGTAGTGCTTCTGGCTCTCTTACACTAATTGTTTGCATGATTTATCACTCATTTTTAGTTTCTACCTCATTTTTTTTTTTTTTTACATAGCATCAATGTAAGAGGTGAGAGCATAAGGTCTTCAAGTCTTTTTTGATCATACTCACAACACTATGCAGGGGAACAGCCCTCTAGATTCCCAGAAAATGTTGGTGCTCTTCAAATCCCGTGTGGATATTTCATCCATCATCTTCTCTGATAAGGTCTTGGTTAGTCTATTATTTGCCTTATTCATTAACTCAGACAGTTACAGTGCTGAAATATTGGCATAGAAATGTTTTCTAAAACTTTATCTGTGGTTAGAGACTTTTAGCACAGAGTATAGGTCAAGTAAAGATAAGACACTTGAGTGGGGTCTTCCAGGGGACCACAAAACAGGTCAGATAGTGACAATTTATTTGCTTTTTTTTCCTTCAGGAACTCCTGTTACATACGTATTCAATATTCTTTGAAAGTCTTCTATATCTATTCCTTTCTCTTATCTCTTCATTTTTAAAAAAATTATCTTACCCTCTCTTTACCTACTCATTTTTTACTTGTGTCTCTTCTTTCTTGAAATACAATTTGTTCTTTATTCTTTATACTTTTAAGCTGATTTTAGATCATTTTAATTTTCTTCTTCAACTTCTTTCCTGAGTCTCTGAGTCCTCATTTCATATCTTCATGGTGTTTGTGCATTCCTATTCTGAGTATCAGAATTGTAATTTATGAACTGAAAATATTTATTTCAGGTATTGTGTTATCAATGTCCTCAAATTTTTGTCTGTAGCATTTCAGCATGTTCTTGAATGTTGAAGGTCTATATTAAGTTTTGTTAGAATTTCTTTCTAGGGGTGCTTTTGCTTTTTCCTTATATTACTGTTTATATGCATTTTAGTTTTCCAGAAAAAGTGCTCTCAGAAGGTCATAAAAATTGTGATGTGCATAGGTACAAAAGACTTCAGGTTGCTTTTATGGTTTCTGTGTGTAAGCAGCCACCTCTCTACACATATCATCTCTTGTTATTCCCAGCCTTGCTCACTGTGTTCTAGACAGTTGAATATGCCAAATATGATCCTGTCTCAATAGCTTTTTCTCCAGATATATGCATTGATTTCTCTCACATTTCTTTCATTTCTATATGTCTCAGCTCAAGTCAAGGTTTGTGCTCAACAACTTTCTGAATAGGTGAGTTTGTAGGCCCCATTTTATAGAAGAGGAAACAAAGCCCAGGGTAGTGAGTTTACTTCCTCAGTTAGAGAAACCAGTCAGTTATAAGATTACTCAGGCAATCCGTAATCCAGAGATGATGATCCACCCAGCCTACAATGCTTCTCTCTCATCAATCTGTGACACAGTATATCTCTCAACAAGCATCAGCATATCACAAAACCAGTGCTATCAATTACTTCAGTATCTATTTTTATTATTATTTTAGATATGCTAAAGTTAAACAGCATCCAAAAGAAATATTAGCATTATCAGGCTATTGATATTTAAACTAGAAAATTATCTATAGTCAATACTTAAGTTTAAGAGTTGGAATAAGGAACGTCTTTGAATATTTAACCAATAATATATCATTTTCTTTACATACCTTACATAAACATTTATAATATAATGAAAGGAAAATAATTAAATATAAAGAGTAAATAGAGTAATGGCATATAATTCATAGACCAAACTGGCTACTAGGTGTATATATGATCTCTGAAAATTATCACTAACAAAGTGTCAAAATTAGGGTTGTGACAATCATATATAGGAACAGAAGCTAAATACTATAATTCAAAATGTGTTTTATTTTGTAGACTAATTATTGATAAATATCACCACATATTTATTAGACTACCTTACCTGCCTCCTGAGTAACCTGTTTGCGGGTCAAGCAGCAACAGTTAGAACCAGACATGGAATAGCAGACTGGTTCAAAATTGGGAAAGGAGTATGTCAAGGCTATATATTGTCACCCTGCTTATTTATCTTATATTCGGAGTAAATTATACGAAATGCCACGCTGGATAAATCACAAGCTAGAATCAAGATTGCCAGGAGAAATATCAAAATCCTCAGATATTCAGATGATAGTACTCTAAAGGCAGAAAGCAAAGAGGAACTAAAAAGCCTCTTGATGAAGGTTAAAAAGGGAGCGAAAAAGCTGGCTTAAAACTCAATATTCAAAAAACTGAGATCATGGCACCTGGTCCCATCACTTCATGGCAAATAGATACGGAAAAAAATGGAAACACTGGCAGATTTTATTTTCTTGGGCTCCAAAATCACTGCAGATGGTGACTGCAGCCATGAAATTCAAAGATGCTTGATCCTTGGAAAAAAAGCTATGACCAACCTAGACAGCATATTAAAAAGCAGAGATACTACATTGCCGACAAATGTCCATATAGTCAAAGCTGTGGTTTTTCCATCAGTCATGTATAGATGCAGGAGTTAGACCATAAGGAAGGCTGAGTGCTGAAGAATTGATGCTTTTGAGCTGTGGTGCTGGAGGAGACTCTTGAGAGTCCCTTGGACAACAAGAAGATCGATCAACTTAGTCAATCCTAAATGAAATCAACTCTGAATATTCACTGGAAGGGCTGATGCTGAAGCTCCAATACTTTGGCCACCTGATGTGAAGAACTGACTCATTGGAAAAGACCTTGATGCTGGGAAAGATTGCGGGCAGGAGAAGGGGACGACAGAGGATGAGATGGTTGGATGATATCACCAACTCAATGGACATGAATTTGAGCATACTCTGAGGGGATAGTGAAGGATAGGGAAGCTTGGTGTGCTGCAGTCCATGGGGTCTCAAAGAGTCAGACATGACTTAGGGACTGAACAAAAATGACAGCAACAGTTTAAACATATTGCTTGGACAATTTTGTGAGAATTAAATCATAAAGACATTAACACTCTATAGATATAAAAATAAATTATTAGAAATTGGGAAGAGAAAAGATCTAAGGAATTACTAATCTAATCATATCTTCTAATAATCAAACACAAATAAAATTGATTATTTAGCATATATAGTTTGGTATAACCAAATCAAACATGACCAATGGAGTTCATAAAAACAATGATGAACTATATCGAAAAGGGTACTATATTTATAATTTTTAAGTAGGCTTAAATTTTGCTTCTTGTGGAAAATAAGTACCCCATAAAACACCAAGAATAAATTTTTTTGCACCAGTGACACAGTGAACCCCTTTGTCCATATAACCTTTATCCATTCTTTATTCAATCCATCATCCATAATGCAGGCCAAGTGATTTTTCAAAAATGCCAATCCCTTGATATTTCCCTCTGGCTTTCACAATAATATTTAGACTGCCTAGCTCATGTGATGAGTACAACATTTCCTAACATATGTAATCTACGAGGCTCAGGTTTGTACATATCAACTCTATCTTTATATATCAATCCGGCGTTTTACTCTGAAGGTCCTCTAGGGCTAGTTCAGTCCATTCTACATTTTATTTGTTCATCTGACAGTCTTTCTGACCAACAAGGAATTGAACTCTCAGTCAGATCCAATTGCAGCTTTATTTTCGGCTCAATTTCCTCTTTCTATTTGACTGTTAGAATATCTCTTGTCCAGGACTCTCATGCCTATGGAATTTTCCCTTCCAGTCTGTAAGGAAAACACAGACCTTCTTTTTGGGAAGTTGGCTCTCTACTGGCCTCTGTTGTTTACTTAGTCTCACATCACTGTGTGTGTATGTGTGTGTGTGTGCATGAGTGTGTGTGTAAGGGGGAAGAGAGGATTGACTTCCTCAATATCTGAACTGGTCCTCTCAGCACAGTAAAGTCTGTTTCAGCTCAAATAGGAAAAGACTTTCAGCCCTATTGGCAGAGATGAATGCCCCAAAGGACTCTTAATAGACAATTCCAGTCTCCTAAAGATTCAGGCAACCCTTGGCCTTAACTCCTATGTAGTCATCACTTGGAGTTGGTCTTGACCAACCATTTGGCCCCTTGGGGACAAACAGAGGCTCACTTTCCTGTTAAGTTATGTGCTGTGCTCTGAGATTAAAGAACACCTAGGGATCTCAGTCATGCTATTTTCAGATCCACAGAACCTGGGCCCTTCTTTTGCAACACAAGGATTTTCTTATCTTTATTCCTCTCATATTTTTTTCATCCTTACCTTCCATCTCCTCACATACTGAAGACCTTCTAAAAGAATACCCATGAAGCATGGAGAGAAACACTCCTGCCAGCCACATCTTCAATATCTCCTCTGTAGGACCCTAGTCCTCCATGTCTCACCACTGAAGTCTAAAATCTGTCCAATTTTGTCACCACTGCACATTCTCTGCCCACTGTTCCTTCCTGGAAATGAATACTTCTTATCTCACATTCTCCATGTCAATAGTGTTTGTTTGTCTGAAGAGCAGAATGAATGTAGTAAGCTGTTTGATGCCTAAAGTTCATAATCTGCCATAAATTCATATTTAATATTAATATTGCGTTTTTTAAAAGATGGTTTCATCAGGAATCACAGATACCCTCTTCAAATCCACAAGGTAATGTACAAAAAACAATGCAACTAGTCTAAGTTCCTCTATCTCCCCTCTCATCCTCCAAGTTTGTCCTTTGTGTGCTGTGCTAAGTTGCTCAGTCAAGTCCAACTCTTTGCAACCCTATGGACCACTGCCTGACAGGCTCCTCTGTCTATGGGATTCTCCAGGCAACAGTACTGGAGTGGGTTACCATGCCCTCCTCCAGGGGATCTTCCTGACCTGGGGCTCAAACTCAAGTCTCTTACATCTCCTGCTTTGGTAGGAGGGCTCTTTATCAGCTGAGCCATCTGGGAAGACCAATTTGCCCTTTAGCACTGTCAAATACTCACAATTCCCTAAAGGACTGAGATACTGTCACCTTTTTTTCACTTTGATATATTCCTCCTTTTGCCTGGAGTGCTCTTGCATTTCTTTAGTGCTAAGTTAACTTACTCTTTTTCAGATTCTGTCTAGAAATTCACTAACCTAGAGACACTTCCATAACCTCCCTAATCTCTCCATCACTGGGTTACTTGACTATATTTCAGCAGTCTGTTTGCTTGTCTGTCTCACTCATTAGGGCCATCATATAGTGCTATTTTATCCTTCTCCATTATCCCAAAGGCTGGCAGTTTCATAGACAGTGCATATCCCTTGAGCAAAGTCCCAAAGTGAAGACGATATGTAGTGCCCTTCAATAGGCATGCCGAATGATAAAAATAAAATCTTTGTTGTTAAAAGCTGCGTGTGCGTGTGCGCTAAGTTGCTTCAGTCGTGTCCGTCTCTTTGCGACACTATGGACCATAGCCCACCAGGCTCCTCTGTCCACGGGGTTCTCCAGGCAAGAATATTGGAGTGGATTTCCATGCCCTCCTCCAAGGGATCTTTCCCACTCAGAGATCGAGCCTGTGTCTCCTGTGACTCTTGCATTGCAGGTGGATTCTTTACCACTGAGCCAACCCCGGGGAATCCCTGTTCAAAGCTGTTTAAATTTTAAAATCGGTTGCGGCTACAATGTAACTTAGCCTAGGATGACTGACATAACACAAATTCTGAATTATTTGACTTACTTGTAAAGAAATTTAAGAATGTATCTTTAGTTACATAAAATGTTGTGCAATATCCAAATATGTTAAAATGATTATACAATGATTTTCCATGTTATCTAAAAATTATGTGACTTGAGCTCCACACTTTAGACTAGAGAGGCAGAGACAGAAGTAGAGAAAGAGAGAGAGAGAGAAGAAGAGGGAGAAAGAGAGACTGAGAGAGAGAGCAGACTGGAGAAGACTAAGGCAATTCCTAGGAAAAATGTACTAATTAAAAACAGAATTATAACCTGTGACAGCTAACAGGCACCTAGAAAACAGGATGACTAAGTGTAATATAGTGTCTTGGAGGGGATACTGAAACAGAAAAATAATATTAGGTAAGAATTATGGAAATATGAATAAATATGAATAAACTGTTGAACTTAGATAATAATAATGTAATAATAGCTGTTCATTACTTGTGAAAAATATACGATGCTATTATAATATGTGAATAATAGTGGAAAATGGATGTAAGATACATGGAGACTATCTTCACAATTTTTCTGTAATTTTAAATCTGTTTTAAAATTTAAAATATATTTTAAAAACTGAGGCACTAAATAAAGACTAAGGATTATAGGAGAATAGTTAAATATTTTATATAATTAATATTTTGATAAATTATATAATAATATAGTAGAGCTAAATGTGTGTTTTGAAAACACTTGTTAACATGTAAATTTAACATTTTTAAAATCTATTCTTACGAAAGTTCTTTTCAGGCATTCCTAAATTATGAACTCGTTGAAAAATATTTTCAAAGGGGAAAATAACTTGCGAAAATATTCTGTAGGAAAAAGTAAGGGAGAATAATAAATGTTACAGTTATATTTTTGAATAATTAATATATAAATTTTCTACTGGGAAAATATTTTACTGACTTTTCCTTAACAATTCCAATTAGTGTAATATTCAGTATTTTTAAAACATGAGGGTACTAATCACCTTCATGTTTTGAAACTTTACATTTGCACTGATAATTTTTCAGCACACAGTATCCCCAAAAGACTAATTAAATGCGAAGTTTAAAAACATTTTCTCTAATATATTAAAAAACTATATAAATATTTCAGGTAAAGAGAACCCTTTTATAATAACTTGATGAGTTTTCAAATGACTTAGTTATTCTTTTAATTATAATTTTTATGCTTTATAATGATAATTGGTTATTTGAATTATCTCGTGAGTCTGGAATGTAAAACATATTACTATAGAATATATCTTCACTAGTTGGTTTTTCTTTTTATCTTTTGTTAATTGTATCCTTTTAGATGAATAAATAATTTCACTCTAAAAAGCACTTTGTGCGTCTGTGCTAAGCGGCCTTAGTCGTGTCTGAATCTTTGCGACCCTATGGACCGTAACTCACCAGGGGCCTCTGTCCATGGGATTCTCCAAGCAAGAATACTGGAGTGGCTTGCCATGCCCTCCTCCAGGGGATTTTCCTGATCCAGTGATCAAACCTGAGTCTCTTATGTCTCTTGCAATTGCAGGTGGGTTCTTTACCACTAGTGCCACCTGGGATGCGCAAGTGAGCCAAAATTTTCCATATAAAAAGATTTATACATAGCCAAAACACCGTTTTCAAAAGTCTTTTATTTTTAATATTTAAATTTTCTATTTGCTTTTCTCTTTATACCACCACTGCATGTTTAAAATAGTTACAAATATACCAACCGATAAATACAGTAACATAAAATACGCAAGGTCTTTGTAGGTTCTTATGGTTTAAATGGCTATTGAAGGACCTAACCTTTTAGCATAGGGAAAACTACGGCATTTTAGGAAATGGAGTCACCTGATGCAGGTGTAGTAAAATGAGAAACATGCAGCAAGTTTCTTAGTAAAACTGTTTTTACTGCTTGAGAGAAAACAGGACTCATATTATACTTTCTGAACTAAAATATATTTTTATTTTTGATAATATTTTGACGTAACCCGGTATAAAGTAGAATCTGTGAGCTTGGTATGGAATAAAGTGAATATGGTTCTGAATATCAAGTATTATAGGTCTACTACTCACCCTAGTGCTATTTTACCAACCATTATTAAGTTGCATTTTCACGGCATCACTTTCCACCATAAAATTAAGGTATGGACATATATATATATAAATCATAAGTTATCTATAATGCTATGGAAATCAACATGCCTTTTATTTTTCATTATCAACTCTATTTGTTTAAATTATTTTCCATTAGAAATTATATTTTTATTACCAAGTAAAGATTTTATGAAATATCAAAAAAGTTCTTCATTTACTTTTTCAAGCATCACTTTTTTAATATAGGTTAGCATCTGTGCTTTGTTCTGGATCAGAGGATAACAAAAAACATGAGATAAAATCCCTGAACTGAAAATTTATCTCAGTTATTTGATATACACACATATTTTTGTAGTTGTTTTGTATTATTTGACATTTATATGCACTCGTATTATTGTTAGCGTGCTTTGTTTCTCAGTCAGGTCCAAGTCTCTGACTCTCTGCGGCCCCATGAACTGTAGCTTGCCAGGCTCCTCTGTCCATGGGATTTCCCAGGCAAGAACACTGGAGCAGGTTGACATTACTATTCTAGGGTATCTTCCCACCCAGGGATCGAACCCGCACCTCTTGGTCTCCTGCATTGGCAGGCAGATTCTTCACCACTAGCACCATCTGGGAAGACCTTTAGTCTTCTGTGTAAAATATATATATATATATCTCCATACTTCTATATGTTTATGTGAACACATGTACTTTAGTGTGAGTATATATGTATATCTTATTAATCAATGTGTATGTATATATTAGTGTGCACATATCTTATTTACAAGTGTATTTCAAGATACACTAAATTAAACTGTTCTTTAAATTTGCCCTTCTATATCACTTCTATTCTAGTAGAAATATATAAATATTATAAACATTTGCTAAGTGATACAATTTATAAAGCTAAACTGTCATTCTATAACATTATAATATATAAGAACTTGTTTTAATTGCCATGCCCGAGGAGCTGTGGCCTGATGATTTCCTCTTTGGTCCAGCCTGGTGACTGATGTCAAGCACCCTGGGTAGAGCTGAGGGTGGGTAAGGTATGGACCCTGCCCTGTCAGCGACGTGAGTGATAGGGGAACGGGAGCTCTGTGTTATGTCCCACAGCTGTTGAATGGAGCTCAACAGTTGTTTCATAGTGACACTTAAACTGAAGTGAAGCAAAAGCAGTTGCCCACCCCCCAAAACCAGTTGACAGAATCTACCATCTACACTCAGATGAGTTAAAAAAAATGTGTTTTCTAATAAATATAAAGTTTAGTTCCTCAATTGGTGGTTTATTTTAACTCAGAGTTTTATAAGTCAAGCTATTGCCTGTCTCAAGTCAACCCTCCTGTATTTTCAAATCTGTTACATATATGTTAGTGCTTAATAGTGGGATTTAATCACTGTGTATAGAAATTTATCATATCATTTACAAAATTACTTTTCAGAAGACTATCCATGTTCCTATTCATTTATTTTAGTTTTTGATACAGATACAGCTTAATCTTTTAGGCAGTCTTTCAAATATTTATTATTTGCTATTTTCTAGGCATAGTACTAGGCACTGTGAACACCAGGTTAAACCAGTAGAGATGGCCCTTTGGTTCTGGAGTTTACAATGCAATGTGCAAGAAATAGTATAGTAATGAATGAATGGGTACGTAAATAATAGGATGTCTTGGTGGCTCAGCTGGTAAAGAATCCGCCTGCAGTGTGGGAGATCTGGGTTCGATCCCTGGGTTGGGAAGACCCCCTGGAGAAGGAAAAGGCTACCTACTCCAGTATTCTGGCCTGGAGAATTCCATGGACTGTACAGTCCACAGGGTCACAAAGAGTCAGACCCCACTGACCGACTTTCACTTTCACTTTCTAAACTCTCAAGACCTATAGCGCTAGTTTGTTTATAAGAAAACATGTTTAAGAAGTTAAGCAACTTAGTTTGGATCATGAAGTCAGAATGCAGGAGAGATAGGATTAAACTGAAATATGGTTTACACCAGAGTAGCAACCATGACAAAAAGAATATTACACTTGAAATAGCTGAGGAGCCTCATGAATATAGTGACTGTCCTATATCTCTGAGCAGTAATGCTTAAGAAGTCACTGTTTTATCTTTTCCTTCTCACGACCTCAATGCTAATTGCATGAACATCATGTTTAATTGTAAACATCCAAGGAAAGAGTGGAATGAGCATAAACAGTAGGTAGTGGAATATAAGAAACAGAATGAAATAAGATACAGAATGAAAATAAGAAACAGAATGTGTAAATAAGAAAATGAATGAAAAAGATGGATGTAATGAAAGTGCCACAAGTGCATTTTAATTTTTTGTTTTTCCAATCAAGCAGTTCTAATCCACTCCTCTCCTTATTAAAACCTGACTGTGGTGGCAATAAAGTTTATTTTGACACAAAGTTCTTAATTGGAACCAGGCAATTAGAGCTGACAGATGTTCGTGTACTGGTCAAGAGAGAGGATGGTCATGCTGATTTAGGTGACAAAATGACTATGACAGTGTCACCTTGTGAAGAGAGTGATGCTGGTGACAATTAGGGGGAAAACACCTATATAACAGTGAGGGCAGTGAAAATGAACACCAGCAGGAAGAAATAACATGAAATGAATTAAATGCAGGGCAAGAGAGAGCTAGTAAAGCGTGGTTTTGGAATCGTTTCCAGGAGGAATAAGCCAAAATTGTACCTAAAATCAACATTGATCTGTTTAATTGACCAAATGGATTCCACTAACAATGCCGTTTTAAAGGATGATAAAGTAGCCCATCGCTACAATTGAATACATAATCATGATGTTAATTTTTAGAATCTGGTGTCTGATGGTTTTATCTTTCAAGCGTATCAGAAGACATTCACACTCCGTGTGATACTTTTCAATTGTTCAGATTTCTGTACAAGGTTACGATACACAGGCGGTATTTTTCTCTATGGCTTTCTTCGACCGCAGAATGTCAGTGCCGACTCTGCATTTTCGCTCGTGCCATTGCTTTTCATTTGTAAGTGTCAGCTGAAAAATGCATTTCATGTTTTCTCTAAATGGTAATCCCATTTTTATATCTCTTTTATTTTCTTTACTTCAATTTATTCCTCATACTCTCTCATTCAGGCCTAACAGATTGGGTGACAAATATAGTTAGAGGCAAAACTAGAAGGAAACATAAAACTGTATATTTGTAGAGGCATTTTCAATTACCATCACTCCTTGATATTAATACAAAACCATGAAAAACTGAAGATAGATATTATTATCCCTATTTTTTAAATAAAGACACAAGTGCTAAGAAAAGACTGATATAGCCTATGCAAAGTCATACTGTTACACTTTGCTACATTTAAATACAAAAATTTAATGGGATACATAAATGTTTCAGCCTAAATTTTACCAAAGCTCAGTCAAGGAACTTCATTGTCCTTCATCCTAATTATGACACTTTTTGCTTTTCAGGTGTGCACGTGGCAAGCCCAGGATTCCCTTTACATTCCCTATCAGTAAGTGCATTGATTTCTTTCTTTTAGGTGGCTCAGTGGTAAAGAATTTCCCATGCCAATGCAGGAGACACAGGAGATGCGGGTTTGATCTCTGGGTTGGGAAGATCCCCTGGAGAAGGAAATGGCAGCCCACTCTAGTATTCTTGCCTGGGAAACCCCATGGACATAGGAGCCTGGCAGGCTATAGTCCATGGGGTCACAAAGAGTCAGATGTGACTCAGCCATTAAACTACAACAATAGCAACATAGCTGATTTACAATGTTGTGTTAGTTTCAGGTGTACAGCAAAGTATCTGATATAGACATATACACATATCTATTCTTTTTCAAATTCTCTTCCCATATAGATCATTATGGAATATTAAGTAGAGTTCCTGTCCTTGTTGGCTATCCATTTTAACACAGTAGTGTGCGTATGTTAATATGCGCAACCAGGTGAAGTGAACACTCAGTGTCATGGACATTGTTTTACCCAGTAGAAGACAAAATGGTTGACTCAAAGCCAAGTGTGAATTTACACACACTCTTATGTTATAAATAAACAAATATATATTTTAATACACCCTCCCCACATATATATAAAATACTTGTTGCTGGATTTAAAAAAAAAATGTGTTGCAGGTGGAACTTTAACACTTTACTTCATTAATGCAAGATAGTTTTATCTTCCAACTCTCACTCTTGCTCTCATTCTCATTCTCTCTCTCTATATCCTCTGGTATCTAAGCCTAAGCAAAATTTAATTGTGGGAAATTTCCCTGATAATCTCTGATTTATTAAAATTCATCCAAAATACAATTCCTACACATTAACATTGTCAGGGTTCTTGAATTAAGGCTGAATTGGATAAGTCATTTCTAATATGCCGAAGGAAATATGTTTCCTTGGAGAATTTGAACAGGCCATGGTAAAATTTGGAGAGAAATATAATAAATGAAATTTTCATCATACTATTTATATTTCCTTTTCTGTAAAATGTCAGTTTTAGAAGTAATAGATCTATTCCAGTTACACGATAAAATTCCTAACACCCATTGCTGGACTAAATCAAAGCCAATGACCATATGGTTAAATTATTCACCATGGAATACTGCTTCTTAAAATTCTTTTTCTCTTCAGCTATAGAAGTCCCCAGCCAATCCTGATGCATTAAGAATGTCTGGCACATTAGCATATTTTATAATTGAGCTGAGAAATGATGTTACTATTAATTTATTTTTGAAATATTAACTTGCTTTTAAAGAAAGTATAATGCATAAATGTCAGAAATATTTATGACAACACATTGTTATATCAGGTATGCCCTTGAAATTCCCAGCTATATTAATGTGAAGATTACTGTGCCTTTGCAGAAAGTTCTCACTGTATCAAGGGAAACTGGTATGAATCATGAATCAAGCTATGGAGCAGTCCAATATGAGCAAAATAAATAGTGACACAGTCTCAAAATAATTAACTACTATTATAACAGTAAGCATGATTCAGAGGAATAGTGGAATTTATACTTATACTGATTTTCTATGAAACCATGTTACGCTTCTTTTTTAATTAATTAATTTTTAATTGGGAGATAATTTATTTACAATATTGTGTCCATTTCTGCCACATATCAAACGAATTATCCATAAGTATACGTATGTCCCCTCCCTCTATGTTTCTATTTTATAATGATGATCAGCATTCAGTTATGCATTGTAACTTTTGTGCTCTCCTAATTTCACATAAATCTTGTTTTCCTCCAAAATTTCAAATTATTAATGGTAAGAAAATAAACTACTCTCTACACATCCCTCATAACATCTATGTTTATTCAATGCTTAAACATAATTATCTTTTATATCACTTAAATAAGTTTTGAGGTGACTTAGATAATATCCATTGATTATCTGAGTACAACTACAAAAAATTTATATCCTGGACATGTTTGATACTGATAAATAACTAGTCAATTAATGTAAGGTTTTATATTTATGATAGGCAAGACTGTGTACTTAACATATAATAGTCATGTTTGATTTATTGTACTAAATATATGAAATGTATGGCAAATAGTATTTGAGATAACAAAATATTTCTTGAGATTTGCTTGACTCCTAATATAAAGTCAAGAACTTAATATGTATTTTTACATACATACATACACACTTATTTACAAATTCTTGGTAATGTAAGTTAGAGGAATACTAAGTTAAACAATATTTAAGAACAAAAACTTATAAAAATATGAATTTCACATTTGCATTGTGAATACAGGAAGTAGAACTGGGATGAGTGAAGTGTAGGGGAAAGACAATATTTCTCGTGGTCTCTGACTTTACTACTTTGTTTCCAGAAGATATATTCTTATTATTTTTAAAAGATTTATTTATTTGGTGCATCAGGTCTTAGTTGTGGCATGTGGGATCTTTGTTGCATCATGTGGGATCGTTCATTGCAGCACAGGACTCTCTAGTTGTGGTGCTTGGGCTCAGTAGTTACAGTGCGTGGACTTAGATGCTCCTGGCATGTGAGACCTTTGTTCTCTGATCAGGGATCAAATCTGAATCTCCTGTATTGCAAGGTGATTCTTAGTCACTGGACCATCAGGGAAGTTCCTGACTTTACTAATTTTTAAGAGCTATAGGGGAGAAGGCAATGGCACCCCACTCCAGTACTCTTGCCTGGAAAATCCCATGGATGGAGGAGCCTGGTAGGCTGCAGTCCATGGGATCGCCAGGAGTCGGACATGACTGAGAGACTTCCCTTTCACTTTTGACTTTCATGCCTTGGAGAAGGAAATGGCAACCCACTCCAGTGTTCTTGCCTGGAGAATCCCAGGGATGGGGGAGCCTGGTGAGCTGCTGTCTATGGGGTTGCACAGAGTCGGACACGACTGAAGCGACTTAGCAGCAGCAGCCGCATCTGCAAGAGCTATAGGACTAGTGTTTCCCCAGGGCGTATTTTAGGAAATGATGACCTAGAGAATTTATAGTGCTTCTCTGTCATTTGGAAAACAAACAAACAAAAAACATACTTCTTCTATTCTCCTTTAATGACATATTTAATGCTTATCATAAAAATAGGAAGGAGCTTATTAATTTACAACTCAGAATGACCATCAGATAGATTAATAAGTAGATAGAGAGATAGTCAGAGAGATAGATAGGCCCTAGAAAAATTATATGTCAACCAGAAGTTTTTGCCTGATTTTAGCTATAGTAATTTTTATACTTTTTAATTTTTTCCACTCCACTCACCAGAGATTATTCTAATGACCTTTCAAGTGATTAAAGAAAAAAAGATAACAATTCACTGTCATGTAAATATTCACTTTATTTCACTTTGCTTTTTCAATCATACAGACATGATTTGTGAACTAGACTTTTTTGCTCCTCTTCAGAGACTGCCAGCACTTTTAGAAAGCACTGAAGTTCACATCAGCATGTAGGAGGATTTCTGAGTTGCT
This sequence comes from Okapia johnstoni, assembly GCA_024291935.2. NCBI lineage: Eukaryota > Metazoa > Chordata > Mammalia > Artiodactyla > Giraffidae > Okapia > Okapia johnstoni. The sequence continues at coordinate 59,318,675 of CM044322.1, forward strand.
GCTGGGGGTCTTAGTTTGGATTATTGGGGAATTAGACCCTGAGATAAGAATTCCAGTGAAAGCATTTTAGATGGGAGCTCCAAAAACAGCAGAAGGGAACTGAAAATTCAGAACAAAGAAGGGAAGTAGTCAGTCAAAGATGTTTTATTTAGTTTTCAACCGCTGTGGGTGACTGGAACTCAAACCCACAAGGACACTTTAGGAAACAGTACAAATCATCTTCTCAGAATTATCCCACCAGATGGGTAAAGGTAGAGGAACTCTTATACATCAAGCACTTCCAGCCAATAGTTAAGGAATGATCCCAGGGCTGCTCATTTCTGAGCATTTGAGGCCTGCCATGAGCTGACAGTGGCCTTCTGGCATTGACAATAGGCCTCAGGCACAGAGACAAAGATTCTGGTAGGGGAAATCAGTGAAGGCACGTTGAAAATACTGAGGGAGTTGAGTGTGGCGCTGTCAGCTCCTGATGTGGTCTCCCTCTCGTTTCTCAATTCGTTTGTGCTCCATCCTGTTATCACTCCTTCAAGGATATGACCAGTCACAATTTCTAAGAAAGATATTTATAACAAAAAGATTAATGGGCAAAAGACACACTCCTCTCTGATGCAATGATTTGCAAAGTCACCACTGACGCTCAGGATTTTCCTCTTATACTACCCATGGTTGAGCCCCTTTACCTTCAAATAGTGATGGTCCTGGCCAAAGTGTCTTGTCAGTGAGATACCCTCAGTGGTGTGCTGGTGATTGCTTAACTACTGGCTCTCCAAGTACACTTCCAACCTGATTTTCATTTATGTGTTCTTTTCATGGTGTACAAACGAATTTGGGCTTCACAGCCGGCGCAGTGGTTAAGAATCTGCCTGCCAATGCAGGATAGGCAAGAGACTCACGTTTGATCTCTGGGTCGGGAAGATCCTCTGAAATAGGAAATGGCAACCCACTCCAGTATTCTTACCTGGAGAATCCCCATGGAGAGAGAAGCCTGGCGGGTGACAGTCCATGGCGCCACAAAGAGTAGGACACAACTGAGCAACTGAGAGCGTGCGTGCGCACACACGCACAAGCAAAATGAAACTGCCAAGACCTTTGTCAAAACTGCACTCTTGTTCTTTGGCATAATCAAATTATGATGTCAGGTAATAGTTTTTGAAGCTATTTCCTTCATTACGTGTGCTACCCAAAGAAAGGCAATGCCAAAGAATGCTCAAACTACCGCACAATAGCACTCTTCTCACATGCTAGTAAAGTAATACTCAAAATTCTCCAAGCCAGGCTTCAGCAATACGTGAACCATGAACTTCCAGATGTTCAAGCTGGTTTTAGAAAAGGCAGAGGAACCAGGGATCAAATTGCCAATATCCACTGGATCATCGAAAAAGCAAGAGAGTTCCAGAAATACATCTATTTCTGCTTTATTGACTATGCCAAAGCCTTTGATTGTGTGGATCACAATAAACTGTGGAAGATTCTGAAAGAGATGGGAATACCAGATCATTTGACCTGTCTCTTGAGAAACCTGTATGCAGGGCAGGAAGCAACAGTTAGAACTGGACATGGAACAACAGACTGGACCCAAATAGGAAAAGGAGTAAGTCAAGGCTGTATATTGTCACCCTGCTTATTTAACTTACATGCAGAGTACATCATGAGAAATGCTGGGCTGGAAGAAACACAAGCTGGAATCAAGATTGCCAGGAGAAATATCAGTAACCTCAGATATGCAGATGACACCACCCTTATGGCAGAAAGTGAAGAAGAACTAAAGAGCCTCTTGATGAAAGTGAAAGAGGAGAGTGAAAAAGTTGGCTTAAAGCTCAACGTTCAGAAAACTAAGATCGTGGCATCTGGTCCCACCACTTCATGGGAAGTAGATGGGGAAACAGTGGAAACAGTGTCAGACTTTATTTTTTTGAGCTCCAAAATCACTGCTGATGGTTATTGCAGCCATGAAATTAAAAGACACTTACTCCTTGGAAGGAAGGTTATGGCCAACGTAGACAGCATATTTAAAAGCAGAGACATGGGACGGATGCTCAGGGATGGAGCGTTGAGATGACACAGAGGGATGGGAGGGGGAGGGAGGTGGGAGGAGGGTTTGGGAGGGGGAGCACATGTGAATCCATGGCTGATTCATGTCGATGTATGGCAAAAACTACTACAATATTGTAAAGTAATTAGCCCCCAACTAAAATAAAAAATAAATAAATAAAAGCAGAGACATTATTTTGCCAACAAAAGTCTGTCTAGTCAAGGCTATGGTTTTTCCAGTGGTCATGTATGGATGTGAGAGTTGGATGGTGAAGAAAGCTGAGCGCTGAAGAATTGATGCTTTTGAACTGTGGTGTTGGAGAAGACTCTTGAGAGTCCCTTGGACTGCAAGGAGATCCAATCAATCCATCCTAAAAGAGATCAATCCTGGGTGTTCATTGGAAGGACTGATGTTGAAGCTGAAACTCCAATACTTAGGCCACCTCATGCGAAGAGTTGACTCATTGGAAAAGACCCTAATGCTGGGTAGGATTGGGGGCAGGAGGAGAAGGGGACGACAGAGGATGAGATGGTTGGATGGCATCACTGACTCAATGGACGTGGGTTTGGATAGACTCCGGGAGTTGGGGATGGACAGAGAGTCCTGGCATGCTGCAATTCATGGGGTCACAAAGAGTCGGACATGACTGAGTGACTGAATTGAACTGAACTCAACTCATCATGTAACAGCTATAGACCTTACATACTCTGAAGTTTCATCTCCACTATTAACATCTTCTCTATCACTTTGTAAAATCTAGATCAGAACTTTTTTTTTTTCTGTAAGGATGATAAAGTAAACATTTTAAGTCTTGTGGCCATGTACAATTCCTCTTAACTATTTTTTCTCTTTTGTTTGTTTTTAATAACTGTTTAAAATATGAACAACATTCTTGGCTTGTAGTCTTTAGAAGAAAAAGGCCACAAGACATATTATGCCTGTAGGCTATAGACTATTGGCTACTGTTCTGGACAGTCAGCAAAAAAATAAATCAATCCTTGATTTTTAGCGTTTCCAAATTTCCATGGTATAAAATTCTCATCATGGCCAATTTCAAGCTCTCCATGTAAGGTTAGGGATTGAGTTGGAGAGAGATGTACAGTAGCACACCATCACATATGATTTCCAAATAAATAAATAGCAGATCTCAGAAATATAAATGATAACAAAAAAGTAAATAGGACAGTATGAGTTTTGAATATTTATTACCTTTGGTCTTCATGTAACTTGTTTAATTGCAAGTTTAAATAATTTAACTTTTAACTCTGGGTATATTTAACAACCAGCTCACAAATTTCTGTCTTCCCAGGTGGCTCTAGTGGTAAAAAACTTCCCTATCAATACAGTAAACATAAGAGCCACAGGTTCAATCCCTGGGTCAAGATCCCGGAGAAAGGCATGGCAACCCTCTTCAGGGTCAACTGCCTAACATAAGCTGGTCTTAGTAGCTCCAGCACACTCCTGAGGAACCCAGACCTTCAACTCAAGGAGTCTGACCCCGTAATTGTTATGTAGCTAAAATACCATTGATGGTTTTCTGCTGATAGGAAGCACCAATCACTTTCCCCCGTAAATCTGTTTCCCTGCTCCTATCATGTAATATCAACCAATGTCCTTATGATAACTGACATCAATTATCTTTTCAGTAGAGTAACTCCTTCCTTTCCCTATTGGTTTATCAATACGTGAACCCTGGCACTGCTAGGCAGCAGCTATAATTTTACTTTATTTGTAATTTAAATTTTTTTTAAATTTTATTTTTAGTTTTTATTTATTTATTTGATTGTTCTGGGTCTTCGCTGCAGCACATGGGAACTTTAGCTGTGACATGTGAACTCAAATTATTTTCAGCATGTGGGATCTGATTCCCTGACCAGGGGTTGAACCCAGGACCCCTGCATTGGGGGCATGGAACCCAGTTTTAGAAAACTGAACAACCAGGGAAGTCCCAGCAGCTATAATTTTAGATTTAGTAGAATCCTTACTGTGCCCACTGAAGGATTGCCTCTCTCTAGGAATTCTAGACCAGTTTATGATTAAAGTTAAGGTGACAGGAAGAATTTATTCCCCAGGTGAGTCACTGGGCTTAATGGCGAGACAAGTCACTTCAACTCCACTTCTTGTTCTCAGACACATGTGTTCTATGGTTCAGATGTATATTGTATCTTGTAGGATGGCACATCGACCCCACAGGAGGTTAACTTTTATCCTTAGGGAGTTGTTTTAGTCTGCTCAGGGTGCTATAAAAAATACCGTAGACTGGGTAGCCTAAATATAAGATATTTACATCTCAAATTTGGGAGGCTGGGAAGTTCAAGTTTTTGAGACAGGATCCAAAAATGGTAAATTACACATCTAAGTAAGCACTCAGATACTTTTTTGAGGTATTATAAGCAAGAGAGATGCATTTATGCTCAGAATACATTTCAATTCCAATACATATGTATACCTTCAACCTGTCTGGTGGAAGGGCTGTGACCTAATCAAGCTGTTATCCCCCTGTAGGCTGGTACAGTATCACAGGTTCAGTCTCTAAATGTGTCCCACAACTCAGGTATTCAGTAGCACTGGTAGCTAGACATGCTTTTGTTAGAGGAAACTCAATATTGCTGCAGCCATGAATAGCCTCTTTACCGCCACTATGGCTAATCAACTCATATGCCACTGTGCCATCACTGGGATATTTGTGTTAGATGAGACCATGTATCCAAAAGTCATAGAAATAGCTAGGAATTCTGTTTTCCTCAGTGAATGATTCTCTGACAAATGGCTATAGGTTCCTGTGGTTGAAGGATGGGAAACTTCTGCTCTTCTTGTGGTAGCACATGGTCTTTCTTCTAGATGACCTTGGCTCCACTAGTTTCAAGAATTCAAGGACTGAAACTGGTTTAGGTCAGGAAACTGGCTAAGGTGAAACTAATTGATTTTTGGTTGAAGATTATGTAGGTCAATCAATATCCTTGTTGGCTATCTATGACTTTTGACCTTACAGACAGCATGGTGTATTAGCCACAGCCACAAATTCCTGGGAGCCAATACTCCCTGGATGCCAGTCTGCTTCTTACAGTTATATGTCCACATTCCTTCTAAAAGCAAAATGCAACCACCTGGCTTCTGCTACCGCAGAATCCTATTAACTGCATTAATTCTAGTGAGAAGCCAAGGGAATATTTCATTCAAAGATGGGCACAATTAAGGAGATAAATGGTATGGACCTAACAGAAGCAGAAGATATTAAGAAGAGGTGGTGAGAATACCCAGAAGAACTATACAAAAAAGAACTTCATGACCCGGATAATCACGATGCTGTGATCACTCATCTAGAGCCAGACATTCTGGAATGCGAAGTCAAGTGAGCCTTAGGAAGAATCACTACGAAAAAAGCTAGTGGAGGTGATGAAATTCCAGTTGAGCTATTTCAAATCCTGAAAGATGATGCTGTGAAAGTGCTGTACTCAATATGCCAGCAAATTTGGAAAACTCAACAGTGGCCACAGGACTGGAAAAGGGCAGTTTTCATTCCAATCCCAAAGAAAGGCAATGCCAAAGAATGCTCAAACTACTGCACAATTGCACACATCTCACATGGTAGCAAAGTGATGCTCAAAATTCTCCAAGCCAGGCTTCAACAGTATGTGAGCTGTGTACTTCCAGATGTTCAAGCTGGTTTTAGAAAAGGCAGAGGAACCAGAGATCAAATTGACAACATACACTGGATCATCAATCGAAAAAGCGAGAGAGTTCCAGAAAAATATCTATTTCTGCTTTATTGACTATGCCAAAACCTTTGACTGTGTGGATCACAATAAACTGTGGAAAATTCCGAAAGAGAGGGGACTACCAGACCACCTGAACTGCCTCTTGAGAAACCTGTATGCAGGGCAGGAAGCAACAGTTAGAACTGGACAGAGAACAACAGACTAGTTCCAAATAGGAAAAGGAGTACATCAGGGCTGTATATTGTCACCCTGCTTATTTAACTTATATGCAGAGTACATCATGAGAAATGCTGGGCTGGAAGAAGCACAAGCTGGAATCAAGATTGCCGGGAGAAATATCAATAACTTCAGATATGCAGATGACACCACCCTTATGGCAGAAAGTGAATAAGAACTAAAGAGCCTCTTGATGAAAGTGAAAGTGGAGAGTGAAAATGCCGGCTTAAAACTCAACATTCAAAAACGAAGATTATGGCATCCGGTCCCATCATGTCATGGCAAATAGATGAGGAAACAATGGAAACAGTGAGGCACTTTATTTTCTTGTGCTCCAAAATCTCTCTAGAGATGACTGCAGCCATGAAATTAAAAGATGCTTGCTCCTTGAAAGAAATGTTATGACCAACCTAGACAGCATATTAAAAAGCAGAGGCATTACTTTGCTGACAAAGGTCCATCTTTGAGTCATTGGAAGGACTGATGCTGAAGCTAAACTCCAATACTGATGCGAAGAACTGACTCATTTGAAAAGACCTTGATGCTTGGAAAGATTGAAGGCAGGAGAAGAAGGGGCTGACAGAGGATGAGATGGTTGGATGGCATTACCGACTCAATGGACATGAGTTTGAGTAAACTCCAGGAGTTGGTGATGGACAGGAAGGCCTGGTGTGCTGCAGTCCATGGGGTCGCAAAGAGTCAGATACGACTGAGTGACTGAACTGAACTGAATTGAAGCTCTATAACAACCCCCTCCCATCAATGCTGGCTTCTCAGTGATGCCCGTGCCCCTATAACAGAATCATTATTATTGGTTTTATTGAAGAGCATGTCTCTAGAGCTTCCTGGAAAACATTATTGTTGTTGTTCTGTTGCTAGGTTGTGTCTGACTCTTTGAGACCCCATGGACTGCATCATGCCAGGCTTCCCTGTTCTTCACTATCTCCCAGAGTTCGCTCAAACTCAGTTACCTGTTCTCTGGTCTTATGTGATTTATTAATATTGACATCCTCATCTTGTTGAGTTGTTTGTTTTTTATTTTTTACCTTTTTTCAGTACTCTGTTATCTCAATATTATCATTATTTCATGATTGTAAGCCATTGATTTTTCCATGCTCCAAGTAGAAAATCCAGCTGTGTAATGATATTGGCTCCAGGTATATTTATGATGTGTAAAAATCCTGAGTCACTTGAGAATATGTTCCGTCAAGAAATTCTCTAACCTTTGCTTTTATTAGAAGTTTAGATGCATAAACACTGAAGGGTCTTGTGAGCACTTTCAAATATCTAATCTTGTATATTTGATGCAAAAGAATACAATTTATGTGAGAACACACCTTCCATAAGGAAAAAAATAATTGTAATGCATACATCCAACAAAAGACTCACATTTGAAATTTATAAATCAAAAAGGGAAATAAAAAAACTGACCCTTAAATAGAAAAAAGGGGAAAAGATTTTGAAACTGCACTTGGTTGATTTCACAATGGCTTATCACAACTCATAAAAAGGTGATCAAGGCTTGAGAAAGAATAACAACAAAAAAAACAATACCTAGACATTTGTATTTTCAAAAATTTCCAAGATATTTCTGATATGCATCTGGATTTTAAAAAGTGATTACAGGTTTTCCTATGAAATGGTAGTAAGCCTTTATCAAGAATAATAGAAAAACTCTTGTATACATATATATACATAAGTAGTAATGTAGAATATAATATATATATTTTAGAAAGCCTATGGATTTTTGCCTAGCTAAAACATTTTATGACATTTTTATTCCACTTGTTTGAATGGAATGGTAGATTTCTAATTTATATTCACTCAAAATTTGATATAGTTCTCTGTATTTTGGAATCTAATATTACTGTTAAAAGTCCAGTTAGTTTACTACCTTAGTGATTTAAAATTTTTTCTTGAATGAGGCTTGAAACTTTTTAATCCATTTCTGAGAATATACAGAAATACTATGTTGTTAAAGAAAAAGATAGGAAATTAGCATATAATACAGTATTATTAACTAAAGTACAGATTTTGTTCAAATTTCACAAAATTTGCTAGTGTCCGTTATTTGTTTTCATATTCAGGATTCCACACGGTATTTGTTTGCATTGAACAGCTTCAGCTACATGCAACACATGCTGGTAAATTCTCTTTTCATTTTTGTTCTGTTACAAATATTTTCTAATTTTCCTTGTCATGGCTTCTTAGATAAATCCACCATTTAAAAATGCACATTTAATTTCCACATACATGGAGTTTTAAAAGTATTTTTGATATTAATTTCTCATTTAATGCTTTCTTCTCTGCAATTACCCTCTGTGTTTTTTCAGTCTTCTAACTTTATTGAGGCTTTCAATGACTAAGTCCAAGATCTCTCTTGGTAAATGTCACATTGCACTTGAAAATATGTGGGTTATTTTCAAATATCTTTTGATATTGATTTCTAACATAACTCCACAGACTCTGTATGATTTCAATACCTTTAGATCATGAAATTTTCACACCTCTTTTTATTCCCCTGGATATGTTCCAGTGTCTCCTAGTTTATAGTCTATAGGAACTTGAATAGAATTGTATCCTACTGTTGCGTGAAAATTGTATAAATTTTAGTTATGTTGAATTGGTTTACGGTGCTTTTCAAGTCACTATTATCCTTCTACCTTTCTGTATATTCATTCTATTATTTTTTGAGAGTTTGATATTGAAACTCCAACTAAAAATCTTAACTTATCTATTTAAAAAATAATTGTAATATATAGTGAAACTATGTGTAACTTTGTTCTTATTTTCCAAGTCCTGTAAATATTGTATCATACTTTCATAATTTAAAAATAAAAAGAAAGAAAAAATGATGATCAAATTCATTACCCATTAGGAGAAATTTAAAAGAAAATCAAAGTACAAGTCTATGTTCTACCCACCAAAATGCTTAAATGAAAGCTTCAGAGAAGACCAAATATAAATCAAAGATGTGGGGCATCCCCAACTCTCATGCACCACTGATGGAAATAACATTGGTTAACATTAAAATCTCCTTATCTGTCATTGCATCCTCCCTCTCATCTAGCTCCCTCAAAATCCATTCCTCAGCATGTTCTGTTGGCTCAGGAAACTTACCAGGGGTGTGAATTGAACATTCTCTTCTATTGCTCTCATAATCAGTTATGGAACTAGTTTTTGGGACAATCTGCCTTTCAATTGCACTTGATAAGTCTTATTATATTATCATCAAGGCTGTACAACATTCACACAATGCCCTGAGATGATCATTGGGTGATTTAGACCTATAGTTTCTTTTTTTTTTCAGTGCGTTAATGATACTTAACTATAACCATCCCAAAACTACATGTTCTTATCATTACCACTGCCAGCTTACCCTTAAATGCTAGATATTGCCCGTATCTGTTACATCTAACAATAAAATATTGTTTAAATTTTTACCATATCATCATATTGCATAATATTGGAGATTCTGATCAACTGTGAAGTTATAGAGATCCTGTGATCACAGGATATTTATCAATAATATTGTCCTTTTTTGTCAGTAGGTTGGTAAATTATTCAACCTTACACAAGGATATGTGTAAGCAATATATTTGGCATGTGCAAGAAACATAAGTTGTGCAGTGGGGAATTGATAAAGAAATTAAAATAACCAATTAGAGACATTAAAGTTTTCATTATTAAGCCATCTGACTATAAGTGACTGAGTTTATTCCTGTAGGAGGCACTGGGAAACAATGTAAAACATGTGATTTGGAAATATACATCTTTTGGTTGAGGGCTGCTCCTCAGGGGTTGTTATTACTTTAAGCTTTAACCTTGCTGTACTGACAAAAGCAATGTGACTTTCCATAGTATGGAGAATAACACAGGCACAGAGGTGCAGTTTCTGACAATCGAATGCTGTTATATCAAATTCTAAACAAATTCTTGTGAATATGTCCACTGCCACTTATAAACAGACTTGTATGAAAACATATTTTTATTTATAAAAAGTGTCATGTAAGATAGATTTTCTCTTCAAAATATCTATCCTTAAAAATTCTTTCTTCATGAAAATGTCATAGATAAATAGATGAATAGATAGATTGATCTGTCTCATGGCTTTCATAAGGAATATATATATGTGTAACCTCAGAAAACAATGTTAATTTGAACAGCCATTTTTATAAAGGTATACATATATTTACCTATAAAATTATAGAGTCATTGCACTTAAAATAATGAAATATTATTGAATATAATATGATTTACGAGATGTGTTTTATAAAGTTTTAGAATACATATACATAAATTCACATGTATTTAGGGATATTTTGCTCTAATTTTATTTTTGGTGTGGTGAAGTAAGATCAGAATAAAATTTATTCTCATTTAAAAAAATCAGATACATAAAGAAAGAAGCCTTTGTCATAGGTAAGCATACAATTAATTTTCTCAAGATTTCTCAGAACTAACTGAAAAGAAAGAAATAATTAAAACTTTTCCAACCCTACTAACTCTAATCCCCATCAGGGATTTCCTGGTGGCTAAAGAACCCACCTGCCCATGCAGGAGATGCGAGTTTGATCCCTGGGCTGGGAAGATTCCCTAGGGTAGGAAATGGCAATCATTCCAGGATTCTTGCTTGGGAAATCCCATGGACAGAGGAACCTGGGGTGCCACAGCCCAAGGGGTTGCAAAAGAGTCGGACCCAACTTTAGTGACTCTACAACAGCAATGATTCGTTTTTACACAGTGGAAACGTTCTTTAGAGATTTTATCCTAAAATGCCTTCTTTATTGATATCTTCAAGCATTTCTGTTCTTATAAAGTTTAGATTCTTATTTTAAACAATGAATAAATGCTGTTTGGTGACCTTAAAATTATTCTACTATTATAATGGAAAAGTATCATGTGTAGAAGCTTTGGTACTTTTTAAAGGCAAAAGTGACCTTGGATCAAATCTTATAAATGTTCACATCTCTGAACCGTTCATGTTCATCTACCAGGGAATGTTAGATTTCAAGTAACGCATACAAAAAGAGGATTTTCACTGCAATGGAATGAAGAAAAATAATTTCTTTGATTCCATTCTGTATATTGCTTATCATTATATATTTCAGTCCTTCCTAAAGATGCATGCATGTTTCCTAACAACACAGTTGTTGGCTTTCTTGAAACTGCAGGATAGTGTAGAACACAAAGTTAAATGAAAATGAAACAAATATGCAAGTTATTATTGTTAAAACAAAGATTTGTATAGAAAAGAAACATTTTGAATCTATAAAGGGAGCACACCCTTTGTTTACATTCTAGAGTTCAATTAATATTGGAGAATTTGTTGTTTTTCCTGACATAATGATTCAAAGTTTTGTTTATTTCTCTTTCATTTGATAATAGTTATATGTATATATTATATACATATATACACAACAGACCACTGTTATCACCTTATAAAGATACTGATTCACCAATCAGATATCTCTGCCTGGCCTATGTCCTATATGATATCTAACATGAAGGATCTGATTAGAAAACATCCACGTGAGGTTAGAAAGCAGAAGGAAGAGAAATCCTACTGGCTGTGATCAGTTCCAGAGGCGTCAATGATGTTGACCCCAGAATCTCTTTTTCATAAGGCTGTAGCAATCTAACAGTAGCAGTGGCTCAAACAGCAGTAATTATTACTATTATTTTGACTATCCTGGGTCTTCATAAGGGTGTGTGGGCTTTCTCTACTTGCAGTGTGCTGACTTAGTTGGTCTGCATGTGGGATCTTAGTTCCCCATCCAGGGATCAAGACCATGACCCCTGCACTGAAAGGCAGATTCTTAAACCACTGGACCACCAGGGAAGTTCCCCAAACAGCAGTAATTTTAATTTCATGTGCAATCAAATTTCCCTCTTTTTCTTTGACACTGACTGATATAGGAAGGTTGAGAAATTTTTTTGTTTGATTTTTTGAAAATGTTATTCTTTCCTTTCTTTCTTCGATCCTCCTTTCTTTCTAAATCTGCTGAGGATCATGTGTGTATTTATACATGTGTGCCCCTCTGCCTGACTGTTGAAGTGCCTTTGTTCAGAACCCTGTCCACCTGTGGATGGCAGGAAGAAATTAACACATCCCCTGCCTGAGGCTTACCATTTTGAGAGCTGTTTGCAAGATTTATTGCTGTTCAGTTGCTCAATCATGTACGACTCTTTGCTACCCCCATGAACTGCAGCACATCAGGCTTCCTTGTCCTTCACCATTTCCTGGAGTTTGCTCAAATTCATGTTCATTGAGGTGGTGATGCCATCCACCCATCTCATCCTCTGTCATTCCCTTCTCCTCCTGCCTTTAATCCTTCCCAGCATCAGGGTCTTTTCCAGTGAGTCAGCTCTTGGAATCAGGTGGCCAAAGTATTGGAACTTCAACCTCAGCGTCAGTCCCTCCAATGAATATTCAGGACAGATTTCTTTCAGGATTGACTAATTGATTGCATCTCCCTGCAGTCCAGTTCAGTTTAGTTCAGTTGCTCCGTTGTGTCCAACTTTTTGTGACCCCATGGATTGCAGAATGCCAGGCCTCCCTGCCCATCACCAACTCCTGGAGTTTACTCAAACTCATGTCCATTGAGTCAGTGATGCCATCCAATTATCTCATCCTCTGTCATCTCTCACTGTTTCCACAGCTTCCCCATCTATTTCCCAAGAAGGGATGGGACCAGATTCCATCATCTTAGTTTTCTGAATGTTGAGCTTTAAGCCAACTTTTTCACTCTCCTCTTTCACTTTCATCAAGAGGATCCTTAGTTCTTCTTCACTTTCTGCCATAAGGGTGGTGTCATCTGCATATCTGAGGTTATTGATACTTCTCCCAGCAATCTTGACTCCAGCTTTTGTTTCATACAGCCTAGCATTTCTCATGATGTACTCTGCATAGAAGTTAAAGAAGCAGGGTGACAATATACAGCCTTGACGTACGTACTCCTTTTCCTATTTGGAACCAGTCTGTTGTTCCCTGTCCAGCTCTAACTGTTGCTTCCTGACCTGCATACAGATTTTTCAAGAGGCAGGTCAGGTGGTCTGGTATTCCCATCTCTTGAAGAATTTTCCACCATTTTTTGTGATCCACACAGTCAAAGGCTTTGGCATAATCAACAAAGCAGAAATAGATGTTTTTCTGGAACTCTATTGCTTTTACAATGATCCAACAGATGTTGGCAATTTGATCTCTGGATCCTTTGCCTTTTCTCAATCCAGCTTGAACATCTGGAATTTCACGGTTTACATATTATTGAAGCCTGGCTTGGAGATATTTGAGCATTACTTTACTAGTGTGTCAGATGAGTACAATTTTGCGATAGTTTGAGCATTCTTTGGCATTGCCTTTCTTTGGGATTAGAATGAAAACTGATTTTTTCCAGTCCTGTGGCCACTGCTGAATTTTCCAAATTTGCTGGCATATTGAATGCAGCACTTTCACAGCATCATCTTTTAGGATTTGAAATAGCTCAACTGGAATTCCATCACCTCCACTAGCTTTGTTTGTAGTGATTCTTTCTAAGGCCCACTTGACTTCACATTCCAGGATGTCTGGCTCTTGGTGAGTAATCACACCATCGTGATTATCTGGGTCATGAAGATCTATTTTGTATATTTCTTCTGTGTATTCTTGCCACTTCTTCTTAATATCTTCTGCTTCTGTTAGGTCCATACCATTTCTCTCCTTTATTGGGCCCATCTTTACATGAAGTGTTCCCTTGGTATCTCTAATTTTCAGAAGAGATCTCTAGTCTTTCCCATTCTCTTTTTTTCCTCTATTTCTTTGCACTGATCACTGAGGAAGGCTTTCTTATCTCTCCTTGCTATTCGTTGACACTCTGCATTCAAATGGGTATGTCTTTCCTTTTCTCCTTTGCTTTTCGCTTCCCTTCTTTTCACAGCTATTTGTAAGGCCTCCTCAGGCAGCCATTTTGCTTCTTTGCATTTCTTTTTCTTGGGATAGTCTTGATCCCTGTCTCCTGTACAATGTCATGAACCTCCATCCATAGTTCATTCAGGCACTCTGTCTATAAGATCTAGTCCCTTAAATCTATTTCTCACATTCACTGTATAACCATAGGGATTTGATTTAGGTCATACCTGAATGGTCTAGTGGTTTTGCCTACTTTCTTTAATTTAAGTGTGAATTTGGCAATAAGGAGGTCATGATCTGAGCCACAGACAGCCCCTGACCAATAATGCTGAAGAAGCTGAAGTTGAATGGTTGTATGAAAACCTATAAGAACTAACACCCCAAAAAGATGTCCTTTTCATTATAGGGTGCTGGGATACAAAGTAGGAAGTCAAGAAACACCTGGAGTAACAGGCAAATTTCGCCTTGGAGTACAGAATAAAGCAGGGCAAAGTCTAATAGAGTTTTGCCAAGACAACGCACTGGTCATAGCAAACATCCTCTTCCAACAACACAAGAGAAGACTCTACACATGGATATCACCAAACGTTCAACACCCAAATCAGATTGATTATATTGTTTGCAGCCAAAGTTGGAGAAGCTCTATACAGTCAGCAAAAACAAGACTGGGAGCTGACTGTGGCTTGCACTCCAAGGGTCTCTCAAGAGTCTTCTCCAACACCACAGTTCAAAAGCATAAATTCTTCAGCTCTCAGCCTTCTTTATGTTCCAACTCTCATATCCATACATGACTACTGAGAAAACCATAGCTTGACCATACGGACTTTTGTCCTTTTTACTTTGCTTCCCTACATCCCTTGACTTCTGATCTATAAAGGAAACGCATCCAGACCCTGATAAGGTGTTTATTTTGATGTGCTAGCCTGCCATCTTCTTGGTCAGCTGGATCGCCTATTAAAGTCTCTTCCTTGCCTCAACCCCTCATATCTCTCATTCATTGGCTTATTGTGCATCTGCAAAGTGAGCTTGGACTTGTTAACACTACTTTACACAGAAGAAAACTTTATTTTTTCTTCTAACATATTAGTTTTAGACAAATAATTTTTTAAATATCTTTCATCTTAGTTTCTTTTTCTATAAAATAATCTATTAGATCAGGCTTCATTAGAAAAACTAGCAAAAAATACAGACTTTAGGTAAGGAAGAATGTTATACTACATTTTGACCTTCATAATGGCCCAAATCCATTGGATTATTGTTGTTTTTTAGTATACTATACAATTTAGAGCAAAGTTGCTCAGCCTTTGTGATGCTGGCCTTTTGAATAGGATAGTTCTTTGTAGCAGGAAGTCATCCTGCCTTGTAGGATGTTTAATAGCATTTCTGACCTCCACCAACCAGATGCAGGTAGGGTGCCACCCCAGCAAGAACAAAATACATCTTCAGACATTGTCATATATTCCTTGGGAAGCAAAACCATCCCTGATTGAGAAAAACTGATCTGGAAAATTGCAGCAATTCTCAACAATTTTTAGTGAATTCTTAAATTATAGATTGGGTTTCCCTGGTTGTTCTGTGTCAAAGAATCCTCCTGAAGTGCAGGAAATGGAAAGATGCAAGTTTGATCCCTGGGTCAATTAGATCCCCTTAAGAAGGAAATGGCAACCCACTCCAGTTTTCTTGCCTGGGAAATCCCATGGACAAAGGAGTCTGGAAAGCTATAGTTAATGGGGTTGCAAAGAGTCAGACATGAGTGAGCCACTAAACAACAAAACTATAGATCATATACCAGGAAACTTTGTTTTAAAGAAACATAAATACATATATGATTACAAACATATTACCTTCAAGTAAATTATTAGTAGTACAAGTTATATTTACCTTATAAACAGAGTAGTTAGTCTTTAAATAATATGCTGTTGCTTCTAGAAAATGTTCATTCTATTGTTTATGTCTCAATTCATTTTAAATTCATTAAGATATTCTTTCAGAATAGAAATAAAATGCCTGGGATCTCCTATTTAACATCCAAAATTATTTTTTAAGTGTTTGTCTCTAATTGGAACTTATAAACCTCAAGCTGTTTTAATAACTGATTGATAAACTCACATACAGCTAAAATTCACATTAAATTCTAATGATTCTCTGACTTTATCTAATTTGGTCAACCAAAATTAGATAACAAGCAATTTAACAAGGCTTCCAGTAAGATAATCTTGCTTGCTTTGCTTTCTCAAATCTTTTTTACTGGATCTAGCATTTCAGCAGCAGTAAACCTCCTCCTGTAAAAGCACCCATATGTCAATGAACAAATAGACAAAAAAAAAATTAAAATCATTGTATGCCAAGTCGAGTCCGAATTTTTATGACTTTATGGACTGTAGCCCAGCAGAATCCTCTATTCATAGGATTCTCCAGTCAAGAATACTGGAGTGGGTTGCCATGCCCTCCTCCAGGGGATCTTCCAGACTGAGAGATGGAACCCATGTCTCTTATGTCTCTTGCATTGGAGGACAAGTTCTTCACAACTAGTGCTATTGGGATGCCCTTATAATCATTAGGCATGCACATAATCATTCTTTTAATTAAAGGATTAAAACAAATGGATATAGATTCAGTTCAGTTCAGTTCAGTCACTCTGTCATGTCCAACTCTTTGCAACCCGGTTGACTGCCGCACACCAGGCTTCCCTGTCCATCACCAACTCCCAGAGCCTACTCAAACTCATGTCCATCGAGTCAGTGATGTTGTCCAACCATCTCTTCCTCTGTCGTCCCCTTCTCCTCCTGCCTTCAATCTTTCCCAGCATCAGGGTCTTTTCCAATGAGTCAGTTCTTCGTATCAGGTGGCCAAAGTATTGGAGCCTCAGCTTTAGCATCAGTCCTTCCAATGAATATTCAGGACTGATTTCCTTTAGGATGGACTGGTTGGATCTCCTTGCAATCCAAGGGACTCTCAAGAGTCTTCTTCAACACCACAGTTCAAAAGCATCAATTCTTCAGTACTCAGCTTTCATTATGGTCCAACTCTCACATACATACAGGACTACTGGAAAAACTAAATCTTTGACTAGACAGATTTTGTTGGCAAAGTAATGTCTCTGCTTTTTAAGAAGTGTTAAGAATTCTACACCATTAAACCTAGACAACCACTCCTACAATTGCTACCAGAGAAAATTCTAAGAGTAATATATGTATATCACTCTTAGGATTTATATATATATATACAGACACACACACACACACACACACACACACACACACAAAGAAAAAAGAGCTAAGCAAGTATTGAATCGTAACAGGTGGGGCTGAATGAATGAAAAACCTCTGCCTCAGCTTGAGTTTAACCTAATGCCTGGAACCACAGTAAACTCCAACAGTGCCCATCCTTGCTTCTTAGTTGTTTTTGTTCTGTTATTCCATCATCCAAAATGACCAGGAAAAAAAAAGTTTCAGCCAAAGTTAACTGACAATATATAAAAATTCCAGATTGATTTTAAACTGCCTTCCCAGCACATTAAGAAAAGTACTCCTTAAGAAATATATCATTTTCATTGTAATATGTTCCTGATTATGTCTAGGACCACTTTTTTTTTAATTTTTTTAAATTTGAAGTCCATCTAGTCTTACATTTTCCTTGATGGCTCAGCAGATAAAGAATCCACTGCAATACAGAAGCAGTTTCGATCCCTGGGTTGGGAAGATCCCCTGGAGGGGGAAATGGAAACCCACTCCAGTATTCTTGCCCCGATAGTCCCATGGACAGAAGAACCTGGAGAGCTACAGTCCAAAGTGTAGCAAAGAGTCAGATACAACTGAGCAACTAAGGATGTGTGCATTAGTCTTGTATTAGTGTAGTCATTGCAGGTTTCTGATGGTTGCTACCTGGATGATAAATTCTTTTCCATCCTGGTAACATAAAATTTGCTTGATTAAATTTTTGCTAAGGAGTTCGAGAAAAATTTTAAAAGACAGAGATGTGAATATGAGAAAATAATAATGCCTTTAGGGATCTACAGCAGATTAAGCTGCAAAAAAACATGCTGGAGATTTCAGGTAAGAGGATTACTTTAGAGAGCAAAGATATATTAGAGAATAAAGTTTTTTTTTTTTTTCCAGAAAGGTAGGAGGTGGTCACTCAGTCAGGCACAGTGCAATCATCTAGGTTACTTAAGTTCCAGAAATGTACATGAAGTGATATGACCAAGAAGAGGCCACTGTGATCTGTTCACTCACGTTTCCTGTTAGAAGGGCAGTTCATACACCAGGGAGAGACACAAGAATTGCCAGTGTGTTTGGCAGAAGATGGTCAAGACAAGAGAGACACTTTTATCACTAGTGCAGAACTGAGACTGGGCAATCAGCTTCCGTGGGGGAGAAAAAGGACATCAGAGGCAATGCATTTTCTTGTCTTTAGTTTCACAGTTCAAGCTCGTGATGTAGACTCCCTGGATAAGCTGCTGTGGTCATTCCAGCCCTTCAAAGGAGTTCACTGAGCAGAGGAGAGAATTTACATCCCTCTCAGGATTTCCACTTGGCTGGTGCTGTTTATATGGTTGCATCTGACCAGTTTCTTGGGTAAGGATTAGGCAGCTCTGTCATTTCTCTTCCTCTGTCCTTTCTCTATGAGTACTGTTCTTGAAAACAGCACTACTGGCATTGATTGGCAGGGGATCTCTGCTCATCCATCTCCAGTGGTCACAAGTAGATGGCTTTGGTCCAAGTGGCAGGGCTGTAGATGGGACCTGGTGAACTTGCCACCCAGTGTTGCAAGATTAAGGGCTCTAGGGGTCAATGGAAAGTCTTAATGGAGTAACTTTCAGCATTAACATTTTAATAATGCTTGTTATTTCTACTTATAAGCTAATAGAAAAAATTTTTTAACTGCCTATAAAAAAATTTCCCTCTGAGGGTTTCAAAGGAAAGAGCTGCTAAAAATAGTCCCTGTAGGGGACATGTTTTCTAGTTAGGGTCTTACCTCTTCTCATCTACCTCCCAGGGCCACTTTAGCATCTCTAAGTGAGTAATTAGCACTCTCCCTGCTGACTTGGAATAATGGAAATCTCAACGAAAGAAGATAGAAATTTGAGAACAGATCATATTAGTTCTAACCTCTCTTTTGAAAAGCTTTAGTTTTTAATTTGCACTAGCCTATGAAGAAATTAATCACTATCATTTTCAGGTGCATGCACCAATACTCAATAGGACCAAGAGAAAATTAAATTCATAATTATTTTTATTTGGATAGGTGGCATTTGTTGCACAATTCAGTACACTCTAGAACTGTTATGCTTTAACTTAAATAATTGAATATATGTCATAATTGCTTCTTTTATTGTATAAAATCTGTATCAGATTTTCATTTTAAAGTATCTTAACATACACTTGAAAGCATTACATCTACTTTATGTGTACTCAGTGGCTCAGTTGTGTCCGACTCTTTATGGCCCCATGGACTGCAGCCTGCCAGGTTTCTCTGTCCATGGAGTTTTCCAGGCAAGAATACTGGAGTGGGTTGCCACCTCCTACTTCAGGGGGTCTCCCCGACCCAGGGATCAAATCTACATCCCTTGTGTCTCCTGCATTGGCAAGCAGATTCTTTACTACTAGTGCCACCTGTGAAGCTCATTTCTGTTTTATATATTACATATAAATCCATAAAAATATAAAGTTGCCTTACATTATGAAAGCAAAAATGATTCACTGTTTTTAAAAGCTATTTACATAAAATGTATTGATATGTTAGTATACTTTCACCAACTAAATAGGACAGTACTGAGCATATCATTTACTCTTTCAATTGCAATTTTTTTTTTCCAAGCACTGATCTTATACAGAAATATATGCTGGGAGAATAACAAAATTGATCATTTGATTTTCAGCCAGGATTCTGTTAGCACCTTCTACTGAAATGTCATAGAACATGTTCGTATAAATGTTTATTTTTCTAATATTGATTTAATTGTTACTTTTTACTCACTTATTTATCTCAATATGACATACACTTAATGTTTTTAGAAAATACATACCCAAATATACATTAGGATTTTGATTGCTGTGACATGTAATGATGCAGTCTTTCTTGTTTAGAGTCTTTTCTTCAGCCAGTTTAAATGCTAATTTTATTTCAGTAAAAACCTTAAAGCATGTAGCCTTTATAACAAATAATGAAGCACATATTATTATTATCCTAATCTTACAGATGTGGAAATTGATACAGCAATGAACACAAATGCAAAAACACTCATCAAAACATTAGCAAATTGAATTCCAACAATACATTAAAAAAGATCATACACTAGTTCATGTGAGATTCATTGTAAGAATTCAATGATGGCTTAACATTCACAAATCAATAAATCAAATGATATGCCACATTAACAAAATGGAAAATAAAAGCCATATGATCAGCATAATAGAAAAAGGAAAGGCATATGAGAAAACACAACATTCATTTGTGGTAAAAAAAAAAAAAAAAAAAACTCTCCATAAAACGGGTATAGAAGGCACATACCTCAACATAATAGAGGCCATATATGACAAGCTCACAACTCACATAATGCTCAACAGTGAGAAGCTGAAGCTGTTTTTCTAAGATCAGAAACAAGAGTAGGATGATCACTCACAGCAGTTTTTTTTTTTTAATTTTTTTTATTTTTTTACTTTACAATATTGTATTGGTTTTGCCATACATTGACATGAATTCGCCATGGGTGTACATGAGTTCCCCATCCAGAGCTCCCATCCCATCCCTCTGGGTCATTCCAGTGTACCAGCCCCAAGCACCCTGTATCATGCATAGAACCTGGACTGGCGATTCGTTTCACATATGATAATTTACATGCTTCAATGCCACTCTCCCATATCATCCAGCCCTCGCCCTCTCCCATAGAGTCCAAAAGACTTTTCTATACATCTGTGTCTCTTTTACTGTCTCGCATACAGGGTTATCGTTTAGAACTGATTTGAATGTATTCTTTTTAATGGCTGAGTAATATTCCACTGTGTATATGTACCACTGCTTTCTTATCCATTTGTCTGCTGATGGACATCTAGGTTGATTCCATGTCCTGGCTATTATAAACAGTGCTGCGATGAACATTGGGGTGCATGTGTCTCTTTCAATTCTGGTTTCCTCGGTGTGTATGCCCAGCAGTGGGATTGCTGGGTCATATGGCAGTTTTATTTCCAGTTTTTTAAAGAATCTCCACACTGTTCTCCATAGTGGCTGTACTAGTTTGCACTGCTGGTAGGAATGCAAACTAGTATAGCAGTTTTCTTTAACATAGTATTGAAAGTCCAAGCCATAGCAATTAGTTGATAAAAAGCAATAAAAGACAACCAAATTGGAAAAGAAGTAAGACTATCACTATTTGCAGAGGACATGATATTGTATATCAGTCAGTTCAGTTGCTCAGTCATGTCTGACTCTTTGCAACCCCATGGGCTACAGCACGCTGGGCCTCCCTATCTATCAGTGACTCCCAGAATTTAGTCAAACTCATGTCCACTGAGTTGGTGATGCCATCCAACCATCTCATCCTCTGTCATCCCCTTCTCCTGCCTTCAATCTTTCCCAGCATCAGGGTCTTTTCAAATGAGGGAGCTCTTCCCATCAGGTGGCCAAAGTATTGAAGTTTCAGCTTCAGCATCAGTCCTTCCAATGAATATTATCCAGGACTGATTTCCTTTAAGATGGACTGGTTGGATCTCCTTGCTGTCCAAGGGACTCGCAAGAGTCTTCTCCAACACCACAGTTCAAAAGCATCATTCTTCAGCACTCAGCGTTCTTTATATTCCAACTCTCACATCCATACATGCCTACTGGAAATACCGTAGCTTTGACTAGATGGACCTTTGCTTGCAAAGTAATGTCTCTGCTTTTTAATTAGCGGTCTAGGTTGATAGCAACTTTTCTTCCAAGGAGCAAGCGTCTTTTAATTTCATGGCTGCAGTCACCATCTGTAGTGATTTTGGAGCCCCCCAAAATAAAGTCTGCCACTGTTTCCCCATCTATTTGCCATGAAGTGATGGGACTGGATGCCATGATCTTAGTTTTCTGAATGTTGTTTTAAGCCAACTTTTTCACTCTCCTCTCACTTTCATCAAGAGGCTCTTTAGTTCTTCACTTGCTGCCATAAGGGTGGTGTTATCTGCATATCTGAGGTTATTGATATTTCTCCCAGCAATCTTGATTCTAGCTTGCACCTCATCCATTCCAGCATTTCCCATGATGTACTCTGCATATAAGTTAAATAAGCAGGGTAAGAATATACAGCCTTGATGTACTCCTTTCCCGATTTGGCACCAGTCTGTTGTTCCATAACAAGTTAGAAAACCCTAAAGACTCCACTAAAACACTATTAGAACTAATAAATAAATTCAGTAAAGTTGCAGAAGTCAAAATTAATAGAAATCTGTTGTGTTTCTATACACTAAGAACAAACTATCAGAAACAGAAATTAAGAAAATAACACCATTAACAGTTACATCGAAAAGAAGAAAATACCTAGGAATAATTCTAACCAAGTGAGTAAAATACCCATACTCTAAAAACTAGAATAAAATTGACAAAAGAAATTGAAGATGATACCAATTTATTGATAGGCATATTATGATCATAAATTGGAAAAATTAATATTTTAAAATGCAATACTACCCAAACCAATCTACAGATTTAATGGAATTAATATCACAATACTCATGGCGTTTTGTATCACAAAGACCCTGCATAACCAAAGTAATCTAGAAAAACAACAAAGCTGGAGGTATCATGCTCACTGATTTTAAGCTATGCTAAGAGCTATAGTGGGTTCCCTTTGTGGCTCAACTGGTAAAGAATCCACCTGCAATGTGGGAGACCTGGGTTTGATCCCTGGGTAGGAAAGATCCCCTGGAGAAGGGAAATGCTACCCACTCCAGTATTCTGGCCTGGAAAAATCCATGGACTGTATAGTCCGGAATGCAGAGTCGGACACAACTGAGTGACTTTCACTTTCACTAAGAGCTACAGTAATGGATACACTGTGATACTGGCACAAACATAGACACAGAAATCAATGGATCAGAATGGAGAGCCCAGAAATAAATCCATGCTGATAAGCTAAATTAATTTATGACCAAGGAGGCAAGAAAATCCAATGGAAAAATCTCTTCAATAAATGGTGTTCGGAAAGTTGGACAGCTATTAGTACATGCAAAAAATCACACTGGGCTACAAAAATTACATAAAGATAGATTAAAAGTTTGAATGTAAGACCTGAATTTATAAAACTCCAAATAAAAAACCATAGAGGATGATTTCCTTTATATCAGCCTCAACAATATGTTTAGGATATAATTCTACAGGCCAGTGCAACAAAAGTAAAATAAGTAAATGGGTCTACATCAAACTAAATGCTCTGCAAGAACAAAATAATCAACAAAATGAAAAGACAACCGACTGAATGGGATATTTTCAAATCATATAATGAAAGGTTAATACTCAGAATATTTGGTTTGTCATAATTTTCCTTCCAGGAACAAGCATCTTTTAATTTTGTGGCTGCAGTCACCATTCACAGAGATTTTAGAGCCCAAGAAAACAAAAGCTGTCACTGCTTCCACTTTTTCCCTGTTTACTTGCTATGGAGTGATAGGACTAGATGCCATGATCAATTAAAAAAAAAAAGAAAGCACAACAAATATTATAACTTAAGATGTAAATGAATGTTTCAATTTGAAAGAAAAAAATAAACCAAGGAAAGTAATGAATATTGGCAATGCTCTTTTAGATAAAATAAAAAGCAAAGCAAAAACCTGAATGTGAAAAAATCACTATTCCTCAAGTATACTTAATAAGTAATGTGAGAATTACTTTATGCCAAATTCAGACATATGGATCTTGTCACCTACTTTAATATGATTTGATTTTTGCCTCACAAGTGAAGGAGGTTAAAGGGAAGGACATTTTCTGCTGTCTGGAAGTAGGAAAGGACATATGACATAATTACATGTAATTAACAACAAACTATGTGCAAGGGGCATCTTAGGTAAAATATATTGCTTGCTCCTTGGAAGCAAAGCTATAACCAACCTAGACAGCATATTAAAAAGCAAAGATATTACTTTCCTAACAAAGTTCCATCTAATCAAAGCTATGGTTTTTCCAGTAGTCATGTATGGATATGAGAGTTGGACGGTGAAGAAAGCTGAGCGCCAAAGAATTGATGCTTTTGAAATGTGGTGTTGGAGAAGACTCTTGAGAGTCCCTTGGACTGCAAGGAGATCCAACCAGTTCATCCTAAAGGAAATCAGTCCTGAATATTCTTTGGAAGGATTGATGTTGAAACTCCAATTATTTGGCCACCAGATGCAAAGAACTGACTCATCTTGATAGCTTAAGGTCAATGGTGTTGGATTCGTGATCTCTGAAGAAGAAGATTTAACTTTGAGACCAAGAACCAAGCTTGATCACTGGAGAGCTTCTGTATAGCAGAGTTTTATTAAAGTGAAGAGGGACAGAGATATCATAGACACAGACATCAGAAGGGGGATGGAGAATGCCCTCTCCTTCCCCACCCCTCCACCCCCGCTAGTCTTTAGGGAGGGAATTATATACTATTTAAATTAGTTATTACAATAAATCAAAAGAATGTCTCAAGGTTGTAAAAATTTTACCAGACCCACTCCCACAGTTTACATTTTAAGATAACAGGATTAGAACTTAACAATAGAAAGATCTTATCAGACCCACTCCCTTAATATACATTCTAAAATATCAGGATTAGTCAGAAGGTTTTCAGGAAAGAGAAACTGTCCTCAAGCAGATACATTGTTGTTATATAATCCCTAGTACAGAGTTTAAACTGAGTTGTTTGTTTTGTAATCATCAGTTCTGGGCTTAAAGAAAAAAATCATTGTATGTGACTAAGACTAAGGAATGTAGAGAGAGAAAAAAAAAAAGTTTGTCCTTTCCTCTTCCTTGAGAATTCCAGACCCCTATCTCCTTCTTGAGAACTCCAGACCCCTTTCTCCTCCTCGGGGACCCCAGACTTCTTATCAACCTGCCTAGGAATTGACTCTCTCAATTGGAAAAGACCCTGATGTTGAGAAAGATTGAAGGCAGGAGGAGAAGGGGACCACAGAGGATGAGATGGTTGGGTGGCATCACTGACTCAATGGACATGAGTCTGAGTAAGCTCCTGGAGTTGGTGGTGGACAGGGAAGCTTGGCATGCTGCAGTCCATGGGGTCGCAAGCAGTTGGACACGACTGAGTGACTGAACTGAACAGAACTGACCCAGGTAGGAGAAGGTGGTGAATTTGATCATTTAAATTTCAGTAGAAAAAAGGGAGGAAGTAAATGGATGAAACATATATTGATAAGATGAAATTTAAGGATTGATGATGATAGGTTGGATGGAGGCGGTAAAGTGGGAAACAGCAAAGGTGGGGAATTTGGTAGTGAAAAGAAAAAGCAGGAAGAAAGAAATTGTGCTAGTTAGGGAAGTAGTCTATTAAATCATTTAACTTTATGTTGAACTTCAGATATCTATGTTATATTTAACTGAAGAGATTGGGTATTAGCTTCATGTTGGAGTGTCTCTCCCTTCATCCATATGTACTACAGGTAAGGTATTTTATGTATAGGCTATTTTATGTGAATTATTTGTATGGTGAAAACTTTCAACAGACATTAAAAACTCAATCTCTGACTCATGTAGACCTGAGTTCTAGTCACAAATAAGTTACTTTGGCAAGTTATGAAAATCATCATCTATATGAAGTTGTTAGGTTACACAGTAGTTGATGGTGTAAAAGTGCGAATTGAAATATTGATAGATGCTCCATGTAAAGTGCTTACAGGATGTGGCATGCATTTTACAGTGAATGATATTGATAATAATAAGGTTCTAGGACAGAAACCTGAAGAAAACCAGAATTTGGGAAATGAGAAGAGAAATATAAAATACAAAATAAATTATTGTGTATCCAGATATGCATAAAGAAATACAGAATCTTCACTGAAGAGAGATGAGAGTGTTTCATGAGGAAGGAAGGCATCAGTGTCAAAGATAACTGAGATGATGAGAAAGATAAGATTTGAAAAATTCCCATTGGGTTTAAGCATGGATGCTGATAATTTGGGGGACAATATTAAAAGAAATGTAAAAATAGGTAAAAAATGCTTTCTGAATAATGATACTATACTTAAAAGCAATGCTATCTATTATTTCAGGGATCAGGGTTTTCTTCAAGGAGACAATCTTTAATTACAATGGAGAGTCAGCACTTGTAACAGGATTGCGTCCATGTCCAAGAGCAAGTGCAACAACAGTTTTATTCACAAAAGCATTAAAATGCTAATGTTTCATCCATATTATAAAGCTTCTTAATGAAAACCTGAAAATGAAATAATAAGACTTCATTCCAATGATAATGACTGAATCTAGAATGAGACACGGTGATAGCACATTTCCAATTCATGTTTCTACAAATTAATATCACACTTCTGCAGCTCTCTGCAAGGATTGAGTGCCTTAACTTAATAGACCTCATTGCAATGCATGGTACATATTCAGAACTTCAGGTAACCATTTCACTGCATTCAAACACTATTGTCAAAATATGGAATGTCTGTAGAAAGTCCATTTATTTAATTAATTTTCCAGTGCTTCTATAAGGTGAGAGATTGGCATTCTTGGAGATAGAGATTATAATTTACTGACTAAATGTTTTCAGTTTTGTTCATCTTGGTAGGTTTCTCTTTGTTGCCTCCTCAAAGTATATTTGCTCCTTATCCAAAGCTATTATCTCTAGCAGAATATCATGGATTCTTCCTTGCTAGAAATTTAAATTCTAGATGAAAATCTGTCCCTGTTTTACAGTCTTCTGGCCAACTATGTTTCAGATTTTTATGTGGATCAGAGTCTGGGAATTTCCTTGTGAGGATCGTGCAGTATAAAGTTTTTCAAAAGCTACTTGTCTTGTCCACTGGGTCAGTGGGGTGGTCAAGAATCTTTACAAAGAGAAAGAAAATAAATCATAACTGGCTATATTTATTTTTTCAAATCTTGTTCCTATATAGTTCATTTCAGTTCAGTTCAGTCGCTCAGTCGTGTCTGACTTTTGCGACCCCATGAATCGCAGCACACCAGGCCTCCCTGTCCATCACCAACTCGCGGAGTTTACACAAACCCATGTCCATTGAGTCAATGATGCCATCCAGCCATCTCATCCTCTGTTGTCCTGTTCTCCTCCTGCCCCCAATCCTTCCCAACATCAGGGTCTTTTCCAGTGAGTCAACTCTTCACGTGAGGTGGCCAAAGTATTGGAGTTTCAACGTCAACATCAGTCCTTCCAATGAACACCCAGGACTGATCTCCTTTAGGATGGACTGGTTGGATCTTCTTGCAGTCCAAGGAACTCTCAAGAGTCTTCTCCAACACCACAGTTCAAAACCATCAATTCTTCCATGCTCAGCTTTCTTTATAGTCCAACTCTCACATCTATACATGACTACTGGAAAAATCATAGCCTTGACTAGACGGACCTTTGTTGGCAAAGTAATGTCTCCGCTTTTAAATATGCTATCTAGGTTGGTCATAACTTTCCTTCCAAGGAGTAAGCATCCTTTAATTTCATGGCTGCAATCACCATCTGCAGTGATTTTGGAGACCAAAAAAAAATAAAGTCTGACACTGTTTCCACTGTTTCCCCATCTATTTCCCATGAAGTGATGGGACCAGATACCATGATCTTAGTTTTCTGAACATTGAGCTTTAAGCCAACTTTTTCACTCTCCTCTTTCACTTTCATCAAGAGGCTCTTTAGTTCTTCTTCGCGTTCTGCCATAACGGTAGTGTCATCTACATATCTGAGGTTATTGATATTTCTCCTGGCAATCTTGATTCCAGCTTGTGTTTCACAACAATTATTATTTTTCAATTGCTAACTCATGTCTGACTCTTTGTAACCCCATGTACTGTAGCATGAGAAACTCCTCTGTCCTTCACTACCTCCCAGAGTCTGCTTAAATTCATGTCCACTAAGTTGGTGATGTTATTTATCTCATCCTCTGCCACCCTCTTCTCCTTTTGCCTTCAATCATTCCCAACACCAGGGCCTTTTCCAATGAGCTGACTCTTTGCATCAGGTGGCCAAAAGTATTAGAGTTTCATCTTCAGCTTCAGTTCTTCCAGTGAATATTCAGGGTTGATTTTCTTTAGGATTGACTGGTTGGATCTCCTTGCAGTCCAAGGGACTCTCAAGAGTCTTCTCCAGTACCATAATTCAAAAACGTCAGTCTTTGGTGCTCAGCCTTCTTTATGGTGCTTGCAGCAAGAATACTGGAGTGGTTTTCCATTCCTTCCTCCAGTGGACCAGGTTTTTGTCAGAACTCTTCACTATGACCCATCTGTCTTGGATGGGCCTGCACAGCATGGCTCATAGCTCATGCAAGTGCCTTTGCCATGACAAGCCTTTGATCCATGAAGGGGTACAACAATTACAGTCATGGAAAAAGAAGAATCTTCATTATTTCTAAAATGTTTCAAAAGAATTTTGTATTTAGAAAGTAAAAAGAAACTGGTGTCAAAAGTAGTCAGAGAACCATAAATTTAAGCATGTACACTAGACATCAGAATAGACTCTTTGCCTATTTTTTAATAAATTAGATTGTCTTTTGATTATTGAGTTGTAAAAATTCTTTATATATTTTGGATGCAAGACCCTCATCTCTGTATGATTTGCGAGTATTTTCTTCAATTCTGCAGGTTATATTTTTTACTTTCTTGATTGTATTGTTGTACAAATCCCTTTACAGTTTTGATGAAGTTCAAGTTATCTACTTTTTCTTTTGTCTCTTGTGTTTTAATAGTCATGTCCAAGAAATTATTGCCTAACCCAAGATCAGGAAGGTTTTCTGCTATCTTTTTAGGATTTATATGATCTTAGCTCATGTATTTAGTTCCAAACTTCATTTTTTAACTTTTCTGTTTGATGCATAGTAGAGGTACAACTTTATTCTTTTGAATAAAAATATCTATATATCCCACAACCAGTTGTTTAAAAGACTCTCCTAGTTGCCTTGACAGCCTTGTCAAATAACAAGTGACCATAAATGTAAGTGTTTATTCTGGACTCTTAGTTAATCTATAACTCTACCTTTATGCCAGAACCAAACTTTAAAATTTTTGTAGTAAGTTTTGAAATTTGAAAAGTTAAGTTTGCTTTTCTTTTTCAAAATGGTTTTGGCCCTTCTGGGTCACTTACATTTCCATATCAACTTTAAGATTTGATGGTCAATTTCTGCAAAACAGCCAGCTGTGATTTTGATAGCAGCCAAATCTCACTTTTGACTTATCTTCACAGATTTCTAACTTATTTTTGAAATACCATTATAGTAACTAAAGTCTCTATTAATAATCATATTATTAAATTCCATACATTAAACTTGTATATATAATTCTTAAAGTCTAAATTAAAAAGCACTAGTTCTATTTGAAATGTACCAGAAAAATCTAATGGCCAAGTAATAACATTTAATATTTTCAGATCTCCAGGCAGGGCAAGTTCTGATGGGCTTAAATGGGAGTGAATCGGAATATTAATCAACCTTTTTTCTAAAGTAATAGGAGGTATGCTTCCACCCAATTGTAATATTAAAACATCAGAAAGTTCCACATTAGTCTTAGGGAAGCCTGGTGTTTTATTTGTGGAATCAGTTATTTTATTCCTTTTGTGAGAGACCTAAAAGGAGAAATAACTGTCCTAAGTTGAGATGAGTTTACTGGTCAAACATAGGAACCCAAAATATATCGATATTTAAATCAGATTTGGATCCCTGTGCTTCTTCCACTGTTCTTTATGATACTCCTTTTTATAAAATCAGCACACCAGTCTGTGTTTTCAGCTGTGGTTAAATCATTGATTCTCCTCTTACACTCCCTGGTCAGGACCAACAGCCTCAGAAGCAAAAGAGGAACATAAAATGCAATTCTTGGGCCTGAGTGCATGTCTACACACTTAGGAACTCTGGTGGGTGGTATACTTCAACCTGTGTATGAATAATCCCTAATGGTGGAAGGGTTTGACTCCAGTGTGGGCTAAAACTTGATAACCTCTGGATTTGAGAAATGAATATTCTAAATTCACCTTGTTGTTTAGTTGCTAAGCCGTGTCCAACTGTTTTGAGACCCCCATGGACAGTAGCCCACTAGGCTGTTCTGTTCATGGGATTTTCCAGGCAAGAATACTGGATTAAAACCCACGTCTCCTACATTGGCAGGTGGATTCTTTACCACTGAGCCACTAGGGAAGCCCTCTAAATTCACTATACCTGTTTTAACACAAACTTTGCCTCCTTTTTCATTTCCACTCCTGGGTCTATGCTTATAAACTCATTTTCTTCTGGTTAGCACCAATTCTAACATCCTGTATGGTTTCATCTATGGTTAGCATCTTCTTTTTGAAAAGCCTTCTATGAGGAGGATAATTATACATGTGTTTATTGCATAGTTTAATAGTTAAAACAATTTTTTGTACTTACAAAAATTATCTGCTATTGTGCAGTTTGTTCTTGTAGTGAGATTTATTTAGTATTTACTTTATACCAAATATTACAAACAAGGACTTAATGTGCATATACGCACATGCATACATACATACACACACACAGAACAATTAATATATAGGTTTTTGTTAGATATATATATATATATATGTCATAAACCATTTACACACAGATATATGTATACTATTTTAATTCTAATGATCATCTCAGGATATAAAATTACTAATATCCACATTATACAAATGAAGACATTGAGCAGCAGAGATCTTGTCCAAAATTGCATCCCTGAAGGCCTAGAGGGGATCAAAACAAAGCAGTCTGGCTCCAATTCAAGAGGTGTGTAGGCTACAATATACTCAGAAAGCTGAATGTGTTTACTTTCCCAGTGGAGCATGATGTAAAATGTTGTCCTAGAACATATTTGTAGCAAATGAACCTGGATTCACAACCATCCTGAAACTAAGTGGGAATGATTTTCTGAACACTGGCTCCCTCTAACCCAGTGAGGGAGCCTTTTAAAAAGCCTGCAATCCTAAATATTCAGTGAATATGCTTTTAACAAAATACAGTAATGGTTATAATTTTTGTAAAGAAGGATCAAAGTCTGATTAACAGTAACAATATGTCCCTCAACCAAGATATACTGTAGGATCTTCAGAAGAAAATTCAAACCTAAGATCCTAGCATACTTTTCCTTTGCATGTTATAGGAGAAGTGATGGTTAGTCATCTCTGGAAGGAAGAACATTACCTTAAAACTGCTAGACACTTCTACATGATCAGAGCAGAGAGAAACCCAAACAAAGGAAAATCTTCATTTGACTGAAGCTTGAAATGGCAGAGCAGCCAGACACAAGGAGGACCATAGTACAGGCACATCTTCATTGTAGTAGAGACTGCCAATGAGGAGGAGACTGATGTATGGACTATTCATGTGCTGTGCTGTGTTTAGTTGCTCAGTCGTGTCCGACTCTTTGCGACACCATGTACTGAAGCCCGCCAGGCTCCTCTGTCCATGGGATTCTCCGGGCAAGAATACTGGAGTGGGTTGCCATGCCCTCCTCCAATGTACCTTCCTAACCCAGGAATCAAACCCAAGTCTCCTGCACTGCAGGTCGATTCTTTACCAACTGAGCCACCAGGGAAGCCCACAAATACTGGAGTGGGTAGCCTATCCTTTCTCCAGGGGAAACTTCCTGACCCAGGAATCAAACCAGGGTCTCCTGCATTGTAGGTGATGGACTGTTCATAGGAAGTACTAAATCAAGGTTACCATGACTAGACAAAACTACAGAGTAACAGTAAATGTTCTTTAGAAAAAGTCAAAATAATCTTATATTTACTATCTCATTGTGATGGAAGGAGGATTATGGGCAGGTAGAATTGTACTGTTGTTGTTCAGTCGCTAAGGCTTGTCTCTTTCTGATCCCATGGGCTGCAGCATGCTAGACTCCCCAGTCTTTCACCATCTCCTGGAAATTGCTTAAACTCATGTGCATTGAGTCGGTGATGCCATCCAACCATCTCATCCTCTGTTGCCCCCTCCTCCTCCTGCTCTCAATCTTTCCCAGCATCAGAGCTGGCCAAAAAGTTTGCTTGGGTTTTCCCTGAACGAACTTTTTTGGCCAATATACAGCAACAGCAAGTCACAGGATCTGCTCATCAATTCATGTGATAAGGGATGAATAAGCTAGAGATTGTCCCAACTGTTCTCATTTGATTCTTCAGTGCATTGGAAGGCTTCCCTAAAACACTGTAATAGAAACATTTCAATGTGTGTTCATTCTTGGTACTGGGAAATAGTTCAAAGCTTTCTCTATATCTTCTGCAGGTCCTCTACTATTCCAATTTTAGATGGCAAGTACTATGAATATGGGGTGTTTCCCAGGTGGTGCAGTGGTAAAAAATCCACCTGCCAATGCAGGAGACACAAGAGTTGTGGGTTTGATCCCTGGGTAAGGAAGATCCCCTGGAGAAGGAAATGGCAACCCACTCCAATATTCTTATTGGAAAATTCCACGGACAGTGGAGCCTGGCGAGCTATGTCCATGGAGTCTCAGTCAGATATGACTAAGCCACTGAATACGCATGCACGTACTATGAATATGGGAAGTACCACATTCTTCAACACGTAAAACATTAAAGCAAACTCTTTTTAATTCAAAATTTATTTCCTAAGAATCTTTTGTACCAAAATGTATATGTAAGTATCTGGTATTTCAGTAAGACAATTTTGAATGGGAATGGTATTATACAATTTTATATGTCACATTTTGAGAATTGCTATACATGAGCTGCTCTTCTAGGCGATTTTTAACTCTTGAGAGGGAAAATAAACTTTATTACATGGAGAAGAATTTGAATCGTAGAGTGTAAATTATTGGGCTTACTTTTCAATATTTTGAATTCCACTTGGTTGATCAATTTTTTAACCCTTTTAAAAGTACATCTGCTTAATGGTGATACATTCTAAATTATTATTAAAAATAAATGTATTATCTGGAACACATTATTTGCAGATTCATAATAATAAACCAAACATAGACTGTATACATACATTATAGTATTTTGAATTTCTTATCAAAATTTTGTAATCATGATTTTTCTCTTATGTGAAGAAAATTTTCACGTAAATCTGAGACTAATATTTTAGGTGTTCTTAGGAATAGCTAATAGCTAATTTGTCTATATTTAACAAGTAGCATTTAGAAATTATGTTTCCTATCCACACTTCTTAAATATTTGGCTCTGTATTTTTGGAAATTATTCTTAGTGTTTACTGAGCAGAATTTGCTTAAAAATGGCTATGGACCGATATAAATTGTTTCTTTAAGATGAAACAAGATAAGGACTTTAAGGAAATTAAATATAATACCTATCAATGTAATGAACAAATCAAGAAAAACTACTATTTGAGTGTAAGAATGAGAGTATTTCATAAATTGAATGTTTTAGATAGGAATGCAAGAAGGTTGCTGGATAAAATAAAGTAAAAAAGTTTGTATTTATCAAACATCACAGCAGATGCTATGCTCTTGATATATTCTATATTGGTTGTTTTACATTCACAACCTTTTCATGATGTAGTGGTTATTTTTAACTTTTCTCAGAGAAGAAAGTAACAGACCTGGTAAACTGTACCTCTATTTATGATTCACATTTTTGCTTTACTTTTTGGGAGATATATTCAAAGTAATATAAATAATAAATGTTGTAGTGAAATTTAAGGGCTCTACTTACTATGTAACTTGAGCATTTGGATACACTGTTTAAATTTATTCATTCCTAGCAAATAATAAATAAGTTTGCTGGAAAATTGTATTAGATATACCTTCAAATAAATGATAATAGATTAGTTTCTCTCTGATTTCACTGACTTGCTTTGTCATAATGCTCAATTTTAAATAAGCCCTTGATTTTAAAGATAAAGTTGTAGAAGATTTTGGTTCAATTCAGTTGCTCAGTCATGTCTGACTCTTTGCGACCCCATGGACTGCAGCAGGCCAGGCCTCCCTGTCCATCACCAACTCCCAGAGTTTACACAAACTAATGTCCATTGAGTCGGTGATGCCATCTAGCCATCTCATCCTCTAGCATCCCCTTCTCCTCCCACTTTCAATCTTTCCCAGCATCAGGGTCTTTTCCAATGAGTCAGCTCTTCGCATCAGGTGGCAAGAGTATTGGAGTTTCAGCTTCAGTCCTTCCAATGAATATTCAGGACTGTTTTCCTTTAGGATGGACGAGTTTGACCTCCTTGCAGTCCAAGGGACTTTCAAGAGTCTTCTCCAACACCACAATTCAAGAGCATCAATTCTTCGGCGCTCAGCTTTCTTTATAGTCCAACTGTCACATCCATACATGACTACTGGAAAAACCATAGCCTTGACTAGATGGACCTTTGTTGACAAAGTAATGTCTCTGCTTTTTAATATACTGTCTAGGTTGATCATAAATTTCCCTCCAAGGAGTAAGCGTCTTTTAATTTCATGGCTTGCAGTCACCATCTGCAGTGATTTTGGAGCCCCCCCAAAATAAAGTCAGCCACTGTTTCCACTGTTTCCCCATCTATCTGCCATGAGGTGATGGGATCAGATGCCACGATCTTAGTTTTCTGAATGTTGAGCTTTAAGCCAACTTTTTCACTCTCCTCTTTCACTTTCATCAAGAGACTCTTTAGTTCTTCTTCGCTTTCTGCCATAAGGGTGGTGTCATCTGCATATCTGAGTTCATTGATATTTCTCCCAGCAATCTTGATTCCAGCTTGTTCTTCCTCTAGCCCAGCATTTCTCATGGTGTACTCTGCATTTAAGTTAAACAAGCATGTTGACAATATACAGCCTTGAGGTACTCCTTTTCCAATTTGGAACCAGTCTGTTGTCCATGTCCAGTTCTAACTGTTGCTTCTTGACCTGCATACAGATTTCTCAAGAGGCAGGTCAGGTGGTCTGATATTCCCGTCTCTTTCAGAAGATTACAGACATTAATATATGTAGAATATTTACATACATTAAATGTGTCCTTGCTTGTAGAGTAAAAAAATTAAAAAAAGATCTTTTGCATTTACCTTGGAGAATTGTGTTAATGTCATAAAAAATGAGACAATTAAGCATGTTGAACATGTAGGAAAGACATTTTTGTCTAAGTGTCATAAAAATATTTTTACTTCTATTCTAATTAAGAAACTATGACATATTGTGCTATTGTGTATCTTTATAAATGAGACCTACCAGAGTTGAGGCTGTTCAGTCTTAAGAGATGAAAAGTGCTGGATAAGGAAAGTTATTGAAATTGTAATTAACCTTGGTTTTGCATGTGGAATACTGTAGTTATGCAATAAAATACCTTCATATTTTCTCCCGCATTTTGCAGAAAGAAATCTTAATTGGTGCTAAGTTTTCCTCTTAACAAAAACAAATAAATAGGTATCTTTTATATTTATACTCTCACATATTTATGTTTTTAATTAACACTGAAAAATGTCAGTGTACACTGTAGAACAAAATAAGAAACTTTCAAGAATAAAAAGTGGCATTACACAATGATAAAGGGAAAAATACTGCAAGAAGACATCATAATCTAATGGTGTATGGTGCCCCAAAGCAGAGGGTCTATAGAGTAGGGCAAAAAGTGACAGAACTAAAAAGAGGAATTAAAAAATCTATTACTAGATTAGAGAGTTCAACATGACTCTTATCAACTTTATATTAGGCAGAAGAAAGCCAGTGAAGATATAGTTTACCTGAATACACTATCAATCAATGTGATATGAGCTTCCCAGGTGGCACTAGTGGTAAAGAATCCAGCTGCCAATGAAGGAGACATAAGAGGTACAGGTTTGATCCCTAGGTCTGGAAGATCCCCTGGAGGAGGGCATGGCAACCCACTCCAGT
The DNA here is from genome assembly GCA_024291935.2 of Okapia johnstoni. Taxonomy (NCBI): domain Eukaryota; kingdom Metazoa; phylum Chordata; class Mammalia; order Artiodactyla; family Giraffidae; genus Okapia; species Okapia johnstoni. The sequence continues at coordinate 59,354,472 of CM044322.1, forward strand.
ATTTTTGCCTGGAGAATCCCATGGAGAGAGGAACCTGGCAGACTATGGACCATAGGGTTGCAAAGTGTCAGACATGACTGAAGCAACTTATTATGCATGCAATGTGATAGACTCGGACACTTACAGAATTTTTTTTCTTTTACAACAGCAAAATATGCATCCCTCTGAAGTGCAGTATATATCAATGTTGACAACATTAGGGGTCATCAGACACACTGTAACTGAGATTTCCTTGGTAGTCCAGTGGTTAAGACTTCATGCTCCCAATAGACAGGGTCTGGATTTGATCCCTAGATGGGGAACTAAGTTTCTGCTTACTGCATGATACAGACAAAAAAAAAAAAGTAACTCTGTTAAAAAAAAACACACTGTAAGAGATCTAAAGCATGATAATCATATTTTTATCAGTTAAAAACTGAATTAAACTAGAACTCAGTGACAGAAATATAGATGAAAAATCCCTCATATACTTAGAAATTAAATAACACATTTCATAATAACATATGAGTCCAAGATGAAGTCTCAAGAGAATTAAGAAATATTTTAAACAAAACGAAAATAAAGCCAAAGCTTGCCAAAATGTGTGCGATTCAGTGAAGGCAAGTGTTAGAGGGAAATTTATAGCATTAAATAAATATGTTAGAAAGTAAGAAATATATAAAATGAATAACCTGAGTTTCTTTCTTAGGGAACTAGGGAAAAAGTGGAATTTAATCCTACTATAAGGAAAATAAGGGAAGTTATAATAAACAAATTAAAATAATATATATAATTATATTAATGTATAAAACATGTATAAAATAAATTTAAAAACAAGAAACAACAGGAAAAACATTAAAATAAAAAAATGCTTCTTTGAAAAGAGGAATATGATGGATAAACAGAGAAACAGAGAGAGAGAAAACATCAATTAAAAAATATCAGAAATGAAAAGGAGTCACCACTACTGATTCCATGGAAATTACAAATATAATAAAGGAATACCTTGAAAAATATGTGCGCACACACAATAACATGCCAAAGAAACCAATTTCTTGAAAGTAATGTAAACTACCAAACCCATCAGGGAGAAATAAATAACATGAATAGCCCCATGCTTATTGAAAGTGAAAGTCGTTCAGTCGTGTCCAACTCTTTGCAACCCCATGGACTATAGTCCATGGAATTCTCCAGGCCAGAATACTGGAGTGGGTAGCCATTCCTTTCTCCAGGGGATCCTCACAACCCAGGGATGGAAACCAGGCCTCCCGCATTGCAGGCAGATTCTTTACCATGCTTATTAAATGTGTTTAATAAAAAATTAAGAGATTTCATAAAAGAAAGCACCAGGCCCCAACAGGCTTTATCAAACATTTAAGGAAGAAATGGTACAAATTCTATATGCTTTCTTCCAGAAAGCAGACAAGGGGAACACTTAACTACTCATTATATGAAGCTAGCATTGCACTGCTGCTGCTGCTGCTAAGTCTCTTCAGTTGTGTCCGACTCTGTGCGACCCTATAGATGACAGCCCACCAGGCTCCTTTGTCCATGGGATTCTCTAGGCAAGAATACTGAAGTGGGTTGCCATTTCTTTCTCCATAGCATTATACAAGTAACTTTAAATATGTAAAACAGATAGACACTTTTTAAGAAAGGAAAAACAAGACCAATATGGCCCATGAATATAAATGCAAAAATCTGCAACAAAGTATTACAGATATTTCATTATGTATGATGGTTAGTGTGTATACATCTATACCCCTACTTAGCGGAGATGATTTAGAGCCAGTACGATCTGGTGACAATGATCACAACTGGCAGTGAGCTCTAATACTATTCTTCATTAAAAGAGAGCAAGGTTCCTCTGCTAAATAACTGATTCTAGCATAACTTGGAGGATAAGAATGGTGCAAAATAAGCCTGGAGCATCCATAAATTAAGAAAGTGCTAACACATACACACACAGATTGGAGTAGATCGAAGAGACAGTTGAGAGAGGAGCCAACACAAAGAGCTCTCAATGGCCAAGACTGGAACAGTATTAACAACAAAATAAAATGATATTAGATTATAACCCAAATTATGAAACAAATATCGTGAGTCCATAGTGATTTAAATAAATAAATAAACATAAGAGAGGAGACAAATCTCTTGTGAAAAAGAATTCCAAATACTTTATGTTGATACTTCTCGGTCAAGGAGCTTCCCTGATGGCTCAGAAGGTAAAGAAACTGTCTGCACTGCAGAGGACCAAGTTCGATCTCTGAGTTGGGAAGATCCCCTGCAGAAAGAGATGGCAACCCACCCCAGTGTTCCTGCCTGGAGAACTCCATGAACACAGGAGCCTGGCAGGCTTCAGACCATGGGGTTTCAAAGAGTCAGACGTGATTGAGTGACTATCAGACACAAAATGAATTTGCAGAAATCTTATAAACACTACTTTAGTAAAGTAATCAAGATTAAAATCAACAGCAATGAGTCATGTTGATATTCTGTATCATTAACATGTTATGATACAATGTCACCTTACCTCTGTGATCTTCCCCAAACACATAACTCTGTTCTAAAGAGAAGGATCAGGAGATGTAACTTTTAAATGCAATGTAGTATCTTGGATATCATTCTGAAATAGAATAATGTATTAGGTAAAAAGGAAAGGAACTTAAATAAAATAAGGAGTTTAGTTAAAAATAAGATATCAATATTCATACTTTAATCATGCCAAATAAAACTTCAGGAATTAGGAAAAGACAGCGAACACTGGTGTGCTACAGTCCATGGGGTCGCAAAGAGCAGGGCATGACTTAGTGACTCAACAGCACTATATTTGTGTAACATGTCAGTAACTGGGGAAATTGTGTAGGATATATGGAATGTCTCTGTACTATCTTGACAATTTTATCATAAATCTAAAACTTCTCAAATAAAATGTATATTTTAAATGCATTTTAAATGCCATCTCTTATATTTATAGTTCTTTAACTTTGAACATAAACTTTTTTTAAATTATTTTTTATAATGCCATTACTCTTATATTTACATCGACATGAATTCTTTAACTTTGAACATGTCATCCCAACGCTCCACATGCATAGAACATGGAATGGTTTTTGCTTCACATATGACAATTTGTTTCAATGTTTATTTTAAACGTCCAACCCTCACCTTCTCCCTACAGGACTGTTCTTATTGTCTCTTATTCTGTCTCACATATAAAGGGTTACCATTACCATCTTTCAAATTCCATATACATTTGGTGCTTTTCTTTCTGGCTCTCTGTATAATGGGCTCCAGTTTCATCCATCTTAGAACGGATTCAATTTATTCTTTTTAATGCTGAGAGTAATATTCCTATATAGCTTTCCATTCGTCTGCCGATGGACATCTAGGTTTGCTTCCATGTCCTGGCTATTGTAAACAAGCATGAACATTGGGGTACACGCTGTCTCTTTCAATATTTGGTGCCTAGCAGTGGGATTGCTGGGTCATGAAGGCACTACTAAGGAATCTCCACACTTTTTCTCCATAGTGGCTGTACTAGTTTATTTTTAAGAGGGTTCCCTTTTCTCCAATCCAGCATTTATTGCTTGGTAACTTTTGGATAGCAATTCTGACTGGTGTGTAAGTACCCTCATTGTGGTTTTGATTTGCACTAATTGAACATAACTTTTAAACATTTTTAAAATTCTAAGTTTCTTTAACTTTGAACATAAACTTTCTTGACATTTTAGCTTTTAGATATTTAAGTTATTATATTTCTGTTGAAACTTTTCATTTTGCCAAAGCATTTTTTTACACTGAAAATTTATTCTTACACTAATTTAATCTTTTAGTGGAGGTTATTTTAAATAGAATTGACTGGATAGTGTTGGTGAACCTTCACTACTAAGCAGTTTAAATATATTTTGTACATAATGAAAACGTAAATCGATGAGTATTTTAGAACTACAGTCTGTTGACTAATGCTCAATTTTTTAATCATTTAGAAATTAATAAGATGCCACAAATTACAAGACTGTTGAATCAGCATTTCTAATTTTATTCAGTTCAATATCTATTATAAAGTTCCTTTAATTGTTACACTACAGCACATTTCAAACTGAAATAAGTAAGATGAAAGGGTATTTTATGTGAGCTAGACTAAAACAGGAATTCTCCTGAAACTTCATGAAAATATTTCAATCTGACTTTAAAACATATGCACAGAAAACTTTCCACTTTTCAAAGTTATGCTTATTGAGGTTTCTGTTTATATTTTGTTTCTTTTTAGCATATGCTGTTAGAGCATTCAGAAAAGCAATTTACATGGAAAATAAACAACTTGATTACAGAAAGCTGTAGAGCTCAAATCAAATGGCAAGCACTCTTTGACTCACAATTCTATTTTTGTGGTTTATTTAATTGGAAATTGTACAATATAATAAGTACTGTAATTTATTATTTTCTATGATTGCTCTTATGTGCTACCGTACATATACACAATTTGCATAATGCAAGCATTTGAACTTTGATGTTCATGACAAATAAGACTTTATTTTTTGCTATTTCCAAGCTGTTTTTGAACACATTTGAACTGTGCCTAACTCAGGACATTTAAAAACAATCAGATCTCTCCAATTACATAGTTTTTCCCAATATTATTTAGTTAAACATTTCATAATTTTTAATACAGTTTCCTATTTGACACATGGGTTAATTGAAAATGTGTTTTGAAGCTTGTAATTATGAAAATTTCCAGTTATGGCTTTATTAATTGCACTATTATCAGATAGCCTACTATATATGAGTTTTTCCAATAAAGCTTTAACTGCCTACAAGATCTCAATTTCTATAAATGTTTCATCACAGAATAAAAAACACAAGGTGTCTTTTATTGTCTAAGAAGAGAAAAAATAAATTTAGAATTATTGTGTTGTAATCCTCATTTGTTTCTACCAATAACCTTGTGAGCAAACATTAATAGCTAGTCTTGTTGTTGTTTAGTCACTCAGTTGTGTCTGACTCTTTTGTGACCCCATAGACTATAGTTCACTTCTCTGTCCATGGGATTTCCCAGGCAAGAATACTGAAGTGGGTTGACATTTCCTTCTCCAGGGGATCTTCCCAACCCAGGGACTCAACTGGCATCTACTGCATTGCAGGTGGATTCTTGATTGCTGAGCCATCAGGGTATCTAGTCCCGTTCATGCTAATTGTGTAGTATGCAAGCAAAAGAGGACATGAGAAAAAGTTCCGTATTTATAGGTGTCTATTTCTGAGCTTTTCTGTTCTGTTTGTATAGAGTCTTTGTGTTGCTATGGTATCAGGGTAATGTTGGCCTCATCAAATGAGTTAGGAAATATTTCGTTTGCTTCTATCTTTCAAAAGAGGTTGCATATTTTTGGTATAATTTCTTTCCTAAAGATCTGATACAGTTTATCTGTGAACCAATCTGGGCCTGGTGCTCACTGCTTTGGAAGGTTACTGGTCATTGATTTAATTTTCAAAATAGATAAAGGCCTATTATATTGTCTATTTCTTTTTGAATGATTCTACACAGATTGCATATTTAAAGGAACTGATCTATTTCATCTAGGTTATAAAATCTGTGAGGACAAAGTTGTTCATAATATTTCTTTATTATCCTTCTTATTTCATAAGATCTGTAGTGATGGTTTCCTTTTCATCTATCAGTAGTTTGTATTCTCTCTCTTTTTTCTTCTAGATAGCCTGGCTGAAGGGTTAGCAATTTCACTGATTTTTCAAAGAATCAGCTTTTGGATTTCCTATATTGACTACCTGTTTTCAGTTTCACTGATTTCTGCTTCTTTTTTTTTCCCCCCCCTTTCTCCTGCTTACTTTGGATTTAACTTACTCTTTTTTTCTTGGTTCCTAACATGAAACCTGAACTGAACTGAACTGAGCATGAAACCTTAAATTGTTATGAGATTTCTTTTTTTTTTAATATGTGTATTTGATGCTATAAATTTCTCTTTAAGCTTTTGCTTCATTAAAACAAAATTTAAGTTGTGTTTTCCTTTTCATTTAATACAGGATTTTTAAAATTTTTCTTCATAATTCTTTTTTTGAGCCAAGTTTTATGTAGAAGTTTAATCTCCACTTAACTGGGGATTTTCCAGTATCAATCCATTTAAGGTCTAGTTTAATTCCATTGTGATTTGTGGGCAGCCATTGGATGATTTCTATTCTTTTAAATTTGTTCAGGTGTATTTTATGACCTAGATTGTGATTTAGGTGAAATATCTATGTGAACTTGAGAAAAATGTGTATCTGCTCTTGTTAGATGGAGTTTGTGTATGTGTGCTCAGTCATGTCTGACTCTTTGCAACCCCATGGACTATAGTTGGTCAGGCTCCTCTGCCCATGGAATTTTCCAGGCAAGAAACCTGAAGTGGTTGCCATTTCCTCCTCCAGGGGATCTTCCCGACCCATGGACTGAACCTGTGTCTCTTGCACCTCCTGCATTGGCAGGCAGATTTTTTACCACTAAGCCACCTGGGAAGTGAAGGAGTTTATATAAGTCAATTACATCCCACTGATTGATGATGCTGTTGAGTTCAACCATGTCCTTATTGATTTCCAGCCTTTTGGATCTGTCTGTTTCTGGTCAAGGGGTGCTGAAGTCTCCAACTACCAGAGTAGTTGGATTTATCTATTTTTCCCTTGCAATTTCATCAGTTTTTGCCTCATATTATTGCCACTTAGGTACATACACATTAACACTTGTTATATATTCTTGGAGAACTGACCCCTTCACCATCATGTAAGTCCCTTCCTATTTCTGATAAGGAAATGTAACTCTCCTTATGTTGAAGTCTGCTCAACCTGAAATTAATATAGCTGCTACTGTTTTCCTTTGACTCATGTTACTATGGTATATTTTTCTCCATCGATGTAGTTTTAATTTATATGTTTCTCCATATTTATAGTGGATTTCTTCTAGATAACATACAGGTGAGCTGTGGATTTTGATATACTGTGACAATCCTTGTCTTTAATTGGTGCACTATACCACTGACATTCAAAATGATTATTGATGAAGTTAGACATATAATTACCATATTCATTACTGTTTTCTACTTCTTTCTCTTGTTTTTTGCTCCTGTTTTTGTCTTCCATTCATTTTCTTCTATTTGTAGTTTAAATTGAATATTTTATATGATTCCATTCTCTCTTCTTTCTTAGCATATTAATTATGCTTTTTACCACTTTCTTTCAGTGAAAAGCGTTTGCATTGTACATTTAAAAATGGTCAAAGTTCAATTTCAAATAGCACTAAACCACTTAACAGGCAATGTGAGTACCTTATAGTAACTAAATATTCTTAAATCTTTCCACTTATACCTTCTATCATGTTTTTCTCATTTATTGCCCATATATATAGGCATACATAAGAGATATCCATAAGCATACAAAATGCAATACATTGTTGCAATACATTTTAATATGAAAAAGTCCTGTTGTCTGTTAAATCAATTAAGAATATGATAAAACTTTTTATTTCATCTTTCCTTATTTCTCCTTCAGTGCTTGCTGTTCTTCATGTAGATTGCATTTTTGACCTATCTTCTCACTGAAGAACTTTTAGCAGTTCTTTCAAGGTAGGTCTATGGGCAGCACATTCGCTAAATTTTTGTTTTTGAGAAAAGTATTTCTCCTTCACTTTTGAAAGATATACACATACATTTGAGAAAAACAATCTATCCAATATATTTAAAAATCTATTATAATTAATAAGAAAAAATGTTAGACAATCTAACAGGAAAGTGGAAAAATATTTAACAGGCATGCCATGAAATAGGATCTATAAATAAATGAGAAAATCAATGTTATTAGTAATCAGGGACATGAAATTTTAAAACGCAGTATAATACCAATCCATGCCTACTGTGAACTCTAAAATTAAACAACCAAAAAATTTATAGAGGCTGTGGAGCAATTGAAACACCCTTAAAGTGTTGATAAGAGTGTGAATAAATATGGTCATATACTCAAACTGGAAATATGCCTTTTTCTTTTTTTTTTTTACTATTTAGCAGTTGTACTTTTAAGTATATACTCAAAAGTGTTCATAAAGACACATGTAGTAGAATTATATAACTCCAGTATTTGTAACAGCCCTGAGAAGGAAACCCAATATAAATTATTGCACAGTGAAGTGGAACAGAAAATGAATTATATACACACAGACTAAAAATCTATACAGTAATAAAAATAAACTGAAGTTCAAGCAACTAGCAATACTGTAGATAAATCTCACAAATATATTGATGAGTGAAAGAAGGCAAGCATAGAATAATACACGTAGCATGATGCCACATATATAAAGTTCAAAAATGGGCAAAGTCATTCTAAGGCATAAATTAAAATAGTATTTGTATTAGGTTTTTCGAGAAATACAGTGTGTGTGTGAGAGAGAGAGGGACGGAGAAAGAGATTTATTATATAGAATCAGCTCACATGATTATAAAAGCTGGAAATTTCCAAGATATTCAGTTAGCTGGCAAGCTGCAGGCCCAGGAGAGCTGATGGTTTATTCTCATTCCTAAGGCCTATTGGCTCAAGATACAGGAAAAGCCAAAGTTTTGGTTTGAGTTTTAAGGAAAGGAAAGACCAAGTTCAGACAGGAAGAATTCTCAGTCAGGGGAGGGTCAAACTTTTGTGCTATTCAGAATTTCAATAGATGGGATGAGGTACCCATGTTATGCAGGGCAATCTGTGTAACTCTTAATCTATTGATTTAAATGCTAATCTCATCCAAAAGCACCTCACAGGAACACACAGAATAATGTTTGAGCAAATATCTGGGGACCTTGTGGCCTAGTCAAATTGATATGTAAGATTAACTATTACAGGACTTAGATCAGACAGTATGGTAGAGGCACACAGTGGAGCCGCTGGTAATGCTCTGTTTCCTGAGCCTTGCTCACACATAGGTGGCCACTTTGTGAAAACTTATCAAACTGCATATTTACGATCTGTGGAACTTCCTATACACACACGTGTTGGTAAAATGCTTACTGAAAATCAACTGTATATAATGGAGATTTAAATTATTTACATATGTATAACTAGTCCCCTAATATAGCTTATAAATATGTCTGTAAATATACCCACAAGGTAGTCTTCATTTTATAATTTCAACTGAAGATGATTTTTGATCTTCTAATTAATTTTATATACACATGGCATAATTGCAAAAATTTAATGAAATTGACTTGCAGTACATATCAAATATGTATAGTTAATGTATAAATTTAATAAAAAGGCTGTTTTTGACTATTTCTAGAAAATATTTTATATATTTTCCTCCCCATGAGAATGGCAGTCTTGTGTTAAATGACTAATGCTAATTTTTTTAAAGTGTTAGTACCTAAGAAACAATTAATTAATCCCCTATTATATGCTAGTGATGGGACACTATATTCAGTGCTGAAAACGTATTTTCCTATACTGCGGGTGTTGAAAGTAAGACACACTGGCCAATTATTATTTTGCACACTTTACATATATATATATACATACACAGTATATCTCTAGTTTCAGAACATGCTCACTATTTATAGTGTCCACACACATTTCCTGTGTTTATTGCTTATTCTTTATAAAATGGCAGACATTATTTCTTCCTTCTGACAAGTGTGATTCACAAGAATCATTTACTATTTTCATTTTTTGTTTTGCTTTTGAAACAACCACGGTTACTTTGAATAATTTTAAACATTAGTGTTTTAAGTCAGATTTTCAAATTGTGATGTCATCAGTATTGTTAGTTTCTGAACCAAATTATTGGAAATATTGGAAGATGAATATATTTTGTATTAAATTCATATAAAATAAAACTAAACAAAACTCATATTTACCTATATGGCATCACATTGAATTACACGTTTTATTTTCTTTTAAAATCATTTTCTGTGTGATTATTTTAGTAATACTTATTTCAAAGCTCTTTCTCAAAAATGAGTTATCAGAAACTCTCCCAATCACTACAAGTGAGTAAGATGAGCCGTATTGAGTTCTATTTTCATGTGAAGAAATTTAAAATTTGCAGTTAAGTAACAAAACTGATATTAGAAATTATATATCTTTACTCTTAATCAGGATCTTTTTACACAATAATAAATGACAGCCATGTGTGAAACTTTCTATTGAAATGAAACAATTTAGAACTTTCAATTTATGTTACATTTAAAAGTGATTAGAAAGCTTGTTTGTCACTATTTCTTGATTCAGTCATGACAAAAAGCTAAATTTAGTGTCAACTGGTAGTTCTTTATCCAAGCCCTAAAAGATATCTGAGAAGTGACTTGATATTGCAGAGTAATATTGAATGCAAAATTCATAAACAACAAGAGTAGTGAGATGATTTTGGCCTCCATAAATTAGTAAAATAGAAAGATTTACTCTTCTAAAATTATAATCTTTCAAATTGTCAAGTAAAACCAAACTAATACTTCCTTTTAGATGCTGAAAAATATTGATATGCATATATAATTTTTATTTTTATAAGATATACTATGTACTTTTGCATTCTTAAGCACAATGAAGACATTATTCCTTCATTCAATCAAGGTTTATTCGGATCTTCTATTTGTAATTTCATGGTTTGTGTCACTGAAGTGTTTACAATCCAAGACGCATAGTTATGCATGCATGTGACTAAATATTTATACATATTTTTTTCCAAGACAAGTATTAACATGATTGAAAGACTTCTGGAAGTCAGGAAAACAAACCCTACCGGGAAAATTCTGAAATCCAGATGATAAATGGTAGAAGTCAGAAGTGTGTTAACAAAATAAAGGTGTACAGCCAGCTCAGTCAGCCAGAATCCCATCAGCAAATAGAAAATAAAAGCAAAATAAATACTGCATCAACTATTCCTAAGTTAGCAAAAAATGGTATATGAGAAAATAAATAATTAAGAATGAAAATATGGCTTTTAGAATATGATGCAACAATTAAAATTCTATGCAACCTGCTGGCATAAAACATTGTCTACAACAAAGTAGGTAAAGAGAGATGGATAAAAGGAGATAGAAATCAAGGAGAAATTACATGATCTAAGTATATAAAAATATATTAAATATACATAAATATAAATATTTATATATATTAAATATATACATATATACATATATATATATAAATGAAACTGAAGGACACAGAAAGGCAGGACAGTTGGCCCTTCATATCTGCGAATTCCCCATTTGCCATCCAGAAGTTCAACCAAATGGGGAACAAAGTTTTTTTAAATTGCAGAATGTTCCAAAAAGCAAAACTTGAATTTGCTGCAAAGACAATTATTTACATTCACATTGTGTTTACTACTAGTCACATCCACATTGTGTTTACTACTATTTACATAGCATTTATATTACACTAGGTATCATATGTAACCTAAAGATTATTTTAAAAGTGTTTGGGAGGATGTTATAAGTGCTATAAAATACTACAGCATTTTATATAAGAGACTTAAGCATCTGCAGATTTTGTTATCCTTGGAGGTCTTGGAACCAATGCCCCAGAGATACTGAGGGATGACTACACACACATAAAAGGTCAAAATCCAAGAATTCTTCATATTTCAAGGGATATATGTTTATATGTATATATATTGTTTTTTGCCTCCTAAAAAGATCCACATTGTTCACAATCTACTCTTTTCAAAAGCTATTACTGGAATGAAGTTAAAAATTATGTATCAACCTTATGAAATGGTTGATTTTTGTCCACTTGTTTATGATATATCAGACATGGTTCTATTTGCTAAATGGACTGGAAAAGAAAGGGTATTATGCAAATATGCAAGAAGACAGAGTTGTGACTGATGATTCTGCATGTAAAATGTGTCTAGAGTAAAGAATATAAAGTAAAACCTACAGTTGTGTCTGTATTTAAACTTTCGATGGTCTTCAAAATGCTGAAGTTTGAGTCAATATGAATATGCAAGTAGTCCTTAACCATGTATTTTCTATTACCAGAAGCATTCTGCATATTGCAATCTTTTTAATTATTTGTTATATAAGTGATCTGTAGAGACTGAACCAGATTCTTAACTCACAATAAACATGTCCAGTTTTAACACAAAAATACAATATATTTTCATTTAAACTGAAATAAAAAAGGAAAAAAAAATGTAAAAGTGTAGCCTGACTCAGTATTTGCAAGCTGTATTACTTTCTAGCACTCCCCAGGTGGTGATAGCTGTAAAGAATCCACCTGCGAATACAGGAGATGCAAGAGACATGTGTTTGATCTCTAGGTCTGGAAGATCCCCCGGAGTAGGAAATGGTATCTTGATTCAGTATTTGCAAGTTGTGTTGCTTTTTAGGCCTATGTCTAATTATCACTTTGAAAATACTTGAAGATAACCAATTTGCTTGACACGTACACAACCTTTCACAATATCTCCACTAGGAATAAAATTATTCCTTTGGCTTCTGTTATTTAATTATTTTAAGAGAGGAAAGTCACCAAATCCAACTGATTAAAAACAGGCTACCTGCAGATCATGCATGTTGGCTCCAAGGAATTTGGAAAATTTTCATTGATAGATTTGTCACAAGCGACTGGTTCTTTTCCATGGCAAGATTGTGGTCCTTCTTTTCCTGCTTAACCACTCTTTTCTTAGCTGTTCCAGATCATTGCTTTAATCCTAAATTCTAATTTGTACAAGTAATTGAGTTATTCAAGCTTTTATCTTTTATAGAGAAAAACATTTATTTTTCAGCATGTGTCCTCAGATAAAGAATTTTCATACTATCTTATCTATTTTATTTAGACCCATAATGATTTCCACTACTTTTATTAGTGCACATAATTTTTGTTGTTGTTAAGAAAAATCTTCCAACATCCAATTGGAGCCTGTATTCTGCAGGAATATCTCTTGTACATTGTTATCACTCCAAAAGAAGCAGAAGATCCGTTTCTAATACCAACTTGCTGACTTATTGTACAGGACATTCAACAACCCTGAAAAATATCTGAGAACATAGTCTGGATGTTAGTATGGGGATAATGACATATTTATGACTTACACATTAAGTAAAGGATGTCTCACCTGAGTTGTTGGCTGTGATGAAATTCTCGGGAAAAAGTAAACACAATTTATCCTCTAAACCTATAACCATATTTAGCTATTCATTATGCTACCAAGTTATTGAGAAGTTTTTAAATTTCTTTGATAAGGGTATGACTCTTTCTCATGGAAGAAAAATACCTGCTAGTACTTAAAATATAAAAGGTAACATCTCTTGTAATCACCTTTGTTGACTGGAACTGTCTAGGCAGTCATAAAAATGACCCTAGATTCATGGGATGTAAGTCATGTCTAAAACCCTCAATCAGCATAAAAGTACAGCTTGCCTCACCAGCATCTAAAAGCACAACATCAGTCTCTCCGTGCTTCCCTAGAGTACACTAAACTGGCTGTGGACCATTTCACATACATCATAAGGTCATTGTCACCCCATTACTCTCTTTGGGATAAAGAACATTCAAGAACAAAGCTCATTTTTGAGGCTAGGAATAAAGCTCAGAGGCAGTAGAGGAACTATCAAAACACAAAGGAAAGTGACTCCTCTGTTGGTTTGTCAAGTCACTTACTGCTGGTCCAGTCAGTGAAGCAGTCCTGTTAATTAAGTGCATGGCCCTTGCCCACTTGGTCCAAGAAACTATTTGGATAGGATCTAAATGTGTGTGTGTGCCTGCTCAGTCAGTCAGTTGTGTCTGATCCTTTGCGACTACATGGACTATAGCCCTCTGGGCTCCTCTGTGCATGGGATTTCACAGGCAAGAGTATGGGAATGGGTTGCCATTTCCTTCTTCAGGGGATCTTCCTGATTCAGGGATCAAACTCTTGTCTCCTGCATTCGAAGTTGGGTTCTTTACCACTGAGCCACCAGCAAAGCCCAAATATGTAATGAATAAATTTTGATTTTCTTGGTTGCTTCTCTCAACTTTCATTCTCGAATTTCATCTTTTCTGTATCTTGAACCAAAGCCTAAATTGAAGCTTTTTATAAAAATATAATCACTGCCAGCTGGCTAAAATAAAATCCTAAATCTGATCTGGCAGTGATGACCAAGGAACTGAAAACCTCCTGCTTCTTCCTCTTCTACATGTTTTACTTGTAATGAACTGTTTGCTGTGGTCTCAGAGTAGGCAGGCCCCTAACTGAAATGTTCATTTGCTTCAAACTTGAGATAATCAAGAAACTAATAAGTTAGAGGTGAAATACTATCCTAGATTTTCAGGCAGCCAGATTTTCACAGATTTTAAGTTGAATCAAAGGAAATTACATTTTTGAGGGTCAAGAATTGTTAAATACTGGCAATTTCATATTGCTCAACTTATAGAACATATATATAAACATTTGAATATTGAAATCATTTTCATATACACAAAATATGGTTACCCTTTTTTTTCCAGTTTTGCAACCAAGATTATATGTAATTCTAGAAATAAGGTAGCATCATTTTTTCACATTTTCCATAAGCACTAAAATATATGTAGTTGCACAGCTCTGGTATCATTATGAAAAAGCAGAATTTATGTTATGCTGCCTACTTAAGTCCTTTGCAAGATATTTTGCAGCACTGATCTATTGAAGCAGCCTGGCCAGCTTCTAAATCACCACATTTTTATCTCAACACATGAACCGTATAGTCAGTAGCCAAAATCCATCTTTGAATAAGAAATCAGGTTGCTGAAGATTTGCTATGATCTATAATCTAAAATGTGCTAGTGGCTCTAAGTACTGATTTGTTCGACTTAATTTAAACACATACAACAGCTGGTCTAACCAGATCCTGGCTGGAATAATTTCTAAAAGAAACAAAAGTAATTGCTTTCTAGTTACATGTCTATACCTACAATAAAAATAACATGCCAGTTTTCTGTATCAGGAGGGAAAAGAAAAGCAGCAATAGATATAAAATGCCTTGTATAAAGCGGTTCTTAAGTGTATTTCACAAATATAAATTTTATGGATCAAATTATCATCCATAAAAACTGGTATCACTTAATAGCCATTTAAACCTCTGTATTCTTGTGGCTGTATAATCAGGCCATATTGTTGAGAGCAAGAAAAATATTCCATAGAATAGTGAGGGCTATACTGAAGCCAAATCTTTTGATATACCTTAAAACTAAACCCACATAAATGGGAATATATGTATAACAGAATTTTCTGAAATCCTAATCTAATTAAAGGCATGGGTAGAAATAGCCAGGCTTGATTTTGTGATATGCTCGAAGTATACCAGTGTAACATTTGATTTTGTTTATAAGAAGAAATAATAATATATAAATTTTTCAGCTGATTCAAGGTCCTATTAAAATCAGTGTTAGAAAATAAAATAAGTAACGTTACACAAATCCGAGCTTACAATAAGTGCAGTGATGCAGTGTTAAAGATATCATTGGTGTCTGCTTCCTGGGAAAGCTATGGGGTAGCAAAAGGGTCATAGGAATTAGCCCCTGAATTAGATATGCACCAGGGTATTTCTAGGTATTTTATTTGGAGCCCTCAGGAAAGTTACTGCTGCTGCTGCTGCCAAGTCGCTTCAGTCGTGTCTGACTCTGTGCGACCCCATAGACGGCAGCCCACCAGACTCTGCTGTCCCTGGGATTCTCCAGGCAAGAGTACTTGAGTGGGGTGCCATTGCCTTCTCCGTCAGGAGAGTTAAGGTTTATTCAAAATGAGAAGACCTAGTGAAGAAGATGACATTTTAGTCTGGGAACTTTTGTTTGTAACTGGTTTATTCATCCATCATCGACAGCACAGGAAAAACAAATAAATAAATAAAAGTCAGCTACAGGCGAATACTTCTATCTTATTACATTTCATTTGCTTTCTTGCTTTCTGTTCATAGTCTCTGAGCTTTCTGGTTCTCTTTCAAGTTCTGTTTCTCAAGATCTGCCCAAATCCATCCCAATCTCCTTATTTAGGAGACTTATAGTATGTGAAGCCTTCTCTGGTGGCTCAGTGGTAAAGAATCCACCTGCAATGCAGGAGACTCAGGTTTGATCCCTGAGTTGGGAAGACCCCCTGGAGAAGGAAATGGCAACCCTCTCGGGTATTCTTGTCTGGGAAATTCCATGGACAGAGGAGCCAGGCGGGCAACAGTTCGTGGGGTCACAAAAGAGTCAGACACGACTGAGACAACAACAACAAATACCTACTAGCTAGAAATTCTATGTACAAGCACAATGAATTATAATCATTTTGGGATGAGGTGAGAGACTGACATTAGAAACTGTTTAGAAATTTTATATAAATTATATCACAGAATCCTTGCAACTACACTGTGATGTAGCTATTATTTTTATAGATGAGGAAGCTACAGCTCAGAAAAGATACTTGCATGATATATATCATATCTGTCATCATATTTTCTCTGTTCTGTGGTTAGCATGTATCTAGAACCAGAACACTTCTCTATTGCCCCCCCTTGCTTGGTCAAAGCCACTTTATGTGCTCGCCTGGAACATTCCAGTATTCTGCTGCTTCTGCCCTGCCCTATATTGACTATTAGAAACGTAGCAGGATATTTTACAATAAAGTCAGGAATGTCACCAATCAGTTCAAAATCCTCAAATGGCTTCCCCTTTCACTTCAAGAAAAACTCAAGAACCTTATGACCATTTACCAGGCTGCATATGATTCTAACCCTCAGCCTATCCCTAGATCATTCTGATCCAGGCTCACTGGCTTATTTACAGTTTCTCAAACAAACCTCCTTAAGGCCTGACCTTTGCAAGTGCTTTGCCTTCTGCTGGGAGGTCTTCAGCTATCTCCATGGCAAAACACTTCGTCTTACAAGACTCTGATCAAAGGTCACCCAGCCAATCAGGCCTTGCCTAACTCTCCTATATGAATTAGAACCCCTGCCCCATCCTCTTTCAGTAACCCCGATACCACTTTTTTTCTCCGTAGATTTTGTTTATTATCAGCTGTATGTTCTTTGTACTTATATTCACTGCATGTCCTTATGACTCAGATGTAAACTTCATGAGGGCTGAGAATATTTCATTCAGTGCTACATCCCTTGTGCCTGGCATATGCTCACACATTGCAGACACACAATAAACAGTTGTTGAATTTATGGTACAATCCTTGCCAGGTGTTCAGTCTAAGGTATTCATGGTAATGAAATGTCTGAGGAAAGGAGTGTTTCAGGAATGGTTCTGTGACATCAATATAGCCAACGCTGTCTACAAGGGGGTCTCCGTGAGACTCTGAACAATTTTTCCTATTCCTCAGATAACAAGACCTCAGAAGAGACTATCTTCAATGCCTTTTCTTTTTCTTTGTAAAAACTGGTGTCTGGAACTTCTGTGGTCATCATGTTATAAGCCTAAGCATGCTATGAATAGTGCAGATATCAGACAGGAGAGGTAGAAAAGATCTGAAAGAAATTCAATGTCATTCTTGAGCTCCCAAATCAGTTATCATGGAGGTGATACCCAATCTCTGGGCTTCTTAATGCATCAGACATTATATTCCCTGACTGTTGAAGCTTGAGTAAGAGCTCCCCTATTTGTGGCCAAAACATTGTCCCCATCATAAAAGATGGATATAGCCCTTGGATAAGAGCCATGTGACTTGTTTTAGCTAATGAGACATCAGTTTGTGTCCAAAGCAGGAATTTACAAAGCACTGAAGAATTGGGGCTTTTGTGCTTGCTACTTTTGGAACACTGTAACACCCAGTATGTGAACAAACCCAGACCAGCCTATTCAATGATCAGACATAGGGTGATGAGAGACACACAATCAGTACTGCTGAATCATGTGACAGCCACCTGCCAAACAGGTAAGTAAAGCATGGAAAGCTGGCTGACTGCCAATGCATGAACGAGTCAGGTCAAGCCCAGCAGAGGCACTGCTTAGCCAAATTGCTGACTCATACAATAGTTAGCTAAACAAGTGGATGTTATTTATATCACTAAATATTGGTATGTGTGCATATATATATACATATATATATATACATATACATATATACATATAATGCATCGTATCTGATATATACAGTGACAAAATAGAGTTTGTTTGCTTACACAACTATTCTTTCCAACATAGTAATTGTAACAGTATTCATAGTGTCAATGCTGCCATGTTCCAAACCTAGATATCTAGAAAAAAGTGAAGTTAAAAAAGGGTGGAAGGGGGTATGAAAAAGATTGAAGCAAACATGTTCTTGGTGATAAGTACACACCGGTTGTAATATTACACAGAGAATTCTCTGTCATAAATGCCACAAGTAATGGTATGATGAAAATTTAGAAATAATAGAAATTATAAATGACAGTTCTATTCCCAATTTCTCTCTCTAAGGTGGCTTTTTTTCATTAGAGACATTTCTCATGTTGCATTACATCCTAGGACTGCCTCTGCCATCCCTGCCCTGATCTCTTCTCTGGCTTGCTCTAGGAAAACTGGTATTCCAATTTGACTAAACATGTGTGACTTGACTTTATAATTGCTTTGCTCAGATTAAATTTCTGTCCTTAAGATGTGTTATAACTGTTTTCTCTTTTGCTCAAATTCAGAATATGTAATCTAGAATATCTGACTTGGCTCAGAGCCTATCAAGAGCCATATGAATATCTAAAGATATTCACTTTGGATAAATTTGAATATTTTAAAATTTAATTAAACATCCCCTATTCTGGCCTTTCTAATACTAAGTTTTTCATAGCAATAGGTTCTCTTGGGATTAATGGGAAATATTTGAGTTAAGTTAACATAACACATTTGGAGTGAATAGATATATTAATATAGCAAAAATGGGATCATTGACCTCAGTTTTAGTTCCTGATAATGTTGTAGATTTAAAAAAATAATTATGGAAATTATTTTAATTCTTTGAGCCTCAATTGTCTCATCTGTAAAATGGGCATAAAACCAGGTATGAGAATCCTCATCCAAGTGATGAGAGTGATGGCTGGGCAATGAATGTGCTCCAAGAAAAAGGAGAAATTCCCACTTTGAGGCCTCACTCTTGCCCTTTTGGCAGAGAGGACAAGATAAGGAATCATTCATTCAAGCCATATATTCTTTTTCTGAAAAAATTCTAACTGGAAAAATAAATTTTAAAAGAAAAGTTATTTTGCTTCTGAGAATCAGAGATAAACAAAATGATCAAGATGGATACACACACGTACACCCATATAAATAGCCCACAAGCATCTTTACAATTGCTTCTTACTTCCCATGACTAAAAACAGTATAAATGCAAACAATGTAAAATTTATGAGGAAATAGAGTGGGGCCCCGTTTAAAAGAAACTAGAAGGCATATTAAAAATAAATAATGAAGTAAAAATTAAGCAAAAAGAAATAATGAAACAAAAATTAGGCACAATTAGGTAAGAAGTTGAATTAACACTGTATTCAAAAAATAAACAAAAAATCATGAAATAAAGGGAACAAAATTTACAAGACAAAACAAAATACCTCTAATTCTAGGTTCTTTTATAGAGAAATGAGGAGGTAGGAACTGCAAAATTAAAATGTTGTGAGGAAATTATTGGACTACATGGTTAAAGAGAGAATCTCACAGTATCCTTGACAGTGAATCAAGGCATCAAACACAAGAAAACAATACAAACTCACATCAAGCAAAACAAAATGGAACTTGTATGCCTACCATCAAGTTTCTCTTCTAAAATCCTATGTACCAGAAGACAGTGGGGAACAGCCAGAGTTTTATGACAAAATAAATATAACCTTGGAATATGTCAAATTGTCTCCACATATTAGAATATCTAAAGGAATTTGCAAATATATAGACATAACTCAAATCTATGTGCCAATAGCCAAACCTACACACCAGCATTCTTCTCTATACACAATTCTTTGACTTAACTGTTTTTGTATTATGTGTAATTCTTTGTCCCAACCCCACTGTCAACTTTCTAGTCTGCTTAAAATAGAATTAGCATTTTCTGAGTTTATCTTTCCTCTATTTTTCCCTCTAATTTCCTCTAAGTTCCTCTATCTATGTGCCTCTATGTGCCTCTGTATGCCTCTGTCTTTCCTCTATGTTTGCCAACCATAGCCGATAAAACTTAACACACTATGGTTTCATTAAGTTCACCAATTGCCTTCTATACACTCACAGGTGATCATTTTTACTGAATACTTTACAACTAATATAAATACAAGTAATATATATAAACTTCCTTCACTCCTGCAATTTCTTCACCACCTCACTGCTTAAAACCTAGACCATCTCTCCATTTATGTTATGTTTGTGTTAAGACCACACTCTCAACTTCTTGTTTGTCAATTTCTGTGTTATTCAGAGGGGGCTCAAGGCCACGTTATGACTTCCATGTGTTCCAGGACATTTGCAGTGTCTTCCTTCAGAAAAGCACTAATTATTATATTTGGTGACTACATGGATATAAACATGAATATAATCCAGATATGATTGCATTAATTGTTCTTCTGATCTTATTTAAATAAATTAAAACATTTTTCCAGGTCTCTAAATAGGCCTTAGCCATTGTGGCTACTATGCTTAATGGGTGAATCAACAATTGAAAAACTAAGATCATGGCATTCTGTCCTATTACTTCATGGCAAACAGATGGGGAAAAGTGGAAAAAGTGACAGATTTTATTTTCTTGGGTTCCAAAATCACTGCGGATGGTGGCTGAAGCCATGAAATTAAAAGACACTTTCTCCTTGGGAGAAAAGTTATGACAAACCGAGATAGAGTATTAAAAAGCAGAGTCATCACTTTGCTAACAAAGGTCCTAATAGTCAAAACTATGGTTTTTCCAGTAGTCATGTATGGATGTGAGACTTGGACCATAAAGAAGGCTGAGTGCTGAATAATTGATGGTTTCAAACTGTGGTGTTGGAGACTCTTAAAGAGTCCCTTGAATAGCAAGGAGATCAAACCAGTCAATCCTAAAGGAAATCAACACTGTGCATTCATTGGAAGGACTGATGCTGAAGCTGAAGCTAAGCTCCAA
Organism: Okapia johnstoni; assembly: GCA_024291935.2. Taxonomy (NCBI): domain Eukaryota; kingdom Metazoa; phylum Chordata; class Mammalia; order Artiodactyla; family Giraffidae; genus Okapia; species Okapia johnstoni. The sequence continues at coordinate 59,375,452 of CM044322.1, forward strand.
TACTTTGACCACCTGATGCAGAGAGTCAACTCATTGGAAAAGATCCTGATGCTGGTAAAGACTGAGGGCAGGAGAAGTGGTCAACAGAGGATGAGATGGTTTGATGACATCACCGACTCAATGGACATGAGTTTGAGCAAACTCTGGGAGACAGTGAAGGACAGGGAAACTTGGTGTGCTGTAGTCAATAGGTTGCAAAGAGTTGGAGATGACTTAGTGACTGAACAACAACAGCTTTGAATATACTAGATTATCATATAATAGCAAAAGAAAGCTTAATTTTCCAGGGACTTAAAACAAGAAAAGTGTACTTCTTGCAGGTGTTACATACACATCTATGTGCACTGGGATGGGTCTGAACATGTGACATGCTCACCATGGGGCTGCCCTTTTGTAAAATATGGCTTGTCACTGTGGCATAAAGAGAGGGAAACCACAAGGAAGTGAGTACTGGACCTGCAGTTTGTAAGAGCAGGAAGCAGGCTGAGGACCTCACTATAGAAGCCATTTATTTATATCGAGATTCATCATCTCATCTCTTGCCTGTTTCTCTGTCTCCTGAAATGATTTTCCATTCGTGGTGCTGGAATTAATTACTTGGTATCCCTTAGAGGCACTCCCAATGGAACTCATCTTTATTTTCCTGGATTACATTTGAGGCATGAGTTTTCTATACCCCAACAAGCTTAAACCACTTGCCATTTCATTCATTTGAGACTAAAAATCAAACACTAAAATCATAACACCATTGCCATCCATTTTGTAATGAGGAATGCTCCCTTATTTCCAAAATGTCTTAAACTTTGTGCCATTTTTGAAGCAAGTGATGATTGTCATTATTCTATGCATAAGCATATTTTCCTTCCTTAATGTTCTCTTCTCTATCTGCATACTTAACTTTTCTTATTTTTATACTTTTGTCATTATTCTAACTTCTTTTATAGGTAATTTATTACAATAAAACAAATGCTAGGCTCTGTTGTGTTTACTTGTTTCTTGTTTGTCTCTCTTACTAAACTGTGAGAGATTACAATTTACTAATTAATATTCCTAGCTTCTGTTGTAACATTAGAATATACTAAGTTTTGAATTTAATTTGAACAAGACATCAGAAATTATCTTTTATGTAAAAGTTTCTCTTCATATTGATATATACTGTGGCAAGTCACATTACACTGGGTTCAGTTTACAATGAAAAAACTGAATACCTGGCTGCTAGTGCTTTCTAGACCTAACTTATGTAATTGATACTTCCTTACCTTTCTGAACTCATCTCAGGCTCTCTTCTCCTCTTTTAACCCCTACACCATCATGCAACACAGACCACTGCTCTGAGAACACACCGTGATTTTACACACGGCTGTGCCTTCAACATAAATAGTTATTCTCCCTGGATTGGATTATTTTTCTCTCTCGTCTTCCTGATGAGGTCAAATATCACTTCAAATATTATCTCAATATGAGGACTTTTCAGTGAGTTGTCTACATTCCTATATAGCTTTATAGGAATAAATAAATTCCTTATATAATTTATTAAATTACTATTAGTTTATGTGCTTTTGTGCTTCGCATGAAGGTCACAGATAAAACAAGACTCCAAATGCGGAGGTTTCATTTTTGTACTCTAAGTAGTGTGCTCAGTGCCTTTCAAATTATAGGTGGACATGATGCCACTAGTCTATACGGGTATAAATGACAATATGGAAGGATAGGACATGGCGAAGAAGAATTGTGTGTGCACGTGTGTGTGTGTATGTGTGTGTGTGTGTGTGTATGAGAATTCTGAATATCTGGGAATATTCCTCTAAAACACCTTGTTTAAAAACCTGATCTGAATACATCACACCTCCAACAGAAGAAGGTCACACCACACCCACGACACATCACACCCACAACACACCCACAACAGAAGACGCTTTACTTCAGTTGGTGAAGTGTCACCAATTGATGAAAGAGTAGGTATCAATGAGCTTAGAGGAAAGAAACAATCAGTAAGAAAATCAGGTTGTCAAAGCTGGGGCCAATAGTGCAATCTGAATCAGCTCCTTCTAAGTCACATCTAGTAACAACTCTCCTCCCAACCCTCCTTCCCCACCCCAGCAAGGGTAACCATTATACTCACTTATAAAACTATAGATCAGTTTTGCCTGTTTTTGAACTTTTATAAATGGAATCATACAGAGTTCATCTATCCTGCTCAATGCCTAAAGGAAATTGATCCTCGTTGTTTTATTTTCTAATTCTTAATTAATCTTCTATAGTATTCTGTTATCTTAATATAGTACAATGTTTCTATACTGTAACTTATATATCTTTGGGTCATTTCCAGGTTGGGCTACTAGTTTTTTAATATGCCTTGTGGTGAACGTAAGTATACATTTTATCAAGTGAAGTTGCTAGTCTAAGGGCAGAATCACAGAATTCTCTTGCATATAGCAGCTGTGCCTAAGGCCCATGTGTCTTATTAAGGCTTATTTCTAAAAGTACCACTTGGCAAGGATATTTTTTATGATAACAAAATAGTAATTGCTTTCATGAGTCCTATGAGGGAAAGAGGAGTTTCCTTTTCTGTACCTTAAGATTTTTTTTTAACTAGTGATTCAATTTTCCGGGCAAAAAGTTGAAATTTCATTCATGACCACTTGGGATAAAAAGTTGATCTAAGAAGCTCAACATTTATGGTATAAAATGAAGAGGGACCACATGGGATGACTAACAAATGGATATACGGTATAGAAATGTACTGATTAGAAACCATACTGGAATCATACTGCAAAATGATCAATATTAATTGGACACCATTGTTTTGGTATGAATAAGTATAAAACAAACAAACAAAAACATGAAGAAAGTCTTACCCTAGGCTAATTTGATAGTTAAATGCAGGATAAATTAAAGGTGAGAGATAAAAGCAGTTCGAAGGCTTCTAAATCATTTAAAATTAATGATTACTCAGATCAGAACTGAAGAATGGGTATTGTGTGTGTGTGTGTGTGTGTGTGTGTGTATGAGTCCCTACTCGTGTATGGTGGACAACTTGGCCTAACACAGTAGAGAGTGTGGGGGAAGAACTGACAAGATATAACAACTAACTGTACACTGCAATGAAGAAGAATGTAGCAGAAATTATGTTTGATCCTGGGTAATGGCAAAGCACAAAAATTGGACATTCGGAAGGAGTATTCCATTTTCTAGGAAGAGTGAATTTGTTGCAGACACACTGAATTTTGTCTGATCCTGACAACTCAAAGTGAAACTGATTAACAACCAAAAGAGAATTGTCGCCTTGACATGCAGACTGAGATGGCAATAGGAATAAATAACAAGAGAATAAATGGGGACTCTCAAGGCACCTCTATGCAATTTTAAATAAAATTTAAAATGATTGAAAAATAATTTCACAGATGTTCAAAGAATGTTCTTCCCTGGAGACTGATTTGTAGACTCACTGGTTTAATCACATTACATGTTAAACTAGTTAATATATAAACAGCATTCCAGAAAGATTTCAAAGCTCTCTTGCTTAAACTTCTAGTTAATAATTGCCAAAATGCAATTAGAGACTACACAGGTCAACTTTTGAAGTCTAAAGCCAGAAATGTGTAAATGTGCTAGTTTAAATTAGCTATAGGGTGTCAATACTGGGTGGGTGATTGAATTCTTTCCAAACTAGCTTAATGCTGCATTCATTTTTCTATATCCTATGCCTATGCCAAAGGCCAATTTTACATAAACATGTATAAAATGAAACATTTATTTTTATGCTTTAATCTTTCATTCTCCCAAACTTTATAACAGTTCACATAAATATCTTTCTATAGGCTTGAATAATATAATTAGAATTAAAATCTCATTTCCATATGAATTATTAATTTGTTTTGTGTATATGAAATAGATACTTCATGCTATTATCTTAAATAAAAATTGCTTTTTCTAAATAAAATAAAAATTTATAATATTTATAATTAATTTTTTAAAAAATAAAATAAATAATTTTTCTTAAGCATTGATGTAAAGATCTTAAATGCTTACAAATATGAACTCAATATTCAGACAAGAGGGCTTTCCTGGTAGCTCAGTGGTAGAGAATCTACCTGCCAATGCAGGTGATGGGTCAGGAAGATCCCCTGGAGGAGGGCATGGCATCCAATTCCAGTATACTTGCCTGGGAAATCCCATGAACTGAGGAGCATGGTGGGCTGCAGTCTTTGGGGATGTAAAAGAGTTGGACATGACCTAGCGACTAAATAACAACATTCAGACAAGAAGAGAAATATTCAGTCTATTCAGTTCAGTCGCTCAGGCATGTCTGATTCTTTGCCACCCCATGGACTGCAGCATGCCAGGCTTCCCTTCCATCACCAACTCTCAAAGCCTGCTCAAACTCACGTCCATTGAGTCGGTGATGCCATCCAACCATCTCATCCTCTATCATCCCCTTTTCCTCCTGCCCTCAATCTTTCCCAGCATTAGGATCTTTTCTAGCGAGTCAGTTCTTCACATAAGGTGGACAAAGTATTAAATACAAGTAAAATACTAATTCAGTATCAAAATACCCCATCATATGCAATTTCTCACCAGACTTTAAAGATTTCCCAAAGTTTATTTTTATCCTATTTTATAATATCTAGCTTATATTCACAGAAGACAGAAATATTGTTACACACAAAATATCCAAATTCATGTTATATTCCACAATTTTCTGATGAAAATTAAAAAAAAAAAAACTGGATGTTGTTCTAATTTTTAAATTTAAATTTAAAATTTTTAGTTTTAAATTTAAACTATGAATTGAAAAAGATGGGACAAGAGGAAATTAATATGAAAATGTAAGGATATATGTTATTAAGTAAATATTCTGAAAATAGGATTTGTACATGAATCTAAATGAGGAAAGAGACAACACATCAGGAAAATATATCATTTTATTTCATTTAAATTAACTAGCATTACAAACTAGCCAACTAACTACTTTATCTTATTATATTTAGACCACAGTTACATTTCATTATAAAATAAAAAATGAACTGGTTTTCTCTTGTCTTTCTTTGTTTCTATAATCAACAAATATTTATTGCATACAATCATAGCTTAGTCAAGGGCTAAGTGATCTTGGATACAAATAATGATAAACACTGTAGCTATTTATAATTTAGTGTGGAAAAAAGATACAGATATAAGAGAAAATTAAGCAAGAATAAAATATATTTTTCTTTCATTTATATTGGGTCTAACTTAATACTTCTTAGGTAGGAGGGGCAACAAATAAGGTTTAGAGGAGATAAAAGACCTGTTTGCAAGTGAAAGTATTACTATTCCTGCATTGCAGTAAAGTGGTTATATTTGTTTCCTAAGCTGCATAACAAATTACCACAAATTTAGTGGATTAACACAACATGTGTTTGTTTAATTTTTTTGCTTAATTTTTTAAATCATACATTTATTAGCTCATAGTTTCCTTGGCTGGCTAGTCCAAGAAGTTTCACCGGTTCCTCTGCCCAGGGTTTCACAAGGCTGAAATCAAGATATTGCCTGGAATGGGCTCTCATCCGGAGACTGGGGTTTAGGATTATCCTAGAGGTCCAGTGATTAAGACTCTGTGCTGCCAATGCAGGAAGTGCATTTAATCCCTGGTTGGGGAACTAACATCCCACATATGGCACACTGCTGCCAAAAGATTTAAAAAATAGATTTTGGGGTTCATTTTCTAACTCTCTCAGGGTGGGAGCAGAAATCAGTTTCTTTCAGTGACAAGCCTGAGGCCTTCAGCTCCCAGAGGCATCCCTTCTCCATGTACTTCTAAACTTATTCACAGCCAGCAGAAGTGCTTTCCAGCTTTGATACACTTCTTAAAGATACTTCCTAGACTTCACCTGGGGAAATATCCCTTTGAGTACCTGATAATCACCTGAGTAGGACTTGAATTACATCTGAAAACTTTCTTGACTTACTATTTTTTATGTTCTGTTGGTTAGAAACAAATCACAAGTTCCATTCACACTCTAGGATAAGTATTACACAATAATGTGGATAACTGGGTGGCAGAAATCAGGATTCATTAGAGTTCTCCTGACCAGAGTTGTGATGTGATAAGTGTGAACTTGAGCACTGATCCAACCAAAGAAGTGGCATAAATACATTTACACTCTGAAATTTATATTAAATTTCATGCTGAATGGTTTAGAATTTCAGTAACTGTGATTGGGAAAAAGGATTAAAAAGAAACTTGGAGGCCGTAAACATCACTAAAACTCAAGCTGTATTACTTCAACTTTCTCTAAAAATTGTGTTTGAGTATTATGAATTGGAAGTTCTGTTTGTCACATGAACAAAATCTGACTTAAATGATTTTGAATTTTGTAATGGTACTATAGATTCATTCATTATTCAACAAAGTTATTAATACCCAAAATTTGCCTGTAAATGTGCCAGATGCATAAAATTAAATATTCTAAAATGAAATGGCTAAAGTCCCAGCTGCGAAGGAATTCCTAACATAGTAGGTATATACTATATAAGTATACAGTCATATTAGTGTAAAGTTATCAATAGTGATTTATTGGGGTCTGGTATAAGGGGAATGGAAGCTAGAGCAAGGCTTCAGCATTTAATATATCAGAGGTATCTTGAGGAAACACTCTTTGGGTACTGGAAAGATATATAAATTAATACATACATGAACATAAACACACATACATATATGTTCTGCAGAAGAAAACTGACTTTCCTTGATATATTATTATAAAGTTAGGGAACACCTTAGAATCACCCTAACTTTGACATCAATTGCAAGTCTGACTGTCTTTAAGATCACCTTCAGTTTTGATAATTCATTAGAAGGACTCACAGACTCCCTGAAAGTTATTATACCCACAGCTAAGGCTAATTACAGTGAAAGGATACAGATTAAGGGCTTCCCAGGTGATGCAGTGATAAAGAACCCACCAATGCCAATGCAGGAGACTCATAAGAGACACAGATTTAATCCTTGGGTTAGGAAGATCCCCTGGAGCAGGAAATAGCAACCCGTTTCAGTATTCTTGCCAGGAAAACCCCACAGACACAGGAGCCAAGCAGGTTACGCAGTTCATGGAGTCGCAAAGAGTTGGACACCACTGAGCGGCTGAACACATACAGATCAAAATTAGCCAAAGAAACAGATACATGGAGAGGAACCCACACATAACTTCCAGTCGTCTCTCCCAGTGGAGTCATAGTACTAAATTTCTGGGCAAAAGTGTGTGACAATATGTGGAGTATTGCCAACTGGGAAGCTTATCTGGGCCTTGGTATCCAGAATGTTCATCAGGACTTGCCAGTTCAGTTCAGTCGCTCAGTCGTGTCTGACTCTTTGCAACCCCATGGACTGCAGCATGCCAGGCATCTCTATCCATCACCACCTCCCAGAGTTTACTCAGAAACATGTCCATTGAGTCAGTGATGCCATCCAACAATCTCATCGTCTGTAAGCCCCTTCTCCTCCCACCTTCAGTCCTTCCCAGCATCAGGGTCTTTTCCAACAAATCAGTTCTTCACATCAGGATGCCGAAGTATTGGAGTTTCAGCTTCAGCATCAGTCCTTTCAATGAATATTCAGGACTGATTTCCTTTAGGATGGACTGGTTTGATCTCCTTGTAGTCCAAGGGACTCCCAAGAGCCTTCTCTAACACTACAGTTCAAAAGCATCAATTCTTCGGGGCTCAGCTTTCTTTATAGTCCAACTCTCACATTCATACATGACTAATGGAAAAACCATAGCTTTGACGAGATGGACCTTTGTTGGCAAAGTAATGCCTCAGCTTTTTAATATGCTGTCTATGTTGGTCATAGCTTTTTTCCAAGGAGCAAGCATCTTTTAATTTCATGGCTGCAGTCACCATCTGCGGATTTTTGAGCGCTAACATGGTTGTTCCCTTGTGCTATTGACCTCAGTTTCCAGACCTTCCAGAGAGTGAACAAATACTGCATGACCCAAAGCCCTCACCATAAATTACACTGTAAGACTGTGTTGTAGCCCAAGGTCCCAATACAAACAAAGACACCCTTATTAGGCACTCTTGTTATGACATTCAAAGGGCTTATAGGTAACTTCCCATGAGTCAAGAGTTCAAGTCAGGCTTTTTATTGAGTAAAGCTAATTCTTAACTGTTGTTGTTTTTAGCCACTAAGTTGTATCCAACTGACTCATAGCTCACCAGCCTCCTCTGTCTATGGGATTTCCCAGGTAAGAATGCCATTTCCTTCTCCAGATCTTTTCAAAGCAGGGATGGAACCCATGTCTCCTCCATTGGTAGACATATTGCTTACCACTGAGGCACCAGAGAAGCCCACATTCTTGACTACTTCATTGTAAAACAACTTTAAATATGTCTAAATGTTGAAGGAAGTAGTATACATACAGGATAATTTACAAACTTGTCTATTACTGACCTGAAAATAGTTTCCATTGTCTACAAAACCTTAGTTATTTCTAATGGATTGACCCAAAAGTTTGGTCAGATTTTTCCATAAGATGTATGGAAAAACCCAACTTACCAAACTTTTGGCCAATCCAATGTTTCATTTAACTTCTATAGATTGGAGCTGTAGTATTTGGGGGGCTTCCCAGGTGGGTGCTGGTGGTAAAGAATCCACCTGCCAATGCAGGAGATGTAAGAGACACAGGTTCGATCCCTGGGTTGGGAAGATCCCTTGGAGGAGGGCATGGCAAACCACTCCAGTATTCTTGCCTGGAGAATCCCAAGGACAGAGGAGCCTGACGGTCTATGGTCCATAGGGTTGCAAAGAATTGGACACAACTACAATGTCATAGCATATAGGCAGTATTTTGGACAAATTTTTAAAAAGCAAGAGTAGTTAGAGGAAAGAGTATGTGGCAAGAGATTAAGAAATAATTCTGCAGAGAAAGGCAAACAAAAGATTATGAGGGCTTTGTAAGTCATTATGTAGAATGTTCATTCATCTTGGGAGTATTGAAGAAACACAAAAGAGTGTTAGGCAAGGCAGTTGAACAAATCATTCTGGCTTCCATGTGGAGAATTGGCAGAGTCATAATATGTGAACACAAGCCACATGAAAATAAGAATGATGCAACAAAGTTATTTTAGTGTGGGGTGGGAGAAACATTGATAAATTTCAGATATGTGTATTTGGTAAAGTCCATTAAGAGAGTCATAGAAGCAGAGGATGAGAAAGTAGGAGGAATCATGAATGAGGACAAGATTCTGGTGCTGGCAACTGGGTCTTGTGGAAATAGGGAACTGAGGCAGATGTTGTTAATTGACTGCAAACTATTTTTGATTTTCCATCCTTTTGTTCTAGAGGCTAAAATAAAATGTTAATGTACATACTCCACTGTAAACTATATGTAGTTTTCCACTTTATACGTATGCCAGATTGAGATAAACAAATATTTTAATAGATTCATGATCTATGTTTAGTAACAGTTGTTTTAAATGTATAGGTTACACATAGACTTTAACAAAAAATTCAGTAAATTCACATGAAGAAAAGAGAGGGAAAAAAATAAACCTAGTTCACTGATCTTCAGTTTTGAGAGGGTTATTTGATCCATAATAGCTCAAACTCTTTGTAGGTATTAAGATTATGAGAAGTCTTGAATGAAATATTTTGATTGTAAAAGGGAATTTCAAAATATCTTAATAGAAAAGTAATATGTTGAGGAAACAATCTTTGGACATTAGAAAGAAACATAAATACATATTTTCTAATTCTCTTTGAATGAATAATACTTATACATTAACTATTATAGTATTTTATAAATAGCTTATATTTACTGAGGGCTTACTATATGTAAGAACTTAGCATGGTTATCATGTTACTTTTTTAAAAATTCTTTGAATCCTTCCAAGCAAGAATATTAAACATACCATAACCATGCCCTTTTACGATTGAAAAAAATAATCACACCCAGCAAAGGTCACTTGGAAGCAGTTCTTATGTAAGACCCTAAGTCTCTCTGACTCTAAAAGCTACAGCCTCAACTTCCAGTTGCCACTGCTGACCACGCTGTCACATGTTTCCTGAACAGGTAGATTTGCCAGATTTAATAAATAAAAGTATAGGACATTAAGTGAAATTGGAACTTCTGATAAACAATGAATAATTTATAGTGGAAGTGTGTCCCATGTAATATTTAGCATGTTTATACCCTTCCCCTAAAAGTTGTTTATCTGAAATACAGGTTAACTGGGTCTCTTGCTGTATCTTACTGTGTGCACGGTTTGTTGAACCAACGGTAGGCAAGGCATGACCTAAGAGGCTGGGAGAAACCTGCCAGGAGCCATAGGAACTGCAGACACGTTCATTCTCACCTGGCTGGTGCAGGAGCCATAGCAGCAGACTTGACATGACCTGACGTGATGTGACATGACATGACATAACAACACACCCAACACAACACAGCCTCAAAGGGCTTTCCAGGGGGTGCTTACAGATCCTTACAGAACAAAAGAAGCCATAGCCAAGTGAGTACCTTGTGATGGGCATGTGCAGTGCTATAAGTCATCTCAGCTGTTACATAATCATGTATTTACAAAACATGCAGCGAGAGTGAGAAGATGTGGGCCGAGAGAGCCTGACCATTGCTGTCTTGGATAATTTGCTCTTTCCCTACACTGGGCTGCCAGTATTTTTCCTGACAACCCTACTGATAGGCTGTCTTATTTTGTACACAAATCCTGGAGATCTGATCAGGAGCGCTAGCACTTTAGAGTTCAGAGAAACTAGAGTTGGTGGGATATAAGGAAACCATTCCTCAGCCAGGAGAATTTTGAATGTCTTGACCATTTACTATATGTCATATATAAGAAAATACTACAAAAAGGAATGACTGGAAGAGAACATGTTTCTATTCTACTAGACAATGTGCTGTTTCTATCACAGTCCAGCATTTGGGGACGATGGTTGTGGCCTAGTGTGTAGCTGTTTGTTTAGTTTGTGGGAATCTTCTTGTTGCCTGTGTTAAGTAGTTATTTTCAGTGCTAACTTTTTAACCTCAGGGTGCTAGTCTTTTACTTTAAAAGATTTAGTGTTCTTTATTAAAGATATGAGAGTCAAATTAAATTATATAGCTATTTAATTAATTTCTCAATGACATTATTTTCATAATTTTAATGCTTCCAAATAATTTTCATGGTTTTCTCCATTTAGTGAATAAATGAATTGCATAAGTTTTCTCCTTGAAAGATTATGCTCTTATATATGTCTAAGAATTGTGGAGGGAGGATACTGGTTAATATGCTAGATTGCTTTCTCCTTTGCTTTGACTCTCTTGAGACTTTTTAATCTGCTTTAATATACCTACACACCAACTTCATACTCTACCAATTAACCATTCATTACCTAATTATCTCCTCCAGCTGAGCACTCTACTTCTTTAGAATAATTTCCCCCTCTTTATGATTCTTGTAACAGTATTATTTGCACTCTTTAGTAAGTTATTTATAGTAATTTGAATTGCATTCAAATAATTCAGCTAATTTATATCAGGTATTATTCAGTTTACCTTAGATTATTTTGCTATTGAAAGAGATATGCTGTAATTTTTAAGGCCACTTCAGACTTATAACTCTCTCTTAGAATCTTACAAAATGTACAAAGCTCTCTTTTCAATGCAAAATTATCAAAAAATTTCTAGGATACTAAACTTATGGTGGAAGATTTTATTATCACAAAAGATGCATAGAATGAATACTCAGGATAAGTGATATTACTTTGTAATCTTGAATATTCAGAGAAATGAAAGAAATATATTCCCATTGTAAAGTAGTTTTTTTTTTTTTAAAATCTACATCAGATAGCCTTAATGGAGTGATTGGTGCCCAGACTAGCCATTCCACTGTAATGATAAGAAAAGACAGCTGTTTGGGGGCAATGTGCAATAGAAAGCACATAGCTGTGATCCTTACATAAATGGAAACTCAAATGTTAAGCTCCATAAAGTCCCACCTTCATTTCTATGTACAATTTCCCAAGAACCACAGCTCAGAGTTGAGTTCCCAACAGAGCACACACAATCCTACAAAGCTAAGGAGACAGTGACAAGAGTGAAGTGGCTGGAGTCTGTCCATAGAGGGAAGCATCAGAAAAGTCTGTCCTATGCAGAGGGAGCAAAACGGGTCAAGGTGAGACACCTGCCAGGGCACAAGGGCTGGGATACATGTGCAGAACATGATACTACTCAGGACTTACTGGATGCCAGCCTCTACAGGGTTGAGAAGCAATGGAGTAGTGCTGGTCAGGGGGAAAGGCACATAAAAGCACCATCTGGTGACATATGGCCACACCACTGGAGAGATCTCCTTAACATGTAACTGAGATGCCAGAAAGACCTTAAAATAAGAATCATATCCTAAGACAGCCCAAACCCAAGTCTGAAAAAAAAATCCTTAGGGAAGATAAAACATGGAATTTAAGTATCACCAACTTATTGAGGCTGGGGAACACCTAGAGCCTTTCTTGAGTCTACAAAAACAAAGTGTAAAACAAGTCCAGTTAATTCAAGGGAACCCAGCAGTAACTAAACTTCCAGCTAAAATTTAAAACTTCAATAAGAAATTTTGTATTTTTACCATGTAGTATCCTAAATGTCTAATATTTAATGAAATTAAAAGATGAGTTTCCTTGGAAGAAAAGCTATGACAAACTTAGTATATTAAAAGGCAGAGACATCACTTTGCTGATAAAGGTCTGTCTAGTCAAAGCTATTATTTCTCCAATAGTCATGTATGGATGTGAGAGTTGGACCATAAAGAAGGGTGAGTGCCTAAGAATTGATGCTTCTGAACTGTAGTACTGCTGGAGAAGACTCTTGGGAGTCCCTTGGACTGAAAGGTGATCAAACCAGTCAATCCTAAAGGAAATCATTCCTGAATATTCATTGGAAGGACTGATGCTGAAGCTGAAATTCCAATACTTTGGCCACCTGATGCAAAGAGCCGACTCATTGTAAAAGACTGTGATGCTGGGAAAGATTGAGGGCAAGAGGAGGGGGTGAGAGAGGATGAGATGATTAGATGGCATCACCAACACAATGGATGTGAGTTTGAGCAAAGTCTGGGATATAGTGAAGGACAGGGAAGCCTGGCATGCTTACATAGGTTACAAAGAGTTGGTCATAAAGAATTAGCAATAGAACAACAAATGAACAACAACAGCAAAACAAAAACTATCACCAACAAATGTGTCAAGATGATTTAGTGAGGTTAGGATAGTCTTTTCTACAAATAGTGGTGAGACAACTGGATAACTACACATGAAAGAATAAAGTTAGACTCCTACCTCACATCAAATACAAAAATCAATTCAAAGTGCATCAAAGATCTAAACGTATGTTAAAAAATACATAACACTTGAGAGAAAACAGGTGTAAGCATTCATGACCTTGTAGTAGGCAATGGTTTCTTAGATATGACACCAGAAGCGCAAGCATCACGAGAAAAAAAATATAGACCTATTGGATTCAAAAAAATTAAACATCTCTATGCCTCGTGACATCCCATTAAGAAAGTGCAAAGACAATCCACTGAATGGAAGAAAATACTAAAATTCATATTTCTGATGAGAAACTTCTATCCAGAATATATAAAGAACTCTTGCAACTTAATGAAAAGACAAAACACTCAGTTAAACAGAAGCAAACATTCTGAATAGACATTCAGAAAAATACAAATGGCCAATATGCATATGAGAAGATCCTCAACATCTTTAGCTATCAGGGAAATTCAAATCAAAACTATAATGAGATACAACTTCACCCCAATAAGATGGCTATGATCAAAAAGTAAGACAGCAAGTGAAGAGACGGAGAAATTAAAACTTTCATACATTGCTGTTGGGAATGCAAAATAACACAGTCTGTCTGGAAAACAGCCTGCCAATTCTTCAAAAAACAAGTGACAAAAAAGAGAGTTACTATACAATTTAGCAATACCATTCCTAGGTGTCCACCCAAGAGAAATAAGAACATGTTCATAGAAGATCTTGCTGTGATTTATGTCAGAGAGTATTTTGCCTATGTTTTCCTCCAGGAGTTTTATAGTTTCTGGTCTTACATTTAGATCTTTAATCCATTTTGAGTTTATTTTTGTGTATGGTATTAGAAAGTGTTAAAAACTGAAAATAGAATTGCTATACAACCCAGCAACCCCACTGTTTGGCATACTGAGGAAACCAGAATTGAAAGAGACACGTGTACTTCAATATTCATCGCAGCACTGTTTACAATAGCCAGGACATGGAAGCAACCTAGATGTCCATTGGCAGACAAATGGATAAGAAAGTTGTGGTACATATACACAATGGGATATTACTCAGCTATTAAAAAAACACATTTGAATCAGTTCTAATGAGGTGGATGAAACTGGAGCCTATTGTACAGAGTGAAGTAAGCCAGGAAGAAAAACACCAATACAGTATATTAACGCATATATGTGGAATTTAGAAAGATGGTAACAATGACCCTATATGAGACAACCCTATGTGAGACAGAAAAAGAGACACAGATATAACGAACAGACTTTTGGACTCTGTGGAACAAGGCGAGGGTGGGGTGATTTGAGAGAATAACATCAAAACATGTATATTACCATGTGTGAAATAGATGACCAGTCCAAGTTCGAAGCATGAAATGGCACTCAAACCTGGTGCACTGGGTCAGTCCTCAGGGATGGGAGGGGAAGGGAGGTGGGAAGGGGTTTCAGAAGGGGTGGATACATGTATACCATGGCTGATTCATGTCAATGTATGGCAAAAACCACCATAATATTGTAATTAGTCTCCAATTAAAATTAATTAATTAATTAAAAAAAGAACATGTTCATAGAAACCTACACATGGACGATCATTACATTTATAACGGTCATGAAGTGGAAACAATCCAAATAACCTTAAACCCATGAGGAAAGTGCAAAGGCATATTAATGTGTTCCTTAAAAAAAAAAAAAAGAGAGACAGGCCAATACACCTGCGCAAATCTGGCCTCTCAGCTCGCTAGATCACTGGGGATCTCAGGCTGTGGGAGTACCTGGATGGTTGACTGACTTAGTTGTCCATAAGGAAAGCTCCTCTATGCCACCAAGAGCAGATGTCCAGGCCTGATATCACTCCGAACTCTAAGAAGGTCAGAAAAAGGAGGTGCAATGATGGGAGGAAAAGGGGTGCAGCTCTGGGGAAAAGAAGTCGGATCTTCGATGCAGCTTGCACAGGAAATAGTGTTTCTGCTTCAAAACTGCCTGGAACTCGGTCCCTCCTTTCAGGCTGTAGGGCTGCACTTTTCTCCTCAGACTTTTTCTGGAGTCCCTACTTTGAATTTGCCTGGCTCATCCTGGGTGGGGCTGACTTGATGAGGCTCACTGTTGCTTTTCTGCTGAAAAGCCCAGCTACAGCTCATCTCATAGGTATAATCCTCCTTCCTTTGCATAGAACTTACATGCAGCTGCCTGGGTTCCAATTTAGCTTCGGGAAGTGTTGTCCTGGCTGGCATACACTTCCCAAGTATCACCTCTTTTGGGAAGCCTGACCCCCAAATATGGTGCGACTAATAATTTTTTACCCTCATAACCCATGCCTTCTCTATAACACATCCTCTTTGAATTTCTTTTTGCAGTCCCAGCTTAGTTCACTGCCTGGAATTAAAAAAAACACAAACAAAAAAGTGAAGCAGTGGAGTAATAAATAAATCATCTGGTCCAAGTTTCCTTTTACAGATGAGAAGGGATCCCCACACTTTTGAACAGCCATGGAGTTTTCCCATGTCACCTAGGTTTCTATCAAGGAAGCACAATGTTGCCTTTGTTGAGGTATATATACCCTGTTTGCCGAAGGTAGGGGACAAAAAGTAAGTCAATGGAATGTTTTAATGACCCACAGCAAGAAAGAAATGCTATTTTTCCTGTGGCTAAATTTCATCAACATATCGCAACCCTTCATTGGGTATTATGTTTTTCCTTTTAAAAAACCTTTTTACTTTTTATTTTTATTTTATATTGGAGTATAGTCAATTAATAACTTTCTGACAATTTCAGGTGGACGGTAAGGGCCTCAGCCATATATGTACATCCATCCATTCTCCCCCACACTCCCCTCCCATCCAGGCTGCCACATAGCATTGAGCAGAGTTCCCTGTGCTGGTCAGTAAGACCTTGTTGCTTATCCAAGTTCTCCCTTCTTTTTGGTGTTAAAATGTCTCTATAAAATTAAGAAGTATGTGACAAAGACTTGGGGGCATTTTAAATGACTTTATTTGACAAAATTAATATTAATAATATCTCCTGTTTTAAGTACTACAAAAAATATAGTACTGATACATGCTTCAACATGGATGAACGTTGACCATATCATGCCAAGTGAAAATAAATGGTTGCAAAAGACCGTATATCATAAGATTTCATTTATATGAAGTTTCTAGAATAAGCAAATCTATAGGATAAGAGTAAATAACTGGAGGAAAACAAGAAGCTTGACTGCAAAACGGTATGTGGTTTCTTTTAGGGGTGATGAAAATGTTCTTAAATTGAGTACAATGATGGCACAAGTCTGTGGATATAGTAAGAAGCATTGTGTTGTTTAAATAAATGGTTGAATTATATGATATGTTAAGTTTATCTCAGTAAAGCTGGTGTTCTCTCCCATATCAATGACAATACAAATAAATCATTATAAATATAAAGCTATGTAATTATATATGTGTGTGAAATAAGACATTACACATAATCATGAAAAACCAGTTAGCAGAAAACAAACCTGAAATGGCACAGAGGTTAGACTAAGCAAATACAAATTTAAAGCATCTACTATAAATATCTTTGAATAGTTAAACTAAAAAGTGGTCCAAATTGACCATAATTGCTAATATTATATAAGTGGAGACAGTAATAAGTAAAAGAAATTCTAGAACTAACAAAATTTTAAGAAAACTGAGTGTTTTAGCAGATTGCAGGTAACAGAATAAAAAGTCAGTAAATTTAGAGCAGATATATGGAAATTGTTAATCTGAAGAACAGAGGGACAAAGATTGAAGAAAAATGAGCCAAGTTTCAGGGCCCTGGGTTGAACGATATCAAACAATAAAGTAATTGAGACTGAAAAACTTTAAAGAAAAAGGCTACAAAATCTTCAAAATTATATGAGAATTACATTTAGATTTCATAACTCAGACAACCACAAACAGCATAAATATAATCAGCAGGCATATTAAGGAAACTTAATCAAATTATAGAAAACTAAGGGAATCAACACTGAATGCTTTTTGGAAGGACTTCTGCTGAAGCTCCAATATTTTGGCCACCTGATGTGAAGAGCCAACTCATTGGAAAAGACTCTGATGCTGGGAAAGATCGAGGGCAAGAGGAGTAGCAGGTGACAGAGAATGAGATGGTTGGATGGCATCACCAATTCAATGCACATAAAGCTGAGTAAACTCCGGGAGATGGTAAGGGACAGGGAAGCCTGGCGTGCTGCAGTTCATGGGGACATGAAGAGTCAGAGATGACTTGGCAACTGAACAACAAGATAAAGAGAAAATCTTGAAAACAAGCAGAAGGAAAAAAAAATTACATACATATGAACAATGGTAAGACTTTTTTCTGATTTCTCTGGAAGATTCCTGGAGTAGGAAATGACAACCCACGCTAGTATCCTTGCCAGGAAAATTCCATAGACAGAGGAGCCTGGTGAAGTATACAGTCCATGGGGTCGCAAAGAGTTGGAGGTGACTAAACCCATATATAGACAAATCAATAATGGTATAAATCCAGAAGAACACAATGATATGTCCAGTGCTGATGGATTTATAACTTATGAGAAAGTAAAAGATATGAAAACAATCGTCAAAGGATGTGAGATGCTGAATGGAGTTATACTTTTTAAAGAAGTGGAAATTTGGATGTGAAACTGTGGAGTGAGAAAGGGGATATAAACTAAACTATTTCCATGAAGATGATGAAATTCTTGCTGTTATGGCAAACACTGTGTAACTAAGTGTGGGCTACACTTGTGAACAAGACAAACTTTGTCCCATTTTAAGTAGGGACAAATTAAAGGGCCATAGTGAGTCTTGGAAGGAAGACGAATTATATCAACGTTTATTTGACTAACTTTGTAAATAAGTAATAAGGCAGCATAGTACTTGATGAAGTGGATGTGAAGAGTTGTTTGTCAAAGTGATAAAACAGCAAGTGGGTATTGCATAACATTCAGCAGATTTTCCATAATAAAGTTTATATATTTTATTCCCAATTAGTGGTGACCTTCTCTGAGACTATTGATCTGTTAACTACATTTAGCCCTGTGTCTGACATAACACAGACTATACCTTCAAGATCATGAAATTTTCAAAGTGAAAAATAATTTGCACAATAAAATATTTGCTATACAGACTATTGCCTAATATCAAGTCTTAAAAAAATTAAATAATAGGTAGTGTGCTGAGAATAATATCCAGGTATATTTTCAAGATACCTAGGTTGAGGGTAAAACTTGTAAACAAGACAGAGTTTCTGGAGTCCAGGTTCTTAGAATGCTTGTTTCTATAAGTATTAGGAGAAATTTGGTCTCCTCATATTGAGGAAACTTTCTAGTATTACGTTTGTGTGTGATTTTGGGAGCCCAGTTTATACCTGTTTCTGTGAATTGTCCCAATTTTAATCAGTCAGTAATATTAAACAAACTTTCAACTTAGAAGTGACAAATACATGCCTGATAATGTTGTATTTTATGATACATAAAAACCAGACAAAGTCTACTTTTATTAACTGTATTTATTATATTTCGTTGACTCTGTATAGTATAAAGAATAACATAAATATGTGTTATCATATTAACTTTAATTGCACATTTATTAATTTACATGATTTTATAAAATAGTTTTTTTCCCTTTGGTCATTTAAAACTATTTTAAAAAGAAATTGTTGAAAAACTATTTTTACAAGGAATACTGAATTTTTATCTCAGAGGTTTCTTTTTTCAAGTGATTGGCTATTTCCTTAGGGTAGAGTAAAGTGTCAATATATTTCTTTAGTTCCAATAATTCATTTTAACTCTCACATGATCATTGTTTATTTTACTATCTTAATACATGTAATTTTTTTGCAAGTGGCAGATGGAAGGAGATTTCTTCAGATTAAAAAAAGGTTTCAATTGAATTTGTTGACACGACTAGTGAGCATATGGCAAATTAACTTACATTCCAGTAAAATGGCTTCATTTCAGATCTTAGCAATGTCACATAGGTTCCAGATACATAGTGTAAAATGACTATAATACATTGGACTGAAGAGTCAATGGAAGGCTGAGGGTATCATTATTATAATACCAAACTTTTCACATCTAGATTATTTAAATATATACCAACTAGATTAGTACTTTTAATTACTAATCCATAGCTGATGGTTTCTACCACATAACCATTAATTTATCCAAAGGTAGTTGTTGAGTCTTTATGACTATGCTAGACAGTGCCAGTTCAAATATAAATAAAACATAATCATTGCTATAACAGTTTTCAATTTAGTCATCTAGGGAATTCAGCTTTAAAGTAGCTGCTTCAATAAAATATAAATGTCAAAAAAAGGCCTGGGTAGTTATAGCCCAAAGTAGATATTGCTTCCTAAATTATTATATTTATAATAATATTAATTTGGAAAGCTTACACTCTGAGAAAGTTATGACCAACCTAGACAGCATATTAAAAAGCAGAGATATTACTTTGTCAACAAAGGTCCGTCTAGTCAAAGCTATGGTTTTTCCAGAGGTCATGTATGGATGTGAGAGTTGGACAGTAAAGAAAGCTAAGTGCCGAAGAATTGATGCTTTTGAACTGTAATGTTGGAGAAGACTCTTGAGAGTCCCTTGGACTGCAAGGAGATTCAACCAGTCCATCCTAAAAGAAATCATTCCTGAATATTCACTGGAAGGACTGATGCTGAGGCTGAAACTCCAATACTTTGGCCACCTGATGTGAAGAGCTGACTCATTGGAAAAGACCCTGATGCTGGGAAGGATTGAGGGCAGGAGGAGAAGGGGACAACAGAGGATGAGATGGTTGGATGGTATCACTGACTCAATGGACATGGGTTTGGGTGGACTCTGGGAGTTGGTGATGGACAGGGAGGCCTGGCGTGTTGTGGTTCATGGGATCGCAGAATTGGACACAACTGAGTGACTTAACTGAACTGAACACTCTAAGAATGGTTGAGATATTTAAAGATGGCATTATCTCATTAACATATTGACATAAAAATTGTCAAAGGAGGTCTACAAGCATCTGTCAATGCATAATTATAAGGAACTTATACTTGTAGATATATATCAGTCTGAATGTATAGCAACATAAATCACAAATGAAAAATAACATTCCAAATTAGCTATGAAAAAAGTCTTAGAACACTCTATTCTAGAAAGCATCCCATGATCACAGATTCTGCAGTGGCATTATGTCAACAAGAAGTTGTTGTTCAATCATTCAGTTGTGTCCAACTCTTTGCAACCTCATGGACTGAAGCATGCGAGGCTTCCCTGTACTACACCATCTCCCAGAGCTTGCTCCAAACATCCAACCATGTCCATTTAGTCAGTATTGATGCATCATCCATAGTCCTTGTAGGATGGCTGGCATGTCCTCTGTCATTCCAATGAGTTGGTATTATTGGAAAGACAATAGTCTTTCCAACAAAACAGTTACATGGACCTTTGTCAGTGGAAAGACAATATCTTTGTCTCAGTAAAGTGTCTCTTTTTAATATGCTGTCTAAGTTTGTCATAGCTTTTCTTCCAAGGAGCAAGTGTCTTTTAATTTCATGGCTGCAGTCACCATCTACAGTGATTTTGGAGCCCAAGAAAATAAAGTCCTTCACTGTTTCCATTGTTTCCCCATCTATTTGCCATGAAGTGATGGGACCAGATACCATGATCTTAGTTTTCTGAATGTTGAGTTTTAAGTCAACTTTTTCACTCTCCTCTTTCACTTTCATCAAGAGACTTTTTAATTCCTCTTTGCTTTCTGCCATAAGTGAGGTGTCATCTGTATATCTGAGATTATTGATGTTTCTCCCAGCAATCTTGATTCCAGCTTATGTTTCATCCAGCCCAGCATTTTGCATGATGTAATCTGCATAAAAGTTAAATAAGCCAGATGATAATATACAGATTTGATGTACTCCTTGCCCAATTTTGGCAGTGTATTGTTCCACATCCAGTTCTAAATATTGCTTCTTGACCTGCATACAGGTTTCTCAGGAGCCAGGTAAAGTGGTCTGGTAGGCCCATCTCTTTCAGAATTTTCCACAGTTTGTTATGACCCACACATTAAAAAACTTTAGCATAGTCAATGAAGCAGAGGTAGATGGTTTTTCTGTAATACTCTTGCTTTTTCTATGATTCAGCAGATGTTGGCAATTTGATCTCTGGTTCCTCTGCCTTTTCTAAATCCAGCTTGTACATCTGGGAGTTCTCAGTCCACATACTGTTGAAGCCTAGCTTGAGGGATTTTGAGCATTACTTTGCTAGCATGTGAGATGAGTGCAATGTTGCGGTAGTTGGAGCATTCTTTGGCATTGCCCTTCTTAGGGATTGGAATGAAAACTGACCTTTTCCAGTCCTGTGGCCACTGCTGAGTTTTCCAAATTTGTTGGCACTTTAACAAGAGAATCTTTAAGGATTTGAAAGAGCTCAGCTGGAATTCCATCACCTCCACTAACTTTGTTCGTAGTGATGCTTCCTAAGGCCCACTTTACTTTGCATTCCAGGATGTCTGGCTCTAGGTGAGTGATCACACCATCATGATTATCTGGGTAATGAAGATTTTTTCTGCATCATTATTCTGTGTACTCTTGCCACCTCTTCTTGTCTTCTGCTTCTGTTAGGTCCATACTGTTTCTGTCCTTTGTCATGTCCATCTTTGCATGAAGTGTTCCCTTATAATTTTCTTAAAGAGATCTCTAGTCTTTCCCATTCTATTGTTTTCTGCTATTTCTTTGCATTTTTGACTTAAGAAGGCTTTCCCATCTCTCCTTGCTATTCTTGGAACTCTACATTCAGATGGGTATATCTTTTCTTTTCTCCCTTTACCTTTAGCTTCTCCTCTTTTCTCAGTTGCTTGTAAGGCTTCCTCAGGCAACCATTTTGTCTTTTACATTTGTTTTTCTTGGGAATTATTTTGATCATCACCTCTTGTACAGTGTTACAGTCTATAGTTCTTCAGGTACTCTGTCTATCAGATCTAGTCCCTTGAATCTATTTGTCACTTCCACTGTATAATCATAAAGATTTGATTTAGGTCATACTTGAATGGCCTAGTGGTTTTCCCTGCTTTCTTCAATTTAGTCTGAAATTTTGTTCCATGATAAATTCAGTTAAAAAAATGTGTCTATAACATTAACAAAGGTTAAGTTTTTTCAATAGAGCATTGTCAAAATAAAGTTGTGCCTTTATTCATTGTGATATCTAGGAGAGGCTTGGACTATCTTAAAATACGTCTTATATTTATTTACTACTAAATTCTCTTTTGTGGAAGTGTTTATCACTCAGTTATATCTGACTCTTTGTGACCACATGGACAGTAGCCCTCCAGGCTCCTTTGTCCATGGAATTCTCCGGGGAAGAATAATGGAGTGGGTAGCCGTTCCATTTTCCAGGGGACCTTAATCTCAGATATGCAGATGATACAACACTAATGACAGAACATGAAGAGGAACCAAAGAACCTCTTGATGCGGGTGAAAGAGAAGAGTGAAAAGCTAGTTTACAACTCAATATTCAAAGAACTAAGATAACTAAGACCATGGCAACTTGTGCCATCAATTTATATAAAATCGATGGGGGGAAATGTGTAAATATTAACAGATTTTATTTTCTTGGGCTCCAAAATCACTGTGGACAGTGACTTCAGCCAGGAAATTAAAAGATGCTTATTCACTGGAAGAAAAGCTGTGACAAACCTAGACAGTGTATTTCAAAAGTAGAGACATCGCTTTTGCTGACAAAGGTCCACAGAGTCAAATCTATAGTTTTTCCAGTAGTCATGTATGGATGTTAAGAGTTGGATCATAAAGAAGGCTGAGCACTGGAGAACTGATGGTTTTGAACTGTGTTTCATTGGAGAAGACTCTTGAGAGTCCCTTAGGCAGCAAGGAGATCACACCAGTCAATCCTAAAGGAAATAAATCTTGAACATTTTTTGGAAGGACTGATGCTGAAGCTGAAGCCTTGATACATTGGCCATCTGATGAAAAGAGCCAACTTACTGCAGAAGACCCTGACAACGGGAATGATTGAAAGCAGGAGGAGAAGGCGTTGACAGGGGGTGAGATAGTTGGATGGCATCACCAACTCAATGAACATGAGTTTGAGCAAACTCTTGGAGATAGTGTAGGATAGTGAACTCTGGTGTGCTGCAGTACATGGGGTTGCAAAGAGATGGACACAACTTAGCGATTGAACAACATCAAAACTTTATTTTACCAAATCATCTATATTGAAAAAACAGTAGGGATGATGTGTATGAGTAGTTTTGGGCTGCCTATGTCTGCCTTTTAGTTTACAAACCCATTGATTCATTTATATTCAATCATAAATAATCATTTGAAATGCATCTACAAAAGAGTGATTATTCTCACATTATATGTACACAAAGGCATGATTGACCAAGACACACAATAATCATTATTTTACTTCAAGTTATGTCAACAATGAAGAATATTAAACTGGTATTTGGTTTTGAGGAGTAGAGTATTACGCCATCTTTTTTGTATTGAAAAATAAAATGAACAAATTCTTAACGTTTCAGACTTAGAAACTTGACTTTTGTGTGTATAATAGGAAAAGAAACTCTCACACAGGTACATATGGGGACAAGAAGAGATTATTTATTGAAGGTAAATAGTTGGTGAATAAATTAAAAAGTATTTATTAGAAGTTTCTTTTTGAGAACCATTTCTGTTTTAAATGGAGTAGGACTAGTAGAACAAGCAAAAGAAGAACTTTTCAATACTGTTTGGCTGCATTTTCACATTATTGTGTGAGAAAAGAAAACAGTTGAGGAATAGGATGAGGAAAGCTTGTGTGCATGCACTGCATTGTGTTCAAGCAAGAAGCTCCATGGTTCCCTGTTCTTCTATAATTAAGAGAAATGTTAATAC
The DNA here is from genome assembly GCA_024291935.2 of Okapia johnstoni. Taxonomy (NCBI): domain Eukaryota; kingdom Metazoa; phylum Chordata; class Mammalia; order Artiodactyla; family Giraffidae; genus Okapia; species Okapia johnstoni. Next base: position 59,399,607 of record CM044322.1, read on the forward strand.
AATCAGTCGGCAAAGAGGGATACGGACTTTATTTGAACAGCTGAAATATATGAAGAAAAGATTTAAAGGATCATGGAAGAAAATAGAAATCTAAAGGGTTAGGATCTGAGAACAAGTGTCTTTTGGAGGATGAAATTTTCTACATTTTTCTATGGCTCCAGAGAAACTTGTCGATTCTTCAGGTACGGTACTTTTGTTGTCATTATTTGTGTACTCTGGTCTTCTCAACTTCATTGAAGAATCCACGAGGACAGAAACCGTATTTCTTAACCTGAATATCCATGGTTTCCTAGTACAGTAGCTGATGCTAGATTTGCTTTCAATAAATCTTGGTTAAGTAGACATATTACCTAATTACAGAAGAGGTAACAGACTTAATCCTTGTTTTCTCTCTCATGGTAAAGGCTCTTGGTTCCCCTAGCAGATATTTAGCAGCCTTTCCTCTACCCATTGTCCAGTTTCTGCGCTTGTGTGCTAATGGTTTATACCTTTGGCCTTCTCTGGGGATTTGTCCTGAGCTTGACGGCTGTTCATCAGATGATATTAGGTATCACCCAGGATGTGAATTCACCATTTGAAAAAACAGTTGACATAACAGTGATTAACTTATAATGCTGACAGGATAATTCAAATTAAGTTTATAGATTCACATGAATTCCCAATGTACTTGTGTACAGGAAATTTTGTAAAAATATGTATAGCATACCCTAAATAAGTGATACATATTATTTCCAGAGAAAGAAATATTCCCAAATTAATGTTGCCTTATTAATGAGTGACGTATTTAATGAGAAAAATCTTGTGATTTCTTTTTCTAAAATTGATTCTCTACTAAGGCAAATCTCTAAGTCTTGAAAATATAGGAATTACATGGACTTCCTAATCTGTTTTATTAGAAAAGAAATATATCATTTCTACCCACAGTTATGTGACCAGTTAATACTTGAAGTGTTGGGAAAGTAACATGTCAAACTGCAGTTTCTTTACTGCTCCTCAGTCAAAGCAATTTATGCATTCAAATAGGTTGGAAACAACTTTCTATTATCAGTTGAAATATTTCATCCTGTCACCTACCTACCATAATAGTTCAGAACACGGAGACTTATTTGAATATCACTCTGGATTAGTAAGAGTTCAATTAATTATTTTATTTGGCTGTCAGTATGGAACTCATATTTCAGTTTTTTAAATAGACCAAAAAAAATAAATAAATAAATAAAGCTGTGAGGGAGACAGCTTATAGGATGTGGCAATGACATTGCTGACTTCTAGGTCATTCGTTAATTTCAGGAGGGAAAAAGGGTAAATACAAAATCTTTTTTTTTTTTTTTTAATTTTGGAAGCCAGGAAATGGAAGCGACACGTTTTCAGAAGTAGAAAATTGTTGTCGGGACACCTAGGCCACTGCAGTGGTTTTCACTTTGGCCCATCAAAATCCCCTTTGGTGTTGCGAGTGTTTGTTTCATTTTCTTTTATTTTTGATGAGTAATTCTTAATAAAGAAGAAACTGCAGAAAGAATGAGTTGAAAAGTTTGGATCAACTGAAGTTGTCAGATTCAGTTTACTGTTGAGTTAAGTAATATTTTCTTATATTGAAGATAATATTAAAAGGCACAATCAGTGTTGATTTAGCAGTGTAAGTTCAGTTCAGTTCAGTTCAGTTCAGTTCAGTTCAGTCGCTCAGTCATGTCCGACTCTCTGCAACCCCATGAATTGCAGCACGCCAGGCCTCCCTGTCCATCATCAACTCCCGGAGTTTACCCAAACCCATGTCCATCGAGTCAGTGATACCATCCAGCCATCTCATCCTCTGTCGTCCCTGTCTCCTCCTGCCCCCAATCCTACCCAGCATCAGGGTCTTTTCCAATGAGTCAACTCTTCGCATCAGGTGGCCAAAGTATTGGAGTTTCAGCTTCAACATCAGTCCTTCCAATGAACACCCAGGACTGATCTCCCTTAGGATGGATTGATTGGATCTCCTTGCAGTCCAAGGGACTCTCAAGAGTCCTCTCCAACACCACAGTTCAAAAGCATCAATTCTGCGGTGCTCAGCTTTCTTCACCGTCCAACTCTCACATCCATACGTGACCACTGGAAAAACCATAACCTTGACTAGACGGACCTTTGTTGGCAAAGTAATGTCTCTGCTTTTAAATATGCTATCTAGGTTGGCCATAACCTTCTTTCCAAGGAGGAAGCGTCTTAATTTCAAGGCTGCAATCACCATCAGCAGTGATTTTGGAGCCCCCCAAAATAAAGTCTGACACTGTTTCCCCTGTTTCCCCATCTATTTCCCATGAAGTGATGGGACCAGATGCCATGATCTTAGTTTTCTGAACGTTGAGTTTTAAGCCAACTTTTTCACTCTCCTCTTTCACTTTCATCAAGAGGCTCTTTAGTTCTTCTTCACTTTCTGCCATAAGGGTGGTGTCATCTGCATATCTGAGGTTATTGATATTTCTCCCGGCAATCTTGATTCCAGCTTGTGTTTCTTCCAGCCCAGCGTTTCTCATGATGTACTCTGCATATAAGTTAAATAAGCAGAGTGACAATATACAGCCTTGACGTACTCCTTTTCCTATTTGGAACCAGTCTGTTGTTCCATGTCCAGTTCTAACTGTTGCTTCCTGACCTGCATACAGGTTTCTCAAGAGACAGGTCAGATGGTCTGGTATTCCCATCTCTTTCAGAATATTCCACAGTTTATTGTCATCCACACATTCAAAGGCTTTGGCATAGTCAATAAAGCATAAATAGATGTTTTTCTGGAACTCTCTTGCTTTTTCAATGATCCAGCGGATATTGGCAATTTGATCTCTGGTTCCTCTGCCTTTTCTAAAACCAGCTTGAACATCTGGAAGTTCACGGTTCACATATTGCTGAAGCCTGGCTTGGAGAATTTTGAGCATTACTTTATTAGCATATGAGATGAGTGCAATTGTGCAGTAGTTTGAGCATTCTTTGGCATTGCCTTTCTTTGGGATTGGAACGAAAACTGACCTTTTCCAGTCCTGTGGCCACTGCTGAGTTTTCCAAATTTGCTAGCATATTGAGTGCAGCACTTTCACAGCATCATCTTTCAGGATTTGAAAAATCATCAAAAATTAAAACTGAGTATATTATTTTAAAATAAATGGGTGTACCTTTCAGTTATAAAACCAGGCATCTTTCTATAACATTATTTGAAAATTTCAGTGTTTTAACAGATTATGTTATGGAGAAAAATAACTGAAGTTCAATTTAAGATGCTACATCCTGAGACAGAAAAATGCTGTAAAATATTGAAGACACTGTTGCTCAGATGGTAAAGAATCTGCCTGCAATGCAGGAGACCCACGTTCAATCCCTGGTCGGGAAGGTCCCTTGGAGAAGAGAATGGCAACCCACTTGAGTATTCCTGCCTGGAGAATTTCATGGACAGAGGAGCTTTGTGGGCTATAGTCTATGGGGGTCGCGAAGAGTTGGACATGACTGGGTGACTAACACACACACACAATCAGAGATAACGGAGATACACACAGACAAAGGAAATTGTTCAACTGTCCCCTTTCATCCATGATATCTCTTTTCCAGTAGTTAGGTCTTATAAATATAGAAGCTTAGGGTGTTTCCACATATGTGGCACCTTTCTGTGAGCAATAAAAAATTACTAAAGAAGCAAAATGTGAAAAAAAATATATATATTCTTTCACTTTTAATGAATAGTCATTTCCAAGGAAAATGCAGAAGTTGGGTTTAAAACCTGAAGAGCAACTTAATGTGATAAGAGGACATGAATACCTTGTTGTTAACTAAGTAAGACAGATTTCACTGCTCAGGTGCTGGCACCTTCATTTAAAATCAGCAGAGCTAGTTCCAACAGAGCCACTAGAATGATTCAGATGTCAATCCCTCTTTGTAGTCAAAATGGAGTCAAAGGCTTTGTGATGTCTAGAAAACTTCTTACGTTTCTCAGACATACTGCTGTCTTAATTTTGAGGAAAAATATCTGACAAGTTTATCTGTGAAGTTTTTGTGAAATTTGGTTAGACCTGCTTTGTGTTCACTTGTTTCCTATTTAAAAATAGTTGCTCCCAAAATTTTAAGTATATTGTTATTCTATTGTAAAAAATTACTTTTAAGAGATAAAAATTACTTTTATTTTCTGTCTTTAATTCACATAAAATCCTAAGCAATCATAGATGCATGTAAGTTTCTTCTCTAGATAAGAAATAAACCTATAATCTGAGAGTAACATAAAATATTAAGTAATTTTTTTCAGGCAGATTACATTTTGTGTCCTCAAACATATTGTTCTATCACTTTGATGAAAAATGTTTCGTCTTTTACTTCCCTATTAGTATATACACAATTCAAGATGGTTTTTTATTAGAGAAAATATTTATGGAGTATACTTCCAGACTGGACAATCTGCATTATTGCTAACTTTTTCTTGTTATCAGTCAGAGAATTCAGAAATAAAAATTATTATGGACAGAAACCTTAAGAGGAAATGATATAATCTAAGAAAATTTAGTCCAATTGCACAGTATGTGAATATGTATCTGAATGTATATGAACATATATGTATGAAGGTTTAAAAATGGCCATAGATTTTTTGAAATTCCTGCCATCAAGGTGGGGTGCTGGTTATTTGAGGTTTTTTTTTTTTTTTATTTTGCTATTTCAGTTGTAGGATTTACTTATATAATTTGAATATTAACCTCATCAGATATATGGTTTGTAAATATTTTCTCCCATTTCACTGTTATTTCCTTTGCTGTGTAGAAGCTTTAGTGTGAAATAGCTACACTTCATAATTTTTATTTGTGTTGCTTGTATTTTTGGCATTATATTTAAGATAACGTTGTCAATACCACTGTCATAAAGCTTTTCCTTGTGTTTTATTCTAGAAGATTTACAGTTTCAAGTGTTGTGCTTAAATCATTAAGCCATATGAGAGTTCATTTTTGTGTATGGTGTAGGATAAGTGTACACAATAGATGTCAGCTTCATTACTTCACATGTGCATATCTAGTTTTCACAAATCATGTATTTAAGAGACAATCTTTGGTCTTTGTGTATTCTTGGAACCCTTATTGAAGATCAGTTGGCTATATATGAATTAGCATATATTTGGGCTTTCTATTCTATTCTGTGATTTTATGCAAGTAGCATACTGTTTTAATTACTGTATCTTTGTAATATATTTTGAAATCAGGAAGTATGATGCCTCTAGCTTTGTTCTTTCTCAAGACTACTTTGAAATGGGCAAATGACTTGAATAGACATTCATCCAAAGAAAGCATACAAATGGCCAAAAGGTATATGAAAAAAATATTCAAGATCCCTAGTTGTCAGGGAAATGCAAATCAAAAATTACAATGATATATAACTTCATACATTTTAGAATGCCTATCAAAAATTGAGATAATAAGTGTTGGCAAGGATGTGGAGAAATTGGGCCTTCTGGCCATGTAAAATTGTCTAGCCTTTATGGAAAACAATCTAGAGATTTCTCAAAAAAATTAAAAATGCAACTGTCATATGGTCTAACAACCCCCTTCTGAGTGTTTATCCAAAGTAATTGGAATCAAAATAAATGTATATCCACACTTCCATGTGCATTGCAATATTATTTATAATAGCCAAGATATGGAAACAAATGAATGAACAGATAAAGAAGAGGTGGTGTAGACACACGATGGAATATTATTTAGTCCTATAAAAAGAAGAGAATTCTGCTATATGTGACAACATGGACAGACCTGGAGAACATTATGCTCTGTGAAGTAATCCATCCAAAGAACGACGAATACTACTTGAGTCCACCTATATGAAGAGACTAAAATAGTCAAACTCATAAAGCAGGAAGTAGGATAATGGTTTCCAAGGGCTGAAGGGAGGGGGAAATTGGAAGTTTCTGTTCAAATGGTATAAACTTTCAAGTGTACAGGATGAACAATTGGTAGAGATCTGCTGTAGAGTGTTGTGTCTGTATTTAACAATTCTGTAGTGTGTACTTAGAAATTTCGTAGGAGGGTTGATCTCATGTTAAATGCCCTTACCATAAAAAATAGGGTGTTTATTTCCCCACTTTTCAGAATTGGGCAAGCTTGTGACTGCTTCAAATAGTAGAGGATGGCACAAGTGGTGTGTGGTGACTTCAGAAACTAGGTTGTAAAAGGCCATGCACTTTTCACCGGAATCTTTTGAAGTGCTGGTTTTGGAGACATTTAGTTTCAGGGCTCAGTCTTGAAACCAAACCATATTTGGGTGAGCCCAAGCTCCAATTGGAAGCCCATAGAATCACTTCAGTCATGGCACCAGATGTGTGAGTGAAGAAGTCTCCTGATGGTTGTAGCCTCCAGCCTTTCTAGTCACCCCTGGTGATGATGGAGTGAAAACAAGCCATCCCTGCTCTGCCCTGTAAATTCTGTCACACACCCTTGAACACAGTAAAAACATTGTTGTTTTATGTCATAAGCTTAAAAGTGAAGTGGGATGGTTTATAATGGCATCAATAGGAACAGTATATGTATTTCAAAATTAGATATTACCCTAATCTTATAATAAAATTTGAAACACACTGTAATTTAAAAAAGATCTTTTGATGACTTTTTTTTCTGAAAGTAAGTAAATTTCCATTGAGTTGTGTATAATTCTAAGCCAGAGCACATTTTGTAATGAAACTTTTATGGAGTAGTTTGCTATATAGTTTGATATCTGTGTCTAGGAAGAGGGCAAACAAAAAAAAGGCAAACTCTCACAGCCCCAAAGTGGAGAACCAAGCCATTGCTTTAGAAAACTTATGCTAAAATTTAAGTTTATTGGAGGTTTTCTGATAAATGAAAGATATTCCATTTAAGTATGATCAGAGTAGAAATTTTGAATTGTGAATTTTAGTGTTAGTCATGTATCCAGCTTTCAGTAAAAATATATACACAATCCTTGCAGATAGAGCATGAAATAACAGGTTGAGCATTTTTTGTGTGTGTACCCTCAAGGAAACAATTATTTTACTAACAAAAATAAGAAAGTGGAAAATGTAAGCATATGTAAAACATGCATTGTAATTCAATTATTACATGAATGTGAGAGTTGGACTCTAAAGAAAGCTGAGAGCTTGAGAATTGATGCTTTTGAACTGTGATGTTGGAGAAGACTGTTGAGAGTCCCTTGGACTGCAAGGAGATCCAACCAGTCCATCCTAAGGGAAATCAGTCCTGAATATTCATTGAAAGGACTGATGCTGAAGCTGAAACTCCAATACTTTGGCCACCTGATGCAAAACACTGACTCATTGGAAAAGACCCTGACTCTGGGAAAGATTGAAGGCGGAGGAGAAGGGGACAACAGAGCATGAGACGGTTGGATGGCATCACCGACTTGATGAACATGAGTTTGAGTAAGCTCCAGGAAGTGGTGATAGACAGGGAGGCCTGGCGTGCTGCAGTCCATGGGGTCACAAAGAGTTGGACATGACTGAGCAACTGAACTGAACTGAATTCATTTTATAAAGTAATTGAATGTGTAATCTGTTAAATAATTCATGTGGACTTGTACAGTTTAAATAGTGTGAATGACTGTGACCTCTTTAGGTATGTAACTTTTAATCTGAGACCTAAAATATGGAACAGAACCTGTTAAGAAAAGTTCTTAGAGAAGATAGCTTTAGGCAGAGGCACCATGAAGCCCTAATATCTTCAACAATAAAAGAGGGAGCTATGCCCTGATTGGAAGGGAATAGTAGCTTAATGAACAGTGATGTGATAATGCATTTCACATACTTTACACATTATCTACACATTCTTATCTCAAAACTAAGTATATATCTTCGTTTTAGTAAAGATAAGCTCTTAAAATCTGCTGGGCTATGTTTATAATTTTTTAATATTTACAGGAAATCCATTCTAATCATTTTAGATATTGACTGGGGATTTTGTATACTAGATGATTTTACACTCTAAATATAATATGCACAAAGATTGAAAAAATGTGGCATTTTTAATATCAATGTATTTGTCTACAATTTACTTAATAGATAACAAATATCTTCAAAAAGATAGGCCACATAGTAATAGAGTTGTAAAGATCATGATGAGTGTTCTCTGGGACATTTTTTAATCAACAGTAATTGAGAAGGATGTGACTGCTCAGAGAAGGACATCTTTTACATGAAAGAAAAAAAAGCAGTCAACTCTAGATATTATTTCCTATTCACAAGAAAGAAAGCAGTAAATGTGCCCAACCTAAATTTTCTTTAAAAGACACTTAGTTTCCAAATGTCTTTTAACAGTTTAATCAATGACTTTAAATGAAATCAGTAAATTCAAAGATATTAAAATGTAATCAGTAAATTTGAGAATGATCATAGGTATTTAGGGCTTCCCTAGTGGCCCAGATGGTAAAGAATCTGCCCCTAATGCAGGAGACCCAGGTTTGATCCCTGAGTCAGGAAGATCCCCTAGAGAAGAGCATGGCAACCCACTCCAGTATTCTTGCCTGAAGAATGCCATGGACAGAGGAGCCTGGCGGGTTACAGTCCTTGGGGTCATAAAACGTCAGATGTGACTGAGCATGCATGCACACAGACAAGTTAACTACTAACTATTAAATCCACTTGCCCCACAGTGAACTAATCATTAAGTTAAATCGACTCCTCTCTCTCCCTGTTCCTCAGTATCTCTTTTGTTTCACACTATAGTCACTGTTCATTTCCCCAAATTCTATGCCTTAATGATCACATTTTCTGCTCTTCCTGCCTCCAGTCTTTTCTTTACTAATTGTTCTTGTCAAATCAGTCTTCATAAAGTCACTTTATTGTAGGCATTATCTTGTTCAATAAACCAAAACTACACTATTTCTGTTGAATCAAATCTTACCTAAGAGTCCTGACATCTGGAGACTTTGTAATATATTCTAAATAAACTTCTATGCTCCAATATGAATTCTACTTTAAAGAGAAAGTGTCTTACTTTTTGCTCCTTATTTGTCAATATGTGTGCTAAGGAAAGAACAGGATGTAAATTTTTATCTCTCTTTCTAGAGAAAGATTTCAGTCCTTCTTACTAGATTCTCATTTCTCTTGCACACATGGAAAATGTCTTCCAAATGTACAAAATGAACTTTCCATTTGCATGTATTTGATGCTTCTCCTCAGTCAAATACTGTGTTAACTGAATGTGAAAAAAAAATTATCTAGATACTAAAACACAAATAAGAAAACTATTTCTACTATAAGAACGGTCTCTGTTCCATGGGATATATGAATTTCCTTGTAATTTAACCAAATCAACTCTAGGAAACATGACCTACTTAGAAAATTAAAAAACAATAACAAAGATATTATCATATAACTGTTCATTTTTTATTTTCCCACCCTACACTTTTGTGTTCACCAGCTCAGAAATCTAATCTAGTTTTGCTGATCTGATGTGTTGTCTCCTGGATTTTCAGGCATTAATATCTCTGTTGAATGTTTCAGTTCATTTCAGTTCAGTTGCTCAGTCGTGTCAGACTCCTTGCAACCCCAAAGACTGCATCAGGCCAGGCCTCCCTGTCCATCACTAACTCATGGAGCTTACTCAAACTCATGTCCATCGAGTCAGTGGTGCCATCCAACCATCTCATCATCTGTCATCCCCTTCTCCTCCTGCTTCAATCTTCCTGAGCATCAGGATCTTTTCCAATGAATCAGGTGGCCAAAGTTTTGGAGTTTATGCTTCAGCATCAGTCCTTCCAATGAATACTCAGGACTGATTTCCCTTAGGATGGACTGGTTGGATCTCCTCACAGTCCAAGGGACTCTCAAGAGTCTTCTCCAACACCACAGTTCAAAACCATCAATTCTTCAGTGCTCAGCTTTCCTTATAGTCCAACTCTCACATCCATACATGACTAATGGAAAAAAAAAAAAACAAACATAGCTTTGACTAGATGGACCTTTGTTGGCAAAGTAATATCTCTGCTTTTTAATATGCTGTCTAGGTTGGTCATGGAGAAGGAAATGGCAACCCACTCCAGTATTCTTGCCTGGAGAATCCCAGGGTTGGAGGAGCCGGGTGGGCTGCTGTCTATGGGGTCACACAGAATAGGACAGGACTGAAGCAACTTAGCAGCAGCAGCAGCAAGTTGGTCATAGTTTTCCTTCTGAGGAGAAATTGTTTTAATTTTATGGCTATGGTGACCATCTGCAGTGATTTTGGAGCCCAAGAAAATAAAGTCTCTCACTGTTTCCATTGTTTCTCCATCTATTTGCCATAAAGTTATGGGACTGGAATCCATGATCTTAGTTTTCTGAATGTTGAGTTTTAAGTCAACTTTTTCACTCTCCTCTTTTACTGAGTGTTGAGTGTTTAGTGTTATCTATTGTTTGAACTCGATGTTGGTTATTTCCTTGGATGATGCATCACTTAAGCTCCAGGACCACAACCCACCAACTCCTCAAGCTTTTACATTTGTTATAGAATTTATATTTCTCATCCTCCATAATAGCCTCCCTGGGTGTATCTGTTACCAACTCTTCTTCTCTAGCAAAGCTGAGATTTTAGTTTTGGGGGAAAATATATGAAAACATTAATATAAAGTAAGATGGAATTAATGCAAGAAAAATCCATTTATTCACTCAAAATATTAATTGTATCCTTGCTATGTGTATAGCAGGGCTTCCAGCGCTCAAGATGCAATTGTAAATGAAACAGACAAATCATTTCCTTCTCTGTAAATTGTGATTCTATAGGGTAAAGATGTTCACACAAGAAAAATATGAACAATATAGACTACATATATTAGGGACAAGGGATAAAGATTCAGAAAGAATGAAAGAGTGATTATATGAGTTAGGGATCTGTGTGGAATTCTTGATAGAGTGACTGGAAGACCTAATTGAGAAGGTGAATTTTTGAGGAACGATTTGTAATAAAAAGGCCCATAAGTTGGTGGCACAACTGGTGTGCTCCCAGAGCAATAAGGAGGAGACCAGGATGGCCAAGGTAGAAAGAGCAAATAATAGGAAACAAGACTGATGTGGTGATAGCAAGCCAGGTCATGCAGGGTCTCTATAAATACTTTATCACAATGAGGGATATATAAAGCCATGAAAGTGTTTAAAAAAAAAAAGATCCCATTCCTGAGTTATGTGATGAAATTCTGGCAGCTGTGTTGAAAAGAATCAGGGAACTGGAAACCAAAGACTGGATAAACAGCCACTGAAATAATGTGGTCAGGAGACTGGTTTCTTAGACCATAGTGAGGACAGTGTGCAGAATGAAAGTGCTCAACTCCAGACATATGTTTTTAGGATATCATCATCTGACTTTACTGGTCACTAGATCTAGGGAGTGAAAGAGGTAAAGGAATCAAAGATGATACACATATTTTGGTCTAAACAACTGGAGTAATGTAGTTGGCATTAACTGAGATGCAGTGTCTCTCATGCAGCTGGACTGAGAGTTTCAATAGCAAGAGATCAATTTTATTTGTGATGTGTGTTGTGTATTGAAGTAGGCAATTAAAGTAATATGTGGAATTTAGGGGAAAGATCTGGCTTATGGGTATACATGTGCAAATTATTAGTACTTGAATTGTACTAAACCATAATGCTGGATAAGATCACTAGGGATTAATTTCTGGGTCAGTTGACATCCAGAAAGTGGGTTAATGAGAAAAATCTGACAATGCAGTGAGACGTTTCCAAAATAAAAGGAGGGAAGTCAGTCAATGTGGCACGTTGGATGCCATGGGAAAAAAATATCTTAAGAAGCAAAAAGTAATTCCCTGTGACAATCAAGTAGGATATAATTATGAATTTAGCACTGTGGGGGTTGTTGACAACTTTGCATGTATGTTAAGTTGCTTCAGTCATGTCCAACTCTTTGTGACACTATGAACTGTAGTCTGCAAGGCTCCTCTGTCCAGGCCAGAATTCTCCAGGCCAGAATACAAGAATGGGTTGCCATTCCCTTCTCCAGGGAATCTTCCTGACCCAGGGATTGAACCCAGGTCTCTTGTGTCTCCTGCATTGGCAGGTGGGTTCTTTACCAGTAGTGTCATCAACTTTGGCAAAAGCAATTGAGGAGTAATGGCAGAAGAAAATTTGACTGGAGTAAGAGAGAAGTGAGAGAGAGGAATTATTCCTAGGAATAACAAGGAAATGGCATGAAATGTGTTATTTCCATAGTTGTGTCCAACTCTTTGTGACCATAGCCTGCCAGGCTCCTCTGTCCATGGAATTCTCCAGGCAAGAATGCTGCAGTTGGTTGCCATTCCCTTCTCCAGGGGATCTTCCCAGCCAAGGGATTGAACCCAAATCTCCCACATTGCAGTCGGATTCTTTACTGTCTAAGCCACCATTTTTTTTTTAAATCATTCAGTCCTGTCTGACTCTTTGTGACCCCATGGACTATATAGTCCATGGAATTCTCTAGGCCAGAATTCTGGAGTGGGTAGCCTTTCCCTTCTCCAGGGGATCTTCCCAACCCAGGGATCGAACCCAGGTCTCCTGCACTGCAGGTGGATTCTTTACCAGCTGAGCCACAAGGGAAGCCCAAGAATACTGGAGGGGTTAGCCTATCCCTTCTCCAGTGGATCTTCCCCACCCAGGAATTAAACCCGGGTTTCCTGCATTGCAGGCAGATTCTTTACCAACTGAGCTATCAGGGAAGCAGGGCCCTATAACAGGGAAAGAGTTTTCTTATCTTGTCTGGAAGAAGAATTGGGCAATCTGATGCTTGTTGCTTGTTTTTGTTTGTTTTTGCTGTGGTTTACTTTGTTTTGTTTGTAAAATAGAAAAATAAAATAACATCTCCACTCATGCTGTGTTGCTTTAGTGATATCTGACTCTTTGCAGCCTTATGGAGCTAGTCAGGGAACACTGGAGTGGGTTGCTATGCCCTCCTCCAGGGCATCTTACAGACAGAGGGATTGTACTTGTGTCTCTTATATCTAGTGCATCGGCAGGCAGGCGTTTTTTTTTTTTTTTTTTTTTTTTTTTTAACTATATATTGATGTATATGATCCAGTGCAGTGGAAAAAAAGGGATGATGCAAGTGAGGGAGCAAGAATGCAGTCTGTAGGAGCAAAAGCCCTGGGAAAACCAAGAGGAGATGGAGTCTCCTGCCAAAAGTAAAGTTTAAACAGTAAGTTCACAGTAACTGGAAAGAAAATGGATAAAAGCTGCTGATGGCCCAGAGCACTGATATGGTAAAAGCTTGTGAAACACTTTTTCTGATTGCTTCCATTTTCTGGGTCAAGGGAGAACTTAGCTCTTTAGATGAGAATGAAGATCAGGGAGGAGGTTATGAAAGTTTTAAGAGATAAAATAATACAAAAGTTGTCTTGGATAAGAGGAATGACAATGAAGCGAAGAAAAGTAATATGATATTAAATATAATTGCGAGCCTGCTCTGATTTCTGGTCATGAATTTGAAGTAACACAGGTCAGAATGGGTTTGGGTTTTCAACCTCTTGGGTTGAGGATGACTGCAGCAAGCTCCATGGAGAGCATTTGCTAGAAACATACAATATGGTAGAGTGTGGTGTTTGGTATTGAAATTTTTAAGTGCTAATTGTTACTTGTTAGGATGAGGCTAAATGCATGACCATAGAAGTCATTCATAGGATAAAGCCAAGTCAGATCCTCAGTAAATATTGAATAATTGCTTTGTTCAGAGTATTTATAATGGCAAAATTGGGAAATATATATTACTTGTCAATAGAAAATTGTTAAGAAAAATTCTAATATAAACATTATTTTGAATGTTGCTGAAGCAATATAAATAATGATGCAGGAAAGTATCTGTTGATATGTAAATGACCATGACAACTTTGATAAATAGTTTACGATACAGAATGTATAATATAATAGTTTTTTAGAAGATTAATTACATAAATATGTATATGTTGATTTAGCTGAATAGATAAAGCATAGTAAATGTTCAAAAAAGCTAGAATGTTCAAAAATGAGTCATCAGTGGTTATAGCTTTAGTATTTATGAACATATATATTTTGAAAAAACTAAATATTTTTGAGAACATTTGCTATTCAGATGGATACTAAACACACTTTTAAAATCAGAATTTTAAAATTAGTTCAGATTCATTTGTTTTCTCCAGATAGAAGGAAATTCTCTTTATGTAGAAGCTGTTCATTATTCAACTTTTTTGTAATATTACTAAATATATAATGATGATTTCTACTTGGACGTAGGTGGCTTTGCTTCAATACATTTCTCTAACTTAATCTTTTATCTTCAAAATGCAAATTTTGACACTTTAATTATCTCATTCTGAAATATAGTTTCATCATATCATCCCACTGTTTTGTGGACTATGAAAAATAATATAATAGTGATGTAAGTCATTAATGATGGACATTGGAATTTTTTTTATTCCCCTGAGCTGCTGGAGCTGATCACTTTTCTCACTCCTTTGAACACAGCTTTGTCTTATTTTGCATTTATCCAAAAGATAAAATCCAGTTGCATAACTTTATTACAGTGTAAATGTAAATGTATGCTTGGGGCTAAACTGATCTGAAGCTAGTGACAAAACTTTAAATAAAAGCGTATAATTAAGGTAAGGCCAAAATATGAAAACTGTATGTTTGTATATCTCCATGCATGCTGATTAAATGTTATTGCTTAATCACAATTAACAAACATATGATGGAGCAGGAAAACGTAATTTTTTCCCTCAGCTCATAACTGAGAGATTTAGCTCCTAGAAGCAGAATTTATTGATGATTCATGGCAATTAATTTCTTTAAAAGTTATGTTAAAGACATGAACAAGCATTGTGGTTACCAGGGGCAGAATTAAACATAAAAACATATTGCCTCTGAGGCAGAACAAAATTGTTTCTTGCAGGGAACAATACTGCAGAGTCACAGCATGAGCCTTGAATTCTATTTCAGGGAAGAGACTAAGGGACAAGAAAAACACATTAATAAGCTTCTGTCCGTGATCACAGAAATCTAAGTTTCCTGGCTTGGATATGTGTGCTGAGGTAAGAAAACTACACTTGCTCTGTGATATTTGAACATTAATTGGTATCATGTTTCCATCCAAAATTACCTCTTATGCATTCATTGTACTTAAAAATAAATTGGTTATTATGATTAAGTACTTGGATGATTTTCTCATCTCCTTGTTAAGTTGGCAAGGAAAAAAATTCTGCTTTGCTTTTTATAAGTAACAGAGGAAACAGAAACATTTGCTTGTGTTTTCATAATGTTATTTGGAGTAGCTGATGGTTTCATGGCACAATATCATAACATGTTTTTATGATATCAGGGAATTCTTAGCTGTTCCTTTTGCCTTGAATGCATATGCCTCTCATGCCTTGCTGTATCTGTATAACTTTTACTCAGAACCTCTGGATTTGGGTCAGTAGTTTCTCTGAAGTCAGGCAGAAATGATATCATATGGCTGAACTGGTGTGTAGGCAGTATAGACTACATGTCATCCGCTGCAGTGTACCAACCTGGAGTATTTAGTCATCCAACAACATAATCAGCCCTAGGTCTGTAGACCAGCCTGCTTTCCAATTAGGATTTTTACTCTGCTGCAGTTTTCATTATGGTATCACCTGGATTGCTATTTTTTTCCACTAGTTCCTTAAAAGCAGCCTTTCTAGTTCTCAGATAATGAAAAAAGCAAAGGAATGGCAATATCCAGAAAAAACAGCTGAATTCACATAATCATCATGAAACTTCACACTGTGATATATTATCTCTGATGCAGTAGAGCAGATGTACTATATTTAGTTTTAATATCTTGGAAACAGCATGGATTCAAAATTGTGCATTCGTCAGTCCCCATAGGACACTACTTCATTTTCCATAATTTTCTCTTTGCATTGCTACCCAGGCTGCTGTAGTCTCTCTTTGTATTTTACATACTCCTTTCTGCTTTGATTTTTCTGTGGGTGCTGGAAAGTTTCCAGTGTAACCTTTCTGAAATTCCGGACTCATCTGTAATCTGGACTCATCTTTCTTTTCATAAAATTATTTAAAACTTTTAAATACTATTTTGCTTCAAAATTATTTTATGTATTTAAAGACAAGGAAATCTGGATGAAGTTTTATTTGGGAATTCTCCTAGGGAATTACCATTCAGATATTAAGCTACCCTCACTCATACTGGGCTTTTTGATGAACTAGTTAAGTAAATCCACTTAATACCCCTCAAGATTTCTATGCTTATTAAGATTAGCTGTCTCAGCACTAACTTTTTGGGAGAACTGATCCTCTGTATTTTCCCTGATGTTGGGCTTATTTAGGAAAGCACAAGGGGAGACCCTAGCAGATGCTTGGAATTTGTTGGCTCACTGTGGTCTTGTGTCTCACTACTACCTGTCTCTTTTTATTCATGAATAAAACAAGCAACTAAACTGTAGTACCATTTACAGTGCCTCTGTAAAATATTATTTTCTCCCCTTAAAAGTAAGGACGTATTACCAGATATGCAAATAAGGTTGGTATTATATTTCTTAAACTTTCAGAGTGTCCATAGAAGTCAGTCACAATATTGTCATTAAAAGACATGAATGAAGATGACCTCTAATACTAACTAACTTAATTCTAAATAGCTTTTACTTTGGAACCAACCCTAAAATTCCTATACTGACAATGGATAAATTCAAGCAGAAATTTCATCATGCAATATGTGATATTTCAGTACTGGGCTAAACTATAATTTGAGTTCTAAACTGTCCATGTCTCAGAACACTTGTCAAAACCATAGAAAACATGGGGAAATGTGCAAACAGAACTATTATGTATTGATGGTGGGAATACAAAATGTTGTAGACATTTTGGAAAGAAGACAGTTGCACATTTTCTTATAAAATTAAACTTACCATATGACCAAGCAATCCTATTACTTGGTATTTACAAAAGAGAAACAAGACTCGCACACAAAAGTTCATAGCAGATTTGTTCATAGTAACCAAAATGTTTGGTCAAATAGCTAAAATATCCATCAGTGGGTAAAGCAACAAACCAATGGAGGTAATCATTAAATGGAATATGCTCAGTAATAAACACAAGTTAGTAACTTCTGTATGCAATAGCATGGGAACTATCAAAAGCATGTTGAGTGCAAGAATCAAAATATAAGAGTATATGATGAATAATTCCATTTATAAGAAATTCTAGAAAAGATGAGTCTAAATCATAGTGATTGACTACCTGGGGCTGGAGGTGAAGAATTTCATGGTATGTACTCAAGGAACTTTTGGAGATGATGGAATGTTCCATATTTTAATGTGGTTATGGTTACACAGGTGTATGAATTTGTCAAAACTTGAGATGTACGTTTAAAATGAATGTAATTTAAGTGATGTAAAATGTACTTCAAATTGGTCTAAAATAAATAGCCAGAACTAGCAGTGAGTTTTGGTTCTCAGCTTTGACCACACATAGTATATTTTTACTTTATTTTCAGTTCAGTTCAGTTCAATTGCTCAGTCGTGTCTGACTCTTTGTGACCCCATGGACTGCAGCACTCCAGGCTTCCCTGTCCATCGCCAACTCCTGAAGCTTAGTCAAACTCATGTCCATTGAGTCGGTGATGCCATCCATCCATCTCATCCTCTTCATCCCCTTCTCTTCCTGTCTATAATCTTTCCCAGCATTAAGATCTTTTCAAATGAGTCAGTTCTTTGCATCAGGTGGCCAAAGTATTGGAGTTTCAGCTTCAGCATCAGTCCTTCCAATGAACACCCAGGACTGATCTCCTTTAGGATAAACTGGTTGGATCTGCTCACAGTCCAAGGGACTCTCATGAGTCTTCTCCAACATCACAATTCAAAAGCATCAATTCTTCGGTGCTCAACTTTCTTTATAGTCCAACTCTCACATCCACACATGACTTATGGAATACCAAAGCTTTGACTAGATGGACCTTTGTTGGCAAAGTAATGTCTCTGCTTTTTAATGTGCTGTCTAGGTTGGTCATAACTTTTCTTCCAAGGAGCAAGTGTCTTTTAATTTCATGGCTGCAGTCACCACCTGCAGTGATTTTGGAGCCCAAAAAAATGAAGTCTGTTGCGACTTTGCTTAAGTCAGATTAAAGCATATCATTATTTAGTCTTCACAGTGTTTTGTATTTGAGAAATTTGGGATTCTTATTATTGGTCATAAGTAATTATTTCGGATAGCTTTATAATAATATATTTTTTTTACTTGTAAAGGGGATCAATAATTTCTACAACCTACTATTCAGGTCAAAACATTTTTTATTTTTTTAGGTTTTATTCTATAGTATGTTAAATAGTTTTTAATTTGACAGTTTTTGTTTGTTCGTTTGTTTTGTATCTGTAGTTTATTTCCAGTATTTGTAACTGAAGATTGCTGTCGGATTTTTTTTGAGGGGGTGGGTTCTGCCCCCACTCCCCCAGAAATTCAGACAGTAAAGAATCTGCCTGCAATGCAAGAGACTCAGGTTCAATCCTGGGTCAGGAAGATCCCCTGGAGAAGGAAAGGGCAATCTACTCCAGTATTCTTGCCTGGAGGTTGTTTGGGGCTTCCCCGGTGGCTCAGTGGTAAAGAACCCACTTGGCAATGTGGGAGATGCAGGAAACATGGCTTCAATCTCTGGGTCAGGAAGATCACCTGAAGGAGGAAACAGCAACCCATTCCAGTACTGACTGGAAAATCCCATGGACAGAAGAGCCTGGTGGGCTAAAGTTCATAGGGTCACAAAGACTTGGACATGACTGAGCAACTAAGCACCTACACACACACACACACACACACACACACACACACACACACACACACACACACACCTCTCGTTTTCCTAGGATAATAATTTGATGTATGATAGTTTTTCTTAATGCTGTCTTCAAAAAACTTTTCTTTGATGAGATCAGTTTTGAAGCTCAGGCTAGAACTGGTTAGTTCGTCTTGAACATCTGATTAAGTTCACATACCAAGCACTTCCCTTATCAGGCAGATTTTAGACTCCAGAACCACTAGGCAACTACCCTAATTTCCCCAAGTTGGGCACTAGACAAGGAAAAACATCAGAGATATCACTTTGTTGACAAAGGTCCAAATAGTCAAAGCTATGGTTTTTCCAGTGTCATGTATGGATGTGAGAGTTGGACCATAGGGAAGTCTGAACCCCCCAAAATTGATGCTATTGTTGAACTGTGGTGCTGGAGAAGACTGTTGAGAATCCCTTGGACAGAAATGAGATCAAACCAGTCAATCTTAGAGGAAATCAACCCTGAATACTCATTGGAAAGACTGATGCTGAAACAGAAGCTCCAATATTTTGGCCACCTGATGCAAAAAGCCAACTCACTGAAAAAGACCCTGATACTGGGAAAGGTTGAGGGCAGGAGGAGAAGGAGGTGAAGAGGATGAGGTGGTTGGATGGCATCATTAGCTCAATGGACATGAGTTTGAACAAACTCCAGAGACAGTGAAAGACAGGGAAGATTGGTGTGCTGCAGTCCATGGGATCTCAAAGAGTTGGGCACGACTTAACAACTGAACAACAAGAAGAATATTTTGCATCTGGGAAATCATTCAAAGCAGCCAGTCCACAGGCACTGAAATCTAACTAACCCCACCCTGCCGACATACATCACATATAAGCTGCCCTTTATAACTCTAGCTACTGGTACCCTATTCCTGGGTGCAACCTATCTGACAACCTTCTCTTTTTTGTAAGTAATAGAGTTAGACAATTCTCATCTATCCAAGTGCCACTGTGTTGTATACCATCATTAAAAGAATTTTTAAATCTTATAAAACCTATGGAATATATGTTTCTAGATGAATCTAGAATAATTTCACACTTTAACACAGGATTTTGAAACACTAAAGCAGTAAGTTTTTATACTTACATTTAGCAATAATTAAAAAGCAGAGAAAATCTTTTTTTTTTCTTCCTAGAAGAAAATTCACTCAGTGTGATTCTTGCTGGACATAGTATTATACTGTTCTTGTTATTCAGTTGCTAAGTTGTGTCTGACTGTGACCTCATGGACTGCAGAACTCCTGGCTTCCCTGTCCTTCACTCTGTCCCACAGTTTGCTCATACTTCTGTGCATTGAGTTGGTAATGCCATCCAACCATCTCATTCTGTCACCCCATTCTCCTCCTGCCCTTAGCCTTTCCCAGCATCAGGGTCTTTTCCAATGAGTCACCTCTTTGCATCAGGTGGCCAAAGTATTGGAGCTCCAGCTTCAACATCAGTACTTCCAATAAATATTCAGGCTTGATTTCTTTTAGGATTGACTAATTTAATCTTCTTGCTGTCTAAGGGACTCTCAATAGTCATCTCCAGCACTACAATTTGAAACCCTCAGTTCTTGGAACCTCAACCTTCTTTATGGCCCAACTCTCACATCTGTAAATGACTACTTGAAAAATCATAGTCTTGACCATACAGAACTTTTTCAGCAAATTGATGTCTCTACTTTTTAATATGCTGTCTAGGTTTATCATAGTTCTCCTTTCGAGGAGCAAGCATCTTTTCATTTCACAGCTGCAGTCACCATCCACAGTGATTTTGGAGCCTAAGAAAGTAAAATCTGTCACTGCTTCCACTTTTCCCCCTTTTATTTGCTATGGCTTGATGAGACTGATGCCAAGTTCTTAACTTTTTTTTTTTTAAATTAGTTTATTTATTTTTTAATTTTACAATATTGTATTTGTTTTGCCATATATTGACATGAATCCACCATGGGTGTACATGTTTTCCCCTTCCAGAACCCCCCTCCCACCTCTCTCCCCATTCCACCCCTCTGGGTCATCCCGGTGCAGCAGCCCTGAGCACCCTGTATCACGCATTGAACCTGGACCGGCGATTCGTTTCACATATGATAATTTACATGCTTCAATGCCAGTCTCCCATATCATCCCACCCTCGCCCTCTCCCATAGAGTCCATAATACTGTTCTATTTATCTGTGTCTCTTTTGATGTCTCGCATACAGGGTTATCTTTACTAATTAACTAAATACCATATATATGAGATAGTATACTGTATTGGTGTTTTTCTTTCTGGCTTACTTCACTCTGTATAATAGGCTCCAGTTTCATCTACTTCATTAAAACTGATTCAAATATATTCTTTTTAATGGCTGTGTAATATTACATTGTGTATATGTACCACAGCTTCCTTATCCATTTGTCTGCTGATGGGCATCTAGGCTGCTTCCATGTCCTGGCTATTATAAACAGTGCTGCGATGAACATTGGGGTACACGTGTCTCTTTCAATTCTGGTTTCCTCTGTGTGTATGCCCAGCAGTGGGATTCCTGGGTCATATGGCAGTTCTATTTCCAGTTTTTTGAGGAATTGCCACACTGTTCTCCATAGTGGCTGTACTAGTTTGCATTCCCACAAACAGTCTAAAAGGGTTCCCTTTTCTCCACACCCTCTCCAGCATTTATTGCTTGTAGTCTTTTGGATAGCAGCCATTCTGACGGGCATGAAATGGTACCTCATTGTGGTTTTGATTTGCATTTCTCTGATAATGAGTGATGTTGAGCATCTTTTCATGTGTTTCTTAATTTTTTTAATGCTGAGTTTCAAGCCAGCTTTTTCACTCTCCTTTTTCACCTTCATCATCTTAGTTTCTCTTTACTTTCTGCCATTTGAGTGGTTTCATCTGCATATCTGAGATTATTGATATTTCTTCTGGCAATCTTGATGCCTGTTGGTGATTCATCTTACCTTGCATTTTGCATGATGTACTCTGCATATAAGTTAAATAAGCTTGGTGACAATATACAGCCTTGACTTATTCCTTTCCCAATTTGGAACCAGTCCATTGTCCCATGTCTGGTTCTAACTGTTGCTTCTTGACCTGCATACAGATTTCTCAGGAGACAGGTAATATGATCTGGTATTCCCAGCTCTTTAAGATATTTCCACAGTTTATTGTGATCACACAGTCAAAAGTTTTAGTGTAGTAAATAAAGCAGAAGTGGCTGTTTTTCTGGATTTCTCTTCATTTTTCTATGATGCAACAGATGTTGTCAATTTTGTCTCTGGTTTCTCTGCCTCTTTGAAACCCAACTTGTACATCTGTAAGTTCTCTGTTCATGTACTGCTAAAGCCTAGTTTGAAGGATTTTGAGCATAACCTTGCTAGCATGTGAAATGAACGTTACACAGTTTACATTAATTTAAAACTTTAACTAGCCAAATATTTTAATAATGTTTGTGTTCTAGTTTATTTCAACGTTTTCATTCTATATAAATAGCATAAATTAAAAAGCAGATACATATTTGTAGTTTATTTTGAAGATTATAATATCTAATGTGCTCAATTAAATTTTTGAGTCAAATAGTAAACAACATGCTATTTTTTTCATTTATGTTCATAAACGGTCTATATATTTCCACAATTGAGATATTTTTAGACTACATATAAATTATTTAGGTAAAAATACATTGCCATTTTAGTTTGATTTTATTTAAGAGGACTGCTGACAACTTGAAAGACTTGGAATACAGGATAAGGTGAAGAGGGATTGTGAAACAAAGAGTTGTAGAATCCAGCTAAAACCTTCCACTTTAGTGGCAAATTCCTCCAGTTACTCATACTTCCCCTAATAGCTATGATTCTGAAGGGTTTGTTTGCTTGGCTGAAAAGTAGATTCAAGACAAAATTTGCAAAATGTAGAGATCTGTACATGTATTCATATGCATCTCCCACCTCCACTTATTTTTAACTAAAATTTACGTCTTTTCTTTAGCAGTCTTTCAGGTCTGTTTTGCCTCATCTACAGCAAATTTCCAGTTACTCCATTCAAATTCACTTTTGAATTTGAGAATTGTATAAGCCTTCCTCTCAAACTGTAGACCTTTCATGAGTTATTATCATCTTCATAGTGATTAAGACAAGACAGATTACTTGTTGAGCACTGAATATTTGTTGTTGGTTATTTTGCCAAACACAATTCCCCATGGTCTCTCATTTAATCCTTACAGCTACCCACAAAACAAATATTTTTATTGCATTGTCAAGTACCCAATAGTTAAAAAAAGCTAGAGGCTGAAAAATGGTGTTAAAGTCTAAGACTTCTAAAAGGGAACCCCATAATCTGTAGACTCAGATTCTGCTGTTGACTCTTAAGTCTAAGTCTGATTTGTGGTTTTAAATAGGTCATGTTGCATCGGTGTTACTTAGGGTTTTCATTTGTAGCATTGAGGGTGTTGCAGTAGAAAACTCCAAAACTCTTCCTGCTCAAAAATCTGATCTTTTGCCTTTTATTAATAATTACAGTTTAAATAAAGACATTGGATTTTTAAGGGATTTTTTTTCTAACAATATTTCTTTCTTTCTTTTTTTTTTTTTTTTTTCATTCAGTGGAGGCAAATCTCCACTCTCCTGGAAGAAGATATCTAAAGTTCCACAGATATCTCTCTCCTGTTTTTCCATTGTTAACAGATAGTGCAGTGGTAACTTTAAGTCAAAATATAATTGAAGTTTAGTAGTTACAATGTCTAGTTCTGTTTAATGTTAAAAAACACTGGACAAAAAACACTGAAATTGACTCAACAGAAAATATGATATTATTTTGCAGCTTGCTAATATTATAGGAGTATGTCAAGGCGGCTGTATATTGTCACTCTGCTTATTTAACTGATATACAGAGTACATCATGGGAAATGCTGGGCTAGAGGAAGCACAAGCTGGAATCAAGATGGCCGGGAGAAATATCAATAACCTTAGATATGCAGATGACACCACCCTTATGGCAGAAAGTGAAGAAGAACTAAAGAGCCTCTTGATGAAAGTGAAAGAGGAGAGTGAAAAAGTTGGCTTAAAGCTCAACATTCGGAAAACTAAGATCATGGCGTCCAGTCCCATCACTTCATGGCAAACAGATGGGGAAACAGTGGCTGACTTTATTTTTTTGGGCTCCAAAATCACTGCAAATGGTGACTGCAGCCATGAAATTAAAAGACGCTTACTCCTTGGAAAGAAAGTTATGACCAAACCTAGATAGCATATTAAAAAACAGAGACATTGCTTTGTCAACAAAGGTCCGTCTAGTCAAAGCTATGGTTTTTCTAGTAGTCATGTATGGATGTGAGAGTTGGACTATAAAGAAAGCTGAGCACCGAAGAATTGATGCTTTTGAACTGTGGTGTTGGAGAAATATTCATGGATATTACTTAGCTATAAAAAGAAATGAATTTGAGTCAGTTCTAATGAGGTAGATGAACCTGGAATCTATTATACAGAGTGAATTAAGTCAGAAAGAGAAAGACAAATACTGTATAAGTTAACACATATATATGGAATTTAGAAAGATAGTACCAATGATCCAACATGCAAGGCAGCAAAGGAGAAACAGACATAAAGAAGAGACTTTTGGACTCAGTGGGAAAAGAGAGGGTGGGATTATTTGAGAGAATAGCATTGAAACATATACATTACCATATGTAAAATAGATGACCAGTGTGAGTTCAATACATGAAGGAGGGCACCCAAAGCCATGCTGTGAACAACCTAGAGGGATAGGGTGGGGAGGGACAGGGGAGGGGTTCAGGATCAGGGGACATATGTATACCTATGGCTGACTCATGTTGATGTATGCCAATATTGTATAAAAATATTGTTAATTAATTTTCCTCCAATTAAATAAATTTAAAATAAAAAGGAATATTCATGAATATCCTAGGGCCTCTTTTCATTTAGTATCAATTAAATATCTGGCTATTGTACTATACACAGATATTTCAAAAATTTGTGCGGAGCACATAACATATGGCTGCCACTGAGGTTTGGGCTAAAATAAATTTCTTGTGTGTTCATAACTTATTTTATTGAGTTTTCAGTATACTTAGAATTTGATGAACAGAATGGAACATAAATAAGAGAAAAATAAGGTGAATTTATGTTTTTATTTGACTGGTTATAAGACCTGATTTCCAAAGGTATGCTCCCTGTTTAGTGCTTGTGTGACTTTTGCACAGCCATCTTTAAGAGGTCATTTATCTCTCTGTCATTCAGGTAACTATTTCACATCTGTGGATTAAGTAGAACAGGCCGAAATTAGATTATTCAGCCGGCATTAAAGAAGAGTGGCATATTTTCATTAGTGGTGTAGAAATAAACATGAATAGGGAGGCTATTTTGATGATTTTTGATGACTGTGGCCTTCTGGCCTCCTACTTATGTTCTCCCCACTAATTACCTGTTTTGCCTATCTACAACCAGAATTATCAGTCATCTTTAACCCCTTCCACCCCTGATCCCTCTCATCATGTATCACAGATTCAATTATTTGAAGCTTTGCCTCTCATATTTATGTTCCCCAAACCATCATTGATTACTTCATACCTCCTTAGGCCTGCACTGCAGAAACATTTTCAGGCCATAGCAAAGATATTCTTTCTGATTAAATTATTCAAGTGATTCATTTTGACTATAGTTTTAAAAATCTGTAACATTATAGGCATTCAACATACAACATTTCAAGGTGAAAGAAATCCCATCCAATGTAAATATACTAAGGAAAAAGACCAGAGTCTGATGTATTCCAGTTGGAAGCATTTTGGTAAGCTCTTCCTCCTACTGAATCTTATAAAATTAGTGTTAGCCATTTAGAACTGCTTAATGTGGATCACAGGAAAATGGCCTCTTTTAATAGACTAATATTTTCTTTTGATGCATTTCATACTGTATAGATAACTGATAATTATAAGCAGACTATTGACCTTCTTAACCTATAGTACATTTAAGGGAGTAAATTAGTTTCACAAGTAATACATCAGACTAAATGATATACAGATCCTAAGTTTGATTCTTTTTAAACATCATACAAGCAAAATTAAAAATTCCTTCAAAGTAGTCATTGAAAATGTAAATGAAAAATAGATTTGCTTCATATATCAGAAATGTTTGCAACTTGTCCTCATGAATTATACATATAAATGGCTAATCACAGCCATTATATTTTACAAGTCTCTTTAAATAGCATCATCATGACTGATGGTATGGGAACTGAAATAGCAGAGTGCTGAATTGGGATTCAGTGAACCTTCTCCTGTTGCACCTACATTTAGTTTTAAACATTAGCTTTTTAATTTTCATACTTAGGGAAAAGGTAGCTCTGTGGGAGACATTTCTTAGTCAAGACACATGTCTTACTGGTGCCTATATTAATGTTAGTAGCAATGAAATTTAATTGAAAAGATAGAATCTTCATTCCACATGATAGCATTCAATATGATATTCACTGTGTGAGTTAAAAATATAGTAAAATAGCTATCTTAGTTATTTTCTTAAAAAAGAAAAAAAATATATTGCCAAATTGTTATATTTTGATTCTGATGACAGAACCAGATATATTTGTTAGTATGGACTGTATCCCAAACATTTTGTGGTAAAGTTATAGGAAAGATCACACCAGTTCTCCGCCTTTCCCTGTATCCATGGTGTTAAAAAATGGGTTTGTATCTTCTGCCAGCCGAGGTCATGCCTTAAGAGGCCTTGCAGAGTCTGCTCTCCCCTGGACTTCTGCTGCTGTCACAAGGATAAGTGGACACAAATTTTCTGAACTGTGAGACATTTAGAGAAAAAGCCACTTCATTCCCATACAAGATCATCTTATGCATATTGTCTTCCAGAGACCAGAAAAAACTTCAAGCCACACCTAGCCAAGATTGCTTAACAACCTAGTTGACCTGTGGATTTATAGAAATAATAAATGGACATTGTTTTAAGCCCCCAAGTGTTGGGTTTATTATATAGTATATTATGATATTAAATAACAGATGGTATTTAAAATTCAAAATTATTATTCAGGGAATTCCCTGGTGGTCCAGTGGTTAGGATTCTGCACTTTTACTGCAGTGGGCCTGGATTCAGTCCCCAGTAAGGGAACTAAGATCCTGCCAGCCATACAAGGCATGGCCAAAAATAAATAAATAAAAATTAAAAACGATGTTATTTTTTCCAGCATCATTTAAACATTCTAAGAATATGAATGTTAGTTATCTTTAATCCCCCCTAAAAAATAACCACTGTAACAACTAATATTATAAATTCTAAAATTTGGGAAGAGGAAGGGGAGTATAAGTAATATACACCTCACATTTCATGAAAGTGAAAGTGAAAGTATGTCATGTCTGTCAGTATGTCAGTCATGTCTGACTCTTTGCGACCCCATGGACTGTAGCACACTAGGGTTCTCTGTCCATGGAATTCTCCAGGCAAGAATACTGGAGTGTGTAGCCATTCCCTGTCCCCTACATCGTAGGCAGATTTTTTACCATCTGCATCACCAGGGAAGCCCTCACATTTCATAGGGACAACTAATAAATAAGGTCTCAAAATAATAAATAACGTCATGGTTACAGGCACATACTTCCTACAATAAGGAGTTTAGTGCTGGAAGAAACAAACAAACAAACAAAAAATCGCCAAACAAAAATGTTTAGGAAATGAAAAAGAGAAATGAGGAGGAAGAAATTTTTCATTTGTGTAAGTCCTTATGTAGTATTTAATAATTTTATATGCCCATGTGACTATAGTACTTAACTGTTAACCTAAAAAGATCATTAATGCCATAAAGTTCTTGACGTTATGTTGTAAACATTAATATTATACAATGATATAACAAGAGATATATATTATGTTATGTGAAAAACCAGTTTAAAAGCATATTCAAGTTTCATAAATGATATACATGAATTAAAATTATAGCCAATTATATAACATGAAGTATTATAGTTAAGATTATAAAAATTACTGTGAATTATTAATGGTACTCACCAAATCCTTACTTAATGACGATTCTTGCTTAAAACAAGAACATGAAATAAAAAAGTTAAAAAGATATATAATTTGATATAAAATTTTTCCCCTAGATTTGAGTTATAATTGATAAATAACACTGCAATGTTTTTAAAGCACACCACATGATGATCTGATATGGGTATATATTGTGAAATTATTCCTTTCTTAGATTTCTTCTTAAATATTTTATTCTTTTTTATATTATAAATGTAGTGTTCTTAATTTCTCTTAGATTTTAATATAGAGACACACAACTGGGTTTTATGTACTGATTTTATATTCTGCAACTTTACTGAATGCATTAATTAGTCTGAGAGACTGAGCACAGATACCAGTTTTTCAGTGGAGTCTAGGGTTTTCTATGTATAACGTCCATCATATGAAAATATTTGATTTGGATGCCCTCTATTTTGTTTTGCCATCTGATTGCCTGGGAATTGACACTTCCAAATATTTTGTTGAATTTTATTGGTGAAAGTGAGCATCCTTGTCTTGTCCCTGATGTTAGAGGATGAACTTTCAGCTCTTCACTTTTGTAAATGAGTTTAACTGTGGGCTGGTCATATATGGCTTTTATTATGCTGTGATACATTCTATCTATACCTATTTGTTGATTTTTTTCCACTAGGAAAGGATATTGAATTTTCAAATATTTTTAAATGTTGCTTCTGCATGCATTGAGATGATATTATCTTTATCCTTCATTTTGTTAATGTAGCATATCACATTTATTGGTTTGCACATGTTAAACCATTCTGTATCTCAGATATAAATCTCACTTGATCACAGTGTTATGATTCTTTAATGTACAGTTAACTTCAGTCGGCTAATATTTCAGTAAAGATTTTTGCATCTATGTTCATTTGGCATATTGGCCTGTAACTTTCTTTTCCTATAGTGCCTTTATCTGATTTTGGTATCTGGGCAATTCTGCCTTCATAAAATGAGTCTGGAAGTATTTCCTCCTAAGAGCTTAAAAGGGACTGATATTCTTCTTTCAATGTTTGATAAAATTCACCAGCGAAGCTGTCAGAACCTGTATATTTTTTGTTGTTGTTGTTGTGAGATTTCAATGACTGACTCTACATCCTTATTAATTATTGGGATTACTTCAGATTTACTATTTCTTTTCATGATTCAGGTTTTATCAGTTGTGTGTTTCTAAAAATTTGTCTATTTATTGTAGTTCATCTGTCATCTCTTAGAGTCAGGTGATTTATGATTGTCCTTCAGGTGGCAGCTGATAAGTGGATGAACACCTTTCAGGCAGCTGCTTCTGACTTGATTTCAACACTGGGGCAAGCCCAGTGGAACACAAAGGAAGTCCACACACTAATGCATGCTTCCAGAAAATTAATAAATATGGGACCCCTCACTTTGGGTGCTGTTAAGTTAGAAGCCTGACCTCAGGCAACAGCTGGGAAAGGATGCAGTCAAAAATCTTCCAAACTGGGCAATGAGCCTTTGGCCTGTTCCTTCTGTGCTGAGCCCAGCAGTGAGGCAATAACTGTGGGGAGCACTCATGTGCTTGTTGAAAACTTCTCTCTTTGTTTAATGTGGTCCTGGGACTCCTCAATATCCCCCATCAACTCAGCCCTCAGGTGGCAGCCATAAAAGCTAGGGCTCTGGATGTGTGGTCCAAACCCTTCACTCCTCAGGGAGAAGCTGGGGTAGGAGGTTCCTTCCTGATTATACCACACTGTCCTGGAGCTGGGATGGGGTACTGGATTTATGGGAAAGCAAGAACTTGGATTTATTGTCAGAGTGAGTCAGGGGTAGGAAGTTAAGGGAGGTGGTTTCAGTTAGTGCCCAGAGGTCCAATCCCAGGATGTCAGTTGAGAAAATACATAGTCACATCCCTTCCAAGAGGAAACTGGGAAGGATGTCTCTGCCTGATAGGTCTGTGTAGAGCCCTGGAAGAGTCACAGGAGGTGTTCAGTGCCCATTTAAAAACTGCATCATTGCTTACTGCGGTCCCGAGGGACTCCTGAATGCTAAATCCCATCGGCTCTCCAAGCCGGGAGATTTGGGAGCCAGGGCCTCAGATGGCAGCTGTAAGAGCTGGATAACTGGATGTGTGGTCCAAACTCTTCACTCCTTAGGGAAAAGCTGGGGGTAGGAAGTTCCCTCCTGATTATACGATGATGTCCTGGAGGTGGGGTTTATGGTGAATATATCTCAACCTTTCCTACCTGTTTCAATGTAAGAATTTTCTCATTTTCCTAATCTGTAGGAGCCATTCTACTACTTTCTCATTTTTTTTTCAGAAGGAATTGTGTGACTCTAGTGGGCAGAGAGAATATAGGAACCTCTAATTCTTCCATCTGGCTCTGATGTAAAGTTTTAAATAAATACATTTTTTCTTAGCTTTTGATATGTTGAAATGCCTTTTTCCATAGCCCCTGAACCTGCAATTCATTTTGCCCTCTGGTTCCAAAACCCTTTTAATCTAACATATTATAATTATAGCAACACGGGGTAAAAATTCTGAAGATAACTTGGTCATGATTTCCATATTATATTCTAAGTACAAGAGGCATTGCCATAAGTAGAAAAAAAGTATCACAATCTGGTGATTAATGTCTGTGGCATTATGCTGTTTTATCAGTAAGACTGCTGATTTCTCTCATCCATTTAAAATATCTCTTTCTGAATCCCCAGCAATCACAAAATGTGTGATAGTTTTATCACTCACAATACTAGATATGCATTTAGAATGTAATCCCAGAAGAATTAACATGTCAATTTGACTTTTGTACAAAGATATTTTAACTCTTGATATCATTCATGAATTCAGTTCAGTTTAATATTCTCTTTCTATTTATTTTTTTATAGCAGGTACTTTTTAGTATCTGACCTACTACTACATGTACATTTATTATTGCTTGTCTTTCCCAGCAGAATAAATGCTAGATGAAGGCAAGGACTTTGTATCTTTTATTCCTTGTCTCCTCTATAATATGTGGACATATGACTTGCAACTACGGTAAATAATTGTTGAAAGAATGTATGAAATCAATTCAGCAAAACCTAGACCTATTTTCAGATACTAATAGAAAAAGACATTGTGTCTACTCTCAAGGATTTAAATTTGATTTAAAAATCAAATGTTAGAGGAAGTGTTTAATAAAACAGCTAAACTGTAATGTGCTAAATATAAGGAATATATAAACAAAGAGATTTAGAAAGCAATAATAAATTTTTAATGAAAAGTAATTAAAGTTTGGGCTACCCTGGTGGCTCAGATGGTAAAGAGTCTGCCTGTAATGCAGGAGACTTGGGCTCAGTCCCTGGGTAGAGAAGATCCCCTGAAGAATGGAATGGCAACTCACTCCAGTATTCTTGCCCAGAGAATTCCATGGACAGAGGAGCCTGGTGTGCTACAGTCCATGGGGTCACAAAGAGTCAGACATGACTGAACAACTAACACACTACACTACTAATTAAAGTTTGAGATCCATTCTGAAGAATATAGTGACATGTGAAATAGCACTCAAGACTGAAATAATAGTAAAATAAATATGTGTTTTTTAAGATAGCATGGCATGCTAAAAAATGGTAATTTTTAACATATAGTAAAAGATATTTAATAGCATTAATACTGGACAGAATGACTGAGGCCAAATTAAATCAAAATTTGTATGTTTTCCTGAGATTCTTCATACTTTATCATGAGAGAAGAAATGCTATTGGAGCTCTCTGAACAGTAGTGCATCTCGGTCAAGGCTGTTTTAGCAAACAAATTCTGTTGGCAGTACAATGCGTGGATTTGAAGCTGAGGAAGTTACCAACAGGGATACTGGTCTGGAAATGATTGCCTAGTGTAAGTGAGAGATAATGAGAACTGGAATTAGAATAGAGACAGGTGGAATGGAAATAAGGAAACACTTTGGAAATGATATCAAGAAGAGAATACAGGCTAATTTGATATATTTGGTAAGAGAGGAAGAGGACTGACAAATACCTCCAGAGCCCTCAACAGCGGTGGAGATGGTAAGACTGTGAATTTAGATTATGAACCTAGGGAAAGCAAATCTAAGACTGCTGAAATTGTTTTTCCTGTACATGCATATGGAGAAGATATATAGCTTCCCTCTTTCCAAAATCTTAAATAAGAAGCTCCCTGTTTTCCATTCAAATTCTTTTAATTCAAATCAGTTTTCAGTGTCGTTTTCACTCATCTGCAATTACATTTTTGTTTATATTCATTCTCGTCCTATTAACTTTCCTAAGTGTGAAAAGCATTCCAGCATTTGCAGTCTTTTGCAGTCTATCATAAAATAACTTTGTATTCCTCTCTATCAATAAACTTTTTGATTAAATCACACATTCAGTCACCTAACACTTCCTGATCAGGAACTGCATGCAAGTAACCGTGCTACATTCTCGGGGTAAAAAGATGAATAAGGAAAAGAAGAGTCAGACTTCAAAGTGGAGTTCATGACCTCTTCCAAGAACTAAGTGAGGAAATTTATTTTAATAATGGGGCTTACCAACTGTGGTGGTCACAGATGTGCTCGGCGTTTTTGCTTCTACCTATCAAACTAACGACTTAATGCCTAAGACCTAATGTCTTCTTTATCCCTTCTCTAATTACTCTGTCTCACAGTGGTTTCTCTCAGGTCTGAACATAAACATTATCTATATCATTCTACTAGACACTGTAATTTGCAATTATTATTGAGATAATTGTAGATTCACTTGTAGCTGCAACAAACAATACAGAAAGATTCCTTGTGCATTTTGTACCCCACAAAGATAACACTGTGCAAAACTATAGTACAATTTCTCAACAAGGGTATTGGAATTGATGCAATTTACCAATTGTACTCAGAGTTCCCCAGATTTACTTACACTCGTTTTTCTCTGTGTGTAGTAAGTTCTATACAATTTCATCACCTGAGTGGGTTTACGTAGCCCATGCCAGTCAAGATACTGAACAGACCAAATACTACAACAATCCCTGTTTTGCCTTTTTAGAACCATCCCTACCTGTCTAACACCTCCTTGACTATGGTCCCCAACCACCAGAAACCACTAAATGCTCCTCCATTTCCAAAATGTTTTCATTATGAAAATGCTGCATAAATGGAATCACACAGTATGTAGCCTTTGGGGGTTGACTTTTTTTTCACTTGACATCAGTCCCTGGAGATTCATCTAAGTGGTTCTATGTAACAATAATTCATTCCTTTTTATTGCTGACAAGTATTCCATAGTTTGGATGCACCAGTTTGTTTACCATCCACCTGCTGAACTAGTTTCCTTTTGGCTGTTACAAATAAAGCTGCTTCAGGTTCTGGTATAAGTTTCTCTTTGAACATAAGTTTTCATTTCTCTGGGATGAATGCTCAGAAATCCATTTGCTGGATAAGAAGATGATTGCCTGTTCAGTTTTATAAGAAAATACCAAACTGCTTTCCAGTGTGGCTGTACCATTTTACATTCCCACAAGCAATATATGAGTGATTCAATTTTTCTCCGTACTTCCTATAATTTGGTGGTGTCACTGTATTTTATTTTAGCCACGCCTAAATCTTTATATCACATTTCTTGCATAGGTGGAGTAACTTCAAATAACTTCACTAGTTAATCTGATTTTGGTGGATGCTGTAATGTGTCACATGGATCCTATAAAAATAAGGCCATGTGTTGGGGAAGTATAGGTGGCAGCTTGGGCAGAAATCTTTGGCATCCTTAGGTGTCCTCAGTAGCAGAGTCTACACAAGGACAGACCACATCTAATGACTGACTGATAAAGGACTTGAATAATTTTGCCATCAAGCCCCCTTGGGACAACACTGAAGGACTATGCTTGTTCCAAATCTCCATTTCCACTTTTATGTCTCTCATGTACAAAAACAGTGCCTGATCAGTGAAGGGAAATATATATCTACTGAATGATGCAATCAATTTCTCATATATTTTTGCAAGTCATTATTGCACTTATATATTGGAGAAGGACATGGCAACCCACTCCAGTATTCTTGCCTGGAGGATCCCAGGGATGGAGGAGCCTGGTGGGCTGCTTCTCTCTGGGGTCTCACAGAGTTGGACATGACTGACGTGACTTAGCAGCAGCAACAGCATTACACTTATATATCTTGAGAAGTGAGATTCTTTGTTTTATTAATCATAAAATGTAAAGTGTAAAATGTTCAGCGCTATTTTAGATTCCTTATTTTTACTGACATTTTCAGTCCAGATTTGAACTACAAGTTGACAGTAGAATGAGAAAGTGAAGCAAGACTATTCTCTAGAAACATTGTGCAATTTGTTTTCTTATTTCCATTATGTAACATAAATACTCTCCAAATAGAACTCTTAATCTGTAAAAGGAAAAACTAAGATGATAGTAGACTTCATGTGTTATTTTTCAAATAACTGAACTTGTTTAGTTTTTCTTTCCTTAAAAGTACCTGCTGAGCAGAAACTGCAAATGCTTATAACATTTGGTATCTCTGCTTTGCAAGGACTATCTAAAGACTATCACATATTTGTAGATAAACAGAGATTTAGAGAATTTTAGCCATCTCAATAAATGAATAAATTTTGTAATTTTTAGTATCAGTTTTAACATTTATTACTGACCACTTTGATTAACTTTGGAAAGATGGAAGTTTTAATTTGCCAAATCATTATGGCTAATTTCACTATGGCTTTAATCTTGAGAACAAATTAAACTCTCAAATGATGAAAAGTTTAGGAGATGTTTTGTGCCTTTCTGTCTTCAGAGAGTTTATTTCTATAATTGCTCCTTTGAGAGTTCACTGCAATTTTTATGTATAAATGGGTTAAGTGTTTAAGTGTTAGTCACTCAGTCGTGTCAGACTCTTTGTAACCCCATGCACTGTCGCCCACCAGGCTCCTCTGTCCATGGGATTCTCCAGGCAAGAATACTGGAGTGGGTTGCTATTTCCTTCTACAGGGTATCTTCCTGACCCAGGGATTGAACCCTGGTCTCCTACATTGCAGGCAGATTATTTACCCTCTGAGCCACCAGCGTAGCCCAATGAGTGGTTTAGGGTTAAAAAGTATGCATTTTCTCTTTGTTCTATATTATTTAACTCAAAATAGAGATGCTTTTCAGTTCTATTTAATTTTCTTAGTGTGTTAGCAGGTTATGCATGGAAACATATCAGTTTTGAAGAAACTGAAGTTCAGTATCTTACTAAATTGTGCTTTGGTAATTTCATTTATTTGAAATGCTCACAGTGGGAAGATACTTAAGTATTATAAAAGCTGAGAATCAGGTACTTTGGTACTAAGAATCATCCTAAGGACATTTTGATAAACTGTAAAACCTCTTGCTAATAAGTGACCAGAGGCAGTCATAGGTGAGAAGGCAACTCAAAAGAGCCTTGAAACTGAGGGGACCCACGCAGAGGTTTTCATATATGTGAATTTATTTCCAGGTGAATTTAATCTCCAGATTTGATTTTAAAGCTTTGGAATATTTAAAAATCATTTTTATTTCACCTTTTATTCTAAGATCAATTTTTGTATATTCATGATATAAAGTTAATTTTCAGAAATAGATTTCCGTTACTAGTGCATAAGGAAAATAGAACTGAGTTGTCAGTTTCCAAGAAATAGCTTCCATGTTGTCAACACATATCTGACATGCCAGATTTCCAGCAAAATTTTAAGACTAAAAAAGGAAATCCAAGTACATTTTGTCATTCATGTATTGGTAGTGATCATAATGTGTTTTTAGAGGAAAGTGTTATTTTACTCATGTAAATCAAGGAGAAAAATATAAGTTTAAACTAATACTTATATATGTATGCAAAGTTCTTAAAGAAAATTTTAAAACAAGTATCATGAGCAATTGAACAAATATTACATTCTCATGAGTTCTAATATTTTCTTCATGCAACAAAATAAAATACTATCTGAATGTAAATATAGGTAATCAAAGTGAGTATGCTGATATCCTTGTAGCAATATCTCACTGCTTTTGACTGTGCATTAAATTAGTGACACATTTCAAATTATAATAATAGAGAGACTTCATGAGTCCTGTGAACCACAACTTGATATTTGTGTAAAGGTTGCTAGTAGCATGCTGATGTTATTTAAGTGTTGAGATACTTGGTATTAGGAAATCCTAAGATCTATTTGACTATCCAGGAATATTTGTCATACACTGCTTTCCAGAACAAGTCAGGAATTTTATTTATTCTTCAATTAGTTGTTTGTGATTTTTCATATATTTTGTTCTTTTGATGGCTATTATTTGTATATAGCTCAGATTTAAAAGACGTGGTAAAATATGCGATGAAAAAAATTCTCTCTCCTTTTTCTGTTAGATTTTTCATTTCTACCCTTACTTTCTATTTCCTAGTTTTAGTACGGCTTAGTATTGTTAATATATTATGATTTAGTTTATGCATTTAGATAGTATATATTTTCCTCCAGCTAGTAAAAGTTTGGAAATCAGCACATTAAAATATCTCACATGTCTCTTCTGTATTTCTTCACTATCTGTTCTCATAAAAGTCACATTGTGTTCTGCGAGCATAATGCATCCTTTTCTTTTAGTCCTGTTCATTGAAACAGTTAAATAGGTTTAATGTCCCTTGGCTGTTCATTGGCCAGTTTTTTTCTTGGTAGATGATCTGTGTTCTCTGAGAATTCCTTCAGAATGAACTTACAGTTCAAATGAACTTACTAGCAACTCTGGTTTCTTGTAGTTAAAAAATATAGCTCCCTTGTCCCTGTTTCATTCATGTTGGAATAGTGCTTTGGCTAGCTCTAAAATTATTAGGTCACACTTTCTTTCCTTGAAGATCGTACAGGTGAGTTTTTACGATCATTATAACATCGAGTAGAGCTGTGGAGAAGCTGAAGGTCAGCCTATTGTTTCACCTTATAGATGAGTTAAATCTTTTTTTCTGTCTGCCCAAAGCATTCATATCTATATAAAATTTGAAATTCAGTTAACTTAAAGGGTTTATTTTACAGTGGATACTGTTAGATCAGCTGCTCCTAAGATGCAGTATTATCTTTAATGAAGTAAATTAATATGTTCTTTGACATCTGTAAAGTTTTTCTTACATTGAATTTATAAACATTTTCCCCTTGTTCCATTATCTTATTTGGACCCTTTGGAGGGAGATGCCGGTTGAGTGTATTCGATGATGTTTGAAAAACTACTGCTTGTTTTAAGTTTCTCTGTATTTTGTTTATTCACAATTTGTTTGGCTCACTTCTTAAAGTGTTGTGCTCTGTTTTTTCTTATGGGTATTTCAACATTCATACAATTTCGTTTCTTCCAATTTAGCCTTTATTTTTATGAGACTTTTAAAATTTCAGTTCTTTTTTGAGTTTTAACAACTTCGTTTCATTTTCTTCTCACCATTTCATCTCTGTGAAGAAATGTTCAGTGCTCTTGCATTATTAATGTGACTGCTTCAGTAGTGTTATAATCAATTGTGATATTTTTGTGATGATTTGTATCTGACCTACAGCAACATTTTTATGATATTTTTCTGATGATAAGTTTTCTTTCCTTTGCTGCTTCATTCTTTGTCCTATTCATGTTAATTACCTTTTATAGGTCTGCACTTGTTTCTTTTGAATTATTTCTCTTCTCCAAACCAGATGACTGTTTGTTAGGGCTTGGGGGTGGGAAACCAGACTCATGTTTCCAGGTTTCCCAGAATTTCCCTTTTAGCGTTATTTGTTTGTGAGTGAGGTCTCCCCAGGCAGTCAAGAGTGACATAGTAGGGCTCCTCTCAGCACTGAGGAGCCCTCCCCTTTCTGCTGCCAGAGTTTGTTCCTGTCCAGACAGGTAAACAGCCCATTTTCACTCCTGTCTATCAAGCTACCAACCCATCAAAATCTCACAGCCAGCTATTTGCACTTTATTCCTATAGCTTGCTTTCCATTTCAAGGTGTTCTTCTTACTTGTTGAGGTGTGCTTTGTAAGCTTTTTCAAGATCTGTGACATGTATATTATCATATGTGAAACAGAACACCATTCCATGTTCGATGCATGAGACAAATGCTCAGGGCTGGGGCAATGGGATGACCAGGAGGGATGGGATGGGGAGGGAGCTGGGAGGGGGGTTCAGGGTGGGGAACACATGTAAACCCATGGCTGATTCATGTCAGTGTATGGCAAAAACCACTACAATATTGTAAAGTAATTAGCCCCCAACTAAAATAAATAAATTTATTAAAAAAAAAAAAAGATCTGTGATAATAGATGTGATAATCTACATTTTCCTGAACTTACTTGACCTTGAGGAGGTTTTGGAAATAACCACTCCTTCTCTTTTGGGATTCTGAGTTTTAGGTATCTATTGATTTCCTCAAAGTTTGCCCAAGTTCATCAGAATTATGTATTTGTAAATATAGAATTGACCTATATTATATTGATTTTATCACAATGAAGCTCAACTGTTTCTTCTCTTTATTTCTCCTGCTCTAAGTCATTTTAGGTACTGTATCTTTGTAATCATTTAATCCTTCCAACTCTTCCAATTGACAGAATGACAAAAAAACAGTTCAATAACACAGAATCAAACTTTGCTATTTCTTTAATTTATACCTGAACACACACATGCCAACTGAAGAATAACCCAACCTAAAAGTTGTGAGTTATGTTTTACTCTGGGATCTTACTGAGGACTGTAACACAGGTGGCAGCCTCTTGGATCGCTCTGAGAAACTGCCCTGAAGAGGGGAGGGAGGAGCCAGGATATATAGGACATTTTTGCTGGGAAAAAGCATGGGATAAAACACCACAAGGCAACTGCTAATCACAAAGAACAAACACCTCGAGTTAGTGTTTTCAGTGCTTTTCTGCACATGAGAAGATGCAGAGATCTGGGTTCATTGAAATGGTCCCTTTGATATGCATCTTCACTATCTAGAGCCAGTATCCAGAGCACAGAATGTTTCCTGTTTTTTCCATCCTGTCAGGGTGCGCTGTCCCGGGCAGCTACAGGGCCTGATGGCTTGAGCCTTATAGAACTGAGACAGTGGGCAATATTTTTCATCTACAGGAAGGGCAGGCAACATTCCCTACCCGCACACATGTGCCACACTTGCATAAAATTCACAGTTTCTCCCAGTGACTACAGCCCCTTATTTATTTCCTCCCACCCAGGTTCCACTGGGCACAGACATTTTCCACCAGTCTCCTTACTTCCTTCCATTTAATCCAACTACCTTGTAGATCAGTGTCAAATCTAGGTGTTTTACCTGCAAAAATACAATGAGAATCCAATATAAAGATATAGATGAATTTGTTAAATTTATTTTACTTGCTGCAGAATCTTCTTTCATATGGTTGCCCAAATGAGATTTTATTGTATCACTTGGGCAACAGTATGATTTGATATAACATTTCAGACTTTCTTTTAATTTACTGATTTGGAATTCTCATTTTGTTGCTTTTGTTGTTAGTTTTGATTCTTGGGAGAAAGATGATTCTTTAGAAAAAATGAATTGGTAAATGTTTTATGAATTCATCAGTGAATCCCAGCTGTGATGTTTTTATATTATGCTGGAAACAAATGAAAGTTCAACCCCACATTCCTTTCACGGATCTGTTACCTTGGATGTCACTCTATGGTTTTCCATAAAAATATATATTTACATTTGAGAAAAAGTTCTTTTTCAAAATATAGTATATTTGAGAATGGCTCTGATATTAGTTTTAAGGTCCCGGCGTTTCACAAAATGGACCCGGCAAAGCAAGGGACAAGACTTGAAGATTTCTAACTTTGAAGAATGTCTCCAGTTTTCTTTTAGGAAAAATAGAAAGAACGATTGCAGTGAGACTTCTGAATCACATATGCTCAAGATAGTTACATACGTCTAAGACATAAGTAGACTAAAGAATGGTGAGCAGAGTGAAATGTAGGAACATTGAATAAACAGATGAAAATCTATTTGGAAAGGATAACCTAACTAAATGTTATTTCTGAACCAAAAGAGACAAAAAATCACAAAGAATAAAATAATAGGGCAAAATCTTCTGATAAAAATTAGCAGCTATGAAGTAAATGAAAAGAAATCAAGCTTGAAGGTTAAACAGATATATTCCATTCTTTTTTCAAAACACACTGCAGCAAATTGTTCAGGCCATTTAAAGCTGTTGGCATATTAATACAATGATTGTGAGTACAATTTTGTATTATGGATTTATCAAAATTAGTCTTGAACATATGAGCTTTTGGCAGTTAGAATTTAATTCCAAAGGCATAAACACTTTAAGTAGATAACTTTCATATTTGAATGAGAAATGCTTGTATTTTCTTAGTTAAGACATTGGGCTAACGTAAGAGTGTGTTAGCAAGGGTAGGCTATTGTGGTGAAACAAAGAGAAGTCAAAATATATAATGATTCCCACACAATTATTATTTTTTTGCTCATATACCAGTTCAGGTCAGTGTCATATAAGTCAGATTTTGGTATTGTAAGAAGAACATCAGTTGTCACCCTGCTGAGCCTGCAGAGGATAGGAATTGTGAAGGGAAACTATCAGAATAATTGTGACTCAGAAGATGTAAAACACAATTAAATCTTTCCACAAAAAGAAACAGGACATTAATACTTGACTCCATGCTGACTGAAGTCCTGTCATGAAGCAGATGCATGAGTTATCTTGGAAACAGGGTATAAAAGGGCATGTTAAGCCCAATGATTATGTGAGAGAAAAGAGTTTTTAAATGTCTTAACAATCCAGGGCTTATAATGAATGTATAATCTATTTTTATTTTAAAAATTAGGTCCTTTAAACAGAGCATTTGAACACCTCTTTTAGAGTTGTGAAATTTTAACAAGATATTTTCAAAAGAGGAGTCATTTCTCTCCATTAATCCTTGCTTCTACTGGAATGAAGCTTACAAAGGTCAGAAGCAGATGGAGCCTTCATACCCCTCCTTTTGCTGCCATACCTATGGAGCAGCAGGGTCCTCCAAACGAAAGGGCAGGAGTGATGTTCCCTATAATGAATAGTGCTATTTTGTTACTTGACCTTCAAGACAGCCTGAAAATTTCAAGTCAGAGATCAGTGTGGAAAAGCAAATTGATGAGCAGGAACACTGTAATCTTAGCTGATAACTCTTTAAAAGGTAACCAAAGCTATTTCTTTGCTCCCTAGATAACGGTAAACTTTTCAAAGAACTTTAAGAAAAAACTCTGGTGGAGCATGAGAGAAGTGAATATTTTTAATGGCCTTTTCAAGACCATGAGTTATGTTTAGAATATTGAGGCCACCTTTCTTCACAAATAGTTATTCAAAATGCTGACTATACCCCAAATTAGAAATGACAGGAAATATATAACTGTTGGTAAATAAAAGCTTTGAGAACTTGGAGGAATGTCCAAGAAACATTCACAAAGAAAAAAATATCATAAAGGGTGAAAGAATAACAGAAAACCATGTAAGAAAACACCTAAATTAGATCTTAGTGGAATTTGGAGTGGGATTATAGGGCACATCATCAGATATAAATATGAGAAAAACACAAACTTGTAAGAAAAAAAGAAAGCAAAGCAACTGCAAACATCTTTTCTGAAATTTTGGAAAATGTAAGAATCAGAATTAGAAGTTCCTTTAAATGTACTAGTGACAAGTTTTATTTTCATAATTCCTACTGACCTAAATTCCTTAAATTGTATATGTATGTGGTAATACGAAAATAGATGAAAATGGGATATTTCTAACATGGAAAAAGACAATCATTATGCATAACTTTCTGTAGAGCTTTAAAATTTACTCCAAAATTATGATAGTTATGTTCATATATATCATAAAAGTGAAAATACTAACGCAAGTGTTTATATATAGAGCAACCACAGTTTTATACCAATACAAATAATTGTTTTCATAGTCCCTTCTATTTTCTCTGAAGATTTCTGTAATTCAAATTAGCTCTTGGATGACTGGGTGAAGAAGGAATGACACTGTTGAAG
This sequence comes from Okapia johnstoni, assembly GCA_024291935.2. NCBI lineage: Eukaryota > Metazoa > Chordata > Mammalia > Artiodactyla > Giraffidae > Okapia > Okapia johnstoni. The sequence goes on from CM044322.1 coordinate 59,441,301, forward strand.
ATGGAAGCTGTGTTAGGCCATATGGTGTTTTCCCAGCACACTTATGTTTCCTGCTCTCAAGTAAAACCGCTAAAGATACAGAACACTAAACCTTCCAGCCTCAGCAAGCCCTGTGACAACTCAATGCCGGTTTCACATCAGGGTCTTCCTTTTGCCTTAGTTTGGTCATGTTCTGTCCATGCAGTGCTGATTGCACTGTTCTCCCTGGTATTTTCACATCTCATCCTTGTTTTCATAAATTGGTAACTCCATCACTTATATACCATTTAGACAAGCTACTTCCACTTTTCTTAAAAATTGAAGAATAGCTGATTGTATAATTTTAATAGTTTCAGGTATACAGCATAGTAATTCAGTTTTTTTTGCATATTATATTCCATTATAAGTTATTACAAGATATTGGGTATAATTCCCTGTGCTATATAGTAAATCCTAGCTGCTTATCTTCTTTATATATAGTAGTTTGTATCTATTAATTCTGTAACCCTAATTCAACCCTCTCCCCCTCCCATCTCCCCTTTGGTAAACTATAAGTAGCACTGAAGAATTGATGCTTTTGAACTGTGGTGTTGGAGAAGACCCTTGAGAATCCCTTGGACTGCAAGGAGATCCAACCAGTCCAACCTAAAGGAGATAAGTCCTGGGTGTTCATTGGAAGGACTGATGCTGAAGCAGAAACTCCAATATTTTGGCCACCTGATGGGAAGAACTGACTCATTTAAAAAGATCTTGATGCTTGGAAAGACTGAAGCCTGGAGGAAAAGGGACAACAGAGGATGAGATGTTTGGATGGCATCACTAACTCAATGGATGTGAGTTTGGGTAAACTCCGGGAGTTGGTGATCGATGGGGAGGCCTGGCATGCTGAAGTCTATGGGGTCACAAAGAGTTGTAAACGACTGAGTGACTGAACTGAAGCTTGTTTTCTATGAGTCTGTTTCTATTTTGTATATATATTCATTTGCACTATTTTTCAGATTCCACTTGTGAGTGACATATTAACTGGATTTCTCTCTTTGTCTTACTTCACTAAGCATAATATTCTCTAGGTCCATCCATGTGCATACTGCAAGTGGCAGTAGTTCATTGTTTTTTATGAATGAGTAGTAGTCCATTGTGTGGGTGTGTATGTACATACATACATCACATCTTAATCCATTTGTCTGTTGATTGGCCTTTGGGTTGCTTCTATGTCTTTGCTGTTGTAAATAATACTGCCATGAACATTGGGGTGCATGTATCTTTTTGAATTAATGTTTTCATTTTTTCTAGATGTATACCCACCCAGTAGTGGAAGATCCCTTGAAGGAGGAAATAGCAACCCACTCCAGTTATTCTTGCCTGGAGAATTTCATGGACAGTGGAGCCTGGTGGGCTGCAGTCCATAGGGTTGGCACAGAGTTGAACATGGTTGAAGTGACTTAGCATGCACGCAGGAGAGGAACTGATGGATCATATAGTAGTTCTATTTTTAGTCTTCTAAGGAAACTCCATACTGTTTTCCATAGTGGCTGCACCAATTTACATACCCACCAACAGTTTATGAGGGTTGTATTTTCTTCACATCCTCATTAAACATTTGTTATTTGTAGACTTTTTGATGATAGCCATGCTGACAGGTATGAAGTGATACTTCATTGTGATTTTGATTTTCAATTCTCTAATAATTAGTGAGGTTGAGCATTTTTTTGATGTGCCTCTTAGCCTTCTCTGTGGTTTCTTTGGAAAAATGTCTGTTCAAGACTTCTGCTGATCTTTTGATTGGATCGTTTATTTTCTTAATATTGAGTTCTTTGAGCTGTTTGTATATTTTGGAGATTAATCCCTTGTTTGATGAATCATTTTCAAATGTTTTCTCCCATTTTGTCAGCTGTCTTTTCATTTTGTGGATTTTCTTCACTGTAGTTCCACCTTTTAAAATGGTAGGGCTGTGTATTAAGTCTGATATTTTGTTGTATTTTAGGAATTCAACATATTATTGCTGCATTAGTTCTTTTGTTATTTTTATTAGGATAATTAAAGCATTAATGTTCTTGTTGCAAAGTCTCTTAAGACTTTAGTTGGCCAGCCTCAAATCTGTTTCTCCAAATCTGTTTATTCTGCTTTGATGTGCATGTTTTCATCATGCTATTTTATTCAAAAATACATATATGGCACTATGGAAGCAATTAGGACTCAAAAAGGGTACTTTAATTGATGCATAATACAAATAGTTGATTATGGCTCTTATTATATTTGGTAACATATGAAAGAGTACATCAAGCATCACTATAAGAAAGCATATAAAATATGAAACTAAGGACTGTTTCTTTAAGAAAACATATAATAAAATATGAAACTAAGGACTGTTTCTTTTCTCTTTTTATTATTGTGTTTAATATAACTCTTGATGATCAAGTTCTGGTTTATACATGGAGAAGAAAGTTTGTAACATGGCAGCCTACTCAGGTTAAAAACTACAGTTTTAAACTATAGCTATATAGTGGATTGGAGAAGGCAATGGCACCCCACTCCAGTACTCTTGCCTGGAAAATCCCATGAACGGAGGAGCCTGGTAGGCTACAGTCCATGGGGTCGCTAAGAGTCGGACACGACTGAGCAACTTCACTTTCACTTTCCCCGTTCGTGCACTGGAGAAGGAAATGGCAACCCACTCCAGTGTTCTTGCCTGGAGAATCCCAGGGATGGCAGAGCCTGGTGGGCTGCCGTCTATGGGGTCGCACAGAGTCGGACACAACTGAAGCGACTTAGCAGCATAGTGGATTTGACTCAGAACACACACAAGTCTAATTTTATGCTGCAGTCAATCCTCCAAAATATTGCATGAATGCTTTCATTGTATTTACAAGTATATTACCCTTGGCCTTTATTTAAACTGTGAGATGCCAACACTAAGAGAGCACAGGCAGAGAGGAAAATTGCAGTTATTAAGTACAACAGAATAAATATCCATAAATAGTGTCTGGATATGCTGATGTGGAATTAATAGAACATGATTCTAAAGGAGGAAAAACTAACAGGGAACTGAACACAGTTTGGAAATTCTTTTCATCTGTCACAACCTCAGGACAATATTTAAATGACAGAACCGGGCAAACATAGTTTCTGTAACAAGCCTGAGAGTTAGTGGTAGAGCTGAGAATGAACATTCAGTCATTTTTTGAAACAGTGATTCTGACAGAAATGATCTGAACTCAATTTATTTCTTACCTCAAAAAAACTTTTAAAAGCTGAAAAAGAATGATACCAACTTTATAGGAATTCTGCAACTACAGAAATCTCTTGCCAACACAGGGCTTACTTTCCTCTATTGCCCCCAAAATAAATGGTCTAATAATCTTGCTCTTACATAGTCAGTTGTTTAAAACTTGTTCTTAGACTTCTTGGATTTTTTTTTCTTCCCCTAGTTTATGTGTTTAAAATATTGATTTGGAAATGGGGTGATTAGATATTTATTCTAGTGATACACTAGGTACTGGGAATATAGAGCTGGTGGTTAAAAGACATAATTATCACACTTTTGCTTTTATTCGCTGTGATAAATCATGTGGAAAATTTAATCAAATTTAAAATCAAATTTAATCAAATCTCATTAGAAATTTAGAAGATTGATCACGGAAGCTGCGATAATTTAGAGCCCACATTATTAATACTACTTCCATTTGATATGATTTCTAACTTATAATGCATGTGTATAGACAAAAAATTCTACTGTTGCCTGCAGTTTTGCCATTAAGTGTAAATATCTGTTTTAGATATAAAATGAATATTTTTAAAGTATCATTTAAAACTAATTTTTCAATAGTTTTATCTGTTTGTATTCCATGAAAGATAAGTTACTTCTAGACATATCTAGATCATTTTCTCTTTTACCATTATAACGTTTACATAACAGTTAAAATAAATCCTATTAAAATCTCATAAATCTGCACTTTTGTTTAGGGCATTGATTCTATCTATTTCTATCCCAGGAGTCCTTAGATTGACATCTTTGGTTATAGTTGAACTTGCGAAGTATATACCCCAGGAAATATTTTCAAGCTCCTTTAGACTGTTAATAGAAACATTAATTGAGTGAAGGAGTGGGAAATAAGTGGATCATCTCCAACTTTTTAGAAAAATAATAGCATTATAATGGGTTCAAAGCATCAATGGTGGGGAGGATTTCTCAGACAGCCAAGAGTTTTTACTTTATTTTGTAACACTTAGCAGTACCTGCAAACTCGACACCAAAAATACAAAATTTGATTAATTATGTGAGCATGTAGATAGCATTACATCACAGGTATCTCCACTGCTTCCTTAATTTAAAAGAACACAGTATTTTGCATGCACACACTAAAGAAGAGTACTCTGTGGAGGGAAATTTTGACAACTAAAAACAAACATCTATTAAGCATCTCTGGTTGACTCTCATAACACAGACTTGGTTGTTGTCAGGATCTTTTACCAACCAGCTATGGGAATACCAGACCACCTTACCTGTCTCCTGAAAAATATGAATGCGGGTCAAGAGGCAACAGTTAGAACTCAGCATGAAACAACAGACTGGTTCCAAATAGGGAATGGAGTACATCAAGGCTGTATAATGTCACCCTGTTTATTTAACTTATATGCAAAGTATATCATGCCAAATGCCAGGCTGGATGAAGCACAGCTGGAATCAAGATTGGCAGGAGAAATATCAATGACCTCAGATACATAGATGACACCAACCTTATGGCAGAAAGTGAAGAATAACTAAAGAGCCACTTGATGAAAGTGAAAGAGTACAGTGAAAAAGTTAGCTTAAACTTCAACATTCAGAAAACTAAGATCATGGCATCCGGTCCCATCACTTCATGGCAAATAGATGGGAAAACAATGGAAACAGTGAGAGACTTATTTATTTATTTATTTATTTGGTTCTAAAATCACTGCAGATGGTGACTGCAGCCATGAAATTAAAAGTTACTAGCTCCTTGGAAGAAAAGTTATGACCAACCTAGACAGCATATTAAAAAGCAGAGACATTACTTTGCCAGCAAAGGTCCATCTAGTCAAAGCTATGGTTTTTCCAGTAGCATGTATGGATGTGAGAGTTAGACTATAAAAAAAAAAGCTTAGCACCAAAGAATTGATGCTTTTGAACTGTGGTGTTGGATAAGACTCTTGAGAGTTCCTTGTACTGCAAGGAGATCCAACCAGTCCATCCTAAAGGAAATCAGTCCTGAATAAGCATTGGAAGGACTGATGCTGAAGCTGAAATGCCAATACTTTGGCCACCTGATGTGAAGAACTGACTCATTTGAAAAGATTCTAATGCTGGGAAAGACTGAAGGCAGGAAGAAAAGGGAAGACCAAGGATGAGATGGTTGCATGGCATCACTGACTTGATGGACATGAGTTTGAGTAAACACCAGGAGTTGGTGATGGACAGGGAAGCCTGGTGTGCTGCAGTCCATGGGGTTGCAGAGTTGGATATGACTGAACTGAACTCACAGATAAGAAACTAAGACCAAAAGACATTGAGATCAGCTCAAGTTCACACTGGTACTTAGTGGTAAAGCTGGTATTTAAGTGGTTGTTGTTGTTTTTCAGTTGCTCAGTCATGTCTGCCTCTTTGAAACCCTATGGACTGTAGCATGCCAGGCTTCCCTGTCCATCACTATCTTCTGGAGCTTTTTCAAACTCATGTCCATTGAGTCAGTGATGCCATCAAACCATCTCATGTTCTGTTGTCCTCTTCTCCTGCCTTCAATCTTGCCCAGAATTTAAGTGGTAGTGCTGGCAAAAATTCGCTGAGTTGGAAAGACTGATAATAGTTCAAGTCTTAGTGCCAGAGGAAAAATAAAGTACCACATGCTGGGAATTAAGTTGTTAAGTTTTACCTTAACTTGGATTTCTCAGAAACTGATAAAGTAATAATAAGGCTGATCATCGAGGGCTTCTCTGGTGGCTCAGATGGAAAAGAATCTGCCTGCCATGCAGGAGACCTGGATTCAGTCCCTGGGTAGGGAGGATTCCCTGGAGAATGGAATGGCAACCCCCTCCAGTTCTGGCCTGGAGAATTCCATGGACAGAGGAAACTCAGACTACAGTCAGACTCGATTGAGTGACTAACACTAACAGATCATCAAGCAATTGGAGATAGGTGGAGGTTTCTTTCTGAAATTTTGGAAGTTTATAAACACTGTTCAAGTCTCTGAGGAACAGACAACATCAAGAATGATGTGTGGATTAAACAGTGATTGAGGGAATCTAGTTAGCTGGCATCTTTACCAGCTCTTACTATTGTTCTATTTACTAATAGATAGGGTGTCAGGAAGCACTTAACAGGAGGCTTCCTGTGTGCTGTTTTCGGTCCTGCATAAATCCTCTGTTCCTTATTAGCCCTTGAATGCAGGGGCAAGAGGAGCCTCAGGTGGTTCCCAGGAACAATAGGAATCTATGCATTACTGAACTGAACTGATGAATTACCTTCGCTAGCATTTCCGTATGGTGAAAAGTAACCATTTTCAACTCTCTTCCCTTCTGATATGGAAAGTAACTATTTACAACCTCCTCTCTTTGAGACGATTCTAGCCTCAAGTTTCCTGGATGATTTGTAACATTTTTGATCCCTATCTCTACTGAAAAAGCTATCTTGGAAGACAGTATATATATGCCTACTATATGTTGAATAAATGCCTTTGTTCCACCAGAACATCAGTTCCCCTGTCTTTCTTCATTTCCCTTTCTCTCTCTCTCTCTCTCTCTCTCTCTCTCTCTCTCTCTCTCTCTCTCTCTCTTTCTCTTCCTCTCTCTCTCCCTCTCTCTCTCCACTTCAGGCTCCTTCCACGGAGCACAGGTGTCCACGGTGTCTACTTACTTGCCAGGGCTTTCAAGACCTCTTTGAGAGGGCGCCCTGAGCCTACATAGACGGTGCTAGCTCTTTGTCCTAGAGTTATATTGGCACACTGTGTAAACCAGGGAATATCAGCCTCTTTTCTTCCTTCTTTCTTTCACTTTCTTATCGTCGATTCCATACCACCAGGTTCCCGTCCATTAAAGGACCCCAACAATAGGGTTGCCTGAGTCCAGCTCCAGCAGCCAGGGAATTGCCCTGAAGGGATGAACGGGGTCGGCGAATGATGCAGGCTCTCACTCATTTGGACTGCATCTCGGCGGAGAAAATGATGCAGTCTCTCGCTCAAAGCACTGGGCTGCATGTTTATTTTAAGCATCAGGTTTTCTTTTATACTTTTACAAAAGCATTAGGGCAGAGGTATAACATCTTCAGTTTCCCCTCACCCATATTTACTGTTTCCATAAATCATTGTTGTCCTTCAGAGTTCCCTCTTAAGTGTCCTTGTGATAACATTGTAACTCAAGTTTGTCTCTGGGGTGTATATTACATTCCTCAGTTTATTTCTTATCTCTTTAAATCCTGCTATCCCCTAGTAACTTAAGCTCATCATCTCCTAAAAAGGCTTTTAGCTATTAGTATCTCTAAAATACCTAGTGTCCATAAGCTATAGTAAAATGTGCCAACACTACAACATACCTTAAACTTTTAGCTTCTAACTGTTTTTAATTATTTCTAACCCCTAAACTCAGCAAACTTGTTTTGCCATAAACATTCCCCTTACAGGCGGGTTTCAGATAACAATGTTTCCCATGGTCTCAAGCTGCAGCCTATGTGCTCATCCTGGAGCATTCTTTGTAAAGATCCTTGAACAAATGTCAATAGTTAACTTTATGGATTATAACATTCTTTCCAGCCAACTCAACCGGAGGAAGGAAAGGACAAGTCAGAATCACAAGACCTAACTCCTTCATACCGGGACCATGCCTGCGGAATGAGGAGAGGGGGTTGCAGCCGTGCCTCCATTTTGTCAGTAATGCCTATGGCGGCTCCCGACATAGGATAATATTTTTTTCTTTTTCTTTTGAATTTTCTAGTGGTGATGACCCAGGCTGGGACATGTGATATAATTAGTATGTACATTAACTTAGACTTTAAACACAAATAAAGGATTCCTACAAAAATATTAGTAAAAGGACATTTACTAGAGCTTTTGAATGAGTCCTAGCAAATGTAAAGATTAACGCAAATTTGAAAACAAAATTTCCATATAGCTTTCCAAGCAGGGGAACACAATCTATCATTTTCTAAAAATTATAATAGTTAAAGGGAAGTCAAATTCCATAGAGAATATTTAAACACAAAGACATATAGAGAGAGTAAAATACATTGTAAAGAATGTTCAGAACTTATTTTAAATTAATAGATGGGTGTATGCCTGCATATTGCTCAAGTATCAGTATCAGCCAGTTCAGTCGCTCAGTCGTGTCCGACTGTTTGCGACCCCATGAATCGCAGCATGCCAGGCCTCCCTGTCCATCACCAACTCCATGAGTTTACCCAAACCTATATCCATCGAGTCAGTGATGCCATCCAACCATCTCATCCTCTGTCGTCCCCTTCTCCTCCTGCCCCCAATCCTTCCCAGCATTAGGGTCTTTTCCAATGAGTCAACTCTTTGCATGAGGTGGCCAAAGTATTGGAGTTTCAGCTTCAACATCAGTCCTTCCAATGAACACCCAGGACTGATCTCCTTTAGGATGGACTAGTTGGATCTCCTTGCAGTCCAAGAGACTCTCAAGAGTTTTCTCCAACACCGCAGTTCAAAAGCATCAATTCTGTGGCGCTCAGCTTTCTTCATCATCCAACTCTCACATCCATACATGACCACTGGAAAAACCATAGCTTTGACCAGACACACCTTTGTTGGTAAAGTAATGTCTCTACTTTTAAATATGCTATCTAGGTTGACATAATCTTCCTTCCAAGAAGTAAGCATCTTTTAATTTCATGGCTGCAATCACCATCAGCAGTGATTTGGGAGCCCCCCCAAATAAAGTCTGACAATGTTTCCACTGTTTCCCCATCTATTTCCCATGAAGTGATGGGACCAGATACCATGATCTTAGTTTTCTGAACGTTGAGTTTTAAGCCAACATTTTCACTCTCCTCTTTCCCTTTCATCAAGAGGCTCTTTAGTTCTTCTTCACTTTCTGCCATAAGGGTGGTGTCATCTGCATATCTGAGGTTATTGATATTTCTCCCGGCAATCTTGATTCCAGCTTGTGTTTCTTCCAGCCCAGCGTTTCTCATGATGTACTCTGCATAGAAGTTAAATAAGCAGGGTGACAATATACAGCCTTGACATACTCCTTTTCCTAGTTGGAACCAGTCTGTTGTTCCATGTCCATTTCTATCTGTTGCTTCCTGACCTGCATACAGGTTTCTTAAGAGACAAGTCATATGGTATGGTATTCCCATCTCTTTCAGAATTTTCCACAGTTTATTGTGATCCACACAGTCAAAGGCTTTGGCATAGTCAATAAAGCAGAAATAGATGTTTTTCTGGAACTCTCTTGGTTTTTCGATGATGCAGCGGATGTTGGCAATTTGATCTCTGGTTCTTCTGCCTTTTCTAAAACCAGCTTGAACATCTGGAAGTTCACAGTTCACGTTTTGCTGAAGCAAGGCTTGGAGAATTTTGAGCATTACTTTACTAGCGTGTGAGATGAGTGCAATTGTGTGATAGTTTGAGTGTTTTTTGGCGTTACCTTTCTTAGGGATTGGAATGAAAATTGACCTTTTCCAGTCCTGTGGCCACTGCTGAGTTTTCCAGATTTGCTGGCATATCGAGTGCAGCACTTTCACAGCATCAGCTTTCAGGATTTGAAATAGCTCAACTGGAATTCCATCACTTCCACTAGCTTTGTTCGTAGTGATGCTTTCTAAGGCCCACTTGACTTCACATTCCAGGATGTCTGGCTCTAGGTGAGTGATCACACCATCGTGATTATCTGGGTCGTGAAGATCTTTTTTGTACAGTTCTTCTGTGTATTCTTGTCACCTCTTCTTAATATCTTCTGCTTCTGTTAGGTCCATACCATTTCTGTCCTTTATTGTGCCCATCTTTGCATGAAATATTCCCTTGGTATCTCTAATTTTCTTGAAGAGATCTCTAGTCTTTCCCAATCTGTTGTTTTCCTTTATTTCTTTGCACTGATCTCTGAAGAAGGCTTTCTTATCTCTCCTTGCTATTCTTTGGAACTCTGCATTCAGATGGGAATATCTTTCCTTTTTTCCTTTGCTTTTCACTTCTCTTCTTTTCCCAGCTATTTGTAAGGCCTTCTCAGACAGCCATTTAGCTTTTTTGCATTTCTTTTCCATGGGGATGGTCTTGATCCCTGTCTCCTGTACAATGTCACGAACCTCTGTCCATAGTTCATCAGGCACTCTGTGTATCAGATCTAGTTCCTTAAATCTATTTGTCACTTCCACTGTGTAATCATAAGGGATTTGATTTAGGTTATACCTGAATGGTCTAGTGGTTTTCCCTACTTTCTTCAATTTCAGTCTGAATTTGGCAATAAGGAGTTCATGATCTGAGCCACAGTCTGCTCCCAGTCTTGTTTTTGCTGACTGAATAGAGCTTCTCCCTCTTTGGCTGCAAAGAATATAATCAGTCTGATTTCGGTGTTGACCATCTGGTGATGTCCATTTGTAGAGCCTTCTCTTGTGTTGTTGGAAGAGGGTGTTTTCTATGACCAGAGCGTTCTCTTGGCAAAACTCTATTAGCCTTTGCCCTGCTTCATTCTGTACTCCAAGGCCAAATTTGCCTGTTACGCCAGGTGTTTCCTGACTTCCTACTTTTGCAATCCAGTCCCCTATAATGAAAAGAATATCTTTTTTGGGTGTTACTTCTAAAAGGTCTTGTAGGTATTCATAGAATTGTTCAAGTTCAGCTTCTTCAGCATTACTGGTCGGGGCATAGACTTGGATTACCATGATATTGAATGGTTTGCATGGGAAACAAACAGAGATCATTCCGTCGTTTTTGAGATTGCATCCAAGTACTGCATTTTGGACTCTTTTGTTGACTGGGACAGCTACTCCATTTCTTCCAAGGGATTCCTGCCCACAGTAGTAGATATGATGGTCATCTGAGTTAAATTCACCCATTCCAGTCCATCTTAGTTCACTGATTCCTAGAATGACGATGTTCACTCTTGCCGTTTCCTTTTTGACCACTTCCAATTTGCCTTGATTCATGGACCTAACATTCCAGGTTCCTATGCAATATTGGTCTTTATAGCATCGGACTTTGCTTCTATCACCAGTCACATCCACAGCTGGGTATAGTTTTTGCTTTGGCTCCCTCCCATCATTCTTTCTGGAGTTATTTCTCCACTGATCTCCAGTAGCATATTGGGTACCTACCGACCTGGGGAGTTCATCTTTCAGTGTTCTATCTTTTCACCTTTTCATACTGTTCATGGGGTTCTCAAGGCAAGAATACAGAAGTGGTTTGCCATACCGTTGTCCAGTGGACCACATTCTGTCAGACCTCTCTACCATGACCCATCCGTCTTGGGTGGCCCCACACGGCATGGCTTAGTTTCGCTGAGATAGACAATGCTGTGGTCCATGTGATCAGATTAGCTAGTTTTCTGTTATTACAGTTTCAGTGCGTCTGCCCTCTGATGCCCTCTCGCAACACCTACCATCTTACTTGGGTTTCTCTTACCTTGGACGTGGGGTATCTCTTCACGGCTGCCCCAGCAAAATGCAGCCATTGCTCCTTACCTTGGACAAGGGGTATCTACTCACGACGGCCCCTCCTGACCTTAAGTGTGGAGTTACTCCTCTAGGCCTTCCTGTGCCCATGCAGCCACTCCTCCTTGGACTTGGGGTAGCTCCTCTAGGCCGCCGTCCCTGGCCTCCAGCCTGGGCTATTTCCTCAAGTATACAGGGAACTTATTCTATTTTATGCATGGCAAAACAAATTTTTTAGTTATTCATATACCACAAAATTCTAATAAAGAAATTAATGTGTATCATCTCAATTTAAATCTTTTATCATTAAATTTTGAGTATTAATTCTTTATTGCAGTAATATGACATTTTGCTAGTGATTTAACATATGTTTTCTAAATATTTTTCTGCTGCGAAATTTGAAAGAAACACAATGTTTTAGTATGTACATTTAATACAAACCTTGATTTTTGTTTCTAGACTGATTCACAATAGAAAACTATATAGCCAATGATAAACTAGACTGAAATGAATACTGACAAACTACTGTTTAATTAACTCACAATTTTGAATGGAAATTAAACAATTAAACAATAACTTAAGTCTCTAAGAGTAGGACTTATGAATCGAATTCTGCTAAATACATTACCACACTCAGAAAATTACATCAATGTTATTTACCTTAGTAGCTTTGGTTATTTACACATGTTCTTATTTACCATCATTTCTTTCACATAAGTTAAATCTTCCTTTTGTTCTTCTTCAGATTTCAGTGAAAAATCTGTAGAATCCTTTATGCTTTTTTTTCTACAGTGTCCATTTCTTGTCTTCTCCACTAAAAAGTGCAAAGTGGAGAGGTTTATTAATAACTGTGGCAAAATTATAGTGGTCATGTTTAACTGCACCGACAGTTTCCATTGCCAAATAACATTTTCATCTCCAAACCAAGCCACGTTTTGTGTTGTTTCCAATAATCAAGGAACTGTTTCCTTGGCTAAGACTTCTCATAAACAGACTTCCTGTTCAGATTAAATTTGTACAATTTCAAGTATCTGTGATTTCAGTCTGTATAAAGTATAATATACACCTGAACAATTTTAGTAATGAAACATCCCTCTCCCAACCCAGTGGTAATTACTGTTGAAAGGGAGATATTCTATCTGATTGCATAAATCATAGTCAGGACTAAAATTACCTTGAGGAATAATTTGTCAACATAAAGAAAGGAAATGTAACTATCAGTAATTTAACTAATTTGACTATAAAATAATTTGCATTTGTATGCAGTGACACAATATGAAAGAGAACATAACTAAAAAATTTGTAGATCTTGATGCTAATCCTATTTCTTCCCTTGTTATGACCAAAGCAAATCCCCTTTACTTCCTTTGGTCATATTGGCCTAATAGAAAGATGGATAAATGGATTTCAGTAGATTCACTTCTAATACTAAAATATCACTTTATAAATTAATAAATTTGGGTAACAAAAATTGCTTGTTAACTTCCCACTTTTAAAACATGTAGGTGCTGGAAGATATAACCACAATTAACTTTTTCTAAGTATCTACCACGTACATAGTATGTAATCGAAACTGAGTAGTTTTAGGTATAATATATTATGTGATATGTGGCTACTAAATTATTTTTTCAGTAATGATTAAAAGACATTAAAGTATCAAAATTTCATATTGAAGAATGTGTTTATAGCATTATTTAATATGAATCCTCACCAAAAATATGTCAGTATAGACATTACTATACATATCTTATTAATTAAGGAAAGTGAGATCAAACTTGTTCAAAGGCTTCTAACTATTAACGAGCATTTTAATCACAGTTACAAGCATAAAATATGTTACTACTTTAAACTACTTTGTTTCTTATTTTTTAATCCAACTATCAATTTCCAAAAGTAATATTGATAATATCAATAATAAACCTAAATACAGTTATTTTGCTATTTTTCTCAGTGTACTAGCAATATATTTGTTTAAACATGTGTTGAACATAAGGTGATTCATGTTAAAAGCTGAAAATTCAAATTCTTCTCTTTTCTTTAATGGGGCTTTGGAGTTTTGTCAAAGCTTACAACTCTGCTTTTTGTGTCATTTTTGCTTCATCTCTTTTCATTTCCACTATCCAAGAAAAATTTATATACAGTAAGAACAGAATTATGCTTTCTCTGTGTATGTCTTTAAATCAAATTTAGATCGAATGATGAATATCACCAAAACCTACAGGAAAAATGCAGGTCAAACACCAGGCATTTTTTAACTACTATTTGCTTTGGGCAGAATACTTGTAAAATTCTGATTTACTTTTGTATATGTGACCATGGACCTGCCAATCACAAAACAGTGATAGCATAAAAATAAATGAACTGTAAATATACTGTTACAGGCATTCCAATATCCAGCTGAATAAATTCAATCACATTTCAGTAGACAGACTGAGTCAATATATCACAACACATGGATGCACAACGGTGATCATGGGGATGATTTAAGAACAAAAGACTCGATATAATTGGAATTATTTTGGAGTAAGTTCCAGAGCATAAGCAAAAAACACATATACAAAAGCTGGTTCTTAAGCAAACACTATATAAAAACCACTGAAGGTGTTCATGCTTCAGCTGTGGAATAGGTATCTGCCAATATAAACACTATTTCACTATTCAAATCAAACATGATTTCTAAGGCATAATGTAGTATATAATGGATTTTTCCCACTGGTTGCAGTGGACAAATAATCCAGTTCAGTTGGTACTAATACAAAATTGACAAGTATGAATAGTAAAATGATACACAATTATATGCCAAGTAATCATTGAGACTTGCAAGGAGATCAAACCAGTCAATCTTAAAGGAAATCTGTCCTAAATATTCATTGGAAGGACTGATGCTGAAGCTGAAACTCCAATACTTTGACCACCTGATGGGAAGAGCTGACTCACTGGAAAAAATCCTGATGGTCGGAAAGATTGAAGGCATGAGGAGAAGGAGACAACAGAGGATAAGATGGTTGGATGGCATCACCGACTTGATGGACACGAGTTTGAGCAAGCTCTGGGAGTTGGTGACGGACAGGGAAGCCTGGCGTGCTGCAGTCCATGGGGTCACAAAACGTCAGACACAACTGAGCTGAACTGAACTGTTGAGACTGCTAAAGTTTTCTAGTATGCAATGATTTAGTTGGAATATCACTATTTTTTTAAAAAATGACATTAGATAGTTCAGTCATGCTAGAAATTAATACATTGATCAAGTTCAAAAACTGTTCATTAACCTGCTCTAATTATAATTATATACATTCATTTAGACTTTAAAAGAGTAAGTGTTATTGATTCATCTACAAAAATGTATATTATTTGGGAAACAACAAAAGTTATACTTGAGCTGCTACTGAAAATAAACCTTTCATTTCTTTAGTCTTCTATAAGATAGTGACTTTGGAGGTCCTTATTTTTATTAAAACAACTTATTTTCCATCTCTTCAATTTTAACAAGAATATTTAGCCAGGATTCTACTTCCCAGATGGCAGCCTTACAAAGATCACTGACCTAATATCTAGTGAAACAAGCAGAGCTGGTGAAGACTGCAGAAAATAACTGTTTAAAGTCTCTAGAAATTGTCCTAAGGGCATAAAACAAATGAAGAAACATTTATTCAAGAAACTTACAAAAACTCTTAAGAACAGCCAAATTCTGTGAATTGTGAGGCATGATCTGCTTTCTCCATCCCCATCTCCCTCAGACTACTAGCACTTAACAGCTGGACTCCATGAGGTATGGCCGAAAAGATGAGAAGTTCTCCATAGAGATTTATTTTATCTCACGGGTAGGGTCAGGACCTCAGCATTTCTCATCCTCTCCAACTCTAACTGGAAAAGGCTAAATTTTTGCTAAGTGTGGCTGAGAGACTGGATCTCCTTTCCAGCACCAGCATCTACCCAGGGATAGAATTTATGCCCTGGGTGCTCAGAATGAAAGTGCTGGGTCCTAGGTTGCCCTTGCCTTTGTTGTCTCAGAGGAAATCATAAAACCAGAGGTATCACTACACTCAGCACCTAGAGTAAGGACTCTTCTCCTAGGAGTAGAAGAGGGCAGTGGAGCTCTCCCCAAAGACATGAAATTTATTTGAAACAAAGAGGGCAAGTTAAAGTCTATGGGTGTTCTTGAAAACAACTGCTCTTCTTAATTAAGAGCAACAAGGTAAACCACAGACCAGTTAATTTACCAGAGAGAATCAGGAATAGAGACAGCTAAGGAGAGTTCTCCTGGGTTCAGAACAGACCTCAAAGAAATGACCTCAGAAACTACCCCTACCCAAAAGTAATTGGATCAGACTAATGAGGAAGTGATGCCCCAGGGCTTCATTGCAAACAGTGGAGCAACCAACTAGGAGTTAGTGAAGCCAGATAGCAAATGAGGTGGTGTAATACCAAACAAGGCAGAGAGTTTAAGAGAAAACAGAGGAGAAGAGAGTCACAGACAGATCTGCTAAAATCTTTGTCCTCCTCTGTGACTGTGTGCAAACTCAAAACTGCACCCACTGTCAAACTATAGAAGACTTCACACTACAAGGGAATTAGATTTTCTAAGATAAGTCACAAACAAGTAAACAACAAAACAGCCTTCAGAGAGGGGGGAGAATATTAGTATCCAGAGTTATTACAATATATTATATTAAACATCCAATTTTCAACCAAAAACTATGAGGCAAGAAAGTTTGACCCATATGCAGGAAAAACAGTGGGCAACAGAAAATGCCTCTGTGATAGAGAGCCTGGTATCACGTCTATCAAAGACTCCATATCAATCATTATAAATTTGTTCAATAACTAAAGAAAACCATGCTTAAAGTAAAGGAAGGCATGAAAATAAGAAAATAGAGACTACCAAATCTCCTGAAATAGAGAATACACAGAGAGAGAGATTTAAATAAAGAATAAAATGTGTTGACAAAAATTAGTTGATCTAAGAAAGAAATGGAAAATTTTATTCCATTTGAAGTTTATAATCTGGGAATAAGCCTCTGAGGAAGTTTTGAGAACTGTACCTCCTGTTAGAGGCCAAAGCAGAGATATATAAGCTTTTGAGACAAAGGAATGTCCATTAAATTAAGTATTATTGACAGTTTACACAAGCCAGCTTATGTTCCCTTACAAAATTAAGAAGGAATGTTGTCTTTTAAGGGGCTGTCTTGCTGGTGCTAGGAGAATGATGATCTTTTTCTTTTTTTGAAAGAAATTATATGCTTTATTTTTCATTATTTTTTAAATATTTAAAGAATATTTATTTATTTTACTTTTGACTGTGCTGAGTCTTTGATGTTGCTCAAGCTTTTCTCTAGTTTTGGTGAGCAGGGGTTACTCTCTAGTTGCACTGAGCTCAGTTTCTCATTGCCGAGGCTTCTCTTGTTGACGAACATGGGCTCTAAGGGTGCTCAGGTTTCAGTAGTCATGGCGCATGGGCTTAGCTGCTTAGTGGCATGTTGGATCGTCCTAGGCCAGGGATTGAACTCGTGCTTTGGCAGGTGGATTCTTTACCGCTGAGCCACCAGGGAAGGTTTATTTTTTGATATGTAATTCAACTTTATTAATTAAGTCATGCACATTATTTCTTTGAGTTTCCAGTCATATGATCACATTGAGAATACTGCTTTTTATGGTTGATTGGGCATTTCTACCAAGGGAGTGTTGTTCCATGCATAATGTAGATACACAGTGCATAGCAGAAAGGAGTGAGGGAGCCAATGGGCAGAGACAATTTTTTTTTATTTGTTTATCTATTTTTTTACTTTACAATATTGTATTGGTTTTGCCATACACTGACATGAATCCACCATGGTTTTTATGTTTAAGTTTTTCTTGTCTTGCCATCATATATGAATTTTATTTCACAAATGGAAATTCTTGGTTTGAAATGTATTGATACAATAACTGAAATAAACTCATTAGGACCCAAGGGTACATTTGAACTGGCAGAAGATTTGAAGTTAAGTTACTAGATTGATGGAGATAATCTGAAAATAAAACAGAAGAAAAATGAACAAAGCCTTGGAGAAATGAGAAATGCTTTAAAGTGCATCAAAATACACATAGTTGGGAGTACCAAAAAGAGAAGAAAAAGTAGAAAAAATATTTGAAAAAGTAGTGACTGAAAACTACTCCAGTTTTGCTGAAAAATATTTATCTGCATATCCTAGAAGCTCAAACTCGAGTATTATAAATGTAGAAAGATCTATGCCCAGACACAACATAGTAAAAATACTGAAAGACAAAGAGAAAGAGTATTTTTGTGCTAGCTAGCATCTTTCCCTGGATTGTTTAATAACACTAGTGTGCATGTGATCATATGTGAATCCTCACACGTCCAAATTCTCATGCTTAGGTTGCTGAACATAACTAACAGTAAAATAGCTATTAAATCCTATTGAATACATTTCCTATTTCCTAAGTCAGATTAACCAAATCTCCTTAGTGTTTTTAAATTAAGTCTGTATTGGCTTTTTACTTATATCCCGCAGAAAAGATTTTCAGATCTTTTCCATGTTCCTTGAGCTTCTGGACCAATTCAGCATTTCTTCTTCTATTACATTTTTTTTTTTTTGTACTCAGAAGGTTGACACTATATAGCATAAATTCCTCAGCTTATCTTGTTTCCAACTAAAAATGTCTTTTATGTATGTATCTTTATTTATTCAATCTTTTATTCTTATGCCAGAGTAAAGTTTTTCTCTTCTCTATGACAATGTATATTTTTCATTTTATGTTTTAGTGTTTTTTCTTTTTTTTGCTTTCCCAATATTTTCATATATTTTACCCTACCAGTTTTCTAATCCATTTCATTTTTTGTTCTCTGGATTTTGTTTTCATTTCCTCATCATTCACTAACGTCTATTTAATTTCTGATTGCATTTATTTTTATTGTTCCCTTCTAATTCCTTTATTTCATAGAACATTTTTTATTTATTCTTCTATGATTGACTTTTAACATGATTGTACTACCACTGAGATCATGGCATCTGGTCCCATCACCTCATGGGAAATAGGTGGGTAAAGAGTGTCAGACTTTATTTTTTTGGGTTCCAAAATCACTGCAGATGGTGATTGCAGCCATGAAATTAAAAGACGCTTACTCCTTTGAAGGAAGGATATGACCAACCTAGATAGCATGTTGAAAAGCAGAGACATTACTCTGCCAACAAAGGTCCATCTAGTCAAGGCTTTGGTTTTTCCAGTAGTCATGTATGGATGTGAGTGTTGGATGGTGAAGAAAGCTGAGCACCGAAAAATTGATGCTTTTGAACTGTGGTGTTGGAGAAGACTCTTGAGAGTCCCTTGGACTGCAAGAAGATCCAACCAGTCCATCCTAAAGGAGATCAGTCCTGGGTGTTCATTGGAAGGTCTGATGTTGAAGCTGAAACTCCAATATTTTGGCCACCTCATGTGAAGAGTTGTCTCATTGGAAAAGACCCTAATGCTGGGAACGATTGGGGGCAGGAGGAGAAGGAAACGACAGAGGATGAGATGGCTGGATGGCATCACCGACTCCATGGACATGGGTTTGGGTAGACTCCGGGAATTGGTGATGGACAGGGAGGCCTGGTGTGCTGCAATTCATGGGGTCGCAAAGAGTCAGACACGACTGAGCGACTGAACTGAACTGAATTGAACTATCACTGAATTCTTAAAAAATTTTATTATGCTTCACCACCTTATATTCAGTAAAATTATCAAAATCATTTCCATATACAATGGGAACTATTACAGTTATTGACCATTGCAACTACTGTGTTGGGTATGGCTTGATTTGGAGGCATTAATGTTGGCATATTAAAAAGTTATGTAATTTTTCCTTACATTACTATTTATTCTCATAATTGACTCTATTATTGCTCTACATATTTTAGAAATATATCATTCATATTTGTAGAAGGAAATGGCAACCCATTCCAGTATTCTAGCCTGGGAATTCCATGGCCAGAGGAGACTGATGGGTTACAGTCCATGGGGTCACAAAGAGTCGAACATGACTGAATGAATAAACAAGAGCAAATATACATACGTAGAATGTTAATGTTTGACTATTAACAACTTACCATTTTATAATGATATTCTATTCTCAAATAATATTTTGCTTGTGTTATTTACTATTAGTATAGTTACTCAGCTTTATTTTGGTTATAGTTTTTCTATTGTATATTTTCCCATTTTTCTTTTTCAGTTTGTGTGTTTTGATTTACATATATTTTAGGTATGTATATTTAAAATGTACCTGCAATAACAATAGTTTAAATACTATAGAAATATATTTTATATTCTTACAAATGTCTTGGAGTAGGCAAGAGAGTTTTTCAAGCCTTTACTTGTATTTCACTCATTAAAGTCAAAAGTCAGGAGTCAGTGTGGAAGGGGAATACAAAAAATGTATAAATACTGGGACTAGTGGTTTAGGAGCAGGAAGAGCATTTTAACTGTCTGCCATAGTCTTCCCCATGGACATCAATGATTCCTTTTACTTCTACATGTAAAACATACCAACCTACTCCCAATCCTAAAACCATCAGATTTTCATCCAATTACAATATTTGGACAGGCCCAAAGACCATTATATCATAATCTGAATTACAACTAGATGCAATTAGGGCACTTTGGGTAGAGTTCCCCCAAAGGACAATTTAGGAGCAGTTCCCCTAAAAGGAAGACCTCACATTCCATGAGGAAAACTCCAATTTTTAAGCACTTTTTAAGCCTCTGCATGCATCATGCTTGCTAATCTCCCACTGGCCAAAAGCAGTCACATAGAAAATCCTAGATTCAATGAGGAAGGGATTACACATGGGAATTAATATCAGGAACTGAGATTTATTTGCAGCCATATTTGAGATAGAATGTCGTTGACTAAGAACAGCAAAATTTCTGCTGAAATCTTGTTTCTTCAGTTATTTTTTTGAGATCATGTACAATCAGTCAGTTCCCAAATTGGACCTTTCAGCTACATAATATAACAACTCCTCACATTCATGTTCATACTTATTCAACTTTTAAGAGCCTGTTGTTACATATTAAACATTGACATCTTGCCTTTGTGCTGTGGGGATGAAATGACAGAATACCCTTCTCCAGTATCATTTTCCAACTCATGATGTGCCATTACAGTAACCTCCAAGAATCACTATATCCTCTAGGTTATCCTTTGGGCCTTTTAAAATCCCCTGTCTAATCTGCACAAGAATCATATTATCTTGAGAGCTATGTCTGAATAGAATATCCTCTGCACTCCATGGTCATCTGGCCCTGGCTCCCAGTTGCATGTATTGTCTTCACTTATTATACCTATTCAGGTATTCAGGACAATACAAAATCTTTCTTATTAACAAAGATGTAAAGAAATATATTACTTCCTCTTAAGATTGTTCTATTTTCTTTCTTTGTAAGTTTTTAATGGGGATACTATGAACAACAAGGAAGTAGTAATTTTTCTTGACTTTTGTTTATGTTTTTAATGCTTTTCATTCTTAGTTTCTTCCTTTGGCCAAGTCCCCTTGGTTTGACTCTTGAAAATCATGCCATAAAGTTATCTGGGATGTCCACCAGTTCATCCCAAGGATGCCTAGAAAGCCATCCTGAAGTCCAGGTCTCATCAGGTTTTACCACTCTCTCTTTTCTGTCAAAAAAGTGAACCATGGGTCTGAAAAACAATCTTGCTATTGCCACAAACTTGTAAGATAAGAGTTGATCTCTCAAAATTAGATCTTATCTAACACTACACTTTACTATTGATTCAAAGGATAAAAGTGAGAACCAGGCACAGATAAAATATGCCTGAAGTCAAAAACCTTTGGAACCAAAAGCAGGAGAAATAGCTGCTGAAGTTTTTCTTTTCCATGCATCAAGTTGTGAGGTTTGAACAATAATTGAAAAAAATGCTGTTTAAAATATTGCTCCTTACAGATTTGGGGTTTCTCTCTTTTTTTTTTTTTTATGAGTAAAAACTTAGAAAAAACACGCCTCAAATTTTATGTGTACTAAAAATAAGCAATTTATTCAGATGATGTATGTATTGCTAAAATATTCTAGAAGGGGAAACTTCTGTATATATTTATGCTAGTAAATATCATTGTTCAAGATTTTCTATTGTCAATTTAGTTAACCTGGAAAATATAGTTTTCATTCATTCATTAGTCTCTTCTAATCTCTACCTCAAAGAGTTACTTTATTTCATTTTCTAAATGAACCATGACAAAGTATAAATTATATAGCACAAAAAACTACCCTAAATTGTTTCACTGTTGAGAAATTGAGGGAAGTGATAAAGTCATATGGTAATAGGTATCTTGGGGCTTCCCAGGTGGTGCTAGTGGTAGAGAACCTGACTGCAAAAGCAGAAGATGCAAGAGACTTGGGTTCGATCCCTGGGTCGGGAAGATTCCCCCGGAGAAGGGAATGGCAACATACTCTGATATTCTTGCCTGGAGAATCCCATGGACAGAGGAGCCTGGTGGGCTGCAGTCTATAGTTGCATAGATTCAGAGATGACTGAAGCAACCTAGCATGTGATAGAAATCTTGGGAAAAGGCACTCTAAGAAGCAATTGTACTATTTGGAAAAGAAGATACACTTTGGATAGATAGATAGGTGGATAGGTAACTTACTTTTATACTTGGTAGAATTCAAGCTGTGATTA
This sequence comes from Okapia johnstoni, assembly GCA_024291935.2. Taxonomy (NCBI): domain Eukaryota; kingdom Metazoa; phylum Chordata; class Mammalia; order Artiodactyla; family Giraffidae; genus Okapia; species Okapia johnstoni. The sequence goes on from CM044322.1 coordinate 59,463,572, forward strand.
GAGTATTTCTATTCTTTTAATTTATGAAAAAGATTAGTTTTTACTTATCCCATAATGATATAGTAAGCATAATAAGATATAGAATTTTTACTTTAATTAAGGAAAAGGTACTGACATATAAATGTTTATCTTTATATGTAACAGAATTTTCATTACTTCAAATAAATTCCCTTAAATTACATTTTAAAATAAATATTATATCATAAAACAGTACAAAACTGAAGTGAAAATGCATAACTCATACAAAAAATCTGTAATTACAATTATGCTTATATTTGAAAGCCATGAGGCTTTCATAATTAAGCCTTTTAACTAATATAAAAATATTTGTGTTTTTTGTCAAATTGTTAAGATAGGCATGTTATAAGAGTGAAACTCATTTAATCATAAAATAGTAAAATATATCTGGGCATTATTCTGAGTGTTTATGGTCTTCTAATAAATGAGTTAATAGAGAATCTTCAAACAAATATCTTGGCTTAAGATTTAATTAAGTAACACTTGAACCACAGCTGAAGTACAGTGTAGGACACAGTGTGAAGCAGAATTTTTAATGTAAAGGTTAATGAGTTAATTAGCCACATTTAAATGTTTAATTCAAATAAATGCTCAACCAGTTAACTGTAACATTTAGTCGTTTTTGTCTCCTTTGTTAAATTCTTCTAAGATTCTTTCCCCTCTGAAGTTTGCTAAATGAACTAGCACATAAGATTGAGGAGAAGAACACAAGAATTTGGTTATGTTATTATAAATGTGTATGTTGTGATGAAACATACGATCAAATCTGGTAAATATTAATAATCAGATAATGTTAAATGTTTATTTTCTTGGTCTCCAAAATCACTGCAGCTGGTGACTGCAGCCATGAAATTAAAAGACACTTGCTCCTTGGAAGAAAAGCTATAACCAAACTAGACAGCATATTAATAAGTAGAGACATTACTTTGTCAAAAAAGGTCCCTCTAGCCAAAGCTGTGGTGTTTCCAGTAGCCATGTATGGATGTGAGAGTTGGACTATAAAGAAAGCTGAGCACCAAAGAATTGATGCTTTTGAACTGTGGTGTTGGAGAAGACTCTTGAGAGTCCCTTGGACTGCATGATCAAACCAATCCATCCTAAAGGAAATCAGTCCTGAATATTCACTGGAACGACTGATGCTGAAGCTGAAACTGCAATACTTTGGCCAACTGATGCAAAGGACTGACTCATTTGAAAAGACCCTGATGCTGGGAAAGATTGAAGGTAGGAGGAGAAGGGGAGAACAGAGAATGAGATGGTTGGATGGCATCACTGACTCGATGGGCATAAGTTTGAGCAAGCTCTGGGAGTTGGTGATGGACAGGGAAGCCTGGTGTGCTGCAGTCCATGGGTTCACAAAGAATCAGACTCAACTGAACAACTGAACTGAATGTTAAAGAATTTGAGTTTACTGAGCTTTTGCAGTCATTGGTATATTACTTCTGTTTTATTTGAATTATCTTTCTATGGTAGATTCTGAGTCATCTGAAAACCAAAGAATTAAAAGATTTTTTTTAACAAGTCCATTTTCCAATTAGTATTTTGTACCTAAAAGTGTATTTCCACCCCAGTCTTTTAAGTAAGTATCACACCCTCCTTCACAAAGAAAAAATAAGGAAACAAAGCATGAATACACACAAGGCTCTTCTTTTTCCTTTTTTATCTATTTAGTCTTTCCTTTGAAAGATGAACAGTTTTATTTCTAGCCTAAGTATTTAGGCGAACATCTTGAAGAGATCATGTGTACTAATTGTCTAGAGCAGATTTGGTGGCTCAGATGGTAAAGAATCTGCTTCCAATGCAGGAGACCCGGGTTTGATCCCTGTGTTGGGAAGATCCCCTGGAGAAGGGAATGGCAACCCATCCAGTATTCTGGCCTGGAGAATTCCATGGACAGAGGAACCTGGAGGGTGGGCTACAGTCAATGGGATCACAAATACTCAGACATGACTGACTAACATACACATTCTTTGCTAACACTGAGAAAATTAAACTTGGTATTTATTCCATTATATTTTTAATGTGCTAGTCATTGTTTAATAATAAAATATTGGCCTAAATCTATGTCTTGCTCATAAAATGGAGCCTAATATCAATTTTGCTAAAATGTGCATAATAATTTTAACTGGTTACTCAGCTCAACATACCCTTATCTTTATGGCTGCTGTTTATTTTAGTATCTTGGTTCATCTCTGTGATTTGAGTTCTAAACCACATATTTCCTTTCATTACTGCCAAACCCACAATTTTCCATTGGAATGGATCCACATTAATTAGCTCTATCTGCTTTTTACCCACTTTATTTCTTTTATCTACAAACCCTTCTTACATTTCTGGCTTACATGCAATTTGCTCATCAGCATTAAACACATTATCCATGATGGTACACTCAAAAAACAAAATTGCAGGATTATTCAGAGAAAACAAGCACTTGACTCCTTTTCAAAACTGTCCTCAATTATTTCTCAATTGAAAAGAGAAAATTGAAGTCACACTTCTGTTACTATAACATGGAAGCAGAATTTTGGAAAAGCCACAAGAGTTGAGTCAGTCACAATTACTTCTAAAAAATGATATGAATAAGCTTTAAATAAAAAAGGCTCAACATCTGAAGTACATGCTTCAATTAAGAATTGAGGGTTATATTCACTCCACACGAAAGAAGAGACTGAATTTAGAAACTTAAGTACAGCCAAAGGCAAGACATAAGGTAATTTATCCTTTAGCAATTTAAATATATTTTGTTTTCAAATTATCAAGTATTGTATAGGTATGATGATCAGAGAATTGTAACCATTCTAGGATTTTCATACAATCACTAATATGCATTAGTTAAGAATTTCAAAGTTTTTCATAGGGAGGATATGCAAGTTTATGTTCCATTTATAATTAATCTTCCTTTCGCAAATTTCAAATATATATAATAATCACTGATTAAGTATAAATTTAAGAGTGTGTCCCTCTTAGTGATTCTTACAATATGCCTTTCTAACTCTATCCCATGACATAATATTTAAACAAAAAACTCAAGTCTGCTCCTTTTCTTTTTTTAAATTAAATCAAACTTAATTTAATTTAATCTTTTTTAAATTTATTTATTTTTTACTTTACAATTTGCAACTATCTTTCAAACTCTATAATGAATTTGCCACTGCTAATTGTAAAAATTCTTATCTTCTTCTATGAATTATAAATTTTTCTCTTCTCTGCCCACTTAAGAGAATTTTGATGTTGCCCTCTCAGTTTGTTCCATAACTATTCCTCTTGGGTGAGTTATGCTTTACTAGACAGTTCTCGTAGGTCCTGGTGATGTTTTTTCTGGGGAAAATGGAGGAGGAGAAAACCACAAATATGGGTGTGACTCTAGGACCCAGAAGAGTAAATTTATAAAAAGTCTGAAAAAGAAAAATTCTGGAGGAGTACATCTAACAAAACTGGGCAGCTCTGCTTCATGAAGCCATTCAACATGGAATCATGTTTCTCTATCCTTTGGCTCCATATTCCATTCAGGGTATAGATTTTGTCCATCTTCTTTAAAGGGTTTCATCATCATAGTACCTGATTTCTGGATGCAGGGCTTGGGAGGGGAAAGGCAGTAAAAATGGTGTAACTTCATTGGGAAGATATCACACAAGTTGCACGTATCACTTCTGTTCATACTTTATTTGACAGACCTTAGTTACATGGTTACATCAGCTTCAAGGTTTGCTATTTAGCCATCAGTTCAGTTCAGTTGTCCATGCATACCCGTAAAATATGAGGTGGTAGTTTCCATTACAATAAGTCCCCTATATACAAACCTTCAACTTGTGACCTTTCAAAGATGTGAACATGTGTTCTCATGTAGGACCACATTAGTTCACGTGTCTGACATACATTGTCACATGCATGCATCCTCTACAAGTGGTTGTGTCTTGGTGTACTTCAGTGTACAGTACTGTCTAGAGTACAGTGGTACAGTATCTTTATTCCAAGCCCACGAAGCAAGTATAAAAGTAGCAGTGATATAGCTGGTACTACCGTACTTTTCAAGGCATTGTACTGTAAGATTACAAATGTTTACTTTCTGCATTTATTTTTATGTATTACTTATGTGAAAAGTACTATAAATCTATTACAGTACAGAATTATATAGCCGATTGTATTAGTTGGGTACCTAGGATAACTTTTTTGGACTTATGAAAAAATTGGACTTACAAATGTGCTCTCAGAATGGAACTCATTATGTAGGGGACTTACATAAACAAAAATGGAGAGGATAGACATTTGGAGATAGTTAATGTTATCTTCTGGAAAAAAAAAGATTGCCCCTTAGATTTTCTTTGATCAAAATAGAACATCTTGAACAGCAGCATCTCATTGACTTTAGCTAACAGAGATCTAAAGAAGTATATTAGCACTTATAATGTTATTGTTCAACAAGAGTATTCACAGGGAAATATGTACTGCATATTTCCATACATACATACAAATGTGTACTACATATTTACAAATATGTAGTACATACATACAAATAAGTACATACATACAAATATGCACTACAGGGAAATGAATGTATGACATTTAACTTTTTAAATTTGAGTCAATAGTTCACAAGTACATTCCTTAAGTAGTGATTATACTGATAAATATATTTCATGTTCTAATTTGTCCCAGTGAAAAAAGATAGCTTGAATGAAGAATTATTTATTTCATCATTAAGATTTGGTGTAATTTAAAAATAATCACCTCCACAAAATAAGGAGCCATATTTTTATAAAAATAACTTTTTTCCAAATGATTATTTTACTTTGGTAATATGCAAATCAGTTATGAGAGTAGCAAGAATAAATGAAACTAAATTAGTCATTATTAAAAAATACACCCTTAAAATGCACACTTTGTCTATTTATTCTCTTATTTCAGAAGAATATTTCCAAATTCCAGGTAAACACACTAAGTAATCTTATTTGCATATTAAACAGTTCTAAATTATGAACAACCTTTTAAATGTAATAGAATATTCTGTTTACCTGTAGTTTACTGGTCATAAAGCTGAGAAAATCAGCTCATATAAGTTCCATTAATTATAACTCGCAAACATTATTCTTTGTGCCAAGTTTATAATTGAGACTATTTTCCAGGATGTGCAAGAGCAGCTGTGGGCTATAACCAGGAAGAGTCATCTTTGCATTTTTCATTGTTGCTTGGTAATTGACTAATTTTTTCTTTGATATTCCTTCATAAAAGGATTCCAATTACAAATATCATGTTTTCATTCCAGCTCTGTATTAATCCTAAAGCCACTGTTTTAAGTTTTAACCCATGGGCATGTTGTTTTCCTCCAATTAATTCCTAATAACAGAATGCATTTATTCGAAGCAAAGGCATAATATACTGCTAAAATATACGGTCTGACTTTCCAGAAGTAGATACAGATGTAGTCGTCAGTTTTGATAAATGATTGATGAAATTCTTACTATACAACAGTTCATTTGTTAAGCTAAAAGGCACCTCAAGTTCTGTTTGTATTTGTGTATTATCCTTAAAAATATTACTTTATAAGTATGACATATCGACATAGGTAGTGGAATGAAAAAGAGTACAGTAATAAATATGGCCTCTCCCACCATCTTTATGTAATCAAGTCAACCTTGGTTTATAAGTCATTATATCAAAATCTTAATCCATAACTTCAATAACAAAGAGCATAGGTTTCATTTTCAGTTTTTCTATTAATATAATCTTGTCTCCTATATTACATCCCTATTGAATCATATGGTTTAAAAATATCTTCAGAAAATCTCAACTAGTTTAGGTGTTATGATAGATGCTCATTATTCTAATGAGACTTTTTCAGGTAGCTGGTGTGGTCTCTAAACTCTAAGTGGACTTTGAGAGAGATTGGGTCTTTGGGATATCTCTTTTGGGGAAAGGTATGTGAGTACATTTTATCCACTGAAGAAAAATGGAGTAAATGCTCAATGGCTATACAGACTGTAGTGGAGGCAATGTTGTTCTTTCAGTGAGCTGTCTAAACTTTCCTCATTGGCATAAACATATATTTCCAATTCCTCTTGACCTCATCTTGGGTGCAGAGCCTATTTATAACTAAAATGAATTGGAGAAAGTGAAATCCCTCCTTTCAAGCACGAATTTCAAAATCTCCTAAATGATCTTCAGTTTTTGCTATCTTCCTTTGCTTGCCGTAAGTATGAATGAACGGCTCAAGAAGAAATAATTTTGCACTCTCAAACCTGGCAGCCACACACCGCATGTAGGTGGCTATCGAGAAACTGAAATGTGGCTAGTGCATTGGAGGAACTTGGTTTTTAATTTAAGTTAATGTGAACTTAAAGAGCTGCCTGGGGTTCACAGCTACAGTATTGGACAGCACAGCTCTAAAATCTGGCCGTGTAGAAATTCAGAGGAAGTTAGAATCCTAAAACATCACATAGAATGTTTCCTTTTGAACATTACAATCAGGCTGTGTTGTAAGAAATGAATTTATAATTTAATGCAGGGAGATATCTTTCAATTCTGTCCTAAAGTAACTGGAGTTAATCAGCATGACAAGTCCTATTTGTAATCTCAACATTCAGTGCTGTCACATGTTTTGGTGAATATGTGAACTAGCACTCAATATTCATATACTCTGGGGGTATTGAAGGAGCATGTGTTCAAAAATATATGGCCTATAAAGCAATTCTGTTAGCATGCATGCACACACACACACACATATGTAGGCTTACATATGTGTATATGTACATGAATATGTGTATATAAATATATATGCATTTCAGAAATATTCAGATAATACTCATATACAAATTAGCATGACCTAATTTTCTCTCCATTCTGAATATTGAGCTTTAGCAGTGAAGTTGAACTGGTAATAGATTTTTAGGACCCTTCAGAAAGGCAACTCAATTTAAATAACTAAATTAAAATAATCATGTGGGGTGGCCTTTCCCTTAGCATATCAAGTGTTCTCTCCATGATGTCTGTCAACAACTTATACCTCTGCCACATGGTGTTAGAAGTGTTAGGTGTTTTTATTAATGAAACTCATGTAGTAAAGGAGTGAGACATATAACAATTTTCTGAGACCACTGGACCCCATAAAGATGAGAGCCCATCTCTTGCATGAGTGTGGTCTCTTCCTATTAACAGTATATCCCGTGACACAATTGACTGAAGAGGAGCAAGTCCTTTGGCCTCCACATTATGTGTCTCATGTGTGTTGTAGACACGGGAACAGTGGAGAGAGTGATAGATATTCCCAGGGAACCCTTCCACACTAACTCTTACAGTACCTTCTCTCAATTACTTTTGCTTGATCATTACAACTCACGGTGTATTTTCCTGGGTCATGATCCAGAAATCAAGGGAATTTTCTAGGGGAAAAAAAATCTGCACTGCATATATAGAAAGAAGAACAGAAATATATAAAAAGTCTTCCAATGATCATTGCTTACTATGATTTTACCAGAGAAATTCTTGTCCTATTTGGGGGGCTTTTCTTGGGACATAGCCTGACAAATAACTTATGAAGCAAAAATATAATAGGTGCCTAATTCATTCCTATTAGTGGAATCTGTCTTCTTTTAAATAAGTCAGTGCCACAGAGGAGTAGAATAGTGTACATAGCCAACATGATGCCCAATAAAAACAGGTTAACTATAGGAACCAGATTATACACAGGTAACCCGTAGGTAGGAAGATGGGACCTATTTCACTCTAACAGGAGGAGAAGGAGAGATGGGGGCCAAAGCAGGTAGCTGGATAGGCTTGGTGGGGCCTTACAAGATCCCCATAATCTGATTTCCTTCTGCAAACTGCTCTGCTAGAGGTGGCAAAGCACGTAAAACAAAATAATGCACGATAAATATTGTCCCTAAAATAGCAGTGAAACGTTTTAGGGAACTGAAAAAACATGTATTCGAGTAGTGTGTTGTAAGAGCCCTGAATCAGTCATCCAGGCTCCTGCAAACAGATTGTACTAACTACACCCTCCCTACCAATGCCAAGGGGATGACAGTCGTCTTCTGTTGTGTGCTTGTGTCCAGGAATTATGCCAGGATGAAGCACAATTAGTGTCCTATCAATGTACTGCCAGGTCAAATTGCACATTTCTATGCTTTGAATGAATAAGAGCTGAAGAATTTGCCTCCTTCATGTCAGGCTGTATTATGGTCAAGAGGCTTTTCCTTAGAAAATAAGTAAGGCTTAAGCCTGTTATCACTGAGTTTATTGAAACGAATAAGCCATAGCTTCAGGCGAAAGTCTATACAAATCAGTTTGATAAACCTAATTACCACTTTTTATAACACCTTTGGGCCACTTTGAAATAGAGTCCAAGCACCATAGAGTGAATGGCTGACTTTCCCCAAAAGGCACTGAGACATTGATTTAATTGAACTTTTTCCAAACAAAGAGCAGTTTCAATTTTTCTCAGTCTCTCCAAGTATAGGAAAGGGAAGAATTCAAGCATGTCCTGACAGTCCTTCATTTCGAACTTGTAAAGCCTCAAATTCCTTATTTTAGCATTTTTAGTGTCATTAGCTAGAAGATTTAGTAGCCTTATATCACACTCTTTTTAGCTTAATCTTTTTAAATGGGGGGATATGTTAGTACATAGAGGGTCTGATTTGTGTGATTATTCCCACTACTCTCACATGAACGCACTGCTGAACTAACTGTTGTCTGGTTTGTTCTACCACCTGTCCCAGGGCCTTGCCATGCCATATCTTTACCTTTCATTAGCTACACTACTTTCAGATTAGTTTTGGCAAAACACAACTGTATTTATACCACTCTTTATACTTCTGTGTGTAATTTTGGCATCCCAAAGCTTTGAGAACCATTTTTATAGCTTATCACAGTATCACTCATTTCCAAATGTGTATCCTGCTGTTATTCAATATTAATTTAATCTGTAACCAAACTTAACCATTCATAAATTTTTACTCAGAATGTAGTTGTTGATATTTATTTTAATTTTGAAAGTAAACTTTATTAAATTACAATATCCATTTAGAAAACCATATAAATCACAATATACAGCTGAATAATTTTTGTAATATGAATATATTTGTTTAATCAGTGCCCAGATCAAGAAACAGAGCATTAGGAACATTCCAGAAGCCCCCTTATGAACCTTCCATTTACTAAACTGTCCTGGTAATCCTGGGTTACCAGGATTCAGACTGCTGAAAGCATGTTTGGAATTTTATACTGAAATCATACTATGTACAGCTTTTAAAAATGTTGTTCACTTTCCCTAAACATTGTGTTTGTTAGATGCAAGTTGAATGCAAGTTGTTGTTCACCTCGACTTTTTTTAGTCTATCAGGCTTGAATTCTCAGCTCTCTTTTATTGCTTAAAATACACAATGTTTAAAATGCTATTTCCCAGTTCTAAGTCTGTTTTCTGCTGGCCTCACTATTGGAATTTCTGAACATTTCTCAAGCAAGTTCAAAGGATATCGTGTATCTTCCACGATACAGTCTTTGCCACTTTTCTTCTTTCACTTCTGTTCTCAGACAAAAGATGGTCCTTGATAATCTACATAAGCATAAAATGTTTATGGTACTTCTAATATTGTACTCAGTGTATTCTGCTCAGCTTCTTCTTTCTATTGTATCATGTACTGTATATTAGACACTATTCTAGATACTGGGAGATAGACTGCTGAGACAAGATAGACAAAGAGCTCTTGCCTTACATTGCAGTTGACAGATGTACAGTTATTTGTACTGCATTCTTTTCCACTTACTGGAGTCCAGGCACAGGACCAAAATACCGGCATCATTAAAAGCAAGACAAATCTTACACTACACCGAGGAGTATGGGCAAATTCTCACATTAGTACTATCCTACAAACTGCTTAATTCCTTATAAATGAATTCCAGCCAAGTCTAAATTTCCTTATGGATTTTCTCCTAGTTATACATCCCCATTATTGGACCAAATACAGCCCAAAGAGCCTCTGTAAATACTTGGATAATTTCATACAGACAAGATGTATGTCCCTTCTCCACATACACGCCAAATTTGATTCATATGTCATGACTGATGATGTTAAACACAAACCAAACAATATATAAAAGTATTTATCATTCACACTGTAAGACTTTTTGGAGGGAGCAAGGCAAGTTCCAGGCATGTCAGAAAACAGCTTGAGAAAGGAGGGTACAGAGTGGCTTTGGAGTTTCATGGTGCCTAGGAGGTAGGGCTGGGGGGTGATGACTCCTGCACAAATGCTGGGGCATGTGTGGTCTGAACCTCCTGCCAGTACTGAGGTAGGGAGCACTTGGCTTTTCTTATGCACTTGCGCTAAGGTGGGTACAGGAGGGAAAAGAAGCAGAAGTGTTGGGGCTTGATAGTTGTGAACAAATATAAAAAATGGAGTTAGGTTCAATTTCAGTAGTCTTCCTGATTTTCCCATAGTTCAGTTCAGTTCAGTTCAGTCGCGCAGTCCTGTATGACTCTTTGTGACCCCATGAATTGCAGCACACCAAGCCTCCATGTCCATCACCAACTCCCGAAGTTTACTGAAACCCACGTCCATCGAGTCAGTGATGCCATCCAACCATCTCATCCTCTGTTGTCCCCTTCTCGTCCTGCCCCCAATACTATCCAGCATTAGAGTCTTTTCCAATGAGTCAACTCTTCGCATGAGGTGGCCAAAGTGTTGGAGTTTCAGCTTCAACAATAGTCCTTCCAATGAACACCCAGGACTGATCTCCTTTAGGGTGGACTGGTTGGATCTTCTTGCAGTCCAAGGGACTCTCAAGACTCTTTTCCAACACCACAGTTCAAAACCATCAATTCTTCGGCACTCAGCTTTCTTCACTGTCCAACACTCACATCCATAGACGACTACCGGAAAAACCATAGCCTTGACTAGATGGACCTTTGTTGGCAAAGTAATGTTTCTGCTTTTAAATATGCTATCTAGGTTGGTCATAACCTTCCTTCCAAAGAGTAGGCGTCTTTTAATGTCATGGCTGCAATCACCATCTGCAGTGATTTTGGAGCCCCCCAAAATAAAGTCTGACACTGTTTCCACTATTTCCCCATCTATTTGCCATGAAGTGATGGGACCAGATACCATGATCTTAGTTTTCTGAACGTTGAGCTTTAAGCCAACTTTTTCACTCTCCTCTTTCACTTTCATCAAGAGGCTCTTTAGTTCTTCTTGGCTTTGTGCCATAAGGGTGGTGTCTTCTGCATATCTGAGGTTATTGATATTTCTCCTGGCAATCTTGATTCCAGCTTGTGTTTCTTCCAGCCCAGCGTTTCTCATGATGTACTCTGCATACAAGTTAAATAAGCAGGGTGACAATATACAGCCTTGACATACTCCTTTTCCTATTTGGAACCAGTCTGTTGTTCCATGTCCAGTTCTATCTGTTGCTTCCTGACCTGCATACAGGTTTCTCAAGAGACAGATCAGATGGTCTAGTATTCCCATCTCTTTCAGAATTTTCCACAGTTTATTGTGATCCACATAGTCAAAAGCTTTGGCATAGTCAATAAAGCAGAAATAGATGTTTTTCTGGAACTCTCTTGCTTTTTTGATGATCCGGAGGATGTTGGCAATTTGATCTCTGGATCCTTTGCCTTTTCTAAAACCAGCTTGAACATCTGGAAGTTCACGGTTCATGTATTGCTGAAGCCTGGCTTGGAGAATTTTGAGCATTACTTTACTAGTGTGTGAGATGAGTGCAGTTGTGCAGTAGTTTGAGCATTCTTTGACATTGCCTTTCTATGGGATTGGAATGAAAACTGACCTTTTCCAGTCCTGGGGCCACTGCTGACTTTTCCAGATTTGCTAGCATGTTGAGTGCAGCTCTTTCACAGCATCATCTTTGAGGATTTGAAATAGCTCCACTGGAATTCCATCACCTCCACTAGCTTTGTTCATAGTGATGCTTTCTAAGGCCCACTTGACTTCACATTCCAGGATATCTGGCTCAAAGTGAGTGATCCCACCATAGTGATTATCTGGGTTGTGAAGATCTTTTTTGTACAGTTCTTCTGTGTATTCTTGTCACCTCTTCTTAATATCTTCTGCTTCTGTTAGGTCCATGCCATTTCTGTCCTTTATTGTGCCCATCTTTGCATGAAATATTCCCTTGGTATCTCTAATTTTCTTGAAGAGATCTCTAGTCTTTCCCATTCTGTTGTTTTCCTCTATTTCTTTGCACTGATCTCTGAAGAAGGCTTTCTTATCTCTCCTTGCTATTCTTTGGAACTCTGCATTCAGATGGGAATATCTTTCCTTTTCTCCTTTACTTTTCACTTCTCTTCTTTTCCCAGCTATTTGTAAGGCTTCCTCAGACAGCCATTTAGCTTTTTTGCATTTCTTTTCCATGGGGATGGTCTTGATCCCTGTCTCCTGTACAATGTCACGAACCTCTGTCCATAGTTCATCAGGCACTCTGTCTATCAGATCTAGTCCCTTTAATCTATTTGTCACTTCCACTGTATAATCCTAAGGGATTCGATTTAGGTCACATCTGAATGGTGTGGTGGTTTTCCCTACTTTCTTCAATTGAAGTCTGAATTTGGCAATAAGGTCTCAAGAATTCATTATCTTTCTTTTTAGTATTCACAGCAGAATAGTGATCATATTATTTACTGGAAGTAGTTTCTGGCTCAACATTTCTGATAACTTAATCCTCTATCAATGTCAGGAATGTCAGGTAAATTTCTAGAGAATGGGGTTTATTAATCCAGAGAAACAGGTAAAAGGGTTAAGGGAAAGCTTTGTGGTGTCAGTTCAAGGATATTTGACTCTTAGGAGCATAGCTCAGGGACTGTGTGAGTGTGTGTTGGGGGGAGAGAGAGATATATATATAAAAAAATTACTTTTTTAATGAAGTGTTAGCAAAGAATCTTCAGAATACAGTTGTTTGTAGAAATCAGGACAATATATTTATAATATCCATTTTGAATCTACAGATTGTTGAAGAAAAGCTACTCTCATTACCATTGATTAAATACAATTGGGAAACAACTACGAAAATGTAGATAAAAATTAAACTTTAGATTGAGAATGTAAGTAAAATCCTAATCACAAAGAACGTTTCATGTTCTTTACTCATGACTAATACAATGCACAGTAAGGATTATAAATTAATTAAAGGTTAAGTTCTAATCTGAAATCTGATTTAAACTTAAGACATAGTTTTAATTTTCATTAAAAATTCTATATATTCTGTATGTAATGTGCCCATTTGTTCATGTAATACCATGTGTTCATTATTTAAATAATAAAAGCCAGCCAAACGTTATCAGTTGCAGTGATATTTATCTTTTTTTTTCCCCCCATGAACTATGTTAAATAGGCTCTAGAGCAATGGAAAAATCAACAAGCAGTGACTAAATACTTAATAGCTGTATTTTGTTTTACATGTGAAGATGTCTGTTGGGAGGCCTTCCATGTCCAGTATATGCTCCTTAAACACTCATTGCTTAAAACTTTAAAGTTTAGGGTTGGAATGTGGCTGTAACATCTTTTTGTATTGAAATAAACAACTAAAACAACAAAAAATTATGCCTTTCTTCTTTCCCTTTCTCTTTTGTTTTCATGTTTTCCTCCTTTCTTTCTTTCCTTCCTCTCTCTCTCTTTTTTTCCTTTTCTTATTCCTTCTTTTTTCTCCACCCTCCCCCCCACCACCACTTCCTTCCTTCTTTCTTTGTTCTGGGAAGGGAAAACCATCCCCTAAACTGTGAACACAAACACTGCTAGGTTCAGAGAGAGACTAGATGTTGAGTATTTGCTCTCTAGCCTCTTTAGTGGAATATAGCAGGTGAGAAGCAGTTTGAAGTAGGACTTGAAGAAGTCAACTGCATTGTCTATTATGTGGATCTTGTTATTAGTTTTCATTGTACACAACAGGACCTAACTCTTATGTTGAGAGCACACAGACAAAGAAAAAGGAAGAAAAATAACTGAAGCTGCAGAACTGATGTAGTTAGGATATTGTTGTCATCACTGCCAAATATTAAATGCTGTGTGTTACTGTGATTATGCTTTGAGAATTAGGAAGAAGATGATCAGTGCTGTTACTGACCTCCAAGCATCATTGTCTCAATCCAAGACATGAGTTCCATGGTGGAATAATTAGCGGGAAGTAAAAATACTGGGTAGCCATACAAGCCTGACAAATGCCCATCACCAATCTTTTTAAGACTCTCCTGGGTATCATACACCTCTACAGAACATACATCCTTTTTCATTCTTAATTTTTTCTCTGTTGAGCAAGAAAACCCAATGTTGGAATTGCTCAGTGTTGGAATCTCAGAGCAGGTCTATACAAAGCATGCTCTAAACTATGTTTTTCTTAAACATTCATTGGCAGCATTGAATTCGTAAACAGTCTGAGGAAATTCTGGTGAAAACATCTTTTGTCTTCTTCTCCACTAACATCTTAAAGTTCTGGGCAGTTCTCATCCTCCTCTCTCAAAAGATTTCTCAGATCAATTTAACTGTTTTCTTTTATTTTGAACCTTAATCCCTCTATCCTTTACACATGAACTTCGTCTATGTGCTCTCCTGATGCATGTACACATCTATAGCCCAATATCTAAGTGATATTCCTAAAAAAGCTGACCACTATGGCTTAATGTTTTACTCTTCACAAGGCAAAGGAGTGAAGAGGCACCAAAGATGAAACACTATAGCACTCTAGCAAGAGGCCAAGGAGAGGGAGATCATGGATCTTTTCAAATCTATTCATCAGTATGTGTACCTGGGACAAGAACTGATTCAGGATGAAAAGTGTCACTGCACTTTAAACATTCTACTTTGCAGTATTTCATGCATACAGAACAATATGCATAATATACATGTAATTCTGCAGTATCATTAGAACATCTGTACCCTTGAGTTATAAATCAAATTAAGACCTAGAATATTAGTGTTGAGTTTACATTAAACTATGTACTTTTCTCTGTTCCTGCCTTTTGTCAAATGCAGTTGCTTATCAGAAATTATCTTCCTACTGTAGTTTAATAAATGCATTTGTTTTTAAACAATATGTTTCTCATTGTGCTTGTTTTTCAGCCCTTAACAAAGAATGTATTATTCTCTGTAATTACCCATAACTGACCTTTTGCATATAATATTGCATTTTTTAAAGCTTAGTAATACTGTTTTAGATAACTGTTGTGTATTCATTCCCTTCATGTATAATAATCCATGGTATGAACATCTATTCAATAAATATGACTATCTATTCTCTGGCTAATAGTAATTTGTTTCTAGTTATTTGCTATTATAAGCAACACTGCTTATATACTTTCTTGTACATGCTTTTTGCACTTGGGCACCATTTTCTGCAAGATGTATTCATCAGGATGAAGTATCTCAATGTTTTCAAAACTTACATTTCCCCTAGAACTAATAAGATTTAACATATTGCCATCTATATGTTTCCCTCTGCACAGAAACAGTTTCCATCTTCAGGTCACATTCTCCCGAGATATTTTATTTTTCTCTTAATTGTACACTTACATATTTTGGATATTATTCTTTCATGGCTATGTTTTTCAAAGATCTCAGAAATATTGGTTTATCTTTACACTATGAATTTAAATCTTCAAGTTCAAAATAATCAAAATGATTAATTTCTGCCTTCTTGATTTACTCATAATGTGTACTTCTACAGAGGTCCTTTTATTTACAAAATGGAGATCATAAAAATGTTTTATTATTTCACTAGATTTTAGTTTTTAGTTTATCTAAAATTAAATTTTGTGTGTATTATAAAATAAAGAACTTGATTTCACTTGATCCGCTTATAGATATTGAAGCAACTGTCCACAATAGTTATTTTAAACATTTCTGATATTACCATTATTGTATAGCAGTGTTTGTTATATGCGTTCATCTCTTTCTAGAGTTTTTATAATGATCCATATTTTAATTGGTAAATCTATGAGCCACCAAAGAACTGTTAAGTATGATCATTTTGTAATAAATATGAATATCTGATAAGGTTAGCTATCCCCATATATTCTTTTTCAAACTATTTTTAGATGCTGACTTCTTCATTTAAATTTTATAATTATTTTCTAGAAAAATATTTCAAAGGAATTATTTGGATTTAAGCTGAATATAAACAATGATTTGGGTGAAACTAATGTATTTACAAGATTGTTATTCCTGGAAAAACATTTGGTTTCCTTTTGTTGATTGTATTATGGAAGGCAGAGTGCATTTTTACCTCTCTGTATCATAGTGGAAATGTTAGAGTAAATTAAGAAAGTGTATATATTTTTGTTGATTCTTTCCACTTTAAACAAAATCCTGCAAGAAAAATGTAAACACACCAGAGATTTGCTGTCTGCAAGTTGTGATGGATGGAAAGGAAGCTTTGCTTAAGCTGCTTCTGGCTGACAGTCCACTTTGATGGAGAATTCTGAGATTGGGAGCCTTTAGGTGCCGTATAACAAGGTAGAGCTGTTAGAAGCAGTGATCATAAAGTATATGTCTTATGAAAGAATAAATATCTGACCCAAACCACTTCTAGACACGTCTTCTGCTGGGAGGTTTGTGCCCTGAGATGGGAGCCAGCATAGGAGAGAGGATAAGACCCTACCTGAGCTGCCTGTTTCACTTAGGCTCAATCAAGCTAAGAGACAGAGGGGTATGAGCAGAGAACACAGTCCGCTGAACATGGGACAAAGCCCTGGGGCCTAACAACTGTATATAGACAAGATCTGTAGCAGTATGTACATTGAACTGGCCAGAAACAAAAAAGACTATATTTTTAGATTTGTAGGAATTGTATTGCCAAAAATGGTATTGTCAAAGCAAGAAAAGAAATGACAAATCCACAAAACTTAAAACTGTGCAAACTCTTATAGAGTACAAGCAGCAGTAGCCAGACAAGTTGTGCATCACCCAACGGACAGCCAAGCTGAGAGTGCACATTTTTCAACCACTCTGGAAGATTCTTACATATGATCTTTGAAAGACTGTTTCTCTTCTATAGTCTTTATTTCTTCTTTTAGGGACTGTGATTAGCCAGCTTTACATCTTGTCATTCTGTCCTTGGTGTCCTATAATATCTACTGGCTCTTTCTGTATTTAAATCTCTCTGTGCTTTGTTTTAATTATTCACATCATCTTACCTTCTAGTCACACATATTTTCAGTGGGTCAGTTTTGGTTTTAGAACTTTTCAAATTATTTTTTCTGTGTGTCTGTATAAAATATAGTTGACTAGATAGGGCCAATGAAGAGAGACTGAGACAACCTCAAAAGCAGATGATGGAACAGTAGTGAAATCAGGGTGGAGGTGGGGAGATAGATTAACAGTTGATTAAAAATTGAAAAGAGATGACATTTATGATGGTTTCTAGTATATCATCTGGGCAAGTGTATAAAAGAATCATTCATCAAGGCTAGAAATACAGGAGAAAAGGAACAGATTCTTAAAGGTAGCTTTGGATTGAGTTGAAGTTGATCCTGGACACTTAGGAGATGTTATTTATTGCTGATGTAAATTAACAGAAATGTAATTAGCATTAAGTAAGTTGGGGATGATTTATTTTTAAGTTTTTGATTGGGCTTTCTTTGGAAAGCTGTATAAAATACAAAGAAGAAATGAGGTGGAACCTTGGGTGAACCAGTACTTATAGGATGAAGAGAATATGTGCCTACAGAACAAAATGACAATGTTATGATAATTTTCCTTCCTATCCTGGTGCACTCATTATATTTTGTGTTTTTATAATCTTAAGATGACTACACTGATCTCAGATAAGTATTTGCAGCAAAAGTATCTCTCTTTCCTGAAGCTGCCAAATTGTTTACTTCTATAGAATTGCAGTGTTGAAGATATTTTATCATGGTATTTTAATAAACTGTTTCATTATGTTGAAAAATTAAGTAAGTATACTTTCTAATAGTAAAATCAAGCCTAAACTGTGCCCCTGGATTTTGAAAAAAGAGGTTAAGTGTTTCTTAACGTTTTCAGTTCTAGCAGTAATCCTGGTTATCATTACTATTCCTCCCCTATCTTTATCACAATTGTGCTCATATTGTAATGCCTCATATTTATGAATACTATTGTGTTTGCAATCTTTTTATCTTATTTTTAGAACATGCTTAATGCATAATAATTCTTTTTGTTCCCTAATTCTAAAACCACATAATTTGATGTCTTATCAACGGACTTGAGAGGCTACCAGATGTATTTATTTACATGGTTGATTTCTGAAGGGAAGCAGACAAACTGAATCATTCAAGGAGTGCCAAAAATACATTCTATAGTCAACAAGACTACTCAACAGCTAAACTAAAAGGCTTTAATGCATTTTTCTTAGCATATTTCTTAAGCAATGCCATGGTGTTTCATTGCACTTTCTATAAAAAACCAGGTTGAGGATTGAAATCAGTTTCCCCACCAACATTTTTAAAAAGAACTCAGGGTAATACAGAAGAATGATTAAGTAAGACTTAATTTAACTGGAGTGCTGGGTGAAAGCTAAGTTTAAAACAAACATGAATAAGGTTCCTTTAAAAAATCCTTGATCATTAAGTTTGGAAGCTGCAATGGGAAAAGAGTAGAAACTGAGTCTGCTCTCATATTAGTTTCCTGTAGGCACTGTAACAAATTGCAACAGATTTAATGGCTTAAAACAACACAGATGTATTCTCTTACAGTCCTAAGAGCTGAGTCTTCTGGGGCTGAAAAACCAAGTTGTCAGCCGAGCTGGTTCCTTCTGAAGGTCTGAGTGGAGAATCTGTTGCCTTGCATTTTTCTGCTTTTACTGACTTCCTGGGCTCCTTGGTTTATGTCTTTACCTCTACCTTCAAACTGCATTTCTCCAGTCTCTGCATCTATCATCTCATAGCCTTCTTCTCTGCTGACTCTCTGGAGTCCCTCTTATAAGGGTCATCATAATGACATAGGGCCTATCTGGATAGTCCATGATAATCGCCCAATCTCAAGATATTTAACTGAATCACATTTGAAAAGATCCCTTTGCCATATAATACAGCATCCAATGTTCCAGGGATTAAGGATTGGGCTTATTTTGGGAGCCATTATTCATGACACCACAGTTAAGTTGTTCTCTTTTCACCTGCTTTGTATTCCTTTTCTCTTCTAAGGAATTTTGCCTCACAAACTCCTTCCTTTTCTTTCCTTATGTTACACTTTATATATATTTGATGCCACGGAAGGGTCCTAGGCTTGTGAAACTGGCTTTTTTGTTGGAAAAAAAGTGTATTTGGCCATTTGCCACTACATTTGAATGTTCACAAGTGTTTTATTTGAAGGCCTCATTGTCATTTAAAATTTTAATAATTTTGTGTATGAAAACTTTAAAAAAGGGTATTTCAAGCATATGGAAGAGAATATTAAAAAACTGTCATGTACACGCTTGAAGATTTTGAGGAAGCTAAATTTGGAGGCCTAGTAAAATTCCACATGCTATGTTGCCAAAAAAAGTATAAAAGAAAAAAATTTTTTTTTAAAACGTGTGTAGTAGATGATGTTCGAGAAGTCAGAGTTATATCCTGCAGGTACTAATGGCCAACAGAAAAAGTTTGCATACTTTTTCTATATGTGATTCAAAGCCATTGGAAGGTTTTAAACATCCAAGTGATAAATAAAATCTTATTTATATTCTAAGACAATTGCACTCATGCCTTTGTGGAAGATAATGATAAAAGGCTGAGTTTAAAGCAAAGAGAGAGTATAACTAGTTAGCCTGTCTTGGCTGGAGATAATAGTGACTGGAACTTGGGAGATAATCAAAGTATAGGGAATTGAATTCACTTGGTGGACAGGTGTTCGGTACAACTGTTAGCATGGTGCTAGAGGGTGGCAAGACGAAATGAAGAACCTTGGTTAAAAGAAAATGAACAGAAGAATGGACAAACTTTCCAAACTTCAAACCTAAGTATGTTAAGCAGTGAACAGCAGCTTCTTTTCTTCAATAAAAAAGAAGGAACTTAGGGGAGTTACAAAGTTACTGTCCGGTAGAGAATAACAATAAGGAAGTTTCTGCATCTGCATCATTGCTTAATATGTGGAATAGTTACAAGGGTGCTAGCATTGGATGGGTGACATCACCCAGGTGGCAACATACGTTGTTTCTGATTTCTCTCCTCCTTACAAGAACAACTAAAAATTATTCAAGAACAAGATACTTGGAAAAGATCTTAGATCACTAAGGTAAAGCTGAAGCGCCTGTTGTACCACAAAGACCAAGGTGGCCTGCATCAGAAGGCTGAAGGATGACCACCTGGCTTCACTCTCTGCCAGGCGCAGCATCATGTGGAGAAGTCTCAAGCCCTGAGCCTCTGATTCTTTCAGTGAAGAAAGAGAACCATGGGGGGGGTTCAGGTATTGCTGAAGCCTGGCTTGGAGAATTTTGAGCATTAATTTACTACCGTGAGAGATGAGTGCAATTGTGCGGTAGTTTGAGCATTCTTTGGCATTGCCTTTCTTTGGAATTTGAATGAAAATGGACCTTTTCCAGTTCTGTGGCCACTGCTGAGTTTTCCAAATTTAGGAAACCAAAATTCTCCAACATGGCTGCTTCTGCTGCAATGCCCAGGCAGGGATTATAAGCCGTAGCCCCACTTATCATTAAATAAAGCCTCTAGCCTATCTGACCAGGGAACCCACCCAGAGCATACATGATGCCACGGAGACTGTTCAACACCTGAAGCACAATAGCACCTGAACACAGAGCACAGCCTGTGACTTCTCCCATCTGCAGAGCAAAACTAGCAGCCTTACCTGTCCGGGGAACTTAGGGTACACTCTGGCCTGATTCTTTACCAACCGAGCCACTAGGGAAGCCACAGGGGACAGCGTTCTCCCTGAGCATTGTGGGTGGCTTTGTCGGAGCTCCTACTTTGATCCAGCACCACAGGATGGCAGGGGTCTGTGGGGCTCAATCTGACAGTGACAGAGAATCAGGGAGGGACTTATAACAGTCCATCAATGCAAGGATCCTGGCAGAATTCTCGCCTGTAGGGCCAACGCTATCATTCCAACAGCAGCAGAGGTCATCTGCAGAACCAGGCTTGGGGTGCATTCTGGCCAGAGAACTTGGCAGGTGCAGGTCTGCCTGGCTTGGAGCCTTAAGCAAGAAGTTTTGTGGGTGCTAGAACTCAGACTGCCCATATTCGGACAAAGAGGTATATAGCCCAGCTTCTGTAGGGAGTATCTCCTGGGCCTGTCTGAACAGAAGGATTAGCAGTCACTCCTGGGAGCTGTGTGGTCCAGTGGCACTTGAGTGGAGAGGCAGGCAGAGCTGATTGTCCTCAGAGCAAAGTCAATACTCAGCATAGGGTATCTCCGTGCTCCCTACAGCAGGGGAATAATTCATAGCCAAGGCCAAGGGTAGCATCAAGCTTCTCCCAACACTCTGTTGGGAAATTCAGAGTGGCTGAGGGAGGCCCCTTCCCTACCCCTGTAGGAAAGGGAGCCCAGACATAGCCCCACCCACTGGGGAGCATCTTCCAGGAATATCTGACCAGAGAGACTGGGGACAATCCTGGAGACTGTGAAGCCCAGGGGCAGTCCAGCTGAGAGGCAGGCAGAGCTAAGAGTTTGCCGACAAAATCAGTGGCCCTATTTGTTCAGGAAACATGGGATGCAGAGTTAGGTCTTGAGTTAAGACAACAAAGAACCTTACCATCTTCATGGCTGCTTCTGCTGCAATGCCCAGGCAGGGATTATAAGCCATAGCCCCACTTATCATTAAATAAAGCCTCTAGCCTATCTGACCAGGGAACCCACCCAGAGCATACACGATGCTACGGAGACTGTTCAACACCTGAAGCACAATAGCACCTGAACACAGAGCACAGCCTGTGACTTCTCCCATCTGCAGAGCAAAACTAGCAGCCTTACCTGTCCGGGGAACTTAGGGTACACTCTGGCCTGATTCTTTACCAACCGAGTTACTAGGGAAGCCACAGGCTACCCACTCCGGTATTATTTTGGATTTCTCTGGTGCTTCAGATGGTAAAGAATCTGCCTACAATGCAGGAGACCTGGGTTCGAGCTCTGGATCGGGAAGATCCCCTGGAGCAGGGAATGGCTACCCACTCCATTAATTCTTGCCTGGAGAATTCCATGGGCAGAGAGGAGCCTGGCAAGCTACAGTCCATGGGGTCGCAAAGAGTTGGACATGACTCAGCAACTAACACTGGCCTGATTCTGAGTTTGTTAAGGCTCTATGCCCCATCCTGCTACCCCATCAGGACAAGGTACCTAATTCATAACCCATCAGCTACTGAATCCAACACCTAATCCTAACCATCTCATAAGCTTGACAGAGAATCCAAGCAAGCTCAGAGCCCATCCTACAGTCTCACTTGAGAAGAAAACGACACCCATAGTTCTATCTGACTGTTCTCAAGCAGTGGCATATCCCCCCTGCCCCAAGTCACACATGTCTTCAAAGCTCAATGAGTTGCCTCACCTAGAAACAGAACAAGATAACAGGCCCTATCTACCCAAGGACATTACAAAGGTCAAAGACTAATAAAGCAGAGAAAAGAAGTTACGTACAAGGGAACCCCATTTGCCTATCAGTGGATTTTTAAACAAACTTTTTGAGCCAGGAGAGAATAGGAGGACATACTCAAAATATTGGGGAAAAAATGTCAGTCAAGAATTCCATAATTCCATTCTGAAACTCCCTTGCTTCCTCCATGATCCAATGAATGTTGACAATTTGATTTCTGGTTCTGCTGCCTTTTCTAAATCCAGCTTGTACATCTGGAAGTTCTTGGTTCTTGTACCGATGAAGACTAGCTTGAAGGATTTTGAGCATTACCTTACTAGCATGTGAAACTTCCACTCAAAAGAACCTCCTTGAGCATTTCTTGTAAAGCAGGTCTAGCGGCAATGAACTGCCTCAGCTTTTGTTTGGTCAGGCATCTTTCTCTCTCCTCCATTTCTGACGCATCATGGAGAAAGCAAGGGAGTTTCAGAAAAACATCTTCTTCATCAACTATGCTGAAGTCTTTGACTGTGTGGATCACAAACTGTGGAAAATTCTTAAAGATATGGGAATAACTGTTTCCTAAGAAACCTGTAAGTGGGTCAAGAAGCAATGGTTAGAACCAGACACTAAACAATAGACTGGCTCAAAATTGGGAAAGGAGTACAACAAGGCTGTATATTGTCATCTTGTTTATTTAACTTATATGCAGAGTACATCACATGAAATGTTAGGCTAGATGAATCACGAGCTGGAATCAAGATTGCCAGGAGAAATATCAACCTCAGACATGCAAATGATACCACTCTAATGGCAGGGGGTGAAGAGGAATAAAAGAACCTCTTGATGATGGTAAAAGAGAAGAGTGAGAAAGCTGGCTTGAAACTCAGTATTCAAAATACGAAGATCATGGCATCCGGTCCCATCACTTCATGGCAAATAGATGGGGGAAAAGTTGAAGAAATGAGTTTTATTTTCTTGAGATCTAAAAAATTACTGAAGATGTTGACTGCAGCCACGAAGGTAAAAGATGCTAGCTCCTTGGAAGAAAAGCTATGACCAACCTAGACAGTGTTTTACAAAGCAGAGACATCATTTTACCAATAAAAGTATAAATAGCCAATGCTATGGTTTTTCAAGCAGTTATGTACCGATGTGAGAGTTGGACCATGAAGAAGTCTGAGTGCTGAAGAATTGATGCTTTCAAATATTGGTGCTGGAGAAGACTCTTGAGAGTCCCTTGGACTGCAAGGAGATCAAACCAGTCAATTCTAAAGAAGATCAGTCCTGAATATTCATTGGAGGCACTGATGCTGAAGCTGAAGCTCCAATACTTTGGTGACTTGATGTGAAGAACTGACTCATTGCAAAAGACCCTGATGCTGGGAAAGAATGAGGGCAGGAAAAGTGGGCAGCAGGGGTTAGATCATTAGACAGCATCACTGACTCAATGGACATGAATTTGAGCAAACTCCAGGAGATAGTGGAGGACTGGGGAGCCTGGTGGGCTGCAGTCTATAGGGTTGCAAAGAGTCAAGATTCTGACACGACTTAAGAGACTGAGCAACAACAAAACACTGACACCATTAAAGACATACAAAGTACAGTATATATCTCACTGGTAATGGTAAATATATAGTCACAGTTAGATTCTGCAATATAGTAATAGTGGTGTATAATTCACATAACAAAAATGTATATGTAAATAATTCACTACAACTCAATAGTGAAAAACAAATCACTCAAATTTTAAAATGGGCAAAGGACCAGAAATGAAGTTTTTCCAAGGAAACTATCCAAAAGGCCAACAGGTGTATGAAAAGATGCTCAACATCACTTGTATTTGTTGTTGTTGTTCAGTCACCCAATCGTGTCTGACTCTTTGCAACCGCATGGGCCCATACCAGACCTCCCTGTCCCTCACTATCTCCTGGAGTTTGCCCAAGTTCATGTTCATTGCATCAGTGATGTCGTCCAGCCATCTCATCCTCTGCTGCCATCTTCTCCTTCTGCCGTCAGTCTTTCCCAGCATCGGGGACTTTTCCAATGAGTCATCTGTTCACATCAGATGACCAAAATACTGGAGCTTCACCATCAGCATCAGTCCTTAAAGTGAATATTCAGGTTTGATCTCCTTTAGGATTGACTGGTTTGACCTCCTGGTACTTAGGAAAATGCAAATTAAAACCTCAGGGAGATATCACCTAAAACCTGTTAGAATAGCCACCATCCAAAAGACAAGAAATAACAGGGGGTGTGGAGAAAAGGGGAGACCTTGTCACTGTTGGTAGGATTGTAAATTGGTACAGCCACTATGAAAAACAGTATGGAGGAGCCTCAAAAAATTTAAAATATATACACCATCCTGATCCTGAAGCAACTCTCATTTTTACTTTCTCAAGTTTATTGCTGTGCTGAGTGCTTAGTTGACTTGAAAGTGTCTGACTTTATGGCCCTATACCATATGATCCAAGAATTCCACTTTGGAGGATATATGTAAAGAAAACAAAATCACTGACTTGAAAAAATATATGCACACCCATGTTTATTACTTACAAGCTAAGACTTGGAAATAACCTAAGTGTCCATCAGTGGATGAAAGAATAAAATAGCTGTGATATATACAATGAAATGCTATTCAGCCATAAATATGAGGAAATTTGCAACATTTGCAACAACATGGATGGACCTTGAAGACAATATGCCAAGTGAAGTAAATTATACAGAGACAGAGTAAATTAGGCAGAGAAAAACAATATATATTCCATTTATATGTGGAATCTAAAAATCAAAACAAACCACCACCAACAAAAATCACCAAACTCATAGAAAAGTTATCAGACTTGTGGTTATCAGAGGTAGAGGGTAGGGACATGGGGAACTGCAGAAAGGTGGTCTAAGGTACAACTTCTAGTTCAGTTCAGTCGCTCAGTCGTGTCTGACTCTTTGCAACCCCATAAATCGCAGCATGCCAGGCCTCCCTCTCCATCACCAACTCCCAGAGTTTACCCAAACTCATGTCCATCGAGTCGGTGATGCCATCCAGCTATCTCATCCTCTGTCGTCTCCTTCTCCTGCTACCCACAATCCTTCCCAGCATTAGGGTCTTTTCCAATGAGACAACTCTTCACATGAGGTGGCCAAAGTATTGGAGCTTCAGCTTCAACATCAGTCCTTCCAATGAACACCCAGGACTGATCTCCTTTAGGATGGACTGGTTGGATCTCCTTGCAGTCCAAGGGACTCTCAAGAGTTTTCTCCAACACCACAGTTCAAAAGCATCAATTCTTCAGCACTCAGCTTTCTCACTGTCTAACTCTCACATCCATACACGACTAACGGAAAAACCATAGCCTTGACTAGACGAACCTTTGTTGGCAAAGTAATGTCTCTGCTTTTCAATATGCTATCTACTTTGGTCATAACTTTCCTTCCAAGGAGTAAGTGTCTTTTAATTTCATGGCTGCAATCACCATCTGCAGTGATTTTGGAGCCCCCCAAAATAAAGTCAGCCACTGTTTCCGCTATTTCCCCACCTATTTCCCAAGAAGTGATGGGACCAGATGCCATTACATTAGTGATATAAATAATTACTAGAGATGTACAAGATGATGACTATAGCTAACACTGCTGTATGATATATGGGAAAGTTGAAAGTAAATTTCATGTTCTCATCACAAGGTGATTTTTTAAAATTATCTTTTTATTGTATCTATATGAGAAAATGAACTGATGCTAACAAACTAATGTGGTAATCATTTCACAATATATAATACTAACCAAACTATCCTGCTAAAAACCTTAATTTTTACAGTGATGCATGTCACGTATTTCTCAGTAAAACTAGAAAAACAAAGTGTTAACATTTTTTTCCCCAAGAAGATTCTATTTTTTACCTATTATAATAGTGTTTGGGAATATATTGTATTTAACTAGTTCACAACCAGAAATCTAGAACCAACTGCTTAAATTTTAGTGCTATTTTAGCATAAAACTAAATTTTTAACTATTATTAGCTTTTTGTTGTTGTTGTTAAAAAGATTTGCGAGCAAATGTGCTTTTAATTTTTTTATTTCTAAGTAATTGTAAAAGTGTTGTTAGTAGACAGAACTAACATTTTAAACAATATTGATACTAAGGAAAAATATGGTTAGAGGAAAGGAAACATAGTACTGAATATACTGTTCTCCCTTAAAGTTAATACAATATTGAATTTATTCTCCTTGATGTTAGAAAGCTCCTCTCGGCTGCCACCCCCAGCCTCCTGCCCATGGTAGCCATTTCTGCTTTATTGACTATGCCAAAGCCTTTGACTCTGTGGATCACAATAAACTGTGGAAAATTCTGAAAGAGATGGGACTACCAGACCATCTGACCTGTCTCTTGAGAAACCTGTATGCAGGTCAGGAAGCAACAGTTACAACTGGATGTGGAACAACAGACTGGTTCCAAATAGGAAAAGGAGTACGTCAAGGCTGTATATTGTCACCCTGCTTCTTTAACTTCTATGCAGAGTACATCATGAGAAGCGCTGGGCTGGAAGAAACACAAGCTGGAATCAAGATTTCCAGGAGAAATATCAATAACCTCAGATATGCAGCTGCTTTATGGCAGAAAGTGAAGAACTAAAGAGCCTCTTGATGAAAGTGAAAGAGGAGAGTGAAAAAGTTGGCTTAAAGCTCAACGTTCAGAAACTAAGATCATGGCATCTGGTCCCATCACTTCATGGGAAATAGATGGGGAAACAGTGGAAACAGTGTCAGACTTAATTTTTTTGGGCTCCAAAATCACTGCTGATGGTGATTGCAGCCATGACATTAAAAGGACACTTACTCTTCTGAAAGGAAAGTTATGACCCAACCTAGATAACATATTTAAAAGCAGAGACATTACTCTACCAACAAAGGTTCGTCTAGTCAGGCTATGGTTTTTCCAGTGGTCATGCCAGGATGTGAGAGTTGGATGGGTGAAGAAAGCTGAGTGCCGAAGAAAATTGATGCTTTTGAACTGGGTGGTTGGAGTCAGACTCTCAAGAGTCCCTTGGACTGCAAGAAGAGTCCATCCTAAAGGAGAGTCTGGTGTGTTCGATGGAAGTACTCGATGTTGAAGCTGATGAAACTCCAATACTTTGGCTACCTCATGCAAAAAGTTGGACTTCACTGGAAAATAACCTAAATGCTGGGATGCAGATTGGGGGCAGGCGGAAGGAGAAGAAGGAAGAGACTAGAATGGCACACCATGGGGTCGCAAAGAATCAGACACGACTGAGTGACTGAACTGAACTGATGCTAGAAAATTGTTATTTCTTTCCAGTTTTCCTCCTGTCATTAATTGAAGCAGCAAATCACTCTTTGCCAAAAGAGTTTCCTCTACACTTATAACACAGCCTTCTTTGCTGTTAAATCAAGCACAATTAATCACCAAGTATTATTTCTTTCATTTTCTTCTTGTCCTTGTGTTCTCTCTCTAGTTATTTTTCCATCAAAATTAGTCGAGCATAAAGTTCTAAGTATGAACTTTATGAAACATTAATGCTCAGCAAACAATTAAATTTTATAAATAGAATAATGTGCTTCAGGGATTCAATGTTATAAATTATAATGACTCTTTGAAAAAAATAGCAGGACACAAAATTAACACACAAGATAGTTTCATTGATACTCTATAAAAGAGTATGAATTATTGCCCAACTTTTAAAAACATATATATCTATTCACTAGATAATTAATGTCACCTTGAAAAGGAGATATAAAAACCAAGGAATGAAAAATGTTGCAAATGTCACAAAAGAAATGAACATTTTAAAAAACTGTAATGCACAGATTACTCTTTTAATCAATATCTTAATTCAAAAGTTTGCCATTTTTTTCCTCAAGGAATTAAGGTTACCTGGAGCTAGTAAATATGTTATTGTGTTGTTTTTTGTTAAATAATGACTATTTACTGTAACATATATATCACCATTGAAGTTATTCATTAGGACAGATTCCCCAATCACAGTTACTTGGTAAAAAAATATTTTAACATTCATGATTGTCTTCCAGAACAACTGCAGCACTTTAAACTACTACCAATACTGTTTCAACGTATCTGTTTCATCAGCATTATCTTTTTTCACTAAAAACACTAAAACTTTTGTCGTTAAAATTTATCCTTGTGAATTTAATAATAAAATAATATCTCAATATGTCTTCATAATGTATTTCCTTGAAAATACCTCAAATATTATGAATAATTATAATCTTGTATGTTTAATGAGATATTTTGTTAAAATATGTTCTTCTCCTTAGTCTATGTTATTATTGTGAAGGGAGATCTTACTAATATCATCTGTGAATTTTAGGAATACTTAATGATATGAATGGAAAGGATATATTTTGGATATGATGAGTATGTAGCACTTGTTTATTAATATTTTACTCAGATTCCTATTTGACTTTCAGTTTTGTATCAAACAAAGATAATTTTGATTGGGATATCTTGACCTATAAATTGCTACTCTTTGTCCAATCATATTATCCAAGCTTCTTTTTGTCAAAAGCATCCATAATTTTTGTGGTTTAAAAATATTTCCCTAGTTCTCAATTTAATCAATTGCTAATCATATTTTTTGTTGTTTTCCCAATGACTTGACTTCTGACATCAACTCACTATTAACATTTGTAGGATTTACATGTGCTTTTATATATGATAATCATATGAATCATGTAATTTTATTTTCACACAACTTAGGATCCCATATATGCCAAATGGGCTTTCCTGGTGGCTCAGCAGTAAAGAATCTGTCTGCCAATGCAGGAGACATAAGAGATGTGGACTTTATCCCGAGTTGGAAAAATCCTCTGGAGAAGAAAATGGCAACCCACTCCAGTATTCATGCCTGGGAAATCCCATGGACAGAGGAGCCTGGTGGGGTACAGTCCATGGGGTAACAAAAGAGTATGACATGACTTAGCAACTAAACAACAACAGCAACATATGCCAGATATTCAGACTAAATTAAAAAAAAAAAGATTGTTATGGTAATTCTGGGGTTTTATTACAGTTACTTTAACATAAAGCGACTTCCCTGGTGGCTCAGATGGTAAAAGTGTCTGTCTACAATGCAGGAGACCCAGGTTTGATCCCTGGGTTGGGAAGGTCCCCTGGAGAAGGAAATGGCACCCCACTCCAGTACTCTTGCCTGGAAAATCCCATGGACGGAGGAGCCTTGTAGGCTACAGTCCATGAGGTCTCAAAGAGTCGGACATGACTGAGCGACTTCACTTAACATAAAACAGATGAGTACAGTAAATTCTCTAATATAATCCTTATTTATTTAGTTTTAGTGTTATGTTCTCTATAAGATTATTAACATATAATGTCTGAAAGTTAGAAAAATTATAGCACACTTATTTTTTTGTGTTTCATATGTTATGTAATCCAGACTTTTTCTGGGATTTCTCTAATCATTCATCTGATAAAGACGTGTACTATGAAAACCAAATCAACAGGATTCCTTTAGGTCTTTATAAAGCTGGACCTATGTCTCTATGACCATAAATTGTGGTTTTCTTCTCTGACTCTACTTGACATCTGTCAGTTATACCAAATGCCTGGATTAATTTTACCTGAAACTTTGGTCTATAAAATGTGAGACCTATTTGCTGAGAATCTGCTTCATGTCCTATGTCTAACGCTCACAACAGCTTAGCTACATTTATTCTTATTTTATAGCTGACAAAACTGGGATTAGGAAAAGTTAAGAAATTCAGCTATTCATAGTAAATGATAGGACTAGAATCTCAATCCAGATCTTTTCACCGTATTAATTTTGACCACCTGATCTTGTATGGATTTCATTATAGCAATTGTATTAATATAAAAAGAGCCATCAAGCTGTTTACTATCAGATACATCTTTAGTGACCCTTAAGATTTTCAAAACTTTCTAACAATTTAATTTAAAAAGGCTCTTCAGGCTTCTCAGATTTATATATTTCTTTTATAAATTATATTATTATAAAAGGATCTCAGTTGTAAATAAACAACTGACATTATAGAGGGTTTGTGAGGTGGAGTGAGCCTTCTGAGACTTGTTCATCACATACCAACTGATAATTTCCCCATGTCCTGCAGCACTACTGATAAACAGGATGATTTATTAAGAACTAAGAATTCAACAGAAAATAAAGAGCAATGCATCTGTCTCTTAATGGAATTAATATATATCTTATGTTACTGGTTAAATTAATCAATTGGAATACAGATTATTTAAATCTACTCTGGGTAATTATTACCATTGATTTCTTGAGCAAAAAATATATTGGCCAAATAAAAGTGTGCTGTTTTAGCAAATATCAAATGTGTGGAATAAGGAGACTTTAAAAGTCTACTGACAGGAGACAGGCACATAGAGTTAATGGACTGTGGTCCCTACCATCCATCAGTTGTCACATAGCTGCTATCTAGTGATAAAATCAATGCAAGTGCTTTCAAATACACAGCACTGCTTCATTGAGGACTCTAACCTCAATATGTCATCACACAGGTATTTAAACATCAGGCAAGATGTAGAAAATCTTCAAGTGGTTTTGAACTTGTAAAGCTTGACAAAAGATTTATATATTTTTCAGATTTGTTTTCTTCTAGCTCAGTACACAATTTCAGAATATATCAATCTATCAACCATTCTTCTTCAGATGGCTGTGAATAAATTGTAACAGGAATTTTACTGCATGTTACACTGGCTAGTTAAATGAAAGCCCTAACTTAAAAGAAAATAGGAAAATGTATAACTTCCAGAGTACAGAGATAAGCTTCCTATACAATATCTATTGTTAAGATATATGATTTTGAGTTTTAAAATTAAAGTCATCTTAAAACATTTCCTTTTAAATAATGTGATTTTCTGCATCAATGCTCTCCAAAAGTAGTGATCTAAAAGTTATAGATGGACCTAAAATGAACTTAAATTGAAGTTCGATTTATATAGTGTGGAGAAATTTTAGTTCTAAAATAATCTACTTCGGTTCAATGTGCTAGGAATAAAGATTGTTGTATAAACCTCACACATGATTTCTAGTACAGTGAAGGTGACTACTATTTGGAGAAACTGGTGGTCACGTGACCATAAATAGAAAGGATATTTATTTACTTCTATGTTTTGGGGGTTAAGATATTATTTCATCAGAACTCATGACTAGGACTAGAGAATTCTTTTGTGGCTAACTCAAAATATATTCAAACTCAAGGGAGTATGGATGCACAGAATACACAATAGTAACACAACACATGATTAAATAATGTCATCCATTATTTTTCTTAACATTATATTTTCTACATGCTTCCACATAGTATCTTAAGCATGTGAACAATATTAGTATATGCAGTGTTGGTGAGTTTGGGAGCACATTAAGAAGGCTATTCTTGGCAAATCCATTCTTCTGAAAATGTCCCAGTTAGTCATACATTTTTTATGAATTTATTTTATTGTTTTTAAGGGGATTTCCTCTTAACCCAAGCAAATTATTCAGTTCAGTTCAGTCGCTCAGTCGTGTCCGACTCTTTGCGACCCCATGAATCACAGCACGCCAGGCCTCCCTGTCCATCACCAACTCCCAGAGTTTACCCAAACCCATGTCCATCGAGTCAGTGATACAATCCAACCATCTCATCCTCTGTTGTCCCCTTCTCCTCCTGCCCTAAATCCTTCCCAGCATTAGGGTCTTTTCCAATGAGTCAGCTCTTCGCATGAGGTGTCTAAAGTATTGGAGTTTCAGCTTCAACATCAGTCCTTGCAAAAAACACCCAGGACTGATCTCCTTTAGGATGGACTGGTTGGATCTTCTTGCAGCCCAAGGGACTCTTAAGAGTCTTCGCCAACACCGCAGTTCAAAAGCATCAATTCTTCGGTGCTCAGTTTTCTTCACTGTCAAACTTTCACATCCATACATGACTACCGGAAAAACAAAAGCCTTGACTAGATGGACCTTTGTTGGCAAAGTAATGTCTATGCTTTTCAATATGCTATCTAGGTTGGTCATAACCTTCCTTCCAAGGAGTAAGCGTCTTTTAATTTCATGGCTGCAATCACCATCAACAGTGATTCTAGAGCCCCAAAAAATAAAGTCTGACACTGTTTCCACTGCCTCCTCATCTATTTCCCATGAAGTGATGGGACCAGATGCCATGATCTTAGTTTTCGGAACATTGAGCTTTAAGCCAACTTTTTCACTCTCCTCTTTCACTTTCAAGAGGCTCTTTAGTTCTTTGCTTTCTGCCATAAGGGTGGTGCCAGCTGCATATCTGAGGTTATTGATATTTCTCCTGGCAATCTTGATTCCAGCTTGTGCTTCTTCCAGCCCAGCGTTTCTCATGATGTACTCTGCATATAAGTTAAAGAAGCAGGGTGACCATATACAGCCTTGATGTACTCCTTTTCCTATTTGGAACCAGTCTGTTGTTCCATGTCCAGTTGTAACTGTTGCTTCCTGACCTGCATACAGATTTCTCAAGAGACAGGTCAGATGGTCTGGTAGTCCCATCTCTTTCAGAATTTTCCACAGTTTATTGTCATCCACACAGTCAAAGGCTTTGGCAGAGTCAATAAAGCAGAAATAGATGTTTTTCTGGAACTCTCTCGCTTTTTTGATGATCCAATGGATGTTGGCAATTTGATCTCTGGTTCCTCTGCCTTTTCTAAAACCAGCTTGCACATCTGGAAGTTCACGGTTCACGTTTTGCTGAAGCTTGGCTTGGAGAATTTTGAGCATTACTTTACTAGCATGTGAGATGAGGGCAATTGGGTGGTAGTTTGAGCATTCTTTGGCATTGCCTTTCTTTGAGATTGGAATGAAAACTGACCTTTTCCAGTCCTGTGGCCAATGCTGAGTTTTCCAGATTTGCTGGCATATTGAGTGCAGCACTTTCACAGCATCATCTTTGAGGATTTGAAATAGCTCAACTGGAATTCCATCACCTCCACTAGCTTTGTTCGTAGTGATGCTTTCTAAGGCCCACTTGACTTCCCATTCCAGGATGTCTGGCTTTAGGTGAGTGATCACACCATCATGATTATCTGGGTCATGAAGATCTTTTTTGTACAGTTCTTCTGTGTATTCTTGCCATCTCTTCTTAATATCTTCTGCTCCTGTTAGGTCCATACCATTTATGTCCTTTATTGAGCCCATATTTGCATGAAATATGCCCTTGGTATCTTTAATTTTCTTGAAGAGATCTCTAGTCTTTTCCATTCTGTTGTTTTCCTCTATTTCTTTGCATTGATTGCTGAGGAAGGCTTTCTTATCTCTCCTTGCTATTCTTTGGAACTCTGCATTCAGATGGGAATATCTTTCCTTTTCTCCTTTGCTTTTTGCTTCTTTTCTTTTCCCAGGTATTTGTAAGGCCTCCTCAGACAGCCATTTTGCTTTTTTGCATTTCTTTTCCATGGGGATGGTCTTGATCCCTGTCTCCTGTACAATGTCACGAACCTCTGTCCATAGTTCATCAGGCACTCTGTCTATCAGATGTAGTCTCTTAACTCTATTTGTCACTTCCACTGTATAATCATAAGGGATTTGATTTAGGTCATACCTGAATGGTCTAGTGGTTTTCCCTACTTTCTTCAATTTCAGTCTGAATTTGGCAATAAGGAGTTCATGATCTGAGCCACAGTCAGCTCCCGGTCTTGTTTTTGCTGACTGTATTGAGCTTCTCCATCTTTGGCTGCAAAGAATATAATCAATCTGATTTTGGTGTTGACCATCTGGTGATACCCATTAGCTGGAGAATATTGGTCTGCTATAAACTGAACGTCTGTGTTGCTCCCAAATTCAAATATTGAAAACTAATCTCCAGTGTCATGGTATCTGAAGGTGGGGCATTAGGGAGGTGATCAGATCATGAGAGTGAAGGTGTCATGAATGGAATCAGTGCCCTTAAAAAAGAAGCCCCAGAGAGCTTCCTTGCCCCTTCTGTCACATGAGGACACCTCAACAAGACAGCCATCTATGAAACAGGATACAGGTCCTCACCAAAACTGAATCGATCAGCAACTTGACTTTGGACTTTAAATCTCCATAACTGTGAGATATAATGTTTGTTTTTTAAACCGCCCAGCATGATATTCTTATTATAGCAGTCTGAACAAATAAGACAATATCCTGTTGCCCACGCCACCCATCAATTTATTTAAAAGCAAAATACAATAGCAGTACTTTCTCCATTTTCACTTTAATCCTAAGCATAAACTCATAATACCACTAAAGGAAAATAAAGAAAAGAGAAGAACAAAAATAAGTTAGCTGCATGTAAAAATATAAGATATGACAATTCAAAACATAACCAAATTAATATTTAACTTTTAGCCAACTCATTAATTTAGGTAAACTTAGATTGCCACTTTTCCCTTCAGAACACTTCCTCTGACTTTTCCCTACTTTCTTTCTCTTTTTTTCTGACACTCTCTCTACCTTTCTCCCTCTGAATTTGCTCCTGTTTCCTGCTTACTTTACTCTTTATTTACCAGAAAATATTAAGACAATAAGAAACGATGTGCTTCAAAATCTTCTCTCGCGGTTTCATTCTACAAGTCTTCACCAAACTGTTATTGTTTGTATAGGTGGATAGCTTTACTTATTTAGGTGTTTGGACAGAGACATAATTAGGAAATAGATATTCTGTAGTGAAAAGAGTAATGAAAAATATGTTTTATCTGGAAAAAAAATGTTATCAACTACTTGGACGAGGAAATTTAATGCTAAATTTATAATCTCTGTGTTATACTGCAAAAAACTCATTTGAGAGTTCTCAGAATTAACTTTTAAGCACAAAAAGTTAGATAAAAATTTATAAATCATAAAAGTCAGCATTATTGGATCTCTAAGAAATTGCATTAAATCAAGGTTACATATATTAAACATAAAGTATACCCATAACTTATTTATTATAAACCATACATTTCTATTTGTTCACGTCACTAAAATATAGATGAGATGGTGAAATGAATTAGTTATGAATCACTGACTATTGAATGAATGCTAATGTTATAGTTATTGATTTTTCCACAATATTTTTTTCCTTCAATATGTAGAGAAAATACCCTTCAATTTCAGGTTAGTGTTACTATTATATTCTGTGAATATGTATTTGTATCATTGTGTGTTCTAGTCTATTAGATGCTTTATATACTCTGAACAACTTTAGCTCTGAAGGCTTTTTTCCCTTTTTAAGTATACCTATCAGTTTAAAAAATAATGACTAGAAAATGTTAGTTTTCAAATATCCTGGTACATGAAAACTAAAATCTGGTCATTAAAAAATCTCAACAAGCTGAGAAGACAAGATCAAAGAGAAGGTACTCTAAAAATCACAAGAGGTTATTGATCTTGCCTTGGTGGTGATGCTGTTTTTAGCCACTCATAACTAATTTCAGAGTAACTCTTCCACTTAAAGTTCTTGACAAACTATACATATCTTACGTATGAAGGCAATGGGAATATATGAAGACAATGAAAATTTGGGGTGGAGATGTAAAGTTCAAGGAAAGTGAAGAGTGATCATCTGAATGTTGAGATGATTACTGATTCAAAAAGTGAAAAGTAAAGTTGCTCAGTCACGTCCCACTCTTTCCATCCTACGGACTATAGCCTGCCTCTGTCAGTGGGATTTCCCAGCCAGATTGGTGGTGGTTTAGTCACTAAGTAGTGTACTACTCTTGCGACCCCGTGGACTGTAGCCTGCCAGGCTCCTCTATCCATGGGATTCTCCAGGCAACAGTACTGGAGTGCGTTGCCATTTCCTTCTCCCAGGCAGATTACTCAGCCACAAAAGACTAAAGCCTAACTTCATATCAGCTTAGTCTCCCACTAGGGAAAGTGATATGAGACTGCTAACATGAGGAGAAGAGTTGTCCAACCCAAGGAACCATAAATTTTCTTGGAAGGAAAATGACAACCACAGCCTCAAATTCTCTTTAAAAAACAAAACAAAACAAATAGAAGTCCATAATTTAGTTAAAAAAATTAGAAGAATATGAAACTTTCTTTGGAAGTATAGATGATTTACAATGTTGTGTTAATTTTAGGTGTACAGCAAAATGATTCAGTTTATATATATATATTCAGATTATTTTCCAACTTTTTAAAAAAGTGAAACATTTCAAATATGAAGGAGATATTTTACAAAGCAGTTTTCAGACATAGACATTAAAATCAACATGGCAAAGGATAGAAGAGACAACAAAGAAACTATCATCAATTACACAGGAGAAGCAAATAGGAATTACTTAAAAAACTAATAACTTTTGAGTGCAATAGATTGAACAGTAAGTAAGAGATAATATGTTGAAAATAGCTTTAAAATAATTACACTTAAAAACAGACAGGCAATTGTATGGAAAATACAAAATGAAAAAACTAACCAAAATATAAATACTGTTGTGCAAGAGAAGAGTTGAGTATGCTAGAATCAACCTTTTGGAGAAGTAAATGGCAATCCTCTCCAGTATTCTTGCCTGGAGAGTCACATAGACAGACGAGCCTGGTAGGCTATATAGTCCATGAGTTTGTAAAGAGTTGGACATGACCGAATGACTCAGCAGCAGCAGCAGCAACAGTCTTTGGAGAAATAATGAGAGTGACATTTTGAAGATGGGTAGTAGAAATCAAGTCACACATTAAACAGGATACACATATACATGCAAAGAATGCCACACTGAAGTCAATAAAAGCAATTCTACTGAAAACTGAGATATAAATAGGTTTAAGTCTTCCAAATCCGTCTTTTACATTTGCCCCATCTAGTTTTTTTCCTTTGCTTTTTCATTGCTGCCTTCTTTTATATTAACTTTTTCATTATTGAAAATTTATTTTAGGGCTTTATTTTTGCACTTTCTAAGAATTTTTACAATTCGCGTTCCTGCTTTATTACAGAATTCTATGTGCTAATTTTATACCATTTTAAGTGTAAATAGAAATCTTATAAGAGTATTTCCATGGACCCTGGCCTATTAACCTTACTACTGTTGACCTTTATTTTACTCCTTTATGTATAATCCATGTTATCATGTAGTTGCTTTTATGGCACGTCCAAAGTGAGGTACTTGTCAATACCTCTCTACTCTATAATAATTAAGTAAATCCCTAATGGAGAATAATATATATATATCCTAAGAAGAAAGGAGTCTGTTACTACAAGATATTTGGCTAACTTGAAAATGGGAAAAAAAAATCAGAGAAAACTCTGAATAGAGTTTTATTATTTTTGATAGGCAGTTACTTTTGTGTTAAAGAAGTTCAAAAGTGTAAAAAAACAGACTTTATGACATATCTGCTACTTCTCATCCTCTTTATTCTTTTGTGTTCATTTCTATGCTGAATTTATTTTTAATGTTCACTCATTATGTTCATCTTTTTCAAGAGCCAAATAACTTTTTCTTTAAATTCCTGACATATGGCTTGCAGGTCATATAGTCTATATCACTACTAGTTAACTCTGTTTTTTGCAAATGCAATACTAAACAATATGTAAATTATTAGGTTTAACTATTTTCCAGTACAACTTTACAAAAACAGGTGGCTAGGTTGTGGGCGATAACTTGCTGACCCCAATCTTTTACATTACATCTTTGAGCATATTTGTCATTGATGTTTTCACATTTGTGAATGCTAATGATGATGTCCATCTCATATCTGGATCTATTTCTATTGACAGTTATTCTTTTCCTGCTTGCGGTCACATATTTCTTCTTTATATGTCACATTTATTTTTCGTTTCTAAAAAAATTATGTTGGTTCTTGTAGATACTATGTTACAGAGAGCTGAGATTTTCTTGTCCTTAAAGAGTACTGATTTTTGTTCTAGAAGGCAGATAAGTTGCTGGCAAATTAACTTGATCCTCTTGAGGCTCATATTTAAGCTTTGTTAGTGAGAATATACAGGCTTCCCTGGTAGCTCAGCTGGTAAAGGATCAGCCTGCAATGCAGGAGACCCGGTTTCAATCCCTAGATTGGGAAGATCCCAAGGAGAAGGGCATGGAAACCCACTCCAGTATTCTTGCCTGGAGAATTCCATGGACGGAGGAGCCTGGTGGACTACAATCCATAGGGTCGCAAAAAGTCAGACATGACTAAGAAACTAAGCACAGCACAGTAAGAGCATACAGATCCCTTATATGGCTAGCGTCTGCTACTGCTTATAAAGTCCTTTTCAGGACCTGAATTGACTGGCCTGTTTGGTTTGCTTTTTCCACTGTGGCTTTTGCACATCTGTCTCTCAATACAGTGTTATGTGTGGTAACACAATATTAAAAAAAAAAAAAAAAAAGCTAAGATTTTGGCATCCAGTCCCATCACCCCATGGCAAATTGGCAAATAGAAGAGGAATATGTGGAAGCAGTGATAAATTTTATTTTACTGGGCTCCAAAATAACTGCGAACATGACTACAGTCATGAAATTAAAAGATGCTTGCTCTTTGGAAGAAAAGCTATGACAAATCTAGACAGCCTATTAAAAAGCAGAGACTTTACTTTGCCAACAAAGGTCCATATAGTCAAAGCTAAGATTTGTCCAGTAATCATGTATGGATGAGAGAACTGGACAATAAAGAGGGTTGAGTGCCAAAGAATTGATGCTTCTGAATTTTGGTGCTAGAGAAGACTCTTGAGTCCCTTGAACTATAAGGAGATCATACCAGTCAATCCTGAAAGAAATCAGTCCTGAATATTTGGAACAATTGATGCTGAAGCTGAAGTTTCCAATACTTTGGCCACCTGAATCAAAGAGCTAACTCATTTGAAAAGACCCTGATGCTGGGAAAGATTGAAAGCAAAAGAAGAGGTGGCAGAGGATGAGATGGTTGGATGTCATCACTTATTCAGTGGATATAAATTTGAGCAAACTCTGAGAGACAGTGGAGGGACAAAAGAGCCTGGCTGCTGTAGTCTGTGGGGTCACAAAGAGTCACACCTGACTTAGTGACTGAACAACAACAACAACAACAACCACCCATTCTGTAGAAAGTCCAGATACCCAGTAACTGTTCTGTGCCACGTCTTGCAGAATCTCGCTCTGTGCACACTGGGACTGAGTCTTCATCCAGTACTTTTTTTTTCTTTTAAGGATAATAGTGGTGGTGATGGTTTAGTAGCTTAGTCTTGTCTGACTCTTGTGACCGCATAGACTGTACCCTGCCAGGCTCCTCTGTCCATGGGATTCTCCAGGCAAGAATACTGGAGTGGGTTGCCATTTCCTTCTCCAAATTTATTTCTTCTCCTTATCATTAAAGATAATTAAGTGTTAATTAAAAGCTTTGCTTGTTCACCCACAGGCAGGTAAAGTTTATATTTAAAACTAAGCCCACTACAGAAAGGAAGCATAGAGAAGGTAGACACGGTGCATGCATCATTGACGAAAAGACTGAGACAGAACAGGTCTGGGGAGGGGCAAGCCCAAGGCCCCAGGCTGTCTCTCTTATGAGACCAGGAGAAGTGTGGGGGGTGGGAAGCTGGGCATCCCTCCTCGTCCCCTGGCACTGCCCAGGGCACAGGCTGCTCCAGGTGGGGCAGAGGAAGGAAGGCCCTCAGTCCTGTGTGTCCGTCCTGCAGCCTGAAAGCACTTCCTGCTCACTCTGCTCCCCACTTCTGCCATGAGCTGCTGAGGCTGAAGCCCACAGCCACTTTCTGAGCCTTGTCTATGTTTCGAAGAAACTTTGCAAAAGAGGTGGCTGCCCAGTGAACCATCATTTCCAACCATTTCTCTAGAGGATAAAATGATACGACTCAATATTTCCATCCTTCCTAAAGTAAGGTCAGCTTGCTCCTGGTATTACTACATATTAAAAACATTATTTGAGGTAAGTTATTTAAGGTTCCCATACATAAAATAGCTATTATAGAAAAACCTCATAAGGTTGATGTAAGAATTAAATTAGATAATTCATGTCATCAAGTCCCTCGTACTTAACAAACGACAAAAATAAACAATGCTAACCATCATTGTTTGTATTGTTTATTGTTATGTTGTTATTTTTATTATGCTTTTACTGTTCTTTTATCTCTGACATAGGAAAAATACAGTGCTATCGACTTAGGAATGCCTTAGAACCTATTTGGCATGTAGGTGAGTGGAGGTGGGGAGCCGTGGCTACAAAAGACTTTCCAGTGGTGTCTGTCCTTGAATAGCATGGGATTTCAGTTCATACTGAAGATGGGAAATTTCATTAGTGTCACAAAAATGCCATTTTCCCTTTTGTCTTAACTTCATATTAGTCTACTATGTTTAACTTTGGAAAGTTTGATTTTTTATAAATTATAAGTTGATAGCTTCTCCTCTTTAACTCAAAATTACTATGTAAGTATCATTAATATTTTATGTTTCAGAAAACATAATCATTCTTTTTTTCCATTCACTCTAAAATTTATTGATCTACAGTGACTGAAAAGCGATCTCACGTTATCCTTCTCTTTGTAATATTTTCCAATGGGATGAAAACTATATTGAGTAACCTTCTATACTTATAAGATCTTCAAACTCTTACCAAGTGTAAATGGCTAATTAATTCCATAAAACATCACAATGTGTTTTACAAACAAAGAAACTTGACATTATACCAACTACAACACTAAATAAAAATCATGAGGGCAATATAGAATAATTCACATAGCCAAGAAGCACCTCAGTCAAAGTACATGTAAATTAGCTTGTATATTTACAAGCATATTTGCTCACACAAATAAAAACTTCCTTTACTTAGCTGGACAATTTAATTGAAGTCTATATCCCAAAGTCAAAATCCATTCTCTCATTAATATAAATTCTAAGCAATCCAATAAACTTGTTCTGAGAGTTGAGATATTCTACTGTACTCTAATTTGAATAAAAATACTTCACTTAAAACCCAGCAAAAGGATATGATAGATTAATTGATTTTATATTAAAAATAAATAACTCTCAAGCTGGAATATCATTCTAGAAATAAATGAATTTTACTTCAGTTTCATAGATATTTAGGACTCAAATCTTCGATATAAATTCAGATCTGACACATATGAACTGAATTTATTAGACAATTCTGTTTTCATTCAGGTATATAGTTCAGTGAAAACACCTAATCATGTATTTTTATAGCATCAATATGGTTCAGTTAGTTATTTATAGAGTATCTCTCTCTTATTGTATATACATAATAACATATTCATTTATATGCATATTCATATCCATAGTATGCATATTATACTCATATAATAAATATAATATATAATATATATCATGATTTATATATCTATATTCACTTTATAAATTATATAATATACGTATATACTAGACACATAAGTAATACATCTAATTGATACATTGATGTCTATCATATAATATATATATACATACTATATAGAGAGAGACAGAAAGAATTTAATAGACACTGTTTACAATAAAGTCAGTGAAAACAAACAATACTTTCATAGTCACAGCAGTCAGATGGTTAATATCTAATAGATACTTCTTCTTAGTGATTTTTATACATTAATAATTTAACCTAAAATGCATTTCATTGGATAATATTAATTACTACTATTGCTTTAAGAAATAGTTGGAGAATCAATGTAAGAACTTGAAGAGGTATCAATAATTCCTCCGAAAAGGGAACTAAAACCAATTAGTTTTATCAGCAAGAATCAATACTGCATTCAAGGTCTAGATTGTTTTCATGCTCTATAAACTCTGAACATATCATAGTAGACAGGATTGATACTACTAATACTCATGGATATAGCTTCTGATTGCAAATATAAAATGCCTATTATCTAGAGTAATTATGATTCAAATATTAAGAAGTACGGATATATGACATCATGTGACATTATGAGTAATAAAACAATTTTACTAATCTGTCACTTTTTTCTTTTTATATTTCCATCTTTAGTTTTCACTTTTTTTTTTTGAACAATGAACTACTCAGTATTATCTTTTCAGTATGTGGAAGTTTTTCATTGTTGTGAGGGTGTTAATCCAGATGTTCATTCTGTTTTTCTCTTAAAGATTTTTTAAGTTCAGACTTTATTTCTTAGAGAAGCTTTAATTTAAGAGAAAAATTGAACAGAACATACAGAGTTCTCATTTAATCCCTCCCTCTTCACACAGTTTCCCTTATTAATTTTTGTTCAGTCACTCAGTCATGTCCAACTCTTTGTGACCCCATGGACTGCAGCATGCCAGGCTTCCCTGTACTTCACCAGCTCCCGGAGGTTGCTCAAACTCATGTTCACTGAGTGAGTGATGACATCGATAAATCTCATCCTCTGTCGATGCCTTCTCCTCCTGCCTTCAATCTTTTCTGGCATCAGGGTTTTTTTCCAATGAGTCAGCTCTTTGAATCAGGTGGCCAAAGCACTGGGTTTCAGCTTCAGCATCAGTCCTTGCAATAAATATTCAGGGTTGAAATCCTTTAGGATTGGCTGGTTTGATTTCCTTGCTGTCCAAGGGATTCTCAAGTGTCTTCTCCAACACTACAGTTCAGAAGCATTGATTCTTTGGTGCTCAGTCTTCTTTATGGCCCAACTGTCATATCCATACATGACTAGTGGAAAAACCATAGCTTTGACTAGACAGACATTTGTCAGCAAAGTAATGTCTCTGTTTTTAATATGCTGTCTAGGTTTGTCATTGGTTTTCTTCCAAGGAGCAAGTGTCTTTTAAATTCATGGTTGCAGTCACTGTCCACAGTGATTTTGGAGCCCAAGAAAATTAAATCTGTCACTGTTTCCACTGTTTCTCATCTATTTGCCATGAAGTGATGGGACTGGATGCCATGATCTTAGTTTTTTGAATGCTGAGTTTTAAGCCAACGTTTTCTCTTGACTTTCACCTTCTTCAAGAGGCTCTTTAGTTCCTCCTTGCTTTCTGCTGTAAGGATGGTGTCATCCGCGTATCTGAGTTTATTAATATTTCTTGTGGCAATCTTGATTTCAGTTTGTGTTTCATTCAGCCCAGCATTTCTCATGATATTCTCTGCATATAAGTTAAATAAGCAGGTTTGACAGATGCCTTTCCCAATTTTGAAGTAGTCTGTTGTTCCATGTCCAGTTCCAACTGTTGCTTCTTGACCTGTATACAGAATTCTCGGCAGGCAGGTAAGGTGGTCTGGTATTCCCATCTCTTTAAGAACTTTTCCAGTTTGTTGTGATCCGCACAGTCAAAGGATTTAGCACAGTCAATGAAGCAGAAATAGATGTTTTTCTAGAATTCTCTTGATTTTTACATGATCCAACTGATGTTGGCAATTTGATTGCTGGTTTCTCTGCCTTTTCTAAATCCAGTTTGTACATCTGGAAGTTCTCAGTTTACATTCTGCTGAAGCCTAGCTTGAAGGGTTTTGAGCATTATCTTGCTAGCATTTGAAGAGAGTGCAATTGTGTGGTAGTTTAAACTTTCTTTTGCATTGCCCTTCTTT
The DNA here is from genome assembly GCA_024291935.2 of Okapia johnstoni. Classification (NCBI taxonomy): domain Eukaryota; kingdom Metazoa; phylum Chordata; class Mammalia; order Artiodactyla; family Giraffidae; genus Okapia; species Okapia johnstoni. Next base: position 59,507,493 of record CM044322.1, read on the forward strand.
GGGATTGGAATGAACATGACATTTTCTAGTCCTGTGACCACTGCTGTGTTTTCCAAATTTGCTGACATATTAGTGTGGCATACTGGTACAACCACAATACATTGTTATTAGCCAAAGTCTCTAGTTTATAATCTCAGGAGAAAGGAGCAGTGACCTCACAAGGGACTGACCTAGACTTGCCTGTGAGTGTCCACGAGTCTCCAGTGGAGGCATGGGTTGGCAGTGGCCTACTGCAGGGTTGGGAGCACTGAGGGTTGCAGTTCCTACACTGGAACCTTTCGAAGGAGATCACCATTATGTTCATTGCATCCACCATAGTTTGGTCTCAGGTTAAACAACAGAGAAGGAACACGGAAAATTGGATTAAATATTTACTGAGCATGGCCCTGCCCATCAGATCAAGACCCAGTTTCCAACACAGTCTCTCCCATCAGGAAGCTTCCATAAGCTTCTTATCCTTATCCATCAGAGGGCAGATAGAATGAAAACAACAATCACAGAACACTAATCAAACTGATCACATGGACCACAGCCTTGTCTAACTCAATGAAACTATCAGCCATGCCATGTAGGGCCACCCAAGAAGGATGGGTCATAGTGAAGAGTTCTGACAAAATGTGGTCCCCTGGAGAAAGGAAATGGCAAACCACGTCAGCATTCTTGCCTCAGAATCCCATGAAATCCTATGAAAAGGCAAAAAAAAAAAGATATAAGATTGAAAGATGAACTCCTCAGGTCAGTAGGTGATCAATATGCCATTAGAGAAGATGGAGAAATAACTCCAGAAACAATGAAGAGATGGAGCCAAAGCAAAAACAAGGTCCAGTTGAGGATGTGACTGGTGATGGAAGTAAAGTCTGATGCTTTAAAGAACAATACTGGATAGGAACCTGGAATGTTAGGTCCATGAATCAAGGTAAATTGGAAGTGGTCAAACAGGAGATGGCAAGAGTGAACATGGACATTATAGGAATCAGTGAAGTAAAATGAACTGGAATAGGTGAATTTAATTCAGATGACCATTATTTCTACTACTGTGGGCAAAAATCCCTTAGAAGAAATGGAGTAGCCCTCATAGTCAACAAAAGAGTCTGAAATGCAGTACTTGGGTACAATCTCAAAAATGACAGAATGATCTCTGCTCATTTCCAAGGCAAACCAAGTCTATGCCCCAAACAGTAATGCTGAAGAAGCTGAAGTTGAATGGTTCTATGAAGATCTACAAGACCTTTTAGAACTAACACCCCAAAAAGATGTCCTTTTCATCATAGGGGACTGGAATGCAAGAGGAGGAAGTCAAGAGATACTTAGAGTAACAAACAGGCAAGTTTGGCCTTGGAGTACAAAATGAAGCAGAGCAAAGTCTAACAGGATTTTCCCAAGAGAACACAGTGGTCATAGAAAACACACTCTTTCTACAACACAAGAGAAGACTCTACACATGGTCATCACCAGATGATAGATACAGAAATCAGATCGATTATATTCTTTGCAGCCAAAGATGGAAAAGCTCTATACAGTTAGCAAAAACAATACAGGGAGCTGACCATGACTCAGATCATGAACCCCTTATTGCCAAATTCAGACTTAAATTGAATAAAGTAGGGGAAACCACTAGACCATTCAGGTATGACCTAAATCAAATCCCTTACGATTATACAGTGGAAGTGACAAATAGATTCAAGGGACTAGATCTGATAAACAGAGTGCCTGAAGAACTATGGATGGAGGTTTGTGACATTGTACAGGAGGCAGTGATCAAGACCACCCCAAATAAAAATAAATTCAAAAGGCAAAATGATTGTGTATGGAGGCCTTACAAATAGCTGAGAAAAGAGGAGAAGCTAAAGGTGAAGCAGAAAAGGAAAGATATACTCATTTGAATGCAGAGTTCCAAAGAATAAAAAGGAGAGATAAGAAAGCCTTTGTAAGTGTTCAATGCAAAGAAATAGAGGAAAACCATAGAATGGGAAAGACTAGGGATCTCTTCAAGAAAAGTAGAGATACAAGGGAACATTTCATGCAAAGATGGGCACAAAAAAGGACAGAAACGGTATCGACCTAACAGAAGCTGAATATATTAGGAAGAGGTGACAAGAATATACAGAAGAAGTATACAAAAAACGATCTTAATGACACAGATAACCACGATGTGTGATCACTTACATAGAACCATACACCCTGGAATGTGATGTCAAGTGGGCCTTAGGAAGTATCACTATGAACAAAGCTACTGGAGGTAATGAAATCCAAGATTTGTTATTTCAAATCCTAAAAGATGATGCGCTGAAAGTGCTGCACTCTATATGCCTGCAAATTTGGAACACTCAGCAGTGGCCACAAGACAAGAAAAGTATAGTTTTCATTCCAATCCCAAAGAAAGGCAATGCCAAATAATGTTCAAACTACCACACAATTGCACTCATCTCACACGCTTGCCAAGTAATGCTCAAAATTCTCCAAGCTGCACTTTAACAGTACATCAACTGTGAACTTCCAGATGTTCAAGCTGGATTTAGTAAAGCCAGAGGAACCAAAGATCAAATTGCCAACATCCATTGGATCATCATAAAAGCAAATGGGTTGCAGAAATACATCTACTTCTGCTTTATTGACAACCCCAAAACCTGTGACTGTGTAAATCACAACAAACTATAGAACGTTCTTCAAGTGATGGGAATACCAGAACACATTACTTGGCTCCAGATAAATCTGTATGGAGGTCAAGAAAGCAATAGTTAGAACTGGATATGGAACAACAGAATGGTTCCAAATTGGAAAAGGAGTATGTCAAGGCTGTATATCATCACCCTGCTTATTTAACTTATGTGCAGAGTACATCATGTGAAATGCTGGACTAGATGAAGAACAAGCTGGAATCAAGATTGCAGGGAGAAATACCAATAATCTCAGATATGCAGATGACACCAAACTTATGGTAGAAAGCAAATAAGAACTAAAGAGCCTCTTGATGAAAGTGAAAAAGGAGAGTGAAAATTGGCTTAAAACTCAACATTCAGAAAACTAAGATCATGGCATCTGGCCCCATCACTTCATGGCATATAGGTGAGGAAATAATGGAAACAGTGAGAGACTTTATTTTCTTTTAGCTCCAAAATCACTGCAGATGGTGACTACAGCCATGAAAGTAAAAGACACTTGCTCTTTGGAAGAAAACCTATGACCAACCTAGACAGCATATTCAAAAGCAGAGACATTATTTTGCCAACAAAGGTCTGTCTAGTCAAAGCTATGGTTTTTCCAGTAGTCATGTATGGATGTGAGAGTTGGACGGTGAAGAAAGCTGAGTGCCAAAGAATTCATGTTTTTGAACTGTGGTGTTGGAGAAGGCTCTTGAGAGTCCCTTGGACTGCAAAGAGGTCAAACCAGTCAATCCTAAAGGAAATCAGTCCTGTATAGTCATTGGAAGGCCTGATGCTGAAGCTGGAACTCCATTACTTTGGCCACCTGATGCGAAGAACTGACTCATTGGAAAAGACCCTGATATGGGAAAGATTGAAGGCAGGAGGAGGAAGGGACAATGGAGAATGAGATGGCTAGATGGCATCACCGACTCGATGGACTTGAGTTTCAGCAGACTCTAGGAGTCTGTGATCGACAGGGAAGTCTGGCGTGCTGCAGTCCATGAGGTTGCAAAGTCAGACATGACTGAGTGACTGAATTAAACTGATAGTTTATCTTAAGGGTCATTCATTTTATTGTATATGTCATTGGTTTTGACAAATTTATAATGGCATATTTGGATATTACAATAACATACAGAATAAGTTCACAGCCATTAAAATCTCTTTTGTACCACCTATTTATCCCTTTCTTTCTTCTATCCATCTCTGCACTTGGCTACTGATCTTTATACTGTTTCCATAATTTTATCTTTTCCAGAATATCATATAATTGGAATCATTTGGGATACAGACTTCTCAGACTGGCTTCTTTTACTTAGTAATATGCATTTAAGTTTCCTCCGTTTCTTTTCATGGCTTGAGATTTCACTGTTTCATGTCACATTATGATACTCCATTGCATGGATGTACCATGATTTGTTTATCTATTCCAATGGTATCATGGTTGCCTGCAAGTTTTGGCAGCTATGAATAAAGCTTCTATAAACATCTATGTGAAAGATTTTGTGTGGACATAAGTTTTAAACTTTTTTGACTAAATATCAAGGAGTGTAATTGCTGGATCATATGGTAAAAATACGTCTAGTTTTATAAGAAATGACAAAACTGTCTTCCACAATAGAACTGCCATATGACCCACCAATCCCACTGCTAGACATACACACTGAGGAAACCAGAATTGAAAGAGACACGTGTACCCCAATGTTCATCTCACCACTGTTTATAATAGCCAGGACATGGAAGCAACCTAGATGTCCATCATCAGACGAATGGATAAGGAAGCTGTGGTACATATACACAATGGAATATTCAGTTCAGTTCAGTCACTCAGTCGTGTCTGACTCTTTGCGACCCCATGAATTGCAGCACGCCAGGCCTCTCTGTCCATCACCAACTCCCAGAGTTTACCCAAACCCATGTCCATCGAGTCGGTGATGCCATCCAGCCATCTCATCCTCTGTCGTCCCCTTCTCCTCCCGCCCCCAATCCTACCCAGCATTAGGGTCTTTTCCAATGAGTCAACCCTTCACATGAGGTGGCCAAAGTATTGGAGCTTCAGCTTCAACATCAGACCTTCCAATGAACACCCAGGATTGATCTCTTTTAGGATGGATTGATTGGATCTCCTTGCAGTCCAAGGGACTCTCAAGAGTCTTCTCCAACACCACAGTTCAAAAGCATCAATTCTTCGGCACTCAGCTTTCTTCACCGTCCAACTCTCACATGACCACTGGAAAAACCATAGCCTTGACTAGACGGACTTTTGTTGGCAAAGTAATGTCTCTGCTTTTAAATGTGCTATCTAGGTTGGCCATAACCTTCCTTCCAAGGAGTAAGCGTCTTTTAATTTCATGGCTGCAATCACCATCTGCAGTGATTCTGGATCCCAAAAAAATAAAGTCTCACACTGTTTCCTCATCTATTTCCCATGAAGTGATGGGACCAGATGCCATGATCTTAGTTTTCTGAACGTTGAGCTTTAAGCCAACTTTTTCACTCTCCTCTTTCACCTTCATCAAGAGGCTCTTTAGTTCTTCTTCACTTTCTGCCATAAGGGTGGTATCATCTGCATATCTGAGGTTATTGATATTTCTCCCGGCAATCTTGATTCCAGCTTGTGCTTCCTCCAGCCCAGTGTTTCTCATAATGTACTCTGCATATAAGTTAAAGAAGCAGGGTGACAATATACAGCCTTGACGTACTCCTTTTCCTATTTGGAACCAGTCTGTTGTTCCATGTCCAGTTGTAACTGTTGCTTCCTGACCTGCATACAGGTTTCTCAAGAGACAGGTCAGATGGTCTGGTATTCCCATCTCTTTCAGAATTTTCCACAGTTTATTGTGATCCACACATTCAAAGGCTTTGGCATAGTTAATAAAGCAGAAATAGATGTTTTTCTGGAACTCTCTTGCTTACTCAGCCATCAAAAAGAATACATTTGAATCAGTTCTATTGAGATGGATGAAACTGGAGTCCATTACACAGAGAGAAGTAAGCCAGAAAGAAAAACACCGATACAGTATACTAATGCATATATATGGAATTTGAAAGATGGTAATGATAACCCTATATGCAAGATAGAAAAAGAGACACAGATGCACAGAACAGTCTTATGGACTCTGTGGGAGAAGGTGAGGGTGGGACAATCTGAGAGAATAGCATTGAAACATGTATATTATCATATGTGAAACAGAACACCATTCCAGTTTCGATGCATGAGACAAATGCTCAGGGCAGGGGCAATGGGATGACCCAGAGGGATGGGATGGGAAGGGAGTGGGAGGGGGGCTCATGATGGGAAACACTTGTAAACCCATGGCTGATTCATGTCAATGTATGGCAAAAACCACTACAATATTGTAAAGTAAAAAAACTGTCTTCCACAATGTCTATACCACTTTGCATTCCTGCCAGCAGTCAATGAGAGTTCCTGTTTCTCCACATTCCCACCAGTGTTCTCTGTTGTCAGTGCTTTAGTACAACCATTATAACAAGCATGTGGTGGGTTTTCAGCTTTTCATTGTTGTTTTAATATACCATTATCTAACAATATGACATTCATCATATTTTTAAAAGCCTAGTCTAGTATCACCATCATTCTGGAATTTAACGATATAGAACTCCACAGAATCCTCATTTTTGTGGGAAGAGAGAGATCAAGAAACAAAAAAATAATATAATGTGATGCTATATATTCTAACATATCTAACATATCTAATATCTAAGACTTTGTAACATGTGAAATAATCTAACTAATGACACTCACAATAAAGAAATTAAGTCTGGGATGAGGAAAATGAATAAATCTGTGGAGGCTTCTCTATAGTTCAAAAGAGAGGGAATGTGATGATGATGTGGGCTAGGGTATCAGATGCAGAGTTGTTAAATGTTCATAATTTGAAAAATTGGCTTAGATATGTGGTATCAGAAAGATAAATCAAGAGTTAATCCTAGATTCTTGTGTGTATGGTGCTGTTATATACTGACATAGGAAAGACAAGATAAACTAAATGGGATTAGGAAAAGCTGAAAACAAGTTTCTTCTGCAGTATGTTAAGGTTCTGTAATGACTAAATATTCAGCATAAAGTCACAAAAACTACTCATAAATTTAATCACTATTTCTCATACAGTCTACCACTGTTACTGCAATTATAAGACTAGATCATAATTTTACTATAGAAATTCAAATTATTTCACTCCTTGGGAAGAACAGAGGGATAAAGGAATTTAAAACTGTCTCCCTGTCTACTTATTCACATTCCTTGCCAAGAATGGTTTAATATCCAGATGCTTCAGAAGAAAAGAAAAAAGGAAAAGAAAACCCCTCCAGCATATGAGACCTGAAAATGCAGTAACACATTTTCATCTTTGCATTTGAAACTATTTTTCTTATAAAGGCTCATTCACACTGTTTAAACACAGATGTCTCTTCAGTTAAAGCTTTCCCTGAACTGCATTTAGCATAGTTATATATTTTCAGCCCACATTTAATTCCTCTCCATCTCTGATTTACATGTTAACAAGCTCTTTCTGGCAGTTGCTTTTAGAGAATAGATTGGAGTTCCAAGAGTGAATGCATGGACTGCAGCAGCAGCACCCTGGAGGCTGTTAGAGTGGCTGAGAGGTAAATACCAGAAAATGGTTCAATTTAATGACAACACTGCAGAGGTAGAGAGATTCAGTACAATTGGTGATCATCTGGGCATAGGTGGTAAAGACAGGAAGGAATACAAGATGGCTTCCAGATTTCTGACTTTGAGAAACTGGATAGATGGGAGAAGACTTTATAGACACATTAAAGCATCTCTACAAGGTGGAAATTGTCACTATTTTGGCTGGCATTTGACAATGAAAGGTGATTGGTTAAAAAAATATTTTTCATGGGCTATTTCTTTTTCTTTTATTTCTATAAACATAATTTTCAAAGAGAAAATAACATATTTCATAGGTGTCCATATTTTTTATTTGTAGCTCTTGGGTTTCTTAAGGAAAAACTTTCTGTTAAGAGATTATAAAAATATATAATCATTTGCCATTTTAATAATTTTAATCTTATTTTTATTTTTAATTAAGCTTATATTAATTGTGCATAGCATGTGAAAAGATACTAATTTATTTGGTCTTCAAAATGATGTCACTTATGTGAGAACTGTTTATTAACTAATATATAGATTTTAATGGGTCGTTATCTTCTAAACACTGAAACACCAACAAATTCAATCAGATATCATCTAGCTGGTTTCCTGGAGATGAGACCTCATGGCCTTACAAATAGCTGAAATGGTTACAGTATATTCTAATGCACTCATTTTAGGGACAGGCATTTCTGATGAATATGTTCATATACTATCACAGATTTGTGCTATTTTAAGAAATTTAATGTTCAAACATATATTGAAACCTATATAGCATAAATATGTTAGAAAAGGTATAAGAATGAATTAGTACTGATACTTAAATTTTTTATTACTTGATTGATATAAAAAAGTGACCTGGAATGTTTTCTTTTTCATCTTTCCATGTATAAACCCTAATGACAAACCATTTTCTCAATATTACTTTTAATCAGTTTTACTAAGAAAAACTGCTATATTTAAAATAAAGTGAAGAATGAATGCATGTATACACACATTCATATATCTAAAATTTAGATCATTCCAACTAAGCATGTTTCATTTTAAATAAGCCTTTTTGGGGGGGCAGAGCTGAATATTTATATCCCACAATCTATATAACCCTTCAGTTTTATATATCCTTCTGCTATATTATTAATAACAATATGATCTGTCTTTTCAAGTGCTTTGTCTCTGAGGGGCATGTTCAAATGACCTTAGTCTTTTCTCCTCCCTGAAGAAGGCAAGCAGAGGGAGATAAAAAGCACAATGTTCACTTTCTCTGGACTTCTTCTGAGTGTTCCTACCAGCCCTCACACTGCAATCCAGGTCTACATTCTCCTTTCAAGGTCTGATCCTGCCTACAGATCTAGTCACCACTGGATCCCTCCAAGTCATTATTTATTTAGGTATTCATTTACTCATGAGTCCACCTTGGTATCCTTGAAGTTTTGCTGTCTGTGGACATAACTCAGAGGTATAACTATGAAAGTCTACTCAAGGAAGAGGGGATATATGTATAATTAACACTGACTCAAGATGTTGCATGGCAGAGACCAATACAATAGTGTAAAGCAATTTTCCTCCAATTAAAAAATAAATTAAAAACTAAAATTGTTTTAAAATGTAGGATGGCAAAATAATCCTGCTTAAGATGACAATTTTTTAAAATTTCTTAAAAATTTTACAATAATGATGGGATCAAAATTGTTGGGGGGCTTTATTTGCCTATAAATAAAATATATAAAAAATAAAAATGTTTTAAACTTCAGGATGGTAAAACAATTCAGAAAACTCTATAAGCTACTGTTAAAAAAAACTACTCAGTGCCTATCAATAGTCTACACAGTAAATACACAAACTTTATAGATGAAACAACTTATGGCAGCAACATTTACAGTGGTGAAAAATTGGAAAGAGTGTCCTTGGAAACTTGTGACTTAATTTTCACATAGCTGTGACTTTAATTGTTGCCATGTAAATTACTAAAGCATAATGTGTAGTCCAACACATTTCAATTTTGGTTTTCTTTCCCCCATAAGAAATAAACTCAGTAGCTTTATTTTCCATCAACTGCAATAAATATAATCAGTCTTAAATACCAAAATTACAAATCTTTCTTTTCAATCAGACCTTTCTAAACTTGTACCAAAAAAGTGCTTGTGTTCTGTGTACAGTATCTAAACAAGTGTCATTATGACCTAAAAGCTTTGTGCCTTTTATGTACTTTAGTCTGAAACGTTTACTGCTACTGTTACATTTTGCAATTACAGTGAAGTGAGGCAGAAAATAGCAGTTGAAAAAATGTATTCAAGTAATGAAGTTTGAACCATTAGTTTCAAGGCTGTTGTTATTTTAGTAAATATTTAATCTTCCTAGCAGCATGGGTTCCTAATTGATCTTTAAGTATTATTGTTCTTGGACACTTCTAATCGACTCCTAATTGCTACATTAAGGCAGTTAGGGAATAAAATGTAATGGATGGTGGAGACTTTTATAGTACACTAAATCAACAGAATACAGTAAAATTTACAATTCATTTTTGTCATTGAAAATTGAAACAGAGTACACTCTTGCCCACATATATGCTCATCTTCCTTATTTTGAAGAGTTCAATCTAAAGAAAAGTACAGGTGATATACTCTATTTATGTCAAATGAGATATCACATGTCCAATAAATTTTAAGGTGATTTAAAATCTCTTAAGAGTAGTTATTTTTGGTTTTTAGGTTTCTATTTATTTCATCTTAAGTTTTATTTGGATCATGTAAAATATATCTGCTATTGTTAAGTCACTTCAGTCGTGTCCGACTCTGTGCGACCCCATAGACGGCAGCCCACCAGGCTCCCCCGTCCCTGGGATTCTCCAGGCAAGAACACTGGAGTGGGTTGCTATTTCCTTCTCCAATGCATGAAAGTGAAAAGTGAAAGTGAAGTTGCTCAGTCGTGTCCGACCCTTAGCGACCCCATGGACTGCAGCCTACCAGGCTCCTTTGTCCATAGGATTTTCCAGGCAAGAGTATAGCAAATGAAAAGCTTTCATTATGAGGACTTTATTGAATATCTGTATAATATGCAAGATACTGCAAACTAGAAAGATATAGCAAACATTTTCATATATTGCTAACAAGAGTTACATAGACACATGGAGAAAACTCTTATGTCTCACGTAAGATCCATTTCTCCCTTGCCTTAAATTCATTAATGTTACCAGTTATCTTTCCTGTATGCAGTAAAGATATGAAGTATGAAGGTAAGGTGTACCTTACCTTCCACTGTTTGCAGTTATTATAGTTAATAACACTCTTAGAATGTAATACTGTGAGTATATCACTCTTTTCCACAGGATTTCTAACTATTGCTACATGATAGAATCCTTTATTTGGTTAATCCTGGATACAATAATTCAAGCAATACACTCCTTTAAAATAGTTACCTTTTGTTTTGTGAAAGCAAAGTATTTCTATGGAGAAACACTGTTCCCCAACACTCAGTTAGAAGGGGGCTCACCTCATGGGCATGGAGATTTGTTTCAGAGACAAGTGAATTATGGACTTAACGCCAGTCACAGCCATGCCTCTGCCTTTTTATGCCACTATCAGAAAGACGTTTTGTCTTTCCTAGGGTTACAATTTATAAAACTAAAGTGGCTGGAACCAATTTTGCCCCTAAATAAAAACCTAAAAAGAAATAGAAAAAAGAAGGAAAGAGCTCTGGGACATAACTAAACTGGGTCATATGCATTCTCTTTGATCTCCTATATTCAGCTCTGCTTGAAGATTATGAAGGACTTGACTTCCCAGTCTCATGAGTGAATCCATGAATTCATTTTTGAGACACTTTTTAAATTTGATTTTTGTTACATAAAAAGATTATTTAATAAAAATAAATAAATTGGTAATGATGCATAGGCCGTTGGTAGTGATAGAAGTAATTTTCTAAAGTAACTAGTGTTGGGGATAGGAAGGTAGGGAGTCAGAAATCCTAATCAAGTAATAACAAAATGTCTGTGTGTTATGTGTGTTAGTTGCTCAGTCATGTCCGACTCTTTGCGACCCCATGGGGTATAGCCTGCCAGGCTTCTCCATCCATGGGATTTTTCAGGTAAAAATACTGGAGTGGGTTGCCAATTCCTTCCCCAGGGATGGAACCCAGGTCCTGCATTACTGGCAGACTCCTTACCATCTAAGCCACTTGGAAAGCCCAACAAAATGTCTAACTAATGCAAACTTTGTTGTTTCTTGTTGCTTAGATCAGAAACTTATTGATGCTACAGGCTTTGATGATATCAGGGTAAATATCAAAATGTCAAGGGAGGTTCAATAAGAATTTATAACAAAGAGAGAAATGATTGTAACTGGCACATGTGAACTGAAAGATGAATTCTGCCCTCATAAAGAAGACATTATACCTGAAGTCAGTGAACCAGATGTTTGTAAGAGAGGGCCACACACCTCATAGGGATTGAAAGTGAAATTCCCTTTCTAAAGCTCATATTGGTGTAAGAAAAGGAACAGAAGCTAGAAACAATTGGAAATGTCACTGTGATCCATTCCAGCGGTTTCCTTAGCGAATGTGAAACTTCACTGTAAAGAGTAAACCACCAGTCTTTACTCTTTGTCTATGAGCTGATTTTTTTTTTAAGATTCTACATTTAAATGAGATCATTCAGTATAGTTGGTCCCTCCTATCCACAGATTCTACATTTGCAGATTCAACCAATCAGAGATCAAAAATATTTGAAAAAAATTCCATAAAGTTCCTCAAATCAAAACCTAAATCTGCCATGCACAGGCAACACTTACATAGCATTTACATTGTAGTGGGTAAAATAAGTAGTTTAGAGATTATTTAAAGCATACGAGACAGTGTGTAAAGGGTATATGCAAATACTACACCATTTTACATAATTAATTGGGCAGCTGCAGATTTCGGTATCCATGGGGATATCAGTCCTCTGTGGAGACTGAGAGATGACTGCATTTGTATGTCTCTGATGAAATGGTAGTCAAAAGGTACAAGCTTCTGGTATCAGATAAATAAGTTTGGGGAGGTAAGGCAAAGCACATTGATTGTAGCTTCAAATTGTGTATTTGAAAGTTGCTACAAGAGTAGATCTTTAAAGTTTTCTTGACAAGGAAAAATTTTAACTATGTGTGCTGATGGATGCTGATTACAATTATTGTGGTAATCATTTCACATTATATACATACATCCAATCATTATGGTGTACACTTAACACTAATACTATATATTAATTACATCTCATTAAAACTGAAAGAAAAAGATTAAGCCATTAGGATATAGCAAAGGGAAGGAGTCAAACCATTCCTATTCTTTTAATAAAATGAACAAGTGATAGTGGCCAAGGTATCAGTGACTTGGCCTCAGGAGGAAAAGTGAGTGGCACACTAAATCCTATTATTTAAAGACAGATCTTACTTAAGGATGGAAAAACTGAAGCATTGGCTACCAGAAGCACATGGACTGGAAAAAAATGAAAACTGACCAAAGACTACTGAGGTATTTCAGGGAGTCACAATCTGTCAAACGTTGGTTGGTATGATGGTGATGGAGTATGAAAATAAGGCAACACAGGGAAGAGGAGAAGAGAGAGAGTGAAAGAAAAAGAGTGTGATGTCATCTTCAGAGACCTGTAGCCAGCTCTGCAACAGGGTCCTAATTACAGAAACATTAATGCAGCCCCCGTCTTCCCCTTCCATACCATGCTGAGTGAAGTTCACAACCCTCCTAACAAAACAATTGCATGCATGCTTTTTTTTAACCAACTACCTAATAGTCTTTCTTCTTCCTTTCTTTCCTCTCTCTCCTTCCTTCTTATTCTGCCTTCCCCTTCTCCCTCCCTCCCTCCCTTGTTCTTTCTTTCTCAGGCCTACATCCTTGAATAGTTGAAAATTGGAAGAATATTAATATCTAAACATGACTGAATGATAGAAATTCAAAGATAAGCTACTTGACTGACATTGAGCCTGGAAGGAATGCACATAGTTTAGAAATTGTTTTCATTGCTTCCAGAGCTGAAAGAGGCTGAAATGTAAATGCAAATCTCTAATTCTAATAGTATTTCTGCTTAAATTAAGATAAAGTGTTTGTAGATGAATTCCATTTTCCCAAGATTTAGAAGATAATTTAGGTATGTTCAAATGTATAATGTTGTTCCCTCACCATGACATTTTTTGGTTATTATTATATCTCATAAATTCTAAACATGCTATGGTTGGATGGCATCACCAACTCAATGAACGTGAGTTTGGGCAAGCTCCGGGAGATGGTGGAGGACAATGAAGCATGGTGTGCTGCAGTCCATGGGATTGCAAAAAGTTGGACATGACTGAGCAACTGAACAACAAACATGTGTTAGTGTATTGTTGTATTACATTATTATTATAATCACAATGAAGAACTTACCTTTTTTCTGACATAACTTACATTATGAATAATACTTATAATACATATAAGATCCATGATATTTCTAAAGGAAAATATTTTAGTGTTTAATTTTCTTTGTAATTAGCTTTCACAACTTTAATATGGATATATAAAGGTCCTTAACAAAGTATTGAATTATCTGTTTATTGAGTTAAGCATCAATTTTGTTTTTACCCTTGAATGATAATTTGTACTAGTTTACTTGCATTAATAATTGTGAGCAAATCATATGGTTAAAGCTGTGAATACTTATTTTTAAAGTATAGAGAGAAACTAGTTAATAGATTTTTCTCATTTTATTTGAGGTCACTAAATTTCTGATCTTGTTTGCATCCCACTATTTTCTTCTCTGAAATTGTGAATACTTGCTAATTCAACCATTCATCACTAATATTCTTTTCATCTTAGGTTTATATTTTGTCATACAAAATGGATAATAAAAAGTTTCTGGATATGTGACAGTATATTATTTCAATAAAAATTCTACTATATATATTTTATTAAACTTCACTTTAGATTCATGTTACCAGGGTAGCAATTCATTATATTATGGCTAAAGTAGTTTATGTTCAATTTAGGGAAGCTCAGAATACCATAAATCTGAAATGATAAACTGGTCATACCCATTGACTATTGGAGTCAAGATAGATCTAGCTTTCATTGAAATTGCTTATTAGCTCTGGTCAATTTCTAAAATGTAATTTATTTCCTCATTATAGTTGTGATGAGAGTAGTAGCTACAGAACTGTTTAATTATGAAAAAAATATATGCTGAATAACTATCTAATTAAAGTCACTAAACTTCTTGATGTTTTTCCTAATTAAGCCTGTGGGAAATGGAGGGGGTATTTCCAATTACCATAAACCATGTAAATACACTGATTGCTGCAACTGGAATTTTGTCTTTACATTTAAAGGCTTGGAAGGCATAGTGCACCCACAGAGAAATAACACAATTTGATCATTTATTTTATGAAAAAATAAGCTAATAAACTGAGTTCAAAATATATAATCTTGAAAGAACAAAAAGTTGAAGAAGGTAAAGATGATTTCAGATCTTAAGATTCTTGACATAAGTGACAATAAATTATGATTCCTTAAATTGCCAATATCTAAGATAGGTAAGGTAAGCTTTTTTTTCCCATTATGTCTTAAAGGAAGAAACCTTGATTTGATTTCTCAAAATAATAATGGGCAAAATTTTCTTTTTAATGTTTTTTAAAAGTTACTAAAACTATGAATGTTTTCTTTAGTGAAAACATTCTCAGTGGAAATATGTGAGGTAAAAGTTTAAATATTTCAATCAATTAATTAATTATTAAGTACTTAAAAAATACTCTTTATCTCTCCCAAATAATACTAGAGAAGCTGTTAATAGAACAAAATTAAACTTAACAGCACTAAATGAGAAAACTATCCTGCTGCATTGTCAGCATTCTCTCAGAAGGGAAAATCAAAAGTGGGAAATGCATAGCACTCTGTGGCCTGGGTTCAGGTAATTTAAGATAGGCTTTCCATGGTAGGCAATTGCTTGGCATTTGGTAAAATTGTGATATTATTAGGATTGGCAGAGTGAGGAAAGGGCCTTGAATGTTGATGGACAAACAGAAAGTGTTTAAGAAGTGAGCTGTTTGCTGTTGTCTTTTAAATTTACTGGTCAAAATGTCTTCAAGTAAATTGTCAAGTTATTTCTTGGTAGATGGTTTAACCTTTCTTGGATATGGGCTTTTGAAATAAACAACTAACTTGTGTTGATATGTCCATCTCCCTCACATTGCCAGATACATAATTATCCACTGGACCACCATGGAAATACTACGTTCTATACCTATAGTCACTTTACAGATGAGTAAATTGAAGATCAGAAACATTAAATAACTTGCCTAGGGTCAAACCAGTATATTAACATTTACACATTTATCTGTTAATAGTGTTATCTTTGAAGCAGAGGAAGTAGAAATGAGGAGGGGGAAGGAAATTTGGATAAAGAGCTATTAAATTTGTTTTTCATTATAAAACAAATTGTATAAAACATTAAATACCCTTATAAATGAAGTATATAGAAAAGTGAGACAAGGCATTGAGCTATTCTTCTCAAATTTTACCTCCAATATTTACAAATATTAAAATGATCAAAATTGTTTCTTTTATTTCAAATACATTAGTTTCAGAAACAACTAACTGAAAATACAGCTTAACAGAACATTCTGCTAATATATGCCTGTGCCATTTCTGTATATTTTATTTTGAAAGTAATTGGAAAATATAATGTAACTGATGCTTTTGTTTGTTGAGTAGTAAAAGGGATTAATCTCCACATGTTTTAATATGTGATGTGTTTGGCAGCATTGTGTTTAAGAGCTGACTTTTGCAAATGTAATTGCAAATGTATGGACTACTAGAACTAAGATGTAAACCTTCACATTCTGAGAATTTAAAAATGGAATAAACAGTAGAATGACTATATCTACATTTTGTGGCAAAAGAATATAGGATATGTTAATATAACGCCATAGGGTTATAAAAGTGCTTACTTACCTATAAACAATGAATAAAATATAATAAAATTGTTTTCTAATTACAATGGATATATTCTTACAAAAGTTTCTTATTCTTTCATTTCTCTAATGTGTCTAAACCAAATTTGTGATAGACATATCTTAGAGCTACATCTTTGGTACAATTAGATTGAAATGAAATTTTCTGACCAAATTAGCAGGAAGGAGTTTTAATCTATATAGAGGAGAAAGACCATTTCAGGAAAAGCAAAGAGACTGATCAGAAGCAATTAAAAATATCCTGGAGGTTACTGAGAAATTATGTAATGTCTAGGGTGGCTTAAGTATAGCATTTGAGCATGAAGAGTAATGGATCTGTGTAAAGACAGATCAAAGAGAGCCTTGAAATATGGAATTTAGACTTACACTGCTTACAAAGAGCTATGAATATATTTGAGCAAGGAAGTAAAATTGTATTTGCATTTTAAAAGTATTTAAATATTAGGAAAATCTGAAACTGCGGAGAATTGATTGTAGCATGGGAAGTTTCATGGAGATCAATTAGAGGACAATTGAATCATTCTCATCAAGGGAAGTTAGTTCTGAACAAGATTTGAAATCAGACTGAACAGAATTCCAATTATACCTTTGGCACCTAGAAGCTATAAAAGACTTGACTACATCAACAACATGAATGACATGGGATTACATGAAACAGTGCTTGAAGATCAGTGTCCATGCACATACAAATGCTGGATGGAGATGCTCTGTGAAGGACTCAAGGCTCAGGCCACAGTTACAGTCACCGGAAGTGGCTGTGAGGAATAAAGGACGGGCAGTATTTTAATTTTATGGGGAGAGTTTCAGTTGGCTCAGGAGGTGAGATATTGCAACCTCTTAAATTAAAGAAGGCATAAAAAGGCACAGGTTTGAGAAAAAAAGATAGGCTTTAGTTTTAGATACGTTGAATTAGATGTGAAAGACCTGCAGGATTTCATGAGGGGTCAAGAAACATATGACCGAACAGCAGTGAGCAATGGGACAATGAAACAGGCCCTGAAAAATCAGTAGGTGTGGAATGAGCATGAAGTAGCGGGTGGATTATATATGAGGGTCCAAGTTCTAGAGGAGAGACAGGAAGTGCTCAAACAGCTCTAACCAGTGGTTGCTTTTCAAATGTATTTGTAACAATATTGGATTAAAGTGGGTATTTGTATCTAGCAGATAAGTTCAGTGCAGTTCAGTTGCTCAGTCGCGTCCACTCTTTGCAACCCCATGGACTGCAGCACGCTAGGCCTCCCTGTCCATCACCAACTCCTGGAGCTTGCTCAAACTCATGTCCATTGAGTCAGTGATGCCATCCAACCATCTCATCCTCTGTCATCCCCTTCTTCTCCTGCCTTCAATCTTTCCCAGCACCAGGGTCTTTTCCAATGAGTCAGTTCTTCTCATCAGGTGGCCAAAGTATTGGAGTTTCAGCTTTAGCATCAGTCCTTCCAATGAATATTCAGGATTGATTTCCTTTAGGATGGACTGGTTTGACCTCCTTGCAGTCCAAGGGACTCTCAAGAGTCTTCTCCAACAACACAGTTGAAAAGTATCAATTCTTCAGTGCTCAGTTTTCTTTATAGTCCAACTCTCACATCCATACATGACTGCTGGAAAAACCATAGCTTGGACTAGAGGGACCTTTGTTGGCAAAGTAATGTCTCTGCTTTTTAATATGCTGTCTAGGTTGGTCACAACTTTTCTTCCAAGGAGTAAGTATCTTTTAATTTCATGGCTGCAGTCACTATCTGCAGTGATTTTGTAGCCCAGAAAATAGTCTGTCATTATTTCCACTATTTCCCCATCTATTTGCAATGTTGCCACTCATCAGTTTGATGCAACTAAATAGAAACATCCAAGATTATGTCCATAATGTATTATTTCCACTGATGAAAAACAACAATTGCAAAAACATAAAGAAGTCTGATATCCTAATACATGGCTTATTTTATAATATACGGCTTTTCTGGTGGTGCAGATGGTAAAGAATCTGCCTGAAAGAGACCAGTGTTCAATCCCTGGGTCAGGAAGATCCCATGGAAAAGGAGATGGCAACCCACTCCAGTATTCCTGCCTGGAAAACTTCATGGATAGAGGATGCTGATGGTCTATAATTCATGGGGTAACAAAGAGTCGGAAACGACTGTGTGACTAACACTGTATCATATATTTGATAGTGTAATGCTTTTCTCTTAAACAACACTATAAATCTAATACCATTTAGAATGGATTCATCCTTGAAAATTTTAAAGTTTTTGCTCTATTACATTTGCATAGGAAAATGAATATTTCAACTACTAAATTTTATTCTGTTTGTTGTGACCTTATTACTCATTTGTTGTAAAATGTTTCTTGAGTATATTAATACATATTTAATGAAAATCATGCAGTAAGTAAATGAATATAAAATAATTTTATTGATGTGATATTTGATACAATTAGTCAATTTTGGAAAGCAGTTATCCTCATTTTCATCCATTAAAAATTATTTTTTGACTTGTCCCATGACTAGGTATTGTAAAAGGACCTACATTATGATTAAAAATAATCAAAGAAACAAACAAGAAAAAAAGCATTGCTCTGTTGACAAAGAGTTCACCAATAAGACAAAGGCAGTAACTAACTGTTGAAACAGAGACACTCATTGATTACTAATCATAGACACAATACGGCTTCATATATAAGTGATTTGTTTTTCAACATTATTTAAGATGGAAGCGAATTGAATTTAGGGGTAATTCACTGGTATTAATGATTTTTTTGCTTCCAAAATGTTTAAAAAGGAAGAGACATTTGTAAATTGGAATTTAAAACAAGTCTGAAATATATGAATAGACAATATTCCTACTCCTTGAATTGCATATATAGGAATCACTAGTGTTCTAAAGATTGTAAATGTGTTACAAGGAATGTGTTCATCATTTTGTTCAGTATATGTCAACACAATGCCTTTCATCTCAGCTTATCATTTTATCACATTATTAACACAGTGTTACTATTGTTTGTCAAACTTTCTCTTTGTTAATATCATACTGCATCAGAGCTTCAACTCATAAAAATAAATCACTGGGTCAAAATGGTTTATTAAGTTATCCTAGCAGTGATGAAAATAAAAGCATAACTAGTGTAACGTAGAATTCAGATGTAAATGTAAACAATGAAGAGAACTTAGGATAAACTTAGTTACCCTATATTTGCCTTCTGAAAGCCTTGAGAAGTCATCTGGGTTTTCTTTCCCTTCTTAAAGAAGCCCAGCCTCCTCTTGACCATCCCTGTAATCAGAACATGTTCATTCACATTCCTGATACATTTGGGGCTCAGGAAACTAGAGCTATCCAGCATATTCAGGAAACAGGATCCTTAAAAGTAGTTGGAGATCCTACTATGACCTCCCTACACCACCCAGTACCCTTTAAAACCTGAGCAATAATACTATTATTAAATATTATTATATGTATTTAACTATATTTATAATTAATTAATATTAATTATTATTGTCATTTAATAGTGATTATTATTATTACTACTATTAGTCTATTATTCAAGGCCTCCTTGACAAGGGGCTTCGTATTCCCACCTCCAGTGTCTGCAGCACACACGTCTTACCAAGAGGCAGGGGCATCTAACCAATTTTCACCAATTGGCCCAAGATTTGTAAGCTGTAAATAAAATCTTAAACCCAGGTTCATTTGTGTCCCAAACACAAAAACTATTCTAACTTCCGCACCCTCCACTGCCACTCATTTTGCCACTGTTGACTTATACTGACTTCTTCCTCACACCACTTCACCCCAACTCCCAACACCTATTCTCTCCTTTCCATGGAAAATCATTAGTATATTGGGATAGTCACCCCAAGGTGTTTACAGGAAGACCCAATTTATTATGCTGGGAAATTATATGCATGCTTGAGGGATTTGGTATTGCTTTGCAATTTGACTCTCAAACAGTATGCAGATGGCTTCATTCTTGACTTATTTTTGCCATGTCTGTGATATAGTTTTAAAACAATTTACTGACAGGGTGGGTCGCCTGAGTGCCAGCAGTTCTTTTTTGCAGAGAGTGAATATTTGCACAAATGCTGGGGGATCTCTGGCAAAATGATTTCTGACCTTCAGGCTAGTGCTGCCCTGGGGCAAAGTGCCTTCCTCTCCCTGGATCACAGTCCCACTGTCTCACTGCTGCTTTGGTGGGTTTTACCCTCAATATCATCAAAATTTTTGGTTCACGTCCTGCTCAGACCAGCTCCCCAGAGTCTCATGGCTCTGACCGCCCAGGCTAGGGTGTGCCCAGCAGCCATGTGTGCTCAGGGCATGCGCTGCCCACCCTTATTCTAACGGCCCCATAACCCCTTCCCTTCACCCAGCGTGCCCACAGCCAGGGTCCACGTGTGCTTCCGTCACCCAGCATCTCCTTGGCTCACACGCATGCTCCACTGCGCAGTTAGACTTCACTCACAAAATTAAAGTTCAAAGATGGAGTTTAGAACTTCCAAGGACGACAGAAAAACATTTCATGAAGGGTGGGGACGCTCCTGAAAATAGGGCTCTGTGTGACCACACTTGCTTCACACTCATGAAGCTGGTTCTTCCAGAGAAGCTTTCCTAAGGACGAATCAGAGCCTCAATAAGGCAAAATGTACCCCAGGGTAGGAGCCCAGCCTAATCTCAGCCCCATGAGAGTTGATGGAAACTACTGACAAGGGGCTGCTGTGACTCTGTGCTTCTCTTTATTATAGGGATTTTTTTTTAAGATAATTCCGTCTGTATTCCATTATTTAATATGAGGCAGCAAAAGAAACTTTTTTAAATTGGAAGTTGTCGGAATCAAGAAATATCACTTCGGGACTTGGATTTGAAGCTGTTATTAGATAGGATTTTTGCGACCCTATAGACAGTAGCCCACCAAGGGATCTTCCCCAAGCAGGGATCTTACCCAGGTCTCTTGTGTCTCCTGTGTTGGAAGCGGGGTTCTTTACCACTAGCACCCCCTGGGAAGTTCATTTTTCCCCCCTTATCCACAGGCAAATGGTTCCAAGACTCCCAGTAGATGCCTGAAACCCTGGATAGTATTGAACCTTATATATACTATGTTCTTCCTATATACATAGGTAATGTTTAATGTATAAATTAGGTACAGTAAGAGATTAACAACAGTAATTAATAATAAAATAGAATAATTATATCTATACTGCAGTGAAAGTTGTATGAATTTGGTCTCTTAAAATATCTTACTGTATTGTACTCACTTTTATGATGATGTAAGGTAATAAATGCCTGCATGATGAGATGAAGTGAGGTAAATGACTCCACACTGTAGGACTGCTATTGACTTTCTGATGATCCTTCAGTAGAAGCATCATCTGTTTTGGGTGATCCTGGATCATTAACCTGTGGTAACGTCTATGGGTCAATGCCAAGAACAGACGATGTTAATGGTTGGGGATCCTAGGTAGGATGCAGAGAAAGGTTTGCAATTTGAAACTTATGAATTATTTCTGGATTTTCTATTTAATATTTTCAGGCCACAGTTGACTGAGGGACACTGAAATTGTGCATAAGGTGGGGGACTACTGTAATTTTAATACGAATATTGTTGGCCTTAAGTGTGATCACCATGAAAGCTATTTTCAAGTGCCTTGGGCTTCCTTGGTGGTTCAGTTGGTAAAGAATCTGCCTGCAATGCAGGAGATGAGGGTTCAATCCTTGGGTTGGAAAGATCCCCTGGAGAAGGAAATGGCAACCCACTCTGGTATACTTGCCTGAAAAATCCGATGGACATAGGAGCCTGGCAGGCAACAGTCCATGGGGTCGCAAGAATAGGACATGACTTGGTGATTGAATCACCACAAGTGCCCTATTCTCTCCTGATGGAGACAATGTGAGATCACTTCTGTTGTTCACTGAAATTTGGGCATTACTTTGAAGAAGTTAAATGAGAAGTGTTTGTGAAGAAGCTTTCAAAATAAGTCACAACATTCTCTCTTATTCTGCCTCTGATATGAAAACATATGTCCCACTGCAGCCTCTGTTAGTCAAAGTCTCTGGGAGACGATGATCAAGTTCCCATGCCAACCTATATGAAATGAACACAAATAAAATTCTGATGCTATAAGCAACTGAAAATTAGTTTATATCCTACATGTAATCTGGAATGATAGCAATAATAAATTATCCAGCACAATGGAAAGAGAACAAATTCTAAAAAAAATAAAGGGTCAAGTTGAATTTTAAATTGAGAATAAGTGTCAGGGTATGAGTCACTGTAAAGATTTTTGAGTCATCTTTATATAAAAAGTTATCTCCTTTAAAAACAATCATAGATTTCAAGGATAAACAGGAAATAAGGCTTTACAGGCCTAATTTAGTAAATATTGTAATTGAAAGCAGTGAAGACATCAAATTTAGATATATCATTTAAAGTTGCAGTCTACAGAGAAGAAAACTCAAACCCTAGTACATCATACTGTTAGGAAGATGTAAAATAAGATTTAAAGTTGGTGGAAAATACACTTAGGAAAAAGCAGGATGAGTGGTTTTCTACTATTACATGTCTGATCTGTGTATATAATCACTAAGATACAATTGATTAGAGTAATTAAATACCAACACATTTTTTTAAACAAATAATTTGCTTAGAATGGCACAAAACCATTATTACACACATATATTAGGGAGAAGGGCTTAATGGCTCTTTTTATATTTTTATTGCAGAAAATGTATAACACAGGAAGGAGATTTTCCCTCTAGTTAATGACAATTTTAAGACATGCTCTAGAATGGAAAATAATATTTCAGTGTAAATGCCTCTGGACTATCAACTATGTGGAAACAAAGAAGACTTTCCTACAAAATGAAAGACACTGCACCTGAATTCTAAGATTTATTCTATGACTTGTTCATACAGAAAGTCTGGAAGCTAAAAAAAAATTTCCATATGTTTATTCAGTGTTGAAAAACATTCTAAAAATGTTATCACTATTTTATATACTCATCAGTGTACATCTCTTCAAGTGGAAGGTTTTTTAAGTACAGTAAGTACAGAGTTGGGATGACTTTGGAAGAAAATATGCATTAAGATTTTTTAAAAATAATAAATGATTTTTATATTATTCACTAAATGATTATTTTCAGAGAAATCAAGTTCTACAATGTAAGGTCATTTCCTTCAGTTTACATCTCAGTTGTGTGGTCAATACCTTGAGTAACCTGAACTGATCTATTCAAATCATTTAGCTTTCAAAGATTTTCGTTTAAGAAAAAAATATTTGCAGTTATTTAAACTTCAGTATGCAAATTCAGGATTTACATATAATCTACTTTAATTACGCATGCCTGACCTTTTAATTCACTTGATTCCTAATAAATTTTCATCAGAGACACAACACTTAGCCGAGTTTTATTTATTTGAGCTATTTAGCTGTATGGAACAAAGCATAGGCAAAGATGAATTTGAACACGAAAAAATGTACCGTGTGCTGTGTTTAGTCGCTCAGTCGTGTCCGACTCTTTGTGACCCCACGTACTGTAGCCCCCCAGGCTCCTCTGTCCATGGGGATTTTCCAGGCAATAATACTGAAGTGGGTTGCCATGCCCTCCTCCAGAGGATCTTCCCAATCTGGAGGTAGAACCCAGGTCTTCCGCATTGCAGGTGGATTCCTTACCATCTGAACCACCAGGGAAGCCCATCTTAAAAATAACAGAGTAGTAATGAGGCTGATTAGAATATACTGAACTTTGTGGCAAAGGCTCTGCTAAGAGCATCACATCAACCATCAACTATGTGGCAACTTTATTTAACCATCACAAAAACTGCTATTATGCTCTCTTGGCAGTGGTATAGTCGCTAAGTCGAGTCCAACTCTTGGAACCCCATGGACTGCCAGGCTCCTCTGTCCATCGGATTTCCCAGGCAAGAGTACTGGAAAGGGTTGCCATTTTATTCTCCAGGGGATCTTTTCAACCCAGGGTCGGACCGGTCTCCTGCACTGCAGGCAGATTCTTTACTAACTGCGCCATCAGGGAAGAACTTATGCCCTCTTTGGGGATCTGTAAACTTTGGTTTGGTTCACTGAGGTAATAATGTTAGACATCAGTAATGTCAACACATTTTGTTCTAGATGCTGAGTTTTGTGCTTCATCACAGTCATTTTATACCTATAGCTTATACCACCATTCTGTAAGAGCCTTTGCAAATAAACCATACATTTAATAACCCCTTCGTGTAAAGATATGAAAACAACTTATGAATTAAGCTGAAGTTTCTTTCTATACACATCACTTTATAAATGAGAAAACCTTTCCAATAGTTCTCACCAACTTACCTAAATTTCATTGGCAGCAAAGATATACTAGCCAATGCTAATACTTGTGCTAATACATGGTCCACTTATATATTCTCAAATATACACATTAAATTAAACTCAGTATTTCCATTTGAAAATAATTTCTAGCTTTATAGTATTCAATATTGCTGCCTAATCAAAGAGAACTGTATATCTTTTTTTATTGTTGAGTTTTATTTTTATTTTTTAAATTAAAAAAATTGGAGTATAGCTGATTTAAAATGTGGCATTGGTTCCTTCTGTACAGCAAAGTTCTATCCACTCTTAAAAATTCTGCATATATGTCACTACAGAGTATTTAAAATAGTTATACTTTTTTTTAAAAGTCTAGTTTTCAACAGGTAGTTTTTTGGTTGTTGCTAAGGACGTAGAAATGATGGTAGATAATGTCATATTGGGATTTTTTTTTAGATTTATGAATATCTCTGTATAGTTTTGTGTACATAAGTATAATTATATGTATTTCTGATTTATGAGTAGCTGAAAAAATAAATATAATATATATAAAGCTAATCTGATAATTGGTTATGGAATTTATGTAAAAAAAGGAAGTTTTTAATTCCTAACTTGCTGTACGTACATTATCCTCAATAGTGAGAGTCGACCAGTCACTTGGGACTAATTATTAAACAAACACTAAAGTCTATGTATTTCTACTTTTCCTAAGTAGTGAATATATTACAGTTCTACATAGTTTTATATTTATGTGTAATCCTACACTGCTGATGATCAAAATATAACACAAGTGCTTATGAAATTATAACACAAATTATCTGTAAACACTGGTTTCTATTCTCTGACTAAGAATAAGTAGCAAATATGTCATGTGCATATGTTCTAGGTGACCCATAGTATAATTTCAAATCACATCTCATAAGTGTCTCATGGAATACTAGTCCCGAATATTTTTAACATGTGTTTTTAAAAATAAAAATTTAATGATTACTTTTTAGAAAAACAAGATGAGAAATTCTCAGGTTAAACAACGTCAGGTACTTCGCATCACAGGCATTCTCCGAGTCGTTAATGTACAAAACCATTTTGTGAAGGAGAATATACTGGCAGCATTTTCAAAACTTATTTTCCCTTAGGAAGCTTTTTGGTTCCTAACCAAAATGAAATGTTTGTTAGATCTATGTCCTATAGAACACAGTTTTGTAAATGTTACTATAGTAATGATCATAGTGTAAAAATTATTTTCTTTTCTCTTCAGAATTTATCTGCCAGTTGGTGCTGGATCAGGGTTAAATAATTGCTTAAAATAATTTCACATAATGAAGCTAGTTAGAAGGAAGAGTATATTACTTCTGAATGTTAAATAAGTCAGCTACCAAGAAGAAATGACTTAGTGACTTACCTACTTGAAAAATAGGTAGCTAATAATTATATCACATGACAGTCACCTAGTTTATATTGTCAGTGTAGAAAGATGTCTGTTTGAAGAGGACATACAGGTGGCCAATATGCACATGAAAAGATGTTCAAAATCACTAGTAGAGAAATGCAAATTAAAACTACAATGAGATATCACCTCATACCAATCAGAATGGCTATCATCAAGAAATCCACAAACAACAAATCCAGGAAAGGGCATGGAGAGAAGGAAAATGACTAATTGAAGGGAATGAAGATTCTTTTATACTAACCATGCATTTTATTGGAGACTGAAGTTGGTTTCTCAAGCATATTCAAACAATTGATCTCCCAGTAAGACTATGTAGGAGCCTAATGTTTTGTGCAGTCAAAAACAGTGTTTTAATCAGTTTTAATTTGTGATATGTAAAAGACAAAGATTTGAGCACTATAAGGAGAACTGTGATAAAAATGGAGGGGAAAAATGTGAAGAAAGTGAGATTAACTATAAAAGTTAGATTGTCGGTCTTAATAGTGCATTTCTGATTCAAGACTAATGAAAGTATGAATTTTAAGGTCAAGGAAATTTAACAGAATGAAAAGTGTAAAAGAGGTCAGCAGTTGGGAGACTAGTTGCTCCATTAAACTAGTGACTATATCACCTTGGTGACCTTCCAAATCAAGAGAATGAGAGCAAGATTCTTTAGAAGATTACAGAAAAAAAGGGACCTGTGTTCTCTCCTGAAACTTGTTCTTATTATTATAAAAAGAAGGCTAAAGAATATATGAATGTAAGCAAAAGAGAAATACAGTTTTAAAATAAATCTAAAGATAAGAGATAAGCAGTTATGGGAAGGCAAAAGAACTCCCTATTAAATAATAAAATGGGATTAGATAAAATGCTCCAGGAATAATTGTTCTATGGACAAAAATATAGATAAAGAAACTCTAGTCTCAATAGAGTTTCTGAAACATGATATATGACAAAACACCAGCTTCAAGGTCAGTTCATTTGATATCAACACATTGGAAGAACCAGTCATAAAAGGCTTTCCCCACTGAAGGAGATTTATTGTTTTTACTTAGCTGTAAGAGGATATCAAGGGAAATACAGAAGACACTAACTTCCATTTAACCCCATTGGCTTCATCCTCTTCAAACCTGTCTTCCACCCATCATATCACCATGATTCATGAACTGGAAAATGATATAAACCTCCCCAATTCAGTTCAGTTCAGTTGCTCAGTCATGTCCAACTATTTGCAACCCCGTGGACTGCAGCACGTCAAGCCTCTCGGCCCATCAACAACTCCAAGAGTTTACTCAAACTCATGTGATTGAGTCGGTGATGCCATCCAACCATCTCATCCTCTGTTGTCCCCTTCTCCTCCCACCTTCAGCCTTTCCCAGCATCAGGGTCTTTTCCAGTGAGTCAGTTCTTCACATCAGGTGGCCAAAGTATTGGAGTTTCAGCTTCAGCATCAGTCCTTCCAATGAATATTCAGGACTGATTTCCTTTAGGATGGACTGGTTGGATTTCCTTGCTGTCCAAGGGACTCTCAAGAGTCTTCTCCAATACCACAGTTCAAAAGCAGCAATTCTTTGGCACTCAGCTTTCTTTATAATCCAACTCTCACATCCAGACATGACTACAGGAAAAACCATTGCTTTGACTAGATGGACATTTGCTGGCAAAGTAATGTCTCTGCTTTTTAATATGTTGTCTAGGTTGGTCCTAACTTTTCTTCCAAGGAGTAAGTATCTATTAATTTCATGGCTGCAATCACCATCTGCAGTGATTTTGGAGCCCCCAAAAATAATGTCAGCCACTGTTTCCCCATCTATTTGCCATGAAGTGATGGGGCCAGATGCCGCGATCTTAGTTTTCCAAATCTTGAGTTTTAAGCCAACATTTTCACTCTCCTTTTTCACTTTCATCAAGAGGCACTTTAGTTCTTCTTCACTTTCTGCCATAAAGGTGGTGTCATCTGCATATCTGAGGTTATTGATATTTCTCCCGGCAAACTTGACTCCAGCTTGTGCTTCATCCAGTCCAGCATTTCTCATGATGTACACTGCATATAAGTTAAATAAGCAGGGTGACAATATACAGTCTTGACATACTCCTTTCCCGATTTAGAACCAGTCTGTTTTTCCTTGTCCAGTTCTAACTGTTGCTTCCTGACCTGCATACAGATTTTTCAGGAGGCAGGTCAGGTTGTCTGGTATTCCCATATCTTTGAGAATTTTCCACCACTTGTTGTGATCCACATAGTCAAAGGCTTTGGCACAGTTAATAAAGCAGAAGTAGATGGTTTTCTGAAACTCTCTTGCTTTTTCGATGATCCAGTGGATGTTGGCAATTTGATCTCTGGTTCCCCTGCCTTTTTTAAATCCAGCTTGAACATCTGGAATTTCACGGTTCACGAACTGTTGAAGCCTGGCTTGGAGAATTTTGAGCATTACTTTGCTAGTGTGTGAGATGAGTGCAATTGTGGGGTAGTTTGAGCATTCTTTAGCATTGCCTTTCTTTGGGATTGGAATGAAAGGCTTATCTCTAAATGATTTGAGAGTTTAACTTTTTGTCTAAAGAACTAATCCCCAATCACATTTTTTGGAAACAGACTTTTTAAAAGAGAACATTACAGATGTAATTACTGCCAAATTGGAATAAGAAGGGGCAAAAATTTTACAAAATTAAACTTTTGAACTTCAAAACTACTATGGGCAGGAATGAGGCTGGGAAAACTACTCAGTTATAGACAAAACTTTCTTTTGGGAAAGAAACAATGGCTCAGAGAGAACCAAGGTTCTGGGAAGTGGAGCCCAGAGGCACAGAGAATGATCGTCAGGCGGCAAAACTGAGCCGCTCTCCAAGGAACTGGAAACATGGGTTCAGCTGGATTTCAGAAATGATACAGTCCAATGAACTCCCACTCTTTTCCCATTTTCTAAATGAAAGTGCCTATAATGGTTGCATTATGCTTTGCTGTGCTATTGTATTGGGGGTGTGTGGTGGCAAATAACTTGTCTCTTTAATCTTCAAATCCATACTTGAGAATCTGCATTCATACCCAAACCTGATATATTCAATAGATAAATCATTTATTCCAAGACAAATCATTTATTCCATCCTACAGGCTACTCTTATAATGTGACACTGACATTTCGTCCTTGCAACTTACAGAAGTGAGAAGACACCTTTCTTTCTCTCTCTCTCTCTTTCCTTCCCTCCTTCTCTCATTACCAGCAACTGGAATACAACCAACATATTTCTTTAGGAAGTCTACACCATATGGGTTGGGTAGATCCCTTGTAGGAATGGGCTTCCCTGGTGGTTCAGATGGTAAAGACTTCACCTGTAATGTGGGAGACCTGGCTTCAATCCCTAGGTTGGAAAGATCCCCTGGAGAGGGGAACAGCTACCCACTCCAGTACTCTTACCTAGAGAATTCCATGGACAGAGGAGCCTGGTGAGCTACAAGCCATGGGTTCACAAAGAGTCTGACATGATTGAATGACTTTCACTCCATATGGAGATGCCATTTTCTCGTGGTCAGGCTGACAGTCCCTTGGGGAGCAGAGATAAGCTCTCCCTATTAAATTTACAGCCATAATTGTGGTTCATAGAATCTGTCAGCATAAAATAAATGATGTACCTTTATCATTACATTTGGGGATCATTTATTAAGAGCAACTGTTGAATAAATCTATTATAATATTGTGATATAAGCTAATTCTATATAATAAATGAATTGGAAGAAGCAATAGCTATGTGCAACAACATGAAAGAATCTCATAAAGAAAAATTTTAGGGCAGGAAGTCAGTCTATCTTATGTATAAACACTCTACTGAAATGTCAAGAAATAAATCAATTATATCCTCATTCAGACAACTTTAGAATTAAAAATTCAAAGACACTACAATCAAAAGGGATAAGAGATCCACTCAAAACCTTCTTTAACCTTTACTGGGTTCCTTAAGTAGATGTGCTCTTTACACACAATGCTTAAAAATTTTTACCGTCTTTCTTTTTTTCGTATAAAATGCAGATATTATTTGTCTCACGTTCTATCTATATTATACATTTCCTGTGAGGAGAAAATATATCTTCATTGTTTTATCCTCCCCACAATTCTCAGCTTAGTACTTTACATTGTTGTTGACAATCGCTAAGTTATGTCTAATGCAACACACCAAGCTTCTCTGTCCTACACTATTTCCTGGAGTTTGCTCAAACTCACATCCATTGAGCCGGTGACACAATCCAACCACCTCATCTTCTGTTGCCCCCTTCTCCTCCTTGCCCTCAATATTTTCCAGCATCAGGGTCTTTTCCAATGAGTCAGTTCTTCGCATCAGGTGGTCAAAGTATTGGAGTTTCAGCTTCAGCATCAGTCCTTCCAATGAATATTCAGGGTTGATTTCCTTTAGGATTGACTGGTTTGATCTCTTTGCTGTCCAAAGCAGTATTTTACATAGTAGATGCTTACTCCTAAGTGAATAAATGGCTTATAGCTTAAAAAGTCACTAAATTAATTCCTTTTAGTTATAAATTCTTTACAGATACTATTATTCTAAAATTAGAATTCATGAGATCATAGTTTAATTTTTTATAAATATTTTTAAATAAACCAATTACATTGTAGCAGTTGATATCATTGTCATATAAGTAGTTCCAAGAACAAATAGAAATTTAGATCACTAGCAGATGAATTTAAGTTATTTAAAAGTGGTGCTTCAGAAGAATCTGTGTATTAGGAATTATAAGTCCTATTCATTTCATGTAAACTTAAATTGAACATTAACACCACAATACTGTAAATATTCAGTGCATTACTTACTGAGGGAAAATGTTCTTGCTTTTAAGCACACATAGTAAGGCAGGAAAATTAAATAACTAAATGCATTTGAAATATGCCAACACAAAATTTAGTTATAATTGTGCTATTTTAATTGGGACTAATTTATTTCTCCAAAATGAAAGTTTCCTTGCTTCAACTGCATTTAATTACACTCGCCATGGTGCTTCACTGGTCCTCTGGTTATACATCTTTGATAGCAAGTTTTTCAGATAATGCAATTTCAAAATATTTACTCATAAATTTTAATGAAAAAATCTCTGTAGCACATGAATCATAGTTGTTGAATACCTGAAGCTATTCCTTTCTTATAAAGAAAAACACTGAGATATTTAAATAATGCTGCCTTATACTACTGATTGTCTACATCATTTAAATTCTTTTCAATTCATATTCATTAAGACTGAACCAAATATATACATATCATGCACGGGCTTCCCGGGTGGTGTTAGTGGTAAAGAACCCATGTGCCAATGCAGGAGACATAAGAGAGGTGGGTCCCATCCCTCCGTTGGGAAGATCCCCTGGAGGCGGGCATGGTAACCCACTCCAGTATTCTTGCCTGGAGAATCTCATGGTGTTGAAGGGTCAGCCACAACTGAAGTGACTTAGCATGCACACACACCTGCATATGCACACACGCTGCTATCTTCATTCCTTTATCTTAGTGGCAAAAGTTGACATATTAGTAGTCTCTAAAAAAAATCTTGTAAATTTCTTGAAAAAAATTCTGGTATTTTTTTTAACTGCAGGAAATACAAAGGTTCCCAGTTGTAAAAATGAATGATGAATTCACTGTGTAGACTATATTCAAAGCAGAAGTTCAAAATTCTAAAATTTTAGTCTCACTGCTTATATCTTAATCTCCGAACTGCCCCAAATGTTCCAGGTCACTTATTTATGAAATTATCTCTTATCAAGCATTATTATATCCAATATTCTGCTTGTCTAACCTTATCAAACAACCTCAGCTTTAAAAATCTTCATTCACTGTTCCCCATTATCTAATGGATAAAATTATGATTCTTTAGTGTGATGTATCTTCCCTTTAATCTCTGTCCCTAATTTAAGAGCCTTTCATATCTAACTACTTCATGTGAGATGTCCTATGTTCTATTCATACGGGCATGTTATCACACCCATAAAAATATATTTCTCATATTTGATTACAAGATCCAATATACATAGTTTTCATATTTGAGTATAAGATCAAAAACAATTAGAAGATATAAGCAAAAAACAGACAAGAGGAAAAATTTTATATCAAAGCAAACAAGAATAATATAATAGGATAAATGTAGGACTATAGTCATTACATAGATGTGTGTACACAATAATGTTATAACCTGGGTAGAGAATAGAACCACATGAACTCTTAGTTTTGATCACAAGAAATAAAAATATATACTGAAGACTTAAGAAAGCTGAAGTTTTTCTGGGCATTCAAATCTAAGTGCAGTTCTATAGTATTCTTGGAAAATCTCTTTGAAGAAGTATGGAAGGTCCTCATAGTTAGACATATAGAGATTTGACATGTGGTAGGGACACTTTGCTAATAGAAACTTCTCATTCTGTGGAAATATTAATTTGAATAACTTTTGGGAAATTTTTCAAGTGGTAAATTTGGTTTATGGAACTGAATTATCTAGGTTATGAGTGAATCTGAGTGAGGAACCTACATTTCTTTTTTCTACTTGTCTTTATATGTGCATTTACTGGGAAAACAGTGATTTCTTAAAATGTGCCCAAATTAATGTAACTGTCATGAATACCATGTCATGTCCTTTGTAACTGACCTAGTAATGCTTTTCATTGCAAATGAAAGTATTATTTTAAAATGCAAATACAAGGAAGGAAAATTGTGCATTCCAAACAAATCTATCCTAATGGTTACATGTATAATATGGCTTGATCTTTAGACAAAATAATTAACATGGAAGCAGTATACTCTCAGTTTATCCTCCACAAATACCAATAAAGTTAATACTTATTGCCTAGTAAATATGTTTCTGATTCATGTGTTTATATTAGATGTCTTGGTGCTGATTTACTCTTAAGTTCAGGTTAAGAAATGGCAAAAAATAATACTTGGATAGAATCAGGAGTGAACATAAAGGAGAATAATGGGTAACTCTAAAGCTGGCAAATTACACAGTAAGGAATCAACAGGAGACAGTTATTTTTATCATCATCATCATTGTTAATATCTTCATTTGTTATCAAGACTGAAAACTTATTTGTAAGGACTCTATGTGGAACCATTTAGTAACAAATCCTCAATAATCATATATTCTCTTTAGTATTAATGATTTCTTACTTCTGGCACTGAGCAAAGCAGATTAAAATATAACATTTAATATTCATAAAACATTTGGGGCTAATTATTGACATCTCACCAATTGTAAATGAATATTTATTGTATGGTCTTGTTTTTCTAGATGTAATAATAGTAAATACCATCAAGTACATCTATGATATTTACTGTATACCAGATACTCTCCTGAATATTTTGTGTAAATTGACTTAAGTTTATCCTCATAACAAACTAGTCAAATAGTTTCTTTTATTAATGTCATTTTACAAATGAGAATATTGAGGCAAACAAAGAACATAAATTATTTTTAAGAGTCATATGTGGAGAAATTATATAATAAGCACATCATCAAAAAATATTATTGTATTTTCTGATCTTCTTTTATAAGGCAGACTTCAAAAGTTATAATGAATAATAATAATGGTTAAGTCTTGTAGCTCTGGCTTCTTCTCTATTTTAAAGGAATTTATTTTGACATTCCATGATTCTGTGTGATATTGAGGTTGGTTTTTTAGAAAGGTCTACTATAGTAAGATCATTTTAATGCAAACATTTAGTGTAAATATTTAATAAGTGTGAACCCTAAATTTTTATCTATTTTTGTCATTAAACGATAATTTTTGTCATTTATGTCTATTTTTATTTTTTTTGCAATTTTAATGAATTATGTTGCTGGTTGTTTTACGCATGTTATTTCTTCATTGTAAAACTAAAACCCATTTAACTATGACTTTCCTTGTGGCTCAGCTGGTAAAAAATCTGCCTGCAATGTGGGAGACCTGGGTTCGATCCCTAGGTTGGGAAGATCCCCTGGAGAAGGGAAAGGCTACCCACTCCAGTATTCTGGCCTGGAGAATCCCATGGACTATACAGTTCATATGGTCACTATGAGTGAGACACAACTGAATGACTTTCACCTTAGTCTTTCTTTTCATTACTGCATTCAATTTACTAATATTTGTCTATAATTTTTTGAGTTAAACTATATATGTAATTTTTTGCTTTCCAGTCTGTATGATCTCAGTCAGATCTTACTATTAAGAAATTAAGAGATGTCTCTTCCATGTTTTATCTATCCCTGTTGTATGATTTAGAAAAGTTTAAACAAATTTTGAAGTATGTGATTTTTAACATTTATAAAGTAATCTTGTTTAATGGCAGGTATTTAATGTTAAAATATTGCTTGTAGTCTATTCAAATATATATCTTTTGTAGAACTAATAGTTTATGTTACTAGAAAATTAAATTCATTGATTTGTTGTTCTTGTTCAGTTGCTCAGGGGTGTCTTAACTATTTGCAGCCCCATGGACTACAGTGCACAAGGCTTCCTTGTCCTTTAGTGATTACAGGTTTTAAAACTGGATGTCACATAATTGCACATGTACTCTCATTATTAACTCAGATTTTTTAAAATTTTTCTTCTGTTTGTTTCATATATTGTGATATTTTTTCGTCTGTATTTTTCTTAATCTGGCATCTCATCATTTTATTTATTTATTTTTTGATAGTTTAAAAACTCCTTGTCTGATAATTCCACATCTTTGCCATACTTGAGTCTGTTTTTGAAGCTTTATTTTTTAATACCCTAGCATCTATATAATTTTTTTGTTGAGAGCTTGACATAGTGTTTGGTAAAGAGAACTGAAGTAAACCAACCTTTAGGTGAGTTTTTCATGTTTACCTGGCTAATAAACATTGGCTCAGTTTATTTTTGCTTTTCCTGTAGGAATAAGAGGCTAAACTTTCTTCTGATGATCTAACTTTTGTTGGTATATTTCCCTAGAGACTATTTCTTGTACAGAGTCTGAGCCTTGCACTTCCTTACAGATGTAATCCTCTCTCATGTAAAAGTCTTGCTTATGTGATGATAAAGTGTGGAGGGAGGAGAAGCATTCTACAGTCCTATGATTAGATCTCAGTCTTTCAGTGAACCTGCGCCTCTTGAGACCTTCAGAAGTGCTTCTCAGCTTGCCTACTTCCCAGCTACACGAGATAGAAAGTTTAGTAGGACCTGGAATTGGCTACTTCCCCTCCTTTATGTTCAAAACTAGAGGGGCTTCGAGTTGGGTATTTCCTTTTCTCCACATTACTTTGGCTCAAGCAAGTTAATTTCTCTTGAAGGCAGGCCTTTGTTAATGAGAAAATAATTCTTGAAGTTTATTTCAAATTAGTTACTTTCCCCCTCTCCCTGCTGGAAGCACTAGGGAAATTTTCTTTGCTCTTCACCCTGAAAACCCAGTGCTAATTCTGGAGGTAAAAATCAATGACTATGCATGTGGATATAACTTAAAGCTTGACACTTGATTTTTTTTTCTCTAATCCAAATTCAGTCTCCAGTAACTAGTCAATAACCCTCTAGTGTTCCTCCAAGGCTCTGACCTAAGTCCTCTCAAATGTGGCTTCACCTGTCTATAAGCTCTGATTCTCTGTATTCACTGTCTCTCCAGTTTTCAGGGAAGAGGTTTACCTGTGACCTTAACAAGAACTACTGACTTCCAGTTTGTTCAGATTCTCTCTTCTTTAGAGGATGGAGTGATCATTTTCATTTTTTTTTTCATGACAAAGTAAAAATATCTAATTTTAAGATACGTGTTAATGCTTTTTTCTTAGTATTTATTTCATTTGTTTATTTATTCAGCATTTATTATTTGCAATATTCTTATTCTGGCGTTTGGATCACAGCTGTGACAACACTTCCCTGGGGCATTTTCCTTTTCCTCTTACATCTGGCCTCTAAACTCGATGACTGTGGTTTGCTTGTCAGAACTGTAGTCCTTTCCCATTTGGAAGGAGATGTTTTGACTCCTGCTCTATTTAGTAGGGTCTAAGGAAAATGAGGTCGTGGAGATCTGGTCAAGTCTAGGATTTAACATGTAGATACCAATGTAATTTTTCTTCTAGCTCAATCATTACACAATTCGATGAACTAGATTACATATATGCAAAGATTACTCACACACACATTTTAATGTACATACAAAAGAGGAAAATTGCTGATCTGCACTTTCAATTTTGATATTATAAAATTAGGAACATATACCTAATGTAATAACAGAATTACATTGGAAAATATGTGAAGTTATTTCAATACAATGGAAAGATGAGATGACTGCTATGAAATAAATAATCTGAAGGAAATAAGTAACATGAAAAAGTATTTTCAATAAGTCTAACCAAATACTATTTTTCAAAGCTTCCTTCTTGTCTCCTCATGCAATCTGATTTTTAAAAATGTGGATGTTATAGCCAAGTCCTAAGTGTTGCTTCAAAATTGGCACAGGTTCAATGCAGAAAATTCTCTTGGGTGATAGCTTTTGCCCCTGCACACACAACCATTTACAAAGTGATTTGTGGCTAAAAATTCAGAATATTCATGTTTTTGCAACTATGACAATCTTTTCTAAAACATACTTGTGAGTTCTTACTTAAGAACATTTAAAAAAATAACTATAGCTACTAGTTGATAGATATTTGAAAAGTTTGTAATACATTTTTCTTATAGCCATAAGTAATACCTGCCATATGAAAGAAAAGGAAATGGAAAAAGTAGGTGTATTAAATATAGGTCAAAAATAATGCTTTTGATTAACTTAAATCATTAATACCTACCAAATAAAGTGTGCAAAACATAAGTGAAGTCTAGAGCCAATAATTATTTACCTAAAGCTCTAGATATTACATTGTATACTTTAAAATTTTTTAAATATCAATACATTTTTAAATAAACACATCATGGTTTTAAAAGCACTGTAAAATACTCAAAGTTTGGAAAAACAAAAATAGGAAAGAAACATGCTACTGGAAATAACAGCAAATTCTTACTAATCTCAGAAGAAATTTTTTCCATGCAAGGTCTCTGCAAAGGTTACACTGGGACTTGCCAATAGTCAACACTACCTACTTTTCACAGACAGGCAGTATCAGGGTGGCCTGTCCTTGGAAATGTAGCAGAAAGTTGAATATAAATGCCCAGGGGCTGTTCCTGGTGCAATAGCTTGTTTAGTTAATGCAACAATTATTCCCATAAATATATTTATAACCCTGGTCTGTCAACATCAGTATAGTCTCCACAATATGTCAGTTTTTAGAGAAAATAAAAACATAACTAAAAATTTTGCAAGCCCTGACTATGAAATATATTACAACTTTTGTAATCAAACCTTCTACATTTTGTTTGCTTCACTTGAACTCTTGTGGTCATCAAATCACAAAAGTACTCTCCATGATTTAAAAAATGTGGCATCATTAAATATATATTCAAGGTACCATATTACTTGAATTAAAATGTGTTTTCTTATCTTCACATTTTCCCATGAGAAGTTATCTAACATTACCCTAGAAGGTATTTTCTATAAATGCTAAATAAACTTTTCTTCCTGGATGCTTTTTGACACTTGAAAAAGATCAATCAATTATATAAAAACTTTTGCTGAAAGCAAAATATCCTAATATGAAATAAAGCTTGTGGCATGTTCAAACTGCAGTACCTGGTAAGGCAAAAAAAAACTGATTAAGTATTGTTTTGCCTTTTTCAGAAAGATCCTTAAATGTATTATTTCAACTGATTTTCTTTATGATTTTTTTATTAAACATTTGCAGTTTATATTCATAAGTTCTCTGCATGAAGATGATTTTCTTAGGAAAAAGTCAATCAGTTAACTCATGAGAATACAACAATAGAAAATAAACCGCAATCTTCATAGAGCCTACCTCCCAGTGGTGGGAGGCCAAAAAACACCTACAATACATATGTAAAATACATTCTAGCCCCACAACTAATTTTTATTTTTTACACTTTTTTTTTCACTTATGCCATCTCACCACTGGCTGAAGTTAGTAACCTAGGTTTGCTTTATTTAACCTGAAAGACTGATACTCATTGCAGTATTGTGATAAATTTGGGCAGTTCTTTTGAAATTTTTCCCTTCACTCTAGGAATCTCTGCTTTTTCAAGACAAATGATTCATTAATCTTCTTTGTTTAAATTTATTTATTTTTAACTAGCGGATAATTGCTTTACAATATTGTGTTGGTTTCCACCATATATCAACATGAATCAGCCATAGGTAAACAAATGTCCTCTCCGTCTTGAGCTTTCCTCCCACCTTCCATCTCTTCCCACCCCTCTAGATTGTCACAAAGACCAGATGGGAGCACCCTGAATCATACAGAAACTTCACTGGCAATCTATTTTGTATACCATATATATGTTTCAAGACTACTCTGTCAATTCGTCCCACTCTCTCATTCCCTACCTGTGTCCACAAGTCTGTTCTATATGCCTGTGTCTCCACTGTTACTCTGCAGATAGGTTCATTAGTATCATTTTTCTAGATTCCGTGTGTGTGTGTGTGTGTGTTTCTCAGTCAGTCATGTCTGGCTCTTTGTGACCACATGGACTGTAGCTGGCAAGGTTCCTCTGTCCATGGAATTCTTCAGGCAAGAATACTGGAATGGGTAGCCATTCCTTTCTCCAGGGTTATGACCAACCTAGAGAGCATATTGAAAAGCAGAGACATTACTTTGCCAACAAAAGTCCGTCTAGTCAAGGCTATGGTTTTTCCAGTGGTCATGTATGGATGTGAGAGTTGGACAGTGAAGAAAGCTGAGCGCCAAAGAATTGATGCTTTTGAACTGTGGTGTTGGAGAGGACTCTTGAGAGTCCCTTGGACTGCTAGAAGATCCAACCAGTCCATCCTAAAGGATATCAGTCCTGGTTGCTCATGGGAAGGACTGATGTTGAAACTCCAGTACTTTGGCCACCTCATGCGAAGAGTTGACCCATTGGAAAAGACCCTAATGCTGGGAAGGATTGTGAGCAGGAGGAGAAGGTGATGACAGAGGATGAGATGGTTGGATGGTATCACCGACTCGATGGACATGGGTTTGGATAAACTCCAGGAGTTGGATTCTGTTAACCCTGAAGCTTTTCCCTGGAACCTTAAGTAGAGCGTGATATGCTTATTAGATGCTTGTTAAATGAAAGAAGGAAGGAATATACTCTCCTGGCATCTGTTATTGACCTCCTATTTTATTTCAAAGCAACTTATTTTACTCTGACTTCCAATATCATTTTTCCCTTTAACTCTTATGAAGATTAAAACTTTTTTAAAAAAGACTTTAAAATAATATTAGCTTTTAAAAATAACAGAGATCAACAATAACCTGCCATAAGTACATATGTTCATGCTATATTTCCCCTACTTGATTGAAGTTGTTTGAGAGTAAGAACAATTTATTTTTCCAAATTTCCTGTGTCACTGAAGAAAATGAAATGCAGACAATGATGTAGATGGTCTTTCTTATTATTGAGAAATTATAATATTAAGCAAATGGCTTACAGACCATAGGGCTATGGACTGATTTGGTTATATAACACATTATTGATGTCTAAGCAAAAAAAAAAAAAAAAACAGGGATACAATCATTGAATAGATAACTCTTCCTACTAGACAAAGGAGAAGTGAAAATAAGGAAAAGTTGGAAAAAATAAACTAGAGAAGCTTTCGAGTAAGGATATGTATGATATGGAAACAAGATTTTCTTGATATTTTTCTTTCTCATGTTTGTGCAATTGTTTTTCTTAAAAAAGAAACTGTATTGATATTCGGATTAAACTACACAATACATTTAAAACTAGATTTCAGGTAGTTGTTTAATAGATGACATAGATTAATTTCACTCCCTTCACATTTTATGTACATTCTGATTTCTTATCCCTCATAAAGTTAATGTGCAAGAAATGCCCTTTTAATGAGCTAGCCAGAGGGAGTAACTGTTAAAAATTCCTTTATCCAAAAGCCTATTAAAGTAGTAGCAGCTGATCTGGAATATATGCAGCCCAGGGATTATATTCAATTCATTTCTACTTGACTGTGCTTTGAAAATGACTGCTATGCTGACCTGCCCTCCAAATCTAATGACGGTTTACTTGTTCTAGGAGTCCCTCAGATTGGTGTACTTGGTGTCTCTAGGGCCTGCTGAATGTTCTGTTAAAAGCATATCACCAGTGAGCTTACTTTGATTGAGACTGCCACAGTACATAGGGCCTTCAATGATTTTTAGATTATTAAAGGTATTTTATATAATTATGAACATTACGTTTGACCCTAGGATTATAGAGAATTTCAGATGTGTAGTTCAACCATTATCAAATAAGTTCAATTATTTTTCAGCTCTCAAACCCACTCAGCATGCTTTCAAGGACAAATCCTGGACAAACTCACTTTGAATTGCTTTCATTTTATGTATTATACCATGTTTATATGGCTGAAATATTCCACAGAATGCTATGGTTAGGTAATTCAACCTACTTGGAAACATACTATGTTTATAAGGTAGGGAAACATTATAAAGTGAGAAGTAGACATTGTTTGAGTCAGGACAGACACTGTCTGGCCTGCCACACTCACTGTCCTCATTCTGACCCTGATGATCTAAAAATGAGAGATACCAATGCAAAGCAGTTTGTGGAATAAGAGTCCATAGGATGGTATAAGAGCTCTTCAGTTTACTGGCTGTGCAATCCTAATCAAATCGGGTTGAAGTAGTGATTAAATTAAATTAGATTATCCATGTAAAGTGCCCATACATAACAAACACTTAAAGTTTATTAGTTATATTAATTGTAACATCCTCAACTACAGAACAGTGTATAAGGGGAAGACAACTGGATTGAAACTGAAATGCAGTAAACCATAAGTCCAACTCTGCTTTTAACATTAACTTTTTCAGAGATCCTTTGAGAAAGCAAAGGAAGTTTTCTGGACTGTTTATGTAAATTGTCAGAAGTATAAGCTGTTGTCATTTAGGCTAAACTGAAATTTTCTCTTTCATATTTCTGTCTACTTATAGTCACCATTCATATTTACAGATGAGGAGTCATGAACTACTTTTCTCAAAAGAAAAGAGACTAACTCTTGTGAATATATATATATATATATATATAATCTATATCTATATATATCTATATTATAATATATATATATAATTTATCTTTCTACCATTTTATTTGTTTTCATGATTAGAATAAGAAGAAAGTCTAATTTTATTAAACATCCGTTAAATCTTACCTTTAAAAAAAAGAGTTTAATTGTTACTTGGTAGTGTGGAATCATCTTGAACTCTTGAACTCTTAGACTTGCCAGTGTTTAAAAATGAGTCTTGTGATTTCAGTTTTCATGAAGAAAGACTCTCCAATATCTAGAAAGGAAGAGGGTCGAGTGGTAGTATTCAGGGGCTATACTCAAAACTCAGTCTCGATTGCTGTTTACACTGTACAAAGCAGTTCACTGTCTTCTGTATTCTCTACACATTTCTTTCCTTCAAAACATTTATATTCCCATTGTTTGAATCAGGCCTTAATCCATATAATTTTTTAGGTAACTTTTTTATTGTACAAGATGAAGAAGCAAGGAAAAAATATCCTGAGTAAATAATGATTCCTGGTACCATTTTGCTCTAAATCTGCAAACAACTACTTAAATATTAATTCTTGGACTTCTCTGTTAGGTGAGGCACTAATTCTCTGCTAATTAGCATAAGCATTCTTACATAAGTAAGCAAAACTTTTATAATATTAAACTTTAAAAATACGAAACTACTATGCTATCACCAATAAATAATGCTGCATTATAATTCTGAAGTTCCATGTGGTAAATACACCCCTGGGGCCTGAGGGAATAGACAGGAGTGAAGAATATGCAGAGCTCACTACAATCCCAGAAACATTCTTCTGTCTCTAAAACACCATGAGCAGGAGTGAGAACCAGACTCCTGAACTTTATGTATTCCTTGATACACTGTCCCTCCTGAAGCAAGAATGAAGTAGGGACAACAGAGTGCTAACACATGGCTCCAGTGAAAAACAGCCACGAACACCCCAAAGATCTGCCTAAGAAACAATCAGGACACAACCCCTCACTACTTCCATCTCTCTTCCATCAGTGACCACATGAAATCCCAGAGTCCCAGGATATCACCCATTATCCATATCTTCCATCCCTACATTGATTCTTTACATTCCCTAATCTCATTACACATGTACCCTTTCCTGACTCTAAACATTTACTGCCAATGTGATTAAAGGATGTTCTGTCTTGAGCCTCTTCTATTTCTTTCAGCTTCTATGTCTGATTCATATATGTATTTCCCTTGAGAGCACTGCATTGGCTGAAGGTCTCTCCAGAGGCTGTGTTTTGTTTCTTCTACACTACTCTTAAATTGGGTTTGTGATGAGACAGCAGCATCCCTAACTCCTCACTGCTAATTCCAGATCATCATCTTAGCCACATTGATCTCTCAGAACAAACAGTACTGAAGTTCATATCATGGGACCACACCAACTGTCTTCAATAAATTATCTCAAAGGATATGATATCTATGACACTATAAATGTGGCAAACCATCAAGCCACATTCTTTAAATGGTATTTTTTTTCTGGTTGAAAACATGGTTCTCAGTTCAATTTTCACTAGAGTGAAGTCACTGGACAAGCAGTTTCCATGGATAAGTGCCAGTTCATAAATGGTTTGTATGTCTGTAATTTAATATATAAGACACATAAGATACTTAGTCTCAGGGGAATTAACCTAGAAGTGTGCCTTAACCTAACAGAAGCTGAC
Organism: Okapia johnstoni; assembly: GCA_024291935.2. Taxonomy (NCBI): domain Eukaryota; kingdom Metazoa; phylum Chordata; class Mammalia; order Artiodactyla; family Giraffidae; genus Okapia; species Okapia johnstoni. The sequence goes on from CM044322.1 coordinate 59,550,247, forward strand.
TGTGCTCAACTGAAACAAAGAGGCCTACTCCTGGGTAATGGCTATCAAACTGCTATGGAGAGAGGCAAGACTGATTTCAGCCTAGGGAAGCCAAGAGAAAATGTTGTTGGGTTGGTATTGAAATATTGAGAGGTTCACTGACACTGGAAAGAAAACACAGTATGTTATAATTCCTTATATGTTTTATAATTAGGATAAAATGATGAAAATGATGTATAGTAAAAGCAAACCAGTAATCTGCAAATAGGAGAAAATATTCATTTGTATAGGTCTCTCTCTCTCTCTCTATATATATATGTATATGCATATACATAAAATTATGTATATAATTTTTCTTTATATACAAAGATGATACAAACAGTAGACTAAATACTAAGTTAAAGGAAGAAATTATAAAGTATACTAAAAAGTTATAAGGGTTAAATGTAAAACATAAAATTGAATACATGAAAAGCAGAATCTATCACTAAAACAGATCAAATTCCTCCATATCACCTTCCTTGGGCTGCAATTTGTGGTTGCATTTCATGTTTGGGATCCAAGTATCTTAAAAATTTGGACTGTACATTTTAAAAGTGTACAATCATTTCAATATTTACTCTCTTGACAATAATAAATATACTACAATATGATATTTGCTTTCTTTATACTAAAAAATAAACAAAAACATGAAATAGAGCATGTGAATCTATCACTGATTTCAGCTTTGGGACAAAACAGATCAGAAATCTCCTACTCATACATCACCTTCCTTGGGCTGCAATTTCAAACCTGGCACAAAACCAGGTGTTCTAGGAGAGCCAAAGGTTTAAAGGTTTTGTGTTTTGTTTTGTTTTTTCTTTATACTTAGGTTTTGGATATTGGCTCCAAATTCATTTCTTCCATTTGCTCAATTTTAAATCTTGGAATCATTCTTTACTCATTTCCCTGTATATCTCATCCAGTGCATCTGCAATTAAAGCTGTTTCCATCTCTGGTGTGTGTGTGTGTATGTGTGTGTATATATATATGCAGAATGTGAATATGTATCACCACCTTATCTATTCCAACCCAGTCTCATCTCTTTCTTGGACTATTCCTATGTACCCTTAAATAAAATTGTTCCCCAGCTTTTATGTTTGCCCCAAATCAGTAATTCCCCAAGTGGTCTTATTGAAAAATGACAGATTCGGTCACTCCAGACATAAATCCCTCCAGAGGTTTCCTATTTCACTAAAAAAAATGAAAAACAAAAAGAAACAAAACTACTCTCCTCATCAAAAGATTTCCCCATCTTACATATGCTTTCCAGTTACCTCTCTGATATCATCTTTTACTCACCCTGTTCTCTTTGCTTGACTCCAACTATACCTCCCCCTTGTAACTCCTCAATCCCACTACAGATACCTCTCCAAGTCTTTGAGTGCTGGTCTCTATGCCTGGACTGATTATATGTAGTACCTACAAGCCTTGTCTTCTCTTTTTATTTGGGCCTCACTCAGACCCTCAAGTATCAAAAGAGGATCCTTTATGAAAGAGCACCTCCTACTCTCCATTCACTTTTTATTTTATCCTACATACAACTACCTGCATTCAAAGCTTTTTATTTATTTATTATTTTATGGAAGGATAATTGCTTTACAGAATTTTGTTGTTTTCTGTCAATAGTAGGTCCACCTTGTTAGAATTGACTCAAATGTGTTCCTTTTAATGGCTGAGTAATATTCTATTGAGTATATGTACCACAACTTCTTTATCCATTCATATGTTGATCGAATTTTAGGTTGCTTCCATGTTCTAGCTATTGTTAATAGTGCTGCAATGAACAATGGGATGCATGTGTCTTTTTCAATTTTGGTTTCCTCAGGGTATATTCCTAGGGGTGGGATTTACGAGTCACATGGTGGTTTTATTCCTAGTTTTTTAAGGAATCTCCATAACATCTTCCATAGTGGCTGTATCAATTTACATTCTCACCGACAGTGCAAGAGTTTTCCCTTTTCTCCACACCCTCTCCAGCATTTATTGTTGTAGACTTTTTGATGATGCCATTCTGACCAGTGTGAGGTGATATTTCATTGTAGCTTTGATTTGCATTTCTCTAATAATGAGCAATGTTGAGCATCTTTTCATGTGTTTGTTAGGCATCTGTATGTCTTTGGAGAAATGTCTGTTTAGGTCTTTTTTCCACTTTTTGGTTGGGCTGTTTGTTTTTTTGGTATTGAGTTGTATGAGCTGCTTGTATATTTTGGAAATTAATCCTTTGTCAGTTGCTATTATTTTGTCCAATTCTGAGGGTTGTCTTTTCACTTCTATAGTTTCCTTTACTTTGCCAAAGCTTTTAAGTTTAATCAGGTCCCACTTATTTACTTTTGTTTTTATTTCCATTACTCTAGGAGGGGGTCATAAAAGATCTTGCTTTGATTTATGTCATCAAGTGTTCTACCTATGTTTTCCTCTAAGAGTTTTATACTTTCTGGTCTTACATTTAGGTCTTTAATCCTAAATGTAATGAATGTAACTCAAAATGTAAATTTAGAGTTTATCCTTGTGTACAGTGTTAGGAAGTGTTCTAATTTCATTCTTTTACATGTAGCTGTCCAGTTTTCCCAGGACCATTAACTGAAGAGGCTGTCTTTGCTCCATTGTATATTCTTGCCTCTTTTGTCAAAAATAAGGTATTCATAGGTGCATGGGTTTATTTCTGGGCTCTCTATCTTGTTCCATTGATCTATATTTCTGTTTTTGTGCCAGTACCATACTATCTTGATGACTGTAGCTTTGTAGTATGATCTGAAGTCAGGAAGGTTGATTCCTCCTGCTCCATTCTTCTTTCTCAAGACTGCTTTGGCTATTTTGGGTCTTTTCTGTTTCTATATGAATTGTGAAATTTTTTGTTGTAGTTCTGTGAAAAATGTCATTGGTAATTTGATAGGGATTGCATTGAATCTGTACATTGCATTTGGCAGTATAGTCATTTTCACAATATTGATTCTTCCTACCCAGGAACATGGAATATTTCTCATCTGTTTATGTCGTCTTTGATTTCTTTCATTAGTGTCTTATAATTTTCTGTGTACAGTTCTCTGTCTCCTTAGGCGAGTTTATTCCTAGATATTTAATTATTTTTATTGCAATAGTGAATGGGATTGATTCCTTAATTTTTCTTTCTGATTTTTCATTGTTGATATATAGAAATGAAAATGATGTCTGTATATTGACTTTGTATCCTGCAACTTTGTTAAATTCACTTGATTAGCTCAAATAATTTTCTGGTGCTATCTTTAGGGTTTTCTATGTACAGTATCATGCCATCTGCAAACTGTGAGAGCTTTACTTCTTTTCTGACCTGGATTTCTTTTATTTCTTTTTCTTCTCTGATTGCTGTAGCTAGGACTTTCATAACTTTTATTTTTTTCTGTCTTCTTCAATCACAAGTCTTGAAGGCTTATGGCTTCAAGAAGGCTTGAAGGCTTCTTGCCCTCAAGCAAGAAGGCTTACATTATCTTATAATAATGTATACTTAAATAACTCAAGATAATGATAACAATCCTTATTTTCTTCTGTTAATATGATTTCCAGGCTTCCCAGGTGGCACTAGTGGTAAAGAACCCACCTGCCAATGAGGGAGACACAAGAGACACAGGTTTGATCCCTGGGTCAGGAACATCCCCTGGAGAAGGGCATGGTAACCCACTCCAGTATTCTTGCCTGGAGAATTCTTGCCATGGGCAGAGGAGCCTGACAGGCTACAGCCCATAGGGTCATAGTCAGAAACAACTGAAGTGACTTAGCACACACACAGCCCGATATGATTACCAAATATAAAAGTGCAAATCACACAAAAACATTTCCAAAACCACATATCATATATATCAATTCAAGTGTATATTCCCCTCCTCTCTCTGTATTGATGTTTCATCTATTTCATATTTATCAAAATTTTACAAATTCTTTGTTACTCAAGTTAGCCAATGGGAAAGGTTTAAGTTTGTGGTGTTTCGATGACCTTATTTTGAGTTCTGAATTTTATCAATAATAGCTGTGTGACAATATTCACGTCACAGTTTCAAACTCTCACTTCCTCAACTGTGAAACAGTAATATATTCTAAAATTTCCTCAGCATAGAGTTCTAATTAATGAGGATCCGTTGGGACAATCCATATCAAGTGCTTAGCATTTTTATCTGGCACAAAAAAGTCCTAAAAAATGTTAACATTGAGTTGTTATTGTTTTTCTGTTGCAAAGTTTTGTCTGACTCTCTGCGACCCCATGAACTATAGCATGTCAGTCTTCCCTGTCCTTCACTATTTCCCAGAGTTTGCTCAAACTGAGTCCATTTGAAGTCACGCACTAAATAAATTGATTTATTTATGGATTATGCAGAGAAAAATTTAAAAATCTCTACCCAATGCTTGTGCCATCATCTTAATATGTCCATTATCATTCTCAATGTTTCTTTCATAATTTATCATGAATTATGTCACAAATGTGTGAGTTTTAATTTCTGGCTGATAACATTAAAAGTAATGCAAAAGTTCAAATAATCGCTTTATATGTATGTTCTCCTTGGGGAGCAAATTATCAAGTATACATGATCATCTTAAAATAATCTATTTAAAATACAAATATTACAATTTTGAACATAAAGTTTTCTTATTTAATTTGTTCTCAAAACTTTCAATGAAAAATTGTCCTTCCAGTATTCTTTATCTACTCATTGAACATTTAACACTTAAGTAAGTAAAATCTAAAGTATGTGCATGCTATTATAAATAATACATGACACTCATTTTTAAATGATATTTCATAGCTATGTCAAAAGGTGAAGACAATGATATATAAACAGACTGACATGAAACTACTTCTCAACTATAATGACATCAAATACATTTAGAAAATTATAAAAGGTAAGGAAGAAAATAGCTCTGTAATTGATTTGAATGTTTAAAAACTGTAAGTATATCTTGAGATAATGACTTGCTTAAACCTGGAAATAAAAAGAAATATTTTCATAATACTATGATGATAAAGAAAAGCATGATTGCTACTCAATGAGAGGAGAGGGAAATGAAGACTGATATACAAGTGAAGTGATATACAAGTGAAGTGAATTGGATACTTCTTTTCATTTTTAGAAAAGTGTTGAATTTTTCACAGGGCTGAGAGAAATGTTCATTACAATGTATTTTCAACCAACAAATGAAAGGCCTGAAATCAATGGCACGCTACAACACAGGTATACGGAGCTGTATTCACCTAACAAATAATTCTCTGAATACTTACATCAGTAGTTCTGTGGTTTTTTTTTGACATCTATTCTTTTTGTTATTCTTTGTAACATTGAAAACAGCACCTGGCATATTTCAAAGTGCCTCAAAATCTATTAAGAAAATTTATTTTCCAAAACTCTCTTACCAAAAACAGAAAAAAAAAAGCTAACATATCTGTACTTTTTCAGAGTTAAGAAATGACTTTGTGGCCCACAATCCTTTTATCATTAGGAAGAAAGAATTTCTTAACACGAATTTTCATTGACTTTATTAAAATAAGTATTTTTGATATAGCTCCTCTGTCCATGTAATTCTCTAGCAAGAATACTGGAGTAGGTAGCCATTCCCTTCTCCAGGGGAACTTCCCAACCTAGGGATCGAACTCAGGTCTCCTGTATTGCAGGCAGATTCTTTACCATCTGAGCCACTAGGGAAGCCAATTAATTATAACTTTTTACATATATAAATAAATAGAATTATATAAAATACTGGTTAACGATCATGGCTTGAATACAAACTCTTCCACATCACTATTATTATCTGCAGCTGCCTTGAATACTATACGTTAGTCTGTTTATTTCTAAAGTTTTATGACTTCCGTTGCCTTTCTAAAACTTCTGTTGAATAAAGTAGATGACAGTTGTCTGTGTGATTTTTTTCTTCATCACTTATTCTGAGAATAAATTAACCAAAATTGTTTTAAAGACCCTGTCTAATAACTACAGTGTACTGATAACTCCTGTGTCTATTTCTGTTGTCTGCTCCACCAGGCTCAAGGACTACTGTGTAGATGAAATAAGATAACTGAATGAAAGTATTTTGAATAGAATAAAGTCTGATGTACTTAATAAAGGTAAGAAATGAGTTCCTGGGTTTACTTGACTTAGTTATTAAAAAACATCTGTTAAGGGCTCTTCTTTTGTCATTTAGTCCTGTTTATTAGCTGGCTTGTTTATTTTTTACTGAATGACTATCATATTTTAAAAATGTGTAAGGTCTTAATGAGTGCATATTCCTACAGAGAGGAATGAACACTTTTCCACAGGTAATTTTAGTAGTTTAAGATTTCTTTTCCCTATATAGTGATTGAATTGATTCATGTGAAACTTTAGTTTTGAAGAGGGCTGGACTATTTTACTTTAATTCTAACATACAGCTTTTCTGGGGTTTTAGTTAAAGACAAAGAAATTTGCAGGGAGAACTCCTCCTTGGACATTTGTAAAGTCTGTGTTCTCAATTAATGAGACTGCCAAAACTGCTGTGTGACTAGCATCATAACTGCCACATTCTACTTGGAATCAAAGTCTCTCGGTTGCCAAGCTTAGGGGTTATTGGGTGTATTGAGGAAAAAATATCATAGAATGTGGGGCTTATTCCTCTATAGGTCTCATTTCTCTTTTAATTTGATCACTCCTATCTTTACCCTCTTGTGAAACCTTCACTGCCAATCTTATCTCTTCAACCATGTGACACTTCGGCAACACCCATGCTTTTATATTCCCTTTGACCCCGATGCTCAGGTTTCTAAATGGTGAATATCTCTCGTATTGCACACAGCTATAGGTGCTGGAATAACCTCATTGTATGCATAATCATATCCGTATGATTGTCAAGAAAAGAAGAAGCAAACTAATTTTCTACCCGACTAAATTTATTGATGTGAATGCATATGCCAACAATTTTTAGCTACCTTCGGCCTCTGGGACCCAATGATGGACATTATTTTAAAAGGTAACTAGAGATTCCTTTTAATAATATCCAGGAAAAAGTAATGCTGGAGTAAATTCATTATCAACAGGCTGCCTACCCACTACATAATCACATCATCATCAGAGCTTCCATTGTTGCCTTCATCAAATTCTTGAGAAATTCAAAGATGTAGTAATGTTTTCAGGTATCATTGTTTAAAAAAAATTATGCTGGAAAAAGATAATGAAGATAAAGTTTGCTCCCTGACTGTTAAGACATTGAGGTAACTGAGACCAAGAAGTGATACACAGCTGGCACAGAATCAAGTGAATAAGGACTTCAAACCAGGCAGCTGGGTGATATGATAAAGAGAAAGTTCTGACCACAGGATATTTTTACAGTAGATTTTTTTTTCTGGTACTGTTTTCCACAATAAACAAGACAGCTCAGTGTGACTTTTCAAATATCAATTTGTTGCTTGTTCATTACATTCCAGGGTAGGTCCAGGGTAGGATAAAGATTACCACTTTATCGCTTAATCACAAGGATAAGAGGGTTATCCCAATATACTCAAACAGAGAGAGGAATATTTACAAAGATAAATAGTGCAAATCTCAACGAAATATATGAAAAATCCTCATTAAGGAAGATGTATTATTCTAAATGCAACATATATAAACCTAAACCTTCTACTCAGAATAGATACAGCTCAGAATAATGACATTATTATGATTCTCTAGTATAATAAAAACTTGTGTGTGTATATAAAGAGTCAGCGCCAACAAAATATCTTTTTCTGGGAAGAAAACTGGAAATTCTTAATAGTCACATTTATTATACTTAGTAGTAGTTTGAAGTTCAAATTTGTCTTTATCACAGGTCAGGAGAAATTCTAGGCACCCATTCCATCCCCAGCCATTTCTGCAATTCAAAGGCTAGAGCCCAGGTTTTCTATTACTCTGGCAGGACTGTCTCTGATATCCACTCCAAGAGCTATGGAGACGGCCCACATTGTTTCGTCATTACTAGTAAATCTGTGTGCAGATGTCTCAAAATGTGCAGGCTTTCAGTTGTTCCTGGGTGATTCTGATGTTAACTGTACTTGATAGTAAATGGACTAGAGTGAAAAAGGACAATAGCAGTTGAAAATACCCTAAGCTCACACCTAAGGACTTTTAACATTCTTTAAGGTAGAAGATTTTAGTTCAGCAAAGGTTACAATCTAGGGTAAACTGGTAAAATGTGAAAAATAACTCTGAGGAAAGGAATGCAAAGAGCATCTCAAAAACCGGAGTTTGGTCAAATATTTGGAATGTTGATAAAGAAACCGATAAAGGGAAAATTGAAAAATGCCAATTTGATTTAATGACCTGAGCAAGGTCATTTCAGTAAAGTGGCAGAGAAAACAAAACAAAACAAAAAGGAATAATTTTAAAAAGAAGTAGGGGGCAATGAAGAGAAAATATTAGTTATTCACTCAGTATTTATTAAAGAGAAGTTAGTCACATGCAAAAATATTTCTTTGAAAACCTAAACCTGTATACTAAAATGCATCTATTTTTTCAAATGTTCCTCTAATCTCAAAATGTCTTACATCATTTGTCTAAAACTTTTCATACATGTCAATAACATAATTTGTTACAATCAGAAAACTGTTACTATGTCCTAAGCATAAATAGTTGCAGATGTAGATGAAAGATGATAGCAAATTGTTTAGTTTATTGTAGTCTATTATAATTTACTTCAAAAAAACTGGCGTCTGTTTTATGTAGCTAAAATGTTTCATGAAATATCCATCAATTTTGTTTTCTACCAACCATTTCACTAAAAACAAAGAGAAAAACACATTATGGTGTTCTAAAAGGAAGTCAAGGAAATGGGAACTGGAGTGATAAAGACTATATGAGCATGATGCCAGTAAATAGCAAACACTAGAAAAAAGAAAGTCAAAGCCTTTCAATTTACACCAAATATTGTGTCAACCTTTTCTTTAATATGCTACTCTGCAGCAACTTTGATATCAAGAAAGTTATTATGAGGATATTCAAAGTAAAAATTTAGTCTGCTAAATACAGGTTAAAACTGAAATAAAGCATACTCACAGATACATATTTTTAAACATAACCACTTGAAATACATATTCATCAGAACTAATTCATCTAACTCCAATCACATCTTATTTTAAGTTCAGAAGCACTGGTAATTTTTGCCTTTATTATGAGGAAAGAACAATCACATTAGCAAGCCTTGTCATTCTCCCAGTAATGAGTTTAATATGACATTTGGGAAAGTGCATTGCTGTGACTAGAATAGCAATGTTGCTTTTACATTTTAGAATAAGCTTCAAAACACATACAGTGAGAACAGCTTCTTACAGGGATTTATTTTTCCTCCCATTTCAATTTGAATGTGAGTTAAATTTTAAATTACAGTAATTGTGAACTGTTTTCATGTTACTATAAAGTTTCAAATTGTGGGCTAAGTCTTATTCTGGAAGCAGAATCTCATCAATAGAAAATGATTTTCAAAACTGCTATTATTGATTTTTAGTCCAAGATATTTCCTTTATATTCAGGGCAAATGCCAATGGCTATGCATTAAATCAGAAGTATTAAAATGAACACAATTACCATACTCCAATCACAATGTGCTAAAGAAGAAGCTCTGCTAGTCCTTTTTTAAGCAATTATACCTAGTTTTAGAATAGATCTGTGCTTTTAAAACATATTTTCAAGAAAACAAAAAGGATTGCTATTCTAATACAGTTTATTTATAATCAGTATTATTCATCTGTATTTTTCATCTTATAGTTCTTTCTTGAAACTCATTTCATAAGACAAAAATGACACTAAGTATAGTTAAAGCAAAAATTGCAGTTAAACAGGTAAAGGAAGATTGTGTTGAAGGCTCTTGCAACAGACTAGAGAGAACATAACACTGTCTAAACACAACTCCTCAAAAAAAAAAAAAAAAGACAGGAGAATATTTAAGAGTGGAGTTCGAAGAATCTTAGGCCATTTGTGCTTGCTTATTGGTCTGTTTTATGATGGGAGGTACAGGATAGTTTTATAACTCTGAGCAGGATGCACGGTGAGGTTAGGCTCCCACTCTCCCATAGAGACTAGGATGCAGGCAGGGATGGTAGCATCCTTGACGATGACACCCCAGGTCCTAGAGGGAGACAGTCATGGGTTGAAAAACTGGTAAGACACTTTTTAAAAAGATTTGTATCTCAAAGAGGCAGAGAAGTGTTCAAGTTCACAAGTTTTCTAAGGTAAATGTTCTAGGATAAGAGAGGTGAGGGACCTCTGTGGTTAGGCTATATGGATTTCACAAGGGCTAGAAAACGAGTGAGGTCATGGGCTGAGAGACAGGAAGAAGTCTGATGTTTAGCCAAGCTTAGAGAAACAGTAAGGCTATGTTGGCCAGCATTTAAAAAAATATATATATATATATCTTTAAGATTATCTTTCCATGTGGTTTTAGTTGTTCAGTTGTTCAGTTGTGTCTGACTCTTTGTGATCCCTTGGACTGAAGCATGCCAGATTTCTCTGTAATTTTAGGTTCACAGTAAATTGAGAGGACAGAGATTTTCCACATACCCCTGCCCCTCACATACACGCAGCACCCCTTGTTAAAAACACCCCCTACCAGAGTGTGCATGTGTTATAATCAATGAACCTACACTGACACATCAAAATACCCCAAAGTTTCAGTTTACAATGCTATTCACTCTTTGGGACTGCTACATTCTGTGGATTTAGACAAATGTATAGAGCAGTGAATGCATCATTATGATATCACACAGTGTATTTTCACAGCCATAAAAATTCTCTGTGGTCTGCCTATTCATGCTTTCTCCTACCACAACCCCTGAGAACCACTGGTCTTTTTACTGTCTCCATAATTCTGCTTCTCCAGAATATCACATATGTAGTTGGAATCATACAGTACAGAGGTTTTTCAGATTGGTTTCTTTCATTTAGAAATATGCACTGAAGTTTCCTCCATGACTTTTTCATTGCATCTATATGGTAGTCCCTTGGACTGCAAGAAGATCAAACCAGTCAAACCTAAAGGAAATCAATCTGAATATTCATTGGAAGGACTGGTGCTGAAACTCCAATACGTTGGCCACCTGATGCAAAGAGCCAACTCATTAGAAATTACCCTGATGCTGGGAAAGATTGAAGGCAGGAGGAGAAGGGAGTGACAGAGGAGAAGATGGCTGGATGGCGTGACTGACTCAATGGACATGAGTTTGAGCAAGCTCAGGGAGATGGTGAAGGACAGGGAAGCCTGGCATGCTACAGTTCATGTAGTTGCCAATGAGTCAGACATGACTGAGTGACTGAACAACAACAACATATGTACTACAATTTGTTAACCCATTCACCTACTGATAGGCATCACAGATGCTTACAAATTTTGGCAATTATGAATAAAGCCATTATGATCAATATGCAGGTTTTTGTGTGTACATGTTTTGAGCTTCTTTAGGTAAAATTCTAGAGTGTGATGGCTGGATCATAGGATATGGGTAAGTTAAGTTTTGTTAAGAAACTATCAAAGTGTCTTTGAAACTGTCTGTACTATTTCACCAGTGATGAATGTGCATTCCTGTTGCTCTACATAGTTGCCAGTATTTGGTGTTGTCAATATGCCAGATTTAGACCACTCTAATAAACAGTTTTTCCATGGGATTCTCCAGGCAAGGATGATGGAGTGGGTTGCCATGTCCTCCTCCAGGGGATCTACCTGACATAGGGATTGAACCTGTGTCTCTTATGTCTCCAGCATTGGCAGGTGGGTTCTTTACCACTAGTGCCACAAGGTAAGCCCAATAAATAGTAGCTTCTTCTTGTTAAAGCTGCATTTCCTTGATGACATATGATATAAAACATCTTGTTCAGGATGGGAAACACATGTAAACCCAGGGCTGATTCATGTCAATGTATGGCAAAAACCACTACAATACTGTAAAGTAATTAGCCCCCAACAAAAATAAATAAATTTATTAAAAAAAAAATCTTTACACATGTTTACTTATCATCTGTATATCTTTTGGTGAGATGTATGTTAGTATCTTTGGCAGACTTTTTAATCAGTTTGCTTCTTTTCTTATTATTGAGTTTTAAGAGTTCTTCATATAATTTTGATAACAGTCCTTTATCATATATGTCTTTTACAGATATTTGTTCTCTAGCTTGCTTCCTCAATTTCTTGAAACTGTCTTTTATAAAGTTTTTAATTAAGTCCAGCTTATCAAATACTTTTTTCACAGATTGTACTTCTGGTATTGGATCTTAAAAGTCATAAGCCACATCCAAGGTCATCTAGATTTTCTCTTACATTATCTTCTAGGATTTTTATAGTTTTGTGTTTTGTATTTTAGGTCTGGAAGTCATTTTGAATTAATTTTTGTGAAAAATATAGTCTATACGTAGATTCAATTTTTTTTCTGCATTTGGATGTCCGATTGTTCCACCACCATTTGTTGAAAAGGCTATCTTTGCTCCATTTTGTTTCCTTTGCACCTTGGTTAAAGATCAGTTGATTTTATTTGGGTCTGTTTCTCTTATTTCTCTATTTCCCTTTATATCAGATTGCATTAAAGATTATCTATATTCACAATGTTGAATTCTTCAGGCCCAAGTTTCTTTTCACCTTACTTCAATAAATTTTTTAAATCCATCACTTTAGCAAAAATATTAAGTTGCAAATAACTTCTATGGTATTCAACCTCATGGTCAATTGAACATACTCATTTTACTTGGTTAATCAGGAGACTGTGATACACTTTCCCTAAAATACTTTCTTTATTTGGCCTTCAGGGCATTATAGTCATCTGATTTTCCTTCTACCCAACTTGCAGCATTTCTTCTCATTCTCTTTTGACAATTATTCTTCCCATTCTCTACTTCTGACACACCAGGATTACTCCTTGAAAATTTTCTCAACTCTTCTTTTAAAAATTATTTTCTCTACTGTCCTTTATTTTTACTGATTCCCTTACAAAGCTCATGCATTGCCACAACTTTAAAATATATACCTTTAATCCTTCCAAATGTACATCTCCACTCTGGGCACGTCCCTTGAATATCAATTTTGCATTTTAAATCTAATTGTCATCATTATACAACATTTGTAAGAAACATCTAAAATTTTTATATGTCCTAAATTTAACTCCTGAATTCTTATACAAAAACTGCTCAGAAGATGATTTTCACACTTCACCCATTGGTAGGTCTGTTCTTCCATTTGCTCAAGCCATATGCCTTAGAATTATCCTTGACACATTTTTCTTTCACCTTTCTTTCAGTCCATCAGAAAATCTTACCGTCTTTACATTCAAATATATGTATAAACTAACCACTTCTCAGCACGTCCATTGTTTTATGTTCTGTTTCACCATTTTTTCTCTTCTGAATTACTGCAAAGATCTCAAAACTTGTCTCTAAGCTTTTCCTTTTGCTTATTTACAAACATTTTCAAAACAGCCAGAGCAATCTGTTAAAGTTCAAATTGGATAAGATCATTTATAACATAACAAAATTCAAATGGTTCTCCCATTTCTTTTAAATTAAAATCCATAGTACATACAATGAGTACATTTTGTACCAACAGCTGTCTCTGCCTCTGGAGTGTTCTTCCTCTAGAAGGATTGTTAGATAGAAGTACTGTTGGCTTGACCATCACCTTCATGTTTTTGTTCAAATGTCTTATTTTTAATTGGCCCTTATTTAAAACACTCTCCATTTTGGATTATACTCCTCCAGAACTCCTCATTTTTCTTATCTTCACTTTCTGTACTTTTAAACATACAATGTACTTTTACTGGGCTTTCCATGTGGCTCAGCGGTAAAGAATCTGCCTGCCAATGAAGGAGATGTAGGAGATGTGGATTCCATCCCTGGGTCAGGAAGATCCCCCGGAGGAGGAAATGACAACCCACTCCAGAACTCTTGCCTGGAAAATTCCATGGACAGCAGAGCCTGGCATGCTATAGTCCATGGGGTTGCAAAGAGTTGGACATGACTAAGGAACTGAGCACATGATTTTACCATGTTCCTTTTAGCACTCAAAACAGACTCTCAGGTTATAAAGTCTATCTCCAGCTTTACCAATTTGTAACATCCTTTGATTCATAATTTTTAAACATCTTGATTGACTGTTGTAAAAGATGAGGGTATTATTAAGTAGATTTCTAAGTCCATGTTACCAAACAGAATATTTCTTATTTTAAATAATTTAATTTTTAAAAATTAGTGTACTTACATTTTATATAGTAAGCAATATCCTAATCATTTAGGCACAGTTCATTAAAATGTGTTTAATTTGGTAATCCCAATCCTTTCAAATCACATATTTTTCATTTTTAATTACTTTTCATTTATCATTTTACACAGGATTCCACCACCAAGAAATAATACATAGAGTATCTTTATACTGTGTATTCTAGTTTATTCTTCTACTTTGTTTATATTCTTAAGAAAAAATAAATTCAAATTTTTGGACTTATATAACTAATATAAAGTTATTGCTTTTTTTAGGATATTGTAATATGTGACATTTACCCATTATCTCTTCAAGTTTGGTGATTTTAACAGAATGTCTTTTTGCTTGTTAACTACATTATTTTTCCATAGAACATCAAGTTATTGCTCAATATATATATTCGGATTTTCTCCTTATGTATTAATGACATTTCTTTGGAAAATTTTCACTTTTCTGTTTCTTCTGTACATATATGCATATTGCATTCTATTTGTTCCTTATCCATTTCACCAGCCTCTTTCTATTGATACTTGTATCTATTAGTTTCCATGTGGTATTTAGGTGTCTATTTTTCAATTTACATAACTTCTACATTATTTCTCTGTTAATTTGCCACCTATTGAATCATACTTCTCAGGTGGCACTGTGGTGAAGGGCTCGTCTGTCAATGCAGGAGACACCTGGGTCAGGGAAGATCCCCTGGAGGAAGGTATGGCAAGCCACTCCAGTATTCTTGCCTGGAGAATCCCCATGGACAGAGGAGCCTGCCTGGCTACACTCCACGGGGTTGCAAAGAGTCAGACACAACTGAAGCAACTTAGCACACATATATTTTAAGACCAGAGGCTAACTGCTTTCAGGTCTTAGAATTACATCTGAAATTCTATGTGTATCCTTGGATTAGTTATTTCTATGTAGCTTATCTTACA
This sequence comes from Okapia johnstoni, assembly GCA_024291935.2. Classification (NCBI taxonomy): domain Eukaryota; kingdom Metazoa; phylum Chordata; class Mammalia; order Artiodactyla; family Giraffidae; genus Okapia; species Okapia johnstoni. The sequence continues at coordinate 59,565,396 of CM044322.1, forward strand.
TACACAACTATATATGGTGATAGATGTTGACTAGACTTATTGATTGTGGTAATCATTTTGTAATATGTGCAAATATTATATTGTATACCTAATTGTATACATTATATTGTATACCTAAAACTAATATGAAGCTAGATGTCAATTATATCTCAATAGAAGAAATAGAAGAGAAGATAGGTTAGGTCACACAACAGTAAAATTATAATCCCAAGTGGTTTAATGTATATGAAGCTAGATGTCAATTATATCTCAATAGAAGAAATAGAAGAGAACATAGGTTAGGTCACACAACAGTAAAAATATAATCCCAAGTGGTTTAATGTGACTATGACTATTTCACATTTATGTAATGTTCCCTGTGAGACACAAAGATACTGTGAATCATTCTCCAGTATTTGATAATTCAGTGATACAGGTTTATACCAGTTAAAATAAGATTATTTTTCTGCTACTCTTTTGTTGCATTTGCAGCTCATGATTTTTTAAACAAAACACTTCATAGTAAAAGAAAAACGCAATAAGTTGTCCTCTAAATTTCTGATATAAAAAATAGATATACATCATTGATATCTATTATAATTAATATTTACTACAATTTAAAGAAACAATAATAATAATGCAAAGCTCATATGATCAGTATATTAAAAAAAAGTTCCAGTATTTAACTAAAGTCATTAACCTTTGTGAAAAGCCTACTTTATCACCTTACATTATTAACTCCATTACATACTGGCACTATTCCAAACAACTGTTATTACAGATGCTGACTAGATGTCTGGCACTGAGAAACTGACCATTACATTTCTGCTATTATTAAAGCATTATAGTGAAAATTAAAGGATGAATAAATGTTGGCTAGATGGAAAAAGTTACGGGGAAATATTTTAAAAAACCTTCTGTATGTAAAACAATTTTTGTTTGAAACCTCTTCAAACGGTAGGAATGTTTGTATTTTCAATTATGTTATTTGATACATGTTAGCATTTGTGTGTGAATACTTAATATATCAGAGAAATCTAAACAAGAATGAATTGTATTGTTTTCATATTGATCTATTTATCAAGACTAGTTAACTACAACTGTCCCAAGCTAATGCAATCCAAGCACAAAATGTGTTTTTCTTTCATAATCAGGTGAAACAATGCTCATAGAAAAAATGATTGAAATTGAAATGTTTTTTCTCAATAGGTGAGTTTAATGTTAACTTGCATTTACTGATATAATTATACATATTGATTTGAAAATTTTAAAATAACTAGCATTCAACACTAACAAACACTATGATTAAGAAAGTGATTCAAAAAAAAGTTAGGCGATCTTAGGAAAAATATAAAAGACTCTCTCTTACTGACATGCATTATTTCTTTCATTGCTCTTGGGTACTAATTAGATAAGAATCTAAAAAAAATTCATTTAAATACTTTAAAAAATTATCTTCCATGTCAATGACATTATGCATTTTATGGTATTCGATTGTATGGGGTTTGGGATTTTATTTTAATTTTTCAACATGGGTGTGTTAATGATGTCAACAAAGAAAGTTTGTACACATTTCTTTGTACACACTATAAAAATTCTAGCAACCTTATAGAAATGGTAAATTGACACTGGGGTTTCAATTTTCCATAATATTTGTTTCTAACCAAAAATGATCTGAAGTAATTGATATGATTTCATATACTTGAGGGATTTATACGTAACTTTTATTTATATTTTCATTCACATTTTGGTTGATAGACAATAACATATTTTTAAAATAATATGCACCAACAATTAGAGATCTGTTTACATACAAACCTCAGAGCAGGAACATATTTTCCTTCATAACACTGTTATGCCTTTTTTCATCTTGGAAAAGTAGAAAATCAAGGTCAGAATATATCATTCTTTCATTTCAATTAAATAAATGTATTTGCCTAAATAAAATAGGGCATTTCATTCAATATTAATTTAATCCTTAAAACTGAGTCTTAGAGCAATAGAAGCATCTGACAGACGATATTCTTGCTCCCAAAGTTACAGGTTTCAAAATCAAATATCCCATGAATATTGTTAAAGATTTAAAATATAAGCAAAATTTACTCCATTTGTGTCCCAAAGAAATCATTACATCCATTTTAATAAAGAATAATAAGTTGTAACATTTTATGTGTGTGTGTTTTCTCCATCTGTTCTACAATGCTGAAGACATCACAAAATTTTTCATCTCAAGGTTTTACAATTTCTTTGAGCTTACATTCGAGTGAATACATACAGAATATCTAAGTGTATGCTACATGAAAGAAAAAGATACAAGAATAAAAACTTAGGTTCTATAATTTGTAGCATTTATTTTCCCCCCGTAATACATGAAGCTTTCTCAAATACTCTTCAAATCAAAGAAACTCCTCGTATGGTAAAACTAAAGATATAATTTATTACCATAGTTAAATGTTCAAAATGGGCTAATATGAAAGCCAAAAACCCTGTCAAGCTAGAAATTTCAAAGTTCCCCCAAATCAAATATTCTTCAATATTTTTCAGATGATCTTTTTTTGATAGGAGATTTACAGACATATTCTAATTCCAGATACATTTCATTTGCTCCAAAATGCGAACCCTCTTCTTAGAAAGTGAATGTTGATGATACAATCCTTTCCATTCTCAATGAATTTTATTGAAGTCAGATTTAAGGCAGTACTATTGACTGATTTATATAGACTGTTAAGAAAATCTACTTAAATTAAATGGGAAAAAATGTTACTAATTAATTCAGTTAAGTTCAGTTGCTCAGTCGTGTCAGACTCTTTGAGACCCATGGACTGCAGCATACCTAGCTTCCCTGTCCATCACTAACTCCCAGAGCTTACTCAAACTCATGTACATCATGTTGGTGATGACATCCAACCATCTCAATCCTCTGTTGTCCGCTTTTCCTCCCGCCTTCAATCTTTCCCAGCAACAGGGTCTTTTCAAATGAGTCAGATCTTCACATCAGGTGGCCAAAATATTGGAGTTTCAGCTTCAACATCAGTCGTTCCAATGAATATTCAGGACTAATTTCCTTTAGGATGGACTGGTTGGATCTCCTTGCTGTCCAAGGGACTCTCAAGAGTCTTCTCCAACCCCACAGTTCAAAAGCATCAATTCTTAGACCCTCAAATTTCTTTATAGTCCAACTCTCACATCCATACATGACTACTGAAGAAAACCATAGCCTTGACAAGACAGACTTTGTTTGCCAAGTAATGTCTCTGCTTTTTAATATGCTGTCTAGGTTCGTCATAGCTTTTTTTCCAAGGAGCAAGTGTCTTTTAATTTCAAGGCTGTAGTCACCATCTGCAGTGATTTTGGAGCACAAAGTAAATAAATAAATAAATAAATAAATAAATAAATAAATAAAGTCTGTCACTGTTTCCATGGTTACCCCATCTATTTGCCATGAAGTGATAGGACTAGATGTCATGATCTTAGTTTTCTGAATGTTGAGTTTAAAGCCAGCTTTTTCACTCCCATCTCTCACTTTTATCAAGAGGCTCTTTAGCTCTTCTTTGCTTTCTGCCAAAAGGGCGGTGTCATCTGCATATCTGAAGTTATTGATATTTCTCCCAACAATCTTGTTTCCAGCTTATGCTTCATCCAGCCAGCCATTTCAGATGAGGTACTCTGCATATAAGTTAAATAAACTGGGTGGAAATGTACAGCCTTGAAGTACTCTTTTCCTGATTTGGAACCAGTCTGTTGTTCCATGTTCAGCACTAACTGTTGCTTTTTCATTTGCATACAGATATCTCAGAAGGCAGGTAAGGTTGTCCGGTATTCCCATCTCTTGAAGAATGTTCCACAGTTTGTTGTGATCCACACAGTCAAAGGCTTTGGCATAGTCAATAAAGGAAAGTAGATGTTTTTCTGGAACTCTCTTGCTTTTCTATGATCCAGCAGATGTAGCAATTTGGTCTCTGGTTCATATGCCTTTTCTAAATCCAGATTGAACATCTGAAAGTTGACGGTTCACCTACTATTGAATCCTGGCTTCAGGAATTTTGAGCATTACTTTGCCAGTGTGTGAGATGAGTGCCATTGTTCAGCAGTCTGAACATTCTTTGGCATTGCCTTACTTTGGGATTGGAATGAAAACTCAATTTTTCCAGTTCTGTGGCTGCTGCTGAGTATTCCAGATTTGATGGTATATTTGTGCAGCACTGTCACAGCATCATCTTTAAGGGTTTGAAAGAGCTCAACTGGAATTCCATCACCTGCAATAGTTTTGTTTGTAGTTATTCTTCCTAAGGCATACTTGACTTCACATTCTATGATGCCTGGCTCTAGGTGAGTGATCACACCATCGTGGTTATCTGGGTGATAAAGGTCTTTTTGGTATAGTGCTTCTGTGCATTTTTGCCACCTCTTCTTAATATCCTCTGCTTCTGTTAGGTCGATAACATTTCTGTCTATTGTGCTCATCTTTGCATGAAATGGTCCCTTGGTATCGCTAATTTTCTTGAAGAGACCTCTAGTCTTTCACATTCTATTCTTTTCCTCTATTTCTCTGCATCGATCGCTGAGGAAGGCTTTCTTATCTCTCCTTGCTCTTCTTCGGAACTCTTCATTCAAGTGGGTATATCTTTCCTTTTTTCCTTTGCCTTTTGGTTCACTTCTTTTCTCAGCTATTTTAAGGCCTCCTCAGACAACCATTTTGCCTTTTTGCATTTCTTTTTCTTGGATGTGGTCTTGATTCCTGCCTCCTGTACAATGTCTTGAACCTCCGTCCATAGTTCTTCAGGCACTCTGTCTATCAGATCTAATGCCTTGAATCTATTTCTCACTTCCACTGTATAATTGAAAGGGATTTGATTTAGGTCATACCTGAATGGCCTAGTGGCTTTCTCTACTTTCTTCAATTTAAGTCTGAATTTGGCAATAAGCAGTCCATGATCTGAGCCACAGTCAGCTCCTAGTCTTGGTTTTGCTGACTGTATAGAGCTTCTCCACCTTTGGCTGCAAAGAATATAATCATCTGATTTCATTATTGACCACCTGGTGATGTGCATGTGTAGAGTCTTCTTTTGTGTTCTTGGAAGAGGATGTTTGCTATGACCATTGCATTGTCTTGCCAAAACTCTATTAGTCTTTTCCCTGCTTCATTCTGTACTCCAAGGCCAAATTTGCCTGTTACTCCAGGTATCTCTTGAGTTCCTGCTTTTGCATTCCAGTCCCCTATAATGAAAAGGACATCTTTCTTGGGTGTTAGTTCTAGAAGATCTTGTAGGTCTTCATAGAACCGTTCAACTTCAGCTTCTTCAGCGTTACTGGTAGGGGCATAGACTTCGATTACTGTGATATTGAATGGTTTGCCTTGGAAATGAACAGAGATCCTTCTGTCATTGTTGAGATTGCATCAAAGTGCTGAATTTTGGACTCTTTTGTTGACTATGAGGGCTATTCCATTTCTTCTAAGGGATTGTTGCCCACAGTAGTAGATATAATGGTCATCTGAGTTAAATTCACCCATTCCAGTCCATTTTAGTTCACTGATTCCTAAAATGTCTATGTTCACACTCTTGCCATCTCCTATTTGACCACTTTCAATTTGCCTTGATTCATGGACCTAACATTCCAGGTTCCTATGCAATATTGCTCTTTACAGCATTGGACTTTACTTCCATCACCAGTCACATCCACAACTGGGTGTTGTTTTTGCTTTGGCTCCATCTCTTCATTCTTCCTGGAGTTATTTCTCCACTCTTCTCCAGTAGCATATTAGGCACCTACCAACCTGGGGAATTCATCTTTCAGTGTCATACATTTTGCCTTTTCATACTCTTCATGGGGTTCTCAAGTTTAACCCTAACTCAAGTTGCTCAGCATTCAAATGATTTGTTACTAATTAGTACTCTTGCCTGGAAAATCCCATGGACACAGGAGCCTGGTAGGCTACAGTCCATGGGGTCGCTAAGAGTTGGACACGACCGAGCAACTTCACTTTCACTTTTCTTTTTCATGCACTGGAGAAGGAAATGGCAACCCACTCCAGTATTCTTGCCTGGAGAATCCCAGGGATGGGGGAGCCTGGTGGGCTGCCGTCTATGGGGTCGCACAGAGTCAGACACGACTGAAGCGACTTAGCAGCAGCAGAAGCAGCAGACTCTAATAATCTCTAAAAATGGGCTTCCCTGATAGCTCAGTGGTAACGAATCCTCCTGGAATGCAGGAGACCTTAATTCCATCTCTGGGTTGGGAAGATCCCCTGGAAGAAGTGAATGGCTACCCATTCCAGTATTCTTGCCAGGATAATTCCATGGACTGAGTAGCCTGGTGAGCTACAGTCCATGGAGTTGCAAAGAGTCAGATAGGACTGAGCAACTAACACTTTCACTTCTTTTTCATTCTCTAAGAATGTGTTTTCACACTGTTTATACTGTCCATGGAGAAGGCAATGGCACCCCACTCCAGTACTCTTGCCTGGAAAATCCCATGGATGGCGGAGCCTGGTAGGCTGCGGTCCATGGGGTCGCTGAGAGTTGGACACGACTGAACGACTTCACTTTCACTTTTCACTATCATGCTTTGGAGAAGGAAATGGCAACCCACTCCAGTATTCTTGCCTGGGGAATCCCAGGGATGGGGGAACCTGGTGGGCTGCCGTCTGTGGGGTCGCACAGAGTCGAACATGACTGAAGCGACTTAGCAGCAGTAGCAGCAGCATACTGTCCATGGGGGTGTCAAGGCAAGAATACTGAAGGGGTTTGCCATTCCTTTCCCCAGTAGACCATGTTTTGTCACAGACTACACCAGCTCCAGGCCCTCCCACATTACCCCAGTTTTCCTACTATTCAGGTTAGGGGTAGGGTGACTGCAAATACAAGAGGCAAACAGATATCACAAAATTACTTGTCCAAGGTCAAAACAGTTGAGCAGGAGGAAAGGAAATGCTGTCTGCCCACAGCAGAGGCCATGCTTCTGCAACTCCCACACAGAGATACCAAGAGAATATTTCATGCAAAAATGGGCATGATAAAGGATAGAAACAGTGAATCTAATGGAAGCAGATGATATTAAAAAGGGGTGGCAAAAATACACAGAAAATCTACACAAAAAAGTTCTTAATAACCCAGATAACCATGATGGTGTGATCACTCACCTAGAGCCAGACATCCTGGAATGCAAAGTCAAGTGGGCCTTAGGAAGCATCACTATAAACAAAACTAGTGGAGGTGATGGAATTCTAGTTGAGCTTTTTCAATCCTAAAAGATGATGCTGTTGAAGTGCTACACTCAATATGCCAGGAAATTTGGAAAACTCAGCAGTGGCCACAGGACTGGAAAAGGTCAGTTTTCATTCCAATCCCAAAGAAAGGCAGTGCCAAAGAATGTTAAAACTACTGCACAATTGTACTCAACTCAGATGCTAGGAAAAGAAGGCTCACAATTCTCCAAGCCAGGCTTCAACAGTACGTGAACCAAGAACTTCCAAATGTTCAGTCTGGATTTAGAATACGAAGAGGAACCAGAGATCAAATTGCCAACATTTGTTGGATCACTGAAAAAGCACTAGAGTTCCAGAAAAATATCTACTTCTGCTTTATTGACTACACCAGAGTCTTTGACTATGTGGATTACAATAAAGTGTGGAACACTCTTTAAGAGATAGGAATACCAGACCACCTTACCTTCTTCCTGAGAAATCTTCAGGCAGGTCAAGAAGCAACAGTCAGAACTAGATATGGAACAATGGACTGGTTCAAAATTAGGAAAGGATTATGCCAAGGCGGTATATTGTCACCCTACTTATTTAACTTATATGCAGAGTACATCACATGAAATGCCAGCCTGGATGAGGCAAAAGCTGGAATCAAGATTTCCAAGAGGAATATCAACAACCTCAGATATGCAGATGACACCACCCTTATGGCAGAAAACAAAGAGGAACTAAAGAACCTCTTGCTGAAAGTGAAAGAAGAGAATGAAAAAGCTGGTTTAAAACTCAACATTCAAAAAATGAAGATTATGGCATCCGGTCCCATCACATCATGGCAAATAGATGGGAAAACAATGGAAACAGTGACAGAATTTAATTTCCTATGCTCCAAAATCTCTGTAGATGATGACTGCAGCCTTGAAATTAAAAGACACTTGCTCCTTGGAAGAAAAGTTATGATCTACCTAAACGGCATATAAAAAAGGAGAGGCATTACCTTGCTGACAAATGTCCATCTAGCCAATACCATGGTTTTTCCAGTAGTCATGCATGGATGTGAGAGTTGGACTATAAAGAAAACTGAGCACTGAACAATCGATGCTTTTGAACTGTGGTGCTGAAGACCCTTGAGAGTCTCTTTGACTGCAAGAGATCAAACCAGTCCATCCTAAAGGAAATCAGTCCTAAATATTCATTGGAAGGACTGATGTTGAAGCTGAAACTCCAATACTTTGGCCACCTGATGTGAAGATCTGACTCACTGGAAAAGATTCTGATGCTGGGAAAAAGTGAAGGCAAGAGGAGAAGGGGATTACAGAGGATGAGATGATTATATGGCATCACTGACTCGATGGGCATGAGTTTGAGGAGGTTCTGGTTGTTGGTGATGGACAGGGAAGTCTGGCATCTTGTAGTCCATGGGGTCATGAAGAGTCAGTCAAGACTAAGTGACTGAACTGAACTGAAAGAATATGATTATATAGTTACAACTGTAAAAAGCACGTCAATCTGCAGGTGGTCTCCCTAACACTGCTCTCCAAACTCTTCTTTGCAACCTTTTCTCAGTTTCCCACCCTTCCTTCACCCTGAATTTCCTCTTCCTCAACCTTGATATCATAAACCATACTTGACAGTGTCATAGATTCCAGGTAATCTACATAAATAGAGACAATTTTACTTTGTTTTCCAATATGTATTAACTGATTTCTAGCTCCTTCTTAATTATATTAGCCAATACTTCTAATTCAACAATATGGCAATGAATATATCTGACTTATAATAGCATCTCTAATGTTTTCATTTTAAATAGGATGATGTTTTCTGAACTTAAGTATCAAAATTTTAATGTTCTTAAATGTCAATTAATAATTTAATCATAGGTTATTTTAAACAAAATATGTGTTTATTTGAGTTCATTTAAACATTAATGGTATTAATCATGTGATTTTTATCTCTCAACCATATTAATATGGTGATTATATTAACTGATGGTCTATATTGAGCTGTTTTACATTTCTGTGGTAATTTACACTTGGTAAAGGAACAAAATTTCGTATATGTTTTGTTTTCTGTTTGCTAATACATAGCTAGTACTTTGTATGACTATTCATATGTGTGTTACATGACCATGCTTCCACCTTTGCCCCTGACTCCAGACTAAGTCACTGTATGGAAAAAATATGATCCAAAAGTTTTTCTTTGTGTCAGAGTCTTGAATTGAGAAGATTCATCTCTTTGGATAGCCCAGTAGAAAATTTGAGCCCAGGGATATCTTTCAGGGTAGTGTCATGGTGGTATGTGTCTGAAAGAATATAGTTGTTATTATCATGAATCACTTTGTATCTTGTCACAGGCTACCCAATAAGCCTCTCAGATCCTTATTGTGAGACAACAACAACACAAAAATAGCTTGATGCCCAGAACTGTGGAAAAGTAGATAGTCTCACAAACAGATCTAGGCGACTATCCCAGTGAATGAAATGGCCTTCTCAGCTCATTTGAGTCCCAGAGAAAGAAAAGCCCTTACATATGGTACCCAAGGCACAGTAACATGTATACAGTTCACAGCAGGTCCTAAGATGCTGTAGGCTCCCCATTCTGACACTGCTCTTGAAGAAGAGTGAATACCTTAGTCAAATAAGTGCACTTCACATAGAAGGTGGAGAAAAAAAAAAAACATACATGCAAACACATACACATACACACATACTCACTCGGTAAGTTTTGCACTTACATACAAGCAAAAACACCCAGGCTCTCCCACATGACCAAGGGGCCAGATGCTCCTCATGCCAGTAGGAGGTGTCTACGCCTCATCCTGGAAGTCCATCCTTTTCTTTTTCTCTGAGCAGAGCCTTTCCCCTGAAGAATAGCCTCAGAGCACTACTCTCTCAATCTGACGAGCCCACTGTCAGTATAATGGACTGGGGGGGCTGGCCCTTCCTGGGACCCCTCTGGCAGGAAATGTCCTCTTCTGAACACCATGATGGACTCTGGAGGCCAGAGTGGGGCCGGCCAGATGTGTGGAGGGTGGGGTCTTCCAGGAAGGAAATACAGTACAGTGGTAGACCACAGGTTATGCTGTGTGGCTTGGGGGAAGTAAGTGTAGTGAGTGTGAATACAGAAGGAGGGGTGGGGAGAAGACTAGCTGAAGGAACTGAGGTTAGGATGGCTCAGATGACAGCTGCCCCAGACCTTGGAACTTATAAACACATACCACATACAGAGTTACAAAGAGAAGTCTTCTTATTCTCATTGAAACTTCTCATTGAAAACAATCTAACTCAGGAGACAGACAAGCACCATTTTTAAAGTACTGAAAGGAAAAGCAGCAAAAAAACCTGCCAAATCAGGGGCCTATCTCCAGTAAAACTAGCTTTCAAAAAGAAAAGAAAAATAAGTGCTTTTTTTTCCCCCCCAGATATACAAAAGCTGAAAGAAATAACAACCAACTGACCTATATCAGAAAAATATCAAATGAAACCCTCAAGAAGAAGGAACGTAATCCCAAGCAGAATGAAAAATATTGCAAAGAGTAACTGTGGGGAAATATTAATATAAAACACTTTTTAAAATGACAAATCTCTATACAATATAATGAAATGATTACAGCAAATATAAAACAATATAGATATAAATAAAAGGTCATACAATATAAGCATCAAGGCCAGGAAAGGAGAAATACTATTTTATATTTGCAAGATTCTTATAAATTATGTGATACAGTATATTACTTGAAGACAGACTATAATAAATTGAAGTGTTGTGAACTTCCAGATGTTCAAGTTGGTTTTAGAAAAGGCAGAGGAACCAGAGATCAAATTGCCAATATCCGCTGGATCATCGAGAAAGCGAGAGAGTTCCAGAAAAACATCTATTTCTGCTTTATTGACTATGCCAAAGCCTTTGACCAAGTGGATCACAATAAACTGTGGAAAATTCTGAAAGAGATGGGAATACCAGACCATCTGACCTGTCTCTTGAGAAACCTGTATGCAGGTCAGGAAGCAACAGTTAGAACTGGACATGGAACAACAGACTGGTTCCAAATAGGAAAAGGAGTATGTCAAGACTGTATATTGTCACCCTGCTTAGTATTTCAAACTTCTATGCAGAGTACATACATCATGAGAAATGCTGGGCTGGAAGAAGCACAAACTGGAATCAAGATTGCCGGGAGAAATATCAATAACCTCAGATATGCAGATGACACCACCCTTATGGCAGAAAGTGAAGAAGAACTAAAGAGCCTCTTGATGAAGGTGAAAGAGGAGAGTGAAAAAGTTTGCTTAAAGCTCAACGTTCAGAAAACTAAGATCATGGCATCTGGTCCCATCACTTCATGGCAAATAGATGGGGAAACAGTGCAAACAGTGTCAGACTTTATTTTTGGGGGCTCCGAAATTACTGCTGATGGTGATTGCAGCCATGAAATTAAAAGACGCTTATTCCTTGGAAGGAAGGTTATGACCAACTTAGATAGCATATTTAAAAGCAGAGACATTACTTTGCCAAAAAAGGTCCGTCTAGTCAAGGCTATGGTTTTTCCAGTGGTCATGTATAGATGTGAGAGTTGGACGGTGAAGAAAGCTGAGCGCCGAAGAATTGATGCTTTTGAACTGTGGTATTGGAGAAGATTCTTGAGAGTCCCTTGGACTGCAAGGAGATCCAACCAGTCCATCCTAAAGGATATCAGTCATGAGTGTTCATTGGAAGGACTGATGTTGAAGCTGAAACTCCAATACTTTGGCCACCTCATGTGAAGAGTTGACTCATTGGAAAAGACCCTAATGCTGGGAAGGATTGGGGGCAGGAGAAGGCGACGACAGATGATGAGATGGTTGGATGGCATCACTGACTTGATGGACATGGGTTTGGGTAAACTCCAGGAGTTGGTGATGGACAGGGAGGCCTGGTGTGCTGCGATTCATGGAGTCACAAAGAGTCGGACATGACTGAGCCACTGAACTGAATGGAACTGAATGTAACCCTATGCAACCATTAAAATAATACAGAGTTATAGGCAAGAGGCAAACAGAGATGAAATCACACACACAAAAAATGAGTTTATTTAGAAGAAGGTACAAGAAAGAAAAGATTAGATAATGGGAATATAGATATCAAATCATAGGCTTAAACCCAAACATATCCAAATTACACAAAAATGAAAGTGTTAGTCATCAGTTGTGTCTGACTCTTTGTGATCCCATAGACAGTAGTTCACTAGACTCTTCTGTCCATGGAATTCTCCAGGCAGGAATATTGGAGTGGGGCTGCCATTTCCTTTTCTAGGGGATCTTCCTGACTCAGGGATGGAACCTGGGTCTCCCGCTTGCAGGCAGATTCTTTACTGCCTGAGCCACCAGGGAAACCCCAATATTGCACAAAATATCAATATAAATTATCTAAATATTCCAATTATTAATAAAAAGCAAAGATGGTAATGGTAATTTTATAAGTATATTAATTGATCTTAACTTCAGTTATAAAAAATAATAATTTGAAAAGAACAGTGCTGGTGACCAGAATGCAGCCTTTGGAGCCTCTGCTGCTACGTATTGCACAGTTTTCCAAAGCGAAAAACTGTAGCTGGCCAAGATAATTTCAGTGATCAGAAGGCACTATAGCTGGAGCAAAAATTAAGGGAAACTCTGTGGGGAAACTAATCAAATGAACAAAATGAAACAACAAAGTATTTGGAATGGTGACCACCATATAAAAGGAAGTGAAATGACTGTTAAAGAAAATATGTTTCTTCTCAAGATATCAGGTGAAAAAAGTGACAGCATGATGTAGTTGTTGGGTGTTTTCCTCTCAATTATTTTAAAGTTGGCAAAACATGCTCAATGATGCCCATTGTAAGTAAATCCTTTTTTTTTTAAATGATCTACTTATTTCTTTGATGGTTCTATTTAATGATGTGGTAAGGTGGAGAGCACACACTAGAGCTGTAGTGGTTCTGAACTAGAATTTCCATATTCATTTTTATGACAGGTTTTATACTTCAATAATTTTTGAGCTCCAAAAAAGTTCTAGGAACCTTTATTTAGGATGTTACATATGGAATTCAGATAAATCATAGGTTCTGAAACACACATAAGATTTCTTTCAATTGATTCTGAATTGTGAGGCTAACTTCATGAGACCAATGTCTCAATTTGTGCCAAGAAATCTTTAAAGAAATAAGTCTCTTTTTGGCATCCAAGATTTAAAAGCCATCAAAAAAAAAATCTAATGCCTTGGCAAGATACTGTTAAATGGTAAGCTAATTGACAAGGATTTGTATAGTAGTTTTAGCTGAGCCACTGTGGTTTTGGCACATCAGAAAAGAGTAAGGCATGAAGGAAATAATAATCATCTTTGGACCGAATTAAAACTATTGAAATCCTGCTGTCCAAATTCTAGAAATTGCTACTGGATTCTTATCTGTTTGCCTTTGTTTTCACAATTTTATCTGCCTGCAGCTTTCCCAAAATCTTCAAGTGGCTTATACTCTTAGCTAATTCATCTGTACAAAGATGAGTAGAATCAAATTTTTATCATATCAGAAAACATTTTGTGAACTCTAATGAAACCTGTATGACTTATTACCCTGCTTTACTTTTCATCACAGTTATTACTGGATTTTTGATAGATATATTCCCTCTTGGATAGTGCCTGTATCATCCAATAGACTGAAAGCTTCATTAAGGCAAGGTGATTATCAATAAGTATCATCTTTACCCTCTGTTGTAAAGCTTCACATTGTATAATTATCCAGCAATGTAATTTCTCAATTAAGGTTCTAAGAAAATTCTCAAAACTTAACAGCTTTTTTGTTTACATTAATTTTGGTCTATTGACTAAAGAGCTCTAAAGGCGGATGTGAATGTTTAAGACCAAAGCAATACAACTTGATTTGTCCTTGGTATATACAAGTCAAAATTTTGAAGATTCCATATGGATGTAACAGTTTTCATTTTAATAGATATTAGTAACATGAGAAAAGAATAAGAAGGAAAAATTGCTTAATTGTGATTTCTTTCTGGCTCAGAGCATGACTGTTTCTTAGTTATTCTGACCTTAATGTTTTACAACTTATTTTAATCCATACTGCCTGTTTGACATTTGTTATCTTTAACTGTGTGAGGAAGACTATTATACTACTGACACTAGAGGCCACTGATGAAATATACAGCTGCTGGTGCTCATCACTGCTACCATCTCTTACAAATCTGGGTGTGACCTGAGATTTGCTTGAAAAGAGCTGACTCATTTGAAAAGACCCTGATGCTGGGAAAGGTTGAGGGCAGGAGCAGAAGGGGACGACAGAGGATGAGATGGTTGGATGGCATCACCGACTCAATGGACATGAGTTTGGGTTAACTCCGGGAGTTGGTGTTGGACAGGGAGGCCTGGCGTGCTGCGGTTCATGGGGTTGCAAAGAGTCGGACGCAACTGAGAGACTGAACTGAACTGAACCAGATTTAGCAGAAGTAATACAATACCCCTTCTACTTCTCAGCTTTCATTACCCTGATGGCTTTTATTTAGAATAGTTTGGGCTTGTGGGCACCCTGAACATGCATGGAAGAAGTTCAGTTGTCCAGGTGGAGAGACCACATAGGGAGACAGGGTGGTGAAGCCACATGAAAGGGAAGGATGCTGAGTTACATGGAGAGAGAAAAAGACAGCTAGTTGTGTTTGTTTCCCAGAGCTGCTGCAACAGGGTGCTATTAAGTATATGGCTTAAAGCAACTGAAACCTAGTCTCTCAAAGTTCTGGTGGCTGGACATGTGAAACCCAGTGTCAGTGGGGCTGCTTACTTCCTGACTCTGGGAGAGGGAATCTGTCCAGGCCTCTCTCCTAGTTCAGGGCGGTGACCAGCCATCCTTGGTTTCCTTGGCCATTTGCAGATCATTTCAATTTCTGTCTCCATCTTCACGTGGTGGCTCTTTGCTGAGTGCCTCCTCTGTGTCTCTGTGTATGAACCTCTCTCCTTTTGCTTATAAAGACACCGGTTTTGGGATTCAGGGACCCCCTGATCTGTAATGACCCTATTTCCAAATAGGTCACATTCTGACATTGTGGGAGGATGTGACTTTGGGAGGGGGCACTATTCAAAGGAGTATGCTAGTCATCTCAGCAAGCCAGCTTATTCTAGTCACTATCCTCTAGTCCAACCCAACCACAGCATAACGGCAACTCAGCTGACCACAGCCCATGGTAAGGAAGCATGTAAGAAAATTAAAATAATTTTTGTAGTATACATCTGTGTTTCAGAGTTGTTATATAATGATATGTAATAGAAAGACTGGTTAAAATTCTTTTCCTAAAGCCCTTATGGATGCATGCGGAAAGTGTATAAATATATAAATATATACACAAATGAATGAGTAAGTGAAAGTAAAATTGGACAATATCTTGGCATCTATTTTTCATACACTGACTGTCCAGTTGAGAGATTCTAAACAAAAGCACTCCAGAGAAGCACTCTTCAAAACCAGGAGAGAGCTATATACCCAGAGTCATTTATTCATCAATAAACATATCCAAGTTATAAAATCATCCATTGATGCTAGCTAGTTTTACAATCAAGGACTAATTAATTGAAGATGTCCTTTGAAAAAAAGACAAAGTATAAATTAACTTGAACTTTTACTTATAAATCAACTGTGTCAGCATTAGCTTGTGTTTATTTAATCTTGCACTCTCTAAAATGCTTTTCATGTATCGTATTTACTTTCAGTCACAACAGTTGGATGGAGTCTCAAAGTTCCCGTCTAGATATGGATATCAATTGGAATTAATTCCTCTCTTGCCCCTGACCTCTGTCAAGCATTTACAAACATGTCAATTTTACAAAAGTAATCCTTCGGTCTATTTATTTTTTGGTATGAAAGAAACAGTTTTTGGAAACAGCTGTTCCCTGAGATTGTTTACTTACTTTTATAGTTGGCTTTATATTTTTAAGAACTTGAATCTTCTAAAATTTTATAAGTAGAAAAAGAATAATCTACACTTACTATTGCACAACTTAAAGGATTAGTTTTGCTCTATAGGCTCCTTCTTTCCTTTCCTCCCTCTTTCCTTTCCTTCTTTCTGTTTTTTTTCTTTTTGAACAGATACCATTTTTTTAAGCCAGAGTTTTTCTTTTTCTAATACAAAAATCTATAAGCTTTTCCCCCTGGATTCATAATTAATTTTTTCTGTAAAAAAATCTGGCAACAAATTTTTATTGATGTTATTAAAAGTTACAATTTTATTTTCAAAAAGTCTGTGGCAATATAAAAGTATGATAAAGAATTAAAATGTCTCAAAAACTTATATGCCTAATCAATAATTTGACTGGACTTCAAGTAGGTCTAACAAAGAGAAATCCAGTCCTTATCATTCATGTCAAACAACATGTTTTTCAAGAGTATTGACAGAAAAAATTTTACTTTTAGTCTTTCCAAATTACGTGGCTAAATTTTCTTCATTTAAATATATATAGGCCATAAGTATTAGTTACTATTTTTTAATAGATGCTAGGTTTACATATTTGAAAAGATACAGAATGGGACCACATTTTTCTCTCCAGGAAGGTATACACACAGATATGTTTTGCTGTCCCAGGAAAAGAACAATTAAATGAAAACAAACAAACAAAAAGATTTTATTCTCTACCTTGTTTCTTTAAATACAGGAAGAAATAATTCTCCTTCACTGGCTACATAGCACTGTTCTTTCTCATCTTCAGTCTGAAAAATCAAATGGATTTTATTTTAAAGAAATTGCAACAATTATATGTAGTTATAGATTTGAAATTTCACTAATGTGTTTTAACTTAGTTTACTCAGGCAGAAGTGGCATTTCTTTTATTATTCTTCGGAATCTCATAAAATCACCAAACACAACTATTAAATGTAATAGCTGAACACATTAGAAATTCAAGGTTGAAGTAACTAGAATGAAACAGCAGATTTTAAAGGAACAAGACTGTCACTTAGTGTCAATGTTACAATTCCATTTATCAGCTCCATTAACTTAATGGTCAAAAAAAAAAATGTCTCCATCCTTTCTTCTCCCTGGTGCATATTCGCTCTCATACACACATAAACTAATGCTAATAGAGAGTAAAGTGATGCTATCAGCATTCTTTTATGCAGCTTTTATCGTTTTCCATAAAATTCTGTCACTGGGATAAAACTAATGATTTTATACATCTGGCCCAGACATACAAACTTCCATTTTTACTTTTCAAAGTTTCATTCAACCCTTTCTTTCCACTCTTTTCACATAGTGTTTCTGTCACATGAAAGTTGAAATATCAAGAAGTCAGAAACCTCATCAAAGAAAAGCAGGTGCTTTACTACTTTTGATTCTCCATCTTCCTCTGAACCATTTGAGATGCCTGTTTACCTCTCCCCTCTGCAGCCCTCATTTATATTGCAGACAACCACACAATAGACTCGCTGGTATTTAATTCTGAAAAACCCAATTGGCGATGTGTGTAGTAAAATTTTACTGCTTGTCTCAGTAAAAAAAAAGGGAGCAATTCCTATACCTACTTTGCAGTTGAAAAGTTCAACCTTTATCTGTTTAGCCAGGCTTAATTTGAGAATAGGTCTCTTTCCACTGAGAGGAGAAATGCTGAGACATCAATCCCTTTACAGCAATCCCTGTGCAAGCTGATATGCTTGCTGATGCTCAAGCATTTTTTCCACTACTCTCAGGAATTTTACATTGTTTCATTTATAAAGAACCCTTATATGATGAATGTGTCAATCATTCACCATTTTCTGACTTTATTAATTTTCATATTAGTTTACAAATATCAAGTATGCCATTCTATTTCCATGTTATACAGTTTTAAAACATGGAAGCTTTTGAGAGTCCTGTGCTATATCCAGAACATCTAAATTAAATGTGCAAATTAATTCTGACATGTAGTTTATTGCCACAAATCAATATGTCACAGATATAGGTATTTGATTATAAAGGTAATTATCTTACCTAACTTCTCTAATCTTCAGCTTTTTAAATATACAAACATACTTCTAAAATATTTAACGGAAGCTATACCCTCTGGATATTTTGCCTTATAAGGCAAAACTTTTATAAAATGTGATAAGAATATAAAATGATAGTCTTTTTTAAAAAATTCATTCTTCCTTGGCAATATTCCACTACCTCTCTTTTTGCTTTACAGAACTTAAGTTTTTTCTTGGCTCAAGTATTTGCAAGGAACAGCATAAGAATAACAGCCAGAAAACCACTTTTATGTCTCTCATCCACTGCTTACAAGTGGTTTAACTTTGATTTAGTCACACAAAACTTTTGTTGGTTACAACTATTTTAACTGTTCAAAGGGAATAATAATAACTGATTACTTCAGAGGGCTGTGTGAAAATAACGTGAGATAAAACATAATTCCTTTTCCGAAAATCATACAATATCATGACTAAAAAGTAAAGTTCCAATACTAAAATTTATAAACAAATTAAATCAAATATATTTTCTTTTAGACATCAATGATTCATATCATGTAAAAATAACATAAAATCACATAATACATTTGGACAACCAACTGTGAAATGGAGCTGTTGAACACAAGTAAGAACAATTCCATGTCTTCTTAAGCACTAAAGTCTTTTTTTCCATAAATGAAATATTTACTTATAAATATTGTAGATATTACTGGGCTAGTAGGTATGTTTTGCAAATGTTCTTAGTGAGGAATTGAGATGAAGGGTTTCTAAAGGAAATGCTATAGAAAAGGTAACTCCTTTTCTGTATGATAAAATGTCTGAGTGTTTATAAGATAAGCTAAGGTTTAAAAAATACTGGGTCAGACCTGTCCATTTTCCACACATGAAGACCCTGCATTTAATTTGAAATGCATTGCATCTCCTGAGGTTCTGCACTTTATATTTTTACTTATCCACAGCATAGCAAGGAGCTATGAGATTTCTACTTCATTTCTACATTTCACTCAAATGTACTTTACCGAATTGAGATAGAAAGTGTGAAGTGTGCCTGGTTTCCATTTTTAGCATCCTTTACCAGGTGCTTTTGAAACTTGCCAAGTGAAATTTTAATCACCTGGCAAAGTATTTGAAATGCAGCACTCACCTGACAGTTATTTACGATTTATACCTATTGATCATCTCTCTTATACGCATATCCTTTATTTTCAAACATGTTTTCTAATTTTTGATAAAATTTTTTGCTGTAATGTCTGGGATCAGTAATAACAATTGGGATTGTATTTATATATTCTCTTTTCAGTTTAACAAAAATCATTTATATACAAGTTTATTGTTAAACCTAGAACTTACAGTTGTAATATTATATAAAAAACTGAATATTCCACCAACAAGTATATTTAACTAGATATTGAATAAACAAACATGAGATAAAGACAGGTATTAATATATAATGATTAATATTTAATATATCAATTTAATTATTAATATATAATATATATATTCCAGGTTGTGATTCAAAGAATTAAAAACCGCTTTGATTTCATATTTAATTATCAATATTGCTGTCATAAGTATGTGCAGGTTTTAAGATTTTAATATAAAATACACTTTTAAAAGTATTGGAAAATCAAGTGATATATAATGTTCATAACATAGCGTCCCAAGAAAAACGGTATTAGAATTATGTCCAAAACTTCCTTAGTGTACTATGAAATGACCAGTTGTATACAGTATATTTGTGACTATTTTTATCCCCAGGCCATTTAGTTAAAATACATACAATGTCTTCAGGGTACTATTCTAAGTATGTGCTGTATATAATGCAGTCTTAGGTAACTAAGAATGAATGTTCTACAGTTCTTTAAGGATTTCTTGCTGCATCAAAACAGCATTCAAATTAATGCAGTGTATTATAAATGTCAATTGAAAAAATGCACGCAACCTAAAAGTTGTGCTTTGTGAGTCTCATTATCCCCTTGACTGGGTATTTAAAAATAGTGATTGACTTTCTGGTTTTGTTTCTTATTTACCCCAGTTTCTAGAGTATACATACTATTTCTATGTTACTGAGATTTTGTTTTTCTTTTTTTCTAATAGGTAGGTGAAGAAGCTCTTTCTCTTTATTTGAATTCGAGCTTCAGGTCTGTCAACAAAATAAAAAGGCTCTCTTCTTGACTGTACTATTCAACTTCAGAATGTACAAAAGCCATTTTGTAAGTCTTCTTGAAAATGTTGAAAGAGTGATAAAAAGTAAAATGTGTTTTTAAGTATAGTCCTTTAGCGTAAGTAAGTAGAACCCTGAATTTAGTCATTCTTTACCTTACTTCAATAGTCTGTAAAACTTTAAGTCATTCAACATGTTCAAAATATTTAACAGAATATAAATAATTTAATGAATGACTGTCAATGAAGGATAACTTACAGGTAGTAAGCAAATAGAATAAGTAGGCTATCACTGAAATATACATCAAACATTATTCATGGAATAACTGATGTCTTTATATCCAGCAAAATGAATATTCCTCAAGGTAATGTGTATTTGAATATATTTGAATCTCAGGGCCCAACCTAAGTTTATAATAAATAGGTAATTATATTAAGTTCAAGTGTGATTACCCTTAATGCGTGAAAAATGAAATGTAAATTTTACAAAGTAAGCAATGCCATTTAATTTACCAAACAATATTTTCAGTATTTAAATACTGAAAAATAAAAACATTTTTAGCCTTCTAAAAGCAATTTACCATGCTGCCAACTGCCTGTGAACATATATTAATGTAACTTAAAACCAAAATGCTTGAAAATAGGGCCTTAAGAAGAAAGAAAAATAATTTGAGTAAAATATTTTAATTAAATAAAGGAAATATTATGGTAATATGATTAAAATTATAATTACTATTTTACAGATGAGCAATGGTAACACAGTATTTCAAAAAGCAGAAAAAATGCTATTTAATGCATATTTTATTTTCAGAAAGGCATATATGCAGAGGTTCACAAAAGAGTAGCCACTTGGAAATTATTTAAATTATCTAAATATTATGTTTGTGATTAAGGTTCACTGGGATTATATAGATAAAAACCTAAACTATTTGACTTTTATTAGGATTTTTACCCAAAAGCATTTTCATATATTCAAGTATTTTAGTCATGATGGGAAAAATAATTCAGACAACAGTGTATCACTTTTGGTATTAAATTATATTTCATTCCTAGAAAGGAAAAATAAAGATAACAGCACAAAGTTAGGATAATATAAGCAGAGAAATTACAAAGTAGAAACACAATTTGTTGTTGTTGTTGCTGTTCAGTCACTCAGTTCGTGTGACTCTTTGCAACCCCATGGACTACAGCATGCCAGGTTTCCCTGTCCTTCACCATCTCCTGGAGCTTGCTAAAACTCATGTCCATTGAGTTAGTGATGCCATCCAACCATCTCATCTCTGTTGTTCCCTTCTCCTCCTGCTTTCAATCTTTCCCAGCTTCAGGGTCTTTTCTGAGCTGGCTCTTCATATCAGGTGACCAAAGTATTGGAGCTTCAGCATCAGTCCCTCCAGTGAATATTCAGGACTGATTTCCTTTAGGATGGACTGACTGGATCTCCTTGCAGTCCAAGGGATTCTCAAGAGACTTTTCTAAAACCACAGTTCAAAAGCATCAATTCTTTGGGGTTCAACTTTCTTTATGGTCCAACTCTCACACCCATACATGACTACTTGAAAAACCATAGCTTTGACTAGACAGACCTTAGTCAGTAACATCTCTGCTTTTTAATATGCTGTCTAGGTTTGTCATAACTTTTCTTCCAATGAGCAACATCTTTTAATTTCATTGCCGCAGTCACCATCTGCAGTGATTTTGCAGCCCAAGAAAATAAAGTCTGTCACTGTTTCCATTGTTTCCCATCTATTTGCCATGAAATGATGGGACTGGATGCCATGATCTTTGTGTTTTGAATATTGAGTTTAAAGCCAGCTTTTTCATTCTCCTCTTTCATCAAGAGGCTCTTCAGTTCTTCTTCGCTTTCTTCATCCAGCCCGGCATTTCACATGATGTATTCTGCATAGACGTTAAATAAGCAGGGTGACAATATACAGCCTTGACATACTCCTTTCCCAATTTGGAACCAGTCCATTGTTTCATGTCCACTTCTAACTTGCTTCTTGACCCACATACAGGTTTCTCAGGAGGCAGGTAAGGTGTCTGGTATCCCCATCTGTTTACGAATTTTCCACAGTTTGTTGTGATACACAAAGTCAAAGGCTTTAGTGTAGTCAGTGAAGCAGAAGCAGAATCATTTTCAAGTTCATATGAGGTCTTCTTCATAGGAGAGAAAACATACTTCATTATATTGATAAAAATAATTTAATAAAAATATACAGTTGGTCTTCTACATTCCAACTGGGAAAGACTTTCTTACCTTCAAACAAGGTCTACCACAGCTATCTGTAATAATCAATCTGATTCTTAATTTGAAAAACTGGAATTATTAAAAATCCCCCAAGTCTGGGATAAAACAGTCATGCAGATAAAATACACATAAAATAAAGAATAAAGAGAATAATTACACACTGAACAAAGGAGATTCCAGAGGAAACAGACAACATGTGGAACAGAGACAAACGTTAAAACTATTTTTAATTAGAAATTATTATAAAATTAAAAATGATGATGTAACAATCATAAATAACTGACAGATAGCTATGAGTTAAAGCAATCCAAACCACAGAGAATTCTTGGCATTTAAAACTACTATTATAATTTTCTTTAAAATAAAGGGTTATTTTCTTTAATTCAAAAACTCTACTAATATTGTTGGTGCCCTTATTAAAGAGTAGTTGACTATATGTTCATGAGTTTTTTCTGGGATTTCTATTCTGTTCCATGGTCTAGGTGTCTGTTCTCTGTTCTTGTAACAGTACCATAGTGTTTTGCTTATTGCAGCTTTGTACGAGAGTGTTATGAACTTATCAAATTAACACTATATGGAGTACAGGGATCCAGAGAAGGTGAGTCACAGTTTAACAACAAACCACAGGAAGAACTATAATAGAAAAGTAACTCACTTACCTCAAGGGCGGCCCTGGGAGGACAAGTCAGAGTGCAAACTTGGGGTACATGACTTGATCAGCGTCTATGGGTGGGGTTCTTGGGGGTTCCTCTACTAAGGCCAGATTGGTCAATTCAAACTAAATAGCAGGGTTTGAGTAAGCCCAATGGAAGTCTTACCTAAAGAATACATAAAGGGAAGGCTCTAAGAAGTAGGGGGATATTGTTGATCACAAAGACTATTGTGTATGTTGTATCAGGAACTTATATTTGCTTGTGACTCTGGGGGCTGTTACCTAGGTAATATGCTTGCAGAGGGAGCTAGTGCCAGTTTGAGGTTACTGCAGGCTGCTTGGTCAAACAAAATGGATGCCAAGGCAGCTACTGTGTGGTAGGTTAGCTGAAGCCTGGACATGTAGTTTGAAATCAGGTGGTGTGATGTCTCCAGCTTTGTTCTTCTTTCTCAAGATTGCTTGATTTTGTGGTTATATAGAAACTTTGGGATTGTTTTTCTATTTCTGTGAAAAATGACATTGGAATTTTGATAGGGATTACACTGAATCTGTACATTGCTTTGGGTAGTATGGGCATTTCAACAATTCTCCTGATCCATGAACAAGGGATATCTTTTCATTTTCTTGTGTTTTCAATTTCTCTCATCAAAGTCATAACAGCTTTATGTGTATACATTTTTTATCTCCTTGGTAAAATTTAGTTCTAAGTATTTTATTCTATTTGCTGCTATTACATATGACCATTGTTTTCTTAATTTATTTTTGGTAACTTGTTGCAGGTGTATAGAAATGTAGCTGATGCTTTTGTATGTTAGTTTTGTATCCTGACAAAATTCATTTTTTAGTGACCACAGTTTGTGGTGTGTGTACTCTAAAGTTTTATATATGCATAATCTACAAACAAGGACTATTTATTAATAACTTTGTCCTTTCTGATTTGGAATAAACAAAGAGAAAAAGATGCTCTCTTTAATAAATAGTGTTAGGAAAACTGAATATTCACACACATAAAATAATGAAATTGGCCCCTTATCTTACATTAGGATTAAACAAAATTAAACCCTAAATGTATTAAATACTTAAATATAAAGTCTAAAAATCATAAAATGCTTAGAAGAAAACATGGAGAAAATGTTTTCAGCCATGAAAACATGGAGAAAATGTTTTCAGCCATGAAAACATTTTCAGCCATGAAATTAAAAGATGCTTGCTCCTTGGAAGAAAAGCTATGACCAACCTAGACAGTATATTAAAAAGCAGAGACGCTACTTTGCTAACAAAGGTCCATCTAGTCAAAGTTATGGTTTTTCCAGTAGTCATGTATGGATGTGAGAGTTGGACTGTAAAGAAAGCTAAAACCGGAAGAATTGATGCTTTTGGACTGTGGTGTTAGAGAAGACTCTTGAGAGTCCCTTGGAATGCAAGAAGATCCAACCAGTCCATCCTAAAGGAAATAAGTCCTGAATATTCATTGGAAGGACTGATGTTGAAGCTGAAACTCCAATACTTTGGCCACCTGATGCCAAAAACTGATTCATTGGAAAAGACCTTGATGCTGGGAATGATTGAAGGCAGGAGGAGAAGGGGACGAAGGTGGAGATGGTTGGATGGCATCACCAACTTGATGGGCATGAGTTCAAGCAAGCTCCGAGAGTCAATGATGGACAGGGAAGTCTGGTGTGCTGCAGTCCATGGGGTTGCAAAGAGTCAGATGTGACTGAGGGACTGAACTGAAGTGAATGATTTTTGGATAAAACATTAAAAATACAGGCAGAGAAAGTAAAAATAAACAAGTGAAACAACATCAACCTAAGACACCTCTGTACAGCAAAGGATAATCAACAAAAATTAAAAAGTAACCTACATATTGGGAGAAAATATTTGTAAACCATGTATCTGATAAAGGGTGAAAGAGTTAAAATATATAAGGAACTCATACAACTCAATAGCAAAAGCAAAAACAGAAATAATCCAATTTATAAAAGGACAATGGACCCAAATAGACATTTTTCCAAAGAGATAAAAATGGCCAACAGGTATATCACAAGGTTCTCAGCATCACTAATCATCAGGGAAATGCAAGTCATAACATAATCAAACTACCTCTTACCCATTTTGATAGCTATTGTCAAGAAGACAAGAGATATCAAGTATAGCTGAGGATATGGAGACAAAGGAAACCAGTACTCTGCTGATGTGAATGTAAACTCTTACAGCCACTATAGAAAACAGAATGGAAATTTCTTTAGAAGTAAAACTACCACATGATACAGCAATCCTATATTTAGGTATACATATACCCTAAAGAAGTGAAATGTGGATCTCTAATGTATATTTATAGCCCCATATTTATTGCTGTATGAATCACAATAGTCATGATACAGATACAACTTAAGTGTCCAACAACAAACAAAGGGATAAAAAAATTGTGGCATGCATATATACAATGGATTATTATTCAGCCATAAAAAGAAAAACATTCTTTCATTTAAAACAATGTGGATGAATCTGGAGAACACTATGATAAGTGAAAAAAGGGAGACAAAAAAAGACAAATACCGTATGATCTCACTTAGGTGTGGAATCTAAAAAAGCCAGACTCATACAATGGTGGTGCCAGGGACTGGTGGATGGAGGAAACATGGGAATGCTGGTCAAAGGGTACAAACTCTCAGTTATGAGATGAGTAAGTTCAGGGGATTTAATGAACAGCACGGTGACTATAGTTCATGTTACTGTACTATATACTTGAAATCTACTGATAGTAGATCTTGAGTATCCTCACTACATACACACACACCCCACACAGATATACGCACACAAAGGATAATAACCATGGGAAGTGAAATACGTGGTAATTAGGTTGATTGTGGGAACTACTCTACAATGTATACATATTAATTAATGTTATTCACCTTAAGTAAATAAAATTTTTGTCAATTTTACTTCAATAAAGCCAGAAGAAAGAAATTCTACTAACAGAAATCTAGGCTCTGATAATACATTTAAATAATGTATATATTTGTGGGTGTATATATGCATATGTGCAAACATGTATATATACATACACATGCATATATGTGCACATGCATGCATATGTATGTGCATATCTTTACATGTGTACACATGCATACACATATATACATTATTTAAACATATTATCATAACCTAGATTTCTATTAATAGCCTTTTTCTTTTTCCTGGCTTCCCAGGTGTCATTAGTGGTAAAGAATCAACCTGCCAGTACTGAAGACCTAAGAGACACAGGTTCCATCCCTGGGTTGGGAAAATCCCTGGAGAAGAAAATGACAACTGACTCCAGTTTTCTTGCCTGGAGAATCCCACGGACGTTGGAGTCTTATGGGCCATAGTCCCTAGGGTTGCAAAGAGTCAGACAGGATTGAAGCGACTCAGTACGTTCATATACACACAGACACACACACACACACACGTATGTGTCTGTGCATATACAAACCCACATATAAATATTCAAGAAGACATTTAAATATATATTTAATTCTTAGCTTACCATTGTTCTTCTCATTTTCCTCCATATGCTTTTCAATGAACTTTATTTTATTCCATCCCTTTCTTTCTGCATGTCCCCATTTTACTAACTGTGTTTATGTAATAAAATTTTATTTTAAGCATACATGTATGTTGTGCTACAGATAAAAACAACTAAAAAGTTGTTTCACTAAAAATAAAACACAGATATATAACAAAGTAAGTTTTACAGCATATAACCCTAAGATAAACTACAGTCCATCAGAAAAATTCAAAAGAAAGTATTTCTATTAAAATTATCCTGGATGTCTAAACATTAAAATGTGTAAAAGTCAAATTTCAAAAAAAACATTCTTTAATAGATATTATAATTGTGACTTTACTGTACTGGCAAAGAGACAACAGTGTATTAACTGTATAAAAACAGGACACTTCTAAATTTGCTTTACTCATTAATTTAAATTTGCATTAAGTAATTTACATATATGCCATTTTCACCCTTCTTATTTCCAAGCTTTAATTAGCTCAATTTAACTGAAATCTCTAGATAGGTCACAGCTCTCAAGTTCAATAAAATAGAGTAAAATGGGATTAATAGAAATTCATAAATTATCAGTGTTCTTTGGAGTAATACATACATAATTTATTTCTTGTCAATACCCAGTACATTTTGTAACATCTAAATAAATAAAAGAACTAATAGTGTTGCATATAATATCCTTCTTAGCAAGATAAAGGGCATTACTTCAGAAAAAAAAAATCTTGAATTTAGGGATAGGGCCGGTACATCACATACCATGTTTTACTAGAACACTATGGGCTTCCCAGGTGGTACCAATCCACTTGCCAAAGCAGAAATCGCAGGAGACACGGGTTCCATCCCTGGGTTGGGAAGATCCCCTGGAGGAGGAAAATGGCAACCCATTCCAGTATTCTTGTCTGAAAAATTCCGTTGTCAGAGGAGCCTAGCCAACTATAGTCCATGGGGTCGCAAGAGTCAGACACGACTTGGCAACTAAACAATAATAACAACTTATTTATCTAGCATACTGAGCATGCAGGCAGGCATCAACTAATGCAGTCTTTTGGACCGCACTAATTAAGGTGAATACTCCTTACGGTCAGTTCTCCCTCCTGCCTTCGCTACATTGTTTTTAACAGCAAGCATCACCACCTGACACAGCACTTTTGGTTTATGTATATTTGTCTGTCTCCCCTCCTTCTCAAACTCATCCTGATAAAAGCCCAGTTTCATCCTTGTGCATTACTGCATGCCTGGGGCTAAGAACAAGGCCTGACAAAAATAGCACTCAAAGATATTTGCTGAAATGTGAAATGCATCTACCAGTTGCGGTGTGCTTTTTGTGTTTTTCTGAGGCTCCGGTTTGAACCAGACCCAGTGGATCTCGATGAGAAATGCGGTTCTATGGCCGGTGTCTTCTAACCGAGCCATGAGCACAGAAAGGCACAGGAAACTCACCTGCCTGTGCTCGGGTTCCAGGAGACACGCCTTCCCTAGGTGAGCAGCGAAAAGAGACACACGGTCACTCTGGTTGTCCTACTAGCGTTTCCCCAGCCCACCTCGCCCTATCAGATCGTCCCCCACGGCAGCCACCTGCGGAGAACTAGGGCAGGACTCAGTTTGGTCCAGGGTCAGCGTCCCAGAGACCCAAGGGCAGGGAACCCCGTCCAGACCACCAGATCCCATGCAAATAACATCAGAGGCTGGTTCAGCAGAGACTGGGATTTGAGTTGGGCTCGAAATCCTCTTTGAAGAACAATCTACTTTGCAGGGGTCACGAGGGCTCACCAGTGGGCGTCTCCATCCGGAATGCTGTGGCCCCGAGGAGAACACAGGATGGCGGGAAAGGTCTCCTCGGCCTCCACCAGGCACCCGTGCCAGGAACTAGCGGGCATCAGGAACAGCTTCCTCGCGGAAGCACCACACTCCACCAAACTGAGCACCACACTGTGTGGAAACCGAGAGCTGCCTATCCACATGGATCCATAAGGACGTGACACACAGAGCAAGCGCGCTTTGCGACGTAAGAGGTCATGACCTGTGACCCGTGACATCAGAGGCTGCGCCCTGGGACGTCGGAGGACGCACATAGTCTCAGCCTCGCGTGTTCCCACCTCTGTGAAGATGAAGCTGCTGGGAAATCCATGCGGGCCTGGCGAGCTGCTTGTGAAAGAGCCGCTGACTCCTTGGGGCTGGAGGCTTCCCTTCTTCAAGGAGTCGAGCACCCTGGCCCCCATAACTTGCTGACCCCAGGCCATCAGGGGTCTCATCTTTTCGTCCATCTAAGGTTGGTGTTCCAGAACAGTGAGGGTGGTGGGAAGTTGTGGACGCCTGGGCTCAGAGTGGAGGGGAGGACAAAGAAAACCCACCAAGGTCGCAGCCCGCATTGTCCTTTCTCTATTTAGATTCCACTAAAATGACACCTGCAGACTTCTTTTCCACCCTGAAGTCCCCAAAGCCTATGCTTGTAGGGTAAGGGAATTAGAGAAAGCGAGGTTGGGAGAAAGAATCAGACCGTCACTTTACAACAACAGATCACCTTTAATCAGGCGAGAAGGGGCAGCAGTCAGATTAGTGAACTGCTGCACTAACCCAAGAAAAGAGTAAGTATATATAGGCATATATATGGAAATCTACTGTCTTAAGGGGGCTTGTTCTTCTCCAAGGTTGTTCGGATTAGTTATCTCTTAAATGCTGGGGTTAAGGAATTCAGGAGATCAGCTGGAGGCTGGGACTGGCTGGGAGCTGGGTGTAATCAACCTTAATGTCCATTTTTTCTTCAGGTGAAAGAGTTCTTTGTTTTGTATAGAATGGTGGGGAGGACCCTGAGGGAAGTTTCAACTCCAGGCTATTTTGAGCCCTGTAACTTTCCTTCAATGCTCATCCTTTTTCACTTTTTCCACTCATTAGGAAACTTTTTGTTTTGATTTTTTTTTTCTTGGGAAAAACATATATAACATAAAATGTACCATTTCAAACATTAAAAAAAAAATTTGTTGAGTAACTGCTATTAACATGTCATTAAAAAATTAAGTTGAAGTTACAAAAGTGAGAAAAACTTACACAATAAAGTCCTTTAAATGATCTTCAACAAATGAAAACCATTATAAATGGCTTTACACTTTGGTTACTAATCAAACGTCTGTATCCGCTATTTAAAGAAAAGAATATATTTATAAATCAAAGAAACATAAAATGTGCTATTTAGAATTATTTTATTTGCAAGTTAACTAAGAGTTTGCGATATATTTACAAAAACTCAATTTAACCAGCTTAAAGTATAGTGGTAATTGATTGGCTTGCACAAACAGAAAACCAAAAGTTAAGTCAGGTAAGAAGTTACCTGGCAAAGATTTAAAAAAGTAATAATTTCTTTCCAGTTTTCCCCTGTGCCTTTCAAAATGATTTCTTCAGCAGTTGGCTGCTGTAAGCTCCTGTGGCCTAAAACTTTCTTGCTCAGGTCCAGTGGGGAGAGAATATTTCACTTCTAAAACCACAGAGATGAGAGTGAAGAACTTGCTCTTCCAGATTCCCACTAAACATTTTCAAAATTAGCCATGGCTGAATTGGGTTGTATGACAGTCCCTTAGGCAAAGTGTTTAATTGAAACCTTGGCATTGAATCTGAGATTGGAATGAATGTCACTGAAATAGCTTTGTTTCAACAAGAGAGGAGAAATTCCCCAAGAGATATCCCCAAGTTACAGTTCGACTGGCAGATACGGGATGAATGCTGGGCAGCAAAATCATGTGTCTGCTACACAGGTTTAGTCTCTTTTGGGTACTTTGGCTTGTATGTCCTTACTCATTGCCAATCATAAAGTAAAAGCGTACCCACTAATAGTTTTGAGGAATCAAGAGAAAAGTTCACTAAGGAATTCTGAAGCATTCTTAATTTTACTGGATTTCTTTTTCCTATCTAGAATATAGTAAAAGAGAGATAGGAATTCTTGAGAAGTTCCCAGAAAGCAACGGCACAAAAGTACTCACTCATTAGAAAATAAGACTTGTAGGAAAGAATTAGAAGAAATTTAATCTCTATAAGAGATATAGCTAATTTAGTCATTTTAAGTATTGGAAGCATTAGCTCAACTAGCCTTGTTTATCCTATTCTTCAACCCCAAATTCCTGCTCACATGCTACTTGATACTTACAGGCTGGCTTCTAGCATAGTACACATATCAGGTAATAATAATTACGAATAATAAAAGTTCAGTGTTTGAGCACTCATGCATTATTTATTTATTTTGCTAGGAACTTTATGTCAATTAAGTTGTTTTCTCATTGAAACAACTTTAGTTCATCTTACATAAAAAAATGAAATTGATGAGTTTTTATTACTTGCACAGAATTCTGAAAGCTAGTGAATTTATAGCAGCAGAATTTCATGTCAAATCTTTCAGGCTGCAATAAGTTACTGGATGCTGCTATTTGCCTAGAGTGTTTATCACATTTCCTGGATTTCCTGTTATTCATTCGCAACCATCTTAGTCCACTGGTTTTTCATTGACAATTTAATATGTGTATATGGAGAACAGTTACAACATACAGGATGCTGGGTATCTAAAATGGATAAGATAAAGCTACTGCCCTTAGGAAAGACACAATTTGCTGTGAAACACAAGAAGGTAAACAGATATATAAATATTATGTGACTGATGAAATTCTATTAATTATAGATTATGTAATTGTACTTATTGTCCCACTGAGA
This sequence comes from Okapia johnstoni, assembly GCA_024291935.2. Lineage (NCBI taxonomy): Eukaryota > Metazoa > Chordata > Mammalia > Artiodactyla > Giraffidae > Okapia > Okapia johnstoni. The sequence continues at coordinate 59,596,826 of CM044322.1, forward strand.
ACAACTAGAAAAGCTGAAAAAATATAAAAGTTGTTCTCAAAGACATCAGAGTGCTAAATAGGCAACAGAACAAAAGTAAAGGATCTCTGAGGTAAAATAACATTATTTGAATTTCAAGTTATTTCTACTTATTTTCATATATAAAATGTGGCACTCAATAGGAATACAGTGGAAAGCAGAAGCTGTTATTAAAAATAACAATAAAATGCAACTGCATAAGATCCAGATAAACAAGAAAACAGACACAGATGAATATTTTAAAATATGTGAATGAAATCAGATATTATAACTAGAACTCAGCCTGAAGCATGTAAACAGTAATTTGAGATGGAAGAATCAGTATGAACAGGGCTAACAGCTAATATTTCCATTATGTAAAATTATAAATTAGCCATAATATCTATTTAATACAGGTTAAATTTCTTCTAATTTATTTACTCTGAATGAAATTAAATTATTATATATAATAAAGTGAAAGATTAACACTGAATAGTTCAAAAAGAAATATGTCTAAAAATACAGCTCAGCTTAAGCACTAAGTTATGAATTTGGCAGTAGAAAAGTTTAAACAGCTGAGGAAGGATTTAGATACCTGTGACAAGTCAGAAAACATAACTTGAGTGAAGTACAGTCAGGAAGGAAATCTGGGAAAAGGAGGGAGGAACTAAGGGTATAGCTACAGTAAAGTCCAACCTGAGCCAGAGAGAGCTCAGGGAAATAGGCTTCATGTTTATGCATCAGTTATACATGAACCAAGAGCTGTCTGGGCAAGTAGTGGTAGGTGAGGGATCTTACTATAGGTGTACATAGAGAAGTACGCTCCAGATACCTGGGAGCTGTGCTTTGCTGTAAGTCCTGGGTACAGATGATAGATAAAAAACCAAAGCTAGGGAGCAGAGCATCAACATAATATAAGAGATCCAAAGGCAATTAGCAGAAATACCAACGTTTGCTAATAATGGATGTCATCTTGAGGAACATAAAAATGATTAAATCATGCAGATCATCCAAATAGAAAGAAGCTGTCCCCAGCTAATCTGAGTGGAAAAAGCATTTGACCAGATGATAAGGGTGGGGGGAAGGGGTAACTGACAGATAAAAGGAATGCTCACAGTTTGATAAAGGGAATGCTCACAGTTTGATAAATCATGGGCAGGAACTTTAGACAGAGTTCCTCTTTATTCTCTTTCCATATACTCTGTGCCTACAGCTCTTGTCTATGTCTTGTCTATCTATGTCTCAAAATATATATCTAGATCTATATTTATATATTTATATATATATATGTATACCTGAGGTAATGAGACATGATCAATCAATTATATACAAAATATAGATCAGTACACAGAATCAACTAATCAAAAACAGTGTTAAGACATCTTTAATCGCAGAAAGTAGTTTTGTGCACAAATGGGTCATAACATTATAAGACAACTTACTTTATAATAAATAAGTAAACAGTAACTCTGCAAATATCAAATAGTGTTGTAAAAACTTACATAAATAAAGCAGTGTGATAAATAATAACTAAGAGAGAATGTTGAGTGGCAGGAGAGCTTGTGACCTTGCCCCCACAGACTTTTCTATAAAGTGATGCTTTTCTCTATCTTAGTTTCTATTCCCTTTCTGAACTTTGATCTTTAAACTTTCAGGTGAATTTGTGAACTTTCAGAATGTTTACAGTAAGTTTCTTTCCTTGCTAAAATAATACAAGATATCTTAAAGCAATTTTGACCAAAGTAGAAACCAATCCCCCGCCTCAAAAAAAATGCAGTGTTTTATAAAAGAGAAAAATACTACTGTTTCTGGAACTATATTATTCAGCATAAGCAGTTCCAAAGAAAAAGATAATCTGTGTATTTGTTGGTGAGTTATGAGTTAAATTGTGCTTAGGAATAACAAAAACACAAGAAATAATTTTTAAGAAGAAAATATAATTGGTATATGGAAATGAGTAAATTAGAAAAGAAAAAAAAAGTAATAAAAGAGATATTTTGGGAAAATTTAGATACCCCAATACAGCCCAGTAATAATAAAAGTGGTAATTCTGTTATTTACTACATACAGAAGAAGTTAACAGGAGTGTAATAAAGTACTTTGCCCAAGTTTTTCAAGTGATACAGAAGTGTGACCTCAGCAAAAATGGTGGAATAAGAAGTTCCAGAAATTCTTCTCTCCACCAAAAAAAAAAAAAAATCAGAGCCAACTTTTCCAGAATTCTGAAAACTAACCACCATGGGCAGCAATCCTGAAGAGTATTAAAAAAAAAAAATTGTGGACTCTCAATGAGAACAGTGAGCTTTATGGCATTTCAATTTGCCCCATTTCCAACTCTCCCTCCTCAGTTCTGTAGTATTCTTGAAAACCAGAAACCTGAATTGAGGACGAAAACCAGCAGCCTGGCAGCCCCTAGGGTGAGGGGTAGAGAGGGCAGAGTAGGAATGGAGATTCTTCAGGACCATGTTCCCTGAAAGACTGCTTGCAAAACTGCCTTTTATTTGACAGACTGAGCTCATCAAGTGCTCCTTTTTGAGGAATCATTCATCAAAACAAACAGAAGGAAATGTTGAACTGCTGCCTTAAGTGGTAGATAACAGTTGAGACAAACTATAGGCTAACTAAAAAGCTTAAAAGGAAAAATATGGAGAGTGAGACATCCAGAGAGGGCTTTGATAAGCTACAGCATATTCTGGAGATTTGGCCACATGTATGGGCTAGGCTGTGTACATGCCCAAACTGGACATACTCATAAAACGCTTAAAGAGACACTAAGCTCTCACCTTGGCTAACCTGAGGCTCCATGCCAGCAGGAAGTGAAGGCTAAGTTGGAGTAGTAAACTGCTTTGGGTGGTTGTTGAAGGTGAATTTTAATATGGAGACAGAGACCCTTGGTAATAAATAGGAGACTTGCAGATTTCAGGCATCTTACAAAATCTTGTTCAGTCTCTGACAGACCATTAAGCCAACTGAACACACCCTGGTGGCCACATAAGCATAGAATACAGACTTGACATGATTACTTTGGAAAAATTACTAAATAAACAAACAATAACCCACCACCTGGGTCAAGCTGTTGCAAAAATTCTAAAAACCAAAAAAAAAAACAAAAACCAACAACAAACAGAAACCAAAACAAATCCTGGAGACGTGGGAGAAACTACTTAATAAAGTTGCCATGTTGTGACCTTTAAAACATCCAATTTTTAACCAAAATTTGCAAGAGTTGGAAAGATAAGAAATGATGATCTCAAGACAGAAAGAAAAATATAAACAGTCCATAAAAATAAAACAGTCCATAGGAATCATCTTAAGAGGAAGCCCAGATGTGGACTTAATGAGACAAAGATTTTAAAATGGTGATTTTAAGTTATGTTCATAGGAAAAAAAAAATCTGAAAACTAAAGAAACATATGAGAACAGTTTCTCACCAAATACAGAATTTTATCTGAGATGTAGAAACTATAATTTTAAGAAATTAAAATGATTCATTAAAGATGTTTAGCAAAATCAGCAAAATTTAAGATATATCAGTTGAAATTATTCAGGCTAAGAAACAGAACGAAAAAAAGAGTGAAGATGAACACAACCTATGAGATACTGGGACACCATCAAGCCTGCCAACAGAAGTAAAACGAAAGTCCCAGAAAGAGAGGAGAGAAAAAAATGATGTAGAACATATTGGAAAAATAAATAGTGGCCAGTCAGTTCAGTTGTTCAGTCGTGTCTGACTCTCTGTGACCCCATGAACAGCAGTACATTCATGGGCCAAAGCTATCTCAAATTTGATGAAAAACTAATCTGTAAATCCAAAAACCTCAACAAACTCCAAATAGAATAGATTCAAAGTAATTCACATCTAGAAACCTCTTAATAAGATTATCAAAGGCAAAATTGGCAGGATGTAAAATAGGTATCCAATGGGAATTTGCTATATGGCTCAGGAAACTCAAACAGGGGCTCTGTATCAACCTAGAGGGGTGGGATGAGGAGGAAGATGGGAGGGAGCTTCAAAAGGGAGGAGATATATGTATACCTATGGCTTATTCATGTTGAGGTTTGACAGAAAACAGCAAGATTCTGTAAAGCAATTATCCTTCAATAAAAAATTAATATTAAAAAAAAGTTTCAGGACCATGCAAAGAGCAAGAGAGAAGTGATATCACATATAAGAGATTTTCAATAAGATTGACAGTTGTTTTAAGAAACCATGGGAGCCAGAAAGAACTGGATTGACATATTTGAAGTCCTTGAATAATGCCAGTCAAGAGTTCTGCATCCAACAAAACATTCTTCCAAAAATAAAGGAAAGCTTAAGACTTTCTCAGATCATCAAAAATTGAGAGGATGTGTCACTAGCAGACATGATGAACTAGAAATAAAAGGAGTCCTTTATGTTGAAATGAAATGACACTGGATAACAACTTAAATCAATAGGCCAGAGCATTTAGTCACACTGAAGTCCCTTTGAAAAGGCTATACCAGTGGTTCATGGGTCTCCTCAGCTCCTCAACCATTGCAGATGAAGGAGGTAACAGAAATGTGATTATCCAAGAAATATCTCTGAAGGAGACTGTTTTCTAAGAGGTGAACCCACACTTTATACACAAAAGACAGACAAGGATCTTGAAAATTTTATACCAGCAAGAAAACTGCCAGCTTAAAAAGCAAAGTCTAAGGTAAAAAGTATGAAATGAAAGAGCACAGTTGTACTCCCCAAATTCTACAGGTAAAAAAATAATAATAATAACTTGATAAAAATCTACTTGGTTTCTGTAGATATGTAGATATGTAAATATATGCTGTTTGTCAAGAAACAAATGGTGGCTTAGACAGTGGGGCCACAAGTCTAAAGGGCCGAGCTACAAACCACAGAAGGTTATTCTGTTATTTCCAAGATATGATGGGATTTGGTTGGAAAATTGTGACTGGTGACTGAATGTTTTCTGTCATTGTCTCTCTTTTGAGTACAAATGTTTATAGCTGTTATACTATGCCTGTCCCACCGCAGTACTTTGAGAATAAATAACTTATTTTCTAGTTTTATAAGTAGATGGATCTAGAAGACTTCTACTTTTAGATGGATTACACTGGATCCTCACCTGTTGATAATTAGATGATTTAGACGAAAAGATTAGGAATTTCTGATCTAGTGAAACTTAGATGTATTTTCCATTTGTGTTGATAGTGGAATATGATGCCATTTTTGTTGACTCTGTGATGGAGGAATCATATCTTCTGTGTGGGTTGAATGTGAATTTTTGAGGATAGCAGTGCAGACTGTAGTAGTTGAATGAATGAGTGAGTGAGTGAAGTTGCTCAGTGGTGTCCAACTCTTTGCGACCCCATGGACTGTAGCCCACCAGGCTCCTCCATCCGTGGAATTTTCTAGGCAAGAGTACTGGAGTGGGTTGCCATTTCCTTCTCCAGGGGATCTTCCCGACCCGGGGATCAAACCTGGGTTTCCCGCATTGCAGGCAGATGCTTTACTGTCTGAGCCACCAGGTAGTTGAATAATGCCCCCTAAAAGTCATATGAAAATGAAGAGGACCCAGGATAACCTAATGACCTTGAAAAAGAATAACAAAGTTGGAAGATTCACTATCAAAATTTCAAAAATCTATGCAGAATTTTGTACCTCATCATTTACAATCTCAACTAATTTACATTGTATTAAATTAGTTGCATTATAATTTTGAATGCAATCTCTCTTATTGTTCAGTTGCTAAGTCATGTCCAATTCTTTGCAACCCTATGGACTGCAGCACACTTGGCTCCCCTGTCCTTCATTAACTCTCAAAGTTTGCTCAAATTCATGTCCCTTGAGTCGGTGATGCTCTCTAACCATCTTATCCTCTGCTGACCCCTTTTCCTTTTGCCTTCGATTTCCCAGCATCAGGGTCTTTATCAGTGAGTCGGCTCTTCACATCAGGTGGCCAAAGTGTAGGAGCTTCAGCTTCAGCATCAGTCCTTCCAATGGATATTCAGGGCAGATTTACTTTAAGATTGACTGGTTTGCTATCCTTGCATTCCAAGGGACTCTCAGCAGTCTTCTCCAGCACCACAGTTTGAGCACATCAATTCTTTGGCACTCAGCCTCCTTTATGGTTCCAACTCTCACACCCATGCATGACTACTGGAAAAACCATAGCTTTGACTATATGGATGCTTGTTGGCAAAGTGATTATCTCTGCTTTTTTGTTGGCAAAGTGATATCACTGTCTAGGTTTGTCATAACTTTCCTTCCAAAGAATAATTGCCTCTTAATTTCATGGCCTCAGTCACCACCCTCAGTGATTTTTGGAGCCCAAGCAAATAAAATCAGTCACTGCTTCCACTTTTTCCCCTTCTGTTTGCCATGAAGTGACGGGACCATATGCTGTGATCTTAGTTTTGTGAATGTTGAGTTTTAAGCCAGCTTTTTTACTCTCCTCTTTCATACTCATCAAGAGGCTCTTTACTTCCTCTTAGCTTTCTGCCATTAGAGTGGGTATCATCTGAAAAATTCTTAGAAGTAATGGGAATAGCAGACTACGTCGTTACCTGTCTCCTGAGAAACCTGTATGCAAGCCAAGAAGCAACAATTAGAACTGGACATGAAACAACTGGGTCAAAATCGGGAAAGGAGTATGACAAGGCTTTATATTGTCACCCTGCTTATTTAACTTCTATGCATAATACATCATGCAAAATACTTAAGCCAGAGTTAAGATTGCTGGGAAAAATATCAACAATCTCTCTAAACATATCTTAATGAAACCGTTTATGCCCTTAGGAATTTAACTAACTAAAGAAAATAGAGAATATAATGCTAAAATACATGCATTCATAAGCAAATCAATAAAATCAGTACATTAGTAATAGAAACAATACTGGTACAACTATCACTTGTTACTGGTACTAGATGTTGAGATTTCAGTTGAATTTGAACTGACTTGTATGTTTATTATATCAGAAATCTATACTTCCTCCATGTCAGTGGTTAAAAACTAGAGACTCAGATATCCATCCATCTGAAGAACAGTTATGACCAACCTAGACAGCATATTAAAAAGCAGAGACATCACTTTGCCAACAAAGGTCCATCTAGTCAAAGCTTTGGTTTTTCCAGTAGTCATGTATGGATGTGAGAGTTGGACTATAAAGAAAGCTGAGCGCCAAAGAATTGATGCTTTTGAATTGTGGTGTTGGAGAAGACTCTTGATACTCGCTTGGACAGCAAGGAGGTCCAACCAGTCCATCCTAAAGGAAATCAGTCCTGAATATTCATTGGAAGGACTGATGTAGAAGCTGAAACTCCAGTACCTTGCCACCTGATGCAAAGAACTGTTTCATTTGAAAAGACCTTGATGCTGGGAAAGATTAAAGACGGGAAGAGAAGGGAACGACGGAGGATGAGATGGTTGGATGGCATCACCAACTAAATGGACATGAGTTTGAGCAAGCTCCAGGAGTTGGTGATGGACAGGGAAGCCTGGTGTGCTGCAGTCCATGGGGTTGCAAAGAGTCAGACATGACTGAGTGACTGAACTGAACTGAAATGATCTTTCTTTTTTAGTCAGACCATTTTCCCTAACTGCCATCTGAAAAGAGGATTGTTTTATATTAAAGGTAGTTGAAGAAATCTAAAGAACCAGAAGAACAAATACAGTATATCATACCAGACTATTTTCCTAATTTATAAAGTGAAGTATTTTGGTTGGTTTAGTCACTAAGTCATGTCTCCACTAAATATTGACTCTTGTGACCCCCTGGGCTGTAGCCTACCATGTTCCTCTGTCCATGGAATTTTTGAGGCAATAATACTGGAGCAGGTTGCCATATCCTGCTCCAGGGGATCTTCCCAACCCAGTGATCAAACCCAGGTCTCCTGCATTGGCAACCAGATTCTTTACCACTGAGCCACCTGGGAAGACCCCTCAGCCAAAATACATTGCATATATTGCATATATTTTTATATGTTTTTATAACAGTATTTTTCGTCCCATTGTTTGCCGTGAGTTTCAACACAAATAAAGGAAATTCAGCTCTTTTATTTGTTCTTAAAGTTTTGTATGAAAGTGAAAGTGTTAGTCCTCAGTCATGTCCAACTATTTATGACCCCATAGACTATAGCCCACCAGGCTCCTCTGTCCATGGTATCCTCCAGGCAAGAATACCAGACTGGGTTGCATGCCTTGGGGAAAGGTTTGTATAGGTAACTGAATTTAAGCAATTTAGGTGTGTTAGCTTAAGGTTAGAAATCCTTTGATATGTTTTATGAGTTTCCTTTCTATTGTTTATTCTCTCTTATGTTTGACATGAGCTTTGAAATTTAAAAATTACTTTGTTACACTAACTCTGTTTCTTTCTAAGCTCTGAAAATCAGTTTACAGAATATAAGTATGATTTATACTCTTGATTTAAGGATGTTTAAATTAAATCAGATACACAAATATTTCTCATAAAAGTTTTCTAGAAATATTATGTTTACAAAAATTCACAAAAGTAAAAATTTCTTTTGCATGCATGCATGCTTAGTCGCTTCAGTCATGTCTGACTTTCTGCGACCCCATGGACTACGGCCTGCCAGGCTCCTCTGTCCATGGGATTCTCCAGGCAAGAATACGGGAGTGGGTTGCCATTTTTTAAAAAGACTTCTTTTAAATACAACTAAATTGTTCAATTTTTCCTGAATCAGTGTAAATATTTTAATACCTTAGGGCAAGGTCTACCTCATTTTTCTAATGTTTTTCTAAGATTTGTAATGTAGATATTTTACTGACTTTCACTTCTAGAAAATTGTAAATATCTTATTAAATTTTATGAAAAAGTCTGGAATTTTTAAGCATTTCAATGAATTTTAGATTAATTTTGGAAACAAACAGGTGTATCCAATACCAATGTAGATGTAGACTTCTGTTTTGCCAAGTTTTATTTATGTTGTTCAGCTAAGTTTTATAATTTCTGCAATTTGTTATTAATTTTATTGCTATGGATTTGATAAAGTACCTTCCTATTGTGAATGGGACTTTTTTTCTTTTGCATTTTCCATTGTTTTACATTTCGGTTGTTTCGAGTGTCAGTTTGAAGGATGTGCATATTATCTGCTCCTGGAAATCTTAGAATAAATTGCCTGAAACTGTTCCTGAAATACTCTAAAGGATAATTTTTTTCCGTCTCTCTGCTAGAGTGGTCTCCTTGGATTTTTGCATGCTTTTAATCAAGTTTGATATATTTAATTTTTCATTCTTTGGTTTTCTAGAAAATCATAGGGAGTCATCTATCTTTTGGTTAGAATTTATATATTTTATTTATAATATATTTTCTCTTTTTAGAGAAATTTAGATAATATAAATTTCTCTTTTTAGAATCAGTACTCAGGAAAACAGACATTTTTCAAGTGAGAATTAGACTTCTTAAAATGTATATATTTTTCAGTTTAGGATCCCTTACTGGTCTTCACTGGAAATGACAGAATTCTTTCCTTATGACCTGAGACTTCATCTTCTGGCACTCATGAAGGGTTGATCACTATGTTATGTGGCAGTGTCTGGCTGCTAAACCAGCTGGCACCCTCTGGGACTTGACTAATGCCATATCCAGTGGCCTAGCAATCAGATTTCTCCTTTTCCTGCTGTCACTCTTGACAGTTAAGTTCCTTCCTGAGTTTACCAAGTGAGGAAATGACACCTAATAATACGGTGAGAGTAATCTCAATGTATTATTACCTGTCAGTAGCCTTTGTTGCTAAACTGTAGATAGAGACCTTTTCTGACTGCAGGTTTCTGAGCTCTCTGACCTCAGCAAAAACAAAGTGCAGAAATCCAGAACATTCCAGACTGTGACTCAGAATAAGAGTATGTAGCCATCTTTCAGAGGGGACCAGCTGGGCTCCTAAATGGAAATGTTTTTAGAGTTGTCTATACTTATGCCCTGGTGGGGGGCATGGCAACACACCCCAGTATTCTTGCCTGGAGAAATCGCATGGACACAGGAGCCTGATGGGCTATAGTCCATGGGGTCACAAAGAGTTGGACAGGACTGAGCAATTAAGCACGTACTTAGTATGTGCTTTTATTTGTGGCCCAGATACATACAGAGACTTGGGTCAAAAATAAGAATGAAATCCCTCTTGAACTCCATAGATTCCATAAAGTAGGAATACTTGTAGTGAACTGTAAACAATTCTCCATTCTGGGAACTTGTCCTAAGCAAAGATCTGTTGCTCTGCAATACCACAAGAGAGACATCCTACAATCTCCTTTTTGTTCTGTCTGCACATTATACTCCAATAAAAACAATTAAGAAACTAAAACAAATATCATTTAAAACTAATAACACTATCATTTAAATTAGGAGAATGATATAATAATTCTTGCAATGTAGACCACTTTGTTTTCCCTGATTAGATAAAAGTGGGAAAATTTGTCTGACTGATGGGCTCATTAACAAACCACATAACTGATTTTTCAAAGAACTTGGTTGTCCTGGACTTTTATAGATAATTTTCAGGTTCTGATATACTACTATAACTCTCTATGCTTCTGTACCTATAGAGGCAGCCAAAGATATTTTTATTTTTGAGAACAGAATTTCATCTAATCAAGCTAGATAAAATTATAAAAATTCTCTAGCCCAGATATAAAGGCATCTAGTTTGATATTTTTTTCTCCATTTGTCTAGGAAAGCAGTTTGTGATTATTCCAGTCCTATTTAAAAAGAGTAAGCAGAAACCTCAATTTTTTTTTTGATTTTTATATCATAATTCCATTTCCTTTGCTTAGCATGTATTTACTCATTTGTATACTACCTGATGACTTTGAGTGTTCAATTTGTGTTGTAATCATTTCACTAATATTTTCTGCATTCAGTTTCATTCAGATTTTTCCATAAATGTAATTTTCCCTAATTTATTCATATTTTATTGTATACTTTTCATTTATCTATTTTCCTTGTTGTTTCAGTTCAGTTCAGTCACTCAGTCGTGTCCAACTCTTTGCGACCCCATGAACCGCAGCACTCCAGGCCTCCCTGTTCCATCACCAACTCCCGGAGTCCATCCAAACCCAAGTCCATTGAGTTGGTGATGCTATCCAACCATCTCACACTCTGTCATCCCCTTTTCCTCCTGCCCTTAATCTTTCCCAGCATCAGGGTCTTTTCAAATGAGTCAGCTCTTCGAATCAGGTGGCCAAAGTATTGGAGTTTCAGATTCAACATCAGTCCCTCCAATGAACAACCAGGACTGATCTCCTTTAGGATGGACTGGTTGGATCTCCTTGCAGTCCAAGAGACTCTCAAGAGTCTTCTCCAATACCACAGTTCAAAAGCATCAGTTCTTCGGTGCTCAGCTTTCTTCACCATCCAACTCTCACATCCATACATGACCACTGGAAAAACCATAGCTTTGACTAGACGGACTTTTGTTGGCAAAGTAATGTCTCTGCTTTTTAATATGCTGTCTAGGTTGGTCGTAAATTTCCTTCCAAGGATTTAAGCGCCTTTTAATTTCATGGCTGCACTCACCATCTGCAGTGATTTGGGAGCCCAAATAAATAAAGTCAGCCACTGTTTCCCCATGTATCTACGAAGAAGTGATGGGACCGGATGCCATGATCTTAGTTTTCTGAATGTTGAGCTTTAAGCCAAATTTTTCACTCTCCTCTTTAACTTTTATCAAGAGGCTCTTTAGTTCTTCACGTTCTGCATAAGGGAGGTGTCATCTGCGTATCTGAGGTTATTGATATTTCTCCTGGCAATCTTGATTCCAGCCTGTGCTTCATCCAGCCCAGCGTTTCTCATGATATACTCTGCATATAAGTTAAATAAGCAGGGTGACAATATACAGCCTTGACGTACTCCTTTTCCTATTTGGAACCAGTCTGTTGTTCCATGTCCAGTTCTAACTGTTGCTTCCTGACCTGCATACAGGTTTCTCAAGAGGCAGGTAAGGTGGTCTGGCATTCCCTTCTCTTTTAGAATTTTCCACAGTTTATTGTGATCCACACAGTCAAAGGCTTTGGCATAGTCAAGAAAGCTGAAATAGATATTTTTCTGGAACTCTCTTGCTTTTTTGATGATCCAGCGGATGTTGGCAATTTGATCTCTGGTTCCTCTGTCTTATCTAAAACCAGTTTGAACATCTGAAAGTTCCAGATGTTCCAGATGTTTTTTTATCTATTTGTAATTGATTTAAAAGACCACCCACTGTTTTTCATTTTTTGATAGCTTCATTTTTTTGCCATTAATATCCACTGTCATCTGTATCAGTTTCATATACCATTTTCATCTTGGTGTATTCATCATTTTCTCTCTTGTTAAATAAAATTAAATAATCTGATTATTTAATTTTAGGCTTTATTCATAAGTCCAAGGGTTTATCTATAAAATTACTATTAGAGACTATGTAAAATTAGTTAAAAGTAAAAAATTAATTGAGACATAATTAAATGAAGGTGAATATCATATTTTTTTGCTTAAATTTCATATCCAGAAGTTAAGAATCTATTTGGTGCTTATTTTGCATGCATATGTATATTTGTATAAATAAATTATATACCTAAATTTGTACAGTTTCTTATATAATAATAGCTGATACTTTGTAGTGCTTACTGTATTTTTGTTAGTTTTTAAAATTTTATATGGGATTTCTATTTAATGTGGATCTATAAAGATCAACCTTGTTAATTTGCTTGTATACATACTAATTTGTGTCATATTTGTGTATGTTTAGGTTGTTTCAATTACTTTGTCATTGCAAAAATGTTTCAATAAATATTCTCAAACTTAATATGTTATAACTTTCTTGTCAAGTAAGGTAGCAACTGGTACATGTAGACTTTTAAATTTAAATATATTTCTTTTAAAAATTAAGAGTTCAGATTGTCAGCACCCTAGCTTTGTTTCAAGAGCTCAGTAAGCAAGTCTTGCTTGAGGCCTTGATATTGGACAGAAAAGACATAGAGCATTTACACCAACTTAAAGTTCTTTTGGTCAGTTTTTATTGAACATTCCAGCAGGTATCATTATTGGAAAGGTTTTGAGAACTAAAGTTTCGTGTTTAAGTATTTGTACATTTTAAATTTGCATGCAGCCAAATAAAAATGATTGTAGAATTTAGCAGTCACACTAACAATGCATGAAAGTATCTCATTTTCCATATTTCAATCAACAATACATGTTACCTTTTAAAAATAATTTTTTTTCTTTAAATAGGAAAAGTAGTTTCTTGTTACTGTAGTTTTTATTCATTTAATTATCAGTGAGTTCATGACTCATATTTGTTAAAATTTGCATTTCTGATTCTTTAAATTGCTTTCTCTTTATACTAAGTATTCTATTGAATATCTCTTTGTACACAAAGATGTACACAGGCATGCTTTGACCTTCTTAATTCTAATCACATCTGTGTACATGTTTCAGTATTTTTATCTAGAACCAGCATTAAAATTGTTATGCCATCCCTCAGTTTCCCTTGCTTTGTAGTGTATTTTTTTCATAGTACCCATGTTTTTGCTTTTCTTCACATTCTTCTCCTATTTGGGGAAGATCCGTATAACTCTTGTCATAATAGGTAAGGTGAAGGAATTGACCTTGAATTCCACTTCCTGCTGACATCATTTCAAGATTCTGTTTTCAAATCTGAAGAGAAGGGAAGGTTGATGTGCACAGTTCCCAGTCCAGTGCCCCATTTCTGGCAGTTCTTCATCTTCTGGCCCTGCTCTACTTTGATTAAGTATTTGTCTCCAAACATTGTTCCCAGGTTTTCTGGTGTCACACCAAAACAACAGAGCCAGTGTTGTACACTGAGGAGTGCACTCATCAGCCAGCACTGCGGCCAGGTTATGTTTTCTCTGCCCTTACTTACAGCAGTTTACCCATGGGAGGTACCACTCTCCTCCTAAAGTACTCTGCCGTCACCTGTTTTTTTCCTATGTTCTTCATATAATTAGCAGTGATTTGAAATCTCCGTCTCAGGGAATAGCTCCAAACCAGTGTTTTAGAGAGGGTCTCTGCTTGTCACAGAGTCTGTGGCTCAGTTAGTTGATCAGTGGCAGTAGAATATGAGACATCTTCTCACTTCTAAAATAAGCTTTTAGAAGATTAGGGACTCAGTCTAAGAGTTGAAACCCAGCTCTGTATCTTTTCACTTTTCCTCTATCTAACTCTTAAGTATTTCATGTTAGTGTCAATTCATACATGATTCCAACATTAGGTTATCTGTCAGAATTACTGTAGGAGGCTGCTAAGGGTTTTAAAAACATATCACTGTATCTCCATCAGTATTTAATGGATACTTGTGGAAGGCTCCCTTGGGGCCTGCAAACCAGCTGTCATTTTGAACCAGAAATCTCTGATCATAAAATTTCAAAAATAGTATCTTTTGCTCTAGCTGACAGTAAATACTGATAAAGCACTGAAGCTGTTCTGTGAGGCAGAGATTCATTTTAAATTGAATTTGACATGTCAAAATTCCCCTTCAATTCCATAAGTCAGGGGATTGGAATATGTTAATTTTACAAGGATTCCTGTTTAAAAAGAAAAAGCAATATGAGAAAATTCCTTAGTGAAAAAAGCAAGTTTCTGAAAACATCTCTTTTAAAAAATAAGTGAATGTAGTAGGACATACATATATTCTATAGATACTCCTTGCGTTCATGCTCAGTCACTTCAGTTGTATCTGATTCTTTGGGACCCTGTGGACTGTACTCTGCCAGGCTTCTCTGTCCACAGGATTATCCTATCAAGAATACTGCAGTGGGTTGCCACTTCCTCCTCCAGGGATCTTCCCACCCCAGGGATCAAACCGGAGTCTCCTGCAGCTCCTGCATTGGCAGGTGGATTCTTTACCACTGAGCCACCTCGGAAACCATTGATACTCCTTATATCTGTTTAAAAAAGATATTTTAAATAGAAGGCCTCACACTATTATCCACAGACAACCTTTTGTGGTATCAAAATTGTTTATCAATTGATGGCTCAGTTTCACACTTCAATTCTCTGCTTGCCAATGATATGCCTGTGTTGAAGGAAATCAGCTATAAATAGAAATCATGTATTTTATTGCCCTGTAGAATATGGTTTAAAAGTTTCCAGATGTGTTGTGCAGATCTACTTTTCAAAAATAATTTTAACAGTAAACAAATGTATTATTTTCAGGAGAAAAACAACATAGCTTTCTGCTTCAGAACATGGTTTATGAAGCATTAAGACATTTTTTCCTCCATAAAAATAGTATCAGTCTTTCTCTCTTGTGCAAAATGTCTAGATATTGCAACAGTAAAAAAAAAAAATAGTTCTTATAGAAAATATTCATTCTGTTTTTCACTGCAATGACAATGGCAAATGACAAGGAAACTGCCACCTGTTATAGTCAAACTGTTCTTCCATATTTTTGTACTTGGAATATGATATGTGTATAACTCATCCTTAATTGTATGTTAAAAAAAGCCCTGATGGTATATAAAATTAACATATGGTGGAAAATAATAATAGCTCTCAAATTTTTTATCATGTGGTCTGCGCCAGAAACTATAAGAGGAAATCTTAATAAATTGTCTCATATATTTTTCTCAAACATTCTGCAGAGAAAAAGATATATACGCCTGTTTGTTTGTTTGTTTAATGTGGTAGCTTTGTGTCAAGTTACTGTTGGGTGACATGCCAGACCACAGAATAAATGGACTATATTCCATAAGCTTAGTTCTCAAAAGACATTGGCTGTTTGAATCCCTACAGTTTAGTGCCTTAAAAACTGATAGAAACACTATGAAACATACAAAATACTGGTAAAAATAAAAGTCTAGTTCACAGTGCTCCTGCCACTGCTAAGTTGCTTCAGTTGTGTCCGACCCTGTGCGACCCCATAGACGGCAGCCCACCAGGCTCCTCTGTCCCTGGGATTCTCCAGGCAAGAACACTGGAGTGGGTTACCATTTCCTTCTCCAATGCATGAGAGTGAAAAGTGAAAGTGAAGTCGTTCAGTCGTGTCCGACTCTGCAACCCCTTGGACTGTAGCCTACCAGGCTCCTCTGTCCATGGGATTTTCCAGGCAAGAATACTGGAGTGGGTTGCCGTTTCCTTCGCCAAGTTCACAGTGATTTACCCTATATCAAAAATTTCTCACAGAAAATTTTGTAGTTATTCAGTGCTATGCAGATTTTCCAAGTTCTCTTTTCTTTGTACTTATTAAAAATGTTTGTATATGTAATTTGATCATTTGTTTTCTAGAATGAGTAAAATTTTGGAAGATTTCTGGAATCACTTGAAATTATGGCATTAGTCTATGTAAATAATAATTTCTAATTTGGGTCAATTACATGGGTCAACTCCAGTGATAGGTAAATCTATAATTTTATATCTAAAAGTTAGTTATGATATCATTAGGATTTATAGTCCAGCAGGGGACATTTAGAGTTGTGACTCCTAATCAGACTATCAAAAGTAGATATCTTTAAATGCATCTATAATTCAATGCAATTTCTCATTATGTGATCTAGAGTGATACAGATTTTTTAAAGACAATTTTACTCAAAATAATATGCTTCATTTATTTTTTGTTCTAGATCCTGATCAAGTTTTTATAGTTTTACAACTATATGTATATAATTTTATTCAAGTGAGGAATATTACAGATTTCTTTTTTGATTTATTTGTTTTTAATTGAAGGATAATTGTTTTACAATATTGAATTGGTTTCTGCCATACAACAACATGAATCAGCCATAGGTACACATATATCCCCTCCATCTTGAACATCCCTTCCATCTTCCACCCCTTGCTTCCCCTCTAGGTTATTAACAGAGCCCCTGCTTGAGTTCCCTGTTCAGTTCAGTCACTCAGTTGTGCCTGACTCTTTGCGAACCATGGACTGTAGCACGCCAGGCTTCCCTGTCTATCACTAACTCCTGGAGCCTGCTCAAACTCATGTCCATGGAGTTGGTGATGCCATCCAACCATCTCATCCTCTGTCATTCCCTTCTCCTCCTGTCTTCAATCTTGCCCAGCATCAGGGTCTTTTCCAGTGACTCAGTTTTTTGTATCAAGATGACCAAAGTATTTGAGCTTCAGCTTCGGCATCAGTCCTTCCAATGAATATTCAGGATTGATTTCCTTTGAGATTAACTGGTTTGATCTCCTTGCAGTCCAAGGGACTCTCAAGAGTCTTTTCCAACACCACAGTTCAAAAGCATCAATTCTTTGGTGCTCAGCTTTCTTTATAGTCCAACTGTCACATCCATACATGACTACTGGAAAAACCATAGCTTTGACTAGACAGACCTTTGAATTCCCTGAGTCATACAGCAAATTCCTTTTGGTTATCTGTTTTATATATGGTAGTGTACATGTTTTCATGCTACCCTCTCCATTCTGTGAACCTTTTTGCAGGGTAGCAATAGATATGGAGACATAAAGACTTATGGACACGGGATGGGGGAAGAAAGTAGAGGGTGGTACAAATTACTTTTTGTAATGATAGCTCCTATGGGTTGTTAACCTGGAGATTTCAGTGTGTTAACATAAGAAATATTTACTCCTAGCATATGTGATGAAATGATTTCTGTTTCTTCATTTAATTAAATCCACGGTTGTTTCTTTTCCTTTTTTGTTTTTAACATATAAGGAATTCTGTTGTTCTCTGCTGACTCCTTTTACAAGATCTTCACCATCTCAATTCACTTTTAGTGTGCACTTCCACATTTTCTTCTAGCCCAACAGCAGGTAATATCTCAAACCTCTGAATCAGTGTACTTTTCTTTCTTTTAACACACACACACACACACACACACACACACACACACACACACAGGCTAATGAATGCTGAGTAATGCAGTAATGCACCAGCTCAGGTTGGATAGACATTATACATTCCTAGTACAACATCAGTGGGATCCTTAATGCTTTCTGGCATTGCTTTGGTTCCCTAATTAGTAGGCCCTGACAATATTATCCACAATAGCTATTTCAAATTCCTCAATCCCCTCATATTTTCAATCTGCTTACCCACTTCCTCAGTTTGAAAACTGACGTTGAATTAAAAAAATTAAATCTCTTTGACATAGATGCATCTTAAATCTCACTTATAAAAAATGTTTAAAAAACTGATCCTTTTTTTTTTTTTCCTATTGCTGGTCTCAGTGAAAAGGGTGTTTCTATTCTGTAAAATTGTAGTCTGGGTTCCATTCGCCCCTTTCTTTTCAGAGACCTCATTTGATTGATCCCAAATAATTTTCTCTCTCCTTTATCAATCTCTACTATTTGTACATAAACATCCTTAAATTTCAGTGTAAATGAGCAAAAAGGAATAACAACAAAACCAGTGGCCTTTAACAATCAATCTGGTTTTAACTATGAGAGATATACTCTGACGTTAAGAAAATGAATATAAAAGGTATACCCACATAAACATTCTCCCCTGCAATTCCAAGTTTTGTTTTCATCTGTCGTAAAAACTAATATTGTAACATCATCCAGAGATTTTAGTTAAAGCAAGCTATTCTTTTTGTTTCTCAGGTTATAAGTCTAATGAATTTACTGTTTCTGGTTATACCATTTCCTCTGTCTTTTGCTATCAAGGATAGAGGAGTAAAACTGCATAATGTGCACTAAATAGCCATTGCTTTCAATTAGTAGATTAATAAATGAAAATGTGTTGGAGGCGAGAGGGTTAGATACAGATATTGGTATAGATAGGCATCTTAATTTTCCATTTAAAATTTTAAAAACCTGTTGCTTGAAAACCGTTTGTAGTTGCAAAAGATAATGGCAGCTAATTTGTGGTAAAGCTTTTTGTTAACCAACTGTATAGAATTATAACGTTGAATATGTCAAGCTGTTGCTTAGATTAGCCAAATCTTGTGAAAATGAAGAACATGAAACAGTATGTCAGTGTTTATTGAGAATTTATTTTTTAACAGGCATTGTAATACTGGAGTGAGTAGCCATTCCTTTCTCCAGGGGATCTTCCTGACCCAAGGATCAAACCCAGGTCTCCTTGCATTGCAGGCAGATTCTCTACCATCTGAGCCAGGAGGGAAGCCCAGCACTACTCTCTAACAGGTATTGTTATAGACATACAAGTATATTAATGAATAGAAAATATGCTTACAAAAGTATTTTGAAATAAATGCAGTTATTAGATGCATTTGATAAATTTGGGAACATATGAGAATGGCTAAGTTAATCAAGCTCACACAACCAGGAGGTGATGACAGATTCAAACCTGGCCCCAGAGATCACACTCTTGACTCCTATTCAAATCTATTTCTCTAATCTTTTGGCTCTTCTGTCTCTTTTTTTGACTCTGTGGACTTTGATGCTCTTTCCTTAAAGTAAGAAATGCTAATAAAAGTATTCATTTAAAGTAGTTTTAAGTGTGTTGAGTACTGCAAGGCTGCATTAATTTTGAAGTGAAATAAGTAAGCATAGTCTTAGCATAGCTAGTATGAGACTTATTTTTAGTTTTTAACACCTTTAGAGACCATACTGGTTTGAGCTTTTCTGATAAAAATATTTATTTCTATCAACATCATATTTTCTATAAAACCCAAGTTTTCTATTTCATTATTTTATTATTTTCTGTGTTTTAATTTTGGCACATCCTACAGTTAATTGTCCCCAAACTCATAATCGCATCTCGCACCAAGTATCATAATTTGTATTCTCCCATATCACAGAATGCCCTTGGCATATCTAAATCTGACTTTTCTTTACTGTTAGATTGCATAGGACCTCCTTTATGAAATATTATGCATATGTTCCTTTTATTTGAATCTAGGTTCTCAAATATTAAGTCACTTTAAGTTACCTCATTTAGATGAATATTTGTATTATCTGTTACTTTGATACTTTTATATTTCAAATGAAAAATATTTAGCTCAAATTTCTATATCTCAATTACATATCTCAACATTTTGTTCCTATTTAGTGAATATTTAGTATTTTAAAAATGAACTGCTGTACAGCTTTCTGTCATATTTGCATCAGAATTTAGACAGTATTTCATAAGAAAGTCAGTATATCATATGTAAGTCAGCATGTACTAATAAATATTTTCATTGATTATTGTAATATCTAACTGTAATAAATATATATATATATACATTTTAGATGCACCTATTACCTTACAATATTTCTAAAGAAGTGTTTTCAATATGTGAGACTCTATTGATTAGTCAGTACTCCTTCTGTGCAGTTCACAAATTAGGAATATTTCTTTATTTTTCTTTTCTTTTTAATCTTTACTTTTTACAACTACCTTGCACCATGCTGGGAAATTCACTTGACATTAATGTAAATTCGTTTTACAAGGGTAAGAGAAATAATAGTTTTCATTATCTGTAGTAATCATACAGATGCATTAAAGCACATAAAGAACACAAAAACTTTCTTATGAATGTCTGTTTTTATTAAAAGTTTAGGCTATTAAAAAGTAAATGCCTGAATTAATTCCCGAGTCAGGGAAACTCGGCTCTGTGATTTTACCACTGTTAAGCTCCTTGCAGTCACATACACAAGCCAGCTGTAAAAATGACAAAAGATGAAATGCTTTGTTTAGAAATCTGATGACATGTTTCCATTATTGGGGTCATACAGAAGAGGTGTTTTGGCTGTCTGCCAGTGCCATGTGGGTACTTAATTCCATTTTTATGTGGATCTCTGTGACCTAGTCTTCACAGCTACATCAATGATAAACGGACATCTCATCTTACTAACATATACCATAGTAACTGGTATCTGCAGTTTGGCACATGGCTAATTAAATATTGATTTGTTGAATGAACTCTAAGGTTTTCAGTATTTTTCTAATTAGAATAATGACTTTTCTATATGCCATCAGTTAAGTTTCTCTTTAAAAAATTAAAGACCCGTAGAATTAGTTCAAAAGTATAAATTATTTTAAGCATATTATACTTGAAGGTATGGTTAATAAATTAGACATATTGTAATAGATTCAGGCAAATTGCTTTTATTGCTTATAAAAAAGAGAGATTTTTGTGCTTCTAATCCAGTTTGGCAATGGCAAAATGCAGCATCTAATAGTAGTGGTATGGCCTTATGAAAATACATTTACTCAGGAGATTTTACTCCATTCTGAATGAGAAGCTATCCAATTGGATTATTGTTAGGCCATATTAAAATTTAAGAGCCTTAAATGTCTAAAAACAAAATTATGTTTCATTTTAAATTGTTATAAATAAATCTCTATCAATTGAATTATCCCTAATAAAAACAATATTGCATATAAACATAATTCTTTATATAATGGGATCTCTCAACAGTCTTGAGTCTGGAAACTAGTTAAACATGAAGTCCATCATATATTGGAAAACCTTAAAAATGACAGCTTTGTAAGCCTTTTTATTTTTTTTAACAGTAAGGGCGTTCCAGGAGATAGAGTTCCATGGACAATGTTTTAATAGGTCTTGGTCATGAATTGCCCTTTGAAGAATAAGATGAAGCTTAAGAAGCAATTGCTAATGTTGGAAGAAGACATAGAGTGATGACTGTGCTTTAAAAGGTTTTCCCAGAGTTTTTCACTTTTAATCCACAAAACTATTTGAAGTAATCTGTACTTTTTCTCTCTGTTTCACCTCCTTTAAAAACTCTCTCTACATAATTTTTTTCTTGTAAATTTGTTAGTTTGATTGCAGATATTTATTAAATATAGAGTAGATTTACCAGTATATATGAGTAATAATGGGATGTAGAGAACAAAAATGCAAAGGCACCATCTTAAGAAATAGAACGTAATTGTTATATTTGAAATCTCACCTATACCTTCCTGGCTCCTTTCCTTTCCCAGTCCCATAGGGGAAAATATTATTCAGATTTTGTATTTATAATCACATTACTTTTCTTTATTTTGCCCCATGTATGATGGTTTCCATTGCCACCTATAGCTTGGTGGTGGTTTAGTCACTAAGTCGTGTCTGACTCTTGTGACCCCATGGACTATAGCCCACCAAGCTCCTCTGTCCATGGGATTCTCCAGCCAAGAACACAGGAGTGGGTTGCCATTTCCCTCTCCAACATATAGCCTAGTTTGATATTTTTTCAACTTATTTATGGCATAAGTATTTTTCTGTGATTAGTTTTTCACTCAGTGTTTTTTATTACAGATTTAGCATAGCTAAATAGTCCTATTCATGTTTGCTATTTTTTTTTAACTTCCCGATAGTATTCCATTTTATGAACATAACACAATTTATCTATTGTACTCTTGAATAACACTTATATTCCATCAGTTGGGGTTGCAAGAAACAAAATCACAATAAATATTATTTTACAATGTTTTTTTTCTTTAGCACCCTACAGGGTTTTTTGAGTCCATAAAAAAGTAATATTTCTGGATCATAAATATTAAAGAAGAACATCCAAACAAAAGTGGTTAGCTTACCCCTTTGTTAAGAAAACTGTCAGGCGGGGCTTCCCAGATGGCATGGTGGTAAAGAATCTACCTGCCAATGTCAGAAACACAAGAGACACGGGTTCGATCCTTGGGTTTGATCAGTGGTCGAGACGATCCCCTTGAGGAGAAATGGCAATCCACTCCAGTGTTCTTGCCTGGAAAATCCCATGGACTGAGGAACCTGGCAGGTTACAGTATATGGGGTCAAGAAGAGTCACATATGATTGAGCCACTTCCACCACCACTGCAAGGTAAAAGCAACTTTAGAATGCTGTTGTATCACACAGCGAGTGTCCTGAAGAATTTATAGGTTGGACAAAATAAGGTCAAAATCAGGTTGATTCTATGGCTTGCTTACTTTTCACAATCTCAGGAATTATGGGTAATTTAGGTTGCATTTGTCATGTGGTAGGATGATGGACTTTCAAAACAGAAATTAAGGTTTTACCAGGTATTAGTTTCTAGGATTAGCAAGAGAGGTTAGGAACAGTTCTGTGAAACAATGTTTAAGTGAGATTGATAAAAAAAAAAAGTCCTTCAGTATTCCTCGAGTATCTTTACCTCAGTGTTTCTGAAAAATTCCAAATTTATTTCCAGAAGTGATTATTCCAATTAAATTCCAATTAAAAATATATGTTCTCCTATTTCTGCACTCTACCAATACTTGATATTTTCTAGTTTTCTTTGTATTTCCCTGACTGTTGATGAGGTTGTTCATCTCCTCAAATATTTATCAGTCATTTTTTTTTTTTTGCTATTTTAGTGATTTTTTCTTTTATTTTGCTTTTGTATAGTTAATATGTTTTATTGCTCCAAAGAAGGACTTTCTGTATTCTGATTTGTTATTTTTATCATCTACCAGGATATCTATATCTTTTTTTATATCTATTGCCTATCAATCGATCATCTATTTAATGTGTGTGTGTGTGTGTGTGTATATATATATATTTATATATATATATATGTATATAACGTTATCTCACATTTTATTGAGGTTGTTAAGTGGCTAAATAGTGTCTTACTCTTTGAGACCCCTTGGACTGCAGCATACCAGGCTCCTCTGTCCTCCACTATCTCCCAGAGTTTGCTCAAATTCATGTCCATTGAGTCAGTGATATATCTAACAAGCTCATCCTTTGCCTCCCCCTTCTCTTTTTACTTTCAGTGTTTCCCAGCATCAGGGTCTTTTCCATTGAGTCATTTCTTTGTATCACGTTGCCAAAGTATTGGAGCTTCAATTCAGCTTTAGCATCAGTGCTTCCAATAAATATTCAGGGTTGATTTCCTTTAAGATTGACTGGTTTGATCTCCTTGCAGTCCAAAGGACTCTCAAGACTCTTCTTCAATATAAGAATTTAAAAGCATCAACTCTTTGGTGCTCAGCTTTCTTTATGGTCCAGCTCTCACATCTGAATGTGACTACTGGAAAACCCATAGCTTTGACTATATGGACCTTTGTTGGCAAAGTGATGTCTCTGCTTTTTAATACACTGTCTAAGATTATCACAGATTTTGTTTCAAGGAGCAAGCGTCTTATAATTTCATGGCTGCAATCACCATCCACAGTGATTTTGGAGCCCAGGAAGACAAAATCTGTCACTGCTTCCACTTGCCATGAAGTGATGGGACTGGATGCCGCTATTATCATTTTTTGAATGCTGAGTTTCAAGTCAGCTTTTTCATTTTCCTCTTCCACTCTCATCAAGAGGCTCTTATTTCCTCTGCTGTTTCTGCCATTAGAGTGATATCATCTGCATGTCTCACATTTTAGTGACTTGATTCTTAATTTCCTTTATTGTATATTTATATGAACATACATGAACAGGGGTTAATTATTTAGCTGTGATCATATTTGTCAGTCTTATCATTTATAGTAGACATTTTTATATCTTATGTAAGAAATATTTTCCTATTTTTGATTCATAATGGTTTTATTCTATTTTCTGTTTTGCAGTTTTATTGCAAAAAAAAAAATTTATTCTGTCACATTAATGATTTATTTATTCGGGATAAAATTTTATGCATAGGGAAAAGATGGGTTACAAGTCTCTATTTTTTCAAATAGATTTAAGCAGTTGACATCAAACCGTTTGTTAAGAAACATTTCCCCCATTCTGCAATCCCAATTTGTCATAAAATAATGTTCCATCTGTTTTTAGTTCTGTTTCTATTTTTCAGGTATCATTTGTTGTTCTGTGAACTACATAGCATTATTTAACTTCTAATCTTTGACATCTAGTAAGGCATGTTATTTCATCCTGCATGTGCTAAATCCATAATTACCAGCTAAGAATGATCACCCCTCCCCCCCAGCCTCAGGACATTTAGCAACATCTAGAGATATTTTGGTTGTCACAACTGGGAAAGGTGTGCTATGGCATCTAATGGTTAGAAGCCAGGAGTGCTGCTAGACATCATGCATTGCACAAGATTATCACACTTCCCCTGACAAAGAATTATCTGGTCCAGAATGTTAGTATTGCCAAAGTTGTAAAACCCTGAACTAAATGGATAACTCATTGGGATGTCTTTGTGAAAAGGGAGTTGTGTGTTCCATGTGTTCAGTAAGTTTCAATATAGACATGCTTACTTCCTTCTTTATCTCATTTTTATTCTGTTGTCTTCTTGCTTTTCTTCAATGCCTTTTATTAAATTTTAATTAGTCTATTCTGTCTTACATTAGTGAGAGTTTTGTGTTTTGTTTCCTGAGTGCCCGAGAGGTAATACGGAGTCTGGAGTCTGAAAACTTAAGATCGCTGTATGTTTTCCTTTTACTTCTTTCTTGAGTTTAATCAACTTTCTTTTCATTTCTTCCTGATTTTTTCACTTTGTTTTTCTGACTGAAGGTGATTTTCCCTATCATTAGTATATATTTCTATGGGAATTATAGTATTGCGTATGAAGATACTAAATAAGGTTATTTCGGTTTGAGTGTTGTCTTTTATTTTATGGTGATTTTATTCAGGGAGAAAGTTTCATTCCTGCAGGTATATTATATTTCATTTTCCAATATTTAAAAATGATTGTTCATGGATGTGTTTCTTTTCCTGTCCATTTTGTCCAATTTTGGGTAATGTGCAAGTACACAAAATTTAATAGAAATGCTAGCTTCTTCCCCAAACGATTTTGTAAGTCTCATTATACAAAAATCTTGCTCCTTTTAAGTTTGAGACAATGTTTCCATCACACTACAGTGTTTCATGTCATGCTGTGTTGCATACTCTCTTTTTTTCTCAAGTGGTGCAGATATAGAGGTTGCACTCAATATAAGGCAAGAAACGGTTGGGATAGTGTCATAATTACTACTTAGAAAAACATGCTGATGGAATCTTTGAACTGGAAAAAAAAGAAAAAGTTGTTCATAGGACATAAGCAGAATATCAGAGCAAGGTGAATTGTTCTTTCCTGTGAAAATTTAGGAAAAGGAAGAGTGTAAAACGTTGGGGAAAATTTAATTGGGGAATATTTTAGAATAGATGGTAATAAGGGACCAAGAGAAAGATTCAAAAGGGAAAATGAGAAAAAGTCACTTATCAGTTCTACTGGGATTCCCGTTGCTTCTGCCTTCTTTAGATGTGTACTAGAACCAACTGACAATTGGTTGTGATCTGGGAAATTTGGACCTCTTATCAACTGGGACACTCCAGGCCTCAGCTTTACTATTCACTTCCCTTAGAGTGAAATCAGTTGCTCAATGCAAAAAGCTGGTGGTTTTATCCTGGTAACCATTAAGATTTTTAGCTCAATTAAATTATGCCAGTCTGTAGCTGAGGTCTATAGTTTTATATATTTTATTATTATTAGTTTTTTACCATATACATGACTAATGCCAATATAATAGCATTCTAGTATGTATATAACTGGGCTTGTTTTTCCCCTTTATGCAACATGACTCTATCCCAAATCCATATTTGCTTATTAGCCACAGTTTATTAAAATAGTTTAAATCGGCTATGGCATTCTTTCACTCTAGCGACTGCCAGCCAGCTTATCTTCACAGACCCAAGCTCTGCTAGCATTCCCTGCTGAGAAATCTTGCTCCTCTGGTTTATTTTTATCATTAATTCACCTTTTTTTTTTTTTCCTTTAGGGACAGCTGGTAATTTTAACAGTTCTGATATCTTTTTTTCTGACTTTAAATTTGAATTGTGGATAAGCCATGTACTACTACTTTATGATTATCACCACAAATTCTCACATTTTCTCAAGCACACGTGACATGTGATAATGTATTGTTTATCAAGTGAGTTCACTATTTTGATTAATGCATTGTCCATTATAGACCAAATTTGGGAGAAAATTTGGCAAAAAATGATAAAGACTGAGTCTACTTTACAAATTCTAAATAAAGTGTTCAGAATGGATGCCTCATTACAGAACTATAATTATTTAATTATTTAAGTGGAATTTTATTCTTGGCTTTGAATTTCAGGAGATTCTGACTGATTAAATCTGGGAAGTTAAAATTAGTATTATAAAAGATGAAGACTCTGTTGTGAAGAGGGTCAACATCCTGCCATAAGGGCGGTTCAGATGTCTCTATTCTAACTTTTTGGGAAAAAAGCAGCTCTAAGTCTATATATAGATGTCTGAGACACATGGCCAGTCCATTCACCAGATGCCTTTCCAGTGACAGCCAGTCTTATTCTAAACACACAGGAGAATGAATTTATAGCAGTGGGAAAAGTCATGGACTATAGTAAAGGCATGAGAATGGGGGTAAGATTAAAACTAGTAAGTTGAAACGCAAGCAGACATCCTGAATTATATATAGTATTTCCTGTATTCAAATGAGATACAGACTAGAATAGATTTCCTACACGCTGCCATGGAAAGCAGTTAAAAATATATTATCTTACTCACTCACACATCATTGATATCAAGACTGTATTATTTCTACTTTCTTCACTTTCTCTCTGTTTGCTCTTGCTTAATTGTAACAGCCAGATATTTCTCTTGTTTTTGAACCAAGCAAAGAAAAACGGCGATGTTTCATTAATTCACAGTTTTCAGATAATTTACTGAGGTGTGCTCAAGCCTCAAATCTTAGAAACTATCACTAATATTTTCATCATCAGAGTAATGACATTATGGGTCTTTAATAATTTTGAGTGATTGGAATCTATTAAAATGACTAAGGCTTTAAAAATAATGGAAAATGATTTATTGAATATTGAAAAAGTGAGCCATGTGTAAATGGTAAATTAATAATTGAAATATTACACTTCTCATATTTGTTGATTTTAATTTATTATTGAATATTATCTGGTACCGAAGAGAAACATCCAGTTCACACTTCCTTATCTATAAATGCACACACACCATATCTTCTAGTAGATTTATGGCATTATTTTCATTAGATTACATATTAGTATTTACATTATTATGGTTATACTGTCTTCCTTACAACTTGAACCTGTATTATACATGACTGCATTTTTTGTTTTTAAAACTGTTATTGACACTTGCTTCATTTTTGCTGTTTTGTTCTCTATATATCATGTGTTGCCTTTCTTTGGGATTGGAATGAAAACTGAACTTTTCCAGTCCTGTGGCCACTAATGAGTCTTCCAAATTTGCTGGAATATTGAGTGCAGCACTTTAACGGCATCTTCTTTTAGGATTTGAAATGGCTTAACTGAAATTCCATCACCTCCACTAGCTTTGTTTGTAATGATGCTTCCTAAGGCCCACATGACTTTGCATTCCAGGATGGCTGGCTCTAGGTGAGTAATCATACCATCGTGATGATCTGGGTCGTGAAGATATTTTTTTTATAGCTCTTCTGTGTATTCTTGCCACCTCTTCTTAATATCTTCTGCTTCTGTTAGGTACATAATATTTCTGTCCTTTATTGAGCCCATCTTTGTATGAAATATTCCCTTGGTATCTAATTTTATTGAAGAGATCTCTAGTCTTTCCCATTCTATTGTTTTCCTCTATTTCTTTGCACTGATCACTGAGGGAGGCTTCCTTATGTCTCCTTGCTATTCTTTGGAACTTTGCATTCGATGGATATATCTTTTCTTTTCTCCTTTGCTTTTCGCTTCTCTTCTTTTCACAACTATTTGTAAGGCCTCCTCAGACAACCATTTTGCTTTGTGCATTTCTGTTTTTGGGGATGGTCTTGATCCCTGTCTCCTGTACAGTATCATAAACCTCCATCCATAGTTCATTCCAATCCTAAAGAAAGGCAATACCAAAGAATGCTCAAACTACTGCACAATTGCACTCATCTCACATGCTAGTAAAGTAATGCTCAAAATTCTCCAAGCCAGGCTTCAACAATACATGAACTGTGAACTTCCAGATGTTCAAGCTGGTTTTAGAAAAGGCAGAGGAACCAGAGATCAAATTACCAACACCCGTTGGATTATCGAAAAAGCAAGAGAGTTCCAGAAAAACATCTATTTCTAATTTATTGACCTGCCAAAGCCTATGACTGCGTGGATCATCACCAACTATGGAAAATTCTTAGAGATGGGAATACCAGACCATCTGACCTGCCTCTTGAGCAATCTGTATGCAGGTCAGGAAGCAACAGTTAGAACTGGACAGGAAACAACAGACTTGTTCCAAATAGGGAAAGGAGTATGTCAAGGCTATATATTGTCATCCTGTTTATTTAACTTATATACAGAGTACATCATAAGAAATGCTGGGCTGGATGAAGCACAGGCTGGAATCAAGATTGCTGGGAGAAATATCAATAACCACAGATATGCAGATGGCACCACCCTTATGGCAGAAAGTGAAGAAGAACTAAAGAGCCTCTTGATGAAAGTGAAAGAGGAGAGTGAAAAAGTTGGCTTAAAGCTCAACATTCAGAAAACTAAGATTTATAGCATCTGGTCCCATAACTTCATGGCAAATAGATGGGGAAACAGTGAAAACAGTGAGAGACTATTTTGGGGGGCTTCAAAATCGCTGAAGATGATAACTGCAGCCATGAAATTAAAAGACACTTACTCCTTGAAAGGAAGGTTATGACCAACCTAGACAACATATTAAAAAGCAGAGACATTACTTTGCCAACAAAGATCTGTCTAGTCAAGGCTTTGGTTTTTCCAGTGGTCATGTATGGATGTGAGCGTTGGACTGTGAAGAAAGCTGAGTGCTGAGGAATTGATGCTTTTGAACTGTGGTGTTGGAGAAGACTCTTGAGAGTCCCTTGGACTGCAAGGAGATCCAATCAGTCCATCCTAAGGGAAATCAGTCCTGAATATTCATTGGAAGGACTGATGTTGTAGCTGAAACACCAATACTTTGGCCACCTGATGGAAAGAACTGACTCATTTGAAAAGACACTGATGCTGGGAAAGTTTGAAGGTGGGAGGAGAAGGGAGCGAGAGAGGATGAGATGTTTGGATTGCATCACTGACTCAATGGACATGAGTTTGAGTAAACTCCGGGAGTTGGTGATGGACAGGGAGTTCCGGCATGCTGCAGCCCACGTGGTTGTAAAAAGTCGGACACAACTGAGCAGCTGAACTGAACTGATGTATCATATGAATTGAATCCTAAGTTACCATCTATAAAATGCATGTTCCCAATTTGTGGAAGTATGAATGTCCTAGATCCCTTTACATTGCTGGACAGCTGGACAGGACATTCTTTTAGGTCTATTGCACACCTCTCATTTGGAATGTCTCATCATTTCCCTGGGATTTCTTCCTGTGTACTGTGTTCCATGATAGAAAATTTACATTTTCCTTTTATTATTTGGTCCCACATTTTAGTGAGATGCTTTTTCTTCACTGGATTATTTCATAGAGGAATATTGTTTTTGGCTGTGTTAATTGTTTGAATTTATAGTTTATAGGATGGCTTCCCTGGTGGCGCAGAGGTAAAGAACTCGCCTGCCAATGCAGGAGACGCAAAAGACACAAGTCCGATCCCTGAGTCAGGAAGATACCCTGGCAACCCGCTACAGTATTCTTGCCTGGAAAATCCCATGGACAGAGGAGGCTGGTGGGCTACAGTGCATGGGTCTCAAAGAGTTGGACACAACTGAGCAACTGAGCATGCACACATAGTTCGTAGGTGATATTTTTGCATGTCAAATTTAGGAGGAAAACTATTTCCTGCTCAGAATTTTGAAAAGATTTGTACTGACTACTGGATTGTAGATGTTGACAGGAAGTTGGGTGTTGTTCTAATTTCTGATCTTTTTAAAATATTTACTTATTTTTAATTGATGATTGGTTTACAATATTTGTTTGATTTATGTCATACATCAACATGAAATAACCATAGGTATACATAGGTCCTCTCCTTCTTGAATCTCCCTCCCACCTCCTTACCCATTCCCACCCCTCTAGGTTAATGCAGAGCCCAGTTTGAGTTCCCTGAGTCATACAGAAAATGCCCTTTGTCTATCTATTTACATGCATTAGTGTATATGCATCCATGCTACTCTCTCTATTTATCGCACCCTCTCCCTCTTTTCCCCTACCCTTGTCCGTAAGTCTCTTCTCTATGTCTGCATCTCTATTGGTGCTCTGCTACAGATTCATCAATACCATCCTTCTAGATTCCATATATACGTGTGTATTAACCTATATACATTTTATGTGACCATTTTCCCTCCTTTTTGAAAGCTTTTAGTATCTTTTTTTTGCTCCTAGTACTCCTCAGTTTCAGAGTGGCTTGCCTCAATGTACATATTTTTTAATGAAATATTTGAAATTTTAGCATTTTTCATCTGGAAATGCTTATCCTTTGTTTCTAATAAATATTTATCATAAACTTTTCTTTCTTCTGTTTTTACTATTCTTCCTTTCTGAAACTATAGTTTATGATGGAGTTCATGAAACTGATTAAAATCTTATTTATCCTATTACGTGTGTGTGTATTTTACTTTCTAATCTTCATATTTTAAATTTGTTTCATTTTATGTGTCATTCATTTCTTCTTTCATGGATGTAACACATTTTCTCTCTAAGAATAATTGTCCTTCCTCTCTTAAGGATATTGCCTAAGTTTCCACCAGATTCTGTTAACTTGTCTCAGTCTTTCCTGTTATGAATGTTCCTCAAATGCTTGGGGGTCCACTGATCATAACTACAAAATGATTCAAGATTTCTTTGTATGTATTGATTTGTCTTGGTGGCTAATGGGCTTTATAGATTTCTTTGGTTGACTCCAAAGGGTTAAGTGTTTTTTGTCTTTGTGCTCAGGCTGCTCAGATTGACCAGAGAAACGCATTCCTTTTTCTGTGTCTAGAACAACACTGGCTCTCACTGTCATGACCTCCCATGAGGGAAAGGGCCATGCACGTCAGTCTTGTATAGAGAGACTTATAGTTGCTTTATCCTTTTTTTTTTTTTTAAGACAGTACACCAAGTTTCTGTTATGGTGAAGGAGGGACTATGAAGCCTTGGGATCTAAATATTATTTCATAAGACCACACTATTTGTGTTTTAGCACCACATTGACATCACTTTTTAAAATGTCTGATATTGTCCATTCTTTAGCCTTGTCTATTTCCAGTTCTTCCAAAAACAGCTTTGTTTTCTATATTTTGAGCTTGCTTATTGCAGTTAGCATGAATTCTGCCTTTCAGCTTTGAAAGTTGTATTTCTGTCATATTTTCTTCCTTTTTCTTGGACCTTGTGAGATTTCACCTGAAAAAACGTCTATTTATGTTTATTTACCAGTGTTTGAGGAAAGAACAGGACAAATTGCTCAGTCTTAAATGTTAGTTAGAAGTTTTGTTGTTATTGTTTAAAAAAAAATGCGTGTGGATTAACATGATAGAAACAATCTTCCTTACATATTTATTATTTCTTCCTTGAGGCATTTTTTTCTTATTTACCTCTTATTCCTTTTTCATATATTTTTGCAGTAAAATTGATACATATTTGTATGATCTACATGTATTATTTTTAATATCTGAAAGTTTTATACATTTTTTTCTAGCTTAAAAATAAGTCTTTTGAATACTATTCATAAATTACATGTTTAAGACTTTAGTATTTTTTGAACTCACCATGTATCAATGCTTTAGAATTTTCCATATTTCTGCTAATGTTTATTATATTCTTAAGGGAAAATATGTGTGAGATTTTCAAACAGCCTGGCCATTTGAGAAGCATTTATCACAAAAATTGTTTTGTCACTATATCATTTGTTTCCTAAGCAATCACAGTACAACATATGTAAGTATACCATTGAATTTTAAAGTGTTCATAAACATCGCCCCAAAGCAGTACTAATTAAAGCTTACTTAACATACTTCAGTGAGATTTGTGGATATGGCTTATTTCCACATTGCACATTGTATAGGAAAACTGCAGCTATACAACCCTTTGTGTTGTAGCCCACTCACACAGAAGAACTTCCCATACAAGGTGTTTTTACTCAGGTACAAAATTGGTGCCTTCACAAGTACAACAATTCATTCTTGATTGAAGTAGTCTTTAAAAAAATTGTATTGTGTCCCGGCTTATTAACTCAGATCCTTGAAATAAAGGAGTAAAACAAACTAGTTCTACCTGTATGTGGATACATTTGTTATATAATAATCTAGATTTGAGAATTCTTTGTTCTCGCTTTTTTTTTCCCTACAGTCTGATAGTCTCTGTGAATTTCATGTGTCAGAACACCACCTGAGCTCTGTCTTCCAGTTCAAAAGCTACCACATACAGGTAGTCTTTCTTGAATGACTCAGCCAAAAATCCTCTCTTTTTGATTACTGTTTTCATTTCATAGCATTCATTACAACAGTATGTCCCTTAAAAACCCAGAATAGTACCAAGTTGTAGGGTATTTTATAAATAGGAGTAAGAAAGAGGAAAGAAACTTGGGATGGGATTTTCCAGGTAAGAATACTGGATTGAGGTTTCATGCTCTCCTCTAGGGGATCTCCCCAACCTAGGAATGGAACCTACATCTCTTCTGTCTCCTGCATTAGCAGTTGGGTTCTTTACTACAAGCACCACCTGAGAAGACTAAAGAAAAATAATAATCTGAACTTGAAATTGTAATTTATGTTTTAAATCAGTGTTTTCTGATAGATATTTTTTTGATGGTTGTAGTGATCACGTTCTCAGTTGTCCTGGGCTACAGTCCATAGGGTCACAAAGAGTCAGACACAACTGAAGCAAATTAGCATGCATATGTTATTTTTATTCTACCCAAATGTTGTGATAATGACAAATTATTACATTCTTAATAATTAAAATTTTAAATACTTACCATGTGAAAGACACTACAAGAAAGCTTTTATGTGTCAGTTTATAAAACCCTAGTAACACGATGAAGTGGGTATTGACACACAGAGGATGAACAGACTTTTCCTCACTTAATTACTGTTAAAAAAATTGATGTACAGTGAAATTGAATTAATTTCGCAAAATAAAACAAGTTACAAACTTGAAATTTGAACTCAGATTTTCTAGCTTCTAAGTTTTTCAATTTGATAATTGAAAAACTGCCTCTTTAGCTTAAAATATCAAACTATATTTGCTGAGTTCAGAGAAAACAAAACTTCATGTGATTTTTTTTTTATTTCTTCTCTAATTTTATTTTACAGGATTTCTTTTAAAGTCTATGAGATAATAAGCTATGGGATTCAGATAAACTCTGAGAAGGCTTTTTGGATATGATACCAGAGTTGGCACTGAAATTACATTTATTTATAAGTGACCTACTTCCAAAAGAGACTTCGGAGGATATAAAAAAAAATTTTTTTAAGTAGTATTTTCAAGACCAAGATGAGGTTTGAAGAGAGAAGTTTGTCAAAAATGGAGTACTGAGATTCCTTCTCTTGCTATGGTTTCATAAGTGCTGGTAGAATACAAGAGACTCCTGAGTGAGAGAGAGAGGACGTTATTGCTCCAGACAAATTGAACTGCATGTTCACATCACTCCCCTTGTCCCAAGGACCCATGGGCATGACTAGTGGCAGGGGAGAGAATGCTTTCCTAAGAGTGACTCTTGTCTTAGGACAGGAATTCCAAACTTGGGAAAACCCCATCTTACACAGAGGACACTGGAAAACGTAATGTGCACGACCTTTCCTGGAGAAAGATGTTATTTTTATTATCCTGGTCAAGAAAAAAAAAAATCTCCCCTTTGCTCAAGAGGGAGATATACTATCTCTTTTGTGTTCTACAGACATTTTTGAAAAGCTAGTCCAAGAAAAAAAAAAAAAAAGCTGTCACACAACACATAGTGACACCATACCATGAAGAATTGTCCCCTGCCAAAATCGACATAGGAGAGAATGGAACTTTCCTCTAAATTCCCCATATTTATGAATAAAATTCTCTAGCTCTCTATACAGTAAATGATAAGAAGCCCAACTGTTTGTAAAACGAAATTTTTTTCCTGACCTTAAGCTATGAAAGTATTTTATTATGAGGACCATTATGTAATGGAAATTTAGGCAAAGGATTTAATGAAATATTTAATTTATATTAATAAAATGAAACACATGGATGTTTTCTATGTTTATCCTCTGTAAACCCAAGGCATCATAGCAAAGAACAGTTTCATAAAACCAGTTTTTGATGAGTGCAGAAAAACTACAGCAAGCTTTGTTGCTGACAAGTGTTTTGATTGACTCATAACTTTTTTACATCTTTAAACAAATATATTTCTCCTTAACTTAATATATTTGTAGCAGCACATTTCTACAACTGAAAATGTTTTTCCAAAATAGTTAAAGTCAATCACTTCCTGATGTTACAACTTAAAATTGAATCCTGGTTTATAACATTTATTGCCTTATTTTATTTTTTTAATTTGCATTGTTTTAAAGGGTTTAATGTACTACTCTGAATTAGTTCATCTTTTAAATCATAAATATAATGATTTCGATTGCATCCAAAGCTTCTCTTGACAGGATAATATCTTTATTTTCTTTTTGAGAACTTTCATAGGGTTTTATTAGAAAAGCCACATTTTAGGGAGGAAAAAAACCATAACAGTGAAAAAAATAAAATTGAGAAAAAATTCTCTTAAGATATTTTGTTTTGCAAGTTAGACTTGCTTATTGCTATGCATAAAGAATCTGGTTTCACTAATGAATAAAATACTGTAAGAAAGTACAACAGCAACTGCTACATCACATGGAAAATTTAAATTCCCATGTAATGTGTTAAAATGCTTGAAATTAGAATTTTGGAGCTCTCAGATGCTACTATAATATCCTCTTTTCTTTTAGTATATGTAAACAATCTCCACAGGATAAGAATTTGGGATTAATTCAACTGAGTAACAAGAGGAAATTCATATTCAAGAGCTATTTTAGTTCCATCCGTCATTGTCTAACTGCACATTTAACTTGATTTTACTCCTTTCTAATTCCATTTAATTAAGCATGTTTACAAGTACAAAATTTTAAGATCCAGGAATACAAGAAAAAACAACTCTGTAGTCAAAGTAGATTTATTAAAATTTTCATTCTGAAATTCCTCTAGTTGAATTATAGGACATACTCTATTAGATTAGAACCTTTTCTAGCAAAATCACGATTAATTTATATTTGAGTAGCCAGTAGAGATTTTGTGAAATAAACATATTAACTACACAAAGAAGGCTCAATTCAGAAGCTTGGTTCATCATAAAAAAGAATTTTGTAAGCATTTTATCAGAAAATATTCATGAAATGGGAAACATCATGAACTAATACCCCTAAAACAATTTTTAATAAGCAAACAATGCTCTGGTAAATAGTTTAGCTATTTACCCTTCAGTTCAGTTCAATTCAGTCGCTCAGTCATGTCTGACTCTTTGCGACCCCATGAACCGCAGCACGCCAGGCCTCCCTGTCCATCACCAACTCCCTGAGTCCACCCAAACCCATGTCCATCGAGTCGGTGATGCCATCCAGCCATCTCATTCTCTGTCATCACTTCTCCTCCTGCCCCCAATCCTTCCCAGCATTAGGGTCTTTTCCAATGATACCGTCAGCAAAAACAGGACCGGGAGCTGACTGTGGATCAGATCATGAACTCCTTATTGCCAAATTCAAACTGAAATTGAAGAAAGTGGAGAAAAACACTAGACCATTCAGGTATGACCTAAATCAAATCCCTTATGACTATACAGTAGAAGTAAGAAATAGATTTAAAGGACTAGATCTGATAGACAGAGTACCTGATTTACCCTTAGTTTAGCTAAACCCTCACCTCAGAACATCTACTCCAGCGGAAGCCATACACACATGCAGTTTACTAGGGTCTGATGATTAAACTACAACGAAGTTCAGTAACCCAAGTTTATGATGATGTTTCTGAATATTTGATGTTAAAGGAAATAGGGGAAATAATAGAAACTAACTCTAAAGTGCAATATATTTGATAAATGTTTTTGTGTATATCACCTTAGACAATCCTCACAATCATCCTTTTATGTACATATTATAATACCTCCACTTTGTGTAAGAGGAAATGGAAACGTTCTAGTGGAGTGTTTAAAGACATGAATGCTGAGGCTGGAATACCTGGTCCAGATCAACCTTCACCATATGTTGGCTGTCACAACTTGGTAAGAGTAAAATCTGTAGTTTCTGTTTTCTCATCTATAGCAGGAGATGATCATGTAATTAGCCTGGGAAATTTGGGGAGGGAGGGTTCAATTTTCTTAAAAAAAATGTATATAGTGCTTAAGAGATGGCCCTTTATACAAAAAGTGTTCACTGGTTGTTACTGTTTCTATTATACCCACTATTATTTCTGTTTTTGCCTTCACTGTTTTTATTCAGTGAAAGATTAAGCAAATTAAAGACAATCCATCTACTGTTTTGGAAAGCAGGATGTAAACTAAAGTTTATATTTTTGAGGTTAATTTTTTTCTTCCAAATTTTGATACAACATATTTCACCCTTTTTTCCCTCCTGATGTCTGTCTGTCTCTCTTTCTGTCTCTCTTCCTCTCCCTCCCCTTCTTTCTTACTACAGAGCAGGGTAAGTTCAGCAG
This sequence comes from Okapia johnstoni, assembly GCA_024291935.2. NCBI lineage: Eukaryota > Metazoa > Chordata > Mammalia > Artiodactyla > Giraffidae > Okapia > Okapia johnstoni. Next base: position 59,634,143 of record CM044322.1, read on the forward strand.
AATTAGAAGGAAGTTTGGTACAGAGATCTTCCATTTATCCCCTGCCACCACACATGCATAGCTTCCTTCATTATCAGCAGTCATTACCAGAGTGGTACATTTGTCCCTATTTATAAACCTACATTGTCACATTATTGTCACCCAGAGTTCATAATTTACTTTAGAGATTACTCTTTGTGTTGTACATTCTGTGAATTTGGACGAATTTATAGACATATATCCATTAGAATAATATCAAACAGTAGTTTCTCTGCTGTAGAAATCCTGTGTTCTGCCTATTTATCTCTTATTTCTGTCCTCTCCCTCCCAATCTCTGGTAGCCTGATCTTTTTACTGTATCATAGTTGTCCCCTTTCTGTTAAATAAATGTCATATAGTTGGAATCATATAGTAAGTAGCCTTTTTGAACAGACTTTTTTTGTTAGGAATATAAATTTCAGTTTCCTCCATGTTTTTTCATGGTATTTCCTGAGAAAATCTTGGCTGCTTTTATACTTTGACAATTATAAATAAAGCTGCTGTGAATCTTTTTTCAGATATGTCCTTTGAAAATATTTTCTCCCTTTCTGTGGCTTGTCTTTTTATTCCCTTGACAGTGTTTTTTTGTGGAGCAAAAATAGTTAATTTTAATGAAGTTTAGCTTGTCAGTTCTTTCTTTCACGATTTGTGCCTTAAGTGTTGTACCTAAAAAGCCACTGCCTAAACAATGGCCAGGTTCACCTAGATTGTTTTCTAAGATGTCACCGAGATTTATTTTTGCACTTTACATTTAGCCTATGTTTTGCACTTTGCATTTAGCTCTATAATCCATTTTGAGTTGGCTTTTGTAAATGGCTTATGTATCTAGATTCTTTTGTTGTTGTTGTTGTAGATGTCCAGCTGTTCCATGACCATTTGTGGAAAAGTCTACTTTTACTCCATTGTATTGCCTTTTCTCATTTGTCAAAAATCACTGAATTATATTTAATGTGGGTCCATATCTGGGCTCTCTGTTCTGTTCATCTGTTTGTCTATTCATTTTTCCAGTACTACACTGTTCTGATTATGGTAGCTTTATAGTAAGTCTTGATGTCAGGTAAACTTCCAGTCATTGTTGAAGTCGGTGCTGTTACAGTAGTGTCAGTCCTCCAACTTTGTTATTTTCCTTCAGTTATGTTGCCTATTGTGGTTCTTTTGCCTCTATATAATCTACCAAATCCCTTGCTAGGATTTTGATTAGATTACATGGAATCTGTAGATCAAGTTGAGAATAACTGACATCTGGACAATATTTTGTCTTCCTATCCATAAACATGGAATATGTCTATACTTATTTAGTAATTTTTTTTTAAATTTTGTCCATGTTTTCTTCTCAGTAGATATTTTGTCAGATGTATATTTAAATATTTCATTTTTGTTGATACTAATGTAAATGTTACTGTGTTTTTAATTTCATATTTCATTTGTAGGGAAGTAAACTCAACTTTTGTATGTTAACCTTTTGTCTTGCAGCCTTACTATAATTGCTTGTTAGTTCCAAGGATTTTGTGTTTATTATTCTGGATTTTTTACCTAGAGAGTTATACTATCTGAAAATGCAGGTAATTTTATGTCTTCCTTTTCAATTTGTATACCTTTTTAACTTTTTGTATCACTTAGCTGGAATTTCAGTATGATGCTGAAAAGAGTGGTGAGAGGGAAAAAATTGATCTTCGTAAGGACGCTTTAAGTTTCTCACCATTAAGTATAATGTCAGTTGTAGGTTTTTTGTAGATATTCTTTATTAAGTTGAGGAAGTTCTTGTCCATTCCTTGTTTACTGAGAGTTTTATCATTAATAAAGTGCTGAATTTTGTCATATGTTTTTTTCTGCATTTATTGAAATAATCATGAAGATTTTTTTTTTGTATTTTAGCCTGTTGATGTGATGGATTGCATTAATTGACACATTAAAGGATAATTTTATTTATTTACTTAGGTTTGGCTGTGCTGGATCTTTGTTGCAGCACATGGTCCATTTCTAGTTACAGCGAGCAGGGGCTACTCTTCATGGTGGAGCATGGGCTTCTCATTGTGGTAGCTTCTCTTGTTGTGGAGCATGGGCACTAGGTGCACAGCTTTCAGTAATTGCAGCACTTGGGCTCGGTAATTGTTTTTCATGGTCTCTAGAGTGGACTCAGTAGTTGTGGTTCAGGGGCTTAGTTGCTTTGCAGCATGCAGAATCTTCCCAAACTAGGGATTGAACCAGTGCCCCTGGCATTGGCAGGTGGATTCCCCTCACTCAGTTCAGTTCGGTTCAGTCTCTCAGTCATGTCCGACTCTTTGCAACCCCATGAATTGCAGCATGCCAGGCCTCTCTGTCCATAACCAACTCCCAGAGTCTATCCAAACCCATGTCCATCGAGTCAGTGATGCCATCCAACCATCTCATCCTCTGTCGTCCCCTTCTCCTCCTGCCCCCAATCCTACCCAGCATTAGAATCTTTTCCAATGAGTCAAGTCTTCGCATGAGGTGGCCAAAGTATTGCAGTTTCAGCTTCAACATCAGTCCTTCCAATGAACACCCAGGATTGATCTCCTTTAGGATGGATTGATTGGATCTCCTTGCAGTCCAAGGGACACTCAAGAGTCTTCTCCAACACCACAGTTCAAAAACATCATTTCTGCGGCACTCAGCTTTCTTCACCGTCCAACTCTCACGTCCATACATGACCACTGGAAAAACCATAGCCTTGACTAGATGGACTTTTGTTGGAAACATAATGTCACTGCTTTTAAATATGCTGTCTAGGTTGGCCATAACCTTCCTTCCAAGGAGTAAGCATCTTTTAATTTCATGGCTGCAATCACCATCAGCAGTGATTTTGGAGCCCCCAAAAATAAAGTCTGACACTGTTTCCACTGTTTCCCCATCTATTTCCCATGAAGTGATGGGACCACATGCCATGATCTTAGTTTTCTGAACGTTGAGCTTTAAGCCAACCTTTTCACTTTCATCAAGAGGCTCTTTAGTTCTTCTTCACTTTCTGCCATAAGGGTGGTGTCATCTGCATATCTGAGGTTATTGCTATTTCTCCTAGCAATCTTGATTCCAGCTTGTGTTTCTTTCAGCCCAGCGTTTCTCATGATGTACTCTGCATAGAAGTTAAATAAGCAGGGTGACAATATACAGCCTTAACGTACTCCTTTTCCTGTTTGGAACCAGTCTGTTGTTCCATGTCCAGTGCCACCAAGAAAGTGCTACATGAACTGACTTTTGAATGTTAATCCAGGCTTGCATACTTGATAAATCCCACATAGTGATGGTACATAGTTCTTTCTATATAATACACACCATGCTTTTTAAGATGCCAGAAAATTATTTAATATACTCAAGAATTATGCCATGAATGATTAAAATGAAAATGGCTTTGTTAGTAGTTTTGCTCAAATAAAAATGAACTGGTTTCTAATTTTTCTCCACAGCTTTTTTTTTTCCGTTTTTGGGTAACAACTGCTTTGAAAAAAAACAAATTGACACTGGTACAGAAAATACACTAGAATGAGGAGTGAAAAAGTGCTCTTTTCAATGAAAAAATATGTTAAACTCTAAAAACTCTCTCACTGTTAACATAATATGATCATCTGCTATTACTTTTAGGAAAAATCCAATAGAAAGTATTCATGAAGTGAAAGATGTAAAAAGTTATATAAATACAATATGATAAATTCAGTACCAGATATAAATATAAAAATTTCAGTTAATTAACTGCCCACCATGTGAAGCTCAAACCAGAGAAAACTGGCAGCACAACTCTCTGGCATTAATTATTCTTTTAATGTATTTCAGATATGCAAAAACTGCAAATAAGGTATTGAAAAGCTCAATAAGAAACAATACCAACAATGGGAATGTGTAAAACAGACTCAGACTCAAGAAACACTTTGAAGGAAAATAAAATATCACCTTAGCAATGCAGAAAAATTAGCAAAAATCTCAAAAGAATAATGAATGCAACCAACATGCTTACTAGGAAAAGAGGAGAAATAAAGTGAAATAACCAAACAATGCATAAACCTTAAAGATACAAAGTGAAATAGGCTGGATAAACCCACCAATATTATAACTTTGTAAGCCATTGTTCTCAGCTGAAGTCAGATCTAATGGATAAAAATATGTTGTTATAGAAAAATCAAACCATATAATCTAAAATAATTCTTATGAATCTAAAGCCATCTGTAGATCAACACCAATAATCTGTTCTTAAAAGTAGCAGTGTTTTTATAAAATGCCAAAAAAATCTCTTTACAAGAGAAAAAACATAGAAAACATAGCACATCTAACTAAATTCCCCCAGCAATTTTCAAAAAATATTACCAAAATGCAATAAAACACTTGCAAGAAAAAGATTATACTGTTAAAAAGTAAATATATGTGTGTGTATACACACACACACACACACACACACACACACACACACATATATTACTTTCTGATACCAAACAACTAATACTTTCTTAAAAAATAATTGCTTTCAACATAGAGGTCATGTACAATCTTTGTGCTATATTTGTTTTGCATTTGCTTTATGTCTGGCAAATAAACCAGTAAGTAATAAATCAGTAAGTAAAAGCTAGCAAGTATAATTTAAAATTATAATTCAAATTAAGATTATTTCCTGATGCCTTATTCAGATTATTTTAATTGACAACTAAAAATAAGGTCTGTTTCGGAAAAGAACTGTATCTTATTCAGATTGTGTTCCCCAAGAAACAGACTGAAATAAAAATTTTCCCTCAAGAAATTAATTAGAAGGGTTTTCACAATTAAAACTTATGGGAAACTTAAGCGAAATTTTTGTGTGGAAGGAGAAATCAAGTTGTGATGCAGTCCACAAGGCTTCAGCCCATCCCATGGAACTCTGGGGCTGGGATGGCATAGCATCCACTGACAGCCTCCACAGTTACTTGTTGACATCATTTCACTTGTTTTAAGGGATTTACTCAGTGGTGGAGAATCCGCCTGCCAATGCAGGAGATACAGGTTAGATCCCTGTCCCAGGGTTGGGGAGATATCCTGGAAAAAGAAATGGCAACCCACTCCAGTAAACTTGAATGGGAAATCCCATGGACAGAGGATCCTGGTGCGCTGCAGTCCATGGAGTTACAAAGAAAGTTAGCAACTAAACAACTTAGCAACTAAACAGCAACAACAATCATTGAAGTATATTAATCCTAGGAGTGGGAGAGGGTAGAAGGTGGGAGGAAGGTTCAAAAAGGAGGGGACATGTGTACACCTATGGCTAATTCATGTTGATGTATGGCAGAAATGAAATCAATATTGTAAAGCAATTATCCTTCAATTAAAAATAAATTTACAATATTGTAAAGCTAAAAAATAGATAATAAACTAATTTAAAAAAAACTTAAAAAAATTTTAAAATTTCCTTCCCAGATTTGCAAAAACTAGTAATGATGAGATGTTGTAATAATAAAAGAAAAAATATATTAATACTACCGTTATAAATATTTATTGTGCAGTAAATAACAAGCTCTGTCTTAAATACGACAGAACCACTAAAGAAATTTAACACAATTCCACTGCTAACCAGTGGTGTGAACACTTAATGATTAGAAATCTCCTGGTGGCTACCTACTTTACATAAATTTTTTTTAAATGATGTTTCCAAAAAAAATATAATTTGCCCTGTTGGGATTTATTTGCTTTACAATGGTCATTTTTTTCTTAAATGAGGTTTTGAATAGGTTTTCCATGTAGTAGAGAACAGTATTCCAAAAGTGTTAGGTTTTAAACTGCTGCATGCTTATATATTCTAATGAAGCAGCTCTTCAAATGTATTAATTGACCAAACTGGATACAGCAATGTTTTTGTTACATAGTGGAAAAACACTATTAGCAGCACAATAGATGCCCTATATAGTAGTGGTGGCAGAAATACCATAATGAGCCCCATGATAATTAAATATTTATTATAGTTGTTTAGTAATATTTTACTTATGTGAAACTAACTAAAATTTTTGCTTACATAAATATATGTGAGGTATAATTAAATTCCTTAGGTATATTTTCTATCTGATGCAAAATCTTCCTTTTCCATCCTCCAGTGTTTCACTTCAGTGTTGAACAGATTTAGACCTGAGGTGCAGAATATAAGTAGCTATGCCCAGTGCATAGTCTTTCTTTTAATTGTGTATGGAGATTAATTTAGGTGTTTGAATGTGACTGTTAAACCACCTTGAGAAGTGCCATTTTAATAAAAGCTCTGAAAAATACCCACAGGAATATTCAAAAATAGAATTATAATTCTTATACCTTCTCTCTCTTGAGAACTTCTCATTATTACTATAAATTCCATCATAAAAATAATTATGTATCTCACTATGGTATTAAGTCTAAACCTTGTAATGAGTATGGGATAACTAAGTCATATAATTATCATTTCAAAGGTATAATTAAAGTAGATTAAATTTTTCCGTTTCTTCTTTTACAAATCAGTATTCAGTTTGACAGTACTTCTCATTGTCATTGGAAAACAAATAAATTTTAAAAATAAAGTTTTACCACATGAGAAACTGCTGAATATTAAAGTTATGAAATCCACAATCTATTAAAAATGAAAAATACTCTATATTTTTCATTTTAACCTAAACATAAATAAAAAATTCTATTTCAGATAATATGAAAGACTGATATCATACATATATATTTGTCTACAGAACTAATCCTAAACAACTTGCTAATTGGAACACTTAAGACATTCTAATAGTGATATCTTTAAATGACCATGTTCAGTGTATTTAAATGAGCTGTCTTTTTTGAGAAAACAAATTACTGCTAAGAGTAGACCTAGCATTTTTTTCCAAAAATTAGTAGAAAAATATTATAGTTTTTAGCACACATGAACTCTTCCTTATGGCTTACTCCTTATGGCATAGAAAAAGCAAGAGAATTCCAGAAAAACATCTACTTCTGCTTCATTGACTACGTTAAAGCCTTTAACTGTGTGGATCACAACAAACTGTGGAAAATTCTTCAAAGATGGGAATACCAGACCACCTTACCTGTCTCCTGTGAAACCTGTAAACAGGTCAAGAAGCAACAGTTAGAACTAGACATGGAACAATGGACTGGTTCAAATTTAGGAAAGGAGTAAGTCAAATTTGTGTATTGTCACCCTGCTTATTTAGCTGACATGCAGAGTACATCATGCAAGATGCTGCGCTGGATGAAGCACCAAATCAGGATTTCTGGGAGAAATATCAATAGCCTCAGATATGCAGATGACACCACCCTTATGGCAGAAATCAAAGAAGAACTAAAGAGCCTCTTGATGAAAATGAAAGAGGAAGAGTGAAATAGCTGGCATGAAACTCAACATTCAAAAAACTAAGATCATGGCATCTGGTCCCATCACTTCATGGGAAATAGATGGGGAAACATGGAAACAGTGAGAGACTTTCTTTTCTCGGGCTCCAAGATCACTGCAGATGGTAACTGCAACCATGAAATTAAAAGACGCTTGCTCCTTGGAAGAAAAGCTATGACCAACCTAGACAGCATATTATAAAGCAGAGACATTACTTTGCCAACAAAGGTCCTTCTATTGAAAGCTATGGTTTTTCCAGTAGTCATCTATGGATGTGAGATTGGACCATAAAGGAGGCTGAGAGCCGAAAAATTGATGCTTTTGAATTGTGTTGTTGGAGAAGACTCTTGAGAGTCCACTGGACAGCAAAGAGATCAAGCCAGTCAATCCTAAAGGAAATCAGTCCTGAATATTCATTGGAAGGACAGATGCTGAAGCTGAAGCTCCAATACTTTGACTACCTGATGCAAAGAGCCTACTCATTAGAAAAGACCCTGATGTTGGGAAAAGCTTGAAGGCAGGAGGAGAAGGGAACGACAAAGGACGAGGTGGTTGGTTGGCATCATTGACTCAGTGGACATGAGTTTGAGCAAGTTCTGGGAGATGGTGAATGACAGAGAAGCCTGGCGTCCTGCAGTCCATGGGATCGCAACGAGTCAGACATGACTCAATGACTCAACAACAACAAATAGCATTGGTATCAGAAATAATTTCTTTTATTTTCCCATTAAGTCCTCCAGGCCTCTAAGTTCATTTTTAGACAGAATTCCTGATATGCAGTTCATAAAGGAATGTCAGTTTGCTCCAGAAAAAAATACCATTAAGATTTTACAGAAACAAGGAATCCTTCTGGAGTATTTTCTATATGGGCTGGGCTGGTGTTAGGTTTTACTGAAGCTAAGTATTTAATCAATAAGGCAATTGAAACTTGGAGATTTGTATATAATATGCCTTATAAATAACGTATTTGACATTCAAAATCAGGTTTGATGGACTTTGTAGACGATTCATAATCACTTTACTACACTGATTCTTCAAAGGTGACAACCACTTTGGTGTAAGCTATTTTTTAATTTTAAAACTATTTTTTATTTACTGGGGTATAGTTGCTTTACAATGTTATGTTAGTTTCTGCTGCGCAATGAAGTGAGTCAGCCATGTGGATACTTATAACCCCTTCTTGGACCTTCTTCCTAGCCCTCTCCCCAAATCCCACTCATCTCGGTCATCACAGAACCCTGAACTGAATTCCCTGCACTGTACAGTAGGAAGCTGACCATTTGATATTAACAATTATGTTCCCTATAATTCTATCTTGAAAGCTTTTGATGTGTCTTCTAGCTTTAAGGTTAGTGGTAGTCTCTTAGGTGACCTCTTGTTTGTGATGTTCTAACATCTTTTACTGCCTTCATTTATCTAGCAGTGAGATATATAATAAACATGCAAGGTTACTTGCTTGCCATTAGGCATGCGTTAAAATTGCAGCTTTACAGAAAGATTCACTGTCTGAACAAAAGCCATGCTGTTTACCTTGCAGAACTGTCTTTGACCGCGAATGTTGGAATTTAAAATTATCAGTGATTGTTTTGCACAGGATGGTCATTTTTAAGACTCCCAACTCGGTTGTGTAAATCAATATTCGTGCAGGTCTTTTCATTTGAGATGTATGTTCCTGATATGACCAGCTTCAAATCAAGGCAGACACTGGAGATCAGTGTCTAGAAATCCTTTCTCTAGATTAAAGGAAAATAGGAATTACACACTCCAGAGCATTCATCTATCAGTTTGGATATGCCACTCATTGATGAAACGATGGAAGTGCACACCAAGGGCCACAATAAAGCAGCATTTAATCACTGGCTACCTGCTATGGATCAGGCAGCATGCCAAGTGCTCTTTATGTACATTGTCTTTAATCTGTGTAATAATCCTTTACTGCAGAGATTATTATCCCTAGTTATAGAAGAATAACAGAGGCTTAGAAAGATTAAGTGATTTTTCTCAAGGACTACAGAGCTAGTTAATTCTATATTTGGAATCAGAGCCCCAGGACATTTGTCTCTGATGTCCACAAGGGAATGATGTTATGAAGTGTGACATTAACAGGTATCAGAGAGAGAGTTTTAATCATAATATATTCCATCACATGGCATAGAATTTTTTAAAAATTCACATACTAGTGAGAAACATTATTGAGTTAGGTCAGGGTACCTCAGGCTGCTGAATTTCTTAAACAAAAACTGAATGAATCTCCAGATCAATCTTTTATACTTTTAGTCAATGTGTGCACTCCATTTACCTATTCAGCTAACCTGTCTGTTGGTGCTGGCTCTTTTCTTATTCATGACCACCTACCAGCTTCAGTGGTCTTTTCTGGGACAATGTACTATCTTGCACATGTGAATTCCTAGCTCAAATTTAGTTTCTAAGGCCTCATTCATGGATCAAATTTCAAAACATGGATATTCACCTATGGAAGTATTCTACTGCTTATCACCTGACCTTAATCTGGATTTATCATCGGTAACCACCAGGGCTTCCCTTGTGGCTCAGACAGTAAAGCATCTACCTGGAAGTGCAAGAGACCCAGATGGGTTCGACCCCTGGGGAGGGAGGTTTCCCTAAAGAGAAGGATATGGCAACCCACTCCTGTATTCTTGCCTGGAAAATTCCTGGTGGGCTACAGTCCATGGGGTCGCAAAAGGCCGGAAATGACTGAGCATGTGCAGATGATGATGATGATCCTCCAAACCAAGTATCTTATACACATTGGTGATTTAGTTGCTAAATGGTATCTGACACTTGGCAACCCCATGGACTATAGCCCACCAGGCTCCCCTGTCTATGGGATTTCCTAGCCAAGAATATTGGAGTGGGTAGCCATTTCCTCCTCCAAGGGATCTTCCAGACCTAGGGATCAAATCTGGGTTTCCTGCAATTCCGGCAAATTCTTTACCAACTGAGAGACCAGCAGAGCCTTCTTATACACATTATCACCTCATAATTTTACCATAGAACATTTCTAACCAGAGACCAGTTCAGTTCATTTCAGTCACTCAGTCGTGTCCGACTCTTTGCGACCCCATGAATTGCAGCACACCAGGCCTCTCTGTCCATAACCAACTCCCAGAGTCTACCCAAACCCATGTCCGTCGAATCAGTGATGCCATCCAACCATCACATCCTCTGTCGTCCCCTTCTCCTCCTGCCCCCAATCCTACCCACCATTAGGGTCTTTTACAATGAGTCAACTCTTTACATGAGGAGGCCAAAATATTGGAGTTTCAGCTTCAACATCAGTCCTTCCAATGAACACCCAGGATTAATCTTCTTTAGGATGGATTGATTGGATCTCCTTGCAGTCCAAGGGACTCTCAAGAGTCTTCTCCAACACCACAGCTCAAAAGCATCAATTCTTTGCTGCTCAGCTTTCTTCACCGTCCAACTCTCACATCCGTACATGACCACTGGAAAAACCATAGCCTTGACTAGACGGACCTTTGTTGGCAAAGTAATGTCTCTGCTTTGAAATATGCTATCTAGGTTGGCCATAACCTTCCTTCCAAGGAATAAGCGTCTTTTAATTTCATGGCTACAATCACCATCAGCAGTGATTTTGGAGCCCAAAAAGATAAAGTCTGACACTGTTTCCACTGTTTCCCCATCTATTTCCCATGAAGTGATGGGACCAGATGCCATGATCTTAGTTTTCTGAATGTTGAGCTTTAAGCCATCTTTTTCACTCTCCTCTTTCACTTTCATCAAGAGGCTCTTTAGTTCTTCTTCACTTTCTGCCATAAGAGTGGTGTCATCTGCATATCTGAGGTTATTGATATTTCTCCCGGCAATCTTGATTCCAGCTTATGTTTCTTCCAGCCCAGCGTTTCTCATGATGTACTCTGCATAGAAGTTAATAAGCAAGGTGATAATATACAGCCTTGATGTACTCCTTTTCCTATTTGGAACCAGTCTGTTGTTCCATGTCCAGTTCTAACTGTTGCTTCCTGACCTGCATACAGGTTTCTCAAGAGACAGGTAAATGGTCTGGTATTCTCATCTCTTTCAGAATTTTCCACAGTTTATTGTGATCTACACAGTCAAAGGCTTTGGCATAGTCACTAAAGCAGACACAGATGTTTCTCTGGAAGTCTCTTGCTTTTTCGATGATCCAGCGGATGTTGGCAATTTGATCTCTGGTTCCTCTGCCTTTTCTAAAACCAGCTTGAACATCTGGAAGTTCACAGTTCACGTATTGGTGAAGCCTGGCTTGGAGAATTTTCAGCATTACTTTACTAGCATGTGAGATGAGTGCAATTGTGCGGTAGTTTGAGCATTCTTTGGCATTGCTTTTCTTTGAGATTGGAACGGAAACTGACCTTTTCCAGTCCTGTGGCCACTGCTGAGTTTTCCAAATTTGCTGGCATATCGAGTGCAGCACTTTTACAGCATCATCTTTCAGGAGTTGAAATAGCTCAACGGGAATTCCATCACCTCCACTAGCTTTGTTCATAGTGATGCTTTCTAAGGCCCACTTGACTTCACATTCCAGGATGTCTGGCTCTAGGTGAGTGATCACACCATCGTGATTATCCGGGTCATGAAGATCTTTTTTGTACAGTTCTTCTGTGTATTCTTGCCACCTCTTCTTAATATCTTCTGCTTCTGTTAGGTCCATACCATTTCTGTCCTTTGTCAAGCCTATCTTTGCATGAAATGCTCCTTTGGTATCTCTAATTTTCTTGAAGAGATCTCTAGTCTTTCCCAGTCTGTTTTTTTCCTCTATTTCTTTGCATTGATCGCTGAGGAAGGCTTTCTTATCTCTCCTAGCTATTCTTTGGAACTCTGCATTCAGATGGAAATATCTTTCCTTTTCTCCTTTGCTTTTCACTTTTCTTCTCTTCCCAGCTATCTGTAAGGCCTCCTCAGACAGCCATTTTGCTTTTTTGCATTTCTTTTCCGTGGGGATTTTCTTGATCCCTGTCTCCAGTACAATGTCACAAACCTCTGTCCATAGTTCATCAGGCACTCTGTCTATCAGATCTAGTCCCTTAAATCTGTCACTTCTACTCTATACTCATAAGGGATTTGATCTAGATCATACCTGAATGGACTAGTGGTTTTCCCTACTTTCTTCAATTTAAGTGTGAATTTGGCAATAAGCAGTTCATGATCTGAGCCACAGTCAGCTCCCGGTCTTGTTTTTGCTGACTGTATAGAGCTTCTCCATCTTTGGCTGCAAAGAATATAATCAATCTGATTTCGGTGTTGACCATCTGGTGGTGTCCACGTGTAGAGTCTTCTCTTGTGTTGTTGGAAGAGGGTGTTTGCTATGACCAGTGCATTCTCTTGGCAAAACTCTGTTAGCCTTTGCCCTGCTTCATTCTGTACTCCAAGGCCAAATTTGCCTGTTACGCCAGGTGTTTCTTGACTTCCTACTTTTGCATTCCAGTCCCCTATAATGAAAAGGACACCTTTTTTGGGCCTTCGTTCTAGAAGGTCTTGTAGGTCTTCATAGAACCGTTCAACTTCAGCTTCTTCGGTGTTACTGGTCGGGGCATAGACTTGGATTACTGTGATATTGACTGTTTTGCCTTGGAGACGAACAGAGATCATTCTATCGTTTTTGATATTGCATCCAAGTACTGCCTTTCGGACTCTTTTTGTTGACCATGATGGCTACTCCATTTTTTCTAAGGGATTCTTGCCCACAGTAGTAGATATAATGGTCATCTGAGTTAAATTCACCCATTCCAGTCCATCTTAGTTCTCTGATTCCTAGAATGTCGACGTTCACTCTTGCTGTCTCCTGTTTGACCACTTCCAATTTGCCTTGATTTATGGACCTAACATTCCAGGTTCCTATGCAATATTGCTGTTTACAGAATCGGACTTTGCTTCTATCACCAGTCACATCCACAGGTGGGTATAGTTTTTGCTTTGGCTCAATCCCATCATTCTTTCTGGAGTTATTTCTCCACTGATCTCCAGTGGCATATTGGTCACTTACTGACCTGGGAGTTCATCTTTCAGTGTCCTATCTTTTTGCCTTTTCATACTGTTCATGGGGTTCTCAAGGCAAGAATACTGAAGTGGTTTGCCATGCCCTTCTCCAGTGGACCACATTCTGTCAGACCTCTCTACCATGACCCATCCATCTTGGGTGGCCCCACACGGCATGGCTTAGTTTCATTGAGATAGTCAAGGCTGTGGTAGGCATCAGAAGGCAGACACACTGAAACTAAAATTACAGAAAACTAGCTAATCTGATCACAGGGACCACAGCCTTGTCTATCTCAACCAGAGACCAAGCTTTGTCAATTTTATGTTCCTAATATTTACTGAATCCATTACCTTCTCTCCTCTACCATCTGTTACTCCTGCTTTTATTTCTTTCTTTCTTTTTTAATGCAGTTTGATTTTTTTTTTTTGGCTGAGCAGCATGTCAAATCTTAGTCCTCCAGCCACAGATTGAACCTGTCCTGTACCCCCTGCATCGGATGCTCTCAGTCTTCACCACTGGACTACCAGGGAAGTCCCCACTCCTGATTAAGTTGAAGTATTTACATTTCTCATCTGGTTTGTCTAAATCCATTTTGTTGTTTCCTTCCTTCTCTACTCTTGTTCTCTCGTTTCTCTACCATGTAACTCCCAGATTAAACATTTTCAGTACTAAGTAATCATATCAGTGTTGTATCACTGGCTTCTCACTAACATAGTATTAGTACATTTAAATATGTAGGATGGTTTCTAATGGCTGCATTACCTGGTTAGATTCTAGTCACCAGTTTCATCTCTCCCCGTGGTTCCCCTCATAACCTTTGTAACATACTCTGGTGGCAGGATAATGTCCCTCCAAGAATATCCATGTCTTAATTCTTGAAGTCTGAATATGTCACTTAAGATGGTAGCAGGGACTTTGCCAATGTGGTTTGGAAATATGACTATGAGATAGGGAGATTACACTGGATTATCCTGTGGGCCCAGTGTAATCACACAGGTCCTTAGACTTGGAAGAGAGAGTCAGAAGAGTAAGAGGAAAGTTGCCTACAGTTGAATAGTTAGAGATACTTGACATTGTTGGCTGAGCGCCACGAGACATAGGGGGAGATTGGAAACTGGAAAGGCAAAGAAGTGGATTATGCTAGAGAACCTTTAAAAAAGGAATACAGCCCTAAAGACACCTTAGTTTTAGTTCATTGAAACCCATGTTGGATTTCTCACTGACAGAACTGTAAGATTAGGAATCTGCATTGTCACTATATTTGTGATGATTTGTTACAGAAGGCTTAGAAAACTAGTAAAGGTATCATCCAGAATATTGAACTACTTCCATTTTCACAAGCAGACTAGAATGTTTCACACCTTCATATTTTGTTTACTTTTTCCCAATTTTCTTTTGTTTGAAATGATTTCCTGAAATTTAAGTTTCTATTAAGCATGAAAGCAGATTTACTTGAATCATTACATCATCTATGTGTTTTTATTTTCTTTATGTTAGACTTGAGTCCCGTTTATTTTTGTTTTTTTTTTTAACTTCCTACCATACCATGTCTTAGCACTTATCAAACTTTTTTTACATGTGCTTACTAACCATTTCTTCTGTACATGCCACTTAATTCCTTAAACAAAGATATTTCCCCCTGCTTATTGCCTTTTATATAGCCTGGCACAGTGAGTAAACAATACAAGCTTGTGATGACAAAAGAAAAGAAAGAAGTAAAGAATTACAGTTGACACTTGACGGGTTAATCAGCATGTGATTTGTAGTTATCCTCTACATCCAACCACAGATTGTAGAATTTGCTGTTGAAAAATATCTGTGTATAAGTGGACAGTTCAAACTTGCTTTTTGTTTAAGGGTCAGCTGTAACTCAATGATTCCACATAATATTAATGACATACTTTCACAGTGAATTCTACTGGTGTTACTGAGAGAACTGTGCACTTAAAGATTGTGATGTTGCCAAGTTATTATTCTCCACAGTTTATTCTGCAACTGTAATATATGTTGGCAGGGGTGGGGAGTGGAGGGAGGGGTGTGGGAGATGTCCTAAGGAATTTAGAAATCCTCTCTGGAGACTGCTAGTTTATATCAATACACTGAAGATATGCAAGTCATCAACCTTGTTAGAGTTGCATCATTTTAGGAAGAAGTCAAATACTTTCTGAAGATATTTTGTGAAAAACAGGTACAGTACAAATGAAGCTAGCTGTGTTCTTTGTGGATCCAGGAATTTCTGCAACTCACATTAAAAACAGAAGCATTCCTTTTAATGTTAAGATATGAAATTGTAAGGTGTGAATGACTATATCTCATTTGTTTAATTAGCAATACTTTAAAATGTGAGTGACTTATTTAGTTTACATTTGTTTAATTATTTTACCAATAATTCTGGTTCCAAACCATAAAGGTAGATGAGACTTGATTAAGCTAAAAGAATCCTACTTAGTGTCCTAATTGACATGTCCATATTTTCAGCATCTAACAAATCAGGCAGAAGAAAGTGTTAACAACAGATCCACTTTTCGTACTGGATAATTTCCCCATCGTTCTTCAAGTTTTATGCTGAGTTTAGAATCTTTAATCAAAAATTGTTGCTTCTCCTGAAATTTTCTAGTATTTCCTAGAACCCTGCTTTACATATTTTGAGGAGTTAAATTATTTTTATAGTAGTATGTGGTCAGTAAAATAACCTGGACAAAAGGTGACAAAAATTATGACATTTTCACATTTCATGATATGAATGTTAGAAATCTTTCTTTTAAGCTATTAAATCATGTTGTTTTATAAATGTAGGTGTTTTCAATCTCTGGTAGAATTATGCAAGTAACACATCAAAATCCTCATTCATATTTTTTCTGAAAATGTCTAGATTCAGTAGTTTTCAGTTATTAATTCAATTCACTCAGTTATTCATCCTTTAACAAGTATTTTTTGAGCTCCATTTGTGGGCTGGTTGCTATTCTAAGACTTGGTATAATAGTAAAATAGACAAAATGCACTTCTCTCATGGAGACTGTTTTTTTTTATGTGTTAAAATATACGAAACTTAAGTTTTTATATCATGTTTAGTGCTATGTAGAAAAAAGAATGTAAAGGAGAGAACTAGGGAATGTAATGGAGAGAGAACTTTTAAAAATTGACATTTTAAAAAGCATGGCCAGAAAAGCTCATATGAACCTTGTAAACTGATGGAAGATCTTATAGAAATGCTGCCATGATCAAAATAAAGGTACTATATGATCATTTACTTATACAGCACTGCAGCAGTCAGTAATAAAAAGTAATATAAAAGTAGCACATTTATTTAAAAAGAAATCTATGACTAACAACATATTTGGATACCCACTGGAATAACTTAGGGAAATTTTTGAAGAACATAAAAACAATACAAAATAGATGGCAATAACTATATGTTAGAGTTTGAAGACTCAGAATCATAAAAATGTAATTATTGTAATTCAATGCATTTTAAAGCCAAGCCCTAATTGTATTTCAGAGAATTAAAATATTATTAATATTATAAATATAGAGAGTCATGAAGTGCTGAATTTATTTTGAACATAAGAAGGGGTAGTCTTCCTGCCAGATATTAAGTCATCATGTCTATGGGCACATACAACAAACAGGTATGGGAAACTGGTAAATGACTAAGAAGACACTGCCTATCAGTGCGTAAAGCACAGACTTTTATGAAATTATGTTCAAATGATTCCTCTTATGGCAAAAGCAAATAGATCATTACTTGCTATATATTGGGGGGCTTCCCCAATGGCTCAGCAGATAAAGAATTTGCCTGCAATATAGGAGACATAAGAAATGCAGGTTTGATCCCTGGGTCAGAAGATCCCCTGGAGGAGGAAATGGCAAACCACTCCAGTATTCTTGCCTGAAAAACCCCATGGACAGAGGAGCCTGGAAGGCTATAGTCCAAAGGGTTGCCAAGAGTTGGACATGGCTGAGCACACACACACATATGCTATACAAGAAAAAGAACTAGTCCAATCTCTAAATGGACTAGAGATCTTTCTATGGGAAGCAAAGCTTTAAAATATTTTTGAAAATTTTGTATAATACTAGTATGATAATGAGGTTAAGGAAGATAAGAAAAGAAAAACATGAAAACATAAACCAGGAAAAGATCCATAAATTTGACTTGTAGCTCTTCTAGGGCAAAGGGCTAGTAAACAGAGATAAAAAGGGAAGCTAGACAGGGACAGGATTTTTCTTAGAGCATTTAGCAAACATTCAGCAGTTTTCCAGAATGTATTAGGACTTCCTGCAGAACCATAAGTTAAAAAAAGAGTACAAAGTGGGTAGAGGATATGAACAGCTAATCATAGAAGAGAACATTAGAACTGTCAATAAACCTAAGTAAAAAAACATTTTTAAATGAGAAAATGTCAGTGAAAGAGAAGTTGGAGCAAAGATGTGAAATTTTTGCAGTGATGATACACACTGTTTATGAAAGCACGTGTGGATGCTGGCAGTGTATAAAGGTGGACATGAAGGGTACACACCTACTGGATAATTACAGTTTTCTTCAGGGAAGGATAAGCAGGATGGCATGTGGTGGTCTGATAGTCTGTGATGTTAATCCAGCAAGTATATTTAAAGTATTGGAAGCATAACTGATTATTGTGTATCTGGTAGATACAGGCTTATATTTTATACCAATTTATACTTGAAATATATGTTCAAGAGAAAAAAAAAGTTCTCTCAAAACACATGACTTAAAAGGCAGATAATATTTTATATATATATATATAATAAGCGTAAGTATGTACATATTTAGGACTGAATTTTTAATAGAATAAAAGGATAAAATTTGAAAATGTTCCCTACTCTCTGTTCCACCTATGAACCAGAGTCATGTCCAATTTATCAATTTCTCAACTTTTGCACATTTCAGGCAATTATTTTCAAAACTATAAATATTCAATAATAAAGAAGCTCAGCTTTTTATCCCTCAACTGACTTCAGTCTTTCAAATAAGCTACTAATTTATCTGTATCCATTTATATACATATTCCAGTTATCAGCTTCTTAAAGGATTTATTCTTCTTAGGAAACCTTTAACATTTCCAACATTTCTTAATGGGTTTGAGGGGGAAAGAGTTACAAACTCTAATGCTCTGTTATATTCAATGGTTACAATAGTTTGCAAAGTTCTTACAGCCTTTATCCAAGACCAAAATTTCAGACTTACTTTGAAGTAGCCACTGGAAAATCCTATGAAGTCTCTATCTTTGGCATTTTTTTTTCCTGAGTCAGGGTTTACCAAAAACTGCATTTACCATAACTAAATGCTGCATTTTGAATTACGCTTTGGAAACAACCACCTTCCTAATCACTGCAGTTTCTGGTTCAGAGGCTTATCAGACAGCTCCAGAAGTTGTCACTTGAGCATCTTGCCATCTCGGGTACATAATGAGGATGAAAGGATGCTACAGTTAGATATGGTCCCCTTCAAGTGAGGTGTTCAAGAAACCCAGCCAGGACATTTTTCCAGACTGTGCACATCTATAATGGACCTATGGTTATAGTCTGAAAGAATTGGAAAGAAGAAATGGATGGCATAGTTACGAGGCTTCAAATCTTAGCAAATTATTCACTTCCAAAAAAAACACAGCTGTGACAAGATTGTATTTTTAGGTCTATGTGATAGAATGAAATGCCACCAAAGAGGAAGATTTCTGTCCAAAGTAAAGGAATTAGAGGGGAAAGTTTTGGTAAGCCCTGCTGTGAGCAATAAATGCAAAAAGTAGAAGGATCATAAGACTTCCTAACTTAGACCTAAAAGAAAATTAGAAATTATAGTCTAGGGATAAAAGCTCTGAGAACGTTGCCACTACTGTAACCTTTGCATCCTTCCCATGTGCGTTGTTTTTTCTATTCCTTGTCTTTATCTTAGTACTGATTTATAGAAAACCGTTTTTTTAAAGGGTTATGTTAGCTAAGGGAGTTAGCTATGGATCAGAAGTTAGTGTTTGGGGCTCTTTTTATTTCTGTTTACATTCTTTAGTTAAAATATTTTACAGTAAAGCTGTATTTTTAAAGTTTTCCCTTTTAGGGTAAAAAAAATACTGTATATTGCCCATCTAGAAAAATGGTACAAATGACCTTATTTTGCAAAGCAGAGAGACAAACATATGGATTCCAAGACAGGGAAGGGGTGTGGGATGAATTGGGAGATTGGGATTGGCATATATACACTCCTATGTATAAAAGAGATAACTGATGAGAACCAACTGTATAGCACAGGGAACTCGACTCAGCACTCTGTGGTGACCTAAATGGGAAGCAAATCCAAGAAAGAGGGGATAAATATATACGGGTGGCTGATTCACTTTGCTATACAGCAGAAACTAACACAACATTGTGAAGCAACTATACTTGAATTAAAAAAAAAGTTCTTCCCTTTTATGTACTCAATATGATGCGTTACAGAAGGACTTCTGAAGGCTTTAACACCAGTGATATGAAATCTATGTAAAATAAGTTACATTGTATGCAAATTGGAATTAGGTGACATTTAATCACTTAATGGCAAATGCTAATACACTCTTTGTGAATTTAAAAATAATATAAATATATTGAAAATTATAAATTATTGCATGTTTTCAAGATAGGAAGCCAAATAAAATGTAAATTATGTTTATATAATTGTCTTGTGGTGGCAAAACTAAAACTAGTAAAGAGAAATAGCTGCTGTTATTTTTCAGGGTATTTTTACACCTCACTATGTTTTTGTATAGCAGAATTTCTCTTGAGAAATATTGGTGACAAGTGTGCTTGAATTTGAATATTCACTGTTAACTATAATCACTTACTCTGATTATTATTATTATCACTTACTGTCATTTATTATGCAGAAAGACTTATTGGTTCTCATGCCGAAAATGTGCTAAAACTGAATAGCTTTGTTACAGAATTTAGAAGTGAAAATGCTCTGAAAAGGATCAAATGACTAAAATCCTGCACTATTTGATTAATTTAGGAATAAAGTCAGAAAAGTATTGCAGATAAATCTAAAAAAAGAACCATGCTACACTTGCATAATGTTAAATAAAGCATGAAATTTTAAATTTATTAAATTGTTATGACTGGAAAGAGAGTATATGGTAGTCTTGAATACTTAGGAATATGATTGAGTTATACACACACACACACACACACACACACACACACACACACTCCTCACTTATATTGATGGAAATACCTTGCGCTGAGTAATTATTTTTATGTATTTTAAAATAACTTGGTTTATACAAATATATTATTTGACACATATTCCAGAGTGAAAGTGATATTCAGTTTTTCAAAAGTCTGAAGATTAAATCAAATTTAAATTGTTGTTACATATATTTACCAAAAAAACCAAAAAAAGAGCTCTATGCTGAAATAGAGGTATTTCTATGAGAAACTAGATAGCTTTGAGTGTGCTAGGGTTACTCAAGTAACTGATTTCTAAAATATAGTTTACCCATTAACTTTCAGATTTCTGAATTTATAAAAAGCACTGTTGGTCTTGTCTTTGTTGCTCAAAATCACATATTCTAAATACTATCTACTTTTCATGCTTTTAAATCCTCAATTTCAGTCTAGTTTTGTATGCATAAAAAAGACCTCATGATTCATAGGTGACTAGTTAAAATTATATGACATTATATCTCACAGTATATGGTTTACCTCCTAGATAGACATCTAAGCATTTACTGCTCATTTTTCTTGCCTCGGGCTTCTCTGGTTGCTCAAACTAAAGAATCTGCCTGCAATGCAGAAGACCACGTTTGGTAACAGTCCACGGGGTCACAGAGAGTAAGACCCGACTGAGCAACTAAATTATTATTATTATTTCTTGCCTCTATTCATTCTCAAAATAATGGTTTTACATAGACTACAATATGAAACAATATATTTCAGGATTTTTTCCTGTATTACAATATACCTAAATAAGAGAAATGTCACTCTTCCTGAAAATAGTCTTTAGATTAGTCCCAGTCTGTAGTTTTCATTAACACTCCTTATTTATGCTTCATGTTTTATTTATGTTTCTAATTAGAAACTCAGCCAGATTCAAATGCTGAAAGCAGCAAGTAGACTGAAGGGACCCACATTTTGTCTTCTGGAGTCTCAGGTGTGCATAGTCAGTGCCCCTTGTAGAAATGTACAACGTTAGCTAATTTTTATAAAACTGGAACAAGCCTCTCGTATAATTTTTATAATACCATAAAACCCAATGTTATGTTAAATTATTTTTTTTACATTCAACAAGGACATTAGGAGTAGACGCAGCAGTGAAAGGTACAATCTTTTCAGTGTTCTTTGCATTTCATCCTACAGTGGCTATCCTTTCATTTTCTAGCTTTATTACCAGCTACAAGGATTCAAATTGTTTCAACAAATGACATCTGAAACTGTTTAACAAATATGGCTTACAACTTTTAGCTTATTTCAGCCAAGTATATTTTAGAGTTGATGAATTTCCTGTGTGGGAGATGGGCATTGACAACCCAAAATGTCTGAATCCTTTACAAATAAGCGTTCTTGTGTTAAGTCTACTTTTCAGGCCCCTTAAACATCAATCAGTTCTTTATAACTTTGGAGGGAGATTATAAATAAATGATAGTTTTATCTTCTCTGTGTATTTTACTGTATTTCAAGCTAAATTTTTTGAAGGAATATCAAACCATAGAAATCTTAATAAGAGCAACTTAAAACTGAACATGAAAAAAATTAAGATGGATTTCTTAAGATTCTAAATTATTTGTTCTGCATAATAGAAGACAAAATAAGACCGGTAACGAAAATAATACTTATAGGAGCTGTTATTTTAGGTTGAAGTTTTGAGGAATTATGTGGTTTATTCAAGGTCATAGAGACAATGAAGTAGCAAAGTTTTAAAGCTAAATTTTATTTCTGGAACCATCTTGTATTTTTTTCTTCTATTAAAACATTCTATCAAATACTGAAAAAGATGATTCTCACTCTTAATCACCGTTTGATTTAATGGCATTCTGGATAACTGTTACTGTAATTATTATCATATACTCCTTTATCTGTTTTAGCTATTATTCTGGATCCAGCAGTTATTGTCTTCGTCACATTTATATCTTCCACATCTAAATAGTATAAATTTTATTTCAAATTGCTTTATAGATTTTGCATTATGTTCCATTCTTACTGTCACAGTCCTGGTCTAGGCAGTCCATCTAGTTATTGAGTTATTGAAGTTTCAAATCTATCCACATTTTCTGTAGTCTCCTTTCAATTCCTCTGGTATTAGTGGACAGATGTTGGAAGACCATAGTCACTCTGTCAGTACATTGACCAGGACCTATAAAAATTTTTTTTGTTGCCTAATAAATCACAGTAGGAGCCTTTACCACTTGTTCAACTGTCTATCTAAACTTTATATTAAAGAGTAAATTGAATCAAGTCAGGGATTTCCTCAAAGCCCCCTAAAGCCCCCATTTTTCATGCGGTCTTCTGTGTCTTTATTATTGTCTTTCAACCTCGCAAAGCCCTTCCTATTCCTAATTTTCAAACACTAAGCAACAAAAAAGCAAAGAAAAGAAAGAAGCTTCCTCTACCCATGGCTTTCTACACTCCAGGAAAATTGCTCCCGTACTCCGAAAGTAATAATTCTTATTCCAAGGACTTCTGTCTCTATCAAGTAAGAAAATAATTAGTATTCCACTCTCAGAAGATGTTACATTGCCTCTTTTTCGACTAACTGAAATACCTCTTTAAAAATTTTGGTTTTCTAAAAGTAAAATTATATTCAGTAGGAAATATCCATTTCAAGGAAACTTTGAATCTTCCCCTGAAAAACAATTTGGTAGAGTAGCAGAAAGCACAGAGATGTCAGAATTGTTCACCCTGTTCCTTTCATACATAGTATCAATACAAGCAGAGGAGAGAGTTTGTGGCAGAAAAAGATTTAGGAGTGTTAGGATAACCTTTGTCTAGAAAGTGACATTTAAGCAGACAACTGAAGGTTGCTAAAGAGTTGAATAGAGAAAGCATTTAGAGAGACTAGGAATACACAGGGAATTCAAGGAAGTTGAGGTAAGAAGGAAAACATACTGATACAGAGCTGGAGCACAGAGAAGGAGGATGGAAGTGGAATGATAAAAGTAAGATTTCAAATACTGTAGGACCCTGTAAAACATACTAAGGAGTCTCAAAATGTATATTAAAGAGCAGTGGGAAATCATGGAAAGATTGTAAGCTAAAAGTGATGGAAATTGAGTTATTTAAGCTGCTATAGTGCATGAACTGAAGTGACTTAGCACAAAGTGCAGGAAAAGTATATAGTTGTTTAGTTTTTAAAATCATGCAAGAGGGATAAAGATTGTTATAGGAAAGGTAGGTTCTTGAACCTGATACAAGGCAGGTAAGGTTGTCTACAGAAATCTCACATAAGAGGCCACCCCCACAGTTCAGGAGAGAAAGGTAGAGTTTAGACTAGAACTGGTGT
Source organism: Okapia johnstoni (assembly GCA_024291935.2). Classification (NCBI taxonomy): domain Eukaryota; kingdom Metazoa; phylum Chordata; class Mammalia; order Artiodactyla; family Giraffidae; genus Okapia; species Okapia johnstoni. Next base: position 59,657,975 of record CM044322.1, read on the forward strand.
ACAAATGGTGAAAAACGGAATAATTTGACATTTAAATTAATTGAGTACCTATACTATACCAATGTTGGGGAATACAAAAGCTAATAGAAGATAGATAAACTTCATCTGCTAATGAAACCTAAGTTTTTCTGAGATAAAGAAGGAAATAATCATATACTAGGTTATTTTGTTTTTGTTAGTCGTTAAGTCATGTCTGACTCTGCTACCCCATGGACAGCAGCACACCAGGATTCCCTGTTCTTCACTGTCTCTTGGAGTTTGTTCAAGCTCATGTCCATTGAGTCGATGATGCCATCCAACCATCTCATCCTTTGTTGTCCCCCCCTTCTTGTCCTGCCTTCAATCTTTGCCAGCATCAGGGTCTTTTCCAATGAGTCGACTCTTCACATCAGGTGGCCAAAGTATTGGAGCTTGAGCGACAGCAACAGACCTTCCAGTGAATATTCAGGGTTGATTTCCGTTTAGATTGACTGGTTTGATTCCCTTGTAGTCCAAAGGATTCTAAAGAGTCTTCTCCAACACCACCATTGGAAAGTATCAATTCTTTGGCACTCAGCCTTCTTTATGGTCCAACTCTCAAATTTGTACATGACTACTGGAAAAACCATAGCTTTTACTATACAGACATTTTTCAGCATAGTGATGTCTCTGCTTTTTTAACATGCTGTCTAGGTTTGTCATATCTTTTCTTCCAAGAAACAAGCGTCTTTTAATTTCATTACTGCAGTCACTGTCCACAGTGATTCTGGAGTCCAAGAAAATAAAATCTGTCACTTTTTCCACGTTTTCCCCATCTATTTGTCATGAAGTTATTGGACAAGATGCCATGATCTTATTTTTTTGAACGTTGAGTTTTAAGCCAGCATTTTCACTCTCTTCTTTCATTTTCATCAAGAGGCTCTTTAGTTCCTCTTCGCTTTCTGCCATTAGAGTGATAGAATCTGCATATCTGAGGTTGTTTATATTTCTCCTAGCAATCTTGATTCCAGCTTGTGATTCATCCAGCCTGACATTTTGCATGATGTACTCTGAATATAATATAAATAAGCCAGGTGAAAATATACAGCCTTGACGGACTCCTTTTCCAATTTTGAATCAGTCTATTGTTCCATATCCAGTTCTAACTGTTGCTTCTTGACCAGGATGCAAGTTTCTCATGATACAGGTAAGAAGCTCTGGTATTCCCATCTCTTTAAGAATTTTCCACAGTTTGTTTGTTTTGTTTTTAATTCCTTTCCTTTTTCTATAATCCAGTGGATGTTGGCAATTTGATCTCTGGTTCCTCTGCCTTTTCTAAATCCAGCTTGTACATCTGGAAGTTCTTGGTTCATGTACTGTTGAAGCCTGCCTTGAAGGATTTTGATCATTACCTTGATAGCATATGAAATGAGCTCAATTGTACAGTAGTTTGAGCATTCTTTGGCATTGCCCTTCTTTGGAATTGGAGTGAAATCTGACTTTTTCCAGTCCTGTGACCACTGCTGAGTTTTCCAAATTTGCTGGCATAGTGAGTGAAGCCCTTTAACAGCATCATCTTTTATTATTTGAAATAGCTCAGCTGGAATTACATCATCTCCAATAGCTTTGTCCATAGTAATTCTTTCTAAATCCCACTTGACTTTCATACTCCAGAATGTTTGGAAATGGGAAAAAAAATGCAACAGAGGATTGAAATAGGAGCTGCTAAAGAAGTAGGTAAGTTTTCACTTTGCAGTAAAACTTCAATCAGTTAGTTCATTCGCTCCATCATGTCTGACTCTTTGCAGACCCAAGGACTGCAGCACACCAGGCTTGCCTATCCATCACCAGCTCCTGGAGCTTGCTCAAACTCATGCCCATCGAGTTGGTGATGCCATCCAACCATCTCATCCTCTGTTGTCCCCTTTTCCTCTTTCCCAGAATCAGGGAAATACAGCTTCTCCAGCGGTAAATTAAAGTTTCCAACATTAATATAAAAGAATACTTTAAAAATTGTCTTTCTTCATTAAAAACAATTTGACAATGCAATAAAAATGAAGTGTATGTATATATATTCACGTTATAAGGATTGTTTTAGTTTCTGAATATTATACAAGATTAAAGATGACAACATGAGTGTCATGTTGAGTGTGATTGTTGAGTGTGATTTAGGATCTTTTTGAAGGAGTTTGAATTTAGTAGCACAGACATTGTTTACAGTTCTTTTTTCCTCTCCTGGGTTATCAAAAAAATGATTTTCACTTATTTATTACAGTAGGAGCAAGTTTTCATTCCTGCTTAGAGGAAAGAAAATCTATATTTACATGCAGATTTATCACAAATAATTCTCTTTCTTTTAGTGTGTTGTATGTTAAATCTGTTTGGTCAGGCATAATATTTTAAATATTAAGTTAGTAAGTCAACCCTGGGACTCACAGAATTCATCTTACCAATTATTTTCTCTAAAAAAGTCAAAGACACACTCATATTACTTCCAATATTAGGCTATTTTGAAACCACGAAATTGATTAATATTCAGGAATTTTAAAGGTACACAAAATTATTTAAATAACTGTGCCTTTTGATAATATATTTTTAATGTATTAATAAATTTGTTTTATCTAAGGCAGATCCAGTTATATGTTATTTTAGTCTCTGAATTGCATTTCTCCAACTTTGAGGTTGGTTTAGCTTTAATATATTTGTAAGATGGCTTTTTATGTGATTAGTTTGAATAGTCTTTTCATTATCCTTCTTGAGTTGAAGTTGTTTTTTTTTTTTTTATTGTTCTCGGATACAGGAATGTAGTGTCTGGATTTGAAATGTTAAATAAGACACATCTTATCTCTGACTTTTAGCCTTAGCTCTCCTTTTACTTAAATTGATTTAAAGTGTAATGTCATAAGCAGAAGCCAAGATTAGGATAAAAAGAGTGGAAGGGACAAAAAAGAAGTCATCAACTTTTCCTGCCTGTTCATGTGAAATAATGATATGTAAATCATGAAGAAAGGAGTAAACAATAGGTGTTCTGATATCTTATAACCTATACTGGGAAAAAATAACTTCTGAAAAATTAGTTAACCTATTTATTAGATAAAGATATTTACCAGAATACCTTAAGAAATCAATACTTGCACATGCACATGGAATTTTGTGCCTATCTAATCCTCACATGCATTGGACTTTAATAGATTTAAACACTACATTTAAAAAATATTAACTCAGCTGATCCAGATCTAAGAGAAACTATGTATAAATGAAGAATAGGTTGGAATTCAGAAATCTGTGACTGAGGCAGTTAGATACAGCTTCAGTCTTTACCAGGCCATGAGATCTATAAATAACCTAGTGAATTTCTCAGAACTATTTTAAAAAGTTTTCAGGATATAACTGATTGATTGTAGATGGAAACTCAAAGCTTTAATAATGAAGAGGCAGATATATGATAAATATGTGTTTAGGTATAAAACTATATTTCATTTTCTTAATATACATATGAATATTTAAAAGAAAATCTATGACATTGTACCGTGGGGTTTATAACATATGTGGATATAATACATACGGCAACTATTGTAAGGGAAGGGGAGAAGCTTAATAAAACTATAAAGTTACAAAGCTCTTACATTTTATTTGCATTTTACTTACCCAAAGTGAAATGTAGGGTTTTGCATGTAATTCATAAAATAAATAGAAAAATATAAAAGACCGTTAGACTAAGATGAGTTCAGTTCAGTCACTCAGTTGTGTCCAACTCTGCAGCCCCATGGACTGCAGTTTGCCAGGATTCCCTGTCCATCTCCCTCCCCAATTCAGGGAGCTTACTCAAACTCGTGTCCATTGAGTCGATGATGCCATCCAGCGATCTTATCCTCTGTCATCCCCTTTTCCTTCCACATTCAATCTTTCCCAGCACCAGGATCTTCTCCAATGAGTCTGTTCTTTGCATCAGGTGTCCAAAATATTAGAGTTTCAGCTTCAGCATCAGTCTTTCCAATGAATACTCAGGACAGATTTGCTCTAGGATTAACTGGTTTGACCTCCTTGCAGTCTAAGGGACTCTCAAGTTTTCTTCAACACCATAGTTCAAAAGCATCAGTTCTTTGGCAGTCAGCTATTTGTAGTCCAAATCTCACGTCCATACGTGACTACTAGAAAAACCATAGCTTTGAGTAGAAAGACCTTTGTTGGCAAAGTAATGTCTCTATACTTTTTAATGTTCTGTCTAGGTTGGTCATAGCTTTTCTTCCAAGGAGCAAGCGTCTTTTAATTTCATGGCTGCAGTCACTATCTGTAGTGATTTTGGAGCCCAAGAAAATAGTCTGTCGCTGTTTCCACTGGTTCCCCAACTATTTGCCATGACGTGATGGAACCAGATGCCATGACCTTAGTTTTTTGAATGTTTAGTTCCAAGCCACCTTTTTCACTCTCTTCTTTCAAGAGCTTCTTTAGTTCCTCTTCACTTTTGCCATAAGGGTGGTGTCATCTGCATATGTGAGGTTGTGATATGTCTCCCAGCATTCTTAATTCCAGCTTGTGCTTCATCCAGCCTGGCATTTTGCATGATGTACTCTGCATATAAGTTAAATAAGCAGGGTGACGATATACAGCCTTGACATAGTCCTTTGCCTATTTGGAACCAGTCTGTTGTTCCATATCCAGTTCTGTTGCTTCTTGATCTCCATATAGATTTCTCAGGAGACAGGTAAGGTGGTCTGGTATTCCAATCTCTTGAAGAATGTTCCAGTTTTTTGTGATACACACAGTCACAGGCTTTGGTGTAGTCAATAAAGTAGAAATAGATGTTTTTCTGGAACTCTCTTGCTTTTTTGATGATCCAGAAGATGTAGGGTATTTGATCTGTAGCTCCTCTGCCTTGTATAAATCCCGCTTGAACATCTGGAAGTTCATGGTTCATGTACTGGTGAAGCCTGGCTGGAGTATTTTGAACATTACTTTGCTAGCATGTGAGATGAGTGCTGTTGCTCATTAGTTTGAACATTCTTTGTCATTCCCCTTCTTTGGGCCTGGAATGAAAACTGACCTGTTCCAGTCCTGTGGCCACTGCTGAGTTTTCCAAATTTGCTGGCATATTGCGTACAGCACTTTAACAGCATCATCTTTTAGGATTTGAAATAGCTCAACTGGAATTCCATCACCTCCACTAGCTTTGTTTGTAGTGATGCTTCCTAAGGCCCACTTGACTTCATATTCCAGGATGTCTGGCTCTAAGTGATCACACCATTGTGGTTATCTGGGTCATGAAGATCATTTTTTTGTATAGCTATTCTGTATATCCTTGCCCCCTCTTCTTAATGTCTTCTGCCTCTGTTAGGCCCATACTATTTCTGTCCTTTATTGTGCCCATCTTTGCATGACACTTTCCCTTGGTATCTCTAATTTTCTTGAAGAGATCTCTAGTCTTTCCCAGTCTATTGTTTTGCTCTATTTCTTTGCATTTATCGCTGAGGAAGGCTTTGTTTTCTGTCCTTGCTATTCTTTGGAACTCTGAATTCAAATGGGTATATCTTTCCTTTTCTACTTTGCCTGTAGCTTCTGTTCTTTTCTCAGCTCTTTTTAAAGCCTCCTCAGACAACAATTTTCCTTTTTGTATTTTTTTTTTCCTTGGGGATGGTCTTAATCACTGCCTCCTGTACAGTGTCATGAACCTCTGTCCATTGTTCTTCAGGAACTCTACCATATCTTATCCTTTGACTCTATTTGTCACTTCCACTATATAATCATAAGGGATTTGATTTAGGTCATACCTGAATAATCTAGTGGTTTTCCCTACTTTCTTCAATTTAAGTCTGAATTTGGCAATAAGGAGTTCATGATATGAGCTACAGTTAGCTCCTGGTCTTATTTTTGCTGACTGTATAGAGCTTCTCCATCTTTGGCTGCAAAGAATATAATCAATCTGACTTTGGTATTGACCATCTGGTGATGAACAATATCCCTTGAAAACCCCATAAACTCTATGAGAAGATTAAGATGAATTCCTAAGTAAATTTTCATACATTTATGTGTATGTTTGTGTTTATATATTGTATATTCTTTTAAAAAGGCAGTGAGAATAATGGCAGTGAGAGTGGAACAAAGGAGAAAAAACTGTAGACAAAAAAAAAATACAGTAATATTTTAGACTTAGCTAGAGCTGTACAATGATTACATTAACTGTCAAAGAACTTAAACTCCAATTAAAAAGCAGAGATTATCAGAGTAAATGAAAAAGAGGAGCACAACTGTTTGCAAAGATCTGAAATAGATATGCTTTAAATATGAATTCATTTTAATGTAATCAATTGAGGAAATAAACTATGCAAAAGTAAAGAATAAGGCTGGAGGATAATATTAATATTTGCTATATTAGACTTATGAACAAAAGTAGAGAGTTTCATAAAAATATAAATATAAAATACAAACTGTACAACTCCTTGAAGATAGCATAGACAATCTGGATTACTTTGAGTTTGTTAATGACTTTCTAGTTATAACACCAAAGGCACCAATCCATGAAAGAAAGAATTGATAAGCTGAATTTCATTAAAATTAAAAACCTCTGCTCTAAGTCAGTACCAAGAGAATGAAAAGCCACAGCTTAGGACTAATTATTTGCAAAAAACATATTTTATAAAGGACTGTTATGCAAAATACACAAAGAAATACTGACCTATCTATAAAAATCAAACAACTTGATTAAAAAACAGGTCAAAATCCTTAACAGAAGGCTCACTAAAAAAGATATACAGATGGCAAATATTATATGAAAAGATGTTCTCCATCATATATCAACATGGAAATGCAAATTAAAACAATACCTCTACACATACATTTGAATAGCCAAAAGTCATAACGTTGACATTATTTAATACTAGGGAGAATGTATAATACTATAATGATGGATATGTGGCATTATACATTATACAATGGAATGTTATTCATTAATAAAAATAAACTTGACTGCTGATATATGAAACAACATGGAAAAATATGTCTGGTTTGAGTTATATGACCTTTTGACAAAGGTACTGGTAAACACAAATCCGTTGCAAAGGACTGGGCTGGCCAGATTTCTTGACTATAAAGGGAAATCAGTGATTTTGGGGAGATGATAGAACTTCTCTTTATTTTTAGAGTAGTGTGTATATGACTGTATGTTGTCAGACATCCTAGAATTTATACTTTAAGGGTGACTTTTTGTATATGCATACTGACCTCAATAAAACCGAAAGGGAACCAGATGTGCATGGTTCTCTCTGTATGATTTTACTCAGTGTATTTTTATCTGACTTCCTGCATCAATATCTGTCATTATATCTCTCTTTTATGGGAATATGATTGAGTCACTAATTAAATTTGTGGATTTCAGGAACTGTTCAATATTATGATTGTGGTGGTAGTACAGAATAGATTTTGTTCAAAACTGAAAAATCTTACAGTAAAAGTGGTAATGTTTACTGTACATGATACCTCAACTGTACATAGTATTGTGTATAATATACCTCAATGACCCTGACTTAGGTATTTTAGTGGGCAAGTTTTGAGGAAAATAATATATGTGTTTGTAGATATATGGGTTTTGTGTATATATATATATATATATATATATATATATATATATATATATATATGCATGCATATATGTATCTCTTTATATAATTTCCTCCTAAAGAAGGAAATTTTCAATTTGCATGTAGCATATACATTCAACTATAAGAATTAGCAAATAATTTGTACTAACAAAGCACATTTATGTCATTTGAAATTATCCAAAAACATTGTTGATTCCATTTGATAACAACTGACATTTAGTATATTGATTATTATAATCTAAACATTGTTTTATGTGGTGTACAGATGTGATCATTAATGACTAGCACAAATTTTCTTGAAATTTCTAAAATGAAATGGTAGTTACATTGCTGAAATGATGTTTTTGAGAATTATAATTAGATAATTGCTCTTGAAGTTTGGATTTAATGTCAATATGTTAATCAATGAAAATTCAACTCTTGTTATAGCATATAATAACTATTATAAAAAAATTGATCTCTTACCCATTGACTCATTTTTGTTCAATACATTGATCTCATGCATACAATTTGAGCAGCAGTTAGTGGAAACACTGTCATTATCATGGTTTGAATAAGTATAAAAAGGGTAATTTATTTATTTATTTATTTTTTAGTGAAGAATAATTGCTTAACAGAATTTTGCTGTTTTCTGTCAAACCTTAACATGAATCAGCCATAGATACACATATATCCCCTCCCTTTTGAAACTTCCTCCTATCTCTCTCCCCATCCCACCCCTGTAGGTTAATACAGACCCCCTGTTTGAGTTTCCTGAGCCATACAGCAAATTCCCGTTGGCTATCTATTTTACATATGGTAATGTAAGTTTCCACGTTATTCTTTCCATATATCTCACCTTCTCCTCCCCTCGCCAATTCTTATATGATGTGAACTTGTTACTGGCTGAAGGAGAGTTCCATGGACAGAGGAGCCTGGCGGGCCACAGGCCATGGGGTCCTAAAGAGTCAGATATGACTGAGTGACTAACACTAACTAACTGATGCAAAAATTATGTAATTCTCAACATGTATTTATATATTTTAGTTTACTGTAGATTCTTAAAAGAAAATGAAATGATCAGTTCAATTAAGTCACTCAGTCATGTCTGATTCTTTGTGACCTCATGGACTGCAGCATACCAGGCTTCCCTGTCCATCACCAACTCCCAGAGCTTACTCAAACTCATGTCCATTGAGTCGGTGATGCTATCCAGCCATCTCATCCTCTGTCGTCCCCTTCTCCCCCTGCCTTCAATCTTTCCCAGCCTCAGGGTCTGTTCCAGTGAGTCAGTTCTTCCCATCAGGTGGCCAAAGTATTGTAGTTTCAGCTTCAGCATCAGTCCTTCCAATGAATATTCAGGATTGATTTCCTTTTGGATTGACTGGTTGGATCTCCGTGCAGTCCAAGGAACTCTCAAGAGTCTTCTCCAACACCACAGTTCAAAAGCATCAATTATTCCATGTTCAGCTTTCTTTATAGTCCAACTCTCACATCCATACATGACTACTGGAAAACCCATAGCTTCGACTAGATGGACCTTTGTTGGCAAAGTAATGTCTCTGCTTTTTAATATGCTGTCTAGGTTGGTCATAGCTTTTCTTCTAAGGAGCAAGTGTCTTTTAATTTCATGGCTTCAGTCACCATCTGTAGTGACTTTCGAGCCCAGGAGAATAAAGTCTCTCACTGTTTCCCTTATTTCCCCATCTATTTGCCATGAAATGATGGGACTGGATGCCGTGATCTTAGTCTTTTGAATGTTGAGTTTCAAGCCAGCTTTTTAACTCTTCCTCTTTCAGTTTAAACAAGAGGCTCTTTTTTCCTCTTCACTTTCTGCCATAAGAGTGGTGTCATCTGCATATCTGTGGTTACTGATATTTTTCCTGGCAATCTTGATTCCAGCTTGTGCTTCATCCAGCACGGCATTTTGTATGATGTGCTCTGCATATAAGTTAAATAAGCTCGGTGACAATATACAACCTTGACGTATTCCTTTTCCTGTTTGGAACCAGTCTGTTGTTCCATATCCAGTTCTAACTGTTGCTTCTTGACCTGCATACAGATTTCTCAGGAGGCAGGTCAGGTGACCTGATATTCCCATCTCTTGAAGAATGTTCCACAGTTTGTTGTGATCCACACAGTCAAAGGCTTTTGCATAGTCAATAAAGCAAAAGTAGATGTTTTTCTAGAACTCTTTTTCTTTTTCAGTGATCCAATGGATGTTGGCAATTTGATCTCAGTTGACTACGCCAAAGCCTTAGTGTAGATTCTTAAAAGAAAATGAAATGATGCAAAAAAACATAACAGTAAAACATACAGAGTTTCTAAAGTAAAAACTGAATATATGTATATATATAATGCTTCTCTGATGTCTCATTTGCTAAAGTATTTGTCTCCAGTGCAGAAGACTTGGGTTGATCACTGGGTTGGGAAGATCCCCTGGAGAAGGGAATGGCTACCCATGCTGGTATTCTTGCCTAAAGAATTCCAAGAACAGAAGAGCCTGGTGGGATACAGTCCATGGTGTAGCAAAGGGTCAGACATGACTAAGCAACTTTCTTTTTCATATGTGTATATATGCTATTTACATATATATTTGGTTTAAATATGTGTGTTAAAGGCTCAGCTGAGCCAGCAGGGAAGCCCCCTTGAATACATGTACACACATATTTAATCTAGCATATTTAGTGAACCTCTACTATTTTTCTGTATACACAGTGTCTCATTTATTCTTAGAACAGTGCTCTTGGAACAGTATCCACATTGTACTGAGGACAGTTCCTTCCTGTGTTCAAACATTGTCCTTTTGTTGTTATTAACATAACACTGGTTTGTTTTATCTAGAAATAACCACCTAAGCAAAGGCAAAGTCTTATTTTTTCAAAGGAGCAGGGAAAAAGATATTTTTACTAATTAGAGAAAATATCAGACAAGGGTTTTGGAGGATATCTACAGCAATTCTCCCATCTTCTGAAATGCAAAGAAGTGACTAACAGTCAGAAAGCTACAGAAAGAGAAATAAGTAGATACAAGCTATTAGTTGTCCTAAAACTAGAACATCGACTTAGCTTAAAACAATTGCAACGCTATCCGCTAACATATCACATAATTGGGACATATTCTGAAAGTTAATTGAGCTCAGCTATGTATATTTTAATATAAATATTGGCTTATTTTTTTGTGAATAGATCTTTAATTTTAATGTAACACAGCTATATAACAGTTTAAAACGTTAGGATATTTCAAATTGTCTCTGTGTGCACGCTAAGTTGCTCAGGCATGTCTGATACTTTGCAACTCTATGGACTGTAGCCCGCTAGGCTCCTCGTCCATGGGATTTTCCAGGCAAGAGTGCTATAGTGGGTTCCTATGCCCTCTTCCCGGGGATCTTCGCAACCCAGGGATCAAACCCACATGTCTTTTGTCTCCTGAATTGGCAGATGGGTTCTTTACCACTAGCACCGTCAAGGAAGCCCTAAAGTATCTCTAAGGTTTTGGGTTTTTTTTTTTTTTTGAAAATGCGTACAAAAATTCTAAGTTCTAGATTTAAAAGCTTTATTAAGGGTATGGAAAACTAAGCAACAAATTGAGAAAAATATTCATTATTTTAATATATTTTACATATATATTTTTGTTGTTATTGTTCAGTCATTCAGTCATGTCTGATTCTTTGCAACCCAATGGACTGCAGTATGCCAGGCTTCCCTGTCCTTTACCGTGTCCCAGAGCTTGCTCAAACTCACATCCATTGAGCCGGTGATGCCATCCAACCATCTCATCTTTTGTTGTGGTTATCTGGGTCATCAAGATCTTTTAAAATAGTTCAGTGTATTCTTGCTACCGCTTCCTAATATCTTCTGCTTCTAGTAGGTCCATACCATTTCTGTCCTTTATTGTGCCATTCTTTGCATGAAATGTTCCCTTGGTATCTAATTTTCTTGAAGAGATCTCTAGTCCTTCCCATTCTATTGCTTTCCTCTATTTCTTTGCATTGTTCACTTAAGAAGGCTTTCTTATCTCTTCTTGCTATTTTCTGGAACTCTGCATTCAGATGCGTATATCTTTCCTTTTCTCCTTTGCCTTTCACTTCTTTCTCAGCTATATATAAGGCCTCTTCAAATGACCATTTTGCCTTTTTGCATTTCTTTTTCTTGGGGATGGTTTTGGTCACTGCCTCCTGTACAGTGTTACAAACCTCCGTCCGTAGTTCTTCAGTCACTCTATCAGATCTGATCCCTTGAATCTATTTGTGACTTCTACTGTATAATCATAAGGGATTTGGTTTAGGTCATACCTGAATGGCCTGTTGGTTTTCCCTACGTTCTTCAGTTTAAGTCGGAATTTGGCAATACCGAGTTCATGATCTGAGCCACAGTCAGCTCCCAGTCATGTTTTTGCTGACTGTGTAGAGCCTCTCTATCTTTGGCTGCAAAGAATATAATCCATCTGATTTCGGTATTGACCATCTGGTGATGTCCATGTGTAGAGTCATCTCTTGTGTGTTGGAAGAAGGTGTTTGCTAGGATCAGCGCGTTCTTTTTGCAAATCTCTGTTAGCTCTGTCCTGCTTTGTTTAGTACCCAAAGGCCAAATTTGCCTGTTACTCCAGGTATCTCTTGACTTCCTACTTTTGTATTCCTGTCCCCTATGATGAAAAGGACATTTTTTTTTTTTTTGGTGTTAGTTCCAGAAGATCTTGTAGGTCTTCATAGAACCATTCAACTTCAGCTTCTTCAGTATTAGTGGTTGGGACATAGACTTGGATTACTGTAATATTGAATGGCTTGCTTTGGAAATGAACCGAGATCATTCTGTAGTTTTTGAGATTGCACCCATCCCAAGTACCGCATTTTGGACTCTTTCGTTGACTATGAGGGCTACTCCATTTCTTCTAAAGGATTCTTGCCCACAGTCATAGATACCATGGTCATGTGAATTGAATTAGCCCATTCCTGTCCATTTTAGTTCACTGATTCCTAAAACATTGATGTAAAATGTCAATGTTCAGTGTTTTTAATATTGAATTTTAAGCCAGCTTTTCACTTTCCTCTTTCACTCTCATCTTTAATTCCACTTCGTTTTCTGCCATTAAAGTGGTTTAATCTGCATATGTGAGGTTGTTGATATTTCTCCTGGCAATCTTGACTTCAACTTGTAACTCATCCAGCCTGGCATTTCGCATGATGTGTTCTGTATATAAGTTAAATAAACAGGGTGACCATAAACTGCTTTGTTGTACTCCTTTCTCAATTTTGAACCAGTGTGTTGTTCCATGTAGTGTTTTAACTATTTCTTCTTGACCCGCATACAGGTTTCTCAGGAGACAGTTAAGATGGTCTGGTATTGCCATCACTCTAAGTGTTTTTCACAGTTTGTTATGATCCCTAGGCTTCCCTGATAGCTCAGTTGGTAAAGAATCCACCTGCAATGCAGGAGACCCCAGTTTGATTCCTGGGTTGGGAAGATCCGCTAGAGAAGGGAAAGGCTACCCACTCCAGTATTCTGGCTGGAGAATTCCATGGACTATACAGTCCATGGGGTCTCAAAGAGTCAGACACAACTGAATGACTTTCACACTTTTCACATAGTCAAAGGCTTTAGTGTAGTCAATGATATAGAGATAGATGTTTTTTGAAATTCCCTTGCTTTCTCTACGATCCAGCAAATGTTGGCAATTTGATCTGTTTCCTCTGCCTTTTCTATACCCAGCTTGAACATTTGGAATTTCTCAGTTCATGTGCTGTTGAAACCTAGCTTGAAGGATTTTGAGCATAACCTTACCAGCGTGGAAGATGAGGGTAATTGTCTGATAATGAAAGGGTAACAGGTAGGAAGTCCAGAGGTAGCCAGGGGACAGGAGGAAATAAACTGCAAGTAGCAGGTTTTTGTTTGTTTCTTTTTTTCCTTCTCTACACAAAACTAAAAGAGGCTTCTTTTAATTATGTGTTGAGGACAACTGGTTCTGCCTTCAGCTTCTTATGAAAATGTTTTAAGTTATTTTAATGAAGCTATGTATTTGCTTTGGAACTTGCCTTTCTTCAAAATGATTCCACCTAAGACTAAATTTTTTCTTTTCTCAAACCTTGGGCTGAAAAAGGCTCAACAAACCAGTATTCCTGTCAATTGTTTTATGGCCAGAGGAAGACACACTTTGTGCCATTCTATCTCAAAAATGCATATTGTGGAGAGGGGCCTGGTGAAACTTCCTCAGCCTTGAGGTGTTTCTCTTATCTGATTAATAGCTTTCTAACAGACGTAAAACACCTTGCTAAAAACTAGCAAGGGGGCCCTCTTTCTGTCCCCTTCTGATGTCTATGTCAGAAGCTCCCTATCTCTGTTATACTTTAGTAAAGATTTGCTACACAAAAAGCTCCAAGTAGCCAAGCCTCATCTCTGACCTCAGATTGAAATCCTCTCCTCTGGAGGTCACAGATCCTGGCGTAACACGCAGCTCAGAGCAGCAACTGTTTGGTATTTTGAACATTGTTTAGTACCGCAGTTCTTGGGAACTGGGATGAAGATTGAACTTTTTCAGTCCTTTGGCCACTGCTGGGTTTTCCAAATTTGCTGGCATTTTGAGTACAGCACTTTAAAAGCATCATTTCTTAGGATTTTAAATAGGTCTGCTGGAATTCGGTCACCTCCACTAGCTTTATTGGCAGCAGTGCTTCCTAAGGTCCACTTGACTTCACCCTCCAGAATCTCTGGCTCTGGATGAGTGACCACACCATCGTGATTATCTGGGTCTTTAAGATATTTTTTGTACAGTTCTTTCATGTATTTTTGCCATCTCTTCTTGATCTCTTTTGCCTCTATTAAATCTTAGCATTTCTGTCCTTTATTTTGTCCATCTTTGGATGAAATGTTCCTTTGATATTTCCAGTTTTCTTGAGGTGGTCTCTAGTCTTTCCTCTTCTGTTTTCCTGTTTCTTTGCATTGTTCATTGAAGATGGCCTCAGATGACCATTATATCTACTCCTGTGGGCAAGAATCCCTTAGAAGAAATGGAGTAGCCCTCATAGTCAACTATATATATATATATATATATATATATATATATATATATATATATATATATATAGTTTGTTTCTACCATTTAATCCTACATGCTTTTTATGTATGAATGCTTGTAAAGTATGTATTTCCAAACATCTTCTCTCATTATGTTGCTTGCCTTTCCATTCTCTTATAGTCTTTTAAATCTACCTGTAAATGTTGTGTACATTTAAAATTTACTAAAGAAAGGTTCACATGTGTCATAGCACTTAGAGTAACTTCAAAATAATCATCTTAATTGATTTTATTTAAAAATTGAAACCAATTATAAGGCAAATAAAGTACTCTAAAATTATTTGAAAAATAGTGATTGAAAATTTCACTAATCTACTATGCTACAAATTTATTTCTTCCTCAATTTTGTGACATTTATTGCTTCTTAAGCATTATTTTCTTGATTAGAGAAAGTGTTTCTTATAGTCTTACCCATTTTCCCCAGGGTGTTTTTTTTTTTTTTTAAACTGAGCACATTAAGAAGGATTACATGTGTTAAGAAGTCCATTTTATATGACACACATGAGGAAAGAAAAGAGTCTCTTGGCAAAGGCAGGATATTATTGCATAAGCATTCTAACCCTGGGGGAGCCGTTAAGTGTAGCATAAGTTAAACTTATTTTTGTTGCTTTCCTTTTTTCTAGTAAACACGCTAGTACATATGGGGACATAGATTTCAACCTTGAATTTAATTTTCTATATGGAAATCCTGAGCATTTTACCTGTCTCCATATGATAAGGTAATAAATCCTATTTCTGAAGTATCCTTATTGTAAACTCTTCAGAACATATGTGAACTAGTCATAGTTTACTAGTTACAAATAGTTGTAAGTAGTCATAAGTTACTGATTTGGTTTTATTATTTAAATTAATCCCCATGTATGACTGCTGGAAGTACATCAGTTTGCCCACTCTAATTAGTCCTCCTACATAGTTGTAGATTTTTGATACCTTTGCTAGTAGTCTGACTCAGTGGTGTATTACCCAGCAATAAGAAAAATTATTAAAATTAAAAATAATTAATCATTATTTTATAACCATAAAATTGAGAATACATTTTAATTTCATTCACCACTTAAATTTTATATTATTTTGAAACAATGCCACTTTGCTTTTTATTATATATTGTTTGTTTCTACCATTTAATCCTACATTGGTAAGCCAATTAACAGACTGAACTGGCTTGCATTTCATTATTCTGAGTGCAACTCTGGAAAAATAATTTGGCTTGTTATACTATTTTATTAAATCAGATGTGCATTTGACTGTTGTTCAAATACCTTTGATCTTTCCAAAATATCAGGTATCTAACAGTGACATCTTTAAACAGCTTAGAGTAAACTCAGGGTTAGAAACTTCATAGTATTGTTTCCAGAAGATTAAATTAATTTCAAAAGGTTTATTAAGGTGGTAATAAAAAACAGTGAATATATTAAAAAGTTCCTTGACTCTCACAGTTCTTCAGTACCATAACTGTTATTTTTAGTGCTATTTTTATTTTATTATGGCTAACAAATGGACCCTTACACGATTAAGGTATTTAAAGGTAACTATATTGTGATATTTTTCATTTGTCTAATTAGTGATATTCTAATTTACAAAATGATACACATTATGTTAGCATCTTTAAGACCACTCATATTTTCCTGTTTTTTTGTTTTGTTTTGTTTTTTTTAACCCTTTGTTTTTTTTAAAGATTTCTTCTAACTTTATTGGAGCATAATAAGAATATAATGTATTTTACATATTTAAAATATAAAAATTGATAAATCGAAATATATATATGTATAAATATATATATGTACACACACACCTGTGAAAACATTACCAGGTGTATTTATATATAGGATTGTTATGCTGTTGTGAATTGAAGCCTTATTACTATGAAACGACCTTCGTTATCCCTGGTGACATTCTTTTTTCTGATAAACTACTTTGTCTTTTATTAATATAGCAACTACAATGTATTTTTGATTAGCATTAGCTTGATATATATTTATCCACAAGTTTTCATTTAATCTACTTAACGTATGTTTATATTTAATTTGGTTACAGTTAATGTTCATTTTTTTGTTTTGTTTTGTGCAAACTGTCCACTGTATGTTGCTGTTTCATCAATCCGCATTGGGAGTCTTTACTGTGTTTTTCTTTTTCTCTTCTCCTGACTTCAATCATAAAAATTGAGTATTTTCATGATTTCATTTAGTATTCTTGCTCTTGAGGCAGTCTGAGCGCAGGTTGGAAAAGAATATCCAGACATAGAGCATTTCAGAAGGGAGTGAGTTTATTAAGGAAAAAAGAGCAGAGATAAAGTGGGCACTGTGAGCTCTGTGGACCAACCTCCTCACAGACCAGGGAAAGACTTCAGTTTTCATGAGTTAATAGCCAATTTTGATAGCCTCAAGAAACAAAGGAAATTCCTGTTGGAAGGTTGGCATTAGGTGATTGGTTGGGGCACTATTGGGTGCTTACTGGAGTGGTCATCTTTGCCTAACTGGGAGTCAGGAAGCTTGTTAGTGATAATTAAGGGGCTTTTGGCAAGGTTACCAAGGGACTCAGTCAGCTTCAGAGGTGACCTTGGTTCTGGGCTCTGCTTCTATGGCCTTGGTCCAAGGCCTCACACCTGTGGCCTTGGGGCAGGGCTCAACACTTACTACTTCATCAGATGTTGCCCTCTGTTTGGGCTTTGATATCTCTTTGTATGTCATAGTATACAACTTATTATTGAACTTATTGTTCCATTTCACACATATGCTGCTGCTGTTTAGTCATTCAGTCGTGTCCAACTCTGTGACCCCATGGACTGTAGCCCACCAGGTTCTTCTGTCCATGGAATTCTCCAGGCAAGAATACTGAAGTGGTCGCCATGCCCTTCTCTAGGGACCTTAAATAGTGTCCATTAATTTCCCTTCTCTTGGGGTTTAGGTGTTACTGTCATTCATTTTACTGTTCATGCATTATAGTATTCCATAAAGCACATTGATTAGTCTATACACATACATATATTAATGAAAAATTTTAAAATTAGAGCAATATAATATATTTACTTGTGCATTTAATTTATGGTGCTGTTTGATTAGATCTAATTTACATTTGGTATCATCATTCCTCTTCTTGAAGGAATTTCTAGATTTCTTGCAATAAAGTTCTACTGATAATGACTTTTTCAAATTTCATCTGTCTGTAAAAGTCTTTATTTTGCCTTCATTAAAATGTTTTTCTATAATAACTTTTGTCTTATAATTTTCCATTAATGTCTAGTCTTTCATTCAGTGTCATTTCACTACTTTAGGATCCAATTCATATTCCCACATTTCTTATATAAATTTTTTGTCTCCTGGTCTTTTCCAATCTCTGACAGTCTTTCCTTGTCTTTGCTTTGACATTTTAAAGAGTATCCATCCGTAATTTTGTAGAGTATCCCTCAGTTCGGGTTTGTCTGGTATTTTCTCGTGATTAGGTGGAAACTATATATTTTGACAAAAGCCCCATAAAGTAGAGTGCTCTTCTCAGTGTGTGATTTCAAGTGGTGTTTCATACGAATATGACATTTACTGGATATATTAAAATAAATAGATCATTTGTTTAGAAAGCATCTGTTGGATTTTTCTTCTACAAATTTACTGTTTTCTTTTTGTATTTAATAAATATCTTGGAGGTATACTTTAAGTTTTTGCAAATATTCTATTTCCTTCTAACTTTTGCCTGCTAGTTTTAGTGTTAGGTCTTGCCTGCAAAGATTATCGCTGTGATGTTCTAGTTGTGACTTTCTGTTTTCCTCATCCCATCTACGTTTACTCAGGTACTCTGAAACAATTCTCAAGGTAAATTTATCCTTTCTCCTCTTTCATTTACTCAGTTATTTATTTATATCAGTGCAGACTAATATATTTTGTTCTTTGAGTTATAATCAAATTCTTTTTTTTTTTTTGATCCAGTTATTCCACTTTTGACCTTTGAGAGTTTACCAAGTTAACTCATTGTTTCTTCTGATATGCTGCCAAATATTTAATTTAAATTCTTATAAATGAATAGTTTTCATTAATACATATTCAAACTTTCTATTTGTATTCTCTAAAAAAGCTAATCTACCTTAATTGTATTTAGTGAATTTTCATTTCAGACATTATGGTTTTCACCTCTTGAAATTTGATTTAAATCTTTATTGTATTTTCAGTGTTTCTACTTCTTGGGTTTAATCTCTCCTCTATCTTCTTGAATATGTGGAATACAGACTTATAACTATGTTTATGTTCTTGTCTACCAACATTTTTTTTTTCATTGTCCCCTGCTTCTTTCAATGTCTGGTAATCTTATTGGATGCCAGAGCTTGTGAAATTTGCCTTGTTTAGTGCTGGGTGTCTTTCCAACCCTATGAATATTCTTAAGCTTTTTTGTGTTGCAGTTAAACTAATCTGAAACAGACTGATCCCTTTAAGACATACTTTAAGCTTTGTCTGTGGCACTGTAGTAGCCTTTAGTTTAGTGCCAATTTGACTATACATCTGAGCTAATAACCTTATGTTTACTCTACTAGATATCTGGTAAATCATGAGGTTTTCTACTCTGGGTCATGCGAATATGGTCAGCTTCTATCCCTAAGTGTGCCCCTTTTGTGTGGTACTTTCCCTGGCTTCAGAATTCCCTACTAACCTGCAGACTTGCACGGCAGAGCACCCTCTCTTTCTCTCTGCCTCTCTCCAGCTCACTTGAGAAGTCCAGCTTCCTTGGCTTTCTTGGATGCCCAGCTCCATCTTCTTTTTTATTTTTTATTTTTTTTATTTATTTTAGTTGGGGGCTAATTACTTTACAATATTGTAGTAGTTTTTGCCATACATTGACATGAATCAGCTATGGGTCCACATGTGCTCCCCATCCTGAACCCGCCCCCCCCCACTCCCCATCCCATCCCTCTGGGCCATCCCAATGCCCCAGCCCTGAGCACCCGTCCCATGCATAGAACATGGAATGGTGTTCTGTTTCACAAATGACAATATACATGTTTCAGTGCTATTGTCCCAGAACGTCCTACCCTCACCTTCTCCCTCAGAGTCCATAAGACTGTTCTATGCATCTGTGTCTCTTATTCTGTCTCGCATATAGGGTTACCATTACCATCTTTCAAATTCCATATATATGCATTAGTATAATGTATTGGTGTTTTTCTTTCTGGCTTACTTCACTCTGTATAATGGGCTCCAGTTTCATCCATCTCAATAGCACCAATTCAAATGTATTTTTTTTAATGGCTGAGTAATATTCCATTGTGGATCCCAGGGCTCCATCTGGGTTTCCTTCCTTGTGTTGCAGCCTGGGAACCCAAGTGAGGAAACTGACAATTAAGGGTTCACTTCATAAAGGCCCTTCACTGAGGGATCTCTGTCCTGTGCTCCTTGAGGTTCAAAGCTAAAAACTGTTCTTTCACATGTTGCTTACAACATGTCAGTTGCTTCAAGTGGGACAGTAAATGCAGTCCCTGAATTTCAACTTGGCTCATCCTTAAATTATATTTTTAAATTTTGCACTTACTCAAATAAAAACATGTCTTTTAGAAAAAATATACTAGTTATGTTTTATATTTCATGTATCTTCTAAAGTACTTAATTGTAAAAACATGTTCTGTTTTCAATATGATTTTCAGAGATTCATGTGTATTTATGAAGAAAATTTGGAAATATTTTTAAAATGGAAAGGTATATTTTGGAAAGAAGACTAACACATGATGTTTCCTACTTTGGGAGGAGAGGCTTGATTATTGAGTTTTGTAAACAAAAGTGAATGGAGACTATTGCACTACTCTCTTTGAGTTTCTTTTTTAAAAAATTTTAGTCTCATACCACGTTAGAATAACAAAGAACCAATTAACTGTTCTTTATTTATTTATTTTTTCTTACAGTCTACATTTATCAATTGCTAACATTTTTACAGTGCAAAAAATCTATATAGATAGTGGCACAAGTATTAGGAAGCAAGATTATTTGACACTGCAAATACTGAAATTACTCTGTAGGAAATTTTCTTGTGTATATTCTAGGTTTGGGACTTGCAATAAGATGTATAAGCCTATCCAAAACAACAGTACGATGATAAGCCATCAGAACATATAGAGCTGTACATTTTCTCTGCACAGCAAACACACAGCAAGATACTTAAATCCAGATACTATGACCTTCAGTTATGTTCATATTATTATGAAAAAAGAGAAGGGCACAGTCTTCCTTCATTGTACAGACCATCTCTGTTTATCAACTTTGATTCATATGTGACTTAATTCAAACCCACTGTAAAATTGAAATAATTTAAAATATCTGAAATAAAACAAATATTCTAAAATATTTTTAAATACTATGTTAAACGTTGTTGCTGTTGTTGACTGTGTGTCTGACCCTTTGTGACCCCATGGATTGTAGCCCTTCAGGCTCCTCTGTTAATGGAATTTTCCAGGCAAGAATACTGGAGTGGGTGGCCATTTCCTTCTGCAGGGGATCTTCCCAACCCAGGGATCAAACCCCTGTCTCCTGCATTGGCAGACAGATTATTTACTACAGAGCCACCTGGGAAACCCTGATGTTAGACTATAAAAAATACTCCTTAGTGTACATTTGCAGAAAGCTACATAGGAATGCAAATGCCTATTGTATTTTATAATCCTCTAAGCAAGTATATATGTATATCCATAGGAGCCAATATATTGATTAAAATTATTGTATGGAAATATTACTTATATTGATTTGTAGAATCAGTCAGTAATGATGTATTATTACATTTATATCTCTTGGTGGAATCTGTATGGAATACTGAATTTTAACACTTGAAATGAAACATATATAACTGCTATTTAATAGCTATGTTTCTATTCCTTCTAATAGAATAATAAAAATAATTGGAGATTCTTCTTTTTCTATAGTTTGCATAATCATTTAAATGCCATTTGCCATATATTCCATTTTGAAGAGCTTAGAAATATTGTAGGATTTAATAGAAAACTAATGAACTCTAAAAATTAGTATTAATTTTACTTGCAGTGTTTCCAGTTAGGTTTACAGGAATCTTTCATTAGCCTTTCTGAATCTCTATGACCAAGCATATGTAATGGTTGGTAAATTTACTGAGTTACATTTCTAATCTAAACAGTGTGTTTTATAGTATCATCATATTATCTTACAACTCTACAAATCCCTTTCTCAGAAGCCCAGAATGAAGTGATATGACAAGCACTTTCAAGTAGACAGTTTGTATGCAGAGTCAGCTCTAAGGAAAATTATACAGCATTCTTAGTTTTGTTTCAGCATATTCAGTCTTTTGTTTTTATGACCTTCTCTCCTTCTATGGTACACTCTTGCTTTTTATACCTGAAGTTTTTTATTTTTTCCCTCCCATTTCATCTGTGTCAGAAATGGATATCAAAAACTCCCAGAAAATAGCATTAGCCCCGAGTACATTTTTCAGCACAATAAATAAGAATAGATAAAGAAATACAGAGATGAGGAAAGAAGAGATGAAAATTTGTCATAATTTAAAATCATTTCAGTTCTCAAGCCAAATGAAATGGCACTTTTATTAAAACGTCTTAAAATATCAGAAAATCAGCAAAGGAATATGTGTTCGTAGTATTATGTAAGTTTCAATAAATAGCTGGGAAAAGAAGAGAAGCGAAAAGCAAAGGAGAAAAGGAAAGATATTCCCATCTGAATGCAGAGTTCCAAAGAGTAGCAAGGAGAGATAAGAAAGCCTTCCTCAGGAATCAATACAAAGAAATAGAGGAAAACAACACAATAGGAAAGACTAGAGATCTCTTCAAGAAAATTAGAGATACCAAGGGAACATTTCATGCAAAGATGGTCTCGATAAGGGACAGAAGTAGTATGGACCTAAAAGAAGCAGAAGATATTAAGAAGAGGTGGCAAGAATACACGGAAGAACTGTACAAAAAAGATCAACATGACCCAGATAATCACGATGGTGTGTGATCACTCACCTAGAGCCAGATGTCCTGGAATGTGAAGTCAAGTGGGCCTTAGAAAGCATTACTACCAACAAAGCTAGTGGAAGTGATGGAATTCCAGTTGAGCTATTTCAAATCCTGAAAGATGATGCTGTGAAAGTGCTGCACTCGATATGCCAGCAAATCTGGAAAAGTCAGCAGTGGCCACAGGACTGGAAAAGGTCAGTTTTCATTCCAATCCCAAAGAAAGGCAATGCCAAAGAATGCTCAAACTACCGCACAATTGCACTCATCTCACATGCTAGTAAAGTAATGCTCAAAGTTCTCAAAGCCAGGCTTCAGCAATACGTGAACTGTGAACTTCCAGATGTTCAAGCTGGTTTTAGAAAAGGCAGAGGAACCAGAGATCAAATTACCAACATCCGCTGGATCATAGAAAAAGCAAGAGACTTCCAGAGAAACATCTACTTCTGCTTTATTAACTATGCCAAAGCCTTTGACTGTGTGGATCACAGTAAACTGTGGAAAATTCTGAAAGAGATGGGAATACCAGACCATCTGACTTGTCTCTTGAGAAACCTGTATGCAGGTCAGGAAGCAACAGTTAGAACTGGACATGGAACAACAGAGTGGTTCCAAATAGGAAAAGGAGTACTTCAAGGCTGTATATTGTCACCCTGCTTATTTAACTTATATGCAGAGTACATCATGAGAAACGCTGGGCTGAAAGAAACACAAGCTGGAATCAAGATTACCGGGAGAAATATCAATAACCTCAGATATGCGGCTGACACCACCCTTATGGCAGAAAGTGAAGAAGAACTAAAGAGCCTCTTGATGAAGGTGAAAGAGGAGAGTGAAAAAGTTGGCTTAAAGCTCAACGTTCAGAAAACTAAAATCATGGCATCTGGTCCCATCAGTTCATGGGAAATAGATGGGGAAACAGTGGAAACAGTGTCAGATTTATTTTTCTGGGCTCCAGAAGCACTGCTGATGGTGATTGCAGCCATGAAATTAAAAGACGCTTACTCCTTGGAAGGAAGGTTATGGCCAACCTAGATAGCATATTTAAAAGCAGAGACATTACTTTGCCAGCAAAAGTCCATCTAGTCAAGGCTATGGTTTTTCCAGTGGTCATGTATGGATGTGAGAGTTGGACAGTGAAGAAAGCTGAGCACCAAAGAATTGATGCTTTTGAACTGTGGTGTTGGAGAAGACTCTTGAGAGTCCCTTGTACTGCAAGGAGATCCAATCAATCCATCCTAAAAGAGATCAATCCTGGGTGTTCATTGGAAGGACTGATGTTGAAACTGAAACTCCAGTACTTTGGCCACCTCATGCAAAGGGTTGACTCATTGGAAAATACCCTGATGTTGGGTAGGATTGGGGGCAGGAGGAGAAGGGGACGACAGAGGATGAGATGGTTGGATGGCATCACTGACTTGATGGACATGGGTTTGGGTAGACTGTGGGAGTTGGTGATGGACAGAGAGGCCTGGTGTGCTGCAATTCATGGGGTCACAAAGAGTCAGACACGACTGTGTGACTGAACTGAACTGAACTGGACTGCAAGGAGATCCAACCAGTCCATCCTAAAGGAGATCAGTCCTGGATGTTCATTGGAAGGACTGATGTTGAAGCTGAAACTCCAATACTTTGGCCACCTCATGCTAAGAGTTGACTCATTGGAAAAGACCCTAATGCTGGGAAGGATTGGGGGCAGGAGGAGAAGGGGACGACAGAGAATGAGACAGTTGGATGGCATCACCGGCTCAATGGACATGGGTTTGTGTAAACTCCGGGAGTTGGTGATGGCCAGGGAGCCTGCCGTGCTGCGATTCATGGGATCACAAAGAGTCGGACACGACTGAGTGGCTGAACTGAACTGATCTACAAATTCCTTTTTATTTAATGTTGTATATTTTTTTAATAATCCAGTAAATGTTTTTGAGCATTTCCATGTGTAATGCCAGTAGAAGACAAAATGTAGGTGGCAAATATATTTTTTAAAAGGACTTTAATTATAAATTTAAAAGTTTGATAGTTACTTTCACGATCTCCTTGGATTGATAACTACTTCTGGGTCTTATTTTCAGTCACCTTATTAAAGCAGATTACCAAAATTTTTTTTATTGCTGTACTACAGCTTAAGTTGTTTAAAGGATTTACTTTTAAAAAACAAAATGATGAATGATGTCACTTCTAAGGCTTTATTGGAATGCCCTACAAAGTTAACCAACAGTCCCACTAAATCACATGACGTGAAACAGTAATTTAAATAGTACCATATTTTATTTTGGGTCTCCCAAGTGGCTCACTGGTAAAGAATCCACCTCCCAGTGCAGGAGACACGGGGAATGCGGGTTCAATTCCTGGGTCAGGAAGATCCCCTGGAGGAGGGCATGGCCACTCACTCCAGTATTCTTGCCTGGAGAATTCCATGGATAGAGGAGCCTGGAAAGCTACAGTCAATGACGTTGCCAAGAGTTGGACACGACTGAGCAACTAACACTTTCACTTTTCACTTGCCTCCTTATATAAACTTTAGAATCAGTTTCTTAATATCTACAAGATAACTTGCTAGGATTTTTGTAGGGTTGCATTGACTGTATAGATGAAGTTGGAAAGAAATGACATCTTGACAATTTTGATTCTTTCTGCTATGAACATGGAATTCTTTCCATTTATCTAATTCCTCTTTGATTTTATTTTTCAGAGTTTTGTAGTTTTCCTCATGTAGATCTTGTTCATACTTTATTAGATTTATACATCAGTATTTCACTTTTTGGAGTAGTATTGAAAATGATACTATATTTTTAATTAAATGTCGCTTGTTCATTGTTGCTATATGGAAAAGCAGTTGACTTTTTGTCTCACAATCTTCTGATAATTGTTAATTCCAGAGATTTTTGTTCATTCTTTGGGATATTCTACATGAATGATCATGTCATTAGTAAACAAAAACAACTTTATGGCCTCCATCCCAATTGGTATGCTTATTATTTCCTTTTCTTGACTTACTGTGTGACAATTACTTGCAGTAAGATGTTGAAAAGGAGTGATGAGAAGGGGGCATTTTGCCTTGTACCTGATCTTATAGGGGAGATTTAAGTTTTTTAACTGTTGAGTGTGATGTTAGATAAATTTTTTGTAGATAATCTTTATACTATTGGGAAGTTTTCTCTCTGTTCTTGGTATACTGAGAATTTTAAATTATGAATGAATGTTGATATTTGTCAAATGTTTTTTTCTCCATCTATTGATATGACCATGTATGTTTATGTGATGAATTATATTAATTGATTTTTGAATGGTTAACTAGCCTTACCTGGATAAATTCTGCTTTGTCATGGTTTATAATTATTTTTACATTTTTTCAACAGTTAGCTTTTTTTTCTAAGTATTATAAGCATCAATTATTATGATGTGAACCATAATTAATTTCCATTCTCATCTCCTCTGTTTTTTGTATCAAGTTTCAAAATAGTGCAGTTTTCAAAAACTTTTTCTTTTTACCTTCATCATATACCTAAATCTTCTCAGGATTTCCACTGTGTTATGCCTTTTAGTGAGTCCTCCTTTTTCTCCCTAACCTATTCCATCTGGGTTTGGCTTCCTTTGTTTTCCCCCTCAAACCACTCTGATACGTTGCTAAACCTGTAGAACAGCTGCCATCCTGAGGTATTTTGTTCATTGTACTTCTGGATTGTATGTGCTTTTCAATATTCAGTGACTTTGCATGGTTGCTCCCTACTTTTGTTTGTTTGTAGATAAATTTTCTGAATAATTGCCTGTTTTCATTGTAACTTTAAAATACATGGACTGCTAATCCCCCCTTTGTTGTTTTCTTTGTTTTTGTAAGATTTTACTTCTTTTATTGCCTTGCTAATAATTGTCTTCATAGAGAAGAAAGATAAATGTTTACACACAATCTGCGGTATTAAACTTCAAGTTTTATATAGTTTTTAAAATACACATGCATTTTGGCAAAGCAAATGCATTTTTAGGAATTTGTACAAACATGTTTAAAGTGTGGTAGTATATGTTCAATGATTTTATTGCAATAAATTTAAAAGATCACAACCATCAAAGCAGAGGTGTATCTATAATGGAATTTATTTGGATTAATACTAAGAAGTGATTACAATTGAGTATATCAAGTGAATGTTTACTAAAATATACGTTATATATATACATGCATTAAGCCTGTGAATCTCTGAATTCACCTGTCTTTCAAGATTTGGGAGTGACTGCTTGCCATACAAGCTCCACTCTTTGAAAGATCCAACTAAGTCATTGATTTTCAGTTTTTTCATGATTTTCTTGTTGTAGAATGGGGACAGTTACTGCCAAGATTTTAACATGTTGGAACTGAAATCAGAAGTCCCCTTCATCTTTTAATGTTAGGCCGATATTAATGTGCCAGATACTGTGATGATTAATATTATCTCTAAAAACATTCTTTGACTCCATAATTTATAAAGAAGCATTTATAATTTCAATTGTAATTAGTAAATAAAAGATTTTTTTCAGCCATTATTTTTACCATCTAGGAATAATATGATATATACATGTATATAGATAGATAGATAGATATAAAATTATACACTACTTTTTCTTAAGCTAATGATAAAATAATTTTTAACAAGAAAAAATTAAAGCATATCATGGTTTCCCATATGATATTCTATATTAGTTCAAACTTATAAGTACTGAAAATATAGAATTGTAAGAGAATATGTAGGGTAATAATAATTAACTGAGAAGAAAAATGCTGTCACCCATCCTACATATGTATTGTGAGCAGTGATCCAGTTTCTGCATGCAAAATAATCTGTTATGATAAACTATGTTGTAAATATTAATTTAGTGCCTTTACATTCTTTTTTAAGTTAGAAATATTTTTGGGTCATAAAGTTATATTTGGTCATAAAGAGTGAATGCCTGTTAATGATAAACAATAAAAACAATTTATATCAAAATTAGTGCTCCACAACATTTTATGCACCTTTTGAAGGGTATCACACATAACTTAATTATCAAGACATGATAATTTAAATGATGTAAAGTTTCAGTAGACAGCCATTACTATTCTTTTTTTTTTTTTTTTTTTTTCTTTTAATAAATTTATTTATTTTAGTTGGGGGCTAATTACCTTACAATATTGTAGTGGTTTTTGCCATACATTGACATGAATCAGCCATGGGTTTACATGTGTTCCCCATCCCTCTGGGTCATCCCATTGCCTCAGCCCTGAGCATTTGTCTCATGTATTGAACCTGGAATGGTGTTCTGTTTCACATATGATAACATACATGTTTCAATGTTATTCTCTCAGAACGTCCCACCTTCGCCTTCTCCCTCGGAGTCCATAAGACTGTTCTATGCATCTGTATCTTATTCTGTCTCGCATATAGGGTTATCGTTACCATCTTTCAAATTCTATATATACGCATTAGTATACTGTATTGGTGTTTTTCTTTCTGGCTTACTTCACTCTGTATAATTGGCTCCAGTTTCATCCATCTCAATAGAAACTGATTCAAATGTATTCTTTTTTAATGGCAGAGTAAAATTCCATTGTGTATATGTACCAGAGCTTCCTTATCCATTCATCTGTTGATGGACATCTAGGTTGTTTCCATGTCCTGGCTATTATAAACAGTGCTGCGATGAACACTGGGGTACACGTGTCTCTTTCAATTCTGGTTTCCCCAGCAGTGGGATTGCTGGGTCGTATGGCAGTTCTATTCCCAGTTTTTTAAGGAATCTCCACACTGTTCTCCATAGTGGCTGTACTAGTTTGCATTCCCACCAACAGTGTAAGAGGGTTCCCTTTTCTCCACACCCTCTCCAGCATTTATTGCTTGTAGACTTTTGAATAGCAGCCATTCTGACTGGCGTGAGATGGTACTTCATTGTGGTTTTGATTTGCATTTCTCTAATAATGAGTGATGTTGAGCATCTTTTCATGTGTTTGTTAGCCATCTGTATGTCTTCTTTGGAGGAATGTCTGTTTAGTTCTTTGGCCCATTTTTTGATTGGGTCGTTTATTTTTCTGGAATTCAGCTGCAGGAGTTGCTTATATATTTTTGAGATTAATTACTTTCTAACACCATACACAAAAATAAACTCAAAATGGATTAAAGATCTAAATGTAAGACCAGAAACTATAAAACTCCTAGAGGAAAACATAGGCAAAACACTCTCTGACATAAATCACAGCAGGATTCTCCATAACCCACCTCCCAGAATATTGGAAATAAAAGCAAAAATAAACAAATGGGACCTAATTAAAATTAAAAGCTTTTGCACAACAAAGGAAAACATAAGCAAGGTGAAAAGATAGCCTTCAGAATGGGAGAAAATAACAGCAAATGAAGCAACAGACAATTAATCTAAAAATCAATTTTCATACCTAGTTCTGAAGTTATCGTCAGCTCAGATCTCTGGCATGCAAATAATATTAAATACCTTAGGAATATAAGGTCGGTTCCAAGATAATTTACATACTAATAAATCATCAACCAATAAATGGTAATTAGGAACCCACAATGCAGGAAATACTGCATTATGATATCCGAAAGGAAAATATAGTGTCTTGACCTCTAGGATCGTACATCTGTTAACTCCAAAACACAGACAAATCAAGTATTAACTTGAGACAACTCAAGCTACTATATAATTAAATTGCAATAAGCCATAAATAAAAGTTTACCTGCTCGGATTAGAAAGTATGAAGAGAAATGAGAATATTCATGGAAGAGAACTGAAAAGGTTTACAACTCTTGGAAAGGATTTCAGTTTTTAGAATGAAAATAAGAAGGTATTTCGGATAGAAGCAACATAAGAAAAGGTACAGATCTAGAATCATCTGGAATGCTAGGAGGACAGCATACCCACAGTGAGGTTCATAAAAGCCAGAAAAATAAGAGAGATTAACAAAAGGTAGGACAATTCGTGTCAGTCCTTCACTGCCGGCTGCACAGTGCCACAGCAAGCGGAGGGCTCAAACAAACCTCGTGTGCACCAGGACCCAGGGACCCCACAGAGACGGACACAGAACTGTGTTTGAGTGTCTTCTGTGGAGGTACAGGTCAGCAGTGGTCTGCTACAGGAAGAGGGGCTCTGGGTGCAGCAGACTTGGGCATGGCCTAAGCCCTCTTGGAGGGAGTCACCATTAACCCCACCATAGAGCTGCCAGACCTTACACAGGACTGGGAAGCAGACTCTTGGAGGGCACAAACAGAACCTTGTGCACCAGGACCCAGGAGAAAGGAGCAGTGACCCCACAAGAGACTGACCCAGACTTGCCTGTGAGTGTCCAGGAATCTCCAGCGGAGGCGTGGATCGGTGGTGGCCTGCTGCAGGGTTGGGGGGCACTGAGTGTAGCACTGCATGCATGGGATCTTTTGAAGGAGGTCGCCATTATCTTCATTACCTCCACCATAGTTTGCCCCAGGTACATAGCCAGGAGGAAACACAGCTACTGCTCTCCACCTGGGTGCCTCTTCTCAATAAAGCCTCTGCGTTATCAGCATGTATGTCTCCTCAGACAATTCATTCCCGAGTGTTAGACAAGAGCCCCCATCCAAACTCTGGAAGGGGTCCCCCTTTCTTTCCACCCAAGAACTCAATTTGCGCGACGAGCAAGCCGTTGGCCCGAAACCCTGGCGTCATCTTGCAGCGCCCAAATCAGAGGTAAGAGAAAGGCAAAGACTCCAGCCATTACTATTCTTGGCAGTAGATAGAAGTATGCTTCAATGCTTGATTGATATAATTATGTAAGTTTTCTTCCTTAGCTCTTTAATGTAGTAGATTATATTAATTGATTTGCTACTATTTAACCCGTTTCATCCTTCAAATAAAGTCCATATATGCAGTTCTTTTTTATACAGTGTTATATTCAATTTTTTAATATTACATTGAAGATTTTGCAGATTTTCATATGAGAGATATTGGTGTGTAGTTTCTTGTTTATATATCTTTTTTTTTCATTTCAGCTTTTACTTTTTTTTTTTTAATCAGAGTAATACAAGGCCTCAGAAAATGAATTAGGTGCTGTTAATTTTTCTTCTATTTCTGGAAGAGTTTTGTAAAACTGATATTAAACTTTCTTAAATATTTATCAGAATTCTCATGTAAAGTCACTTATGTCTGGGATATATTTTGGGGGGAGCTTTTTAACTTGAATTCAATTTTTAATGGCTCTAGGACTATTAAAGATAATTTTTTATATATTATTTCCAAAAGTAATGAGAAAAAAGGTTGTATTATTTTATGTATCCATGTTTTGGCTCTTTTTGTTGTTTGCTCTTCCAAAATTATTACTTCTATGTATGATATTACACTTGATACTTCAAGTAAGTGCGTAGAATAACAGATTAACAGTATGTTTTCACAAGGAGGACATAGTTGTTTAAATTCTAAATTCTATTGGATACATAAGGCATGCCACAATGAACTTCTTATGAACAGGAAGGTTTTACTTCCTCAGTTTCACCAATAACCAAAATTAATAGTGAATTTTAGACAGGTTTGTTTGATTCTGCAGTTGCTTGAAAATACTGGTGATACAACATTTTTTTTTTGACTTATTTTAACTGTCAGCTTTGGTATAAATGTAGAAATACTATTTTAGTTAAAAAAAGAAATTTTTTTCCATTTTCCCTTTGGGTATATAGATAGTTCAACCTGTACTTACTCTTTTGGGTTATCTATAATTTGATTACTTTCTGATATCAAACTTTGAACATGCTGTTTCCATGCTCTTTCTCTTACCCAAAAAGCTATATCTCTGGCCCCACCAATTTTCATTTGAAACATCTCTCCTCATTAAGTTCCTAGGTGAGCTGTCATCATCACAGAAAACTCTTTCTTAACACCCTGTTCTAAAGTACCTTCCTACAGCAGTCTCAGTCACATTACATATTTAGGTTGATAATCTAAAATCATCTTATGCTTGCCTGTATGTCACACTTTTTTCCTAATATCATTTAAATGTCATGAGGATAACAGAATTTGCCTTCTTTACCTATACATCCATACCTGCTTGAATAGAACTCAGCGTGAACACTTGATAAGTATTTTTAACTGAACAAATGAATAAAGAGTCAATACAGTTTTAATAGATTTTTGTAGCTCAGTTGGTAAAGACTTTGCCTGCAGTGCAGGAGACCTGGGTTCAATTCCTGGGTTGGGAAGATCCCCTGGAGAAGGAAATGGCAACCCACTCCAGTATCTTGCCTGGAGAATCCCATGAACAGAGGAGCCTGGCAGGCTACAGTCCATGGAGTTGCAAGAGTCGGAGACGACTTAGTGACTAACCCCCCCAGTGGCGATTTAGTTCCTCTGAGCTTTTGTCATAACCTCTGGCGCAAAATAAGAGTATAATATGTAATGCATGAAGATCTCCTAGTCCTAGTTATAGGATAAAGATATCAAATAATTTGATGAATATTGCATATTTTTTCAGGGCATCTTCTTTAAGCACCTCTATACATAATTGGGTCTATATTAAAATGCCTGGTTAACAACTTTTGCAAATTTCATTATAGTCAGTCATGCATAAAACAGTTGTTCATATGCTTGATCCACCTAATGACAATGACTTAACAATGCATGCATGTATGCATGCTAAGTCGCTTCATTCACGTCGAACTCTTTGAGACTCTGTAGACTGTAGCCTGCCAGGCTCCTCTGTCCCTGTGATTCTCCAGACAAGAATACTGATGTGGGTTGCCCTCCAGGAGATCTTCTTGACCCAGGGATCGAATTGACATCTCTAATGTCTCCTGCATTGGCAGGTGGGTTCTTTACCACTAGTACCACCTGGGGAGCCTGACTTAACAATAAGAAACTTTTTTTTCTATTTTAAATATGTCTGCACAGGCAAGCCAAGCTAGGTCTGACAGCTTTCCATCATCAGGGAATAGAATTATTTCTGCTGCTTCTCTTCATTCTTTCTTTTTTTTAAAATACATATACTAATATGATGATGTTCTTCATTTTATTTATTTATGTTTGACTACACTGTGAAGGCATGTGGGATCTTCGTTCTCTAACAAGGGATCAAACCCAGGTCCCCTGCAGTGGAAGTGCAGATTCTGAACCAGTGGACCACCAGGGAAGGCCCTTCTCTGCCATTTTTAACATATGCTTCATATTTTGCTTCAAGATGGCTACTTGAACTTCTCCAACATATTTTCTTTATTTTATACTTTATTACATGTTTATATAATAATTTTGACTTGTCATAACACAGCTATTTCAAACTTTAAAATGTCCTGTGAATCTGACAGCTTACCCCTAAAAGAAGACAGATGAGAAAATAAAGTCCAGAGAGTTTAAAGGACTGTGTCTACACCATGCAGGGTATAGGACATTTAGATTCTCAAGGTGATTTAGCCTCTAATATTTATTCTTTGTATACAATATGATAATGGTTTGATAGCTTTGCCTTTTTAAAAACTATTTGAACTGGAGAGTTCTTATAAAACACCTAAATTTGCATTCAGGGAAAAATTAACTCAGCTCATTAGCTGTCCATGCATTTTTCCCCAGAATACTGAGTAAGGAGATCAGAAAGATAATGATTCTCTAACTTGAAATGAGAGGTATTAACATTCACAGAATATCTTACATTCACACAATAAATACTTTACATATTAAAAGACTGATTGACCTATAAACCTTTGAATACCTAAGAAAAACTGCTTTTAATATTTAGCAGAGCATGCTATGATGAATTAACTAGGGCGCATATTTATAAATTAGGATGTCTTAATGTTCTAAATAATATTAAAGTTTTGAATTTCACAGTGTACTTTTACATATATTTGTAATGTTCCTTTGCAGCTGGTAAAAATACAGTGACTTAAATAGGGCAAGCACAGTTTTGTAGTCATCTTCCTTCAACAAGTAAACTCTAGAGTTGGCATTTAATCCCACATTTTCTTATTAGAAATGGTAGTATATTTTCTGTAGGTTGCCTCTATCAAGGAATGTTGAAGTAGTTTGAAAAAGGATATCAACATGATGATCTCATAGGGAGACAAACACAGGACTATAATAATAAGAAAAAACAATGAAAACGAAGAAATGGCTGCTTTGTCAGCAAAGCACGGAGCCTCAACCATTGGACCAGTCTTTGGTGTGGGAGCCAGTTTCCCAGATATGAGTCCTTAGGCTTCATATCAGTTATATAATCAGTGGCAGAAAAGAGGTGAGCCGTCAAATAAAACCATGCATTAGAACTTTAGAATTAAAAGAAAAAGTAATTATTAAATGTGAATGTTTACCGTTGGCAACATTTATTTGCACAGAGGAAATACCAGCCCTTAGGCCTAATAATGCATCCTTGGTTCTGACCCATTCCATGTACAGAGGCTCAGCAACATCACATCTATGTGGCAGGAAGATGATAAAGTCAAACACTGGTATTGCAGTGATTTCTCACAAAACTGTTGAGAGAACAGATTAAAGCCAGAAATACAAATCTCTTTTCTAACTTTAGATTCCATTGCATGTTCAGTAGCTTAATCGATTATGTTCTACTCTTTGTGGCCTCATGGACTGTAGTTTGCCAGCCTGCTATGTCCATGGGATTTCCCAGACGAGAATACTGGAGTAGGTTGCCATTTCCTTCTCCAGGGCATCTTCCAAACCCAGGGATTGAACCCATGTCTGTTGCATCTCCTGCATTGGCAGGTGAATTTTTTACCACTGGTGCCATCTGGAAAGCCCATTAGTCACATATTAACTTATTTTATCAATCTGCTTGTATGTAGCTTATTCTCAACTCTACACCTCTTCCCTCTAACTCACTGATTAGCTGGATCACTCATCTTGGGGACAGAGGTTAGGAACATATCTATGTAGATTTATATGTTTTATGTCTATATGTATACTCACACAACTCACAAATGCACTTATAAGCATAAATGTATCATTATACCCAATATCAATCCAATACCACAATGTTCACTGTAGTAAGTTTAGCTGTCCATATTTATGATTTTATTCTTTAATTATGAGAAACCTGTCTCTTACCATTAATATCAGTTCAGTTCAGTTCAGTTCAATCACTCAGTCATGTCCAACTCTTTGCAACCCCGTGGATGATAGCATGCCCAGGCTTCGCTGTCCATCACCAACTCCCGAACCTTGCTCAAACTCATGTCCATCGAGTTGGTGATGCCATCCAACCATCTCATCCTCTGTTGTCCCCTTCTCCTTCTGCCTGCAATCTTTCCCAGCATCAGGGTCTTTTCAAATGAGTCAGTTCTTTGCATCAGGTGGCCAAAGTATTGGAGCTTCAGCTTCAGCATCAGTCTTTCCAATGAATATTCAGGACTGATTTCTTTTATGATGGACTGGTTGGATCTCCTTGCAGTCCAAGTGACTCTCAAGAGTCTTCTCAACACCACAGTTCAAAAGCATCAATTCTTCGGCTCTCAGCTTTCTTTATAGTCCAACTTTCACATCTGTACACGACTACTGGAAAAACCATAACATTTGTTTATTTTATCAATAACTATTCCAGTCTATGCATTTCATTTATTTGGCTATATTATAAATGGTACCACTTTCTAAAAATGTCTAACTGTTCATTGCTTGTATGCAGAAACATGACAGATTTTGTATATCGAATTGTATTATCCTCAGTATGTGTGTATGTGTTTTAAAATAGAATTTTTTAGAGCTATTTTAGGTTCACATCAATATTGAGGGTGGTAAAGGTACAGATATTTCAGAAAGAGAGGTATGATACAATGATGAGAAGCCATTATTTTAATTTAATTATGTTGCATTTAAGAGGTAACGAGTATTTCTTGACAGCTTCCAATGATAGAGCGTGAGATGTGGGAAATGATATAGAGCATTTTTAAGTGGGTAGAAAAGTGAGAATGACATGGAGAAGCAGGAAGTGAGTGCAGAGTTCTGTTTGAAAGTTTATCGTGAAAGAAAAAGAGAGTGAGTGACTGAAGGAGAAAAGAAAGGATGGTGGGAGGGTGGAAGGAAAGGAAGAAAAATGTAACTTGAAAGCAGAAGCAGAGAGAGTCCAATATTGGAAGAAAGTTTGTATTATGAAAGAATGTAGAAGAGGTTAATAAATATTCAGTAAATGATGTGAGGGCACCTAGAACTAATTGAAAAAGCAGGTGAATATCTACTCCCTCATTTATATTAAAAATTGCATGTATCAGTTAATAAAACTTAAATTCTGTTATGTTCCTAGAAAATTTTACACCTATTAAATATCACAATCAGTGAAATTTTATGAAGTACGGTTTCTGATTCAGAAACTATAAATGATTGTTGATTTATTCCATAACCTTTTTTAAAGATCTGAAAAAAATAAATAACTAATGCAAAAATATACCAGTATTTATGGAGGGAAGCCCAACATTGTCCAAAGGACTGTCTACTATGTATACAAATAATACAGTCCTAGTTGTACTAGGGTTTTACTGATTTTTCATTTTCTTTTCAACAATATTAATAGGCACTAGAATTTAGATTTTAAAAAATTAAAGTAGTGATAACAAGATAGTAGGATCTTCTGTAACAGAAACAATTATATTCAATACCTCTAATAGACCATAATGGAAAAGAATATGAAAAAGTTATATAATATATATATTATATATGTATAATAGGTATAGTATATAGTGTATACATATATATATATATACACACACACATATATATACACACACACTGAATCATTTTTCTATATACCAGAAGCTAATATAATATTGTAAATCAACTATTTCAATAATTTTTAAAAATTAAAAGTCATAAAAATATATAAAATAAATATATAAGGTAAGTGAAATGATAAGGACTAGCACTCCAAGAGTTTTAAAGATAAGTAAATAAGCTTTAATTATTAAAAGTTCTTTTGCCCCAGGCATAATTTTTTTTTGAGGAATAGAATGAAAAATTATCCAAGCAAGCCCAAATAATTAGAAAATTTATGATAGCAAAATGCATGAATGCAAACCAATTGAAAATGTTAGTATTTAAACATGGTATCTGGGATAACAGGATGGACATTAAATAAAATTAATTGGATCCATACCTCTTATCATAATCAAAAAAATTTCAGTTGATCAAAACAAAACAAAAAACCATAGAAACTTTAGAATACAAGAATGAAGTTTTCTATTGTTAACTTGAATTGGAAAAGACATTTCTAACTATCAGTCAAAATCCAGAAGACGTGAAGGGGAAAAAACATAGGTTCAGCACAGGAAAAAAGCACTTCCAACATTTTTGCACAAGGGTGTCAGACAGAGGAAGAAAAAAGTGCATCTAAAGACAAAATGGTAAATGAAAAAATGAGCAAAAACAAACAAAAAAAAATGCAGTTCATGCTTCAGGAAAAGGCCTTGATTTCTCAATACATAAAATTTCAGAGTCAATAAAGAAAAAATAAACAACCAAGCAGAAAATAGTCAATAGATATGAATACACTGTTGAAAAAAAAAGTAATTGTAAAGGCTACATAGATATATGAAAAGATAGCCAGTTTTATTTAAAGAATTTCAAGTGAGATTGCACTCAATTCAGTTCAGTCGCTCAGTGGTGTCTGACTCTTTGCAACCCCATGGACTGCAGCATGCCAGGCTTCCCTGTCCATCACCAGCTCCCGGAGCATACTCAAACTCATGTCCATCATGTTAGTGATGCCATCCAACCATCTCATCCTCTGTCGTCCCCTTCTCCTCCCACCTTCAATCTTTCCCAGCATGAGGGTCTTTTCCAATGAGTTGGATCTCTGCATCAGGTGGCCAAAGTATTGGAGTTTCCACTTCATTGTCAGTCTTTCCAATGAATATTCAGGACTGATTTCCTTTAGGATTGATAGATTGGATCTTCTTGCAGTCCAATGGACTCTCAAGAGTCTTCTCCAACACCACAGTTCAAAAGCATCAATTCTTTGGTGCTCAGCTTTCTTTGTAGTCCAACTCTCCATACATGACTACCGGAAAAATATCCATACATGACTACATGTAGTCCAACATCCATATCTGACTACTGGAAAAACCATAGCTTTTACCAGACGGACCTTTGTCTGTAAAGTAATATTTCTGTTTTTTAATATGCTGTTTAGGTTATTTCCAATTCTGTATTGTTTCCATAAGGGAGAGGTTCATGTTGGATTAACTCTTCCACAGAGAAAATCTTTAAAGTCTAATTTAAATTAAGACAAACAAGCAAACAAAGCCAACTACTGGCAGGTACAGAAAAGCAGTCAAGACATCATGGATTCAAGGGCACATGCTCCTGGGAAGAGGAAAGCCTTTTGGGAGGAGCTAGCCCTTCCCAGCTGGATTCTCCTCTCTGAAAGTGAAAGTGTTAATCTCTCAGTCATGTCTGACTCTTTGTGACACCATAGACTGTAGCCTGCCAGGCTCCTCTGTCCATGGGATTCTCCTGACAAGAATACTGGAGTGTGTTGACATTACCTTCTCCAGGGAATTTTCGCCACCCAGGTCTCCTGCATTGCAGGCAGATGCTTTACTGTCTGAGCCACCAGGGAAACCCTCTTTGAGGTATTTGTAAATTGGCAGCTCTGGGTTGCAAGAGGAAGGCTGCAGCCTAGAGTTTCCTACAGTGACATAAATCTGAATTGACAGAAATTAGATTTTTTTTTCATACTTAGGTTAAACTGGATTTTGGAAAATCCTACACTTCTACTTAATAGGTACTCTCAGTATACCATATGACATCAGCTTCTGAAACTAGCTTGGATTTTGTGCTTGATACAGGAATAAGATGTCGTTGCTGGGAGGAGCACTCATTCATGCAGCATGCCTTGAATAATTACCCTTCCTATTCAGGTTTTCAACTCACTGATAGTGTTGGAGAAGGCTGAGAAGTGCCAAATATAGAATCATGAGCAATACCATTAAAAATGATCAGTGCTTATGATATCCACTCTTCCAAAGATAATCAGAGCTTTTTATTGTAATGAGGAGCTTACAGTTGTCCACACTACCCACCCTTCATGTCTACATTGCTGATATCTTACAAGGTATCTGCCTCAGGCCAGTTGTGAGCTAGTATGCTTAGTGAAATAAGTCATAAAAAAGACAAATACTGTATGGCATCACCTATTTGAGGATTCTAAAAAACAAACAAATGTATATAACAAAACAAAAACAGGCTCACAGATACAGAGGACAAACTGGTGAGGAGAGGATCAAGATAGGGGTATGGGATTAAGAGATACAAGATACTATATATAAAACAAATAGGATTCAAGGATGTATTATAAAACACAGGGAATATAGTACCTATTTTATAATTTTTTTAAAATTATTTATGGAGGATAATGGATAAAAATACCAAGTCATTATGTCGTACACACGATGAACATACAATACTGTAAATCATTTATGCTTTAATTAAAAAAAGTTTTAATTAAATAGAGATCAAAAGGTTTTCCTTCATTATGGAAAACTGAAACTTTGTTTGCATTATATAATATTTTCCCTCTCAGCTAATCATTCTCAAACTAGCCTTAGTAACTGCTGTGAACAAGTGTGTGTGTGTGTGTGTGTGTGTGTGTGTGTGTGTGTGTGTGTGTGTTCGCTAAGTCATGTCAGTTGTATCTGACTCTTTTCGACCCTAGGGACTGTAGCCTGCCAGGCTCCTCTGTCCATGGGATTTTCCAGGCAAGAATAATGGAGTGGGTTTCCATGCCTTCCTCCAGGGGATCCTCTGACCCAGGAGTCTGTTGCAGGCAGGTTCTTTGCCACTAGCACCACCTGGGAAGCTGTGAACAAGAGGTAAATACTGAACTGGTTTAAACATCAAGAGTGATGGTTCTAGATACATAGATAAAGACACCAGGAATACTATTAGAATCTTGAAGTTTCCTGGTCTAAGCTATGAGCACACTAATGTGATCTGCTGGAGAAAGTTAAAACTTTCAGCATGGTGTTATAAATTCAATAAGTCAAGCTCTCTTCCTCTTGTTTAATGTCCTGAAAAAATATCTAGTTTATTTCTGATTTTCAAATCAGAGGGTGATATTCTGTTTAGTAGTCCTATCTGACCTCACTCAGCCACACTTTATTGGCTTCAGTTAAGCCAAAATAAGGGCTTCTTTAGTTTACCAGCTCAGCTGGTAAAGAATCCGCCTGCAATGCAAGAGACCCCAGTTTGATTCCTGAGTCTGGAAGATCCCCTGGAGAAAGGATAGGCTACCCACTCCAGTATTCTGGGGCTTCTCTAGTTGCTCAGCTGGTAAAGAATCCACCTGCAGTGTAGGAGACCTGGGGTGGGAAGATCCCCTGGAGGAGGGCATGGCAACCCTCTCCAGTATTCTTGCCTGGAGAATCCCCATGAATGAGGAGGCTGGCAGGCTGAAGTCCATGGGATCGCAAAGAGTTGGAAATTAAGAAATTAAGCACAGCACAGCCCAGTCCAAAATAAACACCTGTTTATTTTCCAGATGTTTGGGCATCTGTTTTACTTATTTTCTCTAGATTTTCAGATGTATACCTTCTTCTTTATAATGTACTCTTCCAAATTTACCTGAAATGTGAAGTGTTAATGAGAGATTTCACAGAACATCCAAGTTGTTTCTCTTACATCAATGGAATATCTTAATATTGTCATCTAATTTAACTGAGAAACATATGAGCTATAGTGAACAGCATCACTGGTGATTATCTGTAAAGACAAAAATTGGGCACAATTTCAGCATTGGGCATTGTGTAGCTTTGGAATTATCTTTATTATTATACTGATTGGGCCATTTCTGAAGCATTTTTGTGTCAAATAATATTGTGCTAACCAGTGCTAACAGAAAATAGATGAAGAAATAAATGGTTTTCGGTGTGTGGATTTAAGAATTTAGACAGCAGTAGCTACAATGCTGATGACAATTTGGCTTAATAGTTTCCATGGCAACAGAGAAGAAAACAAAGGAGAATATAAGAAGTAATGTTTTCCCTACTTTTCCTTTTTGATATGAAGGAATCTAACTGAAGACAAATCTCTGGTTCCATCTTTTGTTTTCATCTTCTACAAAAAAGAGGAATGAATATGACTCAACTGGGTAGACCTAATATATTAGCAGTTGATAAACACATGCTGGGTGGCAAATGATGAATACATTCCTACCTCTTCATCTTGCACTGCTTTAACATAGTCACGTGGGACCTAGAGGCTTCCAGTTTATTGAACAGAATGGAATTAATTTCAATATCAGTTATTCCTGTGGTCTCATGCTTGGAGATAGTGGTCAAAAGTGAAAACTTGAGCCATTATGTTTCCTCTCTGACTTGTTCAAGGGTGAAATAATTTTCCTGAAGAGATGTTTCTCCTGGCACAAATTCCCACATAGGACAGGTGAACCAAGATCTGCACCGCTCATGGAAATGAGGTGAGCAGGAAAAGAGGACAAAATACTACCAAGCCGGTTTGGCCCACTTGTTGAACCACATTTTTTAGTACCATTGTCAGTAGTTATCAGCTTCCATTCAAGTGCTGGCGATCTAATAATTAAGTTAGCAAAGGATTCCTTAAATATTATATTCATGCACAGAGAGTAGTAGCACATTACCAAGTTACTTATGGTGAGTCTACTAGAGTTCTTAATTTAGATTCCACCAAAGAACATGTCATGTACTGCTTGACATATTGCACTTCTAAACCAGATGTGTCCATGCATTTACCTGAAATCTCTAAAATGTTCAGAAATGACATTTAGGTTTAATGCATAGCCAGTGCTACTGCCTTGAGTTGATTATGTGAATATAATTTGTTTTCATTCTCACTTGTTTTTTATTGTCTGAGTGTATAATACTGACTGTTTTCATGAACAGTAATTTGTCCTATAAACTTTAGAATAATGGGATATTAAATCATGTGTGGCAGGTCAAATATGACTTATAACTATTGTAAAGTGGATTTATTTATGTACAGTACATGTACATTGTGTGTGTGTGCTGAAAAGTGAAGTGATGATGGAATGGATGCAGCAACTAAATGGATGATGATCAAGTCACCTTGAAGAATACAGACCTCAGTCAAATATCCAAGCAAAAAACTCACTCAGCTTTCTTTTCTTTTCTGGAAATTATAAACTGTATTATCCTTTACAGTGGGGTGAGTTTCAGCCTATAATGTATAATATGTGAGTAAACTTATATGTCTATGTGTGAGCCTGTGTGTGTGTATTTGTCCTTATA
Source organism: Okapia johnstoni (assembly GCA_024291935.2). NCBI lineage: Eukaryota > Metazoa > Chordata > Mammalia > Artiodactyla > Giraffidae > Okapia > Okapia johnstoni. The sequence goes on from CM044322.1 coordinate 59,699,715, forward strand.
TGTGTTGTTATTCATATGCAGAATATATGAAGGCAAATATAGGGAATGTGCAGTAAAATTTCACCTTGCAATTTTCATTCAGTACTTAAATTCTTGGATAGGTAAAAAAATGTGTTACCATTTCAATGCCCTATTCTTCTATAGACTTACTTAACTTTCAGGTCTAACTTTATTCATCTTATAATTTCTATGATCCAGGCATACACTGCTATTCTCTTTATTAAATTTTTCTTAGCAGCAACATTGATTTGCATTCAGTGAGTTCATACTGAAAATGGCATAATTTTATATACTTAATGCTAAAGGGTGCAAAAACTGAACAGTGTATTTTTGCCTCATCCTAACACTAATATAGCATGATGTTAGAGGATTATTACCATGAAGATTGCATGGCAGGGAGGGCATTGCAATTTTTCCTTTCCTTGTCTATATAAAGGAATAAACAAAATGTGTATATTATTAAAGAATGAAATATACTAAGTATACAAACATGCCATCAAAACAATGTCTCCATATTTATTAAGGATATATATTTATGTAATTTCAGAATCTTATTTTGTCAAAAGAATTCACGAAAAAAATGATGTTCAGCATGCAAGGGCTAAGGCTGGCATAATGCTTCATTTCTGTTGGCAGGCTTCAGTCCTAACCGGGCTTTATGAAATGAGCAATGGTTGAAGGATTTCTTGATAACATCACAGGAACTCTTCCTGTAGCGATACTTTCCCCAACCTGCAGAGACTTGCCATGGTGTTCTGGTTAATTTCTAATTTGGATAATTAAATTCTCTCTGCCTATCTGACTTTTTACAGTCTTCAGCCCTTTTTGCAATCTTCTGTTACTTCCTGTTTTGAGTTGATGACTGCTGTGCCCTGTGGAACCTAGGCTGAATAATGCAGAGGAAATTATGAACCCTTCTGTTACAGTTGTGGTAGCATAACAGTTTCTAGTTCCATTTTTCATTTCATTGAAACATTTTTTTTTAAATAAAATCACTTTTTCTTGTTTCTGGTCTGCTTTTGGAAAAATAAGTTCCATGGAAATCTGTACCCATTCAATTTCTATTAAAATATGTATTTATCTAACCAAAAGAATAGCTTCTCTTTAAAAATATGTGCATAAAATATATAGTGTAACTTTAAAGTTTTTAAGCAAACTTAATTAAAATAAATTTGGATTCATTAACCTAACATAGCAGTATATACATTTTTTTATAATTGGGAAGCCTACCATTAAGCTTCCAAGTACAAATTATACTTATAATTTGCATACTTAATGAATAATGTATACAATGGGTCTAGATGCAAACTCAGGTAGGTCATGCAGTTCATCTTTGGGGCAGGTGCCCATATTTGTCCTAGATACATTTTAGTGGTTCTGGTACCATTTCATTTTCTCCAGATCATTCTGAAGAGAAAGCAATATTTCATTCGCATTCTCCGTAGTGCACTCTGACCCCACCTTGGATCTCATTTTCTGGCCCCAGAAGCACTAGTTCCCACTCCACCAAGGTCTAAAGTAACATGGAAAGCATAGTAATAGAAGGTCATAATACAAGCTCTGCCTGTCTTTTCCACACAAGTAAATATAGTTTACATCCTGTTCTAAAAGGAAAAGTGTATTATTTACTTTTAGGTTTATGACTCAATATCAGCCGTATAAATAAATGTGATGTTTCAGTGGCTTTAGAGAAAAGGTAACATTATCAAAGAAAAATATGAACTCCAGCAGTGGTTAATATTTCACCATAAAAACCACAGAATATGATATTAAAAACGAGTACTTTGAAGTAAATATTGATACATAAATATATATATATATATTTTAAAAAATACAGGGATACAATTTACATAGACTTAAATTTATTTTCTAACCAGACTTTTTTCAGTATGTATATATATTTATATGTGCACATATACATATTATACTGGGTGGCTCAGACAATAAAGAATCTACCTGCAATGCAGGAAACCCACGTTTGATCCCTAGGCTGGAAAGATCCTCTGGAGGAGGAAATGGCAGCCCACTCCAGTATTCTTGCCTGGAGAATCTCATGAACAAAGGTGCCTGGCAGGCTACAGTCTGTAGGGTCGCAAAGAGTTGGACATGATGGAGTGACTAAGTGTGTGTATAAACATTATATTAAATCAATAAATATTATTCTTAGTGTTAAGAATAGTAAAATAGTAAATATTTTAAATACACTTATTATCAGGATAAGTATGCTTATGAGAGCATTTGAAAAACATATTCTCATAATTTATCACATAATAGTTAATCTAAGTTAGAAATAAGAAACATAGTTTTCCATATCTTGAAATTTAAAAATGCCCTACAAATATAATTTTCTTCCAAATGAAGACAGGTCTGCGTTATCCTGGAGAAAACTCTGTGTGTGTGTGTGTGCATGCATGTGTGTGTGTGTGTGTGTGTGTGTGTGTGTGTGCGCTTTCTCTCTGCTCTCTGTCTGAGGGAAGGAAGCATGTACCCAAACTTTGGCCTCTTTGGAGACCTTAAGACTCTTCTGCCTCACTGAGGGGAAAACATAATGTAGGTAAAGGAAAAATGGTGCCATTAAGGAGAGTGAGGCATCATATTAATAAAAGAAAAAAAAACAATAACTGGATGACAGTGTACAATATTTTTGCTTCTTTTTTTCTTATATGTCAAATAAAATAAGCTGAGTCTGTAGGCATAACCCACTTGGGTGGTGTCTCTGCTGTAGAAGAATCAAGTGAAGGCCAGAATATGATCCAAAGGAGAAGACATTACAGAGTTTTGCTCACACCTATGTCTGAGGATGTTAGGATACCACCAAGATTCCCAGCCAACTTTGTACAGCTGACCAGAATAAAATAGTATTTGGTGTTTCTGAAACACCTGTACTGAACATCTTTTAAAAATAAACCACCAGTGATAATGACCACAATGGATGCCTTGTAAAGAATTCAGTAATCTTAACATATTACTGAGTAATCAAGTAATTTAACTAATTAATGTAACATATTGGTTATTCTCTCACACATTTAAGTAACAGTAGCTTTTATGCCATAATGTTGTGATACTTTAATCTTAATTCTCATTATTGGAAAAGGCCATCAAATTCTCTTGTTTGAGCTAATTACTTAAAAATTACAGTAGATCCGTTATCGTATGTAAAGGTGCATGGGTAGCAGGCCCGTATAGCAGGTATAAGGCAAAGGTTATTGAATCAGACAGAACTCACATCTAAAGCCCAGCTCCACTACATACTTTGTAGAAACTTGATTTTCTTACACATAAAATTCTGATGAGTGTCTAACTCACAATATTATTGCAAGATAATATATCTAAGCCCCTTGATACAATACATGATCATACAAAACCAGTGATTCTGGAACAGAAATCAGATATGTAATGTAATGAGAAATCTTCAAGTATATAGAATTGAAGCCAAAGGGGAAAAAGTTCATTATCTTTTTTTTAATATTTTGGTTAAATGTTCTGAGTCCTTTCAGATCAAATATTGAAAATTGGCTATAGAAGTGGAGCATCACTATTTTCTCCTGAGATTTTACTGCACATACTAAATGATCAAATGTGATAGCTTGTGTAAAGCACTCAAACATTTATCTGGCATATAGTAAATATTTAAAATACATTTATTATCAGGATATGCATGTTTAAGAGACCTTCAGGGTAAAATGTATTTAGTTCTTATTCTGTAACATGGTTTCACTGTTTCTCAATACACAGTTCATCATGGCAACTTTGGCAGTTTAAGAACTATTCTAGTTATTTTTATGAATGTACCCACATTGGCTGAATTACACCTGATGGGGTGTATTAAGACAGCTATTTTCAGAGAAGGCAAAAACAAGAAGACCATTTGCCTGAATACTATTTTCAAAAGATTTAAGTCTGCCTGAAGTTAGGATGTAGAGATTGACCAACGTGGAAATGATCAGCTTGACTATGACAGAAAATTTGTAGTGTTCCTATAAATGAGTAAATGAGAAATCTTTAAGAAGTAATTACTATATTTTAGAACCATGCACATTTAGATTTATAAATTTGCTTGCTCTTAATACTTTTCCCTTTTTACATGTCCTCCAATATCTTATGACTTCTATGCCTATGTCATTATAGCTCTAAAATAGTCATCAATATCACTCTTGCCAAAGCATGTATAAACAATAAACTTATTTTTTTTACTAAGAAAAATGTATTTACATATTCTGCTTCTCATGAGGATCAACTTAGCATCATAAATAAGTAATTATTTCTTAGTCAAATATCAATAGCTAATTTTTTGTGCAACACATGTGTTCCCTTAGGTCACTAAAGCACTTATGCTTTTCCTTCTAAGCAGACACAAATCAGAAGCATATTTTGATGTTAGATACTATAAAAATCTCTTCTATAAATTTCATAACCATATGGTTTGGGGCAGTGTTCAGATTAAAGTATATGAATATATAATTTTACCAATGGCTGTTTTCCAAAGAATATATTTAATAATTTGCTGTTTTAAAATTGATTTTTTCTGCTTTTTCTGCATTTTGAAATTGAAATGATACATGTCATTTGAATTTTAAATTACATCTACATATAGCACTTCCAATACTATCAATTAGGAACAGCAATATAAATTGTGGGGACACTGGTTCAAATATTATATTTTCAGTTCAAAAGGTAATATACATTACCATGTGTAAACTTATATATAGCAAGACACAAGGAATTCAGATTAGGAGCTCTGTGATAGCCTAGAGGGGCGGGATGAGTGTGAGGTGGGAAGGAAGCACAAGGGGAGGGAACTTGTGTATACTTATGGCTGATTCATGTTGATACATGGCAGAAACCAGCACAATAGTGTAAAGCAATCACTTTCCAATTAAAAATAAATTTAAATTAAAAAAATTATAATCTCAAGACAGTGACAACCAAGCTTTAAACCAAGCATGGGGCCTTTCTGACAATAGAGTCCCACGCAATTGCCCAGGTGCCATGAAGTGGGCTTTGCTGTCAAAACGACAAGAACTTTGGAAAATAATTGTCTTCTCTTTGATGGTGAAGTTAGCAGTTTCCATCTTGTGATGATCTGGCACAGGATGTATGTTTCACACAGATAACTTGTTACAAATACAACCAATACAAATATGATGCCATGACAATTCATTTTTCTTCAAAAACCAGAAAATATACTGAAAAAAAAATCTGTTCAGTTTTCTAAAGTGAATTCAATAACTGAACAAATGCTTTCTTATATGCTTATCTCTTGCAAATGTATTTTATTTAGAATTTGAAAAATAATTATCTAGTGTTCTTTGTGTCTAGCAAGTCTTAATCCTTAGTTGAAATATTTTTATGATGTATTAACATATTTAATGTACAGATACTCTTGGAAATCTCGTTTTTTTTGGTAAGCAGGTATGTACTTTTAAATTAAATATGACAGTTTTAAATTTTATATATATATATTATTAATTTTAAAAAGTTTTTAAACTATTTGACGAATTTTGAAAAATATTTTCTGAGGCCTTGAGAATTTAAATACATAGTAGAAGCCTGGTATAGCACCATATATGTGTATACATATAATGTATAAAACATAAAGTTTTTTTAAAGTTGTCTTAAAGTTGTTCTTATCTGTGATACACAAGAACCTAAGGAAAGACCTCAAACTTTTAAATCCATAATTTGTTTGTTTTTTCAACATTATTTAAAAATAAAATTGATTCATTAAGAAGAATAAAAGTAACTTTAATATTTGAGATCATCTCAGATTAATGTATATAACTATACTATAGATGCTAAATCAACTAAATGATAAATTATAAAAAAATAAGAGAATACAACTTCCTTAAGACAAACAGGTAGGCCTCACATTTTGCAAAATATCTGATATGGCAAATTGTGAGAGAAATACCCAGAATTTATTCTAACAATTTTAATCTATCTTTTTTTATGTTAATTATAATGATAACAATAATGACTAATGATATCAGATATCATTATGTGCTTTTTACTATGCTTTATAAGGAAATGGCAACCCACTCCAGTATTCTTGCTTGGAGAATTCCGTGGACAGAGGAGCCTAGAGAGCTACAGTCAGTGGGGTTGCAAAGAGTTCGACACGACTGAAGAACTTTCACTTTCATAATTGTTATACCTTTCAGTTTTCACTAACATATTGCGATGTTCATTTCAGTATTAGAGATGAGGACATACAGCCGAGAAAGTCAGATTAAATTCCCCACATTCATAAGTGTTACTGTCAGGGCACAACCTGTGTTTGTCCAGTTTCAAAGCCTTGCAATGTAGCATGGATGATGATCTCTTTCACTGTCATGTGATTTATTTCAGTTCTCTTTATCAATGTCATATGTATAAGAAAGCTTTTTTCTTAAAACCTTAACCATTTCACAAGGTGTCGTAGGATATAATAATACTGGAACTGGAAAAATGATTTGCTACTTGCTGTAGAAGAAAAACATTAGTATTCATTTTAAAATAAAGCATTAATTTGAATCCAGTTTGTCTTCTGTTTTAAACAAGTATGTTTACTTCTCTAAGTAAAGTTCAAATAAGGTTTAATAAGTTCATAATCTTGGCTACAGGAGTTCATGTTCTGTGACTGTGTGCTAGTTCTTAGATTGTCATAAAAATATCAAGTTGCCTGACCATGATCCTCTTTTTATCTACTATTAATATTTTTAACTGAAGCTAAGGATAATATTTACCTTTAGAAGCCATATTTGTATTTTTTTAAATACATGAATTTTTCTTTTAAGGAACGCTGGAGGTCATTGTGGCTTATTACCATGATAGTAATAATGAAATTATTAGTGAAATTGTGAAATTGCATCTCTGGATAGAGTATCAGAGAATTGCATTTTTATGTTGAATTTTGTGGAAAGATCTTGAAGAAAAGACTTCCTTTACTCATTCGTTTAAAATAGGAATTAGCTCAAGTCGTTTAATTCAGATTGAACAGGATTCAAAGTGAACCTCATTACTTCCTAGCTGAGTAATCAAAAGAAAATTAACTGCTTTGAATTTAATATCATCATTTGAAAATGGGCAGAGAAATAACACTGTTTCATAGGATTTCTGAAGAGACTACATGAGAAAATGCATATAAAAAGATTTGTGTTATGCTTAGTACATATTTAGAATTTTTTAAATATTAACTATTATAAATAGTTCTCTATTGCCACCCACCTGTTTGAACTTTCCTAGTTATGAGAAATTTCACTAAATTGTGAAAAATAATATTGTACCATCTCATATTTAAAATCTTAGAAAACAATTTATTATTCTATGTGGAAGTCTGTGTAACTCCAGTAGTTTACCAAAAATCTTAGTTTTATCAACTTGTAGCTTTAGCTCATTGCACATACCACAATACTAAATTACCACAGTAAGTCCCCTGCATATAAATGAGTTTCATTCCAAAGCTGATTCATAAATCTAATTTTTGTAAGTTCAATAAAGTTAGCCTAGGTACCCAACTAATGCAGTTGCATTTAGTTATGTAATACTGTAGTAGGTTTATAACACTTTTCACATAAAAAACAAAAAATAAAATATTTTAAGTATTACAGTACAGTACCTTGAAAAGCACAGTAGTACAAGACAACAGCTAATATAAAAGAGTACTTTTGCATCTTTGAAAGTTCCCAACTTGAAGGTACATATGTAGGGGACTTACTGTATTACATAATTTATTACTGTATTCTTTATATTTTAATATGTACATTATATTCTTATTTTTCATATCCAGAAATCTTTCCTAATTCTTTTGTCTAGGAGTATCCGTAATGTTGTTGTTGTAGTACACTCACTAAGTCATTTAGACCCCATGGAGCCCACTCTTTGCAACTCCATGGACTGCAGCTCATCAGGCTTCCTTGTCCTTCACTGTCTCCTGGAGTTTGCTCAAACTCATATCCATTAAGTTTATGATGCCATCCAACCATCTCACCCTTTGTTGCCGTAAGTTAAATAAGGAGGTGAGAGAGTCAGTTCTCAGCAGGTTGATAAGAAGTCTGGGGTCCCCGAGGAGGAGAAAGGGGTCTGGGATTTTGAAGAGGACATAGGGGTCTGACATTCTCAAGGAGGAGGAAAGGACAAACTTTATATTTTTCTCTACATTCCTTAGTCTTAGTCACATAATTTTATTTATTTATTTTTTTTAAAGCCTGGAACTGATGATTACACAATAAACAACTCAGTCTAAACTCTGTACTAGGGATTATATAACAACAGTGTATCCTGTTTGAGGACAGTTTCTCCTTCCTGAAAGCCTTCTGACTAATCCTGATGTTTTAGAATGTATTATATGGGAGTGGGTCTGGTAGGCTTTTTCTATTGTTAAATTCTAATCCTGTTTTCCTAAAATGTAAATTGTGGAAGTCGGTCTGGAAAAATTTTCACAAACTTGAGACATTCTTTTGATTTATTGTAATAACTAATTTAAAAAGTATATAACTGCCTTGCTAACACTAGCGCAGGGGGCACTCTCCATCCCACTTCTGATGTCTATGTCTGAAGCTTTCTCCATCCCTTTTTATACTTTAATAAAACTCCGCTTTTGCATCCCAGTCCCTTATAATGAAAAGGACATCTTTTTGGGGTGTCAGTTCTAGAAGGTCTTGTAGGTCTTCATAGAACCGTTCAACTTCAGCTTCTTCAGCATTACTGGTTAGGGCATAGACTTGGGTTACTGAGATATTGAATAGTTTGCCTTGGAAACAAACAGAGATCAACCTATCATTTTTGAGATTGCATCCAAGTACTGCATTTCGGACTCTTTTTTGACTATGATGGCTACTTCATTTCTTCTAAGGGATTCTTGTCCACATTAGTAGATATAATGGTCATCTGAGTTAAATTCACCCATTCCAGTCCATCTTAGTTCCCTGATTCCTAAAATGCCGACGTTCACTCTTGCCATCTCCTGTTTGACCACTTCCAATTTGCCTAGATTCATGGACCTAACATTCCAGGTTCCTAAGCAATATTGCTCTTTACAGCATCAGACTTTGCTTCTTTCACCAGTCACATGCACAACTGGGTGTTGTTTTTGCTTTGTCTCCGTCTCTTCATTCTTTCTGGAGTTATTTCTCCACTGATCTCCAGTAGCATATTGGGCACATACAGACCCAGGGAGTTCATCTTTCAGTGTCCTGTTTTTTTGCCTTTTCATACAGTTCATAGGGTTCTCAAGGAAAGAATACTGAAGTGGTTTGCCCTTCCCTTCTCCAATGGACCATATATTGTCAGAACTCTCCACCATGACCCATGCATCTTGGGAGGCTCTACACAGCATGGCTCATAGTTTCATTGAGTTAGACAAGGCAGTGGTCCATGTGATCAGATTAGTTAGTTTTCTGTGATTGTGGTTTTAGAAAAGGCATAAGAACCAGAGATCAAATTGCCAACATTCGCTGGATCATTGAAAAAGCAAGAGAGTTCCAGAAAAATATCTATTTCTGCTTTTTTGACTATGCCAATGCCTTTGACTGTGTGAATCACCACAAACTGTGGGAAATTCTGAAAGAGATGGGCATACCAGACCACTTTGCTTGCCTCTTGACTAATCTGTATGCAGGTCAGGAAGCAACAGTCAGAACTAGACATGGAACAACAGACTGGTTCCAAATAGGGAAAGGAGTATGTCAAGGCTGTATATTGTCACTGTGCTTATTTAACTTACATGCAGAGTACATAATGAGAAATGCCAGGCTGGATGAAGCACAGGCTGGAATCAAGATTCCCAGGAGAAATATCAGTAACCTCAGATATGCAGATGACACCACACTTATGGCAAAAAGCGAAAAAGAGCTAAAGAGCCTCTTGATTAAAATGAAAGAGAAGAGTAAGAAAGTTGGCTTAAAACTCAACATTCAGAAAACTAAGATCATGGCATCCAGTCCCATAACTCCATGGCAAATAAGTGGGGAAACAATGGAAACAGTGACAGACTATATTCTTGGGCTCCAGAATCACTGCAGATGGTGACTGCAGCCATGAAATTAAAAGGCCCTTACTTCTTTGAAGAAAAGTTATGACCAACCTAGACAGCACATTAAAAAGCAGACACATTACTCTGCCAACAAAGGTCCATCTAGCCAAGGCTATGGTTTTTCCAGTAGTCATGTATGGATGTGAAAGTTGGACTGTAAAGAAAGCTGAGCGCCAAAGAATTGAAGCTTTTGAACTGTGGTGTTGGAGAGGACTCTTAAGAGTCCCTTGGATTGGAGAGGACTCTTAAGAGTCCTTTGGACTGCAAGGAGATCCAACCAGTCAGTCCGAAAAGAAATCAGTCCTGAATATTCACTGGAAAGACTGATGCTGAAGCTGAAATTCCAACACTTTGACCACCTGATGCGAAAAACTGACTCATTTGAAAAGACCCTGATGCTTTTGGGAAAGATTGAAGGTGGGAGGAAAAGGGGACGACAGAGGATGAGGTGGTTGGATGGCATCACCAACTCAATGGACATGAGTTTGAGTAAACTCCAGGAGTTGGTGATGGACAGGGAGGCCTGACATGCTGCAGTCCATGGGGTCACAAAGAGTTGGACTCAACTGAGCGACTGAACTGGACTGAACTGGACTGAAAACTCAGCTACACAAAAGCTCTTGAATGATTAAGCCTGCTCCCTGGTCCCAAAGCTAAATCTTCTTCAGAGATCATGAATCCAGTAACTTTCACTGTAAGTTATCACAGGGTGCCAATGTATAACCTTGACATACTCCTTTCCCAATTTTGAGCCTGTTCATTTTTCCATGTTCAGTTCTAACTGTTGCTTCTCGGACTGCATACAGGTTTCTCAGGAGGCAGGTAAAGGGGTCTGGTATTCCCATCTCTTAAATCCACAGTTTTTGTTTGTTTTTTTTTTGTGATCCACACAGTAAAAGGCATTAGCATAGTCAGTAAAGCAGAAGTAGATGTTTTTATGGAATTCTCTTGCTTTTCCTTTGATCTAACATATGTTGGAAATTTAAGCTTTGGTTCCTCTGCCTCTTCAAATACAGTTTGAACATCTGGAATTTCTTGCTTCACATACTGTTGAAGCCTATCTTGAAGGATTTTGAGCGTTACTTTGATAGCATGTGAAATGGAAGCAGTTGTATGGTAGTTGGAACATTCTTTGGCATTGCCCTTCTTTGGGATGGGAATGAAAACTGACCTTTTATAATCCCGTGGCCATTTCTGAGTTTCCAAATTTGCTCACATATTGAGTGGAAGACTTTAACAGCATTATCTTTTAGGATTTGAAATACCTCAGCTGGAATTCAGTCACCTTTTAGCTTTTTTCGTAGTAATGATTCCTAAGGCCCACTTGACTTCACACTCCAGGATGTCTGGTTCTAGGTGAGTGATCACACCATTGTGGTTATCCAGGTCATAAGAACTTTTTTTGTACAGCTCTTCTGTGTATTCTTGCTATCTCTTCTTAATCTCTTCTGCTTATATTAGGTCCTTGCTGTTTCTGTCCTTAATTATGTCCATCTTTGCATGAAATGTTCCCTTGGTATCTCTAATTTTCTTAAAGAGATCTCTAGTCTTTCCCATTCTATTGTTTCCTTGTATTTCTTTGCATGTTCACTTAATTGTTTCTTGTCTTTCCTCAATATTCTTTGGAACTCTGCATTCAGTTGGGTATATCTTTCCTTTTCTCTTTTGCCTTTCACTTTCTTTCTCAGCAGTTTGCAAGGCCTCCTCAGACAACCATTTTGCCATCTTGCATTTCTTTTTCTTTGGGATGGTTTTGATCACTGCCTCCTGTACAATGTTGCAAACCTCCATCCATAGTTCTTCAGGCACTCTGTTTATCAGATCTAATCGCTTCCACTGTATAATCATAGTAGTAGTATTGTAGTCACTTAGTCAAGTCCAATTCATTGTGACCCCATGGACAGTAGCCTGTCAGGCTCCTCTGTCCGTGGGATTCTCCAGGCAAGAATACTACAGTTGGTTGCCATTCTCTTTTCCAGGGTATCTTCCTGACCAAGGAATTGAACCTGGGTTTCCAGCATTGCAGGCAGATTCTTTAGCATCTGAGCCATCATAAGGGATTTGATTTAGGTCATACCTGAGTGGTCTAGTGGTTTTCCTTACTTTCTTCAATGTAAGTCTGAATTTTTCAATAAGGATCTCATGATCTCATTGGGATATAGACTTGGATTACTGTGATGTTGAAAGTTTGCCTTGGAAATGAACCAAGATAGTGCAAAGCCTATTTGTTTACAGTCTTGATGGAATTGTCCATCAAAATGACAGCCTGATCTCTTCCCCTCACACTGTCTTTGGTTTCATGAATCAGTTGTAACATTCAAATACTGTCTCTAGGGAAATGACTGTTCTTTGAGTAAAAAAGAAAAGAAAATGTCTAAAGTTGAATGGGCCACCTTCTTCCCAAAGTTGGGAGCATATTTTCATTGGAACATTGATAGCTTATTTTCACTGATTTTCTAATTTCTCTCTTTTTATCTCTCTTCACACATATATATCTTTTATCCCATGAAGCATTAATTCTTAAAATAAATTTCTTTTAATTTTATTTTCATTTCATTGAGAAATAATTGATATGCAACATTATATAAATGTAAGGTATGTGGTATGATGGTTTGATCTGCAAATACTGTGAAATGATTACCACAATAGTTTTAACTAATATCCGTCTTTTCATATAGATACAATAAGAACAAAAGAAAGAAAAAAGAAGAAAAATAATTCTCCTTGTGATGAGAACGGATAGGATGTACTCTCTTAGCCACTTTCCTGTGTATCACATAGCAGCATTAGTTATCATTATGATGGTGTACATTACTCCTTAATATTTATTTATCTTATAACTGGAAGGTTGTACTTTGGACCACCTTGCCTCAATTCATCCTCTCCCTTCCCTGTGCCTCTGATAACCACACATCGGATCTCTCTTTCTATGCTTTTGGGTTTTTTGTTTTTATTTTTGTTTTAGATTCCTCATAAAAATGAGATCATACAGTATTTGCCTTTCTATGACTTATTTCTGTTAGCGTAATGCCTTCAAGTTTCATCCGTGTTGTCTCAAATGGTTGGGTTTCCTCATTTTTTTGAGGCAGATAATACACATATATACCACAACATTTTTGTCTTTCTTTCAACTACTAGTGGACTCTTAGGTTGTTTCAATGTTTTGGCTGTTATAAATAATGCTGTAAACATGGAGGCACAGATATTTTTTCAAGTTTGCGTTTTCCTTTCCTTTAGATACAATATAAGAAGTGAAATTTTGGGCTCATATGGTAGTTCTCTTTTATTTTTTGAGGATCTTCCATAATATTTTCCATAGCAGTTGTACCAATTTACATTCCCACCAGTAGTACTCAAGGGTTTCCTTTTCTACATCCATGCCAGCAATTGTTTGCATTCTTTTTTTTTAATTGGAGTATAATTGCTTTACAATGTTGTGTTAGTTTCTGCTGTGTAACAGTGAATCAGCTATATGTATACATACATCCCCCCCGCCACCAACAACTGCTGACCTCCCTTCTACATTACACCCTGTCTCACTCATCTAGGTTATTACAGAGCCATGAGATTTGTCTCACCCTCCCCTCCCTATCCTGCTGTATCCACTGCAGGTATGAACTCTCTCAGCCAGGATTCCTGTGTTGGTTGCAGAGATCCATCCTCCCTTCTCTCACATTCAGATTCCCAGCATTTGAGTCCTGCAGATTTCCCTGAAATCTCCATGGTGCGAGGTCAGAAGAGGGGATCCTGTAAAGCCACCCACAGTGCTAGGGTGCTAGTTGTCGCCTTGGTTTTCATTTTCACTGTCGGAACCACAGGCTCAGGGGACACCTCTCTGCAAGATGCTGTGCTGGGTTGGGAACAGCAGTTAAGCTACTTCTCTTCCCTTTTTATTTTCATGCAGTCTGCCTTGGCCTCTGTGGTACCAGGAGGTGCTTCAATCACCTCTATGTTCCGAGACTCTCTCAGCTGTGTGTTGTTCTTGAATAGTTGTCAGTTGCTTTACCTGTGACGGGAAGCAATCAGGAATGGCCTATGTTGTGACTTTGGTGATGACACTCCCTGCTTAGGATTTTCAGAGGACCCTTTTTTTTTTTTTTTTTGGTTCTTTTCTACAAACATATGCAATAACCATGCAACAATGATTTACTTTATATTTCTATCATTTTTAATCCAAAATTTTAGATTCCATCCAACTTTTCACTCATAAATAATAATGTAATACAAGTATTATTTAGAAACTTTTCTCTGTTTTCTATAATTTACAGTTATACATATCTGTTACAGATTTTATATTGTTATAATTTATATATCAACAATCATATTGTTACGTAGAGTGAAGACACTAGATAATGAGGTGGGTAAAGCATGGTTTTCTTTTTATTCAAATTCTGTTTCCAACAGTAGTTCATGTTGCCCATATACACTAAGAAGACATTTTAATTCTGATTCAAACCACCTTTCACATTTGCTTTCTGTCAGAAAAATACATGCCCTGTCATCATAAATTCTTCCTGGCAAACCTTTTTCTTCACTGCACTCATCCTTTTCAGAACCAGGCTACTCATCACTTGACAGGATGCAAAATGTAATGGTTACAAAGTAAAGTCTGCTAACTTTCACTCCTGATGAATTGTCAAAAGGCATATTAAAAAATAATTGGAGAGAAACTGCAAAGATTTTTTAAATATATTGAGTCATTTTTCTTCAATGCTTGACTGGTCAGCTTGCAAGATACCATTCTCTCCAATATTAACAAGCCAGGACTCTGTTTTAACAAAAGGAATAGCACTGTATTGCACTCAGCTTGCTCTTGCAATTTGTTTCCATAGGCCTTCAGTTTGTCTAGAAAGTCAGCAAGTAAAACAGTCTTTTTTAGTACATGAACTAGTTTGTGTTTCCAATTTACCTTCTATTAAGACTCATTTTTTTTCACCAAGTTTGCAAAGTATGTCATAAATACCACCTGAAATAGAAATAATAAACCCTTCTATATTGTTTTATTTATTAACAGTTAATGTCTTAATAAAAGTTTAGAAAATTCACCTGTTAATATGTTCTATTCTTAGCCTGTCTTACCCAAACCATTTCAGCCACAGTCGGTTTCAGTGACTTGTTGTTGCATGATCAAATGCTTCTCCTGAGAGCCCACACAAAATGAAACAAATGACAATGATGAGCTCCATTAAGAGGTGAATTTAGTATCTTTGGAATCTTGAGTGAAAAGAAACAACGTTTCTCCTGTAGCAAAGTGAGGATCTAGAAATAAGAAATAAGGAGCAGAAAGAACAGGAAATTCAATTTGAGTTAAAGTGCTAGCTGAAAAACTGGAATCTGAACTGTATGTTCTCTTTAAAAAACAAAATTATTAATATAGACTGGAAATAATTTCTGTATACAGCGTTTCAACTGTATCTAGATAAAATACAGGTTGCTAATAACATGATTTTTAATGATCAACGGGGTCACTAGTTTTTCACAGATTTCTGTAATTGCAAAATAATGTTAATTAAACTACAGCAGTAATTACTACAAAGCCATGTTCATTGTTACCAAGCTGGTCATACCATATCTGGTTTTTTTTTTAAGAAAATAAGAAATTGAGAATTTATAAGGTTATAAATTAAAATTCTGAGGGGCTTCCTGGTCAAAAATTTGCTTCTAGAAATGTCTGCTGTATTTCTGAATGAAACTAATGGAAATATTGTTAGGAAAAGTGATGATTTTTCACCGATAATTTTGAGATAAACTATTGTAGAGTTAAAAAGTTAACTCTAGTGACATGTCATTGATGAATAGTTACTATTTCCTGCATAGTATTAATATTCATGATAAAAATCATTTAATGTCATTTTTGCCTTTTGTTTCATGAATCCTTCCTACTCTAATTCACTAAGTAAATTAAATCTACATATTTCTAAAATGCTTTTTTGGCAAATCCAATCTGTCTTTAAAAGGCCATTTTAGGAAAACAACTCATTCTCAATTGAAATGATTGTTATGGTTTAAAGGCTTTTGTTAAGAGAATATCAGACATTTATGAAGAAGATTCCATTTTCTTTTCCATCCTCAAATTAATTAAAAATTAATTTATAGAATAATAAATGAAATAAAATCAAAACTTCCAGAATCAAGTATCTATCAGAAAGGCTTTTCCACAAAATTGCTTTTCTTTTCAAGAGACATTAGGTAATGACCAGTTATTAAACACATTGCTTTCATAAGCCATTTATACACACAGAAAAGGAAGCATCATCACATGATAAATGCAACATATTACCTAGTCCACCTCAGGCAGGATTGTTCAAAGTCCCATGACATTGCACTTCATTTGTTTGTTGATGTATTAACAATTTAAATGTTGTTTCAGTTTTACTCAACTCGCCACAATTGCCTAAAAATTGTGGTAAAATTACATTGAAAAAGAAGTAAAGAAAAATTGTTGGTGTTCATTACAAATCTACACATACTCTTACCATGTGATCCAGCAACCACACTTTTTGGTACTCACCCAAAAAAGTTAAAAGTGTAGTTCTACAGAAAGCCCTGCACATTGATATTTATAGTAACTTGATTTCTAATAGCCCAAACCTGGTCCTTCAGTAGGTGAATGAATAAATAAACTGTGATGCATCCAGACCATGACATATTATTCAGCACTAAAAATAACATGCATTATCAAGCCATGAAAAAACAGGGAGGAAGCTTAAATGCACTAAGTGCATTTAAATGAAATATAATAAATTATCTGTGATGAGAATGAGTGACTGAGTGTTTGCCTCTTTGCGGTCCCATGGACTATACAGTCCGTGGAATTCTCCAGGCCAGAATACTGGAGTGGGTATATCTGTTCCCTTCTCCAGGGGATCTTCCCAACTCAGGGATCCGACCCAGGTCTCCCACATGGCAGGTGGATTCTTTACAAGCTGAGCCACCAGGAAATCCCATAAATGAAATATAATAAATTATCAGTAATGAGAATGAGTTCAAATAAATAATTCATAGACTCCTAAACAATTATCGTTTTTATCCATTTTCTTTTCAACAGAAATACTTTTATTTTCTAATATTTTTAAATGATAATTTCTAGGGCTTATAGAAAAGTTTACTGAGAACTCTTGCCCTGGTGTCTCATAAGTCATGTTCATACTATAACTAGATTGTAAAATAGTGGCAGCTATAATATGACACTTTAGGAAAAATATGTCTTCCATGTTAGAAAAGTAACAGATGTGTGTTTCTAAAGATTTTAGATATCTCATCATGAAATTGTACACACATTTGAGAGTAGATCTAATGTTCTTTTTCTAGTGGTAGTGTTATGAAAAATCACTCTGTAAATATTTTTGTCATCTTAGCTTGAAACATAAAATGGAAGTAAATCTTAGAAATGGGGCTTATGAGAGTGGCAGAATGGAAAGATTTGATTGAGAAAGTCAGTTTGGATATATCAATAGAAAGAAATATCTTCCTTAAATCTGTGGTACATTGCACAGTTTCTTTTCTGCTGGTTTGAATTCTCTTTCTGACACTCATTGGTCGTTTGCACCTGTCACTGTGGGATAATAATTTCTCACAGGAATCTGTTCAAAGTTCTCAAAGATAGCAATGATAGGAATTCATCGAGTGTGTCTGCATTATATAGCACATAGACAATTCTATTTTAATTATATTTTTATCTTAATGATTTAATCTAATTTAATACTTTTAGGATTTGAATATGATCATTGATCTTTTTTGCCTCCTGCCTCTTATTTCTCTTTCATATTAAACCGAGATAGTATTTGTCATGTGTCAAATTGAATAAAAGGCAAACAAAAGATATAAAATATTGCCTAATATCATACAGATTTTTAGCCATTTTTTACTGTCACTGAAAATTGGTGTTTGTGTTTTATGAAATACTCATAATTACAGAAAAGCCTATACTTGTTTTTTGTTAGTGTGTAATTTCTTGATATGATTCTTATATATATATATATATATATATACACACACACACATACTGATGTAATTCTTATATATATAGTTATATATACACACACATACATATATATACAGTAAAGCTCATAAATAATACAAATTCATACATAATAAAACAGGAAGGAGCCCTTTGAGGCAGAGTGTCAGCCCCATCAAACATGAAATAAAGCCTTGACTAGAGACTGACTCCATGCCTTATAGGTTTCACTTTTAGCTATTGCTGTAACCCAGCCAGGATTGATCTGAGTGTGTGATAAGAAGAGACACACATTTTGGGGGAGTCTCCTGAAAAACTGACTGAGATGACTAAAAACCCTTCCTCCCAAATTGCATATTTTGGAGATCTCCTGACAGGACAACCTGAGGACATTAGAAACCCTCCCCCTCCCAAGTTGAACATCTGGTCTTGGGGTAAAAGGCTCCAGGGACCATACATATGGGTGAGCTGGGACTGTCAGTCTGAGACACATCTGCCTGTGACTCCATCTCTTTGTGAGGATCCACCAGAGGCTCAACCCAAGTGGGTGGTATTCACCTCCTCTTCGTGACTCCACAGTAGTTTGGACCTAGTTAAGTGCTTACTTGAGGAACTGGTTTCCCACAGCTGGATTTTTTCCATCCCTGGACACATGGACTTGGTTTGTTATAGTCACTTTATGCTCCAGTGGTTTACTTTTCATTCTCTTTTGTTGCTGTTGTTCAGTTGCTAAGTCCTGTCTGACTCTTTGTGACCCAATGGACTGCAGCATGACACGCTTCTCTGTCCTTTGCTCTCTCCTGGACTTTGCTTAAACTCATGTCCATTGAGTTGGTGACGCCATCTAATAACCATCTCATCCTCTGCCCTTCCTTTCTCTTTTTGCTTTCATTCTTTCCTGGCATCAAGGTCTTTTCCAATGAGTTGGCTATTTGCATCCATTGGCCAAAGTATTAGAGCTTCAGCTTCAGAATCAGTCCTTCCGAGGAATATTCAGGGTTGATTTCCTTTAGGATTGACTGGTTTGATCTCCTTGCAGTGCAGGGGACTCTCAAGTCTTCTCCAGCACCACAATTTGAAGGCATCAATTCTCATTTTGTGTGTAGCCGTTCTTTTACCACTTTGTACTTTGTGCTGTCATCTAATTTCTTGTAGCTCGGTGCACAATTTGGATCTGTTCCATAAGTAATTGCATGTTATATTAATCTCTGAACTAGTTATAGTTACTTGAATTATGTTACACAGTAAAAGATGGACTTGCCTCCAACAATTATTTCCTTTAACATTAAAAAAAAAACCTTCCAGCCATCAGGAAAAAAATAATTTGCCAATGAAAGAGGTAGGAAAGCAGTTTAGTTTGAGTACACATCTAATATACTACAAAAGTTTCACATTAGCTGGTGTCTCAAAATATTTGGGGTAGGATTTTCAATATTAAAACACTTCCTATGAAAGCAAACACTGTTTATTCTTTTATTTATATACATGGCTTTTTATTCCATTACTGAACTACAGAAAATTTGATAAAAGACAAAAGAATCTTTGCAACTCAAGAAATGAATCCAATTCCTGCTTCTATCTATGTCCTCACTTGGATCCAGACCAGTTTCTTACAATAACGCTCTGTGAAGCTGTTCATTTATTTACTGTGATTTCTTTAACATTTACATTGGATTATGTCATTTCAAATGCCTTGCTTTTCCAAAATATCTTCATATTGTGCTGACATTTCAACGCTGTTTTCCCTGAATGTATGACTCTTGGATCATAGCTCTTTGCTTTTGATATATAACACATACTATTCCATTGTCTTCCGTCTTTTAGTGTTGCAGTTAAGTCTAAACTCCTTTGATTTCCATTCTTCTTAAGAACTTTATATTGTCTAAATACTTATAATTTAATACTCAGACTTGAGAAGCATTTTAAAACTATAGGCTAAAGGCCCACCATTTTTGTTAATTTTACTGAATTCTTTATGCTCTTTTATGTGTACATTTAAATTAGCCCTAACTCAGAGAAATTTGCTCATTTATAACCTTTATAAATCTCCATTTTCTCTTCTCAAAAGATGTTAAGATTCTCAATGCTATCTACATAATATTATTAACTTTTGAAATATTCACCAGAGAATCATATCTCAGCTTCCAAGGTGATTTTTATGATCACCCATTTTGAAAACCATTGGAATATTTTGGATGATAACATTCCCTGAATAAGTAGCTACCATCATATTTGATATTTTGTAGATGTGTAATCTTTCATGCATTGGAGAAGGAAATGGCAACCCACTCCAGTGTTCTTGCCTGGAGAATCCCAGGCACGGCGGGGCCTGGTGGGCTGCCGTCTATGGGGTTGCACAGAGTCGGACACGACTGAAGCAAGTTAGCAGCAGCAGCAGCAGACTTGACATGGTATTTATTCAAATAAATCTAAATCAGTTCCACTGAAGATTGTTCAGTGACCAGAAATGGAGATGATAGAAAATATTATTTACTTGCAATTAACTGTTACTCCTAGAACATGCATGTCCTTCAATGAACCAATTGTAGTTTATTGTGTGATGCCCTTGTGCTTTGGCTATATGACTTTGTCCAAAGAATATAATTAAACATAATGAATGCAAAGGAGATTCATCCATATTGTTGATTTTAGGTACTGCATACTCGAGATGTTATTTAGCACACTCCTCTCTCCTTTGCTTTTACTATAAACAGGTGTTTAGAATTAAAGATTTGCCCAGATTTTGGTTCAGTTTTTCAGCAAGACCACTTCCTAGGTGATTATGTATGTTTCCTGTTTTTGTTTTACTGCTTATGTGAAAGTAACTTTTGTGAAGTTAGCAGTTAGTGATGATCATTGTCTAGATCCATTATTTCATTTGTTGTTGCAAATAGTGCTTTTTTTACCCCATGACTTCTTTCTCATTTTTCAGCTGGCATACTTTCAGAATGAGAAATTTCATGTCATCAAATATTTAACTTATGAGAGCACAGTTTACACATGAAATGCATGTTAAATATTCAATTATGTTTTTAATTTACTGAAAAGTTTTCAAAAGAATCAATTTATTCTCTAGTATTCTCCAAAGAAGAGCAATAGGATTTGTATTTTTTAATTTTGAAATTTTATTTTTATGTTATTAAGAACATATGTCATGTTTTTCAATGCATGCCAGTTATATTGCTCATTGGTGCTCACATTATACAAGTGTGGCTGTAGAACCTTCTTCAGATTGGCTCATATTAGCCTTTGTTTAACTTGGGACTTACCTGGTGACTCAGTAAAGAGTCTGCCTGCAATGCAGGAGAACTGGGTTCAATCTCTGGGTCAGGAAGACTACCTGGAGAAAGGAACAGCTACCCAGTCAAGTATTCTTGCCTGGAGAATTCCATGGATAGAGGAGCCCCATGGGCTACAGTCCATGAGGACACAGAGAGTCAGACACAACTGAACTACTAACACTTTCTTTTCACTCTCTTATACATGTCTTTACTCTGAACTTATTTTTCTCATAATAATATCGGTCTTTGATAGCTTCCTTTTACTTTACTATGACAATACATTCCAGTATCATTTTGTACTTTTTCTATCTTAGTTCTGAAATTAGTAATTATACAAAAAAAAAATGCTCTTAGTGGAAAATCATCTTTAGAGCTGCTCATTCTAAATTATTGATCATTGTTTCTACATATTTTAATGGATAAAATCAGAAAGTATATGTGTGTCTATTACTATACTATTTAAATTTAAATAATACTTGAAATTTAAGTAAGAATTTAGGATTTTTTTTACTTGTTATTTATTTTTCCATTTATTTTACCTTAAAGTAAAAATCTTGGTTCCCAATAACATCATCATGATGAATTACTTGCTTCATCCTATTGGTATATACATGTATGTATTATCAACAGTTTCAGAAGAAAATATTAGTAATAACACTAATTACTTTATAATCAGATTTAATCGTTTCACTTTTTTTCAGGGTCTTTTGGTCCTTAGAGAAGTATCTCACTAGGAAAATGCTATAGAATTTTTGAACTTAAAGTCAATTTATGTAATTCCTCATTGTCAGGAATGGCAGCAGAAACAGCTCAAAAAGGTTGGGATTATTCTTTCATTTAGCTTTCTATTTTTACAAATGACTTAAATCTTAACATTCAGTGATTACTATGTAAAGCATTCACCTGCTGTAAAATTAATTCTACAAAAATGTGGTGAATTCAGAGCAGTCTAATTTCTATTCACATCCTCCCCATCCTGTTCTTCCTGTCCATTGCACATAACTCTATGTTTAATTTTATTTATTTTCCATTTTTGTAAGTAACGTGTATTTATGTGGATTTTAAGGTTTCTTAAATGTGTACTCTTTGAATATGAAAATGTATAGGTACACAGTTGTAAGTTTACAGGGTAATAATAACAAAATTAAGAACTGCACTAGTTATATTTAAGTAATTAGTGTCTTTAAACAAATGTGTTAATATTCACAAACCAAATGAAACTCAGACTTTGAGAGAACTGGCATTTCACTCAGTTCAGTTCATTTCACTATATCAGCTTTATACAAATAGCATATATTTAGCTAATTCATTTTTTGCCAGTATTCTCTTTTGTTGATTTCAGTTATAAAATTTAGTCACTGCAATAATTGTGTTTTGCAATATTCAGTCTGCTCATTTGGCATTTCTTACTATCATAAATAATTTAATACTATATATTTACATAAAATAATGTGTTTAAAACCATAACATTAAACATGTTTTTTAGTTATATTTATACAGCATTAGACATTTTGGAAAGCATATGGAATATGCAAAAACAGAATACCATTTTTCTTGAATGATATCCTGACTTGTGTTACTTGGCAATTATGTTCCTTGAGATACCCCAAACTCAGCAGTTCTAAGTCTTTATGGTTGCTGTATTTGTTTGAAGATACATTAGTTTTCAATTATTATTCTATTGTAACAAATTATATTGTGAACATTGCTTTCTTAACTCTAACAAAATGAAAAATATTTAGATTATTTCAATTTTTTTTTTCATTATAGAAATATCTTTCAGGAAAATACAAATGCCAGAGCCCTTCCACAGTTAATTACCATTTCTTTGTTCCTTTGTAGCTGTAAATGCCTGTAAAAGAGGAACAGATCATACTGCCATTTCTCTCTTTCCTTTCTGCTCATCCTCCACTTATATCTCCATTGCATTCACTTGCCTATGTAGTCACAACTAAATTCAGTTAACTTAATCATATTTATTTAGTTTAAAAAAATAGTTTTGTCTTAGAAAAACCTTCAAAAACTCATGGGCTGAAACTCAGGAAAGGACATTACTTTGTTAATACTTCATGGTGATAACACTGGTTGTCTCTGACTAAAGCACTTGAGAACTTAATGTTCTATTCCTGTGTGAAATTCAGTGAAGACATTTGATAGCTTTATTATCATCTTTCTGTTATTTCATCATCCTGAGTTTAAATACTTAAGCATTTTCCTAATAAGGATAATTTTGGTAATGAAATGAAACATATAAGTGTATCTACATTCAACAAGAAAACATAGCCTAAGCAAAATAATGCATTAGAAGGATGGTAGTCTACAGAAATGCTTTGTTTCCTACTTATTTGATTTTTATGCAGGTAAACAAGTTTTGTGTTCTATTTAGTTTGTTATATTTTTTTAAGTATTTTAGAATTATGCTTAAGAAAGAATGTGAAATCTGATGCATCTTTGTAATCCTATAATCAATATGCTTTACCAGAGAAAACTTCCTGATTGGAACTCAACCAATAGCCAACTTAGAGGTGAGGATTAAAGCATGGGTTTCTATTCTGATGGAAATGA
Source organism: Okapia johnstoni (assembly GCA_024291935.2). Classification (NCBI taxonomy): domain Eukaryota; kingdom Metazoa; phylum Chordata; class Mammalia; order Artiodactyla; family Giraffidae; genus Okapia; species Okapia johnstoni. The sequence continues at coordinate 59,723,533 of CM044322.1, forward strand.
AGGTAAATTTGGACTAAATGGAAGATATGACAATATCTAGGAGAGGAAGATGGTACATCATTTCCAGACTGTCTACCAGTTTCTTGAATTCATCACTTATTGGCCTTCTAAAAATACACAACTCTAGTCTTTCCAGTATAGAAGTAACAAAATCAACTGTAGACATTTTGAAGAGTGGAAATAAGAAACCAATGTCAAATTGGTCAACATTTATTCACTGTGTATATCACACTTACCTTGCTGAGTGGAGATCCTTCAATGTTTACAACTTGGTGAGGCTGAGAAAGAAATTCAATTATGAATAGCAATGGTGTTAGTATTTTATACAAATAATATAGTAGATTTACTTGCTTAGTAATTTATTTCTCAATCTCAGACAATAAGATAAGTTAAATGTAAATTTATAAGGTAAATTTGTTGCAGATCTTAAGATCAAGATCACCATTGAAATATTTTTCATTATGGTTCTTTTGCCCATTGTTTTTCAAGCTGTATAATTCTATCAAGTTGGAATAAACGTAAAAGTATATCACATAAAATATGGCAGAGAAATAACTTTCAAATTTTGTATCAAAACTTTAAATATAGTATAGTTTAAAATAAAAGGATTACAGAGTCAACTTTCAATAACAATAGGATGAGGTTTGAGGTTGATTTGGGTAACAGAAGCCAAGAGCAATAAAGTTATTCATTTAAAAACACTGAAATGGAGAAACCAGAATATTCTAAGGTTAGGTCCAGTTTGTGTCTGAAACAAGAAAAGGAATCACTAGGGAATTTTTGGCATAGTTTTGATATTGTAAATTTTCCTCAGGTAATTTCACATCATTCAGTCAGCAATTATCTCCAAGTTCCACATATAGTGACTCTTTTTTCCAAGTAAGTATAAGCCCTCATGTAGTTCCTAAAATTTAACTACCTTTTAAATACTATATCTGCATGTATTATGTGTTGTATATTTATGCATCTTATATTCTATAAGGCCTAGGTTATATTCAAATAACTTTTGATATCATCCAGAAATTTACATATTTTGTTGTGTGTCCTGTGTAGACAATTTTACCCATGACACAAGAAATTCTATATTAGCTTATTCAAGAAGTATTCCTGATAGATCTTAGCATTTTATTGGTCACAGGGTGAATGGCAAATCCAGGGTGTTAACAGGAAAATGTGTTCTCAGGATAAAGATGAATGCCCAATCAATAAAGCCCATTTTAAGACCTTGTAAAGATTTCAGGTGATGTTTCAAAACTATTTTTAAAGAGACAAAAGTTCTTGTAATGCTGTTAAAATATACTTTGCTAAACAAGAGAGCATTTACAAATCTTAAGGGTTGTTTTGCAGAGAAGCTTCAAAAGAGATCAAAACGGAGAAGGAACTACCTCCAAAGGTTTATATAAGTGACTTTTGTCGAGTGGAGTCTAAGCAATATATAAGAAACCCAAAACATTTTTATAAGAAGTTTATCAGCTTGGGCTGAAAAACAAGACATTTTATAAATAGTCTTCATGCTTGCAGAAACTAAGATTGTACATTTCAATCCTTTTTTTTTCTGGGTTTCATTTATTGATATTATTAGTCAAAGAAGTACAACTATTTGAGCTCTGGAGAAGGGCAAGTGCATTTTTCATTTGGGAAGACTAGGGGCTTCCCAAGTGGCACAATGGTAAAGAATCCACCTACCAATGCAAGAGATGCAGGTTCAGTCGCTGGGTTGGGAAGATCCTCTGGAGCAGGAACTGGCAACCCACTCCAGTATTCCTGTCTGGAAATGTCCATGGACAGAGGAACCTGATGGCCTATACTTCATGGAGTGGCAGAGTCCGACACGACTGAGCAGACACACATACATAAATAATTTTAGTCATGAAAGTGTACTATGATAGTTTTAAAACTTGACATTCTTTGACAATCCTCTGATTTAACAGCCACTCCTGTTAAATCTGGCCAGCCTTGAGATTCCTTTTACAAACATATAAGAAGTAATTCTATGAGACTTGTGCAGTGCCTGCCTTGGGCATGGGGAACATTTTCTTTTGGAGCTTTTGGTTAGGTGTCGGAAGTCTGAGTACCCTGACACCATCCTACTGTCTAGTCCTTCCACTCTCCTCGCTCAGGCACTAGATATATATGTGCTGAAACTACCACAAAAATGGATGCTGCAGAGCCAGTTGTTCTAGTCTCCAACCACATAGACCACTTGTAACTGTTTTAGTCACCCCAAATGGAGGCCTAGATATCATAAAAAAATTATGATATATAGGCATATTTATTCTACATGCTTTTTGAGTTTCTGAACCAAGAATCTCTGACCATAGTGCAATGGTTGTTTTATATCACTACATTGTTAGATGATTTGAGAGGCAGAAACAAATGATTAGAACAGAAGTATGTGGGACTTTCTGAAGTATTTAATCAGAGGATAGCATGACCTTTTGGTTTCAGAAAAGATCACTCTGGCTGCCTGACAGGGACATGTTTCAAGATACAATAAGTGTAAATGATATCACTAAATAGTTTTCATTGAATTAACTCAAGTAGTATAGGATGACAATTTCTCAGAGAAAGTTTTGGCATGGTAAATGGAGAGAAACAAACGTGTTCTGCTGGTAGAGCCATGATCATTTTATTATTTGGTTGCCGAATATATAGAACTGCAAGTTAATCTACATCCATATTATGTAATTTCATTATGTAGACAAAACTGGCTATTTGTTTAAATATAGATTCTGATTTAACACATCTGGGCTGAGGCCTGAGATTCTGCATTTTTAGCAGAATCTCTAATGATGTTGATGTTGCTCATCTGTGGTTTACATGAGTGGTACATTTCTGAGCTACTGTTGCCATGGATAAGATGTGGTTGTTCTTTCTAGGTTTTGAAATAAGCTAGTGTAGTCACAGATTTGTTATGTATAAAAGAGATAGTTGCAATATCTAGAAATAAAAACAGTCTCAAAACACATATGGTATATTCCAGTAGTCAAATCTTACATGCGTTTTTTGAGCAAATCAGAATTTGCTATAATTATAACTGCTCTTTATCTCAATCTCGTTATATTTAAATTGAAAAATGCCAAAGCCACAGCTTGATTAGGTTTAGTATCTCTGTACAACAACGCATACCTGTGCACACACAGACAACACATGCAACATTTTAATATTGAGCATGTAACAATTTGAAAATTCATAAATTTTCAATAATTGCATTTGCCTTAAATATCATGATTCTGTCTCTTTCATATTTTTCACTGATTTTTAGATTATTTTTGCTTCTACTTATTGATATACAAATAAATGACCTAAATAAAAATAAACATAACTAAGAACTTATACTGTACTGTACTATTTGATAATTTAAATTATTCTGCATCATAAATTTATAATTTCCAGTGGACAATTCCATAGAACTTAACAGATGCATAGATTTGTGTAGTTAACACCATAATCAGAATACAGAACAGTGACCATCACTGCAAGACTCTGTTGTATTGACCCTTTGCAGTCACACCTTCTCTCCAAACATAACCACTGGCAACCACTGATAGAATTTCCTTCAGTATAGCTTTGTCATTTTGTGAATGTAATATGAAAGGAATCATACAGTATGTCATATTTTTATTCAGCACAATAGTGATTGAATTAATGTTCATTGACTATATAAATATATATATATGAATATCATTCTTTTAAAAATTTTAGTAATAATTGCTTCATGACCACACAGAAAGTTTTTTTCTATCTTTGGCCAATTTTGTTCAGGTTTATTATCTAGATGTGTGTTGATAGTAGATTTTAGGACTATTTTAGAAATATGAGATAAAAATCTATCATTAGGAAACACAACTGAAGTCCTTAATAATCAAAAGAAAAATATCTAAAATAATTTTAAAAGGGCTTCAGCGGACTCTAGCCCCTATCTATCAGTTTAATAGTTATCAAAGAAAATATTTTGAATACATAAGAACCACATTGAAATGTACACTTGCATGGTGATATACTCATCTGATTTTCATGTTTCTTTGTGTATGGTAGTCATAATTATTTTGAAATTGTTTCCTCAAATTTTTGTGTTTATCCCTTCTAAGTGATTTAGTTCCAGGACTTTCCCTCAGTATTAATAGATGATGCTTCAAGGAAGAGAGTATCCTAATGAGTAGAATTACTATCTTACTGTTGTGCTTTGAAATTCAAATCATTATTTGTTTGTATGAAATAATAATTTTGAAAGTTAGGCTTTGAAATGAATGCAGAAGTTAATTCTACATATTTAGACTTTCTCTAGATTTCTAGTGAACTCGGATCATAGAATTTTTCTGACTCACGGAGGAAGAGAAGTAAGGATGTATCATAAGAATACCCCTACTATATGGGTGTAGTAGCTTTCACCTTGTGGGGGGGCACAGTGATGTTAGTCAGACCTAAAGTAGAAGAAGGGAGAAGAGGGGTGTTTTTTTTGAGGGGTGGAGAAAAAGATTCTATTTCATGTAAAGAGTTAGTCATAAGTTGTCAGTTTTTCCCACTTATTTACATCTAAATCTTGATTTTGAAAACACAGAGTTGGTAAAACTGAGCATTGCTTTCAGGCCTTTACTTTAAGGCATGTTATTTTGAACTTATTGGAGAGAAAAATCACCACCCAGTGATACAAAGAAGGAACAAGAAATCATTAATGAACAATTATATCAACTGGTACAGGAAATAAGCAATTAGAACTTGCATGAAGAAAAATCAGTACCCACATGTAACTTTTTCCAGCAACAAATTTCAAAGCAATAAAAGTAGGGATAACTTTACTAATGAAAGCTAGATAACCAAAATTGAAATGCTAAATAGAACAAGATAAGGACAATTCCTGGCTATTAAACAATGACTAGAAAATTTAGGTGGAAATATCCAGACTTTAAAATATCCAAAACTGTATTTTTACTGGATCAGTATAAAAGATACTATCAATTGGAGGTTGTATCATTTTTTCACATAGTACTTTTCAAATAAATTAAATATTAATCCTTATTGAGTATTCTTTGATCACTTCAATTGAATTGTACTTTGTAACAAATGACAATACAATTAGGATACATACACAAGTGTACACACACACCATAATCTTCTATTGGATCCTATAGTTTACTGCCAACTACAGCTCTCCTGATTCTTGGTTCAAGGTACTTATTCAAAATATAGTAAAAAAAAAAAAAAATTCATATTATCTCCATTAGCTATCCAATGATCTCATTATACTTTGCCCTTAAAAATATCTCATAAACATTCTTAATCTCCCTAGTCAACAATATATGCATAGTTATCATCAAATGATTATGAAATATTAAGGAGAGAGCCACTTGACAAGACATAAAGAATCTAAATAATGAGGCTCAAAGACTTTTATTCTAGGATAACAGAATTTTAACTTTCATAAGCAGTGAGCTTTTTTAGCTCAAATAAATCCCACCATTGTTTATTTTACTCCAAGAATTCACTTAGGTAGCTATCATATTTCTCTAATAAGTATGACTTAGTGATATATACCTACTCCTATTGATTTACTATTAAAGAATATATTCCTGAATCTATAAAATAGCTAAACAAATTTACAGTCTCCAAAAATCTTGAAATCAAGTTAGAAAAACAAAACACTTATAAAGATGAGAAATATACATAATAATCTTGTATATGTGACTCAGATAGTTGGTTAAAATCTTTACTCTTTCAGTTCCAGCATTTTAAAAAATTGATTTTTAATTTCTTAATTTCATAATAATTTAATTGCTAATAACTACACTATAATAAATGTATGTATGGCATTTTAAGCCAATCTAATTTGATTTGCTGTGATCATTTGTTATTATATTTTCTCTTAGCTATTTATATTTGCATTATATTTTCATTATAATTTACTTTTAAGAGAAGAATGGAAAACTCAGACTCTTTACAAGGTAACATCCATAACATCTGGAATACAATTAAGACAGTTACTAGATTTGTGAAGAAGCAAGAAAATGTATGAAAAACTTGAAATTAAATAAATAAATAGTAATAAATATAGACTCAGAAACAACTTTATGTTGGAGTTTGTAGTTAAGGGATTAGAAAATGCAATTATAAATATGTCTAAGGATTTAATGTAAATGATAGGTGTAATAAGGGAATCAATGAAGATTTTCTACTGATAAAGGTATATCTACTGATATAGCTATGGGGAAGTTGGTAAAGAATCTGCCTGCAATGTAGAAGACCAGAGTTCAATTCCTGGGTCGGGAAAATCCCCTGGAGAAGGAAATGGCGACCCACTCCAGTAATCTTGCCTGGAGAATCCCATGGACAGAGGAGCCTGGTGGGCAAGAGTCCTATACAATGTAGCAACTAAACCACCAACCACCAAAGATATAAAGAGCCAGATGTAAAATCTAGAACTGAAACACATATAAAAGCGTAATAGATGAATTTAAAGTCAGATTAAATACTACAGAAGATAAGATTAGTTAAAATTTAAAGATAGGTCAAGTGAAGCTGCCTAAGATGAAGCACAGAGGAAAGGAGGAGGGAAGGGAATTAAAAGAAAAAAAAAAGAGAGAGAAAAATTGGAGCAGAAAAATTATTAGAAGAATTAATTCAGACATTTTTAGAATGTTTTGAAATAATATTAGCTCATTTGTGAACAAAACAACAAACCCAAAACAAGATAAACAGAAAGAAAACCTTAGGTAAAGAATCCGCCTAAAATGCAGGAGACCTAGGTTCCATCCCTGGATTGGGAGGATCAGATCGCCTAGAGAAGGGAATTGGCAACTGACTCCATTGTTCTTGCCTGGGAAATCCCCGAGACAGAGGAGCTTGGCAAGCTATAGTCCATATAGTTGCAAGAGTTGAACACAATTTAGCAATTAACCACCACCAAGATAAGCAATGCTAATAGAGACATATATTCTAAATAACAAAAGAAGTTAAGGAAGGGGTGTAGGAGATACAAACTATTAGGTGTGAGATAAGCTGCAAGTATATGTTGTTCATAATGGTGAATAGTCAATATTTTATGATAACTGTTAACAGAGAATAACCTTTAAAAATTGTGAATCACTGTGTTGTTCACCTATAACTTATATAACACTACATAGCAACTATAATTAAAAAAAAAATTACTCATCATTTTTTTACATGCCAAGCAGTGTGCATTCTACTTAAGCTACTGTATTTCACGTAATTAAAAAAAAAAAGGTTAACATATTCACTTAATAACACATTAATAGAAAGTGCTAATTTATCCAGATGTGCATTAATTTAATACAGCACAAAAATAGATGAAGAAAAAAATGTATCAAATAAAGATAGACAAAAAATCTCAGTTGAGATTTTAGTCTTCCCTCAATAGCTGATTGAAAAATAAATAAAATTGTATCATTTGTTTAGAAAATCACAATAACAACAATTTAAATTAATATCTGTGCAATATTATACCTCAACAGGGGCTTCCCTGGTAATTCAGCTCGTAAAGAATCCACCTGTGATGCAGGAGACCCTGGTTCAATTGCGGGGAGGAGAAGATCCCCTGGAAAAGGATAGGGAAAAAACAAATATATGTAAATTGAACAGCTCATATCCATTGTTAGTAAAAATTATATTAAGATATTATTTTTTAGTGAATGGTACTAAACAGAAGTGTCACAAATTGTTGGATAGTGTTAAAAAGGTATTAGAGGCAAATTTATAATTTTAAATACTTCTATTAAAATGAAGAAAATTCTTAAATTGTCTGTATTTCCCATAAGAAGATAGAAAACAAACACCAAATTAAACTCAAATTATTTAGAAGATCATGCATAATAAAGATAAAAGAGGAAACAAATGAATAGAAAAAGAGAAGAGCCACAGAAAAAAATCAATGAAACACATTTCATTATTTGAAAATAAGTATGCAAAAATAAAATCCTAGCTAAACTGCTGGATCATAGAAAAATCAAGGAATTCCAAAAATACAACTACTTCTGCTTCATTGACTACACTAAAGCCTTTGACTGTGAATCGCAACAAACTGGAAAATTCTTCAAGAAATGGGAATAGCAAACCACCTTGCCTGCCCCCTGAGAAACCTGTTTGTAGGTCAAGAAGCAGCAGTTAGAACCAGACATGGAACAACTGACTGGTTCCAAATTGGGAAAGGATTACATCAAGGCTGTATATTGTCACCCTCTTTATTTAACTTATATGCAGAGTATACCACACAAAATGTGGAGCTGGATGAAGCACAAGCTGGAATCAAGATTGCCAGAAGAAATATCAACAACCTCAGATATGCAAATGATCTCAAACTAATGGCAGAGAGAGATCCAATCAATCCATCCTAAAGGAGATCAATACTGGGTGTTCATTGGAAGGACTGATGTTGAAGCTGAAACTCCAATACTTTGGCCACCTCATGCGAAGAGTTGACTCATTGGAAAAGACCCTAATGCTGGGTAGGATTGGGGGCAGGAGGAGAAGGGGACGGCAGAGGATGAGATGGTTAGATGGCATCACTGACTCAATGGACATGGGTTTGGGTAGACTCCAGGAGTTAGTAATGGACAGAGAGGCCTGGCGTGCTGCAATTCAGGGGCCGCAGAGTTGGACACGACTGAGCAACTGAACTGAACTGAACTGAATGGCAGAGAGTGAAGAGGAACTAAAAGCCTCTTGATGAAGGTGAAAGAGAAGAGTGAAAAAGCTGGCTTAAAACTCAACATTCAAAAAAACTAAGATCATGGCATCCAGCCCCATCACTTCATGGCAAATAGATTGGAAAACAATGGAAACTTTGGCAAATTTTATTTTCTTGGGCTCCAAAATCACTGCAAATGATGACTGTAGCCATGAAATTAAAAGACGCTCCTTGGAAGGAAAACTATGACAAACCTAGACAGCATATTAAAAAGCAGAGACATCACTTTGCCAACAAAGGTCTGAATAGTCATAGCTGTGGTTTTTCTTCAGGAGTCATGTACGGATGTGAGAATTAGACCATAAAGAAGGCTGAGCACCAAAGAACTGATGCTTTAGAATTGTTCTTCTGAAGAAGACTCTTGAGAGTCCCTTGGACCTCAAGATCAAACCAATCAACCCTAAATGAAATCAACCATGAATATTCATTGGAAGGATTGTCTATTCATTGGAAGGACTGAATATTCATTGGAAGGACTGAAACTGAAGCTCAAATCCTTTGGCCACCTGATGCGAAGAGTGAACTCATTGGAAAAGACCCTGATGCTGGGAAAGATTGAGGGCAGGAGCAGAAGGGGGTGACAGAGGTTGAGATGGTTAAAAGGCATCACTGACTCAATGGACATGAGTTTGAGTAAACTCAGGGAGATGTGAAGGACAGGGAAGCCTGGTGTGCTGCAGTTCAGCTGCAGTTCATGGGGTCACAAATAGACACGACTTAGCGACTGAATGACAACAGTGAGACTACTGAAAGAAAAGAGTGGGGAAATATAAGTTTCCAGTATCGTATGAAAGACAAAATATCCTGCATATCACACAATAAAATAAGTATCAGAGATTTTTACAAAATGTTGCATGACAATAAACTGAACATCTTAATGAAAAGGAATAATTCCTTTGAAGAGAAAAATGACCAAATATTCCTCAGGAATAATACAAAATCTGAATAGTTCTATAGCTATGAAAAGAAAAAGACTGTCACTAACTCCTGTCTCCAAGAGTATCATAAGTATGTGCTTCTCTCACAGAATCTTTTCAAAATAGAGGATAAAAGAACAGTTTTGTATTAATTTTACAAAGTGAACAAATCGTGGAAGTGAAAATCTTAATAATACTACTGAAAAGAGAAAATTACACTATATCTTATGAAAATATAATTCAAATTCAGAACAAATTGTTAACAAATTCTTTCCAGCAGTTCATAAAAAAGAATGAAAAGACAGCTACAAATGTTGAGGAGTATGTGAAGAAAGGAGAATGCTCAGGCATTGCTGGTGGTAACATAAAAGAATGCACTTTGGAAAACATTCTGGCAATTTCTTAGAATATTAAGCATATATATACTTCATAGTTTATGACCTAGCAATTCAGCCCTACTAGGGGTTGTCTTTTCAAGAGAAATGGTATATATTTCCACATAGAAACTTATTGGTGGATAGTATTTGCAAGATTATTCATCATATTAATAATAAAAATTGGAAACCACCTAAATGATTTTCACCTAGTGACTGGATAGACAAAATATGGTATATCCATAGAATGGAATAGTTCTGAGCAATAAAAAGGAATTACTACAGATACATGCTATGATGTGGCTGAACCTCAAAATATTATGCTCATTTCAAAAAAAACATAGTCTGACATAAGTGACTGTATATTGTATTGCTTTTTATATAAAATATTTAGGAAATGCAAATCTATAGAAGCAGAAACAGATTAGTAATTGTCTGAGAACAGGCAGAGGTTTAACAGAAAATATGTATGAATAATCTTATTAAAATGAAATGTTTTAAATTTTATGGTAATTATTGCATAACTTGATAAACTTACTTAAATGTCATTAATTTGTACACATGAAATGGATAACATATATATGTGAGCTATGCTTCAATAAATTAATTTTTTTAATTTTATTATTTCAGTTGGAGGCTAATTACTTAACAATATTGTAGTGGTTTTTGCCATACATTGATATGATTCAGCCATGGGTTTACATGTGTTCCCCATCATGAACCCCCCCTCCCATATCCCTCCCCATCCCATCCCTCTGGGTCATCCCAATGCACCAGCCTTGAGCACCTGTCTCATGCATTGAACCTGGACTGACGATCTGTTTCACTTATGATAATATACATGTTTCAATGCTATTCTCTCAGATCATCCCACCCTCGCCTTCTCCCACAGACTCCAAAAGACTGTTCTATACGTCTGTGTCTCTTTTTCTGTCTCACATACAGTGTTATTGTTACCATCTTTCTAAATTCCATATATATGTGTTAGTATACGGTATTGGTGTTTTTCTTTCTGGCTTACTTCACTCTGTATAATGGGCTCGTTTCATCCACATCAGAACTTATTCAAATGTATTCTTTTTAATGGCTGGGTAATATTCCATTGTGTATATGTACCATGGCTTCCTTATCCATTCGTCTGATGGTGGACATCTAGGTTGAGTCCATGTGTTGGCTATTATAAACAGTGCTTCAATGAACATTGGGGTACACGTGTCTCTTTCAATTCTGGTTTCCTCAGTGTGTATGCCTAGCAGTGGGATTGCTGGGTCTTATGGCAGTTCTATTTCCAGTTTTTTGAGGAATCTCCACACTGTTCTCCATAGTGGCTGTACTAGTTTGCATTCCCACCAACAGTGTAAGAGGGTTCCCTTTTCTCCACACCCTCTCCAACATTCGTGCTTGTAGATTTTTGGATAGCAGCCATTCTGACTGGTGTGAAATGGTACCTCATTGTGGTTTTGATTTGCATTTCTCTGATAATGAGTGATGTTGAGCATCTTTTCATGTGTTTGTTAGCCATCTACAATAAATTAATTTTTACAAAAGAAGAAAAGTTTTGTCTTATATTAAAAAGTCAATTAATATAATTCACTACATTAACAGAATGAAAAAAATAATATATCACAATATTGGAGTAAAAAGTCTTTAACAGAATCCAGCACACATTTAAGCTAAAAAATAAAAATTAGAAGTGAATCCCTCAATCAGATAATTAGTAACTAAGGAAAGAAGCCTCACATAAGATAGTTTTTAATTTTAAGAGTCTTTTTATTTTCATCTTAAACCTGAGAATGAGATACTACTTCTTCAGAATGGAAACTTTATGTAATGAAAAAATAAATAATTTGATAAGAATTTGTAAGTAAAAATATTTATATTAGCAATGATAGGATTATAGAAAATTCTGTTATAATTTTTAAAAAGAACCCACAAAACCCAAATTATTGTATTAAAGTTTTTGCATCTGAGGTCAATATATAATCTATTTTATTTTTGTATAACTACAATTTTTGTTTTACAATAATGATAAAGTAGCATTTCCAATTTAAAGAAAAGTAAGGAAATAGAATACTCGGTTTTAAATTGAAATTTGTCAAAAGCTGTACAAACTCTATGTTTAAAACCTCTCAAAAAAGGGAAAAAAGGAAAGGGGAAAAAAGACAAATAAAAAGATGAATCAATCTTCATAAATAAGAAGACTCAAACTGGTAAGATGTCCTTTCTTTCCAAAATATTTACCTCCAAATTCTAGCAGTCATTTGTCAGAAATTGACAAGATACGCTTAAATATGTATCTTTGATTTAGGCAGTTGGACTCAGGGTGGAGGCAGGACCCTTCCCTCCCTTTATCTCAGGTCCTTGGTGACAACTGTTGCCCTGGGGAAGTGACTACATGGTGCCTGTGCAGGAGGTGATGTTCTTTCTATTAACAACTCAGGGATCACAACAAATGCAACAACCGCACAAGAATTGTAGCATTCTATGCTGTCTGTTTAGCAGACCCAAAAGGAGACTGACTTAAAACTTAAACTAATTGAGATTCCAAAGCCCTTTGCAGTTTTTGAAGAGTAAGAGGAACTGCAGTGCAAGACACTAACTTTGGGAAATTTAGCCTAATGAAAGAATGGATATAAGAAATCAGCAAAAGCAAGAATCTTCCACAATCTGTAATTGAAAATGTTGAAGGAAAAATTTTTACACTTGGATTTTGCCAGTTATGAATACCTACAAAAGGTGCCAATATTGATGTGTGTTGCACCAAGATATATTGATTGAAGTGACTTTTACACCTCATTCTATAAATTGAATTTACAGGAAGAAGTGAAAGATTTAGGAGCTGTTGAAGCATTTGTGCCAGTTATCAAACTGTGTTTTGATGGCTTAGGGATTGATGATTTTTTTTTTTGAAAGATTAGTACTGCAGACTATTCCAGAATATTTGGACCCAGGAGAGATAGTCTGCTTAAAAAGTATTAGTAGATAGAATATGTGTAAGAAGTCTAAATGGTTGCAGGGGAACCGATAAAATTTCATATCTGTTTCTAATTATTGACAACTTCAGGTTAACAGGGGGCCAAACTTCACACATCTATTCCAATATATTAGGTTTCCTTGATGCTATTTCCTGGACTAAGTAAGTAACAGAACTTGCCAACTTTATCCAAATATAATATTATCAACTTTTGTATATTGATTCCTCAGTATTTTATAAATGGTATGTGTTTAGATTATATTAAAATTGATTTAAAAATAAATAAATGACAATAAAACATCTCACATTAAAAAAAACATTGGATAGCCAAGTGATCATTAAAAAGAACCAATTAAAAAGAAATATAGTAATTTACTTTGAGTTACAGAAAGATTGAAGGCAGGAGGAGAAGAGGACGACAGAGGATGAAATGGTTGGATGGCATCACCGACTCAATGGACATGAGTTTAAGTAAACTCCAGGAGTTAGTGATGGACAGGGAGGTCTGGAGTGCTGCAGTCCATGGGGTCACAAAGAGTGGGACACGACTGAGCAACTGAACTGAACTGACTCTATTTCCACATTAACCAAAAGAGTGTGGCATGGACCTGAGGATCGAAAGGTACAAAAGACATCTGGAGACCAGAGCTCAATCCCTGGGTTGGGAAAATCCCCTGGAGGAAGAAACAGCAACCCACTCTAGTATTCTTGCCTGGAGAAATCCATGAACAGAGGAGTCTGGCGGCTATACAGTCCATGCGGTCCTAAAGAGTCGGACATGGCTGAGTGACTAATACTCTCCTCACACACTTAAATGGTCAAAAATATTTTTTTAAAATCATGTCAGAGTGTTCCAAGGAAAATAGAAAATCTTTGAAACAAATGGCTGGGACAACTTATAAACATTTTAAAACATGGAAACTTGTCACTTATCTCACACCATACATCAAAAATTAATTTGGGACGAATCATTGAGATAAATATAAACACAAGTTTTAAAAAATCCACTACAATATTGTAAAGTACTTAGCCCCCAACTAAAATAGATAAATTTATTAAAAAAAAAAAGTTTCTGGAAGAAAACGTAGGTACATATTTTCTCAGATTTTGAGTGAGTAAGTATTTCTTAAATTGGACCCAGAAAGTAACATTTTTAGAAAAGCATAAGCTGTATTACTTCAAAATTAAAATCTGCCCATCAAAAGATATGTTTCACAAAATGATGGCAGAATAGGATGGGAAATATTTTATATAAAATAAATACATGTTTATATATATTTATCTTTCCAAAATTCATATGATGAAGCCCTGGCTCTCCAATATGACTGTATTCAGAGATGGGGCTTTTAAGGAGTTAATAAAGGTTAAAGAAGGATATAAGCGTTGGGGCCTTAATTCAATACGACTGCTATGTTTATAAGAAGAAAGAGAGAGAGACACCAGGGTTATATGTACTCAGAAAAAAGGTGACATCATAACACAGCAATATGGTGGCAGTCTTTCAGGGAAAGGGGAATGGTCTAGGAGAAATCAAACCTGCTGACCCATTGATGTTGAACATCTAAACTTCAGAATTATGAGAAACAAATTTCTATTGTTTAAGCCACCCAGACTGTGATTTTTTGTTATGGAAGCCTTCAGTTCAGTTCAGTTGCTCAGTCGTGTCCGACTCTTTGCGACCCCATGAATCGCAGCACGACAGGCCTCCCTGTCCATCACCAACTCCTGGAGTCTACCCAAACCCATCTCCATCGAGTAGGTGATGCCATCCAACCATCTCATCCACTGTTGCCCCCTCCTCCTCCTGCCCCCAATCCTTCCCAGCATCAGGGTCTTTTCCAGTGAGTCAACTCTTCGCATGAGGTGGCCAAAGTATTGGAGTTTCAGCTTCAACATCAGTCATTCCAATGAACACCCAGGACTGATCTCCTTTAGGATGGACTGGTTGGATCTTCTTGCAGTCCAAGGGACTCTCAAGAATCTCCTCCAACACCACAGTTCAAAACCATCAATTCTTTGGCGCTCAGCTTTCTTCACCATCCACCTCTCACATCCATACATGATTACTGGAAAAACAATAGCCTTGACTAGATGGACCTTTGTTGGCAGAGTAATGTCTCTGCTTTTCAATATGCTATCTAGGTTGGTCATAACTTTCCTTCCAAGGAGTAAGCGTCTTTTAATTTCATGGCTGCAATCACTATCAGCAGTAATTTCGGAGCCCCCCAAAATAAAGTCGGCCACTGTTTCCACTGTTTCCCAATCTATTTCCCATGAAGTGATGGGACCAGATGCCATGATCTTAGTTTTCTGAATGTTGAGCTTTAAGCCATTTTTTTCACTCTCCTCTTTCACTTTCATCAAGAGGCTCTTTAGTTCTTCTTCCCTTTCTGCCATAAGGTTGTGTCATCTGCATATCTGAGGTTATTGATATTTCTCCTGGCAATCTTGATTCCAGCTTGTGTTTCTTCCAGCCTAGCGTTTCTCATGATGTACTCTGCATAGAAGTTAAATAAGCAGGGTGACAATATACAGCCTTGACATACTCCTTTTCCTATTTGGAACCAGTCTGTTGTTCCATGTCCAGTTCTAACTGTTGCTTCCTGACCTGCACACAGGTTTCTCAAGAGACAGGTCAGATGACCTGGTATTCCCATCTCTTTCAGAATTTTCCACAGTTAATTGTGATCCACACAGTCAAAGGCTTTGGCATAGTCAATAAAGCAGAAATAGATGGTTTTCTGGAACTCTCTTGCTTTTTCGATGATCCAGCAGATGTTGGCAATTTGATCTCTGGTTCCTCTGCCTTTTCTAAAACCAGCTTGAACATCTGGAAGTTCACAGTTCACATATTGCTGAAGCCTGGCTTGGAGAATTTTGAGCATTACTTAGTAGCGTGTGAGATGAGTGCAATGGTGCAGTAGTTTGAGCATTCTTTGGCATTGCCTTTCTTTGGGATTGGAATGAAAACTGACCTTTTCCAGTCCTGTGGCCACTGCTGAGTTTTCCAGATTTGCTGGCATATCGAGTGCAGCACTTTCACAGCATCGTCTTTGAGGATTTGAAATAGCTCAATTGGAAATCCATCACCTCCACTAGCTTTGTTCGTAGTGATGTTTTCTAAGGCCCACTTAACTTCACATTCCAAGATGTCTGGCACTAGGTGAGTGATCACACCATCATGATTATCTGGGTTGTGAAAATCTTTTTTGTACATTCTTGCCACTTCTTCTTAATATCTTCTGCTTCTGTTAGGTCCATACCACTTCTGTCCTTTATCACGCCCATCTTTGCATGAAATATTCCCTTGGTATCTCTAATTTTCTTGAAGAGATCTCTAGTCTTTCCCATTGTGTTGTTTTCCTCTATTTCTTTGCATTGATTCCTGAGGAACCTTTCTTATCTCTCCTTGCTATTCTTTGTAACTCTGCATTCAGATGGAAGTCTCTTTCCTTTCCTCCTTTGCTTTTCAGTTTTCTTTTCCCAGCTATTTGTAAGGCCTCCTCAGACAGCCATTTTGCTTTTTTGCATTTCTTTTCTATGGGGATGGTCTTGACCCCTGTCTCCTGTACAATCTCACAAACCTCTGTCCATAGTTCATTAGGCACTCTGTCTATCAGATCTAGTCCCTTAAATCTATTTGTCACTTCCACTGTATAATCATAAGGGATTTGATTCAGGTCATACCTGAATGGTCTAGTGGTTTTCCCTACTTTCTTCAATTTACGTCTGAATTTGGCAATAAGGAATTCACGATCTGAGCCACAGTCAGCTCCCGGTCTTGTTTTTGCTGACTGTATAGAGTTTCTCCATCTTTGGCTGCAAAGAATATAATCAATCTGATTTCAATGTTGACCATCTGGTGATGTCCATGTGTAGAGTCTTCTCTTATGTTGTTGGAAGAGGGTGTTTGCTATGACCAGTGCGTTCTCTTGGCAAAACTCTATTAGTCCTTGCCCTGCTTCATTCTGTACTCCAAGGCCAAATTTGCATGTTACGCCAGGTGTTTCTTGACTTCCTACTTTTGCATTCCAGTCCCCTATAATGAAAAGGGCATGTTTTTTGGGTGTTAGTTCTAATAGGTCTTGTAGGTCTTCATAGAACCATTCAACTTCAGCTTCTTCACTGTTACTGTTCGGGGCATAGACTTAGATTACTGTGATAGTGTATGGTTTGCCTTGGAAGCGGACAGAGATCATTCTGTCATTTTTGAGATTGCATCCAAGTACTGCATTTTGGTCTCTCTTGTTGACCATGATGGCTACTCCATTTCTTCTAAGGGATTCCTGCCCACAGTAGTAGATATAATGGTCATCTGAGTTAAATTCACCCATTCCAGTCCATTTTAGTTCTCTGATTCCTAGAATGTTGACGTTCACTCTTGCCATCTCCTGTTTGACCAGTTCCAATTTGCCTTGATTCATGGAAGCCTTCAAAGTATAATAACAATAGTTATTACTACTACTACTATTATATATACAAGAAATTCTTTCCAAAATAAATGAATTATTCAGATAGCCTATAAACCAATAATAGAAGAAAGACAGAAAATTCAATAAAATGGTATAAACAGTGACAACAAACATTTTTGATAAAGATGTGGAACAATAGAAATTCTCCATACATTGCTAAAAGGAGCTTAACATAGTACAGTCACTTTGGAAAGTAACTTTGGCAGCTCCTTCTTTAATTAAATTATAATAACTTTATGACATAGAAATTCCACTCCTAAGTACTTACACTAGAAAAATAAAAGCAGAAATCCAAAGGCAGGTAGAAGGATAGTTACTTGTAATAGCCAGTTATTGGAAACTATCCTAATGTCAACTAACGGATAATAAATAAATTGTGGCATAATCCTGCAATGTAATACCATGTAGGAATATAAAAAACCTAATGATCAATGAAAGCAATGTTAATGAATGTCATAATCATTATAAGGAGTGGAAGAAGCAAATACAAATGAGTGCACGATGTAAGATTCCATTTTTATGAAACACTGGAGCTCCATCAAACCAATCTGTTTTGAAATGCCCACAGTAGAAATCTCATGTGGAGGAGATGAAAAAAAAAGTTCCATGAAGGGCCTTTCTAAGCCAATAGGAATTTTCTGTATTTTGATAGTGGTATGGTTTACACAATTGATGAGTATGTTGAAAGGCATCACAGTGGAAATCAACATATGTACACATTTACCATATGTAAAATAGATTTCAACAAAAAAGTTAAAAATTGAAGGTCATGAGTAATTAGCAATGATGAAAAGACAAGTATTACTTTTGAACTTAGAGGAATAAAAGAGAATAACCAGCTTAGAATTTACAGTACAATAGCAATTATTAGTTCACCTAAAAACTACCTTCATCATTGAACAGTGCTAATTAAGAAATTTTCACAACTTCTATAAATTACTCTGCGGTAACACCTATAATCTCCACACATTCCAACAGTCTTCTCTCATTATGCTTATCCACTATCTCCTGCTTTCTCTTCCAAAACATAGCAAATATTTGAGCTGCCATATTTTCATAGAAAATTCTAAAATATTGTTTCTTTTGTTTTCAATTTTCTCCCATTAAATATGCAAACCTACAGTAGTTGAAGTTATTCTTTCCTACTTCTTATTGGTTGTGGTGGAATAATATTCTCTTCTCCTGACACCAGTGTAACCCTCATTCCAGTCTCTTTTAAGAGAACTAAATTTTCAATTATCTTCTTTCCTAATTCTGTTCCACCTGTTTCCCTTTATTGGTACTTTCCTCAGCATCCCCACAGGCTCTAGTCTCTCCCATTCTCTTTTTTTACAGCCATGTCTTAAAAAAATTTCCATTTACTTTTTTTCCTCTCTCCCTAAACTCTTTCTAACCAACTTCTAACATTCTGTTTTTATTCTTTTTGTTTGAACCAAATGAGTTTCATAAACTATATGCCAATGGATCCAGTGGAAACTTTTATTTCATACATATCTGACACCCAGAGTGTTAGACTTGTTGACCTCTTCCTCAATATATTCTTTGGTTCTGGGACGTTTTATTCACTTGGCTTTCTATCTATATCTGGCCCATGTCACATTCCTTTACAGGCTTCTCCTTTGCTTTTTTGGTTAATGTTGAGGAAACATTAGAGCCACAGCCAAGGTCTTAAAATTTTTCCTCTTTAAACCTGCCACAGAGGATGGCACGTACTCCTGTGTAGCCTATAATTTTCTTATACTATAGTCTCACACATCTATTTCTGTAGTCCACATTCTTGGGCCTCATGTCCTTAGAGTTGACTATTTCTTGGAACTAACCATTTGGATATTTCACAAGCGTCTCAAAACACCACCTGTCCCAAATGAAAGAGTTTGCTTTAGTGCCCCTCACTCCAATTATGCTTTTCTCTTATCCCATCAGTCTGTAATTTCATCTTACCCAGTTATTCATTCAGGTTTGTAAGCTCCTGATCTTGCTTCTTTAAATGATAGTCTTCATTTTTCACTGACCTCCTCAGCTTCACAATTTTCTAATTCCCTCTTATCTTCTAGACTAGTTTGTCTTATTTTATGCTTCCCAGAGTGTCCTGTTCTTTCCTGTTTATAAGATGTGTTTTTTCAATCATTTGACCTGTATCTACATATTCTAACTGTAATCCAATTTTAATGGGGATTCAGGAGCGACTTTACCCACTTTTCTAGCTTCAACTCTTATGGAAATTCTTATCCCATAGCATGATTTCAAAAGTATGTATTGAATTAATTAGTTAATTAATGACAATCTTTTTGTGACTAAGAGCCTAGAAGGAAATAAAACACAATATGTACACTACCTCAACATTTGTTGAATGTCCATTTATTCTACTTTCTGTATATTAACAATAAACAAGAGAAGAAATTGTTAGTTAATAGTAACATTACAGCATTAACAGTTTCTGTGAACAAGTTCATTATGATGCTGCTACTGCTGCTAAGTCGCATCAGTCATGTCCGACTCTGTACAACCCCATAGACGACGGCCTACCAGGCTCCACCATCCCTGGGAGTCTTCCAGGCAAGAACACTGGAGTGGGTTGCCATTTCCTTCTCCAATGCATGAAAGTGAAAAGTGAAAGTGAAGTCACTAAGTCGTGTCTGTCTCTTCGTGACCCCATGGACTGCAGCCCACTAGGCTCCTCAGTCCATGGTATTCTCCAGGCAAAAGTACTGGAGTGGGTTGCCATTGCCTTCTCCATCATTATTATAGGTACAAAAATCTATGGCCTATGTTTGCTATTGCTGTGTGGTTGATTAATCAGTGGAACCATTGGATAATTATGGTGTTCTGATAAAT
This sequence comes from Okapia johnstoni, assembly GCA_024291935.2. Classification (NCBI taxonomy): domain Eukaryota; kingdom Metazoa; phylum Chordata; class Mammalia; order Artiodactyla; family Giraffidae; genus Okapia; species Okapia johnstoni. The sequence goes on from CM044322.1 coordinate 59,743,806, forward strand.
GTGATAGAAAAAGCACTGAAAAACACAACATGGCAATCTAAATAGCAGATCAAGGGTGTTGTTTACTGAAAATTGCATTTTGCCTATCATATGTTTCACACATTTTACAATGAGCTAGTAATACTGTGTTGAAGAAGATAGTCCCGTTTTTAATGAATTTACTGTCTAAATGTATAACAAGACAACTGAATTGGCAATTGCAGTGTCATAAGTGCTAAGTTAAGGTATACACACAGTAACAAGCAAAGTTGCTAAGAGAATATGATTTCAGAGAGGGAAAATCCCAGAGACAAGGAAAATTGTCTTGAAAGATTTGCAGTAATTAAAGAATGGCATAATAATGACTTGAAATAGAGAGTAAAAACCTGAACAGAAATAATTCTTGGCTTGGATTGAAGAACAGGGACCAGTAAAGACTATCTCTGAGTTAGCACGAGCATCAGAGGCATTTCGTGCCATCAGCCAAGGGAAGAGAGCACTAGGGACAGGCAGGAGTCATCAATAGAAGTCGATCTCGTAGACAAATAAAATGAAAATTCAAACTGGATGTTCTATTTCATAGCAATCTTATATTTGGAACCCATTTAATATATAAGGATATAAAAATGCTTTTTATACCCCTTTTTAAAAATGATCTTATTGGCAAATTAGGCTTTGGATAGGAATATGAGAATGAAAGGATTCCCTGGTGGCTCAGATGGTAAAAAACAAACCTGCTGTGCAGGGAACCTGGGTTTGACCCCTGAGGTCAGGAAGACCACCTGGAGAAGGAAATGGCAACCCACTCAGTATACTTGCCTGGAGAATTCCATGGTCAGAGGAGAGTGACGGGCAGTCCATGGGGTGGCATAGAGTTGGACATGTCTGAAAAACTAACTCTTTCACTTCTATTTTGTGAAAATGAAAATGTAACAAAGAGTTGTAGAGCAGATCTTGCTAGTAAGAGGGGGCAAGATGAGGAACACAAGTGTACTGAAACTAATGGATAATTCCCAAACTAGTTAATTTATACATAAATTAGCTGGCATGGAGAACATTAATTTCTTCCAACAGTACTTTAAGATTTGTGCAAAGATTTTCCAAGTGGAAAATTAAAAAATTTCAACCTGAGGAAGTGATTTCTGTTACCTCAGTCATTTTTATTGAACACTAAACAGAAACCAGACGAGTGTTTGAAAGGAGTAGAGAATGAAGTCTAAGTCTTAGATCAGTGTCAAGACCAGAATTACAATGGCAATACTGTATCCATATATTATAAAAACTTTACCATAGAACAAATGTTTTCTAAGTTCAAATAGGCAGATTTTACATTAAAGTAGGATTTTAAAATTTATTTTAATTAAATCATTTAATTCTTACTTTCACACTCATTATCAACACAATATATAAAAATAATATGAACTGACAAGATGGATCTGTCTCATAAATGATTATTGATCATTTCTACATGTTTCTGTTACTAATATGATGCTTTCACTAAGTAAGAACATATGCATCAAATAATGCAGTAAATTTTAAATTTGTTAAAGCTGCCTTTAAAAGAAATTTCAAAATAAATGCTAACATTCAGAAATTTAATTGCTATATAGTAGTGTGGCTTTAGGGAGTTTTTGTTTTACATTTATTAAGCAAATTTGCTAAATATTAAACCTTATTTCTAATTATGATGCAAAAATACAGCTGAGGAACTAAACACATAAATTGGGTTCTGTCATATGTACAAATATATGCAGCTTTAAATATACAGAGCATACACAGAATGCTCATGTGATGTAAACAAAAAAGTAATGAATCTAGCTGAAGCTACTGTAAATATTGTGATACTGAATTTTATTTATAATTCAACTAGAATATAGAGAGGATAATTTCCATCCTTCAGGGCTGTTTATGCTATGTATAGAAGGGAAATTTTTCTTCCATAGTTTGTTTTCTAGTTCTTGGTTTTGTTCCTAATTTTTTTCAAGTTTTTCCCATGAATTCTCATTATCATTCTTTGTTCAGTCACTCAGCCATGTCCAACTCTTTTCAACTCCATGGACTGAAGCACTCCAGGCTTCCCTGTCCATCACCAGCTCCTGGAGCTTGCTCAAACTCATGTCCATTGAGTTGGTGATGCCATCCAACCATCTCATCATCTGTCGTCCCTTCCCCTCCTGCCTTCAGTCTTCCACAGCATCAGGATCTTTTTCAATGAGTCAGCTCTTCACATCAAGTGGCCAAAGTATTGGAGTTTCAGCCTCAGCATCAGTCCTTCCAATGAATACTCAGGATTGATTTCTTTTAGGATGGACTGATTTGATCTCCTTGCCATCCAGGGGGCTCTCAAGAATCTTCTCCAACACCACAGTTCAAAAACATCAGTTCTTAGGTGCTCAGTCTTCTTCGTGGTCCAACTTCACATCCATACATGACTACTGAAAAAAAACGTAATGCTGATTATACAGAAATTTCTTGGCAAAGTTATGTCTCTGCTTTTTAATATGCTGTCTAGATTTGTCATAGCTTTTCTTCCAAGGAGCAAGTGTCTTAATTTCATGACTGCAGTCACCATCCACAGTGATTTTGGAGCCCAAGAAAATAAAGTCTGTCACTGTTTCCATTGTTTCCCATCTATTTGCCATGAAGTGATGGGACCGGATGCCATGATCTTCGTTTTTTGAAAGTTGAGTTTTAAGCCAGCATTTTCACTCTCCTTTCACTTTCATCAAGAGGGTCTTTAGTTCCTCTTCAGTTTCTGCCATATGGGTGGTATCATCTTCATATCTGAGGTTACCAATATATCTTCTGGAAATCTTTATTCCAGCTTGTGTTTCATCCAGCCTGGCATTTGACATGATGTTCTCTGAATATAAGTTAAATATGAAGGGTGGCAATATACAGCACTGACATACTGAGTTCACAGTTTGGAGCCAGTCTGTTGTTCCATGTCCGGTTCTAACTGTTGCGTCTTGACCTGCATACAGGTTTGTCTGGAGGCAGGTAAGGTGGTCTGGTATTCCCATCTCTTGAAGAATTTTCCACAGTTTTCTGTGATCCACATAGTCAAAGCCTTTGACATAGTCAATGAAGCAGAACTAGAGGTTTTTCTGGAATTTTCTTGAGTTTTCATGATTCAACGGATGTTGGCAATTTGATCTCTGGTTCCTCTGCCTTTTCTAAATCCAGCTTGAACATCTGGAATTTCTTGGTTCATGTACTATTGAAGCCTAACTTGGAGAATTAGAGCATTACTTTGCTAGCTTGTGAAATGTGTGCAATTGTGCCATAGTTTGAACATTCTTGGCACATTATCATTCCTATAATTCTGTTTATATATTATCATTCTTATAATAGTAATAATCTTCTCATGATTCTAATGCAAAACTATTAATTCAATAATAACTTTAACTTAGCCTATGTATTTATTGACATTTTATTTTCAAAATCAGGAAGAATTCAATTATAAACATTGAATTGGCTCTTGAAAGTAAGATTCTCCCTGACAAACTAGAGTTGCATGTTTTGCTGTAATACTTAAACAATCTAACATAAGACATTTAATCAGGACCTCTTTTAATACACATTATAGTATGATAAATATTGGATGTAATGGAAAATGATTTATTATCTTCCACTATGTTTTTAGAGAATACTGAAGCTTATTTTTGATGCCCTTTCAATAAGCATATATCATAAATAACATGTAACGATATGAAATTCAGTTCAGTTCAGTCGCTCAGTTGTGTCTGACTCTATGCGACCCCATGAAACCTTTTCCAGTCCTGTGGCCATTGCTGAGTTTTTCCAGATTTGCTGGCATATCGAGTGCAGCACTTTCACAGCATCATCTTTTAGGATTTGAAATAGCTCAACTGGAATTCCATCACCTCCACTAGCTTTGTTTGTAGTGATGCTTTCTAAGGCCCACTTGACTTCACATTCTAAGATGTCTGGCACTAGGTGAGTGATCACACCATCATGATTATCTGGGTCATGAAGATCTTTTTTGTACAGTTCTTCTGTGTATTCTTGCCACCTCTTCTTAATATCTTCTGCTTCTGTTAGGTCCATACCATTTCTGTCCTTTATCAAGCCCATCTTTGCATAATATGAAATTAACAGACAACATAACTTTACTTGATCAAAGTAGTACATTTGCATTGCATTTTTTAATCTGATGTGTTCATCCACATGCATTATGCTTCAAATTTACAGGTGTAAATAACAAAAGTTTGATTATAATTTAAGCATTTTACATGCAAATATAGAAATTTAGATAGATTAGAAAAGTGAAAAATTGATATAAATTACATTTGATATTTTAGAAAAATACATGTCTACAATTATTCCTTAAAAATAAACAAAACAAAAATTCATGTGATGACTGTAATCTTTTATTATAGAGACTTAGTTACAAGAAAGATACTTTTAAGATAACAATTTCGTCTAATTTTTCTTATATCTTGATAATATAAACTTATTTAGTTTGGGAAGTGGTTTTTCTACTTTTGTCTAATCGCATACTATTAATTTGGTAATTTTTCTGTGAGAAACCCAAGGGAAATCTTTGTAAACTTTTTGTCATAGATCATTTCTAAACATTTCTAGTACTGTTAAAACATTTATCAGCTTCAGCATTGAGTATAATTTGTTCTTCAAACAATCAAGAATCAGTGCCATGCTGTAGATTTTGCAGTAATATAATTTCTTGTGACAATAATTGTAAGAAAATTTAAGGAGACTTGGTGAAACTTTATTGATTTCTCATTCCTGAAGGTTCGAAATTATTTTGAAAACACTGTGAAAAACCCTGATACTGTGCTAAATAATGGCAATAGAACATGCATGATATATATAATACTCTAATATTACCCAATCTTTTATCTGTGAAAGAGACAGATTTTTAACTAAAATATATTACAAAATTGCTATACCTTGGTATAACGGATGCTTGAACAGATTTTTTGGAAAAATTAAGAAGACTTAATTCAACCTAAAAAGAGATAAGATCACTTAGTACAGCCAAAAAGGATTTGAATTTGGAAAGAAGGTACAGCTTGAATAAATACAACTTAATCTGGAGATGAATATGAGTTATCAGATTTTGCCCATAGTGAATTTCAGGCAAAGTAGAATCTTCTAGCTCATCCATTTCACAGCAAGTATCACTTCTCATTAAATTTAATGGTAATATAAGTCATATAAGATTGCAGTCATTTTCAGGTTTATCTTTTCCACAAATTGTGTGCTTCTTTTCATTTTTACCTTTGTATCTAATTCATGTTTATACCCCATTACTGGTACCTAGTTATTTATCTGAAAACCCTTGTTGGCATATTACTGATTTAAACTAAGGTATATTAAATCAGTTATAATAAAATTTCAGCCTGTGGGTTGTATTTTCCATTTTAGATCCAAGTTTATTCTTCTGTTTTCACATAATGAGAAATAGATAACTAATCATAGAGTGTTTTAGGAGTCAAATTCAGTCACAAGAATAGGATAATCAACCTATTCACGGGCATAGCTTTCCCTGAGATATGTATTAGTGTATATTATGTTGTGTTCTTTACTACTATGGTATATAAATACACATTTCAGAACATTATGTGCATGATAAGATAAGCTTAAAATAATTACAATGAAATCTTTACAGTCATACTATGAATACTTGTAATAAGTAAAATATAATCCATTTAGAGTTTGACTAGTCTTATGAAAGCAAATATACTTGAAATATGTTTTGGGCAGCTTCAACAGTTCTTACAAATGAATTTCACCTAATCTTTGCATTTCCTGAGATCAAATGCTTCTAAGTTACTAGAGAGTATGTCTTTCAGAGATGTCCCTAACACATTCAGGTCCTGGACATTTGACTAAAATCAGAGTTTAGAAGAAGTCTGCAAAGAATTGATATTCATAACCACAGGATTGGGTTGGTCATAGTGAAGGACAGGGCACTTAATTCTGGGCTGACACAGTGAACCTGGTCATAAGAGTGAAGCAAAGTCTAGGTGATGAGACCTAGAAGGTCAGAGTCCAGGAAACAGTGATACAGGCGCTACAGAGTGAGGAACCAGGCATAGAACTTCTCTGTGCAGGTGGTTGATGAGTGTTTGCATGAAATTATATGTGTGTGTGTTGACAGAAACCATGTAATCTCTGGGCTAGAAAAGTTTTATTCTCATAGGGAATCTCAGTGCTATTTCCTGGAGCCCTGATGCTGATGGAGGGGTACGACGTCAGCCAAATGTTCGCTAGTTCATGCATCTCAAGAATCTTTTCCCTTAAATTTTTATTTATTTATTTTTAGATGTGCAGAGTGTTCATTATTGCGTGGGTTTTTCTCTATTTTCAGCAAGCGGGGCCTAATCTCTAGTTGCTGTGCATGGGCTTCTCATGTCGGTGTCTTCTCTTGTGAAGAATGGCTCTAGGTGTGTGGGCTAAGTAGTTGTGGTTCCTGGGCTGTAAAACACAGGCTTACCAGTTATGGCTCACCGGCTTAGTTGTTCTGAGGCAGGTAGGATCTTTCCGACCCAGGGATCGAACCCATGTCTCCTGCATTGGCAGATGGATTCTTTACCACCGAGCTGCCAAGGAAGCCCTCAAGAATCTTAATGTTATGTGATTCAGAACTTGTAGAAGACAGCCTATGGGACCCAACCTCCCCTTGGTTTAAAGAAAGTTGTTTACTTTGAGTTGCAAAAAAACAACAAAATAAAATAAATCTTTTCTGGGAAGAGTATTAGGAAGGTACCTAGAATTTTTACTGTCCTGGAATCTGAGTAAACATCTCCAGGTCAGATGAGTCTAATTCCCATAGTCTCTTTGGAATAATATACAATATAGAGCTTCCGAGCAATCATCCTTTAATCAAGCTTGCCAGTGCTATTGGGTCAGAAAGTCTGGGCCTTAAAGAAACATGAAAATATTCACAATGGACTGTTTTCTAAAACTGGTGACCACAGCAAAAGAGAGGAGTACACAGTTACAGAGCAAAACTTCTAGAGATGGGACTTCCCAGGTATTTCTTGAATGGCTTGTCAAGCTTTTCAGCCACAGAAATTGCCTTTGTGCTTCATCCCATTCCTTTAATATTGTTGTTTTCTTCTCTCTCTTATTTTATTTATATCTTTATTTATTTATATATTTTTTTATTTATATATATATATATTTATATATATTTTATTTATATATATTTTTATATATTTTATTATATTTATTATATATTTATTTATATATTTATTTATTTATTATATCTCCCTTAAATATTTCTGGGCTTCCCCAGGGGCTCAGATGGTAAAGAATCTGCCTGCAATGCCGGAGACCTGGATTCAGTCCCTGGGTTGGGAAGATCCCTTGGAGAAGGGAATGGCTACTCCGGTATTCTTGCCTAAGAATCCCTGGGAAATCCCGTGGACAGAGGAGCCTGGCAGGCTACAGTCCATGGAGTTGCAACGAGTCAGACATGACTGAGCCACTAATACTTAAATATTTCTCTTTTCTGTAAAATATTCCGTAAAATATTCATTTCATGTGCTGTCAAGTTTGTTTTTGCTTCATCACTACACAGAAAATGTACCCTTTGCCTTCCACTGCTTGAGCCAAACTATTGGCTCTACATTTTCACATCCTCTGAGGGGGATCATCAGCCATGGACAGCTTCTGAAATGCCATGATCTAATTTTCTGATGTGACTCAGAGAGAAGGGAGAAACTGACAATGGACATCATAGAAAAGGGCCAGTCAGAGGATACAGAGAGCCTTGCTGTTCAAAGAGGAGCCTGCACAAGAGCAGCATTGGCATCACCTTATTAGAAATGCTGATTCTTCGGCCTCACTCCAGACTTACTGAAACAGAATCTGTTTTAACTAGATTCTTGGGATATCCCTGGTGATCTGGGAAGAGTCTATATCAAGGAATGAAACACTGATAGGAAACCACAAGAACCTTAGAGAAACTCTTTGGCCTCGGGGGAAGAAATGGTATCAAAGATGCAAGGAAGGCACTTCGCTGGTGGTCCAGTTGAGACTTTATGCCTCCAATGCACATGGCACTGGTTTGATCTCTGGTCAAGGAACTAAGATCCCACACGCCTCAGGGCATGGCAAAAAACAAACAAAAAAAAGTATAAATTTTGCTAAGTCCCTGACCATTTGACTTATTAGGTGTGGCTATCATGACGTATTCACAGGAAGCAGAAATCCTAAATTTGCTGCTGAATTTTATCCTCATGTGGTAGATGCCACTCACCAAGAAGTTGCTCTAATCAAATCATATCAAATATAATGTTTGTTGCTCTATATAGGAACATTACACCTTGCTGTGGAACCTGAGACATCTGCTGTGGGTGAATTTTGATTGATGTGAGCAATAACACAAGGGTAAACCAATACCCAACATCCAATGTGGAATATTTGGCTTCATTATTCCTGGACTCTTTGATTGTGAAAGGATTTAATGTTGTCTCAGCTTGGGCATCTGGTCCTATCACTTCATGGCAAATAGAAGGGGAAACAATGGAAACAGTGACAGAATTTATTTTCTTGGGCTCCAGAATCACTGTGGAGAGTGTCTGCAGCCATGAAATTAAAAGATGCTTCCTCCTTGGAAGAAAAGCTATAACAAACCTAGACAGCATATTTAAAGGCAGAGGCATCAATTTGCACAAATGTCTGTCTAGTCAGAGCTGTGGTTTTTCCAGTAGTCGTGTATGGATATGACAGTTGAACCATAAAGAAGACTTAGTGCCAAAGAATTGATGCTTCAAACTGTGGTGCTAGAGAAGACTCTTGAGAGTCCCTTGGACACCAAGAAAATCAAAGCAGTCAATCCCAAAGGAAATCAACCCTGAATGTTCATTGGAAGGACTGATGCTTAAACTCCAATATTTGGCCACCTGATGTGAAGAGACAACTCATTGGAAAAGACCCTGACGCTGGGAAAGATTGAGAGCAAAAGGAGAAGGGGGCTACAGAGGATGAGATGGTTGGATGGCATCACTGACTCAATGGACATGAGTTTGAGCAAATTCCAGGAGATACTGAAGGACAGGGAAGACTGGCATGCTGCAATCCGTGAGGTAGTTAAGGGTCGGACATGACTTAGCAAACGAGCAATAGCTTGAGCACTTCCATTAGGACCTAAGGATGCCAGCTGGCATGTTTATATATGCAGCAACAATATTCAAGCTCCACAGAAGGTTATTGAACTTGCCAGTCAGTTGAATTTTGTTCCTGTTGATTTGGAATCAGAGCAATTGCAAATGTACCCCTGCGACTATTTACCTTCTGGAGAGGGCCAGTTGTGGTAGTCATAAGCCTGCCGCTGTTTTTCTTCCTTTATTCTTTGGTCCTAAATGTGATTCATCCATGCACTAGAAACCGGCAGAGTGACTTTTACAAGATTTCTGATGAGACTGCGAATAAAACTTTGCCCATAGGTGCGATTACTTTGTGGTCTCTGGTCTACCCAGCAAATCTAGCAGCTGGTTATCAGCTTTATTATGGCACCAATATAGAAGCTTTCCACTTTGGTTGGAGACCTGCTTACAGTGTAGAGAACAGCTTGAATCACTAAGCTTTTGCTTCACTTTGTTTCATGTTGCCTACAGCCTCTGCTTACCAGTGAGAAGTTTATAGAGACACTTCTTTTTCAACATGGCTTACCAGCAGGCATAAGATGTACCTGATATTCATCTGATGCGTCCCTGGTAGCTCACATGGTAAAGAATCTGCCTGCAATGCGGGAGGTCTGGGTTCAATTCTTGGGTCGGGAAGATCCCCTGGAATGGGAAATGTCAACCTATTCCAGTGTTCTTGCCTGGAGAATTCCATGGACAGAGGAGCCTTGAGGGCTACCGTCCATGGGGTCACAAAGAGTTGGACACGATTGAGCAATTAACACACACAGTAAAATACTTGATTAGTATAGTTAGTCAAATATAAGGTTGAAAGAATCCATCTGCTAATGCAGGAGACACAAGAGATGTGGATTTGATCCCTGGGTGGGGAAGATCTTCTGGAGTGGGAAATGGCAACTCTAGATTTGCCTGGAAAATCTCCTAGACAGAGGAGCCTGCCTGGCTAAAGTCCATAGGGTTGCAAAAGAGTCGGACATGACTGAGCAACTGAACACACACACACACACACACACACACACTACACAAGACTTAAAATAGTGTAAAACTTTACATACCTTATAATAGAAATTTTGTTATATTTATGGAGGGGAAATAATTGTTCTTTAAGTAATGTTTCTGCATAAGAATTACGTAGCTAATTCAAAACCATCTAGAGCAAAAGCTGCCCCTATCCATTTCTTTGCAGATTTATATCAGAGAAGTGAACAAGAAAAAAGAAAGGAAAGAGACCAGTCACCATAAGGTGGCTATATTTTATAATGTTGCATTTCATCAAAAGAATGTTTTTTCTTTCCCTTTAAGAAGTTTTGATCAATTGCTTAGAATATTGTGGGCATCTCTATACCTCCCAAACATAATAACCATTCAATGAATATGATGAATTAGTCATGAAGCCAAGACCACAAAATCATTACTATTTAAAAATTGACAAAGTGCATCATGTTTTGAAATAAAAGGCTATTATAAAGCATTATTAATAAAAGTACTCTTTTACTTATCAAAGTTGAGTGGTAGTTTTAACAAGTTATTTTTTCACAAAAGCTTTAACAGGATGAATGGGTTTATAACACTGTCAGATACAACTAAGAAAAACTTGGAAATAACTGACAAAAAAAAAAAACCCAAGAGACTTTTATCCATTCATCCTCACCATCACAGATATTGTCTGACAGCACATCTAGACTCTCTGATGTTCAGTACAAGAGATTACACATCTGACACTGGATTTTTATAGGTAAATACAAGAGTTCCTTGTTATAAAATGGCCTCTTGAGGAATTTATAATATTTTGGCATCACTTTCAAGAAGAAACAAGACTTCAAAAATTTAAGTAACTACAACTATACACATTCTCCCACTCTCCTGCCTCTTGCTGTAGAATTTGTAAAAACTAAAATACAGGATACTTTTTATCCTGTTGTGGCTGTTTATAGCTTTATATGTATAAAAACACTGGGAAAAAATATTAAAGGACCTTATGATAGTATGAAAATATATTTCGTTTATGATTCCTCCAAAAAATCTTTAGATTGATTTTTAATGTTTGAATGCACTCAAATAAACCTCAGTTAATGCATTCTTTTTGTCAAATACAGCTTTGGAAATATGGTGGTTCCAGATATCTTGTTGAACCGCCATATTTCCAAAGCTGTATTTGACAGAAAGAATGCACTAATTGAGGATTTTTTTAGTGTATTCAAATATTAAAAATCAATCTAAAGCTTTTGGGGGGAAATCATAAATGAAATCTATTTTGATAGCTCAGTTGGTAAAGAATCCACTTGCAATGCAGGAGACCCCTGTTCGATTCCTGGGTCAGGAAGATCCGCTGGAGAAGGGACATGCTCACTCCAGTATTCTTGGACTTCCCTGATGGCTCAGCTGGTAAAGAATCCATCTGCAATGTGGGAAACCTGAGTTTGATCCCTGGGTTTGGAAGGTCCCCTGGAGAAGGGAAAGAAAGGCAACCCACTCCAGTATTCTGGCCTGGAGAATTCCATGAACTGTATAGTCCATAGGGTTGCAAAGAGTTGGACACGACAGGGCAACTTTCACTTTAACTTTCAAAGCTGCTTGTTGGTTTTATTAGTTTGTTACCTAATTATTTATTAATTTTGTACAATATAAAGAGGTTTCATTGAATGTCTTAATGATTTTCTGCTTGCCTATACAGTGTTAAGCATATGTAAAGTTTTCAGTAAATTCCTAGGTATTGTCATCCTAATTAGACTAATCTATTTCTAACACTCGTGCTCTACATCTGTTGAACCTCTCCATTTTCAGAGAATATTTATTGTTGATATTCTGTATCATATATTCCCATCCTCTTCCCTTCTACTTTTGCCATTTCATCACCATTGGTATTTAATATCACAATGAAGTAACTGGCATTTCCAACTCAAGTGTTTGTGACTCTCCACTAGTCTTCCATCTCTGCCTCCCTAATCATGTTGTCTTCTCTCCTCATGAGTCAGTGTCTTCTCTTCTTATAGGGAGATAAGTCTCATGGATTAAGGACCACCCTAATTGGTATAAGTTTACACTAATTTGATTACATGTACAAAGACCCTGATTCCAAATAAGGTCACCCTCAAAGGTACCAGGAGTTAGGACTTCAACATATCTTTTGTGGGATGCAATGCAAAGTGTAATATTCATGTTTCTATGTCAGTGTTATTCTGCCTTCCCAAAATGAGTCAGGAAGTTTGCTTCTTTTCTGATTTATAAAAAATATCATATAGGGTTTCTATCAACTCTTTCAAACACATTTGAGAGAACTCAGCTCTGAAAGCATAGGGGCCTAGAGATCTTCTTTAATTTGCAGAGGGAAATTCTATGACAAGTGTGGCAAGTTGTGGTTTTTCAAGATTGTTCCATTTCTTGGCATAGAGTTGGGCATGAAAACCCTTTAATTACCTTTTATTGTCTATGCAAAGATCATTATTTATATTTCTTCTTTAATTTCTGAAGTAGGTAATTTATACTCTCACTTGTTTCCTCTCTAATGTGCCTATTTGAGAATTAATTTTTTTTTTGCTGTTTCTACTGTTACTGTTGTGCTTTTTCTTTTGTTTGTGCTCTTATGACTATTATATCCTTCATATCCTTCTTACTAATTGCATCAGATTTAAATTACTCAACTTCCATTTACTTTTTATGAGATTATTTATTTTTACATTTTTATACATGATCATTTATTCTATAAGTTTCTCTCTAATTACTGTTATAGTTGTAGTCCACAATAGTAGATATATTGAGATTTTAATATAATTGACTTCCAAATATTTTATAATTATCTCTGTGACTGCATTTTTGGTCCATGCATGCATGCTAAGTTGCTTCATTCATGTCTGACTCTTTGCAACCCAATGGACTGTAGCTCACCAGGCTCTTCTGTCCATAGGATTCTCCAGGCAAGAATACTGGAGTGGCGTGCCATGCCCTCCTCCATGGAATCTTCCCGACCCAGGGACTGAACCTGCATCTCTTACCTCTCCTGCATTGGCAGGTGGGTTCCTTATCACCAGCACCACCTGGTAAGCCCGTTTGATCCATGAGTTATTTACAAATGATTTTTAAATGTCCAAATATATAGGATATTTCTAAATGCCTTTCATAAGTAATTTTTATTTTAAAATCAATATTTTCAGAGAAAATGCTTTCTAATATTTCTATATTTGAGACTGGTGTATATGCTCTATTTTGATGAGAAGTATGGGTGCAGAATAAATATTCTATAATTATTGGATATGAGTTCTGTGCTTAGTTGCTCAGTTCAGTTCAGTTCAGTTGCTCAGTTGTGCCTGTCTCTTTGTGACTGCATGGACAGCAGCACGCCAGGTTTCCCTGTCCATCATTAAATACTGGAGCCTACTGAAACTCATGTCCATCGCATCGGTGACACCATATAACCATCTCATCTTCTTTCGTTCACTTGTCCTCCAGCCTTCAATCTTTGCCAGCATCAGGATCTTTTCAAGTGAGTCAGCTCTTCGCATCAGGTGGCCAAAGTACTGAAGTTTCAACTTCAGCATCAGTCCTTCCAATGAATATTCAGGACTGATTTCCTTTAGGATTGACAGGTTAAATCTCCTTGCATCCCAAGGGACTCTCAAGAGTTTTCTCCAACACCACAGTTCAAAGACATTAATTCTTTGGCACTCAGCTTTCTTTATAGTCCAGCTCTCACATCCATATGTGACTACTGGAAAGAACAAAACTTTGATTAGATGGACATTTGTTGGCAAAGTAATGTCTCTGCTTTTTAATATGCTATCTAGATTGTTCATAACTTTTCTTTCAAGGAGCAAGCGTCTTTTAATTTCATGGCTGAAGGAACCATCTGCAATGATTTTGGAGCCCCCAAAAATTAAGTCTGTCACTATTTCCATTGTTTCCACATCTATTTGCCATGAAGTGATGGGACTTGATACCATGATCTTAGTTTTCTGAATGATGAGTTTTAAGCCAACTTTTTCACTCTCTTCTTCAATCTTCTCAAGAGACTCTTTAATTCTTCTTCACTTTCTGTCATAAGAGTGGTGTCATCTGCATATCTGAGGTTGTTAATATTTCTCCTGGCAATCTTGATTCCAGCTTGTGCTTCATCCAGCCAGGCATTTCACATGAAGTACTCTGCATATAAGTTAAATAAGCAGGGTGGCAATGGGGTGACACCACCCTTATGGCAGAAAGTGAAGAAGAACTAAAGAGCCTCTTGATGAAAGTGAAAGAAGAGAGTGAAAAAGTTGGCTTAAAGCTCAACATTCAGAAAACTAAGATCATGGAATCTGATCCCATCACTTCATGGAAAATAGATGGAGAAACAGTAGAAACAGTGGCCAGCTTTATTTTGGGGGGCTCCAAAATTACTGCAGATGGTGATTAAAAGACACTTACTTCTTGAAAGGAAAGTTATGACCAACCTAGATGGCATATTAAAAAGTAGAGACATTACTTTGCCTACAAATGTCCATCTAGTCAAGGCTATTGTTTTTCCAGTAGTCATGTATGAATGTGAGAGTTGGACTATAAAGAAAGCTGAGCGCCAAAGAATCGACGTTTTTGAACTGTGGAGTTGGAGAAGACACTTAGTCCCTTGGACTGCAAGGCGATCCAACCAGTCCATCCTAAAGGAGATCAGTACTGAGTGTTCATTGGAAGGCCTGATGCTGAAGCTGAAACTCCAATACTTTGGCCACCTGATGCAAAGAGCTGACTCATTTGAAAAGACCCTGATGCTGGGAAAGTTTGAAGGCAGGAGGAGAAGGGGACAACAGAGAATGAGATGGCTGGATGGCATCACCAGCTCAATGGAGATGAGTTCGAGTAAACTCTGGGAGTTGGTGATGGACAGGGAGGCCTGGGGTGCTACAGTCTATGGGGTCACAGAGGGTCGGACACGACTGAACAACTGAACCGAACTCAACTGAATATACAGCCTTGATGTATTCCTTTCCCAATTTAGAACCAGTCTGTTTTTTCCCTTTCCAGTTCTAACTGTTGCTTCTTGACCTTCATACAGATTTCTCAGGAGGTAGGTTAGGTAGTCTGGTGTACACATCTCTTTAAGAATTTTCCTCAGTTTGTTGTGATCCACACAGTCAAAGGCTTTGGCATAGTCAACAAAGCAAAAGTAGATGTTTTTCTGTAACTCTTCTTGCTTTTTAGATGATCCATGTTGGCAATTTGATCTCTTGTTCCTCTGCCTTTTCTAAATCCAGCTGAACATCTGTAAGT
This sequence comes from Okapia johnstoni, assembly GCA_024291935.2. Lineage (NCBI taxonomy): Eukaryota > Metazoa > Chordata > Mammalia > Artiodactyla > Giraffidae > Okapia > Okapia johnstoni. The sequence continues at coordinate 59,759,168 of CM044322.1, forward strand.
TCACAGTTCATGTAATGTTGAAGCTCAGCTTGGAGAATTTTGAGCATGACTTTGCTAGCGTGTGAGATGAGTGCAACTGTGCGGTAGTTTGAACATTCTTTGGCATTGCTTTTCTTTGGAATTGGAATGAAAACTGACCTTTTCCAGTCCTGTCACCACTACGGAGTTTTCCAAATATGCTGGAAAATTGAGTGCAGCACTTACGCAGCATCATCTTTTAGGATTTTGAAATAGCTCAACTGAAATTCCATCACCTCCCCTAGGTTTTTTCGTAGTGATGCTTCCTAAGGCCCACCTGACTTCGCATTCCAGGATGCCTGGCTCTAGGTGAGTGATCACACCATCATGGTTAACTGGGTGGTGAAGATCTTTTGTGTATAGTTCTTCTGTGTATTCTTGCCACCTCTTCTTCTTATCTTGTGCCTCTGTTAGGTCCATACCATTTCTGTCCTTTATTGGGCTCATCTTTGCATGAAATGTTCCCTTGGTATCTCTAATTTTCTGTGCTTAGTTGCTGAGTCATGTCCAACTCTTTGCAGCCCCATGGACTATAGCCTGCCAGGCTGGTTTTGTCCATAAGGATTCTCCAGGCAAGAATGTTGGAATGGGTTGCCATGCCCTCCTCCTGGATAATTATTGGGTATAGCATTTTGTAAAATTAGTCAGGGTAGTTGACTGATTGCATTTACACCATCCATATCCTTACTGAATTTGTCTAGTTATTAATTACAGAGAGATAGTTATCAAAATCTCCACCTGTGCTTTTGGATTTTACTCTATTGTTTTAAATTATGTGATCTTTTCATTTATTTATTTTTAAAATTATTTTTTTAGGTAAATCACCAGGAGTTTATGTCTTCCTGACATTTGAAATTTTTATTTTCTGTGATAAGTGTCTATCTTTGTACTTAATATTTCCACTGTTTTTATAACCTTACCATATTCTTATATTATTGTTGTTTGATAAATCTCTTTCCATCATTTCTTTTATTTCATCAGTATTTTAAATTCAAATTATGGCCCTCTAGAGAGCATATGCTTGGATCTTATTTAAATTCAACCTAACTTCCTCTCACTTGGAATATTTAGATCATTAATTATAAACAAAATTAATATAAATTGTTGGATTGAGGTCTGTTTTACTATTTCATGCTTGCCCGATCCTGTCTCCTTATCCCTCTGTCCTACTATTGGGTTCTTTCTTGAGTTATCCACTGTTTTTTTGAAAAACTATTGTAGTTTATTTATTCTATTGACTTTTTAGCTATGCCTCTATACGTTTTAGTGATTTCTCTAGAGGTTAAAGAATTATTTCTTGGAATATAGCCAATATTTTGTAATAAATTTAAATGGAGTAAATCTATAATTGTACCTGAAATGAGTATAATAATCTAAATAAATGATGCTTTAATATAAGAAATAAATTTTTAAATGTGCCTTTAATGTATCACAGTCACCCTTAATCTAGTACCTAAAATGGAAAAATCTTGCTACAGATACATACAATTAATTGTCCTCATCCTTTGTGCAATGTTTTTCATGTATATTACATCTACATATATTAAAGACAACACAACACAGGGTGATCTTTACAGTTTTGCTTGCCCCTCATTTCTTATTACACCTAACATTCTATTTGGTGTCATTTCCCTTTATTTTACGGTCTTCCCTGTGGCTCAGGTTGTAAAGAATCCACCTGGAAAGCAGGAGACTTGAGTTTGATCCCTGTTTTTGGAAGATCCTGTGGAAAAGGGAATGGCAACCCACTCCAGTGTTCCTGCCTGGAGAAGCCCCATGGACAGAGGAGCTTGGCAGGCTACAGTCCATGGGGGCATGAAGAGTCAGACATGACTGAAAGACTAAGCACACACACTCATCTATTTACTGTTATTTGCAGTTCAGTTCTGATGCCTGGAAACTTTCTCATGTTTTATCTATCCACAGAATTTATTTTTTCTTCATATGAAGGGTGGTTTTATTAGATATGGAATTCTAGGTTTTGAGTTTGAATTTTGTTGTTGCTGTTGCTTTGATAAATTGGATTTCATCAACAAAATAGTGTAATATCCTGTTAAATGGATAACAAGGCAGGTTACATCCTGGGAAAAACATTGCAAGCTACAATTCTACAGCAAATTGTTTATAGGATATATTACAAACTTAAACCTCGAGAGTTGAATAATTAGGAAACAAGCAGAATGGATATTTTACTGAGAACTGTATTACTCAGTGTTCTCCAGAAAAATAGAAACAGTAGTATATTACATATATATATATATATATATATATATATATATATATATGAGGGAGGGAGAGGTGAAGCGAGTGAGAAATTGAAAGAGAGACCTATTGTAGGTAGAGTTGATGTTGCAGTTCAAGTCCGGAGTCATCCTGGAAACAGAATTCTGTCACAAGAAACCTTAATTTTTTAAAAGAACTTCAACTAAATAGAAGAGGTCGATTCACATTATGAAGGGTAATTTGCTCTTTATGAAGTCTTTTGATTTAAATTTTATCTCATCTAAAAGTACCTTTGATGTTATCTGGACTGATCTTTGATCAAATATCTTAGTACCATGGCTTAGTAAAGTTGATGTATAAAATTAACAATCACAACTCTGTGCACATGGCAAACACTGGGAAGATACTCAACATCAGCCATTCAAGAAATACAAATTAAAAGCGCAATTAAATATAACTATACTCCTTTCTTATCAGAATGGCTAATTTTTTAAAACAGTGATACAAAATGTGGTCAGGATGAAAAAAATCAGGTCATTTTTATGTTGGACATGAGAATGTAAAGTGGCATAGCCACCATGGAAAGTAATTTGACAGTTTCTTAAAACTGAACATGAAACTGACATATGATCTGCCATTGAATGTTTATCCCAGATAAATGAAAACTTATATTTCATACAAAATTATTTCATAAATATTTATAGTATGTTTTTTTGTAATGGCCAAAGTCTGGAATCACCTCAGCAAACTAGCAGGTAAACAAACTGGTCCTTCAACAAGTGAATGGGTAAACAAACATAAATACATACCTTCAACAATTTGATACATACAAAACTCATAGTACATCTTCACAGAATGATGCTACATTAAAATAATTCTAAATATATACTATATTATTCCATTTACACATAACATTTCCTAAAATGTTGAAATTATATTACGGAGAGGAGATTACAGCTTTCCAAGGCCTAAGGAGGGAGTAGGGGCAGATGGGAAGTGAAGTGGCCACAGGGATCCTTGTGGTGATATAAGTGTTCTCTACATTTTTAAGGCACTGTCAGTATCCTGGTTGTAGTGTTGTACTGGGTTGGCCAAAAAGTACATTCAGGTTTTTCCATTACATCTGATAGAAAAACCCAAATGACTTTTTGACAAACTCAGTATTGTTGTCTTGCAAGATGATACCGTCTTGTAAAGTGATAGGAAATATCTCTTTCTTATTACAACTGAATGTGAATCTACAGTTATTCCAGAATAAAATATTTAATTAAAAAATCAGGAAGACTAATGAAGGTCTGCCTTAACAAGAAATAAAATTAATTGCAAAAGCAATTTGTGAGACATATCTATATGTATTGATAGAGAAACTATGTATTAAAACCTATTAACAAATCATTTGTGTAGAATAAAAAGCAGAAATTCCTGACTCTCTCTATACACTTTTCATTTTAAAGAAGTAAAACATATGATAATATTTTGGAATGTCACTACAAGTTTACACCCAAAACTGTAGGAGATGATAACTTCAGTGAAGAGTTTTTTGTGAGTAGATTTATGTTTGGTGGGGTTTTTTTTGCAAGCAGGTCTATGTTTTGCATAAAACAAGGTCCAAGAGATGTTATATATCTATGGTTCTTTCATTTGTATGTGTCTTTGGTTGGTTGGTTGGTTGATTGTTACTGTTGTTTAGTTGCTAAGTCATGTCTGATTCTTTGAGACCTTCTGGACTGCAGCACGCCAGGCTTCCCAGTCCTTCACTATCTCTTGGCGTTAGCTCAAACACATGTCCATTGAGTTGGTGATGTCATCCAACCATCTCATCCTTTGTCAGACCTTTCTACTCCTGCCCTCAATCTTTCCCAGCATCAGAGTCTTTTCCAATGAGTTAACTCTTTGCATCAGGTGGCCAAGGTATTGGAGCTTCAGCTTTAGCATCAGTCTTTCCAATGAATATTCAAGGTTGACTTCCTTTAGTTGATTGGTAGTTTGGCTTTTGATGTTGTACATCTTTGCAGGCTATCTAATGTTGATCTGCTCAGTCTCTCTTTCTGGAGCAGCCAGTTTGGTCACCTGTGCCAGAGACCAAGGAGTCAGATTATTTTCTTGTTTTCTTTCTTGGCTCGTATTTGCATAGTGCCACCCTCATTCCTAACTTATTTACCTTTGAATATTGATGGGAAGAAATGTATGTCTTGTACCTTGAGTTCACATTGCCTGATGCAGGCCAAATTTCCCAGGCTGCTAAGAAATTCTTAAGGCACAGACTAAACTAATAACTAAGTAGTAGTTTGGTCTCATTGTTAGCAGTTTTCCTTGAATGACAGAAGTTGTGCCTTTTAACTTAAACATAGACCCTAAGAAATCTGTCATTCCCAGAAGCAAATTATGATTAGAATTTTGACTCCATTTTTTATATTTTAAACTTCTGGCATATTTGTAGCCTCATCCCTCCTTCTTTTGCTTTCATCCTATTATCTGAGAAGGCCAATAAGAAAGCTAGAGAGCTCTCTCTTTTGGTGGTGATGGGAACTTCAAGCCATGAAATTCCAGGAACTCTAACCACAGTAACCCCTCCAGTCATTTGCTTTTCAGCCTTGCTAACTAATTTTATGATCAGCTTAGGAGCACTTTACTTTATCCATTATGTAAGGAAGAAACCTTTCATGCGTCCCCTTAGTAAGAGTGCAGGATCATAAGTTTTGATATCCAAACCATTACTTCAGTGAGGAGATGAACTTGCTTCCAAGGAGCAACCACAGGACAGTTGGCACAGAGGACACGGTAGTTAGACAGTCTTCACCTGGACCAGAATCTGTCTGTTTTACTCTGGGCTTGCTAACTGACTGTGTTGTCTGACCATGAACATGCGTTGAGATGCCACCTACTAGTTATGTAGTACCTTGTGTTGTGTGGTTTTGTGTTGGGCTGTGCTGCACTTACTGAGACCTACTGAGCTTCTGCTATAGACTTAACCAACATTTGTTGAAAGTTTTTGTGATTAGTTTTTAGAGAGAGCAGTGTGGGATCGGGCCTGTCTTAAGGTGATCCCAGGTGAAGTGTTTTGGCCTAGACCTCTTTGTTGGGTTGAAAAATTAAAACATGCTTGCAACTTGGAAGAAAAGCTATGACAAACCTAGACAGTGCATAAAAAAAGCAGAGACAATAAGACCCCTATATATGCTGTCTACAAGAGACCCACCTCAAAACAAAGGACACATACAGACTGAAAGTGAAGGGCTGGCAAAAGATATTTCATGCAAATGGAGACCAAAAGAAAGCAGGAGTAGCAATACTCGTATCAGATCAAATAGACTTTGAAATAAAGATCATGAAAAGAGACAAAGAAGAATAGCACATAATCATCAAAGGATCAATCCAAGAAGGAAATATAACAACTATAAATATATATTCACCTAACATAGGAGCACCTCAATACATAAGGCAAATGCTAACAAGTATGAAAGGGGAAATTAACAGCAACACAATAATAGTGGGAGACTTTAATACCCCACTCACCCCTATGACAAACAAACAGAAAACTAGCAAGGAAACACAAACTTTAAATGATACAATGGACCAGTCAAACCTAATTGATATCTATAGGACACTTCACCCTGAAACAACGAATTTCACCTTTTTCTCAAGTGCACAGGGAACATTCTCCAGTATAGATCACATCCTGGGCCATAAATCTACCACAGGTAATTTCAACAAAATTGAAATCATTTCAAGCATCTTTTCTGATCACAATGCAGTGAGATTCGATGTCAACTACAGGAAAAATAAACCAAACTATTAAATACAAACATATGGAGGCTAAACAACACACTTCTGAAAAACCAACAGATTATGGAAAAAATCAAAAAGGAAATCAAAATATGCATTAAAAACAAATGAAAATTAAAACAACCCAAATCCTATGAGATTCAGTAAAAGCAGTGCTAAAAGGAAGGTTCATAGCAGTACAAGCTTACCTCAAGCAACAAGAGAAAAATCAAATAAATAACCTAACTTTACACCTCAAGCACCTAGAAAAAGAAGAAACAAAGAACACCAGAAATAGTAGAAGGAACAAAATCATAAAAATTAGAGCAGAAATAAATGAAAAAGAAACAAAGGAGACTATATCAAAAATCAAAAAAAAAAAATAAAACCTAAAAGCTGGTTCTTTGAGAAGGTATATAAAATAGACAAACCAATAGCCAGACTCATCAAGAATAAAAGGGAGAAGAATCAACTCAACAAAATTAGAAATGAAAATGGAGAAATCACAAGAGAAACACAGAAATATAAAATATCATAAGAGATTACTATCAGAAACTACATGCCAATAAAATGGACAACTTGAAAGAAATGGGTGGATTCTTAGAAAAGTATAACCTTCCAAAACTGAAACATCATGAAATATAAAAATTTAACAGACCCATCACAAGCATGGAAATTGAAGCTGTAATCAAAAATCTTCCAACAAACAAAAGCCCAGGACCGATGGCTTCACAGGTGAATTCTACCAAAAATTTAGAGAAGAACTAACACCTATCCTACTCAAACTCTTCCAGAAAATTGCAGAAGAAGGTAAACTGCCAAACTCATTTGATGAGGCCACCATCACCGTAATATCAAAACCAGACAAAAATGCCACGCAAAAAAAGAAAACTACAGGCAAATATCACTGATAAACATAGATGAAAAAATCCTCAACAAAATTCTAGCAAAAACAATCCAACAACATATTAAAAAGATCATACATCATGATCAAGTGGGCTTTATCCCAGGGATGCAAAGATTATTCAATATTCTCAAATCAATCATGTGATATGCCACATTAACAAATTGAAAGATAAAAACCATATGATTATCTCAATAGATGCAGAGAAAGACTTTGAAAAAATTCAACATCCATTCATGACAAAAACTCTCCACAAAGTAGGCATAGAAGGAACATACCTCAACATAATAAAAGCCATATATGATAAACCTACAGTAACTATTATCCTCAATGGCAAAAAATTGAAAGCGTTTCCCCTAAAGTCAGGAACAAGACAAGGGTGCCCACTCTCACCACTACTATTCAACATAGTTTTGGAGTTTTAGCGACAGTAATGAGAGCAGAAAAAGAAATAAAAAGAGCCCAGATTGGAAAAAGAAGAAGTAAAACTCTCACTGTTTGCAGATGACATGATCCTCTACCTAGAAAACCCTAAAGACACCACCAGAGAATTACTAGAGCTAATCAGTGAATATAGTAAATTTTTAAGATATAAAGTTAATACACAGAAATCCTTTGCACTTCTATGCACTAACAATGAGAAAACATAAAGAGAAATTAAGGAAGCAATCCCATTCACCATTGTGATGAAGAGAATAAAATACTTGGGAGAAATTTACCTAAAGAAACAGAAGACCTAAATATAGAAAACTATAAAACATTAATAAAAGGAATCAAAGATGACAACTAGATGGAGAAATATACCATGTTCATGGATCAGAAGAATCAATGTAGTGAAAATGAGTATACTACCCAAAGCAATCTATAGATATAATGCAATCCCTATTAAGGTACCAACAGTATTTTTCAAACTAGAACAAATAATTTCACAGTTTGTATGGAAATACAAAAAACCTTGAATAGCCAAAGCAATCTTGAGAAAGAAGAAAGGAACTGGAGGAATCAAGCTGCCTAACTTCAGGCTATACTATAAAGCTACAGTCATCAAGACAGTACGGTACTGACACAAAGACAGAAATATAGATCAGTAGAACAAAATAGAAAACCTAGAGATAAATCCATGCAACTATGGACACCTTATCTCTGACAAAGGAGGCAAAAATACACAATTTAGAAAAGACAATCTCTTTAATAAGTGGTGCTGGAAAAACTGGTCAACCACCTGTAAAAGAATGAAACTAGAACACTTATTAATATCATACACAAAAATAAACTCAAAATGGATTAAAGATCTAAATGTAAGACCAGAAACTATAAAACTCCTAGAGGAAAACATAGGCAGAACACTCTCTGACATAAATCATAACAAGATCTTCTATGACCCAACCCCCAGAATAATGGAAATAAAAACAAAAATAAACAAATGGGACCTAATTAAATTTAAAAGCTTTGGCACAGTGAAGGATACTATAAGCAAAGTGAAAAGACAGCCTTCAGAATGAGAGAAAATAATAGCAAACTAAGCAACTGACAAAGAATTAATCTCAAATATATACAAGCAACTCATGCAACTCAATATCAGAAAAATAAATGACCCAATCAAAAATGCGCCAAAGTACTAAACAAACATTTGCCAAAGAAGACATGCAGATGGCTAACAAACACATGAAAAGATGGTCAACATCACTCATTATCAGAGAAATGCAAATCAAAACCACAATAAGGTACCATCTCACGCTGGTCAGAATGGCTGGTATCACAAACTCTACAAAAAACAAATGCTGGAGAGGGTGTGGAGAAAAGGGAATCCTCTTACACTGTTGGTGGGAATGCAAACTAGTACATCCACTATGTGGAGATTCCTTAAAAAACTGGAAATATAATTGCCATATGACCCAGCAATCCCACTGCTGAACACACACACCAAGGGAACCAGAATTGAAGGAGACATATGTACCCATATGTTCATTTCAGCACTCTTTACAATAGCCAGGACATGGAAGCAACCTAGATGTCCATCTGCAGACGAATAGATAAGAAAGCTGTGGTACATACACACAGTGGAATATTACTCAGCTATTGAAAAGAATGCATTTGAATCAATTCTAATGAGGTGGATGAAACTGGAGCCTATTGTACAGAGTGAAGTAAGTCAGAAACAAAAACACCAATACAGTATATTAATGCATATATATGGAATCTAGAAAGATGGTAATGATGACCCTATATGCAAGATAGCAAAAGAGACACAGATATAAAGTGCAGATTTTTGGACTCTGTGGGAGAAGCCGAGCGTAGATAATTTGAGAGAATAGCATTGAAACATGTATATTACCATATGTGAAATCGATGACCAGTCCAAATATGATGCATTAAACAGAGTACTCAAAGCTGGTGCCCTGGGACAGCCCAGAGGGATAGGATGGGGAGGGAAGTGGGAGGGGGTTTGGGATGATTGGATACGTGTATACCCATGACTGATTCATGTCAATGTATGGCAAAAACCACCACAATATTATAAAGTAATTAGCCTTCAATTAAAATAATTTTTTTTAAAAAAGCAGAGACATCACTTTGCCAACAAAGGTCCATCTAGTCAAACCTATGGTTTTTCTAGTAGTCATGTACAGATGTGAGTATGGACCATAAAGAAGGCTGAGCACTGAAGAATTGATGATTTTGAATTGTGGTGCTAGAGAGGACTCTTGAGGGTCCCTCAGACAGCAGGTAGATCAAACCAGTCAATCCTAAAGGATATCAGTCCTGAATATTTATTGGAAGGACTGATGCTGAAGCTGAAGCTCCTATACTTGGCCACCTGATGTGAAGAGGTGACTCACTGAAAAAGTCCCTGATGCTAGGACATATTGAGGGCAAAAGGAGAAGGGGACAGCTGAGGATGAGATGGTTAGATAGCATCACCAACTCAATGGACATGAATTTGAGCATACTGTGGAAGATAGTAAAGGACAGATGTGGCTGGCACGCTACAGTCCATAGGGCCACAAAGAGTCAGACATGACTTAATGCCTCAACAACAACAAACCTGGACACTTAGAATTGCCTTAGTGAAATGGTGTCACATGGAACACCCTCGTACCCAGTAAAAATACCCAATACAATCCAATATAGAATAAAACAAGGCCTAAACTAATTAAGTCCTATCATAGACTCATACTTAAGGAGGGGGCCATTGTGCCTGCTTTCTTTCCCCTTAGCAACCCAATTTGGTCATTGCTCCATCTTGATAAAAGATGACTAGCTCCCAGGAATAGATGACTGTGAATTTACATCCATTATACCCCTTATTAAGTGTCCTATACACAACATTGGGCTTCCCATGTGGTTCAGTGGTAAAGAATCTGCCTGCCAGTGCAGGAGACGCAGGAGATATGGGTTCAGTCGTTGGGTCAGAAAGATCTGCTAGAGGTGGAAATGACAATCCACTTCAATATTCTTGCCTGGAAAATCCCATGGATAGAGGAATCTGGTGGGCTACAGTCCTAGGATCACAAAGAGCATGACTTTTTGCTCTTTGCATGACTGAGCAACTGAGCAGGCATGCATACATGGTATTACAGAAATTATTGAATTTATCCAATCAGTGACTAGAAAATAATATTCTATTACATCTTCCTTCTATGTTCTATTCAGTGCCTATTTCAACAGCCTCTCTTCACATTGTTTGCTTCACTTTCTAAGAGACTATATATATATACATATATATCTATATCTATCTATCTATATATGTATATTTTTTACCCAGATCCCCACTTCCAACAATTCTGCCATTGCACACATGCTTTACAGTCAAGAGCCTACTATATTCATTATTTTCTCAGAATACAGATATAACAATATTTTGAAGTCATCCTTCTCCAAAATTTGACACACTTATTCTAGATAGACACCCATTCACAAAGGAGCATGTGCACATACACACACACTCTCAATGAGGGATGGGACATTGCCCAGCACTAGTACAAGGCCCTGTCACTTTGATTAATTTCTGGACATGATATAGTCAAATCAGAGCTGCTCTCTTTGACACTTAACACCTCTATCTACCATTTTCAGCATGTGCAATGTTAAAATGAATCTAACATCTTTGGGGGCTTTTTTGGTTGCTAGAGGCAACATGTTACTCATTTACAAGTTTTTCCTAAGGTAATTTATGCTGCTGCAGTGATCCCATTGTGAATGGTTTCCCACTCACCAACAAAAAGGCTCAGAATCTACCCAGATTATAATACAAACAGGCACATGCTTTAAGATACACAAGAGATTCCTTAACTCTAGAAACTTTAGCAGTGTCTATTCAAGTTTTTGTTTAGTTTTTACTAGATTATTTGAGATTTCCTTTTTTTTTTTTTTATTATGGAGTTCTAAGAGTTCCCACATATTTTGAATACCAATTCTTCATCAGATACATTGTTTTCTTATTCAGCACATTGCTTTTTACTCTGTTGATTGGTTCCTTTGCTGTGTAATCATTTTAATTTGATGTAGCCTTTTTTGTCAAAATTTGCCTTTGTTGCTTGATCAGTGGAACAGAATACAGAGACAAGAAATAAAGTAAACCCACATGCATATGATCAAGTGATCTTAGACAAGATTGTCAAGAATACAAAATGGAGTGTCATTTTTTCCCCCCTTTCTGACTTATTTCAAAAGCCAGTGATTAAGAGAAGTAATTTAAAAGCATGAAGGAGAAAAAGACAGAGTGCATTTAAGGAAATAAAGATAAGAATGAATACTGGTCCCAATTGAGATGTTCTATAAGGTTAAATGCACACTGAATTTAGTATATAAATGTAGTCTTGGTAATAATTGTTTATGTTGATTACATGTTCAAGCAATATTTTGGAGATATTGGGTTAAATAAAATGTATTATTTTTCTAAAATAACATACAATGGAGAAAAACTAGTCTTGTCAACAAACTGGGGCTTCCGTGGTGTCTCAGTTGGTGAAGAATCTGGCTGCAGCATAGGAGAACCGGGTTTGATCCCTGGTCAGGAATTCAACAAATTATGTTGAGGAAACTGTATATTTACATGAAAAAAAATAAAACTACCAGTTTAGGTCCTACATGGCACTCCAATTAAATATTGCAATGTAAGACCTGAAATTGCAAACTCTTAGAGTTAAAAATAGGGGAAAAGTTCATGATATTGGGCTTGGCGGTGATTTTTTTTTGATATCACAACAAAAACATAAGCAACAAAAATAAAATTAGCATCATATGTTTTTTAAAATTCGTTTTTTTGACATTTAGCATTTTTAGGTATATAATATAATTGAGCATTAACCAAAAAATGGTATCATAATTGACTAATTTATATGGTACAGTGTTCCGTATCTGCTTATGTGTTGTGATGACATGTCATTTATTATTACAGTTGCTAGAATACTATATGATGTTCTGGTGATAAGATGGTATGATAGGCAGGGTAAACCTGGGAATATGTTTATTTACATGGCAAAGGGATTTTGCATATATAATTAAGTGAATGACCTAAAGACGGAGAGATTATTTTGAATTATTCTGATGGGCCCCATGTAATCATAAGTTTCTTATAGAAGAGCAATAGGAAGGTGAGATTAATAGAAATGGGGAGACCCTTTAGGATGCAGAAAAACTGGGAATTGATTCTCCCCTACTGTCTTCAGAAGGAGCAAAGCCCTGACAATACCTTGTGTTCTGTCATTCAGTTTTAAGTCACTAAGTTTGTGGCAAGTTATTTATTACAGCAGCAATGGGAAACTAATGCCTACACTAAGTCAAATCATTTTCATAGTCTAAGAAAATAGATTTTCCCATCTATCACTAGCAAAACAGAAAAAATACATTATAAAAATATTTGAGCTTGTGCCCTTGAGTTTTTAGTATACTTGCTTTTATGGAACACTTTTCTTTGCCAAACTTTCTTTTTTCACTTGGCTTCTATTATGCATTTTTCATTGATAATTTAGTCCTAACAAGATTTTATTATAGTAAGTACCTTGTCTTCCCTTTAGAGATCTGAAAAAGGTCACTAGATGCTTATGGTATGCATAAGGATTCTTCCTGCAAGTCTCTTTGCAATTACTCTTTATTCAGCCAGTGAATGTTTGAGCTATTCTGTTGATTGATAACTTGCTTTGCTAAAAACATGAGAACAAAACATTCTCCTTTAGGAATATAGCTTAATATTCTACAGATATTACTTTTATAAACCTAATTGCACTATGGTTTATTCTGTATAATTCTAGATTAGCATCCATCACTTCTATACTCATTGATCAAAAAAGTAAGCTTTTGTTTAGAGAAGTTAGAAACAATAATGCAAATGAACATTCTATTCTTTATAAGACAAAAACATTTTGATTATTCTCTCATTCAAACAAATATGCAGAAAGTATGGAGTTTGGATGCGAATGAAATGGCAATATTTTCTCTTTTAAGAATAAAACTTGTTTTCGGGCAGACGAATTGCTAATAGCAGCAGTGCTTATTAACAGTTTAATGCAATCAACATATGTGATTTAAAATTTTCTAAAGTCATTTTTAAAAAGTAAAAAGGAGAGTGTAAAAATAATTTTAATGATACATTTTATTTGGCCTACTATGTGCAAAATACTGTCATTTAACAAATAATCTACAGCATATTATCAATATATTTTATTTTTTTACAAAGTCTTCAGCATCTGATGTACATTTTATACTAACAGAGCATTTCAGTTTTAACTAGCTATATATCAAGTTCTCAGAAACTAAGATATTGGATTGCACATGTATATAGGATTACTAGTTTAAAAATAGATTATTGAACTAAAGAAGAAATGAAGTAGCCCTCATAGTCAACAAAAGAGTCTGAAATGCAATACTTGGGTGCAATCTCAAAAATGACAGAATAGTCTCTGGGCATTTCCAAGACAAACTATTCAATATCAAGGTAATCACCCAACCACTAATGCTGAAGAAACTGAAGGTTAATGGTTCTATGATGACCTACAAGACCTTCTAGAACTAACACCAAAAAAAGATGTCTTTTTCATCATAGGGGAATTGAATGCAAAAGTAGGACTATGAGGGCTACTCCATTTCTTCAAAGGGATTATTGCCCACAGTAATAGATATAATGGTCATCTGAATTAAATTCTCCCATTCTGGTCCATTTTAGTTCACTGATTCCTAAAATATTGATGTTCGCTCTTGCCATCTCCTCTTTGACCACTTCCAATTTACCTTGTTCATGGACCTAACATTACAGTTTCCTATGCAATATTGTTCTTCACAGCACTGAACTTTACTTCCAACACCACCACAGTCACATTCACAACTGGGCATTGTTTTCACTTTGGCTCCATCTCTTCATTCTTTCAGGAGCTATTTCTCCACTCTTCTGCAGTAGCATATTGGGCACCTACAGACCTGCAGAGTTCATCTTTCGGTGTCATATCTTTTTGCCTTTTCATGCTGTTCATGGGATTCTCAAGGCAAAAATACTGAAGTGGTTTGCCATTCCCTTCTCCAGTGGACCACTTTTTGTCAGAACTCTCCACCGTACCTGTCTGTCTTGGGTGACCCTACACAGTATGGCTCATAGTTTCATTGAGTTAGACAAGGCTGTGATCCATGTGATCAGTTTGGTTAGTTTTCTGTGATTGTGGTTTTCATTCTATCTGCCCTCTGATGGAGAAGTAAAAGAGGCAAGTGGAAGCTCCCTGATGGGAGGGACTGGCTGTGGGCCTGGAATCTGGGTCTTGTTCTGATGGGCAGGTCCATCCTCAGTAAAACTTTAATCCAATTTTCTGTTTATAGGTGGGGCTGAGTGCCATAGAATTGATGCTTTTGAACTGTGGTGTTGGAGAAGACTCTTGAGAGTCCCTTGGACTGTAAGGAGATCCAATCAATCCATCCTAAAAGAGATCAATCCTGGGTGTTCATTGGAAGGACTGATGTTGAAGCTGAAACTCCAATACTTTGGCCACCTCATGCTAAGTGTTGACTCATTGGAAAAGACCCTAATGCTGGGTAGGATTGGGGGCGGGAGGAGAAGGGGATGACAGAGGATGAGATGGCTGGATGGCATCATCAACTCGATGGACATGGGTTTGGGTAGACTCCGGGAGTTGGTGATGGACAGGGAGGCCTGACGTGCTGCAATTCATGGGGTCGCAAAGAGTCAGACACGACTGAGCGACTGAACTGAACTGAACTGTTTTCCCTCCTTGTTGTTTTGCCTGAGGCCAAACCATGGTAGGGATTATGGTAGTAATGGTGATCTTTTCCAAAAGGACTTATGCCAGCACTGTTGTATTCAGTGCCCCTGACCACTTGGCAGGCCACTGTCAACCCACGACTCTGCCAGAAACTCGTGGACACTCACAGGCAACTCTGGCTTGGTATCTTGTGGGATCACTGCTCCTTTCTCTTGGATCCTGGTGTGCACAAGGATTTGTTTATGCTCTCCAAGAATCTGTTTCTCCATTCCTGTGGAAGGTCTGTAATCAAATCTCGCTGGCTTCCAAAATTAAATTCCCTGGGGATTCTCAGTCCCTTTGGTGGATCCCCAGGTGGGGAAATCTCTCATGGGTCATAGAACTTTCATAACAATGTAAGAACTTCTTTGATATAAGTGTTCTCCAGTCTGTGGGTTGTCTGCTCACTGGCTGTATTGTGGGGCTGTGGAAAATTCTTAAAGAGATGGGACTACAAGACCACCTTACCTGCCTCCTGAGAAATCTGCATGCAGGTCAAGAAGCAATAATTAGAAAGGGACATGGAAAAATGGACTGGTTCCAAATTGTGAAAGGAGTACGTCAAGACTGTATATTGTCACTTTGCTTATTTAACTTCTATGCATAGTACATCATGAGAAACACTGGGCTGGATGAAACACAAACTGGAATCAAGAGTGCCAGGAGAAATATCAACAACCTCAGATATGCAGATGACACCATCCTTATGCAAAGAGGAACTAAAGAGCCTCTTGATGAAAGTGAAAGAGGAGAGTGAAAATGTTGGCTTAAAACTCAACATTCAAAAAACTAATATCATGGCATCTGGCCCCATCACTTCATGGCAAATATAAGCAGAAACAATGGAAACAGTGAGAGACTTTATTTTCTTGGGCTCCAAAATCACTGCAGATGGTCACTGCTGATGTGAAATTAAAAGACGTTTGCTCCTTAAAAGTAAAGCTATGACCAACCTAGACAGCATGTTAGAAGCAGAGACATGACTGTACCGACAAAGAGACATGACTTTACTGACTTTATCTAGTCAAAGCTGAGTTTTTTCAGGTAGTCATGTAAGTATGTGAGAGTTGGACCACAAAGAAAGCTGAGCACTGAAGAAATGATGTTTCTGAACTGTGGTGTTGGAGAAGACTCTTGAGAGTCCCTTGGACTGTGAGGAGACCCAACCAGTCAGTCCTAAAGGAAATCAGTCCTGAATATTAATTGCAAGGAGTGATGCTGAAGCTGAAACTTCCATACATTGGCCAACTGATACAAAGAACTGACTCCTTAGAAAAGACCTTGATGCTGGGAAAGACTGAAAGCAAGAGAAAGGACAAGGACAACAGAGGATGAGATGGTTGGATGGCATCACCAACTCAATGGCCATGAGTCTGAACAAGCTCCAGGAGCTGTTGCTGCACAGGGAAGACTCACTTGCTGCAGTCCATGGGGTCACAAAGAGTCAGACACGACTGAGCCGATTGAACTGAAATGACTTTCATAAATATACCTAAAAGTGTACATGTTTGAGACATATTGGCATTGTTCCACCAAATATAAAATTCCCCAAATATTTTCCTCATTTTTTTATTCATTTTTTAGTCAAGAAAGTTGTGCTTCATGCAAGAACTTGACAGGAAAACACCTTCTCATGGTTATGTCGTGTTAAAGAACGTAGAATACAAGAAACCACAACACATATTCAGTGCAACAAAAACAAAGAGATAGGTTTGAAACATGATTAGGTAATTATAAAATGTAGAATTAACATATTAATGAGCTAATAGTGGCAAATATTTTCACAGACTAATTTATTAATATATTTTATTCAATATTGTAATTATCTTATATTTAATTAAGCATTGGTAATTTCAGAAACAGTTATTTTATGTGAAAAAAAAAGAGATAGTCTTGTATTAGAATATCACTCTTCTACCATAGAGAAGAATGGGAAAAAGAACTCTACACATTAAGGATTATTTGATTAGGATTATTTGAATAAAAACAATGTTGTAGGTGTGACACGCTTTGTTTTCAGTATTTTGAATGATATGAAGCATGACTATACAGGCTTAACAAAAGATTTCAGATACAAGCTATGAATATGATAATTCCCCTTGAAATTTTAAGAATATTGACATACAGTTGTTGAAAAAGTCCTTCCTAGAAAAACTCCATTTAGGTGGTTTATTAATTCATATTTCATTGACATCTTTTTGGCGTGGTTATTTTCATGTGAAAATAAAATTTAATGTTTGATTGATTCTTTATTCAATCTATGTCATATTTTACTTATTACTTTGTTATGGTACTAATATTTTTATTGGAGGCATTTTTACCAGAAAAAAACAAATTTAGAAAGCAAATGTCAAAAGAGTTAATTCTTCAGTGTTTTAAAAAAATAATATTTGGAAATTAATATATTTTCATTTCATGTTGTGAATAGTAAATGATGTTTCTGAGAGAATATTTATTGTTTAAATATTATTTCACTAACTGGCAGTTCAGCAGGATCTGAATGCTTATCAACTTTCAGCTTATTATAGGAAAATAATACAATGTAGTAATTACATTAAAAAGAAGATATGAATATATTTATAAATGATAAGCTAAATATAAATCATAACTCTAGTTAATTATGCTTAATAAATAGTATGCAATATGATATAAAATAGCATTTTCTCTTCTTTTGAGCTCTTAGAGACTTCGTTGCTAGTAGAAGATTGAGCACATAGATTGCATTAATATAAAGTATTTTGAGATTTGATCATGTGTCTTGTTCAGGAATAATTATTATTATAAATACTATATTATTTCAGAAACTAAGGAAACTGCTAAAATTTTCCAGAAATCACATGGTATTTTAGTTGTGGGAGGCCCTCAACTGATAATTTGCAAGGTAAAATAAATCCAGGGAAATTTATTAGCACTTCTGTTCTTTAAAGAAGAAGATAGTCTCAATGTCTAAAATAACAGTGACGTGAAATTATTTCGTTAGTTCCATGGGGGGTTATTGTTATTCCATTTAGAAATAACCCCTGGGCAGTGAGGAATTGGTTTCCGTGTTTAGTATGTAAAATTTAGAAAGCAGTAAAAGAGATTTGCATTAAATTTTTTACACTTTGGAAAGTTTGCTCTCTGGAGATTTCTTTTATACCAAAGATTGGCAAGAAAATAATCCTTTCCTTCTCTTTAAAAAAGTACAGACTTGAAAATCACATACACACACAAACCCTTCTTGATTTGCACTTAAAGTGAAGAAAAGCTATAGGCTTCTTCCAGAGTCTTTTAAAAATTTTTTCCTTCCCCAGTAATTTTGAGGCAGTGAGTGAGATGCTCCTGTATGGTATCATTGAGGAACACTTGTAACAGAAAAAAAAAAGAAAAAATTACTGATCTGGAGTAAGCATCCTATGAAAGATAAGAACCTCCGGTGTAAATCCTACTAACCTGTGTGCTAGAGGAGATGCTGTTGTACTGCTTAATTATATCCTGTCATGAAAAATACTCAAGTATGAAGGTGCTTAGGTATTTATCTCAATCTTAAAGAGTTTGCTTAATTTTTAGTAGGTACAGAAAATGAAAAGTACTGAACAACAACAACAAAAGAGTTGTCTCAATGCAATGAGAGTAGAAATAAGCATAGATCCCATATTTTCAACAGTTTGTTTGGTATACACTACTCAAATGTTTATCAAAATGTGTTAAAAAATGTTTCTTATGCCCACAACAGTCAGGCCTATACATATACATATGTATATATGTGTGTAAATATATACATGTATATATATATAGATAGATATGTTCATGAAATAGAGAAACAGAGGAAAACAATAGAGAAACCAAGAAAAAGAGGACGACAATAGAATGGGAAAGACTAGAGATCTTTTCAAGAAAATTAGAGATACCAAAGGAATATTTCATGCAAAGAATTAATGTCCCCAAACAATAAAGAACAGAAACGATATGGACGTAACATAGCAGAAGATATTAAGAAGAATTATACAGAAGAATATACAGAAGAATCATACAGAATATACAGAAGAATTATACAACTAAGTTCTTGATGACCCAGATTACGACAATGGTGTGATCACTCACCTAGAGCCAGACATCCTGGAGTGTGAAGTCAGTGGGCCTTAGGAAGCATCACTACAAACAAATCTAGTGGATGTTATGGAATTTCAGCTGAGCTATTTCAATACCTAAAAGATGATGCTGTGAAAGAGCTGCACTCAATATGTGAGCAAATTTGGAAAACTCAGCAGTGGCCACAGGACTGGAAAAAGTCAGTTTTCATTCCAATCCCAAAGAAGGGCAATGCCAAAGAATGTTCAAACCACCGAACATTTGGACTCACTTCACAAGCTAGCAAAGAAATGCTCAAAATTCTCCAAGCCAGGCTTCAACAGTTCATGAACTGAGAACTTCCAGATATTCAAGCTGGATTTAGAAAAGGCAGAGGAACTAGAGATCAAATTG
This sequence comes from Okapia johnstoni, assembly GCA_024291935.2. Taxonomy (NCBI): domain Eukaryota; kingdom Metazoa; phylum Chordata; class Mammalia; order Artiodactyla; family Giraffidae; genus Okapia; species Okapia johnstoni. The sequence goes on from CM044322.1 coordinate 59,778,788, forward strand.
CTAACTTTTGTTGGGTCATAGAAAAAGCAAGAGAGTTCCAGATAAACATCTACTTCTGCTTCATTGACTATGCTAAAGCCTTTTACTGTGTGGATCACAACAAACTGTGGAAAATTCTTCAAGAGATGGGAATACCAGAGCACCCTTACCTGCCTCCTGAGGAATCTGTATGCAGGTCAGAAAGCAACAGTTAGAAATGGACATGGAACAACAGACTGGTTCTAAATTGGGAAAGGAGTATGTCAAGGCTGTATATTGTGACTCTGCTTATTTAACTTATATGCAGAGTATATCATATAAAATGCGGGACTGGATGAAGCACAAGCTGGAATCAAGATTGCTGGGAGACATATCAATAACCTCAGACATGCAGATGACACCACCCTTAAGCCAGAAAGTGAAGGACTAAAGAGCTTCTTGATGAAAGTGAAAGAGGAGAGTGAAAAGAGTGAAAATGCTGGCTTAAAACTCAACATTCAGAAAACAAGGATCATGACATTCAGTCCCATCACTTCATGGCAAATAGAAGGGAAACAATGGAAACAGTGACAGACTTTATTTTCTTGGGCTCCAAAATCACTGCAGATGGTGACTGCAGACATGAAATTACAAGACACTTGCTCCTTGAAAAAAAAGCCATAGCTTTTCTAGACAGCATGTTAAAAAGCAGGGGTGTCCCTTTGCCTGCAAAGGTCTGTCTAGTCAAAGCTATGTTTTTTCCAGTAGTCTTGTATGTATGTATACGACAGTTGGACAATAAGGAAGGCTAAGCTCTGAAGAATTGATACTTTTGAGCTGTGGTGTTGGAGAAGACTCTTGAGAGTCCCTTGGAACTGAAAGGAGATCCAACCAGCCATCCTAAAGGATATCAGTCCTGAGTATTTATTGGAAGGACTCATACTGAAGCTGAAGCTCCAATACTTTGGCCAACTGATGCAAAGAGCCAACTCACTGGAAAAAACCCTGATCCTGGCAAAGATTGAAAGCAGGAGAAAGGGAGGACTGAGGATGAGATGGCTGGGTGGAATCCTGAGCTCAATGGACATGAGTTTGAGCAGGCTCTGCAAGATGGTGAAAGACAGGGAACCCTGGCGTTCTACAGTCCATGGGATTGCAAAGAGTGGACATGACTGAACAACTGAACGACGATCATTGACAATATATACATATATAAATAGCTAGTTTTATTTCTTCAGTGAAATTTACTTAAAACTTTGAAAAATATAATGCATACAAACATAATCTAGAAATGTACAAATCTTATGAAAGCAATTTTATAACAATTTGGTGTTCAAACAATAACATTATTATGCTGTAAACATCTACAAACTGGAATCAAGATTGCCAGGAGAAAATCAATAAGCTCAGACATGCAGATGACACCACCCTTATGGAAGAAAGTGAAGAAGAACTGAAGAGCCTCTTGATGAAAGTGAAAGAGGAGAGTGAAAAAGTTGGCTTAAGGCTCAGCGTTCAGAAAACTAAGATCATGGCATCTGGTCCCATCACTTCATGGGAAATAGATGGGGAAACAGTGGAAATAGTGTCAGACTTTGTTTTTATGGGCTCCAAAATCACTGCTGATGATGATTGCAGCCATGTAATTAAAAGATGCTTGCTCCTTGGAAGGAAGGTTATGACCAACCTAGATAGCATATTTAAAAGCAGAGACATTACTCTGCCAACAAATGTCCATCTAGCCAAGGCTATGGTTTTTCCAGTGGTCATGTATGGATGTGAGAGTTGGACAGTGAATAAAGCTGAGCACCGAAGAATTGATGCTTTTGAACTGTGGTGTTGGAGAAGACTCTTGAGAGTCCCTTGGACTGCAAGGAGATCCAACCAGTCCATCCTAAAGGAGATCAGTCCTGGGTGTTCATTGGAAGGACTGATGTTGAAGCTGAAACTCCAATACTTTGGCCACCTCATGCGAAGAGTTGACTCATTGGAAAAGACTCTAATGCTGGGAAAGATTTAGGGCAGGAGGAGAAGGGGACGACAGAGGATGAGATGGCTAGATGGCATCATCAACTCGATGGACATGGGTTTGGGTAGACTCCGGGAGTTGGTGATGGATAGGGAGGACTGGCGTGCTGCTATTCATGGGGTTGCAAAGAGTTGGACACGACTGAAGAACTGAACTGAACTGAAACATCTACTATCCATTTGTCCATAATGCCAATTACAAGGTTTTGTCAATCTTACAATTAATAAGCTTAAATCCACACCAGTTTTGCTAAATAGGATACTGAGGATCATCTCCTACACTTTGATCTAGTTTAAGTGAATTCCCTACTTTCTACTGTATACTAATAAAGTGACAAATATAATTCCATTGTCTCTGGTATTTTGCTTGTGGATATCTGTGTCAAACCTAGAGATGAAATAATTTAGTACAATCAGCTTTAATTGCATTGCATCAATCCTTGCATCTCTTATTTCTCAAAAGAGATCTTGATCCAACATTGATTTCTCTGGTCTCTACTTTTTCTGATATTAATATTTCCACCAAAAATTGTGAGTATGTTTTGGTTTCCTGGTGTGGATATTGTTTCTCACATAATCTTTGTGGATACTTTTTGACCAAATTTTGGTACAATTAAAATAACTAACTTATGTTTTATTAACAACTTGTGAAAATCAAAGTTGCCCAATCAAAATATTTGTTTTGCTTGCTGCCTCATTATTATTAGTTACTTTGTTTTTACTTTTACATAGTTCTCTTTTAGATATTTGTGTTTTCCAGTGATTTATGGAGTAGGTCTTATGGGTCTGTTTCTTCTTGTGGTTCCTTTTGTGTATTCTAAGAAATAATATGTAGACAATAGTGTAGTAACTCTTGGGCTTCCCTTATAGCTCAGTTGGTAAAGAATCTGCCTGCAATACAGGAGACCCGGTTGAATTCCTGGTTTGGGAAGATACATTGGAGAAGGGATAGGCTACCCAGTCCAATATTCTAGGCCTTCCCTTGTGGCTCAGCTGGTTAAGAATCTGCCTGCATTGCAGGAGATTTGGGTTCAAGCCCTGGATTGGGAAGATCCCATGGAGAAGGGAAAGGCTACCCACTCCAGTATTCTTGCCTGGAGAATTCCATGGGCTGTATAACTCTTAACGTCTATTATGAATTTTTATTCATTTGTTCATTTATTCGTTCATTAAAAATACATTTATTGACATATGATACTGGCGTGATATCTTTCTACACTAATACAAATATAATATGTATTATTATATATTATATAAAAACATTAAGGGTTTTGTTTAATTGTGGGTAATTCAGAGATGTAAGTAGAATTTATAACATCATAATGTTAAAATAATAAAAAATAGGTTGATTCCATTGACAGAAACAAAGTAAAAGCTAAGCTCATTCTTTCATCACACCAACAGAAAATGCAAATGCTTTATTAAGTACAAAATCAAACAGAGTTGTGATGATATCCAAGCATTAGGAAGTTGAGTAATAAGGGATTTTCCCACTCTAATGGTTAATTTCTAATTAATATTTAACATGTTTATTCTAATGATTAATTTCTTACAGAAGATTCTGATATTCCAGTCCCTCTTTGTAGATGTTTGATTCTGATCCTGCAGGTGTTTTGAGTCACCCAATCGCAGAGAGACTGGACTGAGAGAAAACAGGGGGATATCGGATATTAACCTCTAAATGTTTTCCATATCAACTGTTGGAAAGAATTATCCTATTCCCAAACCATCTATGAACTATTTTAGTAATTTTTAAAGAAGTATTTGTTTCACCTCTGCAAAGCAGTCCTTCATTCCAACCTCAAAAACAACTTCAAATAGAGAAGAGTTATCCTTCCTAATGTGTTTAATTAATTCTTAGTCATTTATAACACTTTGAGATGTACTGTTAATAGATAAACATATGCTAATGAATGAATACTAAAGAGTAAGGGTTGAGCAAATTTTTTTTTTAATTAAACAAAGGTAGTGCTATCTTCATTCTGTCTTCCTTTTCTCTGAGTACTCACACTTCAGATCCTTTTAAAATGTTTTCTAAACACCAAGAAGTACTCACTGTAATCTATCAACCAGACTTGTTTATTTTCTTAATGTGGCATCACAATGTGTGTGTGTGTGTGTGTGTGCATGCTTGCATGTGTATGGAAGTGGAAGTGTTAGTCACTCAGTTGTGTCTGATTCTTTGTGAACCCATGAACTGTACCTCTGTCCATAGAATTCTCCAGGCAAGAATACTGGAGTGGGTTGCCATTCCCTTCTCCAGTGGATCTTCCTGACCCAAAGTTCAAATCCAGGTCTCCTGCTTGCAGGCAGATTGCATGTGTATGGGTGTGTGTATTTCTTCATTGCCACCACATTTAAACTTTCTATTTCCTTAATTTTATTTTTTAAAATATTTAATTAAAAAATTAATGCTATGTTTTATTGGGGGCTGCTGACATTTTGAAAGGCAATATTCTTTTTGATAAATGACCTTGTTTTATTCAGGTCCTCACTTCCTTCATTTGAAGGAGTTTCAAATTATGCATCTTTTATGCATTCCAACAGGATATTTGGGAAATTGATGCTGAGACCAAAATCCCTGTAGTCATTAGGACATTTCTACTTATTTCTATATATGACTGCTTAGATATTTGAATCTCATCCTGACACAAATGTTTTTAAAATATTTGCCAAAACCTCAGAAAGCCAAAATCATTTAATTAAGCACTGTATCTATAAAATAAAGCAATTCTTTACACTTCATCTATATCTAGGAAAACGTGTCTTTTCCCATTAACCGGGCACATGTGAGTTTTTAGGTGAATTAAATACTAATTATGTTTATATTTATTTGTGTTTATTGTAAGTATTTTTGTGTTAATTTTAAAAAATGGGAACATTCTCCAAATTTTATTATTATTACTTGAAAGTGTTAGTTGCTTAGCCGTGTCCGACTCTTTGCAACCCCTTGGACTGTAGCCCGCCCGCCAGGCTCCTCTGTCCATGGGACTTCCAGGCAAGAATATTACAGTGGGTTGCCATTTCGTCCTCCATGGGATTTTTCCAACTCAGGAATCAAACCCATGTTTCCTGCGTTGGCAGGCAGATTCTTTACCACTGAGGCACCTGGGAAGCCCCAGTCAAGGAAGTAGAAACCTCTAATGAATTTCAGTGAGTATAATTCATAATATTAACTGCCATTTATAAATACATGAGGAACTTTTCAATGAGGTAATAATTTTAAAGTATGAATTATTTTTCACTAGAAAAGTATTAGCAAAATCATACTGATATTTAAAAAGTTGCCAAGATAAAATATTTTAAATTTGTGATAGGCTAAAGTAATTTTAATATAGAAATTCAGTACACCAATTAGAAATTTGACCAAAAGCTGTAATATCATTCATCAAACATAGTTAATGTGTATAGGTTCAGAATTATTTAATTAATGCAATATTAAACCATGACTTATATAATTGATAATATTAGTATCAAAGTTGAGTTACAAGAAGAATTAATTGTATATATGAAGGATATTTGAATAAGTAAATTAATCAATTTAAAAATCTAAGAAATATTAAAGACAATAAAATTCATGAGTACACTTATATAGATACATAATAGCATAAAAGAAAATCACATATTATTCTTGTCAGTGATAGTTAACTGTCTTCTCACCTTAGGGCCCTAAGTAGGATAATATTCAGAAGTTTTGTGGTCAAACAATATTCACTTAGTATGAAGTCTCAAATTTGCAAGATAAATAATACATGTTTTATTGCCTCTTTGTAACATTAAATCTACAAGGGATTTTAATATTACTTTATTAAAAATCTACTTTATATTGTGTTAAAGATAATTGTTTTAATCTATATGTTCATTATTTTATACTTACAATGTGTTTCTAATAAAGGTTTTTTTTTCTTCCAAGAAAGAATTTAAATTGGAATGTTAGTTCCACACATATCTATGACTCTTCCATAATGTCAGATTGTATGCCTAAACATTATGTTTGTGTTCTTTCCTTTTATTTTCAAGAAGTAGATTTAATTTCTCTTCACTTTTGAATATTTTTACTTTTCATTCTTCTGCTTATTATCTGTCTTGATTATAAGTACAATTTGAAAGGATGTTTTCTCCTATAAGTCCCATCCTTTGTTTAAAATTTTTTCTTTTTTTCCTATTTAGAGCTCTATATTTCAATCTAACACATATCTATCACTTTGTTCAAAAGTGTTTTTGTTTTTGTTCATGTGCTAAATCTTGTCTGACTCTTTGCAACATCATGGACTACAGCACTCCAGGCTTCCCTGTCCTTCACTATCTCCCAGAGTTTGTAAAGTCATATCCATTGAGTTGGTGATGCCATCCAACCATTTCATCGTCTGTTGGCCCCTTCTTCTCCTGCCTTCAATCTTTCCCAGCTTCAGGGTCTTCGAATCAGGTGGCAAAAGCATTGGAACTTCAGCTTCAGCATCAGTCCTTCCAATGAATATTAAAGGGTTGATTTCCTTTAAGATTGATTGGTTTGATCTCCTTGATGTTCAAGGAACTCTTGATGTTCTCCAGGAACTCAAAAGTATCAAAGTGCTCAGTCTTTATGGTCCAACTCTCACATGCCTACATACAGGAAAAACCATAGCTTTGACACAGAAAACACTCTTTCATAATAAAGTATCAATTCTCATTCCCACTTCTCGGTGCTGAATCTTCGTTTCAGCCTCATTTTGATTCTCTTTATGGTACCAACCAACATAATAAATAGTCCCTTTCTCACATCATAATATGTCCTATGACTTTGGAGCACCCCCAAAATAAAATTTAGCATTGTTTCCAACTTTTCCGCTTCAATTTGCTATGAAGTGATGGGACTGGATGCCATGACTTTAGTTTTCTGAATGTTGAATTTCAAGCCAGCTTTTTCACTCTCCTCTTTCACCCTTATCAAGAAAATATAGACAATTAAATAGGAGCCATGATTCTGTACCTGAAAAAACGTAATTCTTTTATGGAAATTGCATTATTATTTTGCTAAGTAACCCACTAGGCTCCTCTGTCCATGAAATTCTCCAGGCAAGAATACTGGAGTAGGTAGTCATTCCATTCTACAGGGAATCCCAACCCAGTGATCAAACCTGGGAGTTCTTTACCATCTGAGCCACCAGGGAAGCCCAAAAGTAGATGTCAGGTGTTTCAGTTTATATAACTCGTCATGCCTGACCTTTCTATACCTAGATCTCACTGTTAGTCCCTTCCTATATGCTGTGGGCAGAATTATGGCCTCCCCACCTCAGATATTCCCATCTTAATCCCTAGAATTTGTGAATATGTTATGTTAGATGGCAAGGGAAAATTAAGGCCTCAGATGGAATTGTTTGTTAATAAGATGACTCTGAGATGGGGAGATTATCTTGGTTAGCCCAGCATTATCACAAGTTTTAATTGTTTTAATAAACCTACAAATAAATGTTGAAGCCAGGAAATATAAGTTCTCTGGAATTCCATATCTCCAGAAGTATCTGAAGGCTAAAGACAGAAAAATCAGTGTCGGAGTGATATGATGTGAGAAAGCCTGGACCAATGATTGTTGGTTTGGTTCATGACTCCATTCAATAGTCAATGTCTAGCTCCAGTGTTCTTTCCTGGAGAATCCTAGGGACGGTGGAGCCTGGTGGCCTGCCGTCTATGGGGTCGCATAGAATCGTACACGACTGAAGCGACTTAGCAGCAGCAGCAGCAGCTTTTTGTAATTTAATAAATAATTAATATTACTAACAAAACCCTGTGAGCCCATCAGAAACCAGAGAATCAATACAGTATTATTTAAAGTATCTATGTATTTTTTCTTTTTTTTAGATTTTTCCAATGAAACAACTACCTTTAAATATATATAAAATTCATGTGTGCATTTAAACAATTCTTTGTACTTCTACTCCCCATATTTGCATTCCCTAACATATGTATAGCAAGTATGTCTGTATCTGTTTACTTACCCACCTACTATCTATCATCTAGTTACCTATCTAGATATGATACAAGTAATCTCTTTAAATATTTCTATTCATATGTATACTGGCCTATACTATATATGTATATTTTAATTTTAGGTAATAAAATTTTTAAAAATGTTTCATGCCCAGTGAAACAAAGAGGAAATAGAATGGAGTCACAGGACCTGTCTCATCAGAGTGATAATCTTTCAGTTTAGTTCTGTTCAGTCACTCAGTCATATCTGACTCTTTGCGACTCCATGGGATGCAGCATGCCAGGCTTCCCTGTCCATCACCAACTCCCAGAACTTGATCAAATTCATGTCCATCGAGTCAGTGATGCCATCCCGCCATCTCATCCTCTGTCGTCCCTTTCTCCTCCTGCCTTCAGTCTTTCCCAGCATCAGGGTCTTTCCAATACTCTGGCTACCTGATGTGAAGAACTGAATAGTACTTCACATCAGGTGGCCAGAGTATTGGAGTTTCAGCTTCAGCATCAGTCCTTGCAATTAATATTCAGGACTGATTTCCCTTAGGATTGATTGGTTGGATTTCCTTGCTGTCCAAGGGACTCTCAAGAGTCTTCTTCAACACCACAGTTAAAAAGCATCAATTCTTCAGCACTCAGCTTTCTTTACTCTCCAACTCTCACATCCATACATGACTACTGGAAAAATCATAGCTTTGACTATATGGACCTTTGTCAGTAAAGTAATGTCTCTGCTTTTTAATATGTCATCTAGGTTGGTCATTAGGAGCAAGTGTCATAATTTCATGTCTGCAGTGATTTTGGAGCCCAAGAAAATAGTCTGTCACTGTTTCCACTGTTTCCCCATCTATTTGCGATAAAGTGATGCGACTGGATCCCATGATCTTAGTTTTTTGAATGTTGAGTTTTAAGCCAGGTTTTTCACTCTCCTCTTTCAGTTTCATCAAGAAGGTCTTTAGTTCCTCTTTGCTTTCTGCCACATTGCTTTTAAGTGGAATCTAAAAAAATGACAGAAACAAACATATATAGAGAACAAAAATAGACCTACAGACCTAAAAAAAAACTGTTGGTTACAAAAGGGGCAAACAGAGGAGGAATAAATTAAGAGTTTGGGATTAGCATACCCATTGATATATAAATATGCCAGCAAATTTGGAAAACTCAGCAGTGGCCACAGGACTGGAAAAGGTCTGTTTGCGTTCCAATCCCAAAGAAAGGCAATGCCTAAGAATGCTCAAACTACCGCACAATTGCACTCATCTCACATGCTAGTAAAGTAATGCTCAAAATTCTACAAGCCAGGCTTCAGCAATACGTGAACCGTGAACTTCCAGATGTTCAAGTTGGTTTTAGAAAAGGCAGAGGAACCAGAGATCAAATTGCCAATATTAGCTAGATCATCGAAAAAGCGAGAGAGTTCCAGAAAAACATCTATTTCTGCTTTATTGACTATGCCAAAGCCTTTGACTATGTGGATCACAATAAACTGTGGACAATTCTGAAAGAGATGGGAATACCAGACCATCTGACCTGTCTCTTGAGAAACCTGTATGCAGGTCAGGAAGCAACAGCTAGAACTGGACATGGAACAACAGACAGGTTCCAAATAGGAAAAGGAGTACGTCAAGGCTGTATATTGTCATTCTGCTTATTTAACTTATATGCGGAATACATCATGAGAAACGTTGGGCTGGAAGAAACACAAGCTGGAATCAAGATTGCTGGGAGAAATATCAATAACCTCAGATATGCAGATGGCACCACCCTTATGGCAGAAAGTGAAGAAGAACTAAAGAGCCTCTTGATTAAAGTGAAAGAGGAGAGTGAAAAAGTTGGCTTGAAGCCCAACATTCAGAAAGCTAAGATCATGGCATCTGGTCCCATCACTTCATGGGAAATAGATGGGGAAACAGTGGAAACAGTGTCAGACTTTATTTTTTGGGGCTCCAAAATCGCTGCTGATGGTGATTGCAGCCATGAAATTAAAAGACTCTTACTCCTTGAAAGGAGGGTTATGGCCAACCTAGATAGCATATTTAAAAGCAGAGACATTACTTTACCAACAAAAGTCCGTCTAGTCAAGGCTATGGTTTTTCCAGTGGTCATGTATGGATGTGAGAGTTGGACGGTGAAGAAAGCTGAGCGCCGCAGAATTGATGCTTTTGAACTGTGGTGTTGGAGAAGACTCTTGAGAGTCCCTTGGACTGCAAGGAGATCCAATCAATCCATCCTAAAGGAGATCAATCCTGGGTGTTCATTGGAAGGACTGATGTTGAAGCTGAAACTCCAGTACTTTGGCCACCTCATGTGAAGAGTTGACTCATTGGAAAAGACCATGATGCTGGGTAGGATTGGGGGCAAGAGGAGAAGGGGACGACAGAGGATGAGATGGTTGGATGGCATCACTGACTCGATGGACATGGGTTTGGGTAGACTCCGGGAGCTTGTGATGGACAGAGAGGCCTGGCGTGCTGCAATTCATGGGGTCGCAAAGAGTCGGATACAACTGAGTGACTGAACTGAAGTGAACTGATATATAAAAAACAGATAACCAACAACGATCTATTATATAGTGCAGGGGACTACACTCACTATTCTTTCATAACCTAGAAGGGAAAAGAATCTGAAAAGAATATACTTGAATCATTTTGCTGTATACCTAAAGCTAATGCCACATTGTAAATCAACTATATTTCAGCAAAAGTAAATTAATTAATTAAAAAAGTAAGTCTGTAAAAAAAAAAAAGAAGCAAACAAAAAGCAGGTCTCTGAATTCCTTGAGATCTTTAAATTCCCTCACTGTAGCTGTTGGCTTTGGTCCATCTGCAATTCTCTATTTGTCTTCATCCTTCACTTTTGGTCTCATAATTTCCCTCCCCTTCTTGCAAGTCAATTCATATATTTCAAAGTATATGTATTGCTATATATCATTAAGTATTTAAGTATTTTTTAGGATGTAGGTTTGAAGCATAGATAGTCTATAAGATTTTTGTCAGCTTTATTTTGCAGAGTAAAAAAACCCTATTTAATTTAGTAACTTAAAAAATAGCCCATTTATTATCTCAGAATTCCATGGGTCAGTAGGTTGAGCTGGGTTATAATTAAGGAAATGTTTAAATATGTGTGTGTTTCACAAAACTTTTAACTGAAAAATATTTTTAAAATATGATTCTATTGCCATAATTTGTCAGATTAGAACCCTGAAAAAACATAATAATGCTAATGGAAATAAACATATATGACAAACTTTAATGAAAGTAAAGGAAATGATAAATACAAAATTCAGCATAGACATTACTTATAAAACAGCAAAGGAGAAAAAAAAAAGTTGAAATTTGGGACAGATCCAAAGAGATTTTAAATTATTGGTAATATTACCTCTCTTAAATTGGGAAGTGGTTATCTGGAAAGCCCTTTCTGTGTTTTATGATAAAATATAACACTGCAGTATTTTGAAATGGTAGGATATTGATTTTGCTCTCAATAAATGTTACTGAATCAAATTGGTAGCCATATGTAAACGGTGGATTCTAGTTCCCTAATTCAAACCACACACAAAAACCAGTTCCAGTAGGATTGTTGATACTGAAGCCAAGCAGGACCCTGCAGTTTTTCCCAGGAATAGACCCCTTTCTGTCCCCCTCCCAGATCCCCTCTTTTTTGTTTGTGGAAAAGGTTTGGCCTCCTAAAATTTTGGCCTCCTAGAATCAGGTCTTTCCCTGAATTCCAAAAAGCATATTTAACCAGAGACATGAGAAAATGTAGACACAAAGGAAAACAAAAGCAAATAATAGTTTACCCATAAAGCAAAGTCAAGGTGGAAGATCTTAACTGTATGTTGACCATTGAACATAGCCCTCAGACTGACTGGAACCTCAGGTTTAATAATGCTGACTCCTGTACCCTCACATGGTTACCTCACTACCCAGCAATCAAGACTGTGCACAAGCTGAATACATACTCCACAACCCTCTCTCTCACTTTGTCTTTTAAAACTCTTTCCTAAAATCCATCAAGGAATTCAGGTCTTTAGAGCATGGGCTGCCTAGACTCCTTGCTTGGTGCCTGAAATAAACACTGTTCTTTCCTTCACCAAACACAGTGTCAATAGATTGGCTTTGCTTCATGTCAGGCAAGCTGACCCATGTTTGGTTCAGCAACAAAGTGTGAAAAACAAACCAACTAATAGTATTGTTAAAGATAATTTTAAATGAAGTTTTCATAACCTTCAGGTAGGTAAATTTTAAAATTAATTTTCACTGAGAGTTATTCACCTTTGATTATTTTTAATGTTTATTATAAATCAAATTTGTTTTATTTTGCTATAATATACATAAATAGATTTCCTGATGATATTTTGCTAATATTTACACATTTGGGGGAGTTACTAAGTGTGTGTGAAGGGTTGAGTAGAATGATGTCATAGAGCAGTGAATTACAAAGTAATTACAACAGGCCTAAGAATAAATTCTGTAGGAAAAGATAGAGTATTATGTAATTATAGTGTTGTATACCTCTAAAAAAAGGAGAATTTAGTGGTCAAGGCAGAATTAAAAATAGGATAGTTGGCCACACAAAACTCAGACTGTGGTTCTGTAATTTCTGGAACCAAAAGACTTGATGACCTCAACAATGTTTAGGTCATCTGTACCCAATTAGAGACTGCATTCATCTTAGCAAAATATATTAGTGTCTTATTACTTCTGTTAATAATTGCCATGAAAATTGTCACTTAAAATGACATGTGCTATTTTTTTACTGTTCGGAAGCTGGAAGGCAAAAATCCATTGGGCCAAAATCAAGGCTTTGACAGGTTGGTCTCCTGCTGGAACTCTATAAGGAAACGATGTTTCTTTGTCTTTTCCACCTTCTAATGGCTACATGCATCCCATTGGTTTGTGGCCTCCTCAAAGTACATCACCCTAGTCTCTCTTTCCATCTTCACACCAGCATGTCTTCTGGCTCTGACTCCCGTCAAGACCCTCATATAAAGATATGGTTATTATCAGCCCACCCCAGTAACCCAGTATGACTCTAGGTAAACCATCGAAAGAACTAAAATCATACATAAAAAGTCTCTTTTGCCATAGAAGGTTGCATTCACAATCACAAGACCAAGGATTATAATATGGACATGTTTGTGGAGATTGGTGTGTGGAGGTAGGGAGCATTTTTCAGCCTATCACCCCAGCAATCAATCAGTCTACATATTGGAAATGGAAAACTGAGGATATTTTGTGTGTGTAAGTTGGGTTTTGGTCCAACAGTAGTTTTTGTATCAGTAAGTTTCAGCATCCTGATCTCAACAAACTAAACATTTTTATGAAGTTTCTGAAAGTGTTATTCAAGCTTGTGAAGTAACTATCTTGGTATATGAACACAGTAATGATTCTGTAAGAACAAATACTATCTTTAATGTAATTTCCCTTCAATTCTGAGAGCTCGTAGATTATCTGCTGTTTCTCAAAACTGTCAAGAAATAGCTCAAAAGTAATAAAATAGAAAACAAATAAGAAAATGTCAGTGGTAATGGCAAGGGAACAAAGAATTTGGTTACAATATGTCATAAAATTGGTGTTACTCTCACTAAGATAGTGATTCCAAAGGTAGCATCTATAAACCCATTTAATTTCAAGTCATAATTCAATTTAGAAACATTTTGGAGTCTTAGAAAGAGTGCCGAGATCTGAAGAAGTTGTTAACATCACTGCCAGATGAGAAATGTATGGGAAAAAAGTTATAATCAGTATTCAAGATTAATGATTTCTCTGATAAATCCATACTACATTTAACTACATTTCCGAAGAATTCTAATTACATGTCTTAATAGAAAAATCCAACATGTCTGAAAATAAATTTCTGGAGGAAATAAAAGTATAACTTAAGAATAATTATAAAATCTAAATTTTCAGGACCTGTGTTTGAACAATTATAAAATCTAATTCCAAGATTTAAAAATACTTAAACAGAAGGAAATAAATATCATTTAGGAAATGGAAATCTCAGTCATAAAGATTTCATCTCCCTAAATTAATCTATAAATTAAAAAAGACTTCAGTTAAAACTATTATGGAATCTTTGAAAGTTGAGGAAAATATGGCCACAATTCATCCAGACAATGAAAACATAAAGAGATTGGACAAATACTTCAAAGTGACAGAGTGACATTTTCCTACCAGATATTTACACATAATGTCCAGCATGCTGTACATTTGCAGAAATGGAATGACAAATCATAGTAAAAAGAAATTCAAACCATTCTCAGGAACACATGGACATTTAGCCCATAATAAAATATAATTTCAAAACAAGAGGGATATAGTTTACCTAAGCCTATAGTGCAATGAAGAGAAAAGCAATACCCAGCCTCATCATTTATACTAAAATATATTCAATCTGGATCAAATATTTAAGTGTTATTAAGCTACAAAATTGTAACAGGGATGAATGTTTATATAAATGTGAGGGAAAACTTGTTTTTATGCAAGGACAAAAGCCAAAACCAAGGACAAATAGCGTGATTGTATAAACATGTATAGCTTCTTATATCACATAAACTTAGAAAGATATATATTTAAATAAGAAAAAATCTGATGAGATATACTTGAAACAGTTATGACAAATTGTTGATATCTAGCATATGATTAGGTAATGTCAAAATTTCTTTACATGTAGTAATTTTGTATACTTTTTTTCACCTGGAGTAGTAGACTAGATTGGTGATTTATTTCTGAGTTGATTTGATTTGTCCTATGGAGAATAACTGTATTCAACTTTCATTGCAAACCTCATCATGACAGTAATTAATATATTGGAAGTGCATCGTTGAGCTAGCCTGTCAAAAAAAATTAATTACCTTGAAGTATTTCATGTAATAATGGGCGGGAGGGTGTGGGAAACATTTTATGACTCATAGAAAGGCAAGAGCAGCAAAGTGTAGAAAACTCAAAGGAAATCAATTATGCTACAGTTAAATAATACTTGAGCATTCAATAATATTTATTTAATTAAATTTAATTAAGTTCAAATATGATTTCCTTGTTTGAAAGCTCAGAAAATATTAACTGTGGACAATTTTAATTTTAATAATTATAACAAGCATATGTAAAATAAATGTTTTGGAAGATAAAAATGACTGTAAAAAATGCTGTTGGTAATCCTACTTTATGAGAATTTCAAGAATTTTTTTTTCCATTTCTTTGCAATAATAATGAAAATAATGTTTGTCAAATATCCATCCTGAGGCTATCTCTAATTTATCCAAAAATAAACTTTGGTTATTAACTATGGCTAAAACAAAAATTCTATTAATTATATGGTCATATGATAAATTTTAAGCTAATTAATTTAAATTTATTGGAAATACATTTGCCATTTTAATTCTGATTATTTAATTAGTTTAAAGGGTAAAAACACAGAACATTGAATATTTCAAGGACACAAGATTCCCTGATTGTATTTTACAGTCAATACCCTCCTCCTAGTATTAACTTGTCTTCTGTCTTCTCTCAGCATAGATTATAGCTATAATTTCTTGTAATTTGCACATACATTGAATCACACATTATTTTAATATGGTTTCCTTTTGTCATTTTTATTAATATGTCTGTTAAATTTATCTCTGTGATTGCATATACTAGTACTTTTCTATTGTAAAACATTCTGTTATTTTAATATACTACAATTAATTTACTCCACTTATACTCATGAACATTTTGGTTAGTTCTAACTTTTGGCAACTGTGAGTAGTTTTGTTTTTTTATTTTGTTTCTACCTTTTAACTTTTTGCACTCCTTTGCCTTATATATCTATTTATATAGAAATAGAATTGCTGGATTGTGAAACAGAAGAGGTGTTATTTTTGTTAATAATGAGAAACTACTTTAATACAGTGAAGCATCCCAAGGTGATTTTAAATCATTCATTTTCATGGAAAATGTTTAAAGTTCACTCATTTTCAGTGAAACTGGAAATTTTTAGTTCTTTATTTTTCTCTGCTCTTCCAGGTTTCTAGTGGTAACTCACTGAGATTTTCCTCTGAATAGCCATGATATGTGATGATGTAGAGAAAATGTTCTTATGCTTCTTGTCTATCTGATTATCTTTTACAAAGTGCTGGTTCACTTTTTCCATTTCTTTGGAGTTGATTTTTTTCTCATTTGTAGAATTTAGTTATACATTACAGCTGTGAATTGTGTGTCAGAAATGTACTCTTTAACTGATATCATGATTGTTCTCTCTCTTTGTGACTTTCCTTGTTTACCCTCTATATGATGTTTTTGAACAACATAAATTCTTCATTTTAATTCAGTATCAGTATCAGTTCAGTCACTGAGTAGTGTCCAACTCTTTGCGACCCCATGAACCACAGCGCTCCAGGCTTCCCTGTCCTTCACCAACTCCCAGAGCCCACCCAAACCCACGTCCATTGAGTCGGTGATGCCATCCAACCATCTCATCCTCTGTCGCCCCCTTCTCCTCCTGCCCTCAATCTTTCCCAGCATCAGGGTCTTTTCCAATGAGTCAGCTCTTTGCATCAGGTGGCCAAAGTATTGGAGATTCTGCTTCAACATCAGTCCTTCCAATGAACACCCAGGACTGATCTCCTGTAGGATGGACTGGTTGGATCTCCTTGCAGTCCAAGGGACTCTCAAGAGTCTTCTCCAACACCACAGTTCAAAAGCATCAATTCTTCACCACTCAGCTTTCTTCACCATCCAACTCTCACATCCATACATGACCACTGGAAAAACCATTTTAATTAAGTTCAGTTAATTAATCAAGTTAAATTTGATACTTTGTTGAATCTTTAAGAAATCTTCACCTATCACAAAGTCATATAAAATTCTAGGATTTATATATTCTCCCCTCCTCAAAATGGAAAGACCATCCAGGTCCAGTGTTTTCCAACTTCTGACAGAAGGCAACATAGACAATGCAATCATTTCGCTACTTTTCATTCCATCCCAGGATCAGATCTGAGTCCTTCTGACATTATGTGGGCCTAGCCTACCTGACACCATGGCAAGAGGAATTAAATTAGGAGCTCTACTAACAATGAGCAGTCAGGAAAGGCCCTCTGCTTCCCTTCTTATTGAAACATGCAAAGGCAGGTTGGCCAAGAAGGCAGCTCAGAGAATGTCCTGTGCTAGAAGGCCTCCTTGTTCTTGCTACTCTGACTCTTTCCTCTTCTGCTCAGGACATACCATCAAGATGCGCGTGTGTGTGTGTGTGTGTGTGTGTGTGAGTGGATGAACCTGGAGGAGATTCCACCATTACCATTTCCCACATGGGGATGGTTGTCACCAAACCCAGGCAGATCTCTATTGCCCCCTCTGGCAGCATCGGCAAGGAATGATGGGAACTACATGGCACCAGGCAAGCTAAGTAGACCAGAACAGCATTGTTAAAAATTCTGAAACCATAGCCCCCAAAATCAACCAAAAGTTACATGCTGAATCTAAACAGGGCGACTATCTGCTAAGATGAAATGTTTAACTAGAACTGAGAGACTCTTAACATAACAGACCAGATATCTAAGATGCAATTTTTAAAAATCATGTCATAAAAAGAAAAAAAAATCACAACTTGAATAAGAAAAGACAATCAATTGACCCCAGTATCATGATGAATCAGATGTTCCATTTTTTGACAAGGATTTTATTAAAGCAAGGTCTGAGCAGACTTTAGAAAACTGACATGGTACATAAGATATCAATGAGAAATTCTCAAATTTCTCCCAAATATTTACTTTATTTAGTCACTTAAAAACTAAAATATGCATATATACATACATATATAAATCATTATCTATTTACCACAGTTAATGTTATAAATAACTATTTTCTGTGTTATAAAACTAAAAATAGAAAGTTAAAATTATATGATTTCTGGAATAATTTGGTCCATAAAATTTAGCAATGCAAATACACTGCACAAAAAGTTTGAGTGTTACAATTTAATTTTTGTTTTCGTGTGTAAGAAAATTAACTTAAATTGAAAGAAAATTCTATAAGTTTTGATATCCTTTACAGATTAAATAAATGCTTCACATTAGGGAAATGCCTTGTTTTTGTTTGTAAAGCACAATGCATGTCCTTGAATGTGTTTTCAATGCATAGATGCTATTTTTACAGATTATTTTTGCATTTAATTTCATGTACTTATGCAAACATTTAGGTATGCTATCTCATTTTTCTTAACTGCTACATTAATCCTAGTTAATCCTAAAATATAACACAGGTCTTTTCCCATGGGTTTATTAACATGCCAAGTTCAATATATAGCCTTGTATTTTTAACACCTACTGCTTTCATACTTTCTTATTCTTATTTAATACATACAGCTCTAAGTTCTCATACAAACTCTAAGTATATTTTTCTGTTTTCTACTTTTTCCCTGCAAAACTCTCTCCTTTTGTCAGAGTCATCTTTTTTTTTTTTGGTCTTCATAGAGTCGTCATATATGAGGTTGCATAACCTATATAGGTTATATACCTATATAGGTAACTACATATGTGAGATTATATAGTATAGTGGTTATAAGTGTGGGCTCTTAAAGTTGGCTAGACTCCCTACATTGAAATCTCAGTTTCATCTCTATGATATTTGGCAAGTTTATTAACTCCCTCAGTTTCCTTATCTATTAAAAAAAGAGCATTAATGTACCTGCCTTGGAGACAAAATAGGTAAAGAATTGGGTCAGTGTCTAACAAATAGTGGGTGATCAATATGCAGTGAACTTTTGAACAGCATGAGTTTGAACTGTGTGGGCCCACTCATGTGCAATTTCCTTTTCAATATACAGTGCTACATGATCTGTGGTAGGCTGAATCTATGGATACAGAACCACAGATATATAGAACTGACTATGGGACTTTAGCATCTGCTGTTTTAGGTACCACATGTTGTTCAAGGGTCAACTGTATCAGTAAGTATTATTCTTCAGAATTAACTGGTATAGCCAGGGCTGTTGTATATCAGTCTGGAATGATAATCAACACTTTGCCTTTTTTCATGGCTGACTCATTTCCAATTCAAAACATCTATATAAAATTATTATTCTGGCCAACTCCTCCTGTAGACTTAAAATTTCTGTCATTTAGACATACATATGATTAGAGTTTTAGAATTATGATTTGACTAATCATACTGATTTGAACCACGTCCCCATTCAGTCAGAAAGTCTTGACAGTCATATTTTATAGTATTCTTATATCTTTCACTCCATTAAGAGAAAATAGTGATCATTCCTTGACTAAATATATCCATAACATATGTAAATAGCCTGTTCCAGTTTTAGATACACACACACACAAAATCACATAATTCCCATCATCCAAAGTTATCCACTAATAATATGTCCAGGTGGAGCTGTATTAATTTGAATTCATTAAAACATGTATTTTTCACTTTGTTTCCAAAAATATTTGTAAACTGCTCATAAAGCTCACTGTATTGGGTCACTTTTCCCTTGCAAATAATTGTAGAACTACTCTATACAATATAGATATTAAAGAATATATTTAAATTAGCTATAATCAAATAAAATTGAATAACTATTCTCAGTTCCACTAGCTATATTTTAAGTGATCAACAGACACACACAACTATATTTTACTATTTTGGAGGGCATAGGTATAGAATTTTTTGTTTTTTTTCATAATACGTTCTATTCATTTGTATGATGTTTGTGGGAGAAGGGCAGGTCTCAGCCAGGAGAATTACACACCTTACCAACCACCAACTGGGGTCTGTGGTGGCTCTGTGGGCACACGGATCAAAAATGTGTGAGCATTTAAGGGAATAGCAAATTTTATGTTTGTACATTTTAAAACTCTTAATAATGCTTTAGATAAAAACATTTAATGAATGCTTAATCTTTTTGTAACAGAAGACTAAAAGTATAAATAATACAATTATTACTATGTTATTAGTTTTACAGAATTGGATTTAAAATGTTTCAAAAATATAATGCTGTATAAACTAAAAGCTTTAAAATTTAGTAATGATTATTAAACGCCTTTAATTTATGTTTTAAAACAGGATTACATGGTAGTATATGAGAGAGATGATTAACAGTGGAAAACGATATCAGGATCCAGTGGTATCAGTTGTTGGAAAGTTTAATGAGTCAATCATTTAAAACAGATGCTAAAATAGCAGACATAATCTTGTTTGCATTAATGTAGTGTAAACAACATCACAGAAAATAATCACTTAACAGCAATCCATGTGATGTAAAACAACCCCAAGAGGATTTTGCACATTAATAAGAAACATACTATTTATCTTTAAAGCACTGAACTTCACATAGTTCAAAGTTCATATTAAATACTTCACAAAATGTTTGAACTTCAATCCTAAAGAGCATTTAGAAGTTAATAGTGCAAATTAAAGAGATGAGATATACACATCACATGGACACTCAAAATAACTGCATGCTTACACGGCACGATTCTAGACAGGTAAGAAAATTATTTAAATACTTAGCTGCCATCCCTCCCACCCTCCTTCCTTCCTTCCTCTTGCTAATATTATTTGTTTATTGTGTTAATAACAACCGTGGAACTAGGTGTAACCTGTGAGAAGGAGAATGGATTTATCTTGCGTGCATGCGAGCTCAGTCACTCAGATAAGTTCCACTCTTCGCGACCGGGAGGACTGTAGCCCTCCAGGCTCCTCTGTAATGGGTGCTCCCAGAGAGGAACACTGGAGTCAGTTATCGTTTCCTCCTCAGGGGGTCTTGCTGACCCAGGGATCGAACCCGGTCTCCTGCGTCTCCATCTCCTGCATTAGCAGGAGGATCCTTTACCTCTGAGCCACCTGGGAACCCTATGTTGTTTGCAAAGCTAGGAATATTTCAATCATAAATGAGGAAGAGTAAATAATAATGGACCAAGCTGCCTGTTGTGTCTTGAGTTGCAATGTCTTTTCAGTGTACATCTTTTGGGAAGTATTTAAAGGCCTTAAGTATAACCTTATATTAACATTGTATAGTTTGGTAAAACTTTCACTGCTAGCGACGTGTGCTTAGCAGCTCAGTAGTGTCCTGCTCTTTGTGACCTTATAGACTGTAGCCTGCCAGGCACCTCTGTCCATGGGGATTCTCCAGGCAAGAATACTGGAGTGGCTAGCCTTTCCCTCCTCCCAGGGATCTTCACAACCCAGGGATCAAACCCAGGTCTCTCACATTGCAGACAGATTCTGCAATCTGTCTGAGCCACCAGGGAAGCCCGCTAGTAACATATCAAAATATAATTTTAATTCATAGTTTACATTTTGTTTATTCTTCATAAAACATAGTTTTTGCATAATTTGATAGGAATTTTATTTTCTCTGATTACTTTGTAATATATGTAAAACTATTCTAAAGTGTGCTTTTTTCAAGGTTTGTTCTTCATTTTCCCTACTCAGAGTTGGGATCTTCCCGACCCAGGGATCTAACACAGGTCTCCAGATTCTTTACCATCTGAGCTACCAGGAACTGGTGTTTATTTAAATTATTAATATTTTAATTATTGTTTAAATTGTTAATAATGCTGCCTTAATTTTAATGACTTAGACTCCAAAACTGGAAATAGGAATTCCACTGTTGATTTTATCTAATATATTTTATGTTGCATGCATTTTCTGCTTTGAAATCTTCTTTTTTTGCCAAAATTAATATTTTTTTCTAAATAGCTCTGTTGACTATTATTTAGAAATGAGCAAGAGACTTTGGGAAGTCTTCTTTTTTTAGAGGGGTAGGGTTATTATGGTAGGTGGCTGGACATGAGATACATTTGATACTTGATGTGAATCGGAGTTAAACCTTAAAAAAACCTATTCCCAACCCAGTTGCCTGGTTCATGCCATATTAAAGGGTATCTATTGTAAGAGAAAGCACAAGTTATTATATGTTATTGCAAGTGAGTCATGCTATAATACCAAGAATTACAATGCTTCATTTCTAAAATGTTTTTCAGTAGTTAATTCAATATATGACCTCTTCGTTTATGTCTGTTTTCTTTCTAATTCTTTGTATGTTTTCACTATAAATGTTGATGCTATATTATTTGGTATATCTTAAGTGTGAATTTGATCCTCTAGCATTTTAAAGAATTATATTGATAACATCAACCCTATGGACTGTAGCCCACCAGGCTCCTTTGTCCCTGGGATTCTCTAGGCAAGAATACTGGTGTGGGTTGCCTTGCTCTCCTGCGAGGGATCTTCCCAACCCAGGAAACTTACCTACTTCTCTTATGTCTCCTTCATTGACAGGCAGGTTCTTTAACACTAAAGCCACCTGGGAAGCCTTAATAATTTATAGGTGTATTTAAACATCTCTGATAGAAAATTAGAATTCTTGATAATTGATTTTTGTTAACCTTTGCATATATAGATATATATAGATATTTTATTTCCTCTTTTCTTTAGTCTTACTAAAAGCCTCTATTTTAGATCTGTTTCTTTTATATAACTTAAACTTGTATTTTATTTTGTTGTCAAATCACATAGTGAATTTTCTTTAAATATGTGAGGTTAGTCCACACACCCATTTGTAACTATGATAGATATGTGTAATACTATTTCTGTGTCTCATATTATTATTAATTTATTTTATAATTTCTAGTCTGTATGTTCTTTAAATGTTTTACATTTCATTTTCTTTGCTTATGTAATTTTATTATAGATTTAAAATTAGAAAGAGTGCATTATAAATTAACTATATTTTATTAGAAATAGTCTCTAAGCTTAGACATTATCCATTAATTCTTTATTATGAACATAAATTAAATTTATATATTTCCTCTCTCTTGATTTACCCCCCAATTTTATTTAATTGTATGATTATTCTTAGTTTTATCTTCATATCCTTAGGTATAATTAAAACTCTTTTTGATTCCTCACTTTTAAATAATCATTTACTGAGGTGCAACATACATGCTGAAAAATATACAAAGCATAAATATGCAGCAAGTATACACATTTGTGTAACTGTCACTTGGAATCATTGCATCTCCAACTATTTTTAATGTAATATATTGAACTGATCATTAGTAAGAGTTTGCTATGGTGATGTTAAAAGGAGCAGTGTGAAACATACACTTGAAGTAAAGATTGAAAACATTTTCTTTTACATTAAGTTCTCTATCAACCAGCAGTGCAGGGTTCCTAGACTCTGCTCAGAGGCTTGCTTCTCTAGATATTAGAACCTGGCCTTGCCTATGAATGCTTGAACAAGCATGAAATAGATGATAGTTATTTATTTTAAAAATAAAATACCCTAGAATATGCTTATATGCTATCTTACAATCAAAAAAGATACAACTGATAACTTTCGAAAGGTGATCTGAGTCTGTGTTCAAGTATGATTAAGAGAAAATTATGCCTTCTCAATACCACTCTGCTTGATATTATAGTCAGGAATTGTTTTAATATATTAATTCTATTCTGTATAGTAAAATATATTTTAATTAAAATTATGAATAAGTATTAAATAATCTAGAATAACTTCAGAATATATACAATAAGTTGGTGACCTCAAAGCTCTCTTTGGAAACTGGCTGTGCTTAAAAATAAAAATGAAAAGCAATAAGTAAAAAGTTTTTCACAAAAACACCCCACATTACTACCTAACAGAAGAGAGAATAAAAATAATGTGTCTATCACCACATCCATAAATAAGTTGGAAAAAGAGCATACAATTTAATGAAATTTTTCTCTCTTTATGAAATGAATCATTAACTCTTCTTGAGATAACTTTGATTTTTTTTGTTTCTTTTATCTTTGTTGTTCAGTGGCTAAGTCCTGTCTGACTCTTTGTGACCCAATGGACTGCAGCATGCCAGGTTTCCCTGTGCCTCACTATCTCCTGGGATTTTCCCAAGTTCATATCCATTTGATCGGTGATTCTATACAACCATCTCATCCTCTGCTGCCCTCTTCTCCTTTTGCCTTTAATCTTTTCCAGCTTCAGGGTCTTTTCCAATGAGTTTGCTGTTTGCGTCAGGTAGCCAAAGTATTGGAGCTTCAGCATTAGTCCTTCCAATGAGCATTCAGGAAACATTCATGAAAAAAACAACAACAAAAAATTTTCTTTTACCTTGTACATGGGCTAAATCATGTCAGTTGTGTCCAACTCTTTGCAGCTCTATGGACGATAGCCTGCCATGCTCCTCTGTCCATGGCATTTTCCAGGCAAGAATATTGGTTTAGATGTGTTCAAAATTTACATTAAATGTGTAGGAAGCAGATTTTAAAACATTTGATGAAATGAATGCATCTTTTACTCAATTTCAGTCAAAAATATATTGGTATAGACATTGAAAAAGTGAAAATGAAGTCACTCAGTTGTGTCCAACTCTTTGGGACACCATAGACTGTAGCCTACCAGGCTCCTCCGTCCATGCGATTTTCAAGGGCAGAGCACTGGAGTGGGTTGCCATTTCCTTCTCCAGGGGATCTTCCCAACCTAGGGATCAAACCCGGGTCTCCAAGTTGCAGGCAGATGCTTTTACAGTCTGAGCCACCAGGGAAACCACTAGTGGTTAGCATCTCAAAGGGCTTCCCTAGTGGCTCACTGGTAAACAATCTGCCTGCTAATGGAAGACATTGGTTTGATCCCTGTATCAGGAAGATCTCCTGGCAAGGGAAATAGCAACCCACTCCAGTATTCTTGCCAGGGAAATCTCATGGACAAAGGAGCCTAATGGGCTGCAGTCCATGGTGTTGCAAAAGACTTAGTGACTAATCTACACCACCAAATCATCTAGTTGTTTTCTTTCACTCACTAGATCCTAATGCCAATGCAAGCCATAGATAATTTCTTTACCAATGATTGTACCTGGCATAGAAAAGTTTTCAAATATTTTGGCATGAATTAAAATGTAGACATGAGATTATCCAAATTAATCAACTTCTGATTATCCATGATGAAGACGTTGTTGTTTAGTTGCTCAGTGGTGTCCAACTCTTGTGACCCAATGGGCTGCCACCTTCCAGGTTCCTCTGTCCAGAGAATATTCCAGGCAAGAATACTGAAGTGGATTTTTGTTTCCTTCTCTGGGGGATCTTCCCAACCCAGGGATCAAATCTGAGTCTCCTGTTTGACAGGCAGATTCTTTAACACTGAACCACCAGGGAAGCCCTGATGAAGATTTAGGATTGAGGATTTTCTCCAAACAACCATTCTTTACTATTTGAGTGATCAATTATCTCTGCCCCATTACTCATCATGGGCTGACTTCCCTCCACTCTCTGTGCATAAATTACAACCACAACTACTCCCACGTTAAACTTTTCCTTTATGTGCTGATGTGTTCTTACAATAACATGAATAATAAAGAGTTGACTGGCAGCATAAAGTGAACTTGACAATTTATTCAAGAATATCAAGTTAATGTATTTAATCCATTAGGGGAAAAAAATCTTACTTCATTCTTTTGAAGTACATCCTTTCAAACTCTTTCCAGTATCCATCTATGTCTTTATGATGAATTGCATCACCGATGGCTTCATTTGGTAATCTTCCCTCTAACAGTAAAGCTGCTTCTCTTTCGTAAAATCAGTCACTCTGTTGCAGTAATTTTATAATTTTCTATTCTTCTATATTTTAAACAAAACTAATACAGAAAACCACTCTTCAATTACTGCCCTCTAAAATATGAATTGGTTAACAAATTAAACAGCTTGGTCTTTTTTGTCAGTATCTTATTACATCAGATTATTTAATAGTCACATATATTTTTATCATAACTGAATCATATGTATTATTGTTTCTGCTTAAATCATTTTTCCCATGAAAGGAAATAAGTGCTGCCTGTGATACTTCAATGAATAAGACAAAGACCCTGATCGCAGAAAGGTTACATTTATGTATAGAATTATTGTCAGAAATATTCCTCGAAGAAAATATAAAATAGTGTAAAAAGAAAGTGTGATGGTTATTTATTCATGTAGTATGATGAAGTCAGTACTTTCTGATGATATGAGGAATGAGTGCAACCTGAATGAAATGAGAATAAGAACCATACAATATCAGAAGAGAAAGAGTTAGAGATTGCTTTAAAAGTGATTAAAAAAAAAAAAAAAGATTGGCCCCCAAAGTAAAAACTCAGTGTGCTTTAAAAGAACTTGCATCAGACCCACATCTCTGCATATGCAATTGAATGCTAGAAAAGAAGTGTGTAAATAAGGAGGAAGAGATCAATTTTAGAAAGCTCTTAAATCCTGGCTGAAATTTCTCTTGCTTTGGCAAAACCCAGGTAGTTTTTTTAACATTGATGAAGTTATCTCTGGGAGTTTAAATCCATCTTAACTTGTAGTCTTCCCTGGTGGCTCAAAGGTTAAAGCGTCTGCCTGCAATGTGGGAGACCTGGGTTCAATACCTGGGTCGGGAAGATCCCTTGGAGAAGGAAATGGCAACCCACTCCAGTGTTCTTGCCTGGAGAATCCCATGGACGGAAGAGCCTGGTAGGCTACAGTCCACGGGGTTGCAAAGAGTCAGACATGACTAAGCAACTTCACTTCACTAACTTGTAGTCTATTTTGTTTTGACTTTAATCATTCATTTGTTTCCTGTATTCACTTAGTGATTTGTGTTTCCCTTTTGTTGATCTGTGTATGTTTTCTTTACTGAAGCTCGGACAGTTAAGCCCATTGGCTGAGAATACATTCATATCACGTTTGCCATGGACTCTGTAACTCTGGTATGTTTAGCTCAAAATGAATTCCAAAATGTTAAATAATGTTCGGGGGATTTAGAACTTATTGATCTTTAGCCGACTGGATTTCACAAATGCCAATTAAGACAGATAGATAGATAGATAGATAGATAGATAGATTGCTGTATTTCAGAACTCTTGAAAGTTTTTCAAAAGGAGAGGGAAGTTCAAAATTAGTGCTGAGGAGGCAACACACCACTGTCTGCTGCAAATTGGTTCTTATTTGTCATTCTGCCATGTGAAAAGGTGATAGAGAGACTCCTACATTGCCCTGGGTTCATGATTCTGTTTATTCACATAAGACCTTGATAATTGGGCTCTCAGAATGCATTGCACACATCCTTGCACTCAGTGTCTGTAGAAATATGTCTGTTTTAACTGTCTAAAAAACTTAGCCCAAATTTCACTGTCTTCGAGAGGTTTTTTTAAAAATAATTTGTATAGTTGTTGCTGTCTTTTCACTGAGGCTCAATTTTCCTCTCTGATTTTCCTAGGTTTTGTTGCTATTTGTTTGTCTTCAAGTTCACTTTAGGGAAAAGAGCAGAGTTAGATATGCTTTAATGATATCTTTATCTGAATTGTTTCCTCGTTTTTAACTACTGATAATACTGATATGAATATATCTGAGTTTTTGATTTCAACATAATGAGCTTTGGCTCAATTCATATATATGCTAATACTCTTTCTTCACTGTTGACACTGGCTGATCGTTTATCAACACATGAAATTATACAACAGACAAATATGGGTAAATGAAGAGAACACTTCAATTAGTGTCATTTTCTTGAGGGTGTCAAATATACATTTTCCTGTACTGCCTAAAGAACGCCATGGCACCTGTCCTCAGCCAGCCATTCCCTCCAACAATGATTATTCTCTGTCATAGTTACACAATGATTCATCTTCAATATAAAAAAAAAGCTATTACAGAAGAGAAGAAAATTTCACTTTGGGAATCTACTTTGAAGTTAACCCAGAGAAAACAAACCCATGTAGTCTGTTTTCTGGGGTTGGGCTTCAACTTCTCAATATAAGGTGGGCTGAAAAGAAGATACATGAATGTAAACACGTTAAGTTCATTTCTCATTGGGAAATTGTCAAATGAAATATTAATGATTTAGCCTTTGGATGAAGCATAGTTTTTCTTTTTTCCTGACTAAAATGCTTTAGGCAAATGTATATACTAATGGGAGAGAATTAAAATTAGCTTCTAATACTCATGTCTAAAATTATTGATCAAGCTAAACTGTAGCATATAATTGCCCTAAAACTTTTCACTGTACTTTAAAGTATAAAAACAGTATTTTTCACTTTCCTAGTTATATATCATCTTTATAAGCTTCTCATCTCATTTAAGTTTTTTAGGCAACAAACATTAATTATAAATATTATATATGCCATTATATACTGACAATAAAAATACAAGTGTGGCTTACTACCTGGATGCACTGAGCTCATATTGTAGTGAGAGAAATAAAAAATTTTAATAAAATGCCATGAGTGAAATGACATATATCTTAATGGCCTCTTCAGAATGATTGAGATAAAATCGTATATTCTTAGTACAGTGTTAGTTATTGTTGTTCAATTGCTGAGTCCTGTCTGACTCTTTGCAACCACATGGACTCCAGCATGCCAGGTTTCCCTGTCCTTCACTATCTCCCAGAGTTTGCTCAAATTCATGTCCACTGAGTCAGTGATGCTATCTAACCATCTCCTCTCTCCATGGAGCTTTCCAGGCAAGAATACTGGAGAAGTTTGCCATTTCCTTCACCAGGGGATCTTCCCAATTCAGGGATTGAAATCACGTCTCAATGCATTGGCAGGCAGATTCTTTACCACTGTGCCACCTGGGAAGCCCTGTGTTAGTTATTACTGTATTCTTAAACTTAAATAAGCAATTAGAAATTTCAATAATGTACAATGGCACATTTTACACATCTTATTTTAAAACCCAATTTCTTCTATTCTCTTTTAAAGGTCCCCAAATTAGTAAACAGAAGCGTTAATTGAGGCAGTCATTCAGAGTGCGCCTTAATTGTCATAGCTTACACCTTTGCAGATAAGGCAAGGCATAAACACTACAATTACTACTTATTTAAAGTACAAGGGAAAAACTCAAAGGTTTGAAACTAATTTATGCTTCATGAAGCACATCTTGAATATAAAGCGAAAGGATGTTACTGAACTTGCTGAACTGTTGTCAATCATATGTCTCAACCTTGGTTTTAATACTCAGTATTCATGGACTTTCTGGATGAATCAAAAACCCTTCCTGTGAGTTTTTTTATGAAAGAAAAAAGTTGCATTTCCCCAGGGCTGAAAGCCCCAAGACCTGGAGTCAGCAGGGGAGGCAGTGCATACAATTCCAACCTCTCAGCCATAGAGGCACCTGGGGCAACAGGCAGCAGTGGCCCTGGGGCTTGAGTCCAGGAAAGGTGGCCACATGACCCTGTCTTCCTCTGCATTTTCCCTCCCCCGCAGTAGAGCCGGTGAATAGGAAATTTCAGAGGTGATAGGAGGGCCCACAGTCTCAGTGCCCCAGGCAACAAAGTCAGAGACCTTGGCAGCAGTAAGATACCAAACCCCTGAAGGTGAAAGAAGTTGTAAAGCAGACTGGGGCAACACCCTTGACAGAGATGGTGCAGGAAGAAATGTACAGATTCAAAACCAGAGGCAGTTTAGGTAGGAGAAACCAAAATCTTCTGCTATAACGACACCTACTGGAACACAGTAGAAAGCCCTCTTTTAAAAACGCACATCAGATAAAAGGACTGTTATCCAAAATATGGGGCTTCTCATATTTTGGCAGTAGTGGTAAAGAACCCATCTACTAATGCAAGAGACAAAAGAGATGCAGGTTAGATCTCTGTGTCAGGAAGATATCCTAGAGGAAGTGATGGCACCCTACTCCAATATTCTTACCTAGAGAATCCCATGGACAGAGGGGCCTGGCGGGTCCCAACAAGTCGGACATGACTGAAGACTTAGCCTCACCAAAGAAGGTATACAGATGCTAAGTAAGTATATGAAAATATGCTTCACATCATGTGTCATCAGGGAAACACAGGTTGAAACAACGATATCGCTACACATCTATTTAAATGGCCCAAATCCAGAACAACGTGAAGTGCTAGCAAGTATGTTAACTTGTGCTAGCAATAGTGCTAGTTCATAGTGCCAGCAATATGAACTTTCACTCATTGCCCATAACTATAAAATTTACAACACCAAGAATGAACCTTAATGTAAACAATAGATTTTGAGTGATTTATTTGGTAAGCAAAGGAAAATACATCCTCGACATGTGAGGGCAGGACAACCAAAAAGGCACGAAGAGAAGAGAAGCCAGAGGCTCAATTTTGGCTCCTCTTGTTACATGTTTTTTCTCCTCCCCCTCAGCCTGCCTTATGTAAATTGGGCTAGCCAGGAGGGCTTTTTGCTTCATCTGAGGTTCTCACTCCAGTTCTCAGACCTTCCTTTGTTCTATTTTTGCAGGCTTTTTTCTTTCTTTGTCTTTTAGCCACTGCTATTTTGGACTCCTTTTTCCTAGTCTAATTACCTCACATATACCCTAAACAAAACTTTAATATGCACTGGGAAACAAAAATTCATATGCTTGCTTTATTGCAATATTTGCTTTACTGTGGTGGCCTGGAACAAAATCCACTATATCCCTGAAGTCTGCTTCTATATAATCTAGAGCAAGAATTTGTTTCACTAATGAATGAAAATGGAAAAATATTTTGAGTGAGTGATTTATGATAAAGCTTAATCAATGTTTATGATAATACTGTAAAGAGGTTATGCTAAAAAGAATACTTTGTAATTAAATACTTGCAAATCAATCAGGTACTAATTTATTATTTTATATAACTAAAGACATTGTTACAGGCTTCCCTGGTAGCTCGGATGGTAAAGAATCTCCTACAATGCAGGAGACTCAGGTTCAATCACTTGGTTGGAAAGATCCCCTGAAGAAGGAAATGGCTACCCATCCCACTATTCATGCCTGAAGAATTCCTGGTAGGCTACAGTTCATGGGGTTGCAAAGAGTTGAATATGACTGAGTGACTAACACACAAAGACATTGTAACACATGCATGCATGTATGGGGGCAGGGAGTGATAGGAAATGGTTGCACATTTCTCTCCATTTTGCTGTGAAACAAAAACACAGTTCTGTGAAACTAAAACATGATGCTGTGAAACAAAAATTTTAGAAAAATTAAATCTTTAAAAGTTATCAAATTTATTATTTGATTGTATTATTAATAAAATATAGCTTCCTTTGTGTTTTTATTGGACAGTTATATTTGTATTTGCATAAGTCATCTATTAATTACATTTTTACCATTATTTTGTTGTTCAGTCATTCAGTTGTGTCCAATTTTTTGTGACCCCATGGACTACAGCACACAAGTCTTCCCTGTCCTTCACCATCTCCTGGAACTTACTGAAACTCATGTCCATTGAGTCGTTGATGCCATCTGACTATCTTGTCTTCTGTTGTCCCCTATTCTTTCTGCCTTCAATCTTTCCCAGCATCAGGGTCTTTTCTAATCAGTTGCTTCTTCGCATCAAATGGCCAAAGTATTAGAGCTTCAGCTTCAGCATCAGTCCTTCCAATGAATATTAAGGATTGATCTCCTTTAGGATTGACTGGTTTCATCTCCTTGCAGTCCAAGGGACTCTCAAGAGTCTAGTCCAACATCACAGTTCAAAAACATCAATTCTTCAGCACTCAGCCTTCTTTATAGTCCAACTCTCATATCCATACATGACTACTGGAAAAACAATAGCTTTGACTAGATGGACCTTTGTCAACACATAATGTCTCAGCTTTTTAATATGCTGTTTATGTTGGTCATAGCATTACTTCCAAGGAGCGTCTTTTAATTTTGTGGCTGCAGTCACCATCTGCAGTGATTTTGGGGCCCAAGAAAATAAAAAGTCTCTCATGTTTCCATTGTTTCCCCATCTATTTACCATGAAGTGATGGGACCAGATACCATGATCTTAGATTTTGTATGTTGAGTTTTGAGCCAGCTTTTTCACTCTCCTCTTTCACCTTCATCAAGAGACTCTTTTGTTCCTCTTCGCTTTCTGCCATAAGGGTAGTGTATGTGCATATCTGAGGTTATTAATAAATTTGCTGGCAATCTTGATTCCAGCTTGTGCTGCATCCAGACCAGAATTTTGCATGATGTACTCTGCATATATGTTAATTAAGCAGGGTGACAATATACAGCCTTGATGTACTCCTATCCCAGTTTTGAACCAGTCTGTTGTTCCATGTCCAGTTCTAACTGTTGCTTCTTGACTGACATACAGGTTTCTCAGGAGGCAGGTAAAGTGGTCTGGTATTCCCATCTCTTTAAGAATTTTCCACAGTTTGTTGTCATCCACACAATCAAAGGCGTTAGGGTTGTCAGTGAAGTAGAAATATATGTTCTTCTCAGATTCTCTTGCTTGTTGTATGATCCAATGGATGTTGGCAATTTGATCTCTGGTTCCTCTGCCTTTTCTACATCCAGCTTGAACACCTGAAAGTTTATGGTTCATATACTCTTGAAGCCTGGCTTGAAGAATTATAAGAATTACTTTGCTAGCATGTGAAATGGGTTCAATTGTGATAGTTTGAACATTCTTTGGCATTGCATTTCTTCGGGACTGGAATGAAAACTGACCTTTTTAAGTCCTGTGGCCACTGCTGAGCTTTCCAAATTTGCTGGCATATTGAGTGCAGCATTTTAACAGCATCATCTTTTAGGACTTGAAATACCTCAGCTGGAATTCCATCACTTATGCTAGCCTTGTCCTTAGTGATGCTTCCTAAGGCCCACTTGACTTTGCACTCCAAGATGTCTAGCTCTAGATGAATCATCACACCATCATGGTTATCTGGGTCATAAAGATCTTTTTTATATAATTCTTGTGTGTATTCTCACCTCTTCTTAATGACACTATAATATAGCCATATTTTTAAGATATTAAGAATCCATTGTGTAAGAATATTAGTATTTTACATGGTTATGAACAGTATATTTTCCCATGTGTTTTACTTTATCATTTTTAATATATATGTAATTTAATGTTTTATATCTGAGCTTTTCTTTTTTTTCCTTTTGTGTTTACAAAGATGATATTGATTTTCTATGCCTGCCAAACAGGTTTTTCTCAAAAGTCCATGTGTTATTAACAGAAACATTTTTTATCTCATACTTTTTAGAGTCAGGATCTTAGATATGACTTAACTTAATCCTATGGCCTGAGTCTCACAAAACTGAAGTTAAGGTTATCAGCCACAATTGCAAGCATCTCAAGGATCAACTTGGAGAAGATTTCCAAGATCATCCAAATGACCATTGGCAGTTGCTCAAACATTGTTTGACTGAGCACCTCAGTTTCTCACTGGATGGAGACCTTACCACCTATCAGCTGATTTCCATCAGAGCAGATATGTAAGGGACAAAATTGGGCCAGAGATGGCAAGTGATATAAGCCAGTATTTTGAAAAACTGATGTCTCATCAGTTTTGTTTATTATTCTGCTTAAAAGCAGTACAAAGTATAGCACACATTCAAGAGGAAAGGGTTTCACACCCCCATCCCAGTCAGCAATGATAATTGGGAGTTATTTTAGAAGCTGTCACACAGACCTTTCACAATTTTATAACAGTTGCTTTATATGTATGTATATAACATTATTTTTTGACTTTTGCTTTTTTGTAGATTCTAAAATTTAACTTGTTTAATGTTTCTGCTAAGATATTTTGGTTTGAATATAAAATTTATATTTTATATGTATGTGTGTTTAGTCACTCAGTCATGTCCAATTCTTTGTGTTCCCATGGACTGTAGCCCACAAAGCTCCTCTGTCCTTGGGATTTCCCAGGCAAGAGTACTGGAATGGGTTGCCATTTCCTTCTCCAGGGGATCTTCCAGACCCAGGGATTGAACCTGCATTTCTTGCATTTCCTGCATTGGCTGTTTGGGTTCTTTACCCACTGAGCCACCACCTGGGAAGCCCCTTTATATTTTCTACACGTGCTCAAATATATCAAATAATAGCTTTAATAATAACTGTCACAAAATAAAGCTTTTCTTATAATTCAGTTTACTATCTGCTTTTTGTCTTTTTTGGTGTGTTCAGTATTGTGTATTCTATTTTGGGACATTTATTTTCATGTGTTATTAGAATTATAAGTGGAAATTATTAACACTGAGTAGATGGGTATTCAGTCATGGATTTTGATTTACTGAAGTCTTTCAGGTATACTTTGCTCATGTCTCTCAAAGCTGTCTTATCAAAGTTTTATAACTATTAAGGTCAGAATTATTCAAACTATGTAAAGTCCTAGAAAGGAGAATTTTTTTTTAACTAAGCATAAATGTGAAAGCTAACATTTAAGGTGATTATTTTAGGCAAAAGAAAATGGTTTAAACCTTGTCACACATAAAATATCCTCAAGTTAAGACTATGTGGTATTTCTAATTTTTTTAGTATTTGAACAAAGAATAAAAGTATAAAAGCTTTTTAAAATAATGATTCCTTTAATTCTCGTCACACTGATATAGATAATCTGAGTATTCATTTCTAATTGCCCACAGAAAGAAGGCATTATTTTAAACTGCCAAAATTGGACCATTTTTTCCCTTTAAATTTTGAGAATATATTGGTATAAGAATATGTATCATTCCTCTGCTTTTATGAACTTTTTATGTCAGCTATTTGGTTTAAGTCCTAGATACAAGAGAATATTTCCCTTTGACCTAAAAATAATAACTTTATTGAACAATCTTAATAAATCATATTCTTGATGTTTATTTTAAAAGCAACAAACAGTCCCACCTAACCATGACACTTAATTTCTATTTTTAAAAATAAACTCTTACCATTTAGATTAATTATTGAGTTCACTAAAAATATTTTTGTCTCTCTTGTGATATATGTCATATGTCATGTAATAAAATATTCTTCTAACTTGTGTATCAGTAAAATCAGTTCAAGGCCATGAGAAATCATCTCATTAGCATATAAGAATTCATAAAACAAGTGTGGAGACATCAGGATCTGTAACATTTATCTTCTGGTTTACGTTAGTTCATCAGTAGACTTGGAAAACTTACAAATCATGTGTCTTTAACTTCCAAAACGGCACTGCAAAGGAAATTGGTGAGTAGATACATAGTGTATTTTATGAAGATTTCCATACATAGTTCTAGAAAAATTACTTTGGTAATTTGTATTACTCCTCCAATGAAGTATAAGAAAAAAAAAAGGTATAGAATTATTGTCTCTGGCCAATGATACCTCCTGAGACATTCTGTTATTTAGTAATAGTTTTGCAGACTTAAGATTTTGGTGAACTTATAGGTTAACAGAGAATTTTTCTCTTTTAAAGCTAATGTTAAACTATATTTTATTCTAGGCAAAGTCAAAAGACTTTCACCCAAAAGAAAAGGTAACATTTCCATTTTGTATAGTCTGCTAAAAATGCCACACAAGCTAGAGTTTTAATCCATGTCAGTGAGTTATGCACAGACTGATTTCAAATGTAGCATTTTATTGCTCTAGAAAGAAAAAAAAATAGTATTTACTTCAAAATAAGATTAAATAGATATGTAGTGGGATTTTAGTTATTGAGTTGAATTTTTACATATATTTGTTGGTTATGCTGTATGAAATTTCCTATCTACATTTACCGTCTGCTTAAAATATCAGCTATAAACACCCTGAAGGGCAGGTGCTGAAATGGCAGACTGAGACTTAATTCCATCTGTGTAAAAGGTTAGTACCACATTGCAATGCTTAACATAACCTTAAAAATCCATAATTTAAACTCTCTTTCTGGACTGTTTCCTCCTTAAATGTGATATAATAAAATATATCCTAGCAAGTTAAACATATAATATGGGGCATCATCTTAGTTTCATAAAATAATTAACCCCATGCTGCATAGTTATTATAATTACATAAGCTCAGAGTAAATCAATATAGTTTTATGTTAAATCCTCACAGTCAGTGCAAAAAAGTGGTTTTCCTATTATTAATTCTGTTTGTTTGTACATTATTAATTCTGTTTTACCCCCATAAGTCACTCCAAAAACATGCAAATATTGAAAATGAGAGTGAAAAAGGTATAAAAATTCATTTCCCAGCTTAGGTCAGCTTTTCTTCAGATGGGAAGATTTCACAAATTCCAACTGTATGTATTTTCAGATTGTATAACACTTGGAAACAATTAGACTTTTCATTGTTTAATATCTTCTATTTCAGAGATTTCTCTTGTCAATATGAAGGCAAATTCATTAGAAATATTATGAAATTTACTCTTGTGCTCCCTCTATATGATTTGTAATTCCAAATAATGAGTTAATTTCTCATTATTGATATTAATAGCTTTTGCTGAAATATATTCTGTTAAGCTTCAGTTCAGATCAATTCAGTCACTAAGTTGTATCCAACTCTTTGCAACACCATGGACTGTAGCACCCCAGACTTCCCTGTCCATCACCAACACCTGGAGTTTGCTCAAAATCATGTCCATCAAGTCGGTGATGCCATCCAACCATCTCATCCTCTATCGTCCCCTTCTCATCTCACCTTCAATCTTTCCCAGCATCAGGGTCTTTTCCAATGAGTCAGTTCTTTGCATCAGGTGGCCAAAGTATTGGGGCTTCAGCTTCAGCACCAGTCCTTCCAATGAATATTTACAACTGATTTCCTTTAGGATGGACTGGTTGGATCTTCTTGCAGTCCAAGTGACTCTCAAGAGTCATTTAAGCTTACTCGTGATAAATGTCCTTGAGATTTTGAGCCAGTTGGATTCTACCTATTCCTGCTTGTACAAAAAACAAGCAAACAAAAAAATAAAATTATTTTCACTATCTTATTTTATATACTGTTTTGTTTACTTCTCCAATCTTGCCTCTCCATAGTATATTTTCTTGTCCATCCAGAAATAAAGCAATCACTTCCAGATTGTTTCACCAGATTTATAATATTTATAGCTTCACTCATTAAACATATTCATCTTCGAAGCAAAAAATTTTTTAAGTTACTTCCAGCAGCTTCATGGATGGTTGGAAATATTATTCTCTCACGTCAAAATTATTCTTTGCACTTATATTAATTCCTCCTTTCTTATTTAAAATGTACATAACATGATCCAAAAATTAAATTATTACAAATGCTACATTGGATGTAAATTGTGTACAATTTTGATGGTGATTGACTATTTTAAGACAGAAGTATGTGATTATATTATGATCTGTATTCTGTGACAAAAGAACTGTAATCCATACACAAAACTGCTAAGTAATTAAATCTGTTCTATACTCAATATAACCATTTTCTTTTGAAATCAATTTAAATTTCAATTAATAAAAGAAACAGTTCCCTTCAAGATAGTAGTTAAGGAAATTAAAACATATTTAATATAGTAACTAATATTTTAGAGAAGAAAAATATCTTAAAAAAGTGTTAATGGCAATGTTTTACATAATTAAAGATGTTCAATTGCCAACATTAGCAACAAGTCCATTAACATAATATTAAAATTTTTGAGTAGTAATTTATTATTTGTCATTCTGGCAGAGTCCATCTCAGAGTTAATAAAAGGCAATCAAAATAGTAGATGCTCTGCTGCCCTCTTTTACTCCCCTGCTCTCACTCTCTCATCCTGTGAACTTCTGAGCACTGGTATCATAGCCATGCTTTTAACTTTGAGAGGCCAATGGCAAGGAGAGAGTGACTATGAGCGTTGTAGCATACTTCATAGTTTAATTTATTACATTTTACAATTGGCAAAATGCCAATAAATTGTCCTGAAGACTCTAATCTGAAATGATTTAATATGAATTTCTTGTTATTGATCAACACATTCAAATTTCCAAATAATACACTGGCACATCAAACTCTCAGTAATTAACAAACACTGTTGGATTTCATCATTATACTCAGAATTCAGTTACATTCTTATGTTTGAGGAATCTCATAATAGCTAAGGATAAGTCAGACCAAATCTTTGATAAATAAACAGCAAATGCCCAGTAATGTGACCCAGACCTAAGTAAAGAGTGAAAACTTGCAAAACCAAAAATGTGTTGCTTGTGAAGTTAGCTTCTTAAAGTTATGCCTCAGACAGGTGCTGTCACAAGGACAGACATAAATAAGTTTCCCACTACAGTGGTGTGTCTATGAACTAACCATATAATGAGTGGGTCAAACATCCAAGTTAGTGGTTGATGTGGCCGACTGAAGTGCTTCCCAAGTGGCTCAGCAATCAAGAATCTACCTGCAATGCAAGTGATGCAGGAAACGCGGGTTTGTTCCTTGAGTCAGGAAGATGCCCTGGAAGAGGGCATGGCAACCCACTTCAGTATTCTTGCCTGGGAAATCCCATCAACAGAGAAGCCTGGTGGGCTGCAGTCTATGGGCTTGCAAAGAGTGGGACAGGACTAAGCACAGCACACATATGACTGACTGTGTGCTTGTGGATTGGCTGGAGGGATATGTCCAACTCACGTGGTCTTTACAGGTCTTCACATTTTAGAGCCAAGGTTGAAGGTGTAGCCCCTATGTAAGACTTGCTTATCTCATTAGAAGTAACTAACACAAGCGATTCAACTAATTCATATGATGATAAAGGTTCTGTTTTGATAAAGGTTCTGTTTGACTTCTCTCATGACTCAGCTGGTAAAGAATCTGCCTGCAATGTGGGAGACTTGGGTTCAATCCCTGGGTTGAGAAGATCCCCTGGAAAAGGAAAAGGCTACCCATGCCAGTATTCTGGCCTGGAGAATTCCATGGACTGTATAGTCCATGGGGTGGCAAAGAGCCGGACACGACTGTGCAAATTTCACTTTCACTTTGGACAGTAAAATTTTCATACATTCATTGGCCAAATCACAGAATCAAGTCTGATATTAAGAGCAAAATGTATGTTGTACTCTGTGAGACACTGAATATCATTTAGCCAATGGTATATGTTTACATTTTTCTGGTAGGATAAAGACAAATTAATGAAATCAGTAAAGCAATCGACAATACCTTCACCACTTCCCCCTAAACAAAAAAGGTAAGATTGGACACCATTGAAAATATCTGAGGCAAAAACTCCTTGCCCTGAATATTGTCAAACAAAATAAAAGAATTAATAGTTTATTCAATATATTTTGTATGAAATCTATTTCAAGGCAATTGCATTATTGATGAGAAAATTTTCTTTTTATAAATGGAGTTTTATTGAACAGTTTTGAAAGGAATAATCCTATAGTGGAATCTGTGATTCAGGGAAGAGGCATCAATGTATAAAACCAATACAGAAATATTTTAGGAATCTTTCTAATGGAGGAACAAGAACATCACCATGTGAGCCACGGATCAATCTTAACTTCAGTAAGTGTCCAATAACTAGACTTTTTGTCATTGACATGTTGTAACCATGGAGCACCTAATAGCATTTGAGCCTAATCAAGCAAATGGAACATTAAAAAATTTAAGACATTCTGCAAGATAACGTGGGGCTTCCCAGTTGGCACTAGTGTTATAAAAAACCCACCTGCCAATGCAGGAGGTGTGAGAGACTAGGTTTCCATCACTTGATGGGGAAGATCCTGTGAAAGAGGGCATGGCAACCCACTCCAGTGTTCTTGCCTGGAAAATCCCCAAGGACAGAGGAGCATGGCAGGCTACAGGCAGTCTATAGGGTCACAAAGAGTTGGACACGACTGAAGTGACTTAGCAAGCACACAAGGTAACTTACTTTATTAATTAATTTTATTAATTAATAAAATATAAAAATGGTATGCATTAGCTCTAAGTTAAAGAGACATAAGAGAAATAACATCAAAAATTGTGTATGGCACTCATTTGAATTCTCAGTGAAATTTAAAACTAAAAATAGGAATTTGGTAGACACAGTAGAAAATTCTGAAAGAGATGGGAATACCAGACCATCTGACCTGCCTCTTGAGAAACCTGTATGCAGGTCAGGAAGCAACAGCTAGAACTGGACATGGAACAACAGACTGGTCCCAAATAGGAAAAGGAGTACGTCAAGGCTGTATATTGTCACCCTGCTTATTTAACTTCTATGCAGAGTACATCATGAGAAATGCTGGGCTGGAAGAAACACAGCTGGAATCAAGATTGCTGGGAGAAATATCAATAACCTCAGATATGCAGATGACACCACCCTTATGGCAGAAAGTGAAGAAGAACTAAAGAGCCTCTTGATGATGGTGAAAGAGGAGAGTGAAAAAGTTGGCTTAAAGCGCAACGTTCGGAAAACTAAGATCATGGCATCTGGTCCCATCACTTCATGGGAAATAGATGGGGAAACAGTGGAAACAGGGTCAGACTTTATTTCTGGGGGCTCCAGAATCACTGCAGATGGTAATTGCAGCCATGAAATTAAAAGACGCTTACTCCTTGGAAGGAAGGTTATGACCAACCTAGACAGCATATTTAAAAGCAGAGACATTACTTTGCCAACAAAAGTCCGTCTAGTCAAGGCTATGGTTTTTCCAGTGGTCATGTATGGATGTGAGAGTTGGACGGTGAAGAAAGCTGAGCACCGTAGAATTGATGCTTTTGAACTGTGGTGTTGGAGAAGACTCTTGAGAGTCCCTCGGACTGCAAGGAGATCCAATCAATCCATCCTAAAAGAGATCAGTCCTGGGTGTTCATTGGAAGGACTAATGTTGAAGCTGAAACTCCAATACTTTAGCCACCTCATGCGAAGAGTTGACTCATTGGAAAAGACCCTAATTCTGGGTAGGATTGGGGGCGGGAGGAGAAGGGTACGACAGAGGATGAGATGGTTGAATGGCATCACCGACTCGATGGACATGGGTTTGGGTAGACTCCGGGAGTTGGTGATGGACAGGGAGGCCTGGCGTGCTGCAATTCATGGGGTCGCAAAGAGTCGGACACGACTGAGCGACTGAACTGAACTGAACTGAGAAATTGCATTTTGATATCACTGCGTGCGTGCATGCTAAGTTCCTTCAGTCCTGTCAGACTCTTTGTGACAGACTCTGTGGACTGTAGCCCACCAGGCTCCTATGTTCATGGGATTCTCCAGGCAAGGATACTGAAGTGGGTTGCCATGCTCTTCTCCAGGAGACCTTTCCAACACAAGGATGGAACTGTTGTCTCATTATGTATCCTGAAATGGTGGGTGGCCTCTTTACCACTAGTGCCACCTCGACAGTCCCTTTGAAATCTTTACCTGAGAGTCATTATTTTTCTATTTGTGAATATGGATTTTGATTTTATAAAACAATGTATATATTTATCAGATATGCATGCGAAGTTTATATGGGTGAAATAACTTTGCTATCTAAGCCTTATTTTAACGTAGGTTAGAAAAAAAATTTAAAAGGTAGATGGAATAAATATGACTAAATCTTTCTCGTTAACTCTAATATTTGTTGTTGGTTTGTTGCATAGTTTCTATTTTAAGATGTTTACAGTTATTATAATCTATTGTTTTTAAATGAAAAATGAGTGCAGTGTTGAAACTGTCCCATGATATCTGTTTTAAGAATTTATCTCTATGATTTTTTAATCCATACCAGTTGCACTTCATGCTAATCTTTGTGTGCATTCCTTTTGTTTCTTCTTTGTAGCAAGTTAAATAATTCTATAATTTTATAGACTTTCTGTGTTATTTTCTATTTTATCTTTTCAAGGATAAAATTAATTGCACTTTAAAACTATAATTTCTCATGGTTTCATAACAGTGTGAAAATGTTTTTACTATATCTTTCATGTAAATAATGACCAAATTCATTAATTCCACAAATTAAATATAATTTGATCACTGTCTTGTCTATAATGTCCTTGACATTCCATTCCCCAGCCTCAGCAAATAATATGTGGTTTTAGTCAAAATGGTAGCAATTTCTAAGATATTGGCAAGAAATTTAGCTTGTATATTTTTATTTAGTGCATATAATTTTGGTTATAATTTCCCAAATGCAATTGCTCACGTATACTTGGAATTAATTTCTGTTTATTATCACAGTAGGTACGATAGGATTTATTACAATTTATTAGTATATTCCATTATTCACAAGTTTAGAAATATCATTCTAAGTCTCTAAAACTGGATAGGAAATCATTTTTTTTCCTTCTGAAAACTGGTATAGGTTTTTATAGCTAGTATAACCAACTACCACAGTGGCTTAAACAACATATATTTATTATCTTACACTAGCATAGGATAGGAGTCCAACACAGGCTTCAGTGAGCTACAGTTAAGGTGTCAGCACGGTCAAGATCCTTTCTGAACTCTGGAGGGAAGAATCCATTTTCATGTTATTTCCAGCCTTTAGAGTCCCCCCACCTTCCAGGCATCATAACCTTCTTCATCTTCAAAGGAAGGAATATTGCATCTGACCATGACTTTCCTCCACAGGTAAAGCTTCCTCTGACTTTCTCTTCTGCCTTCCTCCTCTACTTTTAAGGCTTCTGGTTACATTGGGCACATCTGTGTAATCTAGGCTACTCTCCCTAGAGAGTATTTTAAGGGTGAGAGCACACCTCCTTTCACAGATGAGGTGAAACCCAGAGCATTGACAATAGTGTTGAGTTCTGGTAATAAGAGCTGGGAACAAGTCTGGCTCCTGGCAGACGATGCACAGACAGATACATCAAAATGAAGACTATGATGATAAAGACTTCAGAATAAATCCATACTTCAAAAGTGTCAAGCTGAAACAGAGAGGATTTTCTTACCACAACAAGACCTAAACAGCAAGCAACAAAAAGGAAAAGGAGGCACAGAACTGGCCAGTTGGACGCTCTTGTGGGGTGAGTATTTGTGTCCCTCTTCAGATTCATATGTTGAAGTCTAACCTTCAGTGTGATGGTATTTGAAGGCCTCTGGGAGGTAATTAGGGTCCTGGAAGAGGTGCTTTGGTCTAATAGGATTACTGCCTATATAGGAAGAAATACTAGAGAGCTTGTTCTCTCTTCACAGATACTAGGAGACAGCCACCACTAACCAGCCAGAGAGAGCTCATCAGAAACTGACAATGCTGGCACCCTGATCTCTGACTTCCTGCGACCTGAGCTGTGAAGAAATAAAATGTGTGTTGTTTAAGCCACTTGGTGTGTGGTATTTTGTTATGGCAGCCTTAGCAGACTCATACAGAGGCGAACTGTAATCTCACATAATCAAATATGCATTACCCTTAAGGTTTATTAAGGTATTAACAACTGTACTCAAAAGTCTTGATGCTAGTGCTTTAGTCATTGGAATAGAAAGTTAAGTTGTA
Organism: Okapia johnstoni; assembly: GCA_024291935.2. Classification (NCBI taxonomy): domain Eukaryota; kingdom Metazoa; phylum Chordata; class Mammalia; order Artiodactyla; family Giraffidae; genus Okapia; species Okapia johnstoni. The sequence continues at coordinate 59,821,738 of CM044322.1, forward strand.
ATGTAGCTTTATATAGATATATGACTAGGAAAAGGCATGGATAAATAAGCCAGGCAATTTGAATAATATCTTTAACATTTAGCTGAGGATTTTAAAATGTATCTACGGAGTGAGCTAGATTGCATTAATGTTCCAAAACTCTTTCTGTTCTTCTATTGTGAATGATTATATTTACTTGAAATATTGGCAACAGACTTGGTCATACAACTTTTTTTAACAAATAATGTGTTAATAGAAGCTTTAAAAAGTAGCTGTATTTTTTCCCCTTCTGTCATGAGTCAAGTATTGCTCTAGCTGGAATGTGGCCCCTGGAGTAAAGATAGAGGAGTATCCAAGTTAGTGGAGTAGTCAAGTAGTATGAGAAGAAAAAGATTAAATATATTAAATATATATATTAGATATATCTATAAGATATACATATTAGATACATATTCAGAAAAGGAAATGGCAACCCACTCCAGTATTCTTGCCTGGAGAATCCCAGGGACAGAGGAGCCTGGTGGGCTGCCGTCTGTGGTGTCGCACAGAGTCAGTCACTACTGAAGTGACTTAGCAGCAGCAGCAGCATTAGATATATATATATATATGTGTGTGTGTGTGTGTGTGTATATATATAATGTATATATATATAATGTATATATGTATATATATATAATGTGTATATATATATATAATGTATATATATATATATCAGCACTCTGTATTTAAGGTATCTGTGAATAATTATTAATAACAATGATCTATAAGTAACAATACAGGATAATTACAATTATATGTATCTATTTATACAAATGTTTAACACAAATGTGATTTATTTAAAAGGAGAAAATTGAGAAATATATGAATGCTTCGTAATGGATGAAGAGTATGTAGAAACATTCTTTATGCATTATTGAGCTTACTATTCCATTAAAGTATCATATGCTTCATATTTGTAATCATAATTTGAACAAAATTCAGATATTTTTATTTTTTATCATGGTAAAGTATAATAATAGTTCACTGTGATTAATAATATCTACCAATAGAATGGCACATTTTTCCAAGTTTATTGAGATGTAATTAACAGTAAAAATTATATATGTAGAGTGTACACAATAATTTTGCATATATACATTGGTGATCACAAAATTTTCAAAATGCCCAATACAATTTCAGTGAAACTGTCAATGTAAGAAATGAAAACTAATCGGCTCATATAAAAGAAAGTCCTTAATCTAGACCTCATTAGTAGAAGATACTAATTTGCTGAGTTAATGAGACACTGAATGCTGCACTTATAAAAATAATATAAAAAATCTATGTAATATTTTAAATACTTTATCATATCAGTGCTTGTGAGAATAGGAGAGCTTTTTTTCTTTATTTCTTTTTTCTCTTCTGTTTCTTGGCAGGTCACTTAACTGCAGTTATGGGTGAAAAATCAATCGATATATTTAGTTTTCTTTTTTGTCCAATTATATTCTGCAGGAATATTCTAAAGTACACAATTCTAAGCACCTCTTATCTAGATTAGCAGAGGTTCTAGTCTTCTTTGCCTCTGCTCCTTAATTTATCAAAAATTTTATGTCTAATAGAGTAGACATGATGGTTCTTACTGGCCACCATTGGGCCCAGGTTTGTCTCTGGAAGCCAAAGGGCATCACATCCCCAGCCTTGAATCCTGGCAGCTATGGAGGCTGGCATGCCTTGATATGGCAACTCTTATCATCATGACCAAGAAAAGCAGATCCTATTGATATTTTTCTCAATAATTGTTTTGGTGCTAAATCATTTCAGTCATGTCCAACTCGGCAACCCCCTGGAATCTAGCCCGCCATCCTTCTCTGTCCATTGGATTCTCCAGGCAAGAATACTAGATTGGGTTGTCATGTCCTCCTCCAGTGAATCTTCCCAACCTAGGGATTGAACCCGAATCTCTTATGTCTCCTGCATTAACAGGCAGGTTCTTTACCACTAGCACAAAAAAATTGTTTAGTTTCCTTTTATTTTTTACTGCTTTCAATATTCTGCTATTATCCCTCTCTAGCTTCATGTAATAATTGACATTTAAAAATATATACATCTTCAGAAAGTTTTTTTTTGAACAGTTTTGGTGTGATCTATCTTACTAAATATGATATTTTATAAGATATGAGATTTTTTAGGTTGATAACCTTATTTGCTTTATATTTTATGATTCTCTCTTCATGTAACTTTCAAAATTTGAAATATTTTTCTCATGAATGGGCCTTTAAAAATTCTTACGTATTTCTGAAATTGGCTTATTTAGACAGTTTCATGTAGCATTCCATTCAGCTTCACATAAGAACATCCAAAATGTAGTGAAAAATCTGTTTTCAAATGTGCTGTTTCAAGGGGGAAAAAAGCATGAAATTAGGCAGTCCAAGATGTTAGGAGTTTCATCGATCCAGCTCTTCTTTATCTCTCTGGCAACGTTTCTCCCATTAGTTCTGTTATCAAAGAGGAAAGGGAGGGATTAAAGGGGCCATGCCCAGGAAACCCCACTTCAAGGGCTTTCTTAGAAATTCCACAGAAAGGCAGCTCAAATCTCATTACCAACCTATAACACTCTTGAAAAGAAGAATAAAGTGACTTACTTTCCCCCTGTTATTTTGTTTTGTTTCATTTTAACTTAGTGTATTGCTTACCACAAAGATGTAGTTTGTGTTACTAAATTAAAGGAAAAGAATACAGGCTGTTAACAGTGTGTGCCATTGGATTCAATGTGAAGCAATCCACTCTTCAAATAACAGGGGAGAGAGAAGTCATTAAAAATAACTATGTCCTGCTTATGTACTTTTCCTTCTAGCTTAGAACATGTGCTAACAATTAGAGTAATTCAATGACTGCCCTCTGTGAGGGTAAGCAACATCTTCCATTGCTATCTGCATTCAAGCCATGTTGGAACAGTGATAACTATTTCATCAATTAATACCCACATTCATTTTAAGAGAAAATGCATGAATTGTGGGAATTTCCTGTTCTGTAGAAACAAAATTGTCCTAGTGGAGAGTGGGAAAGTCACAAATCTAACACTTGGTTTTGTTCCAAAGACCAAATAAGAGTCTATTTACACTTTGTTAGTAATCCAGTAATAACAATGGTTAAATTGATCAGATAAGGTATTTGTATGAGAAAGAATTTAGAAAACCTACTTTATTTTTTTTAATTAGTTTATTTATCTATGTTTTAACTTTACAATCAGAGAAGGCAATGGCACCCCACTCCAGTACTCTTGCCTGGAAAATCCCATGGATGGAGGAGCCTGGTAGGCTACAGTCCATGGGGTCGCAAAGAGTCGGACACAACTGAGCAACTTCACTTTTACCATTAACAGTTAAGAAAAAAAAAAAATTACAGAACCAAAATATTTCTTTTACCAAAAATCCTCGGACAACACCATCAGCCTAAACTTCAGTGTTACAGTGTTACTATGCTTCTATGCTTTTTTCATCAACTCGTGCTCACTCTTGATAGCTTATGGTGAACAATGTCAGAATCTTGATCTCCAAAGAAAAAGATTTAGCTTCGGAAACAGGAAATAGGCCTCAGACACTCAGAATTGCATATGGCAGAAGTTATATTACAGTGAGAAAGGACAGAGAAAGCTTCTGACATAGACATCAGAAAGGGGACAGATAGTGCCCCACTCACTAGTCTTATCAAGGCCTTGTATACTTTTTCAGCTGGTTACTAATGGTAGAAAGGTCTTACCAGACCCACTCCCACAACATATGTATTAAGACAGCAAGATTAGTCAGAAGGTTCATGTTAACCTCAAGCAAGGTACATTGTTTTTATCTAATCATTAGTACAGAGCTTTAGGAAAAACACACCCCTGAGCAAGCTGAGTTGTTTTGTTGTGTTATCACTAGCTCTGGGCTTAAAGGTAGTCTTAAGGATTGTTGTCAAAACAAGTCAGAGTTTAAGAAAAAATGTCTCATGTGACTAAGACAAAGCAATGTAGAAAAAAAGTTTGTTCTTTTTTCCTCCTTGAGGACCCTGGACTCCTTATCAACTCACTTAAGAATTAATTCTCTCACCCTCTACAAAGCTATTTCCACTCCAATCTTCTTCAAATGTCTTCAGTTTTTAAGAGAAAAATTATACTTATAATGATAAAAAATAAAATTAAAATTTTAAACTAAAGAAGAAATACGGTATTTGTTCTTTCTAGTAGAATATATATCTGACTCTAATAAATGTTATCGATTTCATTTCCTTATTACTGAAATTTAATTAATTTACTTTATTAACTAATTAATTTCCATTTAATTTATTTCCTTGTCTTATTGTATTGCTCAGGGTATCAGAAATATGCTGGTACCTAATGACATGTGGTAATTATGTACACATAATTTTATATCCAAATATGTATTTAATTTTGCCAACAGCATTTTCCTTATAGCAGATGGTGTTCACAATATCTGTTTTATCTTTTAATTATTTAAAATGTTTTCTTACAGTTTTATTGTTGTATAATTGTTGTAGAGCACAGTATAAATTTAAGGTTATAGTCTAATAGTCTGATTTACATACAACATGAAAGGTCACAATAAGTTAAGTGAATTTCTACCATTTCATTTAGATACAAGATACCTGTGTCGAATTGTGATCTGGGGATCTGTAAAATAATAAATTTGTGTTGTTACAAGCCACTAAGTGGTATCTTTCAGTAGTTTGCTATGGGTCAATAGAAAACTGACACTTTGATAAATATGCTTAAAATTCTCTCTCAGTGTTCTTAGAAACCTCCCTCCAGTCACAGATACACTTAGTGCTATATAGTGTGCTATACATGTAAACATTGTATTTGTTGTTATTGCTGTTGTTTCAGTTTTTAAACTTTATTGCCCTTTTTATCTAATTATCTATCTATTTATTTGTTTTAGCAACACCACGTGACATACTGGATCTTAGTTCCCCAACCAGGGAGTGAACCCATGCCCCTACCAGCAGAAACATGGGATCCTAACTACTATACAGCTAAGGAATATCCTAAACCTTTCTTAGTTACCTTTACTATTTTCTCTTCATCCTAACGGTTTACAAAATTTTATATTTTCAGACATAATGAATATTTGCAATTATTCTCTGATATTTCTTTACAAATTATCATAATGTGATCAAAACCACAATCTGAGCTTTGTTAACTTTTGTTGAATTTTAGTTTGTGATTCATGGTCCCTTTTTCTAACTATTACATAATGCAGTGAAAATAATTATTATAATTATTCTTGTTGATTTCTGCTTCATCTGGTTTTTCAGGTGGTTTCTCTTATTGCAATCACAATCATAAATTCTTTCTTAAAATGTGCAAAGAGGAAAATTGATCCACAGACCCAGTTTATGCCTTCTAGAAGGGCTGAAGGGCAGATGTGTGGGAAGCAAGAGACAGCATTGCCTCCCACAAGGCAAGGATAATTTTTTTAGAAGAATTATGCTTCCATTAGCATCTTCCCAGGTGGTTCAGTGCTAAAGAATTCGCCTGCCAATACAGGAGATGCAGGAGACTTGGATTCGATCCCTAGATTGGGAAAATCCCCTAGAGGAGGATTTGACAACCCAACTCCAGTATTTTTGCCTGGAAAATCCCATGGACAGAGGAATTTGGCAGGGTACAGCCCATGGGGGTCACAAAAGAGTCAGCCGGGATGTAACAACCAAGCATGCACACAGGCACCATGCTTCCATTGTAGTCACTTTGTCCTCGTGCTCTACAACTCAATAGTTTAGGATGTTCACTAGTTAACTATTAAGTTTCTATATCTTGTTCTGAAAATTTGTGCCTCACCTACAAGAACAAACCACTTTCAGTTTTCCCATGAGTTTCCCAAAGTGTTCAAGAAGTAAGCCGGCTGTCAATATTAGCTCACCCTGGTTTTATTGTTGTTTAGTCTCTATGTTATGTCCGACTCTTTTATGATCCCACGGGCTGTAGCTTGCCAGGCTCTTCTGTCCATTTGATTTTCCAGGCAAGAAAATTGGAGTAGGTTGCCATTTCCTGCTCCAGGGATTTTCCTAAACAAAGGAACAAACCGAAGTCTCCTGAATTGGCAGGTGGATTCTTTCCTGCAGAGACACCAGGGAAGCCCCCACCCTGGTTTGGGGGTATGGAAATTCACTATATTGCTACGAATTTTAAACCAAACTAAATATCTTGTGTCTTTATAAAATGAATGCAAAGAAAGCAGAATAGTCATTCTAACAAAATTTCTACAAATGCTTTTTGCTTAATCATCCTTGTAATAATTCAAACAATTTTCTTGAGGAAAAAACAGATATTTTAATAAAAGTTCTGGGCAGAATGCTTCATGCATTTAAGAGATATTTAAATTTTTATTTTGATAGGCTATTGAAAAATATTACCACCATATCATTATATAATTACAAAATAGAACATTTATTGGAAGTTTTCAAGTACTATTAAAAAGAAAGATTGGAATGAAGTTGTCTGGCATGGTCTGTTGTGGTGGCCTTAGTTTGATGGCCTTGATTTACATGCTGTAGAGTATGTAATTTAGTCTGACATTTTGTTTCTTAATGAAATTGATTCTGAAAATAGCCTCTCTGACGTTCAGAACATTATATACCTTAACCCCCAGATAATAGGTGATTTTATCCTGAATTTTAGTCATCCACATTTGAGAGTTAATGAGAGGAAATGATGGTTTTCAAAAGACTGAGTTTTTTAAAAAAGAGTTTGATAGTAACATGTTGAAAAAACATTTGTAATATATAATCTTTTTAATTTATGAGACTCATAACCGTCTTCCTACTGAGTAAAATTTTTTCAGTGTGTTATTTGGTCTAAATTTGTTTGGTTGTGAAAACCCTGATACTTTTACTAAGTGGTAGAGTAGACGTTAATCCTAGTTAAAGACAACTGCATATAGGCAAGTATACAAAACCTGGCAACACATCACTTAGACAACCACCATCCAATACAAGAGAAGTTTCTCTGATAATGAAAATATGCTGTAATCTGTACTGTCCAATATGGTGGCTACCGACCACATGTGGCTGTTGAGCACTTGGAATGCGGCTAGTTTGGCTGAGGAATGAATTTCTAATTTAATTTAATTCAATTTGATTTTATCAAATCACATTGTACAACAAAAGATTTAAACAAAAAAATTAGTTTTAGTTTTTAAAGAATTTTTTGTTCACTGATGTATGCCAGTTGCCTAAAAGAGTGTCTGGAACATTGTGAACACTCACAAATAATTGCCTCATTAGTGAATGCAAAGGTCTTATTCCAATAGATATTACCTTTTAGCATTCAACCCACACCAGGTGTGGACCAAGAGGAATTTACTGGTAAAAAAAATAAAACCTGGTACTATGGACAGTGATGCAGGTAAACTAAACACACAACTAAAATTTGGAAATTGCCCCCAGTGGCAAGTTACATTTTGGCTAACATTAAATGAATCATTTATTTCCCTCCTTCCTCTTGGTGGATTGTGAATAAGAGATGCCGAGTTAGGAACATAGAAGCAGAAATATGAAAGAAGAAATAAAATTAAAAAATATATATAGAGAGAAAATGAACAATGCCAAGTAATACAGGAAAACAATAGAATGGTAAGACTAGAGATCTCTTCAAGAAAATTGGAGTTATCAAGGGAACATTTCATGCAAAGATGAGCACCATGAAGGACAGAAATGGTAAGGATCTAACAGAAGCAGAAGTGATTAAGAAGAGGTGGCAAGAACACACTGAAGAACTATACCAAAAAGATGTTCAGTTCAGTTCAGTCACTCAGTCGTGTCTGACCCTTTGTGACACCATGGACTACAGCACGCCAAGCTTCTCTGTCCATCACCAACTGGGAAGCCTGGTGTGCTACAGTCCATGGGGTCACAAAGTGTCAGACACAACTGAGTAACTGAACTCAAATGTTAAACAAGATGTTAATGACCCAGATAACTCAGATGTTAACTCAGACTGAGTGACTGAACTCAGATGTTAAACAAGATGTTAATGACCCAGATAACCACGATGGAGTGGTCACTCACTCACAACCAGACATCCTGGAGTGTGAAGTTAAGTGGGCCTTAGGAAGCTTTACTAAGACGAAAGTTAGTGGGGGTGATAGAATTTCAGCTGAGCTATTTCAAGTCCTAAGATGATGATGTTAAAGTGCTTCACTCAGTATATCAGCAAATTAGGAAAACTCAGAAGTGGCCACAGGACTGGAAAAGGTCAGTTTTCATTCCAATTCCAAAGAATGGCTATGCCAGAGAATGCTTGAACTACCATACTATTGCACTCATCTCACATGATGGCAATGTAAGGATCTAAATCCTTCAAACTAGGCTTCAGCAGTATGGGAGTTACTTCCAGGTGTACAATCTGGGTCTGGAAAAGGCAAAGGAACCAGAGATCAAATTGCCAGCATTTGTTGGATCATGGAGAAAGCAAGAGAGTTCTAGAAAAAGGATCTACTTCTGAATCATTGACTATGCTCAAGCCTATGACATTGCGGATCACAGCAAGCTGTGGAAAATTCTTAAAGAGATAAGAGTACCACACCACCTGACCTGCCTCCTGAGAAATCTGCATACAGGTCAAGAAGCAACAGTTAGAACTTGATATGGAACTGACTGGTTCCAAATTGGGAAAGAAGTGTGAAAAGGCCATATGTTGTCACTTTGCTTATGTAATTTCTGTGCAGAGTACATCATGCAAAATTCTGGACTGGATGAATCACAAGCTGAAATCGAGATTTCTGGGAGTAATATCAATAACATCAAGATATGCAGATGATACCATACCTCTAACATCAGAAAGTTAAGAGGAACTAAAGATCCTCTTGATGAAGGTGAAAGGAGAGAGTGAAAAATCTGGTTTAAATCTCAACATTCAGAAAGCTAAAGTCATCGTATCCGATCCCATCACTTCATGGCAGATAAAAGGGGAAAAACTGAAAACAGTAGAAGATTTTATTTTCTTGGCCTCCAAAATCACTGTGGACAGTGACTGCAGCCATGGAATTAAAAATGCTTGCTCCTTGGAAGGAAAGCTGTGATAAACCTAGACAGTATATTAAAAAGCTAAGACTTTGTTAAGAACGATTCTGTATAGTCACGCTGTGATTTTTCCAGGAGTCATCCATGGTTGTGAGAGTTGGACCATAAAGAAGGCTGGGCACCAAAGAACTGATGCTTGCAAATTGTGCTGCTGGAGAGGACTCTTGAAAGTCCCTTGGACTGCAAGGAGATCAAAACAGTCAATCCTAAATGAAATCAACACTGAATATTCATTGAAAGGACTGATGTTGAAGCTGAAGCTCCAATATTTTGGGCACCTGATTCAGGGAGCTGACTCATTGGCTCCTCGTTATGGTGGGAAAAATTGAGAGCAAGTGAAGAAGAGGGTGGTGGAGGATGAGATGATTAGATAGCATCACTGACTCAATGGACATGAGTTTGAGCAAACTCTGGGAGATAGTAGAGGATAGGAAATCTGGGTGTGCTAATGTCAATGGGATTGCAAAGAGTCGGACATTACTTAGCAACTGAAAAGTAACAAATATAGAAATACTTATGTGCATACAATTTTTCCTGTATCCTGACATTTTATTGTGTTTCATGATGGGGTTTGGAATAATTTTATATTTACAAATGATGGTAACTACCCTACTTTAAGGCAGTTACTTTTAAATAAATGTTTGCTCACTGTAGACATGAACTACCTCTAATTTTGTATCTGCCATGCCCCCATCTCCAACCCAATTCAGTTCAGTTCAGTCACTCAAGGTGCCGACTCTTTGCAGCCCCATGAATCGCAGCACATCAGGCCTCTCTGTCCATCACCAACTCCCAGATTTTACGCAAACTCAGGTCCATATGGTTGGTGATGCCATCCAGACATCTCATCCTCTGTCGTCCCCTTCTCCTCCTGCCCCCAGTCCCTTCCAGCATCAAAGTCTTTTCCAATGAGTCAGCTCTTCACACCAGGGGGCCAAAGTATTGAAGATTCAGCTTCAACATCAGTCCTTCCAATGAACACCCAGGACTGATCTCCTTTAGGATGGACTAGTTGGATCTCCTTGCAGTCCAAGGCACTCTCAAAGGTCTTCTCCAACACCAAAGTTCAAAAGCATCAATTCTTCGGTGCTCAGTTTTCTTTATAGTCCAACTCTCACATCCATACATGAATACTGGAAAAACCATAGCCTTGACTAGATGGACCTTTGTTGGCAAAGTAATGTCTCTGCTTTTTAATATGCTGTCTAGGTTGGTCACAACTTTCCTTCCAAGGAGTAAGCGTCTTTTAATTTCATGGCTGCAATCACCATCTGCAGTTATCTTGGAGCCCAAAAAAATAAAGTCTGACACTGTTTCCATTGTTTTCCCATCTTTTTCCCATGAAGTGATGGGACCAGATGCCATGATCTTAGTTTTCTGAGTGTTGAGCTTTAAGCCAACTTTTTCACTCTCCTCTTTCACTTTCATCAAGAGACTCTCTAGTTTTTCTTCACTTTCTGACATAAGGGTGGTGTCATCTGCATAGCTGAGGTTATGGATATTTCTCCTGGCAATATTGATTCCAGCTTGTGTTTCTTCCAGCCCAGCATTTCTCATGATGTACTCTGCATATAAGTTAAATAAGCAGGATGACAATATACAGCCTTGACGTACTCCTTTTCCTATTTGGAACCAGTCTGTTGTTCCATGTCCAGTTCTAACTGTTGCTTCCTGACCTGCATACAGGTTTCTCAAGAGGCAGATCAGGTGGTCTGGTAGTCCTATCTCTTTCAGAATTTTTCACAGTTTATTGTGATCCACAGAGTCAAAGGCTTTGGCATAGTCAATAAAGCAGAAATAGATGTTTTTCTGGAACTCTCTTGCTTTTTCGATGATCCAGTGGATGTTGGCAATTTGACCACTGCCTTTTCTAAAACCAGCTTGAACATCTGGATGTTCACGGTTCACGTATTTCTGAAGCCCGGCTTGGAGAATTTTGAGCATTACATTCCTAGCGTGTGAGATGAGTGCAATTGTGTGGTAGTTTGAGCATTCTTTGGCATTGCCTTTCTTTAGGATTAGGATGAAAACTGACCTTTTCCAGTCCTGTGGCCACTGCTGAGTTTTCCAAATTTGCTGGCGTATTGAGTGCAGCACTTTCAAGGCATTATCTTTCAGGATTTGAAATAGCTCAACTTGAATTCCATCACCTCCACTAGCTTTGTTCGTAGTGATGCTTTCTAAGGCCCACTTGACTTCACATTCCAGGATGTCTGGCTCTAGGTGAGTGATCACACTATTGTGATTATCTGGGTCGTGAAGATCTTTCTCGTACAGTTATTCTGTGTATTCTTGCCACTTCTTCTCAATATCTTCAGCTTCTGTCAGGTCCATACTATTTCTGTCCTTTATTGAGCCCATCTTTGCATGAAATGTTCCCTTGGTATCTCTTATTTTCTTGAAGAGATCTCTAGTCTTTCCCATCCTGTTGTTTTCCTGTATTTCTTTGCATTGATCTCTGAGGAAGGCTTTCTTATCTCTCCTTGCTATTCTTTGCAACTCTGCATTCAAATGAGAATATCTTTCCTTTTCTCCTTTGATTTTTGCTTCTCTCCTTTTCACAGCTATTTGTAAGGCCTCCTCAGACAGCCGTTTTGCTTTTTTGCATTTCTTTCCCATGGGGATGGTCTCGATCCCTGTCTCCTGTACAATGTCATGAACCTCTGTCTATAGTTCATCAGGCACTCTGTCTATCAGATCTAGTCCCTTAAATCTATTTGTCACTTCCACTGTATAATCATAAGGGATTTGATTTAGGTCATACCTCAATGGTCTAGTGGTTTTCCCTACTTTCTTCAATTTAAGTCTGATTTGGCAAAAAGAAGTTCATGATCTGAGCCACAGTCAGCTGCCGATCTTGTTTTTGCTGACTGTATAGAGCTTTTCCATCTTTGGCTGCAAAAAATATAATCAATCTGATTTCGGTGTTGACCATCTGCTGATGTCCACGTGTAGAGTCTTCTCTTGTGTTGTTGGAAGGAGTTTGCTAAGACCAGTGCATTCTCTTGTCAGAACTCTATTAGCCTTTTCCCTGCTTCATTCTGTACTGCAAGGTCAAATGTGCCTATTACTCCAGGTGTTTCTTGACTTCCTTGCATTACAGTCCCCTATAATGAAAAGGACATCTTTTTTGGGTATTAGTTCCAGAAGGTCTTGTAGGTCTTCAGAGAACCATTCAACCTCACCTTCTTCAGCATTACTGGTCAGGGCATAGACTTGGATTACCGTGATTTTGAATGGTTTGCCTTGGAAACGAACAGAGATCATTCTGTCGTTTGAGATTACATCCAAGTACTGCATTTCAGACTCTTTTGTTGACCATGATGGCTACTCCATTTCTTCTAAGGAATTCCTGCCCACAGTAGTAGCTATAATGGTCATCTAAGTTAAATTCACCCATTCCAGTCCATCTTAGTTTGCTGATTCCTAGAATGTTGATGTTTGCTCTTGTCATCTCTTGTTTGACCACTTCCAATTTGCCTTGATTCATGGACCTTGCATTCCAGGTTCCTATGGAATATTGCTCTTTACAACATCGAACCTTGCTTCTATCACCAGTCACATCCACAACTGGGTGTTGTTTTTGTTTTGTGTCCATCCCTTCCTTCTTTCTGCAGTTATTTCTCCTCTGATCTCCAGTAGCATATTGGGCACCTACCGACCTGGGTATTTCATCTCTCAGTGTCCTACATTTTTGCCTTTTCATACTGTTCATGGGATTCTCAATGCAAGAAAACTGAAGTGGTTTGCCATTCCCCTCCCAACCCAAGACGGCGGTTACTAGGAGAGGAAAGTCTTCTCTACACTGAGGTGTGGGACAAAGCAAGGGGTTCTGTTGACACTTGCCATAATTATGGTCCACACCTGTGAGGTTGTCCTGCTCTGAAAGCCAGTCATCTATATAATACCTCTGTGAGTCTGTAGTCATTTTTTTAATTATTGAATCACAGTTAATTTACTATGTTGTGTTAATTTCTGCTGTGCAGCAAAGTGATTCACTTATACACATATTGACATGAATTTTTATATTCTTTTTCTTTATGGTTTATCCTAGAACATTGAATATAGTTCCCTTTGCTATATGAGAGTCTTATATGTAAGAGTCTGTAATCTTTGAAAAAAAATCCCTCTGTCTGAATATGGCATATGGGGAATTCTGAGTCTGCTGAAACCTGAAAGAGCAGTGAAGAAACAGTAGAGTCATCCTGGGCCTAACCAGGCTTCAGGAGGCTTTACTTCAGAGTTCCCAATAGGTAGTAGGCAAGAAGGCCTTCAGCTGCTGTCTCAGCCTATTAATTCTGCATTGATTTTTAGGGATGAAGTGCCACCTATTAACTTATTAATATTTTTTTATTTCATGTTACATATTCCAAATTTTTATACTTTTAATCCTTCCACATTTATGTTTTTAATGAACTTGTAATAATCTTTTAATTTGTTTAGCATTCTAGTGATACACATCAAATATTCCATTAGTCACCTTTATTTACAAAACATCTTGCATCTCTGAAAAGTTTATATAAGTTTGCCATATTGCTTCTTCACACATTTAGTAGAACTTCTTGGTAAAATCATTTGTGCTATGATTGTTTTCCTTGAAATGTATTTGAAATGTATTATTTCTTTAGTAATTATAAGACCTAAAGTTTAATTTTATGTTCTCTGGCTTCAGGTTTATTAAGATTTTCTTTTCAAAAGTGCCTACTTTTGTTTAAAGGATCAAATTTATTTTCAAAATGTAGATAATCTCACCTTAATATTTCTTAGGTATTTGCATAACTGTAGTTTCAACTATTTGTCATGACTGAAATCATGATTATTTTTAATCCCTTAATTTTTGTGATTACTATAATAGATTATTGGTAAATTTAGAGATGTTTTCAAAAAATAAACTTTTTGTTTTGTGGGCCCACACTATTACACATTTTTTTGTGTTAATATTTTCTTTCATGTTTATTTTAATTTTAATTATCATTAATTTTTAATGATTTCATGTTAAGTCATCCTTATATATTCTTTGGCTTTGTTTTTCCTGTTATGTCCCTAACTCCTGGGATACATTTCTAACTAATTTTCAGCTTTAAAGAAATTATTTGTATTTTCTTTGTACGTTGTTATTGTTGTTTAGTTGTTAACTTGTATCTGACTGTTTGTGATCCCATGGGCTGTAGCCCACCAGGCTCCTCTGTCCATAGGATTTACCAGACAAGAATACAGGAGTGGGTTTCTATTTCCTTCTCCAAGGGATCTTCCTGACCTAGGAATTGAACCTGTGTTTCCTACATTGGCAGGTGGATTCTTTACCACTGAGCCACCAGGGAAGCCCCCTCTTTGTGCATTATATCATTATAGATAAAGACAGATTTACATCTGTCTTTCTATACTCTACTATGTCATTTTGTAATTTTTCCTTTTTCTTTCTTATTGTACTGGCCATATTCTCCATTGTAATATAGAGTTAAAGTGGTGAGGATGGATATCTTCAGTTCAGTTCAGTCGCTTAATCCTGTCCAACTCTTTGAGATCCCATGGCCTGTAGCATGCCAGGCTTCCCTGTCCATCACCAACTCCAGAGATATCTTAGCTGTTTTCTTTACTTTGAAAATTCGTGAAATTTTATCAGAAATATTTTTCTTTAAAAGAAGAAAAAAAACAGCTTTATGGTGGTAGAATTGACGTACAGTAAGCTGCATCTTTTTCAAGTATGCCATTTGATGAGATTAGCCTATGTGTACGTCTTTGAATCATTCTCACAATAAGATGGTAAACATATTCATCATTCTTGTTTTCTCACAGCCCTTTGTAGCCCTCATCCCAACTCACCCCGAGAAACCATGATCTGTGCAATGTCAGTATAAAGTAGTTTGCATTTTACAGCATTTTTTTTGCAAACGAAACCATATAGCATGTATTATTTGATGTCTGGATTCTGTCAGTCAACATAATTATTTTGAGATACATCCATCCCTGTTGTTGAGGTCAGTAGTTCACTCTTTTTCAGCCCTGGGTAGAATTGCCTTGTATGGATACAACTCCATTTGTTTATCTGTGCAACTGCTGACAGACACATGCACTGTTTCTAGTTTTCACTTTGTTATAACTAAAGCTACAACTAGGAACAGAAGTTTAAATGTCTTTTTATTTCATTTCTCTGGAAGGCGAATGACCAGATCTTATGTCTTCTATATATTGAAGGTTTTAAGAAACTGTCAGTTAAGTTCTTCCTTTGCATTCTAAAAAATTCACAGCACATATCATTGGATATAACACCTAGCAGGTATTTAATAAATAGAGATTCAAAGAAAAAAAGAATAAATGTGTCCATGTTGTTTTTGAAGGCAAGTTTAGACTGTTCTAACAGTGGCTCCTTAGCCTAGACATCCTCTCCTAGACTTAATAGCTTTTTCTTCTTCTTCTTTTTTTTTCTTTTTTAATCTCACTTTTAAAACTATTTTAAAACTATTGCATCTTCAAAGGTAACTGATTAAAGCAAACAAATACATAAGTGATTGAACTGATGATTTCCAAACAAGTTTTATAAACAAAGTAATGGACACAAAACTTGATAGCAATTGTCCTGGTGATAGATAGAACAGGGAAGAGAAAGTCAAAGCTGTTAGAATTTGACATTACAAAAAGTGCACTTAGGTGTCTGTTGAGCGTACTGCTACAACTCAGGTCCCGAATTTTCCTTTGGTTTAAAAGAAATTTCGTAATAAAGGAGATATGCTAGGTATTCTGGAGGAGGCATATTTTGGGATATTTTCAGTTCAGCCCCTTTTCTCTTTAGGACTGAAACAGGAAGGAAAGGGGCAGGGCACAACCTTTAAAAGAATGACAATGCCTGAGGACATGACGTAAACTGATTGAAACCAAAAAGGTCCAAGAGGATGGAAGATCCAACTTCCAGTGGACATTGAGCTTCATTATATGCTCATTGTAATACATTAGCATCTAAATGACTCACCAACCAGCGCCATGACAGTTGTGAGGTCAGCCATGAAAGGTCAAAAGTAGGTGGTGACCTAATTCTTAGAAATCCCTGTGCCTTCTCCAAAATAACTGGAATAATCCTCCCACTCTTATGAAATTACTGGGCCTATAAAAACTAACCACACCATATTTCAAAGATTTGTTGCCTTCTGAGATGGGCCACACTCTCTGTCTGTAGAATGTGTTTCTCTCTAAAAAAATCCACTTCTTACTATTGCTCTGTCTCTGAATTCTTTTTCAACAAAGCAAGAACCTAAAATTCACTGGGAACAGGAATCTTGCTACTTGCAGTAAATACACATTCTACTTTGCTCTTACATGTGAGGAACTGGCTCCATTCTGTGTAGTAATTTGGTATTTTAGGACACTTTGGCATTGAATACGCATTCTGAGGGTTTATCTACAGGAAAACTATTAGCTATGATTTCCAGTTCAGATTAAGCAATATTATAATTTGTATTTCTATTGTGTATATAAGTTCATTTCTTTATTTTGTTTTACTTATGTTTCATGATTAAGGGACAAAACAAGAATATTTTATATTGGACCTCCATCATATTCACTGGGCTTCTTTGATGGCTCAGTGGTAAAGAATCTACCTGCCAATGCAAGAGAAACAGTTTCAATCCCTTGCCCAGGAAGATCCCCTGGAGAAGGAAATGGCAACCCACTTCACTATTCTGGCCTGGGAAATCCGATGAACAGTGGAGACTGTCAGGCTGCAGTTCATGGGATTGCAAAGAGTCAGACACAAATGAGCACAATTGCACCATATTCATTGTTTCCTTCAAATTTTACAATCAAATAGAGAAAGTATTAAGAGAATAAGTCAACCTCTTTAGTAGATGAGAATCAAGCATTCTCTAAGCTACCTATTTGGATAATAATAAAGGCTATGTGGAATAAATTAGATTCCTTTAATTAAAAACATTTTCTGTAAAACTTGATAATCATCTATAAAAATCTTGGCCTTTTCATCAGATCTTGGTTTAACTTGTAAAATCTTTAAATATCATTATTTTTTTTTTTTAGGTTTTTGATAATTCAAATATATTGCCATTATTTTTCTAGATGAAGGTATTTCTGTTTTATGTTTGTCCTTTCTTGAAATTGCAAACCTGGTGGAAATTAAACAAAGAGAGACAAAAATGTGACAGTGGTAAAAATGCAGGACAAATATTTTAACATGTCAGTTTTACATCTGGCTGATATTATGATGGCAAAAGATCTGTTAAGGCAAATGATTTCCTGACAAGCTATTTAATTAGAATTACAATCATCTTCCCAGAAATGATCCTTAAAATAAATTGTCTACTGTAAATGGATGAAAATAAATAGTTTGTATCTCCCCAGATCTCCTGAAATAAAAGAGCCAAAGACAACGAGTCTTATAAATACTACCATTTTCAAAATGAAACTGTGGAGGGTGCAGTTAACATTAGATAACAGTAAGCTCTGCTGTGATTGGAAGTGCTGTGTGTGTGTGTGTTTTCTTTTATACTATTTTGTTTTCCAGTGATTGATGTGGCTGATAAAGTGATAGTTTGTCACAAACATTAAGCAGGTACTCTACATTCAAAGTCTCTCCTCAGTGAAAAATAAAGGTGACTAGAATTATTTTTAAATCAATGGCTCAGATTGTAAAGACTTCTCCTGCAATGCAGAAGATGTGGGTTTGTTCCTTGGGTTGGAAAGATCCCCTGGAGAAGGGAATGGCAACCCAATCCATGGACAGAGGAGCCTGGAGGGCTACAATGCATATGGTCACAAAGAGTCAGACACAACCGAGCAACTAAAACATACTTGAGTGGAAAATAAAGGTGACTAGAATTATTTTTAAATAAAATGTAATGTAGCATAATGTAAGGCCCTGTAAGCACCCCTAAGTGGTTTTAAGTCCGGATTCCTATGTTTGCTATAAAGGTAACCTTGGAAAACTCTTTAATCTTGTTGCTGAACACCTGACTTCAGTTCATGAGTGCCAAATAGAAACCTGGAGACAGAACTTTGGAGGAGTAGAAAAGAGGAGCTTTATCACTTTTCCTGTCCAAGGGGGCCATAGCAGGCTAATGCCCTCAAGACGATGCCCTACTTCCTGGGAAATAGGAAGGGGTCTTATAGTTTCAGGGTGGAGAATAGGGCTGTAAATAAGGATTGGGGCTGATTGGTGTTGCATTCTTCTTTCCTCCTGGGGACATTGAGATCATTAGAGCTGCTGTCAGGTGGTTCTGGAAAGGGTTCTAGTTTTCTTTGAGGTTATTGTTCAGTGAACTGCTTTCTGGAATGCAGAATGCCCTCAAAGGAAAAGAGTGATAGGTAGTGTTGTCTTGGAGACACAGTACAGCTTTAACTAGCAGTTAAGCAAGAATGAGAAGGGGGAAAACATCTATAGGAAACCAGTTAAATGGGCAGAAAGAACAAGGACTGAATAAGTGCTAATCTAATGGGGTACCTCATCTAGTTTCTGCTACAGCAGTCTCTTTCAAGGCTATTTCCAGGTCTGTAAATTATAGACAAGATTTTTTTTCTAAGACGTTTGTGAGAATCATAGAATGTAACCCTATTTAAAATAACATCTAGAGAAGTATGGGGCTTCCCTCATAGCTCAGTTGGTAAAGAATCTGCCTGTGGTGCAGGCAGACCAGGGTTTGATACCTGGGTCGGGAATATGCCCTGGAGAAGGAAATGGCAACCCACTCCAGTATTCTTGCCTGGAGAATCTCATGGACAGAGGAGCCTGGCAGGCTACAGTCCATGGGGTCACAAGAGTCAGACATGACTTAGCGACTAAACCACTACCAGAGAAGTATGGAATATAAATAAAGAAAATATGTATTTAAACACAATGTAGAATCCTGGATTTTGTTTTCATGGAAAAAAAATTAATGTGGCTTGTCTATGGCCATAAAGTTTGCAGGTTAAAAGAGATTCAATGATACTCACTAAATAAGAATATCTGTGGAGTAAAGTATCATGGAATCACAGAGTTCCAAAGGACAATGTGCCATCTTTGCCCAAATACTGATATGATTATAATCTTCTTTTAATAATACAACTACCAAAAAACTAACTTTTATGGCTCAAGTTTTTATATATCACATCCAGTATATTTTTGAGAATCATAGCATTTTAGATAGAAAGGAAATCTTATTTACAAATCAGTTGTATATTTCTCTATATTAGGATAATACTTAAGTATCGTGTATACCATAAAATAATTAAAATACAAAAATTTTTAGTGAAGAAATAAAACATGCCATAATATTTCATTCCCACATGTCAACGAATCAGTTTGTAATACAAATTGACTGCTAGGTGGTCTGAGTATTTTCAGTGTATTTCTTTGGCATAATGACAGAGAGCTAAATAGGGTGTATAACTTAGCTCAGATTATATATGAGAATGGTTGAAGATAAATTTTAAGCTTTGCTTTTCTTTTTGTATATAATATTTAAAATGTTGTGATATGTTAAATATGGAGATGTAGTTGATTCACTTAATTTTTGTTATTTGAATATTTGAAAAATATAGTTATATTTTTAAGAGATTAAGATGAAGAGGTAAGAATACACAAAAGAACTATACAAAAAAGGTCTTAATGACCCGGACAACCACGATGGTGTGGTCACTCACCTAGAGTCAGATATCCTGAGTGTGAAGTCAAGTGGGCCTTAGGAAGCATTACTACAAACAAAGCTAGTGGAGGTGATGGAATCCCAGCTGAGCTATTTCAAAACCTAAAAGATGATGCTACTAAAGTGCTGCACTCAATATGCCAGCAAATTTGGAAAACTCAGCAGTGGCCACAGGACTGGAAAAGTCAGTTTTCATTACAATCCCTAATAAGGTCAATGTCAAAGAATCAGTGTTTAAACACCATGTAAATTAATAGTTTTCAATTTTGAGATATTTGGCAGAGTTTTAAATGTTACATTTATTAGACAGAAAGTCTTCACCATTCTCTCTGATAATGTTGTAAATAAGCAAATATTATAAAATAGTGAATGGCAAAAATAGTATTTAAGTTTTTATATTCATATATTGGATTTATGTGTAAAATTCCATGTGAAAAAATGTTAATTTTGCTCAGAAAAAATCTTGAAAAAATATTTATTTATACCATGCATAATGATGAACTGGAAAAAATAAACAATTTCTACACAGAGTCACAGAACTAAAGTAACAAGATTATGTAACTCTTCTTTGATATATATAATCTGGGAATTCTTAAAAGAGACATTTTTAGAAGAAATAGGCTAAGGAAATAATATCAACAAAACTTAAAAGCAGCTCAAAATTACCTTTCTTTTTATTACATTGATTAAGTTAATGTAAATGTTGTTGTTGTTCAGTCACCACGTTGTGCCCTACTCTTTGCAACCACATGGACAGCAGAACACCAGGCCTTCCTGTCCCTCACTATCTCCCGGAGTTTGCTGAAGTTCATTGTATCAGTGATGCCATCCAGCCGTCTCATCCTCTGATGCCCGCTTTTCCTTCTGCCCTCAATCTTTCCTAGCATCAGAGACTTTTCCAATGAGTTGTCTGTTTGCATCAGATGAATGCAAATGTAAATATATGATGGTGTAATTTCTAAAAATTTCTTATAGGTATTTTGTTCTGTTTTTCTTGCTTTGGTTTAGTAACATAATTTAATAATTTTTTTCTCATTTTAATGTACTTAATTTTGTCTCATCTTTAGTTTAAAAAAGAAGTTAGGCTTTCTAGTAGTTTTTCCTCTGTAAATGATGCAGCCTGAAACAAGAAAAGATGTTCACCTAGTGTACAAACTAACTCACCAGAGGACTTCCATCAGGTCTAGGGAAGCATTCTTCTTTCCATAAGAAATACAGAGGTTTTCTTGTGTCATGTATACTCTCAGATTTGAAATGCTGTGGCTATCATAGAACCAATTTAAAAATTTAGATTCATAAAAAAAATTACATTCATATTTTAAATGAGATTTGCTCATTCTTAACCAACTTTTATCTAATATACTTACAGCAAAGCCTGAGTTTTTGCCAAGGATATTTAAATATAATAACAGAGGAGAAACCATAGCTTTTTCATTTAAAGAAGCATGTTTTCTAAACTTAAAATTGCAGATAAGCTAGCTGAACTTTATTTAGAGTAAATCACATGATGAAAGAAAATGCATCATTTCAGTCAATAGGAAAATCTGTGCAACAATTTAATCCTAGATTTCAACATTTCTTATTTTTAAATATATGGGACTTTGTATATGTTTATGTACTGTCTGCAATGAACATTAGGGGTGTGGCAGGCAGTTTATTAACCATTTTCATCCCTATTCTAGGAGAAGGAAATGACATCCCACTCCAGTATTCTTGCCTGGGAAATGCCAGGGACAGAGGAGCCTGGTGGCTACAGTCTATGAGGTCACAAAGTGTACGACACGACTGAGTGACTAACACACACATACACATCTGCTATTCCATACATTAGAGCTATGTGTGTGAGTGCTCAGTCACTCAGTCATGTCCCACTCCTTGTGACCTCACGGACTGTAGCCTGCCAGATTCCCCTGTCCATAGAATTTTCTAGGCAAGAATACTGGAGTGGGTTGCCATTTTCTGCTTCAGAATCTTAGAGCTGAGGGACTGTCATTTTATGCATGAAAAAGTCCAATTCTGCTGTAGAATTTTTGTTTTCGTTTTTTTTTTTTAAGTACCATGGGTATGTGATAACTGTGCACCACCTTTGACATAATGAAAGGTTAATGTAACCAGAGAAACTCAAAAGCTGAAGATGCAAAATATTAATGCAGGAACAGAAAGCTTAAGACACATTTCTTTGCTGTGGGAAACTGAAGGCACAGAGTTGAGAAGCAGCGCATTGGCAAGAAAATCTTTTGAATGCTTCTGAATTTGAGAATTAAAGAGAAAAAAGCAGGAGACGCAAACTTTGCAAAATGTAGAACAGTATCAATTGCAAAGTTTGACCAATTTTCTCTCTGGTAATTGTTCTGGAAATCTGTAGTACTGCAAGGGAATTTCTTTCCACATCAATAGTAGAACTGTCTCTGTAATGAGCGAGGGAGATACAATTTTAAATACATGCAACAGTAGATTTCACTGTGCATTGTCTAAATCAGATGAAACACGTAGACACAGAACATGCTGTACAAGGATGGTGCAGCATATCTGGCCTACGTACAGACATTTATGCCTTAAGAGTTACAATACGCTTTGAAGAAATCACTGGAAATTTTGTGTATGTGGGCTTCTTGGTGGTAGACTTCTGTTATAGTAAAAAAGATTTTTTTCCTTCTTTCTGGCTCTTGACTTCAAAAGTAATTTGTAGTAAGCCTATGCATTTAAAGGAAACACAGTAGCTTCTTATTGTTTTAGGGAAACAAGCAATAGATGTTCAGAAATGTTGAATATTTTACTCACAAAAGACAGGAGAGATTTTGGACCAAGTGAAAAATCATGTACCATTTATCACTGAGATGTCAGAATTAAGGGCCATTTGGGAGAATAAAAATAAGAAACTGTGAATATAAAGAGTATATTCTAGATATAGGTACTAAATAAATAACCCAAACTTTATCCATGAAAAATGAATGAAGTGGTTATGTATAAAATTTTAGTGATAGGAAGAGGAGAGATATTGTGTACCTTTTTAAATTTTAAGTTGCCTAAAGGACACAGAAGGAGTTATTTTCTTTAAGGAATTATCTGTGGCTTCAGGGGACTCATTTTTAAGTAGAAGGTAAAACTTTTATATGTAAAATATTAATTGATATAAAGGGTGGCAACAGGTTAAACATTTCTATTTTATATTTCATATTACAGTTGGCTCTCCATATTCATGGGTTCTGCATCTGCTAATTCAACCAATGGAGCATTGGAAATATTTTTTAAAAATTCCAGAGAGTTCCAAAAAGTAAAATTTAAATTTGCTGTGAGCAGGCAACTATTTACATATGTTTGCATTGTGTTTACAACTATTTACATAGCATTTACATTATTTGCATTGTATTAGGAATTATCAGTAATCTAGAGATTATTGAAAGTTAAGAATATGGGACAATGTGTGTAGATTATATGTATATACTACACTACGTAATATTTTGGTATCTGGGGAGGTGAAGTTGGGGCACTTGGAACCAAAACTCCTGGGGAAGTTATAGGACTACTATATTCCACTTCTGTTAGTTTCTGGTTCAGATTTTATAACCCTGTCTGTTGCTAATTGAGTAACAGTATAGCTTGATTTATTGCAGAAGTCTCTTTGACTGTAATAATATTTCTAATGATAACAAAAAGGAATGCCCCCTCGTAACTTAAGGCCTCGAGTGGAGTTTCCATCTCACTGAGATGACAAGAGTGTTTATGGGCACAGGTCTTGATTCAAATACTTCAAGATACAGGGAACCATTAAGATATAATGAGAATAATACTGGATTGTGATGAATTATTTATTTACAATGGGTATATTTTATGTTATATCAGTTAAATCTCAAAAATGTTAAAAAGTCAATTTTGCAATATTTCAGTACTCTATAGAACTAGATTTTATGAAGCAAAGAATCCAAAATAGGAAAATAACCATTGGCAATCGTCTAAGTAGTTTTTAAGAAAGGAGTTCGGCCTTGTGCTCTTTTTCATTTCCTCAAAAGGGACTTTACAGACTTAACACAAAAAAGCTTGAATCCCCAAAAGAAAAAGTTAACATTACAGATATAATCCACTCTGTGGTCTCTCTTACTGTTATTTCAGTCCAATGTATCAGATTTAATAAATTAAAATTTTCAAGGAAAATAGAAAACTTGAAATTGCATTCCTTTAAAGTTCACTTTCCCTTAACTTCATTCACTGTTTTCAAAATTCCCCAAATGGCTTTCAACTATAATAAAAGTAAATGCATCTGTTGGCAAAAGAATATTTTAAAGACATTTTACAGTGTAGTTTGAAATTTAATAGACATTTTTCATAAATTGGATTCATGCATGTATAATAAAATCTACTATATGATATTTATCTCATCTGTCTGCATGTGTGAGACCTTCTATTAATTCAATTAGAGTAGAAAAAGTATATATATATATATATGTTTTCTTATTAAATTAGAAAAAGTCACTTATCGAGAAAATTCTATTTATACTCATTTCTGAGTCAACTTGGTGCCAATAGGTAGCATCAGTTCAGTTCAGTTCAGTTCAGTCTCTCAGTCGTGTCCGACTCTTTACGACCCCATGAATTGCAGCACGCCAGGCCTCTCTGTCCATCACCAACTCCAGGAGTCTACCCAAACCCATGTCCATCGAGTCAGTGATGCCATCCAACCATCTCATCCTCTGTCATCCCCTTCTCTTGCCGCCCCCAGTCCTACCCAGCATTAGGGTCTTTTCCAATGAGTCAACCCTTCGCATGAGGTGGCCAAAGTATCGGAGTTTCAGCTTCAACATCAGTCCTTCCAATACTCTAAATATGCCATCTATAGGTAGCATACTTTTATGGATTCTCAATCCTTATGTATAACATTATTCTTGTTGTTTCTTGCTGAGTCATGTCTGGCTCTTTTGCTACCCCATAGACTGTAACCTGCTGGGCTCCTTCTGTCCATGGGATTCTCCAGGCAAGAATACTGGAGTAGGTTGCTGTTTCCTTCTCCAGAAGATCTTCCTGACCCAGGGTTTGAATCTGTGTCTATCTCCTGCATTGGCAGAAGGGTTCTTTATCACTGAACCACCAGGGAAACCTATGTATAACATTACTAACCTGAATATTTTGTTTTCTAAAATAAACATTGTTCAGCTGGTTTACTTACTTTCTCAGAAATAACTAAACTTTTTTCTCCAAAAAAAAAAAAAAGTGTGACTTTTGGAAATGTAAGTTTGGACTATATATATCCTATTTCCTAACTCTACTTCCATGTCTTTAGATGGATATTAATTCCTATTGTGATGACTAAATGAGATATTAATATATACAGCTGAATATCTGGAAAATGGTAATTATTCAATAAATACTTAGCTTTCCTTGGTTTGCTTTTTTGTCTGGAGGTTCTAGGTGTATCTAGAAAAATAACACTTTCTTATAGAATATGCTCTTTTAGTAGTATGTCTGAGGTTGAGTATTTTAAAGTAGGTGCACTTTAAGGTTGAGTTGAATTATCAAAATATTCCTCTGTCCTTATTATTAAGAGTTTAACCAAGGGACCATTACTTTGTCAACAAATGTCCATCTAGTCAAGGCTCTGTTTTTTCCAATGGTCATATATGGATGTGAGAGTTGGACTATAAAGAAAGCTGAGCACCAAAGAATGATGCTTTTGAACTGTGGTGTGGGAGAAGACTCTTGAGAGTCCCTTGGACCACAACGAGATTCAACCAGTCCATCCTAAAGGAGATCATCCCTTGGTGTTCACTGGAAGGACTGATGTTGAAGCTGAAACTCCAGTACTTTGGCCACCTGATGTGAAGAGCTCACTCATTTGAAAAGACCCTGAGGCTGGGAAAGATTGAAGGCAGGAGGAGAAGGGGACAGCATAGGATGAGATGGTTGGATGGCATCACCGACTCAATGGACATGGGTTTGGGTCGACTCCGGGAGTTGGACAGGAAGGCCTGGCGTGCTGGAGTTCATGGGGTGGCAAACAGTCGGGCATGACTGAGAGACTGAACTGAACTGAACTAAACAAAGGCAATGTGGATCAGTCTACAGTGTAGAGAATGGATCACTTGAAAGAAATCTATGCCTCGGTCCAAGAAGAGAGCATTTCTTTTTACCACTCGTATAGATGTCAGAAATAAATGAGCCAATAATGAAATTGAATCAAAATCAATAAGCAATATGGAACAAATATTTTAGGACTATCACCATACTGTGAGAAAATGAGGTGATACACTTTGATGAAAACATTTTTGTGGTGTGTGTTATGTTATAAGCAAGTGACACCACTGAATTTCATGGGTTAGACTCATTTTCCAGACTCATGCTGAGCTCAGTAATTTTCCATATTGCCTTTGTTGATTAATTTACTTTGTCTTCTATTTCTAGTCACCCCACTCCACAAAGCAGGATCCTCTGACATGAAGATTTCCCTCACTAGATAAGCCTTCACCTACAAGTGAGTTCTGTACCTGTACTTTGCCCAACACTCCCAAATTTGGAGCTCTTACTATCTCTAACCTAAATAATTACAATATTCTCCTTCTCATTCTATTTCTAGTTTCTTCCTTATCTATCTTTTTCCACATGAAGCAATGTTACAATTTCTAGAAATGATGTTAAAATCCCCCAATATTTACAGTGATATGTGTGCATATTTTTGTACAGCAAATTAACTATAAACTATCAAAACATATTCAGAAGACCTTGTTCTGGAGTTT
This sequence comes from Okapia johnstoni, assembly GCA_024291935.2. NCBI lineage: Eukaryota > Metazoa > Chordata > Mammalia > Artiodactyla > Giraffidae > Okapia > Okapia johnstoni. Next base: position 59,848,130 of record CM044322.1, read on the forward strand.
GATAAGGCAATACTCTTAGCTAAATCTTGAATAGAGGGATTTTTACTTATCATAAGTCACATTAAAAATGATTTGTCATTGGATTGAATAGCGGCATACATGTTTTGCTATTTACTAAAGATAATTTTCATCCTATACACCTGGCTGAGTAGAGGGTATAATCTTCAGACTGTCCATTAGGTTTGATTTTCCTTGAAGCCTCTGGGGGTTTTGTCACCAGATCTGACTAGAAAGGTCGTTAATTCTGAGATCAGAATATGTTGCATTTGTCTCACAATAAAGCATTCAAGTAAAATTTGGGGAAAAAAAAGAAAAGAGACAAAAATCTTTACAGGAGATTAGAAACAGACTCTATGACTTTTTGTGGCACAATTGGATACTTAACACTTTTACTATAATATGTCACTAAGAAAGTCTAAAATGTCACTTACCTATAATTATATGAAACATCAAAAGAAAGCTGACAACTGTTGAAGAGCCATAATGGCTTAAATTGATGCAAGCTTTGTAAATAACAATTATTATCTGTGATCATTTATCAAGAATATAAATGATATTTTTTTACATGAATTTCTTTTTTCTCATCATAATATTCAAAGTTCTCTAATTTTTAATTGTTAAAAGTTGTTTGCTTCCTACTTTTTGTTCATTCATAGAAAAATCTTCAGATAAATTGATTAATTATGTTTATCACAATTTAATTTAGAGTAAAAGCTTAATGTCTTGAGAGCATTTGACTCCATCCACAAAATGCAATATTTAAAGTATCATTCCTCTAAAGAAATTTCAAAACTAATTACAGCAAAATTCAGCTGGACATTTGAACTGTGTGCATTCTCCTCAAACATATATGTGTCTCTTCATTCCTAACAGATTAAAAAAAAAAAATAATATACTAATGAGGCTCAAGTAATTTAGTATCAACTTTATCATTTCTAATAAAAATTATTTTAATACACTATCCTGCCATTTATTTAATCTTCAGTGTCTCTTTCCAAATACAACTTAACTTGTTTTTTTAACAAACAAAACCTCTCTTGTCTCTAGGAGTCTTACTTTACTGTTTTGTTTAATAAAATGATGCTGATAAAGTGATGATAACAGTCATAATAACTAATACATAGTATTTAATTTTCATGAGTATAGTAACTAATTTGATTCATCAATCAGTTCAGTTCAGTCGCTCAGGGTGTCTGACTGTTTGCAACTCCATGAACTGCAGCACGCCAGGCCTCCCTGTCCATCACCAGCCCTCGGAATCCACCCAAACCCATGTCCATTGAATCGGTGAGGCCATCAAACCATCTCATCCTATGTCGTCCCCTTCTCCTCCTGCCCTCAATCTTTCTCAGCCTCAGGGTCTTTTCCAATGAGTCAGCTCTTTGCATCAGGTGGCCAAAGTATTGGAGTTTCAGCTTCAACATCAGTCCTTCAACCCAGGACTGATCTCCTTTAGGATGGACTGGTTGGATCTCCTTGCAGTCCAAGGGACTCTCAAGAGTCTTCTCCAACACCACAGGTCAAAAGCATCAATTCTTCAGCACTCAGCTTTCTTTAGTCCAACTCTCACATCCATATGTGACCATTGGAAAAACCATAGCTTTGACTAGAAGGACCTTTGTTGAAAAGTAATGTCTCTGCTTTTTAATATGCTATCTAGGTTGGTCATAACCTTCCTTCCAAGGACTAAGTGTCTTTTAATTTCATGGCTGCAATCGCCATCTGCAGTGATTTTGGAGCCCAGGAAAATAAAGTCAGATACTGTCCACTGTTTCCCACTCTATTTGCCATGAACTGATGGGACTAGATGCCATGATCTTAGTTTTCTGAATGTTGAGCTTTAAGCCAACTTTTTCACGATCCTCTTTCATTTTCATCAATAGTTTCTTTAATTCTTCTTCACTTTCTGTCATAAAGGTGGTGTCATCTGCATATCTGAGGTTATTGATATTTCTCCCAGCAATCTTGATTCCAGCTTGTGCTTCCTCCAGCCTAGCGTTTCTCATGATGTACTCTATATATAAGTTAAATAAGCATGGTGACAATATACAGCCTTCACATACTCCTTTTCCTATTTGGAACCATCTGTTGTTCCATGTCCAGTTCTAACTGTTGCTTCCTCATCTGCATACAGGTTTCTCAAGAGGCAGGTCAGGTGGTCTGGTATTCCCATCTCTTTCAGAATTTTCCACAGTTTATTGTGATCCACACAGTCAAAGGCTTTGGCATAGTCAATAAAGCAGAAATAGATGTTTTTCTGGAACTCTCTTTCTTTTTCGATGATCCATCAGACTGTCCTTTATTCAGCCCATCTTTGCATGATATTTTCCTTTGGTATCTCTAATTTTCTTGAAGAGATCTCTAGTCTTTCCCATTCAATTGTTTTCCTCTATTTCTTTGCATTGATCACTGAGGAAGGCTTCCTTATCTCTCCTTGCTATTCTTTGGAACTCTGCACTGAAATAGGTATATCTTTCCCTTTCTCCTTTGCTTTTCACTTCTCTTCTTTTCACAGCTGTTTGTAAGGCCTCCTCAGACAGCCATTTTGCTTTTTTGCATTTCTTTTTATTGGGGATGGTCTTGATTCCTGTCTCCTTTACAATGTCATGAACCTCCGTCCATAGTTCATCAGGCACCATGTCTATCAGATCTAGTCCCTTAAATCTATTTCTCACTTCCACTGTATAATCATAAGGGATTTGATTTTGCTCATACCTGAATGGTCTAGTGGTTTTACCCACTTTCTTCAATTTAAGTCTGAATTTGGCAATAAGGTGTCCATGATCTGAGCCACAGTCAGCTCCCAGTCTTGTTTTTGCATTCTCTATAGAGCTTCTCCATCTTTGGCTGCAAAGAATATAATCACTCTGATTTTGGTGCTGACCATCTGATGATGTCCATGTGTAGTGTCTTGTCTTGTGTTTTTGGAAGAGGGTGTTTGCTATGACCAGTGAATTTTCTTGGCAGAACTCTATTAGCCTTTGCCCTGTTTCATTTTGTACTCCAAGGCAACATTATCTATTTTGTAGATCATAAAGCAAAGTGGTATCAAGTTACTTGGTAAAGATCACACAGGAGAGAGGATTTAGAATCACCTACTCTGGCTTCATAAACTGTAATATAACCTAAATAAAACCACAGAATCAACTTCATAGAGTTTTATATGACCTGGTTATAAAATTTCTAGCTCAGAAATTTTGTCATCCTGCCTTCCTTTAATTAGATATAGCTTCTTCTACCTTTGAATGCCCATAAAAATATTTTATCTCTCTTGTAACATTTGATATATTACTTTAAAAATTTCATTCATCATTCACATTCTTGGCATCATTGTAGTATTTTCACCTCTTTAACATATGTACTTGAAACATAATTAGTTCCCTTGGGTCAGTAACTCCAAGAAGTGCCTTGGGAGTTTGGCCATAATTACAAATCAGAACAAGAAAGGAGCAGACATGGGAAATTGAAGCAGGCATAATAGTAAATCATGCTTTCAAGGCTGTGTGATGAGAGATGTTTTACTCTATATCGATAGTATCAGGAAGTTTCTAGAAGAGAACCATAGGTGTCAATGCAGACATGTAGGGTGTTATTTGGTAAAACACAATAGACAGTGCCAAGACATCCACACAGATATATTCAGACTTAACATCACAGGCATTTGTCTACTAGATGGGAGGACTTAAGTTACATGTTGTTAGTTCTGAGTTCAGCATTTTCTAAGAGATAATCAGGAACACAGTTCAGGTTAGAAAGCGTTTCTGGGCAAATTTTGAGAGTAATAATTTAAATGAGCTTTCTCTCACACAATTAAAAGACTAATAACAAAACAATGCCTAAGACCAATTACCACAATCAGGGTACAGAGACATCTTGAACATATGCAAGGATGACTTAGTATTTCACCTGGGGTAGGAACCTGGGTCTTCTTAGTTCCTTCTGACTTAAGTCAGCCTTGAGTCAAGACAGTCTTCTGGAACCTAGGTGATGGAATGACCCAGGGGTACCTAATAAAGCCTCAACTGGTAACACAGAAGAGCTTTCAGAGACAGAGTCTGTAAGGTGCCTTAATTTTTTTTTTTTTAATCTCTGTAATGTTTTAAAATGGCACCTGGGATACCCACAAAGACTTTTTTCAGGTTGAATTGAATTAACCTGAACCTTAAAAAAGTAGGTATTATTGAGGATAAGCTTGCAAGAATATCTTCCCTTTTATTACAATTCTTTTCTAATGCATTTTTCTTTCACATTTTATTAAATATGAGCCTCCAGTAAAATACTTTTTGATCTTCACTTCCTATGCTTTTGAACACCTCAATGCTACTTCTTCCCCCTAAGGTTTCAGCCTCAATTTTTCTCACATATTAAGCTAAGTGAAAGTGACATTAAAGCCAGCGAAACACATCCTGCTTGTTTCAAACTTAGAATTTCTGTGCTTAAAGTCAGAAAAAAGTAATGTACATGAACAAGAGCATCTTATTTTACCCTTTATAATGTACTCACTGAACTTACTGCTATACCCTTTTTTTTTTTTTTCTCCAAAAGCTATTGAGCAAGCCCACAGGAAGTTTTAATTTAAAACTTTTTTTTTTAATCCACTGTTGATTGAATCTGCAAATGTGGAACACGATGATGTGGAAGGGCTATTGCACATAATTCTCTAGCTTTATATATTTTCTCCATGTTTAAGTTTCCAATCTACTCATCTACTTACAAAGATTATATTTCTTTTGATTTTTCTCCTAAAAAAATAAGCCAAATAAGCTAAATACATCTTGAGGTTTTTCTTAAAATAAAGAAAAACCACATCATGGCACATCCTTTAGAATTACTAGTCCAAAAAGAAGATCAGTAGAAATTGAATTTAAACTCCTATCTGGAACAAAGTTGAATCTTATATTTAAAGATTGTCTAAAAGCAAAAAAAAAAAAAAAAAAAAAGACAAAAATTTTGCTTCAGAATTTTGTTAAGGTCTTTTTTGTTTTTGACTACAAGAGATGCTGGGCTGGATGAATCACAAGCTGGAATGAAGGTGTTGCTGGGAGAAATATCAACAACCTAAGATATGTAGATGGTACTACTCTAATGGCAGGAAGTAAAGAGGAACTAAAGAGTCTGTTGATGAGGGTGAAAAAGGAAAGTGAAAAAGCTGGTTTGAAACTCAGCATACAAAAAACTAAGATCAGTCCCATCACTTCATAGCAAATAAAAGGGGAAAAAGTGGAGGCATCGACAGATTTTATATTCGTGGGCTCCAAAATCAATGCAGATGGTGACCGCAGCCATGAAATTGAAAGACACTTGCTCCTTGGAAGGAAAGCTATGGAAACCTAGACAGCATATTAAAGAGCAGAGACATCACTTTGCCAACAAAGATGCATACAGTCAAAGCTATGGTTTTTCCAGTAGTCATATGTAGGTGTGAGAATTGCACCATAACAAAGGCTTTGTACCAAAGAATTGATGTTTTTGAACTATGGTACTGGAGAACACTCTTGAGAGTCCCTTGGACTGCAGAGAGATCAAACCAGTCAATCCTAAAGGAAATTGGTCCCGAATATTCATTGGAAGAACTGATGCTGATGTCAAAACTCCAATACTTTGGGCACCCAATGCGAAGAGCTGACTCATTGGAAAAGACCTTGATGCTGGGAAAGATTGAAGGCAAAAGGATGGGGTGGCAAAAGATGAAATGGTTGGATGGCATCACTGACTCAATGGACATGAATTTGAGCAAACTCTGGGAGACAGTGGAGGATAGAGGGGTCTGGCAGGCTGCAGTCCATGGGGGTCACAAAGAGTCAGATACGACCTAGCGACTGAACAACAACAAGATCTGTACCAGATAGTTGAATTTATTACTATCTCATATAGGAAAAGTATTTAAATAAGAAAAGTAATAAATATATGCAAACATGTTTCAAAGATTTACTGAAACTCAGTGATACTTATCACAAATGTAAAACCAAAATCTGCATTTCCCTTGGGGAGACATGCAGATAAAAACAGAAGACCTAATTCTTGTATTAGTTTCCCGTTGCTGCAGTAACAATGACCCCATTCTTGGTAGTTTAGAAGTGATTTGCACACATTCAGTTTCATACAGTTTGGGAGATGAGGAATCCAAAATCAGTTTCAGCGAGCTACAGTCAAGCTGTCAGCAGGAGCTGTTTCCTTTCAGAGACTCAGAGAGAATTCATTTCTCTACCTTTTCTAGCAACTAGATCCACTTGCATTCCTTGGTCCATAATTACTTCCTAAGTCTTCAGTGTGCATCACTCCATTTGCTTCCATCATAACTTCTCTGTGCTTGTGAACTTTTTGCCTCCCTCTTACAAGAACCCTTGTGGATTTTACCAAAACCTAGATGATCCACAGTGACCTTCCCATGTCAAAGTCCTTATTTTAATTACATTTGCAAAATCTCTTTTGTTTTGAAAGGTAACACATTTGTATGTTCTGGAGTTTAAGATGTGGACATCTTTGGGTGACATTATTCTGTCTGCTGAAATTTGATACATTTATTTTCTGATCAGTCTGGAAATTGACTCAAGGTTTCTATGTAAAAAATAATTGTATTATCTTTGCAATTAAGTTAAGAAGGAGTCTGAGAACAGATAACAAATAATTAAAAATAAGTCAAGATCAACCACTAAAAGAATCATAAGAGGGATTCTCATATTAACATAATTTTTAGGAAATTATCATGAAATTTCTCAGAAACAACAATGCTTCTAAATATTTGACTCCACTGAGATTTGAAACCAACCCCATGGAATATAGAAACCAAAAACACCTTCAAATAAACTCAACTAGCTTTACCAACTTCCTATCCATCTTTTTTAATGTACTTTAAAATTTAGGCCATGTTCTATGAATGTACATTCTCTGGCTCCTAAGTCTGAAAAATAGTTGAAAAAATAAAGTGTCAGATCAAAGAGGAAATAATGTGGCAAAGCTAGGTGACAGTGTATTGGAACCAGTAAACTCAAGTGAGTCTAACATACTTCATGAAGCAACCTTTTCAAATGGAATTGAACACTGCTTGGTTTCTAAAATAGCAATTCATCACTCACCTGTAACCCACATGATACTAGAAAAGCTGAAAAAGTGGCACATGGATGGAAACTATATCCTAAGGGAAGCTTTGAGCATCTCTAAATGAATTCAATGTTACTATCTCTCACTATGGGTTATGAGAATGCATCGATGAATACACATTTATTTTCCCTATAAGTGGAAGCAATGCCTGGAGAAGGCAATGGCACCCCACTCCAGTACTCTTGCCTGTAAAATCCCATGGATGGAGGAGCCTGGTAGGCTACAGTCCATGGGGTCACTAAGAGTCGGACACAACTGAGCGACTTCACTTTCACTTTTCCCTTTCATGCACTGGAGAAGGAAATGGCAACCCACTCCAGTATTCTTGCCTGGAGAATCCCGGGGACGATGGAGCCTGGTGGGCTGCCCTCTATGGGGTCGCACAGAGTCAGACATGACTGAAGCGACTTAGCAGCAGCAGCAGCAGAAGCAATGCCTATTTAAAAAGTCATAACACTCACAGTACCTTAAACAACTATAAAAATGGCTGAACCATTCTAGTTTATTTATTTAGTATTAAAGAAATGCATTTCTTTTTCCAGAAAAGTTAGGTAAATGACATAAGGCATTGCCCCTTACACAGGAACCTGACCATATTGATCATGCCCAAGAATACAGTAAAGAGGAAAGTATGAAATACTAAGACATAAATAAGCTTGAACTACCAAACAGCCTTGCAGCCTCCTGTTTTAAAGGACTTTCTTTAACAGTCATGGAGCTGCATTCTTACCTCTGATGAAGTCATAGCTTGCTCTCTCAGAGCTGCTATCTGTACTCGTACCTGATTTCACTGTTGTACATTTTAATCTATCTAAAGTGTTGTGGGAAGCATAAGATGTATAATCATCCCTATCATTCTTATTAATAGCTACATGTTACCTTTACTCTCCAACTATCATCCCCTACATGACTATGAAGTATCCTTGATCAAAGTTAGATTGTTCTTGATCTTCAATGTAAAATAGCTCATAGGGCTCTCTTTATTAACAGTTAAACAACATTTATTTTTGGATGTACTCTTAGCAAGTGAAATGACATCAACTCTCCTCAAACAATAAAAATTAATAAGATAGCATAGTTAAATATCTTGATTAGAAAACCTCCAGAAGGAGCTATCACATGAAAGTTCCAATAACCACAGAAAAGCAAATGTCTTAATAGAGTAGGTAACTTTCCCTCAAGGACATCAGAAAATGATTTTTCTCTGGATATCTGGAAACAGTGATTGCCCCTTTCTCTTTGTCATGCTGCTGCTAATGTTAGGTCAGTAAGTCAGTGTCCAACTCTGTGACACCATGGACTGTAGCCCACCAGGCTCCTCTGTCCACAGAAGTTTCCAGGCAAGAATACTGAAGTGCGTTGCCATTTCCTACTCCACGGGATCTTCCTGACCCAGGGATTGAACCTACATCTCCTACATTGGCAGGTGTATTCTTTACCACTGAGCCACCTGGAAAAGCCTTACTTTTATTGTTTATCCTCTTGGCTGCATTTTTCCTCTGTACTGATTTATTGAAGAAAATACAATATATTGTTACTAAAAATTTCCCATTAGTTTTTACCTTTTTTTTTTTTTTCTCTCAGTATCCCATCTTAGGGCACCACATTACACTAAGTTAAATGTTTCCTTAGGCATCTCCTGACTGACAATTTCTCACATATTCCTTATTTTTGATGACCTTGACAGTTTTGAGTAGTACTAATCAATTACTTGTTAATGCCCCTCATTTGAAATTTATGGAATATTTTTTCATGATTACATTGGGATTGAGTTTGGAAGGGAATAAGCTCACAGAGGTAAAATGGTTTTCTCATCATATCCTATCCAAGGTACTTATTAGCAACCTAATTTATCACTGTTGATGTTCCTATTGCTCACCTGGCTGAGACAGTGTTTAGCAGGTTTTTAAAGTTGCCATGTTTCCGCCTACCCATACTATAAATTTTGGAAGGAAACAACTCTGTTCACCTGGCACTTAAAGAGTGGCAGTTATGCTTCATTTCTTGAGGGAAGAGAATCTACCCAAATTATTTGGAATTCTATTGAATGTGAGATTTGTCTGTTCTCTGACATGTAGTTATTTATTTATTTACAAAAAGTGTGTATCAGTATGGACCCATAGATACTAATTTTAAAATTGGAATATGAATCAGTGCCACCTTATTTATTTTTTGTTCAAATCATTCCAAATTTTGCCATTGGGTCCTCTTGAAGTTCAGTCCTGAAAACTATTGCAAGGTCTTTGTTGGTATCATTTTTAAATACTTCACCACTTTCTGATGCTACAATTTGCTTCAAATTAATCCTGGGTAGTTTTTGCTCCAGTCCTGGAATCCGCTGTTTCTCCAAGGAAATTTGGTTCCTTTTATTGGCAAAATGATATTGAAAACTGGAATCTGGGTGCTGAATGTGCTCACTTGGATGGCAGTGCTTCTCGAACTTCTCAGCTAACAGAGCAGAGGAATATATGCCTGTGTACCAACCTTTGTTTACTCACAGATCTATAAATATTTCTCCATGTAAACATTTGTGTCTGTGTTGAGATAAACATGAGTTCACACGATGTCTCCAACTCTAACTAATATGTGATTCATTGTAGTCTTCCTTCCTTGCTTATTTATAAAATCTCACACTGAGAGTAAGACTGTTGGTTCCTAGCATCTGACATCCATTTGTTAATTATTCAGTTCTTGCATGCATTATAGCTGTCACTAGAATTTTTAATCCATACCTCTGTAGGATGCAGCTCTGTCAATAAGAATACAGTGCTGATATAAAGATTTTACCTCTATTTTTATTTTTTAAATTGTATTCATTTATTTTTTGGCTGCACTGGGTCTTCGTTCCTACACAGGCTTTTCTCTAGTTGCAGCCAGCAGGGCTATTCTCATTAATAGTTGCGGTGCATGGGATTCTCATTGCAAGGGCTTCACTTGTAGAGCACAGTCTCCAGGGTGCAGACTCCGTAACTGAGGCACATGGGCTCAGTGGTTGTGGTGGATGGGCTTAGTTGCTCTGAGACTTGTGGGATCTTCCCGGACCAGGGATTGAACCCATGTCCCCAGCATTGGCAGGTGCATTATTTACCACCGAGTCACCAGGGAAGCCCATGTTTAGTTTTATGGAGCCCTCTCACTTCAACAGTTACTTTTGAGAAAAGTAGTTACTTTTAGGCCAACAACTTTTCCCTCACCTTGTTCAGTGAGAAAGTTCCCAACATTAACTCATTAAAGTTAATGTCTTTTCTTATTATCTGATTGCCATCATGAGATCCCATAGCCTCTTAAATGAACTTGCAGAAATTGCCTACTGTCAGTATTCTGTGTTGTCTTTAAAAAAAAATTAACTATTCTATTTGGTGTAAAATTGCATCTCATTGTGAATTTATTTTGTATTTCCATGATGACTAATGATGTTAACAATCATTTCAAATGTTTATTAGCCATGCTTTTAACTTTTTTAATGAATTGTTTATTTAAGCTTTTTACCATTTTTTTTCCATTGGATTGTTTGTCTGCTTTTTATTGAGATACAAGAATTGTTTTATAATCTGTGTAGACAGATGCTTTGTCTCACACACATATATGAAATAGATAGGTATATATCTAAATATATCAGTGACATATATTACATGATATATGCACACACACATACACACATATATATATATATTTACACTAAGTATTTCAGCCAGCTTGTTTGTATTTTCTTTGAAAGAGCTGATGTTTGTTTTTTAAATGATGTCCAAATTATTATTTCTTTATGATTACTATTTCTTGTGCTCCATATACAATCTTTGCTTACCTTGAGACTGCAAATATTTTTCCTAAATTTTCTTCTAATAGTTTTACGGTTTTAGTTTTATTCTTACTTCTATTATAAATTCCACACTATGTTTTATATATGCTATGATGTGCAGAATTAACGTTGTTGAAATATTCATACATATAAAGTGATCTGCATCTACAGTTTCTATAAAAATCCCAAAGAGGTTGTTCACAAAAATAGAAAAAAGAAAAACTATCGTAAAATTTGTGTGGAATCACAAAAGATCCTTAATATCTAAAGTAATCTTGAGCTAGAATAAAGGTAGAGTTATTACAATTTATGTAACAAATTATGTTACAAGGTCATAGTAAAATAAAGTATGGGACCACCATAAAAACAGACATATAAATCAATGGAACAAAACAGAGAGGCTAAAAATGAACTCACACACCAAGAGTCAACTATTTTTTAATGAATGCACCAAAAATACACAATAGGGAAAGGATAATCTCTTCAGAAGATGGTGTTGGGAAAACTTGAGCCACATCTAAAAGAATGAAATTAGACCCTTACATTACATCTTTACTTTATGCATACAAATCAACTCAAAATATTTTAAACACTTAAATACAAGGCCTGAAACCCTAGAACTCCTAGAAAAACAACATAGGGAAAAAGCTCCATGAAATTGATCTTGGCAGTGACTTTTTGGATATGACACAAAAAAGCACAGACAACAAAAGCACAAAACGATGAAATCATCCAAAGCAAAAGTACACGAATGAAGCCACGTTAAGCTGAAACACTTCTATACTGCAAAGGAAATCATCAGCAGAATGAAAACAAACCACCCAAAATGAAAAAAATTTGCAAGCTATATTTCTGATAAAGAGTTAATATACAAAATATATAAAGAGCTTTTATATATGATCATATTGTATTTAAAAATATTTAGCTGCACATAAGCCACAATGATAAAGACTTTTAAATGTACCTTAATCTGTATAAGCCTAAATAGACACCTATATATTGAGGAGCACAGAATGAAAAATGATGCTTTTTTTTTTAGTTCAAATATAAATGATGTTTGATATATTTAATTCTCTAGAAAGTTATTTCAGTGAAAAAGACATTGTTTCCTTTTTATTTATTTGGTACAGTGAACAACAGAAAATCTTTTTTTTGTGTGGGTGCTATAGAGTCTGTCGCATCTCAAAGACAGGAGTTCTGCGGTCTCCTTTGTGTGTTTTTACACCACTCTGATTCTTCAAACTGCTTAGAAATGTTTTTAAAGTAAACCATTAGTTATTGGTATGAAAAAACACTTGTTTTCCTTCTTTTTTTCTAATTCATAACCAGCTTCCATCACACAATCGATTTTTGTGGAATAAGTTTACTGCTGAGTAAGCCTACTTTGATATAATGGAACAGTTTGAACACTATTCTCCATTTCAATTCTATTTGCAAAACATATATTTCCCACTGCTAGGGAAATTCTAGTTTTTACGTTCACTTTTTAAGCAGGAAAGGGGTTGTGACATTTAAAACTTTCTAGATATAAATCTAAATAATTACTTTAAGTTGAATAATAAATTGAAGCAAGACCACATTTTCTGCAGCGTTGACTAATCATATGGGGTGATGTGAAATACAAATGATTTGCAAATCACTCTATTAAAAGCTTGCTTCTTAACAAATTTTCTTAAAGCTTGTTAAAAAAACAACTCAGTCTAACATCCTTTATATATGGAACGATGAGTTGAAAACATCATTTGACACAATTATTTTCTCAGGTAATTAATCTTTTAAATTATTGTTATTGCTTACAACTGTAGAATAGAACCTCATATAAGGAAATAATATTTGAGATTTAAGCACATTTTAAAATATAGATACCAAACAAAATTGATCCGTAATGTGTATAGCAGCAGTTATATTTTAAATTGTGAATAGAGCATATTTAAGTATTTTGTCTGTAGAGTGAAAAGGAAAACAATCATGAACAACCACATTAGATGTGGTTGAAACAAAACTAGACTTTGCAAAATTAAGATTTTTGAAAAGCATATCTCATGAATACAAGCAAATGCAAATATGTTGTAAATAGTTCTGTTCATTTATTGTAAATAAGACATAAATCTTCATTTAAATAATTAATTTTAAATGAATTGTGTATATATACACTATACACATACATATTTCTATTAAAGTCAAAGAGCAAAAATTATGAGTAAAAAGAAGAAAGGTGATGGAAATTCCTCATTAATCTGAGTTTGTTTTTTAAATATTAATACATTTAACTCATTTTTGAGCTCCCTATCCTCCTATTTTTGTTATTCCAGTTGCAAGAATACTTCTCTTTATTTTTAATGTGCACTTATAATATCAAGCCTATTTTGTAATATATATGTCAAGTAGTTGGACTTCCCTGGTGGCTCAGACGATAAAGCGTCTACCTACAATGCAGGAGACCCAGGTTCAATCCCTGGGTTGGGAAGATCCTCTGGAGAAGGAAATGGCAACCCACTCCAGTACTCTTGCCTGGAGAATCCAATGGATGGAGGAACCTGGTGGGCTACAGTCCATGGGATCGCAAAGAGTTGGACACGACTGAGTGACTTTCACTTCACTTCAAGTAGTTAAGTTTTTAAAATTTATTCTACTTTATATCATTTTAAGCCTTTTTCATATCATATACAATCATTCCCCTTAAATCACCATCATATTAACTCTTCTCCTATTCATATATTTAAAAATTATATCACTAAAATTCTCAAAACCTTAGGGGTCCTCTTGCAGGTATCATCATCTTACCAAGATGTGACACGCAATTCGAATTTACGTCACATTGAGGAAAAACGTGAAATTTATTGTAATAAAATACGCTAATCACTACCACATTCCAGATCAATTAAGTTTCTTGGTTAAATTCAACAGTTATTATTTTTGAAAGTGATCATTATTAGCAATATATTAAGGAACTAAGAATTTAGGATTAGAAAGGACTTTCCTGATGTGTAAAAAACAAGAAAAAGAATCTGGTCATTTCATTCTACTGTGATGAATGACCTACATTTCTCATTTATGTCTTTATGTTACTTTCGCAAGTTATGAAGTCCTAGGAGAAAGTCTGCTTAGTCAAGCAAATATTGGTCAGTTCAGCTCACTTGTACTGGGGATCCTGGAGGGAGGAAAAATGAACCCTATAAACCAGTTATTTTCCTACCAATATTGTACACAATAGAGTAGACAAAATTCCCCAAAAAGAAATTAGCAAACGCATAACATGCAAATTAAATATGCCACAATTAGAAACTCAAATAGTTGAATAAAATTCAATCACATTTACAAATATGCAGTTTTTAGAACACTGAAAAAATATCTTTAAGAGGTGTCAATATATTATTCAAGGCAATGCATGTGTAAACATTAAATCTGCATTCAGGTATTTCTCAAATGGAATAGTTTTATTCAATAAAATGGAAGAAAGGAATAACTGAGAATTTGAAAGGGAAATAAAGTTACAATATTCTCGGTAGGCTAATTTTGGAGCTGTTTCTACAACTACACCTAGATTAGCTGTATCAAAGCATTGCCTGAATTGGAGTTTTTACTTCATATTATAAGAGGATGAACTGCGTGACTAGAATTACTAGGTCCCTACTGAGTGGTGCTGTCATGTAGAAAAAAAGATTATTCTGCCCTATCCAATTTTGATGTGTTTGAATAGGTCTGGTCTTCTTTATACAGATGAAATTGGGACTTGGTAGACTAAGTGAAGTGGAGAGTTGAAACGTTATCTTGAAAATTCCTACTGAAATAGAATGCTAAATTAGATTAGGAACTAAAACTTGATTTAGAACAGAAAAAATAGAATTGAAAATCTGTTTTGTTCCTATTTATCAGGTAATTACAGAACGTTTCTTTCACTTAAGGCTACACACATTTTTTTTCTTGAGACTCAATTTAGCGACAGCAATATGGTGGCAGAAATGCAATTAGTTTTTTGATGAAGTATCTTAGAGTGGACTGGTTTACAGGTACTTACTGTATATTGTGTGGAGAGCTTTGCAAGTAGGTCCTTGGATAAGGTGTTCCAGAAAGGGAAAATGCAAAAATAAAAAATAGACATAGTAATGGTTTCTTTGCAATTAAAGATTAGGTATTAGATTGTTTCCAACCGGAAGTATTAGTTCGCTCATATCCACTTTTATTTTGCTGTCACCTAAAAGTTTATTTGGTATAATATTTATGAATGACGTCACTAAAATAATTTTTTGGATGATATTGTCTACTGATAACACTGTATATATTCTCATTTATGGAGCATTTTCTATGTTAAAGCACACTGTTACTAGGAATTGTGAAGTAATAGAAATGTAAAAGTTAGGATGCTGCCTTCCAGAGTCAACAAATTGTGTCAACATGGAAATAAACTAAAAGTATTTACATATATCATGTATTGTAAGCTCATTTAAAAATCAACATAATACAAAGACAAAAATAAGTCTGAAAAAATTTAATGGTGAGCCAAATATATAATCAGTATTGTAAAAAATATTTTTAGGAAATATGAGCTTTCCATTCTCACTTAAAAAAAAACAGAAAAAGAAAAGATAAACTTTTTTATAACAGTATGTGTGCTTGTTAGTTCATTCACCAAATATTCAACAAATATATTTGATCATCTATACTTTTCTTCCAAACTGTTGATAGTGTGATGGGTAAACCCAAGACAAATAAGATGGCTTCAAAGGCTCCATATAGAAGAAAATACTCAGGTTTATCCCTCTCTGTTTGTAACTTGGAAGCATATTACAGGTGTTGGACATTGTGTAATGGTTGTGTTTCTTTTTTTTTTTAATTTCATTCTAAGAACCTATTGTAAAGGAGTTGTATTAAGCAAAAGGATATTACTGGATGTAGCTAATGAAAAACTGCCCCATTTGGAGCAAAATATTCTGATATATCTGATTCTACCTTTTTTATGACATTTTTAAATTTAGTTGGTAAATGAAAATACACACTTTTTTTTTAAGAACTTTCATATTATAAATTGAATCCTGAGATTTTTAAAAATAATTTTGTTTATTTATTTTTGGCTGTGCTGGGTCTTTGTTGATCCACAAACTTTTCTCCAGTAGTAGCGAGTGGGAGCTACTCTCAAGTTGTGGTGCTCAAGCTTCTCATTGTGGCGGCTTCTGCTGTGGAGCAGAGGCTCTAGGGCACCCAGGCTTCAGTAGTTGCAGCACATGGGCTCTGCTGTTGCAGACCCCAGGCTCTAGAGCCCAGGCTCAATAGTTCTGCTGCATTGGCTTCGTTGCTCAGAGGTATATGGGATCTCCTCCGATCTGATCACAGGGATCGAACCTGTGTTTTGTGCATTGGCAGGCGGATTCTTTACCTTTGAGTCACCAGGGAAGCTCCCCTAACTGAGATGTCTTTAATACAACTATTTCTGCTTTGGATTTCTCTGGGATTTCATAGATATGAAACTAGGAAGATAAGATAATAAACAGGCTTCGGTGAGACCTACTAGCTCTGTTGACTTCAACACTTGCTTCACTTAATGCCATGATAGTTAAATGATCTGAAACTGTTGTTATGTATGCCAGCTTTATATATTTCAAATTAGCATGCATTTTTAATTTGGTTTTGTCACACATGATTTTATTTGTTTTATGTTTTATCTCATGACCAAGTGGTCACTTTGCAGGTTTTCATATACTGTTTCTGAAGAATGCCAGAACATTTGTTATCATGTATATTATTATCTATTGTTGTATGAAATTAGCTCAAAAGTCAGTGCCTTAAAACCAGATGCATTTACTTTCTCACAGCTTCTGTGGGTCAGTGACAGCTGAGTGTCTCTGTCTCGGGGCTCACAGGCTACAGTCATTGAAAGAATCGATCCACTTTCACTGAAGTGATGGTTGACAGACCTCAGGTCAGTTCTAGCTTTTTGACAAGATTCAGTTCTTTTCCACCCTTGTCTTTGTATAACTCTATAAAGCTACCCACAGCAGGGCAGTTTGCTTCCCCCAGAGTGAGCAGAGGGAAAGAGGGCAAAAAAGACAAAGAGACAGGCTGAGAGGTGGGTGAAGCAAAAGGAAAGCAGTAGTCTTTTAAAATTCAATTCAAGAGTGACATTTCATTACTTTCGCCATATTCTCTTGATTAGAAGTAAGTAGCCAGCTTCAGTCCACAATTATGAAGAGACAATCACACAAGTTTGTGAATAGCAGGAAGCAGGGTCATTGTGAGCGGTTTTAGAGATTGTCCATCACAGCATGATAGCAACAAAAACAATAAATGTATACTTTTAAAAGAATTACATGAACTAACATTGTACACATGGATGAATTTTAAGCATCAACATCTGATACCTAAATCTGCTGGGCAGCAACAGGATTAGCTTAACATGCAGTAAAGAAAGTAAGCCGTGTAAAGGTAATGACTCATCAGGCACTATGCTCTTCCCTGTGAAGAATGGCTTATTATTGAAGAAAAATAGATTGGGTTTTAGGTCTTCTGCCATTAGTTTATTTTTTTTTTCCATAAGTTTACATCCATCTCAAGAAAAACTTTCTTTATTACCTGGAATCTTGAGGGTTAAAAGAGATGGTGAGAACTGTTCTAAATCTAAAACTGATGGTTGGACAAAGTGTAGTAATATCAAGAACAGTGGGTTGATTTACCAGACTGGTGACAGAATTCTGCTTTATTATCTCAGTATTATCTTTTTACTAATTGCTAATTACTATGCCCACAGATTTGCCATATTCTGAGAATATTTTAGAATTTGTCTGTTGTGCTTCCTCTAAGACAAGCCATCTAAATACTCTGACATTTAAATGTCTTTATTATTGAATTTGGTGTATCATGGTATTATTCTCTATGTATTTCATCTTTGAAGATTTACAGAATACAGTTTAAAAAGTTATATTTAGGAAGTGAACACATCAAGGCATGTGTGTCCAGTGCATGCAGGAATGTAGGTGAATGTCTGTGTACTGAATTGAAATCATTTCCTAGATAAATTTTTTCACAGAAGATAACTAAGGTCAGAGCTGCTTTTTAAGTATTATTTTACAACTTTATGTACAAGAATACTTATATATGTAAATATTGTATATGTTTAAATCTATAGAATAATATGGAAGTAATTTCTTTGTAGACAAGGGCATCAAGTTTCAAGCAGAGGTTTATTTTTCACTGAATATTCTTTTTTTTTCCCCAATGAATATTCTTGCACTTTTTAATTTTTATCACTCTCTTGTATGAAAATATCAGAGTAAAACAGGAAAAATAAATCTAGGTAAGTGAATAAGTGATTATATGATTATCACAGAAAAAATATGTTAGCTATATGATTTGGTAAAATGTACTATTTTTATTAAACATTGACAGTTATAACACCTGTTGAAGAAATTGGTCAATTATTTTATAAATTTAAGGAACAGCTTTTTCTGCAAGCATTTGCAGAACTATCCAACTATGACTACACTATGACTATAAACTATGACTACACTGAAAATATTTTTATTAAACTACTTAGTGACTAATAAAAATATTTTCACTTTTGTACATATTCATAAAAAGTAACCATTGAAAGTAGTGCTTTCTAATATGCAAATCTACGTAAGTAAAGAATTGATTCTTTTTTATTAACATTCATTTAAATATTATATATCATTAATATATTTTGCTTATAGCAATTTTAAAATATCCTCTGACCTTTAACAGAAATATTTTGTTACAAAGAATTCCAGAGTATTACATTTCATGGTCTCATAACATAACCTGGTTGGAAGATATTTATTCTTTATATCCTATAGGTAGACATAACAGAGATTTCTCTTTTTTGGCTACTTATTAACATATTTTTCCTTTAAAAATTCAAAAAGCATAACCATGGGATGTCTCCAAGGATTTATATTTAAATAATAATTTAACATCCTCAGTTCAGTGAGGTTTGACCTCTTCTAATATTTTAGATTATGGCTGTGTTTTCTTATTATTTAAAATTGTAATCTTTTACTATCTGTATATAATTTTATTAAAGATAATCATTTTTTCACTTAACAGAACTAAGATAAGATAGCAGTTTTAGGGAAATTTTGAGCAAATCCATTTTATTTTGTGCAGTGAATTTCTTTTATCTGTCTCTCATGCTGAGTGGTAGATGACATTCATGGCCCCATGTCTTCAACACTTTGCTATGTTTTTCAATGTCTCTCTATTTTGACTTTGGGCTAAGTAATGTAATTTGATTTGATTTGGCCTGTAAAGTGAGATGGGAATGTCAGTCCTATGCCCCCCACAGTGGCATTGTTTCTGTTTTCCTTTTCATCCTTTGATCAGCTTCAAGAGAAATGCACATAGACTGGCCAGGAGGTCTTAGGAGAAAGGTGAGAGGCTCAGTAGGGCCTCAGCTAAGCTCCCTTATCACAGCCTCTGATCAAGAAAGCATGGCTAAGGTCAGCAGGGCCACCACACAAAATCTGCAAATGCACAAAAATAAATGCTTATCGTTATACACTGCTGAGTATTGAGGCCTTCTTTTCTAAAATAGACCTTAATTTTTAGAGCTGTTTTAGGGTCTCAGCAAAATTGGTGGAAATCACAGAGACCTGTGTGTCCCACCTCCCACCAGTGCAACCTCTCCACTGTCAATATCTTACAGAACTAAGTGGTATTATGTGTTACTATCTATGAACCTACCTGGAAGTTTCATTACTCCTAAAAGTTCATAGTTTTCATCAGAGTTCACTCTTGGTATTGTATATTCTATGGGTTTTCCTAAATATATAATGATACAGACCTGGAGGAGGGCATGGCAGCCCACTCCAGTATTCTTGCCTGGAGAATCCCATGGACAGAGGAGCCTGGCAGGCTACAGTCCATAGGGTCACAAAGAGCTGGACACGACTGAAGCAACTTAGCATGCATAATGACACAAGAGAAATTTTGAGTTAATTTTTATAGAAGGTATAAGGTCTACTAGGTCTTGATTACTTTTTCTATATGCAGATATCCAGTGATTCCAGCACCATTTGTTGAAGAGACTGTTGTTCATATGTTGGCAATAAAATATCTTCAGAATAACTATTTGGAGAAAAAAATTTTTTTTTAATTAGGAAGTTTTTAAAATATAAATTCTCCTTCTCATGAACCTGATAGAGATGAATAATTGAATAGGATGAAATCAAATAAGTTATGCAGAAAATGTAACAGAAAATTAATAATGATAAAAATATTCACCTAAGATCTTTTCAAAAGAAATTATGAACATTTTGAGCAAGTGTGTCAAGTTAAATGTTGGATATTTGTAAGGTTTTTTTTTTTTTTAATGACATGATAGCAGAAGATCTTAAAGAGTTAAAATTTCAGTGAAGTTACATGTGGACTAACTCCCAAGACACTGAAGATAAGCAACACAAGTCACTCAGATGTTTTATTCTGCCACCATCATTTAAAAGATTTTGATCTTAATCCAAAAGTTAGTATGAAGTAATGTTAGTGTCCTGGGAGGACACTGGTAGAAACCAAGTGGCACATTTTGGGTTTACTCATCCAGTCTGTGCAAACACCTGATTGATGAGAATCTAAGGCCCACCAGTAGCCACATGCATGAGCTTAGAAGTGGGTTATTCAGAACCAGTGAAGATTCAGTGAAGATTCCCAGTGAAGATATAAAGCCAGCCCCCAATTTAAAGCTTAAGTGCCACCTACTGAAAGCCCCTGGGCTTGAACCACCCAGAAAAATTGATAATGGGTTCCTGACCAGCCAAAATCTATAATGTAAAAATGTTCATTTTTTTCAGTTACTAAATGTTGTGGTGATTTGTTATTTAACAATGGTAATGAATATGTTGATAATTAGAAATTTAGCTCAAATCTTTACTTTTTTGCTACCAACCTAGATAGCATATTAAAAAGCAGAGACATTACTTTGCCAACAAAGGTCTGTCTAGTCAAGGCTATGGTTTTTCCAGTAGTCATGTATGGATGTGATAGTTGGACTATAAAGAAAACTGAGCACCGAAGAATTGATGCTTTTGAACTGTGGTTTTGGAGAAGACTCTTGAGAGTCCCTTGGACTGCAAGGAGATCCAAACAGTCCATCCTAACGGAGATCAGTCCTGGGTGTTCATTGGAAAGACTGATGTTGAAGCTGAAACTCCAATACTTTGGCCACCTCATGCGAAGAGCTGACTCATTGGAAAAGATTCTGATGCTGGGAAAGATTGAAGGCAGGAGGAGAAGGGGATGACAGAGGATGAGATGGCTGGATGCCATCACTGGCTCAATGGACATGGGTTTGGGTGGACTCAGGGAGGTGGTGATGGATAGGGAGGCCTGGCATGCTGTGGTTCATGGGGTTGCAAAGAGTCGGACATGACTGAGCGACTGAACTGAAATGAACTGATCATTTACTTGACATAACTGTTCAAAATGTTCAGAATTATAATCCAAAAGTATGGACAATTCTTTTGAGTCATAAGTTAATTGATCAAACACTACCTGTTTTCAATATTTGTTAAAGAAAAAAGTATATGCTTATTCTATCTTATATGTAGTTTTCCACCTGGTGTATCAACATCAGTGAAAAGGGCCTTTTGCAAACCTTCTCAAAACCAAATGAGTAAAATATACCTGATAGAATACAGGACAAAGGTTGACACTTATTGAATAAATATGTAGCTATTAAAACATCAATCTTGTTATTGTATTCCAAACATCACAATGATTATCTATGTTGAACAGAAAATGCATTTCTTTTATTCTGAAACACTTTACATTTTATAACAATTTTTTGCTCTAGAAACACTGAATATTCCATTGTGGGTTGTAGTATTTTCAAAAGATAAAAGACAAGAAAAAAATCTTTAAAGAAATGAGATTTAAATATAGATGGCACCATAAAAGAATCCCATACCATAAAATACACAGAAAAAAAGGGGACGAAATGGCTGTTTGCAGGAATAAAATAGTAGCGTTTTATGGGTTGGGGAAGTTTTATGATACTACCTAATGATTTTCTTTCTTTGGCCAGTGTACAAACGCTTCAGCGTCCATAGTTTTCCATGTCTAAATTGCTAGTCTGCTCTTATGTGTGTCTTTTCTCCAGTTATTTTATGAACCTCAGGCTTATTAGATTTCATTGTTGAAAATGCAGTTTCCTCAGATTTAAGGTGGCCTGCATTCACCTCAGTGTGGATCATGTCTTTCATGTTGGGCTTCTATTTAATGACTGAGTCTATACATCACCAAATAAAGTGGTGACTTGGCAACTACATATTTTGTCTCTTTTATGTATGGCTCAAGAAGACTTGAATATCTAACTCCACTACAACCAAAGTCACTTAAAGATAAGGAACTGACAGTGGGGGAATTTAAGGTGTTTCTCCAAGTCTCTTTGATGTCCAATAAATGTGGTTTGCTTTACTCCAAGTTACATTGGGGTAAATTCACAGTTAAAATTAATATATATAAAACTCCAAAATTATCTATATTGACTATATTAAAAAATGCATAAAAAGCAAAAATTTTATCTTTAAAGATCCTCAAATTAATTGAGATGGGAAGACAATGTAGAAAAAATCACTTCAAAAGCTTAATTTAGTACTTACATCTGAAAACAGTGCCCCAGAGGTAGGAAGTGATTGTCCAGGATTACACAGCTGATAGAAATTCTAGAATTATAATCTTAATACATTCACAATGTTTAAGCATATAAGGACATTTTAATTAATGTCCTGAATTTCTAAATTTTTCTACTAGTCTCTCTGTCATGAATATATATCTAAGTATGAGAGAAAGTAATAACCTATTATTCCATTACAAATCTACTTTTTCAAAGAAAAAAAGAAGATAGCCAATATTTTGATTATACTGAATGTTTAGCATTCTTTATAAGGCTCCTTTTCAAAGAGAAAAATAAGAAAATGTGCCAACAAATTCTTTTAAAGTAAATACTAACTTTAAAAATATTTTCAGTTATCTAAGTTATTAGCTTAAAGTATTGTTCTGTGGTTAAAATTAGCAGGGTATGAAGCACTTAGTGCATTTCAGAATAAGTTTTTTTGTGATTTGAATCTGTAAAGCACAGTACTTTTAGCAAATTTCACAAGAGGTGAAAGAGATGATCTCGATATGATTATATAAAAAAATTGTTCAACACATTTTTTGCTTTAAGTAGAAAAGCATTGTGTAAGTAATCATCTAAGACCTCAAGTTGAGACCGAAGGACACAAAAAACATATAAACATAACCCCCAGTTCCTTCCAAAGATGGGATTTGATGTGTTCCAAATAATGATGCAGAAGTAACATACTGTAACAAGGAAAGACATTAATTGAAATAATAAGCACTAATGGTGAGTTGGGCTTCCCTCATAGCTCAGTTGGTAAAGAATACACCTGCAATACAGAAGACCCCAGTTCGATTCCTGGGTCAGGAAGATCCCCTGGAGAAGGGATAGGTTACCCACTCCAGTATTCTTGGGCTTCCCATGTGGTTCAGCTGGTAAAGAATCCACCTGCAATGAAGGAGACCTGGGTTCGATCCCTGGATTGGGAAAATCTGCTGGAGATGGGAAAGGAAGGCAACCCACTCCAGTATTCTGGCCTGGAGAATTCCATGGACTGTATAGTCCATGGGGTTGCAAAGAATCGGGCATGACTGAGTGACTTTCACACACAGAACCATAAAGAAGGCTGAAGGCAGAAGAATTGGCACTTTTGAACTGTGGTCCTGGATAAAACTCTTGAGAGTTCCTTGGTCTACAAGGAGATCAAACCAGGCAATCGTAAAGGAAATCAACCCTGAATATTCATTGGAAGGACTGATGCTGAAGCTGAAACTCCAATACACTGGCCACCTGATGCGAAGAACTGACTCATTGGAAAAGACTCTGATGCTGGAAAAGATTGAAGGCAAGAGGAGAAGGGGACGACAGAGGATGAGATGGTTGAATGACATCACCGATTTGATGGACATGAGTTTGAGCAAACTCCGGGAGACATTGTACAACAGGGAAGTTTGGCATGGAGTTGCAAGAGTTGGACATGACTTAGCAACTGAACGACAACAACAAATGGTGAGAGATATGGGAGGAACATAATTGTGAGTTTTGATTAATTTTCAGTTTATGAATAGACCAAATCTTTTCATATTTATAATTTATTAAACATTTGAGGGATTAGAGGGTTAATAGTATTATTTCTAAGTGTCAGTACTAGTTGCATTTTTAATGTTTGTTTTCAATGATACTCTTAATTATCACTGTTTTGTCTCTTTTCATTCTCTTCTATTTTCGTACTGTCTCCCTTCCTCCCTTCCTCCTTCCTTCCTTCTTCCCTTTACTTTCTTTCTTCTTCCTCTCTCTGTGTATTCCTGCCATGATTTCTTCTTTTATTCTTATGTTTCTTTATGTACCCTTTTCTGAGAAGATTCAGTAATTTCTACCTACCAATGCCGGAGACAAAAGAGAAGAGGGTTTGACACTGGGTTAGGAAGAGCCCCTGGAATAGGAAATAACAAAGCAATCCAGCATTCATGCCTGGAAAATTCCAGGGAAGAGGAATTCTAGGGCAGAGGATTCTAGCAGATTTTAGTCCATATGGCTCGCAAAGAGTCAGACACAACTGAGCACACAGGAACACATACACCAAAATCTAAAACATTCAACAATGGATATTCCTCACATTCTGAGCATGACTATTTTTTGTTATTTATCTTATGGTTGCTAAATAAACTATAGGATGATAGTTAATTTTGAATTTAATATAGAGAACAAGTCAATTTATATATATATTTATTTATTCATTTATTCTTTTTCTTTATTTTTTGGCCACACTGCATTGCTGGTGGGATCTTAGCTCCCTGATCAGGGGTCAAACTGGGGTCCAAACCGAGGCAGTGAAAGCACCAAGTCCTAACCACCGAACCACGGAATTCCCCAAACAAAGCAATTTTAGTACAAATATATTCCATGCAATATAACTTGGCATTCTGATTTTCTCATTTGCTAATCTGGCTTACCTACTAACATCTTATGAAATAATAGTAATAGTAGTAAAAATCCACAAATCCAGTCACATACGTTTTGTCCTCATACATCTGCTGCTTCTGCTGCTAAGTCGCTTCAGTGAGTTTTCTGAAATAGTGTCAATTAAGGAAATGAGCTTCAAACCAGATGATTCTGAGTTTGAATCATTGTGAAATTCTTATCAAATCACTTCTCCTCTCAAGCCTTTTTTTCTTATTTAAATACAGCAGGAATGATTGTAAAAGCTTCAAAAGCTTGGTGTGAAAATTAAATAGTATTATATGTAAAGTAACCAGCAAAGGTAGTTCTTATACACACCAATTTATTTCAAATTCAGAGGATATAGTGTAGGACCATACATTAATTGATGTATATTTTGTTTATATACAAAGTATGTCTGTCACCTAAACAGGAAGTCGCATACTGAGCTTGCCAAATTTCAAGTCAGAACTTGGAAAGCTGAGAGATAGTTTGAAAATACTCTGTGGCAAAAGAGACAAACCTGAGCCAAAATTAAGTTGGTCATTAAGTACTGATCTGTCAGTCAGGACAAGTAGTGAGGGTGAAAAAATATACAAAAATACTGCTTGTCAAGGACAGTAGAGAAGAACAATTTATTTACAAAGCGTTTATCCACAATGTACTGCAAACCGAAGGTTTTACTCTCATCGGACCAGGAAAGGTCCTGATTTCAAGAAATTGATCAAGGATTCAGTCTTAGAGAAAAGAAACCTAAACAACCATAATAAAACAATGTAATAAAGATAGAAGTGGCATTATTGGCATTATTCTCACTTACAAGCATAACTTCTAAAAAAAAGTTGTCACTGATTTTAGACTTAAAATTTAGCAGAATTGAATGAGAGAGAGGAGGATAAAGAAAATGTATCAGGAGACCATGAGTAAAGCATCAATTGTGTGGGTACATGTTACTATAAGCAGTTAAATACTTTTAATGCTAAAATGTGATGGAAAAAACATCAAGACGTAAGAAGAGAGTTTAGTACGTTCAAAGCAAATTAGCAACAGTATGTGTACTTTTTAAGAACTCATTCACATCTGGAGATACATCATAATTTTGCCATTTAGGGCAGTTTTCCAGCCATTGAAGACTCCCTGTAGGAAAAGATGAAGGATGAGAGGAGAAGGCATGTAAAATGAGAGGCCCGTTGTGCTGTAGGAATGGGGCTAGATGATGCCACATGTGTCCACAGTGACTCACAGAATCACAGGCTATAATGTTGAAATTTGCCTAGGATATCCAGAGAATATATATATGAAACTTACATTCAGATTCAAAATCTGAGGGTTAAGGAATAAAGTCTTACTTAACAATCTAGTTTTGAGAAAAATAAGTAAATTAAGAGGTTGTTGAAATACTGAAAGTAGATGAGAATCATTCTAACCCCTTTTCTCAGGGTAAGATGTAAAGGAAAAGGGAGAAATTCAACAGATTGAAAAAGAACTTTTGGGAAACTCTTTAAACAGTGCAAAACTCATTCTTTTCCTCTTATCCCTTCTCTGTTCTGCAAGAAACAGTCAATCTTTTATGTAGGGAAAAGCATGTATGCATCTTGGGGAGGAGGGAAGGAGTTGGGGAAGGCCTGAGCAGGGTGAGTGAGACCTAGCCTGGCCTGGAGTACAGAGCCTGAGCCATGATGAGTGGTGGAGAAGGGAGACTCTCTGGACAGAGGTGGGGATGACCTGGTAGGGAGTTTAGATCCAAACAGGAAGAAGGAGGGCATCTCCATGATGGGTGCCCTTGTTCATTGCATCAGAGTGTAATCAAGATGTAGGGCATGTGGGATGGCATGGGGCAGCCCAGCACCGGATGACAGAGTTTGGATGGGTTGGATTGAACATCCTTGGAGGGGAGGGTATTTGAAGTGACATTTCAAAGAAGTTGTCAGTGAGGTGAGATGCACACACCCTGGAGGATGTCAGAAGGCAAGTGTGTGAGGGGAGGGCGACCACATGAGAGCAGCCTGTCCCTGCTTCTCATGCCCTGACTGTAGGGAAGGGGGCTTCAGATGCAGAGTCTGCCTAGTAGGTGTGTCAGAACCCAAGGGCTGGAGAGGGCATCTAAAGGAGGGGGAAACAGAGCATGGCATCCAGCAGCTGGAGTGAGGCCAGGTGTCCATAGTGAGGAGGAACTGGCTGTGCTGATGGACGATTAATGTTATGTGGATGAGGTGGTTTAAAAAAAAACTAAATGTACTAATAATTCAATATATGAAAATAAATAACATAGGAACAGATACTATTTTATTGCAAATTTGAAAGTGGCTAAGAAAATAAATCTTAAAAGTTATCATGAGAAAAAATAGCTCTTGTATCAATAGCTTCATATGGTGACAGATGGAAATGACTTACTGTGGTGATCATTGCACATTGTATACAACTGTTGAATCTTTATGACGTTCACCTGATTGTTGAACATCAATTATGTACAATTGAATGTTGTGTGTCAATTATGAAAAAAAAAGTGAAAGTGAAAATGTTAGTTGCTCAGTTGTGTCTGACTCTTTGGGACCCCACCAGACTCATCTGCCCATGGAATTCTCCAGGAAAGCATACTGGAGTAGGTAGTCATTCCCTTCTCCAGGATATCTTCCTGATCCAGGAATCAAATTCAGGTCTCCTGCACTACAGGCAGATTCTTTACCATCTGAGTCACCAGGAAAGCCCAATTATACTTCAGTTCAAAGAATTAATGAGAGCCACACTTATCACTGTCAGAGAAAGGTATTACATATATATATATATATATATATATATATATATATATATATATATATATATAGTTTTTTTCAAAGGAGCAAGTTAAGGTGAACACTAAAGATTTGGGTGGGAATTAGAAGTATTGTTGTTAACACGTGTCTTCAGTATAAAAAAATACATGAAAATAACTCAGCTGTAAATGTGTATATTTTCTGTGTAACTACCGATATATCTGTGTAGATTGCATGTATACCTATACTTATACATATACATATATATGTATATAATGTGTGTGTATATCTACATTCTGTAGCTCTGTTGCAGAGAGGTCCTGGTAGCAGAGACACACCAATAGTAATGAGCTTGGCTTGCACCCACTTTTGGATTTCCCCGATGGCTCAGTGGTAAGGAATCTGCCTGCAACGCAGGAGAAGCTGGTTCTATCCTTGGGTCAACAAGATCCCCTGGAGGTGAGCATGGCAACCCACTCCAGTATTCTTGCCTGGAGGATCCCATGGGCAGAGGAGCCTGCAAAGCCATAGTCCACAGGGTCGCAAAGAGTTGGACATGACTGAAGTGGACAGCATCCACTTGTATCTTCTAAAGAACATTCTCCAACAAAAGAAATTAGGGTTCTTATGGAGAGGGCTGATTTGATTTCAGTGCATGAAGCATGGAAAGAACGAGCAAGTATTGGTGCATGTGTGTGTATGTGTGTGTGTGTGTATCGTATTAGAAACAAGGAAGAGCTCAAAAACTGATGGGTTCAAAGGAGGGTGTTCCTACTGGGCAACTCTGAGACAATTGGAGAATCAAATAATAAATAATAAGAAGAAATTGTACTCACTTGTCAAAACTCTTCAGAGAAGACTCCCATAGAATTCCACAAGTGCCTACCATGCAATGAATATGATTTATTGATCTCCTGTGCTTATAGGTAGAAACTGATACTTGGCAGTAACAATCATTTTCAGGTATTTTCAAAGATAAATTGTGTAAAATATTACAGGTCAGCATGAAGAGTACTCACAATCCATCTTGAAGATAAAGAATACCAACTTTGAACCCCAACCAAGTGAAATACTATTCTTTAAAAAGAATTTCTTTATTTTCAGTGGACCTGTGTTTCAAAGAATAGTAAATTTTAAATTTTCATTAATAAGAGTTGTGGAAGCCTGCTTATCCAGAACATCTAGCTAAGATAATCAATACAGGTGGCCATAATATACAACATATTTTCAATGTAGACCAAAGAGCCTTATATTGGAAGAAGATGTCATCTGGAAACTTCACATCTAGAGAGAAATCAATGTCTGGCTTCAGAGCTTCAAAGGACAGGCTGACTCTCTTGTTAGGGGCTAATGCAGCTGGTGACTTTAAGTTGAAGCAAAGGCTCATTTACCATTCTGAAAATCCTAGGGCCCTTAAGAATTACACTAGATCTAGTTTCCTTGTGTTCTATAAATGGAATAGCAAAGCCTGAATGACAGCACATCTGTTTATACAACATGGTTTATTGAATATTTTAAGTCCCTTGTTGAGAGCTAGTGCTCAGAAGAAAAGCTTCTTTTCAAAATATTGCTGCTCCTTGACAATACACCTGGTCACTCAAGAGCTCTGATGGAAATGTACAATGAGATTAATATTGTTTTTATGCCTGATAATACAGCATCCACTCTGCAACCCACGGATCAAAGAGAAAGTTTGACTTTCAAGTCTTTTTATTTAAGAAATATATTTTGTAACGCCATCGCTGCCATTGACAGTGATTCCTCTGATAAATCTAGCAAAGTAAATTTAAAACCTGCTGGAGAGGATTTACCATTCTAGCTGCCATGATGAACATTCGTGGAAAGAGGTCAAAATACCAACATTAACACAGTTTGAAAGAAATTGATTCCAGCCTTCATGACTTTGAGGCTTCAAGACTTCAGTGGAAGCAGTAACTGCAGATCTGGAAGAATTTGCAAGAGTACTAGAGTTAGTCCTGAAGGGGAGCCTGAAGATGTGACTGAATTGCTGCAATCTCGATAACACTTGAATGGATAAGTTGCTTCTCATGGATGGGCAAAGACAGTGGTTTCTTGAGATGAAGTCTACCCCTGATGAAGATGCTCTGAAGATAGTTGAAATGGCAACAAAGGATTTAGATTATTCCATAAACTTAGTTGCTCAAAGTAGAGGCAGGATTTGAGAGGATTGACTCCGGTTTTGAAAGCAGTTCCACTGTGGATAAATTCTGTCAAATGGCATTGTATGCTACAGAGAAATCCTGTCCATGAAAGGATGTGGCAAACTTCACTGTTGACTTATTTTAAAAAATTCCACAGCCACCCCAACTTTTAGCAACCACTACCCTGATCAGTCAGCAGCCAACAACACTGAGGCAAGACCCGCCACCAAAAAAAACGATTATGGCTTGTTGAAGTCTCAGAAGATGGTTAGCATTTTTCAGGGACAAAATCTTTTAAATTAAAGTGTCATTTTGGTTCAGTTGTTTTCATGTCTGATTGTTTGCAACACCATGGTCTGCAGCACACCAAGCTTCCCTGTCCATCACCAACTCCCAGAACTTGCTCAAGCTTATGTCCATTGAGTCAGTGATGCCATCCAACTATCTCATCCTCTGCCATCCCCTTCTCCTCCTGCCTTCAGTCTTTCCCAGCACCAAGGTCTTTTCCAAAGAGTCAGTTCTTCACATCAGGCAGCCAAGCTATTGGGGTTTCAGCTTTAAAGAATGTACATTGTATTTTTAGATATAATGTTATTGTAGGGTTCATAGACTACAGTACAATTTAAGCATAAATTTAATATGCCATGGGAAACCAAAAAAATTGTGACCTGTTTTATTGAGATGTTCTCTTCATTGTGGTCTGGAACCAGAGCTGCAGTATCTCCTAGATAGCTCTGTATCTATATAATATCCCCATTTCCATTAATGTATCTTTAGCCATCAAATATTTGCCAGTGCTCATTCCAGATCAATTATATCTTTCAGGAGGCATTAATCATTTTAAAATACTGAATACAATTGTGCAAATGAAGATTACAGACATTTCTTAAACTATACATTTTTTTAAAAAGAAAATAATCTGATGGTATTGAAGTTTAACGAAATAATTGTCAAGCAGCATGCTCTACTGGAATTAGGATCATTTATCTAATCTATTGGGGATCACAACAAACTGTGGACAATTCTTAAAGATATGGGAATATGAGACCACCTGACATGCCTCCTGAGAAATCTGTATGCAGGACAGGAAGCAAGAGTTAAAACTGGACATGAAACAACAGACTGGTTCCAAATCAGGAAAGAAGTATGTCAAGGCTGTATATTGTCACCCTGCTTATTTAACTTACATGCAGAGTACATCATGAGAAATGCTGGGCTGAAGGAAACACAAGCGGGAATCAAGATTTCCAGGAGAAATATCAATAACCTCAATATATGCAGATGACACCACCCTTATGGCAGAAAGCGAAGAAGAACTACAGAGCCTCTTGATGAAAGTGAAAGAAGAGAGTGAAAAAGTTGGCTTAAAACTCGATATCCAGACAACTAAGATCATGGCATCTGGTCCCATCACTTCATGGCAAATAGATGGGGAAACAATGGAAACAGTGACAGACTTTATTTTGGGGCTCCAAAATCACTGCAGATGGTGATTGCAGCAATGAAATTAAAAGATGCTTGTTCCTTAGAAGAAGTTATGACCAACCTAGATAGCATATTAAAAAGCAAAGACATTACTTTGCCAACAACGGTCTGTCTAGTCAAGGCAATGGCTTTTCCAGTAGTTATGTATGGATGTAAGAGTTGGACTCTAAAGTTAGCTGAACACCAAAGAATTGATGCTTTTGAACTGTGGTGTTGGAGGAGACTCTTGAGAGTCCCTTGGACTGCAAGGAGATCCAACAGTCCATCCTAAAGGAAATCAGTCCTAAATATTCATTGGAAGGACTAATGCTGAAGCTGAAACTCCAATGCTTTGGCCACCTGATGTGAAGAGCTGACTCACTTGAAAAGACCCTGGTGCTGGGAAAGATTGAAGGTAGGAGGAGAAAGGGGACGACAGAGGATGAGATGGTTTGATGACATCACTGACTCAATGGACATGAGTTTGAGTAAACTCTGGGAGTTGATGATGGGCAGGGAGGCATGGTGTGCTGCATTGCATGGGACCACAAAGAGTTGAACATGACTGAGTGACTGAGCTGAACTGAACTTAATCTATTACAGTTATGTCCCCATATGATAATCTTTTGCTGATTATCAGGATCTTCGAAGATGAGTAAGGAAGAAAGAGGGAATAGGCATAATGGGAATGGGACTAGCAATGCCGGTGACCGTCCACATAAAAGATTTAAATGAATCAGTAAAATACCTACTGCAAACCTAGCTCAAGGATTGTTGTCAGCAGGACTCATCAGGATCTTGCTGTGTGAATGGGTGTTTGAGATGGCATTGCATGATATCAGTTGTACTAAACATGCTCATCATTGTTCCTGACCATAAAATTAGAGGATTGGCTACATATTTCCAATTTTCATTCTCTTCAATATTGTTGTTGTTTAGTCACTAAATCATGTCCGACTTTTTGTGACCCCATGGACTGTAGACCCTCAAGCTTCTCTGTCCATGGGACTTCCCAGGTAAAAATACTGCAGTGGGTTGCCATTTCCTTGTCCAGGGGATCTTCCCAACCCAGCGATCAAACCTGTGTCTCCTGCATTGCAGGCAGATTCTTTACCCATGAGCCACCAGGGCAGCTCCATTCCTTTCATTACACTTTGGAAATATAGAACTAACTTGGATTTACAGACAACTGATAAAATAATTTCATATTTAATTAATTAATATTAATATATAAAAGTTTTAGACTGACTTTCCTAAATGTTGTATATCTGAGAGATAGAAATATGGATACTCTGTGAAGTTTGAATTCAAGTGTACTGGGTTTAATTCCTGCTTATCAATTAAGTCCTTAATAAGATCTGTGAGTTTGTCTTTATACACAAAATGACTTCTTTATGATACTGTATGTATGAAAAGGCAGAGGAACCAGAGATCAAATTGCCAACATCCTTTGTATCATAGGGGCCTCACTTATGGCTCAATGGTAAAGAGCCTGTTTGCAATGTGAAGACCTGGGTTTAATTCCTGGATTGGGAAATTCCCTGGAGAAGGAAATGTCAACCCACTCCAGTATTCTTCCCTGAAGAATTTCATGGACAGAGGAGCCTGGTGGGCTATGGTCAATGGGGTCAAAACGAGTCAGACACAACTGAGAGACTAAAACTTTCACATTCACATCATAGAAAAAGAAAGATAATTCCAGAAAAACACCTACTTCTGCTTAATTTACTACAACTTAAAGCCTTTGACAGTGTGGATCAAAACAAACTATGGAAAATTCTTCAAGAGGTGAGAATAGCAGACCACATTACCTGCCTCCTGAGAAACCTGTATGCAGGTCAAGAAGCAAGAGTTAGAACCGGACATGGAACAACAGACTGGTTCCAAGTTGGGAAAGGAGTACACCAAGGCTGTATATTGTCACCCTGCTTATTTAACTTATATGCAGAGTACATTATACAAAATGCCAGGCTGGATGAATCACAAGCTAAAATCAAGATTTCCAGGAGAAATATCAACAACTTCATTATATAAATGAAACAATTCTAATGGCAGAAACTGAAGAGGAACTAAAGAGCTTTTTGGTGATAGTGAAAGAAGAGAGTGAAAAAGTTGACTAAAACGTCAACATTCAAAAAACTAAAATCGTGACATCTTGCACAGTCACTTCATGACCGATAAATGGGGTAAAAAATGGAAACAGTGACAGACTTCATTTTATTGTGCTCCAAAATCACAGACATGAAATTAAAAG
Source organism: Okapia johnstoni (assembly GCA_024291935.2). Taxonomy (NCBI): domain Eukaryota; kingdom Metazoa; phylum Chordata; class Mammalia; order Artiodactyla; family Giraffidae; genus Okapia; species Okapia johnstoni. The sequence continues at coordinate 59,881,668 of CM044322.1, forward strand.
ATGCTTGATCGTTTGAAGAAAAGCTATGACAAACTTAGAAAGCTTATTAAAAAGTAGAGACATTACTTTGCTACAGAGACCCACCTAGTCAAAGCCATGGTTTTCCTGTAGTCGTGTATGGATGTGAGAGTTGGACCATAAAGAAGGTTGAGTGCCGAAGAACTGACGCCTTCAACTGTGGCACTGGAGAAGACTCTTGAGAATCCCTTGGACAGCAAGGAGATCAAACCAGGATTTCCAAAAGGAAATCAGTCCTGAATATTCATTGGAAGGATTGATGCTGAAGCTTCAGCTTCAATACTTTGACCACCTGATGCAAAGAGGCAACTCATTGGAAAAGACCCCGATGCTGGGAAAAATTGAAGAGGAGAAGGGGACAACAGAGGATGAGATGGTGGGATGGTATCACCAACACAATGGACATGAGTTTGAGCAAACTCTGGGAGATGGTAAGGACAGGGAAGCCCAGAGAGCTGCGGTCTGTGGGGCTGCAAAGAGTTGGACATGACTTAGAGACTGAACAACAACAATCTATGATTATATGGAACACTATATTTTAAAAGATCTAGTTTTTTAAATTAATTTTTAAATTTTATTTGCAGGATAATTACTTTACAATATTGTGGTGGTTTTTGCCATACATTGAAATTAATTAGCCATGGGTGCACATGATCTAGCATGATGATAGTAACACTGTCACTCATATCTGACAGTTATTTTTCTTCATTTTGTGCTTATTATGGTTGTTTTCTAAAAGTGAATAATGCAGAGAAATAGAGGGAAAAAATAGAATGGGAAAGACTAGAGATCTCTTCAAGAAAATTAGATATACGAAGGGAATATTTCAGGCAAAGATGGGCACAATGACGAACAGAAAAGGCACGGGTTTAACAGAAGAAAAAGATATTCAGAAGAGGTGGCAAGAATACACAGAAGAATTATACAAAAAATAAAAGATCTTCATGACCCAGATAACCATGATGGTGTGATCACTCATGTAGAGCCTGACATCTTAGAATGTGAAGTCAAGTGGGCCTTAGGAAGCATCACTAGGGACAAAACTAGTGGAGGTGATGGAATTCCACTTGAGCTATTTCAGATCCTAAAAGATGATCTGTTAAAGTCTTGCAATCAGTATGCCAGCAAATCTGGAAAACTCAGCAGTGGCCACAGGACTGAAAAACTTCAGTTTTCATTCCAATTCCAAAGAAGGGCAATGTCGGATAAGTTTCAAACTATCCCACAGTTGAACTCATTTCACATGCTAGCAAAGTAATGCTCAACATCCTACAAGCTAGGCTTCAACAGTATGTGAACAGAGAACTTCCAGATGTACAAGCTAGATTTAGAATAGGCAGAAAACCAGAGATCAAATTGCCAACATCCGTTGGATCATAGAAAAAGCTAGAGAATTCCAGAAAAAATATCTAATTTTGATTCATTGACTACGCTAAAGCTTTTGACTCTATGGATCACAACAAACTGGAAAATTCTTTTAGAGATGGAAATACCAGACCACCTTAGCTGCCTCTTGAGAAACCTATATGTAGGTCAAGAATCAACAGTTAGAATTGAACATGGAACAACAGACTGGTACAAAATTGGAAAACAGGTACTTCAAGGCTGTATATTGTCACCTTGCTTATTTAACTTTTATGCAGAGTACATCATGCGAAATGCCAGGCTGGATGAAGCACAAGCTTGAATCAAGATTTCCAGGAGAAATATCAACAACCTCAGATATGCAGATTACACGACCCTTATGGCAGAAAGCAAGTTAAAGGGTCTCTTGGACTTTAATTAAAGAGGCAGTAAAGAGTCTCTTGATGAAACTGAAATAGGAGAGTGAAAAAGCTGGCTTAAAACTCAACATTCAAAAAATATTCAGATCACGGCATCCAGGCACATCACTTCATGGCAAATGGATGGGGAAACAATGGAAACAGTGACAGACTTCATTTTCTTGGGCTCCAAAATCACTGCAGATGATGACTGCAGCCATGAAATTAAAAGACGCTTGCTCCTTGGGGGTAAAGCAATGACAAACCTAGGTAGTGTATTAAAAATCAGAGACATGACTTTGCCTACAAAGGTTTGTATAGTCAAAGGTATTGTTTTGGAGGGCTGGTGGTGGCGGCTCGGGGAGGTGCTCGCTCTCTCGGTCTCTCTCTCTTGCTTGCTTCCCCTAACTCCCTTCGGTGCCCCCCACCCCACCCCCAGCCAATCGCCTGCGTGCCGGAGTGTGTGCGAGGGAGGGGCAGGGGTGGGGGGCGTGGGGGGAGGCGTTCGGGTCCCTGCGAGACCCGCGGAAGAGGCTGGGGCTGCGAGGGACTCCGGGAAGCCATGGACGTCAAGAGGCTGCAGGAGGCTCTGAAAGATTTTGTGAAGAGGGGGAAAAAGGAAGTTTGTCCTGTCCTGGATCAGTTTCTTTGTCATGTAGCCAAGACTGGAGAAACAATGATTCAGTGGTCCCAATTTAAAGACTATTTTATTTTCAAACTGGAGAAAGTGATGGATGATTTCAGAACTTCAGCTCCTGAACCAAGAGGTCCTCCCAACCCTAATGTTGAATATATTCCCTTTGATGAAATGAAGAAAAGAATACTGAAAATTGTCACTGGATTTAATGGTATACCTTTTACTATTCAGCGACTATGTGAATTACTAACAGATCCAAGGGGAAACTATACGGGAACAGACAAATTTCTCAGGGGAGTAAAAAAGAATGTGATGGTTGTTAGCTGTGTTTATCCTTCCTCAGAGAAGAACAATTCCAGTAGTTTAAATCGAATGAATGGTGTTATGTTTCCTGGAAATTCACCATGTTACACTGAGAGGTCTAATATAAATGGGCCTGGAACACCCAGGCCGCTTAATCGACCAAAAGTTCCTTTGTCAGTTCCCATGACAACAAACGGCTTGCCTGAGAGCACAGACAGCAAAGAGTCAAAGCAAAAGGAGGGCAAAAATCACAGTGACTCTTCAACACCTGAGTCAGAAGGTTCCTCGGTGAGCCCTATAAAAAATAAACACCCAGATGAAGATACTGTGGAGGCGGAAGGGCATGAGGTAAAAAGACTCAGTTTCGACAAAGAAAGTGAAGTCAGAGAGATGGCCAGTCAAACATCTTCCAGCGAAATTTCTTCAGTTATGGTAGAAGAAACAGAAGCTCCATCTTCACCTCAGAATAAAGACAAAGTAGTTATACCAGGCAGCACTGTACAGAAGAGGATGAAGAGGAAGAAGAAGGTATATAGAGACCATCTGTAAAAGGGTGGAGTAAGGAGACCCTCAAATTCTTGTACTTCATTTTTGCATGAAAGAATTTAACATAATGGAACTCCTTATAATGCTGATGTTGGGTTTTTTCTCCCACCTGTATGTAGTTGCTGCTGAGTTTCAGGGGATATGATTTGAACTGTAGAATATCAGAATTTACGAAACTTAACTGTGGAGGTATTTTGAAAATCAAATTTAACTACAACAACATTTGCTTATTTTTAGAGTCTTTTATGACATCAAGAGAAATGATTGCAGAAAGAAAAAATCAAGAAAAAGAATCTGATGATGACTTAACTGTGAATGAAGAGACTTCTGAGGAAAATAATCAAATGGAAGAATCTGATCTGACTCAAGTTGAGAGAGGTTTACATTCTGAAGGTAGTGAAAATACAGGCCCTGTAAGTAGTGGTTCTGATTGCCATGAAACAGAAGAATTAGTAGGATCCAATTCCAGTAAAACTAGAGAGATTCTCTTAGAATCATCCATGGAAAATGACGAAGCCACAGAAATCACAGTTGAACCAATGGAACAAGACTAACTATTTAGAAATATTTAGATGCAGTATTTTACATACGGTTCTGGTTTTACATTGTATAAAACGTTTATGTAATAAAGTGGACCTTTAGTTTTACAAGAGAAGCAGGTTGTAAAATAAAATACTTTATGGGATAAATCCTTGAAGAGTTATTCATGCAAGAACTGTGAATATCAGCTCCTCTGGGTCCTGCTTACCGCTGACTTTTTTTTGGGCTGGTCAAATCAGTGGTTTATGTATAGTTGTTTTTTTTTTTAGGGTTAAAAATTTTAAAATGGAAAATAATTATAATTTTGAAAACTTTTTTGGAGATTATCACATTTAGTTTATTACACATGCAAGAAAGCTTTTGTCTTGTCTCTTTTTGACAGCTCTAGTAGTTTTCATATTTTGGTCATAGTTTCAGCATTTTAGCACGTGAACTATAGGATTTCATGCTGGTTTCCAGATTTTATTGTTTGACTATTACAATGGAACTTTAAGTCATATAAACATATATATATTATTCTAAGGAGGAAATGTTATATTTTTTTGTTTCTGTAAGAGATGAATACAGTGGATACTTTTTCTATTGGCAATGATTGAGTTCACCTCTTTCAGAAGACAGTTTCTTTCTCTTCTGAGTAATTCAGATAAAATCTGGCCCCGGTGAAACCCTGGAAATCCTAAGTCTCTTGAAATACCAAGTTAAACACATTCCAAGAGATCTGTTCAAACTAAATTCTTTTGCATACTTCTGAGGTGCCTGAGAAAAAGACTTCATTATTTATGAGAAATGTGCTTTATCTTGGAAATTGTGTTCAAACATTAGCTTACTATTTTGTAGAATGAATGCTTATAAAGCTGACATGAGACCATCTCAGTAGAACCAAGCTGGTTCCTTTACTTTTTGCTTGCTTTTCTGAACATTGTGAATATTACACATTTCTTTCTAAATTATTCTAGAGTATACAAATGTCAATGGTATGAAACACCACTGTACTGGAAAAATTAATATATTACTTTAGTAATATACCAGAGCTAAATGACTGAAGCTTTAGGGGTGCATAGAAGCCACCATAATTTGTATGACATTTTGAAGTGAATTAAATATTTTTGAACATGCTTCTTCGTCAGCCAATGTTATATTTTTCAGATCAACACAAAGCACAATGGTTACTCTAAACTCAATATTTTCAAATTCACATATTTAAAAGTCATGCACAAGCTGCAATTTCCCTGTCTAAATTACTGGTTGCCAAATTTATACCTGTTTCTTCAGCTGTACCTTTTGATATTTAGAATTTTTAAATTTCTGTAAAGTACATTTTGTAGAATGTAATGTGTTCACTGCCTTTGTGAAGCGGTATATAATTGTATAATTTCTGTGTGTAAACTGAATGCTTGGGCTTTCAATATAGTATTCATATAAAGCAATAAATATTAATGTTATGAAATACTCAAGTACATTTTTATCAAAATATACAAGAATCCCTTTTTTAATTTCAGATACCTGAAGTACACAGATGAACTTATAAAACTGATGCAAACATTTTCTCACACTGTATCATATGCTCTGGGGTGACTTGGGCAGCCACCGCAAGTTTTGCATTTTGACTGCTTCAATTGCTATGACTAAAAATACCAAAATGAGTTGGCTCTGTTTATGTCTGTAGGATATTACACTACTGACTGTCTTGACTGTCAGGTTCAGAGCAGTTAGATGATATATTTGTGAAATATGTCTCATAGTTGAAATAAAAACTGAGTATTGATTTATTTACTGTATCAAAGAGAGAAGGAAAATCACACGTTGTGAACTTTTTAAAGAACTTTGCAAAAATGTTAAAGCAAATTTTAAATGTGGCATTCATTTGTAGTGACCTATTCTTTATTTTGTTAAGGGATAATTTTAAGTTTAGAAATTTTGAAATTTTCTTTAGAATATTTATGAAATCATTGTCAATAAACCTATTCTTTAAGATCCTGTGACATTTTGATATTTTTTATTTTAATTGTGCCATGGACCACTTATAAACTGAATTACTTTTGTTGTATATAAGTTGAAGATTTAGCATCATGACTTTGAGGTCTGTGGTTTTATTTGTATATTTGCAGTTGCTATTTTTGCAAGGGCAAATGTATTTCTTTATTAAATAAAGTACAATAATGGTGACTGTAAAAAAAACAAAAAAAGCTATTGTTTTCCAGTAGTCAGATATGGATGTGAGACCTGGACAATGGAAATGTTCAGTTCAGTTCACTCGCTCATTCGAGTCCGACTCTGTGACCCCATGAACCGCAGCATGCCAGGCCTCCCTGTCCATCACCAACTCCTGGAGTTTACCCAAACTCATGTCCATTGAGTCAGTGATGCCATCTAACCATCTCATCCTCTGTAGTCCCCTTCTCCTCTTGCCTTCAATCTTTCCCAACATCGGGGTCTTTTCCAATGAGTCAGCCCTTCGCATCAGGTGGCCAAAATATTGGAGTTTCAGCTTCAACATCAGTCCTTCCAATGAACACCCAGGACTGATCTCCTTTAGGATGGACTGGTTGGATCTACTTGCAGTCCAAGGGACTCTCAAGAGTCTTTTCCAACACCACAGTTCAAAAGCATCTATTCTTCTGCATTCAGCTTTCTTTATAGTCCAACTCTCACATCTATACATGACCACTGGAAAAACCATAGCCTTGACTAGACAGACCTTTGTTGGCAAAGAAATGTCTCTGCTTTTTAATATGCTGTCTAGGTTGGTCATAACTTTCCTTCCAAGGAGTAAGCGTCTTTTAATTTCATGGCTGCAATCACCATCTGCAGTGATTTGGGAGCCCCCAAAAATAAAGTCAGCCACTGTTTCCACTGTTTCCCCATCTATTTGCCATGAAGTGATGAGACCAGATGCCATGATCTTAGTTTTCTGAATGTTGAGCCTTAAGCCAACTTTTTCACTCTCCTCTTTCACTTTCATCAAGAGACTCATTAGTTCTTCTTCACTTTTTGCCATAAGGGTGAGTGCCAAAGAATTGATGCCTTCAACTATGGTGCTGGAGAAGAGTCTTGAGAGTCCCTTGGACAGCAAGGTGATCAAACCAGTAAATCCTAAAGGAAATCAACTCTGAATATTCATTGGGAAGACTGATGCTGAAGCTGAAGCTCCAATACAGGCCACCTAAAGCATAGAGCCCACTCATTGGAAAAGACCCTGATGCTGGCAAAGATGAAAGCAGGAAGAGAAGGGGATGCCAGAGGATGAGATGGTTGGATGGCTTCACCAACTCAATGAACATGAGTTTGAGCACACTCCTGGAGTGTTGAAGGACAGCTAACCTGGTGAGCTGCAGTTCATGTGGTCACAAAGAGTTGGACATGATTGAGTGACAGAACAATAACAAATAAATTCCATCTAGTCAAGGGTATGGTTTTTCCAGTGGTCATGTATGGATGTGAGAGTTGGACGGTGAAGAAGGCTGAGTGAAGAATTGATGCTTTTGAACTGTGGTGTTGGAGAAGACTCTTGAGAGTCCCTTGGGCTGCAAGGAGATCCAATCAATCCATCCTAAAAGAGATCAATCCTGGGTGTTCATTGGAAGGACTGATGTTGAAGCTGAAACTCCAATACTTTGGCCACCTCATGCGAAGAGTTGACTCATTGGAAAAGACCCTGATGCTGGGTAGGATTGGGGGCGAGAAGGGGACAACAGCGGATGAGATGGTTGGATGGCATCACCGACTCGATGGACATGGGTTTGGGTAGACTCCAGGAGTTGGTGATGGACAGGGAGGCTTGGCGTGCTGCAATTCATGGGGTCACAAAGAGTCGGACATGACTGAGTGACTGAACTGAACTGAACTGAACTGATTTTTATAATATTTGTGTCCACCTTACTTCCTCCTTTTTAAGTCGTTTCCTTTTCATGTCTTTTATAATTTTAGTTTTATAGCTGCTTCTCTACATTTGTGATCCATAGAGGATATTTTCAGTATAAATACTGATACATTTAACATTCAAAATGTATAATATGAGATATAAACTCCTGGAAGAAAACATGTAAATGCTGCCTTTTACTTAGTCTGCTGAAAAAGTTTAAGTATGAACAATTGATATTTAAAATGAGAAGTCAATGACTAAATTGCCTGAGAACAAAGAAATTTGATAAGAAACTTACTATGTTTTTAACAACAAACAAAAATTGTCCCTGTGACAATTATGCTTATATAGATACCTTGATTACATTAATTTAAAAATATTGTATTGCTGTCATAGGTTTTAAATATAATATAAAAGACAAAAAAATCAACTTCATAGCCAATGTGGAATGATTCCACATCCCTCAGGAAACATTCCCTAATGTTGAAAACTGGATGGATTTGAGGCCAGAAATGAGGCAAGAAAAATGTTATTTCTTACAGCATAATTTATCGCAATACATACTAAGAGGTTCAGAATTATTATTATTAAATAAAATAAGAAGAGCAAATTATTAAGTTTAACAGTGTTTGTTTTTCCAGACTTAACTTCTAAAACATAATAAGCAACAAGAGAAGCAATACTGTTGGGCAAGTTTTACTGAACTATACAACTCAATGGCCAAGCTACAGGAGAGATTTAAATGGTTGAAAAAAATGATAAAGAATAAACAAAATAGATGCAGCTGCAAGAGGGACTGTATACAATCTCTAAAGCCTAAAATATTTACTATTGACTCTTTTTAAAAAAATATTTATTTTAATTGGAGGCTAATTACTTTACAGTATTGTAGTGGTCTTTGCCGTACATTCACATGAATCAGCCATGGGTGTACATGTGTATCCCATCCCTCAGGGTCATCCCAGTGCACCAGCCCTGAGCGCCCTGTCTCATGCATCGAACCTGGATTGGCGATCTGTTTCACATATACATGTTTCAATGCTATTCTCTCAATTCATCCCACCCTCGCCTTCTCCTGCAGAGTCCAAAAGACTGTTCTTTACATCTGTGTCTCTTTTGCTGTCTCGCATATAGGGTCATCGTTACCATCTTTCTAAATTCCATATATTTATGTTAGTATATTGTATTGGTGTTTTTCTTTCTGACTTTCTTCACTCTGTATAATAGGCTTCAGTTTCATCCACCTCATACTATTAACTCTTTACAAAAGAAGTTTTCAGATCTCTAATAGAAGACATATATTTTAATTAAGTTGTTTTTATTTCAAGTGAATTTTATAAATAAGATCTTATAACTCATTTTCTTTTTGATTAAGTGTTGAAAGGGGTAATAATAACTGTTTTAGTATGTTTAAGTGTCACTACTATTTTTATCATTTAGTCAAAATAGGAGATAATTATCAGTTTAAGCTTCTGACAGAAGAGGTACTTTAAAGGCAAGAACTAAGATGAGGAAGCCTTAAGAAGGTGAGTAGTGGAACTCAAAATTGGGTAAATAATACAAAAGAATACCAAAGTTTCATCTCTTTCCAGATGTCTGGGCAACAAGTTAGCAAAATTGCACGTGTGTACACAGACACAGAATCAAACAGTCATAGTAAGTGCTCATGAATAGTTCTTAAAAAAATGTCACCATTTTATATAGTGCAGTTTAGAAGACATTGAAGTAGATTGTTTAGGTTTGGGTTCAGTTAAAGCCAATGAGGTACATAACTTGCTCTAATAAGAAAAATATATTGATGTTGCGTGAACATTAACTCATATGCTTACAGTTGTTACCTGAATTATAAGTTTATTGTTGGTCTCTAAATTATTAAGAAATGAATTTTGTGAAATGAATTATTTAGCATGAATTATTTGCAAGATAGAAACCAATAACCTGAGAGTTTGTACTCAGGCGCCTCTTGAGATGCTGTTTCACTCAGGATGAGTCTGGTGCCATGAAGCATTAAGAATAGTGCTTATTCCCAATGCCTTTCCAACACAACAATAACAACCTAGACAAAAGCTTCTGAGTGTTCATTATGAGCTAGGCAACTAGTAAAAATTATACATAGATTGTCTAAGAGCTTTTGTATAGATTATCATTGGTCAGACAGAAGATAGCTTTAATGATTGATACTACAAAGGATAGAATATGGTTGCAGAAGATGTTAGACTGGAAGATTATTATAACAATACAAGTAATACATTCAAAAGACTATTTGTTAACATTCTAGTGTTGGCCAATGCCTATTGTGGAGAGTATTTAGCTTAAAACTGCTTTATTTTTCATGGGTGAGCTTCCCGGGTGGCTCAGTGGTAAGGAGTCTGCCTGGCATTGCAGGAGACATGGGTTCGATTCCTGGGTTGGGAACATCCCTTGGAGGAGGGAACGGCTCCAGGAACCCACTCCAGTGTGCTTGCTTGAGAAATCCCAAGGACAAAGGAGACTGGTGGGCTACAGTCCATAGGGTGGCAAAAGAGTTGGACATGGCTTAGTGACTGAGCACTCAAAAATGTTAAATGACAGTTTTCTTTTAGACCTTTTTCTCTTAAAAGTATTGTAACAAATGATCCTTACAAGAGTGAATTACTTTTAATTTGTTGGCATCACTTTCCCAAACTATGCCACTCAAACTTGACCTGAGAGCCTTATGCCAATGACAACTCTGAAATATGTTTTACAAATATAAGCACTTGTGCCAGGTATTACAGTAATGTTTCCTATAAACAGTTTATTCTCCAAAGGATTATAAAATATTGATAAAAGATAAATATTTCAGATCTAAGAAAGATTAATTCCAATCATATTTTAGTATAAATAGATACTTTTAAGATTAACTCATTTGAAATATACTTCTCCATTTATGGTTTCCCTTGAGTCAAATATATTTCATAATGTCATAAATCCATAGGAAATTTTATGTGATTGCCTGTATTCTTATATCAAACAGGAGAGATGTTATTATTGAAGTACGTCTCAATATGGTGCTTTTAAATAGTCATTAGTCTTCAGAATCATGGCATCTGTAGTCTGATAGTGCAGTTAATTTATCAGGAAGTGTCCTCAAAGAAACTCAGGCCCTTTTGACATATTTCATAAACAAATGAAATACTTCTTGCTCACTCCTGAAGGCAATGGCAATCCACTCCAGTACTCTTGCCTGGAGAATCCCATGGATGGAGGAGCCTGGTAGGCCTGCAGTCCATGGGGTCGCGAAGAGTCAGACCCGACTGAGCGACGTCACTTTCACTTTTCACTTTCATGCATTGGAGAAGGAAATGGCAATCCACTCAGTGTTCTTGCCTGGAACATCCCAGGGACGGCGGAGCCTAGTGGGCTGCCGTTTATGGGGTCGCACAGAGTCGGACACGACTGAAGCGGGCAGCAGTGGTAAAAACTTAGGGAAAAAAAGTTAAAATAAGGGCATATTTTGGAAAGAGTATTAATAAATTAGCTGTCTGTGCCAGTTGCGCATGTTCAGTTGCTCAGTCATGTTTGTCTCTTGGCAGCCCCATGGGCTGTAGCCCGCCAGGCTCAAGTCTCCATGGAATTCTCCGAGGCATTCAGGTCCAGGACCCAGATTTTTCCTTTGTATTTTTTCCCATAACCAGCTGTAATGTGTTCCCTTAGAAGTGGAAGCACCAGCTCTGCAATGCTCTGTTCTCAGGGGTCCCAGTATAGCAGCCCCTCTCTCTCTGCTGGCAGCATTCCCACTTGGGAGATTTTAGTGTCAGCTCCACAGAAACTCTCCTCCAAGCTTCTAGGTTCTAATGATCCAGTTCTTCCCTTTGTTCGCTGAATAATTTCTAGAATCAATATCCACATGTTCCCCTGGATTCCTGATTTTGCTTTGCAATTGTTGACTCACAGTTTGGTAATGATTTCTTTGTATTCATGTTGGTTTATTAAAATAAATGGATAGCCTTCATTTTCCTTTCTGAATCGTCACTTAAATCATCTTTAAAGAAAAACTTGGCTTTTCTTTTTAAAGTTGAAGAAATCTTTTTTAATGCTAAACAAGAATTAAAGCAGAATAAACGTCTTATTTAAGAAAACCCCTGTCCTCATATGTACTGTAATGGATTTAGAATGATGAATAAATAGAGAGCAAAACGTGACCCGAGAATGCACTTTTCACCTGCCTGTTTCTCAGTCCTTAATATATGACTGTGTTAAATTGTTATATATTAATATTCTGCCTTAGAAAGCAAATTATGAAGATACTGATTAACATTAGTCAAATATTAAGTGACCACTAGTTATTGATGCATGGAATATTTTACCTTTAAGTACAGAAAGACAGGTAAAAAAAAAAAAAAAGAAAATGAATCCAAGCAAAAATATAATGACAGAATGTTTTGTTTGGGAGCAATATGTATATGGTAAAGACACTAAGGAAGCAAAAAATTAAAAAGAAAAAAATCTCAGTAAGTCACAATGTGTATACAAAATTGTTAGTCTATCACTCTAATTGATTTAGGAAAAGAACAGAAAAAAATAATGTATTTTTGTGTAATGTATTATTTGTCAAGGTGATTAGTGCTAGGAGTATCAGTTCATTTAAAAAAATTATTGGAGTATAGTTGATTTACAATGTTGGTTAGTTTCAGCTGTATAGCAAAGCGATTCAGTTATACATACATATATCCTGTCTTTTTAAAATTATTTTTCCTTATGAGCCATTGCAGAGTATTGAGTAGAATTTCCTGAGCTATGCAGTAGCTTTTTATTAGTTATCTTTATTAGATATAATAGTGTATATGACATGTGTGCGTACTCGGTCGTGTCCGACTCTTTGCAACCCCATGTACTGTAGCCTGCCAGGTTCCTCTGTCCATGGGATTTCCCAGAGAAGAATCCTGGATTGAATTGCCATTTCCTACTCCAAGGGATCTTCCTGACCCAGGGATTGAATATCATGTGTTTCCTGCATTGGCAGGCAGATTTTTTACCAATGTGCCACATGGGAAGCCACTAGTAGTATGTATATGTCAATTCCAATCTCCCAATTTATTTTTCCCCCATTATCTCCTGGTAACCATACATATGTTTTTCTACACCCATAACTCTACACCTGCTTTGTAACCTTTTTTTATATTCCACATATAAGTGGTATCATATGATATTTGTCTTTGTTTGATGTCACTGAGTACAACAGTCTCTGGGGTCATCCATATTGTTGCAAAGGCATTATTTTGTTCTTTTTTATGGCTGAGTAATATTCTGCTGTGTATATGTACCACATTTTCTTTATCCATTCCCCTGTTGATGGACATTTATGTTGTTTCCACGTCTTGGTTATTGTAAATAGTGCTGCGGTGAACATTGGGGTGCATGTATCTTTTTGAATTATGGTTTTCTCCAGGTATATGTGCATCTAAGAGTGGGATTGCTGGTAGATCTATTTTTAGTTTTCTAAGAAACCTCCATATTGTTCTCTATAATAGCTGTACCAATTTACATTCCCACTAACAGTGTGGGAGGGTTCTTTTATCCACACCCTCTCTGGGGAGGGAGTCTTAAGGTCTTTATATAGCAACTCATGTGGGTGGAGGCTTTTGATCTCCCAAAGATAGTGGGTAAAAATTTATTCCACTCTTTCAGGCTCTTCTTAACTAGTAATTTTCAGGGAAATAATTGTTCAGACATCTCTTAGTAGAATGAAAATAAATTCCAGCATATATTTACTCCATCTATGTGGCTTCAGATAAATACTGTATCTTTAATAGAAAAGGATGGGGGAGTGTAAAGAGGAATTTGGCATTTTTCTTATTTTTGATGATTGTACTTCTATGCTTTATTATTGTGGACAAAAATTCCATCTGATCAGTCTCATAAAAATTGGAAAGCAAATTAAATATATGTGCTGTGGTTTAAAGTCTAAGTGATGTTTCTGTATTTCAGATCCAACTATGATTATTTGTCACAGCAACTATAAACTTATTTCTATCTGAAGTCATTAAAGAATTTTTTAAAAAGTGAGTTAATAAGTTTTGGCCAAACAATGAATAAATCAATGAATTAATTAATCAAGATACTCTCTTCTCTATATAGTCCATCACCTTGTCAGTTGAAAACGAATTATCTTTCTACTTCAGATGAAAATGAATTGTCTAACAATGTATGAGTCAAGTAGCTAAATTTAATCTCAGAGTGGTTTATACTTTGATTATTAATTTATATTTTGCTTAGGAATTTGGCTTTGCATAAAATTTCTATATTCACTATTGAGAAAAGAATTAAATTTATTCTCTTTCCTTTGAACTTGATTTTTCGACAAGAATCACAAAATTCGTAAATAAGAGTAAGCAATGGTGATTTAGGGGGAATTCATCAAAAACACTCCCTACTTCAGATGATAAAAGATTGTCTAAAAATATGTGCATCAACTTGCTAATCCAACTTAAAGCACACAAAGCAAGAAAGGTTACATGGTTCTATCAATCACTTCTGATTGAGAAAAACCCACAAAAGTTTATAAAGGTCAAATATAATTTAGTAGTAATATTTTAAAATATAAGCATTTGGAAATGAAACATAATTTTAATGATCTTTCTATTTTATTTTAGTTTCAAGTTTTCTCAGTGATTTTCAGAAAAAAAACCAAAAAAACACAAAAAAACCTTAACTGTTTCTCTTTAAAGCTTAAAACATTTCTTAGCTCACAAATTGCTCTCAGTCTTTGGTTTTTTAATATAAATTTGCATAAAAGGTACATACCATAGTTGGATATAAGGTATAAAATTTTAATATGCTGCCTAAAAGTACATAGATCATTATTTAAACTAAGTCCCCTTTATCCCTGTGGGGAGGGTAAATTCCTTCCTTCCACTTTGCTCTATTTGGCTCAAATTCTAGTAGATTCCCCTGACAATCCTACCAATAATTTCTACAGCAAACTGGGTATGTAACAATGTCCTACAAATGACAATCTTAATCCATTAACCTAACTGGCTTTCTATTTGCTTCTTTCTATAAATAAAATAATCAGTCTTTCACATAAGGGTTCTGGACACTGTCCACTGCTGTGCTTTCTCTAGTGGCCCGGGTGAACTTTCTTGTGACATGATAGAGACAGAAAGAAGGAATATACCTTGGATGGTTTCTCTCTGTTTTGTTAGTTTTCTTCAAATTAAAAAGTGAGTAACATGTCCTGGTCTCTGATTATTCATCTTTTAGTTAAAGGCACTTGGATTAATTTTTCTGTGTTTTCTTGGAATTCTTACATACATTTGAAAGTAGCTTTTGGTAAAAGTTAATTGTATTTAATTGAGATAAATTTTGGTTGGGGCTCTTGTTTTTTTTTTTTTTTTTTTCCTCCTTAATCTTTACCTTTTTATTTCAGGAGACTAACAGTTTGAGCAGAGCAGTATTTTAACAGGCAAACACATTGAAGATATTAGAATATTTGTTTTCTGACACTTTGTTGGTGATAGTTGTACTATTAAGAGAGTGTGAATTTAAGATCCAGAAAAGCAACATCAGAATTTCAGTGCTGAGAATTTCAGTTGAGAGAGAGTAGGTTAATTAAACGATCTGAAGATTATAAGGACAAGATGATAATACACACCAGTCGATGATTATAACTACAGTCATTCAGTAGATGAGGAGACTCTGGACTGAAATGCAGAATGAAATTGATCATGGCACAATTAAACTAGAATATTGGAGAGAAGCAGAGAGAAGCAGCAGTGCAAAATCTAATAGGATTTTCAAGTTGAAGTGGCAAATGGCAGAAATAGGGAATTGATAAGGGAAACTATTTTGAAAAAAAGGTGATAATGTGGCCATTTGAATATGTTGAGATGAGGATGAGAAAACCAGATGAGATAGCTGGGTTTGGAAATGGGATTTAGCCTCATGTATGTGTAGATGCAGGCACTTGCCATTCTCTAATTTCCTGCTAGATTTCCTTATATGCTCAAGTTATTAAAAGACAATGACTGGAAATTTAAGAAACGAGATGCTTTGTTTTTAAAGTGTAAGTGTTTGTGTAAATGCCTACAATACAACTGAAATTTAGAGAGATTAATTCCAAAAGATTAGAAAAATATTTTAGAAAGTTTCTAGGCCAGTTCTATACCTTATGCCATTCATAGCTGAATCCCATTTACACATTTAAGCTTCACTTAAAAATAACTACATGACACATAATTTCAAATGGCCTTTCTCATCACAGTATGGTTATTTTTAAAATTCAATTTGCATTAGCATAATTCTAACTGACATTTAAACTGTTGGGCTTTACATATATCACTGAGTGTTAATTTTATCTGAAAATGATAAAGATTATATCACCATTAAGTCAATGATCAGATATGGAAATAAATTCAGTTAAATTTCCAAACACAATACCAGTCAGATATCAAGATAATTAAATTGAAATGCGATGGGCTTGAGCTTAAGATATCTGTTATTAAAATGATTTGACTAGTCAAGTAAACTCAAATTTGCATGTATATATGGAGCTTTTCTCATGACAAGTCCAGCTTGGCAAATGTGTTATATACACAGATATATCAAATTAAAATTTGGTATACATAGTCAGGCTAATCTGAAATTTTCTAATACAATCAATTAGGCAATCAAAAAATTGATTTGATTTGTAATCAGAATAAACATGAAATCTGAAAAATATAATCTTATAGCATATAATGTATGCTAAGTAGCATTAGTCATATCCAACTCTTTGCGACCCTATGGACTATATCCTGTCAGATTCTTCTGTCCATGGGATTCTCCAGGCAAGAATACTGGAGTGGGTTGCCATGCCCTCCTCCAGAGGATCTTCCTGACCCAGGGAATGAACCTGCATCTCTTATGTCTCCTGCATTGGCAAGTGGGTTCTTTACCATTAGTTCCACTTGGGAAACCCATAACAGATAGTATTTGGATTTAAATGTGAAAAAGAAATCAATTGATGTGTTAATTTTTAAAGATTTTAAAATAGAGATGAATGAATTTAACAATGTAAGGCACTATCAATGTACTTTTTTTATTTCCTTCAAACAATGTGTGAGTAATAAATGCAGTTTTAAATTATAACACACGATAAAAATAATTCATATGGTAAAACCTTTCGTGTTGTGATCCACCTTTCTGCATTTCACCTACCTTGTTCTGTGCTTCTCAACAAGTAATGAACAAAACAAAAATAGACAGGGACTTCCTTGGCAGTCCAGTGATTAAGACTCCAAGCTCCCAATGCAGGAGGCGTGTATTCAATCCCTGGTCAGGGAACAAAGATCCTGCATGAGCTGGGTGTGCCAAACACAAAAAAAAGACAAAAAAAAAAAAAATCTGAAACAATCCTAAAAAGAAAGCATCTTGATATCTGTTCTTTGAAACCTTTAAATTATCAACTCTCAGTCCAGATGTCTCTGGAATAAGGAAGGCAGTGTAGGTAAACCAGGAGTGTCTGCGGTGGATGTCTGAGTCATGGACTGTACTTAGACTTGGAAATTTCATTTCAGTATTCACCAAGAGAGAAGCCTGTGAGCAAGATAGACCAACAGAAAGTCAATCTCCTTCCTAAAGTGATGTAACATAGAATGTTTGTCTAATACATTAGGTCAAACTCTTTGGAATTGAATCCTCTGCTTTATTCAATCGCAAATCCTTCCAATTCTATTATTTATATTATGTGGTTTTCATATAAAACAAATGAATGGAGATTTGATTAGACTTCATAATTCATATCTGGCATTCCTAAAAAATCATTTTAAGTTTCAATTGAGATGTGCTCAAGTAACAATTCTCATAATTTCAAGAATTAGAAATGTTCTAAATTTAGGATTTATTTAACATTTTTATAAGTACTGTATACAATGCAGTATTATTAATGATAGACACTGTTCTGTACAGTGGATCTATAGGACTTACTCATCCCGAATAACTGAAACTTTGTACTTTTGACTAATACCTCCCATCTTCCCAGCTCCTGGCAACCGCCATTCAATTCTGCTTCTATGAGTTTACTATTTCATCTGTTTGTTTGTTTGTTTGTTTGTTTTTGGTGGCATGTCATATGGGATCTTAGTTCCCTGTGTGCTAAGCCACTTCAGTCATGTCTGATTCTTTGTGACCCTGTGAACTGGGGCTTGCCAAGCTCTTCTGTCCATGGGATTCTTCAGGTAAGAATACTGGAGTGTGTTGCCATGCCCTTCTCCAGAGTATCTTTGCAACCCAAGTGTTGAACCAGCATCTCTTATGTCTCCTGCCACTTAGCTTCCCAATCAGGGATCAAACCAGTGCCTCTTGAATTGGAAGTACAGAGCCTTAACCACTGGACCGCCAGAGAAGTCCCTGAGTTTACTATTTCAGAGTCTTCATATAAGTGGGATCATATCAAAGATCACTTTGTATGTCTCGGCTTATTTCATTTAGCAAAATGTAATATATATAAAATGTTCAACGTTGTGATATTTCATTGTTACCTTTTGGGAATTATTTTTTCCTTCTTTAAGAAGGTGGAGAGCTTTGTTCTGGCAAGAATTTGCATTACTGCCTTATTCATTTTTGTGAGGCTTCTGCTTAAGCTTTGCTAATTAGGTTTTAGAATAGCTTTCACCACATGGAAGTTCAGTTCAGTTCAGTCCAGTCTCTCAGTCGTGTCCGACTCTTTGCGACCCCATGAACCACAGCACGCCAGGCCTCCCTGTCCATCACCAACTCCCGGAATTTACCCAAACTCATGTCCATCGAGTCGGTGATGCGATCCAACCATCTCATCCTCTGTCACCCCCTTTCCCTCCTGCCTTCAATCTTTCCCAACATCAGGGTCTTTTCCAATGAGTCAGCTCTTTGCATCAGGTGGCCAAAGTATTGGAGTTTCAGCTTCAACATCAGTCCTTCCAATGAATACCCAGGACTGATCTACTTTAGGATGGACTAGTTGGATCTCCTTGCAGTCCAAGGGACTCTCAACAGTTTTCTCCAACACCACAGTTCAAAAGCATTAACTCTTCAGCACTCAGCTTTCTTTATAGTCAAACTCTCACATCCATACATGACCACTGGAAAAACCATAGCCTTGACTAGAGGGACCTTTGTTGGCAAAGTAATGTCTCTGCATTTTAATATGCTGTCTAGGTTGGTTATAACTTTCCTTCCAAGGAGTAATGTCTTTTAATTTCATGGCTGCAATCACCATCTACAGTGATTTTAGAGCCCCCCAAATAAAGTCAGCCACTGTTTCCCCATCTATTTCCCATGAAGTGATGGGACCAGATGCCATGATCTTAGTTTTCTGAATGTTGAGCTTTAAGCCAACTTTTTCACTCTCCTCTTTCCCTTTCATCAAGAGGCTCTTTAGTTCTTCACTTTCTGCCATAAGGGTGGTGTCATCTGCATATCTGAGGTTATTGTTATTTCTCCCAGCAAACTTGATTCCAGCTTGTGCTTCTGCCAGCCCAGCATTTCTCATGATGTACTCTGCATATAAGTTAAATAAGCAGGGTGACAATTTATAGCCTTGACGTACTCCTTTTCCTATTTGGAAAATTCATCTCTAATGTCTCCCCTAAATATACCTGCTGATCATTTAGTACTATTGACTCTGACTTATTTTAGCTCCAAATTATCTCCTTTCTGTATTGAACTCTGGAAATTACCGAGTTTATAATTATAAACTATTGAGCCTATTCCTTCCCCCATCCAATTTTGGGGTGTGTGAGTGTGTGTGTGTGTGTGTGTGTGTGTGTGTGTGTGTGTGTGTGTGTGTGTGTGAGTTTGTGGAGTTTCACTCTCTTCATACACAGCCTAGTAACTAGGAAACACTAAATGGAAAAGCCTCGTCAGATGTCTGGAACTCTCTGGGTCTCCTCCTGGTTTCCAGTCCTTTACATCAGTGAGGCCATGTTCTCTGTGGTTCTCCTGACTCTGTCTGGAATCACCTCCAGACTGAAGATGGGGACAATTACAGTGCTCACCTGATCAATTCTTTTCTCTCAAGGATCATGTCCTTTGCTGACTTGCCCTGAAGTGTCTGAAAGCGGTTGATTCACATCTTTTGTTGAGGTTTTAGTTTTACACCGCTGGCAGTTAAGTTCAGTTTTTGTTACTTCATCACGTCTGACAATGAAACTCCAGGTGTTACCGTTCGAAGTGCACATTGACAGAAAAACAATATTCTAGCCTGTATACATATTTATCATTTAAATCCCCCCTTTTGCATATTGTCTGTTAATACTATTTGCATGGCCATCTCCTATTGATTTATATAGTTTTTCTACATATTCTTTTTCCAGATTTGGAAAATATTATATTCCTTTCTAGTTAGCTTTCAATGCCTTTCATGGAGTTTTGTCTTGTTTCATATGCATACCTTTAAAAATATTTATTCAAATTGATAAGTCGTCCTTTAGGGTTTACCTTTTGAAATTCTTTTGTAAATCTTAATAAAGATTCATTATGTATAAATATAACTATATTTTACATTTCATATTTAAATGTTCAATGTATGTTATTTATTTGGGGGCACAACAGATGAGATTGATAAAGCCAGCTATCCATTTATGATCCATGTCTCTTACCCTCTATTTTCCACCAGGAATTTTGTATTATACCCAGGTTTTCCATCTAGGTTGAATTATGTGACTACTCCTCATCAATGGAATATGAGTCAAAATACTGCATCATTCTTGCAAGCCACAGTTGTGGGGGTTTTACTTTCACTCTTCTCTATTTATTTGCTGATATAAAGCCTTCAAAGTCCTTGTGTGTAGCAGAGATTAGGATAGAGCCAAGAAGAAACCTGCTCTCTGATGAGGAAATATTGTATGAGCTATTATATAGGTCATTATACTTTTATTGTATGTTTATTATAGCAGTTAGCAAAGCTAATAATGAGATTAATTAAAATGAGGTTATCATTATATTTTTCCAAACAATTAATCATTTGTTTCAATATCGTTTATTGAATGATTCATCCATCCACTTAAGTAATAATGAGTTTATCATTTTTTCAATTAGCTACTTGTCACATAACAATTATTGAATGATTCATCTGTCTCTTATTTTGAAATATCACCTTTCTACATAATACATTGTATTTCCTAACAAAGTTTATCTCATTAAATTTTGATATATTCTATTTGTCTATCAGTTTCCATGTCAGATACACACTGTATTTAGCATCATGATTACTTAATAGCCTTTAATATTTGTTAGGAAAAGTTTAAGAGTTGAAACTTCTTCTGGGATATTCTTATTCCTCTATTCTGCTAATGGTCTAAGAATTTTTAGCAATTAAAAACAGTATATATCAATTGAAATTGTGTTCATAAATTAACTGGGTATAATTTTTTTTATTTCAAATACTGTATTTCTTTCCAAGAATATATTATGTTTCATACTTATTTAGGTCTCTTTTTAATTCCCTTAGTGGCACACACTCATTTCTAAAAACTTTGCAAAACAATTGCAGATGACAACCCTGAGATTTAGAAAGAACACAGAGAGTGATAATAATGGCAGAGTAAGAATAAACTTGTTTTTCATTAGAGCCTTTATTGAGGTTAACACAACTGAACAAAGATTATCAGACCTGACATGTCTGTTGGGCACATGCTGTCATCATAAGTTCATACTCCTGTGCATTGTTGGAATAGATTGGAAGTAATTCCTGGATCAGTGGAGGTAATTGGTCTTGATGCCTTCCAAGTGGACAGAAAATCAAAATGCCTTGTTTCCATTTTTCTGGTAATATTTATTCAGTGAATTTTATCATACAAAAAAAGGCGTTGGTATAAAGTATTAGAATCCTTGATTTTAGTTATACTAACTCATTGTACTCTATCAAGGAGTATAGTCCTTGACTTTTCTTTCCTTTCCGATATTAAAAGTTGCTTTCCTTTCAACTCAAACCTTATATAGTCTCAAATTTTATGTGTCAAATATTGGGCCAAAATATTTAAAGATGTGAAATGTTTGTACATTTGTTATTATTATATTTATAATTTAGGCTAATAATTTTAGTTATCACTTCTCCACTGATAACTAGAATATGTTCTCTTTTTAGTTATTGAATGTAGAACCATAATTTTATTTTACTGGTAAAGAGAAAGATGATTCTAGTGAAGAAAATTTTATTATATTCCTCTTGACCACAAAGGAGTCTATTTTTACAGTTTTCCATGCAGCTTTGAACTCTGTGTCTGGGTCCAAACAATACAGTATGGACTGAGATGATGTACCTCATTTCTAGATGTGGTGTAGAGACAATATGGCAGTCATCCATTCCTGCTGTTCTCTGCTACATGAACTTGAATATCACTTACTGTAGCTGCCATTGCTACAAAATAGAGGAAGGTAGCCTTCCCCTCATCACATTTTTGTAAACAAAAGTAAACCTTAGCCTTATCAAAAAAAAAAAAATAGGAGCAAAGTTTTCTTTATTTGCTATGCTTAGAACTACCAGCAATCTCAGACTACTGATTCACATACAAAGACTCTCCTGTTTAGAAAAGTCCAAATTATTTACTGTATTATTTTTGCCACTATTTTAACATTTTTGTTGTTTATTTATTTGAAATTTGTGCTAAGTTTTATGCAATTTTCAAAGGTTACTTTCTTTTGCAGTTATTGCAAAATGTTGGCTCCATTCTCTGTGTTGTATGGTATGTATATACTTAAGCCTGTCTTACACCCACTGTTTGTACCTCCCACCTTACCAACTCCTCCATTGCTCCACCCCACTAGTAACCAATGATTTGTTCTCTGTATCTGTGAGCCTGCTTCATTTTTATTATATTTACTTGTTTGTTGTATTTTTCAGATTCCACATACCATATTTTAAAATAATTTGACACAGTTTTAAAAGATTTTATGTACAAAAGTATTTGAAACTTCATTTGGAAACACTGACTTACCTAAGGTTTAAAAATATCTTTTGTGTACCAACTCTGGTATTTTTAAAATAACATTTTCCATCTCTAATAGAGGCCTACATTGAAATGTGTTATTAGAAGTTTTCTCCCAGGACCAGTATTGCATAAAGTGCACTTTAAGAATGCATTTTTGCATCAGTATTTCCTCTCATCAATTATGTGTTCCACTGCTCTAAGTTAAGCTTGGCATTGACCTAGAAATATTTATCTTTAGATAACTTGCCTGTTGATAACTT
The DNA here is from genome assembly GCA_024291935.2 of Okapia johnstoni. Taxonomy (NCBI): domain Eukaryota; kingdom Metazoa; phylum Chordata; class Mammalia; order Artiodactyla; family Giraffidae; genus Okapia; species Okapia johnstoni. Next base: position 59,904,506 of record CM044322.1, read on the forward strand.
TCAGGTAGTTTTTAATTAAAAGGTTTGTCAAGACAATATTTTGCCATGTGTAGCTTCCAAATGTTATAGCCTCATTTTTGGGCAGCATAAACAAAAATGCATTTATCTTGTTATATAGAGTTACTCATCAAATGTTTCAAAAATTTTTTGAAAGTTAAATATTCTGAAATATTCCATTTTTGCTTAATTTTCTATATTGTAATTTAGGTAAAGAAACTCAGGACATAATTTTCTTAATAGCTTTGTTCCCAGTGGGTAGGGTCTTATCTCATTGCAAAAAGGATTCACACATGAGACAGGGAGGTCAAGTTAGTGACGTGAAGATTTATTTAAGTGATGGAGCACTCTAAAGGGGAGAGCATGCAGTCTCAGGTGAGTAGCTGCCCTGAGTTTTTTTTTTTTTTTTTTTGGCGAGCTGGTTATGTGAGGTGAAGAAATCACCCTACATCACCCCAGAATCACTGTGGACTGTGATTGGCTGAAATTAAAAGATGTTTGCTCCTTGGAAGGAAAGCTGTGATAAACGTAGACAGCATATTAAAAAGCAGAGACTTTGCTGACGAAAGTCCATATAGTTAAATCTATGGTTTTTCCAGTAGTCAGGTACAGATGTAAGAGTTGGACCATAAAGAAGGCTGAGTACCAAAAAATTGATGCTTTTGAACTGAGATGATGGAGAAAACTCTTGAGAGTTCCTTGGACTGCAAGGAGATCAAACCAGTCAATCCTAATAGAAATCAACCCTGAATATTCATTAGAAGGACTGATACTTAAGGTAAAGCTCCAATACTCTGGTCATCTGATGCGAAGAGTCTACTCGTTGGAAAAGACCTTGATGCTGGGAAAGATTGAGGACAGGAGGAAAAGGGGGCAGCAGAGGAAGAAATGGTTGGATAGCATCACTGACTCAAAAGTTATGAGTTTGAGCAAACTCTAGGAGATAGTGAAGGGCAAGGAAGTCTAGCGCGCTGCAGTCAGACATGACTTAGCAACTGAACAACAAGAAATGAGTTTACTTCAAAAAAAAAAATAATTGAGACAAAAAGTGCAGGGAAATCTCTTACTTTATTTTCAAGAGGAAGAATTAAGCCTTTCCTTTTAAATTTTTAGTTCTCCTATTGTTACAACAGGCAGGTAGGTAGATATGAGAGGAGAATGGGGGCAGGGGCCAGCTGGTAGAATATCAGGCATCTTGTAAACAGTGAGTGTCCACAGGCAGACAAAGGAAAGCAGGAACCTTCAGACTGACAGGATTTCACACCTTTTGGATGATAAGTATCCTATAAGCAGACAAAGAAAAGTGGGGAAAGACAGCGATCTCCTGAATCCCAAAAAACTTTTTGTTCATTGTGCTCTCATTACAATAAAATTAACTTTATACATAAGAAATATCTATCATGCACAGATGCCATGACACTAATGATCTAAGCTAAATAGGGACAGAAATCCCTTCTCCCCTTGGGAAAATGGAGCCAGGATGAAAACCAGGGAAGACAACCCCCAAACCCTTCCTTTCCCAGTGAATATTCCACCCCTTTACATATGTTCCTCATAACTGGCTTGCCAAAGAAACCCAGGGCAGCAGCTCCCATGTCCCATATCCCAGTCCATAAATTACACCTGGTACAAAGTTAAACATCAGCTGTCCTGTGAAGGATACGCTTTTACTCAAACTATATTTCTTCACCTTTCAGATTAATTTTCTTTTGATAAAGAAAATACTCCAATACACTCCTAAGAATGGATTATAGGAAGTAAACAATATCATGAGTATTTTCAATGTCATTTATATTCATACTTGATTTTTAATTTGAGTATAGGGTTTGAAAGTGAAAGTGAAGTCGCTCAGTTGTGTCCAACTCTTTGTGACCCCATGGATTGTAGCCTACCAGGCACCTCCATCCATGGGATTTTCCAAGCAAGAGTACTGGAGTGGGTTGCCATTTTCTTCTCCAGGGGATCTTCCTGACCCAGGGATCAAACCTCGGTCTCCCGCATTGCAGGCAGATGCTTTACCATCTGAGCCACCAGGGTTTCGTATAGGGTTTAAAATTGTACATTTTTCTTTTCTTCAAACATTAATGCATTGAGTCAGGAGTAGATGGGCCCCCCTAAAGGTAAAGCAATTGGAGATTCATTCCCTATTGTCTGAAAATCCAAGAGGAGAATAGCAGGACAATAAGGGAGAAGGCTGAGCCCTGCCCAGACCACATATTTCTCATTCCCAAAATCAGGAGACCTCCTCAACCACACATGAGCAGAAAGGCTCCTTGCAGGTCAAATGGGGCACAATGTCAAGGGATGATCTACCCATATGCTTTTTCAGTAGAATCTGTCTTGACTAAGAGATGCATGTGCACACAGGGAAGGATCCTGAGGTATACTAAATATGGACTGTGAACCAGACAAATCAAAATGATTGGCCAAAGGAAAACTGGAAGAAATGTCCCCATGTAAGTGATTTAAACTGCCATTAACCCTCAGCTCTGGGACTCTCTCAAGAATATGCCCTTGTGTCTGTCCACATGTATTGTACTCTCTTTCCTCTTAATAAATACTTTACTTGCTTCACTACTTTCTGTCTTTGTGGAAGTTCTTTTCTGCAAAGCCGAAGGGTCAGGGCCCTTGTCACTGACCACTGGTCTAGTGGCTAGGATCTGGTGCTTTCACCTTGGTGACCCAGCCCAATTCTCTGGTGAGAAACCCAAGCCCGTTCCAAGCTGTTGCCAGCTGAGGCCACCTGAAACCAGCATTACTTCACTGACGCAGGTTTAGTTGTTTCTTTTAAGCAGTCAAATGCCACTTGGGTTTCTGAACATTTGCTTATGAGACCTTTTTTTCTTGCTTTCCAGATGCTACGGTAATGGGTCTCTTTCCCAGAGTTCTGAATTTTGACAGTAATGTGCCTTGGTGGAAATTTCTTTTCATCCATTGCTCTAGGCATTGTGTAGGGTTCTCAATTTGGTGTTTCAAGTTTATCAATTCTATGAACTATTCTGGATGAAATATTTGATACTTTACTTCTCCATTTTATCTTTTATCACTGGTACAAAAGTTCAGAAATTGAAATTTTCAGAAATTATTTCCTTATTCCATAACTAAATTCTCCTTTGCTCAGTTGTTTGGCCTATAAGAGAATCTGAGAATAATCCTTAGCTTTATTTCTACCATTGGAGCTTTCCTTTTTGAGATCTTTATGTATCTTTCTCTGTAGCTGTGTCTATATTTCCAAAGTGTTTTTCTTTGTGGTTTCCTATTAAAGATTCTTTCTTTCCCATGTGTAAAATGTCCTCTTTGAGGCTATTACTCACAGATATCTGAATATGTTATACTTTTTCTGTCCTGTCTTTTTTCTTCTGGTTTCTGCGAATTTCTTTTTTTTTTTTTTCCTTACTCCTAATTGTCATTTGGTTTCTGTTTTCTGGTGATTACTCTTCTCAAAGTTCTGAGAAGTCTTAGCAATTCAATCACATGTAGTTGTGGGGAATAAAAAGTTGAATGCCTATTCCCTGGTTCTGGTTGTGTGCATGCTAAGTCACTTCAGATGTGTCTCACTCTTTGAGACCCTCTGGACTGTAGCCTGCCAGGCTCCTCTGTCCATGGGATTTCCCAGGCAAGCGTACTAGAGTGAGTTGCCATGCCTGCCTCCCAGGGATTTTCTCAATCCAGGGATCGAAACTGCATCTCTTGTGTCTTCTGCATCGGCAAGCAAATTCTTTAGCACTAGTGCCACCTGGGAAGCCCCTAGTCCTATTTAAAACATAACCAACTAATGAGCTTTTATCCACACTGATGTGTCTAGTCTGTGTACTTGGGCAACGCTACCTAAGAAGGTGTGTCTATTTCGGGTACTCAGTTTTCCCCTGGAGGAATTCTCCAGTGCCCCTCTTTGGAAGGATGAATTCTAGTTGTCATTTTTGTCAGAGCTAATTAGAGATGAAAGGGGCTGCCCTCACTTTAGGATAGAGCATTTCACTTAACTAACATCCCTTTGCCAGTATGACCCCTTCATTGTGCTGGTATCAGGCTCTCAGGCTCCCTGGTTGGTGCAACCCTTCCAAAGGATAAATCAAAGCTAATGCTTTGGCAAAATAAAGACACTTGCTCTCATTTTTGCTGAGGGAGAGGGGTGTGAAGCAACTCTGAAAATCTAAAGCCATTTAATTATACTTTCAAATATTGTTTTGATCTGTAGGTTATATTCAGTTTCTGCTTTCAGAGGTAGTTGGTGCCCTCAGGGCTGAGTTGTGTGGGGACTTTGTGGCATAAATTCATCTGCTTCAGCATAAGCCAGGAGAGGAGTAAAGAACTTTTTCATCAACAACATCTTGTCCATTTCCTGTCTGTCTTTCAAATTTTGCTCCTGATGCTCATTCTTCCATTTCCATTGTCTGCGTGTATTCATTAAATATTTCTTTATAATTATAGTGGGGCTCTGTGGGAGGCAGATTGTGTTTTATTATCTTGTGTGTTAACTAGAAGTACACGAACTCCTTCAAAAGAATTGTTAGGAAAGTAAAGGAAAAGAAACTGCAAATGTTGGAAATGTGCTTAGAACACAGTGAACTGCCTTTTAATACATATATATTCTTTTTCATTTTTAGCCCCTGGAATTATATATTTCCTTGAAGAAATCACTGTATCTATGGCATCTAGTACCATTACTTCGTGGGAAATGGATGGGAAAACAGTGGAAATAGTGTCAGACTTTGTTTTTGGGGGGCTCCAAAATCACTGCAGATGGTGATTGCAGCCATGAAATTAAAAGACCCTTACTCCTTAGAAGGAAAGTTATGACCAACCCAGATAGCATATTAAAAAGCAGAGACATTACTTTGCCAACAAAAGTCCATCTAGTCAAGGCTATGGTTTTTCCAGTAGTTATATATGTATGTGATAGTTGGACTATAAAGAAAGCTGAGTGCCGAAGAATTGATGCTTTTGAACTGTGGTGTTGGAGAAGACTCTTGAGAGTCCCTTGGACTGCAAGGAGATCCAATCAGTCCATCCAAAAGGAAATCAATCCTGGGTGTTCATTGGGAGGACTGATGTTGAAGCTGAAACTCCAATACTTTGGCCATCTTATGCGGAGAGTTGATTCATTGGAAAAGACCTGATGCTGGGAAGGATTGGGGGCAGGAGGCAAAGGGGATGACAGAGGATGAGATGGCTGGATGGTATCACCGACTCGATGGACATGAGTTTGGGTAAGCTCCAGGAGTTGGTGATGGACAGGGAGGTCTGGCGTGCTGCAATTCAGGGTGTCACAAAGAGTTGGACACACCTGAGCAACTGAACTGAACTGAACTGACGATATTAGATATTCCACAGTTAATTGGAAAATTCTCTAATTTGCATTTGTTGTGTGCATTACAGTAAATATAAAGCTGTTAATATCTGTCAGAAAATGGAAAAATTTTGATGAACATGAAATATTTTAGCCTTAACTCTTGGTAAGAAAAAAGAAAACAAGAAAGTAATTTTCTTGTGTATAGTTAGTGGTATGACTCAAGTTTAATATTTTGTTTTAATCAAAATTTATTGTACTAAAAGTCCAAAATATATGATTATCAATCAAATGTGGGAATTTTAGTAAGTTACTTTTGTCTTTTTGTGTACCTGTGGACTTGAACCCGGAATGTTCACAGAAGGAATTCTGAAGATGGTGACCTTGTGATGTTCAAAAACAGTTTAAAATTGTGACACAAATATTAAGTAAAAACAAATGTTTTATTTGAAAAGCATCTCACTTTTATTATTTCTTACTTATAATGTAAAGGCATCTATACATGTTGACTTCATTTTTTGTAAGGAAAATGTATCTTTGACATAACCCTCATCTAATTAATTTTTCTACCTATGTGTTATTTGTTAACTCTTTGATAATTTAATTTCTCTTAGAAATTAAATTTAATTAACTCTGTAGGTAGGATAACTAATATCTGATATGGTTAGGGTGAGCAGGTAAGAGGTGTACAATTTTTACAATTTGGAAATGATGATAGTACCTGTACTATACTAGTATATAGTGAAAATAAGAAGTGAAGCAGTATTGTTTTTACTGCTAAACAATGCAAAATGATTTTTACACATCTGATTCAATATGATTCACCTGGAATAGGCTCACTATGACAGTGATTCTTTTCTGTGCATTTATAATTTGATACATCATCTCTTTTCTTCCTAGATGATCTGAAAAGTGTATTTACAAGTATTACTGACCTAAATGGAATTGTTTAAGTCAGACCTGGAGAATGTTAAATATGCTACAGATTGAAAATATACTATTTTTAATTGATTTAATGCTAGAATTGTAAACTACCAAAAGCAGTTTTCCAATTAATTTAATATTTTCTTAAAGAGTTTTTCTCAATCATGTTGAATTTCAAGCTACTTCAATTATAATTATGTAAAGAATTTCACAAATTTTCATTGTGTGTGGACAACCAGATGACACCATTTTTAATTTATAGATGATTCCAAAAAAATTAAATATTATGCCTGGAAAGTGTTAGAAACCGATCATAGAGCTCATGAGTTAATTTTCAGTTGAGGGTCCAGCTCTCACAAGTAATTAACCTTGTCTGAGCAGGCGCTTACTCTGGCACCTTCCACATCCAAATCAAGTGTAGACAACATAGATTTAACTGAGAATTTCAATCCACTTGCTAAACTTAATAAATGATTTTCTCATTACACTTACCTACATAAGTATGCTCTGCTTTTTACATGTTAACAATGTTTTATCTGGAAAGAAAAATAAATTGATTTATAAAGCTTTGGAGGGGAAAAGTTGTAAAGGAAAAGTTCATTTCGGTTTTGTAAAGTATTATTTTTAAAAATGCATAGCATGTCAAATTTAAGAAAAGCACCATTTCAAAGTACGTTTTACAAAATTTTATTTTAAGCTTGACAGATTTAAATTATGGGTTAATTTTTCTGCAACTTTATTTAAAATGATACATGGTTGTCCAATCTGGGTCAGAGAAGGAAAGGATTACTGTTAGAGTGAAGTGTATTTTGGTCTTTATATTTACCCTGTAATACATTTCATTTAATCATCATAAAATTTCTATCAAATATTTCTTTTCACATGTAGGCAAATAGAGTTACAGAAAATTTTCTAAGTGTTTTGCAGCCAATGTTTGGTCCTAAATATATTGGTTTCCAAAGCCTGTCTTCCCTATATTTCTGTAGGCTGCAATGTACACTTTAAAACATAAAAATGATAGATAATACAATCCCCCCAAGATATATTTAGTTCCCATTGCTAATAAACCATGTTTTAAACAAAAGAAGATATAATCTCCTCTTTTTTCCAATTATTCAACAGAATTGCTGAGATATTATTTTGGGCCTGGCATTCTTCTAGGTGCTGCTGTTACAATGATATAAGATGAGAGGAGTGGATATGAAGGTTTCATTTGAGTAATCAGAAGCTGATAATTGAGCTAAGAACAAAATAATGAAAATTTATATATATATGTTATATATATATCCAAACTAGATCAAGTTCATGTGAAAATCTGGTGGTGACACTTCAGATAGAAGGACTTTCAATGCACAGATCTTAAGGTGAAAACAAACTGGGATGGTAGGAAAGAAAATAACCAGAAAATCACTGTAGCTGGACTGTAGGGAAATGAGATAGATAAAAGTTGTTATTCTGCTATCAAAGCCTTTGTTTATTCAAATTTACTTTACAGATTATTTTTTTTTAAATCATTTTAGGTAATTTCAGTTAAAATTTTTGCAGAAACTCTCATCACATAAATGGTTTGAATAAAGCTATGTGATTAAACTGAGTCAGATTAACATGTGAGTAAATGACAGCTACTTAATCTTCATGGAAATATTTGCATATTACATGAAAATTTTTATGAATTCATATATAGCTATAATTTTGGAAAACAGAAATATTCTGAATTCACAAATTTGGAATAAGATGAGCAGAGATATTTTGAAAGAAAGAGTGGTCTCAGATTTAGTTAGCTCTTCTTTTTAGAGCTTTGTCCCTTTTTGACACATTGAGAAACAGATTTAGGAGTTAAATAGAACTACATTATTATTGTACCTTATTAAATGTTGCATCACACAAATAATTTAAACTTAATTGCTTATTTATAAGTGGTTGTTAATACTCTCAAATATACTCTCTGATTTGTATAGTCTTCACTATCCAGACTGAGCCCCTGGAAATTATCTTCACTTACTTTCCTTTCCTTTCAACTCAATACCAACTCCCACTGTTTGTGCATCAAGGTCTGTGTAAACTATCTAAATTTTCCATACGGATGGCTACTATTTTAATTTTATTATTTCTTTTTTCCTGCTGTGGTCTGGAATATTATAATAGATTTATAATTGGTCAGGCCCTTCTTGTTAAACTTTCTCTGCTTTATAATTTTCAATTCAACATTTATGACTTTCTAAAGTGTAAATCTAATTTCATCACTACATTGCCAAAAGTCCTTCAATATCTTCATCCTGCGTTTTTGAGATATTCCAAACTTGTTAGCATAATGTAAGAAGTTATTTTGTTGTGTGACACGTGTTAAATTTACTTTTATAAACTCAGCTCAGAAAAACCTCTCTCTGTCACCAGTCATACTGTTTCTGAAGCTATATGGTATGCTTGAAATATTTAAAACTTAAGACATCATAAGATGCCCTAATTTTAAATGTTTTATGGTTACATAGATCCTTTGCTCTGTCTCTCACTCTCCTTCTGTCTGTAATTCCTGACCTAGTTTATGCTGCAACAATCACACACACACACACACACACACACACACACACACACACACACACAAATCCTGAAAGAAATATTTATACCCTTGGATATACTGTGATAAAAAACCTTGCCAAGATATGTGTTATGTTTCCTCACATTTATCTAGTGCCTGGAGAATCAGGCTCCTGGACAGAGGAGCCTGGTGAGTTACAGTCCACGGGATCACAAACAGTTGGATGCAACTGAGTGACTAATACACACATATCCTTATTTTGGTTGTGTCTTGATAATGTCTCCCTGCCACCTCTATAATCTTTACTGGTAGGATTGTTGGTATAAGTTGGTGGACCTGGTAGGCTTAGGCTCCTGAGTTACTTTAATTTTTTTCCTTAAGGCACCCAATTAGCCAAGTTATCAAATACTTGACTATCTTTTCCTTCTTTAGTAATTCATCCAGAAATTTTCTTGGCTCTAAACATCATCAAATTCCTATGATATACTTTTCCTCCAATCAGTAGTCACAACTCTTGAAATCCTGGGAACTACAATGGCATGATTTATTGCCTGCTCTCTGAGGTTCTTCATTTTCTGTTTATTCATCTTTCTTTCTCTCAAAAGGGCCAGCATTTAGATTATAGAAACGAGTGAAGTTGCTCAGTCGTGTCCACCTATTTGCGATCCCATGTACTGTAGCCCACCAGGCTCCTCTCTCCATGGAATTTTCCAGGCAAGAGTACTGGAGTGGGTTGCCATTTCCTTCTCCAAAATCTATTTCAATTTTATCATTCAAATAAAGAACCCTTGAGTTTTCAAAGGGTGTACTTACAAAGATTAAGAATCCTGTACAGAAGAAGAAAGGAAACACAAATACACGTCAGAGAATTCTAGGTGTACTTTACAAGGAATTCCATTAGTAGAACCATATGCACTTTATCTTTGGAGAAGCCACAAAGCTATGTAAGAGATTTTACTCGGGGAACCAAAGTTTGAGTTTACCTAGTAGCCTTTTATAACCCACTGGCCACAGAGTCAAAAATAGTCTGTGTTAACTGGCAAACCAGTGCAAGTCATTGATCCATACATTTTCAATAAGTAATGGAAATGAGCTTGTTCAAAGTACTGTAGGGAATGACTTGGATCTAAACTGTATTATAAGTCACTAGAGAGTACATCTCATCCTTCTTCTCTCCGAGGGTTGACACCAGAGCTCTGGGCATCCCTGAAGATAAGCATAGAGCTATCATGAGTCTACTCACAAGCTGATGCTGTCCTTTCACCAACACATTTTTATTATTTAGTCATTAAGTCATGTCTGACCTTTTTGCGACCCCATGGAGTGTAGCTCACTAGTCTCCTCTGTCCATGGGACGCCCCAGGCAAGAATGCTGGGGTGGGTTGTCATTTGCTTTTCCAGGGGATCTTCCTAAGCCAGGGACTAAACCCACATCTGCATTGGCAGGGGGTTCTTTATCACCAAGCCACTTGGGAAGCTCTGTTACACACATTAGCACAGTACAATTTCCAGCAATTGCTTAGATTAATGCTCCTTGCTTTTCTGGGGATCTGGTTTTGATTTTTATGTTATTTATTTCAATGTTTGATCTAGTTTTAGGGGCTTCCTCAGTGGCTCAGCTGGTAAAGAATCCACCTGCAATGTGGGAGACCTGGGTTCGATCCCTGCATTGGGAAAATCCCCTGGAGAAGGGAATGGCTACCCACTCCAGTATTCTGGCCTGGAGAATTCCATAGACTGAGGAGAATTCCATGGGGTCCCAAAGAGTTGGACACAACTGAGGGACTTTCACTTCATTTCACTTCACATATATTTTATTTGCCCCATGTCTTCCTTCTCTCCCCACCTTAAACTGTAGCTCTTGAGTGTCTTTGATTCCTTTTGAGCTCCTACCAGATGCAGAGTCAATACCAATTATTGAGAGGATTAATAATGTCTACAAGTTATATGTTATGTATTTCTAAATTACTTGCCTGAGTAGTAATTTTGAGGAAAGAGAACTACTGTCTGGGATAAGTATAGTGTAAGAAGACTTGTTAAAACCTATTTTCTGTACTAATTAGATATGAATTTACATTATGAAGGTGTAATGAAAATAGTACAATGGAGGGCTGAAGCTGTTAACTCCAGCAAGTTCTTCAAATAAATGTTTTGAGACATTTTAATGGCATGGTGTCAATAAATTAAAATGTAGACAAGGGAGGATGAAACCTATCAATCTAAAGCAAAGACAAGTGAATAGTGAGCATCATTGTGCTCTTGTCTGGCCGGCACTATTCTTACCACTTCTTAATTTACTGAATCTTTGCAGCATCCCAGTGAGAGAGCTAATTCTTAGGTAAATTGATAAGGAGTCTGGAGCCTTCAAGGAGAAAGGGACAGACTTTTCTTTTCTACTTTCCCTCATCTTAGTTACAAAAGACATTATTTTCATTATACCCATAGCTAATGATTACACAACAAAACAATCCATCTTCCCCAAGGGTATGTTGTTCCTTAAACTCTGTACTAGTGATTATATAACAACAATGTATCCTACTTGCTGGAATAGCCATGAAGTGGTACCCCACATCCAAGGTAAGAGAAAACCAAGTAAGACAGTAGGCACTGAGAGAAGGCATCAGAGGGCAGACAGACTGGAACCACAATCACAGACAACTAGCCAATCTGATTACATGGATCACAGCCTTGTCTAACTCAAGGAAACTAAGCCATGCTGTGTGGGGCCACCCAAGATGGATGGGTCATGGTGGAGAGGTCTGACAGAATGTGGTTCACTGGAGAAGGGAATGGCAAACCATTTTAGTATTCATGCCTTGAGAACCTCATCAATATGAAAAGGCAAAAAGATAGGACACTGAAAGATGAACTCTCCAGATCAGTAAGTGCCCATATGCTACTGGAGATCAGTGGAGAAATAACTCCAGAAAGAATGAAGGGATGGAGCCAAAACAAAAACAATACCTAGTTGTGGATGGGACTGGTGATGGAAGGAAGGTTTGATGCTGTAAAGAGCAATATTGCATAGGAACCTGGAATGTCAGGTCCATGAGTCAAGGAAAACTGAAAGTGGTCAAATAGGAGATGGCAAGAGTGAACGTCGACATTCTAGGAATCAGCGAACTAAGATGGACTGGAATGGGTGAATTTAACTCAGATGACCATTATATCTACTACTGAGGTCAGGAATCCCTTAGAAGAAATGGAGTAGTCATCATAGTCAGCAAAAGAGTCCAAAATGCAGTACTTGGATGCAATCTCAAAAACAACAGAAGGGTCTCTGTTCGTTTCCAAGGCAAACCATTCAATATAATAGTAATCCAAGTCTATTCCCTGACCGGTAATGCTGAAGAAGCTGAACTTAAATGGTTCTATAAAAATCTACAAGACCTTTTAGAACTAACACCCAAAAAAGATGTCCTTTTCATTATAGGGTACTGGAATGCAAAAGTAGGAAGTCAAGAAAGACCTGGAGTAACAGGCAAATTTGGCTTAGGCGTATAGAATGAAGCAGAGCAAAGGCTGATAGAGTTTTGCCAAGAGAACGCACTGGTCATAGCAAACACCATCTTCCAACAACACAAGAGAAGACTCTACACATGGACATCACCAGATGGTCAACATCAAAATCAGACTGATTATATTTTTTGCAGCCAAAGATGGAGAGCTCTATATAGTCAGGCAAAACAAGACTGGGAGCTGACTGTGGCTCAGATCATGAATTCCTTAATGCCAAATTCAAACTTAAATTGAAGAAAGTGGAGAAAACCACTAGACCATTCAGGTATGACCTTATTCAAATCCCTTATGACTATACAGTGGAAGTGAGAAATAGATTTAAGAGACTAGATCTGACAGACAGAGTGCCTGATGAACTATGGACCGAGGTTTGTGACACTGCACAGGAGACAGGGAGCAAGGCCATTCCCAAGAAAAAGAAATGCAAAAAAGCAAAACAGCTGCCTGAGGAGGCCTTACAAATAGCTGTGAAAAGAAGAGAAGCCAAAAGTAAAGGAGAAAATGAAAGATATTCGCTTCTGAATGCAGAGTTCCAAAGAATAGCAAGGAGAGATAAGAAAGCCTTCTTTAGTGATCAGTGCAAACAAATAGAGGAAAACAACAGAATGGGAAAGACTAGAGATCTCTTCAAGAAAATTAGAGATACCAAGGGAAAATTTTAAGCAAAGATGGGCTCAATAAAGGACAGAAATGGTAGGGACCTAACAGAAGCAGAAGATATTAAGAAGAGGTGGCAAGAATACACAGAAGAACTGTACAAAAAAGATCTTCACAACCCAGATAATCACGATGGTGTGATCACTCACCTAGAGCCAGACATCCTGGAATGTGAAGTCAAGTGGGCTTTAGGAAGCATCACTACAAACAAAGCTAGTGGAGGTGATGGAATTCCAGTTGAGCTGTTTCAAAGGTGATGCTGTGAAAGTGTTGCACTCAATATGCCAGCAACTTTGGAAAACTCAGCAGTGGCCACAGGACTGGAAAAGGTCAGTTTTCATTCCAATCCCAAAGAAAGGTAAAGCCAAAGAACGCTCAGACTACCACACAATTGTACTCATCTCACATGCTAGGAAAGTAATACTCAAAATTCTTCAACCCAGGCTTCAGTAATACGTGACCATGAACTTCAGGATGTTCAAGCTCATTTTAGAAAAGGCAGAGGAACAAGAGATCAAGTTGCCAACATCCACTGGATCATCAAAAAAGCAAAAGAGTTCCAGAAAAACACTTATTTCTGCTCTTTTGACTATGCCAAAGCCTTTGACTGTGGTATCACAATAAACTGTGGAAAATTCTGAAAGAGATGGGAATACCAGACTGCCTGACCTGTCTCTTGAGAAACGTGTATGCAGGTCAGGAAGCAACAGTTAGAACTGGACATGGAACGACAGACTGGTTCCAAATAGGAAAAGGAGTACGTCAAGGCTGGATATTGTCACCCTACTTATTTAACTTATATGCAGAGTACATCGTGAGAATTGCTGGGCTGGAAGAAACACAAGCTGGAATCAAGATTGCTGGGAAAACTATCAATTACCTCAGATATGCAGATGACACCACCCTTATGGCAAAAAGTGAGGAAGAACTAAAGAGCCTCTTTTTGAAAGTGAAAGAGGAGAGTAAAAATGTTGGCTTAAAGCTCAAGATTCAGAAAACTAAGATCATGGCGCCTGGTTCCATCATCTCATGGCAAATATATGGGGAAACAGTGGCTGAATTTATGTTTTGGGGCTCTAAAATCGCTGCAGATGGTGATTGCAGCCATGAAATTAAAAGACGCGCTTATTCCTTGGAAGGAAAGCAGAGACATTACTTTGCCAACAAAGGTCCGTCTAGTCAAGACTATGGTTTTTCCAGTGGTCATGTATGGATGTGAGGGTTGGACTACAAAGAAAGCTGAGCGCCAAAGAATTAATGCTTTTGAACTGTGGTGTTGGAGAAGACTCTTGAGAGTCCCTTGGACTGCGAGGAGATCCAACCAGCCCATCCTAAAGGAGATCAGTCCTGGGTGTTCATTGGAAGGACTGATGTTGAAGCTGAAACTCCAATACTTTGGCCACCTCATGCAAAGAGCTGACTCATTGGAAAAGACCCTGATGCTTGGCAAGATTGAGGGCAGGAGGAGAAGGGGACGACAGAGGATGAGATGTTTGGATGGCATCACTGACTCATTTGACATGGGTTTGGGTGGACTCAGGGAGTTGGTGATGGACAGGGAGGCCTGGCATGCTGCGGTTCATGGGGTCACAGAGTTGGACACACTGAGCTACTGAAATGAACTGAACTTATCCTACTTGATGACTTCTTTCTCCTTCTTAAGAACCTTCTGACTAATCCTGTTATCTAAAAATGTATGTTGTAGGAATGGGTCTGGTAAGATCTTTCTATTGTTAGTTCTAATCCTATTATCTTAAAATGTATGTTGTTGGAGTGGATTTGGTGAGACCTTTACAACCTTGAGATATTCTTTTGATCTATCGTTAGTAACCAGTTGAAAAAATATATAGATCCTTTGTTAAGACTAGTGAAGGAGCACTCTCTGCCCCACTTCTGAAGTCTATGTCAGAAGCTTTCTCTAGCCCTTTTTCACAGTATAAAACTTTTGCCAAAGGAATCTTTGAGTGACTGAAACCCAAAATGGGTTCATTTCTCTCATCCCAAATGAAATTCTCACGAATCCGACATTGTTCACCAAAGGCTACCCCTTATTAAGTAGATATGATCTATTAGTATGGATTACAGGGGTAGAAACTGAGATACAGACTCCATAGTTATTAAACAGTAGGCCTGAGATATAATCAAGGTCATCATAGGCTCTATTGTCTACTTTCTCAACCACAAGACAACAGTTCCTCTCATAGTCAGAGCTGATGGTGGGGATGAATAAAAGTGGAGATGCATTTTGTCAGAATTAGTTTTGTAAAGCCATTTTTTTTTTTTAAGACATATGACTAAAAGGTACAAGTTACTATTTGGAAACTTAACGTCAATAATCAATAACTTAATCATTGTTATTCAACCAATCTTGCAACTTAGAATCTTATTTTGAATGAAAAAATATATAAATACCCATGTTTACACACTTAAAAAGATCTGATGAATCTGATGAATAGCCTTGGATTAGATTGACTCATTAAAAGACATTTATCCTAGACTCCAATACAGAGCAGAGCTGGCACAAATTGCAAACAATCATCACACATTACTTTCAGTTTTGTAAAAAGCAAGATTAAATTTGTTCTGAAGTAATTTTCTACAAATAAAGCGTTTGAACCTTACTATATGGACTCAGGGTCTTCCCAGGTGGCACAGTGGTAAAGAACCCACTTGCCAAAGAATCCACTTGCCAATGCAGGAGACACAGGAGATATACGTTCACTCCCTGAGTTGTGAAGATCCCCTGGAGAAGGAAATAGCAACGCACTCCAGTATTCTTGCTTGGAAAATCCCATGGACAGAGTAGTCAGGCAGGCTACAGCCCTTGGGATCAAAAAGAGTCAGATGTGACTGAGCACGCACCCACACACACATGTGGACTCAACAGAATTTAATATGATTTTCATATATGCTAAAATTTCTTGGTTTTCACACGTATTTAATATGATTTTGGGGGGACCTTAATTTATGTTGTTTGTGGTGGTGGTGGTGGTTTATTAGATAAGTCATGTCTGACTGATCAACTTAAAATTGTTGAGATTTTTGGATACTCAAAGTTTAGAAAAGGATGCACATTGTTCTTCAATCTTTGCATTCACAATATACTTACATTTTCAATGCTTTTAATAGTCAAATAATTGTGTCACTTAAAATATTTGGGGTTTATACTTTCATTATTTATAGCATCTTGAAATTATTTTCTAGTTACTACAAAGAACCTAAATGTTGATACTTTTTACATGTGCAAATAATAAGTGTGAATGTGAAGTGTGTCATTCAGTCATTTCTGACTCTTTGCTACCCCATGGACTGTAGCCCGCCAGGCTCTTTGTCCATGAAAATCTCCAGGCAAGAATACTGGGGTGGGTAGACATTCCCTTCTCCAGGGGATCTTCCTGACCCAGGGATCAAACACGGGTCTCCAATATTGCAGGTATATTCTTAACTGTCTGAGCCGCAACTTAGCACAGCACACACAAGTTGTTATAAATAAAATATTCGTTAAAAGAAATTACTTGCCTTCAGAAAGATATGCCAAGCTAGCTACAATGTTAGTATATCCATAGCATGTGGTTGTTGACAGTCAGATATGAGTACATATTAATTTCAGATAAGCACATTGCTGCCTCAAGAATATATGATAAAGTGAAAAGTTGTATTGTTATATAATTTTATAGGGAAATACTCCCTGAATTTTATACTTGTCTGAATCACAGGAGAAATAGTTATGAGCTAAATCATGTTTTCTTACTTGTCTATTATTTTTAACTCTGGTGAAAAATTTTTATAACTTCATAGAATTCTAAGTTAATCACTATTAGCAAAAAGAGTGAATCTAGAAAATTTAATCTAAAGTATTTACTTTCAGAGGAGAAAACTTTAAAAATAGAAATAAATAATAGGTCCTTAAATTAAAAAAAATAATAACTACATTGATTAATAAATTATGACATTTTCTGTTGAAAGTGATAGAACATCAGACAAATTATCTGAAATAAAGCAGAGTATATTGAGGCTAATAAGAAGAAAATCACTAACCCTAAATCACTATCCCATCCTTAAGAACGATATAGCTTTGCTATTACACAGTCATCTCACTGAGTTAGAAGTAATTAATTAATTTTTATCTTGGGGTGGCTGGCAAAATTCTATGTCTTAGTACAGATTGTGGATTATAAGTGTGTTTAATTTATAATAATTTCCTAAATTAAATGTGATTTTCTGTATCTATGGTTTTATTTTAAATTAAAAAACATTTAACAATTAAAGCAAAGGTAATACATTAATTATTATTAGGTAACAGCAGGCCAAAATGGAATTGGGGACAACTTTGGGAAGACTACTGTAAAAATCGATGTCAAAGAAATTGGCTTGGAAGCAGGTACCAAGAGTAAAGATAAATAGAATAATTTGGATTCTGGATGAATAGTTTGACTCAGTTCTTGTGGTTATTTAGTCCATTTAGTCACTAAGGCATGTCTGACTCTTTTGTGACTCCTCTGTCCATGGAATTTCCCAGGCAAAAATACTATAGTGGGTTGCCATTTCCTTCTCCACGGAATCTTCCCGACCCAGGGATTGAACCCATGTCTCTTGGATTAGCAGGTAGATTCTTCACCATTGAGCCACCAGGGAAGCCCTTGAGCCAGTGGGAAGCTAATTGATGACATGTGGGTTGTTACAAGGTTGTCACTAGTGGCTTCATGATTTTTAGCCTCCAAAGTTAAAAGATATCAATTACTTATTTCTGCCGAGGAGAAATTACTTCTTCCTGTTTCTTGGGGGCAGGAAGATCAGGTAGTTAATTTGAGCCATTTAAAATTTGAGATGCTTAGTAAGGTTATTTAGCTAAGAGACTGAGACCAGGTGTAATCACTGGAGGGGTGAGATTGGAGGAAAAAAGTAGAATGAAAGAGATAAAAAATTAAGCACTAGAACAACCCCATATGTAGAGAAAAAAGAAAGAAAAATCAGCTCAGAAGACTGATTAGGATGACAGAGCGAGTTGAATGAAAAACTAGGACATTGTGGTGTTATCAGAAGCAACTGAATGTTTTAAAAAAGGAAATTGATCATCTGTGCAGAATACTTCTGATAAATTAAGTAAAATGAGAACTAAAAAATTACCATTGTATTTAGCATGACCATGATAAATCAGGACAACTTTGTTGGGGTTTAGAGCAATAATAGCATGTTTTTAAGCTGATAAATGGAGAAGGAAATGGCAACCCACTCCAGTATTCTTGCCTGGAGAGTTCCAGGGACAAAGGAGCCTGGTGGGCTACAGTCCATGGGGTCACAAAGAGTCAGACACAACTGACTGACTAACACGCACACACACAAGCTGATAAAATCCAAGAGCATGAGCAAATAACTATGTAGAGGAGGGGAAAATTGCCAAATAAATTCATGTAGGAAAAAGAGCATGTTATAGTATGCAAAATTAAAAGGGAGCCATATCTATTTTCCCTGAGAGATTTTCATAGAAAATATGTAGGTACAGATCCATGTGGCATCACAGAGCCATGTGATGGGGAGATTTCCTCAGTAAAATAGAGAACAAGGTCATTAGTTTAGGGTAGGTTGGGGGAATGCTTGTGTAGTGCTTAGGATTTGAGAAAAAAAAAATGTATGAAATAGTTATTTCAAAGCCAAAGGCAGTGAATGAATTGGAGAAAAACTGATATTATAAGATTTCCACCTATGTTAGATGCTTTTTTAGAAACTGATGATCATATTTATATGTTTTTCCTATTATTTTCAATTGCAGGAACCTGGCAGAGTTCAGTTAGAGCCCTGGACTTTGTTGTGTTTTATTTGCTAAGTTGTGTCTCACTCTTTGCCACCCATGGACTGTAGCCCTCCAGGTTCCTTTGTCCATGAGATTTCCCAGGTAAGAATACTGGAGTGGGTTGCCATGTCATTCTCCAGGGAAATCTTCCTGATCTAGGGATAGAACTTGCGTCTCCTGCTAGACAGGAGGGTCCTTTACCACTGAGTCACCTGGGAAGCTCCGGACTTCACTTACGTTGTTATTTAGCTGGTGGAATAATACAGTGGAAGGGAACGACAAGCAGACGTGCAAGGGAATATGCAAGGTGGTAATTATACTAGCTGAGCATGAGATTTAATCAAGGAAAGGAGGAGATTGCTCAAGAAAATAGTGAAGAATAGTGAAAAAATTAGAAGGATCAATTGATTTCTGCATTCTGTTTCTGTTTTATTTCAAATTTTGTCATTTACTTAATTGCTAAGTAAACATTAGATTTTAACACACTTGTTGAATGAATAATATGGCCATATACAAAACACTATAACAATTTACACGCTAGTAAAGTAATGCTCAAAATTCTCCAAGCCAGGCTTCAGCAATACATGAACCGTGAACTTCCAGATGTTCAAGCTGGTTTTAGAAAAGGCAGAGGAACCAGAGATCAAATTGCCAATATCCGCTGGATCATCGAAAAAGCAAGAGAGTTCCAGAAAAACATCTATTTCTGCTTTATTGACTATGCCAAAGTCTTTGACTGTGTGGATCACAATAAACAGTGGAAAATTCTGAAAGAGATGGGAATACCAGACCATCTGACCTGTCTCTTGAGAAACCTGCATGCAGGTCAGGAAGCAACAGTTAGAACTGGACATGGAACAACAGACTGGTTCCAAATAGGAAAAGGAGTATGTCAAGGCTGTATATTGTCACCCTGCTTATTTAACTTCTATGCAGAGTACATCATGAGAAATGCTGGGCTGGAAGAAACACAAGCTGGAATCAAGATTGCTGGGAGAAATATCAATAACCTCAGATATGCAGATGACACCACCCTTATGGCAGAAAGTGAAGAAGAACTAAAGAGCCTCTTGATGAAGGTGAAAGAGGAGAGTGAAAAAGTTGGCTTAAAGCTCAACGTTCAGAAAACTAAGATCATGGCATCCGGTCCCATCACTTCATGGCAAATAGATGGGGAAACAGTGGAAATAGTGTAAGACTTGATTTTTTGGGGCTCCAGAATCACTGCAGATGGTGATTGCAGCCATGAAATTAAAAGACGCTTCCTCCTTGGAAGGAAGGTTATGGCCAACCTAGATAGCATATTTAAAAGCAGAGACATTACTTTGCCAACAAAAGTCCATCTAGTCAAGGCTATGGTTTTTCCAGTGGTCATGTATGGATGTGAGAGTTGGATGGTGAAGAAAGCTGAGCACCGAAGAATTGATGCTTTTGAACAGTGGTGTTGGAGAAGACTCTTGAGAGTCCCTTGGACTGCAAGGAGATCCAATCACTCCATCCTAAAGGAGATCAGTCCTGGGTGTTCATTGGAAGGACTGATGTTGAAGCTGAAGCTCCAATACTTTGGCCACCTCATGCGAAGTGTTGACTCATTGGAAAAGACCCTAATGCTGGGTAGGATTGGGGGCGGGAGGAGAAGGGGACGACAGAGGATGAGATGGTTGGATGGCATCACCGACTCGATGGACATGGGTTTGGGTAGACTCCGGGAGTTGGTGATAGACAGAGAGGCCTGGCGTGCTGCAATTCATGGGGTCGCAAAGAGTAGGACACGACTGAGCGACTGAACTGAACTGAACATTTATTTATGGAGAAGGCAATGGCACCCCACTCCAGTACTCTTGCCTGGGAAATCCCATGGACAGAGGAGCCTGGTAGGCTGCAGTCCATGGGGTCGCTAAGAGTCGGACACAACCGAGCGACTTCACTTTCACGTTTCCCTTTCATGCATTGAAGAAGGAAATGGCAACCGAGTCCAGTATTCTTGCCTGGAGAATCCCAGGGACGGGGGAGCCTGGTGGGCTGCCGTCTATGGGGTCGCACAGAGTCGGACATGACTGAAGCGACTTAGCAGCAATATTTATTTAGAATGATTCATCATGCACCAAGACAAAATTAACATAAAATAAGAATAAATTCAGAATGTTAAAAAGTTTCTAAAGAATTATATTCAGCAAAAATAAATTTAGGAATCATAATGTCTTTGCAGAAATCTATAAATATCAGAAGTATCAGACACACTGTCCTGTCGACAGCTTTGATACTTCTGACAAATTGTTATGGTTGGAACTCTTCCCAGACACATTCTGCTTTGTTCATGTAAATTCAATCTAAATTAGTGAAGATCTAATTTAGAGGAGGACCTTAGTTACATAACTGCAACTGGGTATGAATTAATGCTCACTGTTTCAGGGAAAGACTTGAAAAGACATAGATTAAAGGGCAGCCTATTGCTAATGATCATTATTTATTCAGCACCATTCATTTCATACAGGAAGAAATGAATAGTATTGTTGAAATGTATAGATTATCCAAGGGCTGTGCATAACTGTATCATCAGAAGTTTTCAGGACTTCATACTGAAAACTATGAAATGAAAATAACTTCTAGACTTTGGGGAGCGGGGTAGATGGGAGTAAGGGTCAATTTTTTCCCTGTAGAAAAGACCAACTGATGATCATAAATCCCTAATGATTTATCCCTTACTTTGAATTCTTCTGACTTCTTTACACATATTCCAAACATTTAAAGGGTTAATGAGAGCATTTTAATTAATTAGACAAATTATACATTAAACTAAAAATTACAAAATGATTCCACTTAAACTGTAAAATAAAAGTTTAAGAATAGATCTTGTACATTAACAAAACATTACCTGTTCTTAAAATTTTATTTTACAGTTTAAGTGGAATCATGTTGTAATTTTAAGTTTTATGTATAATTGTACAAGACTGCTTATAAAACCATTCTAAAAACTAAATTTTAGTTTTTTCTATAGTTTGTATAAAAATATAGTTTCATTTCAGTGTATCAAACTTAAGACTATAGTTTATAGGAAGAAAAATGTCTTTGATATTAAGTTTATAATAAGAAGCCCTTTGAAAATATTTTAATTTAGTTCAATCACCAGTGATTTTTTTCTTCCCCAAAGATCATTGTCTAGAATAATTTGTATTTTCTTAACAGTTAATAAAAATGTACTATGTGCAAAGTAACAATCTGATGTTCTGTTTAGATATATTGCCAGAAATTCCAGGGTTGACTTTTCTACTTTGAATGTGTATTCATTGAAGTGATACAAATTAATTTACTTTGAATGGAAACAAACCAAGAACCTGAGAATGTGAGTTGAGTTATTTGATACCGATGTTAATTTCCTTCTACTACAGAAATATCTAAAGAGAAATGATTAGATCATTCTGATTTCTGTTTTTGAAATATCTTATATTTTACTAATTTTTATTTTAAAACTATGTTTATGAAATTTTAGAATCCTGTGCCTTTTTTCCATTTAATATATAAAGTTGAAAAAAGATTTTAATATTTTACAGCACAGTAATAAATGTTTTTGGGTACATGCTTTGTGGACTTGCAAAATATAAGCACGTTTGATTTCTCTAAGTTTTGGAAAGGTAGTTAAATATACAAGAAATTCTGGAATGTGTGTAGGTTACAATATAAGAATAAAATTAACTTATAAGTCAATTTAAATTGGTGTGACCACTGTATTATCAGTTAATATCATTGTCATTTCATTCATATGACGATTTTCCTGCTGGGAGTTATATTCTGTCTTAGAAATGTAATATGCTATAATAATTCAAAGCTACATACATGCTATAAAATATAACTACTGGGTAATGTATCAGGTATGTCATTTTCAAGATTAAAATGACTGCTTTATTGGATTCTGCCTTTTGAATCGGACTTGCTGTTGTATTAATTAGCTTAACCACTTGATAGTGAATATTGTTTAGAGGAAAATATTTCAGAAATTGTAACTTTCAGTGTTAGAAAATTATTTCAACCATATATAATTGTAGTGTTTTCAGCATGGTTAATAATAGAAATAAAATTAATAGAGTCAAGCTCTTCCCTGCCAAGATTTTTTTGTTGTGTTGTCTAAACTTTTATTAAACCACCAGTCAATCACTTTACTATGATTTCTAAATGTTTCCTTTTCCAACATCATATTAGTCAAGATAAATTACCAGATTACCCAAACTTTTTTAATCTGCATACTTTTCCATTTGCCTATAATGTCTCTTGCAGTTTTCTGCAATGGTTATGCTTTACATTAGAAATATGAAAGCATTTGATCTGCATCTATTAGGTTCGTGTTATTCATACCCAACTAACTCAATTAACCTCAGCCATTATGGTGGTATATCAATATATGGTTTGGTTTTATTCATTAGAAAGAACTTGCTGATGATGTATTAGAATGTCATCCACATATGTATTTTAATAATTTGCCATGATTTGATCACCTTAAATGTACAAACAAAAATTTATAATGAAACCAGAGTCATATATATTCAAAATATGGAAATTAGATTAGTAATTCAAAATTTAACTCAAAGCACTTTAAAAATATTGGCACAAATATAAAATCAGCAAAGTTATTGGCATTGAAGATCCTGGGAAGTTGAATAATACTTCATTGTAAAATAATTTTGAGAAATACTAATCATAAAGAAAAACTAGATGTGCACTTTATCAGTGCAGGCACAAAAACAAAGTGTAACTATCACTAATTAATATGCTTGGTCATCTGGTGCAAAGCTCGATGGTGTTAGGGTAGAACTAGAGCCAATTGAAATACAGGAAACTATGTTGTTGTGGCTGTCGTTAAGTGACTAAGTCCTGTTTGACTCTTTGCAACCCCATGAACTGTAGCTCACCACGCTCCTCTGTGCATGAGGTTCTCCAGGCAAGAATACTGGAGTGGGTTAACATTTTCTTTTCCAACAGGAAGCTGTCTACACATACAAATAAATAAATCACAATAAGCATTATGGAGGTGGTTGGATCATCCATTAGAAGTGCTCTTTAAGAGGTGTATTATAGAGTGCTGTGCCCTTTTGACTAAGACTTCCTAAAGACAGGAAAGCTATGTCCCAAATTATATTTCCATAATTCATTACCCTATTTTCCATGAGTGCAAACTAATGAAATTATTAGAATCATAAAAAAACTGTGAATGCAATACTTTAGTCTCAAAATAAGTCCCTATAGAATCTTGGTAGATGACTTGGGATTCCCTGGGTTTCACAGTGAAGAATCCACCTGAAATGTAGGCGCTGCAGGTTCAATCCCCAGGTCCAGAAGATCCCCTGGAGAAGTAAATGGCAACCCATTCCAGTATTCTTGACTGGAAATCCCATGGACAGAGGATTCAGGCAGCCTGGAGCCCACAGGGTCACAAAAGAGGCAGACAAGACACAGTGACTAGCCAACAATAGGATAATTGGATAGATAAACAATAACTGAGCCTTATAGTCAGTAATAAATTTTTTCCTATACTTAGATATTCAGTTGTGACTTGTTGCTATCTATTAACAAGCATAAGTTGTGGCATGGTAAGATACAGTCACTTTATATAAAGCATATCCAGATGTACTAAAATGACTATGCTAGAAAGTATATTTTGGGGGGAAAATGACATTTTGTGAAACCAATCTAATTTCTCCCAATGAAAAACATCTCATATGGATATGCATGTATCTTAATACCACACACACACAAATAAATTATTTTTAAATAGTAAATTATACCAACTTTATTTAGTTTTTGCAAATGGGAGCTTCATATTATTTCTTGAAGATTCTTGTTTTTGTAAATAAAAATGGATGTGATTTTTAAGAAATATTGTGAATGTAAAATAGAATACACCTTGGACAGTTTTCTATTTCCTTTTCCTGATTAATAATGCAACAGCTATAAAAGCTTACCACTTCTGTACTCCTTCCTCGGGGAGAAATAGGTGGAAATTTCATAACCTCAGTTCTCATGAAGCTCTTCTGCCACAAGGAACAACTTCTAGGGCTTCAGGAAGGAGAAATGTTTATCACAAAGTAAAACATCTCCTGAGTCAGCCTGTTCAGGGAGATTTGCTGCCACTTTTATTGAATTCCTGAGAGTTTTATTCCTCCAGCTATTACTCTCAAATGTATGAGCAAGAAAAGGCCAAAGCCCTTTTAGGCTTTAATATGTCTCCTCATGTAAATGTTTACTAAAACTAAGAGCAATGCAGAAAGTCAGAGCAGCACTGCCTGGTAGCGTTTTTCTTTTGTTTCAGGTCAGTATCTCCTGGTGAGTAGGGAAGATGTGAGTTCAAATATTGTCTTGATACTTTTTATTAAACTTCATGTAACTTAATCTTTTTAAAGACATTTCCTATTGTGAAAGGGGGATAATGACACTGATTCAATAGTGTTGGCCTTGGGTTAAATGAGATTAATTATCCAAATAATTTGTTAGGAAGCCTGACCCAATTCTAAGTTTTCAGTCAGTTCATCAGTATTCCTTCCAAATGATTCCTTTCTGTTCAGTTACTTTTCGGTTCATCTTTCTATTTGACTAGAGATTTATCTGAACTTTATTGGCTTCACTTAATACACTTGCTGTGGTATTTATTATCTTTTGCTAGCCTAATTTTAAGATTAAACAAATAGTGTTTGGGGGAAGATCTAAAGCAAAGAAAACAATCTAATTCCCACAGAGTGTTTCCTGCTTTGGTGGTCTATGAGACAAAAGTTCTGTCTTAGTCACACTGCAAATTCTTTGCATCAAAATACCACATATAATTAATGTAACTCTAACCTATAAATGTAGATGAGATAGCTTAATTTGGGTGAATTTTATATTGTCACTAGGAAACCAAATAATTTATTTAAAAAAAAGCAAATATGTAGGCTAAATCAAATCTGGCTTGTTTTCACATTAGCATAAACCCTTCCTACAAAGCTTTCTGCACTTCAAATAGCCAGAGATCTTTAGATGAACATGGGTATCATATCCAGTTTATACCAGTGGGATGGGGGAGGGATATTTTAGGAGATGGAATTTTAATTATCAAATCAACTTCAGGGCTGGACCGAAAGAGCAGCACTCTTACACTGACATGTTGTGACAGGAGATTTCTGATAATGACAGGGTGGGCAACTCATTTTTATGTCTCAGTGAAATAGCTCACAGAATAGCATGCTACTCCCATAATTATGATAAGCAATAATTATAGGATTGAGTTATTAAAGCCTGCTTGGTAAGAGGAAACTGATGCTAGGATAGAAAGTAATAGGTGATAAGGGTCTGAGAAAAGCTTCATTTTACATTTAACTTCATTATACACTTAACCCTGATGCAAGGTTGAAGGTTTTTTCTCAAGCTGGCAATGGTCTGTAGGTTAACAGAAGACGTGCTGTTGGCACAATTATGTCTCACCGTCAATCCTAATGCCATGACACAAACAGGTAAGTGAGAATGTTGCAGCATTCACATTTGCTATAATTGTAGATTTTTGCTTTTAACACAGTAATGATGGCAAATGCCATTTCATAGAATTCAGCATTATCCCCAAACTAATGCCACTGTCTTGAAAAGGCCAGGGGTAGAATTTATTAATAGCACACAAAAAATAATCGTTTCTTTCCTTTTATTAAAATGTGGTGTCACTCAGTTACAGTTAATTGATAATGTTAATAAAACTTGCTGCTGCTGCTGCTAAGTTGCTTCAGTCGTGTCCGACTCTGTGCGACCCCACAGACGGCAGCCCACCAGGCTCCCCTGTCCCTGGGATTTTCCTAGCAAGAGTACTGGAGTGGGTTGCCATTTCCTTCTCTGTAACAAAACTTGAGGATTTCGAAAAGGAGCAAGAATCTATTTTAATTTAATGGGAATTTATTGAGTAATTACTTTGTTTCAGTTGTATCTGGGAATAAATTGACAGACTTAAATAAACAGCATGTTCACACCGATCGCCTTGAAGTCAAATATTTGCTATGTGAGATAGGACAAGTTATTTAACCAATCTAAGTTTTAATTTTTCTGCAAGTTAAATATTGAATTACTGTGTACATTTCAAGTAAGATGGTAAGAGAAACAATGCTATGTTAGGACACATGATTTTCCTTCTGTCGTCCCACTCTTAGGTCAACCTTTTCTTTTGTTTTCTAGTCTCTCTCTCTCTGTTTGCCATAACATTTGCTTGGCACATAAGGTGCCCAGAATGGCCAAAAAACTGTTCTCACTTTCAATTCTTTGGGCTTTAGGTTGAGATATTCCACCTCTGTTTCCTAGATGTTCCGAATCTACTAAGCCCAAGCATGAGGGTGATAAATACAATTCTTCAACTAGATATTCTGTGTATTGATGAGAATGGACCACAAATTTTTATCTTCCTTAATTCTTACACCTGTGCAATTTGAGGTACAGGAGATGATCAAATATTAGCTGTTGTTGTAAGACATGCTGATAAGGTATCCAGTAGGTACCCCAACCCTCAGAATGTTGTCTCCAGGTAGGGAAGAGATTGAGTCTTCATCAGGACACTTAATCTTTCTGTGAGGCTAGCTGCTACTGGACAATGAGGCTCCTTATTAAATCAGTAGCTTCCATTTGCACGAATCCACTGTCTCCATTGTCATATTTCTTCATAATAAAATACATGTGGATTATCACAACCATAGATAAGCCATTGTCTAAGATCAAACTGATGATCCTGGCAGGTCTGACAGAGACTAAATGACTCTGTCTAAACCCATGACTAAAAATGTGATTCTTCCCATGAGCTCAAAGCACCGCTCTTTCTAAGACCAAGGAATTTCATGTAATCTGCAAGATGGTAATTTGCTGAAGCCCCTTGAGTACATTGATAAATCAACTCCCTGAGATGGGAAAAGATCCCAGATTTCTAGTTATTTCTAATTTTCATGGTGTTGCCCTGTTACCAATACGATATCATGAAAAATAAAGCTGAGAAGAAGTATACTAATGACTGATGAGATCTGCTAGCAATTCCAGACCAATGGTGCTCTTTAAAGTTTGTATACCCAAATTGTGACTGTAACTATATCAACCATAGTGAAGAAAATATTACTTTTAGTCCATCCCTGTAATCCTTACATACATAATCAACCAATTCCAGAATCCATTTTGAGGATCACTTTCCTTATAACAATGAAAGTATCCAGAAGGATAAATAATGATATTTAGGGCAAATAGGAGATACCAAGCGCATAGAGAAACCATAATTACCCTCAATATATTAATAGTAGTGATAGATTTAGTATCAAAATCTGAACATCACAACTCTAAATTATGTCATCTAAAGTGTCCTTTATTTTATCAATGCTCTAAAGAATAACTAGTAAATTAATAATCCTTGATATGTATATGAAGATATATATCTGTGTGTGTGTGTATATATATACATATATATACACATACATGTATATATATATATACATGGATGCATATATATATAGTTTATATATATATATAATATACATATTATATATGTATTTAAAAGCAAATAACCTACTTGTGACATTCCAGTTCACAGTCACATCTATGCTATACAAGCATAATGTTTCCATATTCTCAAAATATTTTACATCCTATGTTAAGTACTTGAATGCCAGATGGATAGGAATACATTTGTAGCTCTACTGATTATTCTGATGTTGCTTATTTGGAAACATGAAAAATGAATGTACTGTGGTTATAATAGTAGAAAGGTTGCAAATGGTTGAGATAAGTTAGGAAATTAAAAAAGTATTGACAAATCTGGACCACAAGAAAAGTGATGTGCCCAGCAGTCTGAATTAGCAAGTTGGTAACTCTAAGATTGTTTGCAATATCTAGCATTGTTTCTGTAACAATGAATTATTATAAAAAGTATCTATTTGTAAAGTTTTAGTCCTGACTGATAAATTTACCTAAATTAATATAAATATACATGTAACACCCTTAATTTGTTTTAAGTTCTGCACAAAATTATGGAAGGCCCTTCTGCGGCCCACACTACATTTTTATTAAACATGCCTCGTAAGATTAAAAAGAAAAAAATAGGACCAAGAAAGACCCAAATTAATCTAGTAGGTTAATAGAGGCTCTTATTCCATTTTAAAGGCAAATTTCAAACAATACTTAAGAAGCAACCATCTTTCTTTCTGCTCTCTCTGCATTGTGAAGTTTCAATTGAATAATCTGTCTTAAGTTGTAGGCTGTGAATTGCATGTTCATTTTAGAGACAGTTGACAGAGTCGAAGTGCCTGCAGCCAATAGCTGAAACTCTATTGGGAACTAAAAAAGATAAAGGAGTGACCTGAGCTGTTAATTACTTTCATGGGGGCAGAGGACAGAAGGCAGAGTTTGCAGCTGATAACAGAAGCTTTTCCCAGACTTTCCAGAACTTAATTCCATTAGGTGAGACCTTGCCAAGGCAAATATTATTGGATCTAAGAAGGTAAAGACATTTCTTACAGTATTACAAGAGCAGACACACAATAGGAAAAGACTGCAAATTATCTAAACAGTGATGTAGAATTTACATGTTTTCAATTTCTCCTTAGTTCAAGAATTATGAATTTGAAAGTAGTGCTGACTTTCTGCACTTGAAAACATAACTAACACATTTATTGTCAATTCTGAGTCTTAGCAAAACAAAAACAAGCAATATTTTGGGGCATTACTTGTGTAGTTGGAGTGCTACTTACAAGTTTAAGCTTTTCCATAACATAGGGTAAAATACAGTTTCCATTGTAATAAGTTTAAAATTGTATTTAGTCGCTGAGTCTTGTCTGACTTTTTTGTGACCCCATGGACTCCAGTCCACCAGGTTTCTCTGTCCAGGCAAGGATACTGGAATGAGTTGCTATTTCCTTCTCCAGCGGGTCTTCCCAACCCAGAGGTCAAACTCGCATCTCCTGCATTGGCAGGTGGATTCTTTACCACTGAGGCACCAGGGAAGATCAATTTTAAAATAGGGAAATTCAATTTTTTCATGTTAAAAGAAAAAAAGAAAACTCTGAAAGTACAATTATTTTTTTTTTACTATGTGATTGCTTGATTAGTTTTTATGAAATTGCATGTCACTATATTACATGTGGTAATTTCAAATGTGAATCACTTTGACAGAAGGAATAACTAACTTGATTAGCATTTATTTTGCTGGAAAAAAGGAATATAGAAGCAAGAACTGTGATGATTGAAATGTAGACCATGTAGTTTCAAAAACATATGAATTTATGTTTGCAAAGAAAGAAAACTACCATTTTTTACTAAAATTTTTAAAAAGCAATGTGGATGAATCATGTATTTCATCTATTCTGTATTTATAATTTGATATTGCTTTCAAGAAAGACAAAGTTTTTTGGAAAATTTACATTTTGCTTTATATTTGAAGCTTGAGGTATAAATAGCAGGATCATTTGAGCCATGAATAGGATATAAATGAGTATATATGAGTCTATGTATATATGTTCACTTTTATTATTTCAGTGTTAGTGATGAGCAGAAATAGTTGCATAAGGCAGAGTATGAATATTCCAGTTTGATTTCTAACAGTAAATGATTTGTTGCTTAAAAATATATGCTACTGTTCCTGGAACTACAGGCTGTTTAGGAAATGAGAAGAAAATCAAACAAACAAACCATTATTGCAATGGGTTTTCATGATAGCTGTGCTAAGAAATTATTCTTTTATTCATGTTATGTTTTCCAGTTTCCATTCCCATGTCCCCTTCATTCATTTACATTCTTCTGGACTAAGAAAGCAATTGGACGAAAATGGTCAACAAGTATTTATTGTACTTGCTCCCAATCATCTACTTAATGTGTTTCTTCTCTTCTCATGTAACTCTTATGCTCAGAAACTCTGCTTTAAGCATTATGACTGTGTTTGCATTACGTTGAGACATTCTTCCTGATATTTATGGCTCAGTAGCACTTTTATATCATTTTAAGCTAGTCATTGGACATTATCAACCTAATGTTGACCAACTTCAATGAACATAACACTTTGCTAGGAGATGGAATGAACCAGTTATCTGGTTCAGTTAGGTCAATGTTCTCACTGTTCCCAAGTTATTACAATATATTCTTATTTCTTTTTTATTTTGCCAACAAATACTCTGTTTCCTTTTTCCTTTACATCTGTAAAATCTCAAGGCCTCGTCTCACTATAAGGCTTTCCCTAACTTGAGCCCAAACTCTTTTCCACCTCTTAGCATAATATTTGTATTATGCAACTTGACTCTTGCTCATATACATTTATTAGGTTCTTTTTTTCTGTGCAAGCAATAAGTTTTTCATTAACTACCTTAATGCATCTACCAGCTCATATTTGTTATGGTGTAACTTCACTGCTTTAGTTAGCACTTTCTGATAAAAGAACACTACAGCTAACTAAACCTACAGATTAAATGTAATCTTTGAGATCAAGAAGCTTATAATTTAAGAGTGGACAATTCAACATTATTCTCCTTATTGCCAGAAAGCTGAAAAGTGAGCACATGGAAGGTATGAAGTAAATTGTAGTAATATTTTCATAATTAAAACAAAATAAGTATAAAGGCTTATATTTGAATGTTGTTGTTGTTTTTCAGTCACTAAGTTGTATCCAACTTTTTGCAACCCCATGGACTGCAGCAAGCCAAGGACAGGCTTCCCTGTCCTTCACCATCTCCCAGAGTTTGCTCAGACTCATGTCCATTGAGAAAGCAATGCCATCCACCCATCTCAACCTCTCCCACCCACTTCTCCTTTTGCCTTCAGTCTTATCATCAGGGTCTTTTCCAATGAGTGGGCTCTTCACATCAGATGGCCAAAGTATTTGAATGTAAGACAATATAAAAACATACCCACACGGGCAAAATATTTTTGTTCTTGGCATTAGAGATGTATTTAGTTATAAAAGTAACATCTATGTGGTGTGTATCTACAGTTTCCGAAACCCTTGGATGGAAATGTGATTTGGTTTGTAATGTTGTCTTTGGGCATCTCAGTACAAGGGTGTTAGAAAGGGCTTACAATAGGGTTTGAGTTGTGATAGGATTTGGGTTTTGGTTGGGTAGTTTGGGGACTGGCCCAAGGAAGCAAGGGTTTTGCATCGAGTAGGCTGCTCATAAGCTGCAGGGATAAGTCCAACCGATTATTTCAATAAATCTTACTTCTAGAAAGGACAGACTAGAGTGAAGTTAAATTATAACTGATAAGGATGCATCAGTTAATCATTCGTATTATCACTGGGAGGGACCATTTGGTATTTTGTATCCTGGAAAATATTTATACTTTATTTGCATTCAGACATGATTATAGAGTGCTCTAGTTTTTGTCTTGATCCATCATGGCCACAGAAGGGGCTTTTTTAATGTTGATATTCTGTGAAATTATTTTAGGAGAATAACAAAGCCTTAGCTGAAGTACCAGCTGGCTCCTGGATATCAGGGACTGTTTTTTTCTTTTTCAGTAATGCAGTTTAAAAGAATAAAAATTTGTATTGATAGAAAATTTTCTTGATAAATGCTGCACATGAAACTCCAGTATACTCAGGGGTAAATTAGGCTTTATCTTCGACATAGAGATAGAAGGTAATTTTAGATGTGAGAAACAGAGGCATTTATTTGAATATATATATGTACAATATATATTTCTATATAAAATTCAAAAATAATTGTTATTTAAATGTTGAGACTGTAATTTTCTTTTGTTTTTGTTAAGCATTGGCTAAAAATGAGAGATTCTTTACAATTTTAAAGACCTTATAATATAACTCTATATTCAAAAATCTTTTTTTCATGTAGCATCTTAGATGAATTCATTCAAGATGTGAAAACAACCAGTGATTGATTCAACAGACAAAAATTTAACACTTTTATTTTAGTGATATCTTATAAATTAGCCATAGAAAATAAATTATTTCCTAAAGGCATCTTGTTACTTTGATGCTTGCAATTAAGTCTGGTATTGTATTTGTGTAGTCTAGGTTATTATTCTGACATTTGGAATGAGAAAACTAAGGCAGAAAGCTGTTATGTATTTTGCCTTAAGATGCAATGATCCAACAACAATCTATTATTGATTTGTTTTATATGCTCAGACCTTTTTTACACTTTCAGTTATCAAAAGAGAAAGACATTTCCAAAACATCACCATCACAAACAACTAGCCCAATTGGTATGACATAAATATAACTCTGTACCCATAGAACCAAAAATAAATATAATTTTCTGTGTTTAATATTCATATATGTACAAAAACAGCATATACATATTCAAAATTTAATTATCAAAATTGCATATTTCCTTTGAAAGGATATATATACTTTTAAAACTTGATGCTATTCATTATATATTGTGTGTTGTGCTTGAAATCTTAGAAGTGATTGCATTTTCCTGGACACAATGATTGGAGAAGGAATATTTTCACATTTTTTTTCAGTACATGTAGAAACATATTTTGCTAATGACTCTCATGAAATACCATGTACCCTGTGTTCTCAAGAGGGTTGATTTTAAAATCAACAGTGTACTGTTTTAAAATAAAAGCATTTATGATGAAAAGAATCACTTTAACTTTGAAAAATTCTAGAATTTTAAACATTTATGTGTTTTCTAATTTCTAAAGTTTTTCACTTAAACATCCATGCTCTAAAATATGCCAATACTATTAACATTTTATGTGTTGTGTGGCCTAGAGAACTTTATTTTAATATAGCACATTTTTAATACTTCAAGTAGTATTGTTGATGTTGCTTGCTTGTTTGATTTTTGTTGTTATGTAGTTACAGTATGTCATTGCTCTTCATTAATAGTTCAGTATTCCCTTTCTTTGGTAAATGATTGAAGGCATAAAAAGAAGGGGTGGCAGAAAAAGAGATGGTTAGATAGCATTACAGACTCAAGGGACATATATGAATTTGAGCAAACTCTGGAAGATAGTGGAGGACAGGGGAGACTGGTGTGTTGCAGTCTATGGGGTTGCAAAGAATTGGACATGACTTAGTGACTGAAAAATGACAATAACAGATACCGTTTTTTGTGATGAGTCTTCTAGTTTCTGTCTTCCCAATATTTTTGCTAAAGGCATTCAAGAAGTAGTAAAATTGCATTTCAGGATTTTGCTTTTTCTATATACACTTAGAAAAATTGGCTCTAGCAAACATTTTCAGACATCCAATCCAGAAGAAGCTGTAGGCTCTTTAAGGCAGAGATGGTCTTTCAGACAGATTGGGTGGATTATTCTATATATGTCAACTTGATCCTGTTGGTTGAATATATTGTTCTGATTATTTATATCCTGATGATTTTCTATGAACTTCCAGATGTTCAAGGTGGTTTTAGAAAAGGCAGAGGAACCACAGATCAAATTGTCAACATCTGCTGGATCATCAAAAAAGCAAGAGAGTTCCAGAAAAGCATCTATTTCTGCTTTATTGACTATGCCAAAGCCTTTGACTCTGTGGATCACAATAAACTGTGGAAAATTCTGAAAGAGATGGGAATACCAGACCACCTGACCTGTCTCTTGAGAAACCTGTATGCAGGTCAGAAGCAACAGTTAGAACTGGACATGGAACAACAGACTGGTTCCAAATAGGAAAAGGAGTACATCAAGGCTGTATATTGTCACCCTGCTTATTTAACTTCTATGCAGAGTACATCATGAGAAATGCTGGGCTGGAGGAAGCACAAGCTGGAATCAAGATTGACAGGAGAAATATCAATTACCTCAGATATGCAGATGACACCACCTTTATGGAAGAAAGTGAAGAAGAACTAAAGAGCCTCTTGATGAAAGTGAAAGAGGAGACTGAAAAAGTTGGCTTAAAGCTCAACATTCAGAAAACTAAGATCATGGCATCTGGTCTCATCACTTCATGTGAAATAGATGGGGAAACAGTGGCTGACTTTATTTTCTTGTGCTCCAAAATCACTGCAGGTGGTGATTGCAGCCATGAAATTAAAAGATGTTTACTCCTTGGAAGGAAAGTTATGACAACCTAGATAGCATATTAAAAAGCAGAGACATTACTTTGCCAAAAAGGTCCGTCTAGTCAAGGCTATGGTTTTCCAGTAGTCATATATGGATGTGAGAGTTGGACTATAAAGAAAGCTGAGTGCTGAAGAATTGATGCTTTTGAACTGTGGTGTTGGGGAAGACTCTTGAGAGTCCCTTGGACTGCAAGGAGATTGAACCAGTCCATCCTAAAGGAGATCAGTCCTGGATGTTCATTGGAAGGACTGATGTTGAAGCTGAAACTCCAACACTTTGGCCACCTCATGCAAAGAGCTGACTCATTGGAAAAGACCCTGATCCTGGGAAGGTTTGGGGGCAGGAGGAGAAGGGGACGACAGAGGATGAGATGGCTGGATGGCATCACCGACTCAATGGACATAAGTTTGGGTGGACTCCTGGAGTTGGTGATGGACAGGGAGGCCTGGCGTGCTGCAATTCATGGGGTTGCAAAGAGTCAGACACGACTGAGCGACTGAAATGAACTGATTTTCTGTGAAATGGTTATACCCCTAACATAAGTCTTAGCAATGATTTTTATTTTTTTTGACCTGTATCCCTAGGCAAGAGAAACCAATGGGGCTAATTAAACTTAAAAGATTTTGCACAGCAAAGGAAACCATTTACAAAATGAAGAAAACTTACTGAATGGAAGAAAATATTTGCAAATGATACGACTGATAAGGGGTTTAATGTCCAAAATATATAAACAGGTGGTACAATCCACTCTCAGGAAAACCCCAACAACCTGGTTAAAAATGTTCAAAGGACCTGAATTAACATTTTTCCGAAGAAAACACAGATAGTCGATGGGACATGTAAAGATGCTCAACATTGGTAATCAGAGAAATGCAAATAAAAGTCACAATGTGATATTGCCTGACATCTGTCAGAACGACCATCATTAAAAAACCACAAATAAACGTTGGCAAAGATGTGGAGAAAAGCGGACCTTCTTGTACTGTTAATGGGAATGAAATCGGTGCTTTCACTGGGGAAACAGTATGAAGGTTTCTCAAAAAAAACAAAAGTAGAATTACCATGTGTCCCAGTCATTCTGCTCCTGGGTATATACCTGACAGAAATGAAAACACTAATTCAAAAAGATATGCATAGTCTAATGCTCACAGCAGCATTATTTACTGTAGCCAATATATAAAATCAACTTGTGTCTATCAACAGATGAATGGGTTAAGAATATGTGAGATACACACACACACACACACACACACACACACTGGAAGCTAGACATAGAGGGATTAATTTTGTCATTTGTAACAACATGGATGGACCTGTAGGGGTATTATACTTAGTGAAGTAAGTCAGAAAAAAAGACAAATACTTTGTTGTCACTTGTATGTGGAATTTAAAAAAAAAAACAAGTGAATAACTATAACAA
The DNA here is from genome assembly GCA_024291935.2 of Okapia johnstoni. NCBI lineage: Eukaryota > Metazoa > Chordata > Mammalia > Artiodactyla > Giraffidae > Okapia > Okapia johnstoni. Next base: position 59,940,639 of record CM044322.1, read on the forward strand.
AACAGAAACAGACTTATAGATATGGAGAACTAACTAGTGGTTACCAGTGGGGAGAGGTTTGGAAGAAGGGGCCACATATATGTAAGGGAATGGGATTAAGAGGTATAAACTACTAGGTATAAAATAAATAAGATACAAGGATATAATGTATAGCACAGGAATAGAACCAATATTTCATAATAACTTAATGGAGGAGAATTAATAAAAATATCAATCATACTTCAAATTGATACAATGTTGCTAATCAGCTCTACAACATTAAAAAAAGTTTAGAAAGATACAAAAAATGTAGAATTAAAACTGTCATAATTCTGTATAACAGAATTCTTGCATAGTTATATACTTACTTTATTTTCATTTTTATCAAATATAGTTTATTAAAATATTTAGAATATATATTACATTATTACAATTAGTGAAATATGTATCAATTGTTATAAACGGTGTGATTATAAAATCTTTACTACTTTCAAAAGGAGTCTTTTTCTTTTTCACTACTCTCTTTTCCTCATCTTCTCCCCATCTTTTTTCTCTCCAAGAGAGTTAGATTAATGAGTTTACATTAAGGATCCCAGCAGATTAGTACAATCTATTTCTTCTTCTTTTCTGAACAGCAAACATATTTCTGCTTTTCTAGTTTTATGCTGTAAGATTACAGGGGTGCAAACTTATCTGGTGGAAGATCTTGCAGAATTTTAATTTTGAGTGATATATTAAAATCAGATAAATATTAGGATCTGCATTTATTGGCCAGAAACTGAGAACAAGAGTAGGAATGGAATGACTAACATAAGAACTATAAAAATAAATGGTTTGTGATAAAGATGATAAATTTCGTAATAGTCATGTTGCATTTAGGTTACTAGTACGCTCAACCACTTTCCTGGTGGAGCAGATGGTAAAGAATCTGCCTGCAATGTAGGAGATCCAGGTTCAGTCCCAGGGTTGGAAAGATCCCCTGGAGGAGGGAATGGCAACCCACTCCAGTATTCTTGCCTGGAGAAATCCATGGACAGTGGTGATTGGTGGGCTATAGTCCATGGGATCGCAAAGATTCAGACACAACTGAGCAACTAACACACACACATACTCAGGTGGACATAGTCATGGTGGTGATTTATGTTTAGATAAATGTTGAACCTTTTGAATCAGATAAGTTTGCTAAATTAGAATAGAAATAAAATTGCAGAAAAAAAAGTCAAGAGATATTATACCAGGTATTACTATTGGATACCTAGCTGGTTTCAGATAGACAAGGAACTGATTCATAAAAAACATGACTATACACATAGGGAATCATTCACACAAAAAGTATGCATGAAATATAGTACAAATCTGGCCATGTGGGCTCCAGACATTAATCTTGGGACAAGGGGAATTTAAAATGTAGGTTGATGTACTTTGACCTTAAACTTCAGAACACAGCTTAAATTGGTATGCAAAAAGGACTAAGGTGAGAAAAGATCTTTGTATGTATGCATTTTTATGTGTATATTATTTTCTAAGAAAAGTTTCCCTTCAGATTCTTACAGTGCAGCTGTGATCAGAAAACTAATGTGTGAGATTCTCACTTTCAAATGTTAGTAACACCAGATCAGCTGTTAGACAGGCACTGGATCAGCTGCCTCCAAATCTGTTCTTTTGATGTTATTTTGAGGTACGTTCAGAGCCAAGTAATCTCTTGATTCTTGTATTTATACGCAGGATCTCAGTGTCACTCCCCACAACACTCATTTCAGAATGGCTCTGGCCAGCACCTTAGACTCCTGGATGCAAACCAAAGATTCTCCAATAGAAAGGAAATGAAAAAAAAAATCAAATTAACAAGATTTCTCAATTTAAAAGGGATATAATACAATATAAAAACAATATCTTGGCCAGAAAATATGATAAAGTGAATTTTGCATTGATTTTAGAAAATGCTACTTATACTTAAGTACAGTAGAAAGGAATCAAGTTAACCAGTAGACAAAATTCTAGTCTCTTGAAAGTTTTTGAACATCATAAGAAAACCAGGATATATGCTGTTGCTAAAAAAAATACAACAAATAGAACAAATCAAATATAGGTGATAAATATGCTCCTGCTGGCTTCCACAAGCTGAGAAAAGGGTTAACTATTTGGCAAAAGAAATAGCTAGACTCTTAGAACACGTATTTCAAAATCCACTATTACTATCAATTTAGAAATTGGTTAAATTTAATTTTCCAGATGAAACAAAGTTGGAATTTGTTTGCAATCACATTTCACAGGCTTAGTGAATTTTATAGCCATTTATGTATCACTAAATACAGTGTTCAATAACACACCAGAGTACCATCATTAAAAACTTGAAATGTAGATGTTCATTGGAGGTTTTTGAATATTCTGGAGAGAAAAGAATGATATGTTGAATATAGTATTATTTGGGATTATCACTATTTTATTATAGATTTCAGTACTTTGAAAGAATTTGGAATGCCTTAAATACATTTCTTGTAGCTATAAAATTCACAACAGAAGGTTTCTTTAAAGACAGCAATAGAAAAACAAATGTATATAATTGCATATATAGAATATCATATATGCCATCATCTTTACATAATTCTATTCGTTAAAAGAAAGTCATACTGCTGCAGCTGCTACTGCTAAGTTGCTTCAGGAGTGTCTGACTCTGTGTGATCCTATAGATGGCAGCCCACCACGCTCCGCTGTCCCTGGGATTCTCCAGGCAAGAATACTGGAGTGGGTTGCCATTTCATTCTCCAATGCATGAAAGCGAAAAGTGAAAGTGAAGTCTCTCAGTCATCTCTGACTCTTAGCGACCCCATGGACTGCAGCCTACCAGGCTCCTCCATCCATGGGATTTTCCAGGCAAGAGTACTGGAGTGGAGTGCCATTGGCTTCTCCGAAAAGAGTCATAAGTGCTCCTATAATCAATAAGGGTTACACAGTCAGTGAACTTCAGGCCATGAGGAACATATGTACCACTTTATTCTCTGTCCACTCTATCTACTATACCTTTCTGGGATATAATTACCTCCTCTTTATTTTCAAATTTAGATGTCATTATTGGACCTAAAATTTAAAAACTGCCAACTTTTGTACACTACATTTTTATCAGTATATCTTCACGAGTTATCTTATTCACAGATAAATCTAATTTTATGCAAAAAATTTGCTTAAGTAGAAAAAGCATAGAATCTTCAAAGAGGTAATATTTGATCTTATGTAACTATGTGGAAAATGTGAAACATTCCATTTCATTTTAACTATAACTTTATGTATAAGTACATATAAACATACATATCTTTATATCTTAAAAGATGCCATTATTTACTATTTCTTGGAAGTTATTTATTCTTTTTATGTAACAGATATTTAAAGCTCCATTTAACACAATTCTCTAGTAAAAATAAACTTAAGTACAGAATTAAAATGCTTACTGAAGTATTTTTAAGATGAATAAGTATTAATTGATACCTAAATATTTAAGGAGATTTTAAGGATATATTTTTAGATGCCTCTTTTAAATCAGCACTTAAGATAGAATTGTTAGACATGTGAGATAAATTGTACTTCTTCTTTGATTATTGAGAAAGAGAAATCATACTTACATACTTAAATTTATATGTAATTCAGCTCAAGTTCTCTTTGTGTGAAATAAAGTGTTAGTTGCTCAGTCATGTTCAAGTCTGTGCAACCCCATGGACTATAGCCCGCAAAGTTCTCTTTGTATACTGGGCTATATTTTGTTGTGTTAATATGCTTAGTGGTAATAAAACTTCAAGTAACTTTGTGAAAGAAATGTTGAATTAGAAGTAGACATAGAAAATTTTATTACAGCTAATTATACAAATGGAAAAGTCCAAAATGTTTTCTTTATATGCCTGCATAATTTTCAAAATAATACAGTTATGAAAAAGCTGAAACATTTAATTGCTTCATGAAAAATCAGCATATTATTTATATTAAAATTTAAAAATTGCTAAGTTAATGAGCTTAATTAAGGCTCAATTAACATTATGTGAAAAAATTGTAAATAGTATAGACTACAACCATACTATAAAGAAAAAAAAAAAGCTCTCAAAGAATAGTGTACCTACTTAAGTAGTAGTAACTCTTATTTTCTATCCTTAGTTTCTACTTGAATATCCAAATACCACGGAAGAAATAAAGAAGATAGAATCCCAAGATGCTGCCTACCACCACAGTAAGTGTGCTATGAACGTTTGCTACTGAGATGGTGGGCCGTCATCTGTGTTAAGTACCTTTAGCTTTAACCAAATGAAGTGAGCAAATGAGGAACAGCCCATATAGTCACAATCATCATGAACCATATTTGTTTTCACCACCAGGGAAATTATAATGAAATATTCTATTATGAATAAATAAATACAAGTAGAAAATCAGTGCAATTGAAGATACTTAAAAGACAAGCCATAAATTGAAAATCCTTGCAAAACACATAACCTAATAAAAGGCTGACTCTCCAAGTACTAAAACATAAAAAATTTGGTGTTGTCTTCAAGGATTGTGGACTTGAGTGAAAGCATCTCTCAAAGCATAAAATAAATTGATGTGAGTATAGAGATATAGAGCCCTCCAATGAAAGCCAAAAAATAAGTATACTTGTAAAACAAAAAAAGCTCATCAGGATGAATTTGCAAAAGCAAACTTAAAGAAAATGAAATGGTTCGATATGATGGAAAATAATATCAAGAAAAAAAAGTGTATCTTTACCCTCAAGAAATTAGATATGATACATTTTTTTAAAAATCCTAAAACATATTGATGAAAATATAGAGGAAAATAAAAACCTCAGTAGCCATTTGTACAGATACAATAAAAAAAAACCTTAAAAAATTATAAAATAATAATGAGAGATTTGTTTAGAACACAATATGAAGAGGTTAAATGAATTTAACTATGAAAGGAAAATTAACAGAAGATTTAGCAGTACAAGCATCCACCTGAATGGATTTCCAGAAGTAAAAATGAAAGCATAATGGAGAATCAATGGTCAAAATGTTATAACTGAGAATTTTGAAAAATCAAGGATTATACATGCCTCATAAGAAAAGGGTAAAAACTCAGACTAAGGAGAGTAGTAATGCATCAGAAATATAAATGAGGAAAGAGCTCTCAAGAGATGAGCAACAAGAATGCTTTGATCTGTAAATTATACATTAGGCCTGGATGACTTGACTTACTAAGTGCCATAATTATTGACCTTGTGGTAAATTTGCTTTTTCCCTTTGGCAATCACATGGCTGGGAATATTCAAAATCATGAAGTAACAGTTCTTAGACCCTCTTCTCTGTTCTATGCTCATAAAAGCTACACCAACCATGAAACTTAGGGCATATTTGGGCATAAGAAACAAAGGAAGTGATGGCTAGCTGAATCAAGCCATGTGCAATGCTAATTGGTCATATAAAAAAAAAAACAGAAATACAAGTAACCTTGGTCCATGGTAAAGTATTTATTTTTCTAACTCTGAAAGCAGGGCCAGAGCAGGGTAAGCATAAAGCAGTGTTTACCTACACATGTTGAAGGAAAACTGCACATTCAGTCAGAATAAAGAGAAAAATCATAAAAGAGAGAAATTATACAATAGTTTTAAAGATTCAACTGAACAAAATTTAGATTAGCAATAGATCTTGCATAAGTCACAAAAATTCATGATTAATGATAAAACTGAACATACACATAAGCACACACAAAGAGAACTATCAACTTGAACCAGATCTAATATTATTTTTTCTAGGACCGTATAATTGCATAAACAACATAACAATACACACACACACATTTAATGATAAAGAATTCATTTTAGCAAGAATGTAAGTGAACACAGAAGAATAGCAAAGCAAAGACTTTTGAGATTAACTAACAATATATGGGTCCTTGGTGGCTTAGTCAGTTAAGAATCTGCCTGCAATGCAAGAGACCCAGTTTTGATCCCTGGGTTGGAAAGATTCCCTGGCAAAGGGAATGGCAACCCACTCCGGCATTCTTGGCTGGAAATTCCATGTAGTCCATGGAAATTCCTGTAAAGTCATGGAAATTCCTGTAGTTCATGGGGTCGCAAAGTGTCAGACATCATGGAGCAACTAACAACAGAATATATAGAATCAAGTGATCACCATGTCTAGGCTGAAGTCTTTACACATGTAAATATCTATGTGGTTCATACTGAAATTTATCAACTAATAGAGTAGCCCTTCTGCCATAATGCCCTGACTGCAACTTCAATCTCTTACTTCAGCGTATGAGGCCAGAGTGATGAAGGAAATGGGATTCCTATTTTCCGTCTATCCCTACCATGGTTCTAGGAATTTGTGAATTCTTTTTTTTTTTTCTTTCACAGATACTATTCCCTTTTCATTGGGATATGTGGACATAAATTCCAATTATCTTATATGTCACAGTAAAATGTGTCTTTTAATTATAATGTTAGCTGACGAATTGACATTGCCATTTTTCTCAATGCTATTGGTGTTTAAATATTGACATTTAAAGGGAAGTTAGTTTTTAGTGACCACAAAAAGGCTACTTTTAATGATCAAAAAATAGTTTTTAGTATCCAAACATGCTTAATTTTTAACCCATAGTGGACAAGTAAATATAGACTATACATTGCATTGAGAGTTACATAATTTATTTCAGTATTGAAATCTTTAGACTGAATTAGGTGAGTAAACCTGACATGAAGCTAGCGATTATAAACACTTGTTGATTATTATGAAATTAAACACTGGAAAACATATTTTTTCACAATTACCTTTATCAATTAAACATATGCAATTTATTTATTCTAAAAAATGAGCAAGAGTAGATAATAAAATTAACAAATTGAACAATAAAGTTAAACATTTTGTTCATTTATGGCTAGAGGCATACTACATACCTACTTACTGACAACTTAATAAATGACTAGGCCATGTGACATTTTTTCTGTTGCAAAAAGCATTTGATGACTTAAAACTATATGAAAAACTGACAAAAGCAACAAGAATACTTTCAGAATTTTTTTCTAGTTCCTACATATTTCATATGTACATTTAGACAAAAAAAATGCACATCCCCTGTCAAAATATAGAAACTTACTGTGATTAAAAAAAAAATTCTCACGCCAAATTTTAGGAGAAAACATTCTGGATTAATTGTACTAGAAGAAATGATCTAATTTACTTTCAAAAATACTGCCACAATACAATTAGCGACTTTTTCTCCAATCATTAATTTTATAGAAATTTTTACTTGAAATATTTATATGTATTGGTCATACTGTCTATTTACTAGATGACAAAAGGTTGCCTTCACAACAATATTGGACTATTATCATAATCTAAAGTGCCAGTAAAATAAGGTAGCATAACTATTATAAAATATTACAGAGTATTTTAAAGGTTCTCTAGTGAATATTTTTGAGCTCTTTGGAAATAAAGGGTTTGGTAGTGAATATTTTTGAGTTCTTCAGAATGAATTTTAAATGTTATGACTTCTAGAAACCATTAAATTTTATCTCATAAAATTCAATATTGAGTGGTGGCCCAGTGGTTAACAAAGACCCTGCAGTTCCATTTCATGCAGTGGGGGTTTGATCCCTAGTAAGGAGACTAAATCCCACATGCTTTGGGGTGTGGACAAAAAAAGAAAAATCAGTATTGAGTTGTGTTAAGACACATTGGTTTCAAATCATCTTTTAATTTCTAAACTCCTTTAAGATGTAATTCAACATAATTCACATTTTTAATGGACAGCTTAAGAATCACATGTTTTAGCCATTTGCAATAGACTCTGAATTATTTGGGGTAATCATGTATGGGAAGAGAGCAAATTAACCAAGATGGTGTGTTTAGGCTCTTTTACCCCACATTTTGTAAATAATGACTATGTAACAGTTGAGATCATTTATAGCACTCAGCATGAGCATCATGAAGTACTCACATGGTCACAGGCTACTTTGTGCTATACATATATGTGAACTCCACCTACTTACCTTGGGTTCAGCAAACAGTGTGGACAGTGTCAACAGCAAAAAAATTGGCATCACGAACAGTATCTGCGAGACACCATATTATAACTATGTGTCTTGGCAATATAAAACCATTAACTCATCTTTTAACTGAAGAATTCTAACAGTCCTAGATTACCAGGAATAATGTTGTTGACACTATGCTTCTGCTCCTAATTAAAACAAATCAATTTTTATTAAGTATGTTTTTCAACCTGACTTAAAAAGTGAAAGTGTTAGTCAAACAGTTGTATCCAACTCTTTGGGAGCCCATGGACTCTAGCCCACCAGGTTCCTCTGTCCACGGAATTCTTCAGGCAAAATTGCTTGAGGGAGTAGCTGTTCCCTTCTCCAGATGATCTACCTGACCCAGGGATCAAATCCAGGTCTCCTGTATTGTAGGCAGATTCTTTGCCATCTGAGCTACCAGGGAAGAGTCTGACTTAAATGGTTCTCAAATCTGGAGCTGCAGCTCATCGTAAATCCTTCCACAAATATTGCCAAAAAAAAATTATTCCTTGAAAGTTAATAATTTGTACTTAAAAATGAGTAAAGAGATGTTTCTCTATGAAACTTTATTAAATCAAGAAGCCGTATATGGAAAATGGAGCTCCAGTGGGGAAAACAACACTTCTAAACTCAAAGGAATCAGCGAACTAAAATGACCATGAAAGGGGTGAATTTAACTCAGATGCCCATTATATCTACTACTGTGAGCAAGAATCTCTTAGAAGAAATGGAGTATCCATCATGGTCAACAAAAGAGTCCGAAATGCAGTACTTGGATGCAATCTCAAAAACGACAGAATGATCTCTGTTCATTTACAAGGCAAATCAGTCAATATAATAGTAATCCAAGTCTATGCCCTGACCGATAATGCTGAAGAAGCTGAAATTGAATGGTTCTATGAAGACCTACGGAGAAGGCAATGGCACCCCACTCCAGTACTCTTGCCTGGAAAATTCCATGGTCGGAGGAGCCTGGTAGGCTACAGTCCATGCGGTCGCAAAGAGTCGGACACGACTGAGCGACTTCACTTTCACTTTTCCCTTTCATGAACTGGAGAAGGAAATGGCAACCCACTCCAGTGTTCTTGCCTGGAGAATCCCAGGGATGGCGGAGCCTGGTGGACTGCTGTCTATGGGGTTGCACAGAGTCGGACACGACTTAGCAGCAGCATGAAGACCTACAAGACTTTCTAGAACTAACACCTAAAAAAGATGCCATTTTCAATATAGAGGACGGGAATGCAAAAGTAGGAAGTCAAGAAACACCTGGAGTAACAGGCAAATTTGGCCTAGGCATACATAATGAAGCAGGGTAAAGGCTAATAGAGTTTTGCTGAGAGAACGCACTGGTCATAGCAAACACTTTCTTCCAACAAGAAAACAGAAGACTTTACACATGGACATCACCAGATGGTCAACATTGAAATCAGATTGATTATATTCTTTGCAGCCAAAGATGGAGAAGCTATTCTATACAGTCACCACAAAAAAGACTTGGAGCTGACTGTGGCTCAGATCATGAACTCCTTATTGCCAAGTTCTGACTTAAATTGAAAAAGTAGGGAAAACCACTAGACCATAAAGGTATGACCTAAATCAAATCCTTTATGATTATACAGTGGAAGTGAGAAATAGATTTATGTGACTAGATCTGATACATAGAGTAACTGATGAACTATGGATAGAGGTTCATGACATTGTACAGGAGACAGGGAGCAAGACCATCCTCAAGAAAAAGAAATACAGAAAAGCAAAATGGCTGTCTGAGGAGGCCTTACAGATAGCTGGGAAGAGAAGAGAAGTGAAAAGCAAAGGAGAAAAGGAAAGATATTCGCATCTGAATGCAGAGTTCCAAAGAATAGCAAGGAGAGATAAGAAAGCCTTCCTCAGTGATCAGTGCAAAGAAATAGAGGAAAACAACAGATTGGGAAAGACTAGAGATCTCTTCAAGAAAATTAGAGATACCAAAGGAACATTTCATGTAAAGATAGTCTCGATAAAGGACCGAAATGGTATGGACCTAACAGAAGCAGAAGATATTAAGAAGAGGTGACGAGAATACACAGAAGAACTGGACAAAAAAGATCTTCACGACCCAGATAATCACGATGGTGTGATCACTCACCTAGAGCCAGACATCCTGGAATGTGAGGTCAAGTGGGCCTCAGAAAGCATCACTATGAACAAAGCTAGTGGAGGTGATGGAATTCCAGTTGAGCTATTTCAGATCCTGAAAGATGATGCTGTGAAAGTGCTGCACTCGATATGCCAGCAAATTTGGAAGACTCAGCAGTGGCCACAGGTCTGGAAAAGGTCAGTTTTCGTTCCAATCCCAAAGAAAGGCAATGCCAAAGAATGCTCAAACTACCGCACGATTGCACTCATCTCACATGCTAGTAAAGTAATGCTCAAAATTCTCCAAGCCAGGCTTCAGCAATATGTGAACCGTGAACTTCCAGATGTTCAAGCTGGTTTTAGAAAAGGCAGAGGAACCAGAGATCAAATTGCCAACATCCGCTGGATCATCGAAAAAGCAAGAGAGTTCCAGAAAAACATCTATTTCTGCTTTATTGACTATGCCAAAGCCTTTGACTGTGTGGATCACAATAAACTGTGGAAAATTCTGAAAGAGATGGGAATACCAGACCACCTGACCTATCTCTTGAGAAACCTGTATGCAGGTCAGGAAGCAACAGTTAGAACCGGACATGGAACAACAGACTGGTTCCAAATAGGAAAAGGAGTACGTCAAGGCTGTATATTGTCACTCTGCTTATTTAACTTATATGCAGAGTACATCATGAGAAACCCTGGGCTGGAAGAAACACAAGCTGGAATCAAGATTGCTGGGAGACATATCAATAACCTCAGATATGCGGATGACACCACCCTTATGGCCGAAAGTGAAGAAGAACTAAAGAGCCTCTTGATGAAGGTGAAAGAGGAGAGTGAAAAAGTTGGCTTAAAGCTCAACGTTCAGAAAACTAAGATCATGGCACCTGGTCCCATCACTTCATGTGAAATAGATGGGGAAACAGTGGAAACAGTTTCAGACTTTATTTTTTTGGGCTCCAAAATCACTGCTGATGGTGATTGCAGCCATGAAATTAAAAGACGCTTACTCCTTGGAAGGAAGGTTATGGCCAACCTAGATAGCATATTTAAAAGCGGAGACAATACTTTATCAACAAAGGTCCATCTAGTTAAGGCTATGGTTTTTCCAGTGGTCATGTATGGATGTGAGAGTTGGACGGTGAAGAAAGCTGAGCGCCACAGAATTGATGCTTTTGAACTGTGGTGTTGGAGAAGACTCTTGAGAGTCCCTTGGACTGCAAGGAGATCCAATCAATCCATCCTAAAAGAGATCAATCCTGGGTGTTCATTGGAAGGTCTGATGTTGAAGCTGAAACTCCAATACTTTGGCCACCTCATGCGAAGAGTTGACTCATTGGAAAAGACCCTAATGCTGGGTAGGATTGGGGGCAGGAGGAGAAGGGGACGACAGAGGATGAGATGGTTGCATGGCATCACCGACTCGATGGACATGGGTTTGGGTGGACTCCGGGAGTTGGTGATGGACAGAGAGGTCTGGCGTGCTGCAGTTCATGGGGTCGCAAAGAGTCGGACACGACTGAGCGACTGAACTGAACTGATATGAAATTTGCTTTAAAAGTAAGGTCTTTTTGCAAGGTAATAGGTAATAAAATGAAAATTAAAGGAGTAATAAAGGACTTAATTTTTTTTTTAATTAAAAAGTTATAATAGTAAAAATATATCTAGGAATTTCTCTGGAGCTGTTGTGGGCAGTGTAGGGTCAGTTCAGTTTCAGATAGTTCTTTGTTCCAGCTTGTACTTGTTCTCAAGGTCTATAAGCCCCACGCAATGCTTTGTCAATGTTAACTACAGAGTTTTAATTTGTTGTACCTTTCACTTCCATAGTAGTTCCCTCTTCTTGTTTATTTTGGCTTCCTCTGCATTTCTCTTCAGTGTCTAATTTCCTCCCTGACAAGGTGGGGGGGGAAGATGGTCACTTATTTAGGCTCATTTGTTCGGTTGTGTTGTGGAGAGGGAGGAACATTGCAAACAAATATTGCTGGCATGTGCGGGGAGTGCTTGAAGTATATAGACCACACTGGGTTTGCCCCAGCTCATGGCAGTGTGTGCTTTCTACGTCTACACTGCTCAGGTTCCAGGGTGCTCTGCAAGGGCACTGTTCAAAGCAGGCCCTGCTGTTCATGCACTTCCCAGGTCTATGCCACTCAGGTTCTCGAGTACTCCACAAGGGCACAGACTCAACTGGGCATGCATTTTGTGCCCTTCCTCGGTCCGAGTAGCTCAGGTGACCAGGTGCTTTGTGAGCACACTGTCCCAGGTGGGCCATGCGTCTTAATCACCTCCACAGTCCTGGCCACTCGGTTTCCTGGGTATGCCACAAGAGCACAAGTGTCAGTTGTGCCATGTGTCTCCTCTGGGGAGCTGATCTAGGGCTGTGACCCTCCTGGCAGATGTCAACTGTCCAGGATCCCAGGAAGACATGGTTAGCAACTGGGAGCCTGCTCACAGTTTGGTGGAGGATGTGGGTCTCTGGGGCCGAGATTGCAGCAGCCCCTCGCCTTCTGGCTCTGGCTGTTGCAAGCCTGCCTCTCTGCCTCTGGTGAGGGGGAGGGGCCTGTATGCAGCCGGCTAGCTCTCCTTTGGTATTCTCTCAGTCCTTTGTTCTGTGAGCAGGCCAGGCTGTACGATAGAGACTTTTGTGGGAAAGTTCTTTTTTTTTTTCTCTCTCTGGCGATCCCACATTTTGGATTGCTATCTCACATTAGCTCTTTCAGATTGTCCTCAGGGCATTCAAACCTGGTCCTTACCTTAAGTACCGATTATGCAGTCCGCACCTCCCTGTCCAGTCCCTGCTCACTAGTGATGGACACGAGCGTCTGGGGTACTTCTCTGCTGGCAGTTGCAGTTAGGCACATATTCTGTTTTTTTTTTTTTTCTCCCAGTTATGTTGCCCTCTGAAATTCTAAAACTCTCCACATTCCATCTGTGAGAGGGTTTCCTACTGTTTGGAAACTCCTCCTTCACGACTCCCTCCCCAGGACGGGTCTCTCTTTTTTGTCTCTCTTTTTGTCTCTCTTTTTGTCTTTTATATTTTTTCCTACCTCCTTTCACGGAGAATGGGCTGCCTTTCTAGATGCCTGGTATCCTCCACCAGCATTCAGAAGTTGTTTTGTGGAAGTTGCTCAGCATTCAAATGAAGTTTTGATGAATTTATAGGGGACAAAGTGGTCTCCCCATTCTATTCCTCCGCCATCTTGGGACTGCACCCTTCTCCAGTATTCTTGCCTGGAGAATCCCATGGACAGAAGAGCCTGGTGGGCTGTGGTCCATAGAGTCACAAAGAGTTGGACAGTGCTGAAGTGACTTAGCATGCACACATGCAGTTTTATCTATGTGTCATGTATTATCTTGATTTTATATTTTATTTTTTCCATTCTTTTAAAATCATATTAATATGATTCATGCTTTTAAATCTTTTGCTGACCATTTTAATATTGTTTAAATTGGAATAAATTTTTCCTAATTCTAATAATGCTTAAAAGTGACTAAAAAATTACTATAAATTATAATTTTGAATACTCAATGAATTTTTATTATTGTGTACTCAGTATGGATAATGTATATATATACACATTATTGATTTTACTGTTTTGAATTGTCTTAAAATGTCTTAATGATTTAATAATCATTAAACTAAGTAATCTGCATCTAAAAATAACTTATACTCAGGCAAGTTTCCTTAAGAGTTCCTACTGAATTCAGCACACTTAGAGTTGCCTATGATTGTTAGTGAATAATCAGTGATATTTTAGTGTATGTAGAAGCCTTTTATTATTATATACTGAACTTCAACATTTCCTTAGAAGTTATTCCTAATTTAACACATGTCTGAATAAAGATGCAATTCAAGTGTTCATGCAAGTTGGTTTATGAAAAATAAAGACCAAAAGGTACTAACATTATATAACTATTAATAATTATCAATAAACTTCTCCTTACTGTTCAGAACTCTCTTCTTATACAGAATATTGTGAAAATGCATTGTGTATTTTCTAGATAGTTTGGCCTTTGCCTGCCCAAGAAAGATTACAGCACTTTTATAATTTATACTCTAATTATAAATGCAATTAGACTGCTGAGTTATTCACCGGTAGGAGGACTTGCTGAGAAGCACTCAGATCTCGACTCAATTGACTTGTGTGCAAATACCTCTTCAGAGAGAAAAAGATTGTTTACCATAGAAGAAGACTGAGAAATACATTTTTAGCAACTTTGATAAAATTGCTAAGGACAAAAGTTATAACATATTTCTGGGCAAGAATAGTACCAGGTGGAAAAAATAGGTGAAATAGAAAATAGAACATTAAAATGTAGGTATAATTCCATACCGGACTTGAAAAAGTAGCACAATGATATGTGAAGTGAAACTGATCTTTCAGAGCCTGTGGCTATACATTGACTAAACATAATAACCCAAAATTCTGGTTTGATTAATGGAATAGGTGTTAAAAACAAGTAGGGTGTATTTCACATAAGTTTCCTTCTTTCATGTATAAGGAAAACACTTGTTCAGCTCTTCCTCAAGGCTGTGTACAGCATAGGAGACAGATTCAGATATACATTAATTTGCAGCTGGCTGACAGTGTTTAAGCCGTGGAGCTGTGTATCAAATTGATAGATATCAAAGAATTGGGCATGTTTTTGGTTAAGAAAGTGCTGTTTTCACAAGGTATTGGAATTCATGACCATAGATGTTTATTTTCCTGAGAGACATTATTATGCCTCAGTAAGTATGTTGCTTCTAGACATAGTGATCAGAAATACTAAGGGAGAAAAATAAGCCTCAGTTTGCGACATAAACTTTTAGACTGCTATTCAGATTCAGCGTGGGCATATATGTTTGTATGTTTTCCACATATTACAGATGACCTATATGTTTCACACAAAAAAGTCAGTTTTATAACTTTGACATTAGTTCTGGATTTTTACTGTTTTTACTAAAGTTTTGTTATTTTTATTTCACAATAGCTTGGGAAATAAATATTTTAGAATGGAATGGCTACAGATTATATCTCAATTAAAGTATTAGTGGCATTTTGGACAAAACAATTATTGGCTTTATGGCATTGACTTTCTCACCTCAAGATCACCAAAGTAGTCCATGTTATAAAACAAAATGAACAAAATGATTAAATTAAGGTGACATGATAATCTGAGTCTTAGAAGTTCTGTAGTGATATACCGCTTGAGAGTTCAGTGATTGGTATTTGCATTTGTTGTTTGGAAAAAACTACTTACAGAATAATATGTATATCAGCTGGTGGAGGAAGTTCTTATACTTTTCTTTTTCCTTATATCAAAAATAGTTTGCCTCAAAAATCATTTAATTGCATGAATAAACTCCACTCATATTGTTGTCTTAAGTTTTACATTATATTTATAAAAAATAAAATATTAGGCTGTATTTTGCATGCCTGCAGACTGTCAAACTGATTTGGCAAGCATGGTCCATCAACTGATATTGTCAATGGAACTCTCATTAATGAAGAAAATATTGCTGATATTGTAGCTACTAGCCACTTGCAAAGTGGTCAGTGCAACTGGGGACAGATGTTTAATTTTTTTAATTTAAGTCTTCAAATAAGAAAGCCATGAGGGTCTAGTTGCCACCATTTTGAACCAGAATAGCTTTAGACTGAACACAAGATATTTGAAATACGTGCTAAGTACACTCAAGAATGCCTAGCTATCAATGTGTTGGGGATGGCACATTTAATCTTATTAATGATCTAGATCATGGGAAAAACTATTAAGAATAGCATGAATGAGAACAGGATTATATTATACTTTTCATTATGTACCATGTTTTCTGAACATAACAAAACCATACTGTCATTAAATTATATGGTATAATAGCAACATGTAACCAGCCACAATGACTGAATCCATGATGCCTGCTACAAGTACTATAAAAAGTCATTTGCATCATTTTGAATAGAGTTTCTGTTTTAAAATATATTCTTTTTAGTCTATTCATGCATTGTACATTTAATGATATTAGAATGATAGTCATTCCAAATATAATAAAGGCATTAATGTCTATTAACCTGAGAAAGAAAAAATTAATCTAGTTCTATATTTAGGGAGATAACTGTTTGTCCTCACAAACATCCACATGCTTATTCTAGAGTACTACATTCTATTTTCTTATTTGACAAATCATATTAGCATTCCAAATGCTGATCACATGACAGATTTAAAGCATGTGTTCATTTAATTATATTTGATAGTCTGTAATTACCTTTATTTTTGGCATTTTACTATAAAATTTTATGAAAGATCTTTGTAAGTAAAATAACTAAGACGTGTTGAATGATTAAAAACACAAAAATATCTATCAAATAGAATGGCTAACTGAGATTAAAATCCTGCATTTCCTTAGAGGAATGACTTGGTATTTTGTGCTAGATCAGGGATATGGTAGGAGCACTTGGCCACGGTTGGCCTAAGACTACACTCATTGATACACTCTAGTAATACTTCAGTATTACTTAGGATGCATTTTTAAATCTCATCAGAGTTCACAACAGTGAACTACATTTAGTGACTGATTAGGGCTATACTGAAAACTGGTGGAGATATAATAGCATTAAATTATTTTCCAAATTTTATTGGTTTTCCTTTGTTGCATTTACAACAGAATCAGACCTGATAAAATTTTATAGGACATAATTGTTATATATTAAAATAGAATATGTAATATATAAATGTGGTCATAATTTAACTGTCTAGTTCAGTACTGAGACCTTAGAATACTGATCATGATTGTTCCTATCAGCTTGAGACAGGGTTTTTCCTTACTATGGAATACTGATCTGCCTTTTCTCAGAGCATTTACTCTAGAAAACTGGTCACTGTGAATTCTTTAAGGGCTCTTTGATATATAGGCATGTCTTCTCTCAGTCTCTTGTCAGGTTCACAGCTCAGGAAATATCTTTCTCCGGTATGTGGGAACCATCTCTTTCACCTGGAAACATCTAAGGAGGTAGCACCCCTATTCTTCAGTATCTTTGGGAAGATAGGAGCCTAGCTGGATGGGTGCCAACTAGCAAACACAGGTGAACCTAATCAGGGAGAAAGACACTTGTAAAAAAGGAAGTAACTCAGTGTGATCATTTGACACACTGCATTGATCAAACTTCCCCTGACATCCTACAAAACTTTCCCACTAATTCATCTGGTGCTTACAGCCCCTCCTGTCCTAGTTGCTTCCCTGGTGGCTCAGATGGTAAAGAATCTGCCTGCAATGCAGAAGACCCAGGTTAGATCCCTGGGTCGGGAAGATCCTCCGGAGAAGGAAATGGCAACCCACTCCAGTATTCTTGCCTGGAGAATTCCATGGACTAAGGAACCTAGTGTGCTACAGTCCATGGGGTCACAAAGAGTGGGACATGACTGAGCAACTAACACTTTAACTTTCACATTGTCTGAGTTTATGTGGAAAGTTCAGTTTGTCCTTTATTGCAGTAGTCTTGAGAAATGGAATATTTTCTGTCATATCAGTAAATAAAGAATATCACGGTCATCAGCCATTGCAGCCACCAACAATGATGAACTGGTGAGCCCTGTAGGGACTGAGGAGGGAAAGAATATCTGCCATTTAGTAGCCATCAGACTGCAACCATGCCCTACAGTGAGCCCTGAGAAAGCTCAGGATGTGAAAACACAGGATACTGGTCCCAGTTAGCTGAGGTGCATATCAAAAGGATGACTTCAGTTAGCCCAGGCTCTTGCATTTCCCCATACACAGAAAGTGCTAAATTCCTTAACTTGAGCTATCTGGTTCTCCTTAATGAACAATAATCTTTTGAGGGTCAGACTACCTGTTTTTTGTTGCAAAACTTCTATGTAACCTGGCTCTTGCCCTTGCCCTCCTCAAAGCAGTTCTCTCAGGGTTACTTGAGATACTGCCTCCCAGCTTTGAAGTCCTAAAAATTCCCACTGAAAAACACATAACTCTCAACTTTCGGATTGTGAATATTTTTTAAGTCGACAGTCTGAATAGTCTTCCTTGCTGAAATAGCTTTTCATGCTGCAATTTTTGCCTTGATAATACATTTTTAAATTTTGTTTCTCTTTTTATTCTTCATCATTTAAAAATGTGTTAAATTTATTTCTCACGAAGGAATACAGCATATTCAGTGATTTCTCTTCTGATGTAATGTAAACTATAGTTTAATGTTAAAGTCAGCATATATATAAGTATCTTGGTGTATTCATTTAATATTGTATATACTTGTGTATTTGTATTTAAATTCTACCTTAATGAAATCCACAGCTGAGTTCTCAGAGAAGGCTGTGCTTCTTGCTGGAAGCTTTAGGAAAGAATTTGCTCGCGGGAGGCTGAACTCAGTCCTGGGGTGGTGGTGGGGGGAATTGTAGAACTAAGGTCCCTATTTTCTTTCTGGCTGTCATCCAGGGGTCATTCTCATTTTCTAGAGGCTGTCTGCTTTCCTCAGTTTGTCATCCTTTTCTCCATTTCAAAACCAATAACAGTGTGTCAAGTTCTGATGGTTTAGATCTCTCTGATCTCCCCACGTGCCTTATCTTTCCTTTGCTTTCTTCTTCCTCATGTATCTGACTCTCATTTTTTTTCTTTTAAGGGTGGAAGTAACTGTATCGGGCCAACCTGCAGTATCCTGTCTACACTTCTAGCTTAAATTCACCTAATGAGTAAACCTTAATTCCACATGCAAAGTTCTTTCACATCAGTACCTACACTGGTATTGATTAAAATATTCCAGGTATGGAAATATTGAGAGAACACCTTTAGTTGCCTACTACAGTTAGTAATACCCATTCAGCAGGAAGGAGGCGATTTTATGTAAAAGGTACTAATTATTGACTAGAATTTATTGCTCTGTACTTTAAAAACAGCATAGCTAATCATGGATATAATACAGAGATAGCATTTTATATAAAGTCAGCAAAGACAACTAACTACACCGTTATATCACAAAATCCTTGATATAGGTAGGGAAGGGGATATTTTACTCATATTCGAACCAGGATAGAATTTAGTAATCTGCTTGATTATAAATATCTGTAAGGTTGATTTTATAGTTTGATTTGTGATTTTGATGACCACTCTGTGTATGGCAGGCTATTAGGGTCTACAGGTAAGTAATACACATCCTTTTTTCTTTTAGGCACAGGCCAGTGACTTTACGTATCATTTTAAACGGTCATGTTTTATTGAATACAGGCGCACCAATTTGTTGTGGATTGCTTTAAACATGCATTTTATTTACCACTGGTTTCAAACATTCCAGCTGCCTGCTTTCCACAAAGCATTTCTAATCATCTACATATGGCAGAACTGGCCTTTGCTGTATGGTCAAACTACACATTCTTCCAGATTTAAATAAACAAATTCTAAAATACCATTCCTTTATTCCACCGCATGTCTACAAAATTTGGAAATGTGATTTTTTTAAAAACATGGCACAGTACACAAGTTTTTCTTGCCTCTTGAATCTCTAACAGTGAGGAACCAGATCTGTGAAAAAATTTTTAAGTCGAATGTTCACACATAAGAGGATTATGTACGTGTGTGTGTGTGTGTGTGTGTGTGTGTGTGTGTATAAGCTTTTATTGTCATGGCTTCTTGATATCTTCAGTTTTGTATGAGGTGCTTGGTTCACACTCAAGAAATGGTAAAAATCACTCTTAACATGTTTCCTGAGATAGAGGAAACTGTTTATTGTAACATATTTTAAAAAATCATTGAGTTCTAGTTAGTATATGTATTACTTGATTTGATAACACTATAGACAGAAATATTAC
The DNA here is from genome assembly GCA_024291935.2 of Okapia johnstoni. Lineage (NCBI taxonomy): Eukaryota > Metazoa > Chordata > Mammalia > Artiodactyla > Giraffidae > Okapia > Okapia johnstoni. Next base: position 59,960,551 of record CM044322.1, read on the forward strand.
ATAGTCAAAGCTAATTACATTGATGATTTTATATTTTGTTCCATTGAATGAAATTGAGATAATGAGTAGTTAATGCCAAGGGAATCATAAATCCTGATTAAAAGGCGTTTTTTGTTCTTTACACTTACCATCCTGCTTATTTTTATGTATCTGATTTTAAGCAGACTTCACATTAGTTAATCACTTACCATTAGATCATGCAAAAATGTTTTTATGTATTTTAGAAGCTAAAATAAAATCGGTGTATGATGGGATTGCTGTGTGCTGTATTTAGTTACTCAGTCATGTCCAATTCTTTGTGACCCCATGGACTGTAGCCCAACAGGCTCCTCTGTCCATGGGGATTCTCCAGGCAAGAATACTGGAGTGGGTTGCCATGCCCCCTCCAGGGGATCTTCCCAACCCAGGAATCGAACCCAGGTCTCCTGCATTGCAGGAGGATTCTTTTCCGTCTGAGACACCAGGAAAGCCATAATGGGATTAGAATACTATTTTAAAAATCGTCATGCACTTAGTGCCAATTAATTGAATCTTTGGATAAGTAGCTTTTATACAGTAGAACAAAATACAAAACTGAATTATTTTAATTCCTCATGTTATTCTCATTCATTTTAAAATTTCTTATGAATATAAACTATACTGTATTATTTATAGTTGATAATGACTAGACATTCTGAATGCTACCTTTTTCAAAGTACTCAGCATATTTCACAGATATTAAGAGAATAAAACCTAGGTATTTATTAAACAAACATACATAAATAAATGGATAGTACTCCTTCTTATTCTTAATTATACAAAGATTAATTTTGCCAGGGTAGTTTCCTAAGGCATTCTAATTTTGGTGATCTGATAAGAATGGAAAAAGAAGAAAAAATAATAGGCCATACTGAATACAGCAATTGAGTGCTGAACTTCAAATCTTAACTCCAAGTGGACAGTATCCTTAAACTCCTAGACAATGTGCCATATAAGAAAGCCTTTTCTTAAGGTGAAAAATAGTTCTTGAGAGTCACAGAGCTCAATACTGAAACAGTATTTAAATATTACTAACCAGGGTTGCATATGCCATGTGTGAGGTACCACAGGTTGAAGATAAATGAATAGGGGGTGCATTGGTAAAGAATCCACTTGCCAGTGCAGGAGACACAGAGATTCAGGCTCAATCCTTAGGTCAGGAAGATCCCTTGGAGTAGGAAATGACAATCCTCTCCAGTATTCTTGCTTGGAAAATTCCATGGATAGAGGAGTTTGGAGGGCTATGGTCCATGGGGTTGCAAAGAGTTGAACACAACTGAGCAACTGAGCACAGCACAAATCTATGATGAATAATGATTTGGAAATCGAAGCAAAGCGATTTTCAAAGTCTAATATTCAGTTCAGAATTCATGCTTGTCTCTTCAATTGTATTCCTCTTTGCTAACAGATTTTTAAAAATTAGAATTATGTTAGATTATTTGCAATATATTGTTTACTTTGAAGTATTTGTTAAATTAAAATCCTCATCAATAAAATAGTCCTTGACTGCTAATTGATATTTATCTTTTTACCATACGGTCCTAAAATTTGATAAAGTTCTTTGATATGGATTCAAAGCTCATGTTAGATAATTACTTGATTCCATTTCAATTATATTAGCACTATTTTGAACTATATAAAGTTAGTAAACATAAGATTTAGGAATTTAAGTCAGAGAAACTCACCTTAAAGATCTAGAGACCAAAACCTTCAGCTGAGTGTTGCAAAACCAGATGCACTTTCATTTGAACTGAACAAAGTTTTGGTGCAGTCTGTACCCTCTCCCTTCTTCCGACTGCCATGCTGAGTTGAAACAGTAACAGTATTTCTAGAAATTCATTCCAGGATGAATGTGATGGATTAGATTCATGTGAAAGTGTAGAGTCCTGTCAGGTACACATACAGCCAGCCTTTGAGAGGAGAAATAAGGTATCATTTTGAACCTTTCTGGAGAAGGGAATGGCAGTCCACGTCAGTATTCTTGCCTGGAGAATTCCATGGACAGAGGAGCCTGGCGGGCTACAGTTCTTGGGGTCGCAAAAAGTCAGACCCGACTGAGTGACTAACATTACTTGAACCATTCACAATCAGTGTTTTATCAACTATCTAGAAGACAGAAGATCGTCTAGAGGATGTAATAGGCTTGCTGCCTCTGGTAGTTAGTGGCTGTAATCCTTTGTTATTTATTCTGTAGAAATAAAATAATATGGTCAGTCTTGATCTTGAGTGCTATGGAGCAAGCCACACATGATGCTTCACTAAGAAATGATTCTGGTACATTATAGCTTGAAACTGAAAATGACTCTCACTGTATTTTACAGGTGTGTATACTTTTAATTTTCAAGACCCTGTTTTGTCTTGAAAAGCATGTCCATATCATGGAGTGAGTGCAGGACTGGGCTGTAATGCTGCCTTCAGTTTTTGATAATATATTTCACTGACTTGAACTCTACTTTTCTGAAAGCAAATAGACTTTGAGTTGAATCTACCAGAATTTGAAAGGAGACTGTTATCTTACTTGTCCAATAGTCTTAACACAATTTCTATAAAAACTCTGAGCATCATTTTCCTCAGCTGAAAATAAATGAGATCATACACTTAGCTTTCAAATATTTCAGATATGTAGATGAAAGATATACATTATTCTCATTAATATGTGTCCTCCAGTTGAGAATCCCAAATGAGCCTTTTTTTTTTTTCTGGATCTGTCTTTAAAGTGGATCCTCTAGTCTTGGGGGTTTCAGCCTCAGCCATTCAATTCTTCCTAGGTGACTCACGGACCTCCTGCTCATAAAAAAATGGCTGTTTTACTAATTCATTTAGTTACTGTGAAAAATAACCAGTTTAAGTAAAAGTATTTAACACATGGCTAAGACACATTACAAATGTATTATAAAATAACATTACATTAATCCACATAGTGTAGTGGACAAATAAATATGTTTAAAAACATCTACACTGTATTCTTTAATGACCAGTTGGACTATAAAATGTTATTTAAAAATTAGTTTATTTAGAAAATGCCCTGTTATTCTAAGCTTGATATATTAGGCACATAATGGCACAAGTAAGCAAATTGAAAAGCACTATATGTTGATATGGATAAATATATGTACACTAATTGCTTATTAATGCCATTATCAGAAACAAGCACGAGACTAACTAGAGAATCAAGCAATGTGGCATATGTGATAACTGTGAGTTGAATTTCTGTTTTTATTCTGGATGTTATTTATTTGCTTATCGTGGAGGAGGACGGGGGAAGAACTTAGCTCTGGTATTGAAAATAGGCCAATATATTGAAAATAAAATCCAAGAACTAATGCTTAGGAACAAATTACATTCCATGATAAAGTAAGGAAGAACATATGCCAACAAAGAGCTGGGATGCATATTATTGAAGTGCGCAAAATGACTTCTTCATGAAGATTTTGTAAGAGTTGAATACTAATTTGTCCAGACTACAACAGGCAAATCATATGTTAGATGAGAAATAGACACTTTAGTTTCATGAGTCATTGGCTTGGAAAACTGTCTTAAAGATATTAAGGAAGGAAAAGAAAAAGAAGAAAAATCACAATAAAAAATAGAATATTTATCACAGACTATGTCAGCAGGGGTGAAAAAATAGCATGATGCATGGAATCGGAGAAACAGAAAATCCAATTTGTCAGGAAGAACTTCTCGCACCTGGCAGTTTTTTGACACAAAAAATTGCAACAACAACATTTTCTCCCTGAGTTAAGATCCCAGAACTTATGAAAGATAACACAACAGTGAAACATTACACAAGAAAAGTTTATATGATTGAACTAATATTTTTAAGTCCTTATAACTTTCTCACTAAAAGCTGTTCATCAATTATATGATTTATTTGTCACTGATAATATGTTAAAGCAAAGCATTTAAATTTAAATAATTTTATCACTAGTGGTCAAATTAGATAGTAAAATAACTGTACAATTTAGAATAGAGTTCTTGAAATTTGGTATAGTGTTCTATGATTTAGATATAAACAATATTAAAGTCACTCTAATAAAGTATTTGTCTTCCCCTTGTATTACAAATATATACTATATAAAAAGCCTACACATACATATGTATGTATCCATATCAATATATAGTGCTTTTCCATTTATTTTTATTTATGTTCAACTTCACTTAGTTATGATTAACAAATAAAAACTGTATGTATTAAAGTACACAACAAGATGTTTTGAGGTATACCTGTATAATGAGTAAAAAAGTCAAGCTAATTAACATATCAATAACTGCACATATAGTTAATATTTTTGTGGGCATACAGTGAGAAAACTTAAAATCTACTCTTGTAGCAAATTTTAAGTGTACAATGCATTGTAGGATATGATGTAACTCAATAACAAAAAACAATAATTTGATTAAAAAATGGGAAATGGACCTGAATAAACATTTGTACAAAGAAAACATAAATGGTCAAAGGTATCTTATGAGGTGTTCAGCATCACTACTCATTAGGGAGATGCAGACCAAAATCACTGTAAGATCACCTTACTCCTTTTAGGGTGACTATCATTAAAGAAAAGAAAACAATAACAAAAAAAACCAACATAAGTTTTGGTGAGGATGTTTGGGAAAACAGAACTGTTGTGAGCTGTTGGTGAGAATGAAAATTGGTTCTGCCATTAGGGAAAAAAAGATAGAGGTTTCTTAGATGAATAAAAATAGAATATATATCTAAAGAAAATAAAATCAATATCTTGTAAGAGATATTTTGCTCTTCCATCCTCACTGAAGCATACTTACAATAGGCAAGGTGTGGAAATAACCTGAAGTGAAGTGAAGTTTCTCAGTCGTGTCTGACTTTTTGCGACCCTGTGGACTGTAGCCTACCAGGCTCCTCCATCCATGGGATTCTTCAGGCAAGAATAATGGAGTGGGTAGCCTTTCCCTTCTCCAGGTGATCTTCCCAACCCAGGGATCAAACTCAGGTCTCCCGCATGGCAGGCAGATGCTTTACCAACTGAACCGCAAGGGAAGCCAAAGAATACTGGAGTGAGGAGAGCGAAAAAGCTGGCTTAAACTCATCATTCAAAAAACTAAGATCATGGCATCCAGTACTATCACTTCATGGCAAATACACAGGGAAGCATGAAAACAGTGACAGACTTGATTTTCTTGGGCTCCAAAATCACTGCAGATGGTGACAGCAGCCATGAACTTAAAAGACATTTGCTCCTTGAAGAAAAGTTATGAGAAACCTAGACAGTGTATTAAAAAGCAGAGACATTACTTTGCCAACACGGGTCTGTATATTCAAAGCTATGGTTTTTTCCAGTAGTCATGTATGGATTTGAGAGTTAGCCCATAAAGAAGGCTGAGCACTGAAGAATTGATGTTTTTGAACTGTGACGTTGGAGAAGACTCTTGAGTCTCTTGGACTGCGAGCAGATCAAACCAGTCAACCCTAAAGCAAATTAACCCTGAGTATTCACTGGAGGGACTGATGCTGAGGCTGAAGCTAGAATATGTTGGCCACCTGATGTGAAGAGCTGACTCATTAGAAAATACCCTGATGCTGGAAAAGATTGAAGGCAGGAGGAGAAGATGACGACCTAGGATGAGATGGCTGGATAACATCACCGACTCAATGGGCACAAGTTTGAGCAAGCTCCAGGAGATGATGACAGACAGGGAAGTCTAGCGTGCTGAAGTCCATGGGGTCACAGAGTTGGACACAACTGAGAGACTGAACAACAACAACAGTCACCCATATTTTTGGAATATAAAAAACTGAACTTAGAAAGATAGGGAATAGAATGGTGGTTGCCAGGAATTGGGGCAGGGAAATGGGCAGAGGTTTGTTAAAGAATACATATTTCGAACTATGGGGCTGGAGAAGACTCCTGAGAGTCCCTTGGACAGCACTGAGATCAAACCATTCAATCTTAAGGGAAATCAGCCTTGAATACTCATTAGATAGACTGATGCTCAAGCTGAAGAGCCAGTAGTTTGGTCATCCAATGCAAACAGCTGATTCATTAGAAAAGTCTCTTAAGTTGGGAAAAATTGAGGGCAGAAGGAGAAGAAGGCATCAGAGGATGAGATGGCTGGATGGCATCACCAATGTAATGGACAGAAACTTGGTCAAACTTTGGTAGATGGTGAGGGACAGAGAGGCCTGGCATGCTGCAGCCCATGGGGTCTCAAGAGTCAGACACAACTAGGCGACTGAACAACAACAGATTTACAAAGTAAATTCTTGAGATCTAAAGTACAGCATGGTGGCTATATTAATGCCAATGTATTATGTACTTGAAATTCTGTAAGAGAGATCTTAAGAGTTCCAATTATTTTTAGACACATGAACACAGAGGAAAAAATTTAAAAAAAAAATAAGATGACAGTTATGTGACAAGAGGAAAGCCTTGAGCCATAAATTCAGAGTAAGCACATAAAATACAGAACATTGAAACAGCCTTATTTTTATTGATATGTGCACTGTGTATCTTGAGAAAAGGACAGGTAATTTTTGAAGCCAGGTCAAAGAAGTCTCAGTTTAATACCATAATGAATTCTAATACAAATCAAGCACTACTCTGATGATATTTTCTTCTTAATGACATAAATTGAAATATAATTGTACTAAGAGAGGCTAAATGTAATATCAGTACAATTATTCTGTGTGTGTGAAGAAAAATCATGCAAAGAAAAAACATAGTTTCAGCTACTGTAAGTGACTCAAAATGTTTAGGTATTTAAAATATGCCTTGTTTAGTTGCTTATGTATAAAGATAAGTTATACTAATTTGTAAGGACATTAATACTAACTTTTTTTTTAACATTTATAAACAACCAAATATGCCCTTTACACTAAGATTAATCTCTTCCAGTGATCTAATACAGGTCTTCTAAAAGTTATTGCATACAGTTTGGGAAATAAGATAAGAAATCTGCTTTCTAGGCTCTAAAATTTGTTCTCTGTATTTTACTTATTATACTTAAAGATTATAGTCAGCAGTCCCAGACTGAAACTTAGGTTAGGGAAGGTGGCCTTTTTTCTGATAATTAGAAGATTGTCATGTTCCCAGAATAAACTTAGGGAGAGTCTCAATATTAGATTGTTGACAACAAAACGTCACCTAGCTAATCGGATGTAAATATTGTGTTTAGCATCTTGCCTCGACATAAATCCATGAAAATAAGAAGAGGAGAAATTTAATTTGCTAAAAAACAAATATTTTTAGGGACTTTGCCTAGAAGGGAGAGGATACAATATAATAAATCAATAATTAAATTTCAGTGTTATATATGTGAAAAATGCAGGATAGTGCTAAAGAAAGCACATCATAGGCATTTAACTCACAAACTCACAACCAGGTTAAAAAGAATGTCTCTTAAAAAGTTTTAGATGCTTGAATAGTTTATTTTAGTTGAGAAGTAGCTAGATAAATAATTTTTGGTACAGGAAGAGTTACTGGCAGAGCAAAGGGCATGTAAAGATAGAAAAACTGTAAGACTTTTTTGAAGAAATTACAAGTAACTTTATATATGGAAAGCTGAGGGATAAATTTCAGATAGGTCAGTGGAAAAAAACATGAAAATACTTTAAAAAAAAATCCATATATTGACACCATTATTTGCTAAGCTAAAGAGATTAAATGTTATGCTCAAAAGTACTGGAAAATCTTAAATTATTTAAGGACATGAGAATTGTGTGATCACACTGATGTTTTTATACTTTCCAGACAGAATTTAGAGTAGTACTTACCATAGTGCATTATGCAAAGAAATCCACTAAGTGAAGAAAGATAGACTATTGTTTACTTATATAAAAATAAAGGTAAAAATATTGCTTATTTTTAATATATTATCCATTCTAGCTCTCCTATGTGGCTTGTGTAGGCTAATTTTAGTTAAACAAAATGTTTATAATATTATTTTTTAATCAAAAAGAAGTAAGAGCAATTTGGCATTTATCTAAATGAGTTGAGAACTTAAAACCGCATAAAAACCTGCACATTAACGTTTAAAGCAGCTTTATTCATGATTGTCAAAACATGGAAGTAGCCAAGATGTCCTTCATAGGCAAATGGATAAATAAATTTTGGCACATTGAGACTGTAGAATATTATTCTGTGCTAAGAAGAAATTAGCTACCAAGCCATGAAAAGACAGGGAGAGAATGTAAATGCATATTACTAAGATAAAAAGCCAATCTGAAAATGCTACTTACTGTGTGATTCCAACTATGTGACATTCTGGAAAAGGTAAAACTATGAAGACAGTAAAAAGATCAGTAGTTGCCAAGTGCTAGGGGAGAGAGATGAATAGGCAAAGCACAGGAGATGTTCAAGACAGTGAAAAGACTGTATGATATTAAAATGATGGTACATATCATATACATTTGTCCACATTTATAGAGTGTAAAACAGCAAGGTTGGAAAGATCCCCTGGAGAATGGAATGGCTATCCACTCCATTATTCTTGCCCAGAGAATTCCATAAACAGAAGAGCCTGTTGGGCCACAATCCATGGGGTTGCGAAGAGTTGGACCATGACTAAGCATTGTGGAAATATCAAGGGAACATTTCATGCAAGGATGGGCATGATAAACGACAGAAATGGTAAGGACCTAACAGAAGTAGAGCAAGAAGTCGCTCAGTCATGCCCGACTCTTTGTGACCCCAAGGACTGTAGCCTACCAGGCACCTCCATCCATGAGATTTTCCAGGCAAGAGTACTGGAGTGGGTCTCCATTTCCTTCTCCAGGGGATCTTCCTAACCCATGGATCGGACCCAGGTCTCCCTCAAGGTATGCAGATGCTTTACCATCTGAGCCACCAGAGAATCCAAACAGAAGCAGAAGAGATTAAGAAAAGGTGACAAGAAGACACAGAAGAACTATACAAAAAATGGTCTCAATGAACCAGATTACCACAATGGTGTGGTCACACATCTAGAGCCAGACATCCTAGAGTGTGAAGTCAAGCGGACCTTAGGAAGCATTACCATGAACTAAGATAGTGGAGGTGATAGAATTCCACCTGAACTATTTAAAATCCTAAAAGATGCTGCTGCTCCATACATCAGCAAATTTGGAAAACTCAGCAGTGTCCACAGGTTGAAAAAGGTCAGTTTTCATTCCAATCCCAAAGAAGGGTAATGACAAAAAATGTTCAAACTGCTGTACAATTGTGCTCATTTCACATGCTGGCAAAGTAATGCTCAAAAATCCTTCAGTCTAGACTTCAGCAGTATGTGAACCTAGAACTTCCATAAGTACAAACTGAGTTTAGAAAAGGCAGAGGAACTAGAGATCAAATTGCCAACTTTTGTTGGATCATAGGGAAAGCAATAAAATACTAGAAAAATATCTCCTGCTTCATTGACTATGCTAAAGCCTTTGACTATGTGGATCACAACAAACTGCGGAAAATTCTTAAAGAGATGTGAATACCAGACCACCTAGCCTGTCTCTTGAGAAATCTGTATGCAGGTCAAGAACCAACAGTCAGAAACCGAAGATGGAACAACTGACTGGTTCCAAACTGGGAAAGGAGTACAAAAGAGATGTATAATGTCACCCTGCTTATTTAACTTATGTGCAGAGTACATCATGCAAAATGCTGGGCTGGATGAAGCACAAGCTGGAATCAAGATTTCTAGGAGAAATATCAATATCCTCAGATATACAGATGATACCACTCTAATGACAGAAAGTGAAAAAGCTTCTTGATGAAGGTGAAAGAGAAGAGTGAAAAGGCTGGCTTAAAACTCAACATTCAGAAAACTAAGAACATGGCATCTAGTGCCATCACTTCATGGCAAATAGAAGGGGAAAAAGTGGAAACTGTGGCAGATTTTATTATCTTGGGTCCAAAATCACTGCAGATGGTGACTGCAGCCATGAAATTAAAAGACATTTGCTTCTTGGAAGGAAAGCTATGACAAACCTAGACAGCATATTAAGAAGTAGAGACATCACATTTCTGACAAAGGTCCATATAATCAAAGCCATGATTTTTCCAGTAGACATGTCTGATGGGAGAGTTGGACCATAAAGAAGCCTGAGAGCCAAAGAATTTATGCTTTCAAATTGTGGTGTTGAAGACTCTTGAGAGTTCCTTGGACTGCAGGAAGATCAAACTAGTCAATCCTAAAGAAAATCAATCCTGAATATTCATTGGAAGGACTGATGCAGAAGCTGAAGTTCCAATACTTTGGCCACCTGATGAGAAGAGCTGACTCTTTGGAAAAGACCCTGATGCTGGGAAAGATTGAAAGCAGGAGGAGAAGGGGATGACAGAGGATGAGAAGGTTGGATAACATCACAAAATCAATGGACATGAGTTTGAATAAACTCTAGGAGATAGTGAAAGACAGGGAAGCCTAGAGTGCTTCAGTCCATGGGGTTGCAAAGAGTTGGATATGACTTAGCAGCTAAACAAAAACAACAATATTACACATTTTAGAATTCTTCATTCTTATAAAATCTTACAGCTTCTGTAAGTCTAATGAGATGTCAGTTAAACCCTTTTAGCAAGAAAATTGCCTAGTATTGGAACATTTCCAGACAATTATTTAAAAACAATATTCTTTCCAGTGCACACGTTGTTTTTTTTGTTTGTTTGTTTTTTTGGTAAATATATTATCACCCATTATTTTAAAAAATGTCTTTAAGAGAAAGTTTAGGTGAGTTTCTCTTTCCAAAAATTCTTGCAAGTTGCTGCAATACTGAGAGCTATTTGCTGACAAAAAATGTAATGGCCAAAAAAATTAAAATAGTGTATATTTCCATGAGAGAACACATGCACGACATTTTCAAGCTTCAAAATTCTTTGAAATATTCAACAAGAAAGTAATTAAGCCTCTGAACAATCAAAATATTTAATCACTTTTTCACCTTTTTTTCAAGACTTTATGTTTTTCCTTTTATTAAAACAGCTTTATTGAGCCATAATTTCCAAACCGCAAATTCATCCATTCTATGTGTCTTAATATAATTGAGGGTTTTTTTTTTTCTTTTTTTAGCAATTTCACATAGGAGTACATTGCAGGCAGATTCTTTACCATCTGAGCCACCAGGGAAGCCTGATTCATATTAGAGGTTATATAACCAAGCTGCTAAAGAGATTATAACCATTTTTTTTAAAATATTTGAGAATAAATAACTGATAGCAGAAGAAGTGAGAAATTCCTATTAAACAATATAACCAGTCTAATAAGTGCAGCCAATAATGCACTTTTCAACTGTTTAGCATCCTAATTGACATACTTTTTTTTTTTTGCTAGTGGACATTGAAGACAGAGACTTTTTTTTTGTAATAGTTTCCACAATGTTGCCACCCCACAGATGGTTGCACTTTGTAAAGAATAAATACCTGTTAATAGTTATGCATAAGAAAGTAGAGGTAATATAAAACTTGATGAACCAGGCATGTAAATAGCATAAGAATATCTAAAAACTGAAGATAGTTGTCTGAGTTACGTCAGTACTTAAGGGATGAACTGATGGCTTCCCCTGTGGCTCAGCAGTAAAAAATCTGGCTGCAGTGAAGGAGACACAGGAGAAAAGTGTTCAATCCCTGGTTCAGGAAGATCCCCTGGAGAAGGAATGGCAACCTACTGCAGTTTTTTTTACCAGGAAAATCCCATAGACTGAGGAACCTGGTGGGCTATAGTCCATGAGGTCACAGAGTTGGACACGACTGAGCGACTGAACACAGATGAATATGTACAGTATATGAAAGAATAAAACTGTTTAAAATTATTGTCATAGAAGAAACAGCATGGAGAAATTATATGAAGGGTAGTTTAGTCTGTAAAAAAGATAGGGAAAATAAGCTAAAGGCTGGAAATTATCCACATATTTGTTCAGATGTAGCTTATTGAGGGAGCACTGTCTCTGTTGTCTCAATAATCTAGATTTCGAAAGAATCATCTTTTTTTCAGAAGTGAATTATAGATGAGAAATTGGAGCACATGCTTCTTCCAGAGAAACAGAAGGAAGATATAAAAAAGACAAATACAGTCTGTAGGTGATAAGAAATGCTGAATATTGGTGAGTCTTGGCATTTTCTGAATAGTGAGAGTTACAATAGCCTTTCTAAGAGTGAAGAGACAATATGTAAAACAAGTTTGTCTTCAGATCTGCAAGTTTACAAACTCCACTTTGTATGTTCAGAGACACTAATTCAAATATTGAGAAATAGCAATCACTCTATACATGTAATAGAGCAATTGGTGAGTTTGAAATGTATTTAAAGAGACAAGAAAGGCATTTAAACACAGGTGAATTGTTGGAATAACCAACGAATAAGACATGAGAAGAATTCAACTGTACCATGAGAAAGATTCCAGGACATTATTTTGCTTTCTCTAAGGGTGCTCAGTACTTGGGGATTGTATAATAATAAAGGGCTCATGATATTGTGCTTATTGAACTTGGTTAAAGGAAGATTGCAGAGTAGGTGGATCAGAAGCAAACCCTGCCTTCCAAAACACTGCCTTCAATAAAATCAGAACCTTTGAAGGCTGCAACCAAGAGCTTATTCAGAAAAACAATGATGAATCTATTAAATTTTTGGTGGGAGAAATTTAGAAGAAACAATAGGTTGGGTTTTGTTCATATGAGTTCTACACCATTCGACAAAGGATATGTACAATCTAGTTTTGTAAAGTTTTATGAAAGTGTTATAGAAGTATAAATAAAATAATCACATTTTTTAGTTGATTCAGAGGTTTCCGAATATAATTTTAAAATGGTTAAGTTAACCTGGATTATCTTTTTAATGATGTAAGTATTAATAAAATATTATTAACATTTTGGCTTCCTGCAAAGAATAAAAAATGGTAATACTATTTCTTAAGTATTCTGGGGATTTACCATTTGTAATACAATAAATTAATTTATGAATCTTTGACTCACCAATTGCTCCATTACATGTATAGAGTGATTGCTGTTTCTCAATAGTGGAATTAGTGTCTCTGAATATATGAAGTGGAGTTTGCAAACTTGAAAATCTGAAGACAAACTTGTTTTACACATTACTGTGCTTCTGTTAAACCAGTAATAAAATATTATCATTTAGATAACCATACAACGTCTATTAACAGTTCAGTTCAGTTCAGTTCAGTCGCTCAGTCATGTCCGACTCTTTGCGACCCCATGAACTGCAGCACGCCAGGCCTCCCTGTCCATCACCAACTCCTGGAGTTTACCCAAACCCATGTCCATCGAGTCAGTGATGCCATCCAACCATCTCATCCTCTGTCCTCCTCTTCTCCTCCTGCCCCCAATCCTTCCCAGCATTAGGGTCTTTTCCAATGAGTCAACTCTTCACATGAGGTGGCCAAAGTATTGGAGTTTCAGCTTCAACATCAGTCCTTCCAATGAACACCCAGGACTGGTCTCCTTTAGGATGGATTGATTGGATCTCCTTGCAGTCCAAGGGACTCTCAAGAGTCTTCTCCAACACCACAGTTCAAAAGCATCAATTCTGCGGCACTCAGCTTTCTTCACCGTCCAACTCTCACATCCATACATGACCACTGGAAAAACCATAGCCTTGACTAGATGGACTTTTGTTGGCAAAGTAATGTCTCTGCTTTTAAATATGCTATCTAGGTTGGCCATAACCTTCCTTCCAAGGAGGAAGCGTCTTTTAATTTCATGGCTGCAATCACCATCAGCAGTGATTTTGGAGCCCAAAAAGATAAAGTCTGACACTGTTTCCACTGTTTCCCCATCTATTTCCCATGAAGTGATGGGACCAGATGCCATGATCTTAGTTTTCTGAATGTTGAGCTTTAAGCCAACTTTTTCACTCTCTTCTTTCACTTTCATCAAGAGGCTCTTTAGTTCTTCTTCACTTTCGGCCATAAGGGTGGTGCCATCTGCATATCTGAGGTTATTGATATTTCTCCCAGCTATCTTGATTCCAGCTTGTGTTTCTTCCAGCCCAGCATTTCTCCTGATGTACTCTGCATAGAAGTTAAATAAGCAGGGTGACAATATGCAGCCTTGACATACTCCTTTTCCTATTTGGAAGCAGTCTGTTGTTCCATGTCCAGTTCTAACTGTTGTTTCCTGACCTGCATACAGGTTTCTCAAGAGACAGGTCAGATGGTCTGGTATTCCCATCTCTTTCAGAATTTTCCACAGTTTATTGTGATCCACACAGTCAAAGGCTTTGGCATAGTCAATGAAGCATAAATAGATGTTTTTCTGGAACTCTCTTGCTTTTTCAATGATCTAGTGGATATTGGCAATTTGATCTCTGATTCCTCTGCCTTTTCTAAAACCAGCTTGAACATCTGGAAGTTCATAATTCAGGTATTGCTGAAACAGATACACTAGGTTAAAAAATGAAAGAAAGCTAGAGGATAGCAGGAGATAAACCTTTCTTCATATTAAATAATTATTTTACCAAAAATATTATTACTGTTATAAATAGCTTAAGTTGAAGTCTTTTCCCAGTTTAAAACAATATGTCATTGCCATAATAGAATAGGCCTCCATATGATTTATGGGCAATGCAGATTTTGCTGTTCATTACTTGAGCTAGTTATAATTTAGCAAAACCCCAGTGATTAGGCCTAATACAAGCCTCTTATTTTTTCATACAAAATCTAAGAGCAAGCTCCTGGTGACTCTCCAGGGTAGTCACAAGTAGTCACACTGGAGTCCAGGGGCTTTTTACCTTTGCCATTCCATCATCTTTACATCAAAACCACCTTATAATCACTGCTGCTTGAGAAGAGAAAACCTGTAGGATCACCAACAGCCCTTAAGTGTTTCCATCATAGGAGTGACATAGGTTTGATTTACTAAAACAAGTTACATAATCACACAGAATTTCAGTGCAGTGAAACAATGATACCGCCCTCGTAACCTCAAGGGGAAGAGGACCAGAAACATCAGGGTACCAGAATGCCTATTCCTGCTCTCATTAAGTTTGTCTTCTAATATATTCATATGTTTTATGATGATAACATTGGCATTAATCTTTTTAATAATAGTTCCCCCTGCCCACATTTTCTCCAAATTGCAAATAAACATGACTTGGTCATAGAATTGTACTGTCTTTTAAATTTTTCCCCATATACCCAATTTTTATTTCTATCACTGTTCTGTCTTAAGTTCACTGTTGTGCTTTTCTCTCTGTTTCCTGAAAGTCACTCCTTTATTTTCTTCATTTTCTGAATCCTTTTGCATTACTGTTTTGTTTTCTGTTTTTTTTTCTTCAATCTTTCAAGTTGGAAAGGCTATAGAATTAATGTTTTAATAACATTTCATTGAGCTGTACAATCTTAAAATGTATTTCTAAATTATCACAAATGAAGCATTTACTTTATCCTGCTTTTATACTTTCTACAGTACAAATCTGTGGGAAGATTCTTTTGCCTAACTTTATGTCTGTGAAATTAATCCATGTTGTTACATGTGGCTGTGGAGCAATCATTATTATTGATGGGCAATATTTCATTCATAACAGATATTGTTGTTGTTCAGTCTCAAAGTCATGCCTGACTCTTTTAGGAAATTGTAGACTGTAGCCTGCCAGGCTCCTCTGTCCATGGGATTTGCCAGACAAGAATCTTGAATTGGGTTGCCATTTCCTTCTCTATTGTACTAGTTACATCCCAATTTATTTTGGTGTTCTACTGTTGATGGGCATTTAGATAGTTTCCAGTTTGGGGCTTTTGTGAATAATGCTGCTATAGATATTCTAGCAAAACAAACAAACCACAACATAAAAAACAAAACCAAACGACAACAACAACAAAACAAATGAAGTAAAGTTTTGTTTTGTTTTCAGTCTGTATATGTATTAACTCAACCAATCCTCATAACACCGTTGTACAATAGAATTGTTACTATTCTCAGTTGTAGACAAGCACATAGGTAATAAGTAGTTTCTACTAGGCTATGCAGAGTAAATGATAGAGGTGAAAAGAGGTGAAGAAGTGATAACTTGGCACAAGAAGACACATATAAGGATAGAAATATAATTTGCTTTCAAATTCATTGTAAAAAGTGATCTTTCAAAATAGAGGTAAGAGGTAAAAACAATCAGTCTTATTATATAATGCCAAGAATATTGTCACCCTGTGTTAAACAGTGTCTTCCTTATAACACATAGTAAATAAATGGCAACAGTTTCAAAGAGATGTATCTAAAATTGGAATTTATCTTTAAAAGATTATCATGAAATTATATATATGCATGTTCAAAGACATTTTACATTAAGACTTAGATACATAAAAAATCAGCGTTTGCATGCATGCTACTAAAATTTTCAGATTGTTTACACTTGATATACTAATTCCATACAAAGGAAAATGCAGTAACTTGTATAAAGTATTAGATTATTAGACTAATATAGTAAGTTTTTTAAAATGTCAGAAGATATTGCAAAATTGTTATTCTTTATGTATAAGTAAGTGTATATAATCAGACAAAAATATGCATATCTACTATATATTTGTTAGTTATTATCTCATATTTAGTTTAGTTACTCATTTTCAATTGCTTTCTAAGTGTTCTTTTGTGCTTTATAAATGATAGAATTCTTTTGCAATAAATTTTTAAAAGAGCAAATGAATTCTTAAATTTTTGTATGAGCATTCCAGGACATGGGTTTTAATTTTCACTCCAATACTTACTTGTTCTGTTTATTTCTAGTAAAAATTGTTTGAAAGAGGATGAAAAGTATTTTCTTATTTTGGAGCTGTGTCACACTATAAAGATTAGAATTCCACAACTAAATCTTTTAAATAAGTAGCAGGGTTTTTCCAAGGAGTCAGTTCTTCGCATCAGGTGGCCAAAGTATTGGACTTTCAGCTTCAGCATCAGTCCTTCCAATGAATTTTCAGGACTGATTTCCTTTAGGACTGACTGGTTGGATCTCTTTACAGTCCAAGGGACTCTCAAAGAGTCTTCTTCAACACCACAGTTCAAAAGCATCAATTCATCGGCGCTCAGATTTCTTTGTAGTCCAACTCTCACACCCATACATGACTACTGGAGAAACTATAGCCTTGACTAGATGGACCTTTGTTGACAAAGTAATGTCTCTGCTTTTTAATATGCTGTCTAGGTTGGTCATAGCTTTTCTTCCAAGGAGAAAGTCTCTTTTAATTTCATAGCTGTAGTCACAATCTGCAGTGATTTTGAAGCCCCCCAAAATAAAGTCTCTCACTGTTTCCATTGTTTCCCCATCTATTTGCCATGAAGTGATGGCACCAGAGCCATGATCTTAGTTTTCTGAATGTTGAGTTTTAAGCCAACTTTTTCACTCTCCTCTTTCACTTTCATCAAGAGGCTCTTTAATTCTTCACTTTCTGCCTTAAGGGTGGTGTCATCTGAATATATGAGGTTATTGGTATTTCTCCCAGCAATCTTGATTCCAGCTTGTGCTTCATCCAGCCCGACATTTCACATGATGTACTCTGCATATAAGTTAAATAGGCAGGGTGACAATGTACAGCCTTGATGTACTCATTTCCTGATTTGGAACAGGTCTGTTGTTCCATGTCCAGTTCTAACTGTTGCTTCTTGATCTGCATACAGATTTCTCAGGAAGAAGGTCAGGTGGTCTGGTATTCCCACCTCTTGAAGAATGTTCCACAGTTCGTTGTGGTCCACACAGTCAAAGGCTTTGGCATAGCCAATAAACAGAAGTAAATGTTTTTCTGGAACTCTCTTTCTTTTTCTATGATCCAGTGGGTGTTGGCAGTTTCATCTCTGGTTCCTCTGCCTTTTCTAAAACCAGCTTCAACATTTGGAAGTTCACGGTTCATGTATTGGTGAAGCCTGGCTTGGAGAATTTTGAGCAGTACTTTTTTGCCAGCGTGTGAGATGAGTGCAATTGTACGGTAGCTTGAACATTCATAAAGGCTTATATGTATTTTTAAATTCTAACTAAATTATGAATTGCAAATCACAATAAATAATTATATAAAACTTGGATATTACTTTACTGAAATTAATGGGAAAATGAAGGAACAGTTGCATTTCTGCACATATATCTTTCCAATTTTTTGGTGTGCTCTGCATTTATTTACACACATTTTAGAGAAATATTTTTCATCAAGTGAAGTTGAAATCAAGGATCATAGTGTTCCCTTGGTCTTCGTAAACTGCCACTCATTTCCTCATTTCCCTTTTTATTTTTAGGTACAGAGTGTGTGTGCTTTGCTGCTCAGTCATGGCCAACACTTTGCCACCCCTTGAGTAGCCCACCAGGCTCCTCTGTCTCTGGAATTTTCCAAGCAAGAATACTGGAGCCAGTTGCCATTTCCTATTCCAAGGGATCTTCCCAATCCAAGGATTGAATCCATGTCTCCTGTATTAGCAGGTGAATTCTTTAGCACTGTGCCACCTGGGAAGTCCTTTATGTGCATTGGTGGTGCTGATTTAGTAGCTAAGTTTTGTCTGACTCTTGTGACTCTGTAGACTGTAGCCCGCCAGGCTCCTCTGTCCATGGGATTTTCCATGCAAGAATACTGGAATGGATTGCCATTTCCTTCTCCAGGGGATTTTCCCAACCCAGGAATTGAACCCCAGTCTCCTGCATTTCAGGCAGATTCTTTACCGTCTGAGCCATGAGGAAGCCCTTATGTACATTACTTCTGTTTTAATTTAAATATCTCCTTCTCAGTCCAGATGTTCTCTACATCTTATCTCAACTCACTCATGGTTACCCAGAATTTTGCACTACCACCTCTCAGTGCAAAGCGACCTTGTATAAAACCCACCTCCAATTATACTTTCAACATATAAAGCTGGAAGTTCTCATGGATTTTTTCACTTGCTCTCCTTACAGGATTTATCTCTGATTCCAGGTCACAACTATTGTAGTCTTCTGCTACAACTACTGTAGTCAAAGCTTCTACTGTAGCTTTATTTCAGTGAAATGACACATCTTTGCTAACCATAAATTTAAACCATAAATGGCAGTTCTACTGCCAATGCTCATCAACATTTGGTGGTCCTAAAAAAACTTCAGTAGCATTGCTGCAGATCAAATCAGTTAATGTAAATTACATCTAACTAATGTCTCTTCTTCCTGATTCACTTGTGACAATCCAAATAAACATTCAAGACATTAGATGGCCCAAAATAAGAAAGTGGTATAAACCAGCACTTCCTAACCTTTCCCCAGCAAACTACATGTGACAAATGTTTATATTTATAGTGGACAACATGTCAAATTGAAATAAATCAACAGAACTCTCATATCATCATGCCTGTTTGTAGGCCAGGAGAAAGCAATAACTCAGGAACATTGGTGGTCAGTTTATAGTCTTGCTGCACTGGTTGAAAGTATCAGATAAGGCAACAAAAAGTGAGAGAAATGAACTGCTCCCTTTACTCCACCCTTCCAAGATCACGGGTGAACATGCTAAAGAGATGTAGGCATTTCTTGCTTCTTTACTCTTTAAAATGAACATACATTTTGTGCTCAATTGTGTCCAACTCTACAGCCCCATGGTCTGTAGCCCACCAAGTTCTCCTGTCCGTGGAATTTTCCAGGCAAGAATATTGGAGTTGTCACTTCCTACTCCAAAGGATCTTCCTGACCCAGGGATCGAACCTGTGTCTCTTGCAGCTCCTGCATTGGCAGGTGGATTCTTTACCAATAGTGTCACCTGGAAATCCCAAGTAAATTTTAAAAATAAATAAATAAATAAAATGAACCTGACTATCAGTGGGTGCCAAGTTTGTTTTTCTTTGATTTATGATTACAAGTGCATGCAGTGTGGCTTGTAAAATAAATGAATATTAACTGTACAGCAAAGTGAAATTTATATCCTGACGAAAACCACACAAATCATCAAGCTATAGAACGTGTAGAATTTTCTATTGTGCCCATAAAATTAATTTATTGATACAATTATGGTAACCCCTGTTTTGACACTTAAAAACCTCAATTAGTTTTGCCTGTTGTCAAATTAACTAGCTAAAACCTTGCAATTAATAGCTGTTTTGTCTACCTTCTTTCACTTAATATAATGGCTCTGGGATTAACCTATGCTTTTTAACATATCAGCAGTCTATTTTTTTATTGCTATTTGTATCAATTTTAACAGTATATCACAATTCATCCATTCTATTCAAAGACATTTAGGCCGTTTTCAATTTTGACTGTTAATAAGAAAACTTTGGAAATGATTTTTTATGTCTTTTTGGTGAAAGTATTTCACTCATGTCTCTTAGATGTAGACTTAGGATCAGAATTGGTGGACATACATTCAGTAAGTGCCACTAAACAAGATTTCAAAGTGATGAAAATGACATAATCTCACTGACAATGTAAGTGACTTTCCCTTGCTTCATATTCCATCATGTTCTTTGTATTGTGAATCTTTAAATTGTATCTATTCTCAGAGGTGGTTTCAAGGCAGGTTCAGTTTTCATGTCCATCATGATTAACATCATGTGCACCCATGCTAAGTTCTTCAGTCGTGTCTGACTTTGCAACCCCATGGACTTTAGCCTGCCATGCACCTCTATCCATGGGATTCTCCAGGCAAGAATACTGGATTGAATGTGAATACATAGTCAGCTCTCCATATCCGTAGGTTCTGCATCCACAGATTCAACTGACTGCTGGTTAAAAACATTCAAGAAAAAAAAATTCCAAAAATGTCCAAAAGACAGACTTTGAGTTTTCCAGTCACTGGCCACTGTTTACATAGCATGTACATTGTATCATGTATTATAAGTAATCTAGAGATGATTTAAGGTTAACTGGAGAATGTGACTGGGTTACATGCAAATGCAACACTACTTTCTATACGAGATTTGAGCATCTGTAGATTTTGATATCTTCAGGGGGTCCTGGGACCAATCTTCCAAGGATATTGAGGGACCACTGTATACTTTTTAGATATACCTGAACAAGGATCAGGCCCATTTAAAAAATCAAGATCTTTTTCCTTAATTATTAATAAGAATTTAAAAATATTTCTTTATATGTGGTGCTTTTCGGGTATATGTGATGAACATCTTAATACTTTAATGTTATATCTTGATTAATATATATTATTAATATTAAGTAAGTGCAATCATCTTTTTATTTAAGTTTGGTGCCATTTTTATACTGTTAAATAACCTTTGTATGCCCCAAGGTCATGAAGATATTTCTACTATGTTTTCTTCTAGAAACTTAAATTCCATTTATCTTTGGCAATAAAACCTAACAGCAATATTATATGGAAAAGAAATCATAGAAAATATGCCTCACAAATATCAATGATCACAGCTCAAATTTAGACAAATTATATTCAGCAGTGTTTTAAAAAGATCATATAACCATGAAAAATTATTTATCCCAGAAAAAAATTTAAAATCAGAAATATAATCTATTGTATTCACATAATAATGGAGAAAATAATGCAATCATTATGATTAAATGTAGGAAAATTGGTACAATTCAAGTTTTGTGTCTAATTAAAATTTTAGCAAACTATAGGCCAGTAAAATCTATATCATTATCAGTAGTAAAAGTATTGTCAATAATATCACTGTGCTGTGCTTAGTTGCAGCAATAAAAACAGGAGGAGAGGCAACAGTAGAAATTGGCAGTGGTAGTCATGGCATCAGGCATCCCTGGTGATGCTAGTGGTAAAGAACCCGCTTGCCAATGCAGGAGACTTAAGAGATGCAGGTTCCATCCTTGGGTCAAGAAGATCTCCTGGAGGAGGGCATGGTAACCCACTCCAGTATTCTTACCTGGGGAATCGCATGGACAGAGGAGCCTGGTGGGCTACAGTCCATAGGGTGGCAAAGAGTTGTACAAATCTAAAATGACTTAGCACTCATGCATGCAGACCTAGCAGAACTTGTTTAAAACTATATATATGTGATTTAGTCAGTCCTAAAGGAAATCAGTCCTGAATATTCATTGGAAGGACTGATGTTAAACTGAAACTCCAATACTTTGGCCACCTGATGCAAAGAGCTGACTTATTTGAAAAGACCCTGATGCTGGGAAAGATTGAAGGTGGGAGAAGGGGACAGTGGAGGATGAGATGGTTGGATGGCATCACTGACTCAATGGACATAAGTTTGAGTAAACTCAGGGAGAGGGAATTGATGATGGATAAGGAGGCCTAGCATGCTACAGTCCATGGGGTCGCAAAGAGTTGGATACGACTGAGTGACTGAACTGAACTGAACTGATATATATATATATATATATATATATATATATATATATATATATATACACACACACTCACACACACACACACACTCACACACACACACACACACACACACACGTAGGCTTCCCAGGTGGTGCTAGTGGTAAAGAATCTGCCTGCTAATGCAAGAGACCCAAGAGACGCTGGTTCTATCCCTGGGTCGTGAAGATCTCTTGGAGGAGGAAATGGAAACCCACTCCTGTATTCTTACTTGGAAAATTCCATGGGCAGAGGAGCCTGGCAGGCTATAGTCCATGGGATTGCAAAGAGTTGGACACCACTGAGCACCTATACATGTATAAAATATACGCATATTTCATTTCTTATTTTAAAAGATTATGGATCAATGTACAAAAATATTCATGTTGATTGTATATGTTCTCAAACTTTAAAATCCATGGAAAGTGAAAAAAAAAACGTGTAAAACCAGTACATCTAAAATATCATGAGAAATTCTTTCATTATTTTGATTGAATTTTCATTACATTTTGACATGAGGAGAAATTAAATTTAAGAAACAGCATTATAAGCAATTATGAAACACAGAGACATTGCATGTAATGATATCTCTAATTTCAGAGACATGAAAGTCTTACTGGCTTTATATGGAAGACAAGTGTTCCACACTAGTCTTTCAGCACATATTGTGTGACCAAGGAGAAAGTAACTAACAACATCTAGAATAAATTCAGTGACCCTTTCACAAAGGTGCCGCTTATGGTTTACTTAACTGGAAGACAATGCCCATTCTTTACCTCCTGAGATATTGATGAAATAGGAACACCATAAATCTTTCTCCCACCCTTGCAAAAATTAAAGGAGGCTCTCTCCCAAAATATGACCTGACTGAAATACTAAGGAAAGAAAATCAATAAATTCAAAGCCACTTCTAGAGTTTTGTAGATAAAGGTGAGTTATTAATTCATGGGATGGTTATGTTACAATCCAAATTTCATTTCAGTTTATTGGATTCTGATGTATATACAGTAGTCATAGTTGCTTGAAAATGTCAGTCCTCCTCCATTTGCTTGCTTAAGGAAGTTATTAAAGCTTTCCAGTGAAATTCTTATTGAATTTTGCATATTTTGTATTATTTTAATGTCTTATTTTGTTTTGAATTGTTTTTGTTAGCTTTGTTATTCTCTTCATCATGCAGTATTTGATTTATCCAAATCTGTGTATAATATTGACCTGGAGAGAAAAAAAGATGAAGGATATCAGAAAAGTCAATGTTGTATTTTTATGCTGCAAACATGCATTTTAAGAATAAACGTGAACAATGCATGAACATATATTATTAAAGGCTATTTATCAAGACATTTTAATTAAGGAAAAATCAGAAAACTAAAATATGCAAGAAGACTGGGATTATTTGGAGGAAAATGATTATGTCATTTGGTATTGAAAGTACATTTAATGGGATCGAAGCATTCAGTGCTTTCTGCAGGAAGGTAATGTCTCAAATATTATATTCTATAACTTATTCAGTAAACTTGCTAAAATATATATTCTTACTGTTTATACATTGATAAACATATTTGGAAAAGAGTGTTTTTGTATGTTTAGCGGTTTACAATTTTTTACCTTCTTAAAGTACTTGGCTTAAACAAGAGTACATTTTTGAGAGGGTTTAAAAAGAAATGGAAGATATCACAAAAATGTTATGCTTGTTTTTGCCAACATGCATCCATACCAAATTTTTCTTCACTCTCCTTTCAGTTATTAAGTGAGGAATATTGTCTAAATCATTTTCAAAAAATGTAGATGTGGTTTATTTGAGGGAAATAAATTTCTATACCTGGATGGATTATGGAAGAATTTAATAAAGATTCTGGTGCTTTCTAGTCTCATGGAAATTAAAATTTTTCAAGAATTTGAATAAAGCATACTGGCCAATGCATAAAGCAAAATCAAGGGTTGGAAAGGCAATATTTGCTTCCAAAGGGCTGGTGAAGGAAGGAAAAGGGAAAAGACATAAAGAAAGTTTGACAAAACTGTCAAAGTTCAATCCACAGTAAATTCAAACCCATTGTCTGTGCTAGTGGTAAAAGATTCCTGGATATTTGTTATACATATTTATCTAGCACCTGTTTTCATTTTTTTTCTGGAAATAGTGACTTGATTTGACCTACTGTAATATTATTCTATACCTTAATCTCAAAGGACACTATCACCTTTTATCACAGTGATTGGCTGAGGCATATATACCTGATCTGAGTTACCCATTTGGAGCTATGACTTTCACTAAAGCTAAATGTTTTTTCCTATGGTTACTAGTTTGCAATGTTTCAGAAGTGTTTTCTTGAAAATACGATGGAAAACAGAAGGGCAGAGAAAGAGAGAGATACAGAAAGAGTCTACGTTCTGATTTACTAGTGAGTCAAAAAATGCACCTGGGTCAGTATATGCCTTGATATAACAGATGGTGATAAAATAAATTCATTTATTTTAAAGCCAATTTGTGTTGAATTTATGCACCTAGCAACCAGGAGAGTCCTAATATAGAAGGGAATATAATATATCCATTTAAATTCTGAAAGGATTCGACGAGAAAGCAACACCTTTGACTTAGAGGCAGTGAAGTCTAAAAATGTGAGCAGCCTAGATGAAAGGAGAAAGAAGGTCATAAAGATACATAATCTGCTTCCTTCCTCTGTGCTTCTGAATTTAACTGACTTCAAAATGGATTCAGTCTCCAGTGTATAATCAACTGGCAGGTGTAGGTGACAGAAATAATGAAGTTGTTGCCCATGAGGTTAGCCCTGCTTCATGTCATTTGCTCCTTTTTCTTGCCATGAATGCACTACTCTGGCATTTTGCTATTTTATGGGAGAAAATGCTCCTCTTTCAAGTGAGAAAGCCACATTTTTATTTAACAAAATATAAAGAATAATTGGGCTTCCCTGGTGGCTCAGTGGTAAAGAATCTGCCTGCCAGTGTAGGAGACACATGTTTGGTCCCTGGGTCAGGAAAATCCCCTAGAGAAAGAAATGGCAACCTGCTCCAGTATTCTTGGTTGGGAAATCCTACGGAGAGAGGAATCTGGTGGACTACAGTTTATGGGGTTGCAGAGTCAGACACTATTTAGCAACTAAACAACAACAACAAAAGAATAGCTAGGATTGGGTTAACCACCAAGAAAATATTAAAAATAATCATTATTAATAATTGAGATTTGTAATTATGCTAGAAATTATTTGTAGTTATGCTAAGTAGCTTATATAAATTATGTCAGCAAATCTTCAAAACAATTATATTTGTTTTCTAAATGAGTAAACCTAGTTTCAAAATGATCAGGTCATCTTTTTTGGTTTGTGAAACTGCAGATTGCAAAACCAGTTTATACAGCAGACACTCCAGCAATGCTGTGCTCCACAACAGTCTTTACTAAATCAGGAAAAGAGTCACAGATTCTTCCCATCCCAAAATACACCCTCCTTTGTCATGTGGCTGCACCACATGTCTCAAAAAGATGACAAATCCATTTTCATATTCTTGAATCTGGACTGGACTTGGATCGATAAGATGTGGTAGATAAACCATTTGCAAGCTTTGGTTTCAGACCTGAAAAATGACTTGCAATTCCATTCTCACCCTTTGGGAATACTGCTATCACCCAGAGAGGTATCCTTAGCCTCCTGGATAATGAGAGACTGCTTAGAAAAAGATAGCTTCTTGGTTGTCTGAATCCCTGTAAAGCATATGAGTGAAGCCATTGTTAAACCAAGGAGTCTCAGTGAAGCTGCCTGGTGATTGTTGTCTCATGAGTGACCACAGATGAGACCAATGGAAAAACTGTACAGTGGAGCCCAGCTCAACTTGCAAATAAAACCAGGAGCAAATAGGATTTTTTTTAACCCTATATTTTGTAATGGTTTATTATTCAGCAATAAATAACTACTATAGACCCCATATCTTGATATAGTTAAACATGAATATTGTTTTGTGTAGGTATACTGGATACCCTGAGAGTGAAAAAGTTGGCTTAAAGCTCAACGTTCAGAAAACTAAGATCATGGCATCTGGTCCCATCACTTCATGGGAAATAGATGGGGAAACAGTGGAAACAGTGTCAGACTTTATTTTTTGGGGGGCTCCAAAATCACTGCTGATGGTGATTGCAGCCATGAGATTAAAAGACGCTTCCTCCTTGGAAGGAAGGTTATGGCCAAGCTAGATAGCATATGTAAAAGCAGAGACATCACTTTGCCAACAAAAGTCCGTCTAGTCAAGGCTATGGTTTTTCCTGTGGTCATGTATGGATGTGATAATTGGACGGTGAATAAAGCTGAGCGCCGAAGAATTGATGCTTTTGAACTGTGGTATTGGAGAAGACTCTTTAGAGTCCCTTGGACTGCAAGGAGATCCAACCAACCCATCCTAAAGGAGATCAGTCCTGAATATTCATTGGAAGGACTGATGTTGAAGCTGAAACTCCAATACTTTGGCCACCTCATGCGAAGAGCTGACTCATTGGAAAAGACTGTAATGCTGGGAAGGATTAGGGGCAGGAGGAGAAGGGGACAATAGAGGATGAGATGGTTGGATGGCATCACTGACTCGATGGACATGAGTTTGGGAAAACTCCGGGAGTTGGTGATGGACAGGGAGGCCTGGCGTGCTGCGATTCATGGGGTCGCAAAGAGTCAGACACGACTGAGCGACTGAACTGATTGACTTACGGACTGGATCCCCACTAGGATGCTAGGCAAAATTCCCCAAAACAAATTTACTCAAGCAATATTAGAATATAATTATTAAGATATCAATGTAGTTTGAAAAGACCTAAAAGTTTGTAGAATAAAAGAAAACATTTTATCAACATATTTTAGAGGAAATTAAATGAACAATATAATGAGTATGTAAAATGTGTTATGCTAATTGAATGTAATGTTAAAATTACCTATTAGATATATCAGTGTGTGTGTTAAAATATAGCAAGGCTTTTTTATTATATGTTAGTTAAATTTATTCCAAAAATGTATTTCATGAAGTATATTAAAAGTAGGAGAAAGCACTGACATGTAAACTCTTGGACTTAGATAATATTCAATCACGTATAATTCTCATTTGTTACAGACATTTTCAAATGTAATAATACAAATACACAGGTTACTTTTCATGTATGATCTTAGAAATCATCATAAACAAAATAGGTATCTCTATGTCCTCAGTCCATGAAAAAATAATACCTTATATTATTTTGTATATTAAATTAATAAGACCATTTTTAGAACATATGTATTCTGAGTTACAATAGTGATGGTTATTACAAAACTAAGGTGAAATTTATAGAAAATTTACATAGATTTAGAAAGTAACTTGATTATACTGGTAGTAATAGATCAATCTTTATAAAAGAATATATATTTATGTTTTGAAAAGTAAACAAAAATAAAAATGTGAATAAAATTTTAATAAAAAGTAAAAGACTAAATTGATAAAAATAATGATAGATAATGGGATAAAAGATATTAAGACAATAGCAAAAGAATTAAAGATCAACAAAAACAGTAGTGATTTATTAATTATTCACTTAGAGAACAACTAAGGAAATTTAATTCAAAAATGTTATGGATTCTTACATTGATCAAAAGGAATTACTGAAAATAATAATTGTAGTCACAATAGCAATACCCTGTACCCATAACACTGTACTCAAGTCAAGGGCTAAAAACCTTGTATGTTTCACCACTTATTTTATTTTTACAACAACCCTCTGGTACAAGGTATGATGCTCTATGGAAAATAAAAATAAATATATGATAGTTATGCATAGATTATTTCAATAGAATTTATCATTTGTGGATGGATTTCTTTATTTTTCAACTTTAAATATTGAAAAATAAATATTTTAAGCACTCTTTTCAAAGAGCTAGCTCTACCAGTTATTTACAACTATTTTACATGTTAAATGTGTTTACAATAACATCTCTGCCCATATTATTTAAATTCAAACAATATATTGATATATGACATGCTTTAAATCTTGGACTATGAGTTGATAGTACAGATAGAAATATTCAGGGACTTATTTATTTTCAATCAAGAGAACTTAGTCTTGTAATAAAATTACATACGATTTTTATTGTGCTTATACATAGTTTATTTTATAAATATTTAACAAGGACCTATTTTATGCTAATCACTTCTAGGAAATACTGTGATTAAGCACACACACAAATAAACATAACAAAAGCTGCTCAGCTTCACTTCTCATCAGGGAATTGAAAATTTAAGCAAATGAAATATTGTTATACAGTTAGAAAGGCTACACTGCTCAACCAGCTGAAGAAGAACAAAAGAAACTGATTATTCCAACTGCTGCTGGTGAGGATATAGAGCAACAGATTCAAAATGGTAAAACCACAATGGGTTAGCAGTGTAGTGGTTCTTAAATACATAGTCTTATACAATCAAATGATAGTGCTCCCAGGTATTTAGGTAGAAGATTTAAAAACTTAAGGTCCATAGAAAAACCTTTACACGATTGTTTATAGCAGTTTTGTTCATAAATGCTGAAACTTGGAAACAACCCGAGATGCCTTTGGGAAAGTGAATCAGTGAACTGTGATACATCCACACAGTGGACTCCTGTAAATAAAGGAGCAACCTTAGGGCCCAGATCTTAATTTCTAATACTATTCTCTGATAAAACGAACCGAGGTTCTTAGATAATTCTAGGACAAGCGTTAGGAATATAAGCTTGGAGATTATTTTATAGAAGATGAGGTTTATAAAAAGTAAGGAAGTACTTTTTAAAAAAAAAAAAAAAACAATCCCTCAGTACATCAAAGAAACAGAAGTACTAACTGAAAAAATTCCCAATGGCAGAAGCTGGAAAAAAACAAATAATGTAATACTAGATTATATTAAAAACACAAAACAAATATCTAGGCACTTATTCCAACATTTTAAAAAATGACTGGATAAACAAATAAATGAGGCAGAAGAATTCCAAATAATTTATGTAGAAACCCTACCGTCTAGGAGGTAGCACGTAACTCCTTATGATTTCAGATTTCAGTGTAAATTAACATTGTACATATGACATCCCTCTAGAGCACAGATGGAAGTGAAAAAAAAAAACAGTAAATTTACAGTGGAAAAATTTGACAAACTGTCTCAGCCAAATGATCACTAACAGTATCAACAGTGTTAAGTTGATCCCATATACTCATGATAAAAATGGCACTTTACTTCTATGTCTTTCTCTTCAAAACATGTAACCCTTGTCTAACATGAGAAATAAAATCAAGGCAAATGCCAGTTGAGGAACATTCTACAAAATAACTGACAAATGGTCCTCAAAACTGTCATCGAAACGAAGTCTGAGGAACTATCAGAGTCAAGAGAAGCTTAAGGAGACTTAACTGATAAATGTAGTGTGACATCCTGTTTGGGATAAAACAGGAAAAATTACATTAGGTAAAAACTAAGAAAATCTGGATATATAATGATATGAATTTAGTTAATAATAATGTGTCAATATTGGTTCAGTAATTGTAATAAATGCATCATATATAATTATAATGTTAATAATAAAGAAAACTGAGTATGAAGTCTGAAGTATATGAGAACACTCTACTATCTTTGAAATCTTTTTGTAAATCTAAAATTATAATAAAATTTCATTTAAACACTATAGGACAAAACATAAACAAAGCCCCATTTGTCAAAACTTTGTATTATATAAACAGCTATGTAACAGATATATATATATATATATATATCTCTATATATACATATACATTTATGTGATATAAGTATTATGAGGAAAAATAAACCAAGATAAAAGGACTAGAGGAAAATGATATGGGTGCTATTTTAGGTGTGTTGGTTAGAGCAGACACTGTAAGGAGGTGAAATCTAAATTAACCTAGATTGCAAATACTGTCTCAGATATAAAGTGAAAAGGAGAATGTCATGATGAGAATGATCAATTCTGCCAAATACTACTGAGAAACTTAGAAAGTTGAAAGTTATTACCAACGTTGGATTTTTATATTGTTGGGAAAAACAGTCCCACGCAGGCTGCTGACCCTTGCATAGTAGCATAAGAGTGTGCCTCAGGCTTGGAACATTTCCTTACAGAGAGATAAAAGCTCTCAAGCCTATGCTGGGCATATCACTTTTAGGGAAAGTATTCTTCTCTTTTCTGGGTTTGATGGATACCCCTTTGTTCTACCTAAAGGTTGTATATCATATGGCATCTGACCAGACTCAATGTCCTATACGCTTCTTGGGGCAGAGGGGGAGGGGGTTCTTTTGCCTGCAGCTCATAGGACACAGGGCACCAATGCCCACTGTTGAGCTGAGCTTGCTGTGTGTTCTGTGTGCAGTAAAGCCTTGCTCCATCAAGTGCCTGCGAGTCCTGTCTTTCTTGGCATTCTGGGCATCTCCAAACCTTAGCGCTGGATGACATCTTGCGAGGGCTGTTCTAGGTGGTAGATATTGTTACCCTCTTTGCTATTTTTCATAAAGTGGAACTCCTCCATTGGAGATGTAACTGATGTCATTGATGCAACAGAGGGAAGTTGTTTGTATCTGAAAAGGCTGTTAAGGCAGAATGAAGGGGACAATGACCTGACTGGCAAGGATCCAGTGAGAATCAGAGGTGTAATCTGAAGACAGTGATGTGATAAACTGAATCATGTAAGTCCTAATCAGTGAGGCCATGGCTTCTACAGATTAAAGTATTTATAAAATGTATATCTGTTTACGGGGCTGATTCCCAAGACACCAATGGGAAAGTGCTGAAGCAGTTTTTTGTGGGGCTGTGCTAGGAATGTGGGGATTTTCCTAAGTGCAATAGGAAGCCACTGCAGTTTTGTTTTCATTTGTTTCTTCAAGAGTAGCATTTATGTTCTAATAACTCCCAAGGTAGAGAAATTTTATTTTATGAGAAAAAAGTGGATGTTGCTGAACTGCTGGGAAGCTATTAGATTGGCCAAAGGGAGACAATATTAGTTCGGGCTATGGTGGTGTCAGTTGGGATATAAAAGTATGAATGGGACCATAGCCGTGTGAAAGCTAAAGTGGCTGATAAATGGAAATTTAGAAGTCAGAGGAATAAATAATACCCCTTACATGGCTAGGTCACAGTAAGGTGGCTTCTTTAGCAAGACTGATCTCTCGGGTGTCATTAGATGTAAAGGGGAAACTCTTGTTCCATCTAGGTGTTTACTATCAAGTTCCTTTGTAACCTCGAAGAAGAGAGTAGGCAGCTGAATATATGGTTTTGAAATTCAGAAAAGAGGCCTGCAGAGAGATGTAGATCTTGGAATGTTCTACTTATTAACACACTGTTAATAATGTTTTTAGCACACTGTGAAATGAGTTGGCCTTATAAAGACAGTACAGAGAGAAAAGAAGATAGTTTGATGTGGAGACCCCCAAAAAATGAGCCTAAGAAGGATCAGACAGATATTTTGGAAGGATACCTAAAAGAATAGGAGTCAAGTGGGGAGAATCTGAGAAAGGCAGGAAGAGGGTCATTGTGAAAAATACCTTTCAAAGATCAAGAATTGTCAGCGTTAAAAACTATCCCTGTGATTTACAAAGATAAATAATGTCTGGTGAGAACTTGGTGTGTGCTCATCTCTATCTATCTATATCTTATATGTGTGCTCAGTTGCTCAGTCATGTCCGACTCTTTTGTGACCTCTTTGGACTGTGGCTCAACAGACCCCTCTGTCCATGGGACAGTAGGTTGCCATTTCCTTCTCCACTATCTCTATCTACCTGTCTGTTATTTATCATGTATCTTTGCACTGTCTTCATCTATCATCTTTGCGCTTGGGTCACTGTAAGAAATGCAAGTAAGAATGACTTTCTCAGGGTTCCAAATTATTATTTTTAATTGAAGTATAGTTGTTGTACAACTATTATATAAATTATAGGTATGCAAAATTGTGATTCACATTTTTTAAAAGTTATGC
This sequence comes from Okapia johnstoni, assembly GCA_024291935.2. Lineage (NCBI taxonomy): Eukaryota > Metazoa > Chordata > Mammalia > Artiodactyla > Giraffidae > Okapia > Okapia johnstoni. The sequence continues at coordinate 59,992,707 of CM044322.1, forward strand.
TCCACTAGTTATTTAAATATGTTGGTTATATACCTTGTGTTGAACAATGTATCCTTCTAGTTTATTTGATACCTAATCATTTGTACTGCTTAATCTCCTCCCACTATGTTACCCCTCTCCCCTTTCCTCTCCCCTCTGGTAACCACTGGTTTATTCTCTATATATGTGAGTCTTCACTACCAGAAGGACCTACCTGTTAATTCCTGTCTTCCTTGTTCCAGATGGATTAAAGTCTAGGAAAGGACACTGAATCTTTACTGAGATGATACCTGCCCTCCTCCCCACAGCAACTTCCATACAGTTGACATTCACTACTCTGGCCTAGTTTGATTGCCATGTCTAGAAAAGTTTAAAAACAGAGCAAAGTAAAGCCCTGATATTGTACTCAACAGTTCACTTTATTCACTTGATTTAATCATTTTGTATTAACCAAATGATCTTCAGAACACCATGTGTACTGATATATGTTTTCAGATAACCTATGCATTGAAGAAGAAAATGAAAACAATTCATTCAAAATATATGTATCACAAATGTAAAATCACTTAGATTATCAACAATAGAATCATAAACACTCATTAATTTTATTTTCATTTTGATATACTTATTGAATATTTACTATATACTTTTAACAGTAATTTAGACTTAATTCTGTTTTAAACAGATTATTTAAATTCTCATGCAGACCCTATGATGTAGCTGCTATTATTGCTATTATGCAACATAAACAAAAAGAAACTGGAATAAGATTCAACCATATGCTCAGTCACAATTTTTTGTGTCCTCCACAAAAATAACACTTTAAAAAATCCCATTTTTGGGTTCACGCACTTTTAGTTATACCAAAATGCCTATTTTTGAATGGTTGAGTTTTTGACTTTCTACATATATGCAGACAATTTACAAAACAAAATGTTGATTGTCAAAGTGTACCTATAGCCTAAATAAATGTACCCAAACAGAAAAATTATATAAGGTTCTGCTAACAAGATATTTTAAATGTGTTATATAGTATTTATATAATATTCTACAAGATAAATAGATTTAATAATTGTATACACAACCATTCATTACTTAAAAATCATAAAACCATGCTATAAATCCGAAATGGTCTATTTGTCTCAGCTTTAGTTTTTTTATATTCAATTGCAGAAAAATAATTCTGTGCCATCTGGCTGCTCAAAGAAAGTGAAAACTTGAATTCTATTTTGTGTTCTCTTTTTATGGCAAGTTTTGCTTTTCAGTTTATGATACATATTGCAGACTTTCAAGTGATGGGTGATTGAAATTACTAGTAGCAGGTGCACAGACTATTTGTTTACCAGTTTTATAATATAAAAATACATTAAGAAAATGGTTAATATTTTATCATACAGTTTTCCTTCATATGGGTACATTATCATTATATTTTATGAGATAGAGATTTTTATTTTCAGCTAATTTGTCTAACAAGCTAAAGTATCTATGAGTTTTTCCAAGAATAAAAGAGATGACATATATATATATATGTCATGCTTGGCACACAGCAAGGGCTTTAACGAATAGAACTTGCTATATTTATGGTTTTAATTTAACAAATTATAGTAGATATTGACTTATAAACACATACACTGAAATATATATTAAATACTTACTTTTTGTTGGTATTATTTCCTACTACCATCACCCAAACTCATCAGAAAAGAGCTTGTATCTTTTGGCTTTATTATATTTTCAAAATCATGATTGATGTTATGTATAAAAGGAATATATCCTATTCTTAATCAGATATTTTGTTTTTTTACATTTTTTTCTTCATCATATATTTGAGAATTGCTTTGTCAATGACAAAAGTGTGTTAGCACATTAAATCAAAATATAGGGCTCCCCCAGTGGCTCAGTGGTAAAGAATCCATCAGCAATGCAGGAGACATGGGTTCAATCCCTGGGTTGGAAAGATCTCCTGGAGAAGAAAATGGCAACCCTCTCTAGTATTCCTGCCTGGGAAATCCCATGGACAGAGGAACTTAGCGGGTTACAGACCATGGGGTCCCAAAGAGCTAGACATGACTTAGTGACTAAACAGCAACAACAACCACAATGTCGAGTTTATAGATATTGCTAAAACCGCAGGCCATCACCATTGATTACTGTGAATTTTGTAACTGAATTAGAACTAATACTTTGTTTCTTGTGTGTACGTGTGTTTCTCCAAAGGCATCTCTTCTGTTCTAAAAAAGAAAAAAAAAAAGGAAAATCCTTGCGATGTCCTCGACAGTGAAATGAGTTCCCAGTTCTGACTTTATTTCTTGTTCTTCTCTCTCTTGTTCACTCTCTTCCAGCCATAGTCTCTTTTAATGTTGCTTAAACCTGTCACTTCCCAAGAATATCTATATTTCAGTATCTTTCTCATTTTTCCTTAGATGATGACACTGAAGATGGTGTCACTGATGGCGACACCAATAATTTTATTTAAACTTTCACCTATTCCTAACAGTGCATTTTTCACTATTCAGTTTTAGTTTCCTTCAGGTAACTTATCAATGTCTAATAAAACATATTTTATTTTACTTGCTTATAGGCTTATTGTCTCCTCTCACAAGAATAAAAGCTCCATGAGGGTGACATGTTTTATCTTTTTGGTTTATTACAAGATTTCCAGTGCTTATAACTGTATCTGACATGTGTAAGCACTCTATAAATGGTTGTTTAAATGAAGAATACATGAATTAATGAAAGAAAAACATATGAATGAATGGATTTTGTCATATTTTTAACATCTACTTAATATTTAATGTCTACATATCTTTTTTAAAAAATAGGATTTAATATTTCTTTTGCGTAAGAGGATCTATAAAAGTGCTTTTGAAAGACTCTTATTAAAATACTTTAAAAATAAATTTTTAATTATTGATTAATTTGCAATATAGCAAGTATCAATGGGAATTTGAATTATCAAAAATTATATTTCTATCAAAACGTAGTGATATTTTAAGTAGCATATATTCAATACATAAGTATATATTAAACCTAGATGGTTAACCAATTTTTCTACATTAATATTGCCTTGATGATTTCTGACCAATAAATAACACACACTCTCTCTCTCTGGTATCCATCCTTTGAGATGCCCCCTTTATCCTGGGTCCTTGGTATATACAATATTCAAATCTTTGTGACATCCTTTCCCACATTGTGACAGGGCGTGTGAATTCCTTCTCACTCTCTCTCATCACTTGAAGTTAATCACCATATTCTTGGGAGAGGCCCTCTTGGGATTCTCTCAGGTCTTCTATTCTTCCCCAAAAGAATGAGGAATCGAAACCTTCTGTGAACAGCCCTGGGCGTGAGTGGAAGGTAATCCATCAGTCCCAGTCAAGCCTTCAGATGGCTCATTAAAAATCTTGCACTGGGACTTCCTCGGCGGTCCGGTGGTTAAGATTCTGCGCTCCCGGTGCAGGGGAGCATGGGTTCCATTCCTGGTCAGGAAACTGGGATCCCACATGCAGCATGGCATGGTCTAAAAAAAAATAAATAAATACATAAAATAAAAATAAAACAACAACAACAAAAGCCATAAAAAAAAGGAGGCAGAAAATGAAAGTAGATACTTAAATAAACATCAAAAAAAAATCTTGAACTAGAACTATCCAGCTATGCCAGTCTGCTTAAAGACAACAGAGACAAGAAAATTTCTAAATCACTAAATTTTGGTAACATGTTATATAACAATGGATGATAAATATACTAAGTCATACATGTAATCAGTAATACAATCCCTTTCTGTAATAGGCTAAAGTTGAAAATAAAAACGTTCTAGTGTTGCATATGGTTGAAATCCACAATCATTTTCAAAACAACCACACTCATGTTACCCCTATTTATATCTTAGATGAAACATTTAATTTATCAGTGGAAAAATACACCTTGTCAGATGGTTCTTATAATATTAATACTCTCCACAGATGACAGGAGACAGGAGGGTCAGGTGACAATATTAAATCATAAACAGGGTTGATCTTCATTATTCATTGGCTCTATATTTGCAAATTTCCCTATTTATTAAAATGTATGTTTAACCTGAATTCAATACTCATGTGGTACTTTTGGGGTTATTTGAGGACAGGTTTAAAGCAGACAAATTTTGGTCTCCCTGTGCTCAAATTACCAACTGAGTCAAACCAGGAAACATTCTGTCCTCTTGTTTCAACTCTCCTACTATGTAAAATCTCTTTTTTTGGTCTATTTAGTGCCACAGTTTTCACATTTTCTGCTTTGTGTTAGTGATTTCACTGTGTAAAATGGCCCTGGATGATAGTGTTGAAGTATTGTACAGGGTTTCTAAAGGCAGGGATGCTGAGTGGTGCTTTGCAGAGAAAATACATACCTTTAACTCAGGTATCTTTAAACAGAAACACACAAAATGCAAGCTTATATGCTAACTAATTGATGAAAAAGTTGCTCTGTATTTCTCTAGGAGTAAATGGTTTGGTATTTGTAGCAATTTCATGAAATACAATAAATATGAATAATGAAAACTGACTGTTTAGCTTTAATGTAATAGCAAATGTAGACATGGCCTAATTGTTCACACAATCATCTCAGGAAACCCACTGACTTTTGCTCATCTATAAAGTATCTATAGGATATGCATTAAGATCTTTGAACAGAAAAAATATTGAATTATTACTTGAGATTATTACATACAGAAAAAAACAAGTATTCTTGCCTGCATTTCTTAAATAAGATTGAAAAAATTTTGAAATGTCTTTCACCTAGATATAATAATTTTATTAAATTTAGGATATTACAAATTTATTTTAATTAAAATGACTTTCAACCTTGTTTATAGTAAGAATTCAGATGAAAATATTACATTTAAAGTTATTCCCTTGATATAAATATGAACTACTCATTTCTAAATATATAAGTTTTGTTTTTGTTGTTTATGGAGGTGTGTTTACATATGAGGGTTTCCCTGGTGCCTCAGTCAATAAAGAGTCTGCCTGCAGTATAGACTATCTGCCATGCAGAAGACACAGGTTTGATCCCTGGGTTGGGAAAATGCCTTGTCTCTTACTTCATTATCAATTTAGCCTATGTTAAACATGAATTATTCAAAGGACTACCATGCATGCAAAGTATTACTACTTTTTAGAACAAACACAAAAAGTAGAGTTTAGATAGTTGAAATTTTCTATCAGAGACATTAAGATGAAAATAGTCACTTAAAAGTCACTGACTACTACACAATGTTAGTAAAAAAAATATAGCTTTGAATTAGCTACAATGACTATTAGAAAATCTGTTTCAAAGTCATTGTTCAGAAGTAGTTTTGTTTGTTTGTTTTTGTTAATTGGGAGACTTTCAGATGTTTTGATGAAAGTCTGAGATTCTGAAACATTTCAAGATTGTAAAACTTTAAGAAGTTTAGTGAGAAATAAGTTCCTCTTCTATAAGATGAACATGTTTTTATATCATGCCTTTTCCCCTAAGCACATTTCACTGGTGCTGTTTTTGTTCTCCCTGCCACCCCACCTCCTCAAACCACCATAATCCCTTAATCCTTAGCTCAGAGAGCAATATAGCAAGGGCTTCAGCTCTTTTATCTTTTCATCATGACAGATCTTCAGGAAGTGTTTCCTTATGTTTAAGTAAAAAATTTTTACTCCTTAAGCTTTTTCCCTTCCTTCTTGAGTATATTTCAGATTAATATTTTAGAGCAAAATCTTTGGCTTTTCCTCACTTAGCCTCAAGTTTAATAAGTAAACCAATTGAATAGCTTACAGTAAGGGAACTCAGATTAGAACTTTTGTAGTAGCTGTTTTAAGAATTGTGAATACGCATAAATTGTTTGTGTTAATTTGCAAGTGTAATTTTATTTTATTTTAAATAAAATAAAATTTAATTTAATTTAAAAATGATATAATAGCACACATATACTTTTTAAATTAATGTGCTTAGTTTCTTTTTAATTAATATAGTCACTGAGCCATTGACATATTTATATATAAATGGTCACCGCCAAGGAAATGTTTCTAAACTATAAATAAGTATATTTTTAAAGTTTTAGAATTCCATTATTTTATATGTTAAGTAACAAATGTGTATTATTTTATTGTTATGTCTATGATAGATAAGCTTAAATAAAAAGTAGTTAAACACTGGAATGCTAAATTTCAATGTTCTAAGGCTAGTATTTCAATATATAATATGTTCCCTTTCATTTGACATCACTTAGTTATAACCATCTTTGAATCCTGGGAAATAAATAATCATTTATTCTTATCTTTCTTTTCCTTTTTTCCATTTTATTTCATTAATTTTCTTGACTGAGCTTGTGGGATGTTACTTCTCTGATCTGGGGATGGAACCCAGGCCTCTGGCAGTGAAAATGCTAAGTCCTAGAAAGCTGTGCACCGAAGAATTAATGCTTTTGAACTGTGGTGTTGGAGAAGACTCTTGAGAGTCCGTTAGACTGCAAGGAGATCCAACCTGTCCATCCTAAAGGGAATCAGTCCTGAATATTCATTGGAAGGACTGTTGCTGAAGCTGAAACTCCAATAATTGGTCACCTGATGTGAAGAACTGACTCGTTGGAAAAGACCCTAATGATGGGCAAGATTAAAGGCAGTAGGAGGAGAAGGGGACGACAGATAGTTGGATGGCATCACCAACTCAATGGACATGAGTTTGAGTAAACTCTGGGAGTTGATGATGGACAGGGAGACCTGGCATGCTGCAGTCCATGGGGTCATGAAGAGTCGGACACGACTGAGTGACTGAAATGAACTGAACCGAACCATTGAACTGCCAGGGAATTCCCTTACATTTCTAGGAGTATATATGTAAACATGGGGCTTCCCAGGTGGGTCAGTGTTAAAGAATCTACCTGCCAGTGCAGGAAATGTAGGTTCAATCCTTGGAATGGGAAGAGGTGGAAATGATAACCCACTCCAGTATTCTTGCCAGTATAATCCCAGGCATGGACAGAGGGGCCTGGCAGACTACAGTTGCTGTGGTCACAGAGTCATACCCAACTAAGCACATACTTAAAGATACCTTTGGAAGGTCCATTTATTTATGGTTAGTACAATGGACAGAGGCCTTTAATCAGCCACCTATAATCTCTGCCTCCCAGTATTCACACCCTTAGGGGGCAGGACTTGCTTCTAACCAACAGAATACAGCCAAGAAGATGGGGTTTGACTTCTGTGATTAGGTTACATTAGATGAGACTCTATCTTGTTGGCCAACTTGCTTAGAGGCTCTCCCTGCTGATGGATTAAGTATGTTTTCATGACAAGCAACTGCGTGCAGCCTCTAATTGCAGAGACAGGCCCCTGGATTCCAGCCTGCAAGAGGCCAGGCTTCTCTGGCATCCGACTATAAGGCAGTGAAGTCTGCCAGCGGCTTGAGTGAGCTTCAAAGTCCTTGCTTCTCTAGGAGAGCCTCCAGATGGGAACAGAGCCTGGCTGACACCTTGACTGCAACTTTATGAGACACTAAGCAGAGGATCTAGTTAAGCCTTGCTTCGGCTTCTTACCACGAAACTGCAAGATAGCAAAGAGGTGCTATTTTAAGCTGCTAAGTCTGTGCTAATAGAAAGCTAATATAGTTTAAAAAATAAACACATGGAAGCTTGAAATGAAATTGAGAAAGTTATTGCCAAGGCTTTAGTTGCCAGGCTTCATGACAACTAAAAATAAAATAAAATTTAATTTAATTTAGAAATGGTGTAATTGACTTGACTAGGTTGAAATTTTCTCCAATCTGTGCCTTCATAACTATTAAAGAGAAAAAGGAAGCATTCTGTTTTTTAAAACTCTTAATATTAAATTTAAAAGAAAGACTTTGTACATATATCCACACAAACTGAAATACTGTTTCCACTTAAAAACAAAATCATTAAATAGAAAACACAGAAATGAAGAGAGTCGAGTATGTCTTAAACGTTTAAAACAAGGAAATAACAAATAACTCTAGGCTTGTGTACAAACGATTATTATGATACTTTTAAGATATTTTGTTTTGTTTTCTTTGTTTTACTTTTAAGATATTTTAAAGAGGCAATTCCTTGTAGATAAAAATCAATATTTTCTCCATGAACTTTTAATTGTGTTATAAATAAATTTTCTCAAAATATTTCTAATGATTGGATGTATACATGATCTATTTTTAATGAAAAAATTCACTTAGATATCTGATTTCATTTAATGAGTCAATATTTAAATTGTCTTTTTAAAGATAGTTTCACAAAGTGAGTAAATCTATTCTTTGAAAAATATAAAATAAAAAATTTGCAATTATATTATCAACAACAGACATGGCAATAAGCATGGACTATAGGGGAAAATAATGTCTCCGTAGAACCATACTGCCGATTAAATTGCACAGTGAGCACATTCAGTAGGAGATAAAAACAGGAGCTTTAATGCATGACTTTCTTCAAACACAAGACTGCACTAGTGTTCTTTTACTAGGATGTAGTATAACATTCATTCAGAGCAAGGACTCTGAATGAGACGGCTGAGTTTGGATATGGGTTTTCTATTTATGTGAAATCCTGGATATTTCATCTCTCTAGCAGCCTCAGTTTTCTTAGCAACACCCTGGGGTAATATCTAGAAGAAAAATTGTTGAGAGTATTAAGTTAGACTTATGCATATAAAATACTGGGCATAATTCCTGACATATAGTTCAATGAGTCAGTATAGTTATTGTTTGTAGCTATTAATATTACTATAATCTTCACTAAATTTATGCTCTAACACTCTGAGTTATTCCACATGACAATTAATCTGATCAAATAAAGTATTCATTATTTTAGTATTTTAAAACATGAAAAAGCAAAACAAAACAGAAGACAAAAGTAGTCTTCACTCCCCTCCTCAGATAAAATTAATGTGACTCTTGCTTTTCAAAACACTTAAAAAATGTATAATTATCAGATTGAAGAAAATACAGTGTCAGTATTTGAGAGAAAATTAAGGAATTTTTTGTATTTTTATTTAAGTAGGTACCTACTATATAAACATAATTTTATAACTATCATCCCTTGAATATTATATATTGCAAAACATATATTTCTCATAAAAATGATTGTATTGCAGGCGTATGCTCAATTATTGATATTTCTTAGTGTAAAATTATTTTAACAAAATAAAGAAATTAAAGGAAACCATGTAGAACTATAAATTATGGTCTCACAGATTTAAAAGGCATAAAAAGAACTTAGGAATTTAACTGATGAATGAAAACCAGAGGGTAAGTTGGTATTTCTTCAAAGAAACCCCATCCTTAATGTTGAGACCTTGTAATTTTTCATAGCATCTTCAGCCAGAGTTTCTTTAAAGGCATTTCAATTTAATTTAAATTGGTTGAAACAATCAGATAGATTTTTCTCTCCTAAATGGCTTTCTTTTGCAATGGATGCAAAAGCTATTAGCTTTAAAAAAAAAAAAACAGGTATGGAGGTTTGCCTCTTGTGATACACTCTGATTATTAATAAAGAGGTTGTGAAAATTGAACATGACTTTCAGCCAATACAGTAACACAGACTCTGCTAAGTGACAAGTGACATTAAGAGCCCTTGAGAGACAGGTCTCTGTCAGAGGAAGGAGAGCCATGTGGATGTAAAGGGAATAAAATATTTCCATGAGGTAGAAACTTAATTTCATTTTTTACCTGAAGATTATAGCAAACTAAAGAGACCTTGTTGTTCAAGAGATGGTTATGAAATCTGATTTTGTTCAACTCTTGCCTGCCTTGTGAGTCATCTAAAGAACTTCATAATTGTTTTCCATTTTCTTCAAATTCTTCGGAAGCTTCTTGTTCAGGTTTTAGCTCTAGTCTGTCTCATAATGATGACATAAATATCTCCATGCTGATTATCAGTCTATTTTCTTTAATTATGGTGCCACAAAATCCTTAAACTTTACAATAACTTGATTATGCATTCCAGTGTCATACCTTGGACCTGGCATTGTTCCAAACTGCTTCAGCTCCCAAATCCCCTGTTGAATCATGAACTCCTGTCTTTCAGTCTTTCTTTTTTTTTTTTTTAATTAGTTTATTTATCTATTTTTTAAGTTTACAATATTGTTTTGCTATACATTGACATGAATCCGCCATGGGTGTACATGTGTTCCTCTTCCAGAACGGCCCCCCACTTCCCTCCCCATCCCATCCCTCCAGGTCATCCGGTGTACCAGTCCCAAGCACCCTGTATCATGCATCGAACCTGGACTGGCGATTCATTTCACATATGATAATTTACATGCTTCAATCGCATTCTCCCATATCATCCCACCCTCGCCCTCTCCCATAGAGTCCTTAATACTGTTCTATATATGTGTCTCTTTTGCTGTCTTGCATACAGTCTTTCTTATAACAGATCCCTTCTCAAATGCTTCTGCCCTTTACACCAGGTTTCAGGATGATATAATCTACAACTCAATAAAGATAATAAATGAGGCTTTTTTTGGATGCATTTGCCCCTTGGACCCTTGGACCCTTTCAGCACACACTCAGTTGCTGAATTGTGTCTGACTCTTTGCTTCTCCAAGGATTGTAGCCTGCCAGGCTCCTCTGTCCATGGGATTTTCCAGGCAAGAATACTGGAGTGGGTTGCCATGCCTTCCTCCAGGGGATCTGCCCAACCCAGGGATTGAACCAGAGTTTCCTGCATCTCCTGTATTGGCAGGCAGATTCTTTACCACTGTGCCACTTGGGAAGTCAAGGAAGCCCATTAAACTACCACAAATTTCCTGCTATTTTTGCATTAATAACTTTAAGGCACTAGTACTCTAGCATTGTTCCTGATGAAAGTTTTAGAACAAAGTACAGAATGCAGTAGAGTTGGACCAATTATCATTCAAATTTCTCATCTTCTTAGGACCCTTTCTGTTATGTAGAGAAAATTGAATGAAGTCTTTTTGTCTTATGTTGTTGTCATTGTTCAGGCACTCAGTCTTTATGACCCCATGGACTGCAGCATAGCAGGTTTTCCTGTCCATCTCCATCTCCTGGAGTTTGATCAAACTCATGTCCATTGAGTCAGTGATGCCATCCAACCATCTCATCCTCTGTCATCCCCTTCTCCTGTCTTCAATCTTTCCTAGCATCGGCAAGTTTTCTAATGAGTTGGCTCTTCACATCAGGTGACCACAGTATTGGAGCTTCAGTTTCAGCTTGAATCCTTCCAATGAATATTCAGGGTTGATTTCCTTTAGGATTGACTGGTTTGATCTCCTTGCAGCCCAAGAATCTTCTCCACCACAGTTCAAAAGCATCAGTTCTTCAGCACTCAGCCTTCTTTATGGTCCAACTCTCACTTCCATACATGACCACTGGAAAAACTACAGCTTTGACTGTGACTTTATGTCTTATCCACTCTGTCTTTTCTTTCTCTTGAATTGACTCAATTCTCACTTCTGTGAAGACATTCTATAATTGGCAGCTCTAACTCTGATTTCCTAATGAACTCCTTATGTATATATAATCCAGCTGCTAATTCTTTAATACAAAATTTTGAATAATCCTCCAATTCTTTCTATATTCAAACCAGTATATTATTTTTATATGTAATATCTATATGTGCTCAGTATCTCAGTTGTGTCTGACTCTTTGTAACCCCATGGACTGTAGTCCACCTCTGTCCATGGGATTTCCCAGGCAAGATTACTGGAGTGGAGAATCCCTTCTCCAAGGGATCTTCCTGACCCAGGGATCAAGCCAGTGTCTCTTGTGTCCCCTGCATTGGCAGACAGATTTTTTGCCATTGAGCCACCTGGGGATCTTTACATAATGTTTATGCAGAATAGTCTAGTGATTCATCATTTATTTCTTTATGTATGTCATCACTTCCTTGTTTAATAATATTTATAAATGCAACAAGCCAGGCACTACCACTAATGGTATCACAGAGAAGATAAACAAGGTGTATTCCCGGTACAAAATGACTTAATAGTCTAGCAAAAAACATCTACAGATAGGTTTTTAAAGCACCATAGCTAGATGCAAACTATTACATTCAGGATGGATAACAACAAGGTCCTAAGCACAAGGAACTATGTTCAATATCCTCTGATAAACCATAATGGAAAACAATATTTTAGAAAAGAATATATTAAAAATATGTGGAAAAGAAGTATCATAGCAAGTTCAGGAACAAAGGTGGACAATAGGAATAGAAAGCAGCATGCAGTGTTCAGAATAGATGTGAAATTACATAAAAGAAGAAGAATCATAGGTGTGTATGAAGATAATAATTGTAGAACTCAGGAGAGTGGGCTATGTGTCATCCATGTGGTAAACACTGTTCCTAAATAGTTACACTCAAAATATCATTGTTTTTTGGCTATTACCTACCTCATACAGTTTGAGTGTTCTGTGTTTGTCTGGCACCTAGTATATATCTCTGTAAGCATCATATTCCATTGTAATTAGATTTATTGAACATCCGATTTTTTCCATTATACAGATATTTATGTTAAAGACAATATTATATTGACTTTGTATGTGTGTGTGGTCAGTTGCATGGTTGTGTCAAACTCTGTGACCCCATGGACGGTATCCACCAGGCTCCTCTGCCCGTGGAACTTTCCAGGTGAGAATACTGGAGTGGGTTGTCATTTCCTACTCCAGGGGATCTTCCCCATCCAGGGATCAAAACTTTGTCTCTTGCATTTCCTGCTTTGGCAGGTGAATTCTTTACCACTGTGCCACTTGGGAAGCCCTTGACTTTGTATGTTGTTGTTGTTCAGTCGTGACTCTTTGCAACCCCATGGACCAACACACCAGGACTCCTTGTCCCTCACCATCTCCTTAAGTTTGCTCAAGTTCATATTCATTGCATCGGTGATGCCATCCAGCCATCATCCTCTTATGCCCTCTTCTCCTTCTGCTCTCAATCTTTCCTAGCGTCAGAGACTTTTTCAATGAGTCAGCTGTTCACATCAGATGACCAAAGTACTGGAAATTCAGCTTCAGCATTATTCCTTCCAAAAATCAACCCTGATTTTCCTTAAGATTGGTTTGATCTCCTTGGTGTCCAAGGGACTCTCAGGAGTCTTCTCCAGCACCACAGGTCAAAGGCTTCAATTCTTTGGTGCTCAGCTTTCTTTATGGTCCAGCTGTCACAACCATACATGACCACTGGGAAGACCATACCTTTGACTATATGGACCTTTGTCGGCAGAGCAATGTCTCTACTTTTCAGCAGACTGTTTAGGTTTGTCAGAGATTTTCTGCTGAAAAGCAATTGTCTTCTGATTTGATGGGTGCAGTCACCATCTGCAATGATTTTGGAGTCCAAGAAGAGGAAACCTGTCACTATTTCCACTTTTTTCCTTCTATTTGCCATGAAGTAATGGGGCCAAATCGCTCTTTTTTTTTTTTAATTATTATTTAGTTTTAAGACAGCTCTTTCACTCTCCTCCTTTACCCTCTTCAAGAGTGTCTTTAGTTCGCTTTCTGCCATTAGAGTGGTATCATCTTCATGTCTGAGGTTGTTGATATTTCTCCCACCTATCTTGATTCCAGCTTTGTATATCAGCTTCTAATTCAATATTTTCAACATATATGATGTTGAATGAATATGGAACTTTCAATCATCCTAGTTTCAGATTCTGAAAGAACATGGATTCTAGAGAGCCCCAATGCCAGTTGGATTTTGGGCTCAGGTTACTTGTAGCACCATATATTTGGGCTGTTATTTGAGCTCTCTTCCTGTTTCCTTATCTGTAGAATGGAAAAGTACCACTTCTAAGATTATCATAAAGATTGATTGATTGAGCATTAAGAAAAACTCTAATAATGGAGAGTGATATGTAAGATAGCTATATTATTACACTATTTCTTTGTGATTTTAAAAGATACTGCTCTTGTCACATGTGCACACACACATGCACACACTTATTTTCCTTTTTCTTGCAATGGTTTTCTAACTCATCTTTGTACCACCAGCATCTCTGTTTTTTTTTCTAACATATTATCCACACTGCCATAAGAATTCATGACCTAAAACCCACTTATAATCACATGATTTTCATCATTTAAATTCACATTGACTACATTTCTATCCCTTCAGTCTAGTATTCAGGAATCTCTATAAGATATAACAAATTTTATTTCAAAAATTCTTTTTTAACAAGATTTATTGAAATATGATTCACATACCATATAATTTACACACTTAAAAGGTACAATTCAATGTTTTTCGGTATTCATTGACACATACCACCATCAACATAGTCAATTTGAAACACTTATGACTTCTCAAAAAGAAACCACACATCATTTAGATACCACCCCAATATCCTCCCATCACTTCCCAACCAGTAAAACATTAAGGCTACCTTCTCTCTGTACATATTTCATATGAATGGAATCTTATATATGTGGTCTTCTCTGACTAGAATTGGCTTCTTCCAGTTAACATAATATTTTCGAGGTTCATTCTTGTGACATGTTTCAGTATTTTGCTACATTTTATGACAACAAATTTCCATTGTAAGGGTATACTACATTTTACTTATCCATTTCCCCTTTAATGGACATTTTGACTGTTTCTAAATTTTGGCTGCTATAAACATTTATGTACAAGTTTCTGTGTGTACATATATTGTTACCTCTCTTGGGACTATACCAAGCAGTGGAACTGCTGGGTCTTATGGTGACTCTATGTTTACCAGTTTGAGGAAATGTCAGACTGTTTCCCAAATTGATGAATCATTTTACTTCCCAACCAGAGCTATGTACAGATCCCAGCTTTTCTCATTCCTTGCCAATACTTGTTGTTATCTGATTTTTTAAAATTCTAGCCATCCTAGCAGATTGAAGTTATATCTCACTGGAGTTCTGATTTGCATTTCCCTGATGACTAGTGGTGTTGAGTACCTTTTCATGAACACATTGGCCACTTGTGTATCTTCTTTGGAAAAACATATATTCAGATCTTTTTCCCATTTTTTAAGCTGGATTATCTGTTGTTGTTGTTTTTTTTTTAATTGAGTTATGTGTTCTTCATATATTCTAGAGAAGATCCTCTTATAAAAATATGATTAATAAGTATTTTCCCTGATTGCATGGAAGGTTTTTCACCTTCTTGATGGTGTTCTTTGAAGCACAAACCTTTTAAATTTGAGCCAAGTCCAATTTATCTATGTTTTCCACAGACAGATAAGTTTACTTTAAAACAGAACCAAATAATCTAAATGTGAAAAAAAAAAAGAAAGAAAAGAAAAATGATCTCTGATTCCAGCAAAGCCATAATGGATAAATTAAGACAGGAAGAGTTAAAAATAACAGAAACTAGAAATAGAAAGTCAACATCCTTCTTGCTTTTGATAGGTGTGCCCTACCTGTGCTCCAGGTATCTGCTGGGAGGGGAAACCTTTCAGTAAGGAGTTCAGCCTGCAGCCCAACATTGGACATTCCCTCACAGAAAGCTTCCATATGCAAAGGGTGACCACAAACATCCTATAGTGTTGTGACCCTGACAGATGTTTAAATTTTGGGAAGGGTAGGCTTTGCAAGTGCTAACGGTTTTTTTAATGTACAACATAAAGGGAAATCAGGAGCTATGTAAGAAGTGTTCCAATAGATGTCGGTCATATTGAAGGTTGTTAAGTCCAAGGAAATGATACTGAATCTTCCAAAGATACTCAATCAACTGACAACCCAAGCCTTTTGGTAGAGTGGCCCCTTGAAATGACAGAGCATTTAGCCTGCCTGGGGTTTCTGCTTGGGCTTTTCCTTTTAAGATTTTGCAAATACATTCACTCTACCCTTATCCACAGGATAGAGCCATCTCTGGTTAAGGTTAACAGGAAAGAGCATGTCACACCTAGAATACACCAACCAATGTGATGTTGGCTTGTTAATAATAAAAGTCATGATATTGTCAATGAGCTTCTATAAGCTGTGCAGGTAAAGGCTTTCCAGGGTAGAGGTAAAACTGATATTATCTTGTAACTTACAAAAGCTGCGGTAACATAAAGAGAAAAGCAAAAACATATCCCTTGTATTATTGGTGCTGATGTATCTGCTCCTTTTTTATTAATATGTCTATTAGAACATCAAAATTCATAGCAATGGAAGAAAATAGATTGAATTGGATTGACTTCAATGAATTTGAATTGAAATGTGGTCTGTATTTGTAGTGAATGAAAAATTAAATAAAAAAAAGAAAGCAACCATTTTTTTTTCTATAAAAGATTGCCTTGGATTATATTAGAAAACAGTACTGTGTTATAGTCTGTATAAATGACAACCCCAGGTGACAGCATCTGCTCAAATCACAAACTTTCATGACATTCAGATACAGTTGCATTTTGTTTGTTTCAATGATGTAGAAGAAAAAAATGAGAAGATTTACATTAAAATTGAACAATGTCAGACTTGAAGTAAATTCTTAAGGTTACAGTATACACTGTGCCAACACTATGAATATTTATGTGATGATGAAGCCCATATATCCTTTAATAAATGTATTTTTATATATGAATCTCAGGCAGTGTTAGCACTTTGCACTCAATTTCCTCATCTGTAATGTGAAGATAATATCAGTACCTATTGTGTAGTTTTATGTAAGTATCTGGGCTTCCCAGGTGGTGCAGTGAAAGAATTCGCGTGCCAATGCAGGAGATTCAAGAGACATGGGTTTGATCCCCAGGTCAGGAATAATCTCCTGGAGGAGGAAATGGGAACCTACTCCGATATTCTTGCCTGGAAAACTCCATAGACCGAAGAACCTGGAGGACTACAGTCCAGGGAGTCGCAAAGATTTGGACATGACTGATCACACACACATACGGCAAGTATAAAATTCATGTTTGTGGTATTTGGTAATTGCCTGGTAATTGATAAGTTGATGATAAATAAAAGTTATTGTATCATTAGCTAGTTGGATTTTATCAATCACCTTCTCTAAGGTTCAGGGCTTTCATAAAATTATTACATATAATATGAAATTCAATATTCTTGTGACTATTTTTTAAAAATAAAAAATCTGTTTAATGTGGAGATCAGTGTTTAGAAAACTATAGTCCATGGACCATATTCAGCCTACCATCTATTTTGTAAATAAAGTTTTATTGAAACATGTCATATGCATTGATTTATGCGTTGTGCATGGCTGCTGTTACATTACAGTGGCAGGTTAGTAGATGCAACAGAGACAATGTGGCTTTTAAGGTACAATATATTTACTATACAAAACCGAACAAGGAAAATCCCTGTTGCAGACCACAGTATATATTCAATACCAACTTGTCAGTACCCTTCCCCATGCTAATAAATATTTTAATTTTTAGTAATTTGTGTCAGTGATGAACTGCATTTTATATTATTAACATATACTTTGAACATTTGCAATGTCCACTGAACATTTATAATGTCCCTACCACTTAAGTCCGTCTACTTAAGTTAGAAATATGCTTACAGGGTTTATTGATATTTCTTAGTATTACATATCTATAAATTATGAGTGCTGGAATTCAGGTTTTGTCTGACTTTAAAAACATTCTAATGTTTTTTTCACTACACTACACTATGCTAGAGAAGAAAAACATTTCAAAAGTATTCATAGGGTATTTAAATCACTAATCTCCAGGTAAATTACCTTGAAGTAAATAATGATTACAGTATATCAAGGATGTTAAATTGAATAAAATTCTATTTTTTAAAATAGTGTTTATTTTCTTTACTAACGACAGGACTGAACCAAGGAAAATAATTTGTTTTCCTCAGGAGAACACACTGTTTTAAAATTATTATAAGTTTGAGATAAGAGAAAGTTAAGAAGCCTATTAGAGAATCTGTAAACCTATGAAAGCCTGGAGTTTATCATACAGATCTTAATTTAAATCATTTTGACTGCATATAATACACTTTATCAGTTTCATTGACTGCATATAATATATTTTATCAGTCTCACTTTTGTCTTACCTGGTGATCATTTTTCTTCTTGTTGGTTTTGAAGTTCCCACTCTCTATTGAAAAATTTTCCAATGGTATTTCAAAAAGCAAAACAAATGGGTAGATGATAGTATTTACAGACAGAATTAGCAATACGCAATCATCATAATTGTGAATGAAAATATCAGTTTTATAATGTTTTATATATTTTTAAAAACCAGAGTATACGTTTAGAAACTACAGAAAATAGCAAAAGTACATTTCTTGGTTTTAGCTATTGCTGTCAATTATGGAAACAAATCCACTAAATAAATGCATTACCAGCACAACTAAAGTCACTTGGGAAAAAGCAAAATAACTTAAAATTTTATAATATTGGAAATGTTTCAGCATTGCCAACCTATTATAGATTCAACAATGACCTAAAATGATAGTATTTTTCTGTTTTTTTTTTTTTTATATTTGGAGCGTAACTTTTTACTTATTCTATAAAATAAAATACTATTGATTTTTTAGAAGCACGAGGTTGCTAGTTATCATATGCATTTCCTCTTAGAAATGCATTTATGGAAATTCACAAATGATATTATTACTCAGTTCTCTTAAAAAACTGATAGGTGTAAATTTTAAAAACTGCCTTTAAAATTTTTTTCAGTGTAGCAAAGAGTTTAATGATTGGACCTAAGGAAGTTAGCAACCGTTTCTAGCTGTACAGTTATTTATGCACTGCATTTAGTGTTAACGGGTTTTGCAACAGCCCAGAGTTTGAAATGTTCTCCATTACTTTTGTCCCCTACTATAGTAAAGAGAAATTGTACAAGATAAACAAGAAACAAGTTTAAACTCATGATGTTTATGGGACTAGAATCAATAACCAGCGTTTTTAAGATACAAAACTCAACTTTATAAAAGTCTTTCCAACAAGATTGCAGGTTGTTTCTAGAGACATGTAGTTTATAATACATTAGGGATAAAATTAATAATAGCTGAAGGTTTAGTGTTTCAGAAAACCCCTACAGAATAATAACGAAATTCTATAATTTATGTGTTTCAAGGGGTACAGATGAATTTGAGGAAGGGTCTCAATTGATTGTGATTTATTCTAGCAACTTTGGATAATTTTGTAGCTATTTTTATTTCAGGCAGACACTTTTGGCAGTACTTTTTTAAATCCACACACCTGAATGAGGTTGAAAAAAATGTATAGGACATCAGTAATTATAATAACAAACCTAAGCCAATCTTGGCCAGGAAAAAAAAAAGCTATAATCAAGATGGCCAGGAGAAATATTAATAACCTCCGATATGCAGATGGCACCACCCTTATGGCAGAAAGCCAAGAGGAACAAAAGAGCCTCTTGATGAAAGTGAAAAAGCTGGCTTAAAACCCAACATTCCAAAAGCTAAGATCATGACATCTGGTACCATCACTTCATGGCAAAAATTGAGGAAGAAATAGAAACAGGAGAGAATTTATTTTCTTGGTCTCCAAAATCACTGAAGATGTTGACTTCAGCAATGAAATTAAAAGATGCTTGCTCCTTGGAAGAAAAGTTTTGACCAACCTAGACAGCATATTAAAAAGCACAGACATTACTTTCCCAACAAAGGTCCATCTAGTCAAAAATGTGGTTTTTCCAGTAGTCATATATGGATATGAGTTGGAATATAAAGAAAGCTGAGCACTGAAGAATTGATGCTTTTGAACTGTGGTGTTGGAGAAGACTCTTGAGAGTCCCTTGGACTGCAAGGAGATCCAACCAGTCCATTCTAAAGGAGATCAGTCCTGAGTGTTCATTGGAAGGACTGGTACTGAAACTGAAACTCCAATACTTTGGCCACCTGATACAAAGAACTGACTCCTTAGAAAAGACCCTGATGCTGGGAAAGATTGCACGCAGGAAGAGAACTGGATGACAGAGGATGAGATTTTTGGATGACATCACCAACTCAATGGACATTAGTTTGAATAAACTCTGGGAGTTGGTGATGGACAGGGAGGCCTGGTGAACTGCAGTCTATCGGGTTGCAAAGAATCAAACATGACTGAGCGATTAACTGAACTGTACTGTAGGACAAAAGTAACATCGTTAATACATAGTTTTTCTTGATATTCAAGGGTGTTATTTTTCTCAGAAATAGTTGCTAAGGCTAAGAGTTCCTTGGGAAAAAGCTGACTTTAACCCTGTAAAAGAGTGCTAGGTTAGAATGAAGTAAGTGAGAGTATTTCATGCACAATTATCATGAACAGCTAAAACTGTCTCGACAAGGAAGCTATACAAGAGTCATTAGCAAAAAGAAATTACTTACACAGCACCTTAAAGGCAAGGCAACCGACTCATTGGTTTATGTACCTTGAAATAATTGGGATATGGATCTAAGGTTTTTTTTTAATCACTTTGTCTGTGATCCTGTAAATTTCTATTGTTGAGAAGGTATCTGCATCTCAGAAAATTTATCTCCATGATCTCTTGCTCTCTCTACAAGAATGTCCATCCCATTTTTATTAGTGATTCCAAGGAATTATCAGTGGGCAAAGTTTTTATCACTGCAGGATTTGTTAAGTAAAATGTGGATACACACTGTAAAGAAGTATGCAATGAAAGAAATAGCAGCCTGTCTGCTAAAGCACTCTGTTGAGATATTTGCATACATATTAATATCTAAGAAATACTACCAACTCAAATTATCATCCACTTGTGATAAACAAAATGTGGTATGCCCACTTGATGGACTACTACACAAAAATATAAAAGGTATGAGCACTGATACACTTAGCAAAAGCTTCATGATTTGTGGAAAAGTCAGACACATATAATTATATATTATATCATTCTATAAAATACATTGAGATGGCATGAAATTGTGAATAAAAGAAGAGGAATGAGTAGCTATTGGAACACCTCTATCATATCTTTTTGCTGTTAATTATCTTTATTAAATGAATGGGTTCTTGTTACGATAATCATAAGCAATACTAAGTATATATTCAGATGATCTCCTCCAAAAGCTCATGAATCATGGAAGACTATGAATCAGAAAGATCCGTAGGCATGTTGCGAACCATACAAGAAGTATGAAACCTATATAGAATATTGGGAAGACTAAAAAATCCTCTCTCAAAGTATTTTATTCATTTGATTCACTACTCATGTTGACTGATTTTTCTTTTTCCTGAATGATGTTGCTTACAGTGTTCAAGTGATTTCTTTTGTTCAGAGTGGCAAAAGTTAAAGTTAACTGCACAGTCACAAACTGTAGCATGTGTTTTCATTTCTTTTACTGAAGGTGGAATTTACTATGGTAGAGGTAAAATTATTAGCTAAGATTTTCTTCAGACCACTGTTCATAGACTGTAGTTCTTACAGGCAATTCAAAGTCAAAACATGCCAATAATACAGAAATAGCGGGAAGTCTAAGGCAAATTCTGTTTGAGGACTTTTTTTCTCTCCAAGTGACAACCAATATGATAAATTTCTTTTTAACATCATTGACCTGATCCATTAACTAGCTGTAAAAATTTATGGCTTGGCCATAAAGCATGCAATATTTACATGCTCTGGTAAAAACTAATTGCTACATTCAATCAAATAGCATATTAAATATATAATCATGCATAGGACGACACTAGTTGTTTTATTGTGAGAATTTTATGTATTTACAGTTTTTCCATTTTGGAGTATCTATTTACAGTGAAAATAAGTAGTGCAAACAAGTAAGAATAGATTAAGTAAAAATAACAGAGAGTTTCAAAATATTGTTTTATTTGCAGGTAATATGTGATGACATGGAAAAACAGATCTGTAGGTTTGGCAATTGTTTAGTAGAAGAAATCTGTTTCTAAATTGGATGATTAGAGATAAATAAACATTTATTTGATTTATCTGGGAAAACTTCCTCAAAAAATTAAACTTCCAGAACTTTTGCTTTTTTTTTTAGTTTTGAGAATTTTATTTTTTATATTTTTTTGCATTGATTGTTTCCTTTTTAAAATTTTTATTTTACATTACAGCATAGTTGATTTACAAGGTTGTGTTAGTTTCAGGTGTACAGCAAAGTGATTCAGTTATGCTCCTGCTCATTCGTTTTTGTCATGTCCAACTCTTTGCAACTCTATGAACTGTAGCCAGCCAGGCTCCGCTATACATAGGATTTTCCTGGCAAGAATACTGGATTGGGTTGACATGCATACTTCCAAGGGGACTTCCTGACCCAGGGATCAAACCCACATTTCCTGCTTTGCAGGTGGATTATTTACCACTGAGCCACTGGGGAAGCCATTAATTATTTGCACTGATTGTTTCCTTTTTAATTTTTTAAATTTTATGATATAGTTGATTTGCAATATTGTGTTAGTTTCAGGTGTACAGAAAAGTGATTCAGTTGTATGTGTACATATGTCCATTCTTTTCTAAATTATTTTTCCGTATAGGTTATTACAGTCCAAAGAAGACAGAGTGGCCATCATCAAAAAGTCTATGAACAATGAATGTTGAAAAGGGTGTGAGAAAAGGGAACCCTTCTACACTGTTGGTGGAAATGTAAACTGGTTCAATCACTATGAAGAACAGTGTGATGTTTCCTTAAAAGCTAAAAATAGAGCCACCATGTGCAGACGTGTGTGCTAAGTCACTTCAGTCTTGTCCCAACTCTTTTGTGCCCTATGGACTATAGCGCAACAGACTCCTCTGTCCATGGGTATTTCCCAGGCAAGAATACTGGAGTGGGTTGCCATGCCCTCCTCCTGGGAATCTTACTGACCCAGGGATCAAACCCACATCTCTTGTATTACAGGTGAATTATTTACCACTGAGCCACCAGGGAAGCCCAGAGTCACCATGTGATCCAGAAATTCCATCCTGAGCATCTATCCGGATAAAGTCATAATTTGAAAAGATACATTCACCCCAATGATCATAACAGAACTATTTACAGTAGCCAGGACATGGAAGCAATATAAATGTCTATTGACAGGTGATTGGATAGAGAAGATGTGGTATAGAAATTTTAACTTTAATGAGAGAACAGTATAATGCATTACGCTTTAAGAGCTCTTACTAAATGCGTGCAACCAAGAGATGATTCTGAGATTTGTTAAGGAGACAAGCAATGTTAAAGTTATTAAAAGATAACAGCAACATGAATGATCTAACTGCTTTCTTTGGATTCTCATTCTATCACATTTGTTCTATTTTAAGATAAAGATTTAAATAAACAAAATATCCTCCTTGGCCCATAGATATTACTGCACAATTTTATCTTCTAAACAACTTTGTCTCCAAAACAATTTGAAAGGTTTACAAAAATATTATTATAGGAGTATAAAGTGGCTTTTAACAGCTAAAAAAAATATGTTGCCAGAGTCAAAATCATTTCACATAAATAGGCCATGATTACAGGATGTTAGGTGAGGCCACATAATTAATTAAATTCCCATTGTTATTTGCAGTAAGAAAAAAAAAAGATATACTAAATGCAACAGAATAAAAAAAAAGAAAAACAAAGGCATAAGCAGTTTTGTATTTTAAATGGTGTTATTCAAGCAAAAGTCTAAATAAATTTGTGTAGGCAATTTTTTATCAATCTTATGTGGTGGATGACCAGAGCATTGTACTTTAATATTTTCCTTGGCTAAATAAGAAACACATTCACCCAGTAGTTTCATCGAAGAGAGTCTGAACACCTGACCCCCATGGCTTTCTCAGTCTGGTGTTGCTGGGCTTCCTCAGTTCAGTTCATTTCAGTTCAGCTTCACTGACTATCAAAACTGGATGAGGGAGTACCAAGGAGTATGAAAATAAAAGCTTGAAAATTATTATAGCAGCATACTCAATTCCTGACCATCAGAGGCTATTGATTCTTACTCTGTCAGAATGCTGACCCCCTTCTAAGCTTCTGGTTCCTGAGTCAAGGATCTTTAAGAGCCTGAGTGATGCTCACAGCTAATAAAGTCCAGGGGGACTCTTTTTATGGTAGAATTTGTTATTTTTTAATAGAGTAATTTTTTAATTAAACCTTTCTGCATATCCATGTGTAAATGCTGATTCTGAGCATGCTATAATTTGTGGATTGTTTCAGTGTATTCTGAATTTTAAACATGTTTATTTGAAATAAATCTTTACAATTAGTTGTATTATTCATAATTATTGACAAGTTAATAACTATTATAAGTCATTGTTTATTTCAATTTAATGCATAAAATGTTTTTAAGGCATTGGATATAGTCATGTGTAGATTATCTCATCAATTTTTTTCTTTAATTTTTATTGAGAAATAATTGGCATAGACTGTGTAAGTTTAATGTAACATGTAAAATTCTGAAAAGGATGGGAATATTAGAACATCTTACCACCTCCTGAAAAACCTGTATGCAGGTCAAGAAGCAGTAGTTAGAACCAGACATGCAACAATGAACTTATTCAAAATTGGGAAAGGAGTATGTCAAGGCTGTATATTGTTACCCTGCTTATTTAACTTACATGCAGAGTACATCGTACAAAATGCTAGGCTGGATGAAACTCAAGCTGCAATCAAGTTTTCTGGAAGAAATATCAATAATCTCATATATGGAGATGACACCATCCTAATGGAAGAAAACAAAGAGGAACTAAAGAGCCTCTTGATGAAGGTGAAAGATGGGGCGTAAAAGCTGGCTTAAAACTCAACATTCAAAAACTAAGATCATGGCAACTTGACACTTGACTTTATGGCAAGTAGATGGGGAAACAATGGAAACAGTGAGAGACTTTATTTTTTGGGGGCTCCAAAATCACTGCAGCCATGAACATAAAAGACGCTTGCTCCTTGGAAGAAAAGCTTTGACAAACCTAGACAGCGTAGTAAAAAGCAGAGACATCACTTTGCCAACAAAGGTCTGTCTAGTCAAAGCTATGGCCTTCCCAGTAGTTACGTATGGATGTGAGAGTTGTACTATAAAGAAGACTGAGTGCCAAAGAATTTATGCTTTTGAAGTGTGTTGCTAGAAGACTCTTAAGAGTCCCTTGGACTGCAACAGATTAAACCTATCAATCATAAAGGAAATCAGTACTGACTATTAATTGGAAGCACTGATACTGAAGCTGAAGCTCCGATACTTGGGCCACTTGATGTGAAGAGCCAATTCATGGCAAAACAAATACAATATTATAAAGTTAAAAAATAGAAAATAAACTAATTAAAAAAAGAAAGAAAAAGATTATGATACTGGGAAAGATTGAGGGCAGGAGGAGAAAGGGACGACAGAGGATGAGATGTTTGGATGGCATCACAGATTCAACGGACCTGAGTTTCAGCAAACTCTGGGAGATAATGAAGGACAGGGAAGCCTGGCATGCTGCAGTCCATTGGGTCTCAAAGAGTCAGACACAACTGAGGGTCTGAACAACTGCAACTGTGTAAGTTTAAGGCATACATCTCATGTATTTGACACACATATATTTTGAAATTCACTCTATTAGAGTATGATGGTGCTGTTCTATCAAATAAAAGGAACCAACAGGGTCACAGATAATTCAATTTATAAACTCTACATCACACCGAGGGAGTCTTCTCTGTGACCCTCCCCCAATATTGTTACAGAGCTACAATGAAAACTCCCTTGATTCAGACAGAAAGAAGTGATGTCACATTCTCTAATGCATTTAGAACAATAATTGATACCAGGATGTATTCACTGTGCACGTCTTATCTTTTGGAAATAGGCAGAAGGCAGCCAAAATCTACCAGCTTGTGAATAAATTATATGTCATTCCTTAATATCAACAGGAACCTGTATGCTGCAACACTGCAGATAATTGTGTTTGCATCAGCAATTCTGTGATAACATTTCACCTGAATTAGAGAACTGTCAATGAGTGTCCTGCAAAAAAAACCAAACAAAAAAAGACAGAGCCGAATCACATATACCATCCTTCTTCCTAGCATCCCCAGATGTATATCTTTTAGAATAAGTGTACTGCCATCCCTCTCAGCCAAGAATTTACATATTTTAGAATGCTTATATGAGGAGAGTCATGTAGTATTTGTCCTTCTGTGTCTAGTTTATTTCATTTAGCGCTCTCTTCTCCGAGTTCGGAGAAGACAATGGCACCCCACTCCAGTAGTCTTGTGCCTGGAAAATCCAATGGATGGAGGAGCCTGGCAGGCTTCAGTCCATGGGGTCGCTAAGAGTCGGACACAACTGAGCGACTTCACTTTCACTTTTCCCTTTCATGCATTGGAGAAGGAAATGGCAACTCACTCCAATGTTCTGGCCTGGAGAATCCCAGGAACGGGGAACCTGGTGGGCTGCCATCTATGGGGTCGCACATAGTCGGACACGACTGAAGCAACTTAGCAGCAGCAGCAGCAGCAGCAGCCTCCAAGTTCACCCATATTGTCACAAATGGTTTCCTTCATTTTTAGGACTAATATTTTATTTTATATATATGCCACATTTTCTTTACCCATTCGTGCAATGACTGACACTTAGAATGCTTCCATATCTCGGCTCTTGTGAGTAGTACTGCAGTGAGATGGGAGTACAAAAAACTGTTTGAGGTCCTATTTCAATTATTTTGGATATAAACCCAGGGACTGTTGGATCACATGGTAGTTCTATTTTTGTTTGTTTGTTTGTTTTTGTTTTTGTTATTGTTCTTTTGAGGAATCCCCATAGTTTTTTACATATGGTTGTATCCACTTAAATTTCTTACAGGTATGTATGAGTTCACTTTCTCCATATCATCTTCAACATGTATTATTTATTTTTAAATAAAAGTCATACTGACAGGTGTGGAGTTATATTTCATTGTAGTTTTGATTTGCAGGTTCCTGAAGAGTAATGACATTGAGCATCATTTCATATATGTGTTAATAATTCATATGTCTTGTTGGGAAAAATGTATTTATTTCCTTTGCCTATTTTTAAATTCAGATATTTGTCATTTGCAAATTCTCCAAGCCAGGCTGCAACAGTATGTGAACCGTGAACTTCAAGATGATTTCAAGCTGGATTTAGAAAAGACAGAGGAAACAGAAATCAAGTTGTCAACATCCGTTAGATCATCAAAAAAGCAAGAGAATTCCAGAAAAACATCTACTTCTGCTCTATTGACTATGCCAAAGCCTTTGACTGTGTGGATCACAACAAACTGTGGAAAATACTTAAAGAAATGGGAATACCAGACCACCAGATCTTCTTCCTGAGAAATCTATATGTAGGTCAAGAAGCAACCATTAAAACTGGACATGAAACAACAGACTGGTTCAAAATAGGAAACAGAGTACATCAAGGCTGTATATTGTCACCCTGCTTATTTAACTTATATGCAGAGTACATCATGAGAAACGCTGAGCTGGAGAAAGCACAAGCTGGAATCAAGATTGCTGGGAGAAATATCAATAACCTCAGATATGCGGATGACACCACCCTTATGGCAGAAAGCGAAGAACTAAAGAGCTTCTTGATGAAAGTGAAAGAGGAGAGTGAAAAAGTTGGCTTAAAGCTCAACATTCAGAAAACTAAGATCATGGCTCTGGTGCCATCACTTCATGGCAAATAGATGGGTAAGCAGTGGAAACACTGACAGACTTTATTTTCTTGGGCTCCAAAATCACTGCAGATGGTGATTACAGCCATGAAATTTAAAGACACTTGCTCCTTGGAAGGAAAGTTATGACCAAACTAGACAGCATAATAAAAAGCAGAGATATTACTTTGCCAACAAAAATCCATCTAGTCAAAGATATGGTTTTTCTATTAGTCATGTATGGATGTGAGAGTTGGACTGTAAAGAAAGCTGAGTGCCAAAGAACTGATGCTTTTTTATTGTGGTGTTGGAGAAGACTCTTGAGAGTCCCTTGGACAGCAAGGAGGTTCAACCAGTCGATCCTAATGGAAATCAATTCTAAATATTCATTGGAAGGACTGATATTGAAGCTGAAATTCCCAATACTTTGGCCACGTGTTGTGAAGAACTAACTCCTTTGAAAAAACCCTGATGCTGGGAAAGATTGAAGGCGGGAGGAGAAGGGGATGACAGAGGATGAGATGATTGGGTGGCATCACTCACTTGATGGACATGAGTTTGAGTAAGCTCCCGGAGTTGGTGATGGACGGGGAAGCCTGGCTTCCTGCAGCCCATGGGGTCGCAAAGAGTTGGACAGGACTGAGTGACTGAACTGAACTGATTGAGTTATAGCAGTTCTTTATATATTTTGTATATTATTTTATTGCATATATGGTTTGCAAATATTTTCTCATATTCCATAGGTTTTCTTTTTGGTTGATTATTTCTTTTACTGTGCAGAAGTTTTTAATTTGATATAATCCCATTTGTCTGTTTTGCTTTTATTGCATGTGCTTTTTTGTCATGTCCAAGTAGTTATTGCCAGGCCAATATCCAGAAGGCTTTTCCCTATGTTGTCTTCTAGGAGTTTTACAATTGCAGATCTTACACTAAGTCTTTAAACTACTAATGACTGTGATATTTTACAGTGTTCCTTTTCCCATTCATGAGATTATTGAATTGTTTCCTACTATGAGTAAATGCCATTTTAATTCTTGTATAGCCTTCTGTAATATGTCACATAATTTATATGCATCAGCATTTTTAAGTTGATAATCAAAAGAGAATATTTTATGATAATATGATAAATACTAAGAAAGACTAATTTGTATTACAAATATATTTGCAACACAATGTTACCAACTAAGATTAATATGTAGTCCTCATTTTAAATATCTCAAGAAAACTGGAATATCCTTCAATATAACTTCAATATCCTTTTGTTATTCACCTTTTTCTGTAAATTTAGGGCATCTACAGATTTATGAACATTTAATTTATGATAGTAATAAAACTGTTTGACAGCAAACCGTAACTTTGGTAGAAATAAATGCAAGATTAATAATCTTAAATTTACAGAGGCTAACTTTGAACAACATACAGTATCAGCAATCTAGACTTCCATTCATATATATATAACATCCTGTCAGTACCATTTAATGACAGAGCATCAGATATTGGGGAAATGAATGTTTAGTTTCATTATATGAAATATTGAAGGAAAGTTTTAGATACCTATATATGAGGCGTGATCAATATTTGCATAAATTTTAAATTTAATGCTTCAGATTTTGACAGATTATTTTAGGATGTTTTGCTGATTAATGTATATCTGGTAAGTCTTATTTGAGATGTGATTGTTTTATAGGTGTATGTTGATATTCTGTCAATAGAAACAATAATTAAGTTAAATACATTTCTATATACTAGCAAGGAGACTATTTGGTAGTGACACAATGGTATAGTAAAAGAAAATAAGCCTTTCAAAATTTCTTTTAATTTTCTGTCGTACCTGTTAAAATATTATTTCAGGGGTAAAAAGAAGACTCTGGAGAATATAAGCATTTATTGTGTAATTGTGAGCTATTATTTACTCTAAGGTGATGGATATCACAAAAGAAGACTCACAAAGACAAAAATATTATACAAAGCAATATTGCACAAAGCACTAATGCACAAAAATATTGTACAAAGCAATATTCAAAGAGCAATGACTCATTTGTGGATATTTTCACAAAGTAAAATATGGAACCAAGTTGTATTTCCCACAGTTCTGAAGACTTAATATTGATGTTTCCCACTTACTCTGGGAGCTAGAAAGCAGATATCTACTCGAAATGAGGGTGTGTATCAGATATAAAGGAACATTAGGGTTCTGTTATTAGTTAGGACCCTTCCATTGAAGACAAAAAAGTTATTGGCGAAAATATAAAATGCAAGTAAATATTTTAAATTAAAATTAGAGAGATATTGGAGTTATATATTTCTTTTAAAATATTAACAGAATACCTAATGTTATATTTTTATAAAATGGCACATTATTTTTCTGGCTGTATGCATGGTTTGTGGGATCTTAGTTCCCCATCCGAGGACTGAACAGGGCCCTCAACAGTGAAACTCAGATTCCTCACCACTGGACCATCAGGGAATTCCCCCCTGACACATTTTTCAAGTGAATTTTGCATAGTTTTTCTGTCTTGAGCACTAGGTACATTGATTTGCTTTTGATCTTTAGATTAGAAACATCTATCATTAGACTTGTGAGATTTGAGATGGGTTCACACACATGGTAATTCTGACACTTGTTTTCAGTAATTATTTTACTCTCTAACATATTTTTGCAAGAAACTGTAGACTAGAAATGGAAACATCTGTAAATGAAGTAGAGATGTACTAAACTGCCAAATAGATTTCTCAAAAGCAATTTATCAGTTTTGTTGATACCATCTGCAGAGTGAAGCACCATCAAAGAACAGTAAAAGGGCAATTTTCTCCGAGTGGAAGTTATGAATAAAGTGATTGAAGAAATCAGTAAAACAAAAAGAAAATAGGATACATGTAGGAAACCCGGGGAAAAAATAAGCCCAGAAAACAAAGGTGGAAAGCTGTTATTTTGGCTTCTTCACATTTTTTTAAATTACATATTCTATGTTCATTTTTAAAATATAAGCTATAGAAGATGTCTTTTAACTAGTTCTTTGCTTAGTCACTCAGTCATGTCTGACTCTTTGCGACCTTTTGGACTGTAGCCTGTCAGGCTCCTCTGTGCATGGGATTTTTCAGGCAAGAATACTGCAGTGCACTGTATACTTTTTCCTCTTCCAGGGGATCTTTCTTACCCAAGGATTGAACCCGAGTCTCCCGCGTCTTCTGCATTGCAGGTGGATTCTTGACTCGCTAAGCCATCAGTTCAGTTCAGTTCAGTTCAGTTGCTCAGTTGTGTCCTACTCTTTGAGTCCCCATGGACTGCAGCACGCCAGGCCTCCCTGTCCATCACCAACTCCCAGAGTTTATGCAAACTCATGTCCATTGAGTTGGTGATGCCATCCAGCCATCTCATCCTCTGTCTCCCCTTCTCCTCTCGCCTTCAATCTTTCCCAGCTTCAGGGTCTTTTTAAAGGAGTCAGTTCTTCACATCAGGTGGCTAAAGTATTGCCTCAGGGAAACCCTACTAGTTCTTTAGTTCATCTCAGTTGTATGTGAGACGATTTATTTACTGTCTATCTTTTCTTTTATCTGGAGTTTCCCTGGTGGCTCAGAAAGTGAAGAACCTTTCTGAAATACTGGAGACTCTGGTTCGATCCCTGGGTCAAGAAGATCCCCTGGAAAAGGGAATGGCTACCCCTCTAGTATTTTTGCCTGGAGAACTCCATGGATGGATGAGCCTGGCAGTCTACAGTCGACTGAGAGACTGTTGAGACTGGCTCGACAAGCAGGGTTTCCAAAAGCACGATACGGCGGGAGAATGAGAAACAAGACACAAGAATTCAGTGAAAAGCGAGGATCAGGGGACCAACACCGCTCCAAAGTGAAGGTGCAGAAACTGAATCTAGGCCAGCTTTATTACACTCTCAGCCATGAAGGAAAGGATGTGCAGGGAGTTAAGCTATAACTCATGTGGCCTTCAGGGCCAAAGAACAAAATGATCATTAACCACTGAGTAACTGAGAAACAGTAATCAATAACAAATCAGTAACTAAGACTAATAGTCTTATCTATAGATTTTCCTCCAGATATGTAACACATGTGACTCTGAGATGCCAGTTGGGGAACAGTCTGGGGTTGGTTTTCCAACCCCAGGATCATATCTTGTTTTCAAGATTATGAACTGTTCCCTCTGGGCTTGTTCCAAGAGTCTCGTGTCTTATAGCATCCAGTTTATCAATAATTATAAGTTCCTTTTGTGGCCCTTGCTAAGGCTTGCTTTTCTTTTATTCTTCCTGTCTCATACAAGAGACTAACACTTTTCTTTTGTCTGTGCAATTTCTACAGAAAATAAACTCTTTTGGATTATATGTTATTCTTTTAGTATATAAGGAGACTATTTGCTTCATTATTTGACCTGCTCTGTGATTGACTTGAAATTGTCAATGTGTTCACAGTATAAGCAAGATGCCAATGGTCAGAGTTCATCACAGAGCTGTGCTCCTTGCAAGACTATCAGAACACAGGGCTTTAGTGAAACATATTGCTACACAAGGTTACGACAATGCTGTAGTTGCATCTCATCCAGCCAATTGAAAAATAATATTTATTAAATGCCTGATCCATCTGTGGGTATTTCTGTGAGCAAATAAAACTTGTTTTCACAAGGCCCTTATGTTCCAGCAGTGACAACAGAATTTTTTTTAGAGTTAATCTTATAAGAAGTTAGAAGGCAATGGCATGGAGAAAAATACACAGACAAATCAAAAGGACTTCAGTAAAAGGGTTGTACTTGTAAAAATAAGAGTGGTCAATGTGAACCATGGGGAGACAGTAACCTGGAAACAAAGATTGAAAGAGACTAAGAGGCCAGCAGTATGGAGCCTTCTGAAGGAAATAATTGATAATTGATATTTATACACCCCAAATATCTGTTAACCAACTAATAGGACAAACAACATGAGTTGTCAGTAAGAAATGGTCATTTATCACGCATTTGTATTCCCCAAAATTAAGCGGAAAAGATAGAAATGGAAATTCCATGGCTTCAGTAATAACAGAAATGTAGTGATTTGCATAAAAGTCTTCTTTCCAGAGTCCATCCTAGTAATCAGAGATCGTAGATATGTTTTTTACCTACTTAATAGGAAGACTTTTTTGTTAACATAAATGTATTAATCAAGTAAAATAATCTCTCTCATTAAATCAATTGGTGGTTTTTAAATGATAAAGACAATTTTCTCATTATTATTTTCCAAAGCAAAACTCTGTGAGTGTATTTTTTTTGCTCTCTGTGTGTTCTTACAACCATCTAGAAACTGCATCATATTAAGATAGGGGTTATTTTAGTAGATATTTGAATAGATTCCCTAGTGAGTGATTAGCTTTGCAGTGATGGTGGCTCATTCAGTAAAGAATCTGGAGCAATGCAGGAGACACTGGTTTGATTCCTGGGTCGGAAATATGTCCTTCTCTAGGAAATGACAACCCACTCCAGTATTCTTGCCTGGGAAATCCCATGAATAGAGAAGGTTGGCAGTCTACAGTCCATGGCATTGCAAAATAGTTGGCCATGGCTTAGCAACTAAACCACCACCAGTGAGTGACGTGTCATCAACAAAACCCACTGAACACCCCGAAGGACAATCAAAATCCCTTTAACAGAAGAATGAATGCTTTACAGAAGAGCCATGTCCCAGAAAACAGTGTTGGGATCAGAGTTATGACTGATATAGTCTCTTCTGTGGAGACAATTGAAAATGGAATTGTTTCAGGAGCACTTTGAGTTCTCTCATAATTTTTTTATTCCCTTCCTTGAATGTGGGTTATTTATGTCACCTTTCTTCTTACAGGATGGAACATTCTTTAAGATAGAAACTGTTCTGCTTACTTTTGTATTTCCCTTAGGGTCCAGAAAAATGTTCTATGAGGAGAATGAATTAAACATATTCACTCATTTAAACATTCAATAAATATAATTAATTTGGGTAATAGAATTTGGTTTTAAATGTATTAAAGTCATGACATACTTAAAGTATTCCATCTTGAAGAAGAAAAGTTAATACACCACTTTGTATTTCTTGTGTGTGTGGTTGCTAATTTATTTTTAGATTTTACATTTGCTAATAATAAATCCTTGCACTTGTGTATAGTAGTTTTTTCTGAGAGAATATTAGTGTGAAAGGAAGTATCTTCTCTTTCTTTGTATCTAAGATTTGGGGAAAATGTCCATATATCCATTTTACTAAGTCTGTTTCTCTGTAGAAAATGTAAGGTTGAAATAGCTTAGGGCACAGCAGAGTTCAGGTCTTAATATGTTGCACCTAGTGGGTAAAGTAGAGAAACTGATGACCAAATGCACTAATTCAAAATTCTAAACAGTACTGTGTACATGTTGAAAAACACTTGATGCCTACTGTGTTACTTTCATACTCAACAATAACGTACAAGAGCTGCTAGCATCATTCTTTCCTCTCATGGAATCTTCTCTTTGTGGCCAAGCATGTTCTTGGTTACAAAAAGAATTTTGCATTTGTTGTTGTTGTTGTTCAGTCACTCAATCATGTCTGACCCTTTGCAACCCCATGGACTGTAGCATGTCAGATTTCACTGTCCTTTACCATTTTCCTGAGTTCGTTCAAACTCATGTCCACCGAGTTAGCAATGCCATCCAACCATCTCATCCATTGTTGTCCCCTTCTTCCCCTGCCTTCAATCTTTTCCAGCACGAGGGTCTTTTCCAATGAGTCGGCTCTTCACATTAATTGGCCAAAGTATTGGAGCTTCCACTTCAGCATCAGTCCTTCCAATGAATATTCAGGACTGATTTTTTTTTTTTTTTAGAATTGACCAGTTTGATCTTCATGCAGTCCAACGGACTCTCAAGAGTTCTCCAGCACCACAGTTTTAAAGCATCAATTCTTTGGTGCCCAGAATTCTTTACAGTCCAGCTCGCACATCTGAACATGATTACTGGAAAAACCATAGCTTTGACTTTACAGACCTTTGTTGGCAAAGTGATATCTCTGCTTTTTAATATGTTGTCTATGTTTGTCATAGGTCTACTTTCAAGGAGCAAGCATCTTTTAATTTCAAGGCTGCAGTCACCATCCACAATGATTTTCAAGCCCCCAAAAATAAAGTCTGTCACTGTTTTCATTGTTTCCCTGCCTATTTGATTTGAAATAAGGGGACCAGATGCCATGATCTTAGTTT
Source organism: Okapia johnstoni (assembly GCA_024291935.2). Lineage (NCBI taxonomy): Eukaryota > Metazoa > Chordata > Mammalia > Artiodactyla > Giraffidae > Okapia > Okapia johnstoni. The sequence continues at coordinate 60,027,296 of CM044322.1, forward strand.
TATGAATGTTGAGTGTTAAGTCAGCTTTTTTACTCTCCTGTTTCACCTTCATCAAGACGCTCTTAGTTCCTCTTCACTTTCTATCATAAGGGTGGTGTCATCTGCATATCTGAGGTTATCGATAATTCCCCCAGCAATCTTGATTCCATCTTGAGTTTCATCCAGCTCAGCAGTTTATACTGATGTACTCTTCATACAAGTTAAATAACTAGGGTGACAATATACAGTATTGACATACTCCTTTCCTAATTTGGAACCAGTCAGTTGTTCCATATCTGGCTCTAACCATTGCTTCGTAACCTTAATGCAGGTTCCTCAGGAGGCCGATAAGGTAGTCTGGCATTCCTGTCTCTTAAAGAATTTTACACAATTTGTTGTGACCCACACAATCAAAGGCTTTAATATAGTCAACAAAGCAGAAGTAGATGTTTTTCTGTAATTCTCTTGCTTTTTCTATGATCCAACAGGTGTTGGCAATTTGATCTCTGGTTCCTTTGCCTTTTCTAAATCCAGCTTGTACATTTGGAAGTTCTTGGTTCACGTACTATTGAAGTGTAACTTGAAGGATTTTGAGCATTACCTTACTAGTATGTGAAATGAGTGCAGTTGTGTGGTAGTTTGAGCATTCTTTGGCACTGCCCTTCTTTGGGATTGTAATGAATGTTTTATATCTAACCCAAAATAAAAAATTCCCTGTTCAGTCACTATGCAGAAGAAAGTAATGGCCAAGTCTTTGACACCAACAATTTAAAACTCCAGAAATATTTTAAGATGTGCAATCTATCGTACAAGTAATCTATGGGTATCAAATATGTGTGTGTGTGTGTGTGTATGCATGAATGCTAAGTTGCTTCAGCTGTGTCTTACTCTTTGCAACCCTATGGACTGTAGCCTGCCAGGGATTCTCCAGGCAAGGATACTGGAATGGGTTGCCATGTCCTCCTGCAGGGGATCTTCCTGATTCAGGGATCAAACTCGCATCTCTTATGTCTCCGGCACTGGCAGGCAGATTCTTCATCACTAGTGCCACCTGCAAAGCTAAATCATTCATCAACTTATGTTAAAGTTTATACATAACGTAATCTAATAAGTAATAAACTATTTTGATTAAAATATCCCTCTTAGTTAGTCTCTCCTATGAGGAAGCTTCCATAAGCCTCTTATCCTTCTCCATCAGAGGGCAGACAGACTGAAAACCATAATCACAGAAAGCTAACCAATCTGATCACATGACCCACAGCCTTGTCTAACTCAATGAAACAGTGAGCCATGCCATGTAGAGCCACCCAAGATGGATGGGTCATGGTGAAGTGTTCTGACAAGACGTGGTCCATTGGAGAAGGGAATGACAAACCACTTCAGCCTTCTTGCCTTGAGAATCGCATGAACAGTATTAAAAGGCAAAAAGATAGGACATTGAAAGATGAACTCCCCAGGTTGGTAGGTGCCCAATGTGTTACTGGAGATCACTGGAGAACTAACTCCAGAAAGAATGAAGAGACAGAGCCAAAGCAAAAACAACACCCAGTTGTGGATGTGACTGGTGATGGAAGTAAAGTTCAATGCTGTAAACAGCAATACTGCATAGGAACCTGGAATGTTAGGTCCATGAATAAAGGCAGATTGGAAGTGGGTCAAACAGGAGATAGCAGGAGTGAACATTGACATTTTAGGAATCAGCAAACTAAAATGGACTGGAATGGGTGAATTTAACTTGAGCATTGTATCTGCTACTGTGGGCAAGAATCCCTTAGAAAAAATGGAGTGGACATCATAGTCAACAGAAGAGTCCAAAATGCAGTACTTGGATGCAATCTCAAAAATGACAGAATGATCTCTGTTCATTTCCAAGGCAAACCATTCAGTATCACAGTAATCCAAGGCCATACCCCAACCGGTAATGCTGAAGAAGCTGAAGTTGAACGGTTCTAAGACCTACAAGAACTTCTAGAACTAACACCCCAAAAAGATGCCATTTTCATTATAAGGGACTGGAATGCAAAAGTAGGAAGTCAAGAAACACCTGGCATAACAGGCAAATTTGGCCTTGGAGTACAGAATGAAGCAGGGCAAAGGCTAAGAGAGTTTTTCCAAGAGAACGCACTGGTCATAGCAAACACCCTGTTCCAACAACACGAGAGAAGACCCTACACATGGACATCACCAGATGGCCAACAGCAAAATCAGATTGATTATATTCTTTGCAGCCAAAGATGGGGAAGCTCTATATGGTCAGCAAAAACAAGACCAGGAGCTCACTGTGGCTCAGATCACGAACTCCTTATTGCTAAATTCAGAATTAGATTGAAGAAGGTAAGGAAAACCACTAGAACTTTCAAGTATGACCTATATCAAACACATTACGATTATACAGTGGAAGTGATAAATAGATTCAAGGGATTAGATCTGAGAGACAGTGTGCCTGATGAACTATGGATGGAGGTTCCTGACACTGTACAGGAGGCAGGGATCAATACCATCCCCAAGAATAAGAAATGCAAAAAGGCAAAATGGTGGTCTGAGGAGGCCTTACAAATAGTTATGAAAAAGAAGAGAAGTGAAAGGCAAAGGAGAAAAGGAAAGATATACCCATTTGAATGTAGAGTTCCAAAGAATAACAAGGAGAGATAAGAAAGCCTTACTCAGCGATCAGTGCAAAGAGATAGAGGAAAACAATAGAATGGGAAAGACTAGAGATCTCTTTAAGAAAACTAGAGATATCAAAGGAACACTTAATGCCAAGATGGGCACAACAAAGGACAGAAATGGTATGGGCCGAACAGAAGCAGAAGATATTAAGAGGTGGTAAGAATACACAGAAGAAATATACAAAAAAGATCTTCATGACACAGATAATCACGATGGTGTGATCACTCACCTAGAGCCAGACATCCTGGATTGCAAATTCAAGTGGGCCTTAGGAGGCATCACTATGAACAAATCTAGTGGAGATGATGGAATTCCAGTTGAGCTATTTCAAATCCTAAAAGTTGATGCAGTTGAAGTGCTGCACTCAATATGCCAGCAAATTTGGAAAATTCAGCAGTGGACATGGACTGGAAAAAGTAAGTTTTCATTCCTGTCTCAAAGAAAGGCAATGCCAAAGAACGATCTAACCACTGCACAATTGCACTCATCTCACATGCTAGTAAAGTAATGCTCAAAATTCTCCAAGCCAGGCTTCAACAGTACACGAGCTATGAACTTTCAGATGTTCAAGCTGGATTTAGAAAAGGTGGCAGAACCAGAGATCTTATTGCCAACATCCGTTGGATCATCAAAAAGCAAGAGTTCCAGAAAAATATCTACTTCTGCTTGATTGACCATGCCAAAGCCTTTGACTGTGTGCCTCACAAAAAAACTGGAAAATTCTTAATGAGATGGGAATACCAGACCACCAGACCTGCCTCTTGAGAAATCTGTATGCAGGTCAAGAAGCAACAGTTAGAACTGGACAAGGAACAACAGACTAGCTCCAAATTGGGGAAGGAGTACATCAAGGCTGTATATTGTCACCCTGCTTATTTAACTTATATGCAGAGTACATCATGAGAAACGCTGGGCTGGAGGAAGCACAAGCTGGAATCAAGATTGCCATGAGAAATATCAATAACCTCAGATATGCAGATGACATCACCTTTATGCAGAAAGCGAAGAGCTAAAGAGTCTCTTGATGAAAGCCAAAGAGGAGAGTGAAGATGTTGACTTAATACTCAACATTCATAAAACTAAGATCATGGCTCTGGTGCCATCACTTCATAGCAAATAGATGGGGAAGAAGTGGAAACAGTGACAGACTTTATTTTTGGGGCTCCAATATCACTGCAGATGGTGACTGCAGTCATGAAATTAAAATATGCTTGCTCTTGGCAAGAAAAGTTCTGACAAAACTAGATAGCATATTAAAAAGCAGAGATATTACTTTGCTAACAAAGGTTTATCTAGTCAAAGCTTTGGTTTTTCCAGTAGTCATGTATGGACGTGAGAATTGGAATATAAAGAAAGCTGAGTTTCAAAGAATTGATGTCTTTGATCTGTCCTGAATGTTCATTGGAAGGACTGATGCTGAAGCTGAAACTCCAATAGTTGGACACCTGATGCAAAGAACTGACTCATTAGAAAAGACCCTGATGCTGGGAAAGATTGAAGGCAGGAGGAGAAGGGGATGACAGAGGATGAGATGGTTGGATGGCATCACCGACTCAATGGACATCAGTTTGAGTAAACTCCAGGAGTTGGTGATGGACAGGGAGCCCTTATGTGTTGCAGTCTATGGTGTCGCAAAGAGTCAGACACGACTGAGTGGCTGAACCAAACTGAACCGATGATTTTATATGGTGTTCCTATTTTGTGATGAATATTGTGCATATGTATATATAGTAATTTTCAATATCTATTTTATAAACTATACAATTGCATGTGGTGCATGCATGCATGTTAAGTCACTTCAGTCATGTCTGACTCTTTGCGACATTATGGACTATAGATACCTAGGCTCTTCTGTCCATGGATTCTTCAGGCAAGAATACTGGAGTTGGTTGCAATGCCCTGCTTCCAGGCATCTTCTTGACACAGGGATTGAACCTCGTCTCTTATGTCTTGTCTCCTGCATTGGAAGGTGTTTTCTTTACCATTAGCACCACCTGGGAAGCCCCTTTCATGTGGTAAGCATTGCAAAATTTTTTATCAGGTTCTGAATGATTACTTTCACAACATCATTCTGTTTGTATATCTTTACCAAGGATTTATATCAAAGTCTTTTTCCTGTAAAGACATTTATCATCTATTTTGCATAATACTATTCATAAATATTTATATCTAGTCCCTTTAAGAAAAATAAAAATGCATTTGCCCTTGATTCTCCTAGTAGAACTATAAGTTTTAATTTATTTGGGGCAGATGATAATCAACTCAGAGACCTTTTCCCTGAACAATAAATATAATACCCTCTCCCCTTCCCCCATCTGGATGCTGATAACCCTTCAGTGGCCACTGTGTACATTAAAAGAAAATGTCAGGGTTAGCTAATGATCTTCCTTTTCTTCCTAATTGCCTCCCTTTCATTTGAGGAGTGATGCTATAAACTGTGGCCAAGCATGTGCCACAGTCTATAGTAATATTGAAATGCAATACTGTAATGTACTTATAAGTACAATTGTAAATGAATCTCTATATTACTCTTTTACCTGCCCTTTATTCACACAATTATCCTGTAAAAAATATTTGATGTAGGACAATCCTCTTGTCCTACACCCTCTTGCCTCATGCATTGCCAGACCCTCAACAACCCTGGATTCAAACCCCAAAACATAATTATCTGAGCTCTTGGAACTAGCATAAGCATCAGATCAAGAACTTTTCACATTAAAATAAGGCATGAAAATATGAAGATTCCATCTTGAAAGGAGACTTAGTAATACTTAAGAGAGTATTATACATCTTATTTTAGAGTACAGCCAAGAGTTCTGAGTAAAGTATGTTATTATTATATGCAAGCCAGAGCATCTTACCAAGTAATATTAGTGTTGAATCAATATCTGTCATTTCCTCTATAAACTGTGATTAAGAGATGAGAAAATTTATAAAAAAGATGTTTCTAGAGTTCAGATTTTTTGAAGATATAAATATTATAATGTCTTTGACATTAGATGATGAAACTAAAAAACTCAAGTACAAACTTTATTAACTAGTATGGCTACTGACTGTGAGAATTAAAGTATAGGATGGTCCATGATTATGACAAGTAAAGTGATTAAAAAATTTTAGCTGACATATCAATTCCAGCCAATGCATTGCTGCAAAAATCTGCCAAATGATTACGCATGGTGGCTCAATAGATTCAGCCAGTACAAGAGAGAGATTTATTAAAACATATTAATACATATGTATCTCTGTCCTAGAGAGGATAGCAAAATCTATGATATAATGGAGGATTTGTCATTGTTGTTTTAGTCACTAAGTCATGTCTGACTCTTGCAAATCCATGAATTATAGCTCCTCTGTCCATGGAACTCTCCAGGCAAGAATACTGGAGTGGGTTGTCATCTCTTTCTCCAGGGGATCTTTCCCACCCAGGGATCAAACCCACATCTCCTGCATTGACAGGCAGATTCTTTACTTCTGACTTACCTGGAAAGTCCTATAATGGGGGATAATTAAAAAGAAATTTATTAAAATACAAAGTAGAGTCAGGTAAGAAAAGTTGAATACTAGCTACTGGAAGAAGAAAAGTAAAAATGTGTTCTCAACTACATGAATTCTAATTGAGATAATTTTTAGGAAATACAACCATTCTGCAAGTGTTCAAATCTTGGTTATTACTGATAAATCATATCATTTTGAGAGCATCGTAAGTCACACTTATGATGATTAATAAATAAGCATAGATATATGTCTTAAGACAATATATAGTCATTTTTGCATTTGAGTGGCTTTATATATATATATATATATATATATATATATATATATATATATATATATATATACACTCAGTCACTCAGTCTTGTCCCACTCTTTGTGACCCATGGACTTTAGCCCCCTCAGGTTCCTCTGTCCATGGGATTTTCCAGGCAAGAACACTGGAATGGGTTGCCATTTCCTCTTGCATTATATGTGTATAAGTACATGCATATTTTCATGAGTAAGGAGCTGTGGAGAGAGGATGCTTATGTCTAATGTTTAATAAAATAAATGATTAACTTGATTGTGAAGGGTTTGGGGAGTTCATAATAAGTGTTGGTTATCTACTTATTGTTTTCTGAATTTTAAGTATAGACGTATTTAAATTTCTTTTCAGATATTTGGTGAAATCTTGAAATGAGGTCAGTCAATAGACGTTCATTAGCAGAAATTGATTTGTGTGAGAATTATATTTTTCCTATGAAGAACAAGAGTATGTGATCATTTTCATTTCAATTCACAAGAAAAAAAAGGTTACTTTCTCTCAAAGAACAATTAGAAAAATCAGACTAAAACATACAAATAATTATTAAAACATACAATTAGTTTGATTGCATCAGAGTGCTAATAATGCCTTGAGGATTTGCCTAGCCAAGATAATAAGAAAGGCCAGAGAAGGCAGCTAAAACTGTGCTTTGACATATTCCCTGAAACCAATTGCTAATTCTTAAAGTGATTCACAAGAGCTCATATGATTGAGCAGCTATGTTGAAGACAGACTCAAGAGAATTGGTGGCAAGAGAAAAAAAAAATGGAAATGCGGACATAATGAAGGAAAGTGGCTGGTAACCAATTCATTTTTAGTGTAGGACCCCAAAGCTCTATTCTATGAGTCAGGGCGAAGTGGGAAAAAGCCAGTTGTTACAATGCCTAAAGCCCAGTTTAGAAGCGTCTTAATTTTTGCTATAAGGCAAAAATCAGAAACAGTGGTGCACAGGCCAAACTGAACCCACTACTTATTTGTGCATAGTTCACAAGCTAAGAATAGTATTTACATTTAGTAGTGGTTTACATTTAATATTTTAAAAGTAAATATAGTAAAAACTATTAGCCTTTTGGCAAAAAATTTTGCTCAGTTTGTTGAGGAAACTGTCACAGGTGCACAAAGCCTAAAATATTTAAATTCTGGTTCTTTACAAAAGTTTGCTGATTCCTTTTTGTGATGATCTGGAGTTGCAAAGCAAAGATGTATCCCAAGAACAAAAATAAATTTGCAGAAGAAGATGACACAATTTGAGTTCTCAAAAATCGTTACAGTTTTTCCTCATTAAAATGTTTGCTCCTTAGACAAAAATAAAGAGAAGATCTGTAGACAGTAATGCAAATGCAAAGAAGAAAGAAAAAATAAACAGATCCAAAGTTGTTATTCAGTCACTAAGTCATGTCCAACCCTTTGTGACTCTATGAACTGCAGCATGCCAGGCTTCCCTGCCCTTCACTATCTCTTGGAGCTTGCTCAAACTCCTGTCCATTGATTCTGTGATGCCATCCAACCATCTCACCCTCTGTAGCCCCCTTCTCCTCCTGCCCAACTAGATGCATATAATTTAATGGACAAGATCAAAATAGCTATGATAAATATAGACAAGGTATTAAAAGTGGAATATTTGGCAGAAAACTGAAAATTTAGAAAAAAATCAAATTAAATTCTACAGATAAAATGGCAAGAATTGAATATATCAACAGATATACTTAGAAGAATATTAGATTCGGCTCTGAAGTTCTGCATCATGACTTTTGATGATTACTTTGGAGGTTCTATCTTGAAGGCTAAGATAGAAACAAACAAATAGACAAACCGCAGACAGTAAATTGCATTTGTATAGAATGTTTTTGTATGTCTACAACATACAGATTCTGGTTTTAAAAAAAATAATTAGAAATTGTACAATATTTTTGACTTTTGCTTTGTACAAATATTTTTAAAAGTCAGTATTTTCATTTTCATCCCTATTGAAAATGAACCTCTGGAAATTATGGTTTTAGAATTTAACAGATTGTAATGATAATAAAATTAAATATATTGCAAACAAATCACAGTAAAGTGAACAGAAAACCATGCTAAATAACAGCAAAATCATGCTTGAAGGCATAGAAGAATGAAGACATTAAGCTTGACATATATACACTATCATGTGTAAAACAGAGAGCTAGTGGGAACTAGCTGTATAGCAGAAGGAGGCGTACATTGTTTTTAAATGTCCATGAAACAGGATACAAAATCATATTGCTTAGTTTACATACCTTGGTAATCTCACACAGATGAGGTTGAGAAATAGGGGGAAAAAAAGAGTTTAAGTTCATTTTTCATAACACTGCACTTTGTTTTTGCACTATTTACCATACATTTTAACAGCTGCAGTATAAGGCCTAAAAATTTAGAAGAAAAACAGCAAGGGGAACTTACACCAATTTTATATTGTGACTTTATATGAGTGTCTCGGGATCTAAATATTTGCTTCGGCCTCTTTATTTCAGGTTCTTCTTGAAGATGATGTACCCGCCCCTCTCTATACCAAAGCATGAATGTAGATTGCCTGAAATAGAAAGGTTGATTACTTCCCGGAGCTGTTTCTCCCTGGGAGATACGTCCTTTGAAAATGTTCTGCTTTAGAAAATAGACTTCATCACATAGCATTCAAATTTGTTTTAAAATGGAGAAACATGAAAACAGTTTCATGAAGTAAAGAAAATTTGTTGAAATTATTGTAATCTCCCAGGTATTTTCACACTTTGATTAAAAACACAGCAATTTAATGTGAAATTCTTTGAAAATGTATCATATTTGAGAGTAGGGGCAATAGAGTTTAAGTTTTCAGAAATGTGTTTTTGGAAAGCAGCGTTTATGTTGACTGTTTAAATGTTAACACCACTGTGAGCTGTCTAAATATTCCTTCCTAGCAAGGTTACAACTTATGGTCCATCATTTTCAGTCCTTTTTGCTCTCAGTAATTCTTACTCACTTTCCTGTGACATTATAGATTGAATTTAACACTCAAATTTTTACTTCTAGCACCAGTTACTTAATGTTAGACACCAGAACTTTAAAGCTTTGTGATTTGTGACAATCTATTTAGCTTCCTGCTATGTAAATTTGAAAGAATGACACTTTCCTTAGGGAATAGTGAGGATTTAATGAAAATATTGCATAAAGAATTTACATGTATTGTGCCTAAAACACATGTGGAGTCTTGTGAATATGAATTGTTCTATCCTCTTTTACCATAACTTGGGTATCTTTTCCTTCATTTTCCATGGACACATCTAGTTATGGATTACTCCTTAGAGGTCAAAACTATCTCCAAATTCTATCCAGTGTGCTGTTAAGATACAAGCTCAAAACTTCAGTTTGTATGTATAAATCTTAGGCTTAGAAAATAATACCTCAGGATCAATGTAAACATCATCAAGAGCTCCTTTTAAGCAGTAGGTAGAAGTTTCTACTACTAAAAAAAACAAGACTTATGTGCTATACTCATAGCAACAGAGCAGGAATGTTAAAGAGCCAAGGAGAAGTCTCCTAAATTATTTGTCCTCTGGAACAGAAAAGCAAGTATTTCAAAACTAGAAACCTGAGAATTCATATCAGTTTGCATAGATGCACCTTCTTGGGCTACTTATTCACTTTTTCTCCATTTTCATCCACAAATCCACTGCCATACCTGTGTTTTATATATACATATATATGTATAAATATAATTTTAATATATTTATATATTTTATATTTATATGTATATATACATTTACATGTATATATAATTCTCCTTTTTTCTAGCAGGAAACTATAGCTTTTAGAAGTCAACCGAAAATAAAATGACAAAGGACAGAATGGAATGTATTCTTGAGTTTTAAGATTTTAGAAAAGTTGTTAGGAAAAACCTTCATACAATAAATGTCAACTATCAAATTCTATCTGCTTAGAAAAAATCAGAGAGTGGGCAGAATGAGAGAGTATCACTTCTCGGTCCATCAGAAACATTCTACAAGAAAGCTACCTCACATTGGAATTTCAGCTAAAATTTTCACAAAAATTTGGTGGTTTAGATACTAAGTCAGGTCTGACTCTTGCAACACTATGGACTATAGCCCACCAGGCTCCTCTGTCCATGGGATATCCCAGGAAGGAACACTGGAGTGGGTTGATATACCCTACATGAATACAATTCAATATGCAGAGAGAACAATCAAATGTGTGACAAAAGGATATCCATTTAAAAAACTTTAAACTTAGGTAAGTCTACATGCTTTGAAGAGTGATAAAAAGAAACAAAGAAAGAAAAAAAAACTATGAAAATTTTGTAGAAAAAGGAAAAAATAGCATTAGCTTAAATATATATGAAAAACATAAAATATCTGGAAATTATCCATGTGATATATATTAGACATTGCATTCATTATTTCTTTTAAATCTTAAAATTGTCCCATAGTCTAGATGGTTATATGTGTTCAGTCACTCAGTTGTGTCTGACTCTTTTTGATTCCACGGACTGCAGCCTGCTTCTGTCCATGGGATTTCCCAGGCAAGAATTCCCGAGTGATTTGTCATTTCCTTCTCCAGGGTGTCTTCCCAACCCAGGGATCAAACCAGCATCTCTTGTTTCTCCTGCATCGGCAGGCAGATTCTTTACCTCTGTGCCCCCAGGGGATGGTTATATATCTCATGCTTATATATAAGTAAAAGTGATCTAACACTTTTAGCTTACCCAGAGTTACGTAGCTAGTATATATAGAATCCAGTTTTTAAATCCAGAGAATCTAAATTCATACTTTTTGGTGGATATATAGTTGGCTTCTGAAGATTTAATTGCCATAACTTGCTTCAAAATTTTTTGCTGGAAACTAATGTATCCTTATAATTTTATTCTTAGAGAAGAACTGTGTAAAGGTGAAAGAAAAATAATTCATCAAATTGACTAAGTAAGCAATGTTTATCAGGCAAAGGTTACATATTAGTAAAACAAATACTCTCCCCTATATGAGAAGTCTATTTTCTAGTCAGAGGAACAGGTAACTGCTGTCACTGAAATTATTATGTTCTCTTGGTACATATCAAGAATTATACCTAATGCAAGATTATTAGTTCCTTAAGAGATTCATGTCATAGTCAATATAGTTTATGTACAAAGTCCCGGTGTCATTGTAGAGTGGGTACGTAGAATGGCACACATTTTGCCAGGCCTGAGCCTTCAGTAAGTAGGGATTTTTTTTAAGAATACAAAATTGAGATATAAAGTGTTCATTTATTTCCAATTAAAAAGACTATCATACCAAACATAAATTTGGCAAATATTAAAATCACTACAGCAATAAAAAATAACTTTAATTTCTCAGTCTTCTGAAATACTTCTGTAATACATATCCTTAATTTTTGCTTCTATACTCTCTGATTGCCTCTTCCTAGGAAGATGATTTTGGAAGATGATTTCCATCCTGAGAATAGCAAGTTAAAATAATATTTCTTCTAGTATGTTGGATCAACTATTTTTGTCATGATTTATGTGAAGATCAATTCCTTAAGTTTAACAACTAGTTTTTGTTGATGTCATGTAAGTTTTTACTATCGTTATTAGTTTTGGGAAAATTTATGTCAAGCATTTTTGCTTTTCAAATTTTAGCTGTAACAGATAAAATCAGTGTTTGTACTATTAAAGTTCAGTGCCTTGCACACAGAGGAATTCTGATGAAATTACCTTGCAGTTTCTTATAAAAAATGAAGAAAAACACTACCTCATACATTTACTATTATAGAGTTTACAGTCAAGATTATGATGTTTTGATTCTGGTTTTTGCTAAATATTGATAAGTAATGAATATTTCAGTTAAAATGTTTATAAATGTCATGATTTCTTAGGATAAATTTTTATACACCACTTTCTCACAACTAAACATTTCAAATAAAGTTTTTCCCTCTATTATTCAAATATTTTAGTACCAGGTAGCAGAAGACACACACATACTATGCTGAAACCTCTGACTTTTCAAAAAAATGAAATAACATTAGGTAACACAGCACACTAGATAGTAGGAAGTGTTCTGAGAGTCATTTAAACCTTGAATGGCTGTCAATATTTTACTTTTTCATAGAAGAAACTACAAAATATACTAAATCCCAACTAAATATATCCTCAAATTCTGCTTTACTTGAACTGTCTCCAACATTTCCTATGAGCACTTTTATGTCCAGTATCATGGGGGGGAAGACAAATTAGAAAAATGTAGCCATCTTAACCAATTTGTTTAAAGATATGTTTCTTTTGCACATTTTACAGAAACAAACACAATACTAAGGTCTCTCAGAAAAGAAGGGCTACATGCAAGTGTGCGAAGGTACGAAACAATCCACAATCTCACCCTCACTTCTGATACCAATGCTTGGATGTCCCTAAAACCACCTTTAGTTTCAATGATTTATGGGAGGGATTCAAAGGTCTCGCTGAAAACTTATGCTCCCTGTCATGGTCTATTCCAATGAATTAGTGAAGGGAAGAGACACATGGGGCAGAGACCACTTGGAAAAGTGGAAAGTTCTGCACTTGGAGTCTCCAATTTTTCACTTCTCATGGAGTCACAGACTGATAAATTTCCTGGAAACAAAATGTAACACATTCTATGGAATATTGACAACCAGGGATGCTCCTTTAAGCTTTCAGGTCCAGGGTCTTTACTGGGGCTCTGTCTTGCAGACATGGATGAAAGCCCACATAACTGAGCTAAACTTGCAGCCCTTCCACATGTTGAGGTAATACCACATGACCCAAAGATATCATTGTTAGGTTGTCTGTATTGGCTGAAGACCCTCAAGTAAGCAAAGAATTTTATCAAGTAGAAAATTCCAAGGACATAGAGATTGTCTCATAGCAAAGTCCAGACCTCATATTGGTCAAAGCTAAACTTTTTACTGTACAAAATTATAGAACCTAAAGCTTATGTTCCATTAGTTTCACACTAAATCTTCTCCTGCCAGAAATATCAGAGGGGATTGTTAGCATTTGTTGACTAAGTGGATGCTTTCTGTGTTTGTCTATATACAGGCCCTAGAAAATCCTTGTGAGTGTGAATATCTACATTATCTGTGAAGAGAAACCCAGAAAATATTTCTATATTTAAAATTAAAATACACATATTTATGCCTGTGTTTGCATACACACATACTTATGAAGGTATCAAATTGTAAAGTAGGAAAAATTTAGAACTGAACAAAAACAAATGATGTATTATTTAGAAATAAATGCATGATTGTAAACGGACAGATTAAAAGAAGACAATAGAAAAATTAATGAGCCAACCATCTAAGTCATGAAATTAGGAAAAGAAAAATGGCACCAATCTAAAGAATTTGGTGAATGATATAATAAATATGAATGCCCTGTTGAATATAGAGGGACTCAGGAAGCAATTGAGAGGGTTAACAAATCCAGATTTCCTTGAAAATGTGAGCAAAACCCATTAGTGTTTTCCTAATACATGGTGAGCATTAGCCTCATGTGAGAAGTGTTCAGAACTTGTGCTAAACTCATAATCCCCAATCCAGCCCACAGAGTTGTTTATATCTCCCAGGTGGTTCCAATATATAGTCAAGTGTGGAAAGCACTGGAACAAACAAAACTCTGAGATTTTCATTGAAAAAAAGGGAGAAAGAAATGACAAAGAGAGATTATGGGGTGAAGAAGGATAATAAAAGAAAAAGCAATATTAAGCATGCAGATATATCAAGGCAATCATGTTTTAAAATTTAAAGAGCTTTTTATGAATAAATTTATAGACATACTGAGTTTGTTTATAAATTTAAAGAGTAACCTAACCATCTAAAAATCCATCCCCAGAAAAACTTGATGATTTTGTAGGTACCCTCTACCATTTCTTCAAAGATTAGGAAAATCTAGAGAATTAGGAGAAAAGGCAGGAGTGTGGAATGGGGAGGGAGTAGAGGAAGGGGAGCTGAAAGGAGAAAAGAAAAATATGTCCACCATTTTTTTTTTATTTTAAATTTAAGGCAAGTTATTTGTTAATAGGGAAATCAGGAGCAGCATGAAAAAAAATTAACATTTAAGAGCACAAATTCAGTAATAATAAATAAAAGATCGGTACACCAAATAATCAACAAACATGTTTTTCTCAAAATGCAAAGAAGGATTAAAGTAAGAAAATGTATTAATAGAAGTTTTAGCATGCAGCAGGGACTGAAAACTTTGCTGGTGTCCACCAGCCTTCTTCCATATGACTACGCAAAACCTACTGGATTATTAGACCTACCCTTGTCACTTGTCCACTTGAATTAATTCTACACTTTCTCTCCAAGATGTTTAATAGAGGGCTCAGGATTTATGCATCTAATTAATTGCATGCAGAATATTAAGTGGTTTCCCTGTTCTGCTCTAAAAATGTGTTTACCGCCTCTCCCAGCAATGAATCTGTTGTTCAGGAGCATATGCAGAGTTGGTTTATGAAAAAGAAAACAACAAAATTTTTAAAGTCCTTGAATTTTATTGACACCTTTAAAACTGAATTATCTCTAATTCAAGGAAAATATGTGTATTTAATATGTTCAAAACATTTGCAGACCTCTAAGCAAAACACAAAAATGAGCAATATGCACCTGTCTTGAGGAAATGATATATCTTACAGGAAGGCAGAAAGAAGACATTATATCCCTAATTGGAAGAAGGAATGAAAATGTCATCCATGAGTGCTCAGTAGCTTCAGTCGTGTCCAACTCCATGTGACACTATGGACAGTAGCCTTCCAGGCTCCTCTGTCCATGGAATTGTCCAGACAAGAATGCTGGAGTGATTTGCCATGCCTTCCTCCAGGGGATCTTCCCGACCCAGGGATGGACCTGGGATCTCCTGTGTCTCCTGCATTGCAGGTGGATTCTTTACTGCTGAGGCATCTGGGAAGCCTGTTATTAGTGCTCCTGTAGCCTAATAGTCACAAGTGAAGCTCATTGTGTGGACAGATATCTTCATGGAAATTGATTTGATAATGATAGCAATATTAAAAGATGGCATTTCCAAATGTTTCATATGCAGTTTTCACCAGCTCTGCCATAGTGTGGTTTTCTATAAAAACTATTTGTCTTACCTATGAGCACATTGAGTGCACTGCATGTGCCAGTAATAATTTTTTCTATGGTCTTCTTACTAAAATTTATTCCTAATAAATTACTTATTATGGATGATATGATATCTACATACACCAGTTAATCACAGAAAATAAAGGAAACCTACACAATGTATGTTTCACTTGTTTTGTAAATCAAGAAGAGTTGAAACAGTTAATCACTTAAATAAACTATGTATAAAAATTGTATTTTCAAAGAAGTCTCATATTTTAATGAGAATATATGGTCTTGTCTTCATGATGCCTGAATTTTTTTTTAATATATGTAAAGGTGATGCTATTATAGAGGATCATTCATTAAATATATTCTCTAAAATGCTCAAGATACACTGCATGTTTCTGAACCTATTCTAGAATATCTTTGAAAGACAGTTTGAGATATTACCTTTATTAATGTACTGTGAGATTTAGAAAGTTTCTATAGACACTTAAAAATTGGAGGTGGTTACTCTCAGGAAGAACAGATGTTTTGACATATGTCCAGATGAGTACTCTGAACTAGAAATTCAAATTTCCTTCTGGAAAACTTTTTTGTTAACATATGGTAGACAATGAATCTTAAAAACCATTGGCTATGGAACTGACAGAAAAATGGGATTGGTTAAAATTTATTTACAGAGATTAACAAAATTGAGCATAGAAATGGGTAGAATTGGTTATCTATTACTCTAATTTTCAAATGATTGGCAAAAATTCCTTCAGTCTTTCCAAAAAAATTTTTAAACTCTCTGAAAGTCACATGCAATATAATATTTCTAAATACATTTCCTATCTGTCTTTGTTAAATCGTGTGGAACACTTTCCTTGCCTACAACATCATTAACACTTGAAGAAGGAATATACATTTTTAGCCACAAATTGTGGAGAGAAGTGCTCAGATTTGAATAACTTTGCTCTCTTTTCACCATTATCATAAAAAATGATGGATTCAAAGCAAAACAATAACCACACTTAAATGGCATCAAGCGAAATCATATCCTTTCTCTATTGCTGATGATAATTACATATGAAAATACCTCTCCATTTTTGTAGATTTACATGTATATAATTCAAAATAAGAAATGCATATTTGTCAGCTTTTTAAAACAAGTCCAAGTATATAGAAAATTTATGCATTTAAACAAGATATAAGGCATTTATTTTCTCCTCTTGGAGAAATGTCATGTGAACATGGCAAAAATACTGATCTCTAATCATTCTTCCTTTTGTTTGAAGGTCTTTTCCCTTGCTTGCTAGCTTGTTCTTTTTTTATATGTTATATTGTCACTGGATGTTAAACATGTTTTGAAAAGCACCAGAAACCCAGAATATATTTTAAACACTTTGTACAGGAATACTTCAAATTTAACTCATAAGAGTTTCAACATGGGTATGATATATAATAGAT
The DNA here is from genome assembly GCA_024291935.2 of Okapia johnstoni. Taxonomy (NCBI): domain Eukaryota; kingdom Metazoa; phylum Chordata; class Mammalia; order Artiodactyla; family Giraffidae; genus Okapia; species Okapia johnstoni. The sequence continues at coordinate 60,044,265 of CM044322.1, forward strand.
TCCTTATACACTTAGGAGTTGAAATTAGAGATAAAATGTGAATAATCAGCAGTGTTTGGCTCATCTGAGAAAGAATATCCTATAATAGCCATTAAGTGGGCAAGTATGTGTGTTTAAATTATCCAAATTTCTATGTGGCTTCTAAATTAATCTTCTGCAGTAAAAGTAATACTTCAATTACATTCTTGTCTACAAATCATTAAAAATTGTCCATTCTGTTTTGAACAAAGTATTAGGGAAAAGTGTGTAAAACTATTTTAACTAGATCTAGGATCTCTGAATAGATTACTGCAATAAAGAATAGTACTTATTTCAGTTGCTCAGTCGTGTCTGACTCTTTGCAACATCGTGGACTGCAGCACGCCAAGCTGTCCAATACCAACTCCCGGAGCTTGCTGAAACTCATGTCCATTGACTTGGTAATGTCATCCAACCATCTTATCCTCTGTTGTCCCCTTCTGCTCCTGCCCACAATCTTTCCCAGCATCAGGGCCTTCTCCAATGAATCAGTTTTTGCATTAGGTGGCCAAAGTATTGGAGCTTTAGCATCAGTCCTTCCAATGAACATTCAGGACTGATTTATTGTAGGATTGACTGGTTTGATCTCCTTGCCATCCAAGGGACTCTCAAGAGTCTTCTCCAACACCAGAGTTGAAAAGCATCAATTCTTTGGTGCTCAGTTTTCTTTATAGTTCAACTCTCACATCCATTCATGACTACTGGAAAAATCATAGCTTTGACTAGATGGACCTTTGTCAGCACAGTAATGTCTCTGCTTTTGAATACACTGTCTAGGTTGGTCAGCACTTTTCTACCAAGAAGCAAGCATCTTTTAATTTCATATCTGCAGTCACCATCTGCAGTGATTTTTGATCCCAAGAAATAAAGTCTGCCACTGTTTCCATTGTTTCCCCATCTATCTGTCATGGACTGTTGGGATGCCATGATCTTATTTTTTTGATTTTTGAGTTTTAAGCCAATTTTTTCACTCTCCTCTTTCACCTTCATCAAGAGGCTCTTTTGTTCTTCTTTGATTTTTGCTGTAAGGATGGCGTCATCTGCATATCTGAAGTTTTTGATATTTCTCCAGGCAGTCTTGATTCAAGGTTGTGCTTCATCTAGACCAGCATTTCACAGATGTACTCTGCATAGAAGTTAAATAAGCAGGGTGACATATAGAGCCTTGATGTACTCCTTTCCCAATTTGGAACCAGTCTGTTGTTCCATATCTACTTTTAACTGTTGCTTCTTGACACACATCCAGGTTTCTAAAGAGGCAGGTGAGATGATCTGGTATTCTCTTCTCTTTAAGAATGTTCCACAGTTTATTGTGATCCACACAGTCGAAGGTTTTGGTATAGTCAATAAAGCAGAGGTAGACATTTTTCTGGAACTCTCTTGCTTTTTCTATGATACAACACCTGTTGGCAATTTGATCTCTGCCTTTTCTAAATCCAGCTTGAACATATGGAAGTTCACGTACTATTAAAGCCTGGCTTGGAGAATTTTGAGCATTATTTTGCTCGTGTGTGAGATGAGTGTAACTGTGAGGTAGTTTAACATTCTTTGGCATTGCCTTTTTTGGGTATTGGAATGAAAGCTGACCTTTTCCAGTCTTCTGGGCACTGCTGAGTTTTCCAAACTTGCTGGCATATTGAGTGCAGCACTTTCACAGTGTCATCTTTTACGATTTGAAATAGCTCAACTGGAAATCCGTCACTTCCACTAGCTTTGTTCGTAGTGATGCTTCCTAAAGCCAACTTGACTTTGCATTCCAGGATTTCTGGCTCTAGGGGAGTGATCACACCATCGTGATTATCTGGGTCATGGAGATCTTTTTTGTATATTTCTTCTGTGTATTCTTGACACCTCTTCTTAATAAATTCTGCTTCTGTTAGGTCCATACCATTTCTGTCCTTTACTGTGCTCATCTTTGCATGGAATTTTCCTTTGGTATCTCTAATTTTCTTGAAGAGATCTCTAGTCTCTCCTATTCTATGGTTTTCCTCTATTTCTTTGCATTGATCACTGAGGAAGGTTTTCTTATTTCTCCTTGCTATTCTTTGAAACTCTGCATTCAAATAGGTATATCTTTCCATTTCTCCTTTGCCTTTAGCTTTTCTTCTTTTCTCAGCTATTCATAAGGACTCATCAGACAACCATCTTGTCTTTTTGCATTTCTTTTTCTTGGAGATGGTCTGGATCACTGCCTCCTGTACAATGTCATGAACCTCCATCCATAGTCCAAAAATAGTATAATCAATACTGCTTTGTATTTTTAACCCAGATAACTTTTTGTCACAGACATGTTTTCCCTAGCTCAGAATTCTCAACTTTTAAGGAGTGTACATTCAGTATTTCCTGGGGCAGAAAATAAGAATTACTTTGAAAGTTGCTTTTATCTACCTATAACCATTGTCTTCACAACAACTGCAAACAAGATGTGTTTCTTCTTTTTTTTGAAACCATTGATCACTATGCCTAGTCTCTATAGGGTGGCAAGTCATGTTTATTTCTGATAAAAATACTAAAGTGCTTTCCAAATCTCTGACATCTCCTTGAGACTCACTTTTCTAGACACTCCCATCCAATATATTCTCCCCCTGTGTCTGATCTGATTAATATCTATGATTGATCTTTGGCCAAGTAGCAAACTTAGAAATGTTTTTACGTTAGTTCACCTAATTATAAACTTATTTTTCCAGGTGTTATAGGACACTTTAAAGTTTCATAGAATTTAAATATGCTTGCTAATATAAATATTCAAACTCTTTAAAATTTGTGTGGGAATAGTGAAAGCATTATATTTAAGAAGCACATCTAGACAGGAACGAAAAACCTGCCACTTAACATTTGTGTGATTTTAAGTGACTTGACCTCTCTGAGATTCAGTTTACTCATCCACAGAAAGGAAATAGCAACATTAAATCTTTAAGAGCTGTGCTATAGACAATATTCTTAAAGAGATGGGAATGCCAGACCACCTGACCTGCCTATTGAGAAATCTGTATGCAGGTCAGGGAGCAACAGTTAGAACTGGACATGGAACAACAGACTGGTTCCAAATAGGAAAAGAAGTACGTCAAGGCTATATATTGTCACCCTGCCTATTTAACTTATATGCAGAGTACATCATGAGAAATGCCGGGCTGGAGGAAGCACAAGCTGGAATCAAGATTGCCGGGAGAAATATCAATAACCTCAGATATGCAGATGACACCATCCTTATGGCAGAAAGTGAAGAAGAACTAAAGAGTCTCTTGATGAAAGTGAAAGAGGAGAGTGAAAAAGTTGGCTTAAAGCTCAACATTCAGAAAACTAAGATCATGGCATCCGGTGCCTTCACTTCATGGCAAATAGATGGGGGAAGCAGTGGAAACAGTGGCAGACTTTATTTTTGGGGGGGTTCCAAAATCACTGCTGATGGTGACTGCAGCCATGAAATTAAAAGACACTTGCTCCTTGCAAGAACAATTCTGACCAACATAGACAGTATATTAAAAAGCAGAGATATTACTTTGCCAACAAGGGTCCATCTAGTCAAAGCTATGGTGTTTCCAATAGTCATGTGTGGATATCAGAGTTGGACTATAAAGAAAGCTGAGTGCTAAAGAATTGATGCTTTTGAACTGTGGTGTTGGAAAAGACTCTTGAGAGTCCTCTGGACTGCAAGGAGATTCAACCAGTCAATACTAAAGGAAATCAGTCTTGAATATTCATTTAAAGGACTGATGCTGAAGCTGAATCTCCAATACTTTGGCCACCTGATGCGAAGAACTGACTCATTGGAAAAGACCCTGATGCTGGGAAATATTGAAGGTGGGAGGAGAAGGGGATAACTGAGGATGAGATGGTTGGATGGCATCACTGACTCAATGGACATGAGTTTGAGTAAACTCCAGGAGTTGGTGATGGACAGAGAGGCCTGGGGTGCTGCAGTCCATGAGGTTGCAAAGAGTCAGACACGACTGAGTGACTGAACTGAACTGATAGATAAAAATCTCTCAGCACTAGATACTGTTTAGTTCTCTGCTTCAGCTTCCAAGTCAGTACCTCCTTAAAAAAAAAAAAAAAAGAAAGAAAGAAAAAAAAGGAAACATTAACCTGCTGGCATCTCAGTCTGAAAATAAAGTCTCTGTGGCATGCTGAATGAGAATCTATTTCATTGTCTTTTATTTCAATTATATTTCTTGGGATTACGCATTTTGGGGGTAATGCTAATGAGATTTCACATACTGTAAATGATGCACAAGCTGTTTGCTATACAGATCAGACAAGGTGATGTTCTGTAAAGCTGCTTTAACAATTTGAGTGAAAGATACTTGAAATACTACAAGGATGTGTAAATTTTCCACTACTTCAATATATATATTAGAATACTAAAGAAAAATTAAGTGTAGTCCACGAAACCTGATTATATTACAATTGCTTCTACTGCTTCTGAAAATTAAATACTAAGGGCTAAGAAAATTAAATTTCAAATTGGTTGAATTTTATGGAAAATAAAGAATTTTAGTGTAGAACTATAAAGAAGAATCATATTTTCATTCATACCATACAACCAAGGTACAGCATATTCAAACTGCTGAAAACCACCAATAAAAAAATAATCTTGGAGACAGCAAAATATTATATATAAAGGAAAATAAAAAGAAAGGACTTCATTAGACAAACATAAACTGAGGGAAACTGCTGCCAGTAGATCTGATTTAAGAAATATTAAAAAATTCTTTTTGTATCAAATCAATATGATACCAGACAGAAATCTAGTTTTTTTTAACATTTATCTCTGGAACTATAAAAAGTGACAGTAACTACATTTTTTCTTATTTAGACTTGATTTAATAAAAATTTGACTGAAAGAAAAGTATTAAAAATAAATTGTGGCTAATAACATAAATGTAATTAAATATATCATTAAAAGAGGACAGATGAATGGAAGGAGTAATAATAATTATCCAGTTGTAAGTTTACCACCATTTTTCACAGCTATAAATAATAGACCAACAGTGAAGCATGAATGAAATGAAAAAGAAACTCTTGATCCAGGAGCTATCATGCTAAAAAGGAAAAGGGAACAAAGACCTGATAAAAGAAAGAAGAGAAAAATAAGTTGGTGTAATTAAATTCAAATATATTAGTAACTGCATTACACATAAACTGTTTGTAGATCCAATTAATAATAGAGACAAATTCTATTTAAAAAACATATCTGTATATGGTTTATTAAAACCCATTTCAAACTTAAAGCTGTTGGAAGATTAAATGCAATAATATGGAAAAATATAATATATAAATATTAAGCAAATCTGGAGTGGCTATATTGATATCAAAAAAATAGACTTCAGAACAAGGAATATTATCAGAACAAAAGCAGTAAATTGAGGGAAAAAACATAATAATCTCCATAAAGCTTCAAAATGCACAAAGCAAAACCTGATAGAACTGAAAAGTACAAAGAAAAATCCACAGTTAAAGTTGGCCATATTAATACTCCTCTGTCTGAAATCCATAGAACAAGTAGACATACAATTAACATTAAAGAGAAGTTGACCTGGTTGACATTTATAAATCCCTCCAACAAACAAAAGCAAATATACAAATTCCATTAAGCTTTTAGAAACAATATCCAAATAAAACATTTTCTGAGCTATTAAAAAAATCAATACATTTTAAAGAAGTGAAAATAGCCAAAGTCTATTTTCTGAGCACAATGCAATTATTTTTGATAGGAACAGAAAGCTATATGGAAAGTGCCAAATATTTAGAATCAAACAAATTCCCCTAAATAACTCGTGAGATTCATAAGAGAAATAAGAAAATATTTTGACTGAATGAAAATGAAAACATCACATACTACAATCTGTGGAAAATAAATAAAGCAGTGCTATGGGGATTATACAGCATTAATTGCTTGTCATTAGAAGGAAGAAAGGTCTCAAATCAGTTACCTAATATTTCATGAGAAGCAACAATAACAAATGTGGAGAAATAGCCCAAAGCAAGCAGAAGAGAGGAGATAATAAAGATAAAACAGAGAAGACAAAATAATGGAGAGGGAAAATATTTTCAAAAAAGGAAAAATCAATTTTTAAAAAAGAACTGGTTCTTTTAAACGATCAATAAAACTGATAAATCTTGAGCCAGAATGATCAACCAACTCAAATCCACAAGAAGAAATGAAAAACACTGCTGTGGTACATCTGTCAGTAAATATAAATTTTATATATTTATATATACATACATGTATATATATATATGTATATGTATGTATGTGATATGTGTGTAAATGGCTCAGCTGTGTGTAGCTCTTTGCGACCCCGTGGACTGTCACCTGCCAGGCTCCTCTGTCCATGGGATTTCCCAGGCAAGATTATTGGAGTGGGTTGCCATTCCCTTCTCCAGGGGATCTTTCCCACTCAAGGATCGAACCCGAGTCTCCTGCATTGCAGGTAGATTCTTTACAGTGTGAGCCACCAGAAAAGCCACCATAAAAACATATATATATATATGTTTCTCTTAATTTTATTAAAAGACATAAAGACCACATAAAGCAGTTATTATGCTATGTTCTTAGTTTTATAACATACACAGTTGTAATTTTAAAATTTAATTTCTTATAATAAAGAGTTCACCATTTATCTCAATCCCTACCCCCCCACCTCTGGTAACCATGTATATAAACATAAATATATATCTAGATTTCATATATGACAGAGATCATACAGCATTTGTCTTTCTCTGAGAGACTTATTTCATTTCATATAATAATTTGTAAGCTATATGGCCAAATAGAACAAAAAAGGATATAAAAATGGAACAGTAATAGAGTAAAGTTTCAATATTTTATTGGAATTAATACAGTATTAACGTGAGGTGGATCATAATATATTGATTCATATTATAAATCCTAGAACAAATAGAAGGTCAACAGAGGAGTTAAAACGAATGCTAGAACACTTGGTTTAACATGAAATGAGTTAGTTGATGCTGCTGCTGCTAACTATCACAGTCATGTCCGACTCTGTGAGACCCCATGGACTGTAGCCAGCCAGGCTCCTCTGTCCATGGGATTGCCCAGGAAAGAACACACTAGTGGGTTGCCATGCCCTCCTCCAGGGGATCTTCCCCACCCAGGGATCCAACCCACATCTCTTATGTCTCTTGAATTAGCAGGCAGGATTTTTACCACTAATGCCTCCTGGGCAGCCCAAAATGAGTTAGTTAAGGAAGAAGAATGATAACAAAGAGCAACAAAGACAAGACATAAAAAACAAATGGCAGTCACAAAGTCAGTCATATTAATAAATATATCCAGCATAAATGGACTCATCACTCCAATAAAAAGTCAAAAGTCAGAGATTCAACCTAAGATTTTCGTACACTGTTTAATTTCTGTCGACTTACTTGCTTTCTGAGTGTCTGCAGTAGAGCAGCTGAAGACCACTCAGTGACTGCTTCTCCCATTGTGTGGCCTGAGCAATGGGAGCTGCTGCCCGTCTTCAGTAGCATTCTCACTGGCATCTGTGCGCTGTCGTCCTCAGTGGGGGCTGCTGGGCAAGCACGGAGGGCACCTGCCACCTTCAGACCAGCTGCCGCCTCTGGGAGGTTGAGCTCCAGTCAATTCAGGAGCTGGGGCAGTTCTTCCACCCGCATTTCTCCCTGGTCACAGCCTTCTTAGCTGTGGCCTATCCCTCCTGTACCACCTGTTGAGGATCTTGGCTCAAGTATAAAGTGCGTGGGACACCCTTGGGATGCACACGGGACTCCCATGGGTGCTCATGGGAGAGGGACCCACGCATGCCCAGAACTCCCCGGGTCAGCGTCTATCACATCAGACCCACAAAGCCAGCTCTGTTACTGTTGTAAGGATGGCGGTGTCCACACAGCCCAGAGACTCTTTTGTGTTACAGGGGGCAGGGGGAGGCAGGTTCACAGAACATGCCTCTCGTGCGGGTGGACAGCCCTGGGGTTGAGAACCACTGTGAGTCGCGGCTCCTGGACAGCTGGCTGCCTGGCTCAGGTGAGGAGGGTTCCAGGAGCGAGGTGCCCAGCATAACCGTGGTGCCCATAGCCGCGGCAGGCTTCAGCACAGCTCGCTGACTGGTCCTCCTGGAGGTTATGATGCTGACATCAGCCAGGTTTTCAATGGCAAAAACCACAGCGGTGGACAGCAGATGCTTGTCCCAGGTGCTCTCCAGATTTAGAGGTAATGCCATCACTTTTCCCTTCTATTATAGATGACAGTTCCATTTGGAAGTCTAGGCTTGATGCCACCTAAGGGGGTTCCTGATGCAAAGAATTTGAGGACATCCTCCTACTTCATTTGCAGAAAATCAAAGCCTCTGGAAACTGTGAAAATTTCCTTTTAAATTATGATGAGAACCCAGAACAATGTCTTATGGACTCCTGTCTGGGTAGCACAGGAAAGGGAAAATCCAGAGATCTTAAAATTATAAATTGAACCAAAGAGCAAGATTCAATTATATTGAATAGAAAAGATATTGTAGATTCAAAGATGAAAACTAAGGCTTACCCATATATTACTATTTTTTTCTATCAATATGTTAAATCTATCCATCTCCTCAGTTTCAAAGATATTTTTTTCAGGGACAATATATTTCATGAAGCTTTGCTTATAAAATCTAGGTTACTGAGAGATTATTAAAAATGAAAGCCAATCAAATACCAGTATACTAAAAAGTTCATAGATATAGGACAAGAAATAATTTTTTTTTAATTTTTAAGAAGTGCACAAAATTTTAAATGTTATAGAATAGCAGTCTTGTGGCAGTGTTCCATCTTCAAAAGGGGTACAGGAAAATTCCAGGAGACTGTCAGATTAACACAGCAAGGCTGTTTAAGGATGAAATAGGAAGTCTGATGTAGGCCCCTGCACTTTCCAAGAAAGAATAACATTGAAACATTTTATAAAGAGTGTTCCACAAAATCAAAATCCTTTGAACTGTTCTGTGATGGGACTATTCTGCAGCCAGTAATGTTGGAAATGCTACATAGACTATATTCTCTGCAAGAGATTCATCATTCATATTAGCATAATGGAGAAGCCCTGAAAAAAAAAAAGACCTATGTCAGAGTTTAATGTACCATTCCTGTCGTATTTGTTCATGAACTGTATATATTTGTATTCTACATAACATTTGTGTTTACGTATAACATTTACTAATACCTCACATAAACAACAGAGAAGTCAATGGCAACCCACTCCAGTACTCTTGTCTGGAGAATCCCATGGAGCGAGGGGCCTGGTTGGCTGCCATCTATGGGGTTGCACAGAGTTGGACATGACTGAAGTGACTTAGCAGCAGCACATAAACAATTTTCCTTGAAATATTTTCACAGATTGATGTAAACAAAAGAGATCCTTTTAACTTAGTGGTCACTAAAAATATAAGCTCTAAGAGGGCCTTTGTACTGCAGCACCTAGTAGGGTGCCTATGTTTGCTTTTATTTTTGCTATATCCACCTATTGATCTATAGAGAGTGAAATAAATGGTTTAATGAATAAGTCACTTCATTCCAATTATGCAAGAGACATCACATATTAATTTAATATATATCTGAAGGAAAAATCAATACTAATCTGCGTAAGAAAATCAGAACAATTGCTCACCACAAACAGGCAGCTTATTTTGTTTTTCCTATTTGTGGATCATTAGTTTTAAGTGAGTGATCTGAAATGAATATACTTGAAATAACAATATAGAAAAGAATAACAAAATCTCTTTTGTCATAACTATAGATGTTGGCATTATTAACATTTCCTACAGAGAATCAGCATTCTACAGAATAATGTATAGTTGCTTCCTTGGTTGCAGTACAGTAAGTTAAACTGTAGTGGTGGTACACATTATTGAAATATTGGCCAATAGATTTATTGATTTTTAAATAGATTGTCTCCCTTCTGTTTTAAGTGGATAACCAGACTTTGTTCTGTCTTAGGAAAGCTGTGGCATAATAAAGATTATATAAAGTCCAAGGGTGTTTCTCAAGAAAAGATCATATTGGGTGTCCAGGAAGAAAGGGAAAAGGCCATTGAGAGCATTGTTTTGAGGGCAGCAGAGAGGGATGGATAAGACCACTGATGCTGTGACTCCTGGGTGGGTGGACGGGAAAGGATCAATTCTAGGCATAGAGCTTTCTTGTTTTATAAAACTTCATACAGGCTACTCATGACAAAAAGTTGAGTGACCCAGATAATTGAGGGACTGTATAGTCTTTAACAATGACATTATCAATAACCACTATGATAGAAAGATAGTTGAAGCTCTCTTACATTTTCAGGACTCACAGTGCTCCTAGATTCTTAAGAAACCTCACAGAAGCTGAAGGAAAACATATGACGCTGACAATGATTATTCTGACAAACTAGTAGGTTAGGGCTCATAGATGAATTAGAAGTTAATAAATAAAACCCCCAAAATGTCACATTCTATGAATTTAAAAATTGACTTTAAGCAAATTGTTTTGTTAAGTATATGGAATGTTTTAGATAAGTGAACATTTTACAGGATATTTAAAGCAGTGAAAATACTCCATATGTTACTATAACGAGGGATACTTGTCAGTGTACATTTGTCCAAAACCATAGAACATACAACACCAAGAGTGAACTCTAACGTGAACTAAGAATTTTGAGTGGTTATGATGTGTCAGTGTAGGTTCATCAAGTGTAACAAATGAGTCAATTGGGTGACTGATGCTGATAATGACGGAAGCTAGGCTTGTGGGGGGTGTGTGGCAGAGCATATACCAGAAATACCAGTATCTTCCTTTCAATTTTCTGTGAACTTAAAACTACTCTTAAAAATAATATACATATAGGCAAAATACACATATATTTTTATAAATATATGTATATATTTAATATAGATAGAAAGCTATATAGTGGGTGGGAAAATCTTACCAGGTGAAAATAAAGTTGGACATGAGCAGCACCCATAAGTTAAGGAAAATATTGCTTTCAGAAGTCTGTTGTTTTTGTAGACATACAAATCCTAAAGGCTTCAAAAAATCAAGCACTGACAATATAATCGAAGCATAAGAATACAAATGTCTGATATTGTAAGCCAAGCCAGACAGAGTCCTCTTAACACAAATTCTGTTCCGGTAAGTCTGATGACTGGAGGCAGTACCCACTGCAATTGTTTATGTAAAACGGCAGCCAAGTAAACTGAAGTGGTTTGGAAAAAAATACATAATTAACAGAACTGTGTGCCATAAAAGTTTACATATGGATGAAAACAGATTGCTTGAGAAAAGTGCCTGTTAGAACCTCATTTTTAAAAAGAAAATAGCTTAACTAGGATTGAAGTCTATGGAAATTAGGTTTATGGCTTTTACTTGGAGTGAGTGGGAGATTGCAAGTTGGAAGCACAGCTTGTTTATTATACACACACAAAAACACATGTTTAAAGGTCTTTTTATTTGTTTTTGCTTCAGATAAAATTCAAGTTGAGCAAGATTATCTTAAATGGAACAGTTGCGAAGAAAAGGATTTGTCTCTAACTAGTTACATCCTAAGAGAGGAATATTAAGTCATTCCTGGAATTGTCTCAGTTTGTCACTGTTGATTTAATTTTGAATATTTTTCCCTTTCCTGTTTTCATTAAATGATGTTTTATAGCAAAATATTTAGAATTGAAATGGATTTAATTAATAAATTTTATTTAATACAGTATAAATTTTATGATTTCTAATAGAAGTAACAACCTGAAATAAGAGAGACCTAGTGAGGGCATGAGTGTTTAGAAATGAAACATATTCACATAAACGGTCCTTCTTGTACTGCAGCTCAGTTTACTGAAGATTTTAAGTAACACATTTACCTGTTAGCAAATACCACAATCATTTCAGACAGAAAAAGACTTACTATATTGATAATTCTGGAATAGAATATAAGTGTATTAACTCATAAAGTATCCATATAACCCAAACAATAGCACAATAATGTTGGTGAACTAATACTTGATGTTAAATGATCAACAGCACTAGGAAATTTTATTCTACCTGGAAATAAAGCTATCATGAATTTTAACTCCTCCCTCTAAAATCTTTAATATCATCACTATGAGTAATAATAGAAAGTGACAGTTGCTCAGTTGGGTCTGACTCTTTGCTATCCCATAGACTATACAGTGCGTGGAATTCTCCATTTCAGAACTGCTACTTATTTTCCACTCCAAATCTCTGAACCAATACAAATATAGGAAAAAAGATCCTTGTTATGTAAGAATTCTGTTAGAAGTTTATAAAACATATAATCACTAATGTGTGTATGCCAAGCTGCTTCAGTCATGTCCGACTCTTTGCGACCCTATGGACTGTAGCCCGCCAGGCTCCTCTGTCCATGCGGATTCTCCAGGCAAGAATACTGGGGTGGGTTGCCATGCCCTTCTCCAATCACCAATAGATATATAAATAATATTTAAATTCTAATCTCATTTACAGGGCCTGCGTAAGACCCCAAATATCTCTCTCATCACTTGTCTTGAAATAACTATCACGTAATACATTTCAGTCTCACTCAACTTTCCCTTTATCAGTGTGGCATCCTCTTCTATCTATTCTGAGTCTGTAAAGACAGTGTTCCATTTCCACAAATCTCATTTTCCATATATTTGACCTGCCTAACTCTTTTTCGTTCATTTCTTAGCTTAGATATATCTTACTCCTGGAAACCAATCTGGATTATCCAGGTTAAGTGTCCATACATTTCAGTCCCCTGTAGCATCCAGTATTATCATCATGATATCACTGATTTTGCTATAAATAGATCATTGGTAAAGTTATCTGTAATGGTCCTCACTAAGACATAATTCCAAGGGGAGCGGGGACTGAGTTTATATATTCAGAATTTAGCAAACTCCTCAAATATTGTATAGAATTTAGCAAAGTCCTCAAAAAATGTACAGATTAAGGTTAATGTCAAGAATACTTTGCTCTTCCTATCAAAATATTAAACTTTAAAGAGAGAAAGCATTATTTTTTTTAGTGAACCAAAAAATAATTCATGTAAGATGATATATTTATGCTATTTTGAAGGATAGTTAGAATCTTAACAAAAGATGGAAAGTCTGCAAGCTCTTCAAGGTGAAACCAATGGTATCAGAAGGCAGAGAGGGAAGAATCTGGGAAACTGAGTTCTCTCTAAAGCCTTTGCAATTGCTCTTACAGGATTGCACGAGTATCCTTAAGCCAGATGCAAGGCTGTATATATTTCACAGATATAATTTAATAAACTTTTTTTGCTAAAGATGTGAAAGTTTACTCTCATGCAAAAACCTGTTTCTACTTCCTTCACTTTCTGTGTGGGAAGTGAGGTTCAAAGCAGAACCTCTGGTTACACACGCCAATTAAAGAAAGATGATTAAATATGAAGGCTACACTCATTTGTTCCACTCCATGGATAGTATTAAGTACTGGTATTTAAAATTAGCATATTATATGCATTTTATAAAATATGTTCACACAAAATGCACAGACTACATTTATATTAATTATGTTTCTTGTAGAGGATAGTGGTTTGCTGTTACACTGCATGACTTTGTCATGACTTGTCATTTGATTCTTATATATTTGGTAAAGTGACATTTTCCTCTAAGGGAAATAAAAGCTGAAATAACATATACATGGTAAAAAATGATGTTAAAAATTAATGTCAAAATATATATGTGCATTGTTTTGATTTTGGTGATAGTTTCATAGGTTTAATTTACATGTCAAAATTATCAAGTTACGCATGTCAAGTGTGTACATTTACTATATACCAAATGTCAAACAGTGTTACAGTGGCAAAAACTACATTCTTCATGTACCAACATTTTAGTCAAATAATAACAATAAAGAGTGTCCTTAGGAAAAAAAACTAGATATTAGTATAACTATCAAAATGTACACTTTTAAGTATGTGTTAATATTTATGATGGCAATACTTTAACCAATCTAATAGGCAGCATATTTATAGCCTTCTGATTAAATCTATCTTAATTACATTTTCACATTTATATGTTAATCATATTTCAAATAAATGTATCTTTCTTAACTAATTATCCTTTCTCCTTTATTGGGACCTATCTTTTGATATCTGTACTTTTTGCTCTTATGGTTTATACTAGTTTCACTTCATTTTGAGTCATTAGTCTCCTCTTAGTGTCTCTTCAAATGTTTTGATTTCCTTCGGCACTTTCAGTAGATATAGTGCCTGACTAATTAGAAACCCAGGTGTTTGGCTGAAGAACCAAGATAAGTCCTATTCTCCATACTTTGTTTCCTGTCTCCATGCCTGGTCAAATACAGAATTTTAATTTCCTGGACTTGAAGGATCAGCCAACTAACCTTGCTTCTGGAAAAATACCAACTTCTAGGAATGTTGAAACTGTGGGTTCTGTAATAGTGTTTAGTGCTAGAGAGAGCAGAATAAATGCTGTCTCAAAGGACAAAAGTCAATGCATATCATTAATAGCCTGTTTACTTAGAACTGTGCTTGAAAGTGTTTATTTTGCCGTCAGATTATGAATCTCTACAGATTTGATTCAATTATTTATTCTATTTTAATCACAATAAGTAGGGTATATGTACAAACTTGAATTGTTTATATTATATATAAGTTAAATAGTTCTTCAATGTTTAGCTCACCTTTAAAAGACTTTTTTCATTTTTGGCATATAATGATGATAAATGCCAACTACCTTCCTAAGCAGTGGTAGTAGCATTGTAGAAAATTTGCATCCAGACAGGAGAATGTCACAATGTATTGTAGATATAGATTAACAATTATAATCCAGCGCTTTGTCAATTAGGGGTATAAATGTATAGCTGGTAGACATATAAAAGCAGGATGCTTAATTCTATTTTTAACATGTGTATGTATATGAAAAATTGCAAAAAAAAGAATGTCATTTTACATAAAAGCTGAAAAAAAGCAACTCAAATAACTATAAACTGCAAAATAAACATTTGTAGTATATGTATATAAAAAACATATTACAAAGGGAACACATGAACTATATTGACATACTATACTATGATTGAATTGTAGAAACGTAATATTAATCAAAAGAAACCAGACTCAAAGAATATTGATTATGTTATTACCCTTGAGTGAAATTTATAAATAGAAAATACTGAGTTTTAGAATTCAGGGTAATGGTTATATCTGAGGAGTAAAGCAGTTAACAGTAATTAAAATGGGAAAAATTGTGTTTTCTGGGATATCGTTAATGGACTGTTTATTATTTTTTATGGCTGTGTAAGAAATTACCACAAGCTTAGAAGCTTCAAACAACACACATTTATTAGATTGCAGGTTTTGTGGGCTAGGGATCCGGCACAGTTTAGCTAGATTCTCTACAGGCTGCAATCAAAGGATCTGGCTATCATTTTGAGTAGCTTGGGAAAAAGTCTGACTGATTCCAGCTCACTTATGTTGCTGAATGACTAGTTTCCTTACTGTGGTAAGATTCATGGTAGTTTGTTTCATAAAATGCTATGGAACATATCTGCTAGCAAGACATGACATAATCATGGAAGTGACATTCCATCACTTTTTCCACAGTCCATTCCTTAGAAAGAAGTCCCAATATCCTGTCTATACTCAAAGGGAAGGGAATATACAAGTACATACCCCAAAGGTAGTAGCCATCTCAGGTTGAATGTCACATTATCTTTTTTTACCTGGGTGGTGATTAGATATATCAATTCTCTTTGTCTAACTCATCCATTAAAAAACATTTTAGGTATTGGTTATATTTGAGTGGAAAATTTTTTAGAAATCATATCAACTATTTAAAATAAGCACGCATGTAATAAAAATAAATTTTACTTAGTATCCTGAAGGGATATTAATTATTCCCAAGATATTAAATGGGATATCGATTTTGTTTTCAAATATAATAAAGAAAAAAGAGCAGATGTAGTGTCATGAATGAACCCTTTCTCTGATTAATTTTAAGTGAGATGAGTAATGTAATTATTTATGCATAGCTAACCTTTATATAAATTCCTTTTAAAATTTAAATCTCAGGAACCCAAGTATATTAATTTTCTATTGCTGGTTAACAAAGTACCTCAAATTTAGCAGCTTAAAACATCACCCATTTAATATCTCATAGGTATGCAAGTTAGAAGTCCAACATGTCATGGTTAGATTATTTATTAGGGTCTTATCAGGCCAAAGTTAAAGTGGACTGAACTCTTATTGGAATCTCAAAGGAAGAATCCACTTCCAAATTAATTAATGTCCAGTTCAGTAGCCATTGGACTAACATTCCTTTTTCTATACTGTTTGTCAACCAGGAGCTGTTCTCTTTTCCTAAAAGCTACCTATGTTCCTTCTTATATCTCCAGCTTCAAGCCAGACAAAGCAATCAAATTCACTGCTGTGAATCTTTTGCCTTTAAGAACTTCTGAGCTTGCACCGTGTGCCTCACAATCCAGGATAGTTTCATTAATAAAGGTGGATGATTAATAATGTTAATTAAATCTGCAGTCTCTCTTGCCATGGAAGTTAACCTAGTACAGGTATAAGAACAGGTAGCAAAAGTCATGGGAGAAAAATCTGCCTATCACATAAGCATGTTACTATTTGAATGGAAAATCTGAATCTTGTACTTTGAAAATTCTGTAAATAAGTGCAATATTTTACTCTGAAGTTACAATGGGCTTGCTTTATTTTTGTCTCTACAAGATATAGAAGGTAAAGTGTTATTGTAGGTGAAATTAATATTATTTTAATATAACCACATTTCTTCCTAGTCATGAATGTGGAACATTTAGAACCATCCTTACTTTGTCTTACCAATTAAAAAATTGTAGTGAATAGAATCTTCATAGGTACCTGAAATCTACTGTCTTAGCAAGTTTACAGTACTCTGTAAAGTATTTATTGAAGTAAAATTGTCTGTTTGTAGATGACATGATCATATATATAGAAAACTCTAAAAACTCCATCAAAAAGCTGTTACAGCTAACAAGTTCAGGAAAATTGTAGGATACAAAACCAACACAAAAAATTAATACGTTTCTATAAAACTAAAAACAAATCTTCTAAAAGAGAAAGTAAGAAAACTATCTCGTTTACCATAACACCAAAAACAATAAAATACTTAGGAATAAATTTGACCAAGGAGGTGAAAGATCTGTAAACTAAAAAAATATAAAACTTTAAAAAATAATTGTAGAAGAAGCAAATAAGTGAATATATATCCCATATTCATGGATTAGAAGAAGTAATATTGTCAAAATACCCATGAAATTCAACATGATCTATGGATTCAATTTATTTTCTACCAAGCTCCAATGCCATTTTTACAAAAATAGAAAAACAATTTTAAAATTCATCAGAACCACGAAAGACTCCAATAACCAAAGCAATCTCTGGAAGGGAGAACAGAATTGGAGACATCATTCTTCCTGATTTCAAACTGTTTTACAGAACTATAGCGATAAAAATAGTATAGCATTACAATAAAAAGATACACAGACTAAGGAAACAAAATCAAGGGCTCAGAAATAAGCTAACATACAAATTGTCAATGATTCTTTCACAAGGGTGCCAAGAATACACAATGGGAATAGTCTTCTCAATAAATGTTGTTGAGAAACCTAAATACCCTCCTGCAAAAGAGTGATACAGTACCTATCTTATGCCATTCACACATATTAACTCAAAAGGATTTAAGACCTGAAATCATAAAACTGTTAGAAGAAAACAGAGATAAAAATCTTCTTGACATTGGTCTTGGCAGTTATAGCAAAAGCAAATACAACAAAAGCAAAAGCAAACAAGGGATACTACATCAAACTAAAAAATTCTATGCAACAAAAGAAAAAATCAACAAAATGAAAAAGCAATCTATGGAATGGAGAAAATGCTTGGAAACCATATCCAAAACATACAAGGAACTCACATAAATTGCTAAAAAATAAATAGTTTGATTAAAATACAGACAAAGGACCTAGACAGATATTTTTACAGAGAAGACATGCAAATTGCCAACCGGTACATAAAAAGATACTCAACATCATTAATTATCAGAGAATTCAAAGAGATACCACCTCACACCTGTAGCAATATCTATTATCAAAAAGACAAAAGATAAAAAAAAGCTGGTGGCGATGTCAAGAAAAAAAAGACTACACAGTCTTCATGGGAATGTAAACTGGTACAGCCATTATGGAGAACTCAGGGAATTATGGAGTTTCCTCAAGAAATTAAAAATAGAACTTCCATACAATTAGGAATCTTACTTGTAGATATATACCCAAAGGAAATAAAATCAGTATCTCAAAAAGATCTCTGCACTCTTTGTTTATTGCAACATTATTCATTACCACCAAGACATGAAAACAACCTTTAGGCCCACTGGTGGATAAAAGAATAATGAAATGTGACATATTCTAGACAATGGATATTACTCAGCCTGAAGAAACTGAGAGAGCCTGCCATTTCCAATAACATGGATGAATCTAGAGGACGTTTTACCCAATGCAATAAGCCAGACACAGAAAAATAAAAATACTTGCATAAGC
Source organism: Okapia johnstoni (assembly GCA_024291935.2). Classification (NCBI taxonomy): domain Eukaryota; kingdom Metazoa; phylum Chordata; class Mammalia; order Artiodactyla; family Giraffidae; genus Okapia; species Okapia johnstoni. Next base: position 60,062,817 of record CM044322.1, read on the forward strand.
ATTCATATGTGCAATTCTTTAACTCAATGGTATTTTGTAATTATGAGTTAATAAATCTTGAGTTTCTCTGAGACTTCTAGGCCCTATAGCCAGACTCGAGGATGTGAGTCTACCTGCCAGTGGGTTGGTACCAGCACCAAGATCTCCTGGACCCCAGCTCCACCCACCAGTGGACCAGCACTAGACCTGAGGCTCCCAGGGTTCTGCCGCCAGCTGTTGGTGAGTCAGTGCCACCAACCAGTAGTGTCAGCAATGTCCAGATGAAGCAGAGCCTGGCACCAAAAATGTCCAGGGGCCAGCATCACATTTTTTGAATTTTTGTTTGTCTGAGAATGTCTTTATTTCAGCTTAATTTTGGGAATATAGTTTTGCTGGCTATGAGATCCAACATTGACAGATTTTTTTGTTTCTTGTAGCATTTTGGGTATATCACTCAACTGCTTTCTAGCCTTTGTCACTCTCATAAGAACTCAGCTATTAATATTTATCTTCTACATTATGCTTCATAATTTTCTTGCTACTTTTAGAGTCATTTATTTATGACATTGAGCATCTGACTATGTTGTGTCTGGGTGTGGTTCTAATATTTATTTTATTTTGAGTTTTTCAATATTCTTGGTTATATAGAGTGGTGTTTCTTTGAACATGATGAATTTCAAATTCTTATTTATTCAAACATTTATTCTGCATCTTTCTTCTACCTTCTTCTTCTGATACTTTGATTATGCTTATATTAGCACACTTAATTTTGGCCTACATTTCTCTTTGTCTCTGTTTATTTTGCATCTATTCTTTCTGTTCTTTCAGATTGGATAGTCTTTATCAATTTATATTCTAGTTTGCTGAACATTTTCTTTTTTCTTCTTTTGGCTAAAATCTATGCTTGAGTTCCTATGGTAAACTTTTCATTTGGTTAATGCACACTTCAAGTCCATTATATCAATTTGGTTATTTTTTAATAATTTTATATTTTAAACAATATTTTATAAATTGATATTCTTTATCTGATAAATGATTGTCATCATACCTTCCTTTGATTCTTTTTTATTGAAGTATAGTTGATTTACAATATTGTGTTAATTTCAGGTACACAGCAATTTGTTTATACATATACATGTATATGTCTATGCTCTTTTTTGATTCTTTTCCATTATAGTTTATTATAAGATTTGAGTATAGCTTTCTGTGCTGCAGAGTAAATTCTTTTTATTCTTTAAACATGGTTACTTTAATTCTTTGAACATATATTTATAAAAGCTCTTTCCAAGTCTTTGTCTTCTAAATCCATCATCAAGGTGCAATCAGTTACAGTTCTCTTGCATGCCTATTTTCCTGTAAAACTGTCGCATTTCCTGTTTCCTTGTTTGTCCTGTAGGTTCTTTGCTTGTTTGTTAAAAACTAGATATTTAAATTATTTCTGTAGAAATACAGGACATTGTTTCCTGCCCCATATCAGAGCTTGTTATTATTCTGTTCACTTTTCTATTTGTTTAGTATCTTGGGTTCAACAAATTTTGCAGAGAAGAATGCTTTCATTTTAAGAAAATCCAGTGTATAAAGTATTTCTTTAATGGATTGTACCTTTGATGTTAAATCTAAAAAGTTGTTGCCATGTTCAAGGTCATCTAGGATTTCTCCTGTGCTATTTATTATAAGTTTTAAAGTTCTGCACCTTACATTTAGGTCTGTGATTCATTTTGAGTTAACTTTTGTGATGAATATAAGAGTTCTATGTCTATATTTATTTTGTGTGTGTGGGTATACAATTATTCCAGAACCAATTGTTGAAAAGATTATCATGTTAGTGCCTTTGCTCTTTTGCCAAAGATTAATTGACGAATTTCATATGGTATTTTTTGGGGCTCTCTATTTATTCCATTGACTTATTTGTCTATTCTTTCACCAATACCACACTGTCTTGATTACTGTATCAGTTTAGTCTATTTATACATATTGCACATATTCTCATGTCCCTGGGTTGATTTTTACTTTTTATGTTTCATTTTTAAGCCTAGCTCCCTAACAGTTGCCACTGTGTCAGCAGAGTTTAGAAGATTCTGACATACAAGAGGTTGAAAATAAGTCCCCGAATCAGAAAGATTTTCACCATTTACCACTGAGTTTGTGTGTGGCTGGGACACTGCTTTTGTATTTAGAGTTTATAGGTTTGCTCCATATCCAGCTGAAGATCACAGGGTTACATCTGAGAGGACAGCCTTTTCAACCACATAGGATGGATGGTGGTTTTAGCACAGGCCTCTTTGACTGGATCTTTCCCAAATCTTCTTGTTAAGCTTCTAATGGGTATGCCTCTACTATATCATACTAATACCACTGTTAGTTGCTACTGGTCCCTAGCTAATTGCTTTACTGCTGTAAGCACATGCCTGAAACATTCATTGTGCCACAGTATAATGAAAATATATTTAGGTCCTTCAGGCATGGTCAGGGGATTGCCAATTTAAGGCTTGGTCTGACTTTCTCTGGACAGGGCAATACCTCTGTTCCGTGAGCAGGAGCTAGGGGTGGGAGGCGTGGAGGATTTATTCTTCCCTGTGTCCTCCCCCACCCAGATCTTCCCTATGGAGAAGGAGCTGTGTGTATACACGTGGGGAGAAGGTAGAACTTAGGCTGCTACTCAGCTTCTACACCTCATCTTCCTCAATATAGGTCTTCCAGACTACAGAGACTGGGAGATGGAATTGATGTTCAATGGATGCCAAATCTACACTGAAGAGCTCTCTTGCACCACAGAACTGGTAAGTCAATAAAAGACATGCTGTTGCCAAGATGTTGGAAGTGTTCTTCACAGGAAAATGCTGCTCCTAGCATGAAGTCCATGGCCTTCCAATGTTGTTAAAATCTCTGTAGACCTTGTGCAGTAACTACTTCACAATTTATTTTAAGCCCTTTGTACAATCTCCAGAAAGCATTGAAAAATTGTCTCTGCTAATTTTGAACAGTGCATTAAAAGTTTCTCTGGCAGAGAGTTTCACCCAGCTTCTCACACTGTTGTTACTGACAAGATGTTACAAGTGAGATTACTTGATGTTCAACCTATAATTAGTCCTATATTTATTTTATCAATATATATTCAATGACTAGCCTGGATTTATATGCTAATTAAACACTCTAGAAATTAAAAAAAACTTTGTACAGGATGGTGAATATTTAGATGCTTGAAACATACAAATTCATTCTTCTTATTGCTTTAGAGATTTACTCTTGTGTTTGGTCTTTAGTATGAATTGGTCAGATGATAACTACTTGACATTAATAGCATAACAGTTGGGGACAGTGCACAGATTACCTTATCATTTCAAATATATTTTAAATAATACAGCAGCAGAGTTGACTTTATCTAATGGTGAGGACTGCCTTAATCCTTCTATGAACACTTTTCCTTTCTCTGGACTTCAGATTTCCAATTATACACCTTAGAGATAAATCTACACTCTCTGTTGTATCAACTCAGGCATTTCCCCATTCAATGTCATTTTTTTTGAGATACTTCTCTCAGGGATCAGGAAATTGTTAATTCAAAAGTATGGCATTAGTTGATAATTCTTAAAATTCCAGAGTGATATCTTTAAAATCTCCTTAAAAAGAGTAATAACTTCACCATAAAAATGAATAAAGCACTTTGGTAAAAGAGATGGGGAAGTCTAGGAGACATAAGGTCTTGCCTGACTTAAATAAGTCTTCTCTACTCTCTGTACCTTTGACTATAACTGTAAAGATTGATGTTAATAATCGACTATTTAAAGATAAATAATTTCTATATAGAAAATAACTCACAAAGAAACAGATATGCATTAAATAACTACAGCATGCCAATTTTGATATGAAAAGTTAAATTATTTGACAGGCATGCCATAGAGTAAAACTCTATTTGAAATGAATGAAGCAAAAATTCATAACATTTTGGTAAAATTATTTATGCTTTCTGATTTTAGGGATAGTAAATCTGCCTTTGCATCAAGTGGAGCTAAGAATTAATATATAAATGTGTGAAAAGTGTCATCACAATTATTCTCTATCTTTTTTAATTATTGAAACAACATCATGTGATATGCATTTCTCTATTTTGATGATGAAGAAGTCATGCTATAAGCAATGTTGTGTGCAGTATGTGTGCAGGATGACTTTTAAGGGATGGATTCAGGACTTGAATTCTGTCATTTTATATCAATTAGAAGAAAATGGTAACCCACTCCAGCATTCTTGCCTGGAAAATCCCATAGTAGGAGGAGCCTGATAGGTTACAGACCATGGGGTCTCAAAGAGTCGGATACAACAAAGCAACTTCACTAACTAACTGAGTGTCTACCCTGGTAGTCCAGTGGTTAATGGGCCCAGGTTTGATGCCTGGTCAGGGAACTAAGATCCCACATATTGCTTCCTTTGGCGGCTCAGATGGTAAAGAATCTGCCTGCAATGTGGTAGACCTGGATTTGATCCCTAGGTTGGGAAGATCTCTTGGAGAAGGGAACAGCTCTCCACTCCAGTAGTCTTGCCTGGATAATTCCATGGATGGAGAAGCCTGGCAGGCTAGAGTCCATGGGGTCACAAAGAGTCAGACAGGACTGAGTGACTTTCACTTTTTAATATTGTTGTTAATGGCTCCTGAATAGAGGAATATCATTATCTGATTATTACAATATGGGCTCTGGACTTTTTTCTGAAAAATTATATATTTTTTAATTAATAGCATTTTACCGATAACTTCTCTTATTTTTTTAAATAGTAGGTCCTTGCTGATCATCTATTTTAAATATAGCAGTGTGTACATGTCAATACCAAACTGAAATATTATTATTGTCCTAATGTTACTTCTTATCTATAGGTCTTTTAACCTGTTTGACATTAATTCTGTGATCATTATTATGAGAAACATAATATTCCCCAGGGAAATTGTGATTAATCATTGTGAATATTTTTCTTGGTGATAATACACTATGTAACTGATAAGATTGACTCAGCAATTCGAATGGAATATGAAACAATAGGTTTATTTGCATAATATTTAGACTACCTTCTAAAAATAGGATTTTAATTTAGTAAATTAGATTTTTATTTGCTCCTAAAAAGTATAAATATATTTATGTTCAAGTTATATCATTCTAAAAACCTATTCTAAGTATTGCTTTTAGATATATTATTTTAATGAAGTTTAGCTCAAAGTAACAGAAAAGGTAAACATTTTCAAAACTTATCTGCAAATATTATTCATGTGGACTATATATTTTCAAGAAATCAATGCAATTTCTGTAAACATTTATTCCTTCTAAAAAACTCTTGTTCTTTGGTGGAACATACCAAATAAAAGTTTGTATACTGAACTTAAAAATAAATTTGCAACATATATTCTATTGAAGTTTTTTGAATCCAGTTAAACTTCATATAAACACAATGCTTTATGGTACTCTATGTATTTATTTATATTTTACATTTTATGAAGCATTGACTTCTGCCTTCTAAAAGCAGAAGTATGTTGTCAAGAACAATAAAATCTGATTCAGTATAAGGTTAAAATCTTCTCTAAAAGATTGATAAAGTAATCTTTCTAAGAGATAAGTGGTAAAGTACATAAAAGTGCTTTACTTCCCAAGAGTCTGGAAATATACCTTGATATTTAGAATTTCATCCAAAGCAAACAGCAGCATTTTATGTTAGTACTATAAAACAGAAGTACCTCAAGGTCTTTGATATTATTAATTATGCTATTATTTTTATTGACCCAAAGGCCAAAAAATTAATAATATTCATATAATCTTTATAGATATTTAGAATAAAAATCACTTCATGTGAAAACTGATAAATTCACATTTGAAAATAAATACAATTTCAGGGTTTCTGCAAAAGCAAGAATATAATTTTGGCTTACCTACTGTCTGTCATGAGTAATTTCTGCACCTTTCTCTTATTTATCAAAATTTTAAAAAATCGTGCATAAAGATTCATTCTGTAAACATTTATACCAGGTTGCTAATTTCAGTAAGTTTGCTTATTCTCATGGGAAATATAGAATTATGGTTTAATATTACTGATTTGGATCAGAGAAAATAAAGTTGTTTGTTCATATATATAAAGTATTATCTTGAACCCACTTCTTTAGTAAGTATACAACTTTTAGTTGAGGAAACTGACAAATATACTATAGAAAACTATTTCTTTTATGACACCAATCAATTGAGTCTTAAAAGGGGGTATAGTGGAAAGAGAACAGTGTGTAGCCATAGAAACTACAATTTGAATCGTAACTATATCTTGTTGAAAGAATGTGGCTTTTGATCCCCTGCCCTGATGCTGTTGTAAATACTCAAAAAATACTTATAATGACACCGATGTAGTCTTTGAAAACTCCACATGGAATCTAGGTAGAATTCATTAGATTTAGCCTCTTTTATTTATATTTATGTTTAAATATCTCCCCTGTAGTCAGGACTATTTCTTTCCATTTGGAATCACAAATCAACAGACATTCATTAAATTGTTTAGGACCCACTACCAGTATGAGGATTACTCAGATATGCTTTAACGTTTGTTGGACTTGTGCAAATAGAGGCTGACATACCATATGTCTAAGAAATTTAAAGTTACAAGTAAACTATTAAAGAATGTGCACTAGTAAACTGTTAAAGAATCTAAAAGAGTGGATGTATGTATAACTGATTACTTTGATGTACACCTGAAACTAACACAGCATTATAAATCAAATATACTCCAAGATAAATGAAAACAAAAAACTGTTAAAATATTTTTCCTTGTATTATGAAAAAATATGCCTTAATTTCAACAAAATGGACAAATAAAATGAAAGCTATGATTTTATAAAGCTAAAAAGCTGCAAAATATAATATGATTGAATAAAACTAATATTGCCTATTTCTGTGTGGTCTGTTGATATACTATCAATGTTGGTATTAGTAATAAAATAAGGGTATACATAAATTCTATTTATTCCATAAAATTCATTTTTGCCCATGTATCAACAAATTAAGTATATGTTGTTTTAATCATAATTATCATACAATCTGTTAACATAATATAAAGGTTTAAATTGTAATATAATACTGAGTATACTAAGTTTAAATGTGTTTTAATGAAAAATATGAATACAATTAACTGTAAAAACTCAAGACCTTAAAAAATGTTTCAAACTTATTTTCAACAATTTTCTCTGACTATTTAAAAAATATGCATTAAAATGGATAGGTAAGATATAAATTATAATGATATATATCAATATATATCAACTTTTAAAATCAAACTTGTTTAAATCATCCTGATGTTGGTGTATGATATTTGAACATTATATTAAAGCTATTTGGAATTCTAGTTTCTGATCTAAATAATAGATACTGTACTTATTATATGCAGATATTTGTATCCAAATTTAATAATAACAATGAATAGCTAATATTGAAAAATTACCGTACCATCATGGACAATTACCACCATGGGTAATTTGTGGCAAATATTATAGTAATTTGTGAGTTATCAGAAATTATGAATTTGAGTGTAACAAAGTATAGAACTTTGACAGAATTACAGGGAGATTATATTCCATATTCAAGAATCTTTTACATTCATTGAATTTGATAGATACAAAAATTCAATTATTTTTTTCTTTTAAGTGTTTCTGATGTTTAAATTCTTTCCACTTTAAGAAGAAAATTTTATGCCATCTGTAGCAAACTTCATAAAACTTCTGGCTATTTGAAACTTGTTGCCTTTCATATCAAGGGTACAAAGCAAATGTTATGTAGATTTTCTCTAAAGCTTTAATAGTGTTGGTCATGGGAATAAGTATTTTCCACCTCCCAGTAGCACCATGCCAACTGAAGGTCTGAATCCCTAGTGACAGTAGTGCCCATTATGTCATTGGCTTTTTTGTATTGTGATATACAGGACCATTTATAGGGCTGTTCCTCTAAAGCACAACACCCCTGGCAATAGCCTTCTTCCCTGGACCTAAGTAGGTACTGGTTATGACAAACTTTTATTTTTCTCAACTCTTCATGCTGCTTCTGAATAACAGACATATTTTTATTATTCTTCATTTTGATTTATTATCCTGTTTGGTGACTGGTTACACGCTGTAACAGTAGTCTCAAAAGTCACTTCTCTGTTTCTATTGTTGCTCACCTGTCTTTGGTGATATATTTCAGATTTACAAATACTCTAAGGACTTCAGTATTTTTCCTTTGACCACAGATCACAGCAGGTGCATATATAATGTTCCAAACATGTACAGTAATGCCATTGGTCCAGTGTCTGTGATTTCACTGAATGTTTTTAAAGACTTTCTTTTTTCCCTGAAACTGTTCGGTTTTGCAGAGCATCTTGGCTATACTAGCTCTGCCAAACTATCCATCAAACCAATCTGTCCTCAAGTTCAACATCAGTGATGTGGCTATAAATTGTCATTTGTCCAGGACAGTCTGGGCTTATGCTTGTCTCGAATAATTATGAATGGGTAACTCTTTCAGTCTTAGTTTCCTAATTTGATAATGGTAGGTAGTTGCCCTTCATATGGATCTCTGTGGTGTCTAAAATCTCCCTGACTTTTGTATTTGCAAGGTTCTCCGCATCAAGTCCCAGTTTAGACTTGTCTTGTTCCTATGATTTCAAGTTGGCTGATAGCCCAGGTGGAATTAGTGGTTAAAAAAACAAAAAACTGGCAATATAGGAAATGGAAGAGAAAGAGACACAGGTTTGATCCCTGGGTTGGGAAGATCCCTGGAGGAGGAAATGGCAACCCATTGCACAATTCTTGCCTGGAAAATTCCAAGGAAATAAGAGCATGGCAGGCTGCAGTCCCTAGGGGAGCAGAGTCCTACATGACTGAACCAACTTAGCACACATGACAGTGCTCCCAAACAGAGCAGAACCAAAGACATTCATCCTCAGGAAACCAAAACCTCTCCTCTTTGTCCTTCAACCCCCCCCCCCCCCATCTACTTGTTCACAGTTTCTCCTATAAGCTAGTTCTGCTACTGAGACATGTATAACAGTTGTTCACCCAGTATGCATTTTTAATTTTTTATGCATTTTGATTTTTTGCAGAAGTTTATTATGTTGTTTGTTAAGTTGCTAAGTCTTGTCCACCTCTTTTGAGATCCCATGGACTGTAGACCACCAGGGTCCTCTGATCATGGGATTCCCCAGGCAAGAATACTGGAGTGGGTTGCCACTTCCTTCTCAAGGGGTTCTTCCAGACTCAGGGATGGAACCTGTGACTCCTGTACTGCAGGCAGATTCTTTACCACTGAGCCACCTGGGAAGATCCTCATTTATTATATAAAAGTTTAAAAAAATACATTAGACATTTTTTCATGCATCCTCCCTCAAACCTGATCAATATTTAATTTTTCAAATTAAATATTTTACTTATCAATTTACCTGAAGAATACTTTACCTTATTATTACCATATTTACCAGCAACCCACTAGTTCTTCCAAATTAAATTTCAAACAACCATGAAATTTTAGTGAGATAGAGATTTCACCCAATTTATTCTTTATTCCTTACCATTATTTTTCAGAAATATAGTCATAGTGTTACATTGTCAAGTAAAACAGTATGGTTATCTCATCTGAAATATATATATTTAATATATATAATATATTTAATTTTTGAAGTCTTCTTTATTCCTAAGTATAAGGAGACCATCAAATGTAACCAATATTTACATTGCCTCAAAAAATAGAAAACTACACATTATCCTAAAAATAATTCTAACTTATACTATAGGATCCACAACTATGTTTTATTTAAACATGGTAGAGGTATTTTTTTCAGTTAAAATAAGTTTAAAAAATCAAAATGATTCTAATGTGTTTTTCTACCTTTTAAACTTTGAGTGAGTGAGTGAAGTCGCTCAGTTGTGTCCGACTCTTCGCGACCCCATGGACTGTAGCCTACCAGGGTCCTCTGTCCATGGGATTTTCCAGGCAAGAATACTGAAGTGGGTTGTCATTTTCTTCTCCAGAAGATCTTCCCAACCCAGGGATCGAACCCATGTCTCCCGCATTGTAGGCAGATGCTTTACCGTCTGAGCCACCAGGGAAGTTTAAATTTTAAGCACCCACATTTTGAGCACCATTTATGTAATACTGGTTTGTTCAAACAAAGGCACCCAGCCATCTGGACCATTTTCCAGGATCTGTGAATATACCATGGCCAGCTTTCATGTTTTTCTTACAAGAAGAAAATGATGACTTTAAGTCAAATTGCACAAGGACGTTTTCTTTCAGAGAAACTCATTTTTTAAAAGTCTTTCCCCATTTTCTCTTTCAAAGAGTCCCTTCATTTTCAATTATAAGGAAAGTGAAATGTTTGTGGTTTAAATGCAAAGATTGTAGCTGAAATTCAACAATTGTGACTACTTTTGCAGTGAAAGGCAAAACAAAAATATACATATATGTTATTTAATGCTTATAAATGCGTTCCATTCTAAGAAACTTCTGAATTCAAGTTCTTTGAGGTGTCTATTTACACTTAAGCAAACCTCATGTTTAATATTCACTAAACTGAACATGACTTTAAAATACTAATATTTCTAAATGTCCCTTTGCTATATATGCAATCACCATTTTTTTTTAGTTTATCTTATTTAAGAAAGAAACAAAAACAAACTAAAAGTTACAGTTTTTGAATCTTCTCTTTCTTTCATCTCTTTGTCGATGATTGCTTAATTAATTTTTATTGTTAAACTGAGCATAAAGAGGAGTAAAAGGCATAAATAAGTGACCATGAAGGTAAGTTTGTGATCGCTAAGAAACCAAGGAAGAGGCCTTCCCACTGAGGGGACCTCAGAAGGCTTATCAGGCCACCTCCCTCCTCCACAAAGGGGACCAGAGTACCAATCCCTAAAGAAGAATTTTGTTGGTCTTTAAATTTTGTAAATAGTATTATTCAGTATATTTTCTTTTCTCTCTGACTTCTTTCTCTTAATTTTATGTTTGTGATCAGAATCCATATTGTACAAGCATTTCCTAACTTGTTTTCTTCTATATACTATTTGATTACATAGATATTTAACAATTTACTTGTCTTTCTGCTAATGACAGACATTATTGCTTTCAAGTTTTGCTGTATTATGAACAGCACTGTTTATAAAAGATTAGCTAGTTCAGACAAAAGATAAGCCTAATTCTAGCACAATATTACTTGCAGAATAGATGATTGTAGTTCTGTTGAATAAGTGCCCAAGTGTGGAATTGCAGGCTCATAGCGTATGTGCTCATTTATAGCCTTAGAAGATAGTATAAAAGTTACTGTGATACTGTTCCAGAGCAGATACAGGTATTCTTAGCCAACAGCAGTGTATGATATTTACTCTCCATTTTGGTTATTTTTCTTCTCTTTTCTTTCTCTTTCCCTTTCTTTTGCCCCTTCCTTTCACCCATCCATCCTTTCTTTTTTTGGGAGTAACAAATATATTTAGGTATAATTAATGACAATAGACTCACGTGCGGTGGGTGTACAACTTGATGAGTTTTGGCATACACCTGAAACCATTTCAAAACCAAACATAACAATCATTTCCAACAACCCCAGATGTTTCCTTGTGTCCCTTTAAATTTTTTCCCTCCTCCCACCCCTACCCTTTGATAACTTCTGATCTGCTTTTTGTCATTACAGATTGTATTCTTGTATTTAGTATATTTGTGTGAACTATCATTTGCTCGTTTTTCTATCATTATCTGTCTTTCATTGCTTTGTAGAGATTCCATATGTTTTTAATGTTTGCCTTTTGTCAAGTACATGTGTTAGAAATAGTTCCCTATGAAGGTAATATCTGCTTTTACAGTTGTTATGGGTTTTCTCTCTCTTACAGGGTAGATATTGATATGACTGGGTTGATTATTAGTTACCACATTATAGTCAAGGTATTAAGGATGAAAAGTTTTGATTTTTGATAAACATTCTGTGTGCTGATTTGATAATATAAAATCAAAGGATGAGCTTATACCACTTTTGAGCCACAGGCTTAATTAAGATGTAACCAAAAAAGAGGTCATTAGTTCATCTATATTTTCTAGTATGCCACATTATAAAGGCTTTTCCTTCAGTGGAATTGAATTCACCCTTTAAATATTATATTGACAGTTATCTTTAGAAGCGTATATATCATGATGCATACCTTTTAGGACCTCACACTTGCATAGGCCCTTTCCAATGTTCAAGAATTTATATATTTATAAATACATATAAAATGTTATTTCTCTTAAAAAGTGCCTCCATAAACGTAAGCTTCAGGTATGAGAGAACCTGGGTGTGATGTAGATCATCTTACTACACTTCTAGTTGCTTTTTCACCCACAAACAATAATAATAATCAAAACTACCTACATGTTTAAACCCTTCACTACTTGTGAAGTTAATATAACACACAGATGAGGTAGTGAGAGATGAGTCATTAATTGACAGTGACATACACTAGAGCTTCCTAATGAGGGAAATAGTAAGTAGAAATGGCCATAATTAGTTCCAGTAATGAAAATTAACAAATTTCAAGTCAGCTAAATCACAAGCACTATTACATTTTGCCTAATGTATAAACTTCCAGTATATGGGGAGTTACAATATTTTTTCCACACTGAGCAATTTTGATAAATCATGTGTCTTGAATGGAAAAGCTATCTTTCTGACTTCTGCAACATTTCAGACTCTAGATATTAGGAGAAATTTAATGAATTAAACTGTTCATAAATAAATATTCAACTTACAGGGACTTTCCAATCTGTTCCATATATCTTGAGAACAGATTGCCCATTGTTACCTGAATTGTTACCTGAATTGATAGCCAATATTAAATAACCCCTTACACATGAAAGTAAGATCCTCAAGAAGTGATATTTTAATGAAATTTTCATGGTTCAAGAGCAGAAAAAAATCAATCCAGCTTTCTGAGTGGAACATAAGAATTCTTTCCAAGAACTGCTTAATGTGACACATTCATATAATTAATGTTTTATAAAGGGAATTTCACAGCAGACACTTGAGGCTATGCAGTTTTATTATCTCTGGATATAATATACCATGTTCTCTGCTTATTACTTTAAATTTTAGGTCTTGTTGTAGTGCAGAATATTACCTTGAAGCAATAAACAGTTGTACACTGATTACATAAACTTTAAACCCCCATGATCAACCATTCTCTTTTTTGCTGTTGTTTTCGTTTTCCTATTTTATTTTCTAAAGCTTTGGTCACACTTGACACTTCTCTCTTCCATCTGAAGGTCTGTTGGCCCTGTCATCATGATTTTTCTCACTGCTATCTCCTTTCTTTCCACTCCCCTTGTTTACTGCTACTGCTAAGTCACTTCAGTCGTGTCCGACTCTGTGCGACCCCATAGATGGCAGCCCACCAGGCTCCCCCGTCCCTGGGATTCTCCAGGCAAGCACACTGGAGTGGGTTGCCATTTCCTTCTCCAATGCATGAAAGTGAAAAGTGAAAGTGAAGTCGCTCAGTCGTGTCTGACTCCCCTTGTTTAAGTGCTTATCAACTCATATCCCTAAATTGTGGCTCTGTCCATGTCTCTTTTATCTGTATTTCAAAATATTCTCTGATATTTCCCTGATGTATCAACTTCCTTTATTCTGGAGAGCAGAGAAACAGCAGTAGCATTAAGTGTTGAGTTCTTATGTTTTTCAAACCTAAACCTTCCACAATCTGAATTCAGCTTGCCTTTCAAAAATTATCTTCCAGTGTTGCTACCAATAAAGCTTTAGCCCTTAAATATCTATGGAGTGATTTATGGATTCTAAGTTTTTCACTTTTACTAATGTTCATTAATTCACTCAGGATTCTCTTCTCTTAATGGAATCTTTCAGGTCTGGCTTATCCCCCACCTTCTTCTTGATCTCTACGCTAGGTACCCTTCCTCCAAGGGAGGGCTCCCCTGTAACTACTGTTGCACTTTTAAAGATAACAATAATAGTCCAGCTTATGTATTAAACTTTATGTCTAATTAAAACAATTAAAAATAATTCATTCAAATGATAAAATAAATATTCTTTAAAAAATTCTTCCGGTGTGTAACAATTTTCAAAGTTTGGAAGAGGTATTTGGCTCAGGGAATTGGCAAAGGGATGAGTTTAATTTTTTAACTTCTGTTCATGGCAGGTTGGGAGAAGGAAATGGCGGTCCACTCCAGTACTCTTGCCTGGAAAATCCCATGGACGGAGGAGCCTGGTAGGCTGCAGTCCATGGGGTCACGGAGAGTCGGACATGACTGAGCGACTTCACTTTCAGTTTTGACTTTCGTGCATTGGAGAAGGAAATGGAAAACCACGCCAGTGTTCTTGCCTGGAGAATCCCAGGGACCGCGGAGCCTGGTGGGCTGCCGTCTATGGGCTCGCACAGAGTCGGACAAGACTGAAGCGGCTTAGCAGCAGCAGCAGCAGCGGCAGATGGCAGATTAGGATACCAGGATTAATATCAAATCTCATAAATAGGTAAAAGGGACAAAAGCCAAAAAGGTAAATCTCAATTACATACTTAATATGTTCCAAGGCAAAGCAGAAAACCTGAAATCAGTACACAAATCTAAAAGGCAGAGTAAGATTGCAGTAAATATTGGAGTTCAGGAAAAGATAGGATTGATAAAACTTGATCAAATGTAAGGATGAACCTAGGAGGAGCCTGGCACTCTTGTGATGTTAAAGGGTTTATTGCTTTCACCTACAGCGTTCTTTGAAGGCTCTATAGTCTTAGAAGTACTAGTTGGATATACTTCTACTGGCATAAATAACAGATGGTAGAAGAATATGGATGTGGAAACATTAGCATAAAATAATTATTGATACGAAAACATATACAACTAAATATAGTTCACACCTTTGCAAATGAAACGTGAGACATTAAAATTTCCAGAAAATCGCACTAGCAACATCTGTTTTCTTTTGATGAGACAGAAAACTTAAGACCCTTTATTGCAGGCAAGATGAATTCCAGATCATCCATAATCATAAACTGCCCCCCAGTTCAAGAAGAGGAGAACTTTATCAAGAATCACTTACATGTCAAATCCTATGCTAGATAACTTCATGTGTTTCATCATTTAATATACAGAAAACAACATTATATATTGTTGAGAACAGTAGCTCATTACCCAGAACATATTTCACATATAATTATTCACATACAGTGATGATAATTATATTTCTTGTGGTAGTATAAATTTTGGGGAAAAGAATGCCTTTGGACATCTGAAATGTTAATGGACCCTTTCTGAAGAGAAGCAATCATAATCAGTGAAAATTATTTTTTAAAAAAAGCAAACTTTAAAACCTCTGAATATTGCCCTAAAGACATACAAGGAGTGAATAAAAAATGTATTGACAAAAAAAAAGAAATGTACTAAATACTGGTCAGAATACCCAGAGACCGTGGAACTTGAGCCACAATGCTGTCCAAACCCAGCCAGCTCCATATGATGGCATCACCACAGGTGGATGTGGCCAGGGTTCTCCATCCCTCTGGATCCCAGCCCAGTGTACAGTATCACTCCAGGACATGCAGGACATGAGCTTGAGCTTTTCCTGTGCTCCCTACCTCCTAGCTATAGGAGCTGTATTACAGGCAATAGACAGGGAGAAAGCGGAAACTGCCTTTCCGCATCTGTCTCTGATTCCCAAGGAGAAGGTTCTGTTTCAGGTTCGGCCGTCCCCGAATACCTGTTCCTAACATTCCTGCTTAACACTATCCATTTGTTGTTGTTCAGGGGCTAAGTCATGCCCCACTCTTTGTGACCCCATGGACTGCAGCATGCTAGGTTCCTCTGTCCTCCACTATTTCCCAGAGATTTCTCAAATTCATGTCCAATGAATCAGTGATGTTATCTAACCATATCATCCTCTGCCACCCCCTTCTCCTTTTACCTTCAATCTTTCCCAGCCTGAGGGTCTCTATCAGTGGGTCGACTCTTCACATCGGGTGACCAAAGTATCAGAGCTTTAGCTTCAATGTTTGAAGCTGAAACATTATTCATAAGGTAGAGATTTTATGCTCTAGAGGCAAGCTGAGAGGATCACGAGCTACTGCCCTTGTCCAGAGCCATGATTGTGAAGCAGAGATTCCATTCTGAGAGAGTTGGGCCACAGGCTCTGCCCATATCCCAGCTACACAACGGTGGTCCAGGAGATTAACCTTGAAGTGAGGAAGGCAGTAAGATCAAAGAGCTGTGTGACTTTCCCCTCTAGGGGACAGGCTGAATTTGGAACAGGAGAGAGGAGAAGCTTAAGCATAAGGGTGCTGTTGAAAGTAATGGAAATTCTGGTTATAAAATGAACATTAAGAGGAGGCTGGTAGCTACTTGAGAGCAACACTCTAATCTTTAACCAACTAGGATTTTAACAGAGAGAACCAGGCATAAAAATAGCTGACGGGAGCCCTTTGGGGGCCTGATTAAACCTCAAAAAATAAACGGCATTAAAGATGGGATTCTGTTAAAAAAAAACCAAAAGACTTTTTTCACTCTTTTTCCTTTCCTTCCTTCCATTCTAGTTTTCTTTTTTCTTTAAATGTAAAATCACCTTGTTACAGCAGAGACAGACACACAGAACAGGTGGACAGGCTGCTTGTAGGACTTGCCTTGGCTGCTGCCATTTTGTAACTTAATAGTTATAAACTTCAAATGAAGAGGACTGTAACAGTCAATCAGACCCTCCTGAGTCACTGACTGGGAAGATTCTAGAATCTCTGGCTGACTCGGATCTCATAATGTCCCGGGACTGAGCGCACTGCAGTGGTGCAGCAGGAGCCCCTGAGCAGTGAGGTGAACACTGAGCCACTTGCCATCCTGGGGGTGCCAGCCTTGGCCCTGACAGGCACTCCCTGCCTATTGGTATACTGGGTGAGGGCAGCTAATGCAAACTGTGTTCACAACAAAATACATGAACAGTCAATTCATCAGCATATAAAATTCTTATGAGTGAGTGAGTGAAGTTGTTCAGTCATATGTGACTCTTTGAGATCCCATTGACTGTAGCCTACCGGGCTATATACCATAACAAAATGGGGATTAAGCCAGGAATGCGATGCAATACGTGTTACAGGTCATATTCATTGAATAAATAAAAAACAGCTACATGATAATCTCACTAGATGCAGAAAAAACATCTGAAAAATTTAAACACCCTCTCATGACAAAGATACTCAAAAATTAGGAGTAAATGGAAACTTTCTCAATATGATAAAAAGGTATCTATGATGATACTACAGCTAACATTATACTTAAAAGCAAAAGAAAACTGAACACATTGAAAGCAAGAAACAGGCAAAGGCAAGGCATTTGACTCTTACAAGGTGCTCTTATGTTGAAATTAAAGCACTAAGAGTAGTTAATACAAAAAGTACATACGTGGCCTCTACTTCCACACACAATTTCTTTCTATACCTATACAAACAGCTTGTTGAATGCCTTCGCTGAATAAATATACATATAAATCCACGTTAAATAAAATGTGTATGTGTAAGTTTTATGAGGAAAGTAAAATTTTGTAAAATATTAATATAATTATTTTAGTATTAATGCAGGCTATATGCATATGCATTTATGGTTATTTTTAATTCAGAGTACAATATTTTCCATACCTAACCAGTTCATGCTTAAGAACTATTAATGGTTACTTACATATTATAGGAAGTTCCCCTGGAGAAGGGAAAGGCTACCCACTCCAGTATTCTGGCCTGGAAAAGAGTCAGACACGACTGAGCCACTTTCACTCACTCACTCACTCATAGGCAGTAATGACTGGTAGTAATGATATAACATTGAGGATGATATAAAAGAGTCTCAAGAAAATTTGCAAGTCTCAAAATGTGGCAGAATTATTACTAATGTACTATTAAAATAAAAAAACATATGCATAGATCATATGATTATAAATATTCATATTGATCCTGTTCTTGGAGAAAATATCACTGTTCTACTTAAGAAATACAAGTATAGTTCTAGAACCATGCTGTTTTCTAGGAGAAAAGAAATGATCTGATAATAGGTTTTCAGGGCAACTTTCCCTAATATTTATTAGTAAAACTTTTCTCTAAAAAATGAATTAAGAATCTGAGACTATTTCATAGTAAACACCTCTGTTATTAGCTCTAAATCAAACTGTATATGGTAGCCCAGTTGAAAGATTTATCTAATTCCATATATGTGTCTTTTACACCCCAAATTCCCCCAAATTTGTTTTTCCTTGAGCATCAAGCTTCTTGAATCTTCTACTAGTGAGAATATTTCTTACTAAAGTAATTGCAATAACTACTAATTTGATAAAAACTATACATGTTTTAGGATGCTAAGTTAAGAATTATTGTATATCATTAGTTAGTCAATATAATTAATTGTATTTGCATAAATACAAAAAGTAAAAATGAGAAAAAAACATAATTAGAAAGCATTAAGCACAGCTGTGTATTTAATGCAAGTTTTTATGTCTATTTCTAGTCTAAGTGGGAGATAGTAAATTAACAATATTAATACCACCTGTGCATAGAAAAGAACTTTAATAGTTAAAATAAATGACTTTCTCCATATATTTGCAAGTGATTTTTTTCTGGCTTTCTAAAATATATTAAGATAGCTGAAAAATTATAAAAATGTAATCTAAGTTCTATAGTCCAAGATATAAACATGTTATGTTTTTAAGGGGAATGCAAATAAATATTTTTAAAGTTTGTGCTCAAGGTATTATTTTATGTGAAGGCTTATGCTCTAATTCTAATATTTGAATCATATTAATTATAGGTTTCTTAGATCTAATTTTATAAGAAACATATAATTAAAATCAATATTTTCCTTCAATGTTCTTACATTGCTTTTAGTGCATAGAATAGGACTGTTACAGACCAAATGCTTGTGTCCCCTTGAAAATTTCTATGTTGTAACTCTACCTACCATGTGATAAGAATTAGGAGGTGGTACCTTGGGGAGGTAACCAGGATTGGATGAGGTAATGAGGGTGAAGCCCTCATGAATGGGATTAGTGCCCTTGTAAAAGTCAGGAGAGAGCTTCCTTCTCTTCTCTCTACCATGTGAATTTACGAGAATCAGTGATCTGCATCCTGGAACAGGGTCCTCACCAGAATCTGACCATGTTGGCATCTTGATATCCAGTTTCCAGTCTCAAGGAAATATGAGAAACAAATTTTGGTTGTTCATAGCCCACTCAGTTAACATATTTATTTTTTTTTTTGATAGTAGTCTGAACTGATTAAAACAGTGTGTTTCAAAAATAACACTCCTGGAAAGTGCTCAAGTAGAGAGTTAAAAGTTCAGTTCTAAGCATTTAAATTTGTCTTTAAGTTATATTTATATCAAATTTATAAGTGGTTCCACCACTTAGTTATCATGTGACCTTGGTTGAAATATGTTCCCATTTCCTCAATCACCTCATTTGTTGTTACTCAGTCACTAAGTCATGTCCAACTTTTTGCAACCCCATGGACTGTTGCATGCCAGCTTAGTTTGCTTCACTATCTCCTGGAGTTTGCTCAAACTCAAATCTATTGAGTTGGTGATGCCATCCAACCATCTCATCCTCTGTCACCTGCTTCAACTCCTGCTCTCAATCTTTTTCAGCATCAAGGTCTTTTCAAATGAGTTGGCTCTTCGCACCTCATTTAGACACTATTTTAGAACAACAGCAGAGTTTCAGGCTTGGGTTACGGAGCATATTTGCTGCACAAGTACCTAGAAACTCACAGGTAAATTGACTAAATTTGAGTGTGTGCCTGAATGTGTGAGTGTATGGGTTACTCATCAGCTTGGGCAGTTTGTTGAGATTTGCAGTAACATATACTTAAAAGAATTTGTCTTCTGTACAAAAGATAACATTAATAACTATGGTTTTGGTATGTTTGTTTTAAGTTCCTTAAAATGCTCTTGTGATCTCAGCTGACATTTTTGCCATTGCTAGAATTAAATTGTGGAAAAGTTATGTGACAGGGCTTCCCTTGTGGCTTAGCTGGTAAAGCATCCACCTGCAATGTGGGAGACCTGGGTTCAATCCCTGGTTGGGAAGATCCCCTGGAGAAGAGAAAGGCTACCCACTTCAGTATTCTGGCCTGGAGAATTCCATGGACCGTATAATCCATGGGTCACAAAGAGTTGGACACAACTGAGTGACTTTCACTTATGTGACAAAATAAACTCATGCTCCAGTAACTAAAACTTATAGGTACTTAAATAGCAATTTAAAAATCTGTAGAACTTTAAATAGTAATTTTGTGAAAATATAGCTTTCATTGGAGCACCTTCAACTACTTGCATTTTTCATCAGACTTTTCAGTTCTGGAGGACTGTTATTTATCTATGTGCATTGAATACTTTGTGTGTTAATATCAGAAAATTTTTTCTCCAAACCGAATGACAATGACAGGCAATATGAATTTCAAATGAAATTCATCTTTCAATATGTCAATCATAGTAAAACAAGAAAGCAAAATTCTTCAAACCTAGGAAGCATCATAGTGGTATGTTCAATGTATTATCAAAAATAAGTTTATTTGTTAATTTTATCCCATTACCTTTGTTATTGCTTACCTAACCATGGCCTGGAGACCCAATATAAAATATATTTTTCAAGTATATAGTTAAATCATTTATGGTTAAATCATTTATGACAGTAACTGATAGGCTAAAAATTAAAATGGTAAAAAAAAAAAAGTACTCATTTTCAGAAATTATTGTAGCATCCCCAAAGGGTAAGACAGAGAAGGCAATGGCAACCCACTCCAGTACTCTTGCCTGGAAAATCTCATGGACGGAGGAGCCTGGTAGGCTGCAGTACATGGGGTCGCTAAGGGTCGGACACGACAGAGCGACTTCACTTTCACTTTTCGCTTTCACGCATTGGGAAAGGTAATGGCAACCCACTCCAGCGTTCTTGCCTGGAGAATCCCAGGGACGGGGGAGCCTGGTGGGCTGCCGTCTATGGGGTCGCACAGAGTCGGACACGACTGAAGCGACTTAGCAGTAGCAGCAAAGGGTAAGAAAACTATTGCTATGATTAGCAGCCCATATCATTTAAAATGCATTGATGACACAAGTTTTTCAGAATATGCTCGGCAAGGAGAATTTCAGAGCACTTTCTGATTTTTAACTCAACTTTAAAATTTTTACAAGTTGAATAAACATTTTAAAAATGACCTTAAATAAGCTTGTCTGATAATAGAATATTGTCTGATGTCTTCAGGCAAATTTGATTAGCAGTTGCTTCCTGCTGATCTTGATAAATCATCACAGTCAAAGCAGATGTGCTTTTCAATAATCCTAAATTTAAATTCTTTCAGTCCTTTTTTCCTCCCAAAGTGCTTATGCTCTGCCTTCAAATGCATTCAATTTCATATCAATAAAAGTATTTAAATGCATAAGTTAGAGAGTATTCCTTTTAAATACGCATTCTAAAACTACTAAGAGGCTAAATTTGAATGTGAAATGCTACACCTTTGAAAAATAGCTATATCATTAATCTGTAATCAGCCATTGACATATTCATTTTTTCAAGAGACCAGCTGTTGGTAGAGTAATTTTTGTAAAATTAAGAAATCAATGTTATAACCATATGCAGTGTTTGATTTGATGAAGAGGGGAATTAGTAATAAAACTAGAGTGTAGTACTTCATAAAGAGATGACATTCACATAACCTTAACCCTTTACACAAATAAATCTGAAATTAAAAATGTTTTACACTTAGAAATAGTGTTTTTCACCTTCTAACATATGTTCTGAAAGTTCTTTATTTATGTTCTGGAGAAAAGTGACATCGGAAAAATGCAACCACAAAGAAAAAGAATGAGCTAATAAATAATCATAACGTTAATATGAATATCTGTTACCAGATTAAAATAAATCCAGCCGTAATGTATACATAAAATTCCATATGTAGATCATTTTGAGGTGAGATGATAATATAACTACCATAATAAAAAATAAGTTTTGATACAAAATGTTTAATCTAATGGTTTGAGTATATATTCTTAATTCTATTTGTACAACTTAATTCATGCAAACTGAAGGTAAATTGCTTAAATCAAAAGAAAAATAATTTAGAAATAGAGATTATTTTGACAATCAAATAATTCAACACAGGGTGATAAATTACATATGATCTGTTGTTATAAAAAGTAAACACAAATAATACACAAAATGATCTTTATTGTCTAGTTTTAATACCTTACTTGAAGAAATGATTATCAGAAGACTTCTAAAAATATCAATCAATTGTATACATATAATTTAACAATAAATGAATACATGTGCACTAAAATATATCAAAAGGTTTGAAATTAGATTCATTAATTCAAGCAGCTAGGATACAATTAGAATAATGGAATTACTTTGCTAGCTTAAGAAAAAGCCCTACAAGTGTTGAGTATTTGATTAAAAATCAATTCTTTATGGAAAGAAAAGCGTGTTCTAATGTGTTACATGTTGAATAACAAAGGAAACATCTTTAATTTAGGTTTCTAAATTGATTTTTACAGTTCTCCACTAAAGTACTTAATTGAAATACTTTAACACTTTGCATGGATAAAGATGCACAAAATGTTGAAGTTTTAAAATGACCATGAGTCTGCCTTGTAACTATGCAACATCTGTCTCCAACAAATGCAGCTTTATTAGTGAGCTCACTAGCTGAGGCAGGAAATTATCAGGACTAACATACTGTACACATATGCAAGTGGCGCTAGTGGTAAAGACCCACCTGCCAATGCAGGATACTTGAGAGACATGGGTTCATGTTGGGAGGAGGGAATGGCAATCCACTCCAGTTTTTTTGCCTGGAGAATCCCACTGACAGAGCAGCCTGGTGGGCTACAGTCCATGGGGTCACAAAGAGCTGGACACGACTGAAGCAACTTAGCATTCATGCATGCACATGTTGTACCCTCTTTTTCACATTTTTTTTCAGGTTCTTCTGTAGTGAGAAATGTAAGGAAAACAATCACAGAGGAAAAAAATTTCAGATTCAGAACCCCATCCCAAATAGATTTTTTGAAATGTCCTAAAACCTAAAACCTTAGCTTCAACCCGGTAGTTTTGCAATTTCAATTCCCTTAGTAACACAATTAAAATACAACAAGCAAACAAAAACACAGCAGCAAATTATTTTACATTATTTTCATGGAGACAAGGGGTCTCTTTCCTGCTCTTGACTTCGAACAAGGTTTGCAAGTTTTATCAAAAGAATATGGTGTTTTGAATTCCGACTTTCCTTGACAATCCACTTATCCTATGGAAAAAAAGAATATTTACTGCCTTGCTTCACAGCCATGTACTTAGTAATAAGAACAGCAACTGATTTTTTTATACTGAATATCAGTTTCTCAAATCAATAGATAAGCAAATATTTGAGGTTTACAGATGGGGCTCCTTATATGAAAGCTTTTGCCTTCTTAAATGTTGGAAAACATATATTTCCAATTTATATGATTGTTACAAAAATCCAAATGAGTGTATTAAATTTCAGCCAAAAGGAATGCTTATTATAATACTACATTCTATTAATAAATGTTGTTAAAAGACATATAAATGTTATTAAAATGAATTAAAAACTATAATACTAAAAATGACACTCCTTATTATATTCAAGCAAGATGCATTGTGTAGTTTTGGGTGGGCTTCCCAGGTAGCTCAGAGATAAAGAATCTGCCTCCCAAGCAGGAGCCACAGGAGATGGAGGTTCTATCCCAGGATCGGAAAGATCCCCTGGAGAAGGAAACAGCAACCCACTCCAGTATTCTTGCCTGGAGAATCCCATGGATAGAGGAGACTGACAGGCTACAGTCCATGAGATTGCAAAGTTGGGCACAACTGAGCCACTGAGGACGCAAATCATTCCCTTTTACATTTTGTTTAAAGTGTGTGCATGCATGGCTGCTGTGCTCAGTCGCTTCAGGCTTCTCCAACTCTTTGCGACCCTATGGACTGTAGCCTACCAGGCTCCTCTATCCATGGGATTCTCCAGTGAAGAATACTGTAGTGGGTTGTCATTCCCTTCTCCAGGGGATCTCTCCCTCCCAGGGATCGAACCTGCATCTCTTATGTTCTTTACCACTTGTGCCACCTGGGAAGCCTTTTGTTCAAAGAAATTTTATTTAAAAATAAGAATTTAAAAATATATACCTCTGGCTTTGTTTTATTTTAATAGGTGTCAGGAGCTTGGCTGAGCTTGGAGGGTGGGGAGCTACCAGTTATTGGGGTAGCCAGTTAAAGCAGCAGGGTAGAAATGAAAGAGTTAAGACTTCAATCACATACTACAATGAAATAAGAGAAAGGCTCAGGCCTGCATTGCATTTTACACCATGAAATGGCAGGAGGAGCCAGGTAGATAAGGGCTCTGCCCTGCTTTGGAGAAAGCCCTGAACAAAAGGCTCCAGCAGTTTTATGCACCCCAAGCTGGGGGTGGGGGAGGTGAAGGAGGGTGTGACATAACCTAGGGAGGGCCAGGCAAGGGATTGTAGTTAAGTTTTTTTTTTTAATTTATTTATTTTAATTGAAGGTGAATTACTTTACAACATTGTAGTGGTTTTTGCCATACATTCACATGGATCAGCCATGGGTGTACATGTGCTCCCCATCCTGAACCCCCCTCCCACCTCCCTCTCTATCCCTTCCCTCTGGGTCATCCTATTACCCCAGCCCTGAGCACCCTGTCTCATGCATCAAACCTGGACTAGTGAGCTGTTTCAAATATGATAATATACATGCTTCAATGTTATTCTCTCAAATCATCCCACCCTCGCCTTCTCCCACAGAGTCCAAAAGACTGTGGAAATGTAGTTAAGTATTAAGTCAGAGTGGGGAAAAGTTTTCTCTTCAAGTTTTCCCTCCCCTCCCCAAATACAGGCCTGTGTCTGCCCAAAGCCTCAGCTGGAGAACGAGAATGAAGATGAGGAAGCTAGTAATTTAAATACACTGAGTGGATCTGCCAGAATGCCTGAAGGACTTGCCTGGTAGATCGTGATTACTGTTGTTGTTCAGTTGCTAAATCATGTCCAATTCTTTGCAACCCCATGGACAGTAGATGTGGAGCCAAAAGGAAATATGCAGTTGTACCATTCTTTTTAAAAAATTAATTTTTATTGGAGTATAGTTGATTTACAATGTTGTGTTCACTTCTGCTGTTCAACAAACTGAATCAGCTATATATATATCCATTCTTTTTTGGATTCTTTCCTGTATCGGTCAATACAGAGCACTGAGTATAGTTCCCTGTGCTATACTGCAGGTTATTAGTAGCTATCTCTTTTATAGACAGTACTATGTATATGTCAATTTCAATCTCCCAAGTTGTTTCTCTCCCCTCTTTTCCCATAAGTATGGTTTTTTACATCTGTGACACTATGTCTACAGTTATATCACTCTTAATACCAAAAATCAAATAACATTTATTGAACAAATTATATTGTAAAACTTCACAAATATTGTTTCCTGTTGTTACTTAATTGAGTCCTCATTAAACCACGAAACCATGCAAGTTTGGTCATTTTTCAGTCCTAATCTTGAGACTATTAAAGGGCAGCTCAGAATGGTCAAGACACTTGCCCTGGGTTACACCCTACCTACTAAAGGGCTGAAGCCACTTTTCTCTCATTTCTGTCCTATTCAGTAATGTTTTATAACTGAATATCTGCTCAGGGCACAAAACTCTCAAAATGATAGATAATCCATGACAATGTAAATAGCTACTGTGTACATATTTCTCTCACTTTTTCACAGTTTTTTTTTTTTTTTCTACTGTCAAGAGACCTCTTTTGAACTGACAGGGAATAGCAGGCATATAGTTCAGAGGGGTACA
The DNA here is from genome assembly GCA_024291935.2 of Okapia johnstoni. Taxonomy (NCBI): domain Eukaryota; kingdom Metazoa; phylum Chordata; class Mammalia; order Artiodactyla; family Giraffidae; genus Okapia; species Okapia johnstoni. The sequence goes on from CM044322.1 coordinate 60,088,642, forward strand.
CTTTGTCATGATAAGAAAATGATATATCTGAGATTTTATTGTTGATACTAGTTCAACCATTTTCTGCTATAATTTCAATATACAATTTTGGTTAGATTTAAAATATTTATTTCCATTACCTAGAAATCACTGTCTCCTGTAGTTAAATACATTTTGGAACTGCATTTACTATTAGAGGGTAAAATCCAAAAAAAGACAATGGTACTCTTTAGGTATTTAGATAACTGATGATATTATCTTTCATATTTTGTTTCTTGTAACTTTGTGTTGATGAAAGCAGGAGCTGGATGTAGAAAAAAATGAGCAACATGCTCTCTATACTCTGAAGCTGCTTAACATGTAGAGGGGCTTCCCTGGTGATTCAGTGGTAAAGAATCTGCCTTCCAATGCAGGAGACATGGGTTCAATCTGTGGGTTGGGATTTCCTTCTGGAGAAGGAAATGGCAATCCACTCCAGTATTCTTGCCTGGGAAATCCCATGGACAGAGGAGCCTGAGGGGCTACAAACCAAGGGACTGCAAAAGCATTGCCATGACTTAGCCACTAAACAGCAACATAAGGAAGCATAAATAGACAAATATTTAAGCAATTATAGAAAGAAGTAAGTAATAAAACAATGGTGGGATGCTATTAAAATGCTTAGGCCTCAAACCAACTCACATATAGGAAAACATGGAATCGTTCACCAAATTATTAGCATTGGTAGATATAAAAGTATTTATTTAAAATAATGGTATTCTAAGAAAATGGAATACCATGTGTACAATACTGGAAAAAAAAGCATCAAGAATAGCTGAATAGAATAGAGAAAATATGAATTTTAAATATTTTTAAATTTCAATGTTGCTTCTTTTGGATCTTAATATATAAGCCTTTATTTTGTTGTTCATTTTTGGAATGATGAGTTTATCATTTTTATTTCATTTGGAAAAACTTGGGTATTATTTTCTCAATTATTCTTAGTGTCTTTATTCTCATTCTGGTATGCCAGTTACATATATATCAGATCATTTACTCTTGTTCCAAAATCCACCTAATATTTGTTCCTGTGTATGTATGCATGTATATATGTGTGTTTTAGCTTTCTTTCTTTCTTTCTATGATTTTATTTCATAGTTTTCTTTGTTAGATCTCCAGTTTGACTAATTATTAATTCTTCAGTGAAATATCCATTTCACATGTCTTTTTATCTTTGGAAAACTTTTGCCTATTATAGACTCTTCATTATATACATGTTCTCATGTAAATTTTGGAGCATATTAACGATAACTTTAAAAACTTTCATTTCTGTCCATATAAACTGATATTTCTTCTTGCTATGGGTCATATTTTTCTGCTCCCTCATCTGTTTGACAAATTCATTTGATGTCAAAAGTGATAAGTTTTATGTTGCCAAATACTTGATATTGTTGTACTCTTTTAAGGAAAGTTGCAGTTTTTACTGATAGACATATAAGTTATTTAAACATGAATTTTCAGTCTGAGGTTTATTTTTTATTATTTTGGACAAACCAGAGTAGTCTTTACTTTGTGGCTCATTCAGCTCTATTACTCTGATGAGACTGTTCTGGGCTTTCTATTGAATGGCCCCTATACTTGACAAGGTCTCTGCACTATGGCTGTTGGCATGTCCAACAGTCTCCAGCCCTTTTTGAGCTATGGTAATTCTTTCAACTTACAGCTCCTTGATAGTTGTTTTTTAACCTGGAAATTAATTTTTGTATGGCCTTTTGGAAATTCCATCCATAGATGCATAGATTAGTATCTAGGCAAAGACTCAAGTGGGTCCCTTGGTAGAGCTTTCCTAAAGCCCTTTTGCTGAACAACTCCCTTTTTTGTGGTCCTCTCCGTCATTGTCTCGTTCTGTGTCCTCTCCCTCACTGGAAGTCCAAATCAACAATTCCCTTCTCTCATCAATCATAAATTTATACTGACTCTTTGCGAAGGTTGGAAACTGTAGTTGCCTATATTTTTGCCCATCTTTCTAGTTATTTACAGTGGGAGTGGCAGTAGCGATTCTGATATACCCCATGACTACAAGTAACACTTTAAGTATCTTTTTATAAGAAAAGTAAGTAATCAAAAAGTATATTTATTTGTGAAGATGTCACATTTTTTTACACAGAAAGTAATGAGAGAGAGGTAGAAAAGGAGAGGAAGAGAGAGAGAGAGAGATCAAAAGGAACCTAGAGAACATAATTAATTTTACTGTTTCTGTCTTATCATAAGTGATTAAAGCAAGTATTGTAGACATATAAGTAGACAATATGAGTGATCATTTCTGAATTCTAAATCAGGAGAAACCTGCAATGTCTACATTTTTAAATGACTCCTGAGTGGATTTCTCTTCAATTTATTGAAGTCCAAAGATGATTAAATAAAAGGCTTCCATGCTATCATTTCACCTGCTTAGACACCAGCATGTCCAGTCTTCATCACTGTCAGTATCCTTCACACATCTTTTTTTATTTCTATCTTCCTCTTTCTGCAGTATCGGAATCACACCTAGAATTACTTAAAAAGTATAAAGTGGAAGTGTTACTTAGTTGCTTAGTCGTATCTCATTCTTTGGGGCCCCATGGACCGTAGCCCACCAGGCTTCTCTCTCCATGGAATTCTCCAGGCAAGAATACTGGAGTGGCTAGCCTCTAGAGGATCTTCCTGACCCAGGGATTGAACCCTGGTCTCTTGCATTGCAGGCAGATACTTGCCATCTGGGCCACCAGGAAAAAAACACAATCATTGAGAAAAAATGAGTGTGCTATGTCTCTGGTTAGTGCAGGAATTCATTATTACCTCAGTTATTCCACGTGTTTTCTGTCATTTAATGAATAAAAAGTTAATCTTACTAAACACTGACAAATACATAAAATATGTTTTATAATATTTATCTATGACTTCCCTGGTGGCTCAGTGGTAAAAAATCCACCTGCCAGGCAGAAGTAGTGTGTTTGATCCCTGGATTTAGAATATCCTCTGAAGAAGAAAATGGCAACTCACTCCAGTGTTCTTGCCTGGAAAACTCCATGGATAGAGGAAAGTGTAGAGCTATAGTCTGTGGGGTCACAAATGGGTTATACAGGACTTAGTGACTAAACAACAGCTGCAGAAACAACACCATTTGTCTATGCAGTTGATTCAAAACCTTTTTAAATCACCTAAAATCTGTTTCACTCCATTAATAGTATGCTATTTTTTAATACCATTGGTAAGCAGAATATAAGAAAACAGTGCCTGGCTTCTCAGTAACATGATGCTGTTATTCATTTCTAAAGAAATGCATGCACCTTTTAAAGGAAGATCATTACAATATTCCACTTGTATAAACAAGAGAGGGGTGGTTATATAACTAATTCAATATTAGAAAAGACTAAACTTTTAACCACTTAGTGGGTGTCCTAAATTACATAGATCATAGTTTCAGAGTTCAAATTAGGAACGAAGCTAAATAATATTTTTAATGATTGAAAATATATTTAATCAAAGTATACTTCTATATTGTTTTCTCTGTTTCACTTGGAAACTGAAAAAGTGAAAAACTCTGTTTTTTTTTTTTTTAACATTATGGTAATCATAGCTGTGTCTAACTCCATATAGGCCTCCTGATATTTGCAGTTTAATATTCACTGGTACATATTTTATTACATTAATTTCTTTAGATTTTGTCTCCAACAATTAAATATTTAAAATTAGATATTTTGCAACAGGTTTAATGTTCTGTCATTGATAAAATATATTTTTATTTGTCTCTTTATTTTCTTATTTCAATTGATGTTCACTTACTACTATTTACCACCATTTATTTTATTTACTAAAGTTGGCAAAGTTATTAGAAGACATTTAAGATCTCATTAATACATTGTCAAAAACAACAGATGCTAAACAGAGTCAAAATATTATGTTTATTACCCTGAAGTAAGATTCTGGGTCAAAATTTGATTTTCTTTATTGTTTATTTAAGATTTTGTAATGTAAAATATAATAATATCTGAATGCCAACTTGGAAGTATTAGTGGCTGCTGGCAACCTTGAGAATCAATTATTATTCATTTTCCTTCCCCATGACCTGAAGAAAACTGTTAGATTTTTTTTTACTACAATAAAAGAATGAAACCTGATGCCTTTCAAACAATGTACAGACTTGATCCATTTTTCTTCTTCTCTGTAACAATAAATTATCATTAAAAGAGCTGTTGCAGGCATCACATCATTCTTTACAGAATCTTAGAGCTTGAGTTCATCTTTGACTTATCAGGTAAACTATTTTTACTTCACATAAACAGTGTGTTTTCTTCAGAGGATACTTCAATTTAAATTTTTAAAACTTTGTATAAGGTTTAGTAATTTTATAATGTGTCTACATAAATCAGAAAGAATTTAGTCAAGAAAAAAAAAAAGAAATTTTCAAGTAAACTGAATTATGGCAATCCCAGAAAGAAAAGTTTAAAGATATAGCATCATATAGCAAATGTAGTTTCTCTACTTGCTTTAACTGATTGTAGGAAACTGGGCTGTATTGTACACTGACGTCTTCCTTTTATCAAATCCCGCAAGCAAATTATGAAAAAAGATCCAGTTTTGATTGTTTGATACCACTATTTTTTTTTCCTTTCATATGTGTCCTTTTTGCTTTTTTAATAAAACAAATGTGAGACACATTTATTAATCAAGAAGCATATTTATATTATTGTACTTGGAAACATATCTCCCATTTTCAATTTTTTTAATATCTGAATTTAAGGCTTTATGTATTTTAATTCATATTAAATTCTAGTTACATAATGGATTTACAGCACTTTCTTTAAACACTTTTAGACCTTTTTTACCTAAAGGAACCACAACAAGTAATTTTAACTCAGAGTGAGTGGTTTGGTAAAAACTAATAAAAGTAAAATTTTCTAAGGTCAAATAAAGCATATGTTACCTATTTAAAACTCAAACAAGACTTTATTGGTTGGTTGAGTAAGATATAACTTGTTGCCTTTAAAAAAGTAGAGAGAGTATCTCACATGCTTTGATATCAAGGTCGAGAATTTATTCAGATTCTTTTCTTGATTCATTGCCAATTTTAAGGATTCAATAATCATATGCTCCAGCAATTTCACTTCAGAGTATTTTTCTTAAGGAAATTAAATCACTGAATCAAAAACATATCTGCACTATGTTCATTGCAGCATTATTCATAATAGCCAAGATAAGGAAAGAACACCTGTTCATTGATAGATGCATGGATAAAGAAAGTATAGAATATCTATTCAATTGAATATTTTTCAGCTCTAAAAAAGAAAAAAATATCTTCCATTTGTGACAATATGGATGTAACTTGAAGTGTTACACTAGCTAAGATATAAAAGATCTTATAAAGGTCTTACATATATCATAGTTTAAGACATAAGCTAAACAGAAAAAGATGAACATTAAACTTATTGTGGTATAAGAATGTAATTATGTGAGGTGATGGATATTAACTCATCATTTTGTGATACATACATGCATCAAATCAGTTTGTTGTATACCTAAGTGAAGTTGCTCAGTTGTGTACGAAACTTTGAGATCCCTGGACTGTAGCCTACCAGGCTCCTCCGTCCGTGTTCACGGCATTTTCCAGGCAAGAGCACTGGAGGGGGTTGCCATTTCCTTATCCAGGGGATTTTCCCAGCCTGGGGATCAAACCCAGGTCTCCTGCATTGCGGGCAGACGCTTTACCCTCTGAACCACCAGGGAAGCACAATATACCTAAAACCAATGTTATTTGTAAACTATATCTCAATTTAAAAAAGGGATTTGAAATTCTGGTTAAAGAGAGAGAGGTAGGAAGATTCTGAATTCACCTTCTTCTTCAGACACACTGAACCTACAGCTATATATATGGAATAATTTCCTCTGAAAAGAATCTAAAAAGTGGTGGAGCAACATTTCCACATGAGGCAAACAAAAGGGACTCCACATTGAACCAGGTAAGAAAGGTTGAGCCATATTCAGCATAAACACCACCTGCAGTATCAGGACCCAGTCAGGAGGGAACTCAAACCCTGAGTTTCTCCCTCAGGAGTGGAGGGTTCATACCCCAGCTTGTGTGTGTGTTAGTCGCTCAGTCATGTCTGACTCTTGATGACCCCATGAACTGTACCCTGCCAGGCTCCTCTGTCCATGGGATTCTCCAGGCAAGAATACTGGAATGGGTTGCCATTTCTTTCTCCAGGTGATCTTCCTGACCCAGCAATCAAACCCAGGTCTCCTTCATTGCAGGTGGATTCTTTACCACTGAGCCACCAATGGAGGGTCATACACAACCTTACTTAGAGTTTGAAAGGAATTTTCTCCGTCCCATAAAGATGGAGTAAAAAGGGCCAGATTTGCTTTAATATCATAAACAACAACAAAGAAAGACAAATACATGAAAAAATCATTTTCAAGACACTGGACATCAGGCAACAGAGGAAAATAATTCTTGAGGGATAGGAAAAAAAATAAGATAAACCCTGAGATTTCTCCACTTTACTGTCTTGAGAGAGTTGTACCTTGGTAAGAGGAACCCAGGGACACCATGTGTTAAAGAGCTTGAGCCGAGAGAGCAAGTTGACCAGTACTATTGGGGCTTTCAGGACAGACTACCAGCCTGGAGAGAGCTGTGCAAAGGAAGAGCTCCAGGGGACCTCCCCTGAGATGGACACACAGTACAAATTCACTAGAGAATGACTGGTTTTGAGGATCACATAATACCAGACATAGAAACCACCTGGAATGATTATAAGGAATGGTGTATGGCAAGTAAGCAGCTGAGAATGTTGTCAGTTTCTGCTAGCAGACTGGAATATCTAATAATTCACAGAGCTCTTGGTACAGTACTCAGAAAGGCCTTGATTCAGTGTGAGAAATAATGAAATCTAGACTAACTGCTTCTCTGGAGAAGAATTAGGAGAACTAAAAGCCATGCCATAGACTGAGAAAAATATTTTGAAATCATATATCTGGTAAAGTACTTGTGTCCAGAATCTATAAACAACCCTCAAAACTCAAGCGAGATAAAACAATTCATCAAGAATGGGCAAAGTATGTGAGCAGACACTTCACCCCAAAGAAGATATATGGATAGCCAATAAGTACATGAAAAAATATTCAAGCACTATTTTTTACTGAAGTAACAAAATTTAAAACTGTCAAGAAATGAAACTATTGACTTCCCTGATGGTCCGGTGGCTAAGACTGTGTTCTCAATGCAAGGGGCCCAGGTTTGGTCCCTGGTCAGGGAACTAGATCCCTCCTGCTGTGACTGGCACAGCCCAAGAAAAGAAAAAAAAAACAACTAACTAAATAAAATAGTCTTAAAGGAGAATTAAAAAATATGTAAAAAAACAAAACAAAACAAAAAACCCCCACAACTTTTAACCTATCAGAATGGCTAAAATGGAAAGATTGGCCGTAACAAATTCTGAAGAGAGTCATCTAATTCATAATCTTATTTGATCCCAAAGTCTATTAAGAGATTTCCAGTCACGCATGAAGTTATTTTTTACTTGAAGACATCAACTGTTAAAAATATTATCCTAATGTGAAGTTCACTTAGGAATCTATACTTTTTATAAATCCAAGTTTATGAACACTCTTTATTTCTAAACTATAACCATCATGACTCCCTATTAACTTTGCTTTGGAGAACTTCTGGGATTTTTAAAATTTATTTTATACATTTTCTAATAATTTAATAATAATTTTAAGTATGTACATAATGGTTTCATAGCCTAATGCCAGGTAAACCTCAAAGACCACCTTTCCCGAAGTTTTCATAAGATAGTTTTGAAATTATTAGGGTAATAAGAAAATGTTGGTTGGAGTTAGGATATTTGGGCATAAAATTTTATGGTCAAGCAAAAATATTTATTTTATGAATATAGCTACATAATCCTCCTACTGTATTGATCACTTTGGTCTCATTAGAGCCCTTGAGTGCCATTTTCAGTTCCTTATGTTTTATCACAAAAGTTTATTTTGACTTCCCAGATGTGTTTGAGTTTTGTTCCTTCATTTCAGGTCAGTATTCAAGCCTGTAAGTGATACTTTAAGTTAAGGGATCCAGTCCCAAAACAGAAACTATAATTTTGCCTTAGTTATTCAGACAACCACTTGTGGCATTAAACTTTTTAATTGCACCATCATACAGTAGTAGTTTTTCCTATGCTCCTCCAAACTGTTTGCTAGGTTAACAGTGAAACTGTTTTTAACTTGGTTTAATGATTGGAAAAAAAGACTTGTTACATTTATAATTTATTACCAAATTTACAAGCATAATAATCTCCCTAAAATACAGTGTGTATTTTTCAAAGTGAAGTATACATATTTTTTGATATGGGGCTAGTCTCTTTACTTTCACTTGTGACTTTGTTAAATTAAAAGAAAACATCATCAATTTTTAATTAAACTATGTACCTCCAAATGACTTTTTGTTTTTTCAGACTCTAGGCAGACATTGTAATGATATACAAATTATAAGATTAAAGGATAGTATCAATTAATGAAGTGCCAACTTTCTCATTTACATACTATTAATAAAAATACACCTTCAATTTGCTTGATATTTTATTCATCAGTTATCTATCAATAAAGTGGGAAAAAAAATTAAATATTATATGACACTTTAAGGATTACTCTCTTACTATCTACTTACAAAATTGATATCAAAGAAAAACTAATTAAGTGAAGCTCACACTTTAATAGCTAGTCTATATTGTCAACTAATATAAATATTACATCACAGAGGAAAAAGGCATGAATTAACAGTTTTTCAAGATCCCAGCCAATGGCAGGAGAATAATGCTTTCTCATAAGAGGCTTATTAAAATGTGCTGACATAGTCTAGCAAAGCTAACATAGTCTATGAGATCCTGACCCCAAAAATATTTGAATGATAGAGTAAACATGTTGAAATGCATCTGATTTATAATTACATATTATCATACAAGGGCTTCCTACATGGCTCAGTGGTAAAGAATCTGCCCGCCAGTGCAGGAGATGCAAGAGACTCTGGTTCGATCCCCAGGTTGGCAAGATCCCCTGGAGAAGGAAATGAACACCCACTCCAGTATTTTTGCCTGGCAAATCACATAGACAGAGGAATCTGGTGAGCTACAGTCCATGGGGTGACAAAGGGTCGGATATGACTGAGCACGCACACACACATTATCATATAATATAAATAATGTTTTTCTCCATTCCATAAGCTACGTTTTAATTTTGTTAATCTCTTTTTTGTTGTTGTTGTTGTTCTGTACAATCATAGATTGAGTATCCTGCTCATTTGAGCTTTGTTGCCTGTGCTCTAGATGTCATAATTAAACCATACAGCCAAGACACATGTCAAAGGGTTTTCTCTCTGTGCTTTTCTCTAATAATTTTACGATGTCTGGCCTTAAATTTAACTCTTTATCCATTTTGAGTTAATTTTTTGAGTGGTGTAAGGTAAGGGTCTAGTTTTATTCTTTTGCATGTGAGTAACCAGGTTTCCCAAAACAATTTATTGAAAAGACTATCTTTCCTCTACTGTGTATTTTTGGCTCCCTTGTCAAATATTTGTTGACTATATATGCATGGGTTTATTTCTGGCATCTCAATTCCTTTCCATTTTTCTTGTGTCTCCTTTTATGCCAGTACCATACTGCTTTGATTGCCGTAGCTTTTACTATAGCTTGAAATCAGAGAGTGTCCTTCCTCCATACATTGCATTATTTTAATTTACATGTATTAATTATCAGAAATCCTGAATTTTTTTTTCAGAGGCTTTTAGGGCATGATTTTTCTTTGAGCATAATGGGTGCTTGGTTTCTTTAGTTAAGTCTTAAATTGGGTATATCAATGGCAAACTAAAATAGCTATTAATTTTATATGCAAATGATAAATAAGTAGGTAACTTTAAGGAGATCATAGCTTTTTTGAATTAAAATGTTTATAAAGTTTTAAATAAAAATCAATAATATAGATGAGATTGTATGATAAACATAATGATCTGATTTGATTACTTGATAAATATAATGCTTTCTGGGATTTTTGATATGCTGACATTCCAAACCATACTTTCCATCTTAGCCTATTTTACTTAAAGCATAGCTTATTGAAGAAAATATCTTTGTATACTGAAAACCAGATTAAAATTATTTATCAGTGCAATAGGATATTATTCAGCAATTAAAATGGATAAAAATTATGCTACGTGAAATAGCCATATGCAAAACTGTGTATTATATAATTACATTTTTACAAAATTTATAAAAAAAGAACATTTTAAGGGAGAAATAACACATCCATGGTTGCCCTAGGACTAGGGTGCTTGTGGAGATGGATTGAGAACAAGTACAATGGGAAGCCTTGTCATTGAAATACTTCAAGTCTGTATTGTTTTGATGTCTACACAACTCTGTGAGTTGACTAGAATCATTGAATTGTACACTTAGTATGGGTGCATTTTTCTATATATGTTATATCTTTATAAAACTGTTCAAATATGTCAACTGTGTCATCTCAAAAATTCATCAAGAAGATCCACTCTGAAATCATGTACAATAAAATTGTGATAAATCACGCTGATCCAAACATAGCATGGAAAAGAGTATTAAAATTACGAATATGCAAAATTGCATAAGAAAAGTTTGGCAACATAAACACCTGTAGTTGTCAATAAATAAAAGTTGAAAAATATAGTATTTATATCACTAAAAATTTAAAAATATAGCTTTCTTAACTTATTTATCAAGAAAATAGTTTCTCGCAGTTTGTAGTTTGGAAATCGAAAAAAGCAAAAAATACCTAAGAGAAATATTTGCTAAAGACTGTTATGTGTTTTGAAAATGAAAGATTTTTTTTAATTGCCTTAACTATGAGTATTGAGTTCAATCTTTATTCTAGAAAACACGCTGTTAAACCCTTTTCCTGAATGATACTCAATTATGCACAAATAGGTTACTGATATTACCAAATGGGCCATTCGAAAGTCAGTATAAATTAAATTCTAATTTTGTGATATAACGATTGCAATCAAAGCTGCACTCAAGGCTAAATTATTTTTTCTGCACTAAAATGTCAACTTTTAATATTTGATAAAAAGTTAAATAATAATATAATAACGTGATTTGCATTTTAGGTAGAACATTATTTAGAGTGTGCTGCTGCTGCTGCTGCTAAGTCGCTTCAGTCGTGTCTGACTCTGTGCGACCCCAAAGATGTCAGCCCACCACGCTCCCCGTCCCTGGGATTCTCCAGGCAAGAACACTGGAGTGGGTTGCTAGTTCCTTCTCCAACTAGAGTGTAATATTACTTTAAATGAATATAAAGATCAGTGAGACAGATAATAGATTTCATAAAGAATCCCACTCCTATATAGCACATGGAATTGAAACAAAAATGCAAAAGTAAATCACTGGATAAGAAGAGTCATTGTAATAAATTTATATCTGTACGCAAACAAGTAAATGTCTATGTCTTCTCTTATACTATATGCAAAATTTATCTTGACATTGACATGAGATCTAATTATAAAGCTAAACATATGAAAGTTGCAAAATAATTTGACGAAGAAAACCTTGAAAAGAGAGGATAAGGGACAGTTTCCTAGAGGAGAGAAAATGTGCTAATCCAAAAATAAAATAAAATCAATTGTATTTCTTAAAAGTTAAAAACTTTAGTGTTTTCAAAAGCTCTATTAAGGAAATAAAAAGACATTCATCAACCTGGGAGAAATATTTGCACAGAAATTCTGACAAAACTCTTGTATATAAAATACACAAAGCAATATTACAACATAACAAAAGCCCAGTTCTTTTTCTAATTTTTATTTATAAATTTATTTTTTTAATTTTTATTTTTGGCTGCACTGAATCTTTGTTGCTCAGCTTTTTTTTGCTGTGTCCGGGCTTTGCGGTGAGTGGGGGCTTCTCTCATTGCAGATCACATGTTCTAGCCCTCAGGCTACAGTGTTGAGGCTCGTGGACTTCAGTAGTTGTGGCACATGGGCTCAGTAGTTGCAGCTCCGTGTCTCTAGAGTGTGGGCTCAGTAGTTGTGGCTATCCACAGCATGTGAGATCTTCCTAGACCAGGGATCAAACCCATGTCCCCTTCATTGGCAGGCAGATTCTTAACCACAGTACCATCAGGGGAGAGCCCCCAGTTCTTTCTAAATGAGTAACATATTTAAACAGTCATTTATAAAAGAAATATAGATAGAAAATTAATCACATGAAAAGATGCTATAATGGCATTAGTCATTACAGAAATGCAAATTAAAACAATAATGAAATACTGTAGCTCACCCATCAGAATCGCTAAAATTAGAGACTGATAGCGGCAGTTGCTCAGTCCAATATTCTGGCCTGGAAAATTCCATGGACAAAGAAGCCTGGCGAGCTAAGGTACAGGGGGTTACAAAGAGTCAGACAGGACTGAGCATACATACACAAATTAAATGTAACTACTATACATGCAGACTCGTGGAATTATAAACATACAATATCAATTGGCAGTCTCGTTTTAGGAATTGAAATAAAAGACAAGTCAAATAACTGCAATAAAAGTTGTTACTGCTAGTATTATCTTTATAACATCCTTCTTCTATGTAATCAGCTCATGTGCTTGCATGTATCTTACACTGCTACCACTAGAATGGTTGCAACACTTTTCATATATAGGTTTAAAGTCTATATTTTAAATCCAGACTTTTTTCTTAAAAAGTTTTTGTAACTTTAATAACTTCTATTAAAAAGGACCTAGCTGCTCATCCTAGGAACAGAAAAAAATGGAAGTTCATATCTAAGCTGTATTTCCTCATTGGGAGATTTTGTGGCCTGAGGCATGGTGCAGTATTTTATTGGAGACAGTCTAAACTGGAAATTCAGTCACGTGAATTAACCACCAGAACTTTTAGTATTAAAAAAAAAAAAAAACTCCCATTGCTACCTGAGTTTTTCAACGAATATATATCCATTTCATGACATCACTATATAAGCATTTTAGCACATTAAAAACTTGAAAATTCTTTTAAAATTTGAAATCCAAATTGTTTTTCTAACTGCAATAGGTGGTTATATCTGTATGACTAATAGATTATACAAATTTATTTTCTTGGACTACTTAACCTTCATATTCTTCAAGTTAAGCTAGTCCAAGAGATTATTTTTCTGTATTTCTAGGAGGTTATAACTCAAAAAAACTTCTTAAAAATTTGGAGAATATATTAGTAAACAATTCCTTAAGGCAAACCAATTAGGTATATATAAAGTAAATTTAATGTATCCACTCAAATAACTCTCCTTATAATATCTGATATATTATTAGATGTTTAGAGGTACATCAATCATCACTTGTCAGACATTCCCATCTATTTCTTGCCCTTCTCTTGAAAACTGTTGCCCAGTATCCCCTGCTTAAGTTTTCCATGTAAATTTGGCCAACAGGAATTCTTACTAATAGGCAGAGGAACAAAAGAAAGGGACAGCCAGGAATTTTCACCTTTTATATTATATATCTCTGGCCTATTCTAGTGGTGGCTGCTTTTCCTCCAGGATGTCTGTTCTTAATAAGACAATCCCTCCTCCTATAAGCCCAGATCTCCAAGGCATTTGAAAGAATGTTATAGTCTACAAGATCATGTTAGTTGTAGGTTCTGTTCATATTCAGTTCAGATCAGTTGCTCAGTCATGTCCGACTCTTTGCGACCCCATGAATCACAGCACACCAGGCCTCTCTGTCCATCACCAACTCCCAGAGTCCACCCAAACCCATGTCCATCGAGTCAGTGATGCCATCCAACCATCTCATCCTCTGTCGTCCCCTTCTCCTCCTGCCCCCAATCCTACCCAGCATTAGGGTCTTTTCCAATGAGTTAACTCTTTGCATGAGATGGCCAAAGTATTGGAGTTTCAGCTTCAACATCAGACCTTCCAACAAACACCCAGGATTGATCTCTTTAGGATGGACTGGTTGGATCTCCTTGCAGTCCACGGGACTCTCAAGAGTCTGCTCCAACACCACAGTTCAAAAGCATCAATTCTGCGGCACTCAGCTTTCTTCACCGTCCAACTCTCACATTCATACATGACCACTGGAAAAACCATAGCCTTGACTAGATGGACTTTTGTTGGCAAAGTAATGTCTCTGCTTTTAAATATGCTATCTAGGTTGGCCATAACCTTCCTTCCAAGGAGTAAGCGTCTTTTAATTTCATGGCTGCAATCACCATCAGCAGTGATTTTGGAGCCCCAAAAAATAAAGTCTGACACTGTTTCCACTGTTTCCCCTTCTATCTGCCATGAAGTGATGGGACTGGATGCCATGATCTTAGTTTTCTGAATGTTGAGCTTTAAGCCAACTTTTTCACTCTCCTCTTTCGCTTTCATCAAGAGGCTCTTTAATTCTTCTTCACTTTCTGCCATAAGGGTGATAGTTCTCCCAGCAATCTTGATTCCAGCTTGTGTTTCTTCCAGCCTAGCTTTTCTCTGTTCGTATTACAATTCCAAAATGTAGTCAGTGGCTGCGGCTCAGGCTAATGTTTGAGGTACTTCAACACTGTTTGACTCTGCATCTCTTTCCTAACATGTATGATAAGTTTCTTACATTATATTATTATACTTGTCTTTACCCAGAAAGTTTCCAGGAAATGTTTCAGAAAACAGATCGTCATCATGACTTGTTGAGTTTATGTGGTTAACCAGGCTTGAGAGATTTCTTTATTAGAATTGCTTTCAGTGAAAAAAACCAAAAAAACTAGAATCAGTTTAATGTAGTGACAGTGTAATTGCATGATTTATCACCTACTGTGATTCTTTAGGTCTTCCCAGGTGGTGCTAATCATAAAGAATTCACTTGCCAATGCAGGAGATGTGGGTTCCATCCCTGGGACAGGAAAATCCCTCTGGAGGAGAAAATGGCAACCTGCTCCAGTATTCTTGCCTGGGAAATCCCATGGACAGAGGAGCCTGCTGGCTGAGCACACTGAACATGTTATTGTTTAGTGTGTGCCATTTTGGCTAATCTGGAATCCCATTTTTCGGTATGAATCTGAGTGGAGTTAGGAAAAGAGAAACATGATATGAAGAAGATGAAAGTGAAGCAGGCACCATGCACCATAGAAGGACATAGTGAAATAAAACCCAGAGTGGATACAAGGCTCCATATACATTTCATAACTTACCAGTTCATATCTAAGCCTGCTTCTGAATTCTAGACCTGCTGACTGATAGTAACTCAGGGATACCATCAGAAAAGGAGGCAAAACAGCTAACAGACTAGCTCAGTGTCTTCCATTTACACTCCGACTCTGGTAGCTGAGTAAGTCTTGCTACAAATTTGCCTCCAGGCTCCAGCTCGTTCATCTGCACCATTGCTTTAAAAAGTCTGGGTAGTAATTTTTTTCTAATTCTCCCCACCACCAACTTCTCTTTTCAGATTTTATTGTATTTATTTCCAGTTTTCCCATAATGATATCCCAAGGACAAATTACAACACCAGAACATGTAGAATTTATAATACAGCACATCCCCAACATTCCAAATTGAATATGCTTGATTTACATGGTTAATTGACTGAAAATTAGTTTATGAAGCTTGGTTCTTGGTCAATGTCATGGGAAATCATTATGACAGAATTAAAGTAAAGGAAATAATGAAATAATGTAAAGGAAAGTATAGAAAAAAGATGTGATATGGAGAGTGGAGGTCAAGGATGGCAGTTAGAGACACCACCATTGAAATGAGCCCTGGATACCACTGGGAGAGATGAGATTTAGATTGAAAGAAACAATATGGTAAAGTTAGGATGGATAACTACTGACCATTATGATAATAGGCAGAAGAGACTGAATAATTCTCAGTGTGCTTTGACTGATAGGAACTGTGGTGGTGGGAAGCTGAATATAAAAATCCTTAAGAGCAAAATGCCCCTTAACAAAATTTGTAACTAGAGGTTCCTATTCCCATCACTTCATGGCAAATAGATGGGGAAACAATGGAGATAGTGAGAGACTTTATTTTTGGGGATCCAAAATCACTGCAGATGGTGACTGCAGCCATGAAATTAAAAGACGCTTGCTCCTTGAAAGAAAAGCTATGACCAACCTAGACAGCATATTAAAAAGCAGAGACATTACTTTGCCAATAAAGATTCGTCCAGTCAAAGCTATAGTTTTTCCAGCAGTCATGTATGGATGTAAGTGTTGGACCATAAAGAAAACTGAGCGCCGAAGAATTGATGCTTTTGAACTGTGGTGTTGGAGAAGACTCTTGAGAGTCCCTTGGACTGCAAGGAGATCCAACCAGTCCATCCTAAAGGAGATCAGTCCTGGGTGTTCATTGGAAGGACTGATGTTGAAACTCCAATACTTTGGCTACCTCATGCGAAGAGTTGACTCATTGGAAGAGATCCTGATGCTGGGAAAGATTGAAGGTGGGAGGAGAAGGGGACGACAGAGGATGAGATGGTTGGATGGCATCACCAACTCAATGGACATGAGTTTGAGTAAGCTCCGGGAGTTGGTGATGGACAAGGAGGACCTGGTGTGCTGCAGGTTCATGGGGTCGCAAAGAGTTGGACACACCTGAGCGACTGAACTAAGTGAACTGAGCATTTCCTAACCAAATATCTTTATAGCAATGTTAGGTAGTTATAATAGGAAAAAGACATCCAGAATGGTGTTGGCTAAAAGACAAAATAGGGAAAATCCCATAAAAACAGAACAAAAGGATGTCCAAGGACCTGGAGTGAGAACCTCAGGTGGAAAAAACAGCCCTCCTGGCTAGCCCAGTTTACACAGGGAAGGCTCAGGGGGAGGAGAAAAAACATAAAAAGAGTAGCCAAAATTAAGCCTCTCCTCTCTTTTCACATCTTTTGGGTCAGCCCACCCTCACACCTCAAAGATGTATTTTCCTTTGCTTGCCAAATAAAACTGAGCTGTAACACTGATCTGTCTGTTGCTTAAAATTTTTGCTGTGCCAAGACAGAACCAAGGAAATTACAAACTCCCCCGACAGTAACATTCAAATGTTTGTGTTATTCTATATGCAGTGACTTTGCTGAAACAAATTAATTTGCATCATGGGATATAACATTAAAAAAAGACAATACAGAAGCTATTTCCTCTGTAAGAAAGATCAGAAGGACTTTGCTTTCGTTAGACAGGGACAGCAATACCTTTATTGTCTTTCCCCAGACTATATTGACTATCCTATTTAATATCAAAATAATCCACTGGAAAGGTGATTGCCTGTCACTAAAAAAAATGTTATTAATGATATGTGCTATATGCATGCTGGTGATTGAATATAAAAAGCAGACATAGTAAATGATATTTCTCTCATGGTAACTGGACTTGTTTTGTTTTTTTGAAGCTAAGAGTGCTTATTGTAACAGCAATCCTGTCAATAGTTTTACAGAAAGGCTACCTCCAAAGTACATAATTAAACAGACATAAATGCTGTGACAAAAAATTGCATTTTTTTTCAATTTTCTTCTATAACAATCACAGATACATACACACACATCTCTCCAACAATTTCTACTTAAATTGCATCTGCTCCCTGAGATCTCTTTTAACATTGCAGTTATGAATGATCCCCAAAACATTTTTTAAAGAAACAATAGTAGTATTTCACTACAAACATTAAAGGCCATGAATTGGAGGTTATAGTAAAATAAGTGGTGCTGATATCTGACCAGATGAAATATCCTCATAAAATAAGATTAAGAAAAGATATCTCTTATGTAGTTCATTACTATCCACCCACTAACAGGCAGATAGAACAAGGTGGCAGGAGCTTAGAAGAGGAATTTCCTGGGACAATAGAGAAGCCAAAGTTGAGTATCTCTGGGGAGCTTTCTTGGAAGCACATATAATAGAGTTAGTCAAAGGATCATCAAGCAACAACCAAAAAGTTGTAATTTTAGAAACATATAACTGTTCCACTATTATTTTGCTCAGAAATTTAGAGTGAATATTACAACATAAAATGAACATAATAGTTATTAAAAGCTTTTAATAATAGTTATTAAAAACAAAAAAATATATATACAACTTTTTACTGACTCTAGTATTACATTATACACATCCTTAGCTACTGTAGTGGATTCAATGCTAAATCCCCCAAAGATATGCATATCTGGAACTTGTAAGTGTGAACTTACATAGAAATTTTACAGGTGTGATTCAAGAATTTGAGATGAGATCGTCCTGGATTGGGGTTGGGCCATGGTTTCCTTTCAAAGATTAATTTCATCAGAATTCATAACCGTTTGGCTTCTGTTCTCCTTCATACTAATCTCTGTCTTAAATATGTATTACCTCTTCTTCTATAGGGACATTTCTACTACTTCTTTCTTTCTTTCTTTCTTTTAGTAATTTCATAATGTTGCAGATCCTTTGACCAAATTATAAAGTCATGTAGGGATACCAATGTAACTGAATCTGTAATAAATTCTGTTTGGCACTCCTTCACTTTTTTAATCAGTAATAGTTTCAAGGTCAATGCAAGCAACACAGAACCTCATGAACAGCAGAGTTCTTCAGTTAATTAATGACCATGAAAGTTTTCTATATTTATCTCTTGTACAAACCTTCCAAGTGATAAGCAACAAGATGTGGAACTTAATTGTGAGCTGTGGATTTAATGATGTGACATAAAATAGAGTTAAAAACAAAGCCAAGAGGCAGAAAGATATTTCTACTTCAGATACTATATAATACTGATCTAAGTAAGTAGAGAGGTAGCACTATATCAATTTTAGTGAATGTAATTGTTTTTGACCTGTTCCTGGGAGTAAAAATAGATAGGAAACCATAATCCTTTAACATGTTTATCTTAGCCAGTCTTGAGCTTTACAGTTGAAAAATATGAAACTCCTGGCTCACTACCATTCCATTAGCAATGCGATCATCTTTATGCTTCTTTTTATACTGCTTATGTATTTGTCTAAGAGAGCTTACAGTGACCTTATGAGAATGTGAAGTATATTTTGAGATGCTTGAGAGTATGAGTAAATTGTTACACAGCTCTGTGTCTATAGCGGCCCTTACAGATCTGCTACATAGTAGGATGCAATCAACATGAGCTCTATGAATAGATGCAAATGAAAAGAAGAGAAAAATACATGAAAATGATAACCAGGGAACAAATCACTCTGCAAAGAAAAGATTACTTTTTATATCATAATAAATGTTTCCTGCAGATATAATTTTTATATCAGGTTTTATGAAAGGGAATAATTACTTGACTGAAGAATGGCCACGAGAATGCACTGATAATAGCAAACACCCTATTCCAACAACACAAGAGAAGACTCTACACGTGGACATCACAAGATGGTCAACACCGCAATCAGATTGATTATATTCTTTGCAGCCAAAGATGCAGAAGCTCTATACAGTCAGCAAAAACAAGACCGGGAGCAGACTGTGGCTCAGATCATGAACTGCTTATTGCCAAATTCAGACTTAAATTGAAGAAAGTAGGGAAAACCACTAGTCCATTCAGGTATGACCTAGATCAAATCCCTTATGAGTATACAGCGGAAATGACAAACAGATTTAAGAGACTAGATCTGATAGACAGAGTGCCTGATGAACTATGGACAGAGGTTCGTGACATTGTACAGGAGACAGGGATCAAGAAAATCCCCATGGAAAAGAAATGCAAAAAAAGCAAAATGGCTGTCTGAGGAGGCCTTACAGATAGCTGGGAAGAGAAGAGAAGCGAAAAGCAAAGGAGAAAAGGAAAGATATTCCCGTCTGAATGCAGAGTTCCAAAGAATAGCAAGGAGAGATAAGAAAGCCTTCCTCAGTGATCAATGCAAAGAAATAGAGGAAAACAACAGATTGGGAAAGACTAGAGATCTCCTCAAGAAAATGAGAGATACCAAAGGAACATTTCATGCAAAGATAGGCTTGATAAAGGACAGAAATGGTATGGACCTAACAGAAGCACAAGATGTTAAGAAGAGGTGGCAAGAATACACAGAAGAACTGTACAAAAAAGATCTTCACGACCCAGATAATCACAATGGTGTGATCACTCACCTAGAGCCAGACATCCTGGAATGTGAAGTCAAGTGGGCCTTAGAAAGCATCACTACGAACAAAGCTAGTGGAGGTGATGGAATTCCAGTTGAGCTATTTCAGATCCTGAAAGGTGATGCTGTGAAAGTGCTGCACTCGATATGCCAGCAAATTTGGAAAACTCAGCAGTGGCCACAGGATTGGAAAAGGTCAGTTTTCATTCCAATCCCAAAGAAAGGCAATGCCAAAGAATGCTCAAACTACCACACAATTGCACTCAACTCACATGCTAGTAAAGTAATGCTCAAAATTCTCCAAGCCAGGCTTCAGCAATACATGAACTGTGAACTTGCAGATGTTCAAGCTGGTTTTAGAAAAGGCAGAGGAACCAGAGACCAAATTGCCAATATCCGCTGGATCATTGAAAAAGCAAGAGAGTTCCAGAAAAACATCTATTTCTGCTTTATTGATTACACCAAAGTCTTTGACTGTATGGATCACAATAAACTGTGGAAAATTCTGAAACAGATGGGAGTACCAGACCACCTGACCTGTCTCTTGAGAAACCTGTATGCAGGTCAGGAAGCAACAGTTTGAACTGGACATGGAACAACAGACTGGTTCCAAATAGGAAAGGGAGTACGTCAAGGCTGTATACTGTCACCCTGCTTATTTAACTTCTATGCAGAGTACATCATGAGAAATGCTGGGCTGGAAGAAACACCAGGTGGAATCAAGATTGCTGGGAGACATATCAATAACCTCAGATATACAGATGACACCACCCTTATGGCAGAAAGTGAAGAACTAAAGAGCCTGTTGATGAAAGTGAAAGAGGAGAGTGAAAAAGTTGGCTTAAAGCTCAACGTTCAGAAAACTAAGATCATGGCATCTGGTCCCATCACTTCACAGGAGATAGATGGGGAAACAGTGGAAACAGTGTCAGACTTTGTTTTTTTGGGGCTCCAGAATCACTGCTGATGGTGACTGCAGCCATGAAATTAAAAGACGCTTACTCCTTGGAAGGAAGGTTATGGCCAACCTAGATAGCATATTTAAAAGTGGAGACATTACTTTGCCAGCAAAAGTCCTTCTAGTTAAGGCTATGGTTTTTCCAGTGGTCACGTATGGATGTGAGATTTGGACGGTGAAGAAGGCTGAGCACCGAAGAATTTATGCTTTTGAACTGTGGTGTTGGAGAAGACTCTTGAGAGTCTCTTGGACTGCAAGGAGATCCAGTCAATCCATCCTAAAAGAGATCAATCCTGGATGTTCATTGGAAGGTCTGATGCTGAAGCTGAAACTCCAGTACTTTGGCCACCTCATGCGAAGAGTTGACTCATTGGAAAGGACCCTAATGCTGGGTAGGATTGGGGGCAGGAGGAGAAGGGGACGACAGAGGATGAGATGGTTGGATGGCATCACCGACTCGATGGACATGGGTTTGGGTAGACTCCGGGAGTTGGTGATGGACAGGGAGGCCTGGCGTGCTGCAGTTCATGGCGTCGCAAAGAGTTGGACACGACTGAGCGACTGAACTGAACTGAACAGAACTGAACTGAAGAATGGACATAAGAACCTACATAATCTCATAGCTTAGGCTTGATGGTTTTACATGAACATCGGTATGATTTAACCAAGTTCTATTGTTTAATTCAAATCCTTTATGTCATTTCTCACTATTTTTGTTGGTTTACACTGTTAGTTTTGGGGTCATATATGCTAAAAGCTAAATTATGTTCATCTATCAGCCATCAGAATTTATTTTATCTACTTTCTATACACAAAAATTTGAAGCCATATATTGGATATATCAACTTCAGAATTATATATCCTCTTTTATAATTATATACTACTTTTACTCTATCCATTTTTTGAAGGAAATTAAATTATCTTTTGCATTTAATTTTGCTCAACCAGGTTTAATTCGTGAATATTCTGTTTATACTTCACATGTTTTTCATAATGTATTAATTTTTTGATAAGCAATTGCTCTAGGTGCTATAGGTGTAACATTTTATTCTTTTTACCATGCTTTTACAGTTTTTCTTTTAAAGATTAATCACAGGGCACATTGTGCTTTTAAAGCAATTTTTATTTTTTAAATTGTTATATATACTACACAATATAATAAATAAAATTGTTATGTAAACCATACAGCGTAATAAAGACAAGATGTGGAAATTTCCAAGAAGGAGATTAAACCCTCTGTATTCAGGAAATAAAACGGACCAATTCCTGGAAGCCCACACAATGTGGCTTTCCCAAACACATCACACTTTTACCTTCCAGAAGCTAACCCCTATTATAGATTTTTATTAAAAAAAATTATTTTCTTTAATGTGCTACCACATGTATGTCTATATATTACATTTTTAGTTTTATCTCTGCTTGGACATTATGTAATGGCCAAATATTCTATGAGTTTTTCCTGTAGCTTGCTCTTTTTTAAAGTTTATTCATATTTTAAGAGTTTTTCACATATATTTATAAGATTTTTGTATGATTTTCCTCATGTTGTCTTTCCTCCTCCAGATTTATTAAGGTATAATTGACAGATACACATATATTTAAGGTACAAAACTTGATGTGCATTATATACAACTTCTTACCTATGTGCTTAAAGGAGCTTCTAGAAAAATCTTATCATAAATGAAATATAATTTATGAAATCATTCCATTGGGCTTGACTTTTTCATATCACGTTTTGTTAATCTCAAATTTAGATGAAAGCGCTTTTGTTATTGTTGTTTACTTACTAAGTTCTGTCTGACTCTCTGTGACACCATGGACAGGGAAGTACACGAGGCTTCTTTGTCCTTCACTATGTCCTGGAGCTTGCTCAAACTCGTGTCCATTGAGTGGTGATGCTATCCAACCGTCTCATCCTCTGTCACCCCCTCCTCCTCCTGCCTTCAATCTTTCCCAGCATCAGGGGCTTTTCCAATGAGTCAGTTCTTCTCATCAGGTGGCCAAAGTACTGGAGCTTCAACTTTAGCATCAATGCTTCCAATGAATATTTAGGGTTGATTTCCTTTATGATTGACTGGTTTGGTCTCCTTGCTGTCCAAAAAGTCTTCTCCAGAACCACAATTTCATGGAATATTTATGCTTCTTTCTCCAGAACCACAATTTGAAAGTGTCATTTCTTCAGCTCTCAGTCTTCTTTATGGTCTAGATCTCATATCTTTACATGACTACTTGGAAAATCATAGCTTTAACTAGATGGACTTTAACAGATACTAAAAATAAAATATCTATAATCTTTCCTGTTTACATCAAAAACTTGTAGACTAAGAAAAGTTTCTGGACCAAGGAAATCTAAGTCTATAAATAATTAAAAAGACATAAAAGTTTCATGTTAAAGTGTTTGCATAGTATGAAATTTACAGTGTGAAGTAATTAATGAAATATGAGACACAAAGAGTATTTTGTTATATTCAAACAAAATGTTACTGCTTATTCAACTATAAGAAGTTAATATAATAATTCAACATTAGAAATGAATAATTCGAAACATATTACAAAGCTTTGAGAGGCATTTAGCTTTAATGATTAAAAAAGTATGCATTTTTTTAGTTTTTATGTGTGAAAAGAAAAATAGACACTTGGGTTCTAAACGAGACATTAACCCACTCTCAAAATGAAATAAATAATTTGTCTTTGTTATTAATAGTTTAGAGAGTGACATTTTACTGTTCATTGCAAAGGCATTTGATTTTAAAATTGCTCTTCTAATATTTTTAATCAAGCAAATTCAAGTCAAAGTATTGTAGAGTAAGAATGATGTTTGACATGGAAGCGTTTCTGAATTCAAAAAACATACTTGACTTTAAAAAATCTCTTAATGGATAGGCAAGGATAAATGAATCAAAAGTGTCCTTGTGACATATCTATTGTTCTTCCTCCTTGGCTATTAGTTGCTAGCCCAAAATTAGTGTGTGTGATGGGTATGGAGACAGCTGGCAAGTAAAACAGATGATGGCTCCAGCTGTGCTGAGAGGTTAGGAAATTAAACGATAGTAAATGGAAATTCACTCATTTCTGTGTCAAACTACTTTCAAACCAGTGGTATTATGACCTATTTTTATGTGCAACAGTGACAAGGGTGAACATGCATATTAGGCATCAGTCAAAAATCTTTGGAGTTACTAAAGTTACTGCATGCTCACACACAAAAGCAGAGACTCATAAAAGTTTCCAAAACGTAAATCTAATATGGGTAATCATATTTGGAACATATGGATGACAGTCTTAATCTACTCAGGATGTCATAACGAAATACTATAAACTGGGTAGCTTATGAACAACAGAACTTTATTTCTTGTAACTCTGGAGGCTAAGACATCCAAGATCCAGAGGCTGGGAGATTCTGATGAGGGCCCTCTTCCTTGTTCAGAGACTGCTGTCAATTCACTGTCATTTCACTCATACAGCAGAAAATACAATAGGTCTGTTTAGGTTCTCTTCTGACTAGGGTGTCAATCCCAGTCATGAGGACTCAACCCTCATGACCTAATCCTCTCTCAAAGGCCTCACCTTCAAACACCATCTCACTGGGGATGAGTTTTCCACACAGGAATTTTGGGGGGACATAAACATTCAGTCTTTAACAATTCTCAAATGTAAAGTGGACAGAAAAATAAAATTTGAAATATGTTTGATGTGAGATACCATCAAGAACAAAACTGTATTATTCTATTGAAAAAGACACTAATGTAAGTCTTACTCTCAAAAAAATAGAGGGCTTATTCATATATTCTTCTATAAAGAGTCAGTTGGGGGAATATTTCAATGACTTTTCATTATATGGGGGACATAATATTATTATTATTATTAAAAACATTTCAATGACTTTCAGATCATTAAAGTCTGAAGTCTATTCCCATATCTTAACACACATATCCCTACACAAATTAGTCTCTGAGTAGCAACCACTTGGACCCCATCTCTTGTCAAGGCATATGTGGTAGATTGTCTATACTAATAATTGTCCCTAGTGAGTCACTTTTCTGTGTTCTTTTCTGTATAGATTCTGGCTTTTCAACATTAGAAACATGACTTTAGCAAAGGCTAGTAAACTTCTTACGTAGCAGGACTTGCTTGTTCTTATTCCTAGGGATTCTCTTGTCCCCATGTGCTAAGTCATAGGGCAGCCTCTTGAAGAATAAGGAAGAATGAACAGAGGACCCTACTGTACCAGCCATCCAAGACCACTCCTGAACACGTAAGGGAGCCTAGCTGTTACCATCTGGAGCGGTGGTGAACTAATCCCATCGAAGACATTGCAATTTGAACCGCAGAATTGTAACAAAAATAAATAAATGGTAAAAACCACTACAATATTGTAAAGTAATTAGCCCTCAACTAAAATAAATAAATTTATTTTAAAAATAAATAAATAAATAAATTAATTAATTAAAATGACTTTTTCTGTAATATTAGGTTATCAAACATAAAATTGTGAAACATTTAATAAACTAGTTTATTCCTTTAGATTGTTGTTATGCTTAGTCGTTCAGTCATACCTGACTCTTTGCAAACCCATAGACTGTAGCCTGCCAGCCTCCTCTGTTCATGGGATTCTCTAGGCAAGAATACTGGAGCGGGTTGCCATGCTCTTCTCCAGGGGACCTTCCCAACCCAGGGATCAAACCCAGGTCTCCCACATTGCAGGCAAATTCTTTACCATCTGAGGCATCAGGGAGGCCCATTCCCTTAGACAGATTTTGGT
This sequence comes from Okapia johnstoni, assembly GCA_024291935.2. Classification (NCBI taxonomy): domain Eukaryota; kingdom Metazoa; phylum Chordata; class Mammalia; order Artiodactyla; family Giraffidae; genus Okapia; species Okapia johnstoni. The sequence goes on from CM044322.1 coordinate 60,114,399, forward strand.
TTTTCTTACCTCTCAGTCATCTTTTGAACCCAACCTAAGCATCATAGCTTTAGAAAGATTTTCTTGAATTTCCATGTTAGGTCAAATTTCCTTCTTCTATTCTCCTATAATACTCAGTATATAGTTAATAACTTCTTACATTATTTAAATACATTAACAAGTGGTAATGTATTTAACACATTTGTTTCTTTCTATCATTTCTGACAGGGGCTTCAAAAACATCTCCCCTGTAGAATGCCAGTTCTTTTTTCCATTTTTTATGTTTACTTTAGCAAAGAAAAAGATGATTATGTGGATAAACATGTATCAGTACCTACTAAAAGTTGTAAGGATGGTGAAAATAATTGCTATAATCTAATATGTTAAATTTATGAAGATCTCATGTTTTAGGAACATTGCAACGAAAAGAGCCAAAAAATTGCAATTTTAACACTCATTGTATACAATCAAAGGTATGATATGAGTGAATGACTAGATGTTTACATAATTTTTATGTGTTTTTATTTGTTATTGAGACCACTGTACTCTTAACATTTTTGCTTTACCCCACAGGGTGCTTTTGGTGGTCCAATATATTGCCAATTTTCCTGGCATTTTGTTAACATGAAATCATAAATGTATAAGGCCGAATCTAATTTGGTATATCCTAGGATTTTTTTTTTTTTTTTTTGAGATTTGGAAAATTCCAGAATTCACACAATTTAATTGATCATGCTGAAAGTAGTTTAGGTTTATTAGCTAAATTTGTTTTATTTGAAACAATAGCTCTGAAAAGAAAAATGAAGGAGGAAATAAAGGGAAGGGTACAGAAGAAAATCTACCAGGTCTGCTGCAGTCTTGTTAGAGAAGTGATTTTCTTATGGCTCACATAAAGTTTCTATTGTCAAGTAATTTTGAGATTGACGTGCCCTAACCCATATGGCCCACTAATGTCATTAGCTTAACTTAGTTTGCCAAGTTTCTACAAGAGAATGGCTTTATTGCTTTCATCATTCTTTGGGATGTTCCTTGTCAGTTCTCTGTTCACATTTTTCTCTTTTTCATTAGACAATACGATGCTAAGAGAACAGTTTATCATTCTTGTAAACGTTGCAGCTTACCTTGTAATCCTGACCACTGAGTCTAAGTGAAGTGAGTAAGGGACATGTTTGTTTCTTTCTACTATTTCTGACAGGGGTTTCAAAAACATCTTCTCTGTAGAATGCCAGTTCTTTTTTCCCTTTTTTATGCTTACTTTAGCAAAGAAAAAATGATTATGTGGGTGCATATCTATCGGTACCTACTAAAAGAACCAGATTCTGCTGCCAAGGGAAACATAGATTCATAAAACTGGTGAGGAAGACACATATCTGTTCTCTCCTATCAACCTCCTAAAACTCTAGTTAACTCCCACCTCAGTAAGACATGCTTTACCATAAGATGGAATTCTCCTAAATGTTTCTAATTAATCTGTTCTTAACATAGAAGGAGTTTAAATAAAATAATATATTATTTTATCCTCAAGCACTGTAGGAATTTGACAGAAAATAATAATGCCACCCTGTAGCCATGCTCAGTCCATTTCTGAGTTGCAGTGACTGGAGTAAGTCACCCACACTAACTGAAAATTTCTCGCATTTGCTCTGAAAACAATTTAACTCCTTTAGAATAGTTATATAAAAATAAATGCATGCATGCATATTTATTTGTGTATATATGTGTCTATGCTATTTTATCATGATGATTATTACATTACAAAATCATGCCAGTTTAAAATTCAGTTGCATTATTAATTCTCTATACAAGAGGCAATAATAAAATTTGAAGTATATTTTTTCTACTGTAATTTAACAAATTTTATTGATGATTACTGTAAAATTACAGACTTGAGTTTTGGTTTTTGTTTTGGGGGGATTTTTTGGAGGTTTGGTCTTAGATGAAACCCCATCAATAGATTAGTGGGTTAGTTTACCTAAATTGGCTCATAAGTAGGAAGCAGTAAGAAAAGCTATTGTGGGGAATAAGTACTCCTCTTAATGTAGAAATTAAGTAATTCAAAAAAATAAAGCAAAGGAACACTCTTCTTCTAAAGTATTTGGTTCAGTTTTAGGGGAATCCGTAGGAAATTTGCATTGATACATGGAGAGAAAAAAAAAAGTGCAATGTTAAGAACCCCTACTCTGCCCCTTAGAATTTGTATGAGAAGAGTGGGAGGGAGAGAGAAAGAGGTGTACCCACAGCATATTGTATGAAATAGAAGTGGGAAGTACGCAGCTCTATCATGTCTGCACCACCATGAGGTGATGCCCACCACCTAAGCCCAACAGGTAATTAGAAATTTAGTTTGAAAACATTTCAATAATAGGCTCTATCATGAAATAGTTTCAAAGAGTGAGTAAGAAGGGGTATGGAGAAGGTAATGGCACTCCACTCCTGTATTCTTGCCTAGAAAATCCCATGGGCAGAGAGGAGCCTAGCAGGCTACAGTCCATGGGGTTGCAAAGAATTGGACATGACTGAAGCGACTAACACACACACACACATACACAACACACACACACATACAACACACACACACACACACACACAGGAAGGGGTAACACAGAAGAATGTCCACTCTTCAGTGGGATATTCTATTCTATTTCCCTTCATATAATGTGCAACTGAGTGGTACTAGGGTTAAACAGATATTTGCAAGTGGGATTTGATGAGTCCTGCCTAACTCTCTTATCTGAGTGGTCCATCTTCGCATCTTGAAGATGATTTTTGCCACTTGCTGCTTCAGAGAAAAATCACATGAATAAAACTTAGAAGAGTTCCTTAGTGTCATCGGGCTTTCAATGTTATTGGGCTCTCATACACACATATGTATATAGAGAGTGGGTGTGTGTACTCTTAATGTGAAAATGAATTGTATTTCCTGTCTTAGTCAGATTGAGCTACTAGACCAAAACACCCTAGAGCAGGTTACTGAAATATCACATACTTATTTATCATGGTTTTAGAGCCTAGGGAGTTTCTATTGAAACTTTATAATTGACTGGGCCATGATTTCCTGCTCCCTTATGCATCTAGCAATTTTGTTGTGAAGAGTAAATTAGGGATGATGCATCACTAAGAATCTGAATTTTGTTCCTTTGTTGAATGTGTCTAGAGTAACCCTTCTATTACTGCAGCATTTCCAGTCTCAAGAACAAATCTTCCACGACAATGATATTTTGGTCTGAAATATTTTTCATCTTAAGGGCTCCTGTGTTCATTGTAGAATGTATAAAAGCATCCCAGGCCTCTATGCACCACGTGCCAATAGCATCTTCCAGGTCGTGGCAATCTCAAAACGTGTCCAGACTTTTCCAAAACTCTTCTGGAAGACAATAATTTCCCATAAGTGAAAATGAAGTCGCTCAGCCGTGTCTGACTCTTTGCAACCCCATGGACTGTAGCCTACCAGGCTCCTCCGTCCATGGGATTTTCCAGCACGAGTACTGGAGTGGGTTGCCATTTCCTTCTCCAAATTTCCCATAAGGGCTAGCTTATCTTCCTCCTAAAGTATGGTTTCTCTTGGGTCTCAGTTGAATGTTTTCCTTGAGGTCACTCCACCCTTTCTGATCAGAATTCTAACTTCTCCTAACTATTCATCCTCCTCAGTCTCCACTCAGCTCAAAGGCTGGTGGTGGCTGTTTTCAGGCAGGATTCATAGGCCTGTGCTCTTGCGGCTTAACATTCAACCATGACTGGAGAAGACGTCAGTGCAGATTTCCTGAGCTCTTTCTTTGCAAAGTGTCCTTTCTACAGGACCCTGTCCTGCAAATTCTGACTGCCTCATCAGGTCTTCTCCTATCTCTATATTTTGACTAAGCAATATTACTGTTCTCTAATCAGGCTGTGTTAGTTCACTCTGTGGTTTGGAAATAGACCCAAGTAGAAATCTGGAACCTCCCACACCCATTTCCCTTCTCTCAAGAATCATATTCTTGTGTTGAAAGTTGGGCAGTGTTAGAACGTGGCCACTGTGATCTCTGATTTTTATAGCTGCTCACAGCAGAAGGCTGTGGCGTGCTACTTCATCATCGTTGGAAACAGAACTACATATAACTTTTAAATAAAGCATTCTTTAATGGAAAACAGTAAAATATTATGCAGCTGCATTTTTTTTTACTCTTTTGTAATCTACAACCCACTTTCTCCAGTTAAATTTCATACTTAAAAAAACCCAAAGAGCCCTAATCAAAACCCAACACCTCATTTAAAAATGTTTCCAGATTAGTTTTTTATTCAGCGAACTAAGACATTTCATTTCTTCAAAATAGCAAACCAATATTTATAAGCAAAAATAGCAAGCCAGTATTATAATTTATTAATTACTCTCTAGTTTACAGAGTTCTTATAAACCTCTTTAGAAAACATAGTTCATTTTGCCATGGTCTATCATTACTTGGCAGAGTAGAGGGAAAAAAGCTAATACACTGGTCCAAGAACTTCATTTGACAAGAAGCAAAGTGGAAAATATACCTCTGCTTTAAAGCAGCAGCAATTTTACTTTGTATGGTAGAAGAACTGATCTTAAAATCCATTTCTCCTGTTTCAGCACTGTGAGGAAGATCCAGACTGGAATGAAATAAAGGCAAGTATAGAAAATATTTACTTATGTTAGTAGAAACCAGTATTAAATAGGATAGAATAATCTATATCTGGGATATAAGTTCCAGGCAGAGAAAAGAAGTACATGGAAATTTAGGCAAGCTTATCCCAAGTTATGAATGCTGAAGGTCAGTAATGACAGCGGAGGACAGTGGTTGAACTTAGGATACATTCTGAAGGTACTATGATTTTGCAGATGTATGGGTCACTCTGTTCAATAGAAGTACTTCTATAAGGATTCAAGCAAAAGGTAGCAAAACCACCTAAGGGGTAATGGAGGACATGGCCCAGTCACGTCAGGGAAGTCTTTTACCCTTGAAGAGGAAAGGAGAGGGGTTAGGTGGTTAGCAAAACTCTAAGAGCTATGAAAAGCAGGCCATGTAAACTAAGCCTTGGCCTTCAGTGGAAGAATAAAAGCCCATGTGTGGTGAACTGAAAAAGGTGAGCTGAGAGAATAACCACTTTCCAGAATAACCCCCACTTCCTATTCTGCTCAGAATCTCCTGTTGGTGCTCTCCAACGGGCTGACCTAAACGGAAGCTAAAGAAAGCGAGATGATTATTGGGCAGAGCCTGGCAAGGCAAGGGGGCTGTTGATGTAAAAAGAAGAATACATGAAAAATGTACATGGATGATATCCAGCAACCTATGTTGTAGGTTTATTTTGCTTTTGGAACAAATTACCACAAGAGCAGGAGCTTAAACTATACAAATTTCTCATAAAGTCCTGGAGGTCAGAAGTCTAAATGTCTTTCACTGGGCTAAAATCAAAATGTCTGCATGGTTGCCTTCCTTTTGGAGAAAGAATCTGATTTCTTACCTTTTTCAGCTTCTCGCTGTGCTGTGCTTAGTTGCTCAGTCAGATACCACTATTGGTTGGCTCATGGCTCCTCCATGGTCAGGGCCAACATCATGGCATCTTCAGATCTCTCCCTCTGAATCTGATCTGTGCTTCCATCATACCTCCTTCCCTGACTGATTCTCCTGTCCCTCTTTCCCTTTTGAAAACTCACGCGGTTTCATTGGATCCACCTGGATAATTCAGGATGATTTTTCCATCTCAAAATCCTTACTTTAAAAGTATCTTTTGACATATAAGGTGACATATTTGCAGGTTCTAGGTGTTAAGATTTAGGGGGGATTGTTCTGCTTATCAAACTACATTTGAAAGTATAGAAACATGCTTCTGTAACAGGTGACAAAGGAAAAAGTAGTGTACGTTAGAGTCGAAGAAATCTTTAACATAATTCTCATTCTAAAATATATTAGGTTTATAATTTGGGAACAAATTATTTTACTTTTTAACTCTATGATTATTGTTATTATCTTTGCATATAGTAAGTAAGGATAATAACAACAGTAATGATAGTTATAATGATGATCAAAAATAGTAATGATTTATGTCAGGTAACATAAAATCTTCAAATATATTCTTGTGCAGACAAGATACAAACACACATGACCTGTGCATGCAATCACACATATAACCTTCAAAAATTTGTGCTTTGTCTATCCATGCATGTGCTTTTTCTGTATAAATCTTAACAGAAATTTTGAAGAGTATTAATATAATTATGAATATCACTATTATTATTTATTTTGCTTATACATTATAGTTTGCTAATATATGCACACATTAGACTTTTGTACTTTTATTTAGATTGTGTACTTTAGAATCCTATTATTACTATACTCTTAGTATACATGCAGTGTGTACAAAACTACGAATATTAAGTAGAAATAATTCTATTACTGACAAGTCATGTACATTGAAACTTTATTGTCAAAACCATCAGTTAGTATTGCCTCCTAGACAAATCTTATATATATATATATATATATATATACACACACACGTATTTTATATTTATATATGTAATATTATACACACATACATGCATACACAGCTGCCATTCTATTCAGGGAAAATTAAAAATAAAAAGTTCTGACAAACTAGAAAACCCTCTCCTCAAAAGTAGAAAAGAAAGAAACCATTTTTATTGTTGAATAAGCCTTAAGTTAGACAGTTATGTGCATCACAGGCAATCGGCTAATGAGATTGCAAAGACCGAATGAAATATCACTCACATCACAAGCAGATACAATTCTTTACATGCATGTCCTCAAGGTAAATGATAACATGTTCTCATATAAGATGACTTGACAACACCATTCGCTATATGTAGTTCATCTGAATTTCACCTGATAATAGGATGGCCATCTGTACTAGTTAATTGCCCTTATCTAAAAATAACCAAAAGAAAAAAGACAAACTTCTCTGGTATTTATGACAAGTGGAGAGTTCCAGTGAGAGGATACTATCTATCTTCTTTAATGTTAGCATTTCAAAGAGAAGGCTCTTGAGTTGTAAAAACTAATAAGGTGTTTGCTCAGCTTTTTAAAAGTATTAAAGTTTTACTTACATATTAAGGAAACAGAAAAAAAATTTACACGTGCAAATTTTCTCAAGGAAATTCTCCAAGAAAAGGAACAAAGGGAAAAGTTCTCTTTTATGGCACTAGGGAATATTTAATGTTTTAAATTTATTTTTATAATATTAATGTTAAAGTAGTGAATTAATTTTTTCTTAAGATACTTTGTTAGTCTAATAGTATTAAAAGTTAGATTCCATAGCACACCAAACATATATGCTATGTATTCAGTTGTGTTTGACTCTTTGCAACCTCATGCAACCTATAGCCCAACAGGTTCCTCTGCTTATGGGATTTTCTAGACAAGAATAATGGAGTGGGTTGCCATTTTCTCAGGCTACATTTGTACATGTGTGTGTGTGGGTATGTGTGTGAATTTGTTGCTTTCACCAATATTCTTTCTTTAACCACTATGATTCAGGATTTAAAATCCTTGAAAGAGTACATGCAGCCAGACCTAACTATAGGAGTGAGAATAGCCCCTGTTAAGCTTTGGGACAGGTTCACACACACACATATTTTTATGTGTATGATGTACAGTATATAGGATATAGAAGAGAGAGAGGCAGGAGGGCACAGGCAGACAGAGACAGACAGACAGAAGACATCATAACTGTGACAGAGTTTTGAGAAAGAACAATAAACTCAGAATGCTGAGTCTATCAGAATGGGTTTGTGCTTTAAGAACAGGAAACCAACCAGTTGACTGAGATCCTCAGGAAGTCAGTCACTTCACTATGTTATAAAAATGTGATGGACAGAGTGTCCCAGAACTCTTGAGAAGCTAAACATGGACTGTAATTTGTTGGTCATATGTTGACAACAAAGATTGTGCTGTAAGACTGAGCTTGGTAACAAGAGGAACCTGAAATTAAAGGAAAAGTGGTTATATTGACCACAGTCGTCCATAAGGCTTGAGTCAGCAATGAGTTGTTGCTATGACCTATGTAACCTGTGTATTTACCCATATAACCAAACAATCAAGAATGGTGAGCAGAAAGTCAATGTGGTTAAGAAAAATCACATCCTTTGCAGTTTTCAGAGCTGACCCTGTTTTCCAACCTAGATCTCATCTACTGAAAGGGAAACCAAGTCTTCATAATTGAAAGCTATGAATCTCCATATATAATAAATATCCCTTCATTCTTTCCCCCAAACGATATTTGATTATTTTTATCTAAATATCACATTAAAGATAGTTTCAAAGTATACAGAATCTGAAGTGACAACGACTGTGCATCAGTTAAGGGCAAAAAATAACCATGACTCCCCTTTCAGTCTGGTAGTTGGCTGATGCCAGATGATAAATAGAGTCCTCACTGAAGTCAATCTTATTAAAATGCATAAAAGTACATGTGAAAGAAAAATATCACTGTTGCTGATAGCAAACATAAATAAGCAAAAGATCATCAGTGATATAGCAGCTTCATATATTGTGGTGGTTTCATACAATATATCATTTTATAACTAACACAAATAATAAGATAAAGTTATAATCACATTTATGAAATACTTAAAAACATTTGGTTTTTGAGAAAGAAAAATTCTGGCGTGTATAATCATAGGAAAACTGGCGATTGTAAAACTCAAAATATTGTTCAGATTCTTCAGTGATTATTATTTTATATTTAGCTTATCTATAATTTTCTAATTAAAGAGAAGAAAGTTGAAAATAAAGAGGTGATATTAAAAAGCAAAGCTACGTAAATGAAGTTTGAAGATACTGTGAACTTTACACTTCTAAGTCATAGGAATGCACAGTGATGGGAATCTAATAATGTTAGATGCAGGGAAATTTGAAAATAGATAAAGAAGGTGATAAAAATAGTCATTCATAAGTTGACTTCTAAAGTTCATCATGCATGTGTGTGTTCTGTCCCTTCAGTCATGTCTGACTCTTTGCAACCCTATGGACTGCATTCCACCAGGGTCCTCTGTTCATGAGATTATTCTAAATTTCTTTAAAAATTCTCCCCAAATCTTAAAACGTTCACACACACACTCACACACACACACACACACACACACACACACACACACAACCTATTGAAACTACTAGACATATTTAACAAAGTTGCAGGAAACAAAACCAACATGCACAAATCAGTTGTGTTTCTATTTACTAACAATGAATAGTCAAAAAGGAAATTCTAAAAAACAATTTCATTTGCAATAGCATCAAAAGAAATAAAATAATTAAGAATAAACTTAACCAAAGGAAGAAAACATACTCTTTAAACTACAAAGTTTTGCTAAAAGAAAATTTAAAAGACACAAACAAGTGAAAGGACATCATGTGATCTTATATTAAAATTTAATGTTGTTATGATATCATTCTACTCAAAGCAATGTACAGATGGTGTAACTACAATTAATATCTCAATGGTGGATGTTTTTGATAAACAGAAAACTCTATCTTAAATTTCATATAGAATCTCAAGGGGCTTCAAGCACCCAAAATGGTCAATAAAATGAATAAATGAGTGAATAAATAAAATATCTCAAACTTTCTGATTTAAAAACATATTACAGAGATATCATGATAAAAACAGAGTGAAACTATCATAAAGACAGGCACACAGACCAATAGAATAGAATAGAGAGCTTAAAAATAAACCCTTGCATATATGGTTTAATATTATAGGGTTGCCAAGACCATGAACATTTGATTCAGTAACAATGGTTTCTTGGAGATGGCATCAAAAGCACATATAACAAAAGTAAAAACAGATGAATTGGATTATGTCAAAATTACAAACTTCTGTGCATCACAAAATACAACAATAAATAGAATAAAAATGCAACATGTGTAACTGGGGAAAACTTTTGAAATGCATATATTTGAAAAGAGATTAATATCAAGAATACATAAAGAATTTCTACAACTCAAGAATAAAATAATAATGATAATAATGTGGTTAAAGTTTAGGTGATTACACATAGGTCAAGGGAGAGATCTCAAGAAAATGTTTTAAATATTTCAAATTATGTGAAAATAAAAACAACTTATTATGATATGTAAAATGCAGAAAAGGAAGTACTTAGAAGGAAATGTATAAATATAATTTATCATATATGCATTGAATGGGGCTTCCCTAGTAGCTCAGATGGTAAAGAAACTGGCTGCAATGCAGGAGACCCAGGCTTGAACCCTTGGTCAGGAAAATCCCCTGAAATGGATACCAATTCAGTATTCCTGCCTGGAAAATTCTACGGACAGAGGAGCCTGGTGGGGTAGTCAATGGGGTCATGAAGAGTGGGACTGGACTGAGCAATGAACACACTTAAAATTATGCATTGAGTGGTATATTAGAATAGAAGAAAGGTCTAAAATTAGCAGTTTAAATTTCCAACTTAGGAACAAAAAAAATAAAAATTAATTTTAAAGTAAGCAGAAGAAAATAAGAAGTTTAACAGAAACCAATGAAATTTAAAACAAGAAATCAACAAAGAAAATTAATGAAATCAAATGCTGCTGCTGCTGCTGCTAAGTCGCTTCAGTCATGTCAGACTCTGTGCGACCCCAGAGACTGCAGCCCACCAGGCTTCCCCGTCCCTGGGATTCTCCAGGCAAGAATACCAGAGTGGGTTGCCATTTCCTGCTGGTTCTCTGTAAATATCAGTCAAATCAGGCTAAGAACAAAAAGAGAGAAAGGATACAAATTACTAATATAAAAATGAAAGAAGGGATAGCACAACAGATTTTATGGATATTAAAAAGATAATAGAATATAATGAACTTTTCTATGCCCATTGATTTGATAACCTAGATGAAACAGGCCAATTCCTAGAAAGAAACAATTTGTAAAAATTCACAGTGGAAGATATATACAATCTAAATAGGCCAATATCTATTAAGACATTGATCTATCAAAACAGAAAGAACTAGTTCTTATTGTATTTACTGGTGAATTCTGCAAAACTTTTAAAGAAGTGAATATACCATTTCTCTACAAACTTTTTCATGGGATAGAAACAGAAGGACTGCTTCTTGACTCATTCTATGAGGCCAGCATTATCCTAATACCAAAATGAGATGAAAATATTACAGGAAAAGAAAACTACAGGCCAATGTTTCTAGTGAATTAGATGCAAAAATCCTCAACAAAATATTGGGAAGTTGAATTCAACAAAATATAAAAGGAATTATACTCCACATCCAAGTGAGATTTACCCCCAAATTCCAAGGCTGACTCAATCTTCAATATCAATTAAGGCAATCCGTCACATCAACAGACAAAAGAAGATGAACCACCTGAAAATATCTAGAGACAGAAAAATTCTTTGAAAAAACCCAGTGCCCATTCCTAACAAAAGCTCGCAGTATACTAACAATGAGGGGGATGTCCTCACTTTCATAAAGAATACCTAGAAAGAACTTACAGCTAATTTCATTATGAGTCGCTTAAGCTTTTCTTTTCCCCTCTAAGATCACAAATGGTAATTTTTTTCTAAGATTAAATCATTTCTTTTCAATATTTTGTAGTTAACTTCATCTAATGCAAAAAGAAAAGAAAGGAAAAGGAAAGATGTGTCAATTAGGAAAGAAGAAATAATACTATCTTTGTTTGCAGATGACATGATTGTACACATACAAAATTTGAAAAAAATCTAAAACAAAAATATTCCTGAAATAAACCTTGTTTTCAAGAGCAGCAGCAGCATCCCCATGTACCATGTACAGCAACCAAATGTTTCCAAATACTTGCAAACATGTGTCATTTTCTGTTTTCTTAAGAGTAGACATCCGACTTACATATAGAATTACTGTATGCTTCAGCAATTCCACCTCTAGGTATATGCCCATAAAAATTGAAATCAGAGCCTGAAGGTTATATTTGGACAACTATTTTCATAAAAATAATATTCACAACAGCCAAAATGTGAAAACAATTGAAGTGTCCATCTGATGAATGAGTAAACAAAATGTGGTGTGTATAAATGATTTTTTTTTGCCTTAAAAAGGAAAGAAAACTTCTGACACATACTACAACATGGATGAACCTCAAGGACATTATGCTAAGTGAGAGAAGACAGTCACAAAAGGAAAAATATTATATGATTCCAACTATCTGAGGAACATAAGTAGTCAAACTTATAGGGACAGAAAATAGAAGGATGGTGCCAGAGATTATAGGGAGGGGAGGATGAAGAGATGCTTAATGGACATAGAGTTTCAGTTCTGGAAGCCAAAAAAAGTTCTGGAGATTGAATGTGCAGCAGTCAATGAGTATGAATATACTTATGAACTGCACACTTAAAATGGTTAAGATTGTAAATTTTATAAGTGCACTTTGTGTGTGCATATGTGCTCATTCGTGTCTGACTCTTTGTGACCCCATGGACCTGCCAGGCTCCTTTGTGCATGGAATTTTCCAGGCAAGAATACTGGAATGGATTGCCATTTCCTCCTCCAGGGGATCTTCCCAACCCAGGGATCAAAACTGTGTCTCTTGCATCTCCTGCATTGACAGACAGATTTTTTATCAACTGCACCACAGAGAAGCCTTATCACTGTTAAAAATAATTTTAAAAATATTTTAAAAATCTTCCCAATGATTCACACAAAAAATTCCTCTGTAAGACTCATAGGACCTGGATAAAGTTTTTCCTCTCAATTTGATTTTAGTGGTAAAATAATTTGAAATTATTATTATAAAAATGCATTTTTACTAGTAAAATATGCCTTGTAAAATAGATTTAATATCCCTCTATATTGTTGGTCTACTTAACCTCTACAAATCTTTTCTCATAAATATTTTTTAATTTGTTCTATAAGCAGAAAACTCTAATTCCTCATTTATGCTTCAATAAAGCATTTAAAAACTTGATGGAAACTTGGAAAATTTGTTTTTAATTAAATATATCATTTTCATAAAAAACACATTTCCTGTAAAGATGTATTGAGTTCTTCTCCTACTCTTATATACACAGTGTGGCTCTTTCACTGAGGCAGGAAGCTATAGCTTTGTGCAGTCACAGGCTCTAAATTATCAGTTAATCTCCTAAGAATTTATGTAAGAGAGTAATGTCAATGCAGGCTAGAAAAATGTATCCAACACTTAGACTGAAGTGATAAGGAATGCATTGTAAGAATGAATCTTCAATACTGGCAATACAGATGATTGTGCAAAAGCTTTGCCAGATTCACCAGTCTTGAAATATGTTTATCTATGTGTGTGGTATAGCTGGTTGACAGTAGCTTTATTAAGTTGTGTCCCTAGCAAAAAAAAAAGTAATGGCATTTATGTTACATTATGGTTTCAATATTCAAGACATAGTGCCTCATCTGTGTCAGTACATGGGTGAAGAGTTTGTAAGATCACTTAATGAAACTATACCCACTAGGCCAATAAAATTCAACCTTGTCCTTCTCAATATGAAAGTAAAATATTGTCAAAAATGGTCCAGGAATGTTGATGTTCCCTCTCTTCTGCATTTGCAGAATTGTATTTGGTATAGGGAAAATAAAAGGCATTTTTCCTACTTCTCTAATTTCTTAGGAATTCAATAATTTGTTGTTCAGTTGCTCAGTCATGTCCAACTCTTTGGGACCCCTTGATTGCAGCATGTCAGGCTTCCCTGTCCTTCACCATCTCCCAGAGCTTGATTAAGCTCATGTCCGTTGAGTCGGTGATGCCATCCAAACATCTCATCCTCTGTTGTCCCCTTCTCTTCTTGCCTTCAGTGTTTTCCAGCATCAGGGTCTCTTCCAATGAGTCAGCTCTTCGCATCATGTGGCCAAAGTATCAGAGCTTCAGCTTCAGCATCAGTCCTTCCAATGTATATTCAGGGTTGATTTCCTTTAGGATGGACTGATTCAATCTTGCAGTCCAAGGGACTCTCAAGAGTCTTCTCCAACACCACAGTTCAAAAGCATCGATTCTTCCATGCACAGCCTTCTCTATGGTCCAACTCTCCTAAATACTCAGTTTTAAACTGTAAAATACATTAGAATAATTAAATAAAAAATACGAAGCCAGTTAGCATTTGCTCTTTGTTCTCTCTTTTTTTGTTTCATTTGTGGATAATTCCTTGTTTTCCTTTTTTGAATAATTTGGTTGTGGTTATATTCCATTCCACGTGGCTCAGTGGTAAAGAATCTGCCTTCAGTGCAAGAAATGTGGGTTGGATTCCTGGGTTAGGAAGATCCCCTGGGGGAGAAAATGGCAACCTAGTCCAGTATTCTTGCCTGAAAATCAGCATGGACAGAGGAGCCTAGTGGACTATAGTCTATGGGGTAGCAAAGAGTCAGACATGACTGAGTGACTGAGCACAAATCCAAATATGTGTTTATGTGTTCTTTTATTTTTAGAGTGTATTTAGACACTGAAATTCTTTTTTTTTAATTAGTTTATTTTCTATTTTTTAACTTTACAATATTGTATTTGTTTTGCCATGCACTGACATGAATCCACCATGGGTGTACATGTTTTCCCCTTTCAGAACCCCCCTTCCACCTCCTTCCCCATCCCATCTTTGAAATTCTTATATTTCTCTTTGGAATGTTGAGCATGCTACACTTAATTATTGTCTTTTTCTAATCATTCCTGTAAGTAAGGACACACAAATTGCTATCTAAGAAATATCCTATGGCAACATGATTTTGGAGTATGCATCTATTAGGGCATCATTCAATGCCAATGGCTGAAACTATACACTATGACTTTAAGAGTCTACATGAAAATGAAATAGTTAATATAAATGTTTGTTAAACAGAAAGCAAAAATCCTAGTCCAGGTCCTCCAATCATCATCTCCTAGAAAATCCCATCATTGGTTATAAAGAGATACGGGTTAATAACGTTATGGGAGAGGCAAAAGCTACAAGAAGTCAACAAAACAATTTTAATATTAAAAAAAAAAAGAGGCAGGAAAGAGATAAACTTAAATTTTGTCAAGATTTTCTCTAAGCATGCTTTGAAATTTTGCATGATTCTACAATTATGGGGCAGTGGTATATTGCTTTCTTTTAAAAGTTCTTATTTAAATGTGTGTAGACTACCATCTGTTCTTATTTCATTAACGTTGGAATTCATAGAGTAACAGCTAAATGGGAATCTTGTGGTGGGATGAGGAAGGGAAGATGTCCAGAAATAGTAACTCTACTTAGCTCTAAGTTTTGCTTGATTGTGCTCTTAACCCCAGACCTGGCCGCATCACTACATAGAAAACTCTTGTAAGTTGATTTTCCAGACAGAGAAGAAACAAAGATATACATCCAAGTGATATTATGTAATTTCTACTCTAGCACAAATGCCAGGTCCTTTTTATCTTGTTTTTTCCCCATGGGTGTGACATTTAATTTCGTCTCTATTAAAGAAGATATGTTTTCCCAGATTTCCACGTTGTGATAACTTTCAATAACTTTTAATTTCTTTTTTTTTTAAGCAATGCATGAAAATTTGCCTCAAGTTAACAGTGTTTTGAGTCACTTCAAATTACTCAAAGATCTTTCTGAACAAGTATGGATGTTGCAAAACTGCCTATGCTCAAGGTCAGGGGATTTCCATTTGAAAGGCTCTAGTGGTCACTAAAAACTGCCTTGTGACAGGAACCATATGTGTTGGCTGTCTAGAAGCAAAGATGGAGAATGCCTGGCTATTTCTGTAATCCTTTGGCTCCTTATAGTACTCAAAAACTCACATCCTCACAACCTTGGACTCCAGGTCCCTGGGGGAGTGAGTGCTTGGCTTTTGACATGATGAATTACATATTTCAAGGTTGCAAATTGTTCAGCGAGTTACTTCAAGGAGTTACATTTTTTAGAATGCTTGTACTCACAGCATAGATAAGGGTGTCTACATTGAAATGTTTATAAAAGTAAATATTTGTAGTAATGGATATTGTTGAAGTATATATGTCTTCAAGAAAGCCCTCCAAAATTAAGCAGCTGAACAAAAGCAATACAAAAAAATCCAAAGTATTTAAAGTTTATAAAAAAGAATTGATTTAAGGTCACAACATTCCATTATTTATTAAAACTTCCATGTTCCTAGTTTGTATATGAATATGTGTATATCTGTTTATATAAAATTTGTAATATGAAATGCAGTTTTCTGTGGTCTTGCTTTGGGTGCCTTTCTTTGAAGCATGAATATAAAGTTTAATCCTTACAAAAAGGATGGGTTAAATTTAACTTTGTAATACCTTTTGTTTAATACCAAGAACTATATTAAAATATTGAGTTTAAAAAAGTATTCCTGCACTCAAACATTTATTTTTCCCCCTCTGAATAATACTTTTGTGAGATGTATTCATAGGTATGCTGTGCTTATACTGTTAACAACCCTTGAATTTTAACTTATTAATCATCATAGCAGAAATATGAAAGTTTAAGTTTAGAAAATGAAGTGATATGCCCAAGGTTATTCAAGCAGTAAGTGGCAATGTTTTCTAATTCCAAGCTTCATGACTATCTTCATTCCCATCATTTCATGAATTAGATTGGTGTGTGTGTGTGTGTGTGTGTGTGTATATATATATATATATATATATATATATATATATGTGTGTGTGTGTGTGTGTGTATATATATATATATATATATATATATATTAACCTATGGATACAATTAGAGGATAAATATCTCCTTACTACTAAGTCAAGGACAAGAAAATGCTTATATAAAAATCAATGGATAGGTCTGAGAGGTAGATGTAACTTAATATTTCTTTTTGCTAATTAAAGTAATATATAGGACACTGGAACTGAACACTCAATAGTGCTAATTCTAACTTAGCTTTAATATTTGGAAGATGAAGGAACACTTGTGACTTTTTTTGTTCAAGTAATTATATTTGATAGTACATTTGTTCTCACTGATTGACATGTTTTATCCTTGACAGTTGAAAAACTTAAGGACAAAGTCAATCATTGATTAACTGTCATATCATCTCCTTGTCCCATGAAAGACTGAATTTTGTTTGCATTTCAAATGAGTTAATGTTAGCCAAATGAATCACATAATAAAAAGGCTTTTAATGAGTACACTGAATGAAAAAGCATTAATAATAAATTATATTGATCCAGATGTTCAAGCTGGATTTGGAAAAGGCAGAGGAACCAGAGATCAAATTGCCAACATCCGTTGGATCATCAAAAAAGCAGGAGAGTTACAGAAAAATATCTACTTCTGCTTTTTGACTATGCCAAAGCCTTTGACTGTGTAGATCACAACAAACTGTGGAAGATTTTGAAAGAGATAGGAATACCAGAACACTTGACCTACCTCCTGAGAAATCTGTATATCAAGAAGCAACAGTTAGAACTGGACATGGAACAACAGACTGGTTCCAAATAGGGAATGGAGTATGTCAAGCCTATATATTGTCACCCTGTTTATTTAATTATATGCAGGTACATCATGAGAAATACTGGACTGGATGAAGCACAAGCTGGGAGCAAGATTGCTAGGAAAAATATAAGTAACCTCAAATACGCAGATGACAAAACCCTTATGGCAGAAAGTGAAGAGGAACTAAAGAGCCTCTTGATGAAAGTGAAAGAGTGAAAAAGTTGGCTTAAAGCTCAACCTTCAGAAAACTAAGATCATGGCATCTGGTCCCATCACTTCATGGCAAATAGAAGTGGAAACAATGGAAACAGTGAGAGACTTTATTTTTTGGGCTCCAAAATCACTACAGATGGTGATTGCAGCCATGAAATTAAAAGACACTTGCTCCTTGGAAGAAAAGTTATGCCCAACCTAGACAGCATATTAAAAAGCAGAGACATTACTTTGCCAACAAAGGTCTGTCTAGTCAAAGCTATGGTTTTTCCAGTAGTCCTGAATGGATTTGAGAGTTGGACTCTAAAGAAAGCTGAGCACCAAAGAGTTGATGGTTTTGAACTGTGATGCTGGAGAAGATTCTTGAGAGTCCCTTGGACTGCAAGGAGATCCAACCAGTCCATCTTAAAGGAGATCAGTCCTGAATATTCATTGGAAGGACTGATGCTGAAGCTGAAACTCCAGTACTTAGGCCACCTGTTACAAAGTACTGACTCATTGGAAAAGACCCTGATGCTGGGAAACATTGAAGGCAGAAGGAGAAGGGGATGACAGAGGATGAGAAGGTTGGATTGATTCACTGAATCAATGGACATTATTTTGAGTAAGCTCTGGGAGTTGATGATGGACAGGGAAGCCTGGGTTGATGCAGTCCTTGGAGTCACAAAGAGTTGGACATGATTGAGTGGCTGAACTGAACTGATTAATGATGAGAAGAAGAAAATCATAATGGGATCATCACAAGTGAACAAGCAACTTCAAGAAGACAAATAATTTATTTGGGTTCATAGAAATTAAATGATACCCTGGTAAATGACATTGTAATCCTTACTATCTGAGATGTCAGGGAAACCCATGTACACATAAGCCCATATCCATCTATATACTTGTAGATATATAGATTTATTATAAGGATTGGTTTTTATGCAGTGGTGGGAAACAATTGATCAGCTTATACAAAACTACTTCTTTTGCATTTGATGTTGGGCCTGAACCAGCAGGGTAGATAGTGCGATAATGGGGAAAGAAAAGATTGATGTGGGCTAAAAAACTAGAAACTCATGAAAATGAGCTAGGACACATGTTAGTTATTCACTGCCTCCAAGTCTCTAATTTCAAAGATGTGCGACCTACAGGAGAGAACCTTTTGTCAAGAAACTAAGCAAACATCTGTCCTCAGAGTGGAAGAAGATAGTGAAAAACTTCCAGCAGGAGCTAGATGCACAGAAGGTCTGGCTGTTGCCCATGTCAGAAAGAAAAGCCAGAAAATTCAGGGAAAACAACCTTGAACTTCTATAGTACAAGATCTGACACTGAACTTCCTGGTGTAAAAAGAATGTTTCTGATGCTTTGAAGCCCCATTTTAATTATGTAAACCATCCCTGCGGCCACTATTAATCCAAGGATAGAATTTTAGGGAATTTAAGTCCATCCAGCATAGCTTTCCTGATGGCTCAGCAGGTAAAAGAATACACCCACAATGCACAAGACCCAGGAGATGCAGGTTTAATCCCTGGGTTGGGAAGATTCCCTGGATGAGGAAATGGTAACCCATTCCAATATTATTGCCTGGAGAATTCCATGGACAGAAGAACCTGGTGGGCTACAGTCCATGGGTTTGCACAGAGACATGATTTAGCACATTGTGGTTTAGTTCAGTTCAGTCACTCAGTCACGTCCAACTCTTTTCAATCCCATGGACTGCAGCAAGCCAGGCTTCCCTGTCCATTAGCAACTCCCAAAACTTGCTCAAACTCATGTCCATCCAGTTGGTAATGCCATCCAGCCATCTTATCCTCTTTTGTCCCCTTATCCTCCTTCATTCAATCTTTCCCAGCATTAGGGTCTTTTCAAATGAGTCAGTTCTCACATCAGCTGGCCAAAGTATCACTGCAGATGGTGACTGCAGCCATGAAATTTAAAGACTCTAGCACATCCAATCATAGCTAAATTATTACAATGCAAATCCATGACTGTTCTAAGTTATGCCAGTCTGAGCGTTAGAAAAATAATAATTTGCCATATAACCTTATATATTTTAAATACACTTTCTCAAATTCTCATTAAAGAGAAATGTGCAATTTAATATTGAGATTATTTATTCAAAAACGGTGCACACATTAACTAGCATAGTACAACAAAAGTAAGGATAACTGAAAGTCAAGAACAGGAGTATCCAGAGGTATGATATGACACAATACTGGAAGTCACATTTTCAAAGATGTTCTCTCCCTTTATTTTTGAGTAATTAATTCACCTGTTATTCCTCTATTCTTACTTTATAAATAGTTTCTACCTCTTTTTTTGTGATGTAGGTATGCAGGTGTCTTTATGACCTTTTCTCATCGCAAGCTCCAAGTCCTTTGAAAACACTGCTCAGAGACACCCTTGAGGATGGATAGCTTTCAGGATTCATGAGGAAAAGGTAAGTTTACAAAGCAGAAATGCTGATGTTTTGACTTCAGAAATCTATTAACTAATATCCCCAATAATCAGTGAACAGAATCTCTTTCAAAGGTGTGTAGTGCTCACATGTGGTCATTTCACACAAATCATAAATATGTCCAGCCCTTCAAAGGGTTAATCAGAAATAACTCCTTAGAAATGTAAAGGCTCTAATAATTTGCTTTATTTTATGATAGTTAATTTAGATATGTCCACACACAAATGGCAAACATTTACGTGTCAGTGTATGTGTGTGCACACTTAAAAATATGTGCTTTATTAATGTGTTCTTAATTGCCATGATGCTTTCAGATGAAAAATAAGAATGGCAATGACTCATATTATTTATTTTAGCAAAAGAAAATTAAAATAATATATTAAAGAAAATACATGTACCTTTAGATGTTTTATTTGTGACATTATGATACCATAGACATTATCACCAAACACTCATAAAATGCACTCAAAACTTTTAAAAAATAGAAATAAAACAAAAATGGACTTGGCTTTCTATTGCATTTATTCATGCAGAGAACATTATAATAAAACAATAATTCTGCTGAATACCGCATATTTTCAAGGAAAGCAACATAATTTTTTTTTTGTTTTTTCAATTCTTTATTTAGTATTGGGGTATAGCTGACCTCTTCAAGAAAATTAGAGATACCAAGGGAACATTTCATGCAAGATGGGCTCGATAAAAGACAGAAATGGTATGGACCTAACAGAAGCAGAAGATATTAAGAAGAGGTGGCAAGAATACACAGAAGAACTGTACAAAAAAGATCTTCACAACCCAGATAATCACGATGGTGTGATCACTCACCTAGAGCCAGACATCCTGGAATGTGAAGTCAAGTGGGCCTTAGAAAGCATCACTACGAACAAAGCTAGTGGAGGTGATGGAATTCCAGTTGAGCTATTTCAAATCCTGAAAGATGCTGTGAAAGTGCTGCACTCGATATGCCAGCAAATCTGGAAAACTCAGCAGTGGCCACAGGACTGGAAAAGGTCAGTTTTCATTCCAATACCAAAGAAAGGCAATGCCAAAGAATGCTCAAACTACCACACAATTGCACTCAACTCACATGCTAGTAAAGTAATGCTCAAAATTCTCCAAGCCAGGCTTCAGCAATATGTGAACCATGAACTTCCAGATGTTCAGGCTGGTTTTAGAAAAGGCAGAGGAACCAGAGGTCAAATTGCCAATATCCACTGGATCATCGAAAAAGCAAGAGAGTTCCAGAAAAACATCTATTTCTGCTTTATTGACTATGTCAAAGCCTTTGACTTTGTGGATCACAATAAACTGCAGAAAATTCTTAAAGAATGGGAATACCAGACCACCTGACCTGTCTCTTGAGAAACCTGTATGCAGGTCAGGAAGCAACAGTTAGAACTGGACATGGAACAACAGACTGGTTCCAAATAGGAAAAGGAGTACGTCAAGGCTGTATATTGTCACCCTGCTTATTTAACTTATATGCAGAGTACATCATGAGAAATGCTGGGCTGGAAGAAACACGAGCTGGGAGCAAGATTGCCAGGAGAAATATCAATAACCTCAGATATGAAGATGACACCACCCTTATGGCAGAGAGCGAAGAAGATCTAAAGAGCCTGTTGATGAAAGTAAAAGAGGAGAGTGAAAAAGTTGGCTTAAAGCTCAACGTTCAGAAAACTAAGATCATGGCATCTGGTCCCATCACTTCATGGGAAATAGATGGGGAAACAGTGGAAACAGTGGCTGACTTTTTTTGGGGGGGCTCCAAAATCATTGCAGATGGTGATTGCAGCCATGAAATTAAAAGACGCTTACTCCCTGGAAGGAAAGTTATGACCAACCTAGATTGCTATTTAAAAGCAGAGACATTATTTTGCTAACAAATGTCTGTCTAGTCAAGGCTATGGTTTTTCCAGTAGTCATGTATGGATGAGAGAGTTGGATGATGAAGAAAGCTGAGAGCCAAAGAAATGATGCTTTTGAACTGTGGTGTTGGAGAAGACTCTTGAGAGTCTGTTGGACTGCAAGGAGATCCAACCAGCCCATCCTAAAGAAGATCAGTCCTGAGTGTACATTGGAAGGACTGATGTTGAAGCTGAAACTCCAATACTTTGGCCACCTCATGCGAAGAGTTGACTCATTGGAAAAGACCCTGATGCTGGAAAGGGTTGGGGACAGGAGCAGAAGGGGACGACAGAGGATGAGATGGCTGGATGGCATCACCGACTTGATGGATGTGGGCTTTGGTAGACTCCGGGAGTTGGTGATGGACAGGGAGGCCTGGCATGCTGCGATCCATGGGGTCGCAAAGAGTCGGACACGACTGAGCGACTGAACTGAACTGAACTGAACTGAACGATAGCTGATTAACATGATAGTTTCAGGTGAACAGCAAATGGGCTCTGCCAAAATTACATATAACTTGCTTGAAATGTTTGAAAGAGTCCCTGGTTTAGAAAAACTTAGTTTAGAGATGCTTGATATAATATAAACACAATATAGACACTTTTCAAAGGCTATCCTGCAAATTTTAATTAGCTAGGGGGAGCGCTTCATTGTGGGCTAATGGTAAAGTAAAGAAAATACATAGGTATACATTTTCAAATAGGGTAAATTTAAAATGGAATATTTCCCACAAAATATCATAAAACAAAATTAATCATACCCTTCAATATTTTAATACCTATTGCATTTTATTTCAATACTATGTACTCAGTATCCTTTTTATATTTACAACATCAGTATATCTGAAAACACAACACTAAGTTATCATCATTATTTGTGAACTGGTCAAAGTCTAGTGGCCTGTGTTTGAGTTAACCCATTACGTCTGTGACTCAGATTTTTCTGCTGTAAAATAAGCAACTTGGTCCCAATAATGCCTACTGTCCTTATCTATGCCACCTTTTACATAGCATTTTCTAGAATGAGAAACAGGTTCTGAATGATTCTGAAAAATGTTGAATTTGGCAAGTAATTCAAATGCTATAAGACTTGATTCATGAACCCAGAAATGGGAAAAATAAAGAAAGTAATGAAATAAGAAATACATATTAAATTTAGTTTTAACAATTATGATTTAGTCCTCAAAGAAACCTTAAAATTGAAGTATAGTTAGCACAATTGTGACACTAAAATGTGAAAAGAGTATCTAATTTCCAAATTATTAAAAAAGTTGATAGTAAACTAACTAACCTTTCTCTGACTCAAATTAATTCTTTCACCAAAACACAAGATCTATAACTTACCTTATACAAATCAAGTGAAAGTACTTTAAAACTGTAATTCACGGTTCAAACATTAAAAATGATGATTGATTAGTAGGACAGTTGAATCCATGGTACTAGGTCTATATCTAATGATGCATTATTTTCAAAATACAGTTTTCTGATCAGATTTCATAAATAATTTTCAGATAAACCAACTCATCAAGACCATATGCTGGATCTATAAGATATTCTATATATTAAAATACTACATCACGTGCTAGTTTCTAAATATGTTTATAAATTTCCTTTAAGATTATACTTCACAAGTAAATTATAAGTTATGATAATTTAAAAGGCAGAAATAAAATCATATAAGGGCTTGTGTAAGACCTCCAAGTGCTTCAAAAGGGAATTGTGCTTTGAGAATTTTAAACTGTGTTCACATGATATGCTTTGTAAATGTCACATACTGTTAGAGATGTGCCAGTGAATAAAATGATCAAGTAATATAAATGAAAAATATCAGCCTCAAATCAGCAGTAGTAAGTAACCAATCTGGAACGCCAGATGGAGAATTAACTGCAATTCAATTATCTATATTAAAATGACTCCTAGGTGCAGTTGAAAAAGATACAACATAAAAAAGAGAAATTGACCATATGTAGTTGGTAAAAAAATGATTTGTCAATGCAAAATGAATGATTGCTGTACATACGGTATTTGTTTTGTCAGGGGAGGTATTTATGAGTGTGATTCTAGTCACATTGTATTGCTGTTGTGAAAAAGGCATTGTATTGTCCTGGTAAATCTGTGGTTTATTCTTTCCTAATTAGAACAGTTATACAAGAAAAAGACATTTTTATTGAAAAAAATTTTTGTTTCCTTCTATACTTCTCTTGAATTGTGCAGTGATTCAATGAGATTGCAAGTAGAATTCACAGAAAAAAGTAAATATAAGCTATATAAATATGATAGTGAATATTTGGAATCACAGTAATCAGAAAATTTAGGTTGAGGAAGCAATGAAATGCTTTCACTTATTCTCATATAGATAAGGATTAATTGATTGACAGCATCCAATCTTAGTGTGGATGTAGACAAACAAGAACTGGTACTATTATATAAAATTAAGAGGAGTATATATTTAACAGTATCTGAGGACAATTTGGATGTAGTGATCATATTTTAACATGTTCATTTATTTTGGATCAGCAATTCCAGTTCTGGGAGGCTATCTTTCAGAACCCATGGTAAAATATGTACAGAGGTGTTCATTGTAACATTATTTATAGTGGGTTAAGATTAGAAAAATCTGGGCTATCTCCTAGTAGTGGGCTATCTCCTAATGTG
This sequence comes from Okapia johnstoni, assembly GCA_024291935.2. Taxonomy (NCBI): domain Eukaryota; kingdom Metazoa; phylum Chordata; class Mammalia; order Artiodactyla; family Giraffidae; genus Okapia; species Okapia johnstoni. The sequence goes on from CM044322.1 coordinate 60,138,967, forward strand.
TTAAAATAAAAACTAACAAATTAACACTTAACAAGGGAAAAATATATGCATATAGAAAGTACATTAATAAGACCACTGTGGCCTAAAATTTGTAATATTTCTCACCTCCAAAATGTATTGAGGGTACTTAACAGTTTCATTGCAATTCATTAAGCATACTGTGTAATTATGGGTGTAACACACACTTATACAGAAATAAAAAGACAAAGGACAATGTAAACAAAATATAACTGATTCACTGTTTGGATTTCCGGTGTGCCCTTTTATGTAGGTAATTGAGTTGAAGAATATGTGCATGCATCTTTAAACCTGAATCAAGTCACATGTGTTAATAACAAATACCTGCACATTTTTAAATTATTTCATTTGCATTTTTCACTTCAGTTAGCACAATGCAAAATACTATTTTTAATAGCTGCATACTAACAAGATTTGAATACACATTTTCTACTGGGTGTTTTGTCTTTGTAATTTAAAGATACTGACATTGATTAGCTTTGTGATGACAGTGTACAAACATGGTATTTTTATATATTACTGTCCATGTTTAAGTTATTTTCTCATTTTGGAGTCTTGGAATAGTAATTGAAGCATCAAAGTTTATGAACATATTTTAAAGTTCTTAAAAAACATCACCAGTGTGTTTCTTAAGAGGACTGCAGTAGAGATGGTGGTTGCCTCTATTGAGTTTTTTGTGTGTTCATCTTTTTCTATTATTTTGATGTGTATGGACAAGTGCCTATTTAAATTTATACCTATGACTACTGGTGGGAATACATCAAACTTCATATGTGTGTAGGCCATCTTTATAAATTTATTTATGGATTTGTTCAGTCATTCTTTTAGCTGGTAATAAATCCTTACCTTTTTGCCCATTTCTCAGGAACTGGGTATTTGTAAATGAATTTATATTTTAATCACATGATATTAAAGAAAAGAGAAACAAAAATTAAAGCGGTGAGATAAAAATTCAGAGAGTTTAAAAGAACCAATATTTTTATTGACTCATCACTGTAATTGGAGATTTTGTTTGCTTTAACTAAATGAACGTAGTTATATGCAGTTCTTGTTGATGGTGACTGTTTATTCACAAGACGGTTTAGTCTTGTGTCTGACTCTTGCGACCCCATGGGCTGTAGCCTGCTAGGCTCCTCTGTCCATGGGATTCTCCAGGCAAGAATACTGGAGTGGGTTGCCATTTCATTCTCCAGGGGATCTTCCCGACACAGGAATGGAACCTGGGTCTTCTGCATTGTAGGCAGATTCTTTACCAACTGAGCTACAAGCGAAGGCCAGAGTATGTATTTATTTCTCCTGAAAAACTAAAATGAGTAATAGTAAGAACTAAACTTTGTACACAGCACAAATGAGACAATAGTTAACAACATAAACTTTCTGATTCTGCACACCTGGTGTTCTCCATCCACTAGGCTCCTGGGGTGCTCACAGCTTTCCCACGGCTTATTCCTGCAGTGAACAACAAGACCCAAGGGCTGGTGGCTGTCCTCAGTAGGTCCTCTGAGCGATGGCTATTCCCCATATGAGGCACCTCCCTGTGAATGCTTTTCTCAGCACCCTGGAGGGCCTACTGCAAGAAAGTTAATGAAAACAGAATTTCATCAATTTCTGCCAGTGCAGCATCATAGCAACTTCCCTGACATCCTGTGAGCAAAGGTCCTGCCTTTTCCAACAAGATGAAGGTCTCAGTCCCGAGGGTGTGGTGGAGGGATGGTATCTTGAGTGCCCTTTCTCAGCCCTGGGGGTATTGGCTGCTCTTTATATCTGTTATTTCTATATTATTTAGTATTTCCTTACTTCTCAATAGCTAGACCCTTGTTACACCAGTCCACTGTTATAACTAATAATTTTTCAATATTAAGCTTTCTCTGTTCAAATTACTACGTGGCTGTAATCCCCTCAACAGAGTCAGATTGATAAGAGAAACTTTGTTTGAGTCTTAGGAATTGAAGTTTAATTGGAATGACTTGAAGAAGGATTGGGAGTCAGGAACTGGGGAACTAAGTACAAATAACCCTTCTGAGGAATAGTGTTTTGCTTTACAGAGGAGCAAAGAAACATGGCTTGGGATTCATAGGAGTAATGGGGCAAATTACTGAATATTTTTGAAGATGTGAGAAATGACAGCACTTACCATGTGCTACAGTAAAGACCCACAACCACTTCTGAAATCATTCAAATATCTGTGTCGGGTCATTGATCTAGCTGGCAAAATATAATTATATTTACTGAAATGGGTATTCCCCAAGTTAGTATAGACAAAGGGGAGGACTAAGAACTGACCTCTTGGTAGTCAGGGATGAGCTGAATTTCTGTCCATACTAAACAATGCACAGAATATTCAGAACAGAAGTTGAAGACAGAGAGGGTTAATTTAATGCTGGAACATGAGTTTCAGCAGTCCCACCGAAAGGACATATAGATAGGAAGAGATGGGGAGAAGACCAAATGGCTTGGTGTACACTGGGAGTACATGGGGGGCAATTATTGAGAAGTGTGGGGCATATTACAGTAACCAACATCCACAAGGAAAAAGGACATATTGAAATGGTCTCGGTAGACATCAGAGATTCAGTGATGATGATTGTGGGGTCATTCTGGGGATTTCTTTTAAAACTTGTTAATGGCAGTGTGGAGGGTAGTCCCTGAACAGGCAACTCCTTTTTCACTGTGTCAGTTGAGATAAGAACGGTCCTCGAAATTCTCCTTTGTTCTCTCACTAAAATACCTTTCTTCTTTTTTATTTTTTTTCCTGTTCTGTTGTCATTGTTGTTCGGTTGCTAAGTTGTGTGCATCTCTTTTGCGACCCTGTGGATTACAGCTCATCAGGCTCTTCTGTCCATGGGATTTCCTAGGCAAGAATCCTGGAGTAGATTGCCATTTCCTTCTCCAGAGGTGTCTTCCCAACCCAGGGATTGAACCCATGTCTCCTGCATTGGCAGGCGGGTTCCTTATCAGTGAGCCACCAGGTTTCCTCTTTCTACTATTGAAAAATTACTTTTCCACTAAATTATGGTTGCTTGATAAGGTTCACATCTTAGCATCTTTTTTTTTTCTTTCTAACTACTTTTTGAAAAAGTTTGCCATGCTTGCATTTTCATTAAAGCATATTTTATTAATCCCTTAGGGTGCATCAGGTATTGAACCAGTCATTAAAGGGAGGAAAGTGCAAGTTTCAGTACCTGTTTCAAGGGCATTATTATCTGTAGAATTTTCTTCTATGCCTACTTCACTGACAGTTTATAAATCATAAAATATAGTTGAGTTTTTTATCATAGGACTTTTCTGCATCTATTGATATAATGTTTTTTATTTATTCATTCTGTTTACATGGAGAATTGTAGATGGATTTTCATGTTAAAAACAATTTTTCAATCCTGGAATAAATCTAACATTGTGGATTTAGTTGAAACAATATTGTTCAGGAGTTTTTCTTCTAAATTCAGACTGAGAATGCTGTAGACTTTTCCTGGTTCATAATGTTCTCATTATGATTAAGAATAAGTTTATTCTGATCTCTTAAAATCAGTGGAAATATGTTCCCTCTCTTCATTTTTCTCCCCACATCTCTGGAATATTGTGCCTCATTGGTATTATCTATTTCTTAAATATCTGGAGAGTTTTTTTCCTTTCTGATAAACATTCTTCATGGTGCAATCTTTTTCTCCTAATTCTCTTATAGTTATGCTTCACGAATTTCGAGCTTTAGCTTTTATTACACAAAACTACTTGCTAATTTCCTGTGTGATTCTGATCTATGAGTTACTTAGAATCTTTTTATTTTGCCAAATATTTGGGAATTTTCCCAGATATCTTATTTTTATGAATATTGGTTCAATTTCATTGTTCTCAGAAAACATACTCTGTATGATATCTACTTGTTTACACTTTTTGAAATTAGTTTTAAGCTTCAGAATATGGTTTATCTTGGTGAATCTTCAGTGTGAAATTATAAGCTGCATCACTCTGCTCTTTTTAGGTGCAAGGTTGTGTAAATGTCCATTAGACCACACGGGTTGGCATTTATTTCAATAAGACAGCTTTTGGTCTTGTTGTTCTTTGAATTTGCTGATATTTTTCCAATTTTTATTTCATATATACAGGGTTTTTGATTACCTTTTTATTTTTTTTATTTCTAAATTATTTCTACTGTTTTCATGGTAATTTACAGTGTATACTTGCAATCTTTAAAATATATTCAGATTTATAGGGAGCACACCATGGTTATTTGTTGGTTAATAATTGTGTACACTATAAAAGAATATTTTAAAAAAAATTTGCCTTTTTTATGAGGATGGAGTGTCAAAGTGTCACTGTTTAATTGGATGAATCTTCAATTTCTCCTGTAAGAGTTGTAACTCTAGGCTTTTTCTTCATATAGTATGTTGATTTGTTATTTGTATAGACATATATGATTCTTTCTTTATAAAATAGTCGGTTTTAATCAATACTTTTTTTCTAATGGTTCATCTTAACATTTTTGATTGAATTTCATTTACCTGATATCAGTATTATTACTGATTATTATTTCTCCTTACAAGTTCTGAATCAATCAAATTAATATAAAACACGTTAAAATTTTTTAGCAAAGTGTTGTTTTTCTGAGCTAGTCCCACTGATGCTATTTTAAATTTTCCAAAATGAGCTCGTACTTTCAAATTTTTTCTACCTCTTTAATGTTGTTTCTAATAATATTGAAAATTACCAAATCTTCTTAGGTTCTCAATATTTCTAATATGATATTTGCAAATATATAATCATTTAATTATTTTGCTTTCTTCATAAGCCTGTTTCCCTTTTAATATTATTTGATTTTGTTACTGATCATCTTCTTATCTTTCTAATGATTAAGGTATGGATTTGAAGAGAGGCTGGGTTCAAGTTTCAATACTTAACTCACTAGCTGTTTGGTTTTATGCAAATTGCATGCTTAATAATTTCAGACTGAAAGGTTGATATGATGATTATATTCTTAAAAATATATAATGTTATTAGAATAGTGTTTTGATAGTAAGAAATACTATAGCCCTTAGTTAACTTATTTATTTGTTAGCCTCAGCCTAAATTCTATAATCTTCTAATTATTTTATTGACCAAACTAGCGTAGAATTTATCTGTCTTTGTTTTCCTTATTTTATAACAAATCTTCATCTATATATTATTTCTTAAAGAATAGCTATATAATATATCTCATAGGCAATATTCTTAAAGAAAAATTAGTGGCTATAATGTTTGCCAATATTAACATAGAAACAGAAATGTAAATAGGTCAAATAATTCTTATATAAAATTCAGCTGGTTATATAAATTTACAAAATTATGCAAATAATAATGTTTATTATGCTTACAGATAGGTCACTCCATATCTGTACTTCTTAACTTTTATAACAATCCTGTGTACTATGATTTGAGCTAGTGAAGAGAGCATAGGATGATGTAAACATTGTTTGGATTTTGTGTTATAGGGCAAACAAATACCAGCTGGAATAAGCACAAGTCTAAATACATGTTTTTATATCTTAGTAAGCTACTATAATTCTTACTATCTTTTAAATATCTAATCTCATGAATCCAAGAAGAAAAATTATTAATCAGAATGCCAAAATCTACATTTCATATGGTAAATCATCATTGATAAGAAACCATAAATGTCAAAAAGTGGGATATTCTTAGAGAGTAAAGGTTGAATTTATTATCAATAAATATGCATTATTAATAACTTCCATTATACAGTCATCAGAATTCTCAAATATGTGATTACAAGTAAAAAATAATGCCTAAATTAGACTGCTTCACAGCATGATACTTGTATCATAAACATTAGATAATGCTGAGGTTGAAAAACTTCATATTCTACAGAGTGCTTGATTCTCTGACTCCTATGACAGTATAGTCACAAAATTTTACTGTACATTAATTGCAAAAGTTCAGTTAAATTAAGAGGACCAATCATTTAAGCTGCCTTTTTAAAGAAACAATGTTTCTGCTAATATTGAAGAATTATATCCCAATTTTACTTTTGATATTATCATGACTAGTCAACACAAATATTACAAATTATTTGGTTTAGTAACAGCGAGCTAGCCTCTAAATTCTGGAGGGGAAGCCTGGAGGTGATTGCTGCAAGTGCAGTACAAACGATATGAAATGAATTCCAAAGGATGTGTCTGTATGTGTTTCATATATTTCAAGATATATATTTAATTAATATTTGGCCCTGCTGCTGTTTCTAAGTCGCTTCAGTCGTGTCTGACTCTGTGCGACCCCATAGACGCAGCCCACCTGGCTCCTCTGTCCACAGGTTTCTCCAGGCAAGAATACTGGAGTGGGTTGCCATTTCCTTCTCCATATTTGGCCCTACCTGAGGTTATTTCTTATAGATAGAGAAATGGGAAACAATTCCTGTTCTCATACACAGATAGGCATACAGACTATTGGCATTTGGAAATTAGATTTATATCCAAGTCATACTGGGAACTTCAGGTGTTCCCCAAAGTGTGCCATTTCTCCCACCCGCTTCATTCTCACTGTAAACAAGCATGATTAATTGCCAGATTTGACAGGGATTCCTCTAAGAGCTTTATTACAAGGCTCTATTTCTAAGTAAGTAAAGCCAATATCAATCACTAACCTCTTCATGCTGTGGAAACATTATTGATAATCTACTAGCTTAGCAAGTAAGAGTCATGGGATTCCCAGATGGAGCAGTGGTAAAGAATCCACCTACTAATGCAAGAGATGCAAGGGGAATAAGTTTGATCCCTGGGTTGGGAAGATGCCTTGGAGGAGGAAGTAGCAACCAGCTCCAGTATTCTTGCCAGGGAAATCCCATGGACAGAGGAGCCTGGTGGGCTACAGTCCATGTATCAGGTCGCAAAAATTTAGACAGAGCTAAGCATGCATGCGTGCGCGTGCACACACACAGACACACAGACACACAGACACACACAAGTAAGAGTCAAGCCAGAAGGCTATTTTTTAGTAACAATAAAGCTAACAAGAAGTGTTATTTGAGCAATACATCTGTGCCTCTTATACCTTCTTGTGATCATCCAATCAACCTCAAAAACCACCTTTCTTTCTCAGAACATGTATTTGAAGTCCATTAACCTCATGATTCAACTTATCCTGCCTCACAAAACTCCAGATGTCAACGTGCTTTATCTCTACAACTTTCAAGCATTTCTTCAAGCAATTCTAATATATAGAATTAAGGACAATAACTTCATGATAACAAATTCTGGCTAGGAAAGTTATAATAAACAATGCAATTTATGGCAGATGTTGTCCAGATTAGCCATCTTGTTTGAGATAAGACATTTCAATGTATAGAGCTTATGAGCTCAAGACCACTATTTGAAATCTTCTCTCTGAATATGTTTATGAACTTACCACTTTTATAAACACTTACTGCAAAATATCATTCTGCCTTATAGATTATTTAAGAATTGAATTCATCTCAAATAAAATAATTCTTGGACCAAGTTCTATACTTTTATGCCAGCTCCTAAAATTGGCTTTAAAACAGTGGTATTGGAGCAAGGCCAGACAAATAATGTTAAACATCTTTGAAAAGTCACCTAATATGACTGACACAGTCAAGCTTCAGTTTATTCCATTGAAAAGTAGAGATGATGTGATATTAGTTGACATTTGCCCAGAAAATTATCTTGGTTCCTGCTGTACCTTCACACTGCTCTGTGTGAGGTTATAAAGATAGCAGTTCCTACATGGAACAACAGAATCTGAGGACTGATACTGTACTCAATTATTGCAATTACTAATTTACTAATCAATAATTTAATAATATTATTAAATGCTTATTATTTAGCTAAAACATAGTGTAATAGCATGAAACTCTGAAAAGAATGGGAAAGATAATTTGTATACTGTTAATGGAACTAAAGAGAACTTGGTATTTTTCATTAAGCTTGGATCTAACTCTTTGGATTTTGTTCCTTTGCTGCTGTTGTGTAGTAAAGAAAATTGAAGCAGTGCATACAATTTCTGTGTGCCCATGGCTGGACAAGCAGTAAGGTCAACTTAAGAGGAATAGAAGAAATGAAGAAAAGTGAAAGGAAATAAAAAGATGAGAGACAGATTGAGATTATAGATTCAGTAACATGAAGACAAATAAAAGAATGTGATTTTAGCCTAGGCTACTATCTTGACTTCAAACAGTTCTATGAGCAAATTCTTCCTCGGAGGACTAAGCTGGAAGTAAAAATGCAGAAAGGCAAGAGTCAATTTGATATTTTCTCTACACTTTTCTGTGAGTTTTTGAGAGTTTTGCAATGTAGTTAGTGTACTACTAATCACTAATATACTAGCAGAATGTGATAGTATACTACTAATCATATGCTAGTATAGTTTACTAGTATAATAGTATACTATTAACTAATTGCAGAGTACATCATGCGAAATGCTAGGCTGGATGAGGCACAAGCTGGAATCAAGTTTGCCAGGAGAAATATCAATAACCTCAGATGTGCAGATGATGCCAACCTTATGGCAAAAAGTGAAGAAGAGCTAAAGCCTCTTGATGAAAGTGAAAGAGGAGAGTGAAAAAGTTAGCTTAAAGCTCAACATTCAGAAAACTAAGATCATGGCATCTGGTTCCATCACTTCATGGCAAATAGATGAGGAAACAATGGAAACAATGAGAGGGTTTATTTTGGGGGGCTTCAAAATCACTTCAGATGGTGACTGCAACCATGAAATTGGAAGACTCGTGCTCCTTGAAAGAAAAGCTATGATAAACCTAGACAGAATATTAAAAAGCAGAGACATTACTTTGCCAACAAATGTCTATCTAGTCAAGGCTATGGTTTTTTCAGTGGTCATGTATGGATGTGAGAGTTGGATGGTGAAGAAAGCTGAGCGTCAAAGAATTGATGGTTTTGAATTGTGGTGTTGGAGAAGACTCTCGAGAGTCCTTTGGACTGCAAGGAGATCCAACCAGTCCATCCTAAAGGAGATCAGTCCTGGGTGTTCATTGGAAGGATGGATGTTGAAGCTGAAACTCCAATACTTTGGCCACCTTATGAGAAGAGCTGACTCATTTGAAAAGACCCTGATGCTGGGAAAGATTGAGGGCAGGAGGAGAAGGGGACGACAGAGGATGAGATGGCTGGATGGCATCACCAACTCGATGGACATGGGTTTGGGTGGACTCAGGGAGTTGGTGATGGACAAGGGGGCCTGGCGAGTTGTGGTTCATGGGTCACAAAGCTTCGGACATGACTGAGCGACTGAACTGAACTGAACTGAACACCTTCGACACAGAAGTGCATACAGAATACCAACTGGGAGCAGACGGGAGTACTGACCAGTGGAAAACAATAGATAGAACCACAAAAAACTTGGTAGGACAAAGGAACTAGGGGGAAAAACAGAAGTGTTATTAGGACTGGACCTGCCCTCAGTGGGTGGGGGAATTGAAGCAGGGGTCCAATCCCCACATCGGGGCAATTGTCTGAGTCAGAGGAGAAACATGTAAGGCTGGGAGTGAAACAGTTGATCTGTGGCAGCCTAAATGGAATGAGAATCAGACAGTCCTTGCCTCAGCCATACATACCCGAGACAGGGATGAAGGTCCCTTGGAAGGCACAGTGGGTAGGAACTGGAATTTAGAGATTGTGGAGAAATCCCAGGGTGAGGGCTGCTGTTGACTGCGGAGAGATGCATGGAAGGGATGTGAGGGAGGAGATCATGGTGTGAAATGCCTGTGGAGGTAAGCCAGATAGCCATGAAAGCAAGGCAATACTGCTGAGTCACACGAGGGGGTGGGACCATCACCCTAGCCTCTCTCCCCATACGACAGCATCGGCAGGTGAGCAATAGAGAAGCTGGCCCATCAAATGCCTGACGCACTGAACTGGAGAGTAGGACCCGAGCCAGTGGGGCCCCTCTATGTGCCTGATGTGCTGAAAAACAGAGAAGGTCTCCAGGCAAGGGAGCTCTCTAAGTGACTGAACAGGCAGAGCTATGGAGAAAGACTGGCCAAAGAGGCCTTCTGATCACCAGCTATAAGAGGCTCAAAAAAAGACTCAGATAGGAACTTGACTCCTGGGGTGGAGGCAGTCCATATCCCTGCACATTTGCGCTGCCAGGGTCCCTGCAAGCTGAGAAGCTGAGCCAATTCATGCTCAATTCTCATTGAGGCAAAGGACTCTTTGCAACCCTGTGGTCCGTGGCCTGCCAGGCTTCTCTGTCAGGGAGGTTCTTTCTCCAGGCAAGAATACTGGAGTGTATTGGCCAAATTAGTTGCCATGCCCTTCTAGACCACTATATTTCCTGCTGTCCTAGCTGCCAACTCCCCTGAGTACCTGGTGCTTGTAGAAGCCCAAGTATCTGCACCACCTCCACACCTGGCCCTCCCTGGGGCAGACCCAAGTCCTCGAGGGCAGCCTCAGGAGCAAACCCCAGTGATGACCCACAGGCAGAGGTGGAAACAAAACCACAATTGAAACCCAGGGGCAATGTGGCTAAGGAAGAAGACCCAAAACCTTCCCATCAGCTGTACAAGCTGCAGATTAAATCCACACGATAAACTAGGCAGACTCTGTGCCTTTGGAATATATAAAAGGAACTTGAGAGCTCCCACAAAAGAAAATGCACTGATAGCTGTGGACACTGGAGGCAAGAACACACAGGAGTAGGACCAAACTAGAATCTGAGCTGCCCCCACAGGAGGTCCAGAGATCAGCAGAGTGTTGGAAGGCATCCTACGGAGGTGAGGTGGACTGTGACTCCCAATAAGGGAAAGGACTCTGACAGCAGTGACACAAGAAAAACATTTATTATTCTTATGTTTTCACTTGTTCTGTAGATTCTTTTTGATTTCGTTTTGTTTTCTTTTTTTTCCCCTCTTTCCCACTCTGTTGTAGTTGTCAGTTTTATTGGCACTATGAAATCTAATTAAGCTTTTGAGGGTTTTTTTCTTTTTTTGTCAGTCACATGTTTTATTGTTGTCATAAACCTCTGCCACTACATTGGACCTTCGCAGTTATGTGGAGTTTCTTTTTTTTTTTCCCTCTCTCTCGCTTATTTTAATTTTTAAATTTTTAAACCTATTATCATTTTGCTACATTTGTTCCTTTACTTGCTTTTCCTACTATTCTTTTCCCCTTGCAGATAATCTCTCATGTATATAAATCTTCTTTGTCTACCTCTAACTTTGCATATCTATTCTTTCTTTCTTCTCTTTCTTTCCTCTCCTCTCAACATATTTTTTGGTTTTATTTTCATTGCTTTATTCCCCAGTTGGCACTTTCTTTTAGTTTTGTTTTCCAGTTTGTGCTTTATTTAGTTTTTTTTCTCAACTGGTAGATATAATTTTTGGTTTCCTTTGTTAGCCAGGTCAATCTATTGTACCATATTTTTGTTGAACTGTTTTGATTTTTCTTATGGATGTACATGTATATGTGTATATCCAGTCACACATTGTATTTTTGTTATAAATCTATGCCTCTCTGTTGAACTTTGGCAGTTCTGTGGAGTTTAAAAACTTTCTTTTTTCTTTTCTCTTTTTTAAATTTTTTAAACCTATTATTACTTTTTCTACATTTATTCCTTTTTTTTTTTGCTTTTCCTACTGTTCTTTTCCCCTTGCAGTTAACCTTTAATGTGTATAAATCTTCTTTGTCTACCTCTGTTTAATTTTGCGTATCTATTCTTACTTTCTTTCCTCTCCTCTCAACATATTTGGTAGTTTTCTTGTCATTGCTTTATTCCCGAATTGGAAAGCTGCTGTAGTTTTGTTTTTCAGTCGGTGCCTTCGTTAGTTTTGTTCTTAACTCGTAGATACAATTTTTGGTTTCCTTTGTGTGCCGGGTTAATCTACTCTACATTAATTTTGTTGGGCTGTTTGGATTTTGCTTACGGGTGTATATGTATATGTGTATATTCCATTATTTTAATTATTATTTGCCTGATTTTGTAACTGCCATTTGTCTGGGGTTTATCTTTGGTTTCTTGTTTTTGGGTATTTGTTTTAATCCCACTTAATACCATAACAAACCACTTGTGGAACCTTCATTCCTGACAGGAGATCAAGCCCTGAACCTTTGGAGTGGGAACACTGACTCCAAGACCCTAAACTACCAGAGAACTAACCCTAGGGAGTATCAAATAGTGAGAATTCACACAAGGGAAACCGCTTGAATACAAGACCTACCATCACCCAACAACCAGTAGCACCCTGTGCAGGAACATCTAAACAACAAACAAAACATAAATACAAACCCAATAATCAGCAGACAGGATTACCACCTCACTCAGCCTTGCTCATCAAAGGAAAAACAAACAAACAAAACACTCAGCACAAATCTCACCCTATAGGAAGCTTATACTAGCCACTGGACCAACCTTAGAAGGGCAGAAACCCAAAGGAAGAAAGAATTCAACCTTAAATGCTGGGAAAAGGAGACCTCAAGCATTTATTTATGTTAAGTAATAAATAAATAAAACCATTTCTTTAAAAAATTAATGAAAAGGCAGAGAAGTATTACACAAATGAAGGAATAAACTAGAAACACAGAAGTCCAAATAAAAGAAGAGGAAATAGGCAAACTACCTGAAAAATAATTCAGAATAATGAGAGCAAAGATGGTCAAAAACTTTGAAAACAAAATGGAGAAAATGCAAGAATAAATTAACAAAGACCTAGATGAATTAAAGAATTAACATACAGAGACAGAAACACAAATACTGAAATTAAAAATACTCTGGAAGAAATCAATAGCAGAATATCTAAAGCAGGAGATAAAATGGTGGGAATAACTTCTGAAGAGCAGAATAAAGTCAAAAGAATGAAAAGAACTCAGGACAGTCTCAGAGACACAGGGATAATATCAAATGCACCAACATTCAAATTATAGGGGTTCTGGAAGAAGAAGAGAAAAATAAAGGGTATGAGAAAATTTTTGAAGAGGTTATGGTTGAAAATTTCCCCAACATGGAAAAAGAAATAGTTAATCAAGCCCAAGGGGGCAAAGAGTTCCATACAAGATAAACCCAAGGAGAAACATGCCAAGACACATACTAATCTAACAAAGAATAAACACAAAGAAAGAATATTTAAAGCAGCAAGGGAAAAGCAACAAGTAACATACACAGGAAGACCAATACGTTTAACAGATGATCTTTCAGCAGAAACTCGGCAGGCCATAAGAGAATGGCAGGATATATTTAAAGTACTGAAAGGGAAAAATCTACTACCAAGATTATTGTACCCAGCAAGGATCTCATTCAAAATGGATGGAGAAATAAAAAGCTTTTCAGGCAAGCAAAAGTTAAGAGAATTCAGGACCACCAAACCAGCTTTACAACAAATGTTAAAGGGACTTATATAGTTAAGAAATACAAGAGAAGGAAAAGATCTACGAAATCAGCCCCAAACAAGAAAATAGAAATAGGAACATATATATCAATAATTACATTAAATGTAAATGGATCAAATGCTCCAACCAAAAGCCACAGACTGGCTGAATGGATACAAAATCAAGACCCATATATAAATCCATATGTTGTCTACAAGAAACCCACTTCAGATCTAGACTTAACGTAGACTGAAACTGAGAGGATAGGAAAAATATATTCCATGAAAATGAGAAGCAAAAGAAAGCTGGACTAGCAATCCTTATATCAGACAAAACAGACCTTAAAATAAAGAAGATTACAAGAGATAAGGAAGGAAACTATATAATGATCAATGGATCAATCCAAGAGGAAGGCATAACAATTGTAAATGTCTATTAACCCAACATAGCAGCACCTCAAGAAAAGCACTTCAGTTCAGTTCAGTTCAGTTCAGTCACTCAGTCGAGTCTGACTCTTTGAGACCCCATGAACTGCAGCATGCCATGCCTCCCTGTCCATCACTAACTCCCTAAGTCCACCCAAACCCATGTCCATCGAGTCGGTGATACCATCCAGCCATCTCCTCTGCTGTTGTCCCCTTCTCCTCCTGCCCTCAATCTTTCCCAGCATCAGGGTCTTTTCCAGTGAGTCAGCTCTTCACATCAGGTGGCCAAAGTAGAGTTTCAGCTTCAACATCCATCCTTCCAATGAACACCCAGGACTGATCTCCTTTAGGATGGACTGGATGGATCTCCTTGCAGTCCAAGGGACTCTCAAGAGTCTTCTCCAACACCACAGTTCAAAAGCATCAATTCTTCGACACTCAGCTTTCTTCACCGTCCAACTCTCACATCCATACATGACCACTGGAAAAACCATAGTCTTGACTAGATGGACCTTTGTTGACAAAGTAATGTCTCTGCTTTTTAATATGCCATCTAGGTGGTCATAACTTTCCTTCCAAGGAGTAAGCGTCTTTTAATTTCATGGCTGCAATCACCATCTGCAGGGATTTTGGAGCCCAGAAAAATACAGTCAGCCACTTTTTCCACTGTTTCCCCATCTATTTGCCATGAAGTGATGGGACCGGATGCCATGATCTTAGTTTTCTGAATGTTGAGCTTTAAGCCAAGTTTTTCACTCTCCTCTTTCACTTTCATCAAGAGGCTCTTTAGGTCTTCACTTTCTGCCATAAGGGTGGTGTCATCTGCTTGTCTGAGGTTATTGACATTTCTCCTGGCAATCTTGATTCCAGCTTGTGCTTCCTCCAGCCCAGCATTTCTCATGATGTACTCTGCATATAACAGACATAAAAGGAGAATTGACACAGTAATAGTAGGAGACTTTAAGCTTTAACAGCCCACTCATATCAATGGACAGATCATCAGAACGGAAAATTAATAAGGAAACAGATGTCTTAAAAGATACATTAGATGAGATGGATCTCATTGTTATCTTCAGGACATCCCATGTAAATGCAGAATTCACCTTCTTCCCATGTGCATATGGAACATCTCCAGGATAGAGCACAACTTGGGTCACAAATCAAACCTCAGTAAATTTAAGAAAATTGAAATCATATCAAGAATCTTCTCCAACCACAACGCTACAAGACTAGATATCAACTACAAGAAAAAAAAAAACTGTAAGAAACACAAACACATGGAGATTAAAAAATACATTTCTAAATAACCAACAGGTTACTGAAGAAATCAAAAGGGAAATCAAAAAAATTCTAGAAACAAATGACAATGAAAACATGACAATGCAAAACCTATGGGATGAGGCAAAAGCAGTTCTAAGAGGGAAGTTTAGAGCCATACAATCCTACCTCAAGAAACAAGAGAAACATCGAATAGCCAACCTAACTTTACACCTAAAACAACTGGAAAAAGAATAGCAAAAAGAATGGCAAAAAGCCCCAAATAGCAAAAAGCTTCCTTAGTAGAAGGAAAGAAATCATAAAAATACGAGCAGAAATAAATGAATCAGAAATGAAAGAAACAATTGTATAGATTAATAAAAGCAAAAGCTGGTTCTTTTAGAAGATAAACAAAATTGACAAAACTTTGGTCAGACTCATAAAAAAAAAAAAAGGAAAGAGAAAGAATCAAATTAACAAAATTGGAAATGAAAAAGGAGAGGTTACAACAGACAATGCAGAAATAAGAAGGATTATAGGAGCCTATTATGAACAACTATATGGCAAAAAAAAATGTATAACTTGGAAGAAATGTACAGATTCTTAGAAAAGTTCAATATTCCAAGACAGAATCAGGGAGAAATAGAAATTATGAGCAACCCAATTACAAGCACTGAAATTGAAGCTGTGATCAAAAATCTCCCAAAAAACAGAAGCCCAGGACCAGATGGCTTCACAGGATAATTTTATCAAATATTTATAGAAGAGCTAATGCCTATATTTCTAAAACTCTTTCAAAAAATTTCAGAGGAAAGAACATTTCCAAACTCATTCTATGAGACTACCATCACCCTGATCCCAAAACCAGACAAAGACAACACACACAAAAAGAAAACTATGAGCCAATATCAATGATGAACATAGATGCAAAAATCCTCAACAAAATTTTAGCAAACAGAATTCAGCAACACATCAAATAGCTCATACAACACGATCAAGTTGGGTTTATTCCAGGGATGCAAGGATTCTCCAATATACACAAATTAATCAATGTGATACACCATACTAACAAACTGAAAGATAAAAACTATATGATAATCTCAACAGATGCAGAAAAAGCCTTTGACAAAATTCAGCACCGATTTATGATTAAAACACTTCAAAAATTGTGTATAAAAGGAACCTGCCTCAACATAGTAAAGACCATGTATGATAAGCCTACAGCAAACATTATTCTCAATGGTGAAAAACTGAAAGCATTCCTCCTAAGATTAGGAAGAAGAGAAAGGTGTCCACTTTCACCACTATTATTCAACATTGTTCTGGAAGTCCTAGGTATAGCAATCAGGGAAGAAAAAGAAATAAAAGGAATCCAGATCAGAAAAGAAGAAGTAAATTCTCACTGTTTGCAGATGATATGATACTCTACATAGAAAACCCTAAAGATAGTGTCAGAACATTACTAGGGCTAATCAGTGAATTTAGCAAAGTTGCAGTATACAAAATCTATACATAGAAATCACTTGCATTTCTATATAATAACAATAGAAAGACAAATTAAGGAATCAATCTCATTCACCTTTGCAACAAAAAGAATTGAATATCTAGGAATAAATTTATCTAAGGAGACAAAAGAACTGTACACAGAAAATTATAAGACATTAATGAAAGAAATCAAAGGTGACATAAACAGATGGAGAGATATTCCGTGTTGCTGGGTAGGAAGAATCAATATTGTGAAAATGACTATACTGCTAAATGCAATCTACAGATTTAATGCTATCCCTATCAAATAACCAATGACATTTTTCACAGAACTAAAACAAAAAATTTCACGATTCATATGGAAACACAAAAGACCCTGAATAGCCAAAACAGTCTTGAGAAAGAAGAATGGAGCTGGAGGAAACAACCTTCCTGACTTCAGATCATACAACAAAGCTACAGTCATCAGGACAGTATGGTACTGGCACAAAAACAGAAATATAGACCAATGGAACACGATAGAAAGCCAAGAAATAAACCTATGCACCCATGGGTACCTTATTTTTGACAAAGTGGGCAAGAATATACAATGGGGCAAAGACAGCCTCTTCAATAAATGGTGCTGGGGAAACTGGACAGCTACATGTAAAAGAATGAAATTAGAAAACTTCTTAACACCATACACAAAGATAAACTCAAAATGGATTAGAGACCTAAATGTAAGACCAGAAACTATAAAACTCTGAAAGGAAAACATAGGCAGAACACTTGAACCCAGAGGAAACCAAAATTGAAAAAGACACGTGTATCCCATTGTTCATTGAAGCACTATTTAAAATAGCTAGAACATGGAAGCAAGCTAGATATCCATCAACAGATGAATGGATTAATAAATTGTGGTACCTATATACAATGGAATATTACTCTGCCATTAAAAGGAATGCCTTTGAGTCAGTTCTAATGAGGTGGATGAACCTAGAACCTATTATACAGGGTGAAGTAAGTCAGAAAGAGAAAGATAAATATCGTATTCTAATGCAAATATATGGAATCTAGAAAAATGCTACTGAAGAATTTACTTACGGGGCAGGAATGGAGAAACAGACATAGAGAATAGACTTGTGGACATGGGGAGAGGAGAGGAGATGGTGAGAAAAAAAAAAAGCAGAGACATTACTTTTCCATGCGGAAAGAGTAACATGGAAACTTACATTACCAAATGTAAAATAGATAGCCAATGGGAATTTGCTGTATGGCTCAGGAAACTCAAACGGGCTATATATCAACCTAGAGGGGTGGGATGGAGATGGAAATGGAAGGGAAGTTCAAACGGTAGGGGATATATGTATACTCATGGCTGATTCGTGTTGAGGTTTGACAGTAAGCAACAAAATTCTGTAAAGAAATAATCCTTCAATAAAAAATAAATAAACTTAAAAAAAAATTAAAAATGTTTTTAAAAAATCAAAATACTTATAGAGAACAGGGAAACACTAATGATTCAAATATAAATGTTGATTGGTAAAATAAAAATGCTACAAGTAAAGAAAAATTATGCAAAATTTTATGATCATCAATATTTAAAATCAATTTAATATAGAGATAATATAATTTTTGTGTTTTACATTTATCTTTCTTGATTGCATATTATTACATACAATAGATATAATAGTTACTGAAAAATGTCATATAAACCATTTCACTAATGATTCTATATAGAAGACAAAATATTGTTTATCTCAAATATTTTGAAGGAAATATTTTTGTCTTGAAAATGAATTGCAGGGCAATTATCCAAAAAGTTTGTTCAAGTTTTTCCGTAATAACCTTCAGAAAAACCCAATTGAACTTTTTGGCCAACCCCAAAGTACATATTTTCAATTTTCTATCCATTAAATATTAGTAGTTCAGTTCAGTTCAGTTCAGTCGCTCTCAGTCGTGTCCGACTCTTTGCAACCCCATGAACCACAGCATGCCAGGCCTCCCTGTCCATCACCAACTCCCGGAGTCCACCCAAACCCATGTCCATTGAGTTGGTGATGCCATCCAACCATTTCACCCTCTGTCATCCCCTACTCCTCCTGCCCTCAATCTTTCCCAGCATCAGGGTTTTTTCAAATGAATCAGCTTTTCCCATCAGGTGGCCAAGGTATTGGAGTTTCTGCATCAACATCAGTCCTTCCAATGAGCACCCAGGACTGATCACCTTTAGAATGGACTGGTTGGATCTCCCTGCAGTCCAAGGGACTCTCAAGAGTCTTCTCCAACACCACAGTTCAAAAGCATCAATTCTTTGGGCATCAGCTTTCTTTATAGTTTAACTCTCATATCCATACATGACTACTGGAAAAACCATAGCTTTGACTAGATGGACCTTTGTTGACAAAGTAATGTCTCTGCTTTTTAATATTCTGTCTAGGTTGGTCATAACTTTCCTTTCAAGGAGTAAGTGTCTTTTATTTCATATCTGCAATCTCCATGTGCAGTGATATTGGAGCCCCCCAAAATAAAGTCAGCCACTGTTTCCACTGTTTCCCCATCTACTTGTCATGTAGTGATGGGACCGGATGCCATGATCTTAGTTTTCTGAATGTTGAGCTTTAAGCCAACTTTTTCATCCTCTTCTTTCACTTTCATCAAGAGGCTCCTTAGTTCTTCTTCACTTTCTGCCATAAGGGTGGCATCATCTGTGTATCTGAGGTTATTGGAATTTCTCCCTGCAACCTTGATTCCAGCTTGTGCTTCTTCCATCCCAGCGTTTCTCATGATGCACTGTGCATATAAGTTAAATAAGCAGGCTTGATGTACTCCTTTTCCTATTTGGAACCAGTCTGTTCCATGTCCAGTTCTAACTGTTGCTTCCTGACCTGCATTCAGGTTTCTCAAGAGGCAGGTAATATTAATAGTAGCTTGTAGTAAAGAAGTAAAGTTGGAAATAAGACTCTATTGTTTCCTTAGCACAGGCAATATCACACATACAAAGCATAATTTTTAATAAACATGAAGTCTTTTTTCCTATGAATTACATAGTTTATAATATTCATGGAAAATACAAATTAGTATACTCACTGATTCAAAACAAATTAGTAGGTATTAAAAAAAAGCTTCTGTTAAATACTTCCCATGTAGGCTAAATTAGTAGTTCCTATTGACTTTTCCTCTGCAATATATACAAAATTTAACCATTTCTAACCATATTTGGACTAGAATACTGCAATAGTTTTTTTGTTGTTTTTTTTTTTTTTTTACTGATCTATCTGCTACACATTTTAATTCCTTAAAGTTGGTTCTACCCTAATCTTGAATCTTTCTTCTTAAAGTGTAAATCATATTATATCCAACATGGTTTGAAATTCTCCACTGATTTTCCATAACCTTAGAATAAAATCCAGCTGCCCTAAAAGAGCATGAAATACCTCTTTGGTTTTCTGTCCCTATATCTGATCTTATTTCCACCCTTCTCTTCTTTCCTTAGTTTGTCTCCAGAAGCACAGTGTTTCTTTCAACTCCTTGCATAGGCTAAACTAGGTTTTAACCCATAGTCTTTACACTTGCTGTTTCTTCTTTCTGTTCTCCCAGACAGACTTCTCACTTTATTTCGGATTCTGTTTAAGTGTCACTCTTTCAGAAAAGGCTTTCTGGCCCACCCTATCAAGATTAGTGTCCTTACATTTAACACCATGCAGTATTTCTCTCTAGAACCATTATCATCACCTGCATTTATAGTATAGGATGTTTCCACCTCCGGTGAGTTTCCATAATAAAAAATAAGCTTTAGGAAGCCGCACATTCATGCATGCTAAGTCAATCCAGTCATGTCTGACTCTGCTAAATGGTATTTACTCTTCTTAAATAAAGGTTGAGAAATGTGTTTATTGAATGCTTGTTAGATGAATTAATGAGTGTAATACAATCTGCTAACAACTTTATATTTTCAGAATTAAGAAAAATTTGTATTGAACAAATGACAAAGGTGTGCATAGTCAAAGCCATGGTTTTTCCAATAGTCATGTATAAATGTGAGAGTTGGACCATAAAAAAGGTTGAATGCTGAAGAATTGATGCTTTCAAACTATGAAAGTGAAAGTTAGTCACTAGGACGTGTCCACCCCCATGGACTATAGCCCACCAGGCTCCTCTGTCCAGGGAATTCTCCAGGCAAGAATACTGGAGTGGGCTGCCATTTCCTTCTCAAGGAAGAGAAGGAAATCCTCTGACCCAGGGATCAAACCCAGATCTCCTGCATTTCAGGCAGACTCTTTACCAACTGAGCCACCAGGGAAGACTTTTTAAACTATGGTGCTGGAGAAAACTCTTGAGAGTCCCTTGGACAGCAAGGAGATCAAAGCAGTCAATTCTAAAAGAAGACCAACCCTGAATATTCATTAGATGGACTGATGCTGAAGCTGAACCTCCAATACTTTGGCCACCTGATGTGAAGAGCTGACTCATTGGAAAAGACCCAGATGCTAGGAAAGATGGAGTGGAAGAGGAGAAGGGGGTGTCAGAGGATGAGATGGTTGGATGGAATCACTGACTCAATGGACATGAGTTCAGAGCAAACTCTGGGAGATTGTGAAGGACAGGGAAGCCTAGTATGCTGCAGTTCACCGGGTAACAAAGAGTGGGACATAACTTAGCAACTGAACAATAACAAATAAACAATTACCTTTGTGTTTGCATGAACTCAGCCAACTTGTCCAGAAGAAAATGAATGCCATCATATTGATTCTTCTTAAAGGCTAATGGCAACAAAGAAATACTTTTAGATTATCTAAAATTTTTAATCCAATTGTGTTCATAATATATTTAAAAACAGTAGTTTCTGACGTTTTGTTGGTTTTGTTGCTTAAGCAAATTCCAGGTTTCGGGGAGTTTGTGAAATTTTCAAAGTGGTAATTTATGTTTGTTTGGAATTTTTTTTTGCTCAGTCCAATTTTATTAAAATAAAATAGAAAATTGAAGTTACATTAAATATTCTGAGAGTTTATCTATCTTTGGCAAAATATTCCCCACTAGAGTAGGAAGAAGTTTAAACTATGTCTGCCTGAAAAACAATATAGAATATAGCAATTTCCATTTACGAGTAATATGAAATACTAATTATTTTTCATTTAAATCAACTCTCTTGCAAATAATCAAATATCCATACATGGACTTGTTTCTTATAAAATGTTATTGTTATTAAAAAATGCAAAGACAAAAAGATAAACACAAAAATGAAAAAAAACCTTCAAGAGCAAAATTCTGTAATGATGCCAATGAACACACAGTCTTCCTAGGCCATTCATATTTATTCACTCAAGCAGGTAAGAAAGACACTTATAAGTGCTATTTTATAGTGTTTTTTCCGTAGAAATGTATTACTGCCTTTCTCTTTGAAGGGAGTTTTGGGCAGGTAAAATACAATGAGACCTGAAAGAGCTTGGATTTATGGCACCTGCAGTGGTGTTTAGATGCTTCGTCAACAGGATGAGGCAATAGATTGGTCATGTCTGAACAAACCCTGCTCTGTGCTTTGCGGATAACTTGCACCTCGATGGCACAGCTACATTTTCTTGACCTTAACTTTCCAGCCCTTGAAATGTACTCAGCTTGGCTCGAATTGACCATGCCATTCTTTGAGATTCAAGATGACAGAGCACAACCTTTTTATGTTTTCAGGGAGTAAAATGATTGTAATGATCACAATGATAGCAACATAGTTACTATCACAATCATTGTAATTATAACAGACACTCCACATTAATTTTGAATTTTCTTTTTCAGCATGCCAGGAGCTTACAAATGTGCTATAGTATATGTAAAAAAGCTTTAAAAGGAGCTTAATTTCAGCTCTGGAGTAAAATCTTAACAAAGGATTATCTGATAGTTTGTATATAATTTTAAACATTCTATAATTTGTAAGGATTAGAACAGTGAATTTGAAAGGTTTTATTCTGACAATGTATAGTTTTTATACATTTTGATGTTTTTTTCAAATTACATGCTTCGGAGATTTCTCTGCTATGCAAGTGGCTCTGCTCAATTCCATGCTTAAAAAATAAACACGATAAAAAATATCACGCTCTTCTAGGTATATTTTTATTTCATTAATGGTTTCTCAGTTCATGAATATTTCTCATTTCCTAATGCACATTTTTTGCCAAACAATTATATTGAAATCTTCCTAGTCAAAATATATTACACTGTATTGAAATATTAAAAACTGCTTTATTGAAGTCCTTTTATCCTAAAACTTTTATGTTTTTTAAAACTCTATCTGGATAAAATTGGTAAAGGGGCAGGTACAAATATAAAGAAGATACTTTTTCCATAGTGTAACTTAGAGAAACATTCTGTTTTTATGTTGGTTTGAAAGATATTTACAGAGACGTTAAATTTTATCTTTAACATAAGCCAGACTGTAAGATGTTCTTTTGTGTGGTTTAAAGGACAGACTGAAGGAGGTTGTCTATCTTCAAATTCTTACACTATCACTTTCTATCTGTGAGGCTTGCAATATATTTCTTAATTTCTCTGTGCCTCACTTTCTCATATTCTTTAGCAAAAAAGAAAAAAAAAAGGAAAAAAAAAAAAAAAGGAAGAAAACAGGAAGAAAGGAAAAATGGTAGAAGAAAATAGACGAGTTTGTTTAGTAGATATAATACTTTGAGACAAAATGGATCATGCTTAGAACTGTGCCTTGTACAAACTACACACTCACTACATAAATGTATGCTACCATGACTACCGTTGTAAGGCAGAGAGGCCCTCATAGTTTACAAATAAGCAAATTTATGATCATAGAAATTATAACTTGTTAAAAGTCAAAGTAGTTAATCCTTGTGGTCTATTTATGTAAAGTCAATTTTTATGGGAGGAATATTTTCTGCATTTAGTAACAAACAGAGATTGGCAATTCATTTCCATGATTTACTAGAATAGTGATTTGCTGTATTGTTGATCTCTTATAAAGATTTTCATTTTAAATACTATCAGAAAACATAATGATTATCATTATATGCAATCACTGTTGAGCACAGGGAAGAAAGTTGAGAAGACTTTATGAAAGTAGCATAAGGTTTATGTTGAACTACAAACTGATTATAATTGGGTTTTAAATCAAATATATGTCTTTTTATGCTGTGCATTTGCCACTTTCTAATGAATGACTTTGGGCAAGATATTAATTTTTCTCAATCTTGATTCCTTCAACTGAAAAATGAGAATAACAAGAACATCTTCTTCATGGTTTATTAACTAATCCAGTTGTCTTCCCCTGAAATACTTTCATAATTGGATATCAAAACATGCATGGGAATATTTATTGCATTATTTATAATAGTAGAAATTGTCATTGAATGTATAAATATATCTTCTTTGATAGAGGGATGCATATAAATTACTCTGTTATTAAAAAGTCTAACAAACTAGAAGAAATAGTTTCTCTCTTCAAAATAAAAACAAACTGAGATCAAAATAAAGTTGACTTAATTATCTTTTAATGTGAGAGACCGAAAATAATTCTAATACTCATTATCTTTACTCATGGCAGCATTGTTTACATTGGCTCAACAGTAGAAACAATTTGAATATCCATCAGTGAATAAATGGATAAGCAAAAGAGGGTAGATCTATAAATTTCCATATTAATCTGCCATATATGGAAATAGAGTAAAATGGTGCATCTGCTGTGGAAAAAGTATGGCAGCTCATCAAAAACTTAAATTAATGAAAGATCCATCAATTCCACTTCAGGGTATATACCCAAAGATTTGAAATCAGGGAGTGAAACAAATATTTGTACACCTTTATTCATATCAGCATTACTCAGACTGGGCAAAATGTGGAAGCCATCCATTGCTAATGGATAGATGAATTGATAAAATGAGATATATGTTCAAGGGGATATTCTAAAAACTAAGGAAATTAAGGCACTTGCAATGATATACATGAAGCTTAAAGTCATTATGGTGATGAAATAACTTGGTTCCAAAACGATGAAGATTATGTCTCCACTTCTATAAGGTATCCAGAGAAGTGAAATTCAGAGATAGAAAGTAGAACATGATTGACAAGTGTTGAAGAAAATTAGTATTTATTGGATGCAGTCTCACTTAGCAAAAATGAAAAAAAGTATGAGAGATGGATGGTAAGGATATTTCTACAATAATGTGATTAAAGCCATATAACTATATACTTTGAATGGTAAAGGTTATGTTCAGGAGATTTAATCACCACAGAAAATATGAATGAAGTATTGATACATATTACAACGTGCATGAACATTGAAAACATCCTAAGTGAAAGGAACCATAAGAAAAATCTGTCCAGATCATATTCATCTTGTGTGCTTTAAATCTAGTATAGTTTTGAAGATGAAGGAAAGTATCCTGGACACTTCCAAAAAAAAAAAAAAAACTGAATCAGAATGAAAAAAGACATTTGGACTGGTGGTGAAAGTGGTGGAAGGTGGACCATTGGATTATTCCCTGAGACAGTGTCCTTTTCTAAAACACACACTGGAAATCGTTGTTTAAATTGGCATATGTGGTAAATGAATGAAAACTGGGGAATCTGAACTACAGATAAAGAGTAAGTTCTCTGTATGTTTGAAATTACTATAAAATAAATAACTTTCCAAAGCAAACATATAAAGACCACACCAGAATAGTAGATAAGACTTCACATTTCCTGATAAGGGCCAAGCCCTACTGAGATTCAGTTCACTCAAAATGGTTAAGCTAATTGCTCTTATAGAAATTGACATATTATTAAAAGTTACTTTGGGAAGATTATTTTAGTAGTAACTATGTCTCAGGTGTTATGGATGGCCAGGTGTATGGCAGAAACAATTGGCTTTTTGAATTAAAACTTTTCACATCAAACCACACACAGGCACAAGTAATACATGAATTTAGTAAAGCTGCATGATACAAAAGCAATACACAAAAGTCAGTTGGATTTCTATACACTAATAAAGAAGTAGAAGAATCAGAAAGGAAAATTAAGAAAGAAAATCCCATTTACAACTGCATCGAATAAAAACAGAACAGAGAACCCTGAAATAAACCCACACATAGGTGGTCAGTTAATTTATGACAAAGTTGCCAAGGATGTACACAAGGACATAAACTGGGGAAAATCCCCTCATAAAGGATGCCAAGAAAACTAGATCAGTTCAGTTTAGTTCAGTGGCTCAGTCGTGTCCGACTCTTTGCGACCCTATGAATCGCAGCATACCAGGTCTCCCTGTCCATCACCAACTCCCAGAGTTTATCCAAACCCATGTCCATCGAGTCGGTGATGCCATCCAACCATCTCATGCTCTGTCATCCTCTTCTCCTCCTGCCCTCAATCCTACCCAGCATTAGGGTCTTTTCAAATGAGTCAGCTCTTTGCATCAGGTGGCCAAAGTATTGGAGTTTCAGCTTCAACATCAATCCTTCCAATGAACACCCAGGACTGATCTCCTTTAGGATGGACTGGTTGGATCTCCTTGCAGACCAAGGGACTCTCAAGAGTCTTCTCCAACACCACAGTTCAAAAGCATCAATTCTTCGGAGTTCAGCTTTCTTCGCCATCCAACACTCACATCCATACATGACCACTGGAAAAATCATAGCCTTGACTAGACAGACTTTGTTGGCAAAGTAATGTCTCTGCTTTTTAATATGCTGTCTAGGTTGGTCATAACTTTCCTTCCAAGGAGTAAGCGTCTTTCAATTTCATTCCTGCAATCACCACCTGCAGTAATTTTGGAGCCAAGAAAGCTAAAGTCAGCCACTGTTTCTACTGTTTGCCCCTCTATCTGCCATGACGTGATGGGACTGGATGCCATGATCTTAGTTTTCTGAATGTTGAGCTTTAAGCCAACTTTTTCACGCTCCTCTTTCACTTTCATCAAGAGGCTCTTTAGTTCTTCTTCACTTTCTGCCATAAGGGTGGTGTCATCTGCATATCTGAGGTTATTGATATTTCTCCTGGCAATCTTGATTTCAGCTTGTACTTTTTCCAGCCCAGCGTTTCTCATGGTTTACTCTGCATATAAGTTAAATAAGCAGGGTGACAATATACAGCCTTGACATACTCCTTTTCCTATTTGGAAGCAGTCTGTTGTTCTATGTCCTTTTCTATCTGTTGCTTCCTGACCTGCATACAGGTTTCTCAAGAGACAGGTCAGATGGTCTGGTATTCCCATCTCTTTCAGAATTTTCTACAGTTTATTGTGATCCACACAGTCAAAGGCTTTGACATAGTCAATAAAGCAGAGGTAGATGTTTTTCTGGAACTCTCTTGCTTTTTTGATGATCCAACAGATGTTGGCAATTTGATCTCTGGTTCCTCTGCCTTTTCTAAAACCAGCTTGAACATCTGGAAGTTCATGGTTCATGTATTGCTGAAGCCTGGCTTGGAGAATTTTGAGCATTACTTTACTAGCGTGTGAGATGAGTGCAATTGTGTGGTAGTTCAAGCATTCTTTGGCATTGCCTTTCTTTGGGATTGGAATGAAACCTGATCTTTTCCAGCCCTGTGGCCACTGCTGAGTTTTCCAGATTTGCTGGCATATTGAGTGCAGCACTTTCACAGCGTCGTCTTTCAGGATTTGTAATAGCTCAACTGGAATTCCATCACCTCCACTAGCTTTGTTTATCGTGATGCTTCCTAAGGCCACTTGACTTCACATTCCAGGATGTCTGGCTCTAGGTGAGTAATCACACCATCGTGATTATCTGAGTCGTGAAGATCATTTTTGTACAGTTCTCCTGTGTATTCTTGCCACCTCTTCTTAATAGATACCACGCACCAAGAAAGGTCCCTGCAATCTGTCTTTACCACTCATGTAACTACCCAAAATTTTCCACCTCAAGCCCTTCCTCTGCTTTCTCTTCTTTAAATGGACCCCCATTAGGTGTCAGTCACATACAGGAAGCTTCTCCCCACTTTTATTCACCTTTTACTCCCATTGTGATAGAGCAGGTACTGGAGACAGTGGGTTCTTGTCTGCGTGGATGAGACCCATCATTGTCCAGAAGGTGAAGTTCCTTTTGTGTTCTAAGATTTAGTGCTTATCTGTGTCAACCTGGCTATGCACTGTCTGGAAGCCAAAGCCCTGGTGAATCCCACATACAGTTTAAGCAAACTTGGGATGCTATCTGGCCTGTAGGAAAGTGAAAGTGTTAGTTACCAGGCTCCTTTTTCCATGGAATTCTCCTGGGAAAAATACTGAAATGGGTTGTCATTTCCTTCTCCAAGGTGTCTTCTCAATCTAGGGATCGAACCTGGGTCTCCTGCTTGGCAGGAAGATTCTTTATCATCTGAGCCACCAATAAAGCACTAAAAGTCTAATTGTTTTCAAGTATTAGTCACTCAGTCACATCCGACTCTTTGCAACCCCATGGACTGCAGCCCACCAGGCTCTTCTGTCCACAGAATTCTCCAGCAAAAATATTGGGTGGGTAGCCATCCCCTTCTCCAGGGGAACTCCCAGACCCAGGGATCAAACCCAAGTCTCCACATTGTGGGCAGATTCTTTACTATCTGAGCTGCCAGGGAAGCCCTTGTAGAAATCTAAGTGTTATTAAGAGACATCATGAGAAGATTACATTATGAGCCACCATATCTTGGATGCTGTGGATGAACTAGATAGCATCACCAACTCAATGGACATGAATCTGAGCAAACTCTGGCCAACTCTGGGAGACAGTGGAGGACAGGGGAACCTGGAGTGCTGGAGTCCATGGGGATGCAAAGAGTTAGACATGACAATGACTGAAAAACAGCAAAAGTAATGGACAACCTGTCCCTCAGCCCCAAAGTGGATGGGCTCCCACTGGCAAGGTTTGACTTGAGTGGGGCTATGTAGTGCTTCTGAGAGCAGGTCAGGGCAGGGTGGGAGTCTACAGTCCACCCTGTGGGCTCCAGGAGACACTGAGCTTTGAACTGGGCTCCTAGGACCTGAGCTGCATTCTGGGCAGTGGGAGCAGGCCTGTTGGCCCTCAGACACATGGTCAGCCTTATCCACTGTTATTCTTTGTATAGAAATCATATAATTGAATAATTATATAATTTTTATTAAATTAAATTATTTTTAACACTTAGTAAACAATACAATCAAATCCGAAAAACTTCAAGATCAGGGAGATTATGCAAGAGAAGTTTTTAAAGGGTTAAGCTAAATCATGCGGAAGATGGTATTATTCATTTAACTTTATACATTCAAATTCTATCCATGGAAATCAAATGATTCCTTTTTAAAATGAACGTCTCCCCTGTGGCAGATAAAAGTCAATAATATAGTGCTCATATAAAAGCATCATCTTCTTCCTTTCCTTGACCTGGAGCATTCTCTAGGTGGTTGTGCACTGATTCAGGTTTTCTGGCTCCACAAAGAAGCGACTGCACTTTTATAAACTTTATTGATGTTGCTTTGTCATTTGAGACAATAAGGATCATTGGGTAAGACACAACTAAGACCTCAGATAGGAGAACTGAGATTTCAAGGGTTTTTGTCTACAATTAGACTCTGCCACATAGAGCCTCTACTCTTTCAAATTCCTAACTGAAAAATATTTATCAAATGCTTACCTAGCTTCTAGGATACCAAAATAAACAAGTTGTCATCATTGAGGTTAAATAACTTACCAACCATTGGTAGGACATATGCAATACTATATAACACATGTGAACACATTCAAAAATATAATACAATAATTGAGATGGCAGGAATTTCTACAAGGTAGTGGAGAGCCAAGGTTAAAGCCATTTTTGACATACAGTAGGTAAGTTCTTCCCAGGTGGTGCTAGTGGTAAAGAATCTGCTTGTCAATGCAGTAGACGTAAGAGGTGTGGGTTCAATCCCTGAATTGGGGAGATTGCCAAGAGAAGTGTATGGCAACCCACTCCCAAATTCTTGCCTGGAGAATCCTTCATGGACAGAAGAGCTTGGTGTGCTACAGTCCACGAGGTTGCATGGAGTCAGACATGACTGAAGTGACTTAGCAAGTCGGAGGTTTTCTTTATAGAAGATAAATATGAAATTGGCTTTGAAAGTTGAGTAGGAATTCTCAAAGCAGAAAGCTAGAGAAAATCCAGTTATGGCAGAGAGAAATAATTTAATTTGGGGCCATTCAATCAGTTTCATGTGGTTGGAGTGGAAAGTTTTTTTTTATTTTTTTAAATATCCTATTCTTTAAATATTAGTTTCAATTAATCTCTTCAAATTAGTTGCCATTATGATACTATTAAAAATGTGAACCACAGATATGACTAGAAAACCTGCAGGTGTAAAGACATCTACACTAATAGCCAGAGCAAAAATAGCCTAGATTTTACACATACATGAAAAATTTCATTCTCCTTTTTACTTCTTTTCTTAAATATTAATATTAGCTAAATACTTTTGAAATACTTTTATCTCCAAAAGTTCTAAAAATAGAAATAATTAGCAACATATATTTCTATTTACTACTTTATTACACACATGATTTCCAAACAATTCTCAGTAAGTTTCATAAACCTGAGCAGTTTCGTCCAAACTCAATTAAAACATCTCACCTTTTCATTTTTCTTTCTTACCCCTTTATTCTGATGACACTTGTGCTTTAACCTCATTCTAAAAGATATTGAACTCTTTACCTTATGCTGAATTATCAATCAACTTTCATTTCAGTACCTGTCAACAGGGCCCTAATGATTCCTGAATGTAATTATTCTCTCATTGGTACCCTCAGATGACTCGCCTTCATGCTTCTGGAGAAATGACCTGTTGCTTATTAACCATAGAGCGTTTTGGTCTGTTGTCCTTTCAGTTCCAGGAAGGTTGCTTAGCACTTCTGAGAATTCACCTGGAGGGCACAAATCGGCGCCACTACAGATTTATGCTCTTGAATTCAAAATGAACTCTCTCTCTTTTTTCTAATAGCACAGAAAAGGATACTTTGATATCCTAATATAGGGCTTTAACTAAGAGCATGCGATTTGGAGTCAGAAGAGCATGCAATAGAAACTCACCTCTTTTACTTAATATGTGGTATTCTGCGGACCTCAGTTTTCATCTGGGGATGAAAAATAAAATAATAAGAGAATGTGGATTAAATAACATGGTGGAGGATTTTTTAACACTCTCTCTTTCTGTTCAATTACTTACTGTCTCTGTTAAAAAACTTTCCCACTCTTCATATGTACTTTACACCATCTATTCCACATTGACTCTTGCCACTGGTATATATCTATTACTTTTATGTGAAAATAGAAGATATTCTAAAAGATCTCTCTGAACTTTCTTCCTCTTGAGTAACTTATCTGTATCCAGAATTTTTTGTCTATTCAAATGGATAAACACATATGGTTTCCTCTGGCTAGCTTCATTATTTGTGCTTTGCATCCATGCCTAGTTTGTATTTGGGGAGTTGCCCCATTACATCTTTGCTACTTTTCTCAGGGTTGGGATGGGGGTGGTTGATATTTCAGTATCTTTTAAATCTGATCAAGTCTTTAAAAAGACCACTTTTTTTTTTTAAGAGACAATACCCAAACCTCCTTTAATGCTACATCTTACTAGCTATCATCTTTACTTCGCCTCTTCCTTAGCACTCTACCTGTACACATTTTTCTTTTTCATTATTATCTCTCCTTCTCCACTGTATTCAACCTTCTGTTCTTACTCCATTAAAACAGCTTAAAGGGCTTCCCGGGAAGCACTAGTGGAAAAGAACCCACTTGCCATTGCAGGAGACTTAGAGATGCAAGTTATATCCCTGGATTGGGAAGATCCCCTGGAGGAGGACTTAAACCAGCAGAATAGGTGATTCTTTTGCTAATAAATCTGATGAATTTTTTAAATAACTGCCATTATTAAAGTTCTTCTCTTTATTTCACATATACTAAATTTCAGATGCTTTAGTTTTTTAGAGAAATCATAAATTCCACCAACAAGAACAGATTTCTTTTTTTTTTAGACATTTTGTAAATTTTGGTGATGTCACCATAGTTCACTGGGATGTCAGTAAGAGTTGACTTTATAGATTAAGAAAGGACTATTTTAAGTACTATAATACTGGCATCAGACAACTGAAATTAAGAAAAGAGGTATAGAAAATTGATTCAATAATTAGCATTTCTATTGATTATTCTTAATGATATTAAAAGTTTAAATTGTGTTCTAGTCATTCTAGAATTTAATAAATCTGTGGAATGTCCTTGAGGAGAAGGCATAATTTTAAAAATTAGTACAGATGGAAAAGTAATCATCAGTTGTTTCTTACCATCCTTGAAACTACTGTCTTTTCTGCCTGTTTAAGACAACAATTACATCTAATTTAATGAAATTATAATTCCATTTAATATGTCTTTTTTCAGAAATGATTTGGCCTAACTTTGAATGTTATTTCTAATGATCAGAAACATATCTAATTGCCTAAAGCAAATTTGAGCAGCCTTCAAAACTGTCTCAATCTGAATATGTGACAGTTCAGTTCAGTTCAGTCGCTCAGTCATGTCCAGCTCTTTGCGACCCCATGAATCGCAGTATGCAGGGCCTCCCTGTCCATCACCAACTCCTGGAGTTTGCCCAAACCCATGTCCATCGAGTCAGTGATACCATCCAACTATCTCATCCTCTGTCGTCCCCTACTCCTCTTGCCCCCAATCCGTCCCAGCATCAGGGTCTTTTCCAATGAGTCAACTCTTCACATGAGGTGGCCAAAGTATTGGAGTTTTAGCTTCAACATCAGTCCTTCCAATGAATATTCAGGACTGATCTCCTTTAGGATGGACTGGTGGGATCTCCTTGCACTCCAAGGGACTCTCAAGAGTCTTCTCCAACACCACAGTTCAAAAGCATCAATTCTTCAGCACTCAGCTTTCTTTATAGTCTAACTCTCACATCCATACATGACCACTGGAAAAACCATAGCCTTGACTAGACGGACCTTTGTTGGCAAAGTAATGTCTCTGCTTTTAAATATGCTATCTAGGTTGATCATAATCTTCCTTCCAAGGAGTAAGTGTCTTTTAATTTTATGGCTCCAATCACCATCAGCAGTGATTTTGGAGCCCCCAAAAATAAAGTCTGACACTGTTTCCACTGTTTCCCCATCTATTTCCCATGAAGTGATGGGGCCAGATGCCATGATCTTAGTTTTCTGAATGTTGAGCTTTAAGCCAACTTTTTCACACTCCTCTTTCACTTTCAACAAGAGGCTCTTTAGTTCTTCACTTTCTGCCATAAGGGTGTTGTCATCTGCATATCTGAGGTTATTTATATTTCTCTTGGTAATCGACTCCAGCTTGTGTTTCTTCCAGCCCAGCGTTTCTCATGATGTACTCTGCATATAAGTTAAATAAGCAGGGTGAAAATATACAGCCTTGATGTACTCCTTTTCCTATTTGGAACCAGTCCATTGTTCCATGCCCAGTTCTAACTGTAGCTTCCTGACCTGCATACAGGTTTCTCAAGAGGTAGGTCAGATGGTCTGGTATTCCCATTCTTTGAGAATTTTCCACAGTTTATTGTGATCCACACAGTCAAAGGCTTTGGCATAGTCAATAAAGCAGAAATAGATGTTTTTCTGGAACTCTCTTGCTTTGATCATAGCAAACACCCTCTTCCAACAACACAAGAGAAGACTCTACACATGGACATTACCAGATGGTCAACACCGAAATCAGATTGATTATACTCTTTGCAGCCAAAGATGGAGAAGCTCTATACAGTCAGCAAAAACAAGACTGGGAGTTGACTGTGGCTCAGATCATGAACTCCTTATTGCCAAATTCAGACTGAAATTGAAGAAAGTAAGGAAAAGCACTAGACCATTCAGGTATGACCTAAATCAAATCCCTTATGATTATACAGTGGAGGTGACAAATAGATTTAAGGGACTAGATCTGATAGAGTGCCTGATGAACTATGGACAGAGGTTCATGACATTGTACAGGAGACAGGGATCAGAACCATCCCCATGGAAAAGAAACGCAAAAAAGCAAAATGGCTGTCTGAGAAGGCCTTACAAATAGCTGGGAAAAGAAGAGAAGTGAAAAGCAAAGGAGAAAAGGAAAGATATTCCCATCTGAATGCAGAGTTCCAAAGAATAGCAAGGAGAGATAAGAAAGTCTTCTTCAGCAATCAATGCAAAGAAACAGAGGAAAACAACAGAATGGGAAAAACTAGAGATCTCTTCAAGAAAATTAGAGATACCAAGGGAACATTTCATGCAAAGGTAGGCTCGATAAAGGACAGAAATGGTATGGACCTAACAGAAGCACAAGATGTTAAGAAGAGGTGGCATGGATACACAGAAGAACTGTACAAAAAAGATCTTCACGACCCAGATAATCAGGATGGTGTGATCACTCATCTAGAGCCAGACATCCTGGAATGTGACGTCAAGTGGGCCTTAGAAAGCATCACTACGAACAAAGCTAGTGGAAGTGATGGAATTCTAGTTGAGCTATTTCAAATCTTCAAAGGTGATGCTGTGAAAGTGCTGCACTCGATATGCCATCAAATCTGGAAAACCCAGCAGTTTCCAGGCCACAGGACTGGAAAAGGTCAGTTTTCCTTCCAATCCCAAAGAAAGGCAATGCCAAAGAATGCTCAAACTACTGCACATTTGCACTCATCTCACACGCTAGTAAAGTAATGCTCAAAATTCTCCAAGCCAGCCTTCAGCAATACATGAACCGTGAACTTCCACATGTTCAAGATGGTTTTAGAAAAGGCAGAGGAACCAGAGATCAAATTGCCAACATCCACTGTATCATCAAATATGTGACAACGTAACAACTTACTTCATTTTCCCCTTATACCACATGCCTTGAATACACTCAGTGCATTCCTGTCTCAGGGCATGGTCCCTTAACCATTGCTGCTCCAGCTGGTGAAATTCTGCTACCCCAATATTATAGGATATTTTTTTGTTCAAAACATTCCCTTCCCTTTTATATTGGGCCTATCTTTATAGGACTTTATTATTTCATCAAGTATTGTAGATGTAAGTGGGGGGTCTAGCTGCTTGCCACACAAAAGCCGATTAAAGAGGCAATGTTTTGGAAATGAAGGTTTGCTTCATTTTGGATGCTGACAACTGAAGGCTGGGAGAGATGCAGACACTTATCCAAAGGCTGACTTCCTCCCCACCCCACACAACCGATGGGCAAGAGCTTTTACAGATGAAGGGGGCTGCATGCTGAAACAGCACAGTCAGCTCTGACATTCATCTTGAAGTTGATCATGTGGCGCTCTGATCAGTGTCATCTTGTTTTAGGTACAGTTGGTCTTCAGTTTCAGAGTCAGTTTGCTCTCACTTCTTTGAGACCAGTTCTTGGAATTGTGTGAAATGGAGCAAATTGTGTCATAGCTTAGACTTGGTCATCGTGCAGTTGGTTTCTTCTATACCTGGTGGGGGTCTCAGTTTCTATAAGACGTTAACTTTGCTTATTGTCTAAACTATGATTGTATTGTCCTGTTTGACTGCTTTTCTTTGTTTCTGCATTTTATCACTTCTCTGATTAATTTTATTCTTTGGCTAAAGTTTTTCCACAGGCAAAAGGCAGACAGAGGATATAGCAGGGTGGGCAAGGACCATAGGGTCCTGCTCCATTTCAATATCACCATATACTCAGTTACCTAAATCTGGAATATGGAAGGTGTTTTTTATCTCTCTGTTCTTTACTCATTATGTGTAGTTAATATTCTTAATAAGGAATAATGTTAAGAACATAGAATATGGAGCTAACTATCAAAATTCAAATCACAGTTCTGCCATTAGTTCTATGGGTTTGGGAAATTTATTTAGAATCCTTGTGCGTGAGTTCCCACATTTTAAGTTTGCTAGTTTCAGTACTGATACTATCTCTCTAAATTCATTCTTAGCCATCATCATCCTGAATCAGCTATGTTTCCACTGTTTCCATTTTAAATATTAAATTATTATATTTTTTATTTCTTTTTTACTATTATTGAGGTAACATTGGTTTAAAGCATGATATAAGTTTTGTATGTGCAACATTATATTTTTACTTCTGTATAGTTTTACTTCTGTAGTGTTATAGCATGCTCACGACCAGAAACACACAGCAACCTTATTGGTTTACTTCACTCTATTGTTTCACCGTAAAATTAATTTTCCTAAAACACCATGCTGATATTTCTTTTTCTCTTAAAATGTCAGAAGAGAGTGTCCAAAATCATGAAATCATATATAGACAACTTTATATTCTGCATTCATAGAGAGGATTTTCTCTCATCAAACATTTGTGATGGTGGTCAAATTTAGAGTAGGTCCAGGATGTAAATCTAGGACTTCTGAATCCAAAGCCAAGATTTGTACAATTTGCCTCATTTATTAAGTCTAATGTGCTTTTGTGTGTGTGCGAAGTTGCTTCAATCATGTCCAACTCTTTGTGACCCTATGGACTGTAGCCCACCAGGCTCCTCTGTCCATGGGATTCTCCAGGCAAGAACTCAATGCCATTCTCCATGGCAACTGGACTGGGTTACCATGCCCTTCTCAAGGGATCTTCCCATCCCAGGCATTGAACCCATGTCTCTTATGTCTCCCACATTAGCAGTTGGGTTCTTTACGACTAGTGCCACCTGGGAAGTCCCATAATGTCCCTTTATACAGCATTTACAATCACTTTTTCTGAGAAATTTAAAGAGTTTAAAGTAAATAGCTTTACTGTTTAGTAGTAAAGTGAACATATTTGCTGACCACGTACTTCCCTCTATCCCCCTGCAGTAAATTAGTTATTTATAGTAAATCATGCATAATATATATATACATATATATATTTTAATGCTGAGCTACACTAATAGTCAAAGCTATGGTTTTTCCAGTAGTCATGTATGGATGTGAGAGTTGGACTATAAAGAAAGCTGAGCGCCAAAGAAATGATGCTTTTGAAGTGTGATGTTGGAGAAGACTCTTGAGAGTCCCTTGCACTGCAAAGAGATCCAACCGGACCAACCTAAAGCAAATCAGTCATGAATATTCATCACAAGGACTGATGCTGAAGCTGAAACTCTAGTACTTTGGCCACCTGATTCAAAGAAATGACTCATCTGAAAAAAGCCTGATGCTGAGAAAGATTGAAGGCAGGAGGAGAAGGGAACAACAGAGGATGAGATGTTTGGATGACATCATTGACTTAATGTACATGAGTTTGAGTAAACTCTGGGAGTTGGTGATGGACAGGGAGGCTGGCATGCTGCAGTCAATGGGGTCACAAAGAGTCAGACATGAATGAGCGACTGAACTGAACTGGACATTAATCCATATAGACCTGTAGAATCAATACACCCTAAGATGAAACTGGACTCCCCTTGTGGCTCAGATGGTAAAGAATCCGACTGCAATGCAGGAGACCTGGGTTCGATCCCTGTGTTGGGAAGATCCTCTGGAGAAATGAATGGCAACCCACTCCAGTATTCTTGCCTGGATAATCCCATGGACAGAGGAGCCTGGAGGGCTGCAGTCCACAAGGTCATAAAAAGCTGGACATGACTGAATGACTAAGCACAGCACAGCACAGCACAAGATGAAACTACAGTTTACCCTAGGACATACAGCATGTTTTTATGCACTGATGTTTTACGTTCAAGTCCACAGAGTATGTTTGGCTTTTAGTTTTGTATCAGCCTGAGGCTTAGTCTTTGTGCCTTTTCAAAATTTTGCCTCTACCTTGAAAAAATAATTATTTTAATTATATTGGATTGAAAGTGGAATAAAGCACTTGAATCACTTGATTATTTGACATAAAACAGATATGATTAAGTTGGACTTCTTAAACTAATAATAACTTATAAATAAACAATTGGAAGACACAGTGTATTTGTTTTCCTTCTATGATATTGAGAATGATACCTGAAAACATCTTTTTGAGTGTCCATTGGGACACAGCATGAAATTTTTAAAATGAGAAATAAGTAAACCATAAAAATGATTTGGAACTCAATTTTATAATTGCTTTTACTTTACTATAATTCATGTAGCTTCCTGTTTTTTCAGACAATAGGTGGACGAGAACGGCGTATGTTATTTGTAATTGGAATTGAGATGAATTTACCTCCTACTGTTCATTGTCAGTATCATATCCAAAAGCAGTGGGAGGAAATCTACCTTCTACTAATATTCAATTGGCCAACACTCATATCCTTATATCAGCAGGAAACTGGCTCCATAAATTACAGAAACAGATGCATATCACCAGGCAAGAAGAGGTTTACTCCTTTAAGATGCTGTGAGAAGCTGGTATTTTATCAACTAAGCACACCATCTTCACCTCAACATAAAAATGCACTTCATTAAATAAAATCTTTCTGGAAGTTTTAGTAAATGAATTGTATCAGATCTGAAAATCCATAATCTCTGAGTGAGCTTAAAATTAGATAATGAAAAAAAAAATGAAATGATAGATGATGAAAGAAATCTTACACCTGAAAAAAATATGATCTTAGAAAGACATTCGCAGGTGATATAGATAGCATTATTATATCCAGCTTGCTTATTCATGCGATTATTCAATATAAGAATTTGGGAAAGTATTAAAGTTAAATACACTACAGATTTTGATTCTACCATTAATGACAAAAAAAATTTAA
Source organism: Okapia johnstoni (assembly GCA_024291935.2). Classification (NCBI taxonomy): domain Eukaryota; kingdom Metazoa; phylum Chordata; class Mammalia; order Artiodactyla; family Giraffidae; genus Okapia; species Okapia johnstoni. The sequence continues at coordinate 60,177,063 of CM044322.1, forward strand.
GTTGAAGGATGATATGTATAGAATGTTTTGAGGAGTAAGTAATATTATTTTGGGGAACTTTGTGTTCCCTGATCATAAAAGACAGCTGCTTATATATATATGCTTTATGTTTTTTTGAAAATAATGTGCAGTTTTGTTTTACTTTATATTGGTATCTTCTACTTTTAGAAGCTACCTATTTGGACAGAGAGCTTGACAAGGAAATAAGGCAATTTTGAATTCTAGACTTGTGTCTATCACTGACTCACCTTTGTGCATTTTATTTTTCTCATATTTTGGGTGAATTGTTCAGGCATTAATATCTATACTACTTTCCACTTTCAATTTTAGTAAGCCAGCCATTAATGAATGCTCTGAGCCTGTATTGCATTTCTATTTTTTGATAAAATAGTCATTGAATTTTCAAGAATCAGTAACCTATAAAATTTCCTGTCAACTTAAAAATTTTGCCAAATTTTCTATATTGTATAAAATGTAGCAATCATTTGTCTTCTAGTTAGCCATAGACTGAAATTTAAATTTATGTTGTCCTAGAAAATATCTTATTCCAGCCCTAGAATGTATAAACTTATGTTAATTTTCATGAGTTAATTCAATATTATACAAATTTTCTTACTTTTTTTCCCAGTAAAATGTAACCATGAAGTGTTGCAACTGTCACACTTTTTAGTTTTCCTCTTGCTAAATGTGCTTGTTAATTCATTCATTTAAAACTTTTCCATTTTAATATATTTGTGAGCAAATTCTGGAGAACTATTCTCACCAAAGTCCTTGGCCATAAAAAAAAACATTTAATTAACATTTCAATGAATGACTTCAGTGAAATTCATTTGCGAGAATGCTGCCAGTGATGAGAACTTTAATATACTACAAAATTTTAAATGTTTTACCATAGAAATGATGTAAAGTAAGCCAGGATTCTTTACTTGCAGTTACAGACTATGTGAAGGAACACTTATCTTGATTTTTTTCTGATCCTCTCACTCCCCACAGAAATGCTGGACAGTTTCTGCTAGAAACTGAGGGATCTACTCTGGTTTAGCAATGACAAATAACACAAATTTATAACATTAAAAAAGAATAAAAAACAATATGTTTTTTTGCTAGTAGTGCAGCTCTACTCACATTCATTTCATGATACTTGTGAAATCAGTAAAAACTAAAATAAGATGTTAGAAGGTGAATTTGAAGTAAGAAGAAGGTGAAAGAATTTTTAAAAATGATATTTAAGTACTTATAAGGATCCTCTTCACATTTTTCCAGAAATGTCCTTTATTTAATATTCACCCTGTGATATTTATCTTAATGCTGTATAATATATATAAAATATATGAGAAAACCATATATTTATATATTTATTTTTCACATTTTCTCATTATGTCATAAATTAATAAACGTTATTTTCAACATGAACTAATCATTTCTCAAAACACTCAATATAATACTAACTGTGCCCTCAATATACTAATAAATAAAGCTGAAGAAGTAGCAAAAGGCCTCCATTTCATTCCATTCTCTTTGGAATATGCAAGTATACTTTATTCTTATGACATTTTGTGACAGAGAAGCACATAAAATCAGAATTGAACTGTTTTCTAGAAGAAGACAATTCTAATTTTATACAAATTAGTTCATTGAAGATGTAGGATATCACAACTAATATTAAGAAGCAAAGATTATCATGTGGATAAAAGCAAAGAAAAGTCTAGAAAAGACAATTTCAGGGTTTTCACAAAAATAACTCAAGAATTCTAAGTAAAATAATAGGAAAGAAAATCCAAAAGTGCATTGAATTTTAATTTACCTTAGCCAATTTGTTTCATGTATGCAATGATTAACATCAGAAAATTATTATACATAATGTGATAATTAAATGTTAAATATATTATTTTGTTCATAGCATACAAAATAAAAATATGGTTAAACAGCTTTCACTGGCTAAAATAGATTATGGAAATAAAGAAACTGAAAAGTACTTTAAGAGACAATCACATGTATACATATAACCCATTAAGGAACCTAGAGAATAGAAAAATTGTAAATGCTAAAGAAAATTATAGATGAAAGTGCTTAAAACTTTAGGGGAATATAAGGCCTTTTATTAATTTTCAAAAGATAAAAACTGTTAAGGAAGTATTGAAATATTCTGCACATGTAAGAAATACTTCCAGGTGACAATAAAATTACAATAATAAGCAGATGACATTCCAGGAAACAATGTCTGAAACAAATGACAAAGATAAATACTTATCATCCAAAATATATAATATTTTTGACAAATCAACAAAAGATACAAATAATATTTTCCATATCATATTTCAGATGATATGAAAATCATTAGAAAAATTGAGGAAAGTTAAGACATCTACTTAATATAAGTATGAATAGACTCAACATTACTAGTAATCAGGGAAATGCAAAAAAACGTACAGAAAAAGACAGGAAATGGAGCAAATGCCTTTATTAGGATCCACAATTGGAGTGATTTGGTATTCCCAGGCTAAAGTCAGATTATTAATATCAAAAGAGCACTAATCATCTATTGTATATATAATAGTGTGTATATGTCAATCTTAATGTCCCAATTTACCCCTCTAACCCTTTCCCTCTTGCTAACCATACATTTCTTGTTTCTACATCTGTGACTCTATTTCTGTTTTGTAAATAAGTTCATTTGTACCTTTTTTTTTTTTTAGATAGCACATATCAGCAATATCACTGATATTTGTATTTCTTTGACTTATTTTACTCAGTATGTTAAGCTCTATGTCAGTCCATCCATGTCACTGGAAATGGCATTATTTAAGATTTTTTTATGGTTTAGGAATATTTACAGTCTATTTATGTCTTCTTTATCCATTTTTCTATTAATGGACATTTAGGTTGCTTCCATGTCCTGGCTATTGTAAATAGTGCTGTAATGAACATGAAGATGCATGTATCTTTTCAAATTGTGGTCTCTGGGATATATGCCCAGGAATGAGATCCCTGGATCATATTGTTGCTCTATTTTTAGTTTGTTAAGGATCCTCATCCTGTTCTCCATAGTGCCTGTACCAATTTACATTCTCACAAACAGTGTGGAGGGTTCCCCTTTCTCCCTACCCTCTTCAGTATTTATGGTCTGTAGATTATTTTGATGAGGACTATTCTGACCTGCATGAGGTGATACCTCATTGTAGTTTTGATTTGCATTCTCTAATAATTAGTGATATCAAACAACTTTTCACAAGGAACTTACTGAATACTCTGTAATTAACTATATCAGAAAAAAAATCTAAAAAAAGAGTGAACACCCATACAATGTATTACTGATTCACTCTGCTATATAGTAGAAACTAATACAACATTGTATATCAATTATACTCTAATAAGAATTAATTAAAAATAAAAAAATTACAAGGGAAAAAATAATTTTTTGGGGGGGAAATTGACACCTTAAAATGATTCTTCCAACCAATAAATACAATTTACTTTTTCAAAAAAGTAAATCAAAAGAGCAGGGTCTTATCTGCAAGAAGAGTTAGGGGGAGGCAGGGAAGACTGTTGATTAAAAGGGCTATTGGCAAAATCTTGCCAGAAGCTTACACTTGCTGTGATTCTTCAGGCTGGTATCTAGGGCAAGCACTTCCCTGAAGAGCTAAGTGTCAGTTTAAGGTCACTGCAGTCTGCTTGTCCCAACAAAATTTATGTGAAGCAGCAATTCCAAGAGTAGCTTAATAGCTAACCTCTTCACAACTTGGACAGTATATTACAGCTAATTTCAGTCATATATAAACAAATATAGGCTTGGAGAGATATTAAATAAGGCTGAGAGATATTACCATACACTTTTTGAGATAAGGAAGTTAGTGGATAAGGAATGAAAATTCAATTCAGATAGAGAAGGGTATTTAAGAGAAATATTAGAAAGTCAAGTATTATGAAATTACAAACGTAGGACAGAGCCACTAGCCACATTGGTGTTCACTGGAAACGTGATAATGATAAGTAGGGAATATAACTTTAGGAAAATCAAGAGAAGTGATATTATGGCAGCTAATTTTCAAAAATTTCCATTTTCTTTTAATTTAATAAGCTCTGTAACATCTAGGATTTTGCAAATTTCATTTAATTAATGATATTTTGTAGATTCAGGTGATTATAAATTATTTTCACAGCTCTATTCTTATTAATGAGTGATGAGACTGTATATTATAATCCAGGACAGCTAAATCTATCAATACATTTCCTCCTACAGGATACCTTTATATATACAAATTTAACCATGAATCAGCAAAATAAACAGTGTAAATACTGGATTCTACTTAGAAAACAGGGCATGAAAGCAGCACACCATTGAATGCATACACGAAGATCAGATTTTAAGGTCAAATTCCATGCAGAAAATAGGGTCAATAAGAAAACCCTTGATGATATATTAAAATATGAATATACATTTATATATAAATATGCATCTTCAAATATATGGACTATGAATATATATATTTAATGCTAAGGAGTTATTTTAATAATAAATCATGAGAAACAATAATAAAATCATTTTACATAAGCATTGTATTTTTATGTTGCATATATTTATAAAGCCATTTCATGTAGAATATTTCTTCCCAGTAGACTAACTAAAAATTTAACAATTGCTTTTTATTATGCTGGATTTAAGCCAAATTTAACTAACAATAGTAAGAAAAAATATGGGCTATGTAGCACACAGAAGTATGAAATACTCCTATCAAAGTGAAATTATGGGTATATATATATATATATATATATATATATATATATATAGTGTTTTTTTGCTTAAGGTGAAAATTAAAGGAAGTTTGGAACAATTATAAAGCTTATGTCCAATCCCCTTTTATTCTCATAATATTGGTAGACATTATGAATTTAATTTTTATTGTTCCCTTTGGTACTTCATTGCAGACGTGAAAACATTATCAACTTTGGACAAAGTACCATGAGCAGCATGACTTAATTCACTCTATAAATCTTTCTCACTGTCCTCATTTTCTACTATCAGCTTTGCAAAGAAATCAAACAAGTTTCACATATTTCATTTTGTTTTTATGTTCATTAACTTCATCTTTAACAGTCTCATGGTTAAAAATTGTCATATGTTTATATTGCATTCACCTTTTGAAGAGATTAGTCCAGTTCCTAAGACTTTTTCACATTTTGGATTTTTTTGATTGTTCTTGTTATTTTTTATTTATTAAATATGTTTTTATTATTTATTTGGCTGTGTTGGGTCTTAGTGGCAGCCTGAGGACCGTCATTATTTTTGTTGCAACACATGGATCTTCAGTTGCAGCATGCTAACTCTTAGTTGTGGCATGTGGGATCTAGTTCCTTCACCAGGAATTAAACCTAGGCCTCCTGCATTGGGAACAGAGTCTTAACTACTGAACCTCCAGGGAAGTCACTATCCGGTTGTTTTTAGGAAGCTGTTTATATTCAGGTTAGACATACTTGGTAAGTTCCCTCAAAGGTGTGATACTGTACTATATATATTACATCACATCAGGCATCAGGACACACAGGATGTTTCAGCCCAGTCATTAACGATACTTGGTTAAGGCAGTTACCACCAAATCATTTCCTGCTAGTATAGTCCTCTCTCTCTCCTCTCACTGTCTCCAAAAATTGCTACTAATCTGTAAAATGATATTTTAACATCTAACAAATTTCCTAGTTGTCAATAATCCTTTACTATGTAATGGCTTTAACATTTATTAATGACTCCTAATTCTATAATTACATGGAAAATACACAATCTTGCAATCTTCTAATTTCATCATCTTGGCGTGCTGCGATTCATGGGGTCGCAAAGAGTTGGACACGACTGAGCGACTGAACTGACTGAACTGATTCTTCTCTTAGAAGGGTTTTTCTTTATTAACTGGAGAGGAACTAAGGTTCCAACAACAACAAAAAAAGAGGGTAAATGCTAAATTATTGTTCTTTACATTTGCTTAAATTTGCTACTGGCCTCTTTATATAACAAAGTTTTTACGTTTGAAATACAAAATTGACCAAAAGTTTCTTTACGTTTCCTTATCAGAGTATGTTTTACATTGTGTGGTTTCACAAATTATGGAAAATTATATGATAATCTTTCCCATGGCAACCATGTGAGAAATTACTGTTTAGTCTTATCAGCTGAACCCAGGTAACCCCGCAGAATCTTTCTCAGCAGAGGAGTCACAGAAGCCCTTGCATCAACCAGAATTGGTACATCAAACAGAACTGGTATAACCAATACTGATCCACTATTCCTACAATGTAAAAGTATAGCCTTAGTATCAGAAGGTTTCTGTTGTGATCATCATTGTGTTACCACTTGTATGACTTTGAAGTATGTCGCATAAAGGTGTGCTAAGGTTAGTTTCATATTTGTGTATTAAAAGTATGAAATTACATACCTCATAGGGATGCTGGTAAAAATGCAAGGTATATGTGCACAATTCTCAGTTTCATGCTGAGACTCTAGAGGAAAGTCACTTTAAACACAGTTTGGGAGCATTGATTAAGTGCTTCCTTGGTGGCACAGCAGTAAAGAATCAGCTTGTAATGCAGGAGACTTGGGTTCAATCCCAGGGCTGAGAAGATTTCCTGGAGTAGGAAATGGCAACCTACTCCAGTATAGTTGAGTGTATACATACCCTGGGCTTTCCTGGTGGCTCAGATGGTAAAGAATCTACCTGCAATGTAGGAGACCTGGGTCAGGACGATCTACTGGAGAAGGGGAAGGCCACCCACTCCAGTATTCTTGCCTGGAGAATTCCTTGGACAGAGAGCCTGGCGGGTTACAGACCATGGGGTAGCAGAGTTGGACACGACTGAACAACTAAAATACACACACACATACGTACTCTAGGACACTGTGATTAAACTGCGGGATATGTCGTTATCAGAAATGCACATATAGTCATATCAGTCAGTCAGTTTAGTCACTCAGTTGTGTCTGACTCTTTGTGACCCCATGGACTGCAGCACACCAAGATTCCCTGTCTATCACCAACTCCTGGGCTTACTCAAACTCATGTTCATAGAGTCAATGATGCCATCCAATCATCTCATCCTCTGTCGCCCCCTTCTCCCGCCTTCAATCTTTCCCAGCTTCAAGGTCTTTTCCAATGAGTCAGTTCTTTGCCTTAGGTGGTCAAAGTATTGGAACTTCAGCTTCAGCATCAGTCCTTCCAAGGAATATTCAGGACTGATTACTTTAGGATGGAATGATTGGATCTCCATGCAGTCCAAGGAACCCTCAAGAGTCTTCTCCAGCATCACATTTCAAAAGCATCAGTTCTTCCATGCTCAGCTTTCTCTATAGTCCAACTCTCACATCCATATATGACTACAGGAAAAACCATAGCTTTGACTAGATGGACCTTTGTGGGCAAAGTAGTCTCTGCTTTTTAATATGCTGTCTAGTTTGATCGTATCTTTTCTTCCTAGGAGCAAGCATCTTTTGATTTCATGGCTGAAGTCAGCAACTGAAGTGATTCTGGAGCACCCCAAAAATAAAGTCTGTCACTGTTTCCATTGTATCCCCATCTATTTGCCATGTAGGGATGGGATCAGATGCCATGATCTTAGTTTTCTGAATGTTGAGCTTTAAGCCAACTTTTTCAGTCTCTTTCACTTTCATCAAGAGGCTCTTCAGTTTGTCCTCACTTTCTGTCATAAGTGTGGTGTCATCTGTGTATCTGAGGTTATTGATATTTCTCCTGGCAATCTTGATTCCAGCTTGTGTTTCATCCAGCCTGGCATTTCACATGATTCACTCTACATATAAGTTAAATAAGCAAGGTGACAATATACAGCCTTGTCATACTCCTTTCCTGATTTGGAACCAGTCTGTTGTACCATGTCCAGTTCTAACTGTTGCTTCTTGACATGCATACAGATGTATCAGGAGACAGGTCAGGTGGTCTGATATTCCCATCTCTTTCAAAATTTTCCACAGTTTGTGGTGATCCACACAGTCAAAGGCTTTGACATAGTCAATAAAGCAGAAGTAGATGTTTTTCTGGAATTCTCTTGCTTTTTTGATGATCCAGTGGATGTTGGCAATTTGATCTCTGGTTTCTCTGCCTATATGAATCCAGCTTGAACATTTGGAAGTTCATGGTTCATGTACTGTTGAAGCCTGGCTTGGAGAATTTTGATCATTATTTTGCTGGCGTGTGAGATGAGTGCAATTTTGTGGTAGTTTGAGCATTCTTTGACATTGTCTTTCTTTGGGATTGGAATGAAAACTGACTTTTTCCAGTCCTGTGGCCCCTGCTGACTTTTCCAAATTTGCTGGCTTATTGAGTGCAGAATTTTAACAGCATTATCTTTTAACAGTGGATGCCAATGCTGGGGCTGGATCATGAGAGATGGAGTGCTGCTCCCTGTGAATCAAAGTACGAATCAATACTGCAAATCTCGGGCTGCAGGGGAGCGCTCTGTGCTTCCATAAAGTACCCACAGGAGTGTTTATCTAGGCATACACTTGTAAGGATGAGGAGAATGTGAGAAGATTTGACAGCAATATGATTTTGGAAGACACAGACACACAGACACACATGCAATGGGTTTATACAAATGGCAGAGTAGTAGTTCTCCTGTGAGAACTCCAAACTTATAACTCACTGCTGAACACCTGTTGACAGGAGAATATTGATCCCACCAAAAAAGATACCCCATGTCCAAGGACAAAGGAAAAGCCCTTGCAAGATGGTAGGAGGGGCAAAATCTCATTTAGAATCAAACCCCATACCACCAGAGATGCTTGGAGGGCTCATACAAACCTTGTGTGCACCAGGACCCAGAGATCCAGCAGAGACTGAGCCAAAACTGTGTATGAGTATCTTCTGTGGAGGTACGAATCAGTAGTGGCCTGACACAGGGGCAGGGGCTCTGGATGCAGCAGACCTGGTTATGGTTTAAGCCCTCTTGGAAGAGGTTGCCATTAACCCCACCATAGAGTTGCCAGAACTTACACAGCGCTGGGGAAATAGACTCTTGGAGGGCACAAGCAAAACCTGTGTGCACCAGGACCCAGGAAAAAGGAACAGTGACCCCATGAAAGACTGACCCAGATTTGCCCATGAGTGTCCAGGAGTCTCCAGTGGAGGCGTGGGTTGGTGGTGGCCTGCTTCAGGGTCAGGGGCACTGAGTGCAGCAGTGGATGTATGGGACATTATGAAGGAGATCACCATTATCCTCATTACCTCTACATATAGTCAAGGTCAGCAGCAGAGGATGAGTTGGTTGAATGGCATCATCCTCAACACAATGAACACGAGGAAACAGACAGCAACACCAAGAGTGCTGCAGTCCATGGGGTTGCAGAGTGGGACACGACTTTGAATGAGTAACAACACAATATTCACTAATGGAATATTATTATTATATATAGCAAAAATAAACTGCACACAATTTTATGAAAAGCTCACAAATACATTAGGGAAAAAGGCCCAGACACAAAAGAATATATACTGTGTGATTTCTTTTCTACAAATTTTATAAATAGTGAGGATTTATCTGTGATGTTGGAAGGTTTCTCTTTGGGAACCAGTGACTAGAAGGAACCTTTGAGTTAGAATATGATTAGGGTTACTTTGCTTCTTAAAATTAACCATAGGTGTGTTCACTTTTTAAAAAATTGTTGAGCTCTACAAACTATTGTATTTTCTGTATTTATGTTGTAATTTTTTAATGTTAAAAAACTTTATTTAAAACATCTAATAGTGTTTTGGACAGAAGATACTGGGTAAATGTTTCTTCCTTTCCTGTTTCCTTATAAATAATGAAGGTGGGGGAATGACAAACTGAGACAATCTTTTCACCCAAAACTCTCCGATTTTTTAGAAAAACAATTGGTTTCACAAACCTCTACTGTTGTGTTTAAAAAGCAAAACTTAATTTATTGGTATATTGTATTCCAGGAGGATTGTCTCCAAATTGATGCTGTGAATAATGTTCAAGTATAGACCACTCATTTTACAACATAGAAATGATATTTTAAAATCCAAGAGGAATTATACAGACACTATTCTTTCTATTATCAACTAGAAATGAGATATCTGGCCTGTAACAGATTGCTTTTAAAATTCTTTATGATGTTGTATTGTCAAGTTTTAAGAAATATGTTCTGTTTTAAGCTTTTAAAAATTTTAAATTGCAGTGGTACACCTAAGCATTGTGTGGTTAAAATCAACAATGATATAGAAAAATGATCTGCATTTATTTTCAGTGAAATTTGTAAATTGTATTTGTAAATTTAAGTAACATAGAGGAATTTGCAAGGAAGTTGCATGTAAGTCTTTTAATTCATCCATAAAAATGCATTTGCATAAACTGAATAACTGATTTTCTACATTTTTTTGTACATATATATATGATGAAAATATTTAGAATAAAAATTTGGACTTTAGTAAATCTAGATAGTTAAGTTGTAAGAGCTCACAAATTTAATATATACATATGTTTTGCATTATTCAAAGAAATCAAAATTTTTGATATTTTAACTCCAGTTCAGGTTGACCTACATAATATCAACATAATTTGGTTTAAAAATGGCTTTTAAAAACTTCAAGTGATACAAATAAACATTACTGTTTTCACTGAACTGATTTAGCATTGAGTTGAATTAATTTTTAAAAAGATCTGTAATGACTATAGGCAATATGCAAAACTATACTTTGTGCCAACAGATTTATTTAAGTTTTTAAGAAACTAGTGATGATAGAAGTTATGATAAGGAAAAACATAGGAATTTTAAAATATCCACTTTTATTATCTCCATTAGGGCATCAGTTCAGTTCAGTTCAGTCACTCAGTAGTGTCTGACTCTTTGCGACCCCATGAATTGCAGCACGCCAGGCCTCTATGTCCATCACCAACTTCCGGAGTTTACCCAAACCCATGTCCATCAAGTCGGTGCTGCCATCCAACCATCTCATCCTCTGTCGTCCCCTTCTCCTCCTGCCCCCAATCCTTCCCAGCATTAGGGTCTTTTCCAATGAGTCAACTCTTCGCATGAGGAGGCCAAAGTATTGGAGTTTCAACTTCAACATCAGTCCCTCCAATGAACACCCAGGACTGATCTCTTTTAGGATGGATTGATTGGATCTCCTTGCAGTCCAAGGGACTCTCAAGAGCCTTCTCCAACACCACAGTTCAAAAGCATCAGTTCTTCAGTGCTCACCTTTCTTCACCATCCAACTCTCACATCCATACATGACTACTGGAAAAACCATAGCCTTGACTAGACAGACTTTTGTTGGCAAAGTAATGTCTCTGCTTTTAAATATACTATCTAGGTTGGCCATAACCTTCCTTCCAAGGAGTAAGTGTCTTCTAATGTCACTGCTGCACTCACCATCAGCAGTGATTTTGGAGCCCCCAAAAATAAAGTCTGACACTGTTTCCACTGTTCCCCCATCTATTTCCCATGAAGTGATGGGACCAGATGCCATGATCTTAGTTTTCTGAACGTGGAGCTTTAAGCCAACTTTTTCACTCTCCTCTTTCACTTTCATCAAGAGGCTCTTTAGTTCTTCTTCACTTTCTACCATAAGGGTGGTGTCATCTGCATATCTGAGGTTACTGACATTTCTCCCGGCAATCTTGATTCCAGCTTGTGTTTCTTCCAGCCCAGCGTTTCTCATGATATACTCTGCATAGAAGTTAAATAAGCATGGTGACAATATACAGCCTTGACGTACTCCTTTTCCTATTTGGAACCAGTCTGTTGTTCCATGTCCAGTTCTAACTGTTGCTTCCTGACCTGAATATAGGTTTCTCAAGACACAGATCAGATGGTCTGGTATTCCCATCTCTTTCAGAATTTTCCACAGTTCATTGTGATCCACACAGTCAAAGGCTTTGGCATAGCCAATAAAGCAGAAATAGATGTTTTTCTGGAACTCTCTTGCTTTTTCTATGATCCAGCGGATATTGGCAATTTGATCTCTGGTTCCTCCGCCTTTTCTAAAATCAGCTTGAACATCTGCAAGTTCACAGTTCACATATTGCTAAAGCCCGGCTTGGAGAATTTTGAGCATTACTTTACTAGCATGTGAGATGAGTGCAATCGTGCGGTAGTTTGAACATCCTTTGGCATTGCCTTTCTTTGGGATTGGAACAAAAACTGACCTTTTCCAGTCCTGTGGCCACTGCTGAGTTTTCCAAATTTGCTGGCATATCAAGTGCAGCACTTTCACAGCATCATCTTTCAGGATTTGAAATAGCTCAACTGGAATTCCATCACCTCCATTAGCTTTGTTCATCATGATGCTTTCTAAGGCCCACTTGACTTCACATTCCAGGATGTCTGGTCTAGGTGAATGATCACACCATCGTGATTATCTGGGTCGTGAAGATCTTTTTTGTACAGTTCTTCTGTGTATTCTCGCCACCTCTTCTTAATATCTTCTGCTTCTGTTAGGTCCATACCATTTCTGTCCTTTATCAAGCCTATCTTTGCATGAAATGTTCCTTTGGTATCTCTCATTTTCTTGAGGAGATCTCTAGTCTTTCCCAATCTGTTGTTTTCCTCTATTTCTTTGCATTGATCACTGAGGAAGGCTTTCTTATCTCTCCTTGCTATTCTTTGGAACTCTGCATTCAGATGGGAATATCTTTCCTTTTCTCCTTTGCTTTTTGCTTCTCTTCTCTTCCCAGCTATCTGTAAGGCCTCCTCAGACAGCCATTTTCCTTTTTTCCATTTCTTTCCCACGGGGATTGTCTTGATCCCTGTCTCCTGTACAATGTCACGAACCTCTGTCCATAGTTCATCAGGCACTCTGTCTATCAGGTCTAGTCCCTTAAATCTTTTTGTCACTTCTACTGTATACTCATAAGGGATTTGATCTAGGTCATACCTGAGTGGACTAGTGGTTTTCCCTACTTTCTTCAATTTAAGTCTGAATTTGGCAATAAGCAGTTCATGATCTGAGCCACAGTCTGCTCCCGGTCTTGTTTTTGCTGACTGTATAGAGCTTCTCCATCGTTGGCTGCAAAGAATATAATCAATCTGATTTTGGTGTTGACCATCTTGTGATGTCCACGTGTAGAGTCTTCTCTTGGGTTGTTGGAACAGGGTGTTTGCTATGACCAGTGCTTTCTCTTGTTAAAATTCTATTAGCCTTTGCCCTGCTTCATGCCTTGATTCATGGACCTAACATTCCAGATTCCTATGCAATATTGCTCTTTTATAGCATCGGACTTTGCGTCTTATCACAGTCACCATTAAACATCCACAGTTGGGTATCGTTTTTGCTTTGGCTCCATCCCATCATTCTTTCTGGAGTTATTTCTCCACTGATCTCTGTTAGCATATTGGATACCTACTGACCTGGGGAGTTCATCTTTCAGTGTCCTATCTTTTTGCCTTTTCATACTGTTCATGGGGTTCTCAAGGCAAGAATACTGAAGTGGTTTGCCATGCCCTTCTCTAGTGGACCACATTCTATCAGGGCATGTGTATGGATAAATAATTTTATCACATAAATATATAATATATTGTATAAATTAATTAATTAAAAGACCCCATTGCAATGCAGAAAGTACAGACATTTGTATTACCACTTTAAAAAATATGTATGTATTTATTTTTGGCTGTGTTGTGTCTTTGTTGCTATGTGCAGGCTTTTATATAGTAGAGGTGAGCAGGCTCTACACTCTATTTGTGGTGTGAGGGCCTCTCATTGCTTTGGCTTCTTTTGTTGCAGAGCATAGTCTCTAGAGAGTTTGGGCTTTAATAGTGGAAGCACATGGACTCAGTAGTTGCCATTCCTAAGCTATAGAGCACAGGCTCGGTAGCTGTGGTGCATGGGCTTAATTGCCCGGCAGTATGTGGGATATTCCTGGACCAGGGATTGAATCCTTGTCTCCTGCATTGGCAGGTGCATTCTTTACCACTGAGCTATACAAGCTGACATTAAATAAAAATTGAAAAATGAGATCTCTTGGAGTTATATATTTTGTTTTACAAAGCATTAGCAATTTTAATTACAAATATTTGATACTGACCCAATTTTACACTAATCCCCATGATATTTAGCTTATGAAGTGGCAGTGTGCATCCTTTTATGCTGTTTAAATGTCACATGCGATTTAACTGTGTATAAAACTTGGTTCCTCTTGGCAGCAAAAAGTAGACTATTAGTGAGAAAAATGTTCTTAATTCCTTCAGAATTTCTGTTTTCCCATGTTTGCCAATCAAAGATGCTCAATTTTAAATATTTATCAACATGAAGACCATACATTATAAATGATTTCTGAGAGAGATTAGATAAAATGTTAAGTAGTAAAATATTTAATGGTAATAAATGAGAAGTGGTAAAAGCTGTCCTTCAAACAAAGATGCAATATTCCTGGACCTTCTTAATTTTTCTGAATCAGCAAGGAAAAAAAATAAAACATAGTATTCATTATAGAGTTACTCAGTTCCACTAGCGACCCTTCCTCCTTTCTTTTTTTTCCCTCTGTTTTCTTTTTCATCTCAATCTTCTTGTGTTTCTTCATCTTCCTATGCTTCTTCTAGTCTATGTTCATATTCCTACTTCTTTGCTTTCCTCCTCCTCCTCTTTATTTTTTTTTCTTTTTTCCAAGTAATGGTATTAACAAACAGCAAGAGTAAAACAAAACTGACTTAAAAATGAACTATATTTATAAATTATTATTGCATATTTTAATAACAATTTGTGTATTAAAGTGTTTTGCAGGTGTGTCTAAATCAGTTGAATAATTATTGATCAAATAACTGCTTTTGTAAGATCTATAATTCTATTATAACGTTGCTAGTAGTTAAGGAACAGAAATGAAGATTCAAGTAAAGTGAACATCACATAAAATATAAATAATACAAAGCTGTTTTATCTCAAAAATAAAAAGAATCGTTATATAAAAATTAATCTTATTGATATACAAGAATGATCATCATGAGATTACTCTTCTGCTTTTATTAATGTTATTTGAAAATCTTCAACATAACTAATTTCAGAATTAGCTTTAATAGTAGTATTAATATTTTATATGTAATACCGTGGGCGTTCTCAGTTGTATCCAATTCTTTACGACTCCATGGACTTTAGCCTGCCAGGCTCCTCTATTCATAGGATTTCCCAGACAAGAATACTGAAGTGGGTTGCCATTTTCTATCCAGAGAATCCTCCTGATGCTCCTGTGTCTCTTGAATCTCCTGCATTGGTAAGTGGATTTTTTTACCACTAGTGCCACCTGGGAAAACCATTTTATATATTATAGATCATAAATATGATTCAGTTAGACTAAAACAATGCTCATTGTAGAAAATAAATCAAAGAAATACTCTTTAATTTTTTGGGACATATAATCCTGTAAAATTTGTTGAAAAATTGAATTTTGTCTAGGAAATGAAAAGCATTCATTGTATGTGCAACTTATATTTTATCTGTCATACCTAACATTGTTAAAAATGAAACTTTCTTAATTGAATTTTTGCATCATGTCTACTTTTGACCTCTGTAGGAAGTACGTCGTTTGGGTACTGATTCCTTGCTGACCACAAGTTGTTAAAATGGAGTCAATTAATTCAGCTCAGTTCAGGCGCTCAGTCATGTCCAACTCTTTGCCACCCCATAGACAGCAGCACACCAGGCTTCCTTGTCCATCACCAACCCCTGGAGCTTGCTCAAACTCATGTCCATTAATACAGCCCATGGAATTCTCTGGGCCAGAATACTGGAGAGGGTAGCCTTTCCCTTCTCCAGGGGATATTCCCAACCCAGGGATTAAATCCTGGTCTCCACATTGCAAGTGGATTCTTTACCAGCTGAGTCACAGGGAAGCCCAAGAATACTGCAATGGGTAGCCTATCCCTTCTCCAGTGGATCTTCCCAACTCAGGAATTGAACTAAGGTCTTCTGCATTGCAGGCAGATTATTTACCAACTGAGCTATCAAGGAAGCCCATTAATTAATTAGTTTATGCCAAATTATTAAACATATTAATAAATAAGATTATATATATATTTACTATACTATATATTTATCATTGAGTTTAATTTGATTCATAAGTGTTTAAATTAAATTAAATTGTCTCTTTCCACTGTAATGATATAATGGCCTATCGCCTGGCCTTGAATATCTGAGTTGTATCTGATATTGCATGAGAATACCTTTCAAGCATATATGCAAAAAGGAAAACAAGCATTGATATGATTAGGGAAAAAAAAAAAGCAAAGATACCCTGCAGCTAAAAAGCTAATATATTGTCAGAAGATAGCAAAAGTATTGAAAAGCATAACAAGATTTAAAAAAGATTTTCTTTAAAATATATGTAATAAACTAAAGAAATCCTCCCAACTCAGTAGGATCATAGAATTAACTATAGAACCCTTAGAAATTGAAAGTGAGAAAAGGGCACAAATTAAAATTTACAATTTCACAAAACTCATAGAAAAATATTTAACCTCACTATCATAAAAGAAAAAAAAAAGTAACTGATCTCCTTTTTCCTATGTAAGTTTTTAAAAGACATAGATTTGAGAAAAATAGTGGGTTTAAGATTAGAACTATCACAGATTTGCAGTGGATGTGAAAATTGATACCAACTCTCTAGAAAACAATTTTTTTTTAATTAAGCAAAGAACTATATTAGTTTAAGCTGTTTAAAAAAAAGAGGCATATTTTGGTTCAGACAACCAAAAATAGATATAAAATTCTATGACTCAAACAAAATAGAAATACATATTTTTTCACATAGTCTGAACATGTGCAATGGTCATGGCAGGTAGTCAGTTCCATTTCATGAGACTATGCAGTGATTGGTGTCCCTTCCTTTTTTATATCTCTGCCACCATCTCCAAGAGCATTATTGTTATCAGACTGAATAACATGGTTTACCACTACATCTGTACAACAGGAAGAGAAAAAGTAAAGAGATTGCATGTCTACTGTGCTAAGGCCAAGATCTAGTCAAAGTAATTATAATTTCCAATTAAATCCAATTGCTACAAACTTAGACACATAAATATAGCTCTCTGAAGGTAGCATGGGTCAAAGATTTCTCTAACTAGCGTACTAGTTAGCATAATAACTTTAGAATTAGTGATAGTTTCTTGCTTTCAAGCAATTGTGTGTGAAAGTTACTACATCCAAATGACTTTCCTGGTCGTAATTCTTAAACTTATGGACTTTTCTCCTATATTTAATGTTGCCTATGTTCTGCTCAACATTCTCTGTCATTGTCAATTAAATAATAATTAATTCCATGCCATCTGAACATTTATTTTGACCCATGCAGCTGGGCTGACAACCACTGTATACATAAATAAAAATAATGCAATGCACTTCAAGAAGATTCTGGGTGACAGTTCTCCCACTTTCAGTTTCAACAAATGTCCTGCTTTTAACAGTAGGCAAACACCTGCTTTTTCCTTATACTGAATTTTCAAATTCTATATTTTCACAAAATTGTTATTTTATGTTGCAGTCAGGATTTTTTTTTTTCAGCAGAACTCTATTTCTTTCCAATTATGTCTGCAAACTGGCATTCTGACTGCTTCCTGTAGAGTTATAGTCTCCATAGATTGCAATCTGCTTTCCAAGTTATCACAGGTGGCAGTTACATCAACTTTTTTCAATGGTGTAAGAAAGATCATAAGTCATAAAGTCTGTGTTCATTGCTCCCTTGTTGTCCAACACCAAATAGCAAGCTATTGACATATATTTTAAGTTTTGTTTGAGTAACACTCCAATTTCAAAATTCCATTAATACTTTATGTATTATCTAGGTGAAAGGCTAAGCTGCTATAACAAAGATACAACAAAATAGAGTTATTTACATAATAAAGATGTAATTATGTTTTCACCTAGGTCCCATGAAAAGCTGGCGGTAGCTATAGTAGCCATTGTATCCACAGCAAGCAATAGCCCTGTAGTAATGTCCTTCATGCCATCATGCCTCTTCTAACTCTGGTTTCACTAAGATTGTTTTCATTATTCAGACAATGAAAAATGACAAATACATGATCCAAGCAATGAATTTGGGAATATACTCAAGAAGCAAAAGGATAGAAATAATAACAACAAAAAAAAGAAGATGAAATCAAAATAAGTAAATGGAGTCTCAGTAGCAGTATGACTAATGATATACAATCAACATTTTGGGTTTTGAAGGATTCACATTTTTGTCATACCTGATAAATTTGTGTTGATTTCTAATGTCTTTTTGGAGTTTTGTATATAATCCTCTTTTTCTATGTTTTTTCTTTGTGTTTTGTCTTTGATTGGACTGATGTTTTACCTTAATCTTTTTTCCTGTATACTGCTGAGCATTTGCATCTATTTTTAAAGGTTATGATAGGAATTTCACATGAATATTGAACCTAATAAAATCTAAAGTATAAATATATCAGTATTTTAACTGTCTTCTTGAACATTTTTGGAGTACCTTAAAATATTTTAATTCTAGTGAATTTTCTACAGGTTATATGTTATAGTCTTCTCATATTTTTTTATATTTTAATATTTAAGTTATTTTTATGTCTTGTTATGCAGTCAAAGATTATGCAGTTTTAAAGTTTCCTTAAATTTTTCTTTGGTTACAATTGATTATTGCCTATCAGTCAGTCCTTTCTGGTATTATATTCATTCTTCTTGAAATACAGTCTTTAAATTATATGTTAGTTAAGGTCATTTGGTAATAAACTCTATCTAGCCTTTTTTTTTTTCCTGAACATATTTATATTTCAACCTCATCCCAAAATAAAATTCCCTGAGGTTAAAGCTTTAGGTTGAAACATATTTTCTATCATCATTAAACTTATTTTTCTTTGTTTGCCTTATTTTTCTTCATCTCTTATTAGTTTCATTTGTTTTTGTAATATAAAATTTCCATATTTCTGGATATTTTAAAGATATTTACTTTATCTTGATGTCCTGCAGTTTCACTGAAATGGTTTTTGTGAACTTTTATTTATTTTGCTTGTATTTACTGAGTTTTCTCACATCAAAATGAAAATATATGACCAACCTTTATACTTTGATCATTATTCTCATTACCATTTGGCACCATTCTCTTTTCCCTGGGGTTCTGATTGGATGTGTAGTATAATTTCTCTATTCTCCATGTATCAACATTTCTATTGCATTTTTGTTCTCTAGATCTTATGTCATTTCTGAGTCATTTCTTCCTATACATGATCTTTCAGGTTTTTCTGCTTGTCTGATATTCTGTGTTTTCCCATTTGGGTTTTTAATTCATTTCATTATGTATGCATATTTTGAGAAGTTTTATTTGATTATTTTCTCCTGTGTGTGATGATCTTTATAGCCTATTTTTCCTATGCTTCCTATTTTATCCAAACATACACATTCAACTGATCTTCAACAAGAGTGTCAGGAACATACAATGTGAAAATGGTAGTCTCTTCAATAGATGGTGCTGGGAAAACTGGATTACCACATGCAGAAGAATGAAATTGCATTTTTGTCTCATGCAATATATATAAGCCAACAGAAAATAGATGAACAATTTAAGCATAAGATTTGAAATTATAACACTAGAATGAAACGTTAGGTAGATATAGTCATTTTTTCCATGCAAACTATTTTTCCTCATTTGTTATAGTCTACTTAGTGCTAAACATGCTTTCATTTTTATTTTACTTTGTAGGGAAAGGCATTTTACCTCTCCTTACAAAATATTTATAAAGATCAAATGTTTGACCATAAAATTGAGGACAAAATTTTGAAAGAGTGAAATCCATTTTAAAGAGTTAGCAAATACAGGTTGTGCTGAAATATTTTGACAATAATTCAACTACTGCAAGCATGATTGGGGCTCCATTTTTAGTTGCATAGCTTTTTGTTTTAAAGTGTTTAGTGACTATGTATTAAGAGCATATATCATGCATTGTGGGATGAATTGTAAGTAACATTAAAAAAGTCTTGGTCCAAATTCTCCACACAAAGGGCTTGAAAAATAAAGACATGGACATTAGTAACCATACTACGCAATTAAAATGAACAGCATAATTTGACAAAAATAAATAGAAAAAACTTGAAATATAGGCTAAATTAATGAGTTCATAGAGGCAAAAAAAGACTCACCTTCTAAAGAAGTGTAAATAAACACAAAAATAAACAAGTGAGACCTAATTAAATTTAAAGTTTTTGCACAGCAAAGGAAATTATAAATAAGGTGAAAAGCAGCCCTCAAAATGGGAGAAAGTTATAGCAAATGAAACAACTGACAATAATAAATTTCCAAACTATACAAACAGCACATGCAACTCAATACCAGTAAAACAAACAACCCAATCAAAAAGTGGAAAAGAGTGCTGACTTCATCAACACATGTACTAAAATTGAAACGATACAGAGAAGATTAGCATAGCCCCAGCGCAAGGATGACAAGCAAATTTGCAAAGTGTTCCATAATTAAAAAAAAAAAGTGGCAAAGTGACTTAAACAGATACTTACCCAAAGAATACATACAGATAGCTAATAAACACATGAAAAGATGCTCAATATCTCTCATTATTAGCGAAATGCAAATCAAAACTACAATAAGGTATCCCTTCACACTAGTCAGAATGGCCATCATCAAAAATGTCTACAAACAATAAAGGCTGGAGATAGTGTAGAGAAAAGGGAACCCTCTTGCAGTGTTGGTGGGAATGTAAATTGACATAGCCACTATGGAAGACAGTATGGAGATTCCTTAAAAAACTGGGAATAAAACCACCATATGACCCAGTAATCCCATTACTAGGCATATACCCTGTGGAAACCAAAACTGAAAGAGACACATGTACTACAAAATTCATTGCAGCACTATTTACCATAGCTAGGACATGGGAGCAACCTAGATGACCATCAACAGATGAATGGATAAAGAAATGTTGGTGCATATATGCAATGGAATATTACTTGGTCATGAAAAGGAATGTATTTGAGTCAGTTCTAATGAGGTGGATGGACCTAGAGTCTATTATACAGAGTGAAGTAAGTCAGAAAGAGAAAAACAATATCATATACTAATGCTACTAATGCATATATATGGAATTTAGAAAGATGGTACTAATAAAATTATTTGCAGGGTAGCAATGGATACTCAGACTTAAGGACACAGTGTGGAGAAGGGAGGAAGGAGAGGATGGGATCTATGAAGAGAGTAACATGGAAACATACATATTTAAAACAGATAGCCAGTGGGAATTTGCTGTTTGACTCAGTGAACCCAAACCAGGGCTCTGTAACAACCTAGAGGGGTGAAATGGAGAGGGAGGTACAACAGGGAGGGGACATATGTATACCTATGGCTGATTTATGTT
This sequence comes from Okapia johnstoni, assembly GCA_024291935.2. Taxonomy (NCBI): domain Eukaryota; kingdom Metazoa; phylum Chordata; class Mammalia; order Artiodactyla; family Giraffidae; genus Okapia; species Okapia johnstoni. The sequence goes on from CM044322.1 coordinate 60,198,385, forward strand.
GATGTTTGTCAGAAACCAACACAATGCTGTAAAGAAATTATCCTTCAATTAAATATAAATAAAATTTTAAAAAAGAAAAAAGCAAGGACACAACATCAGTCATGTGTGCTTTGGATTTCAGGTGTAATTTAAACAAGTGTTGGACAAAGGAGAAAATGAACTGCTTTGAGTTAGAAAAGGTTGGAAATGAAATAAACAAAAAATGTTAGATTTATGTGAGGATAAATAACAGTAAAATCTAATACATCAGGGAAGAATGCTGACTATGAAGACAGAGCCATACATGACCTTGAGCAAATGCACAATAGTTGTAGAAAACAAGGAACAGTTAAATTAAACATGTGTCAATTAAGTGACTGTTTTGTCCCAAACATTTCACTAGGTTCAGAGTTTAGATTGATGAATGAAAAAATCCATACTCTCCAAGGGGTAGAAATCTAAACCATGAGCTAAAGAAGTAAATTGTCAATTACCAAACAGCAGGATAGGTGTTTACACAAATTCAGTAGTTGCTTAGGAGCCATAGAAGAAAGTGCATACCTCCATAAGTAGGCTTAGGTATATATGATTGTATATTTCTATTTATGTTATTTCATTTTACTATAGTTAGTATTCAATAACAATTTTTCTAAGGCTTTTGGTATTTGGAGCTTACATTACTTAGGATAACAGAATATGTCAGAATATTCGGCATTACTGTAAGTGTTCAGTGTATGCCAAGTATATAAATGATTTTAAAGAAGAAGCAAGAGGGAGAACAAAAGGAGAAGGAAAAATAAGAGAATATGTAGCACACTCAACAGAGTATAAAATGTAGCTAAAATAAATAAGACTGTGATATTTATCCCTTCCTGCTATTCTGTAATAACTCATAATATTTATTGATAAATTAAATCGTTTATCAGTCCATAACATGCATATTATACATGTGTACATGTGAGTATGTCTGTATATGTGCATGCATGTACCCACACTGATACTCATGCATATATAATACTCCATTCATCCATTAGTCTGTTATCAATTTACCAACATATTCAAACGTTTATTCATAGAACTTACGTTATATTAGGAGTTTTATATATTTTAAAGAAGGCTGAGGGCCAAAGAACTGATGCTTTCAAACTGTGGTGTTTGAGAAGACTCTTGAGAGCCCCTTGGACTGAAAAGCAATCAAACCAGTCAATCCTAAAGGATATCAACCCTGAATATTCATTGGAGGGACTGATACTGAAGCTCCAATATTTTGACCACCTGATGTGAAGAGCCGACTCATTGGAAAAGATCCTGATGCTGAGAAACATTGAAGGCAGGAGGAGAAGGGGACAACAGAGAATGTGATGGTTGGATGGCATCACTGACTCAATGGGCATGAGTTTGAGCAAACTCTGGGAGATGGTGAAAAACAGGGAGCCTGGTTGCAGTCCATGGGGTTACAAAGAGTTGGATACGACCTAGCAACTGAACAGCAACAAGGAGCTTTCTTTATTTTGTCTGTTTTAACTTTATTAAGATACGAATGTATTGACCTTAACAAAAGAGCTAGTTATTTTACCAAAAAATAAATGGTATTTGTTCTGGAATAGCAGAGAATTGCAATTTGGGACAGGCAAACTATGGTGAACTATGGTGACAAGTCCTGAGAACAGAGGGGCTTCCTTTGCAGCGGTCCCCAATCTTATTGGCACCAGGCACTGGATGCGTGGAAGACAATGTTTCCATGAACTGGAGTTGAGGATTGTTTCAGGATAATTTAAGAACATTACATTTATTGTGCTCTTTATTTCTGTTATTTTTACATTAGCTCTACCTCACATCATCAGTCATTAGATACTGGAGGTTGGGGACCCCTGTATTATAGGACAAAGAAAAAAATTGAGGAGGGCTGCGGTTGTTCATTGGCCACAAATGCTTGGAATCTTGTTGGTGCAGTGCATACATGCTCACTCAGTTGTGTCCAACTTTTTTGCGACCCCATGGACTGTAACCCGCCAGTCTCCTCTGTCCATGGAATTTACCAGGCCGGAATGCTGGAGTGGATAGCCATTTCTTACTTAAGGGGATATTCCCAACCCAGGAATTGAACCTGACACTCCTGTGGCTCTTGCAATGGCAGGTGGATTCTTTGCCACTGTGCCATGTGGGAAGTCCTATTATTACAGGGGCAGAAGGAAATCTTCCTTTCTACTGGGGTCTATAAGCTGTGGTAAGTGATTCATGCATAGAGTGATTCATGCTCTTGTTTCTTTTATTCATTTTCAAAATGACTGATAAAAATTGTACATTTAGGTTGTGTAATTTTACTAAGGTATACATTGTGATGATTTTATATATATATATATCAGTTCAGTTCAGTTCAGTCACTCAGTCGTGTCCGACCCTTTGCGACCCCATGAACTGCAGCACACCAGGCCTCCCTGTCCATCACCAACTCCCAGAGTCTACCCAAACCCATGTCCATCGAGTCGGTGATGCCATCCAACCATCTCATCCTCTGTCGTCCCCTTCTCCGCCCGCCCCCAATCCTACCCAGCATTAGGGTCTTTTCCAATGAGTCAACCCTTCGCATGAGGTGGCCAAAGTATTGGAGTTTCAGCTTCAACATCAGACCTTCCAATGAACACCCAGTATTGATCTCCTTTAGGATGGATTGATTGCATCTCCTTGCAGTCCAAGGGACTCTCAAGAGTCTTCTCCAACACCACAGTTCAAAAGCATCAATTCTACGGCACTCAGCCTTCTTCACCGTCCAACTCTCACATCCATACATGACCACTGGAAAAACCATAGCCTTGACTAGACAGACTTTTGTTGGCAAAGTAATGTCTCTGCTTTTAAATATGCTATCTAGGTTGGCCATAACCTTCCTTCCAAGGAGTAAGCGTCTTTTAATTTCATGGCTGAAGTCACCATCAGCAGTGATTCTGGAGCCCAGAAAAATAAAGTCTGGCACTGTTTCCACTGTTGCCCCATCTATTTCCCATGAAGTGATGGGACCAGATGCCATGATCTTAGTTTTCTGAACGTTGAGCTTTAAGCCAACTTTTTCACTCTCCTCTTTCACCTTCATCAAGAGGCTCTTTACTTCTTCTTCACTTTCTGCCATAAGGGTGGCGTCATCTGCATATCTGAGGTTATTGATATTTCTCCTGGCAATCTTGATTCCAGCTTGTGTTTCTTCCAGCCCAGCGTTTCTCATGATGTACTCTGCATAGAAGTTAAATAAGCAGGGTGACAATATACAGCCTTGACGTACTCCTTTTCCTATTTGGAACCAGTCTGTTGTTCTATGTCCAGTTCTAACTGTTGCTTCCTGACCTGCATACAGGTTTCTCAAGAGACAGGTCAGGTGGTCTGGTAGTCCCATCTCTTTCAGAATTTTCCACAGTTTATTGTGATCCACACAGTCAAAGGCTTTGACATAGTCAATAAAGCAGAAATAGATGTTTTTCTGGAACTCTCTTGCTTTTTCTATGATCCAGCGGATGTTGGCAATTTGATCTCTGGTTCCTCTGCCTTTTCTAAAACCAGCTTGAACATCTGCAAGTTCACGGTTCATGTATTTCTGAAGCCCAGCTTGGAGAATTTTGAGCATTACTTTACTAGCATGTGAGATGAGTGCAATTGTGTGGTAGTTTGAGCATTCTTTGGCATTTCCTTTCTTTGGGTTTGGAACAAAAACTGAACTTTTCCAGTCCTGTGGCCACTGCTGAGTTTTCCAAATTTGCTGGCATATCGAGTGCAGCACTTTCACAGCATCATCTTTCAGGATCTGAAATAGCTCCACTGGAATTCCATCACCTCCACTAGCTTTGTTCGTAGTGATGCTTTCTAAGGCCCACTTGACTTCACATTCCACGATGTCTGGCTCTAGGTGAGTGATCACACCATCGTGATTATCTGGGTCGTGAAGATTTTTTTTGTACAGTTCTTCTGTGTATTCTTGCCACCTCTTCTTAATATCTTCTGCTTCTGTTAGGTCCATACCATTTCTGTCCTTTATCGAGCCTATCTTTTCATGAAATTTTCCTTTGGTATCTCTAATTTTCTTGAAGAGATCTCTAGTCTTTCCCAATCTGTTGTTTTCCTCTATTTCTTTGCACTGATCGCTGAGGAAGGCTTTCTTACCTCTCCTTGCTATTCTTTGGAACTGCTTTTTTGCATTCATGGGGATTTTCTTGATCCCTGTCTCCTGTACAATGTCACGAACCTCTGTCCATAGTTCATCAGGCACTTGTCTATCAGGTCTAGTCCCTTCTACTTGTCACTTCCACTGTATACTCATAAGGGATTTGATCTAGGTCATACCTGAATGGACTACTTTTGCATTCAGTCCCCTATAATGAAAAGGACATCTTTTTTGGGTGTTAGTTCTAGAAGGTCTTGTAGGTCTTCATAGAGCCGTTCAACTTCAGCTTCTTCGGCGTTACTGGTTGGGGCATAGACTTGGATTACCGTGATATTGAATGGTTTGCCTTGGAAACGAACAGAGATCATTCTATCATGTTTTAGACGGCATCCAAGTACTGCCTTTCGGACTCTTTTGTTGACCATGATGGCTACTCCATTTCTTCTAAGGGATTCCTGCCCACAGTAGTAGATATAATGGTCATCTCAGTTAAATTCACCCATTCCAGTCCATCTTAGTTCACTGATTCCTAGAATGTCGACGTTCACTCTTGCCATCTCCTGTTTGACCACTTTCAATTTGCCTTGATTCATGTGATTCTCCTGTAGGGAACATATTGTTGGATCCTGTTATTTTTAGCCATTCAGTTTGTCTATTTCTTTCAAATGTGGAATTCAATCCATTTACATTTAACATGATTATTGACAGGTATTGATATGAAATTACTATTTTCATTGTATTGTTTCTTTTTTGACAACTTTAAAGTTCCTTTCTTACTTTCTTCTTGTCTGTTTTCTTCCTTTGTAATTTGTTGATTTTTTCTTAAAGGATACACATTGATTCTTTTATCTTTTTTGAATCTATTAAGTGTTCTTACTTTGCAATTTTTAAAGAGGTTAACACAAAATATCTTTTAGTTGCAGTAGTCCACATTAAGTTGATGCAAACATAATTTTAACCATGTATGAAAACTGTACACTTTTATTCCTCCTCTCATTTTATACTACTGAGGTCACATTTCTCATAGTTCCATACTGTGCATGCAGTTTTACAAATATTGCCTAATTTATTCTCTTTTTATCTCTTTGTAGTGAGATCTATCGATATTCTCACTTAACAGAATGCAAACATATTAAGTACATTTCTAATTTCACTCATCTATTGTGTTGATTTTTGCTATGGCTCCAAAATACATGCTGTGATTTATTTAGTAATTCTTTTTTTGTCCCAAAGTTTAGTGTAAAACAGTATAAACTACATTTTTAATGTCTTTCTAGCATACCTGTTTTATTACATTCACTAATTATTCACAAAATAATATACCCTTTATTTAGGTATACCTAATTTTAATAAGATGAATTTATATTTTAAAAAGATTTAAAATTTAAAAATGGCTAAAATTGACTTAAAATTAGTTTATTTTTTTCTAATATGGATATTTTACCTTATCCTGTGGCTAAGGAGGTGTACAAATATGAGATATGACCCTCCCTTTGTGCTCGCCTTGTATGTTAATTATGAGATTTCTTGTTTTTTTTTTTTTTTAAACTTTTGTATAACTATCTGTTAGTATTACTTTATGGAGATTGGTTAACCAGTATGTATGTCTAGTTAACTGCAGATTTTCACTAAAAAATCTACAGATTTTCACTAAAAGCGAAGAGAATAATAAGTTTACACCTGACAACTTCTGAAATTTGATGAGTGTGTCCTTTCTTACAGGACTGTGGCAGATTGCATTTTTTTCTTATCCTTCCACTCATATAATCTTTTATTGTCCTCTAGGCTCTTTGGCTTGCTTTGCCAGTGGAATATGATAATGACATACATTTTACCTGATAAAACACTTTAAATATGCCTGTAAGATTTTACTTGCCTTCTTGCATCCTTTCAAACTTCCATATGAGCAGTGTATCTCAAGGAACCACTGAGCGTCAGTCTGAGTCTTATAATAAACACAGTTAACTCACAGATGAATGAGCAAAAAATTAAGATTTGTTGCTGAAATCTACCAAAAATTTCTGACTGATTATTATGAAACATCATGACAAAAATTGTTGATTAATGCAAGTGTAATAAATTATATATATATATTTTTCTAATAGATGAAATGAGGGCATTGATTATCTTCTTCCAGGTGGTGCTAGTGGTTAAAAAATCACCCCTGCAAATGCAAGAGACGTAAGAGATGTGGGTTTGATCCCTGGCTTGGGAAGATCCCCTGCCGAAGGGCACGACAACTGGCTCCAGTATTCTTGCCTGGAGAATCCCACGGACAGGGGAGACTGGTGGGCTATGGTCCACAGTGTCCCAAAGAGTTGGACACGACTGAAGTTAGCATAACACATATGCCTAGAAAATTAATGGAAGGACATTTATTGAAATGCTAAGTGTAGGCAGCCCTGATTTGTGGGATGACACATGATGATGTCAGTATTTCTCTGTATTTTGATATATAAGCCAGGGTTTTCCAGAGAAACAGAACCAATAGGGTGTGTGTGTGTGTGTATGTGTGTATGTATATAGGTATATATATGTAGTTATTTTTAAGAAATTTGTTATGGGGTTGTGGAGGCTGATAAGTACAAAATCTACTGGAGACCCGAGGAGTTCAAGTCCAAAGGCCACTTGCTTGAAGAATTCCTTCTTGGGAGATTAATCTTTAATCTATCAAGGCCTTCGATTGATTTGGATAAAGTCCACTCACATTGGAAGGCTATCTACTCTACTCAAAAAGTCCACCAATTTAACGTCAGTCTCATCCAAAAAAGCTTCCCAGAAATATTCAGAATAACGTTTAGCCAACTATTCAGGCACTGTGGACCAGCCAACTCAAAACACAGATTTAATTATCAGAGCTGGTAAAATTGTTTGAAAATATAAATACAAATTTTAATATATTATACTTGTCTTCAAATGGAGGACCAGTCCTGAAATGTATTAAAACAAAAGGAAAAAGACAAATAATAACCTTTTGGTCATATGTAGATAGCAGATATGTTTTGTTTGACCTCACAATTTTGAATCACAGAGTGCTTTTAGGATGACTAATGGTCAACATATAAATCAAAAGATTTTTAAGTAGATACCCAGAAAACTTGCTTATCTTGAAAAATTCATGTGTCACCAAATGGCAACAATGAACTCCCTGCTTTAGATTGTCAAGCTCAGTTTTAGTTGCCATGGTCATCCCTTGCTCCTTAACAACTCGCAACATCCAGGTCAGTGTCACTTGCCCCTTATCTCACTTGTACTGTTTCTTTCCTCCTACTCCACTGATTTAGGTTAAACGATTATTTTATGGAGGCATAGCAGCATCTTGCATTACTTGAGAAACATAACATTTTAAGGATATTAGAATGAATTCCTTTCAGAAGAATAAAAGTTTATAATTTCTTACTGGATTTGTTGTCATATTTTCTGAGACTGAAGATGCCTCTTTTAATTTTGAAAATTTTCTCTTCATCTACTTGAAATGTTTTGTTACTTACAATACTTGTGTTGAGTATCAGCAGTCTTTCAGCTCCTTGACTGAACCATTACTAGCAGTTAGTATCACCTGAAATGATAAATTAAAACCAGAACATCAAGCTGCTCTTTAATATCAAGGCTCATTTAATATAGCTGATCACTATGAAAGCAAACAATGAACAATTAAAAAGAGATCCCATCCATATAATGTATATCAAGAATTTTAATTGTCTTCATTAGAGATGCATGAAAAAGTCAAGATGTGTTTTGGTTGTGGAAAGTAATGATCCAAGATAAAAATATATCAAAATGGGAGAAAAATAGGACATAAAACTATTTGATTTGTCACCTGGAATTAGAAGCACCTTTCCATGACATAAAATTGTCAAACTTTTGAATCAATTATTAAATGTGCAGATGATTAAAGTACAGGCTGGTCAAAGAAATCCAATTAATAGTGTAGATTATTCTCAGAAGTCAGCTGCTTCTTTACACATATTGTGAGCAACTTAAAATGCTGCACACCAAGAGAAGTCTTCATGAAAAGGAAATTGCAGACAGTAAGGCATCATAATACAAACCATGTCCATTAAGACTTATATTTCAAACTGTATAGTACTTTTAATACGGGATTTTCCAACCTCTGCACTATTGACATTTTGTTCCAGATAAGTGTTTTTAATTTGTTTGTTTGTTTGGAGAGGCTGCCCTATTCATTGTAGTATGTTTAGTAGCAGGAGTGATTTAACCGATTGGATGCCAGTAGCAATCCTCTATTTGTGACAACTAAAAGAGTATTTCTACACTGCAAATCTCCACTGAAAGGCAAGATCATCTCTAGCTGAGAAACAGAGTTTAATGTTATAGTTTCTTACATATTAGAACACATAACCTATGAGTATTCAAAATTAGCATTAAATGCACACATACACAACAAACATTTAACTAAAGAAAAAGTGTATCAAAAGGAATCCTTTCCTTAACATTTAAAGTATTAGAACATAAATCACGAGGTACACATCTCAAAGTATAATACTAACGTTAGTAAAATCTATTTACTCAATTTTATTGTATAATGACTTGTGAAAGTCTTGCTGTGCACTGTGCTAGATATCAAGATGTTTAAGAATAATTAAAAAAAAAAGAAAAGAAGTAAGTGATACTGAACAAGTATTAATTTCAATGTAATTTTGGATGGAAATGATCACTGAGATGGGAACCAACATTTTCTTTTTATTTATTTATTTATTTTGCCTGCTCTGAGTTTTGGTTGCTGCACCTAAGCTCTCTGGTTGTGGTGAGCGTGGGGTACTTTTTGTTGCAGTGTGAGGACTTTCCATTGTGGTGGCTTCTTTTGTTGTGGAGCACAGACTGTAGTGCACACAAGCTCAGTAGCTGAGCCCAGCTAAGTGGTGCACCAGGTGAGTTGCTTTAAAGGATGTGGAATCTCCCCAGGCCAGGGATCTAACCCATATTCCCTGCACTGGCAGGTCAGTTCTTATACACTATACTACCAGGGAAGTCTGCAATGTTTTCTATAAATATGGAGAATGACCAAACCATAATCATTCATGATGGAAATTAGGATTAGACACTAGCATTACCCAATGTCTGGAGTTAGGTTCTGTGGATCAGAGGGTAAAGCATCTGCCTGCAATATGGGAAACCCAAGTTCAATCCCTGGGTTGGGAAGATCCCTGGAGAAGGAAATGGCAACCCCCTCCAGTACTCTTGCCTGGAAAATCCCATGGATGGTGGAGCCTGGTGGGCTACAGTCCATGGGGTTGCAAAGAGTTGGACATGACTGAGCAACTTCTCACTTACCCAATGTTTGAAAGTTTTTTTTTTTCTTTTATATACATGTTCAACTAAGGAAGGGTTTATATTAAACCGGTAAATACAAAAGTAATACAGATAATGCACACAATGTGATACTTATGTGAACTGTTTCTTTTTAAAAGTTTCCATGACAGAAATGAATGGGATATTTTCTCTCTTATAATGTCGTTGAGTTTTCTAAATTTTCAAAAATGAATGCTCATTACTTTTCACTAAGTTACTTCAGTCGTGTCCGACTCTGTGCGACCCCATAGACGGCAGCCCTCTAGGCTCCCCTGTCCCTGGGATTCTCCAGGCAAGGACACTGGAGTGGGTTGCCTTTTGAAAGATAAATATTAAATTCAAAATATGTTCAAATATAATAAATCAAGGGGATAAAAGATACATGACCTATATTTAAAGCATTTAAAAGCAGCCTCCAGTTAAAACTAAACAAATTTAAAATTAAAAAAAAAAAAAGCAGCACTGTTCAGTCCACCTTCTTCTCCATGCCTTGCTTCCTCAGTGCTGTGGATTGAATTGCGCCAATCCCATTTCTTAGGTTGAAGTTCCAACCCCAAGGACCTTCACATGTGACTACATTTGGAAATAGGCTCTTTGAAAACATCTTTAAGTTGAAATTTTGTCATTGAAGTTGATCCCAATCCAATCTGACTTATAAGAAGAGGAAATAAGGGATGAATCCTGTGAAGACATAGGGAGAGGATAACCAAGGAGGGCTAAGAATAAGGCATGAGAAGAAACCAATCCTGCCATCTCCTTGATCTTGAATTTCCAGCCTCAAGAACTATGATACAAATATTTCTATTGTGTAAGCCATATGATCTGTGGTATTTTATTTGGTAGCCCTAGCAAAGTAACACACCAATATTCAATATGAACCCTGCAAGATTCATACTACATTATACTGCTCTTTGTTTCACAGATAATGTGAGCACACCAGTAGCCTTCTTGCTTTTTTAAAATTCAGAATAGTTGACCTTAAAATGTTGCATCTATAGTGTTTGGATATTAAACTATGAAAATGCTTTGCAAGAAATACCAGTCAGCCCACATGCCCCACACAAGTCATTCTCCCCTAGCATGTGCTCCTGTGATATTCCATGTATGGTTTCCCTGAAAGCATAGTGCTGCTGTCGTAGGATTTATGATTTCTGTACAGCATTGTGTGTATTGATAGATTGTTCATCTAGGTGTGCCGCAGTATTTTCTTTGCTATCACAGGCAAATTTAACCACACTGTTAGCTACTCTTCATAGTTCAGCTTAGCTCCCTAACAATGGAATACACTCTCTTTGATATATGAGCTCTTTGAGGAGCAATTTGTAAAGCACTGTGTCCTCACTTTTGAAAACTTTTTTCTTTTGCAAAGAAAAATGTTACTCTAGATATATTGAATGACTTTGGGGAAATCATAAAAGTGATCTGTGAGGAATGACATCATGAGTCACTCTTTCACCTTAATTTAGGATTATGAAAAACATTCTCTATCGAGATTCTAATAAAACCTGTTCTATATACGGCCATGGATTTTACAAAATTTGTATTGGCATTGGCCCCTGAAGTACTTTACACACAGGACTGTATTTTGAGTCAAAATAACGTGATCTCAGAAGTATAAGTAGGTTTGAGAGTAACAATGTAGCTGGAAAAGGGTCACTGTAAGACTAGCTGCTGGAGTTCTTATCTGACTTACAGTCTATCCTCTAAGCAGAGAGCACATATATGTTTCGAAGGAGTTTTTGAGCAGGTTTACCTAACTTCATCACACAATCAAATAAACCTCACTCTTTTTCTGTGTTTTTACTTTTGTTTTTAGCCTTTACAAACTTGATAAAAGTGAAATAAAAACAAAGCATTTTTCAAATAGTTATTTCCTTTTTTATTCTTTAAAGCATTTATTTTAAACTGAGATATAATTTACAGACTGTAAAATGTACACATCTAAAGTATACAGTTTAATGAGTTTTGACAAATGTGAATACACTCTAATCAGGATTAAAAAATATATTTTGATCACCCCCCAAAGTGCCCACATATCTCCTTCCATTCACTTTCTTACCTTTCCACAATTTCTGTTCTGATTTCTATCACTATAGCTTAATTTGCTATTCTTGAATTTCATATAAGTGGAATTATACAGTATAAACCTCCTTATATTCGACTTACTTTCTGTTGAACAATTATTAAAAGCAAAGCATTTTGATTTGTAAAACTTGAAAGCGTAAAACAAGGATAATTGCAAAATTTTTTTTAATATATCTCTATTTTTAATATATCTATACAACATGTATAGCTTTAGGTTAATTGAGTGAGATATCTGTATGGGAGAAAGAGAGCTGAAATTTAAAAAAGAACTGAGATCTCAGCCCTATGCTAACTGGCTAGCAATTTCTACCTCATCTTCAGATGTCAGAGCTTGAATAATCCAGGGCTGCTTTTCTTTCTACACTTTCTCTAACAGTGATTTGTAATATCTTGTTGATGTCTTCATTAAAATTCAAATTCCAATATATAAGCTCCTCTTAATGCCTCCGCCTGTGTTTATCTCAAATCTAAACCAAAATCATAGTCTCCAAATCCCCAAATAGCCCCTCCTAGAGTGTTTACAGCTGAATAAATGTTAGCTAAAAAGCTACAATCTAAAAAACATTTAGGATTTCTTCTGGATCACACATTTCCACAGCTCACCATCAGCAGTGCTATCAGTTGAACCTTCAAAGTGTTGACTAAATAAGATACACAACTTTAGAGTTGTGAGTTAAGTTTTATTTGGGGCAAAATGAAGACTGCAGCCCTGGAATCAGCTTCTCAGATAGCTCTGAGAGACTGCCGAAAAGGGGCAGTCAGAGAAGGTCAATATATAAGATTTTGGTGAAGGGGGAGTTCAATGCAATTAAGTGCTTACTTTACATAAAGTTTTCTGCTAGTCATGTTGAGTTGATATCACCATGAAGGGATATAGTGATTTTCTAGATATGAAGAGATGCAAGGATTGGGATCATGAAATCAGTTCCTGAAAATATCTAACTATCTAAAGACCTGTTCCACCAGATTCCCTGGAGCAGAGGACCTCACTCCACCCTGAACTCCCTCAGGGGATGTTGAAGGTCAATAGGCACACCAGCACAAGTTTCAATCTCTGCAGAGATAGATGGCAAATGCCCTTGTTGCTGTTTTGTTCAGTCACTGGTAAATGCTCTTGGCAAGTGACAATTTCTAGTTGATAGGCAAGTGCCAATTTGTAGTTGACAAAGTTATGAACAGAAAATGTCTTGTACAACTTCTTGTACAACCTGGTCCTAGTCACTATTATCCGTTGCCCTGGATTATTGCAATAACCTTCTGATTGTATTCTCTTGCCTTTGGCCTTTTTTATCTTTCTAGTTTGCTCTCTACACAGTGACCAGTGTGAACTTTTAAAAATCACTTAAATTATAACATTGTTCTTTTCAAAACCCTGCAGTGACTACTCAAATCACTTAGAGAAAAAAAAAAATCTTCAAGAACAAAAAAGACCAGTAGAAGAAAACCCAAACCCTTACCCACCACCATTTTTCTGATGTCACTTCCTACCACTGTCCTCCCAGAATCCATGGCTGGGGAACTATCCTCCTTGAATTGGCCAGATACACTTTTGATTCATTTTGTTTGCACTAATTTATTACAGAAGGCTTCCCAGACCACTCTGCAAAACAAACCCTCCGCAACCATTCTTTTGTATCCCTGTCATTTGCTTTGTATTTTCCCACCTCATTTGTCACCATATTACCTACTAATAGCCTACTTATTTATAAATATGTCTTAAAAAATAGCAGCTCTCTGAGGGAAGCCATTGTCATGTGTGTGTATAAATATAAAATAAAAATGAATATTTGAATAAAATAAATATACCCTACAATGGTTAATTTATTACATTTTATTTTTGTTTCAGTTGTAGCTTAAATGAGTCAAATAGGTAGTTTCAAAAAATTGCCTTTCTAATATATCATACAGAATAAAAAGTAATTGTGACTTTCAAGAATACTGTTTGATCAAACTGAAATGCATTGAGAAAATAACTGAAGTATTTCTTTCTTCCTAGGTAATATGGAAATCTGACTCCTTAAATATAATCACCAAAATCTGTCGAGTAGATGAAGCTGAGGTTATTGATTAAGGAAAAATACCAACTTACAAAACTTTGGAGGTGTCTACAAGAGTAAGAGTTGGGGAGAAGGTCAGAATTTATTAAGGATTTTAAGTCTGACTAACACAACATTGTAAAGCAACTATACTCCACTAAAAAAAAAATTGCAAATTTGGAATAAGACAGTTTCATATGTGGGGGCTTGATAAGGACTCAGCGAGAATTACATAGAGTAGTCCAGACTTTGTGGAGGTAGCTAGGAAAGGATTTTGAAAAGAGTATTCAAATAACCTGGTAATGTAAATTGTTTGTTGAAGCTTTCCAATAAGGAGCTGGTATTTTTCCAAGAAGTTCCTAATGAGCCATGGAAGCATTACTGGGCAGAACAGTTCTGGAAGAATAAAGAAATACTAGTAATGACAACGGAATTGCAAACTTATGTTAATATAGACATTAGAGTGTGATTTAGATTTCAGTGTCCAGTCTGAGAGTGGGCTAGGTAGTTTTGAGGCATTAGCTTTGTTTGCATAAGTCAAGTTCACAACGTAATGTTTTAATCTAATTATTGGGATGTTACCTAGTTCACTGGATTATTACTTTTTTAAACAGTTCAACTCTCCTTTTTCTGTACTTCCAAATCCCTAAGAGTTTTTCTTCATATTCTCAAACTAGTTTTATTTTACATTAAATTGTGTCTATTTTCCAAGCTGGCAGATTTAGGCTATTGTTTAAAAGAAATCTGATATTTTATAGTATGATTAAATATTTTTGAATCAACAAAAAATACATTTATAAAACAAGTATCCATTTATTCTTGACAATATATCAAAATATGTTTTCTTTTTTATTTTATAAAGTTTCTCAATATGTATTCATCTGTCAGTGAATGTGCTATATTTATATAAAGTTAATATAAGGGTATTGGAATAATTATGTATGAAGCTGAGAGAAATTTTAAGACAAGAGGGCTTTTTAAACATATATTTGTTTTCTATTTTTTAATTTGTCTATGTGGGAAAAATAAGATGCTCCATGAAATCAAAACTGCTGTCTCCCTTCTTCCTGTAATCCTTCTCCTGTGTGCATCAATGCTAAGGGTATCCAACTATTTGCGACCCATGGAGTGTAGGCCACCAGGCTCCTCTGTCTACGAGATTCTCAGGGCAAGAATACAGGAGTGAATGGCCATGCCCTCCTCCATGGGATCTTCTCAACCCAGGCATAGAACCTGGGTCTCTTACATCTCCTACATTGGCAGGCGGGTTCTTTACCAATAACATCACCTGGGAAGCCCCTAATCCTTTTCCAAGGTTGTAGAAAATTTTATTATCTTTGATATCTTGGAAGAGGAAGAGTTAAACCAACTTCAAAATATTTCCTATATTTTTGAATCATTAAGGGCAAGAATTTTATTTCCTTCAGATCTAGTGGTACCTCTGATGTTTTTTAAGTGAAGGCATGGTGCTATAATCAACTATGGTATTTGAACTGGAGAACCACTTAATCTCTCTGAAATTTAAAGCAAATAAAATTCAATTCCCTCTGATTTTACAGTAAGAAAAACAAGTTATTCCTGCTTCACTGGCTTTGTAATTGCAAAATCGAATAGATTTATAAAAAGTTTTGTGTCTCATTAAAATATTCCCAAATATTTATCCCTCTTCTCTCTCATGCAGATTGCACCTCATACAAGACAATCTCCACATCTCTCTGTTTAGCATTTGGTCTGTCTCAATGTGTCTTAATGTTCATCCACTTGTTTCTCCAACACCAAACTGTTTTGTTGACTGAACATATCTAATTCTCTAAGATATTTCAGCAAGCTGCTTACTTTGTGAGAATCAACTCTATACAGTAGTGTTGTGCTGTGCCCTGTTGTGTCAGAGACTTTGTGATCCCGTGGACTGTAGCCTGTTAGGCTCCTCAGGCCACGGAATTTCCCAGGGAAGAAAAGTGGAGTGGGTTGCCATTTTCTCCTCCAGGGGGGATTCTCAACCCCAGAATCAAACCTGTGTCTCCTGGTTTTATCACTGTGCCATTTGGGAATCACCTATACAGTAGTACTGGGAGATAAACAGTGGAAAGCACTAACTACTGTCCTAATAGCCATCAGTTTTCCCATTAGGATGCTGCATTTTGTTTTCGTTTTGTAGGTAATTCTTTATTATTTACTACCATCCCAAGACCTATTTTTCTTTTCAAAATATCAGTTCCATATTTCTTCCTTAGTTGAAGGATTACAGGTGTCCCAGTTTCACAAAGTTATGCAATTATAGCACAGAATCCATTTACTTCCCAGTAATTGGAGTACAGCCATCACAGTGGGAATAAAAGCAAGGCTTACAGATCAGAGTAAAGAACACAATCCTATCACACAGCTTGTGTAAAAAGGGTAGAAAGTGATTTGGCCTCGGTGACACTCGGAGCTTCAATGTAGAATTTTAATTGCCGTTTGTCTTGCAATAAAAGAACATGTTCTGAACACTTTTGAATAGAACTAATTCTGAAACCAAATTAAGTTTCCGCATTATGATTTAAATTGATACAGCTGATGTTTCATGCCAGAAAAGGGCAATCTTCAGGTAATATTGTGTGGTTAAGTAGTACACATAGTTACTGAAATCATAGGCAATATTGAAATCAACTCAATTTCATTGTGAAACTTTCCTGTTTTAATATGACAACAAACAAAGCACAAATAATGTGCTGCCTGACCTATTTTATATTCTTACAGCCTGGTACTTCTTTTTAATGATGAAGGATGTACGTTCTTCACTGGTTAATACCACTACCATGATCCCAGGTCTAACAGTCTCAAATTGCAATTAATTATTTTTCTTAAGAATGTGCAGTTATTTATAGCTCATCTCTTCAACAGAAGAAATTGTTTCTTGTTTGTGGTGAATACAGTATTCAAACAAAGACTACCATTTTTGTGCTGGTCATTCATTTAAATATATGTCCTTCTAAAATTCACAGAGATAACCAACCAAACTCTTTATAATTCCCTCCTTAAAATTTTCTCCTCAGGACTACTTCCTAAATGTAGGATAGTTACCGGTCCCTACACAAATAGTTTATCCACCAACTGTGGCATCAGTTTTCCACCTACCAAATTCTTAGATCTCTATTTTCACTTCTTTTCCTCTAACCCCTAAGGTGGGCTTCTGCGGTGACTCAGTGGTAAATAACTGCTTGCAATGCAGGACATGCAAGTTTGATCCATGGGTCACAAATTTCTCTGGAGAAGGAAATGGCAACTCACTCTAATATTCTTGCCTGGGAGATCTCATGGACAGAGGAGCCTGGGGGTCTACAGCCCATGGAGTCATGAAAGGTTGAAGGTGACTTTAGAGACAAAACAACAACAATCTCTAAGGTAATTCAGATTCACATATGTAAACGTGTAAACCATTCAGCCATTTACTCACTTAGATCAGGCATTGGTACTCTGGTTATGATCTACCTGATCCATTTCCATAATTCTTTTTAAGCACTTTTAGGTCAGTTTTTACAAGTAATGATCCATTTATTCATTCTAGGGCTTCCTTGGTGCCTCAGATGGTAAAGAATCTTCCTGCAATGCAGGACACCTGGCTTCAATTCCTGAGTCAGGATGATCCCCTGGAGAAGGGAATGGCTACCCACTCCAGTATTCTTGCCTGGAGAATTCCATGGACAAAGGACCCTGGTGGACTCTAGTCCATGGGGTTTCAAAGACTTGGATGCAACTGAGTGACTGTCACTTCCACTTATTTCACTTCACTAACTCATTCTGGGCTTCCCTTGTAGCTCAGTTGGTAAAGACTTTGCCTGAAGTGCAGGAGACCTGGGTTCGATTCCTGGGTTGGGAAGATCCCCTGGAGAAGGAAATGGCAACCTGCTCCAGTAGCCTGCTACTATTTCTAATGTTTCTAACCTCTGATTGTTTAGTCCAACTCATCCCCATCACTTCAAAAACGAACTCTTAACTGCAGGCAATCCTCTACTTGTCTCGTTAACCTAAATGGCCTGATTGTATTTATCAATATATACAAATTTATTGATCTTTACTTATGCCTGCCTTATTTCATTCTTGTACATCCACTGGAAATTACTGTATGGCAACTGATGCTCTTAGAAATAATTTCTGGATCCACAGTATAAAGACATGCCTCTTAGTTCTGTTGTTTTCTCTTTCATGACATAAAATTATCTATATCCTCTTGTCTTTGCAAAAAGATTTCTTAATGAGAAACTGCTTCAAAAAGTATCACTCTTTTCATCCTCATCATTTTTATTATCTTGACTGGAAATTTTTCACTGCATAAAATGCCACTGACTAGAACTATACAAAATATTCCCAAGGAATTAGGTACAAAAATTTTTTAGAAAGAAAGAAAACCAACTTATCCTGAATTATGATACAAGCAAATTAACTTTTAATATATCATTGTCTTCAAATGTATGTATATTACACACACAAGCTGGTTTCCAAATTATACTAATTATCTTTGTTTCAAATGAAATGAAGTTGAAAATGAGTTTAAAGGGGAAGCAGATATCTCAAATGCTTACTTTGATTAACTGAATGCCATCTTTGCCTATGTGGGATCAAAATAATGACCAATTTAATAAATTAACTTAAGCAATCATTTAATAGGGGGCAATTCATTTCAAACAGGTTCTTATCATCATGTAGTTGTTCTAACTGCCAGATTATTTAATTGAGTAGGGTTTATCGAAATAGTCACAAAAGGTTTGTCTATAATAAAAAACACATATATTTCAATTGTTTGAAGAGTATGATTTCAACTGTATGAATATATTTGAGTACTACACCATAACACATTCCTTTACATTTCATCTGAACATTAATCCCATGCCCTTTTCCAAGTTAATTCAAAAGATGGCTTATAAACTCAAATTAGTTATTTCCCTTAAACATAGAATTGCTAAGTCTATTGCAGATAATTGAGTGCAAAAAATAAATTGGCAGTTGATATCTATCTCCCTTAATTCAGTCTTGCCCTTTGTCACATTTTAGAAATCAATCAGTTATAATAATTGAAAATGTATGTCTTAACTATTACAGTTTTTCTTTCAGATTAAGCTTTTATTTTTAGGCAAAGTACTAGGATATATCCATAATATTTTTAAAAGGAAAGAAAAGTACTCCAAACACAACAAAAGAGATAATAATAATTGTTATTTTTTTAATGGAAGAAAATATTGTATATATTTTAGAACTTAAATTTTATCTCCAAGATATTTGGATATGGTTGTTGTGAATGGCTGCATTATAATATTGATCTCTTAAGTGATGTAAACCATGTATGAGATTCCTGAGCTCAATTCCAATTTTATGAATGATTACAGATACATTAATTTGATAAAATCTCCTTGCCTGCATGTTTTTTTTCCCAAATGTCCTAATACCCTAGCAGATAGATATGTGTTGCTCATTATAATTCTTTAATTCTGCCCATTATTAGAAATAGAGGAGAAGCAACTATACCAAAAGAGAAGTAAATCATCTTAATTCATTATATGAGGTTAGTAAAATTTCAATATCAAAATTAGACAAGCATATTACAAGAAAAGAACTACAGATCCAAATATTCATAAATATATGACTATGTATAGAAATAAAGCAAAATATTAGTAAATTAAATCTGGCAATATATAACAGAGAACAATAAATAATGACCAACTTGGGTTTATCCAAAGATAAAAATACATTTCAAACTTTAAAAAGCAATTCGTAAAATCTCTTATATTATTTACATGTCAAAATATATGCTCATTTTGATAGATGTAGAAAAAGCAATTAAAGTTGATACAATTTCTAATGAAGTGCTATTAACATTCAGCAAACTAGAATTAGAAAATACAGAGTATGTTGGTGGATAAACGACATCTTTTTAAAAAATCATTAAATTTATATTTAAAGGTAAAATATTCAAAAAACAAAGATCATGGCATCCAGTCCCATCATTTCATGGCAAATAGATGGGGGAAAAATGGAAATAGTGACAGAATGTTTAAATTCACTGCCGATGGTGACTGCAGCCTTGAAATTAAAAGATGCTGGCTCCTTGGAAGAAAAGTTATGACAAACTTAGAAAGCATATTAAAAAGCAGAGCCATCACTTTGCTGACAAAGATCCATTTAGTCAAAAACTATGTTTTTTCCAGTAGTTATGTATGGATGTGAGAGTTGGACCATAAAGAAAGCTGAGCGCCGAAGAATTGATGCTTTTGAATTGTGGTGTTGGAGAAGACTCTTGAAAGTCCCTTGGACTGCAAGGATATCAAATCAGTCAATATTAAAGGAAATCAACCCTGAATACTCATTGGAAGGACCGATGCTGAAGTTGAAGCTCCAATACTTTGGTCACCTGATGGGAAGAACTGACTCGTTTGAAAAGATCCTGATGCTGGGAAAGATTGAAGACAGGTGGAGAAGGGGGTGACAGAGGATGAGATGGTTGATGGCATCACTGACTCAATTGGCATGAGTTTGACAAGCTCTGGTAGATGGTGTAGGACAAGGAAGCTTGGGGGTGTTGCAGTCCATGGCGTTGCAAAGCACTGGATGCAAGTGAGAAACTGAACAACAACAAAGATCCAAGATCAGGAACAAAATGAGATGTCCATTCTCACTACTTTGAGTCATCATTATACCACTACACAAGCAAGATTGTTGTATTTTGTTGAGGATGTGGGGCAATAGAAACTCTCAGTCACCACTGATGTGGATCTAAACTGGTACAACTCTTTTGTAAAAGAGTTAATAGAAGTATTTCTCTCGGCTTCAGAAACTTATTTTAAAATGCATTTGGCAATAGAAAGAGCTAAGAATAGCTAAGGGTCACTAAACATTTTAAAAAATGTTATCTTAAAATCTTTTCTTTGAAGTCTGTTTGGTGCTGAAGACTGATTTTTAACAAACGTGCCACAATAATTCAAAGAGAAAAGAATAATCAATAAGTATAGGTAAAATACAAATTAATGAAACAGAATATAGGCCAGGTGCACTGATATAAGGGAATATAACATGAGGTTGAAAGGCATCACATAAAGCATGGACAGGGCAAACTTTTCAATAAGGAGAACCAGAGCATTAGTGTATATATATTAAAAAAAAAAAAACAACTATTTTTGTCTTTTTACTTTATCCTCCAACCTGAAAATAAATTTCAAATTGAATAAAGACCGATATATAAAAAAATACATATAATTGCATAATGTAATATTGGAAGATATCTTTATTATGTCAAGAAATGGAAAAAAGTATTTCAGTAAGACTGAAAAGAAATGATGGAAATTATATAGAAAATGGATTCTCTTTATTTATCTTATAAATTATTATAAATTTTCTCAGGAATGGAAGCAAACCAACATGCAACAGAGTGGGATATGTATTTGCAATGCAATTGACAAAAGCAAAACTCAATGAAGCTAATTTCCATGACCCATATAGGACCGTTACAAATCAGTAAGAAAGTGTATATTTTAACGGAAGAATATGCACAAGATTTAACAGGAACTCCACAAAATATAAAACTCAAATGGTAAGTGAACACTTGAAAACTGATAAACTTTGTGGCTATACATGGTGATGAAACTGTGACAAAAACTATGACAATTCTTTTTTTTTAATTTGATATCATTGTGTATGTTCTCATATAATGTATTTTATTTGTTATTGAAGCATAAGTGCTTTATTAGTTTGCACTGTATAACACCAATTTTGTGTTAGTTTCTTCCATACAACAAAGTGAATTGGTTGTGTTTTTCAGTCACCCATTTGTGTCTGATTCTTTGTGACCCCATGGACTACAGCACACCAGGCTTTCCTGTCCCTCACCATCTCCCAGAGCTTGCCCAAGTTCATGTCCATTGCATTGGTGATGTCATCCAACCATCTCATCCTCTGTCATCCCCTTCTCCTCCTGCCTTCAATCTTTCCCAGCATCAGGGTCTTTTCCAATGAGTCATTTCTTCAAATCAGGTAGCCAAAGTATTGGAGCTTCAGTTTCAGCGTCAGTCCTTCCAATGAATATTCAGGACTGATTTCCTTGAGGATGGACTGGTTTGACCTCCTTGCTGTCCAAGACTCTCAAGAGTTTATCCAACACCACAATTCAAAAACATCAATGCTTCAGTGCTCAGCTTTCTTTATGGTCCAACTCTCACATCCATACATAACTACATAACTGGAAAAACCATGGCTTTGACTAGATGGATCTTTGTTGGCAAAGTAATGTCTCTGCTTTGTAATATGCTATCTAGGTTGGTCATATCTTTTCTTCCAAGGAGCAAGCCTCTTTTAATTTCCTGGCTACAGTCACCATCTGCAGTGATTTTGGAGCCCCAAAAAGTAAAGTCTCTCTCTGTTTCCATTGTTTCCCCATCTATTTGTTTCCCCATCTAGTCCCATATGAAGTGATGGGACTGGATGTCATGATCTTTGTTTTTTGAGTGTTGAGTTTTAAGCAAGCGTTTTTACTCTCCTTTTTTACTTTCATCAAGAGGTTCTTCAGCTCTTCTTCACTTTCTGCCATAAGGGTGTTGTCTTCTGCATATCTAAGATTAGTGATATTTCTCCTGGCAATCTTGATTTCAGCTTGTGCTTCATCCAGCCTGGCATTTCACATGATGTACTCTGCATATAAGTTAAATAAGCAGGTTGACAATATACATCCTTGATGTACTCCTTTCCCAATTTGTAACCCGCCTGTTGTTCCATGCCCAGTTCTATCTCTTGCTTCTTGACCTATATACAGATTTCTCAGGAGGCAGGTCAAGTGATCTGATATTCCCATCTCTTTAAGAAAAATATATCTTGGTTAAACTTTAATGAAGTTCAATCCCAGGCAAAATCAAAGTATATATATTATATAGCTTATTATAACACAATGTACACAACTGTATGAAAAGTAAAAATCACAAGGCGATTATTGCTAGACAGGACAGGGGATGTTATGAAGAAGTTGTCCACAGGGTGAAGGGCAGTTCTAAGATATTATAATTTGTAACCTTGGAGAAGATTGCATGGCTTTCAAATTGTATTATTTACTTTTAAAATATATATTTATAATCTGCCCAAAAATCTGTTATATATTTAAGACTTCATCCTTTAAGATCTAACAATGATAAGACAAAAATATGAACCAGTCGTTGTTAATAAATTTTCCTGCTGTGAGTATAACATGAATCGGAACTTTTATACAGTATCTTCATGCAAGAACACGAGATGGCAGAATAAGGTAGGTTTTCACTCATAAAAACCCTGTTTGTAAAGGAGTAGAATGGCACTTAAACTAGGGAAGTTATTAAATATCACAGTAGGAGGACATTTCATGAGCAGAGACAGCACATGTCAACCCTGGTAAACTCTGTACATTGAACCTAGTACAAGAGATTCAGACGTATCTGTATAAGTTATTAATGAAAACTGACTTGCTTTAGCATCTACTTCCCCCAACTTATACCTAGAAAGATGTAATTCTTTCTAAAGATTAGAATAGGGCTCAAAACTCCGTATCTATGTTCTGTCTGCTGAAAAGGATAAAGCAGGATGATGTGTGTTTTATAATTACTCTAAATAATTAAGCTAACTGGCTAATTAAGAAGTAGGGGAAAGATCTAAGGTTTTGGAGGGACAAAACAAGAATCTTTATCAGAAAGTTTGGGAAAATTACCTTAGAATTTTGTATGAATTTTGGACCATTTTCCAGAGGCTGGGACCCATGCTTGCAAAAAAGAACCACTGATGGAGACATGACAGTGTGAGAATAAATACAAATTCTCTATGGAGATTGCTCGGATAGGTATATTAAGCACACCTGCAACACAAACATCCCAGAACCAGATCCCATGATGGAGACCAATGCTTAATAAAGATTTACTCCTAAGAAGAAACAGCAAAGGTAAATGGATCATTCTCCCCTTGCATTGTTTCCGTTTAGATCTGAAGGGATAATATGATGTCATGAAATATTTAAGAGCAGGCCCCTTAATTAATGAAAATAAATTCCCTTTCAACTTGTGATTCGGAGTAGAAAAATATGAAATCTACTTTGGAGAAATAACTAAATGTAATATTTCTTACAACTGAACTTTGTAAGAACATAATTGCTAATCTTGAAAGAATAATACTCTAGTGGGGTCAAATTCATGCATAATAGTTACAATACAACATGTATGCTATGATAGAGATAGCAGCAATTTAATGTGAAGATTTAGAAGAGCAATTGATTAAATTGCTTTAAGGATTGGGAAAGAGTGAGAGAGAGGACCTGCAAAAGAGAAAATTGAGAAGAATATGTAGAAAAAAAATTCAAGATAAGAGATGGAGAAAACTGACTCCTAACTGAGTCAACAGTGTTTTCAAAAACACAGGTGCCTGAAAGGCCATGGAATATCTTTAAATCATGAGCATTATTTTGACAGGGAGTTCAAGCTTCAATAAGTGGAAAGAAGAAAGAAAGAGTGTAATTCAATTGTAGGAAATGAGAACTCCACAGGTAGATAATATGGATTCATTAAACTCACAATGATTTAGAAAACAGGATACTGTACTACTTTATAAAGTATTTCAATAAATTATTTCTTAACTAAGTAGGTATTATTATGATGTTATCATAGACATTTTCCATATCATGAAAATGTGTGTAAAATAAAAAATAAAGCTTTATCAAAAATATTCAGTGATTTATCTGTCTTAGCTTGAGCTGCTCTAAACAAATTATCATAGGCTGATTGCTTATAACACAATTATTTCTCATGATTCTGAAGACTGGGGAATATAAGATCACAGTGCCAGTAGATTTGTTTCCTGGTTTCTAGATGTCCATCTTCTTGCTGTGCACTCACATTTCTTCTTTTTAAAGCTGAACTATTTAGCAGAGATATTTAAAAGTACTTGAAGCGTAAATGTCCAGAGAATTATTGTAACTTCCAAGACTGCAGAAATCTCTCTATGCCTATAACATTTATAAATGGTTAGAGATTACCGATTTTCTTTTATTTAAATGTCTGTGTTGCATCCTGTTCCTACTGTTTGTTTTCTTTGTTGTCAAGTATTGCATTCTATGAACAAACTGCTGTTCAATTATACACTCAGCTCTCTGTGAATTTGTGAGATGATTCTTAATTTTGCCTAAAATAAATAATGTTGCTATGTCAAACCTAAGGACCCGTTGAGTTTCTCTACGTTATATACCTGGGGTTAAGGTTGCTTTACCATAATTTATCAACATTTTAACCCTACTACAAAACATCAGTGTTAGTCATTCATTTGTGTCTGACTCTGCGACTCCATGGACTGTAGCCTGCCAGGCTCCTCTGTCCATGGGATTTCTCAGGCATTGCCATTTCTTTCCTAGGGGATCTTCCTGACCCAGGGATTTGACCCTAATCTCCTGCATTGTATGCAGATTCTTTACCTTCTGAGCCACCAGACAAACATTAGACTGCTTGCTAAAACTGTTCCTTCCCTACATTTTTCATTCTTCAACACTTTAAGAAAAAAAAAACCCTTGTCTGTGCATGTTCATTATACCAATTTCTTTGCCAGTGTCATGGAACTGTTTGCAGATGATAGATAATCTTTTCTTTGTTGATGACAATCGCCTATAAAGAGTTTTTTCCTCATCGTGCTTTTCAGCTTATTTGTTGTGTCTGGCCTAGGCACAGAGGCACTTGACTTCAAGCTGCGGCTTGAGTTCAGATCTCTGATAAGTAACTCTCAGATCTGAGAGAGTATCTTCTCAGAGGTCAAGAAAACAATCCAAGCACATAAGTGTTTTTGAAGCCTCTGTTTGTTTCACATTTATAAACATTAAATTGACCCAAACAAGAAATATGGTCAAGCCCAAAGTTAAGAGGAAGTACATTAAGGCCACGGCAAGTGTTTAGATGTACAATGCTTACTATTAAGTAGAAAACTATAATCAGTAACTCAGTTAACCACATCTTGACCATAAGAAACAAGTAATAACATAAGAAAGAACATAGAAAGCGTTGCCATTTTTTCTAACCAAACAATGTTTTTTTATAATTATAAATTTTTCCTTC
Source organism: Okapia johnstoni (assembly GCA_024291935.2). NCBI lineage: Eukaryota > Metazoa > Chordata > Mammalia > Artiodactyla > Giraffidae > Okapia > Okapia johnstoni. The sequence continues at coordinate 60,224,019 of CM044322.1, forward strand.
TTTTTAAAAAAAATTATGGCTATCTCATTTGATAAATCCATCTGTTTCTTGAACAATGAATTGGAAAGCATAACAAAGTTTTAAATGAAGAAAACAAACATTTATGTTCAGTTGAGCCAAAGAATACCTTTAAACGCTGAAAATTCAAATGGACACTTAGCAAACAAATTTATGCATATTAAACAAAAATGAAATTTAAAATACAAGGAAAATAAACTCAAGCAATAGTTGTTATTTTTCAACTTATAGTATAAATATTCTATTTACAGAGCCTAAAAGCATAAATATATTATTTTGACATGTATTGTTTTAACAATGATGATAAAATTCCAGCTTAGATATATAACATTAATTTTTACTAAAATTATAAAATACAATTTTGCAATACTGTTAATAAAGACTGGATACAAGAAAGGACTAGGAAAAAAACCTTAAATAGCACATTAAATTAAGTTTCTGGCAACTACATTCTTTTAGAGCTAAAAAAAAATATGTTTTATTTATAGCAGTGCTGTTTTTAATCTATGGCACTTTCATAAAACTGTTGTGAGTTTAACAATATTCACAATTTAATCCATATTTTAGAAAACATATTTGATTATTACTAGAGCATTTTGTTGTTGATACAGCAACCATATCTCTCCTGTATACTACAATTATCTTTAAGAAAAATATTTTCTGATCATAAAAATAAATATCTTGCCATCCTTAATATGGTTTACCTAGTGGCTCAGATGGAAAAAATAAGTACCTTAGAAAATAAGTGACCTTTGAAATATTTGGTATACAGACTGGTTCCAAACAGGAAAAGGAGAACGTAAAGGCTGTATATTGTCACCCTGCTTATTTAAATTATATGCAGAGTATATCTTGAGAAATGCTGGGCTGGAGGAAGCATAAGCTGGAATCAAGATTACCAGGATAGCATATTAAAAAGCAGAGACATTACTTTGCCAACAAAGGTCCGTCTAGTCAAGGCTATGGTTTTTCCAGTGGTCATGTATGGATGTGAGAGTTGGACTATAAAGAAAACTGAGCACTGCAGAATTGATGCTTTTGAACTGTGGTGTTGGAGAAGACTCTTGAGAGTCCCTTGGACTACAAGGAGATCCAAGCATTCCATCCTAAAGGAGACCAGTTCTGGGTGTTCATTGGAAGGACTGATGTTGAAGCTGAAACTCCAATACTTTGGCCACCTGATGCGAAGAGCTGACTCATTTGAAAAGACCCTGATGTTGGGAAAGATTGAGGGCAGGAGGAGAAGGGGATGACAGAGTATGAGATGACTGGATGGCATTATCAACTAGACGGACAGGGGATTGGGTGGACTCAGGGAGTTGGTGATGGACAGGGAAGACTGGTGTTCTGTGGTTCATGGGATTGCAAAGAGTCCGACACGACTGAGCAACTGAAATGAACTGAACTGAATCTAAATACATACATATACACAAATATATTTATATATATTTATATACACATATATGTATATATCTTAGTCTATGTCCCAGCCAGCAATATTGAAGAAACAAGTTGAATGGTTCTATGAAGACCTACAAGACCTTCTAGAACTAACACCCAAAAAGATGTCCTTTTCATTACTGGGGACTGGAATGCAAAAGTAGGAAGTCAATAGACACCTGGAAGAACAGGCAAATTTGGCCTTGGAGTGCAGAACGAAGCAGGTCAAAGGCCAAAAGAGTTTTGCCAAGAGAATGCACTGGTCATAGCAAACACCCACTTCCAACAACACAAGAGAAGACGCTACATATGGACATCACCAGATGGTCGATACCGAAATTAGATTCTATTCTTTGCAGCCAAAGATGGAGAAGCTCTATAGAGTCATCAAAAACTAGACCAGGAGCTGACTGTGGCTCAGATCATGAACTTATTGCCAAATTCAGATTTAAATTGAAGAAAGTAGGGAAAACCACTAGACCATTCAGGTATGACCTAAATTAAGTCCCTTATGATTATACAGTTGACCTGAGGAATAGATTCAAAGGATTAGATCTAATAGAGTGCCTGAAGAACTATGGACAGAGGTTTGTGACATTGTACAGGAGGCAGTGATCATGACCACCCCTAAGAAAAAGAAATGCAAAGGGAAAAAATGGTTGTCTGAGGAGAACTTACAAATAGCTGAGAAAAGAAAAGCTAAAGCCAAAGGAGAAAAGGAAAGACATACCCATTTGAATGGAGAGTTCCAAAGAATAGCAAGGAGAGATAAGAAATCCTTCCTCAGTGATCAATACAAAGAAATAGAGGAAAACAATAAGATGAGAAAGACTAGAGATCTCTTTCAGAAAAATAGAGATACCAAGGGTACATTTCATGCAAAGATGGACTCAATAAAGGACATGGGATGGACCTGACAGAAGCAGAAGAGATTAAGAAGAGGTAGCAAGAATATACAGAAGAACTGAACAAAACAGTTCTTCACAATCCAGATAATCACGATGGTGTGATCACTTACCTAGAGCCAGACATCCTGGAATGAGAAGTCAAGTGGGCCTTAGGAAGCATCACTAGGAACAAAACTAGTGGAGGTGATGGAATTCCAGTTGAGCTATTTCAAATCCTCAAAGATGATGCTGTAAAAGTGCTGCACTCAATATGCCAGCAAATTTGGAAAACTCAGCAGTAGCCTACTATTGGAAAGGTCAGTTTTCATTCCAATCCCAAAGAAAGGCAATGCCAAAGAATGCTCAAACTACCGCACAATTGCACTCATCTCACAAGCTAGCACAGTAATGCTCAAAAATTTCCAAGGCAGGCTTCAACAGTACATGAACCACGAATTTCCAGATATTCAAGCTGGATTTAGAAAATCAGAGGAACCAGAGATCAAATTGACGACATCCATTGGATCATCGAAAAAGCAAGAGTTCCAGAAAAACATCTACTTCGGCTTTGTTGACTACATCAAAGCCTTTGACTGTGTAGATCAAAACAAACAATGGAAAATTCTTAAAGTGATGAGAATACTAGACCATCTGACCTGCCTCCTGAGAAATCTGTATGTAGGTCAAGAAGCAGGTTAGAATTGGACATGGAACAACAAATGGGTTCCAAATAGGTAAAGGAATAACTCAAGCCTGTGTATTGTCACCCTGCTTGTTTAACTTATATGCAAAGTAGATCATGCGAAATGCCAGGCTGGATGAAGCACAAGCTAGAATCAAGATTGCTGGGAGAAATATCAATAACCTCAGATATTCAGATGACACCACCCTTATGGCAGAAAGTGAAGAAGAACTAAAGAACCTCTTGATGAAAATGAAAGAGGAGAATGACAAAGTTGGCTAAAAACTCAACATTCAGAAAACAAAGATCATGGCATCAGGTCCCATCACTTCATGGCAAATAGATGAGGAAACAATGAAAACAGTGAGAGACTTTATTTGGGGGGGGCAAGATCACTGCATTAAAAGACATTATTTAATCACTGCATTGAAATTAAAATTAAAAGATGCTTGTTCCTTGGAAGAAAAGCTGTGACCAACCTAGCCAGCATAATAAAAAGCAGTGATATTACTTTGCTAACAAAGGTCCATCTAGTCAAAGCTATGGCTTTTCCAGTACTCATGTATGGATTTGAGAGTTGGAATATAAAGAAAGCTGAGCACTGAAGAATTGATGCTTTTGAACTGTGGTGTTGGACAAGACTCTTGAGAGTCTGTTGGACTGCAAGGAGATCCATTCAGTCAATCCTAAAGGAAATCAGTCTTGAATATTCATCACAAGGACTGATGCTGAAGCTGAAATTCCAATACTTCGGCCACCTGATGTGATGAAATGACTCATTTGAAAGGACTCTGATGCTGGGAAAGATTGAAGGAAGGAGGAGAAAGGATGACAGAGGATGAGGTAGTTGGTTGGCATCACCGACTCAATGGACATGAGTTTGACTAAGTTCCAGGAGTTGGTGATGGACAGGGAAACATGACGTACTGCAGTCCATGCAGTTGCAAAGAGTCGGACACGACTGAGCTTCTGAACTGACTGATACATATGTATGCATCAGAAAGAAAAATGAGGTATGTTCTATTTTGTACAATTTCCTATGAGCTTTGCAGAAAGAGCATAGTATAGATGCAATTGTTAAATTACTAACATGCTCCACAGAGTAGGATTAATCAAAAAGTCTCATTTTTTATTTTATTAATCAAAAAATGGCATTTTGTATAAAATAGCTTTTAAATAAAATAACCACAAGATCACTTCAAAACAATAAATTTGTAAAACAGAAAAAAACCCCACCAGCATCACATTAAAGAAGATGAAAACAAGAAACCAACTAAATATATAAATGTATATTTAGTAAAATCATTCTGTTTAGACATAATTTTTAGAGTAAGATGATGTATATAGAACATTTTAAGAAAGATTTAAATTAATTTATTATTCATTACCTTTTAGGCTCATGGCAAAATTGAGGAAAAAGCACAGAGATTTCCCATATACCCATTCCCCTACGCATGTGTTTGTTGTTGTTTAGTTACTAAGTTCTATCTGATTCCTTTGTAACCCCATGGACTGCAGCCTACCAGGATTCTCTGTCCATGGGATTTACCTGGCAATGATACTTGGAGTGGATTGCCATTTCCTTTCCCAGGGGATATTCCTGAGCCATGGAGCAAACCATTTCCTTCCTTGGCAGGCAGATTCTTTACCACTGAGCTACTAGTGAAGCCCACACATGCATAATTTTCCCCATTATCAACATTCTCCGTCAAAGTGGTATATTTCTTACAACTGATGAACCTACACTGACACTTTACAATCACTCAAAGTCCATAGCTGACATTACGGTTCACTTTTTATGTTGTACCCTCTATGAGTCTGGTAAATGCGATTCATGGGGTGGCAAAGAGTCGGACACGACTGAGTGACTGAACTGAACTGAACTGAACTGATGTATTCATCATTATGGTGTCATATAAAGTATTTTCACTATAATGCAAATTCTCTGTGCTCCATCTATACAATCCCTTACTTTCCCTCCTGGCATCCACTGATCTTTTTTCTGTCTCCATCAGTCAATCAGTCAGTTCAGTCGCTCAGTTGTGTCCGACTCTTTGCCACACCAGTCCTCCCTGTTCATCACCAACTCCTGGAGTTTACCCAAACTCATGTCCATTGAGTCGGTGATGCCATCCAACCATCTCATCCTCTGTCGTCCCCTTCTCCTCCTGCCCCCAGTGCTTCCCAGCATTAGGGTCTTTTCCAATGAGTCAACTCTTTGCATGAGGTGGCCAAAGTATTGGAGTTTCAGCTTCAACATCAGTCCTTCCAATGAACAACCAGGACTGACATCCTTTAGGATGGACTGGTTGAATCTTCTAGCAGTCCAAGGAATCTCAAGAGTCTTCTCCAACACCACAATTCAAAAGCATCAATTCTTCGGCGCTCAGCTTTCTTCACCATCCAACTCTCACATCCATACATGACCACTGGAAAAACCATAGCCATGACTAGATGGACTTTTGTTAGCAAGGTAATGTCTCTGCTTTTAAATATGCTGTCTAGGTTGGTCATAACCTTCCTTCCAAGGATTAAACGTCTTTTAATTTCATGGCTGCAATCACAATCTGCAGTGATTTTGGAGCCCAAAAATTAAAGTCTGACACTGTTTCCACTGTTTCCCCATCTATTTCCCATGAAATGATGGGACCAGATGCCATGATCTTAGTTTTCTGAACGTTGAGCTTTAAGCCAACTTTTTCACTCTCCTCTTTCACTTTCATCAAGAGGCTCTTTAGCTCTTCTTCACTTTCTGCCATAAGGGTGGTGTCATCCGCATATCTGAGGTTATTGATATTTCTCCTGGCAATCTTGATTCCAGCTTATGTTTCTTCCAGCCTAGCATTTCTCATGATGTGCTCTGCATATATGTTAAATAAGCAGGGTGACAATATACAGCCTTGATGTACTCCTTTTCCTATTTGGAACCAGTCTGTTGTTCCATGTCCAGTTCTAACTGTTGCTTCCTGATCTGCATACAGGTTTCTCAAGAGGCAGGTCAGATGGTCTGGTATTCCCATCTCTTTCAGAATTTTCCACAGTTTATTGTGATCCACACAGTCAAAGGCTTTGGCATAGTCAATAAAGCAGAAATAGATGTTTTTCTGGAACTCTATTGCTTTTTCAATGATAGTTTTGCTTTATCCAGAATATCTTATAGTTGGAATCATACATGACCATTTCATGTTAACATTCTTTCACTTGGTAATATGCATTGAATATTCCTGCATGTATTTTTGTGGTTTCATAGCTCATTTTTTTTTAGTGTTGATTAATATGAGATGGTTGGTTGGCATCACTAACTTAATGGACATGAGTTTGAGAAAACCCGGGAGATAGTGAAAGATAGGAAAGGTTAGCATGCTGCAGTCCATTGGGTCACAAAGAGTCAGACACAACTTAGAGACTGAACAACAATATTCCATTGTCTGGAGATACTACACTAAATTCATTCAGCCTACTGAAGGATATCTTAAATTTGGGCAATTAAATATAAAGCTGTTATAAACATCTGTGTGCAGGTTTTTGTGTAAACCTACATTTTCAGCTCCTTTGGGTAATGCCTAGAGAGCACTATTTCTAGATCTCTTCTGGTAAGAGTATGCTTAGTTTTATGAGAAATTAATAAACTGTTTTGGCCACTAGTGCATTCCACCAGCAAGGTACACCAACAGTTCCTGTTGCTCCACATTCTCTGTAGTATTTGATGTAGTCAGTGTTCTGGAATTTGATCATCCTCAGAGCTCTGGGTTCCACATCCACAAGACCCTTTCCTTCTCCAGTGCATGAAAGGGAAAAGTGAAAGTGAAGTCGCTCAGTCGTCCGACTCTTAGCGACCGCATGGCTGTGGCCACTGCTGCATTTTCCAAATTTGCTGGAATATTGAGTGCAGCATTTTCACAGCATCATCTTTTAGGATTTGAAATAGCTCAAGTGGAATTCCATCACCTCCACTAGCTTTGTGCATAGTGATACTTCCTAAAGCCTACTTAACTTCACTTTCCAGGATGGCTGGCTCTAGGTGAGTGATCACATTATCATGGTTATCTGAGTCATGAAGATATTTTTTGTACAGTTCTTCTGTGTATTCTTGAAAATTACAGCACATGTTCATATTAGATTCCTTTGTTCTCCAAGCCTGGCAGGAACATGCAGAGTGTGCCTGAGTGCATGGTTAGTACACAGTGACCTGTATCACAGCTGAGGAATATTCAGCTTATACAAATAAATCTATTCATTGCCCCACATGGAATTTGCTGTCTTCTTTTGAATTTACTTATCCTATGTAGCTCCATAAAGCATTTTTTATCTCTGTTACAATTCACATAACAACAAAATTTATGTTGGACAAATAGTACATGTTCTCCAGATTTTATGCTTCTAGCATTTTCTTCAAAAAGCAATAAAATATTAAAGTAAAATATGCAAATGTACCCATAGTTCTACATCCCCTGGCAACAATGTGGTTGTACTTCCTGAAATTCAAATCCCAGATGTCATTAAGCACAACAAGCCACATTTCTGACTCAGTTAAGAGAAATCTAAAATGTGAGATCTAGCACAACCATAACATAATGTCCCTGAATGAGAAATAAAGAGTATAATGAATTAAAGTGTAATGTAACTGAAGGAAACCACATGAAGAATGTGTTGGACTAACATTGGCATTGGGATATTTACTAAAAAAATATAAAGCTAAATGTTTACATCATGAGAGCTAAACATCTCATGTTTCTGCTTTTTAACTTTTTCCTCCTTTATGACATTATGTTTCTGGGGGGGGGGGGAAATCACTAAAACTATTTCTACTGTACATGAATACATTTGGATATTTCTTAACTCCAAAATCCTTAATTCTAAAACTACTCTTGAGTGATGAATCATCTGATCTGGTTATTTATTTTCAAATTGTATAGGACATTTGCTTGTAATAGCTCAGAAAAGTCATTCATTGAGAGCAGTGATAGTATCTAAACTGAAGACACTGAGCATGGAGCAACACAGATCTTCATTAATTCCTGTTCACATTCTTCTTGTCTGTTTCTTTCTAAGAGCTGTGTTAGATAGTAGCTCCTGGTGGTAAATTCCAGTAATTTTCCCTGCCCCTTAAAAGATAATTTCTGTAAGTGTTGGGGCAATGCTTGTTGTTGTTCAGTCACTAAGTCTTATTCAACTCGTTATGACCCTGTGAACTGCAGCATGAAGTTCACTATCCTTCACTATCCTTCACTACCCTGTCCTTCACTCTCTCCCAGAGCTTGCTCAAACTCATGTCCATTGAATCAGTGGTGCCATCCAATCATCTCATCCTCTGTCGTCCCCTTCTCTTGCCCTCAATCTTTCCCAACATCAGGGTCTTTTCCAATGAGTCAGTTCTTACTATCATATGGCCAAAGTATTGGAGCTTCAGTTTCAGCACCAGTCCTTCCAATGAATATTCGGGGTTGATTTCCTTTAGGATTGACTGGTTTAATCTCCTTGAAGTCCAAGGGTCTCTCAAGAGTCTTCTCCAGCACCACAGTTTGAAAGCATCAATTCTTCTGCACTCAGCCTTCTTGACTGTCCAACTGTCATACCCATACATGGCTGCTAGAAAAATCATAGCTTTGACAATGCAGACTTCGGTCAGCAAAGTGATGTCTCTGCTTTTGAATACACTGTCTAGGTTTGTCATAACTTTCTTCCAAGGAGTAAGCATCTTTTAATTTTGTGGTTGCAGTCACCATCTGCAGTTATTTTGGAGCCCAATAAAATGAAATCTGACCCTGTTTCTATTCCATGCTTGGCATATGCTAAAAACATTAATACAAATGCCAATTTACTTTCTTATCATTCCATTCTAATCCCTCTCTAGCATGTGGAATCTAGTATTTCTTCCCCCCTTGTATACACAAAATATAATGGATTGGACATGTTCATATGCAAGTAATGCTAGATTTATTTTGTATGGGACTCTTGAATCTTCTGGTAATATTAAGCTTTTTTTCCAAGCATCTTTGGAAACACATCATCGAAAAAATAATTTGGTTATTGCAAACACTGTTTAGTCATTGTCATATGAGTTTTATTAATAACAGAAAATATACTTAAAAGGTAACAACAATTATAAAAAGAAAATTGACAAGATAGTTTAAAATTAAGGAAAATATTTCCATTATCCTGAAAATGAACATATTTAAAAAATCATGATTGTGGATTTTTATTATTTTGTTATCAGCAGAGATAGAGTTGAAAAATAGATTTCCTTGCTAAAGCTTAATGTTTTTATTGACTTACTGTAATTATCTCTTGGCTGTGGTTACCAGTGTTTTGCTTATGAGGTAGGATTTTATATACAAGTTTGTTTACATAACCTAATGCCTGTCTCTTGGCTAACATGATGTTACCTAGAAGCTTTGGGGAGCCATGAAGATGGAACTTCTTTCTCGCGTGTTGTTAGTTGAAGAGCCATGTGGCAGCAGTAGCAAAACCCAGTTCAGGGAGTAGTACCATACGGGGGTCAACAATCAAATTTCCTTTTCAAGTAAGAATAAACATAAATAAACTGAAGCTCAGGAAGATCCTCTCAAGTAAGAAATGGCAGTCCACTCCAGTATTCATGCCCGGAGAGTTTCATGGACTGAGAAGCCTGATGGGCTGCCATCCATGAGGTCACAAAGAGTTGGACATGTTTGTGTAGCTGAGCAGGCACACATGCATGTATGTTTGAAAGAGTCATAAAATGGAAAATGATAACAGCTACATATGAACATATTTGAAGCAAAACCTAGGGTAGTGATGTTCCTAAGTCAAAAAAGAACAGACATAGAGTTTTTGTTTTAGTACTGATACATACTGAATTTCTAAGAGTAATTGAAGAAATCCATGAAACAGTCATCTCCTGCTTTGTTAGGGACCCCATGATAAATAAACTTTGATGTAACAAAGAAAACTTTTGATCTTCCTTAATACTGCTTTACCTCCCAACTCCCTTTCAATGCCTCCACAGTCCTTAAAAATAAAAATCTTAAACTGATAAGCAAAATGAATATCTTCCTATCTATATCAAAATATAATTCTGGGAATCTGCTCTTCTATAAGCATCATTGGACTGGAACCTACTTCTCAATGCATTCCACTAGAAAAAGATCAGTATCTACAATAAAGGATGATATATGAGATGTGTAATTTACAATTATGACCAATGATTGCATTTCACGTCTGACAGAATCCTTGGTTACAAGAACTAGAAACTGACTTTAGGTATCCAAAGCAAGATAATAAAATTTATTATTATTTATTTATTATTATTTATTCAGTTACTGAATGTGAAGAACTGGTTTTTCTTTAAACTATTTTACAGCTTTATTAAAGCATAACTGATAATCAAAACACTGCATATAGTCAATATATACAGTTTGATGAGTTTGGACATATGCACAATCTTCCCAGGTGGTTCTATTGGTAAGCCCCCCTGCCAGTGTAGGAGACATGAGTTGCAGGTTCGATTTCCTGGGTCAGGAAGAATCCCTGGAGGAGACGATGGCAACCCACTCCAGTACCCTGGCCTGAAGCAATCTCATGGACAGAGAAGCCTGATGGCCCATAGGTTTGCAGAGTCAGACATGACTGAAGTGACTTAGTATGCAGGGACATATGCACACACCCATATCAAGGTACTGAAGATATTCATCACCTTTAAAAGTTTTCTTGTATCCTTTTGTGTTTTGTTTATTAAGACTACATAACATAAGATCTACCCTCCTAACAGAATAACAGACTTTTAGATGCATGATACCATATTATTGGGCTTCCCTGGTGGACTTCCCTATTGGGCTTCCCAAAGAATCTCCCTGCAGTGTAGGAGATCTGAATTCAATCCGTGGGTTGGGAAGATCCCTGGAGAAGGAAATGAAAACCTGTTCCAGTATTCTTGCCTGGAGAATCCCATGGGCAGAGGAGCCTTGCAGGCTACAGTCCCTAGGGTCGCAGAGTCCAGTAAGACTGAACGACTAACGCTTTCACTTTTCACCATATAGTTAATTACAGGAATTATTTGAATTTTATTTCATCCTATACCATACATCATCTAAGAGAATCTAGTTTTTGTTTTACCAAAATTGATCAAAATTTTTGGTCAGAGTGTTCTACACTTTTTCCTTTATCTTGATCACCATTTGGAGAAGGGAATGGCTACTCACACCAGTATTCTAGTATTTTGGTCTAGAGAATGCCATGAACTGTGTATTCCTTGGGGTTGCAAACAGTCAGACATGTCTGAGCAACTTTCACATGACATGACATGGCATGATATAATCTTATTATATAAGATTAACCATCTTATTTGTATTTTCTATTAACCATACTTTATTTCTTTGCTCTTTCTTGAATTTAGTCTGTTAATGTGGTTTCTTTCCTATTATTTCTGTAACATAAGACCCAAAATAGTGTTAAGAAACAATTTTGTGTTAAACCAATGCAAATTAATTTTCTTGTGGTCCTAGAGGCTAGAAATCTAAAATGGAACTCATTTGCTTAAAATCAAAGTGTTGGTAGGACTTTCTTCCTGCTAGAGGCTTTAGGGTGATTTTGTTTCTTTGGTTTCTAAAGACTTCCTTCCTTCTAAAGACTACCTTCAGTCTCTTGGTTCATGGCCCCTTTCTCCATCTTCAAAGCCTAGAAAAGGTGAGTGTTTCTTTCTTTCTTTCTTCCTTTTTTTCTCACATGTAATTTATTTTGGGGTTAAATAGAGATTAACTTATTTTTCTTCAGTACTGTTTCTTAGTATCATTATATTATATATTATTGTATCTTTTCTTTACTGTATCAGTTTATTTTAATATCATAAATTTTTAAATGGACATTCCGTCTAGAATTTGTACTGTTTCTTTGGTTTGTCTATTGCCATAATAATACTACAGAGTTTTAACTACTGCTTAGCCTTTCTTATGGAGAAGGAAATGGCAACCCATTCCAGTATTTTTGCCTGGAGAATCCCAGGGACAGAGGAGCCTAGTGGGCTGCCGTCTGTGGGGTTGCACAGAGTCGGACATGACTGAAGTGACTTAGCAGCAGCCTTTCTTGTATTATATGATTCTGGCACTCTTATTCTGGGGTTAAATCTCTCTCTCTCTCTCTTATAGAGACACTTGTAATAAAATTTAGGGGCCACTTGGATAATTCACAACAATTTTCCTGTCTCATGATACTTAATACCATCTGCAGAATCCCTTTGACTGTGTAAGTGAACATCTTCACACATTCCAAGAATTCAAACACTGACATTTGAATGAGAAATTATTCAACTTATCATATAAAGTTAAATAGTTTAGTTTTTGTTAGTTTTTTTCCTCATATGGTAAACCAACCTACATTCCTGGGAAAACACCAACATGGTAATGATACATTATGCATCTTGCATGTTGTTGGATTTCAAATGCTGTAAAATAAAATTAACCACATGTCTATATTTATATATATATCCATGAATGAATTAATCTATAGTTTTATTTTAAAGACTCTACTTGATTTTAGTATCAGGATAATGTTCTCCCTGTCAAATGAAGCAAGAAGAACTTCATCCTCTTCTAATTTCTGCGATAGTTTATGAAGAATTTTTTAATATATATTTAGGAGAATTCAGTGCTATATGAAAAGTGTAATACCACATGACCAAGTATGATTTATATCTGGGATGAAGAATTTATTTAGTATTTAAAATTAAGTCAATCAATAAAATTCCATTTATTAGACGGAAAGATATTTATTTTAGTAGATGTAGTAAAATCACTTGAAAAATTCAACACCTACTCATAATAATAAAAATCTTAGCAATTCAAAAAAAATTCAACTGATGAGGGTGTAAGCATATTGTATATTACACAATAAAATAAATCCACTGCTTCTCACAGCATTGATTATTCTTAAAATCATTAAGTTGAGAGTAAATAGACTGACATATCGAGAATATATGCATAATTCTATTTATGTGAAGTAGATGTGTAAGCAAGATCTGCTAGAAATAATCCCAGTGTTTCCCTCTGGAGAGTGGAATAAAATGAAGGGTGTAGGAGAAAATTTTCCAAGGGATAGAACACGTTCATATCTTGATTGCATTTTGAGTTGTAGACTTCTTGAAATTTTTTAAATGTCAAATTTTACACATGCAGTCTGTTCCTTTCACTGTACATAAAATTACCTGAATAAAAAATATAAGCACATAAACAAACGTAAGGAAAGCAAAAGGCTTCCCTGATGGTTCAGATGGTAAAGAATCTGCCTGCAATGCAGGGGACCTGGGTTTGATCTTTGGCTCTGGAAGATCCCCTGGAGAAGGGAATGACAACCCACTCCAGTATTCTTGCCTGGAGAATCCCATGGACAGAGGAGCCTGGTGGGCTACAGTGCATGGGGTCACAAAGAGTCGGACATGACTTAGCAACTAAACAACAACAACAACAAACAAACAAAAAATACTACCAACTACCTGTGTGAAACAGTCCTAGCTTTACAAGAATATCGGGAAGTAAACATGATTAAGTTTCTTTAGCATGGGTTAATAATTTTCCTGTGTACATAGTTCTTTCATGTACATGTATAAGTGAAATGATTAGACATAGTTACAATATGAAATACCTCTTTTTTACATAGATAACCAATATCTTTTTTCATTCCAGGGATGTTAAGGAAGGAGAATAGATCTAATAAAAACATCTTGTTCCCATTTTCTCAAATATATGGCTCTGCTATAAATAGGTTTTCACAGAAACACCAACTGCTTATCAAAGATTGAGCCAAGAAAATCTCAAATGTACTTTTTTTTTAAATCCAGCTGAAACATTGTGATTGAAAAGTTTTCTTTCATCATTTTTTTCAATACTTTTAATTTACTCAATTCCTCAGAATCATCACCAAAACTCTCTGAATTTGGGGAAAAATCCCTAGTGTTCAGTTACATCAAACCTTACTTTTCATTCTCTTGACTTCATATATCAAATAAATTATTAGACTATCATTTTAACTATTGTGTCAATTAACCCTGTAGCATATTACAATAAAAGTATGGTAGCCAGTGGCACCCCACTCCAGTACTCTTGCCTGGAGAATCCCATGGATGGAGGAGCCAGGTAGGCTACAGTCCATGGGGTCGCTAAGAGTCGGACATGACTGAGCGACTTCACTTTCACTTTTCCCTTTCATGCACTGCAGAAGGAAATGGCAACCCACTCCAGTGTTCTTGCCTGGGGAATCCCAGAGACGGAGGAGCCTAGTGGGCTGCCGTCTATGGGGTCACACAGAGTGGGACACGACTGAAGCGACTTAGCAGCAGCAGCAGCCCTAAATGACATTGTACAAAAAATATTTCTGTACTAAGCTGCCTTTTTCCTGTTTCTATTTCAGCTATTTTGTCATAATTGTTAGCTTGTTGAAGGTGAACATAGTTGTGCTTATGACTCACCTTATCTAGGTCTTAGTTTTTTATTCATGAAGTATTATATGGGTTAATGACAATTCATGTTCTACTTAATAATTTAAAATGGAATATATTATTAGAGTAGGTGAGGGCACTCTATTATTCACATGATTTACTAATTAGAAACTTGAAAAAAAACATAAAAATACCTTCCTCCAGTCCCCAAATCCAGTTATATAGAAAGATTCCTTAATCCTATGATTAAATCTTTGTAACATTCATCATATCACTTAAGTATACTTCAGATCCAATCATCTATTTCTTTACATTTACTTTCTTCTGATGAAACCCTGAGTTTTCATATCATCCCCACTGCTGCTGCTGCTGCTAAGTTGCTTCAGTCGTGTCCGACTCTGTGCGACCCCATAGACGGCCGCCCACCAGGTGCCCTGGTCCCTGGGATTCTCCAGGCAAGAACTCTGGATTGGGCTGCCATTGCCTATCATCCCCACAGCCTTCCATTATAAATATCTCTACATCCTCAAATTCTTCAGTGATTTTTTCTTAGTTTTCTTTAATCACTCTCCTCCTAAGTTGTTTGAACAGTACTTAGGAACTGATAATCTTGTTGAGCTAGAAGAGACTGTAATGTGATTTAATGTTATAATAACAGTAGGTATGGAACAGTCTGCTGGGAATTAACAAATGTTGATAACATATATGAAGGCCTGACAAGTCAGGTTCTTTTAGGCTATAATTGTTTGTTTCTACAAAAATGTCAGACTGATAATCCATTAATTTAGGAAAAGAAATTAATCCAATGATTTGTTTGCATGTGAAACGTTTAAAAGTACAATTTGCATATGGCTGGTTTTATCTGAAAACCTTTAAACACAGAATTTTAAAATATGTGTGAAGATAACTTATATTGTTCACAGTCTTTTATTTAGAAATTAATAGACTAACAAATTGATGTACCATTGGGTTTCCAGGTGGCTCAGTGGTAAAGAGCCTACTTTTGTAGGAGATGCAGGAGATAACAGTCTGATCCCTGGGATGAGAAATACCCCTGGAGAAGGAAAGAGCAATTCATTCCATTATTCTTGCCTGGAAAATCCCATGGAGAGAGGAGCCTGGTGAGCTACAGTCCATGGGGTCACGAAGAGCGGACATATCTGCGTGACTGAGCACATACGCAACCGAAGTACCATACTATTCTACGCATCTATAGTAATCTATTTTTGTTACTTTATGCTTACTAATGAAAAATACTTTTAATTACAATCAAATAATTGCAATTACATATTCTCATAGCTATAACACTGTGAGGTCATTAAATAACTTGTTTCATAAATACAAACATACAAATTCATTAATTTAAACTCTATTTTATCAATATAATGCATTTGTATATAGCATCAAAAATGAGGGAAAGAGGGAGAGAGAGAGGGAGCAGGAGCTCCCCAAATCTGTGCTATTAGAAAGGAATAAAAGCAATACACATGGAATTGACATTTGTATAAAATAGATAACTAATGAGAACTTACTGTATAGCACAGGAAACTCTATTCAATGCTCTGTGATGACCTAAATAGGAAAGAAATACACAAAAGAGGGGATATATATATATATGTGTGTGTGTGTGTGTGTGTGTGTGTGTGTGTGTGTATAACTGAGTCATTTTGTGGTACAGTAGAAACTAACACAACATTGCAAAATAACTATACACCAATAAAAGTTAATTAATAAAAGATAAAGACTCTAGATCTTGAGATTAACCTGCAGCCATAAAATTATGGCAAAATGTACTTTATTCTGGAAAGTTGTTATGAAGCAGTTAAGCAATTTACACTAAATAGAAATAAACTATTAAAGACAACAGCACACGTATGTATTCCATTGTACCACCATCCCCCTAATATACAATCCTTGGTCTTTTGCTTGGTTCTTACTCTGAGGGAGACAGGTAAGAGTCAATCAAAACAGCATTCAAAAAAAAAAAAAAAGAGTAGACTACACTGGTCTCTGGCTGAGAGTCCTACCTTGCTTCCCCTAACTCAGTGTTTCTCAAGCTGAGCTGCCCCTTGAGATTGTTTGGTAAGCTCTAAGAAAATATAGATGTCCATCCCAGTTCCAAAACAATTAAATCACCAGTGTCACTGGTGATGATATGCTGACCATTTAAAAACCCTAAATTTTTCTATTGGACCTCTAGAGTAAGAACACTGGACCCAAACATCTTCCTTCTTCTCCCTCTGCCCTTAGGGTCCCTCTTCACTTAACACTGGTCTGACTAGTCAAAGCGTTGGTTTTTCCAGTAGTCATGTATGAACGTGAGAGTTGGACTATAAAGAAAGCTGAGTGCCAAATAATTGATGCTTTTGAGCTGTGGTGTTGGAGAAGACTCTTGAGAATCCCTTGGATGGCAAGGAGATCCAACCAGTCCATCCTAAAGGAAATCAGTCCTGAATATTCATTGGAAGGACTGATGTGGAAATTAAAACTCCAATACTTTGGCCATCTGGTGCAAAGAACTGACTCATTTGAAAAGACCCTGATGCTGGGAAAGATTGAAGGTGGGAGGAGAAGGGGACAACAGAGGATGAAATGGTTGGATGGCATCACCGACTCCATGGACATGAGTTTGAGTAAGCTCCGGGAGCGGGTGATGGACAGACAAGCCTAGTGTACTGCAGTCTGTGGTGTTGCAAATAGTCGGACACAACTGAGCTACTGAACTGAACTGAACTGTACTCACTAACACTGATACATCTGAAACCAGCTTACATCAAACATATGGATTTTTTTTCCTTCAATGTCCTAATCATAACATCAAAAGTTTATTATTCTTGCCTCAATTCTTGCCTCAGTCTATGCAGGCAGTTTGGTTGTTGTGAGGAAACAAATGCTTTTAACTAAGTCATGTTGGCCTGTAGGAAAATATTTTTGATCTATTATACATTTTAAAGAAAAGTATGAACAAGATTTAATATAACACAGAGTACTGCTTTCTCATCCCAGCCTGGAAAGAAAGGAAATCATAATACAATCTGTCAAAACTCCTTTGATTAGACTGTTAAAGATGTTAACTTTTTCTCATTTGGTGAAATAATCACAAATAAATCACTAAGACGTCTACATAAAATCATTTTTCATTTAGAAAAGAATGGTATAAATCACATTTAATGACCAAAGTAGTAAACTCATATTAAATTGTGGACTGTTTTAAAAATATTTGTTTTAAGTAAAACAGCTTCAAATTGTTAATCTTGCCTGTTAAAATAGCATAGCTGGTATCTTTACTTTTCAAATAAATAGTTACTAAATGCATTCATGTGATTATCTTGTTTATTTCTCAAATTTTTTTTTCTTTATAGTTATTTTCTTCAAAACTCTAATTATTTTATCTGTAGTCTTTCAGCTACTAAGAATCGCAATTAACAACCTTCTCTATGCCAGACACTGCAGTTACAGCAATACATTTCTCTTGAGGAGAGCTGCTTAGTGGTAGATTCAGCCAGTGAGGGTAAAATGTTATTTTATAATTTGGTAGGGTATTAAAGAGAAATAGTGTGTTATGACAAGACGGGAGTCAAGGTTCTTGGAAAGACTGAGGGTGTTGGAAATGTGTATTGTGAGCTGACCTTGAGCTAACTTTTAAATAATAAGTAGGCATTTAGGCTAGGAGATTATAATATGCACTGTACAACAAATTTTTAATGTGTATCAACTATGTATGAGACATCAGAATTGAAACAGGGATACAAAACCATAGGCTTTGAAGATCAAAAATTGAAAAGAAGTACCATTTCTGATTCCTGAAAGCAGCAAGCACACTTTCATGCAACCTATGGCTGTCAGTGGAGGACACATATTCTCTTACATACTTTACACTTTTAAATTGTATTTATTAGAAAAAAAGGATGGATGCTATGTGGCCTGTGATATTTCATTTTCACTTTTGTCCAGGCTGAAAGAAGATGTAGTAGGGTCTAATTTCAAGAATGACAGAGTAGAAGAGAGAGGGGGAGTGACAGAGCAGAGGCAGGGAGAATGTGATTAGTATAATTTTGTCAAGAGATTGTAAGTGCTCAAATATTTTGACAATTATCATAGCAATTTCTAAAGCAGCCCTAAGTGCCCTTTGATGAAAATATATTGGAGCTACAACTTAGGATATTCATTTGCAAGAGAGAACCTCTGAGGAAATTGTATTAGGAGATAACTTCTGGGTAAAAATGTGCTGAAATAAGCCTCAATCTGAAATTGGCTTTCTTAAGTCTATCGTTACATAAAATTTGCATATATGTAGATGAAAAAATTGCCTATGGCTTTTTAGGATTCACCATCTTTGGTAAAACTAAAGGACTGGAGTTCCTAGGGGATAATGAGTACCTCTGGAGAAGTAATCTTGACTGTGTCAAATGATATCTTTTCATATGCCTAGAAAATTAATGGAAGGAAATTTATTGAACTGTTGAGTGTAGACAACTCATTGATGGGATGACACGTGACTGCAATTTCTTCTTTTTATTTTTTCTGTACTGATCAAAACCTTGGCTATTCAGTTTTTAAAATGTAGTTCACAGATATAATAACAGCTGCAAAGAGGTTTCAGGTTGTAACATGCCAGAGCAGACTACATGGATATTTGAGGAGAGACATTTAATTTTCACATGATTTTGGTCATGTTTTTCTTTCTTTCTGGGAATGTCCTTTACTTCACTAAGCTAACTGCTTTTTGTACGTCAGAGAACATCTTCCCAGAGATGTTTCTCCAAAGGCTGCCCTGACTTCTCATCATGTGCTACCCTGCAACTGCAAACTTTTTTCTTGGTGCATCATGATAACTCTGATGTTGGAACCATCTGCTTTGTCTCGAATCACCTGGCATCCCCAACCCTTAGCAAGATAAATCATTTTAATTACAGGAGTCTCAGTGTAGATAATCCATATTCTCCTTGACTCAACATTTCTGAGTGAGCTGCATCTGCTATGTGTCCCTATATTATATTACCCTTCTCTGGTCAGAGAACTTACAATATGTTGATAAATGTGACCTTTTTAAGTAAGTGCCTCCCGTACTAGATTTGTATTGCATAGTAAATTTTGGATGAGCTTAATGAATTACCAGTAATAGTGCAAATGATGCCATAAAGATTGAGAGAGAATTGTGACTTGGAGGGAAATGGAAAATTGCTGTAACACTTTTAATGGGCAAAGACCATGGGTTGACAGTGTCTTTACTCTTGCTGTTTTCATTGTTGCTGGTTAGTCACTAAACCGTGTCTCACTCCTTTGCAACCCCCATGGACTATAACCTGCAAGGCTCCTCTGTCCATGGAATTTCCTAGACAAGAATACTGGAGTAGGTTGCCATTTCCTTTTCCAGGGGATCTGCCCAACTCAGGGATTGAACCCGAGTTTCCTGCTTGGCAGGTGTATTCTTTACCATGGTGCCACTTGGGAAAGTTCCTTCTCTCTCTATGGTTGTCCAAAAACTACTAACACCTGCAATAGAGATTTCAAGGGAGGGAAATCACACAAGGGAATTAAAGCTAATGATTTTAAAGTGAATGTATAAGTAATGGGAATGGGTTGGTAAATAACCATTAGAAAACAAATTGAATAATTTAAGAGACTAGAATGCCTCCGGGAATCCACACTGATAAAATAATATCAGATCAATAGAATAAATGTTGGTCAAACCAATCAGTCTTATAATAAAATATGTATATTTAATTTATAGCCAGACACTTTAATCAAAAATTTCCTAAAAGTGATTAAATATCTCCTTGCTTATTATCTATTAAAAACTGTAAAAATTATGACTATGGTTTTCAAAAAGTCACCTTGATTTTTAAGAAAATAATTTTTATATTATATCCTGAATGCTCGGATAATTGCTAGCTTTTGAAGAAAACAAGCAAAAATGTATCCACTTAATCTGAGCTGACATGAAATGAATTGATTATCTCAAATGATCATTAATCTATATATATTTGGGCTTCTCAGGTGACTCAGTGGTAAAGAAACCACCTACCAATACAGGAGAGGCAAGAGACTCAGGTCTGATCTCTGGGTCTGGAAGATCCCCTGAAGGAGGGAATGGCAACCCACTACATTATTCATGCCTGAAAATTCCATGGGCAGAGAAACCTCTTGTGCTGCAGTCCATGGGGTCTCAAAGAGTCAGACATGACTGAATGATTGAGCACACAAGCACTTTTCAATTTCCTATAATAAATTCCTAAGAAATTCAGCTAGATAACTCAAATAATCTACAACCCTTTATGTTGAATTTTATTTTCAAATATGATGAGGCTTCTGTTGATCTTCCCCTCCCTCATATGACTTTCTGTTTTGATATTGTTGGACAGATTTAAAGCTATGGAGTGTCATTATAAATCAACATACACAATGAACCATAAAATGCAGCTGACCCTACAATCTTACTCTCTAAGCTTTTTATTCTTCTCACTATTATTAAACAAAAGTACATATTCAAATAAGAAGGCTATTCATTAAGGAAAATTAGTGAACTTCATCATTGGAATAATATTTAAGGCTGAATTCCCAACTTGATATGTTAGAGATATTGAGACAGACTTATTGTCTTTTCTAAGATCTCATGGCAAACCCAAAGCTCATTAGATTTTATTTTAAAGTATATAAACACAGAAAAATTCCTTCAATAATTTTAATTTACTCAAATATCACCTTAATTTAACATATTTTGGTTGGTTTTATGGTTGAAAATGTAATTTTTTAAAGCATATTTTGTTGAGGAATGTTGCTGGAGTGATGGCTACAGTTAGTGATCTCTGGGGTGATAAAAAGGTAACTCCATCAAGGGAATATTATAATTTTTAATGGACATTGATAAATAAAATGCCTTTCAATTAATATACAATGTTTCCCAACAGATTCCAAATTACATTCCTGTGCTATTCCAGTTGATAGAAATTAGAATTAATAAGAAAGAGATAATGAAATGTTTTCTTCTAAGATTAAAATAACTTATTCTCTTCTGTTCATCATCTGATTCAAATGCAATAAAGAGAGTATTTCTCCAAGATGTGCTTTTGTCAATTTAATTTTCATTATCCTTAAGGCATGTCTTAATATAACAAAACACTCTTTCCGTTTTATTTCTGGTAATATCTTCCAATTTTCTAATTAGTTTTCTGATGTTACAGACAAATAGCAGAAAACATGTAAAGCAAACATTTGTTACTATTGTTTAGAAACAAGTAATCTTTATTATATCATTTTCAAGCCCACAAAGATGTATAATGCCTACAAATTTGACATTTTAAAATTACTCTTAAAGTTGTAAGCATGTCAAGTACCTCTGATATAAGCAAGGATAATTATATATGCATTTATATATACATACATTTATATACATCTATGTATTGCTTATTACTAAAAGATATTTTTTTTAAATTTGTCTAGAATTAATTAATTGCTATTTCTTACATTTGTTTCTCAATACATTGCTTTGATATCTTTTTTTCTTGTTTTCTTCTTGTTTTTAAAGCATATAGAAATTTGAATACTGTTAACCTCATGTACACAAGAATACATGGAAGTACTGTACAAGAAAGTTCCAAATGAACCAGACTGCTGCAATGGTGTGGTCAGCCATCCAGAACCAGACATTCTGGAGAGTGAAGTCAAGGGGGCCTTAGGAAACCCTGCTGTAAATTAAAGCTAGTGGATTGGATGGAATTCCAGTAAAATTATTCAGACCCTAAAGGATGATGTCATCAAGGTTTTGCATTCACTATGTCAGCAAATCTGGAAGACTCAGCAGAGGCCACAGGACTGGAAAAGTTCAATCTTCATCCCAGTTCCCAAGCAGGATAGTACCAAAGATGGTTAGCACTAACCATCGGACAACTGCACTCATCTCCCATGATAGTAAGGTCATGCTTAAAATCTTGCATGCTAGGCTTCAGCATTATGCAAACCAAGAACTTCTAGGTGTCCAAGCTGGGTTTAGAAAATGAGGAGGAATTAGAGAATTAAATTGCTGACATTCACTGGATCAGAGAAAGCTAGGGAATTCAAGAAAAAAACATCTATCTCTGTTTCATCAACTGCACCAAAGCCTTTGACTCTGTGGATCATAACAAACTGTGGAAATCTCTTAAAGAGATTGGAATACCAGACCATCTAACCTGTCTCCTGAGAAACCTGTATGTGGGTCAAGAAGCAACACTCAGAATGCTGTATTGAACAACTGATTGGTTCAAGATTGAAAAAGGAGTACAACAGGGCTGTCTTCTGTCACCCTGTTAAATCTATATGCTGAGAAATGCATATATGAGATGCATATATGCACACCATGAGAAATGCTGGGCTGGATGAGTTATAAGCTGAAAAGATAGGTGGGAAAGACATCAGCAACCTCAGATATGTGGATGACACCACTCTAATGGCAGAAAGTGAAGAGGACCTAAAGAGCCTCTTGAGGATGAAGGAAGAGAGTGAAAGAGTCGACTTAAAACCAAATATTAAAAAAAAAAAAACCAAAAAACAACTGAGATCATTGCATCTGGCCCTATTTGTGTTGCGTGCTAAGTCACTTCAGTTGAGTCTGACTCTTTGCAAGCTCATGGACTGTAACCAGCCAGGCTCCTCTATCCATGGAATTCTCCAGGAAGGAATATTGGTGTGGGTTGGCATGCCCTTCTCCAGGGGATCTTTCTGACCCAAGGATCGAACCTGTGTCTCCCTGCAGCTCCTGCATTGCAGGCAGATTCCTTACCACTGAGCCACTAAAGAAGCCCCTCTGGCCCAATTACCTCATGGCAAATAGAGGGGGAAAATGTGGATGTAGTGAACTATTTCCTCTTTTTGGGCTCTAAAATCACTGTGGATAGTGACTGCAGCCATGAAATCAGGAGATGTTTGCTTCTTAGCAGGAAAGCTATGACAAACCTACACAGTGTGTTGAAAAACAGAGACATTAGGCAGCCTACAAAGGTACAGACAGTCAAGGCTATGGTCTTCTCAATGGTCACGTATGGTTGTGAGAGCTGGACCGTAAATAAGGTGGAATGCCAAAAAATTGATGCTTTCAAACTCTGGTGCTGGAGAAGACTCCTGAGAGTTCATTGGGCAGTAAGGAGATCAAACCAGTCAATCTTAGGGGAAATCAACCTTGAATACACTTTAGAAGTACTAATGCTGAAGCTGAAACTCCTGTATTTTGGTCACCTGATGCGAACAGCTGATTCATTATAAAAGTTCCTGATGCCGGGGGAGATTAAAGGCAGAAGGAGGAGAGGACACTAGATGATGAGATTGCTGAATTGCACCACCAGTGTAATGGATATGAACTTGAGCAAGCTTCGGGAGATGGTGAGGAAAGGGGAGGGCTGGAGTGCTGCAGTTCATGGGGCTACAAAGAGTCAGACATGACTGGGCAAATGAACAACGACAACATCATGTATTTCTTTGTTTCTAGTTGGCTTAATATCTAAGAAATAAGGACATCAGGAGTCTCTTTTTTAATTTTCATTTTAACTTTATTGTAGTAAGAACACAACATGAGATCTACCCTTTTAAAAGTTAAAAAACAAATAAAAAACAGCTTTACTGAGGTATACTTGATGTGCTAAGTGAATTCAGTCAATCACAAAAGGACAAACACTGTGATTTCACTTATATGAGGTTTCTAAAGTAGTCAAACTCATAGAAACAAAATGTAAAATGGTGATTATTAGTAGTTGAGAGGAGGGAGAAATGAGAGTTGTTATTCAACAGGTATAAAGTTTCAGTTCAGTTCAGTTCAGTTCATTTGCTCAGTCGTGTCCAACTCTTTGCGACCCCATGAATTACTGCACGCCAGGCCTCCCTGTCTATCACCAACTACCGGAGTCTACCCAAACCCATGTCCATCGAGATGGTGATGCCATCCAACCATCTCATCCTCTGTTGTCCCCTTCTCCTCCTGCCCCCAATCCTTCCCAGCATCAGGGTCTTTTTCAATGAGTCAACTCTTTGCATGAGGTGGCCAAAGTATTGGAGTTTCAGCTTCAACATCAGTCCTTCCAGTGAACACCCAGGACTGATCTCCTGGTGTACAATAAACAACTTCCAGAAATCCTGTGTTCAACAAGTCACTATTGTATATGTAGAATTTTGTTACATGGGTAAATTTCATGTTGAGTGTCCTTACCAAAACATACATATACATTATCAAAGGGACAGAAATAGACCTTTGGATTTTATGGATATATAAAATATATATATATATATATATATATATATATATATATATATATATATATATATATATATAGAGAGAGAGAATGTGTGCATATCTCCAAATTTATTAAATGATATGCATTAAATATATGAACTACCATGAAATCCAGCACTCCTACTTTTGCATATATGTTAAAAATAATTGAAATCAAGATATTTAACATATATATATTTATTTCCTTGGCTGTGCCAGGTCTTAGTTGTAGCATGTGGGATCTAGTGTCCTGACCAGTGATGAAGCCTAGGCCCCTGCATTGGGAGCATGGAGTCTTAGCCACTGGACCATCAGGGAAGTCCCTGTGATCTTGAAGATCCATCTGCACTGTTGTGTTCTTTATAGCATTATCTCCAATAGTCAAGATAGGAAAGAAAAACATAAATGTTGATGGATGAATGGATAAAGAAAATGTGGTATAGACATATAAAGAAATATTATTCAACCTTAAAAAAGAAAGATATTTTATCATAAATAACAACATGGATGAAACTTAGACATTATGCTAAATGAAATAAGCCCTCTTCACAAATTTCAAACATACAACACAGTATTGTTAACTATAGTTACAACATTGTACAATGTACCTCTAGAATTTACTCATCTTGTATAACTGAAACTTTATATCCTTTGTTATCATCCTTGCTTATGATTAATATTTATAATTTTAATATAAAATATTAAAATTTATAATATTTATAAAATTTGATTTAAAGAGGGTATTACTGTGATCTCTAAGTAGGAAAAATTCAAATAAATTTTGTTTTAAAAAAATAAGTCTAGAGTGGAAATCCAAAACCAGGTCTGAAGCTCTAAGTGGACATGGCTCACCATGAACTACCATACAAGTGCATCAACACCCGGGCATAAAACTAGCACAAGCAACATTATGGTCCAGATGGTAGATTCTGGAGCCTAACTGCCCACATGGGCATGGATTTTTTAAATAGCACTGTGCTTCAGTTAATTCATCTTTACAGTGGAGGTAGAACTTGGGATTCTTGTAAGAATTGATTTATACATATGAAAGTGAAAAAGTGAAAGTGTGAGTCACTCAGTTGTGTTTCACTCTTTGCAACCCCATGGACTATAGACTGCCAAGCTCCTCTGTCCATGGAATTCCCCAGGCAAGAATACTGGAGTGGGTAGCCATTCCCTCCTCCAGGGGAATCTTCCCAACCCAGGTATCAAACCCAGGCCTCCTGCATTGCAGGCAGATTCTTTGCCATCTGAGCCATCAGAGCAGCCCAGTTTATACACATAATGCTCTATAAATCATGACTAGTCATTGTGAGTGCTCATAAGATGTTAGCCCATTGTGTGCACTGAATTAATGAGTCTGACTCCAGGTCAAGTGGTTTTTATACCAAACTCCATTGTAGCCATGGAGAAAATACCCAAGACTTTAAAAAAAAAAAAAAGTTAGTTGTTCTGCAAGTCTGTAATCTGCAATGATCAACCTTGGCTCTTCAATCAAATAAGTTCAAGGGATAGACAGTTTTTTTTTTTTTTTTTTAATACACTGAACAGGCTGAGGATGGAATGGGAACACCAGTTGATTCAATATGTAGCAATGAATGACTTTCAAGTTTTAAAAAATTAAATGACTGTGCTTATACATTCAGATGAGCACAATAATTTCATTGAAAGATTAACATAAATATAGCATCAAAATAAATGTAGCCAAGAAATATGTGCTGTCAAATAAATGCTCTTCAGGTGAACCCAAGTTAAATTCTCTCAGACTTCATGATGTAACTCACCTGATAGGACTGAAATTAGACAGATTAGAAAGAAGCACTTTAAAATCCTGAGTAGCCTCATGAACATCCTCAACATTTTCTCAGTTTGATCTGATTTTTCTGTTTTTTCACTAACTATGATAACCTAAAGTATTTAACTTTTCAGAATTTCTATGCCCTCATCTGTGAAAAAGCAACTCTAGCATTTACTTTAGCCTTGTGAAAATGAGAGAGAAATATGTGTAAATTCTGTACTTCATTGCCTAACACACTGTCAATAACATATCAGTTAGATCAGTGATTTTGGCATAATTAGATCTGACTTATCAATATTGTTAGTGATCTCAAAAGAGATTTCAATTTTTTCTTTCGAATTTCTCCATTTCCTGAAAATTTCTCATCAAGTTACAACAGTGTCCCCATGAAATCTCTCATCGGAGTAACTATATCACCAGGCAGATTTTAAATTGATATTAAATTTTAAAAGTGATTTCAGCTCAACAGAAACCATACCATAATCGTTAGATATAACAGGATACACTGAAAATTGTAGTCAGGAACAAGAGATAATTCAGTAAAAATGCCCATGTTTTATGGCAGTAATATGTTTCTGTGTCCTCCTATCCCATTTGAGAAAGATTAACCTAAATTCAGAACTGTACATTTAACAGTGCCCCAGTTTTATTATCTAAAAATCTTATTTCTAAAAATAATGTGAAAACAATTTATGTCTGTAGGCAAAAGTTTAATTATTTATTATGTAATGTAAGGTACTACCCACGGATTTACAGTCAAGATTCTAAGTTATATCAAAGAAGCTGTGTGATTATGCATATTTGTAGTGAAGAGTAAATTGCTTTGATTTGCCAAAGAATGTATTTAATTACAGGAATTGTAGAAGAAGATTATGATTCTGTTGTAAAGGTGTTATGATGAAAACAGTTGGATATGGTTTCAAAGCCCCTTTCAGACCTTGCAGTGAGAAAAAATAGCACTCTATTGTATGATTTTAAAGGTACAATAAAATGTTGAGATGGTTCAGAGCTATGATTCAGATAACACAATTGTGGAGATAGGAAAGTCTCCTGGTGTTCGTTCTGTTTGCTCTGGGCTGAGAAAGCTTCTTGAACACTCAATGGCTCTTTAGAAAAAGGCACTTATATGTTCATTTCTTTACCAGAAAAAAAGTAAGAATCCAGATGTGTCATTCTATCTGTGGTTGTTGTATTTCTCTCGGTTATACTGACTACAATTTGATGCCTTGGATCAAAATTTGGCGGACAAATTAAGATACTGTATAAAAGAAACCAGTGACTCTTTATTTTCTCCCAAATATTTTTCAGGGAATTGTTCAAACATGCCTTCCCTACTTTGGTCTGCTGTCAAGAAGTGGGAATCTTTCAGAATCCAGAATACTCTGGACTCTTGGTACAGTTTTCTTGGTAAAGGCGATGATGTACTTGTGCTAAGTTGCTAAAGTCCTGTCTGACTCGTTGCAACCCTATGGACTATAGCCTGCCATGTTCCTCTGTCCATAGGATTCTCCAGGCAAGAATACTGGAGGGGGTTGCCATGCCCTCCTCCAGGGGATCTTCCTAGCCCAGGGATTGACCCAGTCTCTTACATCTCTTGTATTGGCAGGCAGGTTCTTTACCACTATCACCACCTGGGAAGCCCAAAAGTAGTGAATTATAAGGCCTATTTTCTATAAAGTGTGTTATTTTGATCTCTTTTATTCCTTTTCCTGAAACAGAATTTATGAATCCAAGGCAACATTCAGTTATTTTCTTTAACCTTTTTTTAGAGGGTACAAATAACTTGCTTTACATTTCACTTGTGGACATTTTCATCACGAGAACAATTAAGCACATTCTTAAACAAAAAATGCATCCATCAGGGAATATGTAAATAATACATGTACTCTCCATGTTAACACAAGCCTATCTTCTTTTCTATAAAATATACAAAAAGTTATATATTAATAGATCTTTAAGGAGCCCTGCTTTGTTCCTTGGCCTAAATATTAATTCCTTAATATCCCTGTTCCTCCAGAAAAAAGGCCTATATCTAGGTACACAGCATATGAACCACTTGGGCAAGTTTCTAAGCGTATTTGATTATTTTATTCATTTGTGTTTTATCAGTGTCTTCTACTAACTGTGGAGAGAGAGAGAGAGAGAGAGAGTGTGTGTGTGTGTGTGTGTGTGTGTGTATGTGTGTGTTTGTCTGTGTCTTTGCCTGGTATCCTTTTAACACTCAAAATTCTCCAAGCCAGGCTTCAGCAATACGTGAACCGTGAACTTTCAGAAGTTCAAGCTGGTTTTAGAAAAGGCAGAGGAACCAAAGATCAAATTGCCAACATCCATTGGATCATGGAAAAAGCAAGAGAGTTCCAGAAAAACATCTATTTCTGCTTTATTGACTATGTCAAAGCCTTTGACTGTGTGGATCACAATAAACTGTGGAAAATTCTGAAAGAGATGGAAATCCCAGACCATCTGATGTGTCTCTTGAGAAACAAGTATGCAGGTCAGGAAGCAACAGTTAGAACTGGATATGAAACAACAGACTGGTGCCAAATAGGAAAAGGAGTACGTCAAGGCTGTATATTGTCACCCTGCTTATTTAACTTCTATGCAGAGTACATCATGAGAAACGCTGGGCTGGAAGAAACACAACTGGAATCAAGATGGCCAGGAGAAATATCAATAACCTCAGATATACAGATAACACCACCCTTATGGCAGAAAGTGAAGAAGAACTAAAGAGCCTGTTGATGAAAGTGAAAGAGGAGAGTGAAAAAGTTTGCTTAAAGCTTAACATTCAGAAAACTAAGATCATGGCATTCGGTCCCATCACTTCATGGCAGATAGATGGGGAAACAGTGGAAACAGTGTCAGACTTTATTTTTCTGGGCTCCAAAATCACTGCTGACGGTGATTGCAGCCATGAAATTAAAAGATGCTTACTCTTTGGAAGGAAGGTTATGACCAACCTAGACAGCATATTTTAAAGCAGAGGCATTACTTTGCCAACAAAGTCCGTCTAGGCAAGGCTATGGTTTTTCCAGTAGTCATGTATGACTGTGAGAGTTGGACTATAAAGAAAGCTGAGCGCCGAAGAACTGGTGCTTTTGAACTGTGGTGTTGGAGAAGACTCTTGAGAGTCCCTTGGACTACAAGAAGATCCAACCAGTCCATCCTAAAGGAGATCAGTCCTGGGTGTTCATTGGAAGGGCTGATGTTGAAGCTGAAACTCCAATACTTTGGCCACCTCATGCGAAGAGCTGACTCATTTGAAAAGACCCTGATGCTGGGAAAGATTAAGGGCAGGAGGAGAAGGGGACGCCAAAGGATGAGATGGCTGAATGGCATCACCGACTCTATGGACATGGGTTTGGGTGTACTCAGGGAATTGGTGATTGACAGGGAGGCCTTGCATGCTGCAGTTCATGGGGTCTCAAAAGAGTCGGACATGACTGAGCGAATGAACTGAACCTAACTGAAGAGAATCAGATGTTCTAACTATACAAAAATTAAAAAGAGATAAACGGGATTTTAACTAGAAATAGTGTTTCTAGTCAGTGAATTAGTCTTCAGAGCAAGCTTAAGAAACTGACACTGTTAATTACACATTTGAAGGATAAAGAGGTTCAGCAGTTTGCATTTGGTCACACAAACCAAGGCCTTTGCTACTAGGCAGTGATGAGCAAACTTCCTTCCCTGCTGTGAAGGCTGTGATGAAGTTGAGCACAATACTAAGCCTGGCCAGACACTGCCTCACAACCCTTAAATTTACCTTCCATTTTCCCTATCAACAACAAATTTCATAGGAAAAAAAAAATTACATGGGATACATTTGGGAAATGAGCATGAAGGACTGGATCTCAGACTGTTTAGTAACCTGGCTCACAAACACATGCTAATAAAATAGGGATTTGCCTGGGGGCCAGTGGTTGGGACTTAATACTTTGATTGCTGCTGCCCAGGTTTAATCCCTGGTTGGGAAACTAGGATTCTGCAAGCCATGCAGTGTGTCCAAACTAAATAAATAATATCATCTATACCATTTTTCTAGATTCCTCATATATGCCTTAATAGATGATGTTTATTTTTCTATTTCTGACTTACCTCATTCTGTATGACAGTCTCTAGGTCCATCCACATATCTACAAATGATCTAATTGTATTCCTTTTTACGGCTGAGTAATATTCTTTTGTATATATGTACCACATCTTCATGTATCTGATTCACTTTACTGTACAGTAGAAACTAACACAATGTTGTAAAGCATCTATACTCCAATAAAAAATAAATAAAATAAAAAAAAAAAAAACACATTAAAAAAGAAAAAACACACAAAACAAGCAAACAAACAAAAAAGAAAGGTCACACTCTCTCATTCTTTCTTCCTAGATGAATTTTCTGCAGTCCTCTGTTAAATATAGATGCTCTTAAGTTTCTATCTTTGACTCTCTCTTAAAAAGTTAAAAAAAAAAGAAAATGAAATGTACAGTTTGTGTGTGTATGTAGTGAGAAGTTTTAAAAATCTACTCTTTTAGCAACTTGCAAATATACAATCTAGTGATAAACGTGTTAACCAGACTTACCGTGCTAATCATTTTGCAATCATTTTTCAATATAGACACATATAAAGTTACATCGTATACCTTAACCTTTGTTGTTGTTGTTTGGGTGTTAAGTCATGCCCTACTATTTTGCAGTCCCATGGACTGTATACCCCTCCAGGCTCCTCTGTCCATGGGATTTCCCAGGCAAGAATATTTGAGTGTGTTGCCATTTCCTTCTCCAGGGGATCATCCTGACCCAGAGATAAAACCCACATCTCCTGCATTGGCAGGCAGATAAGAACCCACTCCGGTATTCTTGCCTGGGAAATCCCATGGACAGAGGAGCCTAGCAGGCTACAGTCTATGGGGTCACAAAAGAGGTGAACACAATTTAGCAACTAAATAACAACCTTAAACTCACCCAATGTTAGATATCAATTATATCTCAACAAGGCTAGAAAAAAAATGTAAAAAGATAGCAGCAAAAAACCCTGCATTTATTTACAACATTATTATACTTCCTTACAGCAGTCTTTCTGTTGCCCATGTATTTAATGTAAACAACATTTTAAAAATAAAAGTTATTAATGGGAAACAATCAGAATGTACAGAAATTCATGAGGAAAGTATTTACCCAACATTGGCAAATGACTGAAGTAAAAATAATATAAAATAATATGATTGCCACTTTATTTTATTTTGAGTACATTTTAATTTATTTTGAGTAGCTAACTTTAAAAATATCAGAAATTTTCTAAAATGTTGAAAGCAGACATATAGGCAGTTGCAGTATGAATGAAAACAGTAATTTTGCAGAAAAATTATTTTTGATATTTAAATACTGTGTAGTCAGGTGATGGTACACTAATATAAAGATTTAAGAATCAAAGATGCATCTTTCAAGAACCTTTATGAAGCT
The DNA here is from genome assembly GCA_024291935.2 of Okapia johnstoni. Classification (NCBI taxonomy): domain Eukaryota; kingdom Metazoa; phylum Chordata; class Mammalia; order Artiodactyla; family Giraffidae; genus Okapia; species Okapia johnstoni. Next base: position 60,255,946 of record CM044322.1, read on the forward strand.
CATTTGCAAAACTGTGTGAAGTACACTGAACATATAAGAAGATGAAATTAAAAGTGAACTTGCCCAACTTAAGTCTCACTTTAGACTTCTGAAGTATTGACTATTTATGAACTCATTTATTATAATGGTGCTCTATCAACATTTCTATAATATAGACCTATCATCTTTACTTGACAGAAAAGCATAAAAATTCACACTGGTTTAAAGTTACATACTACACATTAGTCTGCATATTTTAACTGAAAATATGTTCATTATACTTAGAAGTGTCCTAACATTTTATATCTATGTAGATCAAGAAACTATGGTTCTCTATATTGTCATTATTTTGAGCTGAAAATATTTGACAATAAGTCGAAGTGGTAAGAATATACAAATATATATCTGTGTAATTTTTTTACTGATATTGATCTTAAATAACTATAGGCCTAATTCAAACATTTTGGTCTGTTTGTCTTTGTGAAGCTTACAATAAGATATTTATCCTGCTACCTATTTACTTCCTTTCATACTAATATGTTTAACAGATATTGGATGTTTATTATGATAAGAATATCTACCATTTTTCATGCACTTTCCCAAGGGTTACATTTCAAACTCTCACAAAAAAATGTGTGAGATTAATAAAACATGGAAACAAAACAAGGACACAGAATATTATCAAATATTAAGTTCCTTATTATCAAATGTTTTTTTTTAATTTATAATACTAATAATGTAAGCAATAACGTGAAAAAGAACAATAACAATAGGATTTGTGGAACAAACTTTGTGTGCAGGGCACTTTAAAGACATAATCTGAAAGCATCTCCTTAGCTATGGATGTTACTATTCCTATATGGTATTTTTTTGGGGGGGGGCTTCAAGAGGCCAAGTTCCCTGTCAAAGATCTAGCTAATAAATATCAGAGTCAGCCAAGGTAAAATTAACTATCTTAAAATATTGAGAGATATTGTGGAATATTGTGGATATTGTGGAGTAATCACCTAGTGATTTCTCAATTTCTTAATTGCTTATCTTCATAAGAGGAAAGAAAGTTATAGGAGAATACCTGGATCAATTTGACAGGTAAAGATCAACCTAATATATTGAATTTTTAAAAGGTCTTTAACATTCTTCTTATATATTCCAGCAGACAAGAATTTTTTGAAGTGCAGGACATTGCAGTTTGGAAGTCCAGCTATAATTTCTTGCTTATTAGAAGAAAAACGGTCTCTTGAAATGTTTTCAAACTTAGTCTATAAAAACTGTCAGGATAAAGAAATTATTATGGAGGCAAAGTATTAAAAAAGCAATTAGAAAGTGACATGCTATAAATAAAAATGCAAGCTTTTATGAGAGTGTCAAATTCAATATTCATTTAATATGCCAATTTAGAAAAATGTTGCCAAAATGTGATATCCAGTTTCTTTCTTCTTGATAAAGCTACATCTTGTGAATTACTTGAGATGATGTGTATAGATATTTTTATCCTATTTGTACATATTTTTTAACTTTAAATTCCTGTTACTGAGTTAAAGGTCATGCAGCTTAATCTATATATGTCCATTCTGTGAACATTCACCCTGCTCATATCTCAGTCCCAAACATTGGGCATTTCCAGACAATAGAGTTTAATGAAATCAAATCTTTAAAAGATATTATGTAAATTTATTAAATTACGGTTTTGACATGAGAGCTTAAATTTCAGGATCTGAGATAACATAAAATCTACTTGCGAGTGATTTTAGTCAGTTTTTTCTATGATATATATTTTTTATTATTAATTTATTTATTTTAGTTGGAGGCGAATTACTTTGCAATATTGTAGTGGTTTTTGCCATACATTGACATGAATCAGCCATGGGTTTACATGTGTTCCCCATCCTGAACCCCTCTCCCAGCTCCCTCCCCATCCCTTCCCTCTGGGTCATCCCATTGCACCAGCCCTGAGCACTTGTCTCATGCATTGGACCTGGACTGGTGATCTGTTTCACATATGATAATATACATGTTTCAATGCTATTCTCTCAGATCGTCCCACCCTCATTCAGAGAGAAGAACATATATCTTTGACTTCAGTAAAGATATTCCAATACGAGCCTGCTTAAGCTTGAATCAGTGTTCAGATGACTTTTATTTCAGTCTATAAAGCTATTTAATACAAATGCACTGCGTGTTTGCTAAGCATAAATAAAGATTCATTATATGTTTATTTACTCTAACCAAACCATTTTCCAATCTTTTGCAAAACAACCAAGTTATTAGTCCTTTTTTGGAGCTCAGTCATTTTTTTTTTCAGTTTCTTACACATATTTCCATTACCAGACTGAGATATTTCCACCTATATCCAAAGTGGCCTCTAATTGTTCTCAGATATGTGAGTCTTCTTCAAGGTGTGGTAGATACTAATTTTTCAATTAGACTTGAAAGCAAAAGGATCCTAAAAGATTCAGTGTTTGTAAATCAATAATTTAATATATTTATTCACATAAGCAGGTAGTGTTTGTTGTTTGATGGTTTTTGTCAATGCCTGAGTTCTGTGTTGACATCAGTACAGATACATCAGTAGTTTCACTTCCCAAACATGACAGTTTAATATAACTTTTTCTTGGCAGTAGGAGTGTTTATTTTCATAAGATATGTTTAGATAGTATGTATTTTCTGTAAGAACTGACAAATTAATGATTTAAAAGCATTACAAATTTATTTATCTTTAATTATATGAAAGAAATATTCTCTTAAAAGTATTTTATATCTTTCTTCTTAAAGTATACACATGGTTCATAAGTGGCATTTGTACTCAGCATTTCTAAACTTCAAAGAAAATGCTAAGGTGTAGCAAAATTTCTAGCTAAACTTTGCTTTTGCTCTAAGGTCACTTAGGTTCCAATGATTAAAAATGCTGAAGGATGGCACTTCAGGTTAATCTTGGGAGGAGCATAGATTGACTGACCTCGGCTGAAATTAAATGTAATTTAAAAAGCTGTGTCATACTTAAAAGCAGCTTTATTAAAAATGCTCTCCTTCAAATTATTTTTCATCTCATTAATTTTATATTTATTTCTTGTTGCAATACAATACATTATGTCCTACCAAAAAAAGGTAGATAAATGCATTCAAACTGAAAATAGATCCATAACAGTAACAAGAAAAACAAATAGCCTCAATCCATATGGTTCCTTTTTAAGTTTGGAGACATGCTCTGGCCATAGTTTTTCTAATCTGCAAAATATCCCCGAAAACATTGCATTATTTTACTGATGAGGTTATTACACCAAGGTCACAGAGCAAAGAGGAGCAGGTTTTACCTTAATATATTTCTGCACATATTTTCCTCTCAAGTTATATTTTCTTCTGTCAAGTCAGAATCTAGGAAAAAATACTGTCTTGAGTATGTATTCAGAAAGAAAAATATTCTTTTGACCTTGGCTAGCTATTAACTAAAGCACAATGAAGCTAAAACTAGGTTCCTGAATGTTCTAAAGTAGATTTTTTTTTTAAAGAAAGAAAATCATGGTTGAATAAGAGAAATGCCTGCCAACTCAGACTAATAGCTGGTTTCCAGATTTTCTTGGAAGCATTAATATAAAGTGATTTGTCATGCTACTTCACTGACGTTTTTTATTACGGTCTGTAGAGAACATTTTAACGTGATCCCAGTGCTCTAAATGTTATCTCTAATGTCTGCCTCTAGACAGTGCTGGGAAGCAGATGCTGAAATGTTTTCCTATTTCACTTCGAAAAAAATACACTGTATCCAGTTTTGTGGTTTTGTTTGTTTTCAGAGCCTTATTGAACATTTTTGCTTACATGGTTCATGTGCGGAAACTTTCCCAAGAAAATATTTGAGATATCTGAGTTCAAAAACATTTTCCATGAACTATTAACCAGCCACACTTGATGAAAAATGTCACTGAATACCTGGTTGAGTGGGATTGTCAGTCAGTTTACAACTCTTGCTATGATTAGAAGGATTTGTGAAGCCATGCATTGTTTGTTTTAGTGAAAACTCATCATGATTCTGGGACATCTTTCTGAAGCTGTTGGATGTCATTCTGCGTTTCTGCTTCTTCATTTACAAAGTGGGTACAAAAATATACAATTTATTGTTTTAATTTATTAATTTAATATTTGAATTACATGAATTTATGAATATTAAATCCTCAGAATTAAATAATCTCTCAAGAAATGTAATGATTTTTTCCTCACATTATATTTTATATTCTTTTTCAGACAGGACTTTATGTATTGTATTTATGAAAGAAAAAGCTTTGATACTCCTTGGACTAGTTTGTCTTCAGAGAGAATATAAACTAGTTAAAGGTTTCAACACCCTGCCAGGAAACCTAGTGACCTGGGGGAACCCAGAAACAAGAAGTAGTTCCTTTATACTCTTTCAGAGACACTGAACAACTCAATCCACCGTTGTCCAGTTCAGAAAACATTGTGCATGTTGAATAGCCATCTAAAATCATTCATGAAGAAAAAAAAAAAAGTAAAATAAAATCTTAAGCATTTTTAGTACCTACATAGATGCCAATTATTAACATGCATGCTATATCTCTGCTAGCAAAGCAAGCAATAAATACAAAACCACACACCATTTTAATGTGTATTATATCAATTATAATGACCAAAATTTCCTACCATTGGAAATAGTCCATGAAGTAGAACTGTATGGTAGAAAATTTGCTATTGCATAGGCCAGGTGCAGTACTTTGGAACATATTTTATTAGTTAATGATACTTGTCTGACTCTCAAACTCTAATTGTATTTCTGCACTGCACATATATAAGAAATCATAAAATAAGCTGCTGTTGAGATTAATAGGTTTCTGTCATCTTCATCTGTGTATGTTAGGATCAGTTGCGAAGTAGAACACCCATCCCCGCCCTCAAAAGAAAGAAGCAAAATATCATTTTTACTATCTTTAAAATCCACTTATATCTTAAAGTTTTATTTATTAATTTTTGGTTGTGCTGGGTCTTTGCTGCTGTGTAGGATTTTCTCTAGTTGAAGTGCATGAGCTTCTCATTGCAGTGGCTTATTTTGTTGCAGAGCATGATCTCTAGGGCATGTGAAGTTCACTATGTGGCACATGGGCTCAGTAGTTGAGGCTTCCAGGCTCTAGAGCACAGGTTCAACAGTTGTGGTGCATGGGCTTAGTCGTTCCAAGGCATGTGGGATCTCCCCAGATCAGGGATCGAGCCTGCATCTCCTGCCTTGGCAGGCAGATTCCTTACCACTGAGCCACCAGGGAAGACCTTCTCTGACATTTTTTACAGTGAAAATGTACAATCACAGATTGGTTACCTTAGTTAAGATTTAACATTCAGGGATGCTTTTGTAGTCACAACCTATTGAAGGAAAGGGAGAGGATCATGGCTGGGTGGAAGAAGAGGTGTTGGTGAGATGCTGTCACAATGGAAAAAACCCTCCCCCTCTCACCATTCCATGGAGATTGCTGAGGCTGTGATGGTAGTGCAGACTGCCGGCTACAAAATCTCATTCCAGAGTCGTTTTATTCAAGCTACCTCTGGAAACAACTGCTTGCAGACTGGACTCCTGGGACAGCCAATTGTGACATTAAGATAAGCTTTCAGATTTATTAGTCTTTGGGTTGAAACTAACACCTGTGATGAAAGGAAAAAAGCTTGGGCGGAAGCTGGGCTGCAACGCAGTTTTAGTGTGTGCAGAGGAACATGTCCTAGGGATCATTAACTCACTGCACCCCTGGGCAGGATGTGGATCTCCTGCCCCCATTATTGTATTATTTGGGAGCATGTCTCATGCTTCTGTTTCATGGTTTTGTTGTTAAGCAAGCCCTCTTGGTGTTGTGGTTAAAGAAACCTGTTTTCTTGAGGGATCATTAACTTACTTTTTTCTTTATTTATCATCCCTTAGTAGGATTAATCGGAGAAGGCAATGGCACCCCACTCCAGTACTCTTGCCTGGAAAATCCCATGGACGGAGGAGCCTGGTAGGCTACAGTCCATGGGGTCGCTAAGAGTCGGACACGACTGAGAGACTTCACTTTCACTTTTCCCTTTCATGCACTGGAGAAGGAAATGGCAACCCACTCCAGTATTCTTGCCTGGAGAATCCTAGGGACGGCGGAGCCTGGTGAGCTGCCATCTATGGGGTCGCACAGAGTCGGACACGACTGAAGCGACTTAGCAGCAGCAGCAGGATTAATGCAGGTTTCCCTGGTGGCTCAGACAGTCAAGAATCTGCTTGCAGTGCAAGACACCTGGGTTCAATCCCTAGGTTGGAAAGATCCCCTGGAGAAAGGAACAGCTTCCCACTCCAGTATTCTTGCCTGGAGAATTCCACGGATAGAGGAGCCTGGTGGGATACAGTCCACGGATTCACAAAAGAGTTGGAGATGACTGAGAGACTAACGCGCACACGCATACACACACACACACACAAGCACACACAGTGGGATTAACTACTTAATCACCTACTTTGTCCCTTTACTCTGTCCCTATCATTTCTAACGTAAAGGTTATAAATTTCTGACTACAATTTCTTTTTCAAGTTTCTCTTGCATTTCTAACATATTTAATGTTTGTTTCATAGAATTTTATATATCTTTATGCCCATGTATTTTATGTTGTTTTATATTTTCTGATATTAATATAAAAATATATGGTATAACTGTCTCTTTTTGTGTTTTCCCGATTATCTTTTCTTTTATTTTTTGACTGCACCATGCGGGATCTTAGTTTCCCCATCTTAGATCTAACCTGTGCCCCCTGCATTGGGAGTTCAGAGTCTTTACCACTGGGCAGCCAGAGAAGTCCCACTGATGACCTTTTTATGTACCTTTTCATCTTCTCTCTTTCTCTGTCTCTTAACATTTACTTTTTAAAAGTAAATTTCTATACCCAATTTTGTTTAGCATATGAAATGCCTTTTTCATCATTGGACATTGTTAGTAAGAAACTTTGTTTTTTATTTTTAATGAAAACTTAAATATATATATATATATGCATATATATATATATATCCATTATCTAACTTTCTATTTGTTATTTTTTCTTTATATTTTTCCTTTTATGCATATATTTATATTTTTCTTATATATCAGCTTGATCAAGATGCCATTTATTCCTCTATTTCTCTTGTTAATTCATTAATTCTATTATTGCTTTCGAGGCTTTTATTTGTAACTTTACTTTTCCTAAGTCTTAATACTAAACATATTTCTCTACAATTATGTGAATAAGTAAAAAAAATCCCCCATCTGGAGAGATAATTTTAAAAATTGCTGTACTATTTTCTCTCTCAAATAAAATAACACTTTAGGGATATTTTATTTTCCCACTTTCTTTTCAAACCTTGAACTCCTCTCTCAGCCTGTACAGCCCTTAGACTTTTCTGAGATAGGACAGTACATTTAATTCTGAATCTGTTTTAGACTCTGCATGCAAATGGCTCTTTTTAAAAATAGTCTTGCTTAAAATGTAAGATATATATCCCAGGGTTTGTGATTATCCTTTTTGATTCAATTCTGTATTTTAGAAGCATGGGTATACTCATAAAAATGTCTCAAGATTCATTTTTGTAGGATTTTGTTCTACTTTCTTTTCCTATGTTGAAATCTTCAGTTCTCACTGGTAGTTGTTAGATTTTTTACTGATACTTCTTCTTAGATAAGATGTGTGAGTGATGTGTTCTCTGAATCCTTGAATCTTATGATAATCTTTCTTACATCCTATCAGTAGGATGTGAGCTTAGCCTGGCGTCCTTGACTTTCAGGCATATTCTCCTTGCAGATGGTCTTGCTTGTATTGTCATCACATTGTTTTCCATGTGAAAAAAAAACAAACAGCTGTTCTTTTTCTCTTTAGACTTAGAAGATTATGTATGAAGTTCTGATTCTTTTTTACTTTTGAAGTCATTTTATTTATATATTAGGACTCTTGTATTCATCACTCAAGGTTTTTTACGTTTTTTATTTTCCTTTGTATTCATTATTATTTCTTTCTTCACATTTGAGATTCTATGTTTTTAGATATCTTGTTTTTATCTAAGGCTCTATTAGCATATTAACAGTGGCTATTGTCTCAATTAATCTGAAGAGTTTTTTTAATATTATATTTCATTATGTCATTAAAAGCTTCTCCTTGAGGGTTTTTATAATTCTTTTCATTTTGCCATTTTTTCATTCCCCAGATCTGTTTTATAAGCGTATATTTTGTTCTTCTTCCCTCTAGCTTCTGGCACCTCTTAATTATGTCTTTATCCGTGTTTGTCTTCACTGTGGTTCAGTTCCAACATATTGGCTATTTTGAGTGGTGGCAAACCAGTGCAGGACTATATATGTCTTTGTGGGTAATGATGAGGTCTGATGAATTCCCAACACTTTTTCATTTAAACATCAATGACTGATGTAAAAGGGCCCTGAACCACATTACATCAGACATACACTGTGGTATTCATATGTACATACGTATGCTAAATCACTGTGTGTGTGAAAGAAAGAGAGTATGATAAGAAAGAGACAGAAGCAGAGAGAAAGAGAAAAGAAAGAAGAGGAAACTTGGATATATATTTTAATCACAATTTTTTGCTGTTGTTTTTGGTCTTAAACTATTTTCTGAACATTATGACTCTTATCTTCTCTTCCTTTATCCTAGATGCAACATTTAGCCATTTGTGAGTGTGCGCTCAATAGCTCAGTCCTGACAGTCTTTGCAACCCCATGGACTATAGCCTGCCACACTCCTCTGTCCATTGGATTTCCCAGGCAAGAATACTGGAATGATTTGCATTTCCTTCTCCAGGGGATCTTCCTAACCCAGGGATCTAAATGGAGTCTCTTGCATCTCCTGCATTGGTGGGCAGATTCTTAACCCACTGTGCTACATGGGATGTTAGCCATTTATCCATTTTTTCTTTTTTAAATTGAAGTATAGTTTTTTTTACAATATTGTGTTAGTTTCTGTTGTATAACAGTGTGAATCAACTACACACACACACACACACACACACACACACACACACACACACACGTATACCCTCCCTCTTGAGACTCCATCCAACACTCCATCCCACCCCTCTAGGTCATCACAGAGCACCAAGTTGAGCTCCCTGTGTTATACAGCAGCTTGCCATTGGCTATTTTATACATGGTAGTCTGGAAAATCCCATGGCTGGAGGAGCCTGGTAGGTTGCAGTCCATGGGGTCGCTAGGAGTCGGACATGACTGAGCGACTTCACTTTCAATTTTCACTTTTCATGCATTGGAGAAGGAAATGACAACCCACTCCAGTGTTCTTGCCTGGAGAATCCCCGGGACGGGGGAGCCTGGTGGGCTGCCGTCTATGGGGTTGCACAGAGTTGGACACGACTGAAGCGACTTAACAGCAGCAGCAGCAGTGTATATAGGTCAATCCTATTCTCCCAATTCATCTTACCCTCCCCCCAGCCCCGTGTCCGCACATCTGTTCTCTAGGTTTGCATCTCTATTCCTGTTCCTCAAACAGGCTCATCTGTACCATGTTTCTAGATTTCATGCATATGCATTAATACACAATATTTGTTTTTCTCTTACTGACTTACTTTCTTGCCCCTTACCCCTATAATTACTTCTTTTGTATGTACCAACATATAACATATATAAAAGGAAAGGAAAATGATTAATTATAATAAAATATAATTTTATGCAACTTGCTTCATATAAAAATATGTAGGTATTTTGCTGGTGTTTCACTGTAAACAAGTAATTAATTTTCACAATAATAATTTTGTTGTGAGCAACTGAATAAATGGAAATATGGGAAGTGAAAATATTCTTCTTCAATCATAATAAAATTCTTTGCATCAGTGCAACTTGGGTCATGTAACTGTTAAAAATTAATTTTTTGAAGCACCATGTTGTAATCTTTCATAATAAAAGGCTTATGATTTTGGCACACTGAGCTAAAAAGAAAATGCAGGGCTTGAAAAGTAGAACAGATGACAACTGGATTTTCTTCTCACTGCTATTATTGTAAAGTAAATAGGCTAGCTTAATGTCTTGAAGCTGTTGATGACATTTTTTCCGAGTACTTGAACATTAAATAGCTGTTTGGTAATACCCTAAGGAATATTTTTAAATGCAGTGACCTCTCAAAAGATCATCATAAAAATCATTCTTAATTAGGTTTAGGAAATCAATTTAAGTATCTATGTAAATCAAATTTTATGTAATGCCATGTTGAATGCATGGACACGTAAGTCTCAGGGAATAATATATGTGTATTACATTCTTAAGCAGCATCCATAATTACTGTGAATTAAAATTGATTTTTATAAAAAGGAGACTATTTATTTCAAGTGTCCCAGGATATACATTAAACACTAATCATTATGAGTCATAGCTATATGATTTGACATCATTACAAACAGCAAGGGAATAATTATTGTGATTTTAAAACTATGGGCAGTTCTATGGCAGTTCTATTCCCAGTTTTTTAAGGAATCTCCACACTGTTCTCCATAGTGGCTCTACTAGTACTGCCATATGACCCAGCAATCCCACTGCTAGGCATATACACCAAGGAAACCAGAATTGAAAGAGACACGTGTACCCCAATGTTCATCACAGCACTGTTTACAATAGCCAGGACATGGAAGCAACCTAGATGTCCATCGGCAGACGAATGGATAAGGAAGCTGTGGTACATATACACAATGGAATATTACTCAGCCATTAAAAAAAAATACATTTGAATCGGTTCTATTGAGATGGATGAAACTGGAGCCCATTATACAGAGTGAAGTGAGCCAGAAAGAAAAGCACCAATACAGTATACTAATGCATGTATATGGAATTTGAAAGATGGTAATGGTAACCCTATATGTGAGACAGAATAAGAGACACAGATGCACAGAACAGTCCTGTGGACTCTGAGGGAGAAGGTGAGGGTGGGATGTTCTGGGACAATAACATTGAAACATGTATATTGTCATATGTGAAGCGGAGCACCATTCCATGTTCTATGCATGGGACGGATGCTCAGGGATGGAGCGTTGGGATGACCCGGAGGGGCGGGATGGGGAGCACATGTGAACCCATGGCTGATTCACGTCAATGTATGGCAAAAACTACTGCGGTATTGTAAAATAATTAGCCAAAAAAAAAAAAAAAAAAAAAAAAAACTATGGGCAATAGCAAAAGGAAAAAAAAAAACCCTTTGGAGGCACCCAGAATTACAATATTATAAGTATAAATGTGAATACTTGAATACTGTTATACTCTAATTCAGAAGCATATTCTGTTCCCCAGGTGTCCCCTAGATAACCAAGGTCAGTTGGAGGACAAATGCGAAGAGTTGACTCATTGGAAAAGACCCTAATGCTGGGTAGGATTGGGGGCAGGAGGAGAAGGGCAGGACGGAGGATGAGATGGTTGGATGGCATCACCGGCTTGATGGACATGGATTTGGGTAGATTCCGGGAGTTGGTGATGGACAGAGAGGCCTGGCGTGCTGCAATTCACGGGGTCGCAAAGAGTCAGACATGACTGAGGGACTGAACTGAACTGAACTGAGTCTTTGTTAAGTCTTTTTGTGGGTTATCATTGCTTGATAACTTTGATGACTATGTAACGCTATATATCAACAAATATGTGTGTGAGGACAAATGTATACATCCCAAAGTAATTCTAAGAGCTTGTTGTTATTATCGCTATTATGTTATTATTGTTATATGAATATAGCATATAACATTGCTATATGTTACATGAAGAAACAAATAGCAAGAGGTATCAGGAAATTTTGATTTTACTGGTGTATTTTAATATCATTTGTTGCTATCATCTATCCCATAAAAGCTCAGCCACACACACACACACACACACACACACACACGCACAATTTCTAAAGTTTCCTGGTACTTGCTTATGTTTAAAAGAAAAAAGAAAACATTGGACTATAGTTACTTTAAAATGCTGTGTTAGTTTCTACTGTACAGCAAAGTGAATCAGCTACAGATATACATATACACCCTCTTTTTGAATTTCCTTTCCATTTAGATCACCACAGATGGAGTTCCCTATGCTGTACAGCAGGTACTCAATGGTTGTCTATTTCATACATGGCAGTGTATCTATGTTAATCCCAGTCACCCAGGTCATCCCGACCTAACCCTTTCAGCTTTGGTTGTTGCTGTTGTTCAGTCACTCAGTCATGTCCAACTCTTTGCCAACCTATGGACTGCAACATGCCAGGCTTGCCTGTCCTCCACCATCTCATGGAGCTTGCGCAAACCCATGTCCATTGAGTCAGTGATGCGATCCAAATATTTCATTGTCTGTTGACCTCTTCCCCTCCTGCCTTCAATCTTTCCCAGCATCAGGGACTTTTCTAATGAGTTGGCTCTTTGCATCAGGTGGCTAAAGTACTGGAGCTTCAGTTTCAGCATCAGTCCTTCCAATGAATATTTAGGATTGATTTCCTTCAGGATTGACTGGTTTGATCTCCTCGCAGTCCAAGGGACTCACAAGAGTCTTTTCCAACACCACAGTTATAAACCATCAATTCTTAGGTGCTCAGCCTTCTTTATGGTCCCACTCTCACATCCATACATGACTACTGGAAAAACCATAGATTTGACTCTATGGATCTTGTCAGCAAAGTAATGTTGCTGCTTTTTAAAACGTTGTTTAGGTTGGTCATAGCTTTTCTTCCAAAAAGCAAGTGTTTTAATTTCATGGCTGCAGTCACAATCTGCAGTGATATTTGAACCCAAGAAAATAAAGTCTGTCACTGTTTCCCTTGTTTCCCCATATACATGCCATTGACTGTTGGGACCAGATGTCATGATCTTCTTTTTTTGAATTCTGAGTTTTAAGTCAGCTTTTTCACTCTCACTTTCACTTCCAGCAAGAGGCTCTTTAGTTCCTCTTTGCTTTCTGCCATAAGAGTGGTGTCATCTGCATATCTGAGGTTATTGATATTTCTCCTAGCAATCTTGATTCCAGCTTATGCTTCATCCACCTAGGCATTCTGCGTGATGTACTCTGTATATAAGTTAAGTAAGCAGGGTGAAACAATACAGCCTTGACCTACTCATTTCCCAATTTCCAACCAATCCATTGTTCCATGTTTCGTTCTAACTTTAGTTGCTTCTTTACCTGCATACAGGTTTCTCAGGAAGCAAGTAAAATGGTCTCATATTCCCATCTCTTTAAAAGTTTTCCATAGTTTGCTATGATCCACACAGTCAAAGGCTTTAGCATAGTCAATGAAGCAGAAATAGATGTTTTCCTGGAACTCTCTTGTTTTTTCAATTATCCAGTGGATGTTGGCAATTTGATCTCTGGTCCCTCTGCATTTTCTAAATCTAGCTTGAACATCTAGAAGTTCTTGGTTCAGGTAATGTTGAAGTCTGGCTTGGAGAATTTTGAGCACTAATTTGCTAGCATGTGAGATGAGCACAATTTTGTGGTTGGTTAAACATTCTTTAACCCTGCCTTTCTTTGGGATCAGAATTAAAACTGACTTTTTCCAGTCCTGTGACAACTACTGAGTTTCCCAAATTTGCTGACATATTGAGTGCAGCACTTTCACAGCATCTTCTTTTAGGATTTAAATAGCTCAGCTGTGGTTCCATCACCTCCACCAGCTTTGTTGGTAATGATGCTTCCTAAGGCCCATTTGACTTCACACTCTAAGATGTCTGGCTCTAGGTGAGTGATCATACCATCTTGGTAATCTGGGTCCTTAAAACCTTTTTTATACAGTTCTTCTGTGTATTCTTGCCATTTCTTCTTAATATCTTCTGCTTCTGGTAGGTCCATACCATTTCTCTCCTTTATTGTGTCCATCTTGCATGAAATGTTCCTCTGGTTTCTGCAATTTTCTTGAAGAGATATCTAATCTTTCCCATTGTATTGTTGTCCTCTATTTCTTTGCATTGTTCACTGAAGAAGGCTTTCTTGTCTTTCTGTGCTATTCTTTGGAACTCTGCATTCAGATGGGTATATCTTTCCTTTTTTCCTCTGCCTTTAGCTTACCTTTTTTTCTCAGCTCTTTATAAGGCCTCCTCAGATAACCAATTTGCTATTTTGTGTTTCTTTTTCTTTTGTATGGTTTTGACCCATGCTTCCTGTGCAATGTTATGAACCTCTGTCTATAGTTCTTCAGGCACTCTTTCACATCTAATCCTTTGAATCTATTTGTCCTACTGTATAATCATAAGGGATTTGATTTAGGTCATACCTGAATGGCCTTGTGGTTTTCCCTAGTTTTTTTTTTCTATTTAACTCTGAATTTTGCAATAAAGAGTTCACGATCTGAGCTACGATCATCTCCCCATCATGTTTTTGCTGACTGTATAGAGCTACTCCATCTTTGGCTTCCAAGAACATAATCAATCTGATTTTGGTATTGCCCATCTGGTGACGTCCATACGTAGAGTTATCTCTTGTGTTGTTGAAAGAGTGTATTTGCCATGCCCAGTGTGTTCTCTTGACAAAACTCTCTTAAACTTTGTCCTGTTTCATTTTGTAATACAAGGTTAAACTTGCCTGTCACTCCAGGTATCTCTTTGTTTCCTACTTTTGCATTCCAGTCCCCTATGGTTAAAAGAACATCATTTTTGGGCATTAGGTCTAGAAAGTCATGTAGATCTTCATAGAACTATTCAGCTTCAGCTTCTTCAGCATTAGTGGTTGGGACATAGACTTGGATTACTGTAATATTGAATGGTTTGTGTTGGAAATGAACAGAGATCTTTCTGTGTTTTGAGATTGCACCCAGGTACTTCATCTCAGACTCATTTGTTGACTATGAGGGCCACTTCATTTCGTCCAAGGGATTCTTGCCCACCGTAGTAGATATAATGGTCATCTGAATTAAATTTTCCCATTCCAGTCCATTTTAGTTTGCTGATTCTTAAAATATCAATATTCACTCTTGCCATCTCCTGTTTGACCACTTTCAGTTTACCTTGATTCATGGTCCTAACATTCCATGTTCTTATGCAATGTTGTTCTTTACAGCATCAGGCTGTAGTTTCACCACCAGACACATGCACAACTAGGCGTTGTTTCCATTTTGGATCAACGTCTTTATTCCTTTTGGAGCTATTTCTCAGCTCTTCTCCAGTAGCACATTGCGCATGACCTGGGAAATTCATCTGGCACTTTCATATCTTTTTGTGTTTTCATACTGTTCATGGGGTTTTCAGGGCAAGAATGCTAAAGTGGTTTGCCATTTCCTTCTCCAGGGGACTATGTTTTGTCAGAACTCTCCACTATGACCTGTTTCTCTTTGGTGGCCCTACACGGCATGGCTCATAGTTTCATTCAGTTAGATAAGGCTGTGATCCATGTGATTAGTTTGGTTAGTTCCCCCTTGGTATCCACATGTTAGTTCTCTGCCTCTGTGTCTCTATTTCTGCTTTGTAAATAGGATCACCTATACCAGTTGTTTTTTTTTTTTTTTTTAAGATTCCACATGTATGTGTTAATTCTACATATTTCATTTCTCTACCTCTCTTGTAATTACAATTGTCTTTTCCTTATCTTTATAAAGGAGGTAGTGTCACCACCTCCTAGTTCTGTAAAAGGAGGTAGATTTAAAAACAAATGCAAACCTCACTTTGTATGTATTGGTAGATATGGCAGCCTGTGATTTTGCCTTCACATTCATGTACCTGTGTCTATCTAAACCATTCTTCCAGGTTCCCTGGTGGCCCATGGTTAGTACTCCTCACTTTCACTGCTGGGGCAAGGTTCAATCCCTGGTTGGGAAATTAAGATCTCACAAGCTTCGCAGCATAATCTAAATAAATAAATAAATATTCCTGCATATATGGAAAATAATTCCCTAATTTGGAAGTATAAAATTGTTTTATAAACAAGTTCCAGCTCACCCAAAATCTTCAGATGCTCCAAAAAGAAAATGTATTTCAGCACTTGCTGAAAATATTTAATTAATGCTCACTTCCTCCCAGGTTCCAGGTTTAGTACTTAAGGTGAAAACAAACATAAACAAAGAGTATACAGGTATCTCTTCCTTCAAGGAGGTTATAATTTAGTATTAGATTAAATATATACAAAATATATGATTAGCATCACAAGATTTAAATTAATGATAGATTACAGAAGACAAATGGAATAAAACATTAATTATATGAAGAAAATAACACTTTCCATAAGATGCTTTTTGAGCTGAATTTAAGGTATTTAATGAAGTTTTCATAGGTGGAAATTATTCAAATGAGCATTCTATCATTTTATGAATTGGTAATTATAAGAAAGTATTATAAATATATCATCATGTACTCAGTAATGATAATCACATCCAATGTAGGTGGGGGAAAAGGAGACAGAAGATGCCTGTTTATGAAAAATAATAATTTGCCAATGATAAAAATAATAAAGAATGCCTGTCTTTTCTATGCAAAGCAGTATCATCCTCTTTTGTCTTCAGATACATATATTCCTCTCAACATGAAATAGATTGATATCAGTTACTAAACATAATAACCAAGAAATAGACATTATGGAAGTAAGGGAGATATATTGCCCATTATGAGAATGATCAATTCAACTATTAACCCACAGTGCTACTATAACTTGCTTACTTATCTATGTACTAAAGCAACCCAAAATGTACAAAGTAGGCAAAATCAGATTAGCTGTTATTGTCATCATGAAACTAGTTCATTTTGAAAGAACATTTTGTCTCCACTGAATGCTATGACCTCTGTGTGACATACTATTAGCTGCTTCTTTATGAGTTGTGGGGAAGGGAAGCACTTTAATGCTAGCTGGGGTCGGTTTGAAGTGCTTGCTCTTTTTTCTCTTGTTGCCTTTTCACTCCTTACAGTTGTGAAGCAGATATCACCAGTCACTGAGAGCAGTTAAGCTGATAAAGGAGGGTGACACAAACCATAAAACCCAGCCCAAAGCTGCAAAAACAAGCACATGTGTTTGAAATGCAAATATTAGTAAGATTTTGATGATCCTTTTGTGAAATAATCAGTTCACTTGGTTGGAAATGCATGGCAAAACAAAACAAAACAACCCACAAACTTGAATTGTCATGTTCTCTGAGTATAATATTTGTCCACATTCTATACCCATATCCTAACTTGGATTCAGCAGGGAGGTTTTCTGAGAGTATTAAAACCACACAAAAATGTAATACAGGGAAGACAAATCTTCTGAAAACATACAAAATTAAGAAAAGATAGTGGAAATTTTAAATATAGTTTTATAATCAACATCATTGGTGTAAAATGTAAAAAGTAAATATTATTCTTCCCTCATTGCTCACTCGGTAAAGAATCTGCCTGCGATGCAGGAGACCCCAGTTTGATTCTTGGGTGGAGAAGATCCACTGGAGAAGGGATAGGCTACCAACTCCAGTATTTTTGGGCTTCCCTTGTGGCTCAGCTGGTAAAGAATCCGCCCGCAATGCAGGAGACCTGGGTTTGATCCCTGGTTTGGTAAGATCCCCTGGAGAAGAGAGAGGTTACCCATCCCAGTATTCTGGCCTGGAGAATTCCATGGGGTCACAAAGAGTTGGACAGGACTGAGTGACTTTCAGAGAGAAAGAAATATTACTCTACAATGTAGAAAAAAGGGAATGCATTTTTCTTACCATATTTTCCTTTACTTTTCTCATTATAGAATTTGTGATGTAAAATTATATGTCAATAGAAAGAGATCTGACCTAGATTTGGGGAAGCACTATTTACATGGGATGCATTTTGGGTTCTACTGGGCTGGGAAACATAGGGGAAGGTGGCACTCAATTAGAATGAGACCTGGAGGAAGAGAAATAAAGATCCAATACATGACAGGTCGCCTCTCCCAAACATAAAGCAAATATGTTGGATTTCTAACTTTTTTTGAGGACTCTAGTATCAAGTTCACTGTTCCTTATAAATTGCTGTTGGTCAGTCGCTAAGTGAAGTCTGGTGCTTTGAGACCTCCTGGACTGCAGCGTGTCTGGCTCCTCTATCCTTCACTTATTTCTGAGTTTCCTCTAATTCATATCCTTTGAGTCAGTGACGCTATCTAACCATCTCATCCTCTGCAGCCCCTTTTTCTTTTCATCTTTGACCTTTCCCAGCATCCGGGTCTTTACAAATGAGTAAGATTTTCACATCAGGTGGCCAAAGTACTGGAGTTGCAGCTTCAGCATCAGTCCCACCAATGAATATTCAGGGTTGATTTTTGTTGGGATTGATTGGTTTGCTCTCCTTGGATTGGTTTGCAGCCCGAGGGACTCTCAAGTCTTCTCCAGTTAGGTTTCTAATTTCCTTTCTTTAATTTTTTCCAGTGTTTTTAGAATATAACTTTATTACAAGTGTTTTTAAATATTTTCCACATAATGTGCATTACACACTGGACATAACTTTTTTTTCTACTGAAATATATTTGACACATAACATTGTATAAATGTAAAGTGTTCAACATGTTAACTTGATATGCATCATAATGTGATTGCTTTATAGCAATAATTAGTATTTCTGTTAGATGCCTTACATCATTATCATTTTTTTTCTTTTGCAGTGGTTGAAATAATTAGTTTTTAGTTTGTTATGGACAGAAGTTCATAACATTGTACAGGAGGCGGTGATCAAAACCATCCAAAATAAAAAGAAACACAAAAAGGCAAAATGGTTCTTTGAGGAGGCCTTACAAATAGCTGAGAAAAGAAGAGATGCTAAAAGCAAAAGAGAAAAGGAAAGATATACCAATCTAAATGCAGAGTTCCAAAGAATAGCAAGGAGAGATAAGAAAGCCTTCTTAGGTGAACAATGCAAAGAAATAGAGGACAACAATAGAATGGGAAAGACTAGAGATCTCTTCAAGAAAATTAGAAATATCAAGGGAACATTTCATTCAAAGATGGACACAATACAGGACAGGAATGGTATGGACCTAACAGAAGCAGAAGAGATGGCAAGAATACACAGAAGAATTATACAAAAAAAAATCTTAATGGCCCAGGTAACCATGATGGTGTGATCACTCACCTAGAGACTGACATCTTAGCATGTGAAGTCAAGTGCACCTTAGAAAGCATTATTATGAACAAAGCTAGTGGAGGTGATGGAATTCCAGCTAAGTTATTTCAATTCCTAAAAGATAATGCTGTCAAAGTGCTGCACTCAATATGGCAGCATATCTGGAAAACTCAGCAGAGGTCATAGGACTGAAAAAAGGTCAGTTTTCATTCCAATCCCAAAGAAAGGCAGTGTCTAAGAATGTTCAAACTACAACACAGTTGCACTCATCTCACATGCTAGCAAACGTACTGTTCAAAATTCTCCAAGCTAGGCTTCAACAGTATGTGAACCAGGGACTTCCAGATGTTCAATCTGGATTTAGAAAAGGCAGAGGAACCAGATATCAATTTGCCAACATTCATTGGATCATCGAAAAAGACAGAGAGTTCCATGAAAACATCTATCTGCTTGATTGACTATGTCAAAGCCTTTAACTCTGTGGATCATAACTAATTGGAAAATTCTTAAAGAGGTGAGAATACCAGACCATCTTACATGCCTCCTGAGAAACCTGCACACAGACCAAGAAGCACAGTTAGAACCAGACATGGAACATGGAACTGGTTTGAAATTGGGAAAGGAGTACGTCAAGGCTGTATATTGTCACTCTGCATATTTATCTTTTATGCAGAGCACATCATGAGAAATGCTGGGCTGGATGAAACACAAACTGGAGTCAAGATTGTGGGAAGAAGTATCAATAACCTCAGATATGCAGATGGCACCATCCTAATGGCAGAAAACAAAGAGACACTAAGGAGCCTCTTAAAGGTGAAAGCAGAAAGTAAAAGAGCTGGCTTAAAATTCAACATTCAAAAAGCTAACATCATGGCATCTAATCCCATTGCACTTCATGGCAAATAGATGGGAAACAATGGAAACTGTGAGAAACTTTGTTTTCTTGGGCTCCAAAATCACTGCAGATGGTGACTGCAGCCATGAAATTAAAAGATGCTCCTTGGAAGAAAAGCTATAATCAACCTAAACAGCACATTAAAAAGCAGAGACTTTACTTTGGCAACAAAGGTCCATCTAGTCAAAGCTATGGGTTTTCCAGTAGTCATGTATGGATATGAGAGTTGCACCATAAAGAAGGATGAGTGCTGAAGAATCGATCCCTTCAAATTGTGGTGTTAGAGAAGACTCTTGAGAGTCCCTTGGGCTGCAAGGAGATCTAACTAGTCAATCCTAAAGGAAACCAATCCTGAATATTCATTGGAAGGATTGATGCTAGATCTGAAGCTGTAATTCTTTGGCCACCTTATGTGAAGAGCTGACTCAATAGAAAGACCCTGATGCTGGGAAAGACTGAAGGCAGGAAGAGAAGAGGACAAGATTTTTGGATGGTTTCAGTGACTCAATGGACATGATTTTGAATAGGCTCTGGGAGATAGTAATGGACAGGGAGTCCTGGTGTGCTGCAGACCATAAGGTCAAAAATAGCTAGACACAGTTGAGTGTCTTAACAACTCTCAACAAGTTAGATTATTGCAATACAGTCTTGTTTTCCAAATACACTAGAATGCACATTAGCTCTGCTGGGCTTGTTTACTACTTATGGAAAATTTGTACCCTTAGAAGCTATCTGTTCTATCCCTCCAATCACACTTTCACCACCATTTTACTCTCTGTTTTTATGTTTGCTTTTTTAGTTCTCATATGGTGATATTATGTAGGACTGGTCTTTGTCTGATTTATCTCACTTAGCAAAATGTTCTTAAGGTCCATCCATGTTGTTGCAAATGGCAAAATGTCTTCTTCCTCGTAACTGAAATACACAACCACACACATGTATATAATATATATATCAGTTCAGTTCAGTTCAGTTGCTCAGTCGTGTCTGACTCTTTGCGACCCCATGAGCCGCAGCACACCAGGCCTCCCTGTCCATCACCAACTCCCAGAGTTTACCCAAACTCATGTCCATTGAGTCAGTGATGCCATCTAACCATCTCATCCTCTGTCGTCCCCTTCTCCTCCTGCCTTCAATCTTTCCCAACATTAGGGTCTTTTCAAATGAGTCAGCTCTTTGCATCAGGTGGCTGAAATATTGGAGTTTCAGCTTCAACATCAGCCCTTCCAATGAAAACTCAGGACTCATTTCCTTTATGATGGACTGGTTGGATCTCCTTGCAGTCCAAGGGACTCTCAAGAGTCTTCTCCAACACCACAGTTCAAGAGCATCAATTCTTCTGCACTCAGCTATATATATATATATATCTCCACATCATAGATGAAATTTTTAATTCTGGCTACCCAAGCCTATCTTTTCTCATAAACTCATTTATTTTTCTAGCAACTCAATTATACTTTAATAGATCAAGTCACATAGCCTCAGCTTACATTTAGTCCACTGGCTTCTTTGTAGTTCCATTTGAACACGCATTGTAACCTCAGAACCACTTTGGTTCAAGTAGAATCAAATTTGCACACAAGGGTAGATTTGAGAATTTGATTCTAGGTTGGTTACAAAGGACTCAGCGCCAACATACCCTTCACCTCCAATTCTCTCTCTATTAAAATTATAGTGGTTGTTACAGAACATTTTACATTTCACTTTTACCTGTTTTCAGGTGATCTTAGCTTGTATTTTACTGAACAGTTTAGGACTACAAAAGTAAGTCAATTAAAATTGCTTATTCCCAATGTTAGCATTTCTTGCTATATTTACCCATAATATTCTATTTTTCATCTCAAGAAAAAATATTTTTCCCTCTTTCCAAAGCTGATTCTCGTGATGAAATGTCATAATGAAAAGAATAATATAGCTAAAATCAAGAATTCTTTTTTTTATTATTTTGAACAAGTCACATTACTTTCTGGGACATTATGTATTTAATTTAATAAATGCCATTAGTCTCATGTAATTTTCATGCTTAGTACTTTTACTTTATTGCTTTGTATAGAATTTAGAAAAAAATGTATTATGCTCTAAATAACTTTTATTTGAAAGCCTTTTAAATGAAGAGAGTTTTTATGGCTATGAAAGTAATAAATTTAACAGTAGCAGCCTTAAAGCATTTTTGTTTAATTGCATTTATCTCTATTATGTCTTAAGAATCTCATTGACTTTGAGACCTATAAAAATAGCATTAAATTATCTGGCTCAATTCTATATAGTAAACATTCCATTTAAGCCAATCTTTTACACAGCAAAATATTAAATTGGAAAACTTTTGCAATATACATTAATTGAACAATGCATATCCCCCAATGCTGGTAAATCTTTAATACTGTGTTATTCTATAGAATTATTTTTGTATGCTACAAATATATTCACCACACACTTATTTGAAAATTATAAAATTGAGTGTCCAGCATACACATTTCTCTCTTGTTGACTTTATATTAGTATGAAAATGAACCTTATAATAGTAATTTCTTAGTAAATATTTGTATTCATTATTCATGTTGGCTTGACAACTCTAATGACACCCTTATACTATCTTAATTCTTGTGTAATTTACTTTTTCTCAACAGGCACATATACCCCATACCCAAATAAAGAAGACTGATCATAGCAAAGCACCAAAACATAGAAGCAAGCAAAACAATGTAATGTTTTCTATGAACATTCAGATGTACTAATTTGAATGCTATGTAGGTGGGACCTTATCATTTTGTGAGTAATTATGATCATTGAACTGTGAGAAGCAGCAAAGCCTTGTAGCAGCATCCCCCTTTTACTCATGGTAGGAAATTCTTCTAAAGCTCGAAGCAAAATCCTTACTACCTCTTCTAATGTTATTGTTTACTTCTGAAAATGCCCCCGTGTTTCTTTAGTCTACTAGAAACCATGGCCAATTTTTTGTCATTACATCTTCAATCCATTCTTCATATTAGTTTCTTATCTCCTATTGTTTCTGCCTATGTCTCTGCAAAACTGACACTGAACACATATCTTCAAACATTTAAGCCCCAATCTATAAATCTATAGTTTTAGAAAGAAAAAGACTCTGCTTCTTTCTCTACTCACTCAGATTCATCTCTGTGTAAACTGTTTTCACCTTCATCTCCCCTAGAAAGCTTTTCACTTATTATTTCTGGGTCTTCAAACTGAAAATTTCCCACAGCCTACTTTTTTTTCACTTTCCAGCATATGTGAACATTACTGTAATTATTGTAAAATATTGATTTTTACGTGTACTCTAAAGTGCTGTTAACACGTTCCCTCCTGCATAATCAATATTTCACAGTTTACTACCCAAAGGAGCTGAAATCCCTTAGCATAGCTAAGTAGAGTTTAAAAGACCCATCACAATTTGATGTAACCTTAGCAAAATGGTTTCTCAGTCACTTTGTGGTGAACATCTCCTTAAATTTCCACTGCTTTTTTTTTTCTTTTGCAAAGCATCCTTTTCTTTAAAAAAAAAAAAATTCCAAGTTCATTTGTATACCTGCATTTAAAAATTGTGACTTTTAAAGTTTTCCAGAGCAGTATAAATTGACAAACACATCACTTATTATTTATGACAATTATTTAACAGCCAGTCTTTTCTTCCTGAATTTTAATACTTTTTTGCCTCACATGATGATGCAATTATTGACTTAATTAAAATCATCATTTGTTCAACTGAAATCCCAAGAAAGACAATTTTTTAAGAGTGAGTTTATGTCTCTCCTTTGTTTTTAATCCCACAAAGAGACTCTAATATATTATCTTTTCTTACTCTGTCATCTCTGGTTTTAGTTGAGCATTTGCTTATTCAATTCTCTCCACTTTCTTAGCATATTTGCCACCTTTATTTTTTCATAGTGGCTGTGCTATTTTCAGGGTACTTCAGGCATCTTACCATAGAGTATTCCCAATTTCTCCTTCCAAACTCTGTAATATAATTATCATTAATATCATTTATCCATACACTATAATCACCCAATCATCGTTTCTTATTATTATTTTCAGGTGTTATCAATTATATCATTAAGAATGGACTTCCTTGGTGGTTCAGACAGGAAAGAATCTGCCTGCAATGCAGGAGAACCATGTTCAATTCCTGGGCCAGGAAGATTGCCTGGGGAAGGGAATGGCTACCCACTCTGTTATTCTTGCCTGGAGAATTCCGTGGACAGAGGAGGCTGGACAAAGAACATGACTGAGGGACTATTCTTATTATTAAGAATAAGAAAAACTATTTTGCTTAGTCTCTGAAAAAGTTTTATTTCTTCTTGACTTTTGAAGGCTAATTTTGCTTAGTGTAGAATTCTACATTGCTGATATTTTTCTTTCAGCCCTTCAACAATCTCATTCTATTCTATTTCTGTTTGGATGTTTTCTTGGGAGTTCAGTGTAATTACTTCCCTTGCTTCTCTTTAGGGAAGGTTCATTTCTCCAACTTTTTTGAAGATTTTCTTTTTGTCTTTGACTTTCAACAGTTTACCCTGTGACCTCAATTCTCTGAGGAATCTAAAAATAAGTCATTGATTTTCAATGTGCTCAAAAGTTTTCATGTGAATATGGGAGTTGATGACTTTCAAGAACTTTATATATCTTTATATGTCAGAGCTAAAAACTCTCTTTGCCTACATTATTGTTCTTTTAAATATTATTGTTAAAAACTTACCAAATATTACTATGGAACAATCATGTTGTAGGAGATAATATTTGATTTACCATGACTTTATTAAGGCTTTCATATAAACAGTCTTTTAGCATGACTGAAACATTTACATCATATTTTTCAATATTCAGATCACTTCTGTATCAAGAAGAAAGATATAATAATGAAAAATTCCATTTTGATTTGTGTAAATTTGATGTCACATAGACTTTATACATTCATACATATTGTGCCTTAATTAAGCCAAGACAGGAGATAATTTGACAACTGTATTTGTTCTCAAGAGAGCGTTTAAATATTTATAGATTATCGATATGTCTCACTTCTAGTGCTTAGTTGTTCAGTCGTGTCTGACATTTTGCAACCCCATGGACTGTAGCCCACCAGGCTCCTCTGTCCATGGGATTCTCCAGGCAAGAATACTGGAGGGGCTTGCCATGCTCTCCTTCAAGGGATCTTCCCAACGCAGGGATCCAACCCAGGTATCCTGCATTGCAGGTGAATTCTTTACCATCTGAGCCAACAAGGAAGTCAAGGAAGCCCTACTCATTTCTAGTATATGTTTAAATACTACTAAAATGCTCCACTGAAGGCCCTTTAAATTCTTGCAGTAAATATGAATTCAATGATAGTCTTCTTTTTCAATAGTCCTATGGGCCTAAGTGTTTATTTCCACAAATTACCAACATGGA
This sequence comes from Okapia johnstoni, assembly GCA_024291935.2. NCBI lineage: Eukaryota > Metazoa > Chordata > Mammalia > Artiodactyla > Giraffidae > Okapia > Okapia johnstoni. Next base: position 60,281,202 of record CM044322.1, read on the forward strand.
AAGGAACAATATAAAAAGAAATTAACTCACCATGTCCATGATACTAAATATTTAGATTCTTATCATAAATATTTTGTTAATTATCTGCAGAACTTCTATGGGCATAGCGTTTCATTTCTAGGATGGAAAAATTCCCAGAGCATTCAGTAAATATGTAACATTTTAAAGGTATAAGCCAGCAGCCATAGTAATTCTACATTCAGTGAGAAAAACTGAATGTAGCACTTGAACTTAGAACAAGATGGTCTGAAATGCATTCTATATGTCAGATATATTTTCCAAGTATTTATAGCAAATTGTACATGGTAGAAGTAGAAGTTTTTTGTCACAGTATGTAATGTAGCTTTAGTACGTGTAGAAGAAATATATATGGCACTTGTGTTATAAACTAGAAAAAGGTCAGGGGACATATACAGGTAAGACTTTGACACTTAAAGTGGTAAAATATCAATACCAGCACACCTTGCTAAGTTATGTATTTGCAATGTAAAATCTAAAGCAAACAGTAAGAAAAAAAGCACTACAAAAATATATTCATAAACAGTACAGATAAATCAAATTGAAGTTTTTAAAAGTTCAAATAATTCATATGAAGGCTATAAAGGGAAAATGGAAAAAATGAAAATTATAACAAACAGAAAACAAAAAAGAAAGCATGAGAAATGTTTAAACATTTAATATTTATATTTAATGCCAATTTTAAAAGGGATATATGTGTATGGCATAGTACTCAGCAATAAAAAAGGAACAGAGTATTAATATGAAGAAAATCTACAGTAGAATTCAGTATATCATTCTGATTGAAAAATAATTCAAAATTCCACATATCACATGATTCAACTGATATAACATTCTTAAAATTATAGAGATAGAAAATGATTAGTTTTTTCCAGTATATAAACATGGTAAGGGAAGTGAAGGGGTGTGACTATAAAGGGTTAACATTAGGAGGGGTCTTTACAGTGATGGAATATTGTGTATCTTGATTGTGGTGGTGATTACACAACAATGCATATGAAAATATGCACTAAATACCATTGTTAAATTCCCATTTGTGATAGCTTATTATATTAGATAAGATTTAGACACTGCAGGAAATCAGATGAAATTCACATGAGACGCTTCTGTGATAATTTCGATTTTCCATGAATCTAGAATTTTTTTCAAAATGCAAATTTTTTTAAAGAGCTGTTTGTACTCTCACTGCTGCTGCTGCTGCTGCTGCTGCGTTGCATCAGTCGTGTCCAACTATGTGTGACACCATAGAAGGCAGCCCACCAGGCTCCTCCTTCTCTGGGATTCTCCAGGCAAGAATACTGGAGTGGGTTGCCATTTCCTTCTCCAATGCATGAAAGTGAAAAATGAAAGTGAAGCCGCTCAGTCGTGTCCAACTATTTGCGACCCCATGGACTGTAGCCTATCAGGCTCTTCCGTCCATGGGATTTCCCAGGCAAGAGTACTGGAGTGGGGTGCCATTGCCTTCTCCTTATGTTCTCACTAACTGACAATGATACACATTCAGTTGAACTTGATCTGTGTTCTCATTTGTACTCCTTTTTAGCAAGACTTAAGAGAAGGTTGGCATTAACCTATAGAATATCTGAGAACCCAGATATTCCCCAGCTACTCCAAGAAGAGAGTCCAAGTTTGCATTTGCTCAGAGAAGCCTGACTCTCTCTAGTCATTCAAGAAATTCATGGCTAAGAATAAGAACAAGTAATTGGAGAGTTTAAATCCTGGCCTTTAATTTCCATGACCTTCACTGACAAAGGTAATAGAACTTGATTTAGAACATTAACTCCTTACATGTTTATGCTTTTGACATTGAACTTCCAAGGAAATTTAGTCTAACTGAATTTCTGTGTCAGAATTCAATAATGGTAGGGAATTCATATTCAATATGGGGCATATCGACAGTTGCTAGATTATGAAGAGTTTTATCAGAGAAGCAGAAACACTATGAAAACTAAGGAATCATTGATTTATTATAGTAATTAGAATTACACAATTCAGAGAGGAAGAGTGGAAGTGTGGTTTAAAATGGAGAGTGACATTATCAGAGAAAAATCACCAACCAGCTCTTATCAAACCCTAAAGCATGTGGACAACTAGTAGCTTCCAGAGAAATCTGGGAAGCTAGGCATAGTCAATTGCCGGAGTGGGATCACCAAGGGAAATAGGTGATAGGGCCTATCAAGTGTGCTGTTTGTGTCTGCTGGTAGGCCTGTGGTAATTGGTCACCAGGAAGAAGGGTTAGGGATAAGGCAGGGGAATGCAGACTGACGTGAACCTGACAGCACTGCAGCATATTCCTCTGACCTTGTGGTAGATTAAGGGCAGGCAACCACCCAAAGAAATGGTATGGACCTAACAGAAGCAGAAGACATTAAGAAGAGGTGGCAAGAATACACAGAACTGTACAAAAAAGATCTTCACGACCCAGATAATCACAATGGTGTGATCACTCACCTAGAGCCAGACATCCTGGAATGTGAAGTCAAATGGGCCTTAGGAAGCATCACTACAAACAAAGCTAGTGGAGGTGATGGAATTCCAGTTGAGCTCTTTCAAATCCTAAAAGATGATGCTGTGAAAGTGCTTCACTCAATATGCCAGCAAATCTGGAAAACTCAGCAGTGGCCACAGGACTGGAAAAGGTCAGTTTTCATTCTAATCCCAAAGAAAGGCAATGCCAAAGAATGCTTGAATTACCCCACAATTGCACTCATCTCCCATGCTAGTAAAGTAATGCTCAAAATTCCCCAAGCCAGGCTTCAACAATACGTGAACTGTGAACTGCCAGATGTTCAAGCTGATTTTAGAAAAGGCAGAGGAACCAGAAATCAAATTGCCAGTATCCACAGGATCATGGAAAAAGCAAGAGAGTTCCAGAAAAACATCTATTTCTGCTTTATTGACTATGCCAAAGCCTTTGACTGTGTGGATCACAATAAACTATGGAAAATTCTGAAAGAGATGGGAATACCAGACCACCTGACCTGCCTCTTAAGAAATCTGTATGAAGGTCAGGAAGCAACCGTTAGAAGTGGACATGGAACAGACTGATTCTGAATAGGAAAAGGAGTATGCCAAGGCTGTATATTGTCACCCTGCTTATTTAACTTATATGCAGAATATATCATGAGAAATGATGGGCTGGAAGAAGCACAAGCTGGAATCAAGATTGCTGGGAGAAATATCAATAACCTCAGATATGCAGATGACACCATCCATATGTCAGAAAGTGAAGAAGAACTAAAGAGCCTCTTGATGAAAGTGGAAGAGGAGAGTGAAAAGGTTAGCTTAATGCTCAACATTCAGAAAACTAAGATCATGGCATCTGGTCCCATCACTTCATGGCAGATAGATGGGGAAACCGTGGAAAGAGTGGCTGACTTTATTTTTTGGAGGGCTCCAAAATCACTGCTGATGGTGATTGCAGCCATGAAATTAAAAGACGCTTACTCCTTGGAAGGAAACTTATGACCAACTTAGACAGCATATTAAAAAGCAGAGACATTACTTTGCCAACAAAGGTCCGTCTCGTCAAGGCTATGGCTTTTCCAGTGCTCATGTATGGATGTGAGAGTTGGATGGTGAAGAAAGCTGAGCGCTGAAGAATTGATGCTTTTGAACTGTGGTGTTGGAGAAGACTCTTGGGAACCCCTTGGACAGCAAGGAGATCCAACCAGTCCATCCTAAAGAGGATCAGTCCTGGGTGTTCATTGGAAGGACTGATGTTGAAGCTGAAACTCCAATACTTTGGCCACCTGATGTGAAAAGCTGACTCATTTGAAAAGACCCTGATGCTGGGAAAGATTGAGGGCAGGAGGAGAAGGGGAGGACAGAGGATGAGATGGTTGGATGGCATCACCGACTCAATGGACATGAGTTTGGGTAAATTCCGGGAGTTGGTGATGGACACGGAGGCCTGGCGTGCTGTGGTTCATGGGTTTGCAAAGAGTTGGACACGACTGAGTGACTGAAGTGAACTGATAAACCCTCTGGCTACATCTGCCTCTGCTCTCTCTTTGTTTGCTTCCAAACCTTAGGACCTCAAGAGAAGATGAGTGGTGCTTTACTTCCATTCTCCAACATGTGTCTCTTTTAGACAATTCTGATTTGAAATCATAGTGGTGGAGGAATTCTGGGAAACAATTCTACTTTAACTAAATTGACACTGTCCGAAATTACCAGTTCCTGCTTAAAATCAGATTATTTTCTTGCTGACTTGACGTTTTTGCCGAACTACTGATGCAATATGTTTGAAAAAAGAAAAACGTGGATATACCTTGAGAGAGGGCTTTCCAGGTGGTTCAGAGGTAAAAAATTTGCCTGCCAGTGTAGGAGACACCAGAGACACATGTTCGATCCCTGAGCTGGAAAGATCCCTTGGACGAGGAAATGGCAAACTACTCCAGTATTCTTGCCGTAAAATCCAATGGACAGAGGAGTTTGGCAGCTTCAGTATATGGAGTTGCAAAGAGTTAAACAAACAGTGACTGAGTGCATACACACACATAAATTGAGAGAAGAAATAAAATTGGACATAACATCTTCAGACTTGAATAAAGTATTTATGGAACTGATTTAATAAACACTGTTTTGAAACATTTTTCTGCCTTGTAGAGATAAACTCCATCTTGTCCATCAATACTCTTTGAGGATTGTATTATGTAGCAGTAGTTTGCATGGATGGAAAGACCTCCCAAAAGTCTGAAGAAGACTCATCAAATACCCAAATATACAATAAGGATATTTCTATTTGATTACAGGTTTCATGTTATAGGGTGATAGATTAATAGAGAAAGAGTTTTGGAATACAGGAAGAGAAGCTGATTATTCTTGATACTCAATGTTTACAGATCACTGTAGAGGTATCTGTGAGTATGATGCTTCTGGCCTCCTCCAATTTCTTAGCATTTTGGTTTCTAGAGAAGGAGAAATACTTACATGTTTGATGTATTTGGATAAAGACTTGAGCATGTGCCCAACCAAATCATCATAATTTTCTAATGGAAACAGTTGCCCAGAGGAAACATGATTTTACTCTGAGGAAATCTGTGGTTTTACAGGCCACCAGTCCCTGGACCAATCTAAGTCAAACATTCAGGAATAGAAAACAACAACAACAACAACAACAACAACAAAAAAAAACACAAGAAACACCTTACTATATTTTTTTAACCTTTTGCCTGAGTCCTTATTTCTATCTATTGTTTCAGAACTTGGGTGAGAAACATTGGTGAGATTTCTTAGTCTTCTTAATCGCTATTAACTTTTTAAAATTTCTGTTACTTAAAGGTAAAATTCAAGGTAAATAATAGAGCATTTTTCCTCTGGAGAAGGCTCTTACTCATGGAAGAACAGGTGACTTAACTGACTGAAATGTTGGAGCAGTATTCATTGCCCTTATGTATATATATTAGTAGATAAGGCTGCTATAATTTCCAGAGATCAAATTGCCAACATCTGCTGGATCATTGAAAAAGCAAGAGTTCCAGTAAAACATCTACTTCTGCTTTATTAACTATGACAAAGCCTTTATGTGGATCACAACAAACTGGAAAATTCTTAAAGAGATGGAAATACCAGACCATCTTACCTACTTCCTGAGAAACCTGTCTGCTGGTCAAGAAGCAACAGTTAGAACCAGACATGGAACAGACTGATTCCAAATTGGAAAAGGAGTACATCAAGGCTGTATATTGTCACCCTGCTTATTTAACTTTTATGCAGAGTACATCATGAGAAATGCTGGACTAGATGAAGCACAAGCTGGAATCAAGATTGCCGGGAGAAATATCAATAACCTCAGATATGCAGATGACACCACCCTTATGGCAGAAAGTGAAGAAGAACTAAAGAGCCTCTTGATAAAAGTGAAAGAGGAAAGTGAAAAAGCTTGCTTAAACCTCAACATTCGGAAAACTAAGATCATGACATCTGGTCCCATCACTTCATGGCAAATAGATGGGGCAACAATGGAAACAGTGACGGACTTTATTTTTGGGGGCTCCAAAATTACTGCAGATGGTGACTGCAGCCATGAAATTAAAAGATGCTTACTCCTTAGAAGAAAATATATGACCAACCTAGACAGCATATTAAAAAGCAGAGACATTATTTTGCTGACAAAAGTCCAACTAGTCAAAACTATGGTTTTTCCAGTAGTCATTTATGAATATGAGAGTTGGACTATAAAGAAAGCTGAGCACTGAAGAATTGATGCTTTTGAAGACTCTTGTGAGTCCCTTGGACTTCAAGGAGATCAAACCAGTCAGTCCTAAAAGAAATCAGTTCTGAATACTCATTGGAAGGTCTGATGCTGAAGCTAAAACTCCAATACTTTTGCCACCTGATGCAAAGAACTGACTCATTTGAAAAGACTCTGACGCTGGGAAGGATTGAAGGCAGGAGAAAAAGTGGACAACAGAGGATGAGATGTTTGCATGGCATCACCGACTTGATGGACATGAGTTTGAGCAAGCTCCAGGAGTTAGTGATGGACATGGAAGCCTGGCACGCTGCAATCCACGGGGTTGCAAAGAGTCAGACACGACTGAGGTACTGAACTGAACTGAAGGCTGCTATAACAAGAACATCCCCAATATGCCGCTTCATTAAGACAATTTCTTTCATCCTGAGCATAAGAAATAGGACAGATGATCCAAGGATGATGGTATTCAAAACCTTTGCTTTCCAGACTTCTTCTTTTGCATCCTTAGGCTATATGTTAATATCATTCGTGTCCTCTTCTGCATTCCAGTCCATATATGGAGTGAACAGATGAGAGGAGAAAGAGAAAAGCTCTTTCTTTTCAATGTAAGAATAAAACCCAAGTTACTCACATCTTTTGCCCCAAACCTAATCATGTTGCCATATTGCTTAAAGAGAGGATTTACCAGACTAGTCATTTTCTCAGCCAAATGTATATATGTATGTATTATTGTATAAAAGGGGGATGATGCTGAGAATTAGTGATCTCTATCACAATGTCTGGCTTGGACTTCTGGTTACATCTGATTTGGTTCCGAAAGGGTCAGTGTGTTTTCTCTTCTGTTCTGTAAATGATTGGGAGGCTGGGTAGGAGCTCAGGCCACACTTTCCAATTACTAACCAAAGAACACATCTCTTCTCATCAAACTTTTGCTTTTTTGTCTGTGTAGTGGGCTACAATGCTCTATGTGTACACATTTTACTCCATTACCAACTTTAATCAATTCATTAGTTGGAGTTAACATCAGATTTGGGAGTGGGTACATTTGTTGATTTCAATTCCAAGCTTTGGTCTTCAATCCAGTTATAAAATAAGACATCTATGTTTAAGTGTTCAATTTTTTGTCTATTTTATGAATTTATCCAGAGCAGCTAGGGAAGAGAAAGGAATATTTAAATGATACTCCAACATTTATTAATTTATTTGATCCTGAGAAAAACACAGTAAATTAAGTGAGGCAGTATTTCTTTTTCTACATAAATGTGAGGGTAAAAAGAAAAAAAAAACTATCAGGAGTGTTCACTTTAAGGAGAGAATATTTTAGAACTTACAGAAAATCAAAAGGCATACCCTCTGGGAAATTTGGCTACAGCTTTGATTAATTGCCTGTTTACCCATAATAGTACATAGAAAGATAACTGGAAATATTCTTAAAGCATAATAATTTCCATATAAGGATACATAAAAATTAATAACAATGGAGTAAGAAAAGAACATGACTTTGGAGTATGATTATTGTCATAGACTCAGGTCATCCACTTACTATAATTAACTATATATGGATAATTTAACTCTCAGAACTTCTGTTTTCATAATACATGGTTGTGATGATATTGTTTCATAAGATTATTAGGAAGATTAAGTAAGAAGTAATATGAAAATACTTATCCCAGTATTTAACATATCACAATACTAAATGTAACTTAATGTCATCCCAATAATATAAACCCATGGCAGATTAGAATAAAGGAGAACAAGACATTTGAATAAATTAAATGAAAACACATTTATTTCATAACGTACAATTCTTTAAACTTTTTATTTACAGACATATATTATGACATTGTTTTCTAATTATTGCCCAGCAGTAGAAAATTGATAAATATTCAGCATTCATTATGAAGGAATCTAGTATCTTGCATCAAATTTAAAAGTACAAGCTTAGTAACATAAGACATTTGAAGGCATTATTACATTAATTTGAGAGAAATTCTGAATATATGTATTTTTACTTTGATATAAAAATGACAAAATTTCCATAAAATTTCTCTTGAAATTATTTTTTGAAACAGATTTCGGACACCTGATGAGTTTAGTTCTTATATTAAAGTTGACAAAGGTAATCTTACTATATTGGTGAGTTAACTTTAAATAACTAGAGCTTGATGCTCTCTGAGATTTCTTCCAGGGTTAAAATAATTCCTATTATAATTTTGCTGCAAAGATTTCTAAGGAAATTTTCTTCCTTTTCTTTTCTCAAACAAAAGCAATCAAAAACATTCAATAATGTGCGCAAAATCATTCCCATATCTGTTGCAACAATGATATCATGGAAATGATTATCACTTATAAAATACATTTCATTTGACAGTTTTTGATAGATTTCCTATTGTCTTGCTACTCATCAATTTCATCCTTGTCCAACCTAAGATCCTGTAGCTCGTCTGTTTTCTTCTACATAAACCCAAATATTCAATATTATTCTTTTCTTAAGAGGATGTTATAGCACACATATTTCATGTTGTACAAGAAAATATTTCTTCTATATATTATTAAAAACTCTGGAAAAGGAAATGGCAACCCATTCCAGTATTCTTGCCTGGAGAATCCCATGGACGGAGAAGCCTGTCAGGCTACAGTTCATGAGGTCACAAGAGTCAGACACGACTTAGTGACTAAACCACTACCACCAACAAATACGATATAAGGAAACTGTATAAGGAAAAACTGCAAGGTCTATATGGGAATAAGGGGAAAGGAATATATCCGATTTCTGATAGAAATGCTAATTCTGATAGAATTTTTTTTTTCAAATTGTTATGTTTGTTGAAGGATGTTATGAGATTAACTTTGGGTGAATGAGTAGAAGAAAGGAGATTAGTTATATAACCATCAGAGAGGGAGGGGAACAATTCAAAGGAGACCAAGGTTTCTCAGATGGTAAAGAATCTGCCTGTGGTGCAGGAGACCCAGGTTTGATCCCTGGGTTGGGAAGATCCCCTGGAGAAGAAAAAGGCAACCCACTCCAGCATTCGTCCCTGGAGAATTCCATGTATAGCCAGGCTACAGTCCATGGGGTCACAAAGAGCTGGATACAACTAAGTGACTAACACATACACAAGGCAGCAAAACATAGTTAAGTAACAAACCTGGCAAAACAAGAAAGTTTCTTTGGTAGAAAAGACCCTAATTGACATCTTCTCAGAAATGAAGAGAAAATGAGAGTGCAAAAATCAAACTATATGATAGTGAAAGATGGTGGCAAACTCAAACATAGGTAAATAGGAAGAAAATTAATAGGGATAATTACACATAGTACAACTGTGTAATATACAAAATTGTTATACTATATTGTGTAAAGAGACACACTATTACACTGAAGGCATATTCAGGTGAATCATAAGTATGATACAATTTTGTGGGCATAGTTTATTAAAAAATATTGTCTCACTTGAACCAGTTAGAAGTTAGAAATAAAATATAATGAATTCATTTGATATACAAATATGATTGTATTTGGATCAAATAGAATGATATAAAGAAACTCTGAATAAATTGTAAAGAGAGACACTGAGAGAAAGGCACACAAAAAAAAGTTTAGAAATAATCTCTAGATAAGTATAAGTGCATTCGTATAAGACAACACTTCAAACAGCAGAAGTTGGTCCTTGGGGAAAATACATTCTGTTCAGTCTTTGTTAAAAGCAGAAAGTGGGTGTGTAGAAACAAGAGTGTCGTATTCAGCTGGAACAAATGATATATTTATTTCAAAAGAAGAACACGTCTAATGTAAGAAACAATCAAATGCCTCTATGGTTAGAAGCTTTGGGAAAGATTTCTTACAGAGTTATCATGAGTTTGTCCACAATAAATCCTATTGAAGTCACCCTCTCTTTGAGGCATTATACAATCATTGTTCTCACTGAAATGCTGCTTTTTTTCAGAAAGGTGTATGCTTTTGCTGCTATCTGATTCAGATTATCACCTATGCATAAATTGTTTTTCAGGACCTACCAAGTGCTTTGTGTTAGGCACATTGAACTATGAAGATGAGGAAGCAATGCCCTCTTTCTGAGGATATTGAGTTATTAGTGAGGTTGACTAACACATTTAAAATAATAGATAATCCTTGATTAGAGATTAGCAACTTAATCTGCCCAGGGGATGCAGGGTAGATATCAGTTGACTTGTATTTGACCTGAGACTTGAAGGATAAATACACATCATCTCAAATAAAGAGTTTTATTTTTTTTTTATTTTTTATTTTTTTTAAGAGTTTTATTTTTTGCCATGACACATATGGTAGAAATCATGCTAAGGACTCACTGATCTATTGACTATAGACTAAGAATGAATCACACAACTTTTTCTTGAGTATTGGATTTTTAAATAACTTGAAGATATTCATTTTGAAGCTATATAACAAGATGCAGAATATTATCATAAAATGGCATTGCAGTTGAGCATGTCTGTGGTACATCTGTATTATGCTCCCTCTGTTGTGAGGCAAGTGTATCTGGATATGCAGTATTAGCTTTTCCAGGGAGAAACCCTTCAGAATTCCATGTTCTGTGACTGAATTTCCTCCATCCACTTGACTGAAGTAGGCTGGACTGTGTCAAGGTCTTGCATTGACCCTGCTATATGTCCTAAATAAATACTGAATGCTATCCTAGATTATAGTTGAAAACTCCACAGGAAAGAGTAGTTGATGTAGCATATTGCTTTGGCTATAGGGGATACCTATGCTATGCTATTGGGCTTCTCAGGTGGCACAGTGGTAAAGCATCTAACTGCCAATGCAGGAGATGCAGGAGATGCAGGTTTGATCCCTAGTTGGAGAAGATCCCTTGGTGTAGGAAATGGCAATACACTCCAATATTCCTGCCTGAAAAATTCCATGGACAGAGGAGCCTGGTGGGCTAGAGTCCATGGGGTCGCAAAGAGTCAGACAGAACTGAGCGACTGAGCATGCACACCACATCTGTATTATACTATACCATATCATCCCATATTTTTCCATGTTATACCATACTATACACTATATTGGATGTGACAATTACTTTATATAAAAGTAGTAATTAAAATGAGCTATTTAAAATTGGGCTTTGGCTTTTACCTATAAATTCAATTTTCAGAAGAGCTGAAGAATATATTATTAAATTCATGACCATAACACACATATACTTAAACTATTCATACAGTCATGCACACATGAAGAATGGCAAATCAGCAAGAATAAAGTTGTCTCTTTGTTTTGTTTAAAAAAATAGCAGTACTGCACACTTAAATTGAAATATCAAAAGTATGATTTGAAATTTATCTTCACAGTCTTACATGAACATTCACTAAGACTCAACATCATTTTATGCCTCTATGAATACACAGAAGCTTTTGAGATTTAAGTGACATAATTTAAGAAATTCAAATGTGTGTGTTTAAAGCAAGATATCATTTCAAAGACCAAATATTAAAGACACAGACAATATGATTTCATTTACATGAAATGTCCAAAAATGGCAGATTTTTGGAGTCATAAAGTAGATTAGCCTATGTCTGAGGCTAGGAGTGGAGATGGAAATTAACAAAAGATGGACAGAAGGATTATGTATGATGAAATTCTCTAAAGCTATATTATGGGAATGATTGCACAAATTGGTGAAATTACTAAAAATTATAGATTTGTATATTTAGGTAAATTTTATGATATGGTTTAATTTTATGATAAACTAAATTGCTAAATGTTATTTTGAAATGGAAAAGAAAATTAAATATAAAATGTTCCAAATAAACATGGAAACAAAACGAGTATTTTAATAAATTAGTGTTTATTTTACCTTATGAATAGTTTCTTATAGCTTTTAAGAGTAAAATGTTTTCCCAACTGATATATCAATAAAATGACTTAGATTTCTTTATAGTTTGACATTTGTTGTAATGAAATCATTACAAATTTTCACCTATAGTTCACATTCATATCTATATTCATACTTCATAATCATAATTTAACAATGGTAAAATATTTTACCAATAGAACACACCACAGTTAACTAACCGTCTCTTGATAAACATTTGGCTGTTTACTTAAAGAAACTCTTTAATGAAGATTTTTTTACATGTGCTCATTGAGACATTACAAAAATTTCTTTTGATACATATTTCCCATCGGTTAAAATAAGGAACGTGTTCATATTCTTCATCGTACAAGTTTTCATACTTTGCCTATATGTAAGATGATTTATTTAATGTGGTTATCCTCTACTGCTGAATATGTTGAACAGTTTCCCACTTTTTCCTCTCTTAAATCTGGAGATTGCCGACAGCTCTGATGTGCAAAGTTAGGTTTTATCAAATGTGGCTTTCTATTAGCATAACAAGGTGAGGGCATTGTCATTAGGTTAGAGAAATCTAATTCTAAAAAGAGGAAGTCTTTTTTGGAGTACATGTAACTAAGCTAGCATTACTTTGTCTAGCAAGGTAGTATACTCAGTGTCATTATATAAGCATCATCTGCTTTGTTTTGATTTTTGCTCTTTAGTTATGAGGGCCCCCAATTAAATTCAGCTGGATGTGAACTTAAAGCGTCACCTTAGTGGGATAAGAGACAGGGAGATCTCATTTTGCAACTGCTTTGTTGAGACTTTCCAATCCTCCTTTGCTATTGCCCCACCCTTATCCCCTCCAACTTTTGCACTGTTGACTCAGCACCTGGAACTTCTCTGGCACATATGTGCAGATGTTATTGTACATACACATACCCATATAATTACACTCAATGTTTTTAAAGAAAACTGAGCTCCTTTAATTAACCAATATGCTGCTGCTGCTGCTTCTGCTAAGTCACTTCAGTCGTGTCCGACTCTGTGCGACCCCATAGATGGCAGCCCACCAAGCTCCCCCGGCCCTGGGATTCTCCAGACAAGAATACTGGAGTGGGTTGCCATTTCCTTCTCCAATGCATGAAAGTGAAAAGTGAGGGATTTCCCTTGTGGCCCAGTGGCAAAGACTCTATGCTCTCAATTCAGGGGTCCTGGGTTCGATCCCTGGTCAGGGAACTAGTCCCCACATGCCGCAGTTAAGACCCAGCAGAGCCAAATAAATAAATAAATATTAAAAAAAAAAAAGAAAGTGAAAAGTGAAAGTGAAGTCGCTCAGTCGTGGCCAACTGCTAGCTACCCCATGGACTGCAGCCTACCAGGCTCCTCTGTCCATAGCATTTTCCAGGCAAGAGTACTGGAGTGAGTGGCCATTGCCTTCTCTGATTAACCAGTATAGTTTAGTAATAAATTACATATAAATACACATCATATTGAGGGCTTCCCAGGTAGCTTAAGTGATAAAGAATCTACCTGTCAAAAGAGACACGGATTTGATCCCTGGGTCAGAAAGATCCCCTGGAGTAGGAAATGGCAACACACTCTAGTATTTTTTGCCTGGAAAATTCCATGGACAGAGGAGTCTGGCAGGCTGCAGTCCACACGTTGTCGAAGAGTCAAATACGACTGAGCTACTGAGCATGCCCACATTGTTGAGCTTTTCTTTCCACCCAGAACATATTTGACTCTCCCTATGGAATCTAATACAAAATTAGAATACATTCTTGGTATTAAAATCTAGGATGTCTATGTGATAAACAATGGTCTTTACATTATATTTGTTTGTGGCTTCTCTTGATCCAGAGATCCATGAACTTAATAGTCAGTATGCAAAGATGGAATGAGGAAAAAATAAACTGCAATAAATAGCCCTATTTAAAATGTGGAGGAATAAAGGATACCCTGAAGTCATTGGCCCTAAGAACATCTGCAATCTTGAGAGGAAATCACTATGCGAGTGTACAGCCCCTAGGAGTGGGGAGTAAGATTCAAGTTCTAGGATTGTGCGGGGGAGTATTTTTATTTGTTTTTCTCCTCAACCAGAGCCTCCATTGTCTGTGAAGTGTTTTCTTCTAATAATTCTTGACCACATGTGAAAAAAATTTGACCTTCCTTCAGAGGCTATGTGGATTTCTCATCACTGTTCTACTTACTCATAGAAGTTTGGGAGCTCAAAGAAGGTATTTTTAAACATTTTATTAAGAAAAAGGTCTTTGTTGTTGTTCAGTCTCTAAGTCCTATCTGACTCTTTGCACCCCATGGACTACAGCACGCCAGGCTTCCCTGTCCTTCACTATCTACCAGGGTTTGCTGAAACTCATGCCCATCGAGTTGGTGATGCCATCCAAACATCTCATTCTCTGTCATCCCCTTCTCCTCCTGCCTTCTATCTTTCCCAGAATCAAGGTCTTTTCCAATGAATAGGCTCTTCACATCCGGTGGCTAAAGTATTGGAGCTTCAGCTTTAGCATCAGGCCTTCCAATAAATATTCAGAGTGCAAATTTGAGATAATTTCCTGGTAAATTTCTGCATATCTACTATATAGATTCCATTATTAACATTTCATATACATTTTCTATCATATACCTACCAACTATCTACCTTCCATCCTATGTCTATCAACTAATCAGACCTAATACATATGAAAGTAAATTAAGAATATCAATGTATTTCACCTAAATACATTAGCATGCACATCATTAACTTGAACTAAAAAAAATTCATATTTAAACATAAATTTTATGTTTATTGCTCATTTGCTGAGTTTTGATCAATGCATTTATCCCTACAACTCAAACTCCTATCAAGTTATGAATGTAACTATCATTCCAGAAGATTTTCTTCTTTTTTTTTCTCTCTAATCAATCCCTGCCCCACACTCACCATACTCAAAATGTATGTATTCCTGAATTTTTCATAATCATCCAACACTCTTTTTCTATAACTTTTTAAACTCAGCATAATGCTTTTGAGTTTCTTTGAAGTCACTGCATGCTACAATAGTACGTTTCCTTTTATTGCTGAGCAATATCCCATTATCTGAATATGTGTAGTTTGTTTTTCCATTGTTCTACTAATGGGCTTCTGCCCAATTTCCATTTTTCCATTTTTGATGATAATGAATTAACCACTATATATATTCTTATTCAAGTCTTTCTGTGAATATATGTTCTCATCCACCTTGAATAAATATATCTAGGAGTACAATTTCTAGTCATAAAAATAGGTAGTTTTTTCCATTTTATTTTTGTTTGATTTTCTCATACAGTAAGCAACTTGTAATTTTTTTCAAAGTAGTTGTACCAATTTACATCCCAATCAACCCTATATGAGGTTTATAGTGGCATCACTTCCTCACCAACATTGGTGATGCCAGCTTCTTTAATTTTAGCCTGTTAAGAGTTTGTGTTATGGTAATCAGGGTAATGTCAAGCCTTAATCACAGAGCATTTTGTCCACAAGGTTTTGTGGTTTTGTTTTTAATTTTTTATTAGGATAGCATACTTGAAAATGTAGTAGGCTGCTTCTATTATATTGATTTGTAATCTGTTCCATATTCCAGTAATCAGCCACATAGTTTACTTAATGGAATATTGCATATCAGTTATAATTATTTGCTTTATCACTCTGTTACCTTTCTCTTTGTGCTTACATACATACCACTCAACTGACCTTTGACCAAACTACTTTTATTCAAATGAAATAATATACTTAATGCCAAACTTATTTTGAAATTGTCTAATATAAGGATTTCCCTTGTGGGTCATGGGCAAAGAATCTACCTCCTAATACAGGATACACAGGTTTGATCCCTGGGTGAGGGAGATCCCCTGGAGAAGGAAATGGCAACCCACTCCAATTTTCTTGCCTGGGAGATCCTGTGGACAGAGGAGCCTGGCAGGCTACAGACCATTGGGTTGCAAAGAGTCAAATACAAATTGGCTACTAAATAACAACAAATACAATATAACCAGTAGGTTGCATTTAATTGGGATTTTATTGGTTAAAGCTTTTTCAATCTTACATAAACTGTCATAGTACTGTGAAAGTTTTCTTCAACATTCCAATTTTTTTGGACTCTTTATTTCTTCCCAAGCTACTATTAAATGTACTATTAAAGTCATATTTTATTGATTATGTCAAACATTTTGACTGTGTTGATCAAAAAAAACTCTGGAAAATTCTTAAATAAATGGGAATACCAGACCACCTTACCTGCCTCCTGAAAAATCTATATGCAGGTCAAGAAGCAACAGTTAGAACTGGACATGGAAAAGTAGACTGGCTCAAAATTTGGAAAGGAGTATGTCAAGGCTGTATATTGTCACCCTGCTTATTTAAATTACATGCAGAGTAGATCATGTGAAATGCCAGGCTGGATGAATGGAATCAAGATGGCTGGGAGAAATATCAATAATCTCAGATACACAGTTGACACCACACTTATGGCAGAAAGAGAAGAAGAACTAAAGAGCCTTTTGATGAAAGTGAAAGAGGAGGGTGAAAAAGCTGGCTTAAAATTCAACATTCAAAAAACAAAGATCATGGCATCTGGTCCCATCACTTCATGGCATAGATGGAGACACAATGGAAACGGTGACAGACTTTATTTTCTTGAGCTCCAAAATCACTGCAGATGATGACTGTAATAACGAAATTAAAAGACACTTGCTCCTTGGAAGAAAAGTTATGACCAACTTAGACAGCATATTAAAGAGCAGAGACATTACTTTTCCAACAAAGTTTCATCTAGTCAAAGTTATGGCTTTCCTAGTAGTCATGTATGGATGTGAGAGTTGGACTATAAAGAAAGCTGAGCACCAAAGAATTGAAGCTTTTGAACTGTGGTGTTGGAGAAGACTCTTGGGAGTCCCTTGGACAGCAAGGAGATCCAACCAGTCCATCTTAAAGGAAATCAGTCCTGAATATTCATTGGAAGGACTGATGCTTAAGCTGCAACTCCAATACTTTGGCCACCTGATGTGAAGAACTGACTCATTGGAAAAGACCCTGATGCTGGGAAAGATTGAAGACAGGAGGAGAACAAGACGACAGAGGATGAGATGGTGGTATGGCATCACTGATTTGATGGACATTAATTTGAGCAAGTTCCAGGAGTTGGAGATGGACAGGGAAGCCTGGAGTGCTGAAGTTCATGGGGCCCCAAAGAGTCAGATATGACTGAGTGACTGAACTAAACTGAAGTCCTATTATTAATATTTAACCTTTTCCTTTAAAGCCGTGTATAAAACATGAAATGCCAGTAACAATTTAGTCAAATGATTTGTTACTATATAAGTTAGGTCAGTACAGGCCTAGTGTCCATTAGCACTTTTGGTCCTAAACAATTGATTTGTTGCTGGATCCTGTATAGGCAGGGGGTTCTGCTCCATTGACCTACATGACAACCTTATCTGAGAGGGTATATAACTGAATATGAAGCCTCCTTAGTCACCCAGTAAAAGAAGAACACAACTAAAAGGTAAAGTTCAAAGCCATGAATTTGGTATTCTAATGGGTGTTCTAAGGGTTATCATCATAAGTGTTCAATAAACATATTTCTCCCTGGTATTTACATAGAAACTTGCATATAATAGGCCCTCAGGTGTTTCATTGGCTACAGGTTTTACTTTGATAATAGAAATCAAAGCAGTAATTTTCCTACTGATTTCATATATTGACATTAAATCATATATTTTTACGTGGACAAATATTTTAGCAAAATATCATTTAATGACAAAAGAATATGAATAATTGGTTACTCTAAACCAAAGTCAAATTTATCCAACTTTCATAAGCAATGTCATTCTGAAGGATATATTTTTTTAATGATAGAGTTTCTCAGAAACTCAAGAAATTAGATTGAATATCATTTTCAGTATTTAAAGCCTTACATCAATCACATATGTAGAAATGAGAGGGGGTTTTGAAATATACCTGAAACTTTAACTTAATATAAAATCAGTACCCTCTGCTTTTAAGACTCATAACAGCTAAAGTGAAACTGCTTGAAGCATAAGAAACTGACAAAAAGTTAATGAAGCTTTCAGCATTCACAGCTTGTCTTCTCTGAACTGAAAGTCAGGTTTATTTGGGAATGCATTAAGGTCATTAGGAAGATGACTTCTATTTGTTGCTAGAAATATTGCATTTTATCTGTGTATGATTTTTTTTTTTTGAATTTGTAAGAACCATACATTGATCATGTTTTGTCATAAGATTAGATGTCTTAGTAGGAGTTTTAGTTAATCTTTCATTTACTCTCAACTGAGTGTATATTTTTAATCCCCCAACCCCATTCTGATTTATTCATTTTTGACCAAAGGAAAAAATGTATGATACATTCTGCTCCAAAATGTCATCAGTAAAAACAGTTTACCGTTCTATTTATCTGTGTCTCTTTTGATGTCTCAAATATTATGGACTCTACAGGAGAGAGCGAAGGCGTGATGATATGGGAGAATGGCATTGAAGCATGTAAATTATCATATGTGAAACGAATCGCCAGTCCAGGTTCAACGCATGATACAGGGTGCTCGGGGCTGGTGCACCAGGATGTCCCAGAAGGATGGGATGGGGTGGGAGGTGGAAGGGGGTTCTGGAAGAAGAAAATGTTGGGAGCCACATTAGGCATTACTGACAAAATGGAGGCACAGCCCCAACCCCCTCTCCTCATCCCACAGGCACGGTCCCGGGATGAAGGAGTTAGGTCTTGTGATTCGGACTTGTCCTTTCCTTCCTTCAGTTGAGTTGGCTGGAAAGAATCTTATAATCCATAAAGTTAACTATTGACATTTGTTCAAGGATCTTTACAAAGAATGTTCCAGGATGAGCACATAGGCTGCAGCTTGAGGCTGTGGGAAACATTGTTATCTGAAACCTGCTTGTGAGGGAAATGTTTATGGCAAAAGAAGTTTGCTGAGTTTAGGGTTTAGGAAGAATTAAGAATAGTTAGAAGCTAAAAGTTTAAGGTATGTTGTAGTGTTTTCGTATTTTACTGTAGCTTAGTACTCTTGCCTGGAAAATCCCATAGATGGAGGATTTTCTGTCCATGGGGTCGCTAAGAGTCGGACACGACTGAGCGATTTCACTTTCATTTTTCACCTTCATGCATTGGAGAAGGAAATGGCAACCCACTCCAATGTTCCTGCCTGGAGAATCCCAGGGACAGGGGAGCCTGGTGGGCTGCCGTCTATGGGGTCGCACAGAGTCGGACACGACTGAAGTGACTTAGCACTATAGAGACTAGGAATTTTAGAGATACTAATAGCTAGAAGCCTTTTTAGGAGATAATGAGCTTAAGTTACTAGGGGATAGCAGGATTTAGAAAGATAAAAAATAAACTGAAGAATGTAGTATACAGCCCAGAGACAAACATGAGTTACAATGTAATCACAAGGACACTTAAGAGGGAACTTTGAAGGACAACAATGATTTATGGAGACAGTAAATCTGGGTGAGTGGAAACTGAAGATGTCAAACCTCTGACCTAATGCTTTTGTAAAAGTATATTTAAAAAACCCTGATGCTTAAAATAAACATGCAGTCCAGTACTTTGAGTGAGAGGCTGCATCATTCTCTGCCGACATCACTCATCCCTTCAGGCTGATTCCTTGGCTGCTGGAGCTGGACTCCGGCAGGAAAACATGTACACCTATGGTGGATTCATGTCAATGTATGGCAAAACAAATACAATATTGTAAAGTTAAAAAATAGAAAATAAACTAATTTAAAAAAAAAGTTTACCAAGAGTTTGGGGTTGAATGTAATGCTAGTGGGGTGATGACACCTTTAGATGTTTGGAATGTTCTGTATATAAAAATAGTACATGATACATCCCACACAGTAATAATTCATCTTTAAATATGAAAGTGTGGTGAACTATGCTCAATTATATTTGAGAGTCTGAAGATCTGAAGAGAGTCACACATACATATACACACACAAACGTAAACTGTAAATGTATATGTTAGTGGATATGCCCTATAAAGAACTGAGGCTCAACTTGGAATCAAATAATTCATGAAATTGGGCAACAGCACTATAAATTCCAGAAACAGACCTCTACCTAGTCTGAGCACTAGACTTATGATAAAAGTGTCACTGAAGAAAGGAAAAAGTAATGACTTTTTAATAAATGTGTCATTTGGATATGTTTGAGGGAAAATTAACACTCAGCTTGACCTCACACCATATGCAAAAGTAAACTTCAGATGAATGGTAGATTTAAATTGTGATAAAATAATAAAGGTTCCTGAAGAAAGTACTGAGAATTATTCCATGACTTCATTGTTTAGAAGTGTAGAATATGAGTTATTTATTTAAAAATTGATTGAATATATGAAATTAATAATACCTGCTTATCCAAATATACTGAAAACTGAGTAAAAGAGAAAGCCACTGTGGAAAAGTGCAACATTTACAAGTGGCTGTATGTGTGTATATATATAAATATCACTTTCTACTAAGGAAAAAAATATGTGTACATTGCTAATAAGCATAGATAAAAACTCTTTAATCACCTTAAAATCCAAGGGAAAGCAAAACAAATTAAAGTATGGTGCATTATAGGCAATTCTTATCCTCACTAGGATGGCAAAAAAAAAAAAAACCCACATAAACCAACTTGTGCCAGGCTTCATAATATGCAATGATCATCATTCAACTGTTTACCTGAGAGGGACCCTCCACTAATCCATGGAGCCCTGTCTCCATGCAGCTCTCTCTTCAGTATTCTGTCTTGCAAGTTCTGGAATCCTTGGCTTCTCAGCTTAATCTCCTCAACTCAGAGAGTCTCTTTGTCCTCTTCTCCCAACTGGGAGTCCTGGAGCTTCTCTCAAAGCAGTGAGCCTGTGCAAAGTGAGGGCTCATTTCATGCATTTCCTATCTCTCTGAGATCACATCACAGCATTCCCTGCCTTTGATATCTCAAAATCATGTCTGACATTTCTTGTCTTCTTCTTCTTCTTTTTGAAAGGAGAGTAAATCTGGTCTATGTTGCTCCGTCTTCCCCAGAAGCAAACACAGTGTCACAGGTTTTTAAACTGTTTTTCCCATCATGGTTGTCCATCAGTTTCTGGTATTGGCTCATGGCATAAATATTTACCAAAGAAATTCCAATTTAGCCACCTAGACTATCACAACCCCCTAAAGTATACCTTGTTCAAATTCTAAAGACTCATGTCATTTCCTGAAAATTCCCCTTGCTTCTATGCCTCATGTCTTACAGAAGGTGCTGAAATATTTTCTTAGTAGTTGATTCAGTGTTTCTCTACATGTGAAACTTTTGCATTTCATGTTTTTATAATAAAACTTTATCAAATAACGAATTGAGAGGGTAGCATTAACATATATACACTACCATGTGTGAAATATATAGCTATTTAATCAGAAGGCTGCTGTATAACACAGGGAGCTCAGCTCAGGGCTCTGTGATGTCCTAGAGAGGTGGGAAGAGGGAGTGGGAAGGAGGCTCAAGAGGGAGGGTATATATTTATACTTATAGCTGCTTCACGTTGTTATTGTACAACAGAAATTAACACAACATTGTAAAGCCATGATCCTCCAAATTATAAACAAACAAACGAAGAAACAAAAAGCTTATCAGATAAATAAGATGGGACTTGTTTCAATGAACCAAAAATGGAGGCATTTTTTTCTGATCACCGTCTTTTTCTAACATCCACAGTTCCTGTTCTGCTATGTGACAAATGGCATGTGCTCTTACCCTTTTGTCTGTGATTTAGTGATTACCCCTGAAGGCTTAGGCTGAGCATCTTGACCCAGCCTCTCATTTAAGAAGATATTTAGTAAAGCTGAGCCCCAGTGGGACAGTGTTAGAAATCTTAGAAGCCAAGTCAAATGTGCTCAAAACTATGTAGTACATAATGTGTGGCTCTTGTTTGCATGATGAATTGAAGAAACCAAAGGCAAAAAATATATTTTTGAGAAAACTGGGACAAATTGAAATATGTAGGCTATTAGACAATATTGTGGGCTTTTTCAGCAACTGCTTATTTTTTGAATGTGATAATATCACTATTTTAAATCATTATTATTTAGAGACACAAAGTGATTTATGAGCCATATGATGTGATAATGAGTGTAGTTGACTAATATACTCAGAAAAAATTTAGGTACTTTCATTTGAATAGATAAAATAACAAGAGGAACAGAAATGGTGGAGTAAAACTTAAATATGACAAGTTATTTTGAAGGAAATATGTCACAATCTGAACAAAATAAATCATTGCAAAACTAAATAAAATACAATCATGCATCAAGGTAATTTGCAAATAATACTTGTATATATTAAAATCACATCACCAATAATAAACAGTTTCCAGTAAATTTCTGTGGCTGAATAACTACTACATCCTTGTGTATGAACTGAACCCCAAAGTAGATTAGTCCAACATTTCTGATGATGAAATGCTGAATTTCAACAAGTCACAAGTAAAATTTCAGTGAAATAAGAAGATAAAATTTATTTACAAGTTTACATTTTTGCAATATTTTTGAAGTCACTCATTCCTTGTGGTTGCTGTTATTCAGTCATGTCTGACTCTTTGCGACCCCATGGACTGCAGCACGCCAGGCTTCCCTGTCCTTCAGTATCTCCAGGACTTTGCTCAAACTCATGTCCACTGGGTGAGTGATGCTATTTAACCATCTCATCTTTTGCTGCCCCCATCTCTTCCTGCCCTCAATCTTTCCCAGCATCATGGTCTTTTCCAATGAGTCAGGTCTTCCCATCAGGTGGCCAAAGTATTAGAGCTTCAGCTTCAGCATCAGTCCTTCCAATGAGTATTTAGCAGTGATTTCCTTTAAGATTAACTGGTTTGATCTCCTTGCTGTCCAAGGGACTCTCAAGAGTCTTCTCCAGCACCACAATTTGAAAGCATCAATTCTTCAGTGCTCAGCCTTGTTTATGGTCCATTCCTCACATCCATACGTGACTACTGGAAAAACCATAGCTTTGACTATTACAGACATTTTTGAACAAAGTGATGTTTCTGCTTTTAAATGCACTGTCTAGGTTTGTCATAGATTTTCTTCCAAGGAGCAAGAGTTTTTCACTTTCATGGCTGCAGTCACTGTCTGCAGTGATTTTGGAGCTCAAGAAAATAAAATCTGCCACTGTTTCCACTTTTCTCCCAATCTATTTGTCATGAAGTCATGGGCCTAGATATCATGATCTTCATTTTTTGAGTCTTGAGTTTTAAGCCAGCTTTTTCACTCTCCTCTTTCACCTTCATCAATAGGCTCTTTAGTTTCTATTTGCTTTCTGCTATTAGAGTGGTATTATCTGCATATGAGGCTGTTGATACTGCTCCCAGCAATCTTAATTTCAGCTTGAGCTTCATGCAGCCTGGAATTTCACATGATGTGCTCTGCATGTAAGTTAAATATGCAGGGTAACAATATACAGCCTTGATACACTCCTTTCCCAATTTTGAACCAGTCTGTTGTTTCATGTCTGGCTCTGATTGCTGCTTCTTGACCTGCATACAGATTTCTCAGGAGGCAGGGTAGGTGATCTGGTATTCCCATCTCTTTAGGAATTTTTCCACAATTTGTTCTGATCCATTCAGTCAAAGGCTTTGGCATAGCCAATAAAGCAGAAGTAGACATTTTTCTGGAACTCTCTTGCTTTTTCTATGATCCAGTGGATGTTGGCAATTTAATCTCTTGTTCCTTTGTCTTTTCTAAACCCAGCTTGTACATCTGGAAGTTCTCAGTTCACATACTGTTGAAACATAGCTTGACGGATTTTAAGCATTACCTTGCTGGCATGTGAAATGAGTGCAATTGTTCTGTAGTTTGAACATTCTTTGGCATTGTCTTTCTTTGGGATTCATTCAGAAACATGTTCAAATTAGAATCATTAGAAGTTGTTTCAGTTTAAGATATGCATTCTAAATCCTTGTAGACAAAATACAGTTTGTGGGCCAAATATAGCCAGCCACTATTCCTTAAAAATACAAATTTACTTGAACATAGCTGTAATCATGCAGTCGTGTGTGTATGCATAGTTATTCAGTTGTGTCTGACGCTTTTCGACCCCATGGACTGTAACAGCCCACCATGCTCCTCTGTCCATGGGATTTTCCAAGCAAAAATACTGGTGTGGGTTGCCAATTCCTTCTCCAGGTGATCTTCCCAACCCAGGAATCAATCCTGCGTCTCCAGTATTGGCTTGTGGATTCTTTACCACTGCACACCTGGGAAGCCTGACCATACATTTACATATCATCTACATAACATCTATACTATTTTCCTAAAATGGCAGAAGTAAGTAGTGATTTTATATTATATAAATTATATTTATAATTTATTATATAAATTATAATAATATTTTATATATAGATATTAAACACCAAGGGCAACATTTTTCTATAATTATTGTTAAACTTGTAAGATACTGAAAAAAATGAAAGACAGACCGAATAGTAAAGAATGCCAAAGTATGGCCAAGATATTTTGAAAACATAAAGACTTCTTTTTGCCTCTGGAAAACCACAGAAAAGAGAATGTTTTAATGTAAAGAGAAAATGTCTTCATTAGGTGTAAAATTAGCAATATTATATTTTTACTTAAAATACTTGTGCTCTTTTGTATGTTTTAAAAGGCATGGAATATATAGAAGCTAAACTAAGCAAACTGTATGGGTTTAAGCTGTACCCATTGATGCTTTGAAATATTTTTTAAAAGATTTTGATGCATGAGTTGAGAAAACACTGAATTTGTTTATGCACTGAATACACTTTTGATTTTCTGATCTCTCAGGCAGATTTTGAATCCTTAGTACCTAGAGATAGTGATTTTTTTTAAGTCTTTATTATTCATTAAAGTTTGCTTGCTTTGTTACAATAATTTTTGTTTGTCTTTGTTACAATATTGCCTTTGTTTTATGGTTTGTTTTCTTTAGCCACAAGGCATGTGGAATGTTAACTCCCAGACCAAGGATTGAACCATCACTCCCTGTCTTAACCACTGCACCACCAGGGAAGTCCCAAGATATTGATCTTTTCTAATAAGATAGTGAGCTCATCAGGACTTCCCTATCCATGTAGCAAATAGAATTTCCTTAAACTCCATAGAGAGTAAAAGTTACTTTATGAAAAAGAATAAATTACAGACTTTTTAAAAGAAAGAATTTTCTAAAAGTAGTTAGGCAAGTCAAATATTTCTTGGAAGACATCAGTAAAAAGATCTGTTTACAAGGATTAAGACAATAAAATGTTTTCACAGCAAAGTGGAATTAGAGTAAATGATTCATTTAAACATGAGATTGACTCTTTCTTTGTGACCCAGCCTCCACTATAATATGTGCACAAAGCAGTGAAGAACTCCCTAAGCTGATTTCACTGTGTCTGGAAGACTGCCCAAGGACTGGAATTGATAAGCCATTTTTCTTTAAGCTTCTGGCCTGTGGATCTTCCCTTTATAGAATATCTAAGTTCAGCTGGAGCTTTGCAAAAGCAGAATAATAAGTGCTATCCCTTCCATATAGAAACTTGCAAAATAAGCTTGTAATGTCATATTTTTCATAGGAATGTTTCTTAGTCACATTGGAGTGACTATTATTAAATTTTTGCAAGTTGAATTAGAAATCTGGAATATTTTTAACCCAATTAAACCATGTGAAGTTGTCACATTTTCACTTCTTTTTTTTATTATTCTGTTTCAGTTAAATCTGATTGGGTTATCTGTGTATTGCAACAGAGCAATGATGGAATTGTTTTAATTTCTATGCATCCTTACTATTAATATGTCCTTAATATGCATCCTGCTCTCTGTAGAGTCAAAAGAGAATTCTCTTTCCTCCTGTACATACTTTAAATAATTTGATTAATTGGTTTTTTTAAGAAATTGAAAAAAAAAATTGAAAGCATTGAAATTCCATTATTACTACTATTATTCCTATCATGATTACTAGTAGTAATTCAAATATCACATGTAATTACAGATCAATGCTTTCTTATTGGGCTTCTTAAGTGGTCCTATTAGTAAAGAACCCGCCTACCAATGCAGGAGACATAAAAGACTCTGATTGGATCCTTGGGTCAGAAATATCCCTGGAGGAGGGAAAGGCAACCCACTCCAGTATTCTTGCCTGGAGAATCCCATGGACAGAGAAGCCTAGCAGGCTATAGTCCATAGGGTGGTAAAGAGTCAGACAAGACTGAAGTGACTTAGCAAGCATGCACACCTTCTTATTAAAATATCTACAATACAAATTCTACTAATTTTGCCCTTTTTAAAAAAGCACCAGGAAAATTACTGATTTGTAAAAAAAAAAAAAACTTTATATGAAAAACAAGGTAATTTATAGAATTTAACAGTGGCTTTAAGTAAGACAGCCATAGGCTATGAAATATGTTTGATACTTTAGAGAGCATTGACTCCAAAAAAGCATCTGTATTATAAAGACATAGCTCTCATTTAATCTAGCATGAATCTGGCATCTCAATTATATGAAAAATAATTTTAAGGGAATATAAGATAATCAGAGTTGATGATTAGCATACATATTGAGCAGTTTAGATGGTTAGTATGTATTATACTCAATATATACAAAGTATTAATATAAATGGGCTTCCCAGGTGGCACTAGTGGTAAAGAACCAGCCTGCCAATGTAGGAGACCCAAAAGACTCAGATTTGATTCCAGGGTTGGGAAGATCTCCTGGAGGAGGACATGGCAACCCACTCCAGTATTCTTGCCTGGAGAATCCCATGAACAGAAGAGCCTGGTGGGCTACAGTACATAGGGTCACAAAAAGTCAAACATGACTGATGGATGTGGCACGTGTGTACACATTAATATAAACATTGTAGGCATCATTAATCTAATAGTTATTCACTCTCTTTGATTAATGTCTCTATGAGATAGCTAGTTAAATATGCTGATTTTCAATCACAGATAAAAACAATAATTTTATACTTTGCTCTCATTTCTATATTCAGATTCATAAAGAAGGCTGAGCACCAAAGAAATGATTCTTTTTGAATTGTGGTGCTGGAGAAGACTCTTGAGCATCCCTTGAACTGGAGGGAGATCTAACCAGTCAATCCTAGAGAAAATCAACCCTGAATATTCATTGGAAGGACTGATGCTGAAACTGAAGCTCAGATACTTTGGCCACCTGATACAAAAAATCTACTCATTGGAAAAGACCTTGATGTTGGAAAAGATTGAAGGCAAAAGGACAAAGGTGAAGCAGAGGATGAGGTGGTTAGAAAGCATCACTGACTCAATGGACATGAATTTGAGTAAACCCTGGGAAATAGTGGAGGATGGAGGAGCCTGGTGTGCTGCAGTTCTGGGATTGCAAAGTTTCAGACAGGACTAAGCACACACATACACACACACAGAGTTCATTTACAATGCTATGTTAGTTTCAAGTGCACAACAGAGTGATTCATATATTAGCACAGCTATTCATATATTAATACACATACATATTCTTTACAGATTCTTTCCCCATAGAGGTTATTATGGTGTACTGAGTAGAGTTCCCTGTGCTATACAGTAGGTCCCTGTTGATAATCTATCTTACTTATTATTGTTCAGTTTCCAAGTCATATGTGACTCTTTTTGACCCCATGGACTGCAGCATGCCAGGCTTCCCTGTCCTTTACAGTCTCCCAGAGTTTGCTCAGACTCATCTCCATTGAGTTGGTAATGCCATCCAATCATCTTATCCTCTGTCGTCCCCTTCTCCTCCTGCCTTCAATCTTTCCCAGCGTCAGGGATTTCTCCAGTGAGTTGATTCTTCCATCAGGTGGCCAGAATATTGGAGTTTCAGCTTCAGCATCAATCCTTCCAATGAATATTCAGTGTTGTTTCCTTTTAGGATCCACTGGTTTGATTTCCTTGCTGTTCAAGGGACACTCAAGAGTCTTCTCCAGCACCATAATTCAAAAGCATCAATTCTTCAGCACTCATCCTTCTTTGTGGTCCATCTCTCACATCCACACATGACTACTATAAAAACCATAGCTTTTACTATATGGACCTTGGCTGGCAAAGTGATGTCTCTGCTTTTTAATATGCTGTCTAAATTTGTCATAGCTTTTCTTCCAAGTAGCAAGAGTCTTCTAATTTCATGGCTGCAGTCACCATCTTCAGTGATTTTGGAGTCCAAGAAAATAAAATGTGCCATTGTTTCCACTTTTTCTCTATCTATTTGCCATGAAGTGATGGGTCTGGGTGCCACCATCTTCGTTTTTGGAATGCTGAGTTTTAAGTCAGCTTTATCACTCTCCTCTTTCAACTTCATCAAAAGGTTTTTTAGGTTATTTTTGCCTCCTGCCATTAGGGTGTAATGTTAATCTCAAACTGCTAATTTATTTAGTTAGTTTTATGTCTTTTCCTGAGTATTTTTCTCAGATGAGGCCTGTGTATTAGAATATTGTCATCACTTTCAGCATATATTTAATGGTCACTGCTGCTGCTGCTAAGTCGTTTCAGTCGTGTCTGACTCTGTGAGACCCCATAGATGACAGCCCACCAGGCTCCCCCATCCCTGGGATTCTCCAGTCAAGAACCCTGGAGTGGGTTGCCATTTCCTTCTCCAATGCATGAAAGGGAAAAGTGAAAGTGAAGTCACTCAGTCGTGTCCGACTCTTAGAGACCCCATGGACTGTAGCCTACCAGGCTCCTCCGTCCATGGGATTTTCCAGGCAAGAGTACTGGAGTGGCTTGCCCTTGTGGTCTCTTTTAATTCTCTTGTTTGTGCCTTTCTTTCTCTGCTGTCTGCTCTACCATGATGTATGATGAGTTTCTTTGTGAGCTGCTGGTGCTCTGCTGAGGTTACCTTAAGGCTCAGGTATCTTAAGACATATGGAAGGTACAAGGATCTCTCTTTCTCTGCATAGTTAATTTATAAATCTTCAGATTATCAAATCTAGACACCGGGAACAACTTATGTTCAGTTTCTTCTCTCCAGTCTCCTGTGGCCTCACAACCTGAAGTATTTAACCTGTCTGTGCATGATAAGTGCTAAGTTGTTTCAGTCATGTCAGACTCTGCAACCCTATGGGCTGTAGCCTGGCAGGCTTCTCTGTCCATGGGATTATCCAGGCAAGAATACTGGAGTGGCGTCTCACGACCTCCTCCAGGGGATCTTCTTAACCTGGGGGTTGAACCCTTGTCTCAGGCATCTCTTGCACTGGCAGATGGGTTCTTTACTACTAGCTCTACTTAGGAAGCCCAAGAGTACAGACATCTCCAATGAGTAATTTTTTGCTGGACTTTTCACATAGGGAAATGTGACTCAGGGTAGAGAAAGCCCTAGAAGAGTGCATACCTCCCAAGGCAGCCTTTGTTCTGCCTCTGTGTTGTCTTTGCTCTGGAGAAGTGGATGGCTTAGAGATGTACATCAGTTTAGAGAGAACTCAGTGTGAAGTAATTCACTATCTTGCACCCTACACAATATGTTTTTGCAAAACATGAAATTATATATGCACATATGTATTAATAGCTACATCAATCTAAGAAGAGATTTATATTGCAGTTTCTTTTTACCACCTAATAACTCTATGCTAACATCTAAGGCTGTCAACTACACAAACTGTATAATGTCAAGGTATATTTATGCATATCTAGATAACAAAAAGTTACATTTTGCTGCAATAGCCTATGTCTAAGCTTCTTTATTTGACTTATTGCATATATTTGTTCAACAAATTTCCTCCAAAATATTCTAATATTTGCATACACTTCCAGACCATTTACTTAATATATCTGATAGAATACATAAAGCATATTTCTTTACTTTCATATACAAAACATATAATAATTTTAGTCATATATTTTTTATCAGCGGTATCTACAAAATATTCTAGTAGCCCCAAAGAGTGCATGACATAAAAACGAAAGTTAATGTTTCCAAGAAGGTAAAAATAAATAATTTTAGCTAAATCTTATAAAAGTATTGTGTTCATAAGTTATATTATGTATGCTTGTTGTACCTTAACAGGATGAAGGAAAGGGTAAGTTGTGGACTGCAGGAAAAGGGGAAAAAAATGGGCAGAAATCTGGGGAAGGGGGGTTACAGTTAATTTAAAAAATGGTGTGGCATCACTCAGATTTGGTCTATTGGAGGTTCTTTTCTTTTTAGAATGATGAATTTGGTTCCGGTTTGGCTTTCAACTCTGTTGATAATTGGAAAATGTTGAGGCACTGTAGAATAATAAATCAGTTTGATACAAGATCTGAAAGGGAGTCCTTTTTTCTGAAATAACTGTGCTGTTTCTCCCCAGGATGAATTCTATGTGAATCAGAACATCTAGGTAATTTACCCAAGTGAAAAATTAGGGACTAAGTGAAACTTGTAGTGTCTTTATGCTATTTAACATATAAGAAACTATGAAGGCAGAACCTTGTGTATGATTTTGACAATGAAGCCACATAGTTGCCATGGAACTCCTGCTCTACTATTAATTTTTGTTTCTTCCCACAGCTTCAATATTTCTGAGCCTGGCCACAACTATGCAGCCATATTTCCCATGCAAAATATTCAAGGGAAAATATCAGCATTAATATGAGAATTAAAGTATATAAATTAAACACCTCTTTTGAAGATTAAAATCATCACAGCAGAGATGATGCAGATTTTTAGCTTTTGAGTACCTGGTATTTGCAAAAAAATTTTTTTAAAATAAATTTTCTGTCAGTGACATTAATCTTATACATGCAAATTTAAAACAGCAAGAAAAATATGAAGGAAGAGTTGGGAAACCATGCTATGAATGCAGTGAATTCACTCATTAAATTGTACTAATTCTGGGCAAGATTGGACCATGTGCCCACAGTAATGAGACCTGAGCTACTAGGAAAGGATATTATTATGAATTATTTAATATATCATTTAAAATAAGAAAAACACAGTCTTGTTTTCTTAGGTTTAAATCTGAATAGCATGCATTGTAAAAGAGTATTTTTATGCTAATTTAGGAAATCCATGTCAAAAGCTGGCCAGGCTTTGACAGATTGTAGCTGATCAGTCAAAATTACCGAGCTTTGACTTTGCTATAATTATTTGCAGTTTTCCAATAATTTGGAACTCAATTTGAAGCCCAGAAGTAAGAAAACTCATTTTTGGCAATCAAAATAATGACTATGGGCAAAGTTCATTTATTCAACCAAAAATTATTTATTGTCTATTTCATGTCTGACTACTTGTTGGGAAGAAATGACCAAGACATCCATAGTTCTTGTACTTCCAAAGTTCACTGGTTTATGTTACATATGGGTAAATATTTGTATCCTTACTTCAGACACAATTAGAAATAATATTACTTTTGTGCATTTATTTCAAGTTCCAGAATATTGCTGTTCTTATTATTTGAATACATCTAATCAAACACTAGAATCTTATGATGGGAAGTAGGCAAAGTGAGAATCAGATAATGGAGGATTAAATATCTCCCGGGGTGGGGGAAAAATACTTTAAACAACAGTTTTCTCTACTGTCTAAATAAATAAACAATAAGAAAACTTCACCTTGTTTTTAGAGCAATGTCTCAATTGTATTACTACAACACATTATTTTGAAGTTATCAGCTTAATTGGTGCATATATCTACCTTTTATTGTATTTTTTTAGGACCAGCAATTACATCTTAAATATCTTGTCTTAGTTGGAGAATCATAAAAGGACTTCTGGATTATTTTAAATGGACTTAACTGAAAAATTAAGAAATCTGTCTGGGTAGTAATTTGGTTTTAGATTACACAGAAGAAGAACATAAATGCATATGGAAAATGGAAGAAATTACAAGTAGTGAGCTACATATGCAAAGTAATGTTAAGGATATCCAGATTTAAGAGTCTTCTGTGTGAAATTTGCAAGAAGATGTAAGAGAAGTAACACTGAGTGTGTGTGTGTGTGTGTGTGTGTGTGTGTGTGTGTGTGTTCAGTCTCTCAGTCCTGTAGGACTCTTTGCCATTCCATGAACTGTAGCCCGCCAGGCTCCTCTGTCCATGGGATTTCACAGACAAGAATACTGGAGTGGGTTGTTATTTCCTCCTCCAGGGGGTCTTACTGACCCAGTGATCAAAGCCACGCCTCTTGCATCTCCTGCATTGGAGGCAGAATTTTGAATGTTTAGATAGATGCAATTAGTCTCCAAATTATAAGTCCCTCTCAAGAAATAAAATATCAGACATACTGTGACCTTAAGAACAGTTTAACAGATAACTTCTTAATTTAAAACTCGTCATACCTTTTGCAGAATGGCTAATGTCTTAGCTTCCCAGGTGGCACAGTGGTAAAGACTCTGCCTGCAATGCAAGAGATGCGAGAGATGCAGGTTCATTCCCCGGGTCGGGAAGATCCCCTGGAGAAGGAAACGCAACTCACTCCAGTATCCTTGCCTGGGAAATCCAATAGGCAGAGGAGCCAGGCAAGCTACAGTCCAGGATTCACAAAGAGTTAGACATGACTGAGTGAGCACACACTCACTGTCTTGGAAAATATCAAGTATATAGTAGAGTGTTATTAACTACAGTCACCGTGTTATACATTAGATTCTCAGACCTTATTCATCGTATAACTGAAAGTTTGTACCCTCTTAGCAACCTCTATTTTTATCACCCCTACCAAGATAAACCTTGACTAGTAAATAAATTTATTAGATAATATACTGACTTTGATAAAGCAGGTGTATAAAGAAAAGAAATCAGGAAGTCCACTTTCTATTGGCTACATTTAATATTTTATCCTTTTCCATCTTCAGCATATGTAAAAGCTTTCATCTCTAAAGATGTAATTGTGATATTTTCATCATGAAAATAATATATACTAAAGTCATTATTGCCTAAATTATTATTCAAGGGCTTTATCACTCTATGAATTAGAGGGGGTTTCCAATTATTATATAGTTAAAATTAAATTAAAACTGGAATATTTCACACCTGAATTACTTTTCAAATATTTTAAGCTTAATCTTTTGTTTTGCAAAACTGTCAAATCAGTGTAAGCATTCTGAAAGCAAAATCAATCAATTAATAACCTTGAGTGATACCATAATCCTAAAAACTGTAATTATTTATATTAAGGAGACCAAACATCATATACAAAGAATTACATAAAAATTCTAAATCCATTGAATGGATCATCTGCAAGAATGTTCAAACTACTGCACAACTGCACTCATCTCACATGCTAGTAAAGTAATACTCAGAATTCTCCAAGGCAGGCTACAACAGTATGAGAACTGTGAACTTGCAAATGTTCAAGCTGGATTTAGAAGAAGCAGAAAAACCAGAGATCAAATTGCCAACATCCACTGGACCATAGAAAAAGCTAGAGAGTTGCAGAAAAACATCTATTTCTGCTTTATTGTTTATGCCAAAGCCTTTGACTGTGTGAATTACAAAAAATTGTAGAAAATTCTTCAAGATATGGGAATATCAGACCACCTGACCTGACTCCTGAGAAATCTGTATGCAGGTCAAGAAGTAACAGTTAGAACTGGACATGGAACAACAGACTGATTCCAAATAAGGAAAGGAATACGTCAAGGCTGTATAATGTCACCCTGCTGATTTAACTTATATGCAGAGTACATCATGAGAAATGCAGGACTGGATGAAGCATAGGCTGGAATCAAGATTGCCAGGAGAAATATCAATAACCTCAGATATTCAGATGACACCACCCTTATGGCAGAAAGTGAAGAAGAACAAAAGAGCCTCTTGATAAAACTGAAACAGGAGATTGTAAAAGTTGGCTTAAAACTCAACATTCAGAAACTAAGATCATGGCATCCAGTCCCATCACTTCATGGCAAATAGATGGGAAACCATGGAAACAGTGAGAGACTATTTTTTGGGCTTCCAAATCACTGCAGATGTTGATTGCAGCCATGAAATAAAAGACGCTTGCTCCTTGGAAGAAAAGTTATGACCAACCTAGATAGCATATTAAAAAGCTGAAACATTACTTTGCCAACAAAGGTCTGTCTAGTCAAAGCTTTGGTTTTTCCAGTAGTCATGTATGGAAGTGAGAGTTGGACTATAAAGAAAGCTAAGCCCCAAAGAATTGATGCTTTTGAACTGTGGTGTTGGATAAGACTCTTGAGAGTCCCTTGGACTGCAAGGAGATCCAACCAGTCCATCCTAAAGAAATCAGTCCTTATCCCATGGGAGAATGGCATGGAAGCATGTGAATTATCATATGTGAAATGAATCGCCAGTCCAGGTTCAATACATGATACAGGGTGCTCAGGGCTGGTGCACCGGGATGACCCGGAGGGATGGGATGGGGAGGGAGGTGGAAGGGGGGTTCTGGAAGGGGAAAACATGTACACCCATGGTGGATTCATGTCAATGTATGGCAAAACAAATACAATATTGTAAAGTTAAAAAATAGAAAATAAACTAATTAAAAAAAAAAGAAATCAGTCCTGACTATTCATTGGAAGGACTGATACTGAAGCTGAAACTACAATAATTTGGCCACCTGATGTGAACAACTGACTCATTTGAAGACACCCTGATGCTGGGAATGATTGAAGATGGGAGGAGAAGGGGGTGACAGAGGATGAGATGGCTGGATGGCATCACTGACTCAATGGACATGAGTATGAGTAAACTCCGAGAGTTGGTGATGGACAGGGAGGCCTGGCATGTTGCAGTCCTTGGGGTATCCATTCTGCACAGTAAATCGGTGGGTTATATACTGCTATTTCACTTGTTTTAAGAATAAGAAAACTGAGATTGACAACTTTTAGGCTGACCAAAATTTCATAAAAGGTAAATAACATACTTAAGATTTGAATTTATTGCATTGCTGTCTGATGAAATATCCTAGTGGGATTTAATTATTATGTATTCCTAATTCATTATATTGAGATTTAGGGTCCATGGAAAACATGTAAACAGTTCAAATTTATGGTTGAAACTTTAGAGAGAAGCCAAGGGCCAATGTCCAAAAGAGGAAGCATGTTTTAATAAAGATAACATGTATTTATAATTGAGTTTAAAACCTAATTCCACCATTCATATGCCTGAGATTCAGCTTTCTAATCTATAAAGTTGTGAAATAATGACTGCCTTTCTTGATTGTTTAATGCATCTAGGTAATGTATTCAAGAACCCTGTATTGATAAGTATAGCCTCCCTGGAAATGACTTAGAAAATGTATTTTCTACACAAATGTTCAACTCAAATGGACCTTAAATTTGAGGTAAAGGCATTCACAATAAAGTGAGTAGTTTTTGACTGACCAAATAGCATGATGGAATAAATCTCTTTCAGCCTGTCAAATCTTAAATTAAGCTAGAGATTACTTGCAGAGAAGCATCTGGTATCATCCCTGCATTAAACAGAGAAGTGGAATTAATTACCCCAAGGCTGAGATAATTTCTTCCTTTAGACAACAACTCTTTTTGGGTATCTAGGATAAGCAAACTCTTTTACACATCTTAATAGGATATTATCCTGTCATGATTATAATATATTTTAATAAGATCCCTAGGATCTTAGTATGTGTGCATGCTCAGTCACGTCCATTTCTTTGCAACCCCATGGACTATAGACCCCAGGTTCTTCTGTCCATGGATTTCCCAGGCAAGAATACTGGAGTAGGTTGCTGTTTTCTTCTCCAGGGAATCTTTCTGACTTGGGGATCAAACACAAGCCTCTTCCATCCCCTACACTGCAGGCAGATTCTTCACCCATGAACAAGCTGGGAGACCACACTAGAGTCTTACCTAAAGAGAAATTGTGTATTCATATAAATCAAATAATAATGCCAATATGTGTGATACTGGGAGACAAAGAATGATTTAGAAGTATTGAGAATAGGGCAGGGAGATGGGCTGAAGGGATGGGAAAACACCTCGGGATGGAATAGAGATTCAGGGAGAAAGGACATTGATATAAGAAGTCAAATTTGATGAGGGAGAGAAAAGGAAAAGATGATGTATGTTTTTCTTTCAGGAAGCATAATCTGGAGAAGAAAGGGGGGATATGTTTTGTAATTTAGGTTTTGGATACCTAGTGGAAATACTTGAAGGCTTTGAAACTGATGAGGACACTGTGGGAACTTTCCTGATAGCAGACACCTGCTTATCCTATTATATATAAACAGCCTATATATATATATATATATATATATATATATATAATAATTATATATATATATATAAACAGGCTTTAGTCTCCTAGACCCTCCCCAAGTTCTAAAGAACAGACTCAGGCAGTTACTAAGTTGAGAAGTGAGGGAATGTGGAAACAAGGAAAAGCAGCTAAGAAAAAGTAATGATAGCTTAAGCAGTAGTTCAGCAGGAAAACACTGAACCCTAGTTGAGCAGTCACTGGACCCTAGTTCCTCCTCAAGGAATATAGATGACAATCTGGCACATATATTTAAGTTGTTTTACAGAAACCAAATCCTTCCCTAAATGCCATGGGGGAGATCTTTTGAGCCTAAGTTGCCTGTTTTCCTTGCTTATTGTCTTCCATAAACTCTGTACTTTTCTTCACCACAGCTTCGTGTCATTAGATTGGTTTTTGGTGTGCTCTGTAAAGTGGACCCAATTTTGGTTATGTAACAACTTGATTGATAAATTTAAATTTTAAACTTTGGTGCATTGAGCGTCATGTGATTTCTCCAAAAATAATCAGTCAGAATTTTACAACTTCTTTATTTTTTAAATGTGGTTCTCTTCGATTTCCCTGGTAGACTTCCCTGGTGGCTTAGACAGTAAAGTGTCTGCCTACGATGCAGGAGATCTGGGTTCAATCCCTGGGTTGGGGAGATCTCCTGGAGAAGGAAATGGCACCCCACTCCAGTATTCTTGCCTGGAAAATCTCATGGACAGAGAAACCTGGTGGGCTACAGTCCATGGGGTCGCAAAGAGTCAGACACGACTGAGCAACTTCATTTTCACTTTCAGTCTTTGATTATTTCTCAATTGAACTGGTTGCCTTATTGTTTTCTCCCATGTGGTGAAGGATGTGTGTGCACGCAAACACACACACACGTGTGACATTCACACAATGAACTTTTATCTTTTATTCAAGAGGAGTGTATAAATCACAACTGAAGGAAGAACTAGAATTGATGTCTTTATTTTGCTACCTTTCTGCTAATATTTTAAAACTTGCTAATTGTATATAACTGCCGTCTTGTTATTTATTATTTAATTCTTGAGATTAATTTAAATCTTACACATAGTATGGTGTAGAAGTCAATATATACTTAAGGAATATAATTGAAATAGCAAACAATATTTTCACTTGATGATGGTAGTTAAAAGAATACAGTTTATTTTATGTTTTAATTTTCTCTGTATCAAGTGTGTGTCATTGAATAGTTTTAGTCTCCTAGAAAATATTATTCTCTGTCTTTAAATAAAGTTTTAATGATATATTCAAGGTTTAATTTTCTGTTCTCCAAAAGTATTAATCTCTCTGTAAGTAAATGTTAGTCACTCAGTCGTGTCTGACTCTTTGTGATTCCATAAACTGTAGCCTGCCAGGCTCTTCTGTCCATGAATCTCTCTAGATGTATTAAAATTTGGGAAGCTGAGTTCTTATTTCTAGATTATGAATTCACTTATGCTTCATTTCTCCAGAAACCGTATTCTTAGGGCTTTGTACTTTCATATCAATGCCCTACCCATTTTAATTGTCAGGTAGTCTCTATATCAACAAAATATGCCACATTCTCTTCCTGCTTCATTCATGGTTGATAAACACATTCTAATTTTTCTTTTCAGTTTATGCTTATTAATATTCCACTGTGGTTAGTTGCCTAGTCATATCCAACTCTTTGCAACCCCATGATCTGTGGTCTTCCAGTCTTCTCTGTCCGTGGGGATTCTCCAGGCAAGAATACTGGAGTGGGTTGCCATGCCCTCCTTCAAGGGATCTTCGCAACCCAGGGATTAAACCCAGGCTTCCTGCATTGCAAGTGGATTCTTTACTATCTGAGCCACCAGGGAAGCCTCAAATTTTTATTTGTTGGTGACACCATGCAGCATGTAGGATCTTACTTCCCCAGCAAGGGATCAAACCCATTTCCCTGGATTGGAAGCCACAGATCTTAACTGGACCACTGGGGAACTCTAATATCCCTCTAGAAGATGATTTATGGCATAACTCTGTAAGACAATCATAAGTGATGTACAAGAAGAGGGCTCAATAATACTTCTAAAAATTATATTGCTTTTATTAGTGAACAACTATATTAAATGATATTTTAAAGGAAATGCTAAATTTCAGACCCCTCCACTAATAAGAAGTAAAAATCCCTAATCCACATGTAATAATATCAGCAATAACCCAGAATTGGGAAAAATTGCATCTCTTTTAAAGAAAAGCTTTATGTAAAATTTACTAAGATGAGATTTAGAGGAAGCAGAGTGCTGGAATGCATACAAGTCCTAAGATTTGGAGATTATATATATACATATATATACATATATATATATGTTTTTTTTTCCTCCTTCTGAGACCATTCTCTTCTCATTTGTGTTTCATTTCCATGAATCAGCTGCATTACTACTCATGTCAATCAGCTGTTTTAC
Organism: Okapia johnstoni; assembly: GCA_024291935.2. Classification (NCBI taxonomy): domain Eukaryota; kingdom Metazoa; phylum Chordata; class Mammalia; order Artiodactyla; family Giraffidae; genus Okapia; species Okapia johnstoni. The sequence continues at coordinate 60,319,850 of CM044322.1, forward strand.
TACTTCTCTGGGACCATGATCCAACCACCTGTGTCCAGACAAATATTGTTTGATACATTAGACAGTGGGGACTCACTGGATGCATTTTGCCTGCATTTAGTTCTGTTGGAGGAAGTCTTCAAGAGGATGCAACCACTGATTGACCCTCAGGCTGGACCTGAGAAACCTGAGGGTCCTCAGTCACACCCCTGTCCTTGGAATGTATGCTCTGCCCACCTTGTCTTTGGTGAGAGTCATTTCAAGGACACAGTCTTGAGAGAGTAAGGTGGTGTTGAGACTATTTGGATGTATAAACCCAGTTAAGAACTCTATATAAACTTAAAATTCTGATGGGGAGTGCAGAAATTGACTCATCTTGTGGTCTCACACTACAAGCCTTCTCAGTTCCCTTGCTTATTAAACCTTCTACCTACCAATATGGAGAATCTACCTCTTTCTTTGGTCTTTCCCTGCCTTCCATGTGCAGAAACCAGTTTCATATTTTGGCACTATATTTTTATTTTTTAGAATGGACAATTGATGGGCAATTCTAAAATTCTGGATTTAATTGATTATATTTATTATTTTAGCAAATAAGAAATAAAATCACTTTATCACATCTTGCATGTTGCTAAGTCACTTCAGTCATGTCTGACTCTTTGTGACCCTGTGGACCATAGCCCACCAGGCTCCTCTGTCCATAGGAGTCTCCAGGCAAGAATACAGGAGTGGAGTGCCATGTCCCCCTCCAGGTTATCACATCTATTCATATGTAAAAATATTCTTAACATTTTGTCAGCTTATGATTTGTTTAAGCACTTTGCTCCTTTTTACAGATAAAATCCCAGGGTCTTAGACCATCTTAGTCCATTGAATTGCTATCGCCCTTCAGCTTCTCTTGGGGAGAAAAACTACCCAAACTGACGGTTATGAAAAGTTCAACCAAATGTTAGAAATTACATTGAAAGCAGGCCTGAATACATCTTCTCTGCTAAGATAAATCAAGAGACGCCATGCTTGGAAAATTAATGTCTCCATCCAGCCAGAAAAGCATAAGCTTTTTTATAACAAATATGCTTATTTATTTTAACTATTGACAACCAGTGTTTGCTAAAAAAAAAAAAATACATATTTCTTGTAACAATTCCAAATATAGCCTCTTTTTTTTTTTTTTGCAATTGCATTTAAGTTGAAGATCATCTGTTTCACATGGAAAAATGAAATTAAATGGGTAGAACAAGTTGTATATATTTACTCTTGTGTAGATTCAGTTCAGTTCAGTTCAGTTCAGTCATTCAGTCATGTCTGACTCTTTGTGACCCCACGAATTGCAGCATGCCAGGCCTCCCTGTCCATCACCAACTCCTGGAATTTACCCAAACTCTTGTCCATCGAGTTGGTGATGCCATCCAGCCGTTTCATCCTCTGCTGTCCCCTTCTCCTCTTGCCCCCAATCCTTCCCAGAATCAGGGTCTCTTCTAATGCGTCAACTCTTTGCATAAGGTGGCCAAAGTATTGGAGTTTCAGCTTTAACATCAGTCCTTCCAATGAACACCCAGAACTGATCTCCTTTACATGGACTGGTTGGATCTCCTTGCAGTCCAAGGGACTCTCAAGAGTCTTCTCCAACACCACAGTTCAAAAGCATCAATTCTTCGGCACTCAACTTTCTTTATAGTCCAACTCTCACATCCATACATGACTACTGGAAAAACCATAGGCTTGTTGGCAGAGTAATGTCTCTGCTTTTTAATATGCTATCTAGGTTGGACATAACTTTCCTTCCAAAGAGTAAGCGTCTTTTAATTTCATGGCTGCAATCACCATCTGCAGTGATTTTGGAGCCCCCCAAAATAAAGTCTGACACTGTTTCCACTGTTTTCCCATCTATTTGCCATGAAATGATGGGACCAGAGGCCATGATCTTAATTTTCTGAATGTTGAGCTTTAAGCCAACTTTTTCACTCTTCTCTTTCACTTTCATCAAGAGGCTTTTTAGTTCCTCTTCACTTTCTGCCATAAGGATGGTGTCAGATTATGTTATACTAAAAACAAAGCAAAACAACAACAACAAAAAAAAACAAATTACAATCTTCTGAAATTGAATTACAGGTTAAAAATTCTAAGAAGGCGTTAGTAATTTACAATAAGAAAGGCCTAAAACTTGCATTTTTATTATACATAAGGTTAATTAAGAGCTTCCCAGTGGTGCTAGTGATAAAGAATCCACTTACCAATGAAGGAGACATAAGAGACATAGGTTCTATCCCTGGATCAGGAAGATCCCCTGGAGAAGGGTATGGCAAACCCCTCCCATATTCTTGCCTGGAGAATCCTATGGGCAGAGGAGCCTGGTGGGGTAGAGTCCATGGGGTCGCAAAGAGTAGGACATGACTGAAACGACATCACATAGCATGCAGCAGCATGAGTTTTTTAAATAGTCTACTAATAATATTCTAATTTTTATCATGTTTATCCACAATAGATAACAAGGTTTGCATGTTTTCCCCTAATTTTATGTCGAGCTATCACTCATGTAAAGCTACATTTGTAGACATTTAGATGTAGTCTTCAATCCTATCTATTATAGCACATAACTTTCAAATGTAAGTTTTGTTACTATAAATATGGGTATACATCATAGTTCTATCTTTCTGAATTTTGAAATCTGTAATTTTGAATTTTGCATGACAGTCTAGAGTTACCTATATTTAAATGGATGTAAAATAGATATTCATCTGAAATTTTTTATTGCTTAAATAACAAAATGTCTGTGACATGGCAAATGTATAACTGGTCTTGTTAAACATTTTTCTTTATATCCACTTATCCATTTTTTTTGCCTTTTTCTTCTCTCACTGAAAATTGATAAGCAGGTGTGGGAATTTTGTTTTGTCTACCTATTTTCCATACATTATAGACAGACTTATGTTTCTGTTTTTGCTTGTGCTTTTATCACAATAAGGAGTGTTAAGTGGCTTAAGCTATTGTGTTTTTTCTTGTTCAGCTGCTTAAGTCATATCCATCTCTTTGTGACCCCATGGACTGCAGCATGCCAGGCTTCCCTGTCCTTCACTAGCTAAGCTATTTTACATGGTGTTTATTCTAAATGATATGATCTCTCCCATACAAACTCTACACAGAATAAAACTTTTCAGTGATTTTACTAAGGTGCTGACATTCCCACTTTTCTCTCTTTCAGCTCAATGTAGTCAGTTTTTCATTAAAATGCTTGATATACAGATGTGACAATCAACATGTATAAATAGCTAGTTTAAACATGCTTCAAAATATTTGACCCACTTTGTAACCGCATTAATCCTAGCAAACTCACAAGAAGTTAAAGTACACAATTCTCAAAATATTTAATTTCCTTTGTTTCTTGTAGAGGAACACAGATAAAATTTAAGAATAATTGTATTGCTGCGCTCATTAGAAAATACTATGATTAGTTGTCTGTGACCTTCTAAGATTTGTGATGAAATTAAGAAAGAAAAAAAGAGTAAGGGTACTGACTTTTTCTGCTTAAATTTGGTAACTTGGAAGAAACACATTGAATGTAATGATGCTTTACTGGAAAAACCTTAATGTCTCAAAAATGAAGCAGCAGTTATAAAGTAGTAATCCCATGACCAAATCTTGTCTAATATATCTGTGGAGAAAAGCTAGAATTTTTGCTTACTAAAAATAAAATAAAAACCAAGAAATATAAGAGTGTCTAGAAAACAGTAAATATTATTTGTACTCTCATTATTTTGTTACTACTATTATCATTAAATGTGTTTTAAAAAGCAAACATGGTGTTATTAGTAATAAAAGCTAGATACAGCATTGATTTCTTATACATCCATTAAACTATTAAAAAAGCAATGTGTTCTCCAAAGGCATTCATATATAAATATGACATTGTGACAGTTACAAATGGAATATTTAGGAGACTTTCTGAAACATATTTTTCTTAATATGCAAATGATTCAAAAATGTTAAATGTCAGGATGAAGGAAGCTTTAGTTTTCTAGATGTGTTGAAATAACTTTCTAGGTTCAAGATGGAGCTCCAGCAGCCCAGGGTGCTACTTCAGCAAACCAGAACTTAGATAATCTTTGTGTCCTTGTAAATGCTTTCCTTGGCCAGAAATGCTGTATATTCAGTCAGCCAAACCCCAAACTCTAAGTCAATTGTGGGCTTCTAACCCAAACAAGTTTGGTTAGGAAGCCCCAGCCAGTCAGTTATTTTCTATTTATCTCTTATTCTTTATTCTTTATCTTGTAAAAGCTTCTTGCCTTCTGCCCTATTTTGCAGTTGTCTGAAGGGAGAGACTGTTCCCTTCATTATGTTAAAGATTGTGTATCTCCTAAATTGTCTTCTTTAATTATTTTTTAACAGGTAAATGACAAATAGTAATTGTACTATGGCTCAAACCAATGTAATTGAAATTACCAAGCAAATATCAAGACAGTTATCTCTCAATATTTTAAAATTCTCAGATAATCTTAGATTGTATTTTGCTAATAGCTAACTACAGTTTTTGATATGCTAATTTTACCAATTGCTCAATTTTTATAATACTTCTATGTTTTCCAAAAGAATAAAAATAATTACTGAAACAGAAAACTGCTTCATAAAGATTATAGTTATTATTTAAAAATTTCTGATTACCATTTTTACTTTCAGACATAAAGAACATAAAGGCAAACTTTTCTACATTCAATACTCCTTTATCTTATTGTGTAAAAGCCTCCTGCTGTGATTTACAATTTAATGAAGTAATAGCAAAACACCTACAGCTATTCTAAATGATTTGCTGTCACAACCTTATTAGAGAAATTAAAAGACAGAATTAGTTTGAAAATTATTATACAAGCATAAAAAGATAAAAGATGTGTGAAGTGTAGTTTCAATAAACTGTCTAATATTCCTGTATACATCTATTTAAATTCCTGAAGGGTGTCAGTATTTCCAATACATAACAAAGCTTTGACCATCTCTAAATTAATAGTCACATATATAAAATCATCTGCCAAAGACAAAAAGAAACTTTATGAAAGGACTCAGAGTTTTCCCCATGGCTCAGCTGGTAAAGAACACACATGCCAATGCAGGAGACTCAAGAGACAACATGGGTTTGATCCCTGGGTTGGCAAGATCCCGTGGAGAAAGAAATGGCAATCCACTTCAGTATTTTTTCTTGGGAAATCCCATGGACAGAGGAGCCTGGCGAGCTACAATCCATGAGGTCTACTGATCACGTGTGCACACATACACATGGGAAAACTCACATTACTGTATCACATCTGCAGAATAATTTTGATTTAAAAATATGAATGGAGAAGAAAATTATCTAATACTAAAATGTCCACTAATAGTCTTCAAGATATGCTCTTTGTAAATCATAGATGTCTTTTCAAAAGTTGTTTTCTACATGCAGAGGAAACACTGTGTCTTTTGACTGTAATTTCATATACACCATTGATCGTGAGGCTTCTTGGCATCATGGACTTGTATCCTGCTTCTGCTGAAAACCGTTTTTCCATTGAGTTTGAGTGATGGTGTGATGGGATGACATACTTTCTAGCCTTATATCATCTTGTTTTAAGGTCTCCCAAGCCATAATCCCTTCTGTGTTAGAAACAACATGCATTACTAGAGTATGTGACCACTTTTGTGTAAATGGCAAAGCCTTTTACTGCCCACCAAATGTTGTTTTTAGTTCTTTGATATTATTATTAATGTATTCATGACGCATTACTTCCCATTATTTGAGCTTTGTTACTTTAAATAGAATGTTCTTGCACATTTTGTATTCAAGACTGATTTTCAGGAATAAAAATAAAAGTCACATTCGAAAGGATTAAAATAATCAGTCCAATACAAAATGGTCAACTGTATGTTTGACTTATTTGCTAGTATGTTAAATTCATATTTTATAATGTATATGAAAGATCTCTACATTTAATTATATTTCATTCACACACATATGCCAGAATTTAAATTATATTTACTAAGTATTATTTCAGTTCTGTTTTGCTAACTTGGCAAAACTGTATACTAATATAGTGATACTCTATTGAGCAGCAGCAAGGTTTTTCTATATACTTGTACATATACATTTCCCCCCACACACCAGAAAAGCTCCATATTTATTGCAGCCTCTTACTTAATGTAAATTATACCTTCTACCTGACATAGATCAAGGCCAACTCAATTTCATATTTCTTCATGCACTTCTTTGCAAGTGTATGAATAACCCAGTCCAGAAAAATTTTTTAAAAACTGACCACAGACCTATTTAAGGTTCTATATAGGCTTCCTCACTGACACTTTTCTTTCTAATGAATCCAGAAAAAGAAAGTTGGAAATCTACATAGTCAAAAAGTCCTAAATAAGCAGAATAAAAAAATAGAATCCTTTTGCGCAAAGTACACATTTGGGGTGAAAATTGCAAATCACTTTAAATTTTATGATTATTATTATTATTATATAAACTATTTGCCAAAGTCATATTTACACAGCATTGAAACTGACCATTTTAATTTCTTCAAGGAACTTTAGTTTTATTCTTTGCAGTCACTCGCCAGGGAAAAATAAGACAGATAGACCCATGTTGTCATTTTCCACTATCCTTTTTGACTTTCCATCCACCCAGATTAATAAACTCCAATGCTCCTCAAAAGTAAATAAGAATACAACACTATACTAGGTCCCAGAAATGCCCATGGTGTGAGAACATTTCTACTCACTTTAGAATATTAAAATTGAAGTCTATAATCCACTTGCTGCAAGCAACAGCATGACATTCTGAACCACCTTAAAGTTAAAAAACAGAACAGTTTGGATTCCATTTGATAGTATTTTATCTATAGTATAGAGTAGAGCACCCCGCTTATATTCTTGATGTTATTTTTCAGAGGAGGAAGGCAAATTTATCGTGGCATAAAGTATACTGCTAAGACATGTTTTAAGAGTCTAGCCTGCAAGATCAGCTTCACTGAAGAGAGTGCAGTTCAATTTTCTGTAACCTTTCTCAGGTCAAATATTCTAGGAAGAGGGAATAAAACTATCTGCAGAGAGCAGCATGTGAGATGAAGTAACTTCAGTTCATCCATCTCCTGCCCATAAACCGAGAAAAGTGAAACAAGGTTAACATGATATGCACAATATATATGCACAATACTGCTTTATAATAAATTGGTAACCTAGTGGGTAAAGTGTTACTCTTGAGTTCTCTGAGCCAGGCGAAGCTGAAACTCCAATACTTTGGCCACTGGATTCAAAGAGCCAACTCATTGGAAAAGACCCATTGCTGGGGAAAGAGTGAAAGCAGGAGGAAAAGGGGATGACAGAGGATGAGATGGTTGGATGGCATCACTGACTCGATGGACTTGATTTTGAGCAAGCTCTGGGAATTGGTAATGGACAAGGAAGTCAGGCATGCTACAGTCCATGGGATCGCAAAGAGCTAGACATGATTGAACTGAACTGACTACATGGGCAATCATAAGGAACAACTACCAATGGCAGGTTTAGGTGCTACAGTAGTAATCACAAATGTACATGCACAGACACTCATAGAGGTTTACTGTTTTCTTTTCCTTTTTCACTGTTCTCAAATAAGTTGTTAAATTTTATTATACATAGAGGTCAATTACCCAGGCTAAATAACTTAGATGATTGCCTTAAATAACCTAGAAAATATCTACTACAAATCTCTTTCTGGATTAATGAATGTAAATTTCCTGAAAACTACAGTTCTGAGTTATTATGGGTAAATAACTGTACTTCTAAAAAGTACTGCGATTTTAATGCTGTCTAAAATTTTTAACTTAAAATATATGTGAATTATGTACTGTGGAAAACTAATTACCTATTGCTGTTGTTGTTCTGCAGCACACCAGGCCTCTCTCTTCCATCTCAGCACACCTTCTCTTGGAGTTTACCTATTACCATTTGCATTTAACCCAATAATATTTTATATATTACGTATTTTCTAAAAAAAAAAAAAAGCTACAGGTTTAATCTACATGTGTCAGTATGTTTTGTGTATGGGTATATTGTCTCTCTCTTTTATAAGCTTGAATCTTATTCAAAGGATCATTCTGTTAAAACACATAGGTTATGCAGAGATCAGAGTTTAATCATTTTTGAGTTTTAATATTAGAAATTCACATCATAAAGTTTGCTTCATGATATTAAGTGTAAAACATCTGGTTCCTACTTAATGTTTACCCTAGAATCTCAATTTAAATGTTTTATGTGCATGTTAATTTGTTTTTTGCCATTACTGAATTTTTATATTCAGGCACATTTTTACTATTTTTACTCTAATATACTGTAATTTCGATGACTGTTTCACTCTCCATACAGAATATTATTGTTCCTGTAGTTATAAAGATAGTATAACATAAGTTTTTAAAAACAAGGATGATGAGAATTTGTTTAACATGTGGGATAACAGTTGTTCAGACTACTTTCTCCCTCTTTGAAAAATCTCTCTCACAGCTTTGTCATGGACAGTTGTTTCATGGGTGTAAAAACTCTCCTAGTGGATATCGTTTATTATACAGACACCTGAAATGTTTTATAGAATTTCTTCTCTCTTTTCATTTCTAATCAATGCATGATAATATCCTTATTCAAAGCTACAATGAGTTGTTTTCATCATTCAACAAGATCATGGTGATTTTTTGTGTGTTTGTATTCCTTTAAAGAATGATAAATTTTAGCACTTAGAGATCACCTTGGTAATTGTCTTTTCAACTCTTACTAGAAAATTTTCTCGAACTATTTATTCTGTTTTCCTTAGAAATTACCTCTTAGTTTGTACATATTTACATTGTTTATTATACTGTGTATAAATTCCATGCTATTTTGTAGCTGAGGAAATATTTTCTTCCTCAAAAATGAAAAATAAGTGTGTTTCTGTGTTTGCCATGGCAAACAGGGAACTCAGGAGAGTTTCCTAGTTTGCTAGAAAATAAACATATAATAATAATTTTATTTATTAGGTATTAATATTGAATGATGTCAGGAATTATTATTGAAAACTATGTTTTCAATTAGAAGAAAACTACCTGTATATTAGAAATATGTATAGCAACATTAGTTTTATTGGTACTTTGGAACACATGACCACAAACTAAGCTCCTTAATCACACAAGTTGATTATCTGACAGTTTGTGTCTGTCTGGAGTCCAGCACGGTACGGCTGGGTTATCCGCTCAGGATTTCACAAGGCTGACATCAACATGTTGGTAGGACTGAGTTGTTTTATTTAAAAAAAAAATTGTATTTGGGTATAGCCGATTAACAATGTTATGAAACTTTTAAGTGGACAGTAAAGGGACTCAGCCATACATACACATGTATCCATTCTCCCCTAAACTCCCTTCCAACCAGGCTGCCACATAACATTGATCAGAGTTCCCTGTGATATACCGTATGTCCTTGGTGGTTATCCATTTTAAATATGGTAGAGTGGACATGTCCTTCTGAATCTACCTAACTGTCCATTGCTCCCATCCTTTCACTGGCAATCACAAGCTTGTTCTCTAAGTTTGTGAGTCTCTTCTGTTTTGTAAGTTCATTGGTATCATTTTTCAGATTTCACATATAAGCGATGTCATACAGTATTTCTCCTTCTCTGTCTGATTTAATATCATTCAGTATGACTGAGTTTTTGTTTGGAGGGTCTGAGGGGAAACAAATAAAACTGTGGTAAACTCATGCTTGTTTAGAAAAGTCAGTTCCTTGTATGAGTGTATTCCTTACTCCTTTGCCTGTTAAGTGGGGAAGTTTGCTTGGGAAGACTAAAGGTCATCTGTCTTCCTTCCCACACGGGTCCCCTCTTCTTCCAGTTGGGTATGACGTATCGAACCAGTCTAGGGTTTTAAACCTTTGACTTGTTCTTCTGCAATCAATAAGAAAAAAAAAAAGAATCTCTCTTCTTAAAACTGTGCATTTCAGTCAGATCTATAGGGATAATCTTCTCTTAAAGTAAACTGTGTCATTTAGCATAATCAAATCATAGAAGTAAAATCCACCATATCCAGAGTCCCGGGGATTCTGTGGGGATTTTACATCAGGAGAGGATAGAATATATTAGGAATGATTTTAGATTTCTGACTACTATAGTAGTCAATATATAGAGTATGTTGGATATTTTCCTCACTTAAAGATAACATTTCTGGGATAGTTTGAAATCTTTTAAACAAGTATGATTTTTTTAATATTATATATAATTATCATCTTAAAGATCAAATTATGCCTTTTTATAAATGGACACAACAGTTTGTTTTTTACTATTATGAACTGTTTTTGTCATCTTTTTAAATTGATTGAAGCAGATTTTTGTGGAAAATTTTAAAGGGATGGGAATACCAGACCACCTGACCTGCCTACTGAGACATCTGTATGCAAGTCAAGAAGCAAGAGTTAGAACCAGATATGGAACAACAGACTGCTTCCAAATTGGGAAAGGAGTACATCAAGGCTGTATATTATCACCTTGCTTATTTAACTTATATGCAGAGTACCTCATGAGAATCCGTGGGCTGGATGAAGCACAAGCTGGAATCAAGATTGCCGGAAAAATATCAATAACCTCAGATACATAGATGACACCACCTTTATGGCAGAAAATGAAGAAGAACTAAAGAGCCTCTTGATGAAAGTGAAAGAAGAGAGTGAAAAAGTTGGCTTAAAGCTCAAAATTCAGAAAACTAAGATCATGGCATGTGGCCCCATCACTTCATGGGAAATAGATGGGGAAACAGTGGAAACAGTGTCAGACTTTATTATTTTGGGCTCCAAAATCACTGCAGATGGTGACTGCAGCCATGAAATTAGAAGATGCTTGCTCCTTGGAAGAAGAGCTATGACTAACCTAGACAGCATATTAGAAAGCAGAAAGATTATTCATCTTCAATAAATACAGTGCTTTATATGGCTCAGTAATTTACCTTCCGTGTCTTTTTGCTAAAATGTCCTCAAAGTGGTGCTTTATCTAACTATGTCACAGAACATTTTGACTCACCTCCTAAACTCCCCCAATTTCCCTTCCCTTTGTTGATTTTTCTCTTTAAACAATCTGACATACTATATATATATTACTTACATATTGTTTATTGTCTCTTCCTCTACTGAATTTAAATTTCATGAGGCTAGGGATTTTTGACTATTGTATTGACTGTAACCTACACCTGTAATCAGTGCTGGCATTGCTAAATATAAATAGTCCATGAAATCTGCTGCTAGTTATTGCACTTACCAAAAACATCCTGACAGATAAATCAAGTTAAAACATAATCAAGGAGGCTGGTGTATTCTCTGGAATACTAGTGGAAAAGAAATATGAGAATAACCTCAGAAGAGAAATATGAGAAACATAACCCAGGAGAAAAGGGACTCAAGCCAGAATTGTGAGCGCTTGCTTTATAAAGCTGTCTACAACATCCATAGGAAAGAAAATTAGGGATGGCCGGTTGGCTGGAAAGTAAGCCTGAGATCTTTGTATTGAACCCATTTCTAATGACATTGTAAATTATATGTTGTTTGTTTTAAGAATAATGGAGTTTATGTGAAACGGACTAAGAATTTCCTCTCTGGGACTCAAGCCACCTTTGTCACCATTGTTATGATCAGTATAGTGAAGTAGATGTTGTATTAAATACACTACAGGCATACTACTTAATCCTCATTTTAAATGTGTGAGTTATGCTTTATTATCAAGGTTAATAGATGTTAATCAACTTATTCAGAGTAAGTGACAGTTCCAAGGGTCCATCACTAGCTTACCACATTCTGAAGCCCTCCTGACCATTATTACATATTCTTCACATGAGAGACCAGAGAAGCCTGGAGAAAAAGAACAAGGAGTCAGAAGAAGATATTTTAGAGGGAAGATTCACCAGAATGGTACTTTGAATATAAATCACTACATGATCATAAACTATGCCATCTCTTCACATCATGAAACTTTCAGCAAAATTTCACATCTCAGTTTTTCTTTGAAGTATTCTTTTGAGTGTTGAATAGAGATATTATGATTTGCTCCAAGGATAACAGAGATGTTCATGGAAATACAACTTACAAATAAAGACAACTATTCATATTACCTGTTAATATAAATCAAGGCATTGGAATAAAAAACATTCTATCCAATAACTTTATTTTTCTATATCTTTAAGTCATTTACATTATGCTCTATATTTTGTAATAATTCTGATAACTATCATTACGTGTAAATAAATTCTATCTTGTATAGATTTTAATTTCTTAATGTTTGATTTTCTACAGTATATGTTAATTTCTTAATGTTTGATCTTCTATAAAGTTAGAAAATCTTCCTATAATAGATAAACCCCCATCAAGCAAAGGAAATCTGATCCAGTAGTAATATCTTGACAACAGCCAGTCAGTTATCATTTTTAAGATGCTTCCTACAACAGATATGAATTCAAACACATATTTATTGAGCATGTCTTACATGTCATGACTGCAACTGGATGTAGAATCAGTTAAAAGGAAGACAAAATAGATAAATTCATAATAGATAACATAAAATCTTTCCTGACTCAGAAGGCTATGAAATCCATTGGCAGAGACAGATATCTGTCTAAGGACATAGAAGGAGGACTCCAATCCAGGCCTGAGACAGAGAGATTAGAAAATTCTAGTTTGGTTCAAAGTACGTGTAAGTGCTTCCCTCGTGGCTTAGATAATAAAGAATCTGCCTGAAATGCAGGAGACTTGGGTTCAATCCCTGGGTTGGGAAGATCCCCTGGAGAAGGGAATGGCAATCCACTCCAGCACTCTTGCCAGGAGAATTCCATGGACAGAGAAGCCCAGTGGGCTACAGCCCATGGGGTCACAAAGAGTTGGACATGACTGAATAATTAACACCCTATGAGTAGGTACTAGTCTGTTTAAGAATAGAGAGTGTGTTACAGTAAAAAGGAATGGCATGACTTGAGATAAAGAGATAAATTATGGAATGTGTTGAAACACTTTTCTTTTCAAGAAGCAGAAAGAATTAGTACATATGCATGGGGGAAAAAACCTAAGGAGAAATAGCATTCAACATGCAATGAGCCACGTGTCAAGAGGCATTACCAGTGTAACACTTGAGGAGAAATAATTCAAACAGTGAAGTGAAGAGTGTGTTCAAATTTGTAAAGTTCAAAGATATGAGCAAATGATATGAGCAAGTATTGATTAAACACTCTGATAATTATCATGACTTCCCATAAGCATTTTTCTTCTCTCTCCAAGTATTACTTCCTCATACATGTGACTTGCTTTGTCCAATATCATGTTATGCTTTGCTGCATTTTGCCTTTAGGGAGAAGTTTGAGAGGTACTGTAATTTGCTGCATTTTTAAATCCAGACTGGAGAGAGAGGAAGCCTAAGTCAGCACATCTGCATCATCATGGTGACTAAATGGCTATATAAGTGAATGATATGAATGAGAAATAAACTTTTTTGGTGTTTGGAATTTTTTTTCAGTTCATCATAATCTAGTCCACGAGAGTAGCAAACAAAATTTGAAAAAAATATTTTATGTATGAGGCATAATGCTATCATTGAAATCACAAAGAAACAAATTCTGACATAACACTAATGGAGAGATATATATACAAGAACTGGATAGAAGCCTTCAAGTTTGCTTTATTTCCAAGTTCTTACTAGTTTTATTCTCTTCATTCAGAATATGGAATGGAAGCAAGACGCTACTAAGAAAAGAAAGTAGATGTGGAGCATTGGGACAAAGAGAGAGAGAAATTTAATCATATAAAATAAAAGATTTGGGATGAGCAAGAGTGAATAATGAGAATGATCAAGTTCTCATTTACATGGTTTTACCCAACCTCTATTCTACTCTGTTTCAGCAGAAAATAAAAAACACTAATGGTCAATGATCACGGTTTAGAGTTCTTAGTAATCAATAAACAGATGATTGAAAGAAAAATAAAAGTATGTATTGAGATGTAGAGTATTCTTTTTTCTGAACATGTTTTAGTATACTCATGTATTATAACTACTAGATAAATTCCTGGAAATATAGTTGCTAGAGGGGTTGGAATTCAATGGTTCTGATGATAGTGATGATATTTATGGAACCAGTCAGTATCATTTATTGTTCTGTAATGAAGCGGGGTATGGCACAGGTAGTTTTAGTTCAATTTCTCTGTCCATTATTGGTTCTGAGGCTTTTGACAGATCACCTAACTACAGCAAGCCGCAGGTTCCTCATCTATGAAATGGGAAAATATTATAAAAGATTGTTATTGGGGTTAAATGCCCAGTATTTGTGTCTGTTACATAGAAAAAGCTCAGTAATGGATTTTTTAAATTATTTTAAATTTATTTTTTAACTTTTTATTTTATATTGGAGTATAGTTGATTAACAATGTTGTGAAAGTTTCAGGTATACAGTAATGTGATTCAGTTAAACATAAACATGTACCTATTCTTTTTAAAATTATTTTCCCATTTAGGTTGTTATATAACATTAAGCAAACTTCCCTGTGCTATATAGTAGGATCTCGTTGGCTATCCATTTTAAATATAGCAGTGTGCACATCTCAAAAGATGTATACATCTTCTAATCATAGAACTCTACAGAAGGCTAGCAACATAGAAACCCTATTTTCTATTAACTGGTTGCCAAGCAGATTACAGACTGGCCAGCTCCCATAACTGTATGAACCAGTTGACTAAAATCTCTCTCTTTCTGGTATATCTTTTTTGTTGTTACTTATTTGCTAAGTTTTGCCTGAGTGCTTGCTACCCCATGCACTGTAGCCCACCAGGCTCCTCTGCCTTTGGGATTTCCCAGGCAAGAATACTGGAAGGGGAAGTCATTTTTTTTTCTCCAGGGGATCTTCCTGAATCAGGGATTGAAACTGCATCTCCTGCTTTGCAGGCAGATTCTTTATTGCTGAGCCACCAGGTAAGCCCCCTTATATGTCTTAGATAGAGAAATATGAGGTGTAGATATATACAAAGAAAAATATAAACATATATATATATATATATGTGTGTGTGTGTGTGTGTGTGTGTGTGTATCTTCTGTTTCTCAGGAGAATACTGATACACAGTGTTAAGATGAGAGGTTCAAGTAGCTGAGAAAACAATGGAATATGTGGAGAGTGGGGTAGAGGTGAACACACCATTTTCATGAGAAGAAGGTAGGGAAAAAAATGACACATTATAAGCAGTAATTGATTGGAATTTGGCTCCAGTGTCTTTAACCAGTAATGACTGTGTTTGTCAGTATTTGGTTTATCAAGATCAATTTGAATATGAGTATTTACTAATATCTGAGATGTTTTTTAAACTCCAGACTACCACCAGAATTTTTTAAATTCTGGACATGGAACAACAGACTGGTTCCAAATTGGGAAAGGAGAAAGTCAAGGCTGTATACTGTCACCCTGCTTATTTAACTTAAATGCAGAGTACATTATGAGAAATGCTGGGCTGGGTGAAGCACAAGCTGGAATCAAGATTTCCAGGAGAAATATCAATAACCTCAGATAGGCAGATGACTCCACCCTTATGGCAGAAAGCTAAGAAGAACTAAAATGCCTCTTGCTGAAAGTGAAAGAGGAGAGTGAAAAAGTTGGCTTGAAACTCAACATTCAGAAAACTAAGATCATGGCATCTGATCCCATCAGTTCAGTTCAGTTCAGTTGCTCAGTCATGTCCGACTCTTTGCGACCCCATGAATCACAGCACGCCAGGCCTCCCTGTCTATCACCAACTCCCAGAGTTTACCCAAACCCATGTCCATCGAGTCGGTGATGCCATCCAACCATCTCATCCTCTGTGGTCCCCTTCTCCTCCTGCCCCCAATCCTTCCCAGCATTAGGGTCTTTTCCAATGAGTCAACTCTTCGCATAAGGTGGCCAAAGTATTGGAATTTCAGCTTCCACATCAGTCCTTCTAATGAACAACCAGGACTGATCTCCTTTAGGATGGACTGGTTGGATCTCCTTGCAGTCCAAGGGACTCTGAAGAGTCTTCTCCAACACCACAGTTCAAAAGCATCAATTCTTCGGCTCTCAGCCGTCTTCATCGTCCAACTCTCACATACATACATGACCAGTGGAAAAACCATAGCCTTGACTAGATGGACCTTGTTGGCAAAATAATGTCTCTGCTTTTAATTATGCTATCTAGGTTGGTCATAACCTTCCTTCCAAAGAATAAGCGTCTTTTAATTTCATGGCTGCAATCACTTCTTGGCAAATAGATGGTTAAAGAGTGGAAACAGTGACAGACTTTATTTTGGGGGGCTCCAAATTCACTAGAGATGGTGATTGCAGCCATGAAATTAAAAGACGCTTACTCTTTGGAAGAAAAGCTATGACCAACCTAGACAGCATATTAAAAGGCATAGACATTACTTTGCCAACAAAGGTCCATCTAGTCAAAGCTTTGGTTTTTCCAGTAGTCATGTATGGATGTGAGATTTGGACTATAAAGAAAGCTGAGTACTGAAAAATCGATGCTTTTGAACTGTGGTGTTGGAGAAGACTCTTGAGAGTTCCTTGGACTGCAAGGAGATCCAACCTGTCCATCCTAAAGGAAATCAGTCCTGAATATTCATATGCCCTGATGTTTTATCACTATTTATTATTATTCTATTTGCTTCAACTTAAACAGTTTGAAAATAAAATCAGTATTTTATTATTGTTTTTGCCCAATGCCCAACTAAAAAATTAGTGTATCTAGGAAAGATATTCAATTTTTGACAATTTTTTGAATCACGTTTTATTAGGAATAGCTAGCATGTGCCTAATGAAGGGACCTATCCAAAGTTAAGCTCTGAAGTTTTGGAAACAGTTCCTGATTTAATTGAGGCCTATTAGCAATGTGTTGTGGGTGAGATTATATCCAAGTATTGTGTGCAGCAGTGTAGATTGGGACCTCTAATGGTGACATAATTTTCAATAGCATTTTTTTCTATCTCAGAAAGGTTCTGTTTGGACAATAAATTACAAAGTCTTTCTAGCCACAGTCCAAAGGACGATAGAGTTGGGATGAAGGAGAATCAGTTCTTAAAATTCTTTTAGTTTATGTCAAGAAATCAGTAATGTGCATACAAAGCCAAGTTCATTCCCATGCTCTGAAGTACTTTTCTTCATGCTGTGTATTTTTTCATGGTGATAAGGCAGGAGGTAGATGTCTTGCCCCTCTCCCTGCCCTCCCAGGAAAAGCAACTTGAGTTGTTCTTTGTGGATACGCACTCCAAAACAAGGAGAGCTTCTTGACCGTACATGCACAGAAATATTCCTTGAAGGTCAAAAAAGGGAGTGATGTCAAGCTACATATAGGTTCTTTGCTAGAATCAATCTTGGCTAAAACACACACTATACACACACACACACACACACACACACACACACACACACACACACACCAGAGGACCCTGAGATAAACCAAATATGACTCATAGCTAGGCAAAGTAAGGTACTGGCCAAAGGAAACCCAGAAGAAATGTCCCATATAAGTAAGTGATTCAAACTACCATGAAGGCACAGCAGTCTCTCTGAGTCCGACCGTGTGTCTTTCCATATATACCCTTTTTCTTCCTAATAAACACTTTACTTGTTTCACTACTTTCCATCTCTATGTGGAAATTCATTTCTGTACAGTTGATGGGCCAGGACTTTGTCAATGACCACTGGTCTAGTGGCTAGGATTTTGTGTCCTTGTTGTCGTGGCCTGACTTCAGTCTCTGGGTGGGAATGAAACCCTGCTTCATGATGCTGCAAGCTCACCCAAGATCAATGGGATTTTAACATCATCATGCAACTAATATTCATAGTGGCTTTGCAGCCTGTACTGGGGGACATCTGTACTGGTCACAGGATGGTGCTTGCCCATCAGTGTGACAGGCGTCAGTGTGACAGGTGTGCAGCAGCCAGAGAGAAGTATGAACTGTATGAAAACAGGAGCCTAAGCCCTTGAGATACTACACTTTTGCCCAAAGAGTTTCCAGAAAGCAAAAAATTGGTATCCAAGCAAGAAAAACAGCACAGACAGGTACAAGGCTACCCAAGTAATAAGGAAAGGAAGCTTGGTTCTGCAATTGTTTTCTTTGGAGTTTAGCCAAAATCCACAAGTGAAAGACAGGGAGATATTTCCAAAGGTGTGGAGAGAAAATCTAGGAAGAGACGTATTTCCTATTATATATTCAAGGATTGTGAGCAATGACCATCCAGTACATTGAAGCTATGAACAGAGCATCGGGAATGTCGGTTGAACACAGACAACCAGATTAGAGGATAAAATCCAGAGGTAAAAAGTAGGGCAAAAATGCCGTAGAAAAGAACAATTGCATATGATATGATATTATTATTGAAGACTAGAGTGGAAACAAATGATAAGGATGCTTGATAGCCTGTAGATTGAGTTTTAAAAAGATAATCATTAACAATAATTTCTCATCTTAGAAGGAAAATATTTAAAAAATTGCAAAGTAAGAAACGCATAGCTTTAATATTTTATTTCAAGAACCAGGTTGATGGTCCTGGACACTCTTTAAGCAGGTGACATATGGTGCTGGCCATAGTAAAAGAAAACTAGGCTACAGACTAAGGATGCATGACTCTGGGAGGAAGAATCAAAGAAAATTAATTCAGTATGGTTTACATATTTGCCTAGATGTTTAATATTAGCTACACAGAAAGTGCTTCCCTGGTGGCTCAGATGGTAAAGCATCTGCCTGCAATGCTGGAGACTTGGGTTCAATCCCTGGGTAGGCAAGATCCCCTGGAGAAGGAAATGACAACCCACTCTAGTACTCTTGCCTGGAGAATCCCATGGATGGAGGAGCCTGGTAGGCTACAGGTCATGGGGTTGCAAAGAGTCGGACACGACAGAGTGACTTCACTTTCACATTTTAATATTACCATCAATAAAACAATTGATTTTGCAACAATAGGAACAAAGTCAAATGCCTAAAAAACGATGTGCATCTGCACGGTGTTCAACCAGGTTAGGTTGATTCATAAACCTAAGGAAGGAAATGACTAACATCTAACATTGGTGTAAAAAAAAAAAGTTGCAAACCAAACTTCAAACATTTTCATTAAGAAACTGTGTCTCGATCCCATTTAATTGAAGTGAAAATAGTTATAGGACCAGATTTTAAAAGAAAATAAACTTTATCACAATTTGCTTAAAAAAAAAGAAAGAGCTGAATACACTGAATATTTTCAATGAATGTCAAGTGCAAGAGAAAGAACTAAAAGAAACTTTCTCGAATTCCACTCCATGTGAAAACTGAATTTTCTCCACCTGTAGACTGCTTGAAAATCATTCCTTCATTTAGGACTCCCCCCTCTCCCCGCCATCTTGTTAACATTGCGAGAAGATAAATTTAAAGCACTTTTGATGGGGAAAACTTATCATCGTAAAATAGCTTAATTTCCCTGAGCAAGAAATATTCTCCCCCCAAGGAAAGGATCTATTAATGGCATGCTATGATTAATTAATTGGTTCTGGGAACTATTATACCATATTAGTCACTTTCATATTGCTGTTTCCAAGAGTGGCAAATAAATAAGACAGTGACTGCACTTCTACATGTCCAGCCATTTCCTGCCAAGACATTTTGCTGAGATGTGATTTCTGTGCAATTTCCCACAGTGTACTTTTCGGCCAACTTTGTTCAAGCTCTGTTAGTTTAATGCTTAGAAATGACTCTTGTGCTAGCAGGAAATCTTTTCCTCTCATTATTTTTCTGTGATATTATAGACAACTGTGTCCCTTGGGGGCATGACAGTTGATCTCACCAGGGTTATTTACAGTGACATGGTGACACCATCGCCAATGGGGGGTTGCCAAAGGGGAGGCTTCTTCAATGTCAATGTTAACCTAGCCGCGGTTTCTGCAGTTGTAAATAATTCTGTCTATTTCATTTCTAGTCAGGTAACTGCTGTCAAATTAAAGAGGTGTTGAGAACTCATAGCGTAGTTTTGCTTTTTCATTATTACATATGCAATTTTATTGGTGTGATATATTTTCTTGCATGAATGAGTGTCAATTAAAAGGGATGGACATTTATAGGAAATTTATTCAAACTAGAGAGGCTTTTGTTTTTTTGTATATGTCAACCATCTGAATTCATATTGCCATGATATAAGAATGTCATTTAAGTAACAGTATTTTAAATGTAATGAAATTATTTGCTTAAAATGTTGAAGCATAGCTTTCACTGATGTCATATGCTCATTAATTGAATTGTGCAATATAATACTTTTGCATTGTTTAAATATAATATTACTAAAATTAATGTCAACATTTTCATTTAACATTATTTAATTCAAACTTCATAATAATCTATGAATAAAATATATATAGTTATATAAGATAACTGATTCTCAGAAGTAGAAGTAATTTTCCCAAATTCACATATTTATTAAGTCTGTTGTCTGAATTATCTGACACAAAATGTAACATGCTTTTCTCTATGTCATGTTAGTTCTTCATATTCAAAAAGTATCAAATGATGCTGAGGGAAGGCCAATGGTCTTTGTCTGCATTTTAACAACCAAAGTGACTGTCACTTTTTTTTTTCAGACTTATCTTGAGATCAAATGAAATGCTCTGATTTTCAGCATGACAGATATTCAGACCCATGAAGTGAGTCATATGACTCCCGCATCTCCTTTTTTCCATTATTAACTTTTATTGCTGAAGTTAGAGTCAGAGCTGAAATTCTCAGTACCTGCCAGTATGTTTAATCCACTACAGTTTTTTTTTTTTTTATAATCTTCTTCATGTGCAGTTCTCAAATTTATAAACATATTTAAGGTATCATCTGATTATTTTTCAAACATTATTGATTTGTTTTAAAGAGTACTTCTATGGGACTTCCCTGATGGTCCAATGGTCTACCTTTCAATGTAGGGGACAAGGGTTTGGTCTCTGGTCAGAGATCTAAGGCCCTGCATGCTGCGGGACAGCTGAGCCTGCACACCGCATGCACCTGGAGAACACAGGCTACAGTGAAGACACAACAAAGCCAAAATAAATAAATAGCACTTCTATGAGATTCCGCCAAACCACCTAAATCTTCATATTTTTTATATTTTATACCTCAAAATGCATATCTTTTACCTGCAAAAATGACAACGATATTTGCTCATAAACACTGAGGATATAAAATTTGAATAATTCTCTATAAATAAGCTTAAAATTTAGCACCTTTTAGTCAGCATGTTCAGATTCTAGTAAAAAAGTATTCTACAAATGCAAACTATTTAAAATATTAATTAAAATATAAATATTTAATTGTTTTGTCACTTTATTAAGCAATGTTTGCTAGGTGATAAACTAATTTTTCACTTACAAATAAGAAATGAATTGGATCCTAGAGATCCAAATATTCTCACCATTTTAGATGAACAAGATTCTTTAGGTTAATAACACACATAAACACAAACACCACCCAAAACGTACCTGTGTGACCATTTCTCACCTTGTGTGATAGACCTTGTGTACAAATATCATATTTATAGTAACAAAGAAATATCTTTCTACTAATGTGTTTTAATTGCTTTGCTTATCTTCATTTTAGCTGGAAATGATATTTTGTCATATTTTTAGATGTTAAAATGTTAAAAAATATTAGACTGGAGTAAAATACAAGCGGTGGCAGTGTTAAGATCCATTTGATTCTTTGAATTTTGTATTAAATAGGCATTGATATTATGGAAAATTAAATTTAATTACATACCCGATTTAAATGAAAGATTGAACCAATATCAACTTGGATCCATTTAACTTCTTTTAAATCTGCTAGCTATAATCAGCTAGACAAAAATAGGTAAAAAAATATCTTAAATTATTATAAAAAAAAGAATTGCAGATGAAATGTATGATATATAACTCTTTCAGAGAATTCCATATGGGAAAATGCGAAGGATAATTGGAATAGAAATTTATAGTTAATTAACATAATAAAACCTAACTCACATATAACTATGAAAATGAAATGTGTTGGCATAAATTAAGGAGCTTTGATTTGAATGTACTGCTACTAGGAGAATAAGCTATTAGTAAACTAATATCTTACTTCTATTGATTGCCAATATGTTGCAAATAAATCTGGTTCATAGGTGCTTTGGATCTACTAATGCGGGGTAAGACATTGTCCTTGCACTAAAGGATGTTTAATAAGCCTAAATATAGATAAAGTTAATTGCAATTTAATGAATAGACTTAAGGAAGAATATCCTTATTACATATCATTCCTGACCTTTAAAATAGAAACTAGAGTCTAATCAATTTTGCTAAGACTTTAGTTGTTAGAGTGTTCTTGTAGGTTCTGATTAAAGTTTAAAGAGCTAACATTTTGTCACCAATGAAATAAAATGTGGATAACACATATAAAGAAAAAAAAAACCTAAACAAAATTAAATGTTGATCAAGCCAGGTATTGTGGATTATAATTGCTATTATTTCTATAGACTATATATTTATTTTCCAACACTTCTTTCCAGGTATGGATATTAACTATCATCTATGTATCTATGCATTTTCCCATGCAACAGAAGTTATGATTCTTGTGTAGCGATGAATGACATTACTTTTATTATTTAAAAGACTTACATGGTGAGGAAAAAAATGCATCTGTAAATGATGGGTCATAATCTAAGTAAAAATAATAAATACATAGAATGTGTTCTATAAAGTTTATTTTAAAATCAAATCCATACATTCCTGTATGGCCACAGAGATCTCATTTAGAGGAAGTCATTTCTTTCACAATCTTATTTAAACACTATATTCAAATACCTTTGAAAGTAAAAACATGCTTGTTGTCACAATTTAACAGGAAGAATCAATGCAAAAATTTTTAAAGTGGTGATTTCCAGAATATTGATTGGCATTCAAAATGTGAAAAATATATCTCTGAGGTGCTTTTGAATCTGATGAAATTTCCACAGCCTGCATATATTTGTTAGTTGCTTAATGAGTTCATAAATCATATAGCACCAAAACAATTCTTTCTCCTTCAGTTCACAATTGAAGGCAGAATTTCCTTGGGATGTAAGCAAAATGGAAAGCAAGTTGAGATAAACACCTCTAAATGAACTTCCTATATGCCTGAGGCCAAAAGATGGCTAGTGTATTCATCGCAAAGTTACTATGTGATTTTTGACCAATCCAAAAATGTTGCTTCTGATTTTTCTCATTTATCAAATAGGGATAATAGTAAACCCTCCCACATTTAAACTCTTGTCATTGTCCTGTAAATGCCATAAGAATATATGACTAAGGTTCTTTTAAAAATATAAGATGAAAATAAAGGCACAGATTTATTTTAAATAAAAGTGTTTTCCCCTATTATAGAGGCTGATGGTCTGTACCAAGAAAGCATTCATTTTCTAAAAGAAAACCGATATTTATGCAAAACTCACAAAAAGTAAAGGAGCAACATTAAAGAAAAGTTTGAAAATGAATTACAACATTTTGTAAGCATATTTAAAACACTTGGGTTCTTTTATTTCCCTGACTTTAGTTACCATTTTACTGATCATTTAAATAGAATTTTACTGAAGTTAATTCATCATACTCTCAAAATTCAAAGCTGTTTTACTGAAGGAGATAACACAAGTAATTGTATAGCCCTCTGCCTACCACATGTTAATAACTCAATACAAGTTAGCTGAAAACTATGTTTATAGTAGTCATAGTACTATAATGCTCTCACATTTTCCTTTTTTTTCTTCCATTTAGAGGCATGAATACAACCTTTCAAATGATTCCTTTTTAAGAGACTCATATCAGAACACGTCTTCTAATTATCCTATCTGTTTCTAAGAAAACACTTGCATCTAATTGTATTTAACTGGTTCTTCAAAAGTGATTGGAACACTGAAACACCCTGATAAAAAGTGTCTTCTGCTGCACACAAAATGTTTTCTAAGGTTCTGCCTGATATCTTAACTAGAGTTCAGTGCATACATCATTGCCTTGATGTTTGAGGCAAATTGATCTAAGTAATAATAGTTGCCAGCTGAAGGTGGAAACATGCATAGGATGGGGGAGTAAAACATGTTTAAGCATTTGAACTAAATAGAACAACCCATCAGGTTGTTTGGCTGCAAACACTCTGTTGTACCTTCTTGTATTATCTATAGCTTATATAGATATATCTTATATCTATCTGTACCTTCCTGCATTATCTATAGCTGAATACATTGCCTGACAATTTTACTGGCTTGATAAACATTAAGAGGTGAATTTTACTGGCTATTTTTTAAATGTAGTTTTTACACGTTTGAAGTTTTAACATATATACGAAGAGATTATTTAACAAGAGGTCATAGAGGAAGAGATGTCAAATTCAAGATGAGATGTTGGAAATAGAGTATGAGCAAGACTAGAGATGTTATCAAAAAGCATTTTAAAGATGAAACTGACAAGGCTGAAAACATTGGAATTATTATGGCAGCATAAAGGAAAATCGACAATAAGAAAAGAAGTCATTGTCATAAAGGAACAATTCTAGAATAAGCTATGTAAAAATAGCACATATAATGTCTTCTCAAATATGGAAGGTAAATGGACAATTGATATGTTAGATGCTTTTTAACAATCTAGTAAACATTGGTCAGATGGACTAATGATATTATCACTGCGAGAATGCTATAAGAACTGTGGAAAACTAAGGAACTGGGAATAACAGAACAACTGAACAAAATACTGTAAGTTAAATTATTAAGTATTAAATTACATAGTCAGAAGAAAAGTGGAGCTAGAAAGCTCAAATTTCTCACACTGAATTTTGAAATGGTAAGAAAATATATTTATTAAAAACCTAACCCTGCCAGATACTTTCCAAATATTTTCAATATTTTAAAAATGCATTTATTTATTAATTGAAGGATAATTGCTTTATAGAATTTTGTTGTTTTATGTCAAACCTCAACATGGATTAGCCATAGGTATAAATATATCTCCTTCTTCTTGTATATATTCTTTACACATACACACAGAGTTTACAGAGTAAAATTTTTTTTTTCCTATTTACAAGCGAGAAGTTGAGATGGATAAAGAGTAGACATGGCTAATGATCATGCAGTTGACAGGTGCTAGATTTTGAATTTAGATCTTATACATTTGAATTCTATATTAGATCCAGGACATTTGAATTCTAAAATTCATTTTATTCTCTTTGGACTACTCCATGCTATATGTAATGAACATGAGATACCTAAGACAATATTTAACTTTGGATGGTGGCCCTCATCATATTCATATGCAAAAATGTATGCTACATAGCATAGTTTTCAAATCTAGAATGATTTTTCAGTTATACCAGATTCAAATATTTACATTACAGAGATTCTAAATTTCTGCTTTCAAATGTACTTTATGGCTAACTAGGTAAACAAAATAAAACAATAGAGAATCTAGAGCCAAAGTTTTCACAAATTTATTGAATAAGAAGATATGTTGAAATCCTAATCTTTTGATAAGAAGACTTACCAGTCAAGGTTAAATCAGTTGGGTAGAACCATAGATGAAGGGCGTGTATATGTGTACTTGTGGGTAAAGTGCACATATATGTGTGTTACATAGGTATAAATATGTCAGATTTGTTATATAGATTTTTTCCAGCACAGTTATAGGACTGAAAATGACTTTTGTTTCAGTGCAGGGCAGGCAGTTCATAAGGAAACAAGGATACATGCATGGAGCAAATTTGGCAACCTGTAAGAGAGGAACACCCCCAAGAAGGGATTAAACTTGAATCAAACTCTCACTGCACCAAGCAGGGGAACTCTCCTCCAGCACAATATGGCTCCCTTTCTCATGAAGCTGGACCAAGATTCAAGAAATTGAAGTGGAAGATACTGGAGAAGATGGAAGAGATGTGGTCCCTGCTGCCCACAACAACCAAATGAACCAGCAGGTAAATGATGACACTGTGTGTGAGTTGTAACAGCCCCTCAGACCCTGTGCACACCTCCTGGTACCAACAGAAGACAATTGCTGCTTCACCTGTGCCTCAAAATTCTGCTACAACTTGTCTCTTTTCACCGATTGCCACAATAACCTGGGGCCATGAAAGAAGAGAATTCTAGGAGACTCCTGATCTGACACAAAGGAAATCCACCTCAAAAGAGATTTTAGACATTGCATAAATCCAACATCAAATGTTTTCATAAACACCAGACTACAATAAGTTCAATGGCCTTCATTCCTACTTTGTTTATTTTTTAATAATGAAATTAACTTATGTTCATAATCATCCCGAACTGCTTCTCCCACGACATCACAAACCACAACATGCTCACTTAGTTTCTCCCTTTGTGCGCTAAGTTGCTTCAGTCGTGTCTGACACTTTGTGACCCTATGGACGGTAGCCCACTAGGTTCCTCTGTCCCTGGGAATTCTCCAGGCAAGAATGCTGAATGGGTTGCCATTTCCTACTCCAGGGAATCTTCCTGATCTAGGGATGGAACCCACATCTCCTGCATTGGCAGGTGGGTTCTTTACCTCTAGTACCACCTTCTTTCTCCCTACTCATGTAGTACTTATATCTCCATTGCATCTATTGTCTCATTTTTATCAATATCCTTAGTTTTGGGGAGTGTATTTTTGAAATATTCTGTTTATGTTATCACTAAATCTCCCCAGATTTAAAATATAGTAATGAAGGTCAGAGTAGGATGACACATACCTGTGCATATGTGTGCAAAGATGTTGTACTAGGGGTGATGTGACATGTGTGTGCTTTAGAGTTAGAATGAGGAAATTTTATGATGATTTCAGCTATTGTTAGCCAAGAGGTTACACTCAAGAGGACATGTAAGTTATATTATAGTAAGCACACTTTGGGGTTGTTGTTTGAATGATTAAAAAAAGAAAGTTAGTTACTAAATGTCTAATCAAACTTTCATTAACTTATAATTTCTTGTTGAAGAAATAAAAACATTTTTCTTCAATCTTCACATCTAACTAGACCAGCTTGCCTAGAATAGTTCCCCAACCCATAAACTGAAAAAGATGGAAAAGAGCAAGAATAGCGGAGGGGAGAAAATAGGAAGTAACAGTTGTATATAAGGAATTTTGAGATTAAAAAAAATTTAGAGAGAACTTAATCCACTCAGAGTAATTAATTAAAATTAATATTCTTTGAAAAGTAGTTTGTTTTTCTTTCCACTCTAGAGGAAGTCCTCTTCCAAAATTAAATACTATAATGTTACAGAGCCAAAACTGAGTCTTCTCACCTGCATGCAGTAAAGCCAATGCAGGGACACCAGGTTGTTGTGAAGTAAAGTGCAGAGTCTATTTTAAGGCGCCATGCAAAGAGTCTGGAATAGTGAGTACTCAAACCTGAACTCCTCAGTGGGTTTCAGCAAAGCATTTTTAAAGCCAAGATGCAGAAGGGGAGTCCCAGAGCACGTGATCAGCTTGTGCACAGTTCTGATTGGTTGATAATGAGGTACCGGGGTGGTGTCACAGAGGCTAACCTTATGAATCCTTAGGCACCAATAGGTCTGTGGACTACATGGTCAAGGTCATGGAACAGTTAATTCCTTTTATTTGGTGAGAGTTTTAGCACCTGAAAAACAACTCAGGGAATGTACACCAGATTTCTAACATCTGGGTACTTCAGAAAGGAACTACAGAAGAGGATATGGGGAGGAGTCTGTCCCAGGAAAGACCCATCGGATCCTGCTTTGTTACAATAACACTAAATGTCAGTTAGTGGTGAAGCTGCCACTATGAATATCCATGGGACACTATGAGTTCAGAAAGACCATTGAGGTTGCTCTTAATATGAAAATTCCAGGAGAAAAACGTAAAGCAAACAAAAATACCCAATACAAGGAAAGTTAATTTATGTTTGAAACTAATCAGTGCTCTGGAAAATCATGTTGTTCTCTTAGCTTTCTTTAGAGTCTGCTATGTTTACAACTTTCTCAAAATGATGTTTATGGTTCTGAAAATAAATGAAAGGTGTTGACATCTGGCACTGCTCTAACCAGGCCTGCTGTCGGATCAGAGCAGTTGTAATAAATGACTTGGAAGGGCTTGTCAAGTTTATTTAAACTTGCTAGTTTCAACAGCACGTCAAATTTTGAGACTGTCACTACCATTTCACAAATTTGAAATAGAATAGTTCAAATATTTAAAAAGCTGAATTTTTATAAGTTATAATGTGAAGCTTGCTACATGTAAGCAGAAATAATTCTGCAATTACTTGTGACAAATGATATGGGAGCACTTAGGGGGAAAAAGCTGATTCCCAGAGGTTAAGATGACTTTGCTAAGAATAAGACATGAAATGTGATATTTTATCTCTGGATAAATTCAGTTTCAGACTAAAAGTTTAAGAAAATGTGATAGCTTAAATTTTCATAATATTATTTTTAACAAAGTAAAAACTATGGACTGAAGCATTATTAAGTTTGGTGCATACAGAACTACATGCATAATTTACACAAACACTATTGATTATTATTTTAATGCCATCTTAGAGAAGAAGCTTTTACTGGAATGCAGCAGAAACAAATAATTATTTAGCAAAGTCAATCAATATTTATCCAATAGCTTTGATAAAGATGTACAAGAAGATAATTAAACTTGGGAATAAATAACTCTCAGCAATAAAGTTGATACATTAGTTGAAATAAACAATGTTTACAATATGACAAATGGGTTGGGTTAAAAGAATAAAGTGAAATATCACAGTGGTTACTGTAAATCCTGCAATTAGCATTAAAAAAGAGATCCTGGATTATGTGTGAGCTAGATACTAAAAGTAAAGAAGAAGCAAAGTAGATGGAAGGATAGGGCTAAATATTAATCTAAAATTACAAAAAAAGATTTAGTCTGGACACATATAGGAATGAAAATCAGCAACAATGAGGTAGCCACAGACAAAACCAACAAGTAGATCAGATTTGACAGAAAGAATTAAAAATGGGTTAAAATACAGTTCAATTCATCTGATGTGTCCAATTTCCACAATGCTAAATATTTAATCTGAGTTTATATATTTTGCAGCTGATGGTATTAATACAAATTAATGTATTTCAATATCTGGAACAAGTATGAGAAATTGAAACGTATCTTATTAAAGCTTTCACATTACACATAAATGATAGTGGGCTAACTAAATATGGCTTGATTTCTGAGACTACAAGCAATGTTTCCATTATCAGCACTCTCACACAATCACAAACTGTTGAGTTTCTATTGTCACACACAATTGATGATTTGAACAGACAGTATGGTACATGGCTGTGATTCTTCAGTGAAGGTTTGTATACCTATTAAGAAGCATCATAGAATGCTACTGGAATGCTGAGTTCAAGGACAAATGTATTGAGTTATTCTGTGCTCAGATATTTACTCAAAGAGTATAGAAATAATATGGAATTAAATATCACTCAAATAATCTGGTAAGAATTAAGCAAAATAAAATATTCTCTAAATCTCAAGCCAAATATCTTATATAACAAATAAATATTTCTTCAATATTTAAGATAAAGCACATTTAACTTTAAAACACAAAGACAGCAACTACAGCAAAATTCACAGCTGTGATCCCAAAGCAATTGAAGAAAAGGAAGACATTGTAATTAGTCTCTTTTACCACTTGAGGTACTCCAGCAGAAATATTTTAAAATTTCTTCCTGGTCTTCTGTAAAATTTGCCCTCTTGTTATAAAATACAAATATACTTGTTGAGGAGTATCATCTTTGAAATTATCAGCAGAGTGAAATTCAAACACATACCTCATATAAAAAATATACTCTCCCAGTGTATTTGTTAAACTACTTTTCAACTTTGAGTAAGTCTATTAAATGAAGTCTATAGTTTTTTAAAGGCAGAGCTAGAACGTGTTCACTTATCAACTTCACAGCGTCATATATACATGCATGTGTACCTACACATATGTGTCTTAATTGTTGTTGTTGTTAGTCGCTCAGTCGTGTCCAACTCTTTGTGACCCCATGGACTATAGCCTGCCAGGCTCCTCTGTTCATGGAATTCTCCAGGCAAGAATGCTGGAGAGGGTAGCCATTCCCTTCTCCAATGGTCTCCCACATTGTAAGCAGATTCTGTACCTTCTGAGCTATCAAAGAAGCCCATTTGCTGGATTGCAATCAACTTCAGTGTCTTTTGTATTTGTCTCTTCCAGGACCTCCCCTCAACCCTCACACTGACAGAGCCAATGCCATGTATTCAGGCTTAATAACTAATTTTGGAATGAATGAATACAAATTTATGAGTGTATATTCAAAGCATAGCTTTTCTCAAACTCTCCTTGCCATATATATATATATATATATATATATATATATTACCTTGTAACTAATCACCTTTTCCAGACAATATTCATATCCCAATTATTTCCATAACATAAAAACCATGATGCCAGTTTAGGAGGTGATTTGAAAGTGTTTGATTTCTGCCAAGTGGTTATAAATTGTGTAATATTGGCACGCTTCAAGAAAGGATTTTTGCCCTTACATTTGATTCAGATGGGATAAATAAATTATATCAATAAAGCACTTTATTAACTCTGCTTACAGTGTATATAATAGTCATTTGTTTTGTCTATAAATTATTTGCTTTTATTGGTTATGTCATTGTAAGTAAAGCATAAAATGCAGCTACATAACAACCTAAAGGCAGAATGGAAAGGATTTTATTGACAATGTAAATAAAAATTGGACAAGGTGATATTGTGACTGCTAAAAAAATTTGGTCAGCACAGCAAGAACACGCTAAATCAGAAAAAGTAAAAGTCATGGTGTATTACTATTTAGATCAAATTCTGCCTTATTAATGCCCATCATATTAGCATAAATTATTTTTGAGTAATTATTTTATAAATATGGTACTTTAACCCACAGTTAGTACTTATATATGAAGTGATCTTTTTTTATAGGTTACACAATCAAATATATAGCATAACTCCACTGGGATACATTTCAACCACTAATTTATATGAGTTTGGGAGTGAATTAATTTCTCTAGGTCTCACTTTTAACAGTGTAAAAAATAGCACATATGATAAATTGAATTTTTAATTTATTAATTTTATTGCATTTCTATTCTATCATTCTTTTCAAAGGCTCAATTTTTGGTTTGATGATCCTCTTATATCTTTATTTTATATTTCATTAATTTCTCCTCAGGAATTTTAATCTCTTTCCCCTACTTTCATTTGTGTTCATTCTCCAGTTTATTTTGCAAGTTTATTTAAGCTTGACACTCAATAATTTTATTTTCTGTCTTATTTTTTCCTAATATAATAATTTAATACTGCAAATTTCCCCTTATTTAACACAGTTAGTATATCATAAAATTTTTTTATATGTATTAGTTTCTTTATTCTTCATTCTCCAGTAGGATTTTTATTCCGCATATGTTATCGTCCTTGATCCATCAATTTTTATATGTATGATTTCAATTTCTGGGGTTGAAATGTTAATATCAACTTCTCCTTTAATTGAATTATATACACAGAAATAGTTTGTATAATTAAATTGTTTGAACATTTAGGAGTGTACTCTAGTAATAATTATGGAAAACACTTATATAACACATATTTTATGCCCAGAACTGTTCCAAATGGCTTACACATATTAAGTCATTTAATTATCCCCAGAACTATGAGAATATGGTTTCCATGTCTATGTCACATTTTAGAGTACAGGTTGCTAAAAGTGAAAAGAAATTGTGGAATTGAGCAGTTTTAAAATAACCCATAACAGTCGGAAGGCTGAATTATAATAAGGTTCCTCAGCCTTCCCTGTATTTATAGAAATTAAAACAACTCTGCATTCTTCTTGTAGAAAGATGAAATAGGACATATGCAAAAACAGGTAACTCATGCTGAGAAAATATCCATCTTGGCTATGCTAATTTTCTAAGAATGGAAGAATGCGCCATCAATCAAAAATCATCATCTCCTCATGTGGGAGGGGGTGTGTACCAGCGAAGCTGATGTGGAACTGAAAACTTTGTTGTAAAGAAAGCAGGTCGAACAATAATAAAACTTAAGAAAAATTGATGCAAAATAAAAAACCAAATGCAGTACTAATATTTATCACAATATTCACTTAGCTACTTTCTCCTCCCATGCCTAAATCCTGGCTGCTATCGCCTATTGGCTGAACTGAACTTGAACCGCAAGGCAAGAGGGTGGTATTTCAGTCAATAACGGTCCAGAAAGTGAGGATTAGGAGGGTAAAGAGCAGGGTAAGGATGGAGAGTGCATCCCCAGGGGAACGTGGGAAATAGATGCACAGGAATAAAGAACAAACGTTTATTATTGTTATCACAGCAGTTATTTTTAGAACATTAGTGTTTCATGCTAGCAAGTGAGTAATAAATATTTAGCAAATGAGGGTATGGGCAAATTATCAAACATACTTCATAACCTAAAAATGAGTTACTGAAAAGGAGATTAAATTAATTTCTAATTCCAATAAGGCAGTTTGAACTAGAAATGTCACAATGGAAATTGAATATAATTTCTTAATTTTAAATTAAGTATTGTTTTCTTAATGTTCATTAAAAATTTATATTATAACTGATATACATGTCTCAAGGTGCATGCATAAAATAACTCTCTTTTGAATCTAGTCATTAAAATTAACTCATCTATCTATGAAGAAAAGGACATGAACTTGGGCAAACTCTGGGAGATGATGAGGGACTGGGGAGGCTGGTATGCTGCATTCCAAGAGGTCATGCAAAGATGGGCATAATAATGGACAGAAATGATATGGACCTAACAGAAGCAGAAAATATTAAGAAGAGGTGGCAAGAATATACAGAAGAACTATACAACAAAGATGTTCAAGACCTAGATAATCACAATGGTGTGATCACTCATCTAGAGCCACATATCCTGGAATGTGAAGTCAAGTGGGCCTTAGGAAGCATCACTATGACCAAAACTTGTAGAGGTGATGGAATTCCAGTTGAGCTATTTCAAATCCTAAAAGATGATGCTGTGAAAATGCTGCACTCAATATGCCAGCAAATTTGGAAAACTTAGCAGTGGCCACAGGACTGAAAAAGGTCAATTTTCTTTCCAATCCCAAAGAAAGGCAATGCCAAAGAATGCTCAAACTACTGCACAATTGCACTCATCTCACATCCTAGCAAAGTAATGCTCAAAATTCTTGAAGCCAGGCTTCAACAGTACATGAACCGTGCATTTCCAGTTGCTCAAGCTGGATTTAGAAAAGACAGAGGATCAAGAGATCAAATTGTCGACATTCTTTGGATCATCAGGAAAGCAAGAGAGTTCCAGAAACACATATACTTCTGCTTTATTGACTACGCCAAAGCCTTTGAAAGTGTGGATCACAACAAATTGTGGAAAATTCTTTCAGAGATGGGAATACCAGACCATCTGACCTGCCTCCTGAGAAATCTATATGCAGGTCAAGAAGCAACAGTTAGAACCAGACATGGAATAACAGATTGGTTCCAAATCGGAAAAGGAGTATGTCAAGGCTGTATATTGTCACTCTGTTTATTTAACTTATATACAGAGCGCATCATGAGAAATGCTGGGCTGCATGAAGCACAAGCTGGAATTAAGATTCCGGGAGAAACATCAATAAGCTCAGATATGCAGATGACACCATCCTTATGGCAGAAAGTGAAGAAGAACTAAAGAGCCTCTTGATGAAAGTGAAAGAGGAGAGTGAAAAGTTTAGCTTAATCCTCAACATTCAGAAAACTAAAATCAAGGCATCTTGATGGGGAACAAGTAAAAACAGTGATAGACTTTATTTTTGGGGGGCTCCAAAATCACTGCAGATGGTGACTGCAGCCATGAGATTAAAAGACGCTTGCTCCTTGGAAGAAAAGTTATGACCAACCTAGACAGCATATTAAAAAGCAGAGACATTACTTTGTCAGCAGAGGTCTGTCTAGTCAAAGCTATGGTTTTTCTAGTAGTCATGTAGGTATGTGAGAGTTGGACTGTAAAGAAAGCTGAGCTGAAAAGAATTGATACTTTTGAACTGTGGTGTTGGAGGAGACTCTTGAGAGTCCCTTGGACAGCAAGAAGATCCAACCAGTCCCTCCTAAAGGAAATCAGTCCTGGCTATTCACTGGAGGGACTGATGCTGAAGCTGAAAGTCCAGTACTTTGGCCACCTGATGCAAAGAACTGACTCATCGGAAAAGACCCTGATGCTGGGAAAGATCGAAGGCAGGAGGAGAAGGGGACGACCGAGGATGAGATGTTTGGATGGCACCACCAACTCAATGGACATGAATTTAAGCTAACTCTGGGAGTTGGTGATGGACAGGGAAGCCTGGCGTGCTGCAGTCCATGGGATCGCTAAGAGTCAAACAGGACTGAGCAACTGAACTGAGCTGAACTGACTGGGGTTGTTGGACATGACTTGGCAACAGAACAACAACAATTAAGAATGTATTACTAATTTAAGGTGTACTCCTCATGAATTCTTTGAAAGATTATTTTACATTTATAATTATAAAGTATTATTTTTATTTTTAAAATATGCTAACTTTATTTTTTTTTTCTTTTCTTTTTTTTTTTTTTTATTTTAGTTGGGGGCTAATTACTTTACAATATTGTAGTAGTTTTTGCCATACATCGACATGAACCAGCCATGGATTCACATGTGCTCCCCCTCCCAAACCCTCCTCCCACCTCCCTCCCCCTCCCATCCCTCTCTGTCATCCCAACGCTCCATCCCTGAGCATCTGTCCCATGCATAGAACATGGAATGGTGTTCTGCTTCACATATGACAATATACATGTTTCAATGTTATTGTCCCAGAACGTCCAACCCTCACCTTCTCCCTCAGAGTCCACAGGACTGTTCTATGCATCTGTGTCTCTTATTCTGTCTCACATATAGGGTTACCATTACCATATTTCAAATTCCATATACATGCATTAGTATACTGTATTGGTGCTTTTTCTTTCTGGCTCACTTCACTCTGTATAATGGGCTCCAGTTTCATCCATCTCAATAGAACGGATTCAAATGTATTCTTTTTAATGGCTGAGTAATATTCCATTGTGTATATGTACCACAGCTTCCTTATCCATTCGTCTGCCGATGGACATCTAGGTTGCTTCCATGTCCTGGCTATTGTAAACAGTGCTGCGATGAACATTGGGGTACACGCGTCTCTTTCAATTCTGGTTTCCTCGGTGTATATGCCTAGCAGTGGGATTGCTGGGTCATATGGCAGTTCTATTCCCAGTTTTTTAAGGAATCTCCACACTGTTCTCCATAGTGGCTGTACTAGTTTGCATTCCCACCAACAGTGTAAGAGGGTTCCCTTTTCTCCACACCCTCTCCAGCATTTATTGCTTGTAGACTTTTGGATAGCGGCCATTCTGACTGGTGTGTAATGGTACCTCATTGTGGTTTTGATTTGCATTTCTCTAATAATGAGTGATGTTGAGCATCTTTTCATGTGTTTGTTAGCCATCTGTATGTCTTCTTTGGAGAAATGTCTGTTTAGTTCTTTGGTCCATTTTTTGATTGGGTCGTTTATTTTTCTGCTAACTTTAATATGAAGTGAATAATATTTATTGAGGCATTTTATATACAATAATACTGTCCTACTTAACTACATATGAGTATTTTCTAAAACTAATTTTAGCCCTTTGAGAAATATTAGAGTTACCTACTTTGAAAATAAGTAAACCGTTAGGGATATTTCAATTAGTTGTCAACGTCTTGTGTCTGGAATATATGAGGTTAAAGATTGACCCCGTGTCTCTGTCATTTCTGGCCAATGTTTTTATCCACATGTCATTATACTAAAACCAAACGGGAAAAAAAAAGTTTTTTGCAGCTCACAAACCTCTTGATAGTTTTCATTTGAATCATGATATTATATTAAGAAATCCATAAAAATAAAGGCAAGTATTAGTACAAAATAATTGATGACTTACTTGCTTAAATAATAAACTCTTTGAGGGCAGAAATATTTATATTTTATTTAGAATCTGTCTTTGTTTAATCAATTTGTATCACTGATGTAATTGATTTCTTATTGCAGAACCCTCAGAATACACTTGTTCTAAGTAAAATTTAAAAGACAATGCTTACAGAGAAGTAGTCTCTGGAAATGGTTTCTAATGTTTTAGTAAATGGTGACCACAGAGACCAAAGAATATTGGATTATTTTGTTCAATTTGTTATATATTCTATTGCCTCCAGTATAATTTAAATTTAACTTAGTACCAAACTATTGCTCCAGGCTCTAACTACAATGATAACATATAAATCTTTAATATCATTCAGTCCCAATTAATGAGGAACTTTCTTATATTTTTCTCAGCAATAATAATCCAAGTGCTACATTTATTTCCAGGTTGCACTAATAAAAACCAATGTTTTATATTATATCTTATGTTCTGTTTTACATTATATCTGGTACCTAGCCCAATTCTCCTCAGAGACTACTCATTAAAACTGATTAATCATTTCTGAAATCATACAATACAAATTCCCCCTTTCTCACTTGAATGTATAGAGTTTCCATCTAAGCAGCTTATTTTTTAATATATAAAATAACTTTTTAAACTATTTGTATACTTCATTATTGTGGATTTCCCAGGTGGCACAGTGATAAAGAATCCCCCTGCTAATGCAGGAGACACCAGAGACATGGGTTCCATCCCTAGATGGAGATGATCCCTAGGAGGAGAAAATGGCAATCTGCTCCAGTATTCTTGCCTGGAGAATCCCATGGACAGAGGAGCCTAACAGGCTGCAGTCCATGGAATCACAAAGAGTGGACACAAATGAGCACACACATACACATACATTTCATTATTGTGCTAAAAACTACAGAGATGATTTAGTATTTGTACTCTATGTTCCTATAGAATTTGTTTTGTAATTTTTTGTCAATCAATCTACTTGAATGTGAAACTGATCTCCTAAGTTTCAAAATCATAGTATCTGTGACACATTGAGAGTTGATTTTTCTTCTTTCTTTTTCTTAAACATTAGTCCAAAATATTTCTTTATAGGTTACTCTCCTTTTAAAAATATATGTAATTGTTTTTCAATATCAATTTTTAATCGATTAAAGATGCAGAAATGAAATGTTAATTGTAGAGTTCATGTTGTTCAGTTGCTAAGTCCTGTTTGACTCTTTGTGACCCCATAGACTGCAGCATACCAGGATCCTGTGTCCTCCACTATCTCCAGGAAAGTGAAAGTTAAAGTCACTTAGTCGTGTCTGACTGTTTGAGACGCCATGGACTATACAGTCCATGGAATTCTCCAGGACAGAATACCGGGGTGGGTAGCTTTTCCCTTCTCCAGGGGATCTTCCCAACCCAGGGATCAAAACCAGGTCTCCTATTTAACCATTTTATCCTCTGCTTCTCCCTTCGCCTTTTGCCTTCAATCTTTCTCAGTTTCAGGGTCTTTTATAATAAGTCAGCTGTTGACATTCAGGAGGCCAAAGTATTGGAGCTTCAGCTTCAGCATCAGTCCTTTCAATGAATGTTTGTTTTCTTAACATAAATTCTAACCAAGTCTGCAGTCTACTTTAATCTTATTTCTTCAAGTCCAGACTAGTACAATAGCTGAGATTTCACTGCATCTAATCTATCCTTCTCCTATCCTTCCTGGATATAATGACCAATTTCATTTTCCTAAAACCATATTTTCTTTATAGCTTTTCCTCTCAAAATCTTCAATGGATCTCTAGTGTCAAATAAAATGTTAAATACTTCAATCTTGAATTCAAGATACTAGAAAATACCATCTTCCCAAGCTTAGCTTCCATGATTCTTCCACATAGAAAACGTACTTTAGTGAAACTACACTACTTTAGACATAAAATTTTCATTGCATTTTCACTACTATTCTTTTATTACACCATTACCCTCAAATGTTCAACTGCTTCGCCCCACACACACATGTTTCCCTCTCTAAATTCTACCCTAGCCTTCAATCTCTAGCTAGCTTACTTCTTGCTTATTCCAAAAATCCATTTTTAAGCACTCCAGGCAAAAGTATTACTGTTTCTACTCCAAATGCCCATGTAATTTAACATCTGTCTACACTTTTGAATGCATTATTCACTAGTTCATAGAACTTTGAAAAGCATTTCGTATGTTTAATTTCCTAGATTGATTTTGGAGACCTAGTTGAATCACCCTGGCTCTTAGAAGGATAACTTCCTAACATTAAATATATATTTAATGAGTAGAGATGTTTCTTACCTAACAAGAAAAGAAGGAAATAATAAAGAAATTATTCAAAATAATGAGTTAGTTCATAGTACTACTAATACTTAGTTTTCTTCTGAAATAGAATATTTTTCCTTATTTCATACCCTCCTTCAGTGATATGATGGTTTAGCATTTATTGAGCATAGAAAATGTGCTGGCACTATGCACAACTCAATAGATAGGACTGGTTTCTGCTCAATGAGCTTGAAATATTTATCATAAAAATAGGGCCAGAAAGGATATGAATGACTCAGACCAAAGTGATATCTTTATTATCAACCCCTTCCTTTCCATTCTCTCTACTTTTTCCCTCTAATTTGGTCCTCTTTTTTCATATCTGGATGATTCCCCTGGCTTCTAAACTAGTTTCTCTAAAGTACCTTTTTTCCTTAAATACTTGTCTTTCCCAAATTTCATGTATATAAATATTATTTTTATCCATATTCCTCCCCTATTTAAAAACATTAAATTTCCTGTAGCTATTACATGAGGTCATTGTAGACACTTTCTATGTCACTATCTGTCTTAATCAATTTCCACTTGTGTTTCTCCCAGTACTTTTGAAAATATTATTTCTATTCCCATCTAAAGCCAGACCTAATGTTGTCACCTTCATCAGTTATTGCTTCCTTGTGTATTCTAGTACATTAAGAATTCCATTAATTTTCTATACATTCAACCTTTCTCTATTTTCTCATATTCACTTATACCTAGAGAGCTCAGATATATCCTATCTAAAAGAAAAAACCCAAACTAACTAAACACAAAACCTAGAACATATATTTCTCTAACTTCCCAGAGCTGTTCTGCTTCCCATCATAGTCATAACAAAAATAAGAATCTTTATTCAAGGTGACACAGTCTTAAATCAAATAGTTTCAAACAAAAAATAAAATATCTTTCTCATGCACCTTAAAAAAAAAGACGTAGTTTCCATTTTTGGCTTGGCTTCATAGGAAATCTCAATGTCCATGCTTTAGATTTTTCACAAGCCAACCTCTCATAGGATGGTAAATGCTTATAGGAGCTATAGATCTCATGTCCTCAATGACCATAACTTAGGGAAGACAGTATACATCTCTATCTTTAAAACTCCACATAGGTCAATCACATATGTTGTTTCTAATTGGTTAAATGAATCAGTTGCCTGGCTATCTATGTGGGTTACACTTACTGACTTATTGGCTAGAGACAAGCCCTAGAACTGGTGAGATAAACATTGGTGAGGATATAAGAAAAGTTAAGTGCCATGAAGAGAAATCATTGTGCTTTTGATTAATGATGGATTATAGTTTTTGTGGAGGCAAACAACAAATACTTACTATGCTAGTTCAACAAATCAAATAAATTGCTACAGTGATCACTTTTCCCTTTTATTAACACCTCACAAAAATACATATAAGTTTTTAAGTTCATCAATTTATTGAAATGTCTCTATCCAAATCCATATTTGACTAATGTCAACTCTTTTTTAACCATTCATTTATTCAACAAGTGTTGAGAGCAGCCTGTGTCTCTGTCACTGTTAACATACACTTTAAACTTACAAAGGGTGTTTGTCCTAACGGAGCTTGTATATGGGAAGAGAATACAACAGTAAACATTAGACATTCTAACAAGAAATATGGGGACTTCCCTGGAGGTTAAGACTCCACAATTCTACTGCAGAGGGCATGAGTTTGAAATCTAATCCCTGGTTGAGGAACTAAGATCCCACATGCCATATAAATGGCAAAAAAAAAAAGAAAGAAAGGAAAATGTGTAAAGTATGACAGATTACCAGAGTATGTCTTACTGAGAAAAGGATTTGAACCAAGGATTGACAAAGGTGATGGAGTTTACCAAAGGGTGAAGAGGATGCACTGGTTTCCAGGGAGGTTGGTGCAGTTGGAGTAAAATTACCTCAGCAAAGTGTAGAAAAATTAGATCAGAGTTCATGTACAGGTATAATCAGAATGGAAGGCCATTATAAGGATTATGGGTTTTACTCTGAAGGAAACAGATGGGCATTTCAGGATTCTGGACAAAGGAGTGGTGTAATCTGATTGATGTTTTAGAAAGAATTGTATCCATGTGTTGAGAATACTGCAGGGAGTCAATAGGGAAATCAGCTAAGATGTTGATTTATCCCGGGGTGAGCTTATAGGGGCTCTGTAGGGAGTGGACGTTGTGAAGGTGTTGTTGGACAGATTTTGAAGGTTGCTTCCTTACCTATCTTTCAAGATATGACTTTAAAACTGTCATACTAGAAATTTAAGCTCTAGTCTTTCAATTATTTATTTATTAAACAGATAATTTTGAATACCTTCATAAAGCAGTCACTCTACTAGGTGCTAATCCAGTTTAAAGTAATCTTAGTATATAATACACACAACTAGGATCTTATACACTTTCTATATAGACTATCCTCCTTGACCCTGGCCCTATTCATTGATATATCTGCTATTCGTTCTTTACAACTTCATTTTTAGGGTCATGGAAATCTCAAAATAATCAAATGTTCAGAAACAGAAATGAAATAGCAGCATCATACAATTAGTCATTCAGTCAAGTCCGACTCTTTGCGACCCCATGGACTGTAGCCCACTAGGAACCTCTGTCAATGAGGATTCACCAGGCAAGAACACTGGAGTGGGTTGCCATGCCCTCCTCCAGGAGATCTTATCTCAGGGACCAAACCTAGGTCTCCCAAATAGCAGGTGGATTCTGTATCATATGAGCCACCAGGGAAACCCAAGCATAATGGAGTGGGTAGCCTATCCCTTCTCCAACAGATCTCCTGACCCAGGAATCAAACTGGTATCTCCTGCATTGAGGTGGATTCTTTACCAGATGAGTTACCAGAGAAGTGAAAAATCATTTAGGAATATAAAATAAAGATATACATAGAAAGGAAATATAGCAAAAAAAAATATTAAAAACCTTATAACAAAGAAGATATATTTTAGCATATTGAATGGGGCATTTTAAAAGGGAATTACACATATACAGAGCTTGAAGAATGGCTATAATTTTAGCTTTTTTGCATCTTATGTAATGAATTGGCTGAAAATGAAGAAACACTAATTCAGAAAATCAGCATTATCTAAGGCAACTAGTGAGGGTCATGGAAATTTCACCTGTATATTCTAGTCTAAAAATGCACATTTTATAAAATTGAACTCATTGGAAAACACAAAAATAACCTCTAAATTAATAGTGCTTATTTCTCTAATCAGATATCTCACTCTTTTAGATTTTTGTCACTCAATATTTTTCAAACATTTTAATATGTTAATTTGCACTTCCATGGCAAGTATTGTAATTTGAAAAGCACATAATACAACAAACAGAAGCCAAAAAGCAGTTTTTTATCCATAGCACATTAAATAAAAAATATGCTCACTAATATAAATCATCCCTAAAAATAGTAAGAGAGTTTACATTTAATATCTCAGTGGGATTGAAACCAACAAGTAGGAGTTTCATTGACTTTTCCTCTTTCATTTCTAATTTTAAGTATTTGAGCCCTTTCTTTTTTTCTGTTTGCTAGTCTAGTTAATGACTTGTTGATTTTTGTTTATCTTTTGAAGGAACCAACTTTTTCGTTTCATTGATTCCTTCCATTGCCTTTTTCCCCCAGTTTCTATTTTATCTATTTCCATTCTTTTCTTTATTATTTCCATTTCTTATGAACTTTGGGCTTTGTTTGTTCTTTTTCCAATTTCTTTAAGTGAAAAGTTATTTGGAACTTTTTTTCCTTTCTTGAAGAAGGGATATATTGCTATGCATTTCCCTCTAAGAACAACTTTTGCTGCATCCCATTGATTTTGATACATCATATTTCTGTTCCCACTTGTCTCTCATTATATTCTGATTTCTCTGTCATTTTCTTCAATGACTCTTGAGTCTATTAAAGTTCTGTAACTCTCAAGGGAAAGACCTGAAGGTAAATTATGGTCAGTGTCAATGCTTGGTACTGTAATAACTACCCATCCTCCATCCCTAGCACCTTGGCAGAGAGCTATACACATATTCTGGAGCAACCTTCAGAGTTTGGGCTTCCCAGGTGGCACAATGGTAAAGAATCCACCTGCCAAAAAGAAGAGGCTGGAGACACAGGTTGAATCCCTGGGTTGGGAAGACCCCCTGGAATAGGAAATGGCAACCCACTCCTGTATTCTTACCTGGGAAATCCATGAACAGAGGAGCCAGGTGCGTGACAGTCCATGGGGCCAAAAAGAGTCAGACACAACTGGGCATGAATGAGCAGAAGCACAGAGTTTACTGGAGTCAAGATGAACAAAATTCACCCTGTCAAATATCAGTGATCTGTGCTCTCATCACTGGTTGTGGCTTTGGATCACAGAAAGGTAGGCAAAGCAGTGGTAGTCATTACATTTGGGTTTCCTCCATTGTCAAAAGCCAATTATCCTATACATAAATGATTTTCAGAGGACATAAAGGGTCAGTTCCCTTTTTCTTCCAACCTCTTTTTTTTTTTTCTTCCCATTTTTCCCCTTTAGGAGCCAAGCATTAAAGACTAGGTCATAAAAAAGCAACTAATGTACAGGAAAGTTACCACACATGGCAAAGAAAAGGTGCAGGTGCAGAAAAGACTCAAGAAGATCTTAAGTTTACACCTCAGGCTGATGCAAAGAAGCAGACTATAACAATCAAAATTTAATTAGATTAAATTAAAAAAAAAAACAGCAAACCTTATGGAAAGAGAAGTATTTGATTTCCAGAGTTAATATGTCATTAGCTTTCAACATCTGGTTTTCAATGAAAGGTCATAAGTCATAAAAAGAAGGAGAAAAATATGGCCCACTCAGAAAATAAATAAATAAATAAATCGACAGAAAATGTCGATGAAAAGAATTTGGTAGCAGATATACTACACAAAGACTTTAAAATAATTATCTTAAGATGCTCCAAAATCACTGTGGACAGTGACTACAATCAAGAAATTAAAGGACGCTTGTTCCTTGGAAGAAAAGCTATAACAAATCTACATCTGTATTAAAAATGAGAGACATCACTTTGATGACAAAAGTCCATATATTCAAACCTGTGGTTTTTCTAGTAGTCATGGATGGATGTAAGAGTTTGGACCATAAAGAAGGGTGAACACCTAAGAATTGAGGCTTTCAAACTGTGGTGCTGGAGAAAACTCTTAAGAGTCCCTTGGCTGTAAGGAGTTCAAACCAGTCAATCTTAAAGGAAATCAACCTTGTATATTCATTGGAAGGACTGATGCTGATGTTGAAGCTCCAATATTTTGGCCAACTGATGGGAAGAACTGAATCATTGGAAGAGACCCTAATTCTAGGAAAGATTGAAAGTAGGAGAAGAAGGGGGTGACAGAGGATGAGATGGTTGGATGGTGTCATCGACTCAATGGACATGAGTTTGCACAAACTCCGGGAGATAGTGGACAAGGAAACATGGCATGCTGCAGTCCATGGGGTCACAAAGAGCTGGACACTACTGAGAGACTGAACAACAGAAAAGATGCCAAAAGGACTGAAGGAAGATGTGGACAAAATCAAAGAAATGATGTACAGACAAAATTGAAATATCAATAAAGAGAAAAGTTAAAAAAAAATCTAGACTTGAAAATTATAATAACTGAAATGAAAAAGAAACCACTAG
The DNA here is from genome assembly GCA_024291935.2 of Okapia johnstoni. Taxonomy (NCBI): domain Eukaryota; kingdom Metazoa; phylum Chordata; class Mammalia; order Artiodactyla; family Giraffidae; genus Okapia; species Okapia johnstoni. The sequence continues at coordinate 60,363,723 of CM044322.1, forward strand.
AGGGATTTAAAGGCAGATTTGAGCAGAGAAGAATCAGCAAATGTAAAGATAAGATAATAGAAATTGGTCAATCCTGAAGAACAGAAAGAAAGAAAAAAGAAAAGTCAATGAAACTTAATGGGCCTGTGGGGACATTAGCAAGTACACCGACACATACACTGTGGGCATTTCAGAAGAGAAGGAGAAATGACAGACAATATTTTTGAAGAAATCATGTTTAAAATGTCCCAAATCTTATGAAAGAAATGAATATAAACCTCCAAGAAAGTGAAAAATTCCAGGAAGGAAGAACTCAAGAATTCCACACTCAGATAAGTATAATCACATTTTCAAATTCAGTAACTAAAAAAAGAATCTTGGAAGCAGCAAGAGAGATGTAACTTGTCATATGAAATTCGACCATGACTTTTTTTCTATTAGCCATTTAAAATGCAATAAAACTTCTCTATATTTTTTACAAATCATTTATTTAATTTTGGCTGCTGTGGGTCTTTATTGCTTTGCGGGTTTTCTCTAGTTGCAGTGTGTGGGCTTCTCATTACAGTGTCTTCTTTTGTTGCAGAGAATGGGCTCTAGGGCACGGGTCTCAGTAGATGTGACACATGGGCTTAGTTGCCCCTCAGCATGTGGAATCCTCCCGGATCAGTGATCAACCCTTTGTCCCCCACACTGGCAAGCAGATTCTTAACCTCTGGACCACCAGAGAAGTTCCTATACTTTTTAAAAATACTTGTTTGGCTGTACTAGGTCTTAGTTTCAGCACACAGGATCTAGTTCCCTGATCAGGATTCGAACCTGGGTCCCCTGCATTGGGAGCATGGAGTCTTAGACACTGGACCATCAGGGAAGTCCCTTCTCTGTACTTTTAAAGGAGTTCAAATGGCCTACCAGTCATTCTTATGTCCCTTTACACTCACAGTGAGTTAGAGTCTATAGATTTCCCTCTTGTTTTTTGCTCTTCTTCACTGATTAGCCAGTGATGACAACAGAATTCACTAGATCTCTGTTCAGTCATGCATTCATTCATCTTTCTTCCGTCTCCATATTTTCAATCATCATGTAAGTCATTTAGCTGCTGATGATCTGTCCCCATCTGCATTTGTGGTCCATCCCAATCTACATAGACCATCATAGGTTTATAGTTTTCTCTTGACAGATACCATGCATGAGTATATGTAATTGCATTCATTTTTATAAAATATAATTGGTGTATGGGCATGTGTGTATAGATAGAAGTATTTAATTTATATACGAAATATATATTTAAAGTAAAAAAAATAAAACATAACACATCATAAAATGTTTAAAATAGCTTTTCGCTATTTTAAATAGTATGATTCTTAACAATATAATTTCTGTACCGCTTGCATCAGATTAAACTGGTATAATGGCTCATAATTCAGATACCTCTCTTCCCAACTCACAATTAACTGGAATCAAATTTTCTGTATTCTTAAGACATTCTGAAGGTGATTTTTACATAAATCCAAGTTAGAAACCATTTTCTCAAGTTGAAGATGGCTTGCATTATTTTCTAAGGCTACTTTAATGACATCTTGGCATTCTTTTACTACTTCTATGAATAAAGTGTATATTTATACAAATATTTATGCTTAATTATATATCAAATTTTACCTCAAATCATCATGATGACCAAAGAAGGGACAAATAATAAAATGCAAGTACATTCCTTATGCTGTATATTCATGTTTAGTTCTCATTACTTCACAGAAATTCAGTTTGTCTTTCTCTTTCTGTTTTATTTTAGTTCCACAAGACAGGCAACAATGCATATTTTAGTAGTGGTTGGTTGATTGTGAAATAGTTCTCATAGATCAGAATTTGATTTCTGGTGTTGGCAATTCAATGAATCATTTATTATATCTTGCACAGGTGTTCATTAGGAAAGCATCATACCCTAGTGGAAAGAACAGCTATTCTCTCAAGATCATTCAAGTGCAAAATTGCATTAGAGACAATGATAAGGGATTAAGTGACCATAAGTGCCATTTTTATGTATTATGTTATAAGCAATAAAAATGACCCTTATAGTCCCTACGTTCCAAGCAATAATGTATAGCCCTTTAAAAACACTGACATAGGATGCTCAGCTTTTCCAGAGAGTATCACATAACTGGGCAGAGTCACGCTGGCTTCTCAATATTGTTCTGCAATTCTTGTCTTTTGCCTAGTCATCATCTTCAGACTTCTAATGCGTTATTACTGCTACTGGGAAAGATTCATTGTTTCTCTTAATTCCTTAGTAAACACCCTCAGAGTAATCCCTCTCAACTCTCTCTCCCTTGTCTCCTTCCTCGGTTTCTCTGCTTTAAACACGTTTTGAGTATACAATTTTTTCTCACATCTCATAATGCATTTGTTGCTGTTGTTCAGCCACTAAGTCATGTCCAGTTCCTTGCAACCACATGAACTGCAGCATGCCAGGCTTCTCTGTCTTTCACTATTTCCCAGAGTTTGCTCAAATTCATGCCCACTGAGTCAGTGATGCCATCCAACCATCTCATCCTCTGTCCCCCACTTCTCCTACTGCCCTCAATCTTTCCCAGAATCAGGGTCTGTTCCAGTGCGTCAGCTCTTCACATCAGGTGACCAAAGTATTGGCGCTTCAGCTTCAGTCCTTCCAATGAATATTCAGGGTTGATTTCCTTTAGGATTAGGACTAAGGGAACTTCAAGAGTCTTCTTAAGCACTACAGTTCAAAAGCATCAATTCTTCATCGTTCAGCTTTCTTTATAGTCCAACTCTCACATTCATATATGACTACTGGAGAAACCATAGCTTTGATCATACTGAACTTTGTCAGCAAAATTATGTCTCTGCTTTAAAATATGCTGTCTAGATTTTTCATAGCTTTTCTTCCAAGGATCAAGCATCTTTTAATTTTGTGGCTATAGTTACTGTCTGCGGTGATTTCAGAGCCCAAGAAAGTAAAATCTGTCACTGCTTCCACTTATTCACCATCTATTTGCCATGAAGCGATGGGACCATATGCCATGATTTTAGTTTTTTGAATGTTGAATCTTAAGCCAGTTTTTTCACTCTCCTCTTTCACCTTCATCAAAAGCCTCTTTAGTTCTTCTTCACTTTCTGCCATTAGGGTGGTATCATAATAATGAACAAAATTAATCTACATAGCTAGCTGTGTATGTGCTTTTCCTGATTTTAGTATGTACTCATTTTCCTCTTCTTAAAAAGTTTTTATTTAATCTAGCAAAAATTGCTCTTTCCTGGCAGGGCAGTGGTTAAGATTCCACACTTTCAATGCAGAAGACACATGTTCGATCCTGGGTTGGGGAATTAAGATCCCATATGCCGCATAGTAAAGCAAAAAAAAAAAAAAAAAAAAAAAGAATATCTATTCTGGCAAAAAGTTAGACGAGAGCTACAAAAACATGAGAAATGACCTTTAGGTCCAGAAACCCAAATTATTGAGAGGATCTGGTAGAGCTTGGAAGTCTAAAAGCTGAAGAGACAGGCAGGAATCTTTGGTCATAAATGTGACAAGGATCCCAGGGAGACCAGAAGTGAGAGACAGTCCTACATGATGGCCTTTTATGAATCTGCCCCTATTACTTCTGTGACTTATTCTCTTCCCACACTACCCATTGCATGCAATGTGCTCACTTTATCATTATTATTTAAACACACCACACACATTCCCAGAGTCCATTTGCTCTTTCCTCTACTGGAATGTGCTTCCATAAACTTCAGAACCAGTAACTTTCTTATTTCTTGTAGGTCTTGCTCAAATGTGTCCCTGTCAAATAAACAAGACTTTCCTGATCACTGAAGGGTAAATGGCAACCCCCACCACATCTTCCATCCTCTTTAAGAATTTATTTTACATCACAGCATTTAGCACCATATGGCATTATATGCATATATATGGATACACACACTTTATATATCTTCTATATACATTTCCTTTTTCCTTTCTATAGCTTGTCACTTGCATGAAAGCTCCCTAAGGATGAATCTTCTTTATTTTTCACTCTTCAACCCCAAGTCCCGTGTTCAATAAATATTATAAATAAATCAAGTAAGCCTGATACCCACTATAAAGGGGCAGAAGAAGTTATCAGCTCAGCCGTGTCCGACTCTTGTGACCCCATGGGCTGTAGCCTGCCAGGATTCTCTGTCCATGGAATTCTCCAGGCAAGAATGCCAGGGTGGGTACCCATTCCCTTCTCCAGGGGATCTTTCTGACTCAGGCATCAGACTTGTGTCTCCCACATTGTAGACAGATTCTTTAGCATCCGAATCACCAGGGAAGCCCTATAAAGGGACAGTTCAGGAGTAAATATAAACATCAGGGCTGCTAGAGGGAAGTAATCTTCCAAACAAAGGATAAGAATTTAGCTGTAGAAAGTAAGTGAGATTCTCAACCTGGAAACTGATTCACGAGTAATGAGCTTTGACAGTGAGAGATTTTTCTGCCTGCTTCATTACATGAGCAGAGATGATGACAATACACATGTATACCTTAGCTGTGACTACCTGTAGGTGAGTTCATGTGTTCTCTGGAACAAGACTGATGATATGAGAGTTCCCAACCCAGCATCAACATTAGAGCCTGGCATCAAATCCAAGATTCTAATAATGTAAGAGTGATGCTCTCCTAGTAATATCACCCTACTCAATTCCTGGAAGAACTGAAATTCCTTGCTAAAAAAATTCAAACTGTTCTCTTGATTTCCACAGCAAAAGAATGAAGATATTAAATAATTTCTTATGATCTATTTCTATAGTCTATTGTTACTTCTCTCCACACAGAAGTCTCACACAGACAGGGACATTTTACAGAATTTTTCTTTTTCAAACCACCTGTACAAAACAGATCCAACTTCTGGTTCCTGTTGGCATGATAACAAGCCTAATCATCTAAAGGAAGTTTAACAGTTTTCAGAAGTTAATTACAATTCAGCTGCTTATTCACGCTGTCAGTTACCTACTACTTTCCAGCAATGTTCTAGAGTTCTTCTTGGATGAGATTAAAATGATGAAAGAAAGATTGCTCCTAGAATAATTGTAAGGGGCTGATAAAGACATTTCAAAAAATCATACACACAATATTTTGTGGTTTTTATTGTTGTTATTTGCTAAGCCGTGTCTAACTCTTTGTGACTGTAGTCCGTCAGGCTCCTCTGTCCATGGGATTTCCCAGGCAAGAATACTGGAGAGGGTTGCCTTTTCCTTCTTCAGTGCATCTTCATTACCCAGAGATCGAAACTGTGTCTCCTCCACTGGCAAGTGAATTCTTTATCACTGAGCTACCTGGGAAGCCCAGGTTTGCATACGTTTAACTGATTTACTGTGACTGTTTTTTACTTTCATATCATGTCAACTTCAGTGGAATGTAGGATATTGTGCTAGATTTAAATCCATCAACTGGAACTTTCTTTCAAGGGTAGATACCTTGTCAGAAGGAAACATATTAGTAGGTATTGAATTTTGAAAGACATATTAGAAAAGACTGTGAAAAATTGTCAAAAAACTGTGTTCATTGTTATATACTGAACATTACACCCATAGCATACAGTTCTATGGGAAAATATCTAACTAAAACCAGGAGGCAGATGGTGGAGTTGGGAGACAAGCACGATGTTGCAATGAAGACATCATAACAACTGATGTAAATGTGGCACTGCCTTTGTCAGTCTCTGTAGTTAGGTTGCAATTGCCATTTTAAAGTTCTCTTGATGTTCTTTTTCTACAAATACCTGCCATAATTTCATGGAAAGTTATTTTGCATAGTAAACATACAAAAGAGCTAGATGTATGACTTTCTGTGATGTTAGCATTGAAAATTTTAGGACTTTATACTCAGTATAAGATTGTCTTCAAACTTTAAATGAAATGACAAGTTGGTAACTTGATAAGTGAAGACTGCCAAAACGAATAATGTCTAGTGGTCTTAACTGTCTCTTAATTGGTTATGAACTCTAAAATAAACCAGAGGAGAAATATCAAATTTCTTGCCTTGTTCTATGGGGACAAATCCTTAGAGTATCTTCTCATGTTTACCCTTAACCACAGTCTTGTAGATGATTCCACGATTACTACAGTTTTGTTGTTGTTTTTTCTTTGGCCATACCCATGGCATATGCCTCCCTGGTAGCTCAGCTGGTAAAGAATCCACCTGCAATGTGGGAGTTCTGGGTTCGATCCCTGGGTTGGGAAGATCCCCTGGAGAAGAGAATTTCTATCCACTCCAGTATTCGTGTCTAGAGAATCCCGTGGACTCTGTAGTCCATGGAGTCTTAAATAGTGGGACATGACTGAGCAACTTTCACTTTTACTTTCATGGTATGTAGATGGTGAGTTCAGCCACAAAATTAAAAGGCACTTGCTCCTTGGAAGAAAAGCTATAACAAAACTAGACAGCATTTTAAAAAGCAGAAACATCACTTTGTCAAAAAATGTCTGTCTAGTCAAAGTTATGTTTTTTCCAGTAGTCATGTATGGATGTGAGAATTAGACCATGAAGAAGGCAAAGTGCCGAAGAATTGATGTTTTCAAACTGTGATGCTGCAGAAGACTCTTGAGAGTTCCTTGGATAGCAAAGAGATCAAACCAGTCAATCCTGAAGGAAATCAACCCTGAATATTCACTGGAAAGACTGATACTGAAGCTGAAGCTCCAATACTTTGGCCACCTGATGGGAAGAGACGGCTCATTGGAAAAGACCCCGATACTGGTTGGATGGCATCACCAACTCAATGTACATGAGCTTGAGCAAACTCCAGGAGATAGTGAAGGACAGTCATGGGGTCTCAAAACCTGGTGTGCTGCAGTCCATGGGGTTGCAAGGTTGCAAAGAGTCAGACACGACTTAGTGACTGAACAACGAAAAATGGCATGTGAGATCTTATTGCCCCAATCATGGTTCAAACCCATGCCTCCTACATTGGCAGTGAGAAGTCTTAAGTACTGAGCACCAGGGAAGTCTCCATGATTACCACAGTTTTTGCAGCTAGAAACAGAGAAATAACACAATTATGCTTTTAGACACTTGCTGAACACTAATTATTTGGTGTTTCACTTGGAATTTGCCGCAGCAGGATTTGAGTAACAGATAATACACTTTCTCGTCCATGTATTAAGTTCTGGAGTGCTGCTCTGCTCTGAGTTTCTTTTCTTTACTTTTGCAAATTATTTGTTTATAGCTGTGCCACAAGGATTTCTATTATAGTGAGAAGACAAGGCATTTTCATCAGCATATATATATATATATATATATATATATATATATATATAATGATTTCGCCTCATGGAAAACATATTTGAGCCATTTATTCCTAAGGCCCAGTGTTCTTAAGCTCCAAATACACTCTCCGTATAACTTTCACTACACTGTATAATTCAACCGCCCCTGCTTTCCCAGTGAAATATACTTCTTTTTTTTCAAGAGGGTGGGGAAACTAAGAAAGAAATTATCAAGGGAAAATGGACAAAAAGGAGAACTAATAAAACTTCTAGGCACAACTAAGTACTCAATGAGAAAAATTATGTTGATTATTCCTTAATACAATGTGATATTTTCTTTCCTCATGAACAGTTTCTGTTGTAATGAGAAAGGACATTATTTATGGCAGGCATTAGACTGTAGTTGGATATGTATTTTCAACATTATCAGTAGCTTTTTTAATTTTGCATTAGCTGTTTTGTGCAACTGGAAGCTTCTTCATCCCCCCATCTTTATATTATAATATCTTTGTAAACTTTGATTGTATGTTCTGTTAATATTGCCTATAAAGTTTAGTATTTTTAGAATTAAGATTCCAAAAGTTTTTCCCAAGAAAGAAAAAGAAGACCACAATACTATTAATCATTGAAAGGTTGCTTAAAATATCTATGACTTTTTTATTTTAATAAACAAAATGTTAGTTTGTATTAGAACAAGATAATTTTTATGTCTTTAGGACTTAGCATCCAGAAGATTTTTTACTAAACAAAATAGCCCTTCTCTTGCTATGCATTATGTTCATTTGAATTTCAGGGAAGGGTGCTTCCTAATATGAGAAATCCATTTACATTTTTAAATATGCAAAGGCAAACGAAATGGTGTTAAATTATTTAGATAATAATGTTTAGATGACTGCATTTCTATCACACCATTTTTCCAATTTTGCCACAGAGCCTAGGTAGTACAATCTTAGAATATTTCTGTGACTTAGTCCAATTTGATGGAGGAAACAGCCTTTTAATTATGTAAAATTAAACTTTCTGATAACTGAGGTCATGATTCTATTCTTTTCATAGGACATTCAATATTGTAGACAGTAATGAATTGTCCCTTTCTTAGGTAATAAATCCTAAAACAAATAGCATCCAAAATATTACTTAATTTTTAATTCTTGTTTAAGTACATTACTGCCACTAGGTATTTTTGCTTCTATTTTAAATTTTGAAGCAGTTTCATTTAATGAACATGAGGATGTATTATTTGTTCCCATATGTTTAAACACTGTATTTCTCAATTTTATTTATAAACGTATCTTTGTCATTGTTTCTGATGATACTCATTAATTCAAGTGGCAATTATTTTTCTAGTTCATAACTTCTTTTTTCAAATAGATCTTCTCTGTGACTTACAAATAATATTATTATTGGCACTCAGAGGTTAGTGGTCTATACATAATTAGCTTGTGGCTTCATTAATTTCTTTAAGAAATTAAGCTAATTGCAAGCATACTTATGTTTTTATTCATGTATTTTTTCTAGAGGAAATAAATACTACTAACGTAGTATCAACAAGAGAGTAACAGGCCGTTCCTCAAAAAGCACTGACATTTCAATGTAAGGTGAGTTTGAATTTGGATCCACTTGGATTTGGACTTAACTACTTGTGTTGTAATTAACTGGTGGCACTTAGCTGCTTCCTTAAGCTCTATTTATTTCTCCTCATTTTAAAAATTGAAGATAGCTTTAGTCATCTCCAAGAACTGTTGTGAAGATTTAACTGCAATCAAAATCACAAATATCCTGGCACAGGCATAGGTCGACTGCTACCATTCATGAGGATGGAAAACCATGAATGACTTGAACTCTAGGAAAACCTACAAAACTTCTACAGTAACCTACAAAGCAAGTTGATGATAATGATTTATTTCCAACAATGCTGTTATGTATGAAATTTTATAAACATCACCAGATGATCACCCTCAAAATCAGATTGATTATATTTTTGCAGCCAAAGGTGGAGAAGCTCTATATAGTCAGCAAAAACAAGACTGGGAGCTGACTGTGGCTCAGATCATGAACTCATTATTATCAAACTCAGACTTAATTGAAGAAAGTAGGGAAAACCACTAGACCATTCGGGTATGACCTAAATCAAATCCTTACGATTATACAGTGGAAGTGATAAATAGATTTAAGGAACTAGATCTGACAGACAGAGTGCCTCATAAACTATAGATGAAGACTTGTGACATTTTACAGGAGACAGATATAAAGGCCATCTCTAAGAAAAAGAAATGCAAAAAAGCAAAATGGCTGTCTAAGGAGGCCTTACAAATAGCTGGGAAAAGAAGAGAAGTGAAAGGCAAAGGAGAAAAGGAAAGATATACCCATTTGAAAGCAGAGTTCCAAAGAATAGCAAGGAGACATAAGAAAGCCTTCCTCAGTGATCAGTGCAAAGAAATAGAGAAAAACAATAGAATGGGAAAGACTAGAGATTTCTTCAAGATAATTAGAGATACCAAGGGAAAATTTAATGCAAAGATGTGCTCAATAAAGGACAGAAATGGTATGGACATACCAGAAGAGAAGATATTAAGAAGAGGTGGCAAGAATACACAGAAGAACTGTACAAAAAAGATCTTCAAGACCCAGATAATCATGATGGTGTGATCACGCACCTAGAGCCAGACACCTTTTAATGTGAAATCAAGGGGGCCTTAGGAAGCATCACTATGAACAAAACTAGTGGAGGTGATGGAATTCTAGTTGAGCTATTTTAAATCCTAAAAGATGATGCTGTGAAAGTGTTGCACTCAATATGCCAGCTGAGTTGGAAAACTCAGCAGTGGCCACGGGACTGGAAAAGGTCAGTTTTCTTTCCAATCCCAAAGAAAGGCAATGCCAAAGAATGCTCAAGCTACCACACAATTGCACTCATCTCACACGCTAGTAAAGTAATGCTCAAAATTCTCCAAACAGACTTCAGCAATACGTGAACCATTAACTTCCAGATGTTCAAGTTGATTTTAGGCAGAGGAACCAGAGATCAAACTGCCAGCACCCACTGGATCATTGAAAAAGCAAGAGAGTTCCATAAAAACATCTATTTCTGCTTTATTGACTATGCCAAAGCTTTTGATTGTGTGGATCACTATAAACTGTGGAAAATTCTTCCAGAGATGGGAATACCAGACCACCTGACCTGCTTCTTGAGAAATCTGTATGCAGGTCAGGAAGTAAGAGCTAGAACTGGACATGGAACAATAGACTGGTTTAAAATCAGGAAAGGAGTACAGCACAACTGTATATTGTCACTCTGCTTATTTAACCTATATATACAGAGCACATCATGAGAAATGCTGGACTGGATGAAGCACAAGCTGGAATAAATATTGCCGGGAGAAATATCAATAACCTGAGATATGCAAATGACACCACCCTTATTTTAAAAAATAAATAATAACTAAAAAGCCTCTTGATGAAAGTGAAAGAGGAGAGTGAAAAATTTGGCTTAAAGCTCAAGATTCAGAAAACTAAGATCATGGCATTGGGTATCATCATGTCATGGCAAATAGATGGGGAAACAGTGGCTGACTTTATTTTTTGGGGGCTCCAAAATCACTGCAGATTGCGACTGCAGCCATGAAATTAAAAGACGCTTACTCCTTGGAAGGACAGTTATGACCAACCTAGGCAGCATATTAAAAAGCAGAGACATTACTTTGCCAACAAAGATCCATCTAGTCAAGGCTATGGTTTTTCCAGTGGTCATGTATGGATGTGAGAGTTGGACTCTAAAGAAAAGCTGAGGGCTGAAGAATTGATGCTTTTGAACTGTGGTGTTGGAGAATACTACTGAGAGTCCCTTGGACTGCAAGGAGATCCAACCAGTCCATCCTAAAGGAGATCAGTCCTGGGTGTTCATTGGAAGGGCTGATGTTGAAACTCCAATAATTTGGCCTCCAGATGCGAAGAGACTCATTTGAAAAGACCTTGATGCAGCGGAAGATGGAAGGTGGGAGGAGAAGGGGACGACAGAGGATGAGCTGGTTGGATGGTATGTCTGACTCAATGGGCATGAGTTTGTGTTAGCTCCAGGAGTTGGTGATGGACAGGGAAGCCTGGCATGCTTCAGCACACGCAGTCAGAAAGAGTCAGACAAGGCTGAGCGACTGAACTGAACTGAACTGATAAACATTTTATTTTAAGAGAACTCAGGAAATGAAAGTAGCAAAAAAAAAAAAAAAAGATATTTTTCCTCTGTATTTTAAGTCCCCAACTTTAAAACTATGAATTCTATAATAATGATAAGTCATATTATGCTGAGCAATCAAATTAGAAGCACATACCTTCTTTGGGTCTTCCCTAACTGAATGATACAGTCAGCTTGGCCTTCTCTGTTAGGCCACACGTTTGACCTCAGTATTTTGAAGTAAACTTTTTGACTTTCTTAATTAATATTTAAAATATTAGATTGCTACTCTTCTGAATTTATTGGATGGGAACAGTGAATTGTTGCAACAAATATAAACAGACATTTGATTGCAAAAAAACATGACTACCTTCTGCAACGTTCAAATGTATGTTGAATGAGTTAAGGAATCCTTTTCCCTTCCGTTTTTGGTTAATTGGCAAAAACTAAATCAAAAAGCTTCTGTTAATGTAATTGTTTCTCGAAGAACATCACAATTACCATTCTTAAATATACATATAAATGACCTGATGTTGATTTCTTGAGATCTGAGACCATGATAAATTTATTTACTCCTTGAATTCCATTTCTAACACAGAACCTCATACTTAGTTCAGTTCAGTTTAGTCACTCAGTCGTGTCTGACTCTGCGATCCCATGAATCACAGCATGCCAGGCATCCCTGTCCATCACCAACTCCTGGAGTTTACCCAAATTCATGTCCCTCGAGTCGGTGATGCCATCCAGTCATCTCATCCTCTGTTGTCCACTTCTCCTCCTGCCCCCAATCCCTCCCAGCATCAGGATCTTTTCCAATGAGTCAACTCTTTGCATGAGGTGGCCAAAGTATTGGAGTTTCAGCTTCAACGTCAGACCTTCCAATGAACCGCCAGGACTGATCTTCTTTAGGATGGACTGGTTGGATCTCCTTGCAGTCCAACGGACACTCAAGAGTCTTCTCCAACACAACAGTTCAAAAGCATCCATTCTTCAGCGCTCAGCTTGATTTACACTCAAACTCTCACATCCATACATGACTACTGGAAAAACCATAGCCTTGACTAGATGGACCTTTGTTGACAAAGTACATCAAAGTAATGTCTTTGCTTTTTATATGCTATCTAGGTTGGTCATAACTTTCTTTCCAAGGAGTAAGTGTCTTTTAATTTCATGGCTGTAATCACCATCTGCAGTGGTTTTAGAGTCCCCCAAAATAAAGTCTGACACTGTTTCCCCATCTATTTCCCATGAAGTGATGGGACCAGATGCCATGATCTTTGGCACTCAGTTTGCTTTGTAGTCCAGCTTGCATATCCATACATGACTACTGGAAAAACCATAGCTTTGACTAGATGGAACTTTGTTGGAAAAATAACGTCTCTGCTTTTAAATATCTTGTCTAGGTTGTCCATAACTTTTCTTCCAAGTAGCAAGCGTCCTTTAATTTCATGGCTGCAGTAGCCGTCTGCAGTGATGTTGGAGCCCTAATAAATAAAGTCTGTCATTGTTTTCAAAGTTTCTTCATCTTTTTGCCATGAAGCGATGGGACCAGATGCCATGATCTTTGTTTTCTGAATGTCGAGCTTTAAGCCAACGTTTTCACTCTCCTCTTTCATTTTCATCAAGAGGCTCCTTAGTTCATCTTTCCTTTCTTCCATAAGGGTGATGTCATCTGCATATCTGAGGTTATTGATATTTCTCCCAACAATCTTGATTCCAGCTTGTGCTTCATCCAGCTCAGCATTTCTCATGATGTACTTTGCATATAAGTTAAATAAGCAGGATGACAATATACAGCCTTGATGTACTTCTTTTCCTATTTGGAACCAGTCTGTTGTTCCATGTCCAGTTCTAACTCTTGCTTCCTGAACTACATACAGGTTTCTCAAGAGGCAGGTAGGTGGTCTGGTATTCCCATGTCTTTCAGAATTTTCCACAGTTTATTGTGATCCACACAGTCAAAGGCTTTGGCTAGTCAATAAAGCAGAAATAGATTTTTTTCTGGAAATCTCTTGCTTTTTCAATGATCCAGTGTGTGTTGGCAATTTGATTTCTGGTTCCTCTGTCTTTTCTAAATCCAGCTTGAACATCTGGAAGTTCACGTATTGCTGAGGCTTGTTTGGAGAATTTTGAGCATTAGTTTGCTAGCGTGTGAGATGAGTACAATTGTGCAGTAGTTTGAGCATTCTTTGGCATTGCCTTTCTTTGGGATTGGAATGAAAACTGACCTTTTCCAGTCCTGTGGCCACTGCTGAGTTTTCCAACTCAGCTGACATATTGAGTGCAACACTTTTACAGCATCATCTTTTAGGATTTGAAATAGCTCAACTAGAATTCCATCACCTCCACTAGCTTTGTTTATAGTGATGCTTCCTAAGGCTCACTTGACCTCACATTCCACAATGTCTGGCTCTAGGAGCATGATCATACCGTTGTGATTGTATGAGTCTTGAAGATCTTTTTTGTATAGTTCTGTGTATTCTTGCCACCTCTTCTTAATATCTTCTGCTTCTGGCATGTGCCTACCATTTCTGTCCTTTATTGAGCCCATCGTTGCATGAAATGTTCCCTTGGTATCTCTAATTTTCTTGAAGAGATCTCTAGTTTTTCCTATTCTATTGTTTTCTTCTATTTCTTTCACTGATCACTAAGGAAGGCTTTCTTATCTCTCCTTGCTATTCTTTGGAACTCTGCATTCAAATGGGTATATCTTTCCTTTTCTCCTTTGCTTTTGGCTTCTCTTCTTTTAGTAGACACACACAAACTATTTGCCAAATAAAATAAAGGTCAAATGTGTAATATATGCAATATGTAGTAGAATGTACCAACAATTTCATTTTTAATATTTGTTTATTGTAGAGTATTTATTATCTTTAAAATATAATATAGTCTTCACGTTTCTACAGTAATATTTACATACATAAAGTAATTTCTAAACCTTCATTTCAATCAAAACATATGGTTTTCAAAAATTAAATCATAAACATTTCTATATAAAATTCAGTCAGCAATCTTTCTGAAATAGAACATTGAAATAGACCATTACACTGTGTGTGATGTTCCCATAGCATTAGATCAGATTACTATTTATTGGCTGGACAGTAAATTGGAGGGTTATTTTTTCTTTAAGGACATATTTAACAACAAATGAGTATATAATAAATCCCCCACATGTAAATGAGTTCTGTTCAGAAAGCGAGTTTCACAGTCCAATTTGTTCATAAGTCCAATAAAGTTAGCCTAGTTACCCAACTAACCTAATCAGCTACATAGTCCTGTACTATAACAAATGTATAATACTTTTCACAAAAATAATATGCAAAAAACAAACACAAAAAATAAAACATTTTTAATCTTACAGTACAGTACCTTGTAAAGTGTAGCAGTATCAGCTACATCACCACTGCTTTTAGGCTTGCTTCTGGATATCCTGGGCTTAAAATGAAGATACTGTTCTTCTGTATTCTATACAGTCCTGTCCAGTACACAAAATTACAACCACTTGTAGAGGATACACACCTGTGACAATGTACACCAGACACGTGAACTAACTATTTTGCCTGGACATGAGAATGCATGTTTATATTTTGAAAGTTTAAAATGTGAAGATTTGTATGCAGGGGACTAACTGTAGTTTGACACCAGAATCACATCTAATAACAAGTACATGTGACAGGAGACTATCTGAAGAATATTGCAGAACAATATCTCTCATCTGTATTCACTCAAGGACACAAGTTTATTGATAAGCTGAGAAAGGGAAAACCTACATTATGTAAATCTTCTCTCTTCTCTATTTTAAAAAAAATTAACACACATACTCAAATTCTTTATAATTTAGAAATGAGAAATATTGTGCTCCCTTGCATGCACAATGTAATGTATGATATAAAATAGATGAATATGAGGTTTAAAAAAATCCATAGCAAAATGCTGGAATGAAAATGTATCATAGCAATGATCATCTCATAGCAATAAGTATGGCATTTTGCCCTAGTGATTTTCTGGATTTTCTGGATATATAAGTTTTCTATAAACAGTGAAAATTACCCTTATCTCATTAAATCCCAAGCTTCTTAGCAGTACAAAACAATGTTAAAATACTCATGTGCCAATGACATTTTAAAGTATTGGTGGCAATTTTCACATGGAGCTTAGGAGCATTCTAAATCTACTTAAAAATTATCTTTTGTGATGACTCTCCTCTTTTCAAAAATATTTTGGTATCTTACATATAGGGCTCTACATCTTGGAATGATGAACTCTAAAACTGAGCATTTTTTTAAATTTAAATCATCAAAGAACATAGGGTAGAACATGACAGAAAAGAAGGAAAGGTAATATTTGAAGGCAAGAATAAGTACAATATAATTAGAATAGGTGTAGGAAGAGGTATTGAGACCAATCTCACTGTATCAAAGAATTTCTGTAAGCAGGGAATATCACTGGTTAGATTGAAGACGTTTCCTGTAGCTGCAAATACCAAATATATACATGCAGAAAATGGTGAGTTGTTAAAGTTTTCAAAACAGTTAATAATATAATAAATGTTAGTTTTAGAGATGTAGCATGTCCATAAAGTTCAATATGAATTATATTTTGTTATTCAAAATTTTGATATTTGAAATTTAATCCTATGGAATAATAAATAATAAAATATACTTCATACTTTATGCTTGCAAACTAAGGACAAGATCTGAAATTAAATCTAGTAAAACTTATTATGTGATTAGTCATTTGTAGAAGCTTCCTGCCGCTAGTGATCATATATAAATGTGTTACTGATTCAACTAAAGCATTCCTCATATCTCATCAATGAGACTAACCTTAAATCATGTTGAGAAGACTACTGCAGAAGTAATGCAAGATAAAAGTTTATCTTGTTTTGAAACATAACATTTTATAGCAAAAGCAATCTGCATAAAGACAGGAAAAATAAAGGCAAAATACATTTTTTATTTTTTGTTATTTGTGGCATTGACTAGGAAAATATTTCATGTTTCATGATGAATGACTTAACACGAACCAAATAAGCAATCACTGTAACTGGGATTGATGGATAATCTATTAGTACTTGACAAGTTATATTCACTATGGTAATAATGCTTTCTTGATTTCCAGATTACTTTCACCTAAGTCTCTTTGCTCTTCTAAGTCTATTCTTAGGATCGTTCTATGAGAATTAATTGCACCTGTTATCTTGTGTCATTTAGTGGGTTAGCAAACATTTATTGAAGCTTATCACATGAAATGATATACTCAATTTTAAGTGAAGACAATAAACAGGAAATGCCAGCTATACCCTGAGGAGTTTATTTCTTATTGAGAGAGAAATGTAAACAAATAGCACTTTCAATGTAATGTTATATGTATAGTGATCAAAACAGATATAGCATTAATGAGTAACAAGAGGTAAGCTTGGCTAGTCAGTAAAGGAATCAACCAACTCAGTCTAGATCTTGAGTAACAAGAATGTCAAGCAGGATAAGAAAGTTGAAAATGGCATTCCAGTTTTAAAGATTGTGAAAAAATGCTTCAAAGTACACCATGACTGTAATAAATAAAGTAGTTCAACAGATCTGAACTCATTTGAAGAAGCTGATCAGTGAGGATGATTGTGTGTCTTCTAACTATGACAATGAAGTTGGGTACCTACGGTGAAGTTAGTTTGCTCAGCATCTGCCTACCTTATTAAATTGATTTGTTATGTTTTCTTAGCAGAATTTTACCATGTTCTACTACTTTTGTCAACCAAACATTCAAACTTGTTGTCTATTATCACTCTCACTGTAGCACTTCTTATATTAATTTTGAAAAAATTGAATAATTTTTCTGTATATCCTAAACTTGCCTCACATATCATATAAGAATCACCTGAGGGAGATGTGTTCAATGCATATTCATGATTTTCTTCTTTTGGAAATTTTGATCCCATAGCTTGAATTTGTGCCAATTTATATGTGTTTATTTTGTATGAATCTGAGGGAATTTTGTATGAATCTAATAGAATTAAACAACAAAGCAAAGTAGGGTATCACTGACTTTTTTATACATATCTGGGTGACATTTGGTTATATATGATAATTACAAAACAAATTGAAGAGAAACTGCTTGCAAGACTATTGTAATATATTTTAGTGCTTTGTATATATGCAGTGCAACTTTATACTTGTTCTCCAGAATACTAAGATTGGCAATGTGCAGAAATAGAAAATAAATGAACAGAAGCATGAAAGAAAGGAGGGGGACAGAAAGAATACTGAGTGCTGTCTTGTAACAAGAACAAAAGTGAAAGGAAGTGGCACATTTTTGTAAATGTAGTTGGTTGTATCTAAGTTACAATCACCAATGATATTTTTAAGAAAAGCAAAAATAAAACTTTTCACAGGGGACATTGCAAGCATTAATTTAATGAGAAAGAGCAGTATCTGCTCTTTTGTTGCATACAGGTAAACAGGCAAGAATAGGGGCATCTTTTAAGAAAGAAAACTTATTTCTGCTAGAATATTTTAACCCCCGACCAGATCAAGCTACCATGAAACAAATAGAAAATAAAAACGCTGAAAAGTCCTCAGGTTGAAAACAAAATCCTCTGCTTTAAGCAATACATTCAGGAACCTCATATATTTATTATATATCCACCTAATGTATGCTTCATTTTTATGTTATCTGTGTTACATATGCACGTGTACAATTACTAGGAAATGTGAAAGGACTTGAAAATTTCTCTATTCACCATGTTATCTTTATTGAGTTTTTCTTGTTTGTTGTTTTCTTTGCTATAATTTTTTATGCTCACCCAGAGAGCCTGATGAACTATGGACAGAGGTTAGTGACATTGTACAGGAGACAGGGATCAAGACCAGCCCCATGGAAAAGAAATGCAAAAAAGCAAAATGGCTGTCTAAGGAGGCCTTACAAATAGCTGGGAAAAGAAGAGAAGTGAAAAGCAAAGGAGAAAAGGAAAAATATTCCCATCTGAATGCAGAGTTCCAAAGAATAGCAAGGAAAGATAAGAAAGCCTTCCTCAGAGATCAGTGCAAAGAAATAGAGGAAAACAACAGAATGGGAAAGACTAGAGATCTCTTCAAGAAAATTAGAGATACCAAGGGAATTTCATGCAAAGATGGGCTCGATAAAGGACAGAAATTGTATGGACCTAATAGAAGCAGAAGATATTAAGAAGAGGTGGCAAGAATACACAGAAGAAATGTCCAAAAAAGATCTTCACGACCCAGATAATCACGATGGTGTGATCACTCATCTAGAGCCAGACATCCTGGAATGTGAAGTCAAGTGGGCCTTAGAAAGCATCACTATGAACAAAGCTAGCAGAGGTGATGGAATTTCAGTTGAGCTGTTTCAAATCCTCAAAGATGATGCTGTGAAAATGCTGCACTCGATATGTCAGCAAATCTGGAAAACTCAGCAATGGCCACAGGACTGAAAAAGGTCAGTTTCATTCCAATCCCAAAGAAAGGTAATGCCAAAGAATGCTCAAACTACTGCACAATTGCACTCATCTCACACACAATAAAGTAGTACTCAAAATTCTCCAAGCAAGGCTTCAGCAATACGTGAACCATGAAATTCCAGATGTTCAAGCTGGTTTTAGAAAAGGCAGAGGAACCAAAGATCAAATTGTCAACATCTGCTGGATCATCGGAAAAGCAAGAGAGTTCCAGAAAAACATCTATTTCTGCTTTATTGACTATGCCAAAGCCTTTGACTGTGTGGATCACAAAAAACTGTGGAAAATTCTGAAAGAGATGGGAATACCAGACCACCTGACCTGTCTCTTGAGAAACCTGTATGCAGGTCAGGAAGCAACAGTTAGAACTGGACATGGAACAACAGACTGGTTCCAAATAGGAAAAGGAGTACGTCAAGGCTGTATATTGTCACTCTGTTTATTTAACTTCTCTGCAGAGTACATCATGAGAAACGCTGGGCTTGAAGAAACACAAGCTGGAATCAAGATTACCGGGAGAAATATCAATAACCTCAGATATGCAAATGACACCACCCTTATGGCAAGAAGCGAAGAAGAACTAAGGAGCCTCTTCATGAAAGTGAAAGAGGAGAGTGAAAATGTTGGCTTAAAGCTCAACATTCAGAAAACTAAGATCATGGCATCTGGTCCCATCACTTCATGGGAAATAGATGGGGAAACAGTGGAAACAGTGTCAGACTTTATTTTTCTGGGCCCCAAAATCACTGCTGATGGTTATTGCAGCCATGAAATTAAAAGACGCTTACTCCTTGGAAGGAAGGTTATGACCAACCTAGATAGCATATTTAAAAGCAGAGACATTACTTTGCTAACAGAGGTCCGTCTAGTCAAGGCTATGGTTTTTCCAGTAGTCATGTATGGATGTGAGAGTTGGGCGGTGAAGAAAGCTGAGCGCCGAAGAATTGATGCTTTTGAACTGTGGTGTTGGAGAAGAATCTTGAGAGTCCCTTGGACTGCAAGAAGATCCAACCATTCCATCCTAAAAGAGATCAGTCCTGAGTGTTTATTGGAAGGACTGATGTTGAAGCTGAAACTCCAATACTTTGGCCAGCTCATGGGAAGAGTTGACTCATTGGAAAAGACCCTAACACTGGGAAGGATTGGGGTCAGGAGGAGAAGGGAACGACAGAGGATGAGATGGCTGGATGGCATCACTGACTCGATGGACATGAGTTTGGGTAGACTCTGGGAGTTAGTGATGGACAGAGAGGCCTGGCGAGCTGCGATTTATGGGATCGCAAAGAGTTGGACAGGACTGAGTGACTGAACTGGAATGAACTGAGTTCTAAAGTACTAAAGCAAAATCTGCTCCCTAATCATGCCAGAGCCCTGCATTTGACTGAACCTCCACCAGTTAGCAGGTATATGTGTATGTTTTGTGACAGAGCTCATTAGAAATGAGAGCTTAAATTCTACTTCTTGGTCGTGCACTAGGCAGCTAATCCTAGGCAATTTCCAACAATCCAATCAGCAATATTTATTTAAATCTCCACCCACACTCCCCCATGGGCTTGCCTGGGGCTCAGAAGGTAAAGAAATCGCCTGCAATGCCGGAGACCTGGATTTGGTCCCTGGGTTGGGAAGATCCCCTGGAGAAGAGCATGGCAACCCACTCCAGTATTCCTGCCTGGAGAATCCCATGAACAGAGAAGCCTGGCGGTCTACAGTCTATGGAGTCGCAAAGACTCAGACACGACTGAAGCGACTTAGCAAGCAGTTACAAGTGTGACATGCAGTACAGATTTTTCTGTTCCATAATACTATTCATGTGTGTGTGTACATGCTCAGTCACGTCTAACTCTTTTGTGACCCCCATGGAATGTGGCCTGCCAGGCTCCTCTGTCTGTGGAATTTTCCAGGCAAGAATACTGGAGTGGGTTGTCATTTCTTCCTCCAGGGAATCTTACTGACCCAGGGATAGAATCTATGTCTCCTACATTTCCTGCATGACAGGCAGATTCTTTACCACTGAGCCACCAGGGAAGATGTAATGACACGACTCATACACAGCAACAAGTGTGTTTTAATAGAAGAACAGAGATGTGGCTTGCAGAAAATGTCAGGGGAAATGAATGGTGAGTGGCCAGAAGATAAAGCGTAGGCACATAAAATTTTAGAGCAATTATGCTGTGTTATTGAGTAACATTATGTCAAAGAGAATGCAACTGGATTATTTTTGTAGCATCCCTTTTATAAAAGTTGCTGGTATAAAGCAATTGTTAAATTCATAGAGCTAACTACTTGTTATTTTATATTAACCATATAATTTGAATTACTTAAAGTCTGCTATAAAGTCTGTGGAATGTTCATGACTCTTAACATGTCTCCATTATATTTGTTGAAGAGCAATAATATTCTAAAAAAATAATAATAACAATCTTGGCAGAAATTCATGTTCATCCATACTTCAGAGAATGGGAAAAGAGTTACATAAAATATTAATGTCTAATGTGGTTTTTCGATACTAATTATTGAATCTAAAGTGAAAGTGAAGTTTGCTCAGTCGAGTGCGACTCTTTGTGATCCCATGGACTACACAGGCCATGGAATTTTCCAGGCCAGAATACTGGAGTAGGTAGCCTTTCCCTTCTCCAAATATTCACAACCCAGTGATCAAACCCAAGTCTTCTGCATTGCAGGCAGATTATTTACCAGCTGAGCCACAGGGGAAGCCCAATTATTGAATAGAAAGTAGGTCCAATTACCAAAGATTATTTACACTTTACAAAACAATACAACTTTTGATTAAAGTCACAGTACAATTTTAACCAAAGCCTGAAAATGAAAGCGAAAAGTCTCTCAGTCGTGTCCAACTCTTTGCAACCCCATGGACTTTACAGTCCATGGAATTCTCTAGGCTAGAATACTGGAGGGGTAACCTTTCCCTTCTCCAGGGGATCCTCCCAACCCAGGGATCGAACCCAGGTCTCCTGCATTGAGGGTGGATTTTTTACCAGCTGAGCCACAAGGGAAGCCCAAGAATACTGAAGTGGGTAGTCTATTCCTTCTCCAGGGGATCTTCCCGACCCAGGAATAGAACTAGGGTCTCCTGCATTTCAGGTAGATTCTTTACCAACTGAGCTATTAGGGAAAGCTTGGTATATCTTAAATCTTAGAATATAGTCTTTCCTAAAATTGCAACAAATGTGGAATTTTGCTTCACGGTCTAAGATTTAAAACCAGAAAGTTACTTATAAGAGTCATACATGTAGCCTTTGTAGATGCTACTTCATATAAGGGCTGTGAAAGTTAAGAAAAGTTTATAATACAGTAAATGTTGCTTTGAAAATTTCTCAGAAAGTTTCATTAATAAGTGTAAGTGAAGTGCAACGTTTAACATTTTCCCCATTTTTCATTTGTATTATTTTTAAGGGAAATAATTTTATTGAAGAATAATTAAGAAAAATGAATTCTTCTGATGTTAGCCACTCACATTCTTCATATACTCTAGAAAAAGCAGAAAATTCTGTCATAACCCAAAGAAACCCAAAGCATGTTCCTCAGAAGATGGTCTTGCAAGGTGATCTTTTAGAAGAAACAGGGAATGCAGTAGGAGAGGGTAATTGGAGGAGAGTTGGAAGGGAAAGAAAAGGAGGATAGAATAAGAGGAGTGAGGGGCGGCAGGGGAAGAGAAGGGAGAAATAAGAGAGGAAGAAAGGTACCAAAGAAATTGCATGGCTTAAATAATTGGGAAATGATGTAAAGAATTTCTATATGACCTTATCAATTAACAATTTTCATTCATAAGCATATTAAATCATTGAAATAATGCAACAGAAAAATGTGTCCATTTCCACAAAAAATAAATGTTTCAAATATACATTATTATTGACTACATATAATTGTATTTATTTGTTTGTTTTTGCTGTGCAAAGATTTTCAGTCTTTAAGTGGTTTTCACTCTTGATCTTAGAAAAAAGTTGTCATTTGATATTTTTATACTGTATACTTTTGGTCTTTAGCATACTGAGCTTGAAATTATTTCATTGACTCATAAGTGTAATCGTTTATTTTTAAACCCACTTTTATTGGAGTATAGTTGGTTTAGAATGTTGTGTTGGTTTCCAAATATGCATTATTTTTAAAATAGGCAAAAGATTTGGAAGACATTCACCACAGAACACATTTAAATGCAAATAAGCACATGAAAAGGATATGCAGCACCATTAGTCATTAGGGAAATACAAATTAAAGTCTCAATAATTTACTATTCCACACTGATGAATGGCTGAAGTTAGAGTAGCAATACTGGGAAGGATGGGACAGAGCTGAAGCTCTCATATTTTGTTTGTGTGGGTGTAAAATGACACAGTCTCTGGATAATAGTTTGAGATTCTTACAAAGCTAAACAAACAAACAAACACCAATAATGAGAGCATATAATCTCATTCCTAGGTAATTGTTCAGAAAAAATGAATACATTTATCCACATAAAAACTAGTACCTGAATACTCACCACAGCTTAATTCATAACAATCAGAAATAAGAAACAACTTAAATGTTAGTCAACTGATGAAAGGATTACCAAATTGTGGTTCATCTTTAGTATGTTGTTCAATCACTCGGCCATGTCTGACTCTTTGCCACCCCATGGAATGCAGCATGCCAGGCGTTCCTTCATTATCTCCCAGACTTTGCTCAAACTCATGCCCATTGAGTCAGTGATGCTATCTAACCATCTCATCCTCTGTCACCCCCTTCTCCTCCTGCCCTCAATCTTTCCCAGCATCAGGGTCTTTTCTAATGAGTTGATTCTTCGCATCAGGTAACCAAAGTATTGGAACTTCAGCTTTAGTACCAATCCTTCCAATGAATATTCCGGGTTGATTTCCTTTGGGATTGACTGGTTTGATCTCCTTGCAGTCCAAGGGACTCTCAGTATATGGAATTTCAGTATATGGGGACCCTTAACTGCAAACAGACACTTGGGAATTTTTTCTCATAATGAAAATACTCTGATTCTTAAATCGTAATGATGATTATATGACTGTTAACATTTTCCACAACTCACTTAATTGTACTCCAAGGATTAATGAAGATTTCCGTATAGAAATTGAAATTTAGAAAAGTGATCATATTAAAAAAATAAAACCCTCATGAGATTAGCTCTGCCCTCTCCCTCCCACCTAGTTTTTAATTCTGTCTGTCTCTCTTTTTTCTCTCTGTCTGTCTCTCTCAGTCATACACACCCCACAAGTCACACCCACCCACACACACAAACACACACAGGTTTCGACATCTGGCATGTATGAAAACTGTCATCTTTATCTTTAAAATGCAGTAATTCCAAATGGTGTTTTCAAATGCACCTTGTCACCCTCACTACTCAATAACTATATATAAGTATCTCATCTGTGCAAAAGTCTACTATAGAAATTTCTTGGGAAAATAACAAGAATTATTATAAAATCTTGCTTCAGGAGTCTTCAAAATTACTCACTAGCCGTATTTGATCCTGATTCTACATTCTGTCAGTGCCTTTCTTTCAAATGAGTCTACACACAGCAACCAAAGTATGCAGTAAAAAATCTAAACTGTATCATGACACATGAAAACAAAACACTTCAGTGACTTTCCACTCAAAGTATCTAATTTAACTTACAGGACCCCTATTAATTCTTGAATCTTTACAATCCCTGCTGTTCTTTCTGACCTTGTATACATTTCTTTCACATTAGGCTTAAGCTTCAAGAAAATGGACAACTTTGCACTGGTTTTATCTCTAGGTGTTAAATTCATCTGGCAGATGGTAAGGGCTCAGTAAATATTTTCAAATGAGTGAATTATTTAAAATATTTTTGAATGGCTGTGTTGCTTTGCTGTGCACCTAAAACTACCACAATATTATTAATCAGCTATAACCCTATATAAAATTAAAGTTTAAATATTTTTTCTTTGAATGTATATTAAAGGGTTTTAAATCTCATACCTTTTATTAAAGAAAAAAGTTTGGCTTAGAGAATCCTTTTTGTTTTGAGTTTATTGCCTTTAATTAGATTAGCTCTGCCAGAGTAAATGTTAATGTAGGAAACTGTAAGCACTTTCTAAATTTTAAAATAAAATGCATGGGATTCAAACATCTGCTCTTTTTATTCAAAGAAACTAAAGAAAGACAAATGCATCTTCTATTTTTAATACTGCATATATACATAATATGGAGTCTAATTTTTTCCCTCAATCCCTAAACAACTAGTCCTGAATGTTTTTTTAAAGTCATTCTTCACTTTTATATGATTTTTTAATGATTCACTTCAAAGACAAAATTTGGAAATATATTTGCAATTGCTTTTAGATTACCCTGTGTACCAACAAATAGCTTGCAAAATAAAATCAGCAGTATAATTTTTTCATAAAGAGTCATTAATTTGATTTGCTAAATTTATTGATTTCTGGCTCTAAATCAATAATTGCATTCAAGTATAATAAATTTATACCACATCCTGTGAATTTGATTTGTTGATCTTTGAGTCAGGAGTTTATACATACACTTTTATTTAAATGGGTCTACAGGATTCTTTTCTTGGTTTTATTCTGTTGTTATGTTTTCATTAGTTTAGGGCTGCAAAGAATTGGACACGACTGAGCAACTTCATTTTCTTTCTTTCTTTCATGTGTATAAATATATTGAGCCTCCCAGGTGGCACAGTGGTAAGATATCCGCCTGCAAGAGACACAGGAGACATGGGTTCGATCCCTGTGTTGGGAAGATCACCTGGGGAAGGAAATGGCAACCCACTCCAGTATTCTTGCCTGGGAAATTCCTTGGACAAAGGAACCTGGTGGGCCACAGTCCATAGGGTTGCAAAGAGTCAGACACAATTGTATGTATATATGAACACATATATATATATATGAATATGTGTGTGTTCGGTTCTGTTCAGTTCAATCGCTCAGTTGTGTCTGACTCTGCGACCCCATGGACTGCAGCACACCAGGCCTCCCTGTCCACACTCACGTGTATGTGTGTATATATAAACATATATGTATTGATATACATATTTCTGTTGTGTAAATACTTCCCTCAGACAACCTAGCATTCTTCTCATATTTCTCATATAAATTCTCTCTATATTTGAGCTTTTCACCTCTAACATTAGGCTATATGCATAAATAATAAGAGTATTATAGCTTTTCTATTTTAATAAAGCTGATTTAAAACTTTTCAGATAAAATAATGAAATCACTGTAAAAAATCCATTTTCAAAATCAAGGAAAAATGGTTAAGATAACTTCCTCTTTACCTTAAAAACTCTGCTTTCCATTATTTCAAATAAGTCTCATTTACTGCAATATTTTATTAAAAGCATAACCTTCTCAATATATGAGTTTATTGGCATGTAAATAGTGAAGATTATTGATGTTAACGTCACATGAAGCTATTAAACAGAGGAACAAAAGCACCAGCTGCTTCAGGGTCTTCTAAATCTTACAAGATCTGGTGAAAGATGATACAGAGATGATAGAGACAGATATTAACAATATTTGGAAAACAATTTTCCTTTATATTATTATGAACTATTAAGGTGTTAATGGGCTTAGATATTATTTTCCACTGAGGTCCACACCTTTGTGTGTGAAAAACAGGTGAGCAAAGGGGGCTGGAGAGAAAGCACTACTATTATTCTTGGATAATTTAGCTAGAGAAATACAAAGAGGACCAGAGAATGACAGCACCCAAGTCACTGTTGAGGAAACAATCTCATAAATTCAGTTGTATGATTTCCCTAAAATTATAAAGTAGTTGGTCTAAAGTCAAATGTGATTATTACTAAATACAGCTTATTATTTGCTGTGTTTTACCAAGTTATATAAATCATCTCATAAGTTTCCTGCTTTGTTTCAACTTGTTATTCTCCTAATAGGAATTTGTTTTCTCAAATCCAAGAATTTCCCTATAGAAATATAAAGAATATCCCAGGCTTATCTAATCTATCAAACATGCACATAAAATCAGAGGAGAGGAGATGGTCCATCAATGTCAAGCATCAAGGATGAAGATAGGGTCACATTGACATATTTTACATCCAGTTTGTGAGCAAAGATGCCAGTAAATTCTGACAGGAAGCAGCAGTACCTTTCCTAAATTGCTATAATAAATTGTTAAGCTCTTTTAAAAGCTGGGAGGTGTCGTGGGTGAGGGGATGTGTAATCCTGAACTTTATAACTCGTGAAAATTAGCTATAAATTTAGGGAATGAAAGGAACAGCAAGAGCAAAGGGTGTCTTTTTAAAATTTTTTAAAGACTACACTTAGAAAATACCCAATCTTCATTCATAAGTCCTTTAAAATAACATGCAATTAGCATGTATTCCAATAAAGGACAGCAGTGGAGTCCAAATATTTTTATGTGAGGTAATATATTTTAATACATATAATTTAATTTTTTCTTTGGCTTCAGGCCATCTTTAAATTGTGAAATAAATGAGTGAATAACATAAATATGAATATTCTCATAATTAAAGCATACTATGAATACCACCTCAAGTTTGTCTCTTTCTGTATGTAGAGACTCTTGTAAGAAAAGATAATATATCTGTATGTACTTGAATTTTCGCTTGTAAAGTAGGGCCTAATATCTCAACACATATTTTATTAATTATTTGTATTAGGCCATACCAAAGGAATGCATCTGGTTAATTGACTTTATGTGAGTCATTAATTTACCACACATAATGAATAATGAAATTAAAGAATATGGCATTTATAGATAAGGAAATTAAGTACTAAGGAAATTAACTGACTTTCCTAGTACAAAACTGCATATTCTCAGGGCATAATGCCTATTTTTTAACTCAGAATTTTATTCTCATGTTTTAAATGACAATTTGAAAAATTTAAGTGTTATTTTAAAATTCTATCAGTTTAGTTCAGTTGCTTGGTCGTGTCCAACTTTTTGTGACCCCATGGACTGTAGCATGCCAGACTTCCCTGTCCATCATCAACTCCTGGAGCTGGCTCAAATTCACGTCCATCGAGTTGGTGATGACATCCAACTATCTCATCCTCTGTCATCCCCTTTTCCTCCTGCCTTCAATCTTTCCCAGCATCAAGGTATTTCCAATGAGTCAGTTCTTTGCATCAGGTAGCCAAAGTATTGGAGTTGCAGCTTCAACATCAGTCCTTCCAATGAACACCCAGGACTGATCTCCTTTAGGATGGACTGGTTGGATCTCCTTGCAGCCCAAGGGACTCTCAAGCGTCCTCTCCAACACCACAGTTCAAAAGCATCAATTCTTTGGGGCTCAGCTTTCTTTATGGTCCAACTTTCACATCCATTCATGACTACTGGCAAAACCACAGCTTTGACTAGATGGACCTTTGTTGGCCAAGTAATATCTCTGCTTTTTAATATGCTGTCTAGGTTGGTCATAACTTTTCTTCCAAGGAGTAAGCATCTTTTAATTTCATGGCTGCAGTCACCATCTGCATTGATTTTGGAGCCCAAGAAAATAAAGTCTGTCATTTTTTCCACTGTTTCCCCATCTATGTACCATGAAGTGATGGGACTGGATGCCATGTAAAATTCTATACTTTCATATAATTCTTTAATAACTTAAAAAGTCACGCTGCAAACATTTTATATCATTTAATGTTTAAAGGTCTGAGGATAAGAACTAGTTATAAAATGAAATCGTGAGGAAAATCAGTGGGTCCTGGTATGCTAAAAATCAAAGGTGAAAAGTGTCCTTGGAAGTAAACGATCAATAGCATTAAATCCTACTCTCAAGGTCAAGTAAGATGAGAATAGATTCATATACTTAGTTTACAAATGTCATTGTGATTTTGAAGAATGAAGTTTTGATTGAGTATGGACAATATTGAAATTGACTAAAGAGGATGGTGGGAAAAGAAGTTGTAACTGAGTCTAGACAATCCTTTAGATGACTTTTTCTCTGAAGAAGGGAATTAGATGTAAATGAAATGTGAAATTAGGGTTGAAATGGATTTTTTTTAATCCAATGGGAGACATTAAACCACACGCATTTA
Organism: Okapia johnstoni; assembly: GCA_024291935.2. NCBI lineage: Eukaryota > Metazoa > Chordata > Mammalia > Artiodactyla > Giraffidae > Okapia > Okapia johnstoni. Next base: position 60,392,621 of record CM044322.1, read on the forward strand.
AAGTACCTATGTTTCAAAAGAAGTATGCTCCATGAAAGGGTTTCCCAGGTGACTCAGTGGTAAAGAATTTGCCTGCTAAGGAGATGCAGGTTCGATTCTTGGGTCTGGGAGATCCCCTGGAGAAGGAAATGGCAATGCACTCCAGTATTCTTGCCTGGGAAATCCCTTGGACAGAGAAACCTGACAGGCTATCATCCATGGAGTCACAAACGAGTTTGACATGACTTCAGTTCAGTCGCTCATCCGTGTCCGACTCTTTGCGACCCCATGGTGGACCGCAGCATGCCAGGCCTCCTTGAGTTTCCTCAAATTCATGTCCATTGAGTAGGTGATGACATGACTTAGGGACTAAAATAACAGCAAACATACTCCATAAAGCAAAAACATAATCAAGAAAAGGAATCTATCCATCACCCCAACTGTATCTTTATAACTCAGTAATCTGTTTCTCCTGCTTCTCCCAGGCTCTCTTTCATATCCCAGGCAACCATTGTTCTGCTTTCTGTTGCTATAAATTTGTTGAAATTTCCTACAGTTTTATATAATGAATCACATCATGTGTATTTGCTTTTTTGTCTGACTTTCTTCATTCAGCACAATTATTTGACATTCATCAACATTGTAGAAATAAACAGTTCTTTTCATAGTATTGTTGGTTAACAATGTATGATATCTTGATTTTCCTTTTATAAATTGATACTTGCTTGGATTCTTTTCAATTTTTTACTATTGCAAATAAAACTTCTATGGACTTTTTTTGTGCATGGACTTGTGCTTTCTTTCCTTGTGCTTACTGAATGCCAAAAGTAAGATAACTGATGAATCATATGGTAAGTATATGATTAGCTTTTTAAGAAACTGCCCAGATATTTTCTGAAATGGTTATACCATTTTACATGTTCATAAACAATGCATGAGAGTTCTGATTATCATATGTAGTTGCCATCACTAGATTTGATCAACCTCTTAACTTTCACCCATTATGGGTAAAAATATCTCATTGCGGTTTTAATCTGAATTTCCCTAAAGACAAATTGGGCTTTCCTAGTGTCTCAGTCTGTGAAGAAACTGCCTGAAATGCAGGAGACCTGGTTCCAGTCCCTGGGGCAGAAAGATCCCCTGGAGAATGGAAGGGCAACCCACACTAATATTCTTGCCTGGAGAATTCCATAAACAGAAGAGTCTGGCAGACTACAGTCCACACGGTCGCAAAGAATCAGACATGACTGAGCCACTAACACTTTTCAAAGACAAGTTATACTGCGCGTCTTTTCATGTGATTATCTGCTAGCTGTGAGGGTGTACTCTGAGAGGACCCTTGTCATCCTCACCTCTTGTCTTCATGCTTTTGTGTCAAGTCTCCCTCCCCTTCTTTCTTAAGCATGGATGAGATTTTCTGACTTAATTCTAAAATCAGTCGGATACAGAAGCTCATATGATAAATAGCTAAGGGTAGCTTCTGACCTGCAATCAGCAAATAAATGAGCCCATCAGTCTGTCAACTGCAGGACACTGAATCCTGCTAGCAACCACACAAGTTTGGAGGTAGATATTCAATCTTTCCCAGTTTCAGAATCTTTTCCAATGAGTCAGCACTTGACTGTGAAGACACTATTTTCTTCATAGTGCCTTCCAAAATAGACAATATTTTAAAATTTTCATGATGTCTAGTGTGTCCATTTTTTAATTTTATAAATCATGCTTTCGTGGTTCCACTGACTGTGGATCAACCAAAGACTACACTGTAAGTACTTAGGGAGAATTTCAGTACCCATACTGTCAGAATTCACGCTATACTGAATGAATTCAATTTGGCAGTACAAATTGTTTGTGAGCATCTGCACTAAAAATTGGAGAAGGCAATGGCACCCCACTCCAGTACTCTTGCCTGGAAAATCCCTTGGACAGAGCAGCCTGGTAGGCTACAATCCATGGGGTCGCTAAGAATCGGACATGACTGAGCGACTTCACTTTCACTTTTCCCTTTCATGCACTGGAGAAGGAAATGGCAACGCACTCCAGTATTCTTGCCTGGAGAATCCCAAGGACGGCGGAGCCTGGTGGGCTGCCGTCTATGGGGTCGCACAGAGTCGGACACGACTGAAGCAACTTAGCAGCAGCAGCAGCAGCAGTATTAAAAATAAAATGTTTGTAAAACTCCTAGAAGAAAACATATATAGTAAGCTTCCTGACATTGGTATTGACAATTATGGTCTTCCTTGATGGCTCTGTTGGTAAAGGATCTGCCTGCAGTGTAGAAGACATGAGTTCAATCCCTGAGTCAGGAAGATCCCCTGGAGAAGCAAATAGCAATCCACTCCATTATTCTTGTCTGGGAAATCCCATGGACAGAGAAGCCTGTAGGGCTACAGTCCATATGGTCACAAGAATCAAACAGGACTTAGCAGCTAAAGGACACAGAAAGCAAAGGTAACAAAAGCAAAGATAAACACAAGAGGCTACATCAAACTAAAGTGCTTCTGCACAGCAAAGGAACTCATAAACAAAATGAAGAGGCAATCTATTGATTGGAAAACAATATTGGCAAATCATATATCTGACAAGGGGTTAAATACAAACTACTTTAAAAAAAGAAAGAAAGAAAGAAAAAAATCTCATGCATTACAATAGTAGAAAGCAAACAACCTGATTTTAAAAATAACAGAGTATCTGATGTTTTTCCAAGGAAGACATACAAACAGCTAAGAGGCACATAAAAAAGATGCTTGATATTACTAATCACCAGAAAAATGAAAAACAAAACCATATTGAGATATCACGTCACACCTGTTAAAATGTTTATTATAAAAAAGGTAAGAGATAACAAGTGTCACTGAGGTTGTGGAGAAAAGGAAGCTCTGTGTATTGTAGCTGAGAATGTAAATCGGTGCAGCCATTACAGAAAACACTATGGAGATTCTTTAGAAAATTAAAAACAGAACTATCATATGTTATAGCAATTCTACTTTGTGTATTTATCTGAAGAAAGTGAAAACACTAATTTGAAAAGATAAGTGCACTCCAATGTTCATGGAAAAGTATTAGTTGCTCTGAAAGTGAAAGCTGAAAGTCACTCAGTCCCATCCAACTCTGTGACCCCATGGATTATATATATACAATCCATGGAATTCTCTAGGCCAGAATACTGGAGTGGGTAGCCATTCCCTTCTCCAGGGGATCTTCCTAACGCAGGGATCAAACCCAGGTCTCCCTTATTGCAGGCGGATTCTTTACCAGCTGAACCACAATGGAAGCCCAAGAATGCTGGAGTGGGTAGCCTATCCCTTTTCCAGGGGATCTTCCCGACCCAGGAATTGAACCAGGGTCTCCTGCATTGCAGGCAGATTCTTTACCAACTGAGCTATCAGGGAAGCCTTGATAAGTTAAAGAAAGATGCATATCATAAGATCTCACCTTTATATTGAATCTAACCAAACAAATAAAAATGTTCACAGCAGAACATTTTACAATGTTTACAATTGTTGATATGGACACACACAACCTGAGTCCATTGCCAGATGAAAGGATAAAGAAGATAGATGAATAGGTAAAGTTGTGGTTCACGTGTATATAAGTGTATATACTTCTGCTCAACAAAATGCTGTTAGCCATAAACATGAGTGACATCTTGCCATTTGTGACCGCCTGAATGGACCTTAAGGGTATTATGCTAAGTGAGATAAGTGCAAAAGAGGAAGAGAAATACCATAGGATCTCACTTTCATGTTGAAATCTAAACAAATAAATAAACAAACAACAGAAACAAAACCAGCTCACTGTTAGAGATAACAGTTTGATAGTTGCTGGGGTGGGGCTGGAAGCGGGAGGGTAGATGGGCAAAATCGGTACAGGGAGTCAAGAGGTACGGACTTCCAGCTACAAAATAAATGTCATGGGGAGGTAATATATAGCATGAAATTAATAATGCTAGTACTTAATAATACTCTACTCTATATTTAACAGCTGCTAAGAGAATACATCTCAAGATCCTTAAAAAAAAGGAAAAAAAATCTATAGCTATATATTGTGACAAATGTTAACTAGATTTGTGGTAAACATGTTGCAATATAAACAAATATTGAGTCATTATGGTGTACACCTGAAACTAACACAATGTTGTATGTCAATTATACTTCAATAAAATGAATACATAATAAAATAAAATGTTTGCTGTTACTGCTGCTAGAGTAGAAGAGACTATGCTAAAATGATTTAACTTTATGTTTTTATATATTTTATTACAATTTCAGCAAGAACATTCATTGTAGATAATATTGTGAAGGTAAAAAGAGTTTAGATTTTAGTCTTGACTAGGGAATAATTTATGAAATATTCCCTAAAATTTTGATGAAAATTGTGTTGAAATAACTGAATGAAAATTTTCTTTGAAAGCCTATAGATCATCTAAAAATCTACCCCACAGGTAATGTGATTTCAGCTTCAGATTTATGTAATTATGAGTAATTGTTAGTATATTATTAAGTAATACTATTTCACTTCAGTTCAGTTCAGTTGTTCAGTCATGCCAGACTCTTTGTGACCCCATGGACTACAACACACCAGGCTTCCCGGTCCATCACCAACTCCTGTAGCTTGCTCAAACTCATTTCCATCGAGTTGGTGATGCCATCCAAACATCTCATCCTCTGTCGTCACCTTCTCCTGCAAAGAACTGACTCCTTGGAAAAGACTCTGATGCTGGAAAATACTATTTACATTGTCTTTCAGTATCAAAATATTAAATATTCTACCTTGATTAATTTTCTGACCAGTAATACGTTTCCCACAAGTAGATATTTTTCATGAATATGACTTTATTAAACTTTATTATAGGAAAATGCAGTCTTGAAATAGAGAATTATTTTTACAAATCATAAAATGGAACTATGTGCTCAGAAAATAATGTAGTCCAAAATGTACTAGTTAATTATTCAAAAAAATAATTTTGGGGCTACTTTCCTTAAAATAGTAGATTTAAAAATTAAGAAGGTAATTTCATGTAATTATTTGTAAGATTTGACATGTCATTAACACATCTAGAGGACTTTAAAAATGTGAATACATTGTTAGCTATGTAATGAGAAAATTTTCAGACGAGAGTCTAAGCAAACTATAAATAAACTTGTCATATTTTGTTCTATCACAAACAGAAAGGTATTGTACTTGAAAGTTCAAGAAAAATGCTAGCTAATGGTATTACTCCAGAGATCACTTTATTCTTTGATTGTTGTTTTTTTGTAGTAGGTAACCTTGCAGCTCTAACCTTAGCTGGATGAGCAGTGAGTGGAAATGGCACCAAAGCAGCTAATCTATAGCTCGACAGTGGCTAAATTATCTTCTGGCAACTTGTTCTTGTTAAGTTGCTAAGTCTGACTTCTTGCGACCGCATGGACTGCAGCACGCCAGGCTTTCCTGGCCTTCATTATCTCTCGGAGCTTGCTCAAACTCATGTCCACTGAGTCGGTGATGCCATCCAACCTTCTCATGCTCTGTCACCCTCTTTTCCTCCTGCCCTCAATCTATCCCAGCATCAGGGTCTTTTTCAGTGAGTAGGCTCTTTGCATCAGGTGGCCAAAGTATTGGAGTTTCAGCTTCAACATCAGTCCTTCCAATGAATATTCAGGGTTGATTTCCTTTAGGATTGACTGGTTTGATCTCTTTGTAGTATGATCTTCTTGTAACTACTTGATTATAAAAGGGGCCTATAATAGAAAAGAATTATTTTTAAAAATCGAGTCATAAAACAGTTCAAATCACAAGTAGGGAAGAAAGTGGATGATGTAAGAATGTAAAAGTGTAGATAAAAAGTTAGCTGAAACCATGACTCATCGGAATCCATGAAATAAGCAGAAATGTAACAACTTTAATGGACTGAGGGCTGAATCCACTGAATTTTGGATGGTGCTAGGGGTGGACTTGTGTCTGGAGGTCTGCTAAAGCTAAATTTTTATTTTTTTTCTCATTAATCTTCAAGCTTCTATCGTGTTCTATGTCTGGCTAAATAGTGATTCAGTGTTTGAAGGGATAACATTTTTATTTTTTTAACTTTCCTGTATATCTTTAGAGCAACTCTAAAAATTAAAGTCATCTGAGAATGTGTCTTCACTGAAGTTCCCAAAATCCCAAGTGACTTAGCCAGCGACTTTGGGAATTGTCATTAACAAGGTTACAAATTTTACTTATTTAGCACTTTGCCATGTTAAATTTGGACAAAAAGCAGGCAACAAAAGTGGCTGTGATGCCAGGCCACTAATCATAATTTCTAGGATTGTTCAACTACACACTTATTCTTATTGTTAGAGGGGGACTTGAGAAGAGTAGATTGCACTTGTTTTCAGCTTGCTGAAAAATACACTGTGTGAGTGCCTCAGTGCAACCCGAAGGTATCCATCCAGTTTTGACATCCAGTCATCTTTGTGTTTTGTAAATGTCTTATTTTTCTTTCACTGTGAGAGTAAAAGTGTTAGTAAGTCGTGTTTGATCCTCTGCAACCCTGTGGACTATAGCCCTTCAGGGTCCTCTGTCAATGGGAATTCTCCAGACAAGAATACTGAAGTGGGTTGCCATTTCCTCCTCCAGGGGATCTTCCTGACCCTGGGAGCAAACCTGGGTCTCTTGCAATGCAAGCAGATTCTTTACCTCTGAGCCACCAGGGAAGCCCCAAAATCTTCATTCTTCTTCATAGAGGAGACGGAAGCTTAATTTAAAAACCCATTCCTAACTGTAGAGATTTTATAATTAAAGCAAAATTCTACTCAAATTGGACTTCCTGGTGGCTCAGCTGGTAGAGAATCTGCCTACAGTGTGGGAGACCTGGTTTCCATCACTGGGTTGGAGGATCCTCTGGAGAAGGAAACGGCTACCCACTCCAGTATTCTGGCGTGGAGAATTCCATGGACTGTATAGCCCATGGGATCACAAGGAGTTGGACACAACTGAATGACTTTCACTTTCACTACTCAAATTATTTTTGGATTCTTATTTTGAGGAATATGTCTTTGAACTGAGCAACAAAAACTTAAAAGAATCCTCAAAAAAAGTTGCATTTCCATATCTTTATAGGAACAGCAATAGCAGCCACACTAACACACCTGCTCCTCTGAGCTATTACCTTCTGGCCACCTCTGCGCACTCTGTGCCAAGGGCTTTATCAACATCGTCTTACTTAATCTACACAAGCATCTTTGAAGTTAGGCATTATTATCAATATTTTACAGATGATGAATCTGAAACTTAGAGCAGTTAAACAGTGTGTTCGGTATACTACAATTATTAAATGGCAGTGCTATCATTGAGCCCAGACTGGTTTGACCTCCAAGCTCATACTCTTAACCACCTCATTATCCTGGCTTCATGCTTTGTAAAGCATGATATGCTGTGATGTATGTGTTCCTTCAGTTGGCTAATTCAAAATTATATGGAGTAGGTCTTCCTAGTGTTATCAGCATCTTGGATAATAAAATCAAAACATAGAAATTGCACTAAAAACACTAGATCATTTATTCAACTATATCAAAGAGTTTAAGAAAAAAATTTTCCATTACCGTGGTTTGTCATTGTACTCAGGTCACTCAGTTGTTTCCAAATGTTTGCAACCCTGTGACTGCAGCCCTCCAGGCTCCTCTGTCCATGAAATTTTCCAGCAAGAATACTGGAGTGAGTTGCCATTTCCTCCTCCAGAGGATCTTCCTGATCCAGGTATTGAACTTGTGTATCCTGCATCTCTTCAATTGGTGGATGGATTCCTTACTTCTGAGCTACCTGGAAAGCCCAGTTTGCTGGGGTTTTTTATGTATGTATGTATGTATGTATGTATGTATGTATGTATATATATTTGTATAATGTTATCTACTAAGATGTATTGTAAAGCAAAATTGAGGGACAACTCAAAAGTTTAGAGATAATGTGGTGAATCACTGTTTCATCATAGATTAAAAAGAATGAGTAATTCAGAAGCTTCTATAAACTATTTGATGTATCTAAATATGATGATTTTGGTCTACATGTTTGTCCCCCACCCCCCAAATACTTGCATGTGGCCACATGTGGCTATCAAAAGCCATGTATGGGTAGTAGTTAGCATATTTAAAAGCACAAGTAGAGAACACTTTCAGCTTTAGAAAAATATGTACTGCAAAATACTGGTCTAGACACAGAAGAATACGGAGATGTACCAAATTGGGTTAAGATGTTGTCCAAACCTAATCCTCAGATTTGCTGTCAGACAAATACATATGTTATCAATGTCCTGCTGATATAAGAATTGAGAACAAAATGCATGCTCCTAACTTAGGGGAAATAAACAGTTGGATCAATGATTACAAACATATAAATCTAAATTTTTGTATTCGGTGATTTGGACTTTAGTTTTGACTGAAAATTGAAAAGGATCTCACTTCTAATTTGTTTATTAAAGATTTTTAAATGCTAGACATACATAATCATTTAAAACCTGTTTGCCCATCAGTTCAGTTCAGTTGCTCAGTCATGTCCGACTCTTTGCGACCCCATGAACTGCAGGACGCCAGGCCTCTCTGTCCATCACCAACTACCGGAGACTACACAAACCCATGTTCATCAGGTCGGTGATGCCATCCAATCATCTCATCCTCTGTCGTCCCCTTCTCCTCCTGCCCCCAATCCTACCAAGCATTAGGGTCTTTTCCAATGAGTCAACTCCTCGCATGAGGTGGCCAAAGTATTGGAGTTTCAGCTTCAACATCAGTCCTTCCAATGAACACCCAGGATTGACCTCTTTTAGGATGGATTGATTGGATCTTCTTGTAGTCCAAGGGACTCTCAAGAGACTTCTCCAACACCACAGTTCAAAAGCATCAATTCTGCAGCACTCAGCTTTCTTCATCATCCATACATGACTACTGGAAAAACCATAGCCTTGACTAGATGGACTTTTGTTGGCAAAGTAATGTCTCTGCTTTTAATATGTTATCTAGGTTGGCCATAACCTTCCTTCCAAGGAGTAAGCGTCTTTTAATTTCATGGCTGCAATCACCATCTGCAGTGATTTTGGAGCCCCAAAAAATAAAGTCTGACACTGTTTCCACTGTTTCCCCATCTATTTCCCATGAAGTGATGGGACCAGATGCCATGATCTTAGTTTTCTGAACGTTGAGTTTTAAGCCAACTTTTTCACTCTCCTCTTTCACTTTCATCAAGAGGCTCTTTAGTTCTTCTTCACTTTCTGCCATAGGGTGGTGTCATCTGAATATCTGAGCTTATTGATATTTCTCCCAGCAATCTTGATTCCAGCTTGTGTTTCTTCCAGCCCAGTGTTTCTCATGATGTACTCTACATAGAAGTTAAATAAGCAGGGTGACAAATACAGCCTTGACATACTCCTTTTTCTATTTGGAACCAGTCTGTTGTTCCATGTCCAGTTCTAACTGTTGCTTCCTGACCTGCATACAGGCTTCTCAAGAGACAGATCAGATGGTCTGGTATTCCCATCTCTTTCAGAATTTTCCACAGTTTATTGTGATCCACACAGTCAAAGGCTTTGGCATAGTCAATAAAGCAGAAATAGATGTTTTTCTGGAACTCTCTTGCTTTTTCGATGATCCAGCGGATAGTGGCAATTTGATCTCTGGTTCCTCTGCCTTTTCTAAAACCAGCTTGAACATCTGGAATTTCACGGTTCACATATTGCTGAAGCCTGGCTTGGAGAATTTTGAGCATTATTTTACTAGCCTGTGAGATGAGTGCAATTGTGCGGTAGTTTGAGCATTCTTTGGCATTGCCTTTCTCTGGGATTGGGATGAAAATTGACCTTTCCAGTCCTGTGGCCACTGATGAGTTTTCCAGATTTGCTGGCATATCGAGTGCAGCACTTTCACAGCATCATCTTTCAGGATTTGAAATAGCTCACCTGGAATTCCATCACCTCCACTAGCTTTGTTCGTAGTGATGCTTTCTAAGGCCCTCTTGACTTCACGTTCCAGGATGTCTGGCTCTAGGTGAGTGATCACACCATCGTGATTATCTGGGTCATGAAGATCTTTTTTGTACAGTTCTTCTGTATATTCTTGCCACCTCTTCTTAATATCTTCTGCTTCTGTTAGGTCCATACCGTTTCTGTCCTTTATCGAGCCTATCCTTGCATGAAATATTCCTTTGGTATCTCTAATTTTCTTGAAGTGATCTCTAGTCTTTCCAAGTCTGTTGTTTTCCTCTATTTCTTTGCAGTGATCGCTGAGGAAGGCTTTCTTATCTCTCCTTGCTATTCTTTGGAACTCTGCATTCACTTGCTATTCTCTGGCCTTCTCATACAGCCATTTTGCTTTTTTGCATTTCTTTTCCATGAAGGTGGTCTTGATCGCTGTCTCCTGTACAATGTCACGAACCTCTGTCCATAGTTCATCAGGCACTCTGTCTATCAGGTCTAGTCCCTTAAATCTATTTGTCACTTCTACTCTATACTCATAAGGGATTTGATCTAGGTCATACCTGAATGGACTAGTGGTTTTCCCTAATTTCTTCAATTTAAGTCTGAATTTGGCAATAAGCAGTTCATGATCTGAGCCACAGTCTTCTCCCGGTCTTGTTTTTGCTGACTGTATAGAGCTTGTCCATCTTTGTTTGCAAAGAATATAATCACTCTGATTTCGGTGTTGACCATCTGGTTTGCCCATAGAAAGCCATAATAGCAATCATCTGAGTATGCATTTTGTTCCAAAAACATAGTATTGAATGATGTCAGTGCATTGTATCATTTAAGCTTTACAATAAAGGTGTTTTATCCTCAAATGTTAAAAAATAAATAATAAAAAATTGCTGCTGAGGAAAATGCTCAACATCCAGTTGATAGCTTGTATTTCTAATAACAGGAAATTAGACTCAAATCTTAAATATACTAAATATATTCTGAACTACAAAAGTATAGGTGATGTAAATATAAGCTAAAGTACTAAAAAGGACAATGTTGCTCACTGAGTTTGTAACTTAGGAATATAACTCAGTTAATTCAGAATTATTTTCAATATTAATAATTATAGAGAATTAATGGTTAATACCTGTAAAAAATGTCGCAATAAATAAATTAAATATTTAGTCTTCTTGTAATTTTAATAAATAACCAGCCAAACTGATGTAGAAAGAAAAATTGACACAACCCAAAACATCAAAATGAAAAAGATGTAAAATCAACCTCAGAGGAAATTAGAAAAAAAAGCAATGTTATATTTTCTTTGATTCTAAATATATTAAAAACTTGGATAGGTAATTTCAAATATTAGCAAATCTATCACTATAGAAGCCACATAAAAAAAGTCTAAAAGTGTTCAAACTTCTGCAGAAGAAAACTGTGAACCTAGATAGAGTGAAGGTGAATTATTTTTCACTGCAGATATAACTGAAAAGTTATTTTAAATTTTCTAGGAAAGTTTTCAAAATCTTCAATCAAATCAGCACAAAATAAATACTAAAACCTGTCAGAGAAAGCATGAAAAAACAACATGCTTCCTAAAAAAGTAAATTGCTTCAGAATATAGTTTAGCCTCAATATACCCATAAAATATGTACAAATATAATCTATTAGAAATAAATAACAAAATTTCACTAAGCATGAGCCAATGAAATTTATTCAAATAATGCAAATGTTTAGATATTGAGAAATTTAGTAATCTAAGGTACATGTGAAAAAGGATAAATACATTATTATATCACTGGACTATGAACAGAGATTAGATGAAATTTGTTGTTGCTCAGTTGCCAAGTTGTGTTTGACTGTTTGCAATCCCATGGGCTGAAGCATACCAGGCCTCCCTGTGCCTGCTATCTCCCTGAGTTTGCCAAAGTTCACTTCCAGTGAATCGGTGATGCCATCAAACCATCTCACCCTCTGTCACCTTATTCTCCTTCTGCCTTCAATCTTTCCTAGCATCAAGTTCTTTTCCAGTGAATTAGCTCTTTGTATCAGATGGTTAATTTAACTTCAGCATCAGTCTTTCCAATGAGTATTCAGGGTTGATTTCCTTTAGGATTGACTGGTTTGATCTCTTTGCTGTCCAAGGGACTCTCAAGAGTCTTCTGCAACACCACACTTCGAAAACATCAATTCTTTGGCCCTCTGTCTTCTTTATGGTACAGCTCTTACATCTGTACATGACAACTGGAAAGACCATAGTCTTGACTATACAGACTTTTGCCAGCAATGTGATGTCTTGATTTTTCAACTTACTGCCTAGGTTTTTCATAGCTTTTTGGCCAAGAAGCAGTCATCTTCTAATTTGAGGACTGCAGTCACCATACACAGTGATTTTAGAGCCCAAGAAGAGGAAATCTGTTACTACTTTCACATTCCCCCTGTCTATTTGCCATGAAGTGATGGGACTGGATGCCATGATCTTAGGTGTTTTTTTTGTTTTTTTTGTTTTTTTTTTTTAATTCTGAGCTTCAAACTAGCTTTTTCACTCTCCTCCTTCATTCTCATCAAGAGGTTCTTTAGTTACTCTTCACTTTCTGCCATTAGAGTTGTATCATTTGCGTATCTGAGGTTGTTGATATTTCTGCCAGAAATCTTGATTCCAGCTTGTAACTCATCCAGCCTGGCATTTCACATGATGTATTCTGCATATATGTATGCTTAGTCACTTCAGTCATGTCCGACTCTCTGCGACCCCATGGACCATGGCCCACCAGGCTCCTCCATCCATGGGATTCTCCAGGCAAGAATACTGGAGTGGGTTGCCATTTCCTTCTCCAGTGATAAAGTATGAAGCAAGTGAAATGAGTGAAGTGAAGTCTCTCAGTCGTGTCCAACTCTTTGCAACCCCATGGACTGCAGCCCACTAGGCCCCTCTGTCCATGGGATTTTCCAAGCAAGAGTACTGGAGTGAGTTGCCATTGGGGTGGCAATAAACATCTTGTTGTACTCCTTTCCCAATTCTGAACCATTCAGTTATTCCATACACGGTTCTAACTATTGCTTCTTGACATGCATACAGGTTTCTCAGGAGACAAGTAAAGTTTAGTCTAGATTAAAAAATTACTCTTAATGAAAGAGAATCAAAACTGTTAATGTGAAGTGTCTTTTCACATGATATGTATATTTAAATGCATACATATATATATGAATAGCTATACTTATATTTTCCTCTATCTGTATCAATAAATAATAGATGTGTGTGCCTTTGTGTGTATGAATGTGTCATTGTGTGTGTGTGTGTGTGTATGAAACCAGTAGCCATCCATTAACTACAGAGGTAAGAATGATGTGCCAGATTGTACTGTCATAAAAATATTTGCTCACCCTTCTTTTCAGACCCCTCCCTATCCATACGGTCAAATAGCTTGCATTGGCTAATGATATATGAGTGGAAATAATTGTACCATTTCCGGTAAAATATAGTTTTTAGAATTATCTTACGGTTGTTTCCTGCATTGGCAGGCAGATTCTTTACCACTGAGCCACTGGGGAAGTCCTAGAATTAACCTACAGTTGTTATTCTAATGTCCACTCTGCCATGAGACCAATTTGAGCCAGCTTTCTACTGGGATACAGTAGACAAAGGGATTCTCAGCTAAACTGAGATGGACATGAGTATAAGAAGTAAGCATGTAGGTCACTGACATTTTGTCATTTGTTACCACAGCATGTGTGTGAAAGTGGAAGTGTTAGTCAGGCAGTCATGCCTGACTGTTTGCGACCCCATAAACTATAGCCTGTCAGACTCCTCTGTCCATGGAATTCTCCAGGCAAGAATACTGGAGAGGGTAGCCATTCCCTTCTCCAGGCAATCTTTCCAACCCAGAGATTGAACCCGGGTCTCCCGCATTGCTGGCAGACTGTTTACCATCTGAGCCGCCAGGGAAGCCCCTACCACAGCATGACTTACCCTAAACTGACTGAACTAGAAGTTGAATGTCACTATTTGACATTGTTCTAGGAGCTGTGGACACAGCAGTTAGATAAGCAAAGAAATGAAAGTGAGAAGGTACAAATGTGAAAATAGAGGCAATGTCTTCACTATTTACAAGAGATACTAAACACTAACAAAACATAGTAAAAATGAAAATAGTTTAGAAGTGATTAGGAAATTCATAAATGTGTCTACATAAAAATGTAGAAATGCTTGAAAAAACATGAGAAATTGTTTGTTTTCTTTTGCTTAATCACTTTTTTCAAGGAGGAGGAAGAGGGTAGTAAGATCTCTGAACACTTACCACAGGATAAAAAGATGATAATTTCTTCACTTCTATAAAAATTCCACATGATCTGTGGGCATGTTTTCCAAAATTTTACACTTGCTTCACATATGCCTGAAAAGCTTCAGTTAAAATAAAGTCTCAAACTGTCCAGTATTTTGCTTACCCATATTTGCTATTGCCAATAAAGCATGCGGATGAAGTTTAGTATTGAAATGTCAAATTAAGTGACACTTTGGCCACCTGATGCAAAGAGCCGACTCACTGGAAAAGACCCTGATGCTGGGAAAGATTGAAGGCAGAAGGAGAAGGGGGCAGCAGAGGATGGATGAGATGGTTAGATAGCATTGTCCACTCAACTGACAGAAATTTGAGCAAACTCCAGGAGACAGTGAAGAACAGAGGAGCCTGGCGTGCTGCAATCCATGGGGTCACAAAGAGTAGGACACAGTTTAAAGACTGAACAATAATAACAAGACTGGGTCACAAACCTGCCAATCATCTCTAATCTATGTGGGATAAATCAGCCATTTTGTGACAGGTAAAACCTTCTATGTTACTCTCTACCCAAACTTGGAGGTATCCACTGCCCATGAACAACTTTCAGGCCCACAGGCATATCTAGGAGTCATTTCTGTGAAATTGGGAATCTGAGGGAGAGAAGGCTTTGCTGTCCTTCACTTGGTGAGCCAACGGTGCATCTTCTGCCCCTCTCTTTCCCTGTCCTGACTAAAGGTAAAGTTGGCTAACTCTACTTTTTAAGCAGAAAGCCAACAGTGTCTCCAAAAAATGGACTTCATAATTACTGTGTGTGCTGTGCTAAGTTGCTTCAGTCATGTCCAGCTCTTTTTGACTGTATGGACTGTAGCCCACCAGGCTCCTCTCTCCATGGGATTCTCCACACAAGTATACTGGAGTGGATTGCCATGCTCTTCTCCAGGGGATCTTATTAACCCAGAGATCAAACCCACATCTCTTGAGTCACCAGCGTTGGCAGGCAGTTTCTTTACCATTAGCACCACCTGGGAAGCCCTCATAATCACTGGCTTCTTTCAAATTAGTTTCTTCTCTCCCAAGTACCTCCTTATACAGTAAGTCCCCTACATATAAATCTTCAAGTTGGAAACAACCAAAGATGGGAATGTGTATTCACATATAAAATTATGTAAGTTAGTTCACATGTCTGGTGTACATTGTCGCATGTGTGCATCCTCTACAATGGGTTGTGTTTTTGTGTGGACTTTGCTATACAGTACTGTACAGAGTACAGTAAAATAGTATCTTTGCCCAGGATGTCTGGAAGCAAGTGTAAAAGTAACAGCGATGTAGTACTGTACTTTTAAAGTACTATACTGTAAGATTAAAAATGTTTTATTATTTGTTTTTTTATGTATTGTTTGTGTGAAAAATATTATAAACATATTATAGTAGAGTGCTATATTGCTGATTGTGTTTTTTGGGTACCTAGGCTGACTTTATTGGACTTACAAACAAATTTGACTTATAAACATGATCTCAGAAAAGAACTCGATCACACGTAGGGGGTTTACTGTACAATTTAGGTAACAATGATGTTATTGATGGATTGTTGTCTGAATTGAGCCCTCAGTGTAACTCTGGAGGATAGATGCTAATCATGAGTTTCACTTTATTTCCAAATTTAAGATAAGAATTAAAGCCTTTCCCTCTCTCAAATCTGAGCATAAGCTTTAATTTTGAGACTATTGGTAGAACTTTCACTATTTCCTATTCCACTTGTATAAACTGTAATTAAGTCTTTTAAAAATTATCTGAATAAGATTCTTTGTGATTTAGAACTGGACACAATACAGGAACCAAATTCCTCTTTCATGGTGTTTCCTGAATGTATTGGAAACCAGATCTTAATATTAAAAAATTCAATGAAAAATTTGAGTATTTCCTTTGTTTTATAGGATTAAATTACTTTTCATAACCATATTCCTTAAGCAAAACATTAAAGTGTGATTGTGGTTGCCTTAACATTTCTTTCATGGTAAGAATTCATAACTATAGTAACTATAACTGCCTATAAACATATGGCCATTTGGAAGCTTTCCCTTAAATATAAATCACCGTCAAGAACATTACACTACATGATTATCTGGTCACATACATTTGAGAACACATAATTTTCAGTAGATGAAGGAATATGCTCAGTTTCCATGTAGCATAATTTTTTTAATGTGCTTAGAAAAGCCATTTGTTGTCTGCATTTTGGTTTAAAAAACCTAAAACACTGCTAATTTCAACTTGCTTTCTTTCCAAATTGCCTTAGATAACTTATTTGTAGAATAGTTTTAACCACAGAAGCTTTAAAATGGCTTTCAAGCAAACTGTAAATAAAGAGCTTTTCAATATTCTGGTTAAAACATAATAGGAAGCAAGAATTACAGTATATTAACTGAGATGAATTCAAGATTTTGTTGCCTAAAAATTGAGGTATCTTTGTATTTCTTAGCCATTTGTGATATTTTCTATGTCTTCATGTACTTGAAGTTGTTTGTTGGATGGCAAATTTTCAAAATTAAAAAAAAAAAGGCAAACAGAAATCAAAAAACATCGTCACTAACAATTATAAAGGTGGATACTAATCTTTCAGTTAGTAAGACCCATAGATTTATTAGAAAATAAGTATTCCAACAAAACATCACGGGTTTTAAATTTTTATTATTTTTAAAATCTTGTGAAACTTTACATCTTCATGAGTTTAAGACTGTGGGATCATATGAAGAAGACACAATGTTAAAGTTAGAAACTTGGAAGGGGCAGGAATAGAGACACAGACATAGAGAACTGACATGTGGACACAGTGGGGAAGAGGAGGGTGAGATGAATTGGGAGATTGGGGTTGACATACACACTATATATTTTACACTGCTGTGTAAAGTAGATAGCTGGTGGGACCTGCTGTAGAGTGCAAGTAGCTCAGTTTAGTGTTCTATGATGACATAGATGGGTGGGATGAGGGGCGGATGGGAGGTCCAAGAGGGAGGGGATAAATATAGTTGATTCACTTCATTGTACAGCAGAAACCAACACAACAGTGTAAAGCAACTATACTCAAATTAAAAAGAAAAAAATGAACTTGTAAAGTAGCTAATGCAAACTCTGTATCTAGAAAGTGGCATAAAGTTCTAGGAAAAAAAGGTTTTTAAGTTTTAATAATTAGGACATTAAGATATTAATGTGAAGGGAATGAGCAAATGCACATTAATGTATCATTATTGTAAGCATACACACAACCTGACTTATTGCTGTTGATGTTAATGTTAATGAAGTGGCTGAGCTGGTGTTTGCTAGATTTCTATAGTGTAAGTTTTATTCCTCTTGACACTTGAAATTCTTTAGCAGAAAATCCCAGCTGCATTCACACTCAAACCATGGAGAGTCATGCATCACTTCCTTGACGGTAGACCATCTACAAAAATATATGAAGTTTTTCTGCATGTAAGATTTATTATTTTCCTTTATTTATGTATTTATTAAATGATTTATTTATATCAGCAGGGACTCAGGGACTCGGGGCAGTTTAGATGTTGTATATGATCCAGTACTATTTTCTTTATTTGGTTGCTAAAGTTATTGCAGCTTTACCTAGAGTTCATCAGGAACTCTATGCCTCCATGTTTTCATTTGTTGGAAATATAAGAGGTTTCATGTTCATCTTGTATATTTCCCACCTCAGTACTATAATCAGTAATTGGACCAAGGAATCCAAGTTAACTTTGTTGAAAAGTGTTATTAGAAACTAAGATTCCGGTGAAAGGTACGATTTTGCTACCAGAGTATAATTGCTCCTAAGATCTCTCAGTGGACAGAGCAAGAGGGTACATGTTCACACTAACTCAGGTATAAATACACACACATACACCTACA
Source organism: Okapia johnstoni (assembly GCA_024291935.2). Taxonomy (NCBI): domain Eukaryota; kingdom Metazoa; phylum Chordata; class Mammalia; order Artiodactyla; family Giraffidae; genus Okapia; species Okapia johnstoni. The sequence goes on from CM044322.1 coordinate 60,410,681, forward strand.
TATATGTATATACATGCATATATATATATATATATATATATATATATATACACACACATATATATATATGGTAACCATCTCTCTGCAAATCAACTAGATAAATAGTGACGATAAGGATTACTGGATTCTATGATAAGATAATGTTTAACTTTGCAAAAATCTTCCAAGCTATCTTCAAAGTGGTTACTCTATTTTGTACTCCCACCACCAATGAATGAGAGTTCCTATAGTTCTGTATTCTCACCAGCAACTGGTAGTGTCAGTTTTTTGGGTATTGTCCCTTTTAATAGATATGTAGCGGTATCTCACTGTTGTTATTAGTTTGCATTTCTATAATTACAAATGATGTTAAGCATCTTTCCTATCTTTATTTGCCATGGGCTTTGTTTATTTGTATGGGCTTCCTTGGTGACTCAGCAGTAAAGAATACTCCTGCCAATGCACAAGATATGGGTTCAATCCCTGGGTCAGGAAGGTCCCCTGGAGGAGGAAATGGCAACCCACTCCAGTATACTTGCCTGGAAAATCCCATGGAGAAAGAAGCCTGGAGGGTTGAAGTCCATGGGGTCACAAAAGAGTCAAACATGACTTAGCAAATAAACAATATTAATAACGTCTTCTTTTGTAGGCTGTTCTGTTCAGATCTTTTGCCTAATTTTGTAATAATTACATTGTTTTTTTTTTCTTCATGTTAGACTTAAAAATTCTCTCTAAAAATTCCCTGTCAGTCCAGTGGTTAAGACTCCATGCTTCTACTGTGGGAGCATCATTCAATCCTTGGTCAGGTACCAAGATCCCAAATGCTGTGTGGCACAGCCATAAAAGGAAAATAAAATTAGTATTTTCAAAAATTCTTTATATATATCAGATCCAAATTCTTTAACAGATATGTGTTTCTCAAATATTATCTCCTGTTCTGTGACTTGTTCATTATCTTAACATGTCTTTTGAGAAGTAGAAGGTTTCCATTTTAGTGAAGTGCAAATTACCTGTGATTTCTTTCATGAATATTGTTCTAATGTTTTATTCAAAAACTCATCCTTCTTAAGGGGGGGGGGGGGTCTTCCTGACTCTTATCCTTGAGAACCCAGTACGTTTCCTGGAGGCAAACCCCATGAAAGTAAGGTAACTCCCCCAAGACTGCAGTCAAGGAGTTTTCTAACCTGAAAGTTGGTTCCTGTAGGCTCCAGGAGTTTGTCAGTTACCATTTGAGTTCTTGAGCTTCCCCGGTGGCTCAGATGGTAAAGAATATGCCTTCAATGCAGGAGATCCAAATTCAATCCCTGAGTCAGGAAGATCCTGTGGAGAAGGGAATGGCTAACCACTCCAGTATTCTTGCCTGGAGAATTCCATGCACAGAGGAGCCTAGTGGGATCCATGGGATCACAAGTCAGACATGACTGAGTGACTAACGCTTTCACTTTTTCACTGTCATTTGAGTTCTCAGCACTATGGCTTCAGCAGCTTCTGCTCTAGAAAAGCAGAATTTTCCTGTGACTCTCTAAATTTGACCACCTTTCCAGATTTTATGGTGGTCATTTCTGTTATCTCACTTATCTAATGGGTATAAGAAAATCCATTGATTTTTATTTTGAGATTTTGTTGTTGTAAGAACCTGAGAGACGTCTTCTAAGTTCTTTACATGTCTGGAGTGAAAACAGGGTAATAGCATCTTTGTATATAAGTTGTATCTCAGTAAATTTTATTTAAAAATAAATTTTAAAAATATATTTTAAAATATATTATTACTCATCTGTATAATATACACCATTGCAGAGGTATCTTACATGAAAAACTATTAATATACATATTAAATTACTGAAGAATAAGAATTCTGTTCCTAACATGCCGTCAAATTGCCATTATATGCTTGGTCAATTTAGAAAGTGCATCACGATATGCATGAATGTCATACTTAATTTATTCCTTTTGTCAGGGGATTCCTTTTTGATTGATCATCTTATCACCTCAAAATAACAACTGTTGCATAAATATTTAATAAATGAACAAACACACACACCAAGTATAAATTTACTATGAACATAGTTAATCAAATGTTCAGAATTCATCTGTCAGTGATGTCAGCACTGGTAAAGAGAACAAAACTCACAAAAAAAGGTTTTATGTTGTTAGCCCAAAAGTTTGAAAGCAAATCTGGCTGAGTTAGTGAATTCTTTAAGCAATTATGAACCTTTTACTTTTACTATCAATCAAAAATATTGAACAATTTATATTTGTATTAGGAAGAAAATATTTTTGAGTTATATATTGCATAGATTTGATATTTGTTATGCAGAGGGGTCATGGATGCATATGAGTAAGATTATACAATGAAGATGGAAATGGGTTTTTTGCAGGAAAAACTTAAAGGGGAAAAAACAACACAGCTATTTCTTTCACTCATATTTATATAGCATGGGAAATCTCTGGCAGGCCAGTGGGTACACTTCCACTGCAGAAGGCATGGGTTCTATCCCTGGTCTTGGAACTAAGATCCCACAAGCTGCAGCTCTCGGCCAATAAATAAATAAATAGATAGATAAATAAGTAAATAAATAGCATGGACTGTATGTACATAGCTGTCAGTAGGTACGATAGTCAAGATTCCAGCAGGGATGGACCTTTCTGGGAAAGAACATTCCAGAGAAAGTCAATCTCACTCTCAGCTTATACGAGACATTTTTTAGTTGATCTCTAGGCCCAAGAACCACAGCAGGGAGATTGCAGAAGAGGACTAACAACTCTTTTGAAATTGATAATCATTTTTGATTGGTGCCTATGTTTGTATTTTTGGACAGATTTTCACACTTGTAGAGTTTTTAAACAGGAAGTGATTACTCTAGCCTCATATCCAGACCCAAAGGGCAGAAGTATGGAGGTCAGCCTGGAAGTCCTCCTCTGTGTCCTGTGGATGGCCCTGGAGTTCAGGTCAGTCCAGTAATTTGTTGGCACAACATTTACAGCTATCTGCCTCTTAGGAGAAAACCTGTCCTGGTGGACCCTCTTCAGCATCCCAGGTCTGCCTTTGATTCGCTGGAGAAGAATCTGAACTAGGTCCTGTTTGGGAGTCCCTAGCCCAAGGCTCATGGTCTCCTAGTGCTGCCCATTAAGGACCCAGGGAGTGGAACAAGCTCACTGTAAATGGGAGATTCAGGGACCAAGTCTAACGATGTCCAAGGCTGAAGATCTCAGAAACCAAGAGCTAGGACAAGAAGAAAAATCTGAGCAAGAAGCTACTGAAGAGTATACCATATAGTTTTATTTATAAGGTTTATAAACTGAAAAAACTTTCCTAACTAAGCTGTCAATATCAGGTTAAAATTTTGTAAAATTCGGTCCACCATATAGTAAAGTAAGACAATTCCCTTTCTATGGTCTCTATAGGGAATTACAAAGTTCTGTTATATTTAGAGGCAATAATGTTCATTTGAAAAATAGAAGAAAACTATTATAGAGTTCTTTCAGATAGTTAATTAAAATAATAATTCTAATTCTAATTAAATCTTATATTCTTTGAGCAATAATAGTTGAGCAAATTGTATACATATTTTTTGGTTACTGAATGCCTCTACAATTCTTCATAAATTTGATAATTCATCATCTCTACATATCTAGAATTAATCTTTAATGTAAAGTATAATCTATAATTAAATTTCTCACTTTGTGTAACTTGCCTTTATCTATAGGATTTACGAATATAATGGAGATCTGTTTTTTTAATAGAATTGAACTGTTATAATAAATAATTTTTCACAAAACATGTAACTAAAATAATAACTTATTTTAAAAGAGTGAGTATTAATGGTCAGTTATTCTTCAAGAATATTTTAGGAATATTAGAAGGAAGTAAATACAAATAGATGGGAAAAAGAAGAGAAGCAAAAAGCAAAGGGGAAAAGGAAAGATATTCCCATCTGAATGCAGAGTTCCAAAGAATAGCAAGGAGAGATAAGAAAGCCTTTCTCAGCGATCAGTGCAAAGAAATAGAGGAAAACAACAGAATGGGAAAGACTAGAGATCTCTTCAAGAAAATTAGAGATACCAAGGGAATATTTTATGCAAAAATGGGCTCAATAAAGGACAAAAATGGTATGAACCTAATAGCAGCAGAAGCTATTAGGAAGAGGTGGCAAAAATACACAGAACAACTGTACAAAAAAGATCTTCACGACCCAGATAATCACGATGGTGTGATCACTCATCTAGAACCATACATCCTGGAATGTGAAGTGAAGTGGGCCTTAGAAAGCATCACTATGAACAAAGCTAGTGAAGGTGATGGAATTCCAGTTGAGCTATTTCAAATCCTGAAAGATGAAGCTGTGAAAGTGCTGAAATAAATATGCCAGCAAATCTGGGAAACTCAGCAATGGCCACAGGACTGGAAAAGAACAGTTTTCATTCCAATCCCAAAGAAAGGCAATGCCAAAGAATGCTCAAACTACTGCACAATTGCACTCATCTCACACGCTAGTAAAGTAATGCTCAAAATTCTCCAAGCCAGGCTTCAGCAATACGTGAACCGTGAACTTCCAGATGTTCAAGCTGATTTTAGAAAAGACAGAGGAACCAGAGATTAAATTGCTAACATCCACTGGATCATCGAAAAAGCAAGAGAGTTCCAGAAAAACATCTATGTCTGCTCTATTGACTATGCCAGAGCCTTTGACTGTGTGGATCACAATCAACTGTGGAAAATTCTGAAAGAGATGGGAATACCAGATCATCTGACCTGTCTCCTGAGAAACCTGTATGCAGGTCAGGAAGCAACAGTTAGAACTGGACATGAAAAAACAGACTGGTTCCAAATAGGAAAAGGAGTACGTCAAGGCTGTATATTGTCACCCTGCTTATTTAACTTATATGCAGAGTACATCATGAGAAACTCTGGGCTGGAAGAAACACAAGCTGGAACCAAGACTGCCGGGAGAAACATCAATAACCTCAGATATTCAGATGACACCACCCTTATGGCAGAAAGCGGAGAAGAACTAAAGAACCTCTTGATGAAAGTGAAAGAGGAGAGTGAAAAAGTTGGCTTAAAGCTCAACGTTCAGAAAACTAAGATCATGGCATCTGGTCCCATCACTTCATGGGAAATAGATGGGGAAATAGTGGAAACAGCATCAGACTTTATTTTTTGGGGCTCCAAAATCACTGCTGATGATGATTGCAGCCATGAAATTAAAAGACGCTTACTCCTTGGAAGGAAGGTTATGACCAACCTAGATAGCATATTTAAAAGCAGAGACATTACTTTACCAACAAAAGTCCGTCTAGTCAAGGCTATGGTTTTTCCAGTAGTCATGTATGGATGTGAGAGTTGGACTGTGAATAAAACTGAGCGCCGCAGAATTGATGCTTTTGAACTGTGGTGTTGGAGAAGACTCTTGAGAGTCCCTTGGACTGCAAGAAGATCCAACCAGTCCATCCTAAAGGAGATGAATCCTGGGTGTTCATTGGAAGGACTGATGTTGAAGCTGAAACTCCAATACTTTGGCCACCTCATGCGAAGACTTGACTCAATGGAAAAGACCCTAATGCTGGGAAGGACTGGGGGCAGGAGGAGAAGGGGACGACAGAGTATGAGATGGCTGGATGGCATCACTGACTCGATGGACTTGGGTTTCGGTAAACTCCAGGAGTTGATGATGGACAGGGAGGCCTGGCGTGCTGAGGTTCATGGGGTCTCAGAGAGTTGGACATGACTGAGCAACTGAACTGAACTGAGAAGGAAGTGTTGAGTGTTTAATAGAATTTGAAACAAGAGTGAAATGGATCTGTCAGTTGAGATTTGTTGTCAGCAGAATAAGGAAATGGGCTGGGAAATGGTGTTTATGCTAATAGTTTTACTGATCAATATCTAGAAACTTCAGTTTTAAGACTTTAGGAAGAGTTGTCATTGTCAAACTTGATAATAATAAGGATGGTTGCAAACCATTAAATATATACATAGAAATCATTAAAAAGTCTATTTATTCCTGCATAGATTTACCCATTAAAAAAAAAAAACTAAACATAAAAACCTTTACAGGAGAACAATTTAACATTTAGAAATAAGTAAAGATTTCAGTTATTATAGTTAAGGGAATGGCCTATTTTATGGCTTGAATTGTTGTTTTAGGCCTCTCTTATTATCCTCTAGAAGTCTCAAAATATCTTTCCAGAATCCCTACCTCTTGATTTAGAGCCCAGGCAAATTTCAAGAAATCATTAGTCTTTTCTTATAAACTTGCTCAAAGTTCACATTAAGAAATAAATCTTTTTCCATAGACTCTACAAAAGCTTTGCTTCTTTCCAGTAATTTTGGAGAAACAATGGCTGCCTGGTTCACAAGATAATGAGAATTTCTCCATTTTGTTGCTCTAACCTAAAAGTTCCAACCTACCTACCTGTCTACGTTCTCTGTTCCTGATGCTTTATTTCTGCCTCTAGCTTTGACAGCAAGACTCACTTCCCGATTAGCTTCCAAGTGCAAATATTATTGCTTCTTTTCAATGCCAAGATACATTGAGAATGACACTATTAAATATCATGTGGTCACTAGAACCTCAGAGAATCGTTATCAAGCATTTTATTATCCAATATCTAATAGACTCTACAATGTACCGAGAGTATGAAAAATAACCAAAGGAAAATGAAAATATGTGCATGCTGCTGCTGCTGCTAAGTTGTTGACTCTTAGCAACTCTTAGTCGTGTCCGACTCTGTGCGACCCCATAGATGGCAGTCCACCGGGCTCCCTCATTCCTGGGATTCTCCAGGCAAGAACACTGGAGTGGGTTGCCATTTCCTTCTCCAATGCATGAAAGTGAAAAGTGAAAGTGAAGTCGTTCAGTCGTGTCTGACTCTTAGCGACCCCATGGACTGCAGCCTACCAGGCTCCTCCGTCCATGGAATTTTCCAGGCAAGAGTAATGGAGTGGATTGCCATTGCCTTCTCCCAAATATGTGCATACATATGTATTATTTATAACTGCTAACAGACTATATAGTATACTATGCAAATCCTTGCATATTAATTCATTTAACTTTGGCATTACTATTAAAGAGTTATTGTTAAGACTATTTAAACAAAGATGAACCCAAGGCCCAAAATGAATAATCCAGTTTTCTCTTGTTTTTTATTTTTTCCCTTAAATATAATTGCTTTACAATGTTGTGTTATTTTCTGCTGTACAATATGAATTAGCCATACATATGAATATAGCCCTTCCTTCTTGGACTTCCTTCCCACTCTCCATCCTACCCCTCTAGGTTGTCACAGAGCCCCTAGCAGAGCATAGTGCATATGAGTCAATTCTAATCTCCCAATTCTTGATAACACTTTACTTTTATGTGGTATATTTGGCTTGTAAAACTCATAGAGTTGTAAACTCTAAGCCATGTTCTTAATACTTGCCATCACTCCCTATTAAATCTAACATGGCACAGATTTTTATGATTCACTCATTTTAAAATTTATTTATTGTAGACAATGTGTATCTACTATGCATTCAATAGTAGATTGCAATAATTTTCTAGCATTTAAAAACATTCACTAACTGCAATTTTGAAAATAGATTGATCATGATAAATATAGATGCAGGATAGATGCTAACTGTTCAGGAAGGAGATAATGATGCTAGGTGGTAACACTAAACTTTGTTGGTGATGAGATATATTCAGGTGGCTCAGAGGTAAAGAAACTGCCTGCAATGCAGGAGACTCAGGTTTGGCCCCTGGGTCAGGAAGATCCCCTGGAGAAGGAAATGGCTACCCACTCCAGTATTCTTGCCTAGGAAATTCCCTGGACAGAGGAGCCTGGCAGACTATAGTCCATGGGGTTGCAAAAGAGTCAACAACTTAGTGACTAAACAATAAATATTTATATATAATATAACAAAAAATATTTACACCCAAAAAAGATGTCCTTTCCATTATAGGGGACTGGAATGCAAAACTAGGAAGTCAGGAAACATCTGACATAACAGGAAAATTTGGCCTTGGAGTACAGAATGAAGCAGGGCAAAGTTTAATATAGTTTTGCCAAGAGAACGCACTGGTCATAGCAAACACCCTCTTCCAACAGCACAAGAGAAGACTCTATACGTGGATATCACCAGATGGTCAACACCAAAATCAGAGTGATTATATTCTTTGCAGCCAAAGATGGAGAAGCTCTATATAATCAGCAAAAACAAGACCGAGAGCAGATTGTGGCTCAGATCATGAACTGCTGATTACCAAATTCAGACTTAAATTGAAAAAGTAGGGAAACCAATAGTCCACTCAGGTATGACCTAGATCAAATCCCTTATGAGTATAGAGTAGAAGTGACAAATAGATTTAAGGGACTAGATCTGATAGACAGAGTGCCTGATGAACTATGGACAGAGGTTCGTGACATTGTACAGGAGACATGGATCAAGACCATCCGCATGGAAAAGAAATGCAAAAAAGCAAAATGGCTGTCTGAGGAGGCCTTACAGATAGCTTGGAAGAGAAGAGAAGCAAAATGCAAAGGAGAAAAGGAAAGATATTCCCATCTGAATGCAGAGTTCCAAAGAATAGCCAGGAGAGATAAGAAAGCCTTCCTCGGCAATCAATGCAAAGAAATAGAGGAAAACAACAGATTGGGAAGGACTAGAGATCACTTCAAGAAAATTAGAGATACCAAGGGAACATTACATGCAAGGATAGGCTCGATAAAGGGCAGAAATGGTATGGACCTAACAGAAGCAGAATATGTTAAGAAGAGGTGGCAAGAATATGTAGAAGAACTGTACAAAAAGGATCTTCACAACCCAGATAATCACGATTGTGTGATCACTCATCTAGAGCCAGACATCCTGGAATGTGAAGTTAAGTGGGCCTTAGAAAGCATCACTACAAACAAAGCTAGAGGAGCTGATGGAATTCCAGTTGAGCTATTTCAAATCCTGAAAGATGATGCTGTGAAAGTGCTGCACTCAATATGCCAGCAAATTTGGAAAACTCAGCAGTGGCCACAGGACTGGAAAAGGTCAATTTTCATTCCAATCCAAAAGAAAAGCAATGCCAAAGAATGCTCAAACTACTGCACAATTGCACTCATCTCACATGCTAGTAAAGTTATGCTCAAAATTCTCCAAGCCAGGCTTCAGCAATATGTGAACCGTGAACTTCCAGATGTTCAAGCTGGTTTTAGAAAAGGCAGAGGAACCAGAGATCAAATTGCCAATATCTGCTGGATCATCGAAAAAGCAAGAGACTTCCAGAAAAACATCTATTTCTGCTTTGTTGACTATGCCAAAGCCTTTGACTGTGTGGATCACAATCAACTGTGGAAAATCCTGAAAGAGATGGGAATACCAGACCATCTGACATGTCTCTTGAGAAACCTGTATGCAGGTCAGGAAGCAACAGTTAGAACTGGACATGGAACAACAGAATGGTTCCAAATAGGAAAAGGAGTACATCAAGGCTGTATATTGTCACCCTGCTTATTTAACTTCTATGCAGAGTACATCATGAGAAACGCTGGGCTGGAAGAAACACAAGCTGGAATCAAGATTGCCGGTAGAAATATCAATAAGCTCAGATATTCAGATGACACCACCCTTATGGCAGAAAGTGAAGAAGAAGTAAAGAGCCTCTTGATGAAAGTGAAAGAGGAGAGTAAAAAAGTTGGCTTACAGCTCAACGTTCAGCAAACTAAGATCATGGCATCTGATCCCATCACTTCATGGGAAATAGATGGGGAAACAGTGTCAGACTATTTTTTTGGGTTCCAAAATCACTGCTGATGATGATTGCAGCCATGAAATTAAAAGACTCTTACTCCTTGGAAGGAAGGTTATGGCCACCCTAGATAGTATATTTAAAAGCAGAGACATTACTTTGCCAGCAAAAGTCCGTCTAGTCAAGGCTCTGGTTTTTCCAGTGGTCATGTATGGATGTGAGAGTTGGACTGTGAAGAAAGCCAAGCACCAAAGAATTGATGCTTTCAAACTGTGGTGTTGGAGAAGACTCTTGAGAGTCCCTTGGACTGCGAGGAGATCCAATCAATCCATCCTAAAGGAGATCAGTCCTGGGTGTTCATTGGAAGGACTGATGTTGAAGCTGAAACTCCAATACTTTGGCCACCTCATGCGAAGAGTTGACTCATTGGAAAAAATCCTAATGCTGGGTAGTTTTGGGGCCAGGAGGAGAAGGGGACGACAGAGGATGAGATGAGTGCATGGCTTCACTGACTCGATGGACATGGGTTTGGGTAAACTCCAGGAGTTAGTGATGGACAGGGAGGCCTGGTGTGCTGCAATTCATGGGGTCACAAAGAGTCAGACACGACTGAGTGACTGAACTTAATTGAATCATTATGCCTTATATCTATGCCTTAAGCCTGAAATATTGGAATGATAGACTTCATTTATGGAGTTTAGGGAAGACTTGGAAAAGATATGAGTAGGTGGAAATCAGAATGTTTGATTTTTATATGTATTGTTAAATATCCTTAATTTAATGTCTAAGTGGAGATATTCACCAACCAGTTAGACTGCGAGATGTCTTCAGAGGAGATCAGAGACCAAGATACATATTTGGAAATCATCAGTTTATAATTAATTTTATATATCACTTTATTCCATGGTAAAATGAAGATAAATACAAAATAAAATCTCATACAATAGTACTCTTGTGATGTTACAATGATGTGTTTGAATGATGACATCAGAAATAATGCATGTAAAATAACACATTTAATTAATCAATTTAAAAATCTTTTGTGGTTACTATTTTTCAACTAGTTGTTCACTCTAAATTAAGGTTTTATTATTTCATTGCCTATTAACAGTTATAATATGTTAAAGTGATGAATATTGCCATTTCTTTTATCTGGTATCCTACCTTTTAGCCATAATATTTTAACTAGAAAATGTAAAAATGAGACATTAGAACGATATTTTTTTAAGGAAGAGTTTTCATCTACTGAATGTAACCATGCATTTATGCAAAATAAGAACTGATTATAGTTTTCAAAAACAGCAAAACCACTTCATGCACATTTACTATTAACAAGAAAATCTTCATTCTAGCCTTTTTATTTCTTTAAGCTTTTTAAAAATTGAGGTATAATTTAGTGTTGTGGTAGTTTTAAGAGTACAGCAAAGTGATTCAGTTATACATATATGTGGGCGGAGTGGGTTGCCATTGCCTTCTCATATATATATGTATAGGTTTCCCAGGGGCTCAGTTGTAAAGAATCTTCCAGCCAATGCAGGAAACAAAGGAGATGGAAGTTTGATCCCTAGGCTGGGAAATTCTCCTGGAGAAGGAAATGACAACCCACTCTTGTATTCTTGCATGGAAAATCCCATGGACAGAGGAGTCTGGTAGGCTAGAGTCCATGGGGTCATGAAGAGTCGGACACGACTGAGCAACTCCATTTCATTTTTCACTTCCATGATTGGAGAAGGAAATGGCAACCCACTCCAGTATTCTTTTTTTTTTTTTTTTTTTTTGTGATTTTAAATTAGTTTATTTATCTGTTTTTTAACTTTACAACAATGTATTTGTTTTGCCATACATTGACATGAATCCACCATGGGTGTACATGTGTTCCCCTTCCAGAACCCCCCTCCCACCTCCCAGTTGAATTTTTTTTTTTTTTTTTTTTTTATTTTTTTTTTATTTTAGTTGGGGGCTAATTACTTTACATGTGAATCCACTCCAGTATTCTTGTCTGGAGAATCCCAGGGACAGAGGAGCCTGGTGGGCTGCCGTCTATGGGGTCACACAGAGTCGGACACGACTGATGTGACTTAGCAGCAGCATATATAGTTATGCATATAAAATGGATTATTTTCCATTATAGATTATTGCAATATATTTAATGTAGTTCCCTGTGCAATACAATAGGTTCCTGTTGTTTACCTATTTTATATATAGTAGGGTGGCATATGTTAATCCCAAACTCCTAATTTACTTCCCTGCCCTCACTCTGCTATCACCTTTGGTCACCACAAGTTCGTTTTTTATTTCTGCAAATCTATTTATGTTTTGTAAATAAGTTCATTTCTGTCATTTTTATATGCCACAAATAAGTGATATCATGTGATATCTGTCTTTCTCTGACTTACTTCATTTACTATGATAGCGTCTAGATCCATCTATATATCTGCAAATGGCAATATTTCTACAAATGGCAATATGCCATTCTTTCTATTCTAGCCTATTTCTAATAAAAAATAGCTATAGTTTTTTATTAAAACATGTAGAGAACTAGCTGCATGCAGCACCACAAAAGGGTGGGCAAATCACCTAACCCACCCCTCCAGTCCAACCTCTGAACACACCCTACCCTCACCCCATATAAGAAATGAGCTTGCCCCACCTCAGGGAGGAAACCAGGAAACCTGTTACTTGTTTTCACTGCCTCCTACAGCTGGCAAAGGAGCCCAATAAAGCCTTGCCTGAAAAAAAAATAAATAAATAAATAAATAAATAATGCTATTTAATCAGTGATTTTGAATTCAAAACTTATAAAGACCCTGAAAAAAAAAAGCACTATCAAATAATGATACCCTTAGCCATTCTGCATTCCGACTACATTTTATGTTGTGCTGTCACCACAGAAGGATGTGATATACTAAGAACTCTCTAACTCACTCCTTTAGCCTGTCCATTTCACATAATTAAGATAAGTGGAAAGTGTTAGTCGCTCAGTTCTTTCCAACTCTTTGCGACAACATGATCTGCAACCCACCAGGCTCCTCTGTCTGTGGGAATTTCCTGGCAAGAATACTGGAGCGGGTTGGCATTCTCTTTTCCATAGGATCTTCCCAACCCAGGGATTGAACCTGGGTCTCCTGTATTGCAGGCAGATTCTTTACCTTCTTGAGCCACCAGGGAAACCCCAATTAAGATAAGATAACTCAGATCAACCAGTGTCCTATATGAAATGTATAGTTTTCCCCAAAGGGGAAACTACTTAACATATTTAAGCAGTCCTAAAACAGAATATTTTAATAGGAAAGCAACATTATTTATGGAAAAAACACTTGAAACTCTTTACTTTCCTACCTGTAGCTCTACTGGAGATTACTTAATTTGGAGTACTAACTTGAATGAAAAATGCTACCCTATAGTATTTTCATATACTACAAATATTACATTTATTGTCTTACATTCTGAAAGTCGCTCAGTCATGTCCGGCTCTTTGTGACCCCATGGACTGTAGTCCGACAGGGTCCTCTGACTGTGGAATTCTCCAGGCAAGAATACTGGAGTGGATTGCCATTCCCTTCTCCAGGAGATCTTCCTGACCCAGAAATCAAACCTGGGTCTTCTGCATTCCTGGCGGATCCTTTACCATCTGAGTACTAGGGAAGCCCTGTCATACATTACTTTACCTAACAGTACATTATGTCATTTGAATTGCATTATTTGACTATACAGACCTTTGTTGGCAAAGTGATGTCTCTACGTTTAATATGCTGTATAGATTTGTCATAGCTTTCCTTCTGAGGAGCAGTGTTAAAGTGTTAATAGCTCAGTCATACCCAGCTCTGCAACTCCATGGACTGTAGCCTGCTAGGGTCATCTGTGCGTGGAATTCTCCAGGAAAAAATACTAGAGTGGGTTGCTGTTCCCTTCTCTAGGTCTGAGGAGCAAGTGCCTTTTAATTTCATGGTTGCAGTCACCATCTGCAGTGATTATGGAGCCCAAGAAAATAAAATCTGTCACTGTTTCCACTTAGTCTTCATTTATTTGCCATGAAGTGATAGAACCAGATTCCATGATCGTAGTTTTTTGAATGTTGAATTCTAAACCAGCTTTTTCACTCTCCTCCTTAACTCTCATCAAGAGACTCTTTAGTTCCTTTTCACTTTCTGCCACTAGAGTGGTATCATCTATATATCTGAGGTTGTTGAGTATGGATGTGAGGGTTAAATCACAAAGAAGGCTGAGTGCCGAAGAATTGATGCTTTTGCATTGTTGTGCTGGTGAAGACTCTTCAGAGTCTCTTGGACTGCACGGAGATCAAACCAATCAATCCTAAAGGAAATCAACCTCGAATATTCATAGGCAGGATAGTTGCTGAAGCTGAAGCTCCGATACTTTGGTCACCTGATGCCAAGAGCTGACTCATTGGAAAAGACATTGATGCTGGAAAACATTGAAGGCAAAAGAAGGGAGTGACTGTAGATGAGATGGTTAGATGGCATCTCTGCCTCAACAAACCTGAATTTGAGCAAACTCCGGGAGACAGTGAAGGACAGAGGAGCCTGGCCTGCTGCAGTCCATAGGGTCACAAACAGTAGGATACGACTTAGTGACTGAATAAAATTATGTTGTTATATGGTATGTGCTATTTTGTACTATATTATTTTGTATTACAATTAGATGGTTAGAGTTAATGCTGCCATGGCAAGTTAGGGGCTTCTTTAAAACATTAAATTTCTATCATTGATATTCATTTAACTTACAGTGTTGCATTGTATCAACCACATGTAGGAAAGAGCTGGATTTATTATTAGGTAAATAAAAGCTATGTCTTATTCACCAGTTGATTTGACATCAATGCAACCTCAATGTGTAGAGTTCTGAAAAATTCATGTATCCATATACACAGAAAGGATATGTCTCCATTTGAAGGATGGTGTCCCAAGAACTCTGCTAGAAGTAGCACTGTCAAGTTTTGTTTTGGTAACTGTTATAGAAATTCTCAAGTTTCTTCATGTCCAAGACTGAAACAGCATTATGTATTATTTATTTCAGATATATTGCTTTCAGTAAAGCTCCATGTGATAACTCTTCTGGCTTATATAACTGCATATTTTTGACCCAAAATACTAAGTATTGAAAATAGAGATTCTGTCAAAGACCCGATTGCTTCTTCTTTTTCTAGATCCTTGACATCTCCATGTCCCAAGTGTCTATCAGCGAAACTGAAAATAGAGCTAGCTTTCCTTTTGTTCAATCCTTGTATCACTGGGACACACGGCTATGCACAAAATCATTGACCAAAAAAAGTGAGTAGACTACTGAACCTTATTTGTAATTGTAATTGATTGAGTTTATAGTATAAAATAATTTCAGTAGTTTATGTTCAGTTCATTTATCTATTAGATTAAGTTCATATCATACTAAAAATCTGGGTTTGTTACCTTTCAAAGTAAGGCAAAAGCAATTTGATCACATTAATAGAATAACCATATAGGGATATTGGTGACTAAGGAAGGTGATTTAAACAATGTAATATGAAAAATCTCACAACTGCATTATTCTTATCATAGTTGTTTTTTTCTTTAATAAAGCTTTAAAAATGTACTACGTAGAGATAGCTTATTTATCCTTACCCAACCTTGTAGGGGGAAAAGTGCTGTGAAAAGTTTTTAGAAACTATTAATAATGTTTTCTGTAAAATAGCAACTTAAAGAGGCTTCCCATTGCTCTTTGAAATCATTAAAAGGAATATCTGATTTCTTATGCAAAATTAAATTTATCCCATGTGATGTGCATGTGTGTGCATGCTAAGTCATGGCAGTTGTGTTTGATTCTTTGTGACTTTATGGGCTATAGCCTGTCAGTCTCCTCTGTGCATAGTATTCTCCAGGCAGGAATACTGCCATTCCCTCCTCTAGGGGATCTTCCTGGAGGAGGATGCAGTTGCTGCATTGCAGGTGGATTCTTTACCACTGAGTCAACAAGGAAGCCCTCTTCTGTGGTATAGTAGTACAAAACTTAATTGAGAAAACTTTAAAAATTATTGTTTCAATTTTTGTTACATTTTAGAGAAGAAAATTATATGTAGTTTTATAAAAACTACATTCACAAAAGCATGCTGTCTTTATAAAAAAATGCTAAACTTGTGAAAGTCATTTTAAATTGAAGTGTTTACATTGTGCAATAGGGATGGTAAACACCATTTACGTGGTTTTATACCTTAATTAACCCTAACTGGTATTATTTAAGCAGAATGTTTGTTAAGTGGCATCTTATGATTATGTAGTTTCACTAAAGTAAATGTCCCTGATACTTAAATTCTTCTTTTTTGCCTTTAGAATTCTTTCTCTGAAAAGTAATACTCCATATGCATGACATTTTAATGGTCTCTTTTCATAGAAATTGATGAAGTGTATATTCAAAATGGATAACTATCTTAAAATCATGCAGTTTAGAATTATTGTGTTTAGAAAGATAAATGAGCAATGATCCTTACTTATTTTCTAAGATCAATATTAAAAGCCCTAAAATTTGAGTTTAGTTTGTATGAATATAGTTAACAGAATATACAAGGAGTGCCATTATTGTAAGAATACATTTTGAAGGGTGACTTTTCAAAAAATAATGATAGAGAATAAAAAGAGTGGCAGGTAGATAGCACACTGCCTGATACCATAATGCTATTTTTTATAAGCAGCATCAATAAAAAAGTTCAGTCAACATTTACTTATTTTTTGACATCTTGCCAACAGCAGGTTAGACTGAAATTTTTTGCACTGAATAAGCGAAAAGAAATATCTTGTGTCACTGTCTGTAGGGAAAGCATGATCTTTGTTATGACTCTTGCAAATTGAAAAAGGAAAGGGAAAGGCTAGTTTGAAAGAGCTTTATTGATGGATTTTTTTGATTGATTGGTTGATTTTATATGTGGTTGACTGCTATAATTATGTCTTTCAGATGAACTTTAGACCCAAAATAACTTCAGAAAATCATTTCTTCCCTTGCAACAATGATAAGATATGGACAACCAGGGATTCCTGTGTGTTGAGGTGACCCAGGTGACAGCCTGGAAGAAGCCAGATAGACCTCCAGCTGCACTCTTGATTCAGTGCAGATCTTTAAGGAAGAAAGGGAGGTTTTGACATGGATTCTGAATGTCATATCATATGTTTCCAAATTTATTGAGGGAAAAGCATCTACCTGAGACTCATTCCTTAAATGTTTGAGAATTTAATCATAAGACCATAATTTGAGAATTTTCCCTTTCGAATAAAACTAAACTTGACATGGTTTTGTTTGGTGTGCTTTATCTGTTTCATTTTCGGCAAAGAGTGTTTCAGGAATGAAATTTCAGCTATAAAAATTCCTCTTTGAACTCTGAATAAAAGAGAGTAATTCCTCTTTCCATGATTATTTGCGAAGTCCCATGGTCAAAGACATCTTTGTTGTTGTTCAGTTGCTAAGTGATGTCCAACTCTGTGGACTGCAGCATGCCAGGTTCCTCTGTCCTCCACTATCTCCCAGAGTTTGCTGAAATTCATGTGTACTGAGTCTGTGGTGCTATCTATTAATGACCATCTCAAAGATGTTGAGCAGATCAGAATCAAGGATTTTGTGACTGTCTTAATGCAGCCTCCAAGCAGAGGAAAACTTTGTTCCTTTTTTCCCTCTCCCCATGTTTATCTAGGGGCCTGAGTGTCTGTGTTCATGTGGATGGGTAGGAATTTAGCAGAGTATTTCCCTGTGTCCTGATCACACTTATGATATCATCTCTAAGTTGAGATTGTCAATGAGCAGCAACAAGATGACCATTCTTGAGCTGATTAGAAAATCATTTTATTTGATATCCAACTAACAGGCTATGCAGTTCAGGAAGCAACAGTTATAACTGGACATGGAACAACAGACTGGTTCCAAATAGAAAAAGGAGCATGTCAAGGCTGTATATTGTCACCCTGCTCATTTAATTTATATGCAGAGTATATCATGAGAAATGCTGGGCTGGAAGAAGCACAAGCTAGAATCAAGATTGTCAGGAGAAATATCAATAACCTCAGATATGCAGATGACACCACCCTTATGGAAGAAAGTGAAGAAGAAGTAAAGAGCCTCTTGATGAAAGTGAGAGAGGAGAGTGAAAAAGTTGGCTTAAAGCTCGACATTCAGAAAACTAAGATAATGACATCTGGTCCCATCACTTCATAGGAAATAGATGGGGAAACAGTGTCAGACTTTTTATTTTGGGGGCTCCAAATTCACTGCTGATGGTGATTGCAGCCATGAAATTAAAAGACGCTTACTCCTTGGAAGGAAAGTTATAACCAACCTAGATAGCATATTAAAAAGCAGAGACATTATTTTGCCAACAAAGGTCCATCTAGTCAAGGCTACGGTTTTTCCAGTAGTCGTGTATGGATGTGAGAGTTGGACTGTGAATAAAGCTGAGAGCCGAAGAACTGATGCTTTTGAACTGTGGTGTTGGAGAATACTCTTGAGAGTCCCTTGGACTGCAAGGAGATCCAACCAGTCCATCCTAAAAGAAATCATTCCTGGTTGTTCATTGGAAGGATTGATGTTGAAGCTGAAACTCCAATACTTTGGCCACCTCATGTGAAGAGTTGACTCACTGGAAAAGACCCTGATGCTGGGAAGGATTGGGGGCAGAAGGAGAAGGGGACAACAGAGGACGAGATGGCTGGATGGGATCACCGACTCGATGGACATGAGTTTGGGTAAACTCTGGTTGTTGGTGATGGACAGGAAGGCCTGGTGTGCTGCGATTCATGGGGTCACAAAGAGTCGGACATGACTGAGCAACTGAACTGAACTGAACAGGCTATGGCCTTTGAAAATAAGTTTTCAATAGATGAGAAAATGAGGAAATGTTAAAAACACTATGTTTTGCTCAAATTATCGCATTCAGCTGCAGTGGGTCATAAATATCAATTCCGTAAATACCATATCATTGTATTCATTTGTGCATTCCCTTCTGATATTCTTCATTCTAACAAATAAATAAAAATGAATTGATAATTACATGAACACAATCTAATATTGTTTGAAAGCATTTTAATAGATTTCATTGGAAAAAATGTTTAATGAGGAGAAGAAATATGTTTGCTCTGTTCAATACTGAATTTCCAATTCCAAACATTGAGCCTGACAAGTGAAAACAATTTTTTTTGCTTTGTTTTAAATTTTCTTGCTTTTTAAAATAAATTGTTAGTAAATGAGGGCAAAAATTAGAGAAATTTTTATGTTACATTATAGACGTATGACATAGGAATTTTGGAATAGATTTTGCTTTGCAAAATGAAAAGAAAAATGAGGTAAATCTTTATTAAATAAAAAAGTCTGTTTTGAGAACATGGCTGGATGTCTTTTTGAGTGTTTTCTAATACAAAATGATTTATTTTTGAGAAGCTATTTAAATTAGATAGATGAGGAATATAAATTTTGCAATGCAGTAAAATTAAGTGAGTGTAAGACAAAATCCTGTTTATAGAGATAAAGAATTAAACTAAATATGTCAATGTATCATAGATATCAGTTAGCAATAGATGAATACATGTACTTTCATAGGCTCATGGCTTCTGCTTATTAACTTTAAAGGATCATAAAAGAAAGAATAACTCATTTGGCAGGTCAATATTATGATTTTGTTCATCTCATAATGTCATGCCATAGATCTCCAAAACTGTCCATATATGTTCTGCTTATGAATCTTGGAAGAATATGCATTTACTGTCAACATTAGCTATCTTAAAGGTAAAAATGTATTTCATATCTAATTTTCTTCTTTCCCCTTAGCATGCTATATTAATTTCCCTTGATGGCTCAAAGAGTAAAAAAACCCACCTGCCAGTGCAGGAAATGCAGGTTCAATCCCTGTGTCAGAAAGATCCCCTGGAAAAGAAAATGGCAACCAACTTCAGTATTCTTAGCTAGGAAATCCCATGGACAGAGGAGTCTGGCAGGCTACAGTCCATGGGGTCACAAGAGTTGGACACAACTTAGTGACTGAGCATATGAGCACGAGCCGCAACAAATGACCACAAACAATGGCTTAAGACAGTAGCCATTTGTTCTCTCACAGTCCAAGGTTCCAGAGTCCAAAGTCAAGGTGACAACATGATTGGTTTCTTCTGGAGATTCTTGTCGAGAAACCTCCAAATTAATTGTCTTTTTCCTAGCTTCTGGTGGTTTCTAGGCATCTTTTGTAACCTTGACTTCAGGCAGCATAACCCCAAACTCTGCCTCTTGGAAAGATCTTTGAAATACACTTTATAAAGATTTAAGATTTTGGCACAAAACATTATTGTGAGTATAACAATCCTTGTGTAGGGAAGTGTATGTTACTTTAAAAAAGATCCAATAAATTGATACGTCTATAAATTGAGAATTTTCATTAATTCAATTAACAAATTCAGTTTAACTAACCCATGAAAATTTAGGTATCCTTAGTAAAAAGCACAAAGAAACTTAAGCTGTATTTGTCATTTTGCTTTTTAGTATAATGTTATGTTTATAGCCAGAATTTATAGAAAATGCAATGTTTTACTTCATTTCCCTTTATGTAAAATATATATCAAATTTAAAATTTGCTTCCTTATTTAGGTATTGTAGAAATTCGTAGAGATATACATGTACTAATATGAATATATACTTGACTTTGACATAACATCTCAATATATGGATGATGACTATTATTGTATGTGTGTTTTAATAATAAGCATTCAAAAATTGAGAATATAAATTCACCTTATGCTAACTTACTGTAATACAGTCTTTCAGCCTTTTCTTCTTTTATGCTCTAATTTCAAATCCTGGAATATTTACTGATATCTAATTTCCTGATGACAAGAATGAAGACTATTATATTGCATTTCCAAGCAGATGTCTGTATCAGAACATAAGATAAATACAGAAATTAAGCAAAAAAAAAAAAGTACCTTATTCTACTAAATTGAAAACTCTGTTTACACTTGGAAAGCAAAATGAAGATTTGATGCACTCATATAGAAAACAAGTTTCTTCATTTCTGAAAGGGGTTTGCTTACAGCACACATTCATTCATTCTGTCATGTAGTTGGTTAACATGTTTTAGCAGCTTCTGTGAGGCAGGCACCAAAATCAGTACACTTACTTCATATTGCCCAAACTCTTCACATCTTTTATGCAGAGGGATACAGATAATTTCATGCACTTCATATTTTGAATTTAATATTGCATACTATCATTCAACTTCTCAAATATACTTGTTAACATTGCTCTTAAGTACTATCAACTGGGTGTTTACTACACTTATATGTAACTGTCTGTAAATATTAATGTATTATCCATATGTAATTCATATTATACTAACTTTCTACCCCAGTTTAACAGTTGCTAAGTAATTTGTATGTTTCACATAGTCTTTTTTGTTTGAAATATAAAGTTCTAATACATCAGAGATTTGTTTTTTTTTTTTTTTTTGGTCTCATTTTTACTGTTAAATGGATAAAAATTCTAGAAGGATGAATGTGCATTACTGCTCTGATGAAAAGGTAAAGGAAACTCCAATTTCCAGCTCCTGATTTACAAGCTATGGTTATTTAATCATCAGGCAGCAGTAACTTTTGGAACATTAAATAAGAAGTTACATTTCAAGTCATTCTTAGTCACTGATGTTCCATATGTGAAATTTAACAGTGTATGTCCCTATATAAGGGGCTTCCCAGGTGGCTCAGTGGTAAAGAAGCCATTTGCCAATGAAGGAGATGCAGGAAGCACAAGTTTGTTACCTGGGTTGGGAAGATGCCCAGAAGAAGGAACTGGCAACCTACTTCAGTATTTTTTGTCTGGAAAATTCCATGGACAGAAGAGCCTGGAGGGCTACCATCCATGGGGTCACAAAGAGTCAGACCCAGTGGAGCAACTGAGCACTCACTCATCCCTATATAAGCAGAATGGTGATGTTTGGATTGGGTTTTCAAGACAAATTATACCCTTTTGCACTCTGCAGGCAAAAAAAACAACACCTATAGAATATCTACATATTCTATATATGCTGTTGTTTCAGTCGGTAGGTCATGTCTGACCCTTTTGTGATCTCATGGACTGTAGCCTGCCAGGCGCCTCTGTCCATGGGATTTCCCAGGCAAGTATAGTGGAGTGGGTTGCCATTTCCTTCTCCAGTATTCTATATATATAAGCTATCTATAATAGCTTCAAGGATCAATGTTTCGCTATAAAAAGAAAATGAAGGAAGAACTATCTGAAAAAAATATATATTTACATATATATGAAAAGAAACAATTTGGTTTTTCAAAAATATGCTATGTTGTTGTGGAAACAATGTCACATAAAAATGATTACATGAAATCTATATCAATATGAAATGAGATATTCTGAGGGGTACTGAACACTCTTCATTATTATGGAAACAGGACAAGGTTATTTAGCACAGGTGTTTCTGTAATTGTGATGCATTAGCAAAATTAGCCATGTTCAATGGCCCTCACACCTCCTTTGCCACCTGTGCTTGAATTGGTGTACTGTTACTACCAAGAGATTGAAGCATGTACTGTAGAATTAAGTTCATAACCACAAAAATAACCTATTTGTTGTTTTATCGCCTTCTTTTGGTAAATAAAACTGTTTTCCAACATTGTCTTCTTTCTTATTTCTGAGAGGGAAAAAAAAAAAAAACCTTGGAAAATGAGCACAATGTGATAAATTCTGAACCGAGTTGCAGAGAGAAAACTTCCAGGAAAAACAAAGCAACTGTGTAGGTCACAGTGAAAGGTGAAGAGTTTTTTCATACTGAAATGATGACCAACCATTTAAAGTTGCTTTCATACTGAGATACTGCTTATCCACTAATCTCTGAGGATTCTAGATTAAGAATTTGAAGACCCTGGGTCCAACCTATTAAATGGGACTCTGACAGTATCCCAGTGATTCGGCTTCACATTCAACTTTTCCAACCGTTGATCAGATGGTTAAGATGCATGAAAGATACATGATTTTTTTAAAGGAAGATAATATTATTTGAAATACCAGAGTACCATGCTTGCATTTGCAGGGAACATAAATATTAGATGATACAGAGAACATTCCTTAATAATTGGTAGAACAAACAGTCAGTTAATTCTGATTCCTTTCTTTGGGACCACAGGAATATATTGGAAGCACCAATTTCATTCCTGTTTCTATTTCTGGATAAACCTAGGAAAACCCCCCATAGTAACTGAGTCTTTTGCCAGCTCATATATTAATATTTCAGGGAAACAACTGCCCTGATAGGTGTATCTTATTTGGAACTTCCCTGATAGGTATATCTTATTTGGAGTTATAATATTATATCTTGTTATCTCAGCTATTTTGTAAACAAGCAGTGTTAATGTGAATGTGACTTCATATTTTGTTTTAAATTTATTCAATTCCAAAAAATAAGTCAGTTCAGTTCAGGTCAGTCACTCAGTAATGTCCGGCTCTTTGCGACCCCATGAATTGCAGCACGCCAGGCCTCTCTGTCCATCACCAACTCCCGGAGTCTACCCAAACCCATGTCCATCGAGTCGGTGATGCCATCCAACCATCTCATCCTCTGTCATCCCCTTCTCCTCCTGCCCCCAATCCTACCCAGCATTAGGGTCTTTTCCAATGACTCAACCCTTTGCATGAGGTGGCCAAACTATTGGAGTTTCAGCTTCAACGTCAGTCCTTCCAATGAACACCGAGGATTGATCTCTTTTAGGATGGATTGATTGGATCTCTTTGCAGTCCAAGGGACTCTCAAGAGTCTTCTCCAACACCACAGTTCAAAAGCATCAATTCTTCGGCGCTCAGCTTTCTTCACTGTCCAACTCTCACATCCATACATGACCACTGGGAAAACCATAGCCTTGACTAGACGGACTTTTGTTGGCAAAGTAATGTCTCTGCTTTTAAATATGCTATCTAGCTTGGCCATAACCTTCCTTCCAAGGAGTAAGCGTCTTTTAATTTCATGGCTGCAATCACCATCTGCAGTGATTCTGGAGTCCAAAAAATAAAGTCTGACACTGTTTCCCCATCTATTTCCCATGAAGTGATGGGACCAGATGCCATGATCTTAGTTTTCTGAACGTTGAGCCTTAAGCCAACTTTTTCATTCTCCTCTTTCACCTTCATCAAGAGGCTCTTTAGTTCTTCTTCACTTTCTGCCATAAGGGTGGTGTCATCCGCATATCTGAGGTTATTGATATTTCTCCCGGCAATCTTAAATAAGTAGCAAGTAAGTATTATTTGCTGTTGACTTAAGAATCCAAGATAATTGACATATCTGACACAGTAAATACTGTGCAAGTCCTTCATAAAACATGATACCATTCTTCTAGACTCCAAAATGCATGTGTCTTTGACCAAATAATGACTCTATTCTGTGAACAGATGTCCTGGACAATCACAACCTACTTACTCAGAACATTAAGCCTCCTACATCCATGAAATTTTCAAATTGTATTTGTCCAGTTCTTTTGGGTTCTTCTACCTCACTGTGGACTTCTAGGAGCAAACATTATGGATCATAAGAGTTAACTTTGAGCTATTTTGTCTCCTATTACTATCTGAAAAGTCTTTTATCTCTGCATTATTGCATCATCTTTTATCTGAGGATTAAGTGACCCCATGTATTAGCTATAATTCAGTCACCATAGTTCATATCTTGAAGTAACTTTTAAGCATCTCTTAATTTCTTAATATCAAGGATACAACTTTGTTATTACAGTTTCCATCATATTCATTACCTTTTTAATCTTCATTAAGTAATATTTATATCATCAATTCTATGTTTGGTGTAAAATAGGGACTAAACATGTATAATGAACAATTCAGTAAAGAATGAATGTGTCAGTCTCTACACCTAGATCACTCTTTCAAGTCTTTTTTAGTGGAGTGAGAGTACCCTGCCAGATCTAGACTAATAACTCTTTCTCCCTAAGCTTGTAATGATAAGAGAATAACATCACACTCTGAGCTGTTTCCAAGATGTCTGAAATAGCCACAACAACATTTAACAATTCCTGAAGATATCAGAGTTTATATGTATTAGATCCCATTTCCTTTCCTTTTTTTACATAACTCTGTTCTTTGATGAAAAAAAGTCAAAATTTCATATTTATAAATATAAACATATTTTCTATGCAGTATATAATACATTCAAATTAGATGCTGGGATATACATACAGATAAATATTACAATTTTTCTTTTATCACATAGGTACTTAGCACTACTTTGTAGCATTGATATAAGATACTTTTTCATTGCTTTTATCTAACAAATAAAAGTTTCAAGAAACACAAAGAAACAAAAATTTTTCCTTGTTCGAGTGAAATGATATTGTCAGATATAATCAAGCACATTTTTAAAAGATGCTTTTATGAGGTTGTCAAGAGTTTATCTAGTCTAGTCTATGGAACTGTGGCCTTGGTATTCTTTTTGTTGACTGAGCAGCCTGGAGTGACTTTATACTGACACATTCCCCTCAAACAAGCTAATGTCCTAGATAGCATTCTGCCGAGTCACAAGAAAATGTAATTTCCTGATATGTTTGCTTCAATAGCCCTTGTGATCAACAATTTCTCCTGTCTCCCAGACTCCACTCTTTTAGTTTGAATTAAACAGTTCTGCCTTAACCTATGAACCCTAAAGCACTTCATCCATCAACCCTAGTAAAGGCATGTTTTCTGTCTTGTCTTTCTCTGCCTTGATGTCCCCATGTGGCCCCTCAAGGCATGCTGGGTACAACTTTCAGGGAATGTAGATGATCGATTTCTTGATTTCCATGTCTTTTGTGGTCTATTGTTGAACTGCAGCTCACTATGGGGCACTCTGTGTTCCACTCAACAAGCGTCACTTTGACAAATTCATAACAGATGTCAAGGACACAAGAGTTCATAAAGGAGAAGAAGTCCAAGCAGCATTTTATGTGGTGAATGTAGGTCACTCTTACATTTCTGATCATGGCAGAGTACATATTTTAGAATAATTCAAACTAGATTCCACATGTAATAGAAAAGACAGTCCAAAATTGGCAGGCTATGATCTAGAAGAGAAATAAAATCTAGCGACAAGGGCTGCAAACGCATAGGGGTCTCAAAGATGCGAGTGAGAGACTGAGCACTGAACATGCAGTGGAAGTGTGAAATGGAATCAGCAGACACAAGATTAAAAACACTTTAAAAAAGAAATCAAAATATATTTACTATGTCTGAAGAGATGAAGTAAGCTTGAAAAATTCAACAAGAAAGTGATATCTTTAAAAAGTGACATGTGAAAAATTAAAAACACAGAGAAATTCAAAGACAAAAATGTGAAGAAAGCAACCCCTCAATAGTTTCCTGTAATAGCAGTTAGACACAGTGAAGTAGAGAAGCAGAGATTTACAAGTGGTACCATAAAAATCAACCAGAAAGTAGCACTCTTATGGGCAGAAACAGTCTGTTTTGTTTCTGATTAAAACTTGTAGCTGCATTCAAATTTAATCTAGCACATAATAAACACTGTGCATGTTTTAGAAGTTTTTGTTGGAGTATAGTTGCTTTAAAATGCTGTTTGTTTCTGCCGTACAGCAAAGTGAATCTGTCATACATATACATATATCCCCTCTTTGGATTTCCTTCCCGATTAGGTCATCACAGAGCATTAAGTAGAGTTCCCTGTGCTTTACAGTAGGTTCTCATTAGTTGCTTATTCTATGCATAGTATCAGTAGTGTAAATATGTCAATTCCAATCTCTCAATTCACCCCACCCCGTTTTCCCCCTTTGTTGTCCATGCATTTGTTTTCTACCTCTGTGTCTCCATTTCTGCTTCACAAATGGGTTCATCTGTACCTTTTGCTAATTCCACATATATGTGCTAATAAATGATTTTTTTTCTCTTTTCTGACTTACTTCACTCTGTATGACAGTCTCTAGATCCATCCATATCTCTGCAAATGGTGTAATTTCATTCCTTTTTACAGCTGAGTAATCTTTCATTTTACTCAAAGAGGCCTAGAGTGCTGCAGTCCATGGGGTTGAGAAGAGTTAGACACAACTTCGTGTCTGAAAAACAAATACTTAATTTTTGTGTGCTTTGTAAACACTATTTAATTGACTAGCTAGATGAACGGAGGACTTATTTTCTCAGAAAACTGTGATTCAGATACATTAAGTAACTTAAAGAAGTGTTGCATAAAAGTCAGGAGTTTAAGGGGGCTTCCCAGGTGGCGCTAGTGGTAAAGAACCTGACTGCCAATGCAGGAGATGTAAGAGAGGTGGGTTCAATCCCTGGGTTGGGACAATCCCCTGGAGGAGGGCATGGCCACCCACTCCAGTATTCTTGCCTGGAGAATCCCATGGACAGAGTAACCTGGCAGGCTACAGTCCATAGGGTCCCACAGAATTAGACATGACTGAAGCAACTTAGCATGCATGCATGCAGGAGTTTAAGCTCTTCAGAGAGAAAAGGTGAGTTTAAATCTGGGTTTTAAGCTGATCAAGAGTCCTAGAGAAATATTGATATAAAAATTTTAAAAACAGAAAAACATTACTGGTGTCCACTGTTACACAGGGAAAATAAGGGTATTGTGCAATTATCTAATTAATTCAAATTACATGTGTATGTGCCAATTGAAAGCATTTTCAAGTACTAAATTATAGCTACAAACAGGTTGATTAAAGAATGATTATATTCAGTGTGAAACAATTCCTCAAAAAAATTAATTTAGTTGAAATTCCCCTTTTATTTTAAATTAGTTATTTACTAGCAAGTAAATCCTAAAAAAAGACTAAGACAAAAATACTGAAACACAGTTATATGTTAGCTACCTTTGTAAAAATAAATACAACTAAGATTATACCCTAAATTCATAGTATACATGTACTGGTGATTATAAAAAATAGTATTAACTTAGGAAATCTCTAAACATGAGGGCACAAATACAGATCTGTTTTATTTTTCTAATTTGATTTCCTGATGATGCTATGGAGAAACTTTTTTTTTCCCCCCTCATTCAGTAGAATGTCTAATAACAAATGGGTATTCCTTTATAAGTTTACAAACAATTTTAATAGAATAGTTTTATTTCATGATCTAAGTTTCAGTTTGATTTGTCTTAAAACATTCTCAAATTCTACTCAAAGTTTATCTCACTTGCTTCTCTCTCAGTGGGCTTGTAGTGGAGAAGGAAAGTTTCTCCGTATGTTTCAGCTCTAGTGTTGTAACAGGAAAAAGATAGAGGAGGTGGATCTCCGTAATGGGATCTGCAGTGACCAGTTGCCTTGTGTAAGGGTGCGTTACTGACACACTCTCTTCAGCTTCATAGTTGACTTTTGTGATGGGGTACTGAGAAGATTCTCCTGAAGTCTGGGGGAGTCACCCCTCCTGCTGTTCCCTGATATGGTAAGGGGAACTCTATCTAGACTCTGTATTCCTTTTCTCTTTCTTCTCCTGCTCTCACCAAATGACGTGCACCTCATTTGCTTATCTGTGCACCAGATACAATGAGCTATACTCCCCCGGTGACTGTCTCTTCTAGAAGTGACAACAAGGTAGCTCAAGCCCAGCTACCTGCTTGGTGAGCCCTCACACCATGAGGGACTCAAAAACGTGGAAGAGTATGGGTTTTGACTGCAGCAAAATCTCTGACTGCTTTTCCTCTGCACAGGTTGGTACTGGTGCGGAAGAGCGAGGCCCCTGTGCAGACACACATGCGCTCAGGGAACTGACCTTTCCTGCTTCAGGGAGAATCTTCTGGAGTCTCTATCGGTTGGCTTTGAGAAAGAGAAGAATCCCTCCTTTACAAAGAGGAGAAAATAACCTCTTTACAAGGCATTCCAATCGATTCAAAGATCAATATAATTTTTGTTCTATTCACTGGCTGTTGATGAGAACAGTGATCATGGTAATTTGGGAAAACAGATTGTTCAGAGAGAGTGCTGTAAGGAGGGGGCAGATCTTGACTGTTAAAAGTTTAGTCGCTTAGTGGTGTCCAGCTCTTTGCAACCCCATGGACTGTAGCCTACCAGGCTCCTCCCTCCATGGAATTTTCCAGGCAAGAGTACTAGAGTAACTTACTATTTCCTTCTCCAGGGGATCTTCCCGACCCGGGAATCGAACCTGGGTCTCCCGCATTGTGGGCAGATGCTTTACCATCTGAGTAACCAGGGAAGCCCTTAAAAATGACTGTTAAAAATGGGTCTTATAACTTAAAAGGTAGGTTACAATTGAGGTTCAAGTCTCAATTCCAGAATTACAGGAAAATGTCATCTCTCTTTCTCTGTCTGTTCATGAAATATTTAATTTTAATTATTACTCCATTACATCATTATATCTGTATCTGTACCTATAATACCTATATTTGTCATCCGGCCTATTTGAATATATATGTGTGTGTATATGAACATATATACACCTAGTAATGATTTTAATGAAAGAGGCAACATTCTGATTTCAATCTTCAGCAATTCAAAAATAGATAACTTTATTTTATTAGAGTATAATTCCTTTATAATTTTGTATTAATTTATGCTGTATAACAAAGTGAATCAATTATACATATACATTATCCCCTCCTTCTTGAACTTCCCCCTCACTACTCCATCCCATCACTCTAGGTCATCACGGAGCAGTGAGCTGACCTCCGTATGAAATGAATGAAATCCGTATAGCAGATTCCCACTAGCCATCTATTTTACATATGGTAGTGTATATATGTCAGTCCCAATCTTCCAATTCATCCTACTCAACTTTCTCTCCGTGGTGTCTATACTGTTGTTTTCTAGGTCTGTCTCTCTGTTTCTGTTTTGCAGATAAGAGCATCTGTACCATTTTTCTAGGTTCCACCTATATGTGTTAATATATGATATTTGCTTTTCTCTTTTGATTTTCTTCATTCCGTATGACAGAAAGAACGTGAGACAGTTATAGTCCCTTAGCTCAATATTCTCTCATGCTTTTGATAATAGTCCCCTTTACTTGTGATTCACAACAAGGCAGCTCCAGCAATATTTATTTTAATAGTTGCCATCAGTGAAAATAACTCTTTATAGTTGCACAGTTTCTCTGGTTATCATTTTTAGATAATTCACCACAAATTCCAGGAGCAGTAGTTTTCAGGACAATGATGATAAGGCTAATTACACTTGCTGATGGCAATCAAATTCATTTAGAATATGTTATGACTCTAAACAGTAATTGAAGCTTTCACTTAGCATCTTTGGAAACACTGTCTCCTTTCATAAAAATATGCTTAAAATATGTTTAATTTTAATAGCACAGAAAACTAAGAAGTAGGGACTTTTGGCATAGAAAACACATGGTTGACTTGATTTTTTAATTTTGCAAGCTTTCTAGAAATTTGCCTTAAATATATTTAAACTTTCAAATATTTTTATATTATTACATGCAAAATGTGATTTTTTTTCCATGTACACTAATAAAACAATATCTTCTGGAATGAAAGAACATGTATTAGAAATGACTACTAATGGTTAAAATTAGCATAAATCCTGCTGTTTTAAATGTACTCAAATACTTGCATAGAATTTTTAAGAGTGGGAAATATATTAATATAAAATTATGTATAATATGTGAACCATCTTTTGAACTAAACACTTTAAACTTCAAAACGGAAAGGGCAGTGTGTCTACTCATTTTTTAAATTTCATATCCATCCACTATTAGTAATAATATTAATTTCATAAATATCACAAAATAATAAAGAGCCAAATACTAATCTATGTTCAAAGAGTAAGATAATCTACATTTAATATATAGAAAGATCTTGGCTGGGAAATTTGTAATTGCCTATAGAAAATAGTCTAATGATCTTTCTGTCAATAAAGAAGCTTAAAAAGGGAAAGCCAAAAGAGAACTAGAAAAGCTCAGATAATCACTTTGATTACTTGAGTGAATTTTGGTTAAATGGATATTTGATTAGGCGTATTGAATGGGGCATTGAATGGATATTTGATTACTTAAATGGATATGAAATAAAAGTGTGTAGAAATGGAAAAAGTATCGATTTGCAGAAAATAGTTTCATGACATCCTTCATGATCTGATACCTCGGTAGCAGCTACAGTCTCAAGGCACTTGATTTTTCCATGTAATTTGCAATACTCTTTTATTTACTGACACTAAATCTCTATACGGCGAGAATGAGATGAGAGTTTAGGCAATATTGAACTTGGTGACTTTTTCAATGAATGTCAATTGGAGAAACACCTGTGATCAGGGGCTTTGGGCCAGTCTCCTGGGGGAATGGGGAATAAATCACTACAATTCAAGACAGACTTTTATTGTTTTGCACATGGCATTTACTTATCTGTTTTTTTTCCTCTAAATATGTGAAAATCTTTTACAAAATATAGAAGTATCTGTAACTGCATTTTTGTAGTGTTGTATATAAAACTTGCTGATCAGAATTTTTCACATGTATAAGGGTAAAGAAACAGTTCGTTCCTACAAAGAGATTAAGTGGACAACATATTATTCAGAGTTACTCTCTCAATGAATTCTCCAGGAATTAAAAGAATTAATTTCACTCCCATTTTCACCCCCACGCCAATCCTGCCACTCACACATATAACTTCAAGCCACAATTTTCTGCTGCAGATATATATTATATATGTGCATATATATGTCTATATATGCACATACATACTGGATATATTAATATCTACTCTGAATATATACATAAATATATAATGTATATGGTTCTTAGTATATATGACCTATACAGTACAAGAATTCAGCTTATACTACTTCTATATTTCTACCATAATTATATTACGTAGCATTACATGTATTTTATAAAGCCAAGAAGGGAAAATACATACAAAAATTGCAAATTCAGTTTGTCTCTTACAATTAAAGCAGAAACTTAATTGAACAGTTGAATCTTTCTCAGGACTAAAATTCCAAGACATATTTGCCTTACTCAAGCTAGAAAGAAAATATTACACTTTGCGTTTTAGTGTAACATCATCATGATATAATTTTAAATTGTAAATTTTCATTGATCATAATAGCTATAATTATTAGTCACAACTCAGACATTTAATCACAAGTTCTTATTTCTGAAAATTTCATAATACTTTGAAATATTTGAAGCTATGCTTGTGCATATCTCTTTAAGCAAATAGCCCTAATTATGAGCAATGCTTTAAAATTCTTAAGAAACCCAGCACATTAGATTGCTGTACCAGGAAAATACACCAGAAAAATCACTAGCTAGAATTTAAATAGTAAAAGAGGATAAAAAAGACTCTCATGGAGATATTTCATGGCAATGAAGTGGCTGTTTATGATACAAGTGAAATTTGAAGGAGTTCTAGAAAATTAACATCCATAAGATTAAGGATAATCATATCAATTTTCTCTCAATGCTTTTCCCTTTGGGAAAAATAAATGCTGTGACAAAATTAAAAAGAAAAGAATTGTGTTAAAAGAAGCTTCAGTTTTGTGTTTTTTATTTTATAGGCAGATACTTTTCTCATGGAAGGAATAGATCATTGATTTATTAAAGCACACTGAACAATAACTGTCAAATATGCTATCCAAAATTAATTTAATTAAATACTTGACTCATTAATTTTATAACTTGCAGTTTTGAGTTGACATGAAACTCATCCAACATTCTTAATTGAAGAGTCATATCAGGCCACTGCAAGGATAATTTGAATTGAACAAATCTACCATATATGACCTAGTATTAAATATAATTCAATAAGAATTTTCTTACTTCTGAGTATACTTTGTCTTGTGCAATAATCAAAATCAATACAATGAATAATTACTCTAAAGGTGATATTTTAGGTCCTATATGTACATAAGGTAGATGACAGTGAGCACTGAGCTGTTCTTAGACATTAAGTTTATATTAGAATAGATCTCTGAAAAGTAATTAGCAATCCTAGGGCCCATATTGATAATTAGGAGAGCCAAATTTAATATTTCTGATGTGATCCTTTAAACTCTACATGTAAAATATTTCTCTTATTCTAGACATTTTCTTTTCCAATAGATCTTTATATTTTAGATGAAGCTTTTATTCTCCAAAAATAGTAATCATTATCATAGAAATTCTATTGAAACAAATGAAAAATCATTAGTGTTTTAGTGTTTGAATAACAGAAATTCAGATTATTAGAAACTCTGATTAAGAGGGAATCCCTGATGGCTCAGCAGTAAAGAATCCATCTGCCAATCCCTGGGTTGGGAAGATTCCCTGGAGAAGGAAATGACAACCCACTCCAGTGTTCTTGCCTGGGAAATACCATGGACAGAGGAGCCTGGTGGGCTATAGTCCATATGGTCCCAAGGGTCAAACATGACTTAGGTACTAAACCACCACCATCTATTATTAAGAATGGCTATGCATATTGAATATCTTTAATTTCAATTATTTTCATTAATTAATGCATTAAAATATTTATTTAGTATCTCTTGCATATTGATCATTTAAAGTACCAAAATTCATATGTCCACCAAATTTATAATACATATATGAATGTATCTCTTATTCCAATCATCTTCTCCCAGAACTATCTTGATATGTTACGCTGGATGCTGGCTTTCCATGCTATATATAGCTCTTACAGTCTGATGGCTCCAGTATAGCTGGATTTCTACTGTGGAGTTTTTGTCTAAAACAGTTCAAATGATTCAAGTGTCAAAAAATGATCCAAAGGATTTCCAACTGTTCAAAAGCTCCAGGCAGAAACAGTTTGACTTTTTCTTACTTTCTATTGTAAGTCACACAGCACAAGTTCTGCCATATGTAATTCGTTAAAGTACTCACAAGCCAATACAGGTAAAGAAATTAAAGAAGAACTAGATACTATTTCTGTTTGGAAAGTGATAAGTTCACAATGTAGATTATGGAGGATGGAGAATATTGTTGACACTTCTTTGGAAAATACAACCAGCCTCATGAAATCAGTATAAAAGAAGAGTTGTTTGTGAAATTCTGTAGCATAATTCTTTTCAGTTAACTAGACAAAATGAGAGAGATGATGGATAGACAAAAGCTTATGAAGTGAGATAATTTTCATTAATATGGAGGTGCTAGAACTGCAATGTTCAGCCTCACTTCATAAATTAACTCTCATGGCTGTTCACAAGGATGA
The DNA here is from genome assembly GCA_024291935.2 of Okapia johnstoni. NCBI lineage: Eukaryota > Metazoa > Chordata > Mammalia > Artiodactyla > Giraffidae > Okapia > Okapia johnstoni. Next base: position 60,444,509 of record CM044322.1, read on the forward strand.
TTGGATTGCATATGAACTTGACAAGTTTGTAAAGAATGAATACAACTTGACTTTTGTTTCAAGTTCTAAAGATTTAAGTAACAGGAATTCTGATGGACATAATATACTTTAAAATTCTTAAAATCACATTGGAAAAGCATAAAAGGAGCCAAAAATTAGACAGCATGCAGGGGTATTTCAATTATGCCCTTCTGTTTTGAAGAAAGACATTAATACTGTATTCATCACCACAGACAGCAACTGTCTTTGAAAACAGAGATTATGAGGATAGTATTGGTGAATTCTAGTTTTAAGCAAAAGGATTGGTAAAATGCATACCTCATAACAGAAAGGAAGTGAGAAAGAAAGAAACGAAGGAAGAAAGAAAGGAAGGAAGAAAGAAAGAAGATCTTTTAGAATTACTATTTGGCAGCAACCAAAAAGTTCTAATAAATATTGGATGAATGTTTACCAAACTCAACTATACAAACTCTTAACTTTCTCCAAAAAAAGCACTATTTTAATTTTAAACTATTGACTGCATGCATTAATAATGCTGATCATACATTAAACCTAAAAGCTAGATTCAAGAAATTTAAACTGAAATCTTTATCCCAAACAAAACAAACCATTATAGATAATATAAATACTTGGACTGCAGGGCATATAAAATAAAAACAGCATATGTAAATAGAGGAAGAAGAGACAGGAGGAGGGCAGAGTGATGCTCATTCTGAGTCTCTTGCAGACCCACATACATCCTTTAATGTTGGACCCATTAAAAGTGGCTGTAACTCTGAATGCTTTTCCAAAGGGAACATGGCTTGTTATCTATCTTAGGTGAGATTTCCTACAAAATAGGATCTGAGAAGATTTGCTTACAAGACTCAACAGGCAGTGTTTTCAAACAACACCAGTAAGGAAATGGAAGAAAAAAGACTGGACAGAGTGAAAAGCTAATAGAATTTAGTTGCTACATATACTGGAATACACAGGAACTGTGTCCCTTCAAGTGAATTCTAGGTGTGTGTGTGTGGTGTGTGTGTGTATGTGTGTGTTCAGTTGCTCAGGCATGTCTGAGTCTTTGCAACCCCATGGACTGTAGCCCACCAGGATCCTCTGTCCATGGGATTTTCCAGGCAATAATACTAGAGTGGGTTGCCATTTCCTTCTCCAGGAGATATTCTTAGGAGCAGTGTATCATCATTTCAAAGATTTTGTCTTCCTGTCTTCTTATGACTAGGCCATGAATTTTCACAGTTCTGTAGTGGAAAAGCCCTCAGCAGTCTTGAGCCCTTAGAACTGAAGATGAGAGAATGGTAAGTTGAATGTATCTCTAAGGAAAAATTATTAGTCGTGATAATGGAAAGACTATATTAAATTACTTTGAAACTACCTTAAAATTGCTCACTTAGATGAAAGAGTAGTAAACACATCATATCTATTGCAATGAGGTTAGGCCAGAAATCATAAAATTGTAATACTTAGCGAAAGTCTTACATTTTGAAATCAGACAATATTAATGCATTACAAATCTTGTGTAACATGCAAAATGCAACCAAGAGCTTTGTTAAATGGAAAAAGAATATTAAGAGACAACATGGCAAAACAAAAATTCTGCCTATTTTGGAAAGAAAAAAGTACTATCAATGACAAATTTGTGCTTGCTAAGGGAAGCATCTGCCATCTGCCTCTGTGGAGACTGGAGCCTGTGATGCTGCAGCTATTGACCTTCTACATGCCCTGAAGGGAGTTTCCATGGAGGATGAAGCACTCTGCTCCAGGGAAATTGGTGGAATGGGTCTTTAGACAGTTAGATATTTTCAGGAATTAATTTCAAGGTTCTAATCCTTGCATCTCCTCTTATCTAGAAAAGCACTAAATCCCTTCATGGTGACATCAGCTCCCCATGACTAGCAGAAAAACCTTTGTAAAATGAGTGCTTGATTGTGTGAACCCCTGCTTCACCAAACCATATATATTGACCTCCCCCCACTGCCTCATTGGAGTAGTCTCTCAGAGTTATCTGAAGTGCTATCTCCCAGGCTGCAGTCCTCATTTTTCACCCCAAATAAAGTTTAACTCGCAATCCTCACATTGTGCATCTTCTTTAAAGTCGATAGTATAGATGGCTTCCTCATTTTAATTTTTTAACTATAAGTTTTCCAAATGACTCTTTTGGTTAATAAATTTGTCAAGTGGACCAATTAATAATTACTCAAATGAGTTTGTACTTTCCTGCCTAAATAAGATTTTAAAAACATGCAATTAAGTTCTTGAGCTTCTTCATTTGGGTCCCCCTTTTTCCCTGAGTACTTCTGCTCAAAAAACATTAAGACAGACCCCTGAGAATGCCAAAGACTTTGATTCTTTCTGAGTATTATCCATTCTCTTCTGAGATGAGCCTCCAACATTTGGATTTCCATAGATATTAAAAAAGAATTTTCCTGTTTGAAATATATATATATATATATGTGTGTGTGTGTGTGTGTGTGTGTGCTCATATGGAAGTACTCAGGTATTAAGATCCTGGCTAATTTGTTTTCCTTTTATTTGCTTGACTCATGCACCATCATCTTTCTGCAAGGCCTCAAGGCTTTGTAAAACAAAGCTATCTCAGGAAAAATAGGTAGAATGAAACAGTCATTAATATTTTCCCAACAAAGATAAGCCATCATGAGTGAATTCTACCAGTCAAAAAAGAATATTAACTCCCCTGGAATGTAGAAAAAGCAGTAGTAAGAAGTAAAGCCGAATGCTGTAAAGAGCAATATTGCAAAGGCACCTGTAATGTTAGGTCAATGAACCAAGGCAAATTGGAAGTGGTCAAACAGGAAATGGCAGGAGTGAACATATACATTTTAGGAATCAGTGAATTAAAATGGACTGAAATAGGTGATTTTAACTCAGATTACCATTATATCTACTACCGTGGGAAAGAATCGCTTGGAAGAAATGGAGTAACCATTGTAGTCAACAAAAAAGTCCAAAATGAAGTACTTGGATGCAATCTCAAAAATGACAGAATGATCTCTGTTCATTTCCAAGGCAAACCATTCAATATCACAGTAATCCAAGTCTACACCCTAGCCAGTAATGCTGAAGAAGCTGAAGTTGAATGGTTCTGTGAAGACCTACAAGACTTTTTAGAACTAAAACACCAAAAAGATGTGCTTTTCATTACAGGGGGCTGGAATGCCAAAATAGGAAGTCAAGAAACACCTGGAGTAACAGGCAAATTTGGGCATGGAGTACAGAATGAAGCAGAGCAAAGGCTCATAGAGTTTTGCCAAGAGAATGCATTGATCATAGTAAACACCTTCCCACACACAAGAGAAGACTCTACACATGGACATCACCAGAAGGTCAATACCAAAATCATACTATTATATTCTTTGCAGCCTAAGTTGGAGAAACTCTATAGAGTCAGCAAAAACAAGACTGGGAGCTGACTGTGGCTCAGGTCATGAACTCTTTATTGCCAAATTCAGACTTAAATTGAAGAAAGTGGGGAAAACCACTAGACCATTCAGGTATGGCCTAAATCAAATCCCTTACATTAAACAGTGAAAGTGAGAAATAGATTCAAGGGATTAGATCTGATAGAATGTCTGAGAACTATGGACAGAGGTTTGTGACCTTGTACAGGACGTAGGGATCAAGACTATCCCAAATATGGTGTTGACAAAGAAGTGCAAAAAAGCCAAATGGTTGTTTGAGGAGGCCTTACAAATAGTCATGAAAACAAGAGAAGCAAAAGGCAAAGGAGAAAAGGAAAAATATATCCAATTGAATGTAGGATTTCAAAGAATGGAAAGGAAAGATAAGAAAGCCTTCACCAGAGATCAATGCATAGAGGAAAACAATAAAATGGGAAATACTAGAGATCTCTTCAAGAAAATTACAGATACCAAGGGAATATTTCATACAAAGATGGGCTCAATAAAGGACAGAGATGGTATGGACCTAACAGAAGCAGAAGATATTAAGAAGAAGTGGCAAAAATACACAGGAGAACTATACAAAAAAGATCTTAATGACTCAGATAATGCCAATGGTGTGATCACTCACCTAGAGCCAGGCATCCTGGAATGCGAAGTCAAGTGGGCCTTAGGAAGCATCACTACGAACAAAGCTATTTCAAATCCTAAAAGATGATTCTGTGAAAGTGCTGCACTCAATATACCAGCAAATTTGGAAAATTCAACAGTGGCCACAGGACTGGAAAAGGTCAGTTCTCATTCCAGTCCCAAATAAAGACAATGTCAAAGAATGCTCAAACTGCCACCCAGGTGCACTCATCTCACATGCTAGTAAACTAATGCTCAAAATTCTCCAAGCCAGACTTCAACAGTAAGTGAACCAGATGTTCAATCAGGATTTAGAAAAGGAACAGGAACCAAAGAACAAATTGCCAAAATCCATTAGATCATCGAAAAAGCAAGAGCATTCCAGAAACACACGTACTTTTGCTTTACTGACTATGCCAACACCTTTCCCTGTGTGGATCACAACAAACTGCAGAATCCTTAAAGAGATGGGAAAACTAGACCACATCTCCTGACTTCTGAGAAATCTGTATGCAGGTCAAGAAGCAACATTTAGAACTGGACATGGAACAACAGTTCAGTTCAGTTTAGTCGCTCAGTCATGTCCGATTCTTTGCGACCCCATGAATTGCAGCATGCCAGGTCTCTCTGTCCATCACCAACTCCTGGAGACTACCCAAACCCATGTCCATCGAGTCAGTGATGCCATCCAACCATCTCATCCTCTGTCGTCCCCTTCTCCTCCTGCCCCCAATCTCTCCCATCATTAGGGTCTTTTCCAATGAGTCAACTCTTCGCATGAGGTGGCCAAAGTATTGGAGTTTCAGCTTCACTATCAGCCCTTCCAATGAACACCCAGGATTGATCTCCTTTTAGGATGGATTGATTGGATCTCCTTGCAGTCCAAGGGACTCTCACGAGTCTTCTCCAACACCACAGTTAAAAAGCATCAATTCTTCGGTGCTCAGCTTTCTTCACCATCCAAATCTCACATCCATACATGACTACTGAAAAACCATAGCCTTGACTACACGGACTTTTGTTGGCAAAGCAATGTCTCTGCTTTTAAATATGCTATCTAAGTTTGCCATAACCTTCCTTCCAAGGAGTAAGCGTCTTTTAATTTCAAGGCTGCAATCTCTTTACTTCTTCTTCACTTTCTGCCATAAGGGTGGTGTCATCTGCATATCTGAGGTTATTGGCATTTCTCCCAGCAATCTTGATTCCAGCTTGTATTTCTTCCAGCCCAGAGTTTCTCATGATGTGCTCTGCATAGAAGTTAAATAAGCAGGGTGACAATATACAGCCTTGACGTACTCCTTTTCCTATTGGAACCAGTCTGTTGTTCCATGTCCAGTTCTAACTGTTGCTTCCTGGCCTGCATACAGGTTTCTCAAGAGACAGGTCAGATGGTCTGGTATTCCCATCTCTTTCAGAATTTTCCACAGTTTATGGTGATCCACACAGTCAAAGGCTTTGGCATAGTCAATAAAGCAGAAATAGATGTTTTTCTGGAACTCTCTTGCTTTTTAGATGATCCAGAGGATATTGGCAATTTCATCTCTGGTTCCTCTGACTTTTCTAAAACCAGCTTGAACATCTGGAAGTTCACGGTTCACGTATTGCTGAAGCCTAGCTTGGAGAATTTTGAGCATTACTTTACTAGCATGTGAGAAGAATGCAATTGTGCGGCAGTTTGAGCATTCTTTGGCATTGCCTTTCTTTGGGATTGGAATGAAAACTGACCTTTTCCAGTCCTGTGGCCACTGCTGAGTTTTCCAAATTTGCTGGCATATCGAGTGAAGCACTTACAAAGCATCACCTTTCAGGATTTGAGATAGCTCAACTGGAATTCCATCACCTCCACTAGCTTTGTTCGTATTGATGCTTTCTAAGGCCCTCTTGACTTCACATTCCAGGATGTCTGGCTCTAGGTGAGTGATCACACCATCGTGATTATCTGGGTCATGAAGAACTTTTTTGTACAGTTCTTCTGTGTATTCTTGCCACCTCTTCTTAATATCATCTGCTCCTGTTAGGTCCATACCATTTCTGTCCTTTATCAAGCCCATCTTTGCATGAAATGTTCCCTTGGTATCTCTAATTTTCTTGAAGTGATCTCTAGTCCTTCCCAATCTGTTGTTTTCCTCTATTTCTTTACATTGATTGCTGAGGAAGGCTTTTGTATCTCTCCTTGCTATTCTTTGGAACTCTGCATTCAGATGGGTATATCTTCCCCTTTCTCCTTTGCTTTTCACTTCTCTTCTCTTCCCAGCTGTCTGTAAAGCCTCCTCAGACAGCCATTTTGCTTTTTTGCATTTTTTGCATTTCTTTTCCACGGGGATTGTCTTGATCCCTGTCTCATGTACAATGTCACGAACCTCTGTCCATAGTTCATCAGGCACTCTGTCTATCAGATCTAGTCCCTTAAATCTATTTGTCACTTCCACTGTATACTCATAAGGGATTTGATCTAGGTCATACCTGAATGCACTAGTGGTTTTCCCTACTTTCTTCACTTTAAGTCTGAATTTGGCAATAAGGAGTTCATGATCTGAGCCACAGTCAGCTCCCGGTCTTGTTTTTGCTGACTATATAGAGCTTATCCATCTTTGGCTGCAAAGAATATAATCAATCTGATTTCGGTGTTGACCATCTGGTGATGTCCACGTGTAGAGTCTTCTGTCGGGAGCCGCGATAGGCATTACTGACAAAATGGAGGCACGGTCCCAACCCCCTCTCCTCATCCCTCAGGCACGGTCCTGGGATGAAGGAGTTAGGTCTTGTGATTCTGAATTGTCCTTCCCTTGCTCTGGTTGAGTTGGCTGGAAAGAATGTTATAATCCATAAAGTTAACTATTGACATTGTTCAAGGATTTTTACAAAGAATGCTCCAGGATGAGCACATAGGCTGCAGCTTGAGACCATGGGAAACATTGTTATCTGAAACATGCCTGTAAGGGGAATGTTTATGGCAAAAGAAGTTTTCTGAGTTTAGGGGTCAGGAATAATTAAGAATAGTTAGAAGCTAAAAGTTTAAGGTATGTTGTAGTGTTGGCATATTTTACTATAGCTTATGGAAACTAGGTATTTTAGAGATACTAATAGCTAAAAGCCTTTTTAGGAGATGATGAGCTTAAGTTACTAGGGGATAACAGGATTTAAAGAGATAAGAAATATACTGAGGAATGTGATATACAGCCCAGAGACAAACTTGAGTTACAATGTCATCACAAGGACAATTAAGAGGGAACTCTGAAGGACAACAATGATTTATGGAGACAGTAAATATGGGTGAGGGGAAACTGAAGATGTCATACCTCTGACCTAATGCTTTTGTAAAAGTATAAAAGAAAACCTGATGCTTAAAATAAACATGCAGCCCAGTGCTTTGAGCGAGAGACTGCATCATTTTCATTTCTCTGACCCCGTTCATCCCTTCAGGGCGATTCCCTGGTTGCAGGAGCTGGACTCTGGCAGTCTTCTTTTGTGTTGCTGGAAGATGGAAGAGGGTGTTTGCTATGACCAGTGCGTTCTCTTCGCAAAACTCTATTAGCCTTTGCCCTGCTTCATTCCGTACTCCAAGGCCAAATTTGCCTGTTATGCCAGGGGTTTCCTGACTTCCTACTTTTGCATTCCAGTCCCCTATAATGAAAAAGACATCTTTTTTCGATGTTAGTTCTAAAAGGTCTTGTAGGTCTTCATAGAATCATTCAAGTTTAGCTTCTTCGGCCTTACTGGTTGGGGCATAGACTTGGATTACTGTGATATTGAATGGTTTGCCTTGGAAATGAACAGAGATCATTCTGTCGTTTTTGAGATTGCATCCAAGTACTGAATGTCGTACTCTTCTGTTGACCATGATGGCTACTCCATTTCTTCTAAGGGATTCTTGCGCACAGTAGTAGATATATGGTCATCTGAGTTAAATTCACCCATTCCAGTCCATCTTAGTTTGCTGATTCCTAGAATATCAACATTCACTCTTGACACCTTCTGTTTGACCACTTCCAATTTGCCTTGATTCATGGACCTAACATTCCAGGTTCCTATGCAATATTGCTCTTTACAACATCGGACTTTGCTTCTATCACCAGTCACATCCACAGCTGGGTATGGTTTTTGCTTTGGCTCCATCCCATCATTCTTTTTGGAGTTAAATCTCCACTGATCTCCATTATCATATGGGCACCTACTGACCTGGGGAGTTCATCTTTTAGTGTCCTATCTTTTTGCCTTTTCATACTGTTCATGGAGTTCTCAAGGCAAGAATACTGAAGTGGTTTGCCATTCCCTTCTCCAGTGGACCACATTCTGTCAGATCTCTCCACCATGACCCATCCATCTTGGGTGGCCCCACACGGCATGGCTTAGTTTCATTGAGATAGACAAGGCTGTGGTCCGTATGATCAGATTAGCTAGTTTTCTGTAATTTTAGTTTCAGTGTGTCTGCCCTCTGATGCCCTCTCACAACACCTACCATCTTACTTGGGTTTCTCTTACCTTGGACGTGGGGTATTTCTTCACGGCTGAGGAGCTAGGCTCAGCCGGGGGCTGCTGCCAAGAGGAGCTAGGCCGGGCCAGGGAGAGACACACAGGTTCCAAATACGGAAAGGAGAACTTCAAGGCTGTATATTGTCACCCTTCTTATTAAACTTATATGCAGAGTACATCATGAGAAACGCTGGGCTGGATGAAGCACAAGCTGGAATCAAGATCGCCAGGAGAAATATCAATAAACTCAGATATGCAGGTGACACCATCCTTATGGCAGAAAGCGAAGAAGAACTAAAGAGTCTTGATTAAAATGAAACAGGAGAGGAAAAAGTTGGTTTAAAACTCAACATTCAGAAAACTAAGATCATGGCATATGGTCCCATCACTTCATGGCAAATAGATGGGGAAAGAGTGGAAACAGTGACACTATTTTGGGGGGCTCCAAAATCACAGCAGATGTCATTGGAGCCATGAAATTAAAAGACAATTGGTCCTTGGAAGAAAAGTTATGACCAACATAGACGGCATATTAAAAAGCAGAGACATTACTTTGCCAACAAAGGTCCATTTAGTCAAAGCTATGTTTTTTCAGTAGTCATGTATGGAGTGAGAGTTGGACTATAAAGAAAGCTGAGCCCTGAAGAATTGATGCTTTTGAACTGTGGTGTTGGAGAAGACTCTTGAGAGTCCCTTGGACAGCAAGGAGATCCAACCTGTCCATCCTAAAGGAAATCATCCTGAATATTCATTGGAAGGACTGATGCTGAAGCTGAAACTCCAATACTTTGGCCACCAGATGCTAAGAACTGATTCATTGGAAAAGACCCTGATGCTGGGAAATATTGAAGGCCGGAGAAGAAAGGGACAACAGAGGATGAGATGGTTGGATGGCATCACTGACTCAATGGACAGGAGTTTGCGTAAACCCCAGGAGTTGGTGATGGACTGGGAAGCCTGGTGTGCTGCAGTCCATGGGGTTGCAAAGAATCAGACAGGACTAAGTGACTGAACTGAACTAAGAAGGAGAAAAAAGGGAAAAACAGTGAAGAAACAATAGTCCAGCCTTGGGGGCAAGGTCCTGATTCTTCAAGATATATACATAACAATGCCTCCCACATAGCTCAGTTGGTATAAAATCTGCCTGTATGCAGGAGACTTTGATTTGATCTTCCACTGGAGAAGAAATTGGCAAATTACTCCAGTATTCTTGCCTGGAAAACCCCAATGGTAGAGGAACCTGGCAGGCTACAGTCCATGGGGCTGCCAAGAGTCAGACACGACTCAGGGACTAAACCACCCAGGCCCTCCTCCAGGTGGAGCATGGGATAATCATGTCTTATTCACACATGTCTCTTACATCTTCTGCATTGGCAAGTGGGTTCTTTACCACTAGCGCCAACTGGGAAGCTGAATATGCATGCACACTTAGCTTAAAACTTACCCAGTTTTGTTACTGAGGGGACTCTTCTTTGGGAGAGATTTCTAGTATTCTCCTTACATGCTGCAAGTAGTAATAAATCTTTCCTTCTCCCAATCTTCGGCTTGATTGTACCTATTGGATCTACATTCACCAAGAAGGGAACCCAGTTTTCAGGTAAAAATAGCACTTTATTCACCATCATCAAAATTATCTTGGCACTTAACCTTTTCTTTTTTATATACATTTCAGAACAAACTATTGATGTTATCTTAAAAGATTTTTGGAGTTGTAACTGCAATTGCATTGATTTATTTGCAAAGATTGGCTTCTCTCTCTCCCTATGAAGCCTTTTGTCAAAGAACATGTTGGATCAATTTGTGAATTAAAGAGTTCTAAATAGAATATTCTTTGAAACAGTTCAATAGCACTTTATTTATTATGAGGAAGATGATTTTCCTTTACTATATTTGAGTATATATTCTTTTGTATATGCTTTACAGTGTATGTGAAAATGTTTCTGAATATAAAATTTTTCATGGATATATTCTTTGCAAGCATAAGGATCAATTAATGAATTTTGCTTTTTCCTTATAAAACTTAACATTCATCTTTGTCTGCTTGTCTCTCCCCTCACTAGTTTTCAGCTCTGAACTTGCTGCCCACTCATGCACAATAAATTCTCCTTTTGCTTCCTTTTTTCTGCCTCAGCACCTTTCAGCTATAGCAGCAGAGGCCTAGGGAAGAAACATTTTGTATAGTCATTAGAATGAACTGCTGGAAGAAATGTACATGGTTACACTGAATGTAAAAGTTAGGAGGAAAAAAGTAAATTAGTTTAATTTATCTCTCAAGAAAACTTATCACTTAGAAAGAAATGTGTGGCAAATATGTTGAAAAAAAAAGGCAAATAACCCTAAATTGTGAGTTCACCTGTCTCTTATACTCTCTAATTTTTCACATATTTTAAACACTATATGATAAGATTGTGTTAACATTATGCCCTACCTTAGCACTTAAATTGGAATTTTGGTGCCACCATTGAACACGATGTGACAAGCGCCTGATTATTTAATTGCTTCATGATTCAAATTCTACATCTGTAAAGTGGCATAACAATGAAACTCCTTTAAGAGGTCGTGTTGAGAAATAAATGGGTTAGTTATTTTTTTCAGGAAAGACAGTGGGACATGAGAGTATGATCATATCCCAGGTCATGTCCAAGTCCCTGAGACAGCTACCAAGGGTCGGCTCTTGGCTTCTTACAGGAAAGAATTCAAGAGTGAGATATAGTAAAGTGAAAGGTATATTCAGGGAGTAAACACACTTTAGAGACAGTGTGTGGGATTTCTTGGAAGAAGCACCAGGCTATGGGATCATCAGTTTTTGTAGGGGTGGGTAATTTCATAGGCTCCCACTATGAAACAAGGTATCTTTGTGTTCTTCAGTAAGGCCCTCACTTAGGTGGAGCATGCGATAATCATGTTGACCTTCCTGATCAACTAGAGCTTGGACACTGTAGACCATTGCCCCAATTCTATGATGAATTCTCTTTCAGTCAAACTCCTTCATGAATATGCATATGCTTGCATGCTAAGTCAATGCTTTCCCACCTGGGAAGCCAAATATGCATGTACCTTTAGCTTAAAACTAAGTAGGAGGAGTGGGAGTATTCCAACTATTTTGGAGAAGAGATGGGGATTACCAGGAATTAGGCCACTGCACACTTTTTTGGCTTGGCCTTGAAACCCTTGAGGTGCCTGTAGGTGTGTCATTTAGCTTGCTGATGAGTTACAAGGAACGACTACTGAGGCTCAAAGTCTAGTGTAACCTTACTCACCTGCCATCTTGGACCTATTTATTAATAGATTGAATCAGTGTATGTCGTGGTCCCAGGCTATGCCATTCTTTGAAAGATTGTACTCTGCCCCCTTCCTGTTCCAATTGTATTTAAAGGCAAAAAAATGAAATGATAATGGTTTTAACAAAATATCCAATGTACAGCAAAGGTAGAGGGGAATTACTAAAAGGCCAGATTATCAAGATGAGCTTTTGGCTACACATTAGATGATCCACTTATAAAGGAGAGGTTATGTTGTATTTGCAATGAAGGAAATATCCTCTTTGATCTCCCATCTTGAAAATAGTCACAGAGAGAAAGCATTAGATAAGGAACCAAAATAACCCTTAACCTCACTACCTTTGTCAATGTTTTATTAAATAGTTGCATACTTTATTTTCTAGATGATTTTTTTTGTCTTTATGAGACATAATTATTCACTTAGCTTTTAATTTTCAAAATTTAATAACAATAGTTTCATGAGGTAACATATGTATGAAAGTGAAAGTGATCATTGTTTAGTCATGTCCAACTCTTTGCAACCCATAGATGTAGCCTGGTAGGCTCTTCTGTCCATGGAATTCTCCAGGCAAGAATACTGGAGTGGGTGCCTTGCCTTCCTTCAGGGGATCATGCCAACCCAGGGATCAAATCCAGGTCTGCCGTATTGCAGACAGATTCTTTACCATCTGAGCCACCAGGTAAGCCCCTAACACATCTATATCTGAGTGTATTTCTGTGTCTGTATGAAAATGTGTATTGTTGATGAAAAATTAATTAGTTGATGGAAAGGAAGAAATGGAAAATTTTATTTAGGCCAAACTTAGAATTATAACCCAGGAAATAGTCTTTCAGAAAGCTAAAAACTCGCTTGCCCATTAAAAGTCAAACCTTTGTGCAAGGTTTTGAGTTGTGCAAGTTTTTGAGAGAGTGGTCTGTACATGAAAGGATGTATTCTGACAGTTTACAAAATCCAGATCTATAGGTACAAAGTAAGTCTTCCTGGCCCCTTACAAGATTAAGAAGGTTATCTCCTAAAGTGTTTTGATCCTTGATGAGATTAAGGAGAAACTTGATCTCCTAAGGAAGTCTAGTGAAGGCAGATGTGCAACAAATACTAAAAAGAAAGAAGAAAGCCCAAGGGCCAATGAACAATTTTATGTTTAAACTTTTTTCATCTTGCCAAAAAATGTGAATTTTATTTCATAGTGTACATATGAAACTCATGGTGAAAAAAATCTCTCACCCCATTTCTTCACCTTCCATTTCCTGTTCCTTCCCACATAGGTAACCATGCAGGGCCATGCTGTGCCCTCCCAGGTACAAAACTCTTTCCTTTCCAAGGTCCTCATTTCTTGTTTGTAGGAAAAGACTTTATCTTCCCAGAATTTCTCTAAATTCCAAAGGCAAATTTAAGTGGTAACTAATTGTAGAAGTGAGAGAATGAAGAAGCAACAGAAAAACAGTCAAGAAATAAAAGTGAAAAAAACAACATCTGAGTTCCTCAAAAAGTGAAAACATTCGCTTCAAATTGGGACCTGAACCCATGTGCCTGGACTCAAACCCAATCCAAACGTAGTTTGGGGCTTGAACCCACAAAGTCAGAACTCAAATCCAGCCACAACCCTGCTTGGTACTTGAATCCACAATCTTTTAATTAGAATCACTCATCTGCTGTCTGAACATACTAAGACTCAGGTTCTTTGTGTCTCAACACAGAAGGAATTCAGAGAGAGCCAAAGTGATAGGCAAGAAGTAAATTTATTGTATATGTTCTGCCTTATGAGATACAAAAACAATATCATTGAGCTTTTTGCGGGGCTCAAACCCCCAATAAACGGAAGATGAACTGTTGCAGGAAGGAGGATCCCTTTCAGGGTCTGAAAGTGGACTCCTGTATAACACTTCAAAATGAACTGCTGGAGGAGACATACATGCTGACAAAGCAAGAGATTTTATTGGAAATGGCACACAGGTAGAGAGCAGTAGGGTATGGGAAACCAGGAGAACTGCTTTGCCTCATGGCTCACAGTCTCGGATTTTATATAGATGAGATTCGTTTTAGGGTTGTCTTTGGCCAATCATTCTAACTCGGGGTCCTTCCTGGGATGCGCACATTGCTTTGCCAAGATGGATGCCAGGGAGGAAGGTCCTGGGAGGTGGTCAGACACATGGTGTCTCCCTTTTACTTTTCCCAAACTCTTCTAGTTGGTAGTGGCCTATTAGTTTCATGTTCTGAACTAGGACCGCCTGAGGTAAAATGACTCACGCAAATGGCTATTATGGTGCCTGGCCATGGTGGGCGGTTTCAGTCAATGTGCTTCCCCTAACAGAACTACTTAGAGAAGCAGTTTTTGTTCCAAGATTATTCAGTTTGATATAATCTGGTTCAAAATTGGGAAAGGAGTGCATCAAGGCTATATATTGTCACTCTGCTTATTTAACTTATATGCAAACTACATCATGCAAAATGCTGGTCTGGATGAAGCTCAGGCTAGAACCAAGATTGCTAAAAGAAATATCAGTAACCTGAGATATGCAGATGACACCACCCTTATGGCAGAAAGTGAAGAGGAACTAGAGAGTCTCTCAATGCAAGTGAAAGAGGAGAGTGAAAAAGCTGGGTTAAAACTCAACATTCAAAACACTAAGATCATGACATCCACTCCCATCACTTCATGGCAAACAGATGGGGAAAGAATGGAAACAGTGACAGACTTTATTTTCTTGGGCTCCAAAATCAATGCAGATTTTGACTGCAGCCATGAAATTAAGAGACACTTGCTCCTTGGAAGAAAAGATATGACAAACCTGTGTACTGTGCCTGGTCACTCAGTTGTGTCCGACTTTTTGTGACCCTATGGACTATAGCCCACCAGGCTCCCCTGTCCATGGCAATTCTCCACGCAAGAATACTGGAGTGGGTTGTCATGCCCTGCTCCAGGGGATCTTTCCAACCCAGGGATCTAACTCAGGTCTTCCACATTTCAGGCACATTCTTTACTGTCTGAGCTACCAGGGAAACCGATGACAAACCTAGACAGTGTATTAAATAGCAGAGTCATCACTTTGTCCACAAAGGTCTGTAGAGTCAAAGCTATGTTTTTTCCTGTAGTCATGTACAGATATGAGAGTTGGACTGTAAAGAAGGCTGAGCAATGAAGAACTGATGCTTTCAAACTATGATGTTGGAAAAGACTCTCGAGAGTCCCTTGGACAGCAAGGATCAAATCAGTCAATCATAAGGGAAATTAACCCTGAATATTCATCAGAAGGACTGATGCTTAAGCTGAAGCTCCAATACTTTGGCCACCTGATGGGAAGAGTCAACTCACTGGAAAAGACCCTGATGTTGGGAATGATTGAGGGCAAGAGGAGAAAGGGGTGGTAGAGGATGGGATGGTTAGATGGTGTCATCAGCTCAATGGACATGAGTTTGAGCATGAGATAGTGAAGGACAGGGAAGCCTGGCACGCTGCAGTCCATGGGGTCTCAAAGTGTTGGACATGACTGAGCAACTAAACAATGTCCTAAGTCATTTTCAATTGCATCTGATTCTTTGTGACCCTATGGACTGTAACTCACCAAGATCTACTGTCCATGTGATTTTCCAGGCAAGAATACTGGAGTGGGTTGCCATGCCCTCCTCCAGGAAATCTTTCTGTTCCAGGGATCCAATCCAAGTCTGTTGTCTCCTGCATTGGCAGGCAGGTTTTTACCACTGTCTCTGAGATTCAACACCAGTGCACAGAGGTAGAACATTTGGCATCAGCCCATAATAAGGAACTCTAAGTTTTCCAGTCTTTCTAATAAAGCACAACATTAAGTCTTTTGCATATAAACAAGTATATCAATTTTTTTTTATTCCCTGTCAAAGATCATGGCTATTTTCTTCTAAGTCTAAAATTAAGCTACAGAAATGGTCTCTGACTAAATATGCATTCATACTGTGTGGCTTTTAGAATTTTTTTCTTTTAGAACAAGGTCAAGAACACTAATGCTTTCCTTAGTTTTTTTTTTTTACTAACTGCATGTCTGTTACCTTTTTAGAAAAAGCTCTACTTTTTTCTATTCCTTTAGCATGTTAAAAACTTGCTTCCGTCCTTTTTATCAAATATAATTTGAAATTTTGTATTTTTATACCATATGGTTTTAGTTGAATAGCTATAGTTTTATGCTGAATCTTATAGTTATTTGTGATTTCAATGGACAGTTACAACTTTAAGATGAATGTTGTAATGTTTTCTTCACTGTTTTTAAAAAAGAATAAGATACAGCTTTAATAAGAATATCTTAATTATCTAATAAGATAACTAGTAGGTAGTATAAATAGCATCTATTTTTTCTGAAGCATGAACATTTTGGAAATTTGATAAAACAAGGATAGTCATCCCAAAGGTAATGAAGATAGTCTATAGAGTTCAGTTCAGTTCAATCAGTCAGTCATGCCCAACCCTTTGCGACCCCATAGGCTGCAGTATACCAGGCTTCCCTGTCCATCACCAGTTCCTGGAGCCTGCTCAAAGTATGTCCATTGAGTCAGTGATGCCATCCAACGATCTCATCCGCTGTCGTCCCTTTCTCCTCCCAACTTCAATCTTTTCCATGGGTCACTTCTTCATATCAGGTGGCCAAAATATAGGAGTTTCAGCTTCAGCATCAGTCCTTCAAATGAATATTCAGGACTGATACGGATTTCCTTTAGGATTGACTGGTTTGATCTTGCAGTCCAAGGGTCTCTCAAGAGTCTTCTCCAACACCACAATTCAAAAGCATCAGTTCTTTGGGGCTCAGCTTTCTTTATAGTCCAACTCTCACATCCATACATGACTACTTGAAAAACCATAGCTTTGACTAGATGGACCTTTGTTGGTCAAGTAATGTCTCTGCTTTTTAATATGCTGTCTATGTTGGTCATAGCTTTTCTTCCAAGGAGCAAGTGTCTTTTAATTTCATGGCTGCAGTCACCGTCTGCAGTGATTTGGGAGCCCCCAAATTAAAGTCTGTCACTGTTTCCATTGCTTCCCCATCTATTTGCCATGAAGTGATAGGACCAGATGCTATGATCTTAGTTTTCTGAATGATTAGTTTTAAGGTAGCTTTGTCACTCTTCTCTTTCACTTTCATCAAGAGACTCTTTAGTTCTTCTTCTCTTTCTGCCATAAGGGTGGTGTCATCTGCATATCTGAGGTGATTGATATTTTTCCAGGCAATCTTGATTCCAGCTTGTGCTTCATCCAGCCCAGCATTTCACATGATGTACTCTGCATATGAGGTAAATAATCAGGGTGACAATATACAACCTTGAAGTACTCCTTTCCTGATTTGGAACCAGTTCATTGTTCCATGTCCGGTTCTAACTGTTGCTTTTTGATCTGCATACAGATTTCTCAGGAGGCAGGTGAGGTGGTCTGGTATTCTCATCTCTTTAAGAATTTTGTACTATCTGATTTTAAAAGACATGATAATGCAGTCCTAATTTACAAATGAATGGATTATAAAGGGGCTTTCCTGGTGGCTCCAAGGGTGAAGAATCTGCCTGTAGCACAGGAGTATAATTTGAAGTGTTTACTTTTGTTTTGATTTAGATCTTAATAAAACAATAAATTAACTGATTGCATTATTTTATATATGAACAAATAAGACAATAAGTAACATTTATTGACTTCTTTCAATAAAGTTATAAATATAAATAAATATATGTAGTCTAAATACATATATCAATTTATCTGTTTCATATCGACCCTTTAAATTCAATCCTATAATGATCTCTTCTCTACAGATAAAGAACTTGAAGCACTTACAAGTTAAGTACTTGTCCAAAGCCAGAGAATTAAGAGAGATGAAATGTAAGCCACTACATTTTGTCCTTCTAATTGGTGAATAAAATACATTCCGTGACACTACAAATTGGAATTGGTAGGATATTGAGTAAGGATATGCATTATGGGTGCCACAAATTCACTTTGAAGTGTGCTTTCAACAATCTTTTTCCTATCTGTGACATAATTTTTACCCTTAGTGAGCTATCCTAATTATCTGATAATATTGTTCTTGACAAAGCAAAACATGCATTTCAATGTGTTTTCCCAAGATTGAAAATTTTAATTCTTACTGATCTTAAATTTTAGTCATTGATTTTTAATGACCAATTTTATATTAATATCTTAGTAATGGGATTTAATTTAATGTTATATTTAGAATAGCATGGCTTGCCACAAGTCTATATTCCTTATGTATGAACTAACAAACAAAAATTTAAAAATCTGATGTTTATATACTGAATAGGAGAATATGTCTTAGCAATCATTAGAAACAGTTTTAATGAGAGCTCTAATCTTTACAGATATGGTGATATAGGCTCCAAAGTGCAGCTTAGCTGAAACTGCTCTGTCTGTCTTGATGCAAAGTACTTAACATAATAAGTTTTATTCTACTACATGTAAAATGATAGGATATAAATTTCACAGTTATTTTTTTATTTGATGCTTACAGAACATTTCAGCATTGACAAGTTGAAGTTGATTTCAGATAAATTTGGAATTAGAGCTGATTTACTAGAGCCACATATTGTGAATTACATAGGCAATATATTTCAAGATATTGATATATATTGCCATTGCAATATAGAAACAGATTGCTTATTTTACCATGGCAGGATTATTTTGCTTTAGGGGATGAATATTAAATTCCATGAATATTTGTTGAGCCTGTTTCTCTGCATTGAAGAACCTGCTTGTCCCCAGTGTTTCAAACTGAAACGGTCTAAAATCTGGTATTTCCTTGCATGAGGTATTACTGCTGCATCAGAATCTGTTTGGAGCTCTGGCTCCACTTATGCACTTCAGATGGAATAACTTAGCTGCCATCTCATCAAACGACTATGTCCTGGGTTATACTTATATATGGAAGGTCCAGAAGTCGTGGTATAAAAACAGATCACTCCTCAAAATGACACAGGGATTCTTTGAAGTAATCAATGAGTCATATTTGTTGAGGGAGTTATTGCTTTCTTGGTGTCTGTTGCTTACTTCTTGGAAGAAAAGTTATGACCAACCTAGACAGCATATTAAAAAGCAGAGACATTACTTTGCCAACAAAGGTCCATCTAGTCAAGGCTATGGTTTTTCCAGTAGTCATGTATGGATGTGAGAATTGGACTGTTAAGAAAGCCGAGCGCCGAAGAATTGATGCTTTGGAACTGTGGTGTTGGAGAAGACTCTTGAGAGTCCCTTGGACTGCAAGGAGATCCAACCAGTCCATCCTAAAGGAAATCAGTCCTGAATATTCATTTGAAGGACTGATGTTGAAGTTGAAACTCCAATACTTTGGCCACCTGATGGGAAGAGCTGACTCATTTGAAAAGACCTTGATGCTGGTAAAGATTGAAGGCAGGAGAAGGTGATAACAGAGGATGAGATGGTTGGATGGCATCACTTACTTAATGGAGAAGAATTTGAGTAAACTCCGAGAGTTAGTGATGGACAGGGAGGCCTGGTGTGCTGCAGTCCATGGGGTCGCAAAGAGTCGGACACGACTGAGTGACTGACTGAACTGAACTGAACTGATACATACATTTCCGAGTGCATCCTTGACTACATTAAGTCACTTAATTCTGTCAACAACCAAATGGGATAAACAATTTAATTTACAAGCAAAGAATCTGGGGACAATTTGAGGGTAAGCAGTTTTGGTAAATGTCCATGACCTCTACCTTCTCCGTGTTTTCATATGATAATTAGCTTGATAATAATTGTAGCAAACATTTATTTTCATTTTGTTGAAATAAATTATATAGCAATGAAAAATGCAAGTGGGAATTCTTACTTTTTTCAAATGATTGTCTACTAATGTACTACTTATTTTGCCAGAAAATGTTATGAGCAAAAATCAAGCAGTCTTTTTTCAAAACATTATACATATATATACATATACATTTTAAAAAATGGTATAAAACAACCGGTATGTATGTGGAGCCGGCTTATACTGGCTTATGGAGAGTTCATTATAAATTTTCAGCAATTTCATGTTTATTTTAAAAATGACTACTCTTTAAAATTAAATTATATAAATACACAATTATATATTATCAAAAGCAAAGATGATAAATATTCCAAATATTAACTGTATAGTGAAATACAACCAATAGTATTACTGTGGTTCATTCCAACTCTGCATTAAGTGACATCACGTTGGCAGATTGAGCACCATGATGGGAATATTTATACCATCACTTATACTTGCTTCACTGTTTTTTTGATTGCCTAGACTTAAGAAAGTGTTGGGAAAATGTTAATAATGCAGATATTTGCAGTCATTACATGGTGACTAGTGCACCCAGATGAGCACACACAAATACAAAAGAGAAAATGTTCCTCTGATAATAAAACACTATCATCTGATTCATCAAAGAACCCATTGATACCATTAATTAATGAGGGAATTTCCAGAATGCATTTTTTATTTTGCTCTTATCCTTTTTGCTAAATAATCAAAATTATTAAATAATATTATTGCAAAAGCACACTCATTTATCAATGATATGAGTGACTTCCTTGCATTTATTTTCAGCCTGATTTTTATTTTAATCATAGTGAAGTTGCAAAGATAAGTTTGCTACAGATACAAGAGGTCACAAAAAATCGATAAAAGCATTCTGTGAAAATCGTTTGGCTATGTGGAATCACAATAGAGTATTGTATTTTTGTTATTTGTAAATTATGCCCTATATATCTTCTATATCAGTATCAAAAAATAATAAACTCATACAATATTTTCAGAGAGCTCCTTATTAATCATTTACCAACACACTACTGGTAGTACTGAAAAATAGTATTGAAAAGAAATACATAGCTTGTTGTTGTTGTTGAGTCACTAAGTTGTGTCCAACTCTTTGCTGCCCCATGGACTACAGCATGCCAGGCTTCCCTGTCCAACATACAGCTTAGGAAACCTTAATAAAAATACTTACAGGGTATAAGTAGAGAAACACTGAAATTTCTTATCATAAATTCATAATAAGTTAATGGGGGAAAACAGATGGGCAAAATAGTTTATTTCAAGAGCAGCTTTTTGAATTAACTTCAGTCTTCTAATGGGCTATTTTGTAAACAGACTTCCAATGATTCCTGCTTCCTGACCCCTAGGTCCTTGTGTAATCAACTCCCTCCCTTTGACTGTGGCTTGGACCTAGAGATTTATTTCTAATGAGTAGATTACTATTAAACTGATGTCAGACCACCTCTGAGATTAGACAGTGAGAGACTGTCTTCCATCTTTCTTACACTCTATCTCTGGTTCTTCTCACATGCTTTCTCTGATAAAGCAAGTTGCCATGTAGTGAGTTGCTCTACAGAGAGTCCATCATGGTAAGGAACTCAGGGCAACCAATAGCCAATAGCCAGGGAGGAAGTAGCTTCCCAGCTGGTGCAATGGTAAAGAACCTGCTTGCCAGTGCAGGAGATACAAGAGACATGGGTTCGATTCCTGGGTTGGGAAGATCCCCTGGAGAAGGAAATGGCAACCCACTCCAGTATTCTTGTCTGGAAAATCCCATGAACAGAGGAGCCTGGAGGGCTAGAGTCCACGGGGTTGCAGAGAGTTGGACACAACTTAGCAACTAAACAACAATAACAAGAACTCTTTAAATGAGGTCCCAACCTTAGTCTAAACCTTGATTTCAGCCTCTGAGAAGTCTTGAAGGCAAGATCCAGCAAACTCTTAACCCAGATTCCTTACCAACAGAAACTTTGAAATAATACATTTTGTTGTTTTAAGCCACTAGATTTTGCAGTACTTCATTAAACAGTAATAGATAACTAATACAATCATCGTGAAATAAAATTGAAGTTAAATATCCATTAAAATTATATGATTGCAATTAAACACAAAACAAGCAATATTCTTACTATCAGTCTTAACATTTAGAGTTGCTTTGTTCCTTTGAAATGCATTTGAATTTTTTTTAAAGTCTTAGTATTAAAGTCTTTCCTTTGTATCTAAGATATCTCTAGTGACATTTCCACTCTGGCACTGAAGTATTGTATAAATACTCTTGCACCTCTTTTTTACAAGACAGAGCAAAAGGAATAAAATCATTATAACAGTACATAGGTTGGCATTTATTTCTAACTAGTTTATAATCCCACCATTCCTTACACCTGAACTTATGACATCCATTTAATATGTGTAATAACAACAGTTCAAGCTCCATATCACTGTAAAGAAAAACAGTCAATACTTATCTCACTATTTTTTTAAATATACAAGCAAGTTGCCCATTTCTTCCTTGTTAATTTACAAGTATCTTGGATGAAGGTATTGAATTAATCATTGTCATAAATGTATTGATGATAGGTTTCCTGAAGGAATACTTTTCTCAGAAATTTGAGACCATAAAATAACCAGAAACTAGAGTCTTTAACTGAATATACTCTTCATATTTTCTTTTTTTTTTCCCCTTAAACCTGTAAGTGTTCAATTGGGTAGCTGTTTCTAATAATCAGAGAGGTGTCAAATTTTGCTCAATGCTTTCCCTCTAATATGGTTGTCCACTCTCTATATTATTTCTAATTTAAAAATTATTTCACTACAAATATTTTAAAGCAGAAGCAAGGAAAAAATGTGTTCTATATATATTTGACAGCTCTGAAATTCAATAAGAAAATTTGAAACGTCTTTCAAGATTACAGTCCGTGACAGTTTCCGTACATATCTGGATATTTCTTATACTTACTGAAATGTGTCCTTGTCTTTATTAAAGCTAATTGCATATTTTTCATTTCCTGTAGATATTTGTAATTTATCTTCCAGGCTTTACCCATATCTTTTCAATTGGCTTATTCTGGCAGTGATTTTCTGCTTAATAATTGTTATGATTTCCCACTTCCATTTAAGAAGAATGATATTTAAAGAGAAATCAAATGTAACTCTGCTGTGCTTATATTCTTATTTGCAATGAGATAATATTTTACTATGTTAATAAATTTAATTGACTAGCAGGAGAGGTAGTGATAATGTAATTATTTATAAAGGATAAATATTCTCCAATAAACCTAAACATACTGTGTGATTAATAAAATTGATCTAATGAACTCAATCAATGTGATTAAATATAAAGTAAGAAAACTTCTACTAAAAAGAGTTACTTTTTGTATGTCAAACATATATGTTTTGTCAAAATGATCTTATAGTAAGACTTTGTCTTGTTAGATGTCCACTGTAAGAGCTAAGCACTTTTATAATATCTAAATATTTCTAAATGGTGTTTTCTAGCCTATAAAATTCATTACTCTGAAAACAATGTGATTATGGTCATAAACATTTCTAGAAAGCCTTGTATTTGAAGAATAATGACTCTGCCTAAATTGATTTCTAACACTGTTATATCTCCAGTGTAATGTTAATGAAATCTAAAATGAGGTGATCTTTAACAAGGTTTCCATTCTAGCAACTTTTATTATTTGCATCTATTTTTGCAACAGAGGCTGTTTTCAAATAAAAAAAATTCTTTATAAATTCAAAGGCTTATTTTAGTAGAATATTCTCATCCACAAAGGCTGCAAATAGAATATAATAAATAAAAATAAATTTAAATATTCTGATGAAAAATAAAACACATTTAAATAGCAGTTCAGAATATGGAATTAAGAAAGTCCCTAACCAGAAGGAATTTTCTGACTGATAATAATAAACAAGTATAAATTAGCATTTGCATCTACAGAGGATAATTTCTCATGAGTTCTGGGTAATAACCTTGATATAATGACATATATTCAAGGGCTATTAAGCACAAGTTTTAGATTCAAATATTAAGCCACAATTATTTTGGCATTCTTCTTTTAAATGGCAATGAAAATAAACTGTCTAAAGAAGATATTCTTTGCCATATCTGGAAATTTCTCTGCTTGCAGTCCAGTATTGTGTGTGGAGAGCATCCATGTGAATTTGCCTTACCAATAGTGATTTTGGTTGATTTATTATAAATTAGAAAAGGCTAAACTCAACCAATGTTAATCAAAATCAGTTATCAATAACCATTATATTAATCCCAGTGATTATTTTTTCTCAACCAGTTGGTGATACTATTGCTTCTTTTGCATATAAAATTAAAATATAAATGACACAGAGTCATTAAAATTTATTTAATTACTTATGACAAATATATTGAGCATCTTTATTTTATGGTTCACAAAAAAAGGTGAAATGTTAAGTTATTAATTATCATTCTTCTCTTAGTAAATATGTAGGTCCCACTGATTTCATCTTATTCTCATATTTAAATTTCTGAAGAATATTATGGTTATAGGATAAAAATCCACAGCATAAAGCAAACTAGATTCTGTTTTTTGGGATACTATAGCTCACTGTTTTCTTATTTATAAATTTCTCTGAGTATAATTTTTCTAACTAGGTACAAATGATTGAAACTCACATCTGAAACTTAGTTTTTTAAACCAATTCATCAAATTTCTGCCATGCATCTATTCATTTCAAAACACACATTTATAATAATTATTATGGTAAGAAAACCATACTTAGTTTGGTAATGGGCTTCTCTGGTAGCTCAGCTGGTAAAGGATCCGCCTGTAATGCAGGAGACCCCGGTTCAATTCCTGGGCTGGGAAGATTAGCTGGAGAAGGGATAGGCTAGGCTACCTACTCCAGTATTCTTGGGCTTCTCTGGTGGCTCAGTTGATACAGAATCCACCTGCAATGCGGGACACCTGGGTTCGATCCCTGGGTTGGGAAGATCCCCTGGAGAAGGAAAAGGCTTACCCACTCCAGTATTCTGGCCTGGAGAATTCCATGGACTGTATAGTCCATGGGATCACAAAGATTTGGACACGACTGAGCGACTTTCACTTTCACATTCATTTGATAGTAACAACATACTGATAGTAGATTATATCTATATTAAAATGTTTGCTCATTTTACTTTATTTTTTTAACTTTTATTTATTTATTTATTTGGCTGTGGTGGGTCTGGGTCTTCATTGCTGTGCAAGTAGGTTTTTCTCTAGTTTCGGAGAGCAAGGGCTGTTCTATAGTTGTGTTGCATAGGCTTCTCATTGCGGTGGCTTCTCTTATTGTGGAGCACAGGCTCCAGGCATGCAGGCTTCAGTATTTGTGGAACACAGGCTTATTAGTGTTCACTGGCAGGCCCTAGAGTGTGAACTCAATAGTTGTGGCACAAACGCTAAGTCGCTCCGCAGCGTGGGGAATCTTCCCGGACCAGGGATTGAACCCATATCCCCTGCATTGGCAGGTGAATTCTTACCCATTGCATCACCAGGGAAGTCCATCATTTTACTTTAAATTTGCAGAGCGAGATAAAGAATGAAGTCTAATAATAATAGTTAATATTTTAGAGTGCATATTTTCCCATTCAAGTTTTTAAGTGCTTTATTACCATTAACTAATTTAGATCTCAAAATGGCACTATGAAATGGCATTATTTTTATTTGTTTTATATATGCAGAAGAAATAGAGAAGCCATATAGTTTTCCCATAGCAAATAAATACTAAATATTGAAAACAGAAATTGGATTCAGCTCCAGAACCCAAGCTCCTAACTACCTGGACTTAAAAAGTATTATTATGCTTAGTGAAATAACTTATATGGAGAAAGACAAATACTGTATGTATTCACTTATATATAGAATCTAAAAAATAAATTAAAAAACAATACATATAACCAAAAAGAAACATACTGATATGGAGAACATAATAATGATTTAGTGATTACCAGTGGAGACAGGGAAAGGAGGAAGGGCAAGAAGGGGTTGATAATTAAGAGATACAAACTACTGTGTATAAAGTAAATGAGCTACAAGGATATGTTTTACAGCACGGGGAGTAGAGCCAATATTTGTAATAACTTTAAATAGAATGTAATCTGTAGAAGTAGTAAATCACTATGTTATTCACCTGAAACTAATATCATATTGTTAATCAAATATACTTCCATGAAAATAAAATGAAAATCAGTTATTACTGTCAAGTAATCACAGGAATTTAATATAAATATATTATAAAGTTTGATAAATTAAAAAGGAAATAATACTAACAACATTTAAAATATGTGTATGCATACATTGTTGTGGCACTTTGTTTTATTAAGAGTATAGTTAAGGGAATGTACTTTGAATTCTTACAGACCTGGCCTCCAATCCTGGCTCTGTGACATTGAGCAAGTTACTTTTTGTCTCTGAGCCTGAATATTTTCATACGTAAAATGGGGACAATAATGCCTATTGAAGGATTTCCTTGGTGGTCCAGTGACTAAGACTCCACACTGCCATTGCAGGAGACCAGGGTTCGATCCCTGGTCAGGAAACTAGATTTCACGTGTCTCAACTAACAATTTGCATGCCGCTATGAAGATGGAAGATCCCGTGAGCCACAACTACGACCCAGTGCAGTCAAATTAAAGAGGAAAAAATATCTGTGATTACAAAAAAATTAATGCCTACTGATAGGTATGGGCGTCCCTTATGGCTCAGTCAGTAAAGAATCCGCCTGCAATTCAGGAGACATGGCTTCAATCCCTGGAACCCACTCAGTGTTCTTGCCTGGAGAATCCACATGGACAGAGGTGCCTGGCTGGCTGCAGTCCATGGGGTTGTGAAGAGTCAGACACCACTGAGTGACTAAGCACAGCACACCACCAATAGGTATGTTGTGTATAAAAAGCTAAGCATACTGCCTACCAGCATACTGTAAGCATACTGTAGACCAGTCCATGGGGTAGAAAAACAACTGGACACGACTTTGTGACTAAACAAACACATATTTCAACTAATCCATTTACAGTCTTAAACATTTAAGGGTCTGCAGGGGAAAGAGAAATTTGGTTCTGAGGCAGGGGATAATTTGACAAGACATTGTGATTGAAGAACTTTGCAGTGTTTCATTTCTCCATTAAAAACTCTGATTATAATTAGATATTTTTAAGGCCCCATTCATATCTGCACAGAATTTCACTGTGTTAGTGTTGCAGCCTGGTGTTGCAGAGACCAGAACCCACCGCATGACTCAAGGGTGCTGCAAACTGTGCCCTCGTGGCTGTCCTAGTAAACATGCAGAACTGGACATTCTTGGGGTGGGAGGTGCTCTCTGCTCCGCTTCTCTGCCTACTCCTGTGCCATCCCCAGGGAAATAAAATAAGATGTTTCTGATCAACAGCAGAGCCGTAACTTGACTCCATCTTTATGGTGTGTTAATCAATCTCTTAGTATAGCTATTCCCTAAAGATCTCATGTAACTTCTGCCAAAAAAGTTCGGGCTGAAAGGAGCCATTTTGTCTTCCTGCCATGGAGAGCAGGAAGGCCACCTGACTGCCCGCTTGCCAAATTCTATGTGTCTGTCTTTTCATTATGTGCTTGCCCTTGGTTCAGGTCTTTCTCACCTGCTACGTTGGACACGGCACATTAGTAAATCATATTATAGTAATAAAAATTACAATTGTGTTCTAAATTCAAGTTTCAGCTTCACTAAATGAAAAAAGACACTTGCTCCTTGGAAGGAAAGTTATGACCAACCTAGACAGCATATTAAAAACATAGACATTACTTTACCAGCAAAGGTCCGTCTAGTCAAAGCTATGGTCTTTCCAGTGGTCATGTATGGATATGACAGTTGGACTATAAAGAAAGCTGAGCACCAAAGAATTGATGCTTTTGAACTGTGATGTTGGAGAAGACTCTTGAGAGTCCCTTGGACTGTGAGGAGATCCAACCAGTCCATCCTAAAGGAAATCAGTCCTGAATATTCATTGAAAGGACTGATGCTGAAACTCCAATACTTTGGCCACCTGATGTGAAGAACTGCCTTATTTGAAAAGACCCTGATGCTCGGAAAGACTGAAGGTGGGAGGAGAAGGGTACAACAGAAGATGAGATGGTTGGATGGCATCACCAACTCAATGGACATGAGTTTGAGTAAGCTCTGGGAGTTGGTGATGGACAGGGAGGCCTGGAGTGCTGCAGTCCATGGAGTTGCAAAGAGTCTGACATGACTGAGGGACTGAACTGAACTGAAAGGAAAAAAAAAAGAGAGAGATAGTTTTAGTACCACACCATAAAATTGTAGTTCTGCTTATTAAGAAAATAGCTTTATTTCAAATTTAAAATAAGAAAACAATAGGAAGTCTCCTATCAAGGAGATGAGTTATTATATTTCCATATTATTTCTGCTAGTCTGTTGTTTACTCCTTTAACAGTGATTTGTGTCCATTTAAGACTAGGAGTCAGAAAGCCAAATTTAATTTTGTATTACTTTAGTAACATATTCTTCATCTCCATCACTGTTTTTATCTCCAAATATTCCCTCTAAATATAAAAAGAGCATCATGCTCTTAATTAATGGAGGATAATTCTCTTGAAATTCATAAATTTTTAATCAAAATTTTATTTAGTTCTTAAAATAAGTTTTTATTTTCATAAAGCCAGAGTGTATGAATATGTGTTTGTGTTTCATCTTTGTCTTTCATGTGTCTTATTTTGTTCATGTTTCTTTGAATCTTGTTCACAAAATAGTATTAAGTTACAAAGACTATGTAATAGTTACTTCTATGAGGAAATGTTTCTAGGCTAGGTCTTTTCCTGGGTGAGGATTTTGTGTAATGATATAGGCCTACGATTAATGTTTGAAAAGCCTAGTATTAGAATGTTTCCTCCATATAATGGAAAGAAAAAATTTAAAGGTTATAAGCTAAGTTTTAACCTACAAAGTAGACTCTGTCTTGCTCCAAAGAAGGCTTTGATTATCGGTTTAGGAAAGAGTTAAAAATCAGGGCTGTTAAGGTTCATTGGTAATTGGCTCTTCTACATAAAGAACTAGAATGTCACCAGAGAGAAATGCAGTCTTCTAGTAAATAACAGCATGGCTCTGACAGCAGTGTCCTTTTCTGTAAAACAGAAACTAGAACACAATGAAATAACAGTTTCAAAGTGTTAGGAAAAAATAACTGCAAAATTAGAATTCAAGCTTCAGTATACATGCCTGTTGTTAGAAAGAAGACAAACCCCAAATGGAGACACTTGTTACTGAAGACCCACTTCACCAAACCAAGACTTACTTATAGTTTTGCTTTTCCAGAAATGGAGGCTTAAATAGACTGATCAGGAATTGCCTCCCTATATTGACACTAGTTACATAACCTGCCAGATAACCCTCCATCATTCCCTATTGAAAAAGCAGCCTTGTAAAGCCAACCTTCTCTCTGGCCTGATACGACTTCCTTGTTCCTGCTTTCTTCTGCCTGTAAGCGTCTTTCATTTTGTATAGCTCTTTGGAGCTTCTTTTTATCTGCTAGATTATACACTGTCTGATTCATTAATTACTACAGCCAGTAAGGTCTTTAAAATTGATTTGCTTTCAAAAAATAGATAAATCGACATTAAGTTTTTGGATTGGACAATGTGTTGTTTGGGTTTTTAATCTGTATTATAGTCTAATGTCTTTGTGATGTATATGTACAAATACTTTGTGCATGCCCGTGTGCCTAGTCATGTCCAATTCTTTGTGACCCCATGGACGGTAGCTCACCAGGCCCTATGTCCATGGGATTTTCCCCACAAGAATACTAGGGTGGGTTGCCATTTCCTCCTCCAGGTTGTCTTCTCCACCAAAGGATCAAACCCACATTTCATGCATTGCAGGTGAACTCTGAGCCACATGAGAAGCCCACATTTTCTTTTGTACGCATCAAATATATGTCAGTAATACTTTTAAACAACTCATACATATAACACTCAAAAGAACTAGAAAAACAGTTAAACATACATCTAATATCAGTGCTTCAAAGGACATTCAAAACAAATGTATATCATGCGCTGTGCTGTGCTAAGTAACTTCAGTTGTCTCTAACTCCTTGGACCCTATGGACTCCTTTGTCCATGGAATTCTCCAGGCAAGACTACTGGAGCGGGTTGCCATTTCCTTCTCCAGGGAATCTTCCCAACCCCTAGATCAAACCTGGGTCTTCTGCATTGTAGGCAGATTCTTTACCATCTGAGTCACCAGGGAATCTCAGTAGATCTGTAAGTGAAAGAATATTGGGTGTACTTAATGACTTTTTTTTTTTCCTATGTGTTATACTGGGTTTGGTGAAGTGCAGCATTTGTTTAAACTAAAGAATTAAATAGTGAGTAAAATGACATTGTTTATGGTGTGCTAAGTGGGACAGACCATTTCCCTGGTGGCTTCCCTGGTGGCTCAGATGGTAAAGTGTCTGCCTACAATGTGGGAGACCCAGGTTCAATTCATGGGTTGGGGAGATCCTCTGGAGAAGGAAATGGCAACCCACTTCAGTACTCTTGGTAGGCTCCTTCGTCCATGGGGTCACAAAGAGTTGGACATGACTGAGTAACTAAACTTTCACTTTTCACTTTTAAGTGGGACAGGCCAGTTCCTATGAAGCAGAACCAAGGATTTCTCAAAACAGGTCACAGTAACAAAAGACCACAAGGAGAACAAAATCAATGAAGATCAAAGAGATTTTAGGAGAAAGTGATCTGTTATACTGGCAGGTTCAGAATAAGGGTTTATTTTCCTTGACTATTCTTCTGCAGGAAGAGTGACAATTAGAAGCAACAAAGAAGCAATAATTTAAAATTGTCATTGACCTATGAAAACAATTTGCTTAACAGTAGCATTAACTAATCAAAGCTTCCCAATATTTGTACAGATTCAACTTGTAACAATGCCCTGCTAAAACTGACTGAGGAACTTTACCCAAGAAAAATTATGTACTTAGAGTAGCCATATACTTTGCCTTGAGTAATTTTAATGCTATTAGTCACATAAATATACTTCATTTGAGAAGAAGAATGTCATTTTGAAGAAAAATAAATAAATGATACAGTTCTCTGCTTGTAGTGAAGAAATTCTATATTAAAATTAAATTAATTTAAAAAAATAAAAATTCTATTGCTTAAAATGAAATAGCATTGTTTGTCTAATACCCTATCAATTCCTAACTGGGTCAAAATGAGAAAAAAATTATATTATCTAATAATAAGTGTTTATCAGACAAAAGCATTAAACTAAGTTGAATAAAACCACACTGAATAAAAGCATGTATGTACCTTATACCTTAAAAGTGCTTAAATTTCAAGATAAAATATTTGACTTACGTAGCATGACTTTAAAATAATAGCTGATCATTATTAATTTCTTCTGGTATTTATTGTCACAATATTAATCATGATGAACTCATTTGGTATTAATGTGCATGTCATAACTAGTTCTTTGGGATTTCAACAGTGATTTTTTCAATGATTAATTGCACAATTATTTTAAAGGGTTACCAATTTTCTTAATGCCTCCTACCTGACAAAAGGGTTGAGCTGTATTTTTGCAGGTATAGAGAATAGAAGGTACGTTTAAATGTCTTCCATCCATGGAGTCAACATTAATCCCTGTGTTTAAATCTCATGTGGCTACTCAGGCTCAGTTCTTGCTATTTTCATTTATAATCTCAATATGCTAACCTGATCAAAATACCATCTTTTAAAGATTAATCATCTGATACAGGTGACTATATTTTAATATGAATGGGAGTTGAGAAGTGAGGAACTAGATCATTAGAAAAAAAGACAACCAAAAATTTAATTCTCAACTATTAGTAAAAAGTGAGAGTGAGCTGAAAACCTATAAGATGGTGGTGGGACAAAAACAGGAAGAGAAACATCCTTGCAGAATTTCTAGGCTTAATAAGGTTTTTCGACATTTAGAGGTCATGAAATGGATACTATGAGACAAAATATTGAGTTAGTCCAAAATTTCCTTTGGGTATTTCTGTAAGACGTTATGGAAAACCAGAACAAACTTTTTGGTCAACTCAGTATTACAGGGACATAGAAAATATGAATGACAGGTTTACTGATGGAACTTCAATACCATAGAAAGTGGAAAATATTTAAATTATATGGGACACAAGTATATCAAAATTTTTCAAGTCTCAGGTGGCTTGATGGTGAAGAATCTGCCAGCCAATGCAGGAGACATGGGTTTGATTCCTGAGTCAGAAGGATCCCCTGGAAAAACAAATGGCAAATCCATTCTAGTATTCTTGCCTGGAAAATCCCATGGAGAGAGGAGTCTGGCCAATTACAGTCCATGGGGTTGTCATGGCTTAGCAACTAAACAACAACATAAAACTTTTCTTATAGATTATTTCATTATTTTTTCCTGTTTATTTGCTCTTCTACTACTATTTTTCTCTAAAACTATTTCAAAAAGTACTTCAAAAACTATTTCAGTATATTCTAATTCCAAAGGAAAATAAGTAAACATATGCTGTATGTAAATGCACTTCATATCTCTTCCTTGTGCTTTTATCTTTCTTCTCCCACTGACCCTATCCCAAGCAATTACACACATGAAGAAGCATCCTATTACACACCTGAGGACACTGTTTCTCATATTTAAGTATCATTCCACCACTCTTGGTTATCTAATTTCCAGACTTAACAATACATTCAATTCTTCAGGGATGACAGCTCCTATCTTTAAAAATTGTGAATTTTTATTTGCTTAAACTCGGTTAGATGAAATTTTAATCTACTCTCGTATAAGTTTGGGGATGTTAGAGGATTTGGGGTCAATAGATAAACATGCTTATATCAGTGGTTCCTTTCAGCAGAGCATCTCAATCTTGTGTATAGTGGCAATACACAAACATTACCTTTTTGGTTAATATTTCCATATATTACTTATTTTAAAACTAACTTTCAAAAATATATTTAAATTGGCAACATTCAGGTAAATGCGCTTTAAATTTCTTACATTTAAAATTAAAGCTGTGAGAGGCAAGGTAGTAGAAAAAGCACTGGAAAGGGAGAAGAGAGAGACTCTTATAAGGATTAAATCAGAATAATATATACTGCACTATCTTATATTTTGATCACATAAAAATAGCAAAATTATCTCTAACAGCAACCACATTAAAACACATAATGTTAGAAAAGATATTCAAGCTTTATGGGAAAAAAAATTGAAATCTTTAAGAGCTGAAAATGTCAAGAAATCTCTGTGTAGTGAGGACAGTTATTGGAATAATTAGCAACTCAAGTTAAAGTGAGAAAGTGAAAGCCTTAGTCAATTCAGTCGTGTTTGCCTCTTTGTGACCCCGTGGACTGTAGCCCTTCAGGCTCCTCTGTCCATGGAATTATCCAGGTAAGAATACTGGAGTGGGTTTCCATTCCCTTCTCCAGGGGATCTTCCCAACCCAGGGATCAAAGCCGGGTCTTCTGCATTACAGGCAGATTCTTTACCATCTGAGCCACCAGAACAGCCCAGATAAAGTAGCTGAATGTTATGACAGGTATAAAAAATCAGTTATTAAAATAATTATGTAAAGAAAGAAGAGAAAAACATAAAAGTAAATGAACAGGATAATATAAAAATTGACTAGGAAAATTTGCCAAAAAATTTATTAGAACTATGAGAAATCAGTCTACAGCCATACCACCCTGAAGGTACCCAATTGCATCTGATCGCGGAAGCTAAGCAGGGTCGAGTCTGGTTACTATTTAAATGGGAGAACCATGAAAAACCACGCTAGAAGAAAAACAAAGAAAAACCACATTAGGTGATGAAATGAAAAAGTCAAATGATGGTAGAAATCTGAAGACAGAAATAATGAAATGAAAGATAAATTTATATAATTTGCTTCATAACGAGCACAAGTAGAGATGGAATAATTTCCAACCCCACTGGCAAAATTGCTAGCATAAATTTGCTTTCCACAGTTGTTCCTTTAAAACCATGGCTTATTCTCTAAATAGAGTTGAATATACACATTTCTACATATTATGAATATTTATATATTGTCAGCCAATACCCGGTATGCATCCTTATATTCAATCTCAAAAATGCATTTACACTTACAACAAATTTTCAGATTTTGTATCAGTAGAGAGCCCAGATCACATGTAAAAAGAAATATTTTAAGAATATATAAAAGCAGTATTGAAAAGAAAGTAAATTAGGAAGTTCGAGAGTGGGTAAGGAGGTAGAGCACAATCTTTATTAACAAAATGAAGTGTGGCACATGCGGTACATGCCTTGGCTCATTCATAATCCACACAAACTAATGAGATATTAATATTTTCCCTATTTTAGAGATTAGTAGAGGGACACAGAAATATTAAAGAACCTGCCCAAACTCACACAGGGAGTGACCCTTGGTGTCCAGCAACAAATCTTGTCAGTGAGTCTCCAGCAGTCAAAGTGAGAAATAGGTCTGTTACAAAAGAAAGGAACAAATGCCAGATGTGTATTTCAAACAATGGTGATCCTGTAAATTGTTAATACCACTTTAGCATTCCTGTCACTAGGAGAATAATCAGGCATATCTCTATAAAATATTTTAAAGTTGAATTTTTGTTTGGCATGTTTATTAATGAAGTTGAGAAATGGACATTAAGCGGAAGACTGGCAGAAAACAAAATGAGCTATCTTATCTAGAGATGCACTGATGCATTGAAATGTAATCTGCACGAGGAAAAATATTTCATTTTGAGTAGACAAGCTTATCTGTGTTCTAAGTGTAAAGCCAATTGAAACTTGGCAGGGATTTCTGCTTTGCTTTGTCTTGCGTTATTTTCAAAATGAATGGAAAAATGCTAATGCTACTGAATTGGCTAAAATTATCAGGGGAAGAATGTCGCTTTTGAGTTTTTAAAGCAAAATTTATTTTTATTTTGTCTGATTGAGATATTTAATTGAAATAATATTACATTTCCACAGCTTAAAATGCACTCTTTTATATTTAATGACTCTCTATGAAAAAATGTTTACTGTAAAGTTATTAAATTTAAACAATGTTTATTTAATATATATGTTTCAACTTTATTTCTTAAGTATTTTTCCGTTCATAGCACAAAATTTAAAAATCACACCTACCACCTATTAATAATATTATTTCTTATGTATGTATTTTAAGTTCAGTTCAGTTGAATCACTCAGTCATGTCCGACTCTTTGTGACCCCATGAATTACAGCACGCCAGGTCTCTCTGTCCATCACCAACTCCCGGAGTCTACCCAAACCCACATCCATTGAGTCAGTGATGCTATCCAACCATCTCATCCTCTGTCATCCCTTTCTCTTCCTGCCCCCAATCCTACCCAGCATAAGGGTCTTTTTCAGTGAGTCAACTCTTCGCATGAGGTGGCCAAAGTATTGGAGTTTCAGCTTCAACATCAGTCCTTCCAATGAACACCCAGGACTGATCTCCTTTAGGATGGATAGATTGGATCTCCTTGCAGTCCAAGGGACTCTCAAGAGTCTTCTCCAACACCACAGTTCAAAACCATCAATTCTGCGGTGCTCAGCTTTCTTCACCGTCCAACTCTCACATCCATACATGACCACTGGGAAAACCATAGCCTGGACTAGACGGACTTGTGTTGGCAAAGTAATGTCTCTGCTTTTAAATATACTATCTAGGTTGGCCATAACCTTCCTTCCAAGGAGTAAGAGTCTTTTAATTTCATGGCTGCAATCATCATCAGCAGTGATTTTGGAGCCCCCAAAAATAAAGTCTGACACTGTTTCCCCATCTATTTGCCATGAAGTGATGGGACCAGATGCCATGATCTTAGTTTTCTGAACGTTGAGCTTTAAGCCAACTTTTTCACTCTCCTCTTTCACTTTCATCAAGAGGCTCTTTAGTTCTTCTTCACTTTCTGCCAGAAGGGTGGTGTCATCTGCATATCTGAGGTTATTGATATTTCTCCCGGCAATCTTGATTCCAGCTTGTGTTTCTTCCAGCCCAGCGTTTCTCATGATGTACTCTGAGTAGAAGTACAAATTCAAATCTTAGAATCTTTAAGAGCTGAAAATGTCAAGAAATCAAATTCAAATCTTCCTAACCCAGAGATCAAACCTACATCTCATGCATTATCTGCATTAGCAGGTGGATTCTTTACCATTAGTGCCACCTGGAAAGCCCTAAGTGGCTTGGGACAAATATTGCCAGCTCAGATGTGCTAGAGATTTACGTGCAGCTGTCCATGGTGGCCTCTTGATATATATGACCATGGCATGATGGAAGCAGTTCACAAAAGGACCAGGGCTTCAGACTGCAGGGTGATATAAACATAAAAGTGGCTAAGAAATAGGAGTACAGAAAAAAAGTGTAATTATTGAATTTCAACATCAAATTTTGTACACCAATTTTATTGTAAATAATGCTGCCATGAACATGTGTGTACAAATACCCCATTGAGACCTTGATTTCAACTTTTTGGGGTATATATGGGCAAGTGGAATTGCTAAATCATACGGCAATTCGGTTTTTATTTTTTGAAAAATTCTCATACTATTTTCTGTTACTATTGCAAGATTTAAATTCTACACTGTACACAAAGTTTCCAATTTCTCAAACCCTGGCTACTGCTTCTTTTTTTTTTAATAGTAGCTATGGTTAATATTTATTTTATTCACTAAACCATTTTCAGAATGATTTTCTTCAGTATTTTGGTTTTCTGGGAATATAAATTCTATTTTCCTGTTATTATTCTTTTATAAATATTTTATATAATTATTTCATCAAATTTTTACAATGATTTTTACAGTTACTATATTTTGGACTTTACAGGAAATATCCTTTCAAACATGTCAATGATGCATTTTACTTGGAATCCTTTGTGAATGGCTGCAACTCAAAATTATTTTTCTTGAATGCTGCCATGTGTAAGTTGCTCCATAATGTTCAAATTAAGCTTTGATTTTTACCATGTTAAATGTTTCTACTTGTGTCTTCTGGCATTTATCTAATTCCATTTACAGCAAGATAGTATCATCTTTTCATTAAAATAACTAACTTGAGTTCAGCCATTCATCTACCTTCCATGGTACTTTCCTGAAATATTTGTTCTGTTGTGGTTTATTCATTTCAAATAAACATACTTTTTTCAGTATGCTGCTACATTCCAGATGTCATGTTAGCTGTGTAAGGGATCAAAGCATAACACTATTCCTCTTCTGGGGAAACATAATATTTTATTCAAACCCTAAGCAAAATGTGATATATTATTCATTTGTCTGTTAACTTAGGTAAATCCTTGCTTATCACCTTTCTAAATGTATAGCATTTGTTCT
The DNA here is from genome assembly GCA_024291935.2 of Okapia johnstoni. Taxonomy (NCBI): domain Eukaryota; kingdom Metazoa; phylum Chordata; class Mammalia; order Artiodactyla; family Giraffidae; genus Okapia; species Okapia johnstoni. The sequence goes on from CM044322.1 coordinate 60,481,407, forward strand.
ACTTAGGGTTTTAGTTTTATATCTGGTGTTTTAATTTCTACATTATATTCTGTCCTACTAAGAACATATTTTTATTTCCTGTACCTTTGGTATTTTCTAGGTTTCTATGTTGTTTGCTACAGTACAAATAATTATCTCTTCCTCATTTATATTTTGCTGTAACTTCATAATTAGTTGATCAGTACAAAAGCTAATTAATATAACTTTTATTGATTTGATTTTGCTCTTGACTCTTACTTTTCTTTTAATCTCTTCATGCTGTGTTTAGTTGCTCTGTTGTGTCTGACTCTTTGTGACCCCATGGACTATAGCCCACCAGGCTCCTCTGTCCATGTGGATTCTCCAGGCTAAAATATTGGAGTGAGTTGCCATGCCCTCCAGGGGATCTTCCCAAACCAGGGATCGAACCCAGGTCTCCCACATTTGCAGGCAGATTCTTTACCAGTTGAACCACCAGGGAAACCCAAAAATACTGGAGAGGGTAGCCTATCCCTTCTCCAGGGGAACTTCTCAACCCAGGAATTAAACCAGAGTCTCTTGCATTACAGATGGATTCTTTATCAGGTTAGCTACCCTATGTATATTCTTATTTTTTAAGCTTCAATAATATCTTTATATAACCCTTACATTATTTTGGTTGCACAATTATTCTTTAAATGTTATATAAACTTTACATAAATTTTGTATATTTTCTGGACAATTATATTTTATTTAAAGCTTGAGAAAATATGCAAAGTTTTTTTTTTTAATCTTTCTAAGATAATTGATAAAAATAAATAAAGCTGGTGGCTCAGTGGAAGAGACTGCCTGCAACATGAGAGATGCGTGTTTGATCCCTGGGTTGGGAAAATCCCCTGAAGAAGGAAATGGCAACCTGCTCCAGTATCCTTGCCTGGAGAATTTCATGGACAGAGGACCCTGACAGGCTACAGTCCATGGGGTTGTAAGAGTTGAACATGATTTAGTGACTAAACCACCACCACCAATGTACCCAGAGAAGACTAATACATAAAATACTTTCCCACCCATGAATAATGGTGCATCTTTTCTTTGCCACAAAGCGCATAGCTTACATAAAGCATGATATTTTATTTCCATCCTGTCTACATATGATGACAATTTTGCAGGCTTTATGTCAATCTTCCTGAGCCACAGTGGCTAGGTATTTAGTCAGAAATTGCCTTAGGTAGTCTTGTGAAACTGTGGGGGTGAAATCAACATTTAAATTGCATACTTTGAGTGAAGCAGATTACTCTCAGCAATGTGGGTGGATCTCAAGCAATCAGCTGAAAACCTTCATATAACAAAGTCTGACTGAGGCCCCCACCAACACACAAACAAACAAAAAGGAATTTTGGCAGCAGACTGCCCTTGGGTTCAAACTGCAACACAAACCACATCCTTTTTCTTCTGCTTACCTAGAGAACTCTGACATATAAAGATCCTTGAAGATAAATTCTTTATCAAGAATCTTTTTTTGTTGAACAAATAGGATTTCACGAATACATACTTTTCTTGAAATTATATTCACTGAAAACAGTTTATATATATGATTTATCTATCTGTAGTGAGCTATTTGTGGTGAAACTAAAAAAAAAAAAAGTACAATCAGCCCTTTATTTCTACAGGTCTAGCATCTGCAGGTTTAAACAACTATGGAACAAAAATATTTGTGAAAAATAAAACTTCTAAGATGTTCTAAACACTAAGACATGTATTTTCTGCATACTGGCAACTGTTTACATTGTATTTATAACATTAACATTTACACATTGTAGTGAATATTATTAAGTATTATAAGTGGACTTTTCAGACAGTGTAGTGTTAAGGAACCCTCCTGCCAGTGCAGAAGACAGAGATGCAAGAAACATGGGAAGATCTCCTGGAGTAGGAAATGGCAATCTCCTCCAGTACACTTACCTGGAGAATTCCATGGACAGAGGAGCCTCGTGGGCTATAGTCATGGAGTAGCCAAGAGTTGGACGTGACCAAGTGTGCATGGGGCCTATGTGAAAATGAGTTCCATAAAAGAAATAGATTAACTGTATCAGACAATAAATTCTACTTTACTTTCTCTTTTCCAAATGAACACACATAGATATACTATTAATTTGATTTTTGCAACTGACTACTAAATCTATTTTAAGCTACTATAAGCTCTCATTATTATACCTGTATTACTACCTTGGTTTATTTTTAAGTAGCTCTGGGTCATCACCCACCTCAAAGTGTGATGTATCAGATTAAAAAGGAGAAAAGTACTATAAGAAATAAAAAATTCAAATTCCACTCATAATTAAGGATGCAACTAAGGAAAACTTAATTTAGAAATAGATGAGTGCACTACCTTAGGGAAATTTGGGAAAGGTCATACAGAGACTGATAATTAAAAAACACTCTTCCACAGTTCCTATGCTGTTTGATCAGGATACTTCAGTGATCAAAAATCCAAGAAGTACTACGAGAAAATAGTATATACAGTTTTTTTCCCCCAGTTAATGATTTCAACTCCACCCGCATAATTTGCACAAATATGGTTTTTAATGCTTTTCCTGAAACAGTATATTGAAAACAGGATCAATAAATTAAAATGTCTGCATGATCACATAATTATTTTGCTTTGAAAAATGTGAGAATCATGACACTCACAAATGCTACATTAAGGAATGACAGCCACCCCCTGTAAATATAGCAAAATGTAACATAATTTCCTAATAGGTGGGTAGGTGGAATGCAGTTTGTGGATGCTGATTAAAATTTATTTTATTTTTTTTTCCCCATTTATAGTGATAAAATTTATTTTAAAATAATCTGTTATTAAACACATTATTTCAGGACCTCAGTTTAATGTATTGAGCTAGTAAGCCAAAGCCAGATGACTAAAAATGGTGACGATGCTGTGTGTGTGTGCGCTAGGTCACTTCAATCATGTCCAACTCTTTGAGACCCTATGGACTGTGGCCTGCCAGGATCCTCTGTCCAAGGGATTCTCCAGGAAAGAATACTGGAATGGGTACCATTTCCTTCTCCAGGGGACCTTCCAGACCCAGGGATTGAACCCATGGTTCTTACGTCTCCTGCACTGGCAGGCAGTTTCTTTACCACTAGCGGTCACCTGGGAAGCTGCTGCTGCTGCTGCTAAGTCGCTTCAGTTGTGTCCGACTCTATGCGACCCCATAGACGGCAGCCCACCAGACCCCGCTGTCCCTGGGATTCTCCAGGCAAGAACACTGGAGTGGGTTGCCATTTCCTTCTCCAATGCATGAAAGTGAAAAGTGAAAGTGAAGCCACTCAGTCGTGTCCAACTTTTTGCGACCCCATGGATTGCAGCCTACCAGGCTCCTCCATCCGTGGGATTTTCCAGGCAAGAGTACTGGAGTGGGTTGCCATTGCCTTCTCCGCCTGGGAAGCTATATCCCCACAATTCAGTTCAAAAACTGACTTATCTTCTTTACTCGGCATTAAGTGTTCTTGATTATACCAGGAGGAGACAGTTTGCTCACCTGATTTGCCTTGAAGATCCTGATTGTGTATGTGTCACATGCATTTTCAACCTCTAACTTGAATCTACACCCTAATTCAATGTTATATATACAATTTCATAACTTTTTTTCTAACTTGAATTACAACCATCAGTATCAGATTCATTCTCACCATCTCCATTACAACAGCTAAGTATAAGATGCTCCTTATGTTCCAGACACTGTACAGATAACTTCTATACATCATTTCATTATTTCACTGAATCTTCATAGTACACTCACAAAGCATCTACTGGGGTGAACAGAGATGAGAGAGCTCACACAAGGGTTTATAGTCAAGAAATAACAGAGTGAGATTTATTCTCTGATTTCAGAGTTTGTGCTATTGATCACTACCCCCACCAGATGTCTTGCACACAGACTCAACAGTGTGGGGAAAAAAAAAAAAAAACCTCTTGGGCTGCTATACTTAATTTATTATTCTTCCTAGCTTCCCTGTGTTATCAAACAGCAATGTTAATGTCTTTCTTAGTCTGTGTTCTCATTTCTCACCTGTAATAATCTTATCAGATTATTATAGTCACTTTTGAACTGCTGTTTCTCTTCAATCTATCCTCTGCTATGCTGCTAGATTTAATATTCCAAAATGCAAATAAGATCTTGTTGTGTCACTGCTTGTAATCTGTCAGTGATTTAGAAATACATTTCAAATTCTTATCATGATGTCCAAATACTCTTCACTGTGTGGCCAGTAGCAACTGCCCTGTGTCGTCCCTCATATCTCTTCTGGCAATCATTAATTGTATGTGGACAGTACATTGAACTACTTGTCTGCTGAGCATGCTGGGAAATAAAATGACACAGAACAGAAAAAACAAAAAACAAAACAAAAGATGCCACCACTACCAATCATAAAAATATGCTGCAAGAGGTCATGAGATCCAGGAACACATGAACTGCAGAAAAGTCAGTTCTGATGTTCTCAGCTACCTGGAGCATTAAAACCAGTGATTGCCAGGTCTTTACCAGAGAACTTTCAAACCTCATAGATGATATTTACCCGTAAATGTGCAAGCTGGTGTGGGAGAAGAACAGTGTCTCTTACCTTCTTTTTTTCTGCCTTTCAAATCTTGTAAGGATGTATGTATTGTCAAAATGTTGTCTCTTGTAACCTGACTGATGATGCCGTTACGTGGTTTTTAGCCATGCTCCAGAGAACACATTAGGCTATGGATGGCGTTAAGTATTGACATAGCCTATGTTCAAAATATACACAAAATCTAAACTTCTCACACTTTCCTGGTTCCTGGTCTAGACAGCATGGTATTTGACTGGGTTACAGCAATTGCCTCCAACTGACCACAGTATGTTCACTTTTGCCTCCTTCTAATGCCTCAGGCCAGCAGCCAGAAAATTCCTTTAAAGCTGTGGATTAAATCGCATCACTCCTCTGATCAAGACCATCCAATAGATCAGTCTCATTCAAAATAAAAGCCAGAGACCTTAAAAGTTCTACAAAGTCCACTGTGACTTAGTCCCCAGTTTTCTTTCTGACTTTTTTCTCCTATTACTTTTCCTCTTCACTTATTCAAGTTATACTGGCTTCCTTGAGGTTTCTTTAGCAGCCCAGGCAGCCTTCAGCTATAGGAATTTTGCATCCATCCTTCCTTATCAATAACAGTTTCTCTCAGGTGTTTTTATGACTCATGGCCTCATATCACTTATATCTTTGTCTTTTCTCAAATGTGAATTTCACAGTGAAGCCTTTCCTTAATATTCTATTTATATTTGCACCAAGTTCCAGCCCAAAATCCAGGAATCAAAAACAAAGGTGTTTACATTTAACCAAAGGAGTTGAAAACCTATGTCCACAAAAATATCTGCACATAGAGGCTTGTGTGTGTGTTCCTCAGTCGTGTCTGACTCTTTGCCATCCCATGGACTATAGTCCCCCAGGGTCATTTGTCTGTGGAATTATCCAGGTAAGAATACTGGAGTGAGTTGACAGTAGACATTCCTTTTTCTAGGGGATCTTCCCAACCCAAGGTTCAAATCTGGGTCTCCTGTATTGCAAGCAAAATCTTTACTGTCTACACCAGGGAAGCCTATATAGAAGCTTATAGCTTCTTTATTCATAATTGCCCAAACTTGGAGCAACCAAAATGTTCTCCAGTAAGTGAATGGATAAATAAACTGTGGTACATTAGACAATGGAATATTAATCAATGTTTAAGATAAATGAGCTATCAAGCCAGGAAAAGACATGGAGGAATGTTAAATGCAAATTACTAAGATGCCAATTTGAAAAGCCACCTGTATTCTTTAAATCATAAAACATTCTGGAAAAGACAAAACTATAGAGAAAATAAAAAGATCAGTGGAGTCTGAGGTTGGAGGGAGAAAGTAGAGGGATGAGTAGGTGGAGCACAGAGGAGAAAATATCCTGCATGATACCATATTGATGGATGCATGTCATTAAATATTTGTCCAAACCCATAGAATGTACAAGAGTGAGTTTTATTGTGAACTATCAACTTTGGGTGATTATGATATGTCAATGTAGGTTCATAACTTGTAATGAATGTATCACTCAGGAAGGGGATGTTGATAATGAGGGAGGCCATGCCTGTAGGGGGCAAGTTCAGTTCAGTTCAGTTCAGTTTAGTCACTCAGTCATGTCCGACTTTTTGCGACCCCATGAATCGCAGCACACAAGGCCTCCCTGTCCATCACCAACTCCCGGAATCTACACAAACCTGTGTCCGTCGAGTCGGTGAATGCCAATCAGCCGTCTCATCCTCTGTCATCCCTTTCTCCTCCTTCCCCCAATCCTTCCTAGAATTAGGGTCCTTTCCAATGAGTCAACTCTTCGCATGAGGTGGCCAAAGTATTGGAGTTTCAGCTTCAACGTCAGTCCTTACAATGAACACCCAGGATAGATCTCCTTTAGGATGGACTGGTTGGATCTTCTTACAGTCCAAGGGACTCTCAAGAGCCTTCTCCAACACCACAGTTCAAAAGCATCAAATCTGTGGTGCTCAGCTTTCTTCACTGTCCAACTCTCACATCCATACATGACCACTGGAAAAACAATAGCCTTGACTAGATGGACCTTTGTTGGTAAAGTAATGTCTCTGCTTTTCAATATGCTATCTAGGTTGGTCATAACCTTCCTTCCAAAGAGTAAGCGTCTTTTAATTTCATGGCTGCAATCACCATCTGCAGTGATTTTGGAGCCCCCCCAAAATAAAGTCTGACACTGTTTCCACTGTTTCCCCATCTATTTGCCATGAAGTGATGGGACCAGATGCCATGATCTTAGTTTTCTGAATGTTGAGCTTTAAGCCAACGTTTTCACTCTCCTCTTTCACTTTCATCAAGAGGCTCTTTAGTTCTTCTTCACTTTCTGCCATAAAGGTGGTGTCATCTGCATATCTGAGGTTACTGATATTTCTCCCGGCAATCTTGATTCCAGCTTGTGTTTCTTCCAGCCCAGCATTTCTCATGATGTACTCTGCATATAAGTTAAATAAGCAGGGTGACAATATATAGCCATGACGTATTACTTTTCCTATTTTGTTACCAGTCTATTGTTCCATGTTCAGTTCTAACTGTTGCTTCCTGACCTGCATACAGGTTTCTCAAGAGACAGGTCAGATGGTCTGGTATTCCCATCTCTTTCAGGATTTTCCACAGTTTATTGTGATCCACACAGTCAAAGGCTTTGGCATAGTCAATAAAGCAGAAATAGATGTTTTTCTGGAACTCTCTTGCTTTTTCAATGATCCAGCAGATGTTGGCAATTTGATCTCTGGTTCCTCTGCCTTTTCTAAAACCAGCTTGAGCATCTGGAAGTTCACGGTTCACGTATTGCTGAAGCCTGGCTTAGAGAATTTTGAGCATCACTTTAATAGCCTGTGAGATGAGTGCAATTGTGCAGTAGTTTGAGCATTCTTTGACATTGCCTTTCTTTGGGATTGGAATGAAAAATGATCTTTTCCAGTCCTGTGGCCACTGCTGAGTTTTCCAGATTTGCTAACATATTGAGTGTAGCACTGTCTCAGCATCATCTTTTAGGATTTGAAATACTTCAACTGGAATTCCATCACCTCCACTAGCTTTGTTCGTAGTGATGCTTTCTAAGGCCCACTTGACTTCACATTCCAGGATGTCTGGCTCTAGGTGAGTGATCACACCATTGTGATTATCTGGGTTGTGAAGATCTTTTTTGTACAGTTCTTCTGTGTATTCTTGCCACCTCTTCTTAATATCTTCTGCTTCTGTTAGGTCCCTAACATTTCTGTCCTTTATTGGGGCAAGGGCATAAGGGAAATCTGTATTGGCCTCTTAACTTTTCTGTAAACCTAAAATTGCTCTAAAAAAGATATTAGAACATCAGTCTTGTCTATCTCTTCTTGCCTAGATATGAATCTTCTCTTTCCCATCACTAAAATGGCTTTACCTTATAGGAAAACAGTAGCTTCATATTTTTCTTTAACCTTATGTTTATGGATTCATGACTATCTCCTTCAGACTTTTGTTCGTGATATTATAAGTCAAGATTTCTATAGTACAAAACCCTTTTCCCTCCAAAGAGTTTTGTTCTTGAAAATGAAAACCAAAGCTTGCAAATCTTTATGTCTCCAAAAGGTATAAAAAGGATAAAAAATGATGACAACAACACTGGTGTGTGTGTGTGTGTGTGTGTGTGTGTGTGTGTGTTGAGTGAGGCTGATGAAAGTGAAAGATGTTCACTTTTACCATATGGCACATGAGCATATATAGCAGAAAACCACGTTAGGACAAAGAGATGATAGACTAAATTAAAGTTTCAAAATACATTTTTTGATCTGAGTGAAGGGTATTAAAAGTAAAATTACTATTTTTCTGTAAGTTTATAATTAAAATTTCTTTGCACATGCACTCAGAACTGAATGAAATGGCTGCATTTTATGTCTTCACCATAATGTGTTCAAATTTTTAAAGCTTAATCTTTTCATATATAAATAGAAGACCTGGATTCTGGTGCTAAGCCCTAGGAATCTATACATTGCATTCTACAGGCTTGGTACTCACAAAGAATGGAATTTAATCTGTGCTTGTTCTACCAGCGGAGAATAATTAGATATCAACAGAAGTAGGGAAGTGTAGAATTAGAGTTTCATTAATTCCTCTTTCTTCCTCTATTTAATGTGATTTCAATTTCAAAGTAATTATATTTGGACAAGGATTTTTGGTTTAAAGTGAAGCTGATTATAGGAAACTTAGATACTCAGGCACTTGAAAGCAGTAAACAATTATAAGCCATCACTTTATGTGCTCCTTTTCCTCAGAAAGTCACAAAGACTTACATTTAATTATACACATCTTACTACATTAAAAAGGGATCCATAATCTCTTCCTTATGAGGTCCTCAAGATTCCCACCACCACCCCACCTGTCCTCAAGATTTTATAGAAGTACCTTTCAAGGAAAAAAAAATCATTTTCATCTAATTCACATCACGATTGACCATGTTTTTTACACAATTAAAAATCTCACTTTTATTATGAAATGTACATTTCCTTTTTGAAATGTCTTATTTTATAAGAGTAAATGTGTGGAATATAAATAAATTGCTTATTTTGTATGTTAATGGACTTGTGAGCAAGCCAAGAAATACAACTAATATGTGAACGATGTTGGCTTATTCTCATGAAAAGCCCTTGTATGTTTGCTAGTTGCTAAATACAATGGGCTGAAACCAAGTTGGAATAAATTGATGCTGAGTTCTAGTACTTCATCAGAGGCAAGCATTTAGGGATGTGGAGCTAACAAAATTAAGGACTTGGTCAGGGCTCAGCAAGAACAGATTGGGGAAGCTAGATATCTGCCAAGCAGCTTATTGTAACTTCTGGGATAATGTGCCCTGGTTGTTTTTCTGAATAAATGACATCCTGGGGCTCTGCAGAGGTAATACAACAAAGGCATTAACCACGTTAAAACACTTCCCTTCATTTCAGTGGGCAATATGAGAGCCAAAATTTCATCCTACTCACAATACTCACCATTATCAGTGAGGTTCTGAGATACTTTGAGACCCTCCACCACATGAATGCACACTTTGGAAGAGAGTAGTACTGACTTATAAATTTAAATAAACAAATTTTAATTAAACACTCAATGTCAGGCTCTGTGGTGAAAGAAAGCTGAGACATAATGAATTTAGAAAGGTAACTGTTGACAATATACAAAATCATTTGTGCAAGTATGTATGCAAAAATCAATAATAATTGTATATAAGAGAAACAACTAGAAATAAGATTTTTAAAATAATACAATTTTCAATAGCATCATGGGAACAAATCTGAGACCTCTGCATTGAAAACAATAAAGAGTATTATATAAGTGAAATTAGACCAATATAAATGGAGAGATGTATCATAAGAATGGATTAGAACATTTAATATTTTAATAATCTAATGAAGTTAATTTTCCAGAATTTGTTAAGCTGATTCTAGAATACATATGAAAAAATAAAGCACTAAGAATAGACAAAGAAAAAAAAAATTGAAGAACAAACCTGGACGACGTACACTATTAAATATCTATCTATCTATATTTAGAGCTTCCCTGGTGGCTCAGACAATAAAGAATATGCCTGCAATACAGGAGGTCTGAGTTTGATCCCTGGATCAGGAAGAGCCCCTGGCGAAGGAAATGGCTGCCCACTCTAGTATTCTTGCCTGGAGAATTCCATGAACACAGGAGCCTGACAGGCTACAGTCCATGCGGTCACAAAGAGTCAAACACAATAAGTGACTGACACTTTCACTTTCATACCTTATTAATTTAATTGCAAAACTAACTAATAAATAAAACTAACTAAATAAAATAAATTACAAAATAAATCGATTTCACTAGAATTTAAGATACTGGTAACAATTCCTGAAGTAATGTGCCGTTTACCAATTTTACCAATTGCAGTAGTCTTTCCAGAACAAAAAGAAATGAAGAAAATGACATATATTACATATAATCAAAAATTTTTTTCTGGCCACATGTCATGGGGCATGTGGGGTCTTAGTTCCCCAACCAGGTATAGAACACATGCCCCCTGCATTGGAAGCACAGTCTTAACCAATGGACCACCAGTAAGTACCCATTACTGGTAATTTTAACAGCTGTTTATTAGTATAATTTTATATTTCCTTGTTATTATTGGCCCAAACTTGCAGAAAGCAAATGGTTCTCAAAGAAGAATCATTTTCTTTTGAATTTTTTCTATAGAAAATTTCCATCAATTAAAGTACTTTATAAAGATATTCACTAGGAAATGTATTTCTTATAGTGACAACATGAACACAACTGCTGGGTCTTGGGGCTGTGATGTGGGGAACAGCTACAACTGGCTTGAGACTCTGGGCAACAACTCTTTCTTGAGTTCACCTTCAGTGACACCAAACTGCAGTTCTGTCCCTTGAAGGGCTAGTTGTATAACACTTAGCAGCATGGCACTGGGTGAGAACAAGTGTATTTTTGAACAAATATATATCTGCAATATTAAATGGCAATTAAAATTAAAGCCTTATTCTATTCTGCTGGGAAAACCCTACATTATGGTTTTTTTTTTTTTAATGTTGCTATTCCATTTGGCAAAAAGATGATAAGAGTTAGTTAAAATAATACATGGAAAATATTTTTAAAAACTGCAGAAAGTACCATATGTTAGTCTCAGAGAATTTGATTTTATTATTCTTGTGCATTTCTGTATTCTTAAATTCTTTTTAAATTACTTTATTGTAAACTTTAAAAATGTAATAAAATACATTTACTTTTAAAAATTTTATTCCTAAAGGTTACCAAAATTGAGACTCTTAATAAAACGTCTTATTTTTTTATGAAAAGTATAAGACCTAATAACTCCAAAGTTTATGTCAGCTGATTCTTGCTCCTTGATTTAAAATACTGTAAGTCAGCATTAATCTTCTTCATCCCAATGTCCTTATTTACTGTATTATTTGCAAGAATGATAAGATATAGATTTCATTTGGAACACTTACACAGTTTATCTTAAAAGAGGGACAATAAAGAAAGGATTAGCATCTTGCTAAGTTGTTATAAAATTCAAGAGATATGTATAAAACAGTAAACTCTATTAAAAGAGGATTAAACCCATTAATTACAAAAGTGTACGAACATTTATGTAGAGGCCAAGTATGGATGGCATTACCTTTTAAGATTTATATTTCAAATGTAAATTAAAAACTCTCAAACCAAAAATTTTATAAGCACAAAAAGTTAGAAGAGCCGTAACAGGAAAGCTGAGCAGGCAATCAAGGATTATACTGTCTCGTTTGAATCAAGACTGTATTCAATACAATACCACTTCAGTTTTGTGTTTTCCAGTATGTAAGAGACTATATGCTCTAAAATCTAGGTAACCTCAGAGCTAATCAGGTAAACTACGGCATTTGTTTGTGTATCTTTGGGTTAAAAACTAAATTTTTGGCTCATTTTATGTCACATCATATAAATTTTAGCTTTAGTACATTACGTAATAAATTTTAATATTTCCAGTTTGAAAAAGGAAGAGTTTTTTTTGCATAGGAGATTTATCAGTTGATCCTGTGAAAGTGAAATTATTTTAATATATTCCTTTTCACAGCCACGTGGAGAGTTGTGAGTTAATTATGTTTTTACTGAGGAAAAAAATCTAATATGTCTTAAAAGTCATAGGGAAAGGATAGTACACAATGCAAATCTAATTAATTGTGGTTCAGATAAACTTTCAACATAAGTCAGACTTTCCACAAGAATATCATTTAACAATATGTTGCCAAAATAGTCACTTCTAAGAATACATTTGTCTCATTAGCTCTTAGATTTTTTTTTTTTTTTTTGGCCACACTGTGCAGCTTTCAAGATTTTAGTTTCTGGACCAAGGATTGAACCTGGGCCCCCTGCATTGCGAGTGTGGAATCTTAGCCACTGGAACACTATGGAAGTCCCAATGACTCCTTATCTCTTTAAAGCACCCTTTAACTGCCTTCTCAGTTCTTCTCCCACTTTTAGTCTACATAAAGGACCATTTGAAATTGTTAAGTCAAGTTGTGCTTAATTTCCAGAGCTCCCAGTCATAAAAAAATGAAAGGTTTTCTGTTGGTTCCAAGAAAGGAGGCTACAGTATCTAAGATGTGGTTTCTAAATCGGGGGCTTCACAGGTGGTGCTAGTGGTAAAGAACCTGCCTGCTAATGCAGGGAACATAAGAGACATGGGTTCCATTCCTGGGTTGGGAAGATCCCTTGGAGGAAGGCATGGCAACCGCTCCTGGAGAATCCCATGGATGGATAAGCCTGGCAGGCTACAGTCCATAAGGTCATACAGCAGACACATCTGAAGTGGCTTAGCATGCAGGCACATTCCAGATCAGATCATCAAGAATCAATTGAGCAGTCTCCTCACAGGGTAGACATATCTTCAAACCAAAGCTAATAAAAAGCTGCTGTGGGATTTCTATTCTCCCTAAGTTTTATTCTAATCATTGGGGGACTTTTACATCCAACATTATGATAGAGCACATGTTAAAAAGCAAAACAAAACACTTGTGACACAAACTAGTTAGGGATTATGGTTCAAACATAAAATGGCTTTTTATATAAATAGCTGAGTTCAGGAGACACTAGATGCCGTCAGAGCCAAGACAAGAAGGGAAAAATTACACAAGTGTGATAAGCAGACAGGGAAATTTTAGGCATATTAATGAAAAGACTTCAGCGTTTAAAACAGAATAGGGAAGAAAAGACAAAACTTAAATCAGTAACGCAGAGCACATTCAACACAGGATGAATCTGAACACAGAGCCCCCTCCATCCTTGCAATGTCTGGAGACCACAAAGAACTTCATGGTTACAGGCTGGGTTGACAGAGGCAGGAAAACATATCTCTGGAGAATTTATATCACCAAGACTGTCTTCAAATCAAATTTCTACTACCTACCTGGTTTCTGAAAAGATAAACAAAAATTAAATGATTCTAGATTTGTATCAAAGTGTGAGTGTCATACAAAGTTTTCTGACACTAATAAAAATGAGTTAGAATGCAACCATTGCACAGACAACAACTTGGCATTTGCATTTAAATTTTTAGTATTAGATGTTTACAATTTTAGTATTAGATACTGAAGAAAAATTATGAATTAAAAAAACAATTAACAAATTAGAAATTGAAAAACAGTCAAAAAGAAATTAGAGGAAAAGCAATAACAAAGAAAAAGCTAGAAAATAATGAAATATTTTTTTAAAAAAGTATTATTTAAATGCCCCAAAACCTAAAGTTTTATGTAAAGAATAATTATAGAGAAATTTCCGGCAAGAGTGAGAGAGATTTGTGAAAGATGCCCAGATAAAAATAAGTGCTTGATAAGAATAGAAATACAACAAAAATTATATAAAACCATTATGAACACACTTATGTATGTTCACATAATGTGCACAATTTCCTTGCAAAAGATGCATCCCCAAAACTGACACAAAAAGAAATACTGTAGTGAACAGACTTTTAAAACCATTTTTGATGTTAAATCAGTGATGAAACATCAAAACAAACATAGACACAAAAACAAGATTGTAAAAATGTTATATATGAATCATACAAAAAGTTGATAATGATTTCATGTTTAAAACAACTCAGAGAATAGCAAAATAAAACATTCCTGAATTTATTTTGTGTCACTAGCTAGCATATAATTGATTTGCCAAGCAATGAAAATCTAAGAAGGGCAAATCATAACCAAAAACTATTTATTTTGTCATGACGGTATTTTTTTAATGTTGTATTTTCTAGAAATTCCACCCCCCTTTCTTAAATATTTTATTTGTATCAGTTGAGTCCAGTATGCATTAATTAAATCAAAGACTATCTATATTTATCCTGTCTATGCCGTGTGCTAAGTCTCTCCAGTCATGTTCGACTCTTTGAGACCCCATGGACTATAGCCCACCAGGCTCCTCTGTCCATGAGATTCTCCAGGCAAGAATACTGGAGTGGATTGCCATGCCATCCTCCAGGGGATCTTCCTGACCCAATGATCGAACCTACATCTCTTATGTCTTCTGCATTGGCAGGCAGATTCTTTACTACTAGTGGCATTTGGAAAGTCCCTTATACCTATCTCTATTTTTCTATTATCTATCTCTCTCTATCAATCTATATATCCATCAATCTCTTCACCTCTTCTTTCTTGTTTCTTGCTATTTTTCACCCCAATATAAACTAGCCTGTAGGAAGGTCAGAAGTTTCCTGATTCTCCTTTCTGAATTTCTGACATCCTTATTTATGTATCTTTTCCTCATAATAATTTTCTAGTCTTTTCTAATAGGCTTTTAAAAAATTCTTTTAAGTAGATCTTTGTTTTAATGATTATAATTTTGCCTCCTTTCTGTTGCTTATCATTGATCAAACTCATGTCAACCATTGATCATTTGAGTCTGTCAGCTTGATTGACTCCATGGTAAGTCTCTTACATTGTACCAAATCAGTCATCAGTTTTACTTTTTTTCCTTTTGTGTATAAATATTGGTGACAGTCAGAAATACAAGCAATATGAATATGCCATACAAGCAATACTAACATAAAATAGACAGCGGGCAAATTGGGAGCTTAGGATTGACATGTATATATTACCATGTATAAAATACATGGCTAGTGGGAAACCTATACAGGGAGCTCAGCTTAGTGCTCTGTAATGACCTACAGGGGTGGGATGAGGGAGTGGGAGGGATGCTCAAGGGGGAGGGGGTATATGTATACATGTAGCTGATTCACATTGTTGTACAGCAGAAACTAACCCAACATTGTAAGGCAATTGTCCTACAAAAAAAAAAAAATATATAATTAAAAAAATAATATAAACCATAATACAGTACATGGTAGTGACACAAAAACATATGGAACATCCAGATTAGTTTACCCTACCATTGAAAATAGGAGAAAAAAAATCAGTATCAATATTGCTAACATGATCTTATGATTCAAAACTTTTCAAATTGCTATTACAACTGTAGATAAAATAGATCTATATTGCTTCAAATAACAATCATTTTTTGCAAATCTCATTCAAGATGCTTACATTTAGGAAATGCACATTGTGGAAATATTGGTAAAAGTATTTATGGGTACAACATTCATTTTTATTTTATTTTTTGAAGAATTTCAAGGCAAGAATCACTAAGGTCTGAACTACGCACTGTGGTAGATTTCCCAAGACATTCTCATTCAAATACAGATAAATAGGGAGTAGACTGAAGATCAGAGTTTCATCTTAGAGAATAGCAGACTTTGCTCTCATAGCTTCTAAACATCTTTGCAGTCCTCTACGCCAGTCCTAAAATTCCTGGTAATTTTACATCTTATTTATGATAAAAACTTATTTCAAAAACTTACTGATTTTTTTTTCTATTAAGTTGTTGATGTTTATTCAATTTCCCAGACAATGAGTTCCACCTATCTCAACAGCTAGCAAAGTGCCTGGTATCTAACTTGTTGAATGAAGAAGTATCATTTCTCAAGTATATAAAGGCAACCTGACTACATTTTATGCTGATAGGCATGACCCCTATGCTAATAGTTCTGATTACCAGGCTTCCCTGGTGGCTCAGACAGTAAAGAATTGCCTGCAATGTGGGAGACCTGGGTTCAATCCCTGGGTTAGGAAGATCCCCTGGAGGAAGGAAAAGCTACCCACTCCGGTATTCTTGCCAGAATCCCCATGGACAGAGGTGCCTGGAAGGTTACAGTCCATGGAGTCGCAAAGAGTTGGACACAACTGAGCGATTAAGCATAGCCCAACACATGATCCCTTCAGAACTTCTTGCATGTTAATAGACTAAATAATAGCCAAAACCCAAAGAAAATACGTACCTGTGCTCCTCAGGATAGATAATTTTGGTAATAAACCTAAGCAGTATAATATTAATGATTATTAGTACAGATGCTAGGGTCAGATTGCATGTATCCATATTCTATTTTATATCTTATTGGTCTTAAAGATATAAAGCAATCTGAGCACAATTTCATCTTCAAATATACCTCTTTCATCTTTGGGTCACTATAAGAACTAAATGAGGTAATATATGTAAAGATCTTAGAAAAGTGTTTGGTACCTTGGAAACCAAATGTTATCGTCATCATCATCTATATCAATTTTTGAAGAAATTATTTAGGTAGCAAAATGGTAAGTTTTATGTTATATTGTATTCATGAAATATACTCTAAATTAAATTGTACTAGGTGATACATAAGAGAGAGAGGAAAGCACACACAAAAGTAATCATCTGACCAAACAAGTTTGAGAAAAAACATTATTCAAAGGTAAACTTTTTTGACAAAGGGGAAATTCAGAGTATATGCTAAAATTAAATGGATCCTAAGACTTTGACTCAAAAATCTAACCTACTTTAACCAAATAATCTTTCAAGATCAGTGTTTTCAAACACATCCATCCTTGAAAGAATGTGACAGAACATGTTTAGAATTTCAACAGTCTCACTGTTTTGTTTTTAAGAATTTTTCTTTTATTAATTTGACCCTAAATGAACACAAGAGGTTTTACAGGTCAGAAACACATGTTTTATTCAATTCCTCACAATAAATAACAATGTGGCAGCATCTTATTTTCCTAGAGCTTGTCCCTGGAGCAATGAGATGAAAGATGATGGGATTTTTTATTTTTTTTATTTTCCTATACAGTGAACCAGACACTCTATAGGTGAATGGCAAAGATAGAATAGAATGGAAAAAATGATTTTTCTCTGCTTATAAAGCATAATTAAGAAATTTGTTCCCTCTCATCCTAAAAGGGCCTCATAGGAAAAGTAAAGTTTCTGAATCATAAATCCATACTTTTTGGTAGTTGAATAAAATCTCTCCATGAACCAGATAAGTTCCCTGCCTCAGCCCTTAAAACCTGGAGTTTTCTCCAAGTTCTTGCTCTTTGTTGATTCTGTTAGGTAGGAAGTTAGGCATAAGCAAGAAGGGCTGGTCATCAGTATATAAAGACTTTCAGAGAGTGTGTAATATTATAATTCTACTGTTAATGACTAATATTAAGTACACCTTATTATTCTACATTTTTCTAAATCAGTTTGCATTTACAGGGCTTCCCAGGTGGCTCAGTGGTAAAGAATTTGCCTTTGCCTGCCAATGAGGAGATGCAAGAGATGTGGATTCGATCCCTAGGTTGGGAAGATCCCCTGGAGAAGGAAATGGCAGCTGACTCCTGTATTCTTGCCTGGAAAATTCCATGGGTAGAGGAGCCTGGCAGGCTATAGTCCATGGGGTTGCAGAGTCCGACTGAGCAACTGAGCATACACACTTGTCTTTTCAAGTCCTTAGCTCATCATTCTGGTGCCAGTGCCTCTCTTGTCTTGGCCCACCTCTCCCTTGAGTTGTTCTTTCTGTTCTTACCTTAATAAACTTGTTTTTGCCATAGGTAAGACCTCATATTGTTCTTTGTGCTCTTACTAAGAACGGAGATCCACAAAGCAGGGTCCCCTTTGACTCTCCCTCTCCAGATCCAGTAGCAATTCTGACATGTAAATACATAGGAAGATATTAATAGTTAATTATCTGTTTTTCCCAATACCCAGATGTTTACCTTAGGGATACATACCAGGCTGTCAGAGCTGAACCCTGGCCTTGAGAAAAGAGAAAGCTGCATCACTTTTGAATCATTGCAATTAACTAAACAAATGGCGGAGTCTTAATCTTCCAAATAGGTGATAAGCCTCCAGAAGCTTGAGATTTTTATAGCTGAAGAATCCAGAGAAGTTTTGTTTCCCTACATATTAAACAGATTTTGAAAAGTTAAATAATGGGAGATAATGGGTGATATTAAGAGCATACTATAAGGAGACAAGAACAAGAAACTTTTGTTTTGCTTTGGCTGATTCTAATAGGAAATATCTCACTGGTCAAACCAAAAAAAAATATAATTTAAGAGTAACTTAAATCTACCTTTAGCAATTTTAAAGTTTGTGGATTATAGATACAAATTTATAACACATATTTCAGTTACCCATTTTTGCCTCTAGGGAACTGTGATTTTGTCCATGCCATTTAACCCTACAGGTTAATTTACATCCTTAAAGCAAAAAGCACTTACTATCTCACAATTTCTAGGGGTCAGGAATTCAAGTAGCTTTGCTGGGTGACTCTGGCTCCATGGTTTTTTTTTTTTTTTTTTTTTTTTGATGTTGCAGTAAAGTGGTCTCACCAGTGCTCCACTGAGGCTGGGCATGCAATAACATGCCTCTAAACTCACTTAATCTCACTTAAGCATATATACTCAGTCACTCAGTCATGTCCTACTCTTTGAGACCCCATGGACTGTAGACTGCCAAGCTCCTCTGTCCATGACATTTTTCAGGCAAGTGTCCTGAAGGGGTTGCCATTTTCTCCTCCAGGGGATCTTCCCAACCCAGGGATGGAACCTGCATCTCCTGCACCTTTTGCATTGGCAGGTGGATTCTTTACCACTTAGCCAACTGGGAAGCCCCTACTCTCACTTATGTTATTGTTGTTGTTCAGTCATTCAGTCTTGTCTGACTTTTTGTGACCCTATGGGCTACAGTATGCCAGGCTTCCTTGTCCTTCACCATCTCCCAGAACTTGCTCAAATTCATGTCCATTGAGTCAGTGATGCCATCTAACTATCTTGTCCTGTATAGTCTCCTTCTCCTCCTGCCTTCAATCTTTCCCAGCATTAGCATCTTTTCTAATGAGTTGGAACTTGGCATCAAGTGGCCAAAGTATTGGAGCTTCAGCTTCAGCATCAGTCCTTCCAGTGAATATTCAGGGTTGATTTCCTTTAGGATTGACAGGTTTGATCTCCTTGCAGTCCAAGGGACTCTCAAGAGTCTTCTCCAACACCACAATTCAAAAGCATCAACTCTTCAGCACTCAGCCTTCTTTAAGGTCCAACTCTCACATCCATACATGACTACTGGAAAAGCCATAGCTTTGACTATACAGACCTTTGTTGGCAAAGTAATGTCTCACAAAGTAACTTCACTTGTAGTCAGTCCCTAATCAGATGCCTTTTTACAGGGCTGCCTCCTGATAGACATGGCTTCTGCTCTCCCTTAGTGAGCAATGAGAGAGAGAGACATCTCAAAAGCCACTAATTTTTTTTTTTTAAGAATTGAATTAACAATTTAATCAAAAGCTTATACCAGGAAACAGGGGTATAACTTCTTTATTTCTTCTACTTCTTTATTTCAGAGTTCAAATGCACCATCAACATCTCTCTCTCTCTTTTTAATCTCTTGGTATCTATTTCCAATGCAAGATCATTTGGATCCATTTTATTTTTCCACTCACTACCATTAATCATCTGATTCTACAATAATGACTCCAATAACTTCTTTTTTTTTTATTTTAGTTGGGGGCTAATTACTTTACAATATTGTAGTAGTTTTTGCCATACATTGACATGAATCAGCCATGGGTCCACACGTGCTCCCCATCCTGAACCCCCCCACCCCCCTCCCCATCCCATCCCTCTGGGCCATCCCAATGCCCCAGCCCCGAGCACCCATCCCATGCATAGAACATGGAATGGTGTTCTGTTTCACAAATGACAATATACATGTTTTAGTGCTATTGTCCGAGAACATCCCACCCTCACCTTCTCCCTCAGAGTCCATAAGACTGTTCTATGCATCTGTGTCTCTTATTCTGTCTCGCATATAGGGTTACCGTTACCATCTTTCAAATTCCATATATATGCATTAGTATACTGTATTGGTGTTTTTCTTTCTGGCTTACTTCACTCTGTATAATGGGCTCCAGTTTCATCCATCTCAATAGCACCAATTCAAATGTATTTTTTTTAATGGCTGAGTAATATTCCATTGTATATATGTACCAGTGCTTCCTTATCCATTCGTCTGCTGATGGACATTTTTAATATTCTAACCTCAGGATTGATACTCTGTCACTTCTGTTGTATTTGAGTCACTAAATTCTACCCACACTCAAGGGGAGGAGATTACATAGACTAAAATCTTAGAAGCCTCCCTCCATACTTGATATTAAGACTCTCTATGGATGATTCATGTTGAGGTTTGACAGGTTAAAACAAAATTCTGTAAAGCAATTACCCTTCGATTAAAAAATAAATATTTTTTTAATAAGAAAACTGTATATATGTGGCTAGCATCATAGCTGCTATGGAAACTCTTCCAGAGTATTAGGTAATAGTTGAAGCACCTACATGAAAATGGTTTGCAGTGCTGTAATCATTGTGAAAGCAGCCTATAATTCACTAAGATTATGTAATACATAAATATGAAAATGTTGAAATGGAGAGCTATGCTTTTTAGTGAATGTTTCCCAAAATGTATGCAAAGTAGTCCATCACTCAATAATCCTAATTTTAACAAATGGTATTTTATACTGGATAATTTTGTTTTAAAATTCTATGAAAGTGCACCAGAAGCTTCAATGCTTTAGTTAATATATCTTTATAATATTCTGAAAAGACTTTAATATGCAGTAAATCATGACTGGCATATAAAATATTTCAATATTAGCATTTAAATAGATCTTTATATCCTCTACAGGTTAAACACAAATATTTTGATTATTTCTGTTCATTTCTTTATTCTCATGCCAGCTTAGTTATGATTGGTACAGTACTGACTTGCTGAAGTTTAAATTTTGAATTCTAGTTTTGCTTAAATAGGACTGAAATTAATGAGAATATTTTCAACTTCAGTGTGCTGTACCAGTCAGAAATTTAAACTAATGTCACAGAGAATAATAATAAATTTTTAAAAAGCTAATGTCAAATTTTGGAGAAAATGCTCTAATCTGTGCTTTACTTATTGATGAAGGAATTGATAAAAACAATAGCAACAAGGAGATAATGAAGTAAGAGTAAGCTCTGAAAACTTTTTACAACTGAATACAATGTAAAACTCAATGAAAATAAAATAAATATAAATATTTATCAAGGACTACCATGTGTCCAGAACTCTGCTGTAAGATAATTTCACAAGGAACTTTTAAAAACATGGCCATACCAGAGGGGCTGCTTGTGGGCTAAAAAATATTTGAAATTATTCCTATCAATTATTAATAAGATTTCCACAGTCCGAATATTCTGTCAAGCACTCCAACTCCATTTATCAATATCTTTCACCTACAAACCTACCTTAAAACAGACAAATAAACTATTTTCTGTTTCCCTCAATTTGCCCAGATTTCTATTGTCCTTATCTTTGTAGTGCAAGGCTTCTCACGGACTCCATCTCTCTTCTTTCTCCACTTTTTCAAATACAATCTTTCTTTCAAGTACTAAGTTTATAACTATCCCCTTGCTTCTCTACACTTAAGCATAGACTCTTCCTCAACTGTACTTTTCTGGCAGTTCTTTGAAATCTCTACTAAGATACCAATTATTTTCTAATTTGTATTTTAGCTTTATAGTCAATTGGCATGTATCAATTTTCTGATTGAAAACTTCATGAAGTCAGAACCCACATTTGGGCTATCTCAGTTCTTTATAATAGCTAAAATACTGCTTTGCAATTCATATGCATCTGACATGTGTTTATATTATATATATAAGCCTAGATGATTTCGCACTGGTGGCCAGTGATGATTTTTCAAATCAAGCAGTGGTTTAGAACAATAAGAACTTAAGAAATTGATTCTGTACTGTTCAGCTAAAGCAAGTAACAGAGACTATTAAGATTCTTCAATATTGGCATAAAGCTGAAAGTTATGTAATTAATTGGTTCTATGAAGTAAAATATATAAAATAAATGAAGCCATAGAAATAAAGAATTGCTTTACAAATTCATGTGAACAACTTTAAAAAAATGTTTTATAAATTTGGACACCAAAGGAAGATCTATAAAAGAATAGTTAGCCCATTTTTGAGTCTGTCTGTAAGTGATAACTGACTTGATCCCAAACAAATACCATCATCAGTATTTGCACCAAATCTTTAAGTAATTAACTTGTTCCCTAGATTGACTAAAATAAAGGAAACTATGTGCGAACTGAAAAATGGAAACAGAAAGCAATTCATATTGAAAGGAGAGTCATCACATTTTTAAAATGCTAAATTCAGAGAGGTCAGCACTAAATACCTTAAAATAATAACAAAGCCACATTTAATAATATTGCACAGACAACTACAGTCTACAAGTATCGATACATATTTTCTTTATGTGGAGCCACACAATAAAATCAGATGCTTAAATTATCAATATATATATGTATAGAGTGAATAACATGGAGATGAAAACAAATTCTTGCTCTAAGTGACCACAAATCACTTAAGTGCTCCAAATTTAAAGATATTATCTGTGAAATCAAGTGAAAAAAAAAAAAAGAGCTGATCAAATTCAACATTTTGTAGCCGTAGAAATTCAGGTAGAAACTGAATCTTCAGTACTGATTTGTTTTAATCCTGTTTAATATTATATCCACTACAATCGAATTGATGAACTCTCTTGACTTATATCATCTAAAAATTAACTTAAAATACTTATGAAATCAAAATTATAAACTTCTTAATCTCATTAAAATGAATATAATTAATGTTTCACTTTACTGTCTATGCTTTTGAACTGTGGTGTTGGAGAAGACTCTTTTTTTTTTTTTGGAGAAGACTCTTGAGGGTCCCTTGGACTGCAAGGAGATCAACCCATTCAATCCTCAAGGAAATCAGTCCTGAATAGTCACTGGAAGGACTGATGCGGAGGCTAAAGCTCCAACACTTCAGCCACCTGATGCGAAGAACTGACTCATTGGAAAAGACCCTGATGCTGGGAATGATTGAAGGCAGGAGGAGAAGGGGACAACAGAGGATGAGATGGTTGGATAGCATCACTGACTCAATGGACATGAGTTTGAGCAAGCTCCGAGAGTTGGTGATGGACAGGGAGGTCTGGTGTGCTGCAGTCCATGGGGTCGCAAAAAGTGGGACGTGACTGAGTGACTGAGCTGAAGTGAACTTACTCTCTATATATTCAGATATTGCAAATTGCTTGGTTGATGATTACTGCTAAAAGATTTCCAATCATAAGCATATATGTATGTTTGCACCTGGTAATAAACGTAGTTGATATTTTATAAATATTTATGCATTTTATAAATTCAACTTAGCTTTTTTTCTGGAATTTTTAACATAAATATCTTAAATCTGTGTGATATTCATATTTTTACAAAATGTATTACATTTTAGTGTTATTTCATATTGTAATTAAAATTGTTAATTTGTAGAAGAGTTTAAAATATTGAGAAATTATTGGGGAAACCCATTTATTGAATGGCTGTCATTTTCATTAAAAGATGGAATATGATGTTAATTTTCTCTATAGATATTTATCTTGAACTTTTAAAGTTAATAAAACTTAATTTTTGTTTAGGCCTTATGCCAAATAATGAGTAAAGTCAAAGTAGAAAAATAATTATGATTGAATAGTATCCTGAAGATAAGGTGTGAATGTTTTTTATTGGGTTTGTTTCCTAAGAGATTCTATTGCAATCTCTGATTAACATAATTTTACATTCTTTTGAATGATGCAGGCAACTTACATTTTATTACTACCTGCTTAATTGAACTTTTAAAGTGACTTATTGAACAGAATAACTCAGTTTGCCAACTTGGCTTTCTGAAACCTGCATTTACATTGATTGTCTTGAAAATCTTAAAAATATTTGTAAAAAAAATATGAAACATCAGCAAAATATTATTTTTTTTTTTTATGATTTACTTCCTTCTACCACCCATTCCAGTATTCCTACCTGGAGAATCCCATTGACAGAGAAGCCTGGAGGGCTACAGTCCATAGGGTGGAAAAGAGTAGGACAGAACTAAAGTGATTTAGCATCATGCATGCATGTGAGAATTAAATGATCTGATTTTTCTGTTTTTTTTTTTTTTTCTTTAGGTAACAAGAGATAAAAATTTTCTATTTTTTTCTTTCGAGAGTAAATATGCTTCTCTGACTACAATATTCATTTGCCATAGAATTCAGTATACTTTTATGATATTCAAAACTATTTTAAATTGCAAACATAAGGAAACTATGATGTCAAGTCAACCAAAAACTGAAACAAACTTTTATATTTATGGTGCTATATACCTTACCTGAAACAGGCAGGAAACTGAAATAAGTAGTGTGTTTGACAGCTTTACTTTTTTCTTTTCTTCTCAAAACCTGTACCTTCCAAGATTTTTTTTTTTCTGTTTTCTACGTAAACTTTAGTTTTAGATTCTGAATGACCTACATATGACCTTTTGAAAAAGACAAACAATACATCAAGTTTAATCTGTAAATAGAGTAATTAGTAAATTAGTAATTGTGTATAATAATATAATCTGAACTATACATTCTTTGTACTGTTGATCAGAGAAATTTTCATTTGAAACTTATTTCTTCTGTTTACTAGGAAAGTTATCACCATGGGGGGAAAGAATATTATGTAGCACTTTTATGTGTGAATCTTTTCAATGGTAATTATTTGAATGGGTAACTAAACACAATTTTTGCCTTAGGGTTAACACATATCCAATTTGTTCACAGATCATCTAATAATAAACATATCATCCACCCACCTCACCTTTAATCCCTTTGCATTTTAAAGTAACTTCAGATAGTAAAGAAATATGTGATACTTATTTTTAGGTCATCACAAGAGTAGGTCTGTTACAACTGTCTCACTTATATTCTTCTTTCTTAACTCCTCTGTGGTTTGAGTGTCAACAATAAATGAGTTATTAGCATGTTACAGACATATGGGAAAAATAAGCAGAACGTTTTAAAAAAACTAAAAGCACACAAACTCAACTGTCAATTTTGATTTCTTTCTATAAAAGAGCCTACATGATAGAAACATATTTCAAGTCATCATTATGCCATTTTAAGCTACTCCTTTCATATTTTACAAGTAAGATGGAGCCATGATTTAATGTCTGTTTCTGGGAGACATATACCTGCTGCTGAAAATTTCTCCTCAAAGGACTCACAGTTCTCTTCAAATACACAAAATAAGACTGTATCACAAAGTGATGAGCAAAGGGAACTGATTCAATCATCAAGAGAATTCTATAGAATATTTTCCTCATTTATTTCTATGTTGCACCTTCATTTAATCTATTTCTCCTAGTATAATATTTTCTGCACCCATAAACTTTAAAACTACAGCTTTTCATTTAATGTCCCATCTCTCTATTGCCTTTCAGATGCAAATTTCATGAAAAAGTTATTCTATTTACTGTCTCTACTTTTTCATGTTCTATTTACTCCTCAGACTTGAATCTGGCTTCCTCTCTCCCTTGGTAATGTTGTTAATAATCTTATTGTTGGCAAATCCAATCAGTACTTTGCTAACTTGTTCTTCCTTATTCTCTTCCATTACAACACACTCCTTTGATTTTCTTCATATACCTCTGTTTTCTTCAACATTTCTTTTACTTGTTCTTCTTTCTCTACCTTCCTTTAATTGTTGAAGTTGTCCAGGGAGTGTCTCCAGGCCTCCTTTTCTTCTTGATATGGAAACTCAGCCAGAGATTTAAATATTGCTTCTATAGAAAGGAGAAATATGTCTGCCACGATCAATTCTCTGAGCTTCAGGCATAGATATTTGATTGCCTTTGATTAAATGTACCATGAACTCTGAAAATACATTAGCAGAATTGAACTGCTCACTTTCACTTTTCCCTTTTATGCACTGGAGAAGGAAACGGCAACCACTCCAGTATTCTTGCCTGGAGAATCCCAGGGACTGCGGAGCCTGTTGGGCTGCCGTCTATGGGGTCGCACAGAGTCGGACACGACTGAAGCGACTTAGCAGCAGCTGCAGCAGTCCTGTAGATATGTTCCTCCTCCAATGTTTCTCCATGATTCTTCTGTCCAAACTAAAAATCGTTCTAACAACTCAATCTGTCTCAGGTTGCAAGATCCTACCAGACTGACAAAATATTGACTACATCTGTTCACTTCTTTCCTAGAAACCAAGTAATTATCTTCTTCCTTATCTTGCATATCAAAGTCATCTCACCAAATCCTGTGGGTTTTACCTCCTATGAATCTCAGCCCACTTTCTTTCCCTCTTCTCTACTATCATCAATCCAGTTTCACCCACCATTGCCCACCACACCTCTAGCTAGTCAATGGTCTCTTAGTTAATCTCTCCTCTAGTATGCTTACGCATTTATAATCCATCGTCTACAGACTATTCAGAACACTCTTTTCAAAACAAATAAGACCACATCACAATACCTAAAACTATGAAAAATAATTTTTTTCTTCCCTCCCAAAATGGTTCTTGTACCACTTTCTCCCCTCACTCCCAGTGTCTAGCCACAATGCCCTATTGGCCAGGATTTCTGTATCAAAAACATACCAAAGGGCTTTTATACATTTTGCTAATTCTGAGTAAAAAGTTTTTTTCACAATACTTCAAAATTTTAAAGTCTCCAGGTCTCAATTTAAATGGCATTTCTTTAGAAAGAAAGGTCTTAACTAACCACAGTTCATCCTTGGAAATGAATCTACTCTATTTCATTATCTCATAATTCACTGTATTATGACCATTTTCCACTAAAATTAGTTGCTACTAAAATTTGCCAGTGGATGAAAGTTGCCTTATTAATGTGTTAGAATTGTATTTATTTTTTCAATGTAAAATTTTCTCTAGATGAGATGTTTTAAATTGTCAGATTGTGTATGAATCAATTGGGCTGCCTTTCAACTATATAATTCTCAGGATTTATATTGAAATGGGGACAGGGATCACAAAGTTCATGCATCTTTAATGAGTCCCTGTGATGATTTTGATGTACATTTTTTCTATATTTTTTAAAACAAACAAATCTGATTGAAAAGTATGTATACACTAATATATATGAAATATAGCATAAAATCACTTTTTTGCACTCTATTCTAAAATATCAGTTCACTAAGCTGTATTTCATATATACAACTGTGGTGTTTTGTGAGATGATTTCGATTTTTAGATATATGCCAACTGGAAAAGTAACATATAATGACAAATTGAATTCATTTCACCTTTGCTTTTAACTAGGTTAATGTATTTAATTATCTTAAGTGAAATCACTTCTTGAAGAACTTCAGTGTATAAAATAAAAATGTTATTGCTCTAAGTTTCTTCACCTTGGCAGCATTGACATTGTGAGCTGGAAGTTTATTTTTGTGGGGTTTATGCTGTGCACTCTAGGATGTTTAGTAGCATCCCTGGCCTTTATCCACTAAACATGCCACCCACCCAACCCCTCATTTGAGACAAAAAAAAAAAAAAAAAAAAAAAAAAGCCAAAGTCTCTTACAAGGCAAATCACTCCAAACTGAAAATTGTTGGTCTAAGAGAAAGATTACCTCTCTACTGATACTGGCTTTCTAACTCCCACTATTGCTCAGAATAATGGGAAACTCAGACACATGACTTGGCAAAGGTTAAACAGCTAATTTAACATTAGCTAATAATATTAGATCTATGACCTTGGGCAAGTCTTGTTTCTGAATTTCAGGACTTTCATATGTAATGTAAGAAAGCTGGAATAGATAGTTCATTGTCAAGTGATCTTTAAGTTTTACTGTCCTTTTATCATGCAGATAAATGGAGATGTAAGTGAATAGGGGGAGACAATTACTATGACGTGCTCAATCCTTGTACACACACACATATATTATGAATGCATATATAAATAAATAAATACATACATATATATGTATATATACATATATATATAACAGGGAAAAAGAGTGTCTTGAGTTCAAAGTTTAAGAGTATCTTGAAATAATTTAGAGAAGAATGGTAATGATATTCTTCTTGATACTTAAGGAGACCTATTATACATGAATATATAAATTAATGCTAAATACCCTTATTAAAACACATGGGAAATAATATATAAATTCTACATTAAATGTCAAATATTTTTCCTAAAACTGAAAATATATTTAAAATATAGTGATATTTTCCCAGTGTTTTAGTTTTACAATTGGGGTGTATTGGTGTATGTGTGTGTTGGGGGGAGGGTGGGGGCAAAGAAAGTTAAGCATAGAAAGAATCTTAAACATTTTTCTAATGTTACAGTAATCTCCTAATAATTTTCATTTGTAAGGAGTTGTCCTCTCTTTCCATCTCTATGGTGGTTTCAGGAAAAATCACCTTCATGCACTGTGACACTCTGTGTGCTCAGTCGCTTCAGTTGTCTGACTCTTTGCAATGCTATGGACTGTAGCCCAACAGCCTCCTCTGTCACAAGATTTCCTAGGCAGGAATACTAGAGTGGATTGCCATGCCATCCTCCAGGGGATATTCCCAAACCAGGGATCAAACAAATGTCTCCTGCTTTGGCAGGCAAATTCTTTACTGATGAGCCACCAGAGAAGCCACGCCCCATATTATAATTCCTCGGTGTTGACAGAATCCCTGAAACATAGCGTTTCAGCTTTTGTCTTACTGTTCTCTTGAAAAGGGTTTTGATAGTGTGGGAATTGATAGAAATTGTCACCTCTGCCATGTTGATTACCACCAAAGGAAAAGAGGTCTTAGTAAACATGAAAAATGAGAATGGGCTCTCATCTCAAAGAGAAAAGGGAAATGGACTGGAAATGGGTTTTCTGGACCCTCTGTGTTGTCCCAGGCCCTTGTCCTCTCTACTCAAAAAGCTAATTTGTTAGATAAAGACACAAAACACAGT
The DNA here is from genome assembly GCA_024291935.2 of Okapia johnstoni. Classification (NCBI taxonomy): domain Eukaryota; kingdom Metazoa; phylum Chordata; class Mammalia; order Artiodactyla; family Giraffidae; genus Okapia; species Okapia johnstoni. Next base: position 60,510,618 of record CM044322.1, read on the forward strand.
CTTTCTTCATGTGTCTGTGTAGGAATCCTCAGAATGTGCCTTAATTCAGATCCTGGCTCTTCTTGTCATTGTCTGGGTAACCGAAAAACTATTCTAAACTTTCTAGTACCTAGTCGCCTAATCTTCAAAATGAGATTTTTAAGAAGTGTTTTATTATATTGTTGTAGCCACGTGTTCCAGGAAACAAACTCACTCGGAAGGACAATACAGATAGTGGAGTGCAGTTTATTACACCGGCAGGCCCAAGGCAGAGTCTCCTCTTAGCCAAGGACCCCGACCGACTTTTATGAAAACCTTATATACCTTAAGTGTACTGCTCAAGCCCACATCCCCAAATTCCTTAAACCTAGCCTGGAAAATGTTAAAGGGAGATACAGTCAGGTTACAATCATGATTCATAATCAGAAGGGTCAGCTGGTTATTCATTGTAGCCTACACCAATGGGTGCCATAAAGATTACAGAGGTGACTGACTACATAGGGGATCGTTACATTCTTTTTGGTGACGGTAAATCTTGGAATCTATGGAATCTGGTGTTTATCTGTCTAGGAGGCCAGTCTGGCCATAGGTATGTTATCCCCATGGCTACCAGGTACATAATCCAAAGCTCACTGAGGGTGCAAGATGAGCTTTCCTTCTTTTTCAAGGTGGAGTCAGCTCACCCTGTTCCTTTCCTCCCTCAATATGATTGCTGTAAAGATTTTTTTCAAGATTATATATTCCAAAGGGTTTAACCTGATCCATCTCATTAAGCAAGTGCTCAGTAAATGCTAATTATCAGTTGATAATATAACTTATTGAGCTCTAGTGTGTGTGTGCTGATTGAGGATAAAGCTTGGGTCCCTTGCTGATTAATTGTGTAACCTTGAGATACTTCATTTCCCTGTGCTTTCATGTTCACTTCTGTAGCATGGGGTTAATAATAAAACCTTCCTGCAGAGTTCTTATGAGAATTCAGACTTCACCTGATGCTTGGCACATAATAATCAAAAAAATAATTATTATTGCTATAATCAGCACTTTGGGCTTTCATTCTGCCAAGTCGTTGTCCCAGTTCTTTCTAAGGCTGTAGTCTGACTGCCCAGTTGCTCCCTCCCCCTGGCACCTTGACCTTCTTCATCTCTCAGCTGTTCAGCAGGTGAGACTCCTGCTCTGATTGTGCTGTGTAAGCAGGGCATCTCTGTTACCGTCTATCTCATTCTTGAGTTTCCTTGGTAGCAGTCATCACAAAAGGTAATTACTTTGTGGTTTTACCTGTTTTTATTTTTCTCTTCCACTAAATTTATAAGTGCTTGAGAAGAGAAAACTTGTCTGCTTTGCTTGCTTAGAATAATGATTGATCTATTTTGGCACTCAAAATTGTCTACTGAATGAACAGATTTGTTTTTCCTAAATCAGCGACACTTAAGAAAGCGTGTCTCCCTAAATGGGTGGTCAGAGCCCAGGGCCCATTTCTCTAAGTCTTTGCTCACATTGCAACCAAAATGCTCTGTTATACCATCATACAAGAAAATAAAGATACCCTGTGACCATATCATATAAAACAAGTTTGCCATCTTAGTGAAAATGAGAGATAATTTCCCCTAAAGTTATTTTTGATTCTGTATTTAATTTGGCCAAATTTTTCAAAGGGACTCATCATGTAAAATAAATAATAAGATACATTATACACACACACACACACACACACACACACACATATATATATTATATATACATATACATATATATATTTCTCTTCTTCCATTGTCACACATTAACTGATGGCCTTATTGCTTCTGTCTTTCATCACTTTTTTTTTTTTATGGTTACAGTGTAGTACAAAAACTGAAGGATAAAAGCAAGTCATAGGCAGTTTAATTTTTTTTTTAATGTTTCTATTCTCTGATGGACATTCAGAATAAGTGTATTACCACAACCAGACTGAGATTGGGATTTATGGTATACTTAAAGAATCAAAGGGCTTCACTGATGGCTCAGGCAGTAAAGAAACTGTCTCCCATGCAGGAAACCCACATTTGATCCTACTGCAGCCACCAATTGGCCCCAGATAATCACAAGAACAGAGTCTTGGGTAAAATTCCATTGCATTTGTTGATTTTATTCCAGAAACATTTTATTATCTCTAATATCTGTTGTATTTGGCAAATATGGACTATTTAACAGTGAAATGCATTAGTATAAGTATCTTCACTGTCCCTCCTTTTTTTTTTCTTTAATGGCTGAAGGTCTGTCTCTGTAGTTAAATTGCTGAAGGATGGGCATCAATAAGCTCTGTATTTTCCACCATGTTGATATATTTAAAGGAGTTTGTGTCATTCCTGTCTATTGAAATTTAAAACACTATCTGAACCATGTCTGACAGCCCTAAGAGTCTTTAAAAGTTTTCTTTCCTTAAGTTAGAGTGTGTGCTTTACTATGCAAGATGAGTAAAACACGTGCAAGTTCAGATTATAATTTATATCTGACTTTAATATGTCAAAGATAAAAATACAGATTTACTCTTCCATTTCTACATGAATTTACACTTAGAATGGTTTTTTTTTCTAATCTCTTCTCTTTTTCCCTTTTTGGATTAAGTTGACTCTTGTAAATATTGAATATCATCATGATGTTATTTCCTATCGCATGATGCTTAGTTTGCTATGATTTCTCAAATCTCACTGTATAAGTTCTTGTTTTATAAAATATTAAAACATTTTTTAATTTTGCAAGACATAGTTGGAAATGAATTCTTTCAAATATATTAAAATGCACAATAGTTATTTATAAATATGATCTTTAAATTTTATTTGAATTTTTCAGATAATAGATGATATGAGTTCTGAACCTTATTTCAGGCACAGCAAATGAAATTCAATTCTGCAGCTTTATTAAAATCTACAAAGTAAAGAATATTCCAAAAGTTACACATTGATGAAAGTAAAGATTTTCAGGGAGGAGAGAGGGAAGGACAGGTGTCTGATAGAAACCCACTGTTTTGCCCACAACCAGCCTATCCAGCATTCTGGGCAAATTTTGTTAGTAACTCAAACTAAGTAGAGCATCCTTCCATTATCACAGTTACCAGACTAAATTTCTGTTACTTTGTCAATTGTTTGTATCTCCGATGAAGGTGTTAACTTCTTGAGTAAAGTTCTTAGGTATTATTCATCCTTTGTTTCTAGCTTCCACAGTCCCTGCAACATAAGGAACACACAGATAGTATTTTTTTGTTGGCTTGAACTGAAATCTCCCACTGTCTGGCACAGTAACTTGCATATGGTTGATTTTAAATATTTTTCTATTTCATGAAAATAAAGTCAGAGGCTGTCATTGTACCTTTTGATTTTAAATACTTGTAGAAAATCACCTTCTTTAGAAACAGTTCCACAGACACTACAATTCTTGGATAAATTACATTTTTTTAATTTAAATGAAAACTTTACTACAAAAAAAATCAATGAAAATCTAAGTACATGTAAAAGCCTTTTAAATCATATTTAGATGTGTTTTATCTAAGCTTTATATTTTTGGAATTTTGTTAAACCTCATTTTTCTTCTCTCATAGAGTAATAAGCTAATAGTAAATATGAGTTTATATAAAGTGGAGATCTTGCAATTATTTTTTACCAGGGTTAAAAGACATAATTATCTGAAACTAATTCTTTGAGATGCTTTGTTTTCTCAGATCATAGGACTGAGAAGAAAAAGGATAAAGGGGAGTTACAAAAGAGGCCAAATATTTCACTCTTTAACATCACATATTTCAGTTCAGTTCAGTTCAGTCGCTCAGTCCTGTCAGACTCTGCGACCCCATGAACCGCAGCACGCCAGGCCTCCCTGTCCATCACCAACTGCCGGGGTCCACCCAAACCCATGTCCATCGAGTCGATGATGCCATCCAGCTATCTCATCTTCTGTCGTCCCCTTCTCCTCCTGCCCTCAATCTTTTTATATGACTATTAATAGTATTGCAATAAGAATGTGATGGTAGGTTTGAGTCCATTACTATTTGTCTGACATCTGGATATGATATAATTATTCTTCTGTGATTGAACAATTGAAAATTAATTACTGAGTGGTCCCCTTACTGCTACAGTAGGAAACTGAGTTGAGAGTTAGGAGATTTTGAAAAGCCTTCACATATAAATCTTAATAATTCTTACAATTACGTTTGCTCTATTTTGAATGATTCTAGAACAACCAAGCAGAAGATCGAATGTGATCGATGGTATTTATGGCTGTGATATGCTGAAATATGTAAGCTGGTGATCATTAGATTGTGATGCTTTTCTTACATAATAAAAATGAGGACATCATAAACCACTAGCAGAAGAGGAAGCATTGTGGGTGACTAATCCATCACCCATATGTCACAGGTATGTGTGACTTCTTTCTTAACTGTGACTTACCTGTCATAGGTAAATTGAAGCTCTTTAAAATGCCCTTGAAACAGCCCAATTTTTTTCTATGGGACACTGACAGGGAGTTATGGCTCAATTCTTAATAATTGGTTTGTTCCTACCGATATTTCAGGAATGCTGGCTTCGACAGTTAGGCAAGGCGAGTTATTCCCAGGTGAAATTGTTCTTACTAAAATCTGTGTCAGCATCAGCGCACTATCGAATATTGCTGTCTCAGTTAAATAGAGCACAGCATTTGTGGGATATGGTGCAGTTACCTCAGTCATATATTTCTTAACAATGATGAGAAGATGAAAAGTGATGACAGGAAGAAGAAGGCTAATAAGTGAAAGTAATGGGGGAGATGTAAATACAAGATACACTGTAAGTAAAATATTAATCACAAGCTGCCAAGATAAATATTCTTTATTTGTTATTGTCTCTTTTTCTAAATGAAGCTACTTGTTTTCAATCAGACTATTCACATTTTCCTTCTTCCATCATGCACTTATTTCTTGATGATCAAATTAGGATGATCCTGGGGCTTTGATTCCAATTAGTTTGAAACTTTTACCTTAGTAGAAAGCCTAATTACATCATTCCATGGGGGACTTATCTTAGAGACATCTTACTCTTGCTTTAAAAAATTTTATTTACAGGCACACACCCTCTGCCATGGCCCACACTCTCTGTGGAGTGTGTTTTTTTTCCCTGAATAAATCCACTTCTTACCTATCAAAAATTAATAAAATTTTATTTATAAAGTTAAATTATTCACATGACTTCCTATTGAAATGTATTTTATCTTTTTGCAATAGGAACAAGAAGATTTAACAAACCCAGTTACCTAATTTCTAACACACCCCTAACTCAGATTAGGTAAAGACAAATCAGTTTTTTTAAAATATGACCTGTCTCAATTATCCTCAAAAATTAGCACTTAAATAATCATCCCTTGATGTCTCCTTCATCACTGTTTGTAGAACTTATCTGACAGACTAGATTCTTTTCCCAAGTCTTTCAAAGTTTCATGAGGACGATTCATTACAATTCCCCAAAATACCACTGTGTATATCACTATTCTTATTTTAGATTTTAGTGACCATCAACTGCAATAGTCTTCTTCAGTCTGAAGTGGGGCATGGAGAAAAAATTAATTAAAGTCAGGCAATAATCTCAGAATAGCTTAATTTGCCCTTAGTCTAAGCCTGACCAATGACAGTCCACAGAACATTGCCTGGGCATCCTCAGAGTGGTCCAGTGTAGGCCCATCCCAGGTATTCAGTTGACCTGCTTCTTTTTACAAGGGGTTTTGTTTCCAAGGCTCAGGCATGCATTTGCTTTGTTTTGCTGCCTATTCTTCATACTAATGCTACACTGCCTCCTGTGGTATTTCCTATCACTTTAGCTCCTTCATAATGTTCATGATCAATTAAGCATTTCCCCGTGCTTGACTTTGGATAGGTTCTTGAGTGGAAACCACTGCTGTTTCTCTGCTTATAATGGTTTTGTCAGCCTTTGCCTGGTTCTTGATTATCTATACAGAGAGAGCAGCTAATTAATTGATACACACTACTTTGACCAATCTCTGGTCATTTATTAGTTAATTTATTATACTGTCTCACAAGAACTTAAATTTCTATTTACGCATTTAATGCTAAAAATCCTTATGTAAAATTTAATGATTCAAGATACTCTATAGCTGAGAAGCCTTCTCTACTGAAGCCTCATTGTTGACAGCTAGACAGAGAATGCTTGCCTCTGATGCTCCCCACTGGATATGGTCTTCTGATAAAGATTAGCACTATAGGCACTTCCCTAGTGGTCTAGTCATTGAGACTTCATCTTCCAGTGCAGGCTGTATGGGTTCAGTCCCTTGTAGGGAAGCCAAGATCCCGTATGCCTTGTGGCCAAAAAAAACAAAACATGAAACAGAAGCAATATTGTAACAAATTCAATAAAGAATTTGAAAAATGATCTGCATAATAAATTCTTTAAAAAAATTTGCTCTATAAATATTACCTTCACCTCCTGGTTCCTGCACTCCTAATAGAGAGACTTCCTGGCTATAGCAGTGAGTACCCACTTCACTGTGGCATAAATCTCTGCCAGCATCTGCACTGTAGAAAAGATCAGGCAAATGATTAAAAAGGCCTTCAAGTAGAAGGGTCCTGACCAGTTTGACTTGGAGTGTTATGACTCAGCACAATAGTAGAGAAAGAGTCCATCTGTTCGGAAATAATTTCTACCTCTGGAGCAAGATGTCATGTTAAAATGCATGGTCACTGAAGGATAATGGGCTTGACTGCGGTATCTACTTTCCAAACATTGCACATAGAAATTATCTTCTTTAGAGGAGAAACTTGTTCTTTGCTACAAATAGCACAGCAGAATTGGATGGAGCTGATCTCTCCCACCATTTTAGACACCTGGCAGTGTTTCTGGGCTTCCCTGATAGCTCAGTTGGTAAAGACTTCACCTGCAATGTAGGAGACCCTGGTTCCATTCCTGGGTCAGGAAGATCCGCTGGAGAAGGGATAAGCTATCCACTCCAGTATTCTTGGGCTTCCCTTGTGGCACAGCTGGTAAAGAATCTGCCTGCAAGACTGGAGATCTGGGCTTGATCCCTGGGTTGAGAAGATCACCTGGAGAAGGGAAAGGCCATCCACTCCAGTATTCTGGCCTGGGAAATTGCAGTTTTTCTAGCATAAAGGGTAAAAAGAGTAAAAAGTTAAAGACATAGTAGTAAATAAACAGGAATTGGGAGCTGTGTATGCTTTCACAGGTGGAGTTTTAACTACTGCATTCTAGAAACTCTCAGGGACATAGGAGACATGAATTACATTAATGCTGTGAGCAACCCATAGTTTTTGTTTTTATTTGTTTGTTTGTTTTGTTTTATATGCACGGTATTTTGTCAGGCACTTCCTTTTTTCCCTTTGCTTTTGGTAATTTCTGTTTTAAAATATTTTCAAATGTATAGAAGTTGCAAGAAAAGTTAACAAAGAGCCCGAATATACATTTCCCTCAGGGCTCCTAACTGTTTACATTTTGCCATTTTATTTTGATTATTTATTTTCAGAACCATTTGACAACAAGTTGCAGATATAAAGCCCCCTTTGTCCCTAAATATTCAAGGTATATTTTCTAAGAGCAAGCACATTTTATCAGGCACATTTTCATGTTAATAAACTGAATGCTATCAAAGGACAAAAGTATTAAAAATAACTATAGCTACAATAATTTGTTAATGGATAAGCAATACGAATGGATGTAAATTACAATATCAATAGCATATAAAATGGCTGCGTGTGTGCTCAGTTGTATCCAACTCTTTGCAACTCCATGGACTGTAACCCATCAGGCTCCTCTGTCCATGGGATTTTCCAGGTGAGAATATTGGAATGGATTGTCGTTTCCTACTACAGGGGATCTTCCCAACCCAGGGATTGAACCCATGTATCTTGCATTGGTAGTTGGATTCTTTACCACCAAGCACCTGAGAAGCCCATAATATGGATGGGATAGAGGCAAAACTAGAGTATTTTTATATGCAAGTGAAGGTAAGCTTACTTTTTTATGATATTTCTATGACCTTATCTTATAAACTCAATTTATTATTGTTATTATTACCTTATTTTGATTGATTGATTATATTCTTTGTAGCCAAAGAAAAAGAAGCTCTATACAGTCAGAAAAAACAAGACAAAGAGCTGACTGTGGCTCAGATAATTAACTCCTTATTGCAAAATTCAGACTTACTTTGAAGAAAGTAGGGGAAACCATTAGACCATTCAGGTACAACCTAAATCAAATCCCTTATGATTATACAGTGGAAGTGACAAATAGACTCAAGGGATTAGATCTGATAGTCAGAATGCCTGAAGAACTATGATCAGATGTTGGTAACATTGTACAAGGGGCAGAGATCAAAGCCATCTCCAAGAAAAAGAAATTCAAAAAGGTAAAATGGTTGTCTGAGGAGGCTTTACAAATAGCTGAGAAAAGAAGAGAAGTGAAAAGCAAAGGAGAAAAGGAAAGATATATGAATCTGAATGCAGAGTTCCAAAAAATAGCAAGGAGAGATAAGAAAACCTTCCTCAGTGATCAATGCAAAGAAATAGAGGAAAACAATAAAATGGGAAAGACTAGAAATCTCTTCAAGGAAACTAGAGATACCAAGGGAACATTTCATGCAAAGATGGGCACAAAAAGGGACAGAAACAGTATGGACCTAACAGAACCAGAAGATATTAAGAAGAGGTGGTAATAATACACAGAATAATTATACAAAAAAGATCTTAATGATCCAGATAACCATGATGGTATGACCACTCACCTAGAGCCAGACATCCTGGAGTGCAAAGTCAAATGGGTCTTAGGAAGTATTATTAGGAACATAGCTAGTGGAGGTGATGCAATTACAGCTGAGCTATTTCAAATCCTAAAAGATGATGCTGTGAAAGTTCTGAACTCAATATGCCAGCAAATTTAGAGAACTCAGCAGTGGCCACAGAACTGGAAAAGGTCAGTTTTCATTCCAATCCCAAAGAAAGACAATGCCAAAGAATGTTCAAACTACTGCACAATTGCACAACTCTCACATGCTAGCAAAGTAATGTTCAAAATTCTCCAAGCCAGGCTTCAGCAGTATATGAACTGAGAACTTCCAGATGTTCAAGCTGGATTTAGGAAAGGCAGAGGAACAAGAGATCAAATTACCAATGTACGTTGGATCGACCACAGAAAAAGTAAGAATGTTCCAGAAAAGCATCTACTTCTGCTTTATTGACTATGCCAAATCCTTTGACTGTGTAGATCAAAGCAAACTGTGGAAAATTTTTCAAGAGATAGAATACCAGGCCACCTTATCTGCCTCCTGAGAAATCTGTATGCAGGTCAGGAAGCAACAGTTAGAACCCGACATGGAACAACGGACTGGTCCCAAATTGGGAAAGGAGTATGTCAAGGTTCTACATTGTCACCCTGCTTATTTAACTTCTATGCAGAGTAGATGATGTGAAATGCCGGGCTGGATGAAGCACAAGCTGGAATCAAGATTTCTGGGAGAGATATCAATAACCTCATGTACACAGATGACACCACTCTTATGGCAGAAAGTGAAGAGGAACTAAAGAGCCTCTTGATGAAAGTGAAAGAGGAGAATGAAAGATCTGGCTTAAAACTCAGTATTCAAAAAACTAAAATCATGGCATCTGATCCTATCATGGCAAATAGATGGGGAAACAGTGGAAACTGTGACTAACTTTATTTTTTTGGACTCCAAAATCACTGCAGATGGTGACTGCAGCCATGAAATTAAAAGAGTCTTGCTCCTTGGAAGAAAAGCTATGACAATATTTGATAGCATGTTAAAAATACAGAAACATTTCTTTGCCAGCACAGGTTAATATATTCATAGCTATGGTTTTTCCAGCAGTCATGTATGGATGTGAGATTTGGACCATAAAGAAAGCTGAGCACCGAAGTATTGATGCTTTTGAACTGTGGTGTTGGAGAGCCCCTTGGACTTCAAGGAGATCAAACCAGTCAATCCTAAAGGAAATCAGTCCTGAATATTTATTAGAAAGACTGATGCTGAAGATGAAACCCTAATACTTTGGCCACTTGATATGAAGTACTGGCTCATTGGAAAGACTCTGATGCTGGGAAAAACTTAAGGTAGGAAGAGAAGTAGATGACAGAGGATGAGATAGTTGGACAGCATTACTAGCTCTATGGAGATGAGTTTGAGCTAACTCCAGGAGTTGGAGCTGGAAAGGGAAGCCTGACATGCTGCAGTCCATGGGGTCACAAAAAGTCAGACAAGAATGAGTGACTGAACAGAACTGAACATGACCTTATATACAAACTCAATTTATTATTATTACTCTGTTTTAGGCAACATTTTTTGTTTTTGTTTTTTTGCTCTTAAGAGCTCTTTCTTATTTGATTTTTCTTCTTTTGAATTTGCCATACCTTTCCTCCCTTTTGAACATAGTATTGAATAACCTGTTGAAAATATGTTCTTCATGAATAACTTTTATCTTAAATGATTTACTCTTTCTTTGTATTCTGTATTATTTATACTGATAAAGATATTTTTAGAACATATATACTGATTAATTTGCAATATGTAACTTTTAAAATGATTAAATGGGGAACTCTTCTGTTGATCTGGTAGTTAAGACTCTGCATTTCCACTGCAAGGGCCACAGCTTTAATCCCTGGCTGGAGAAATAAGGTCCCACGTGCCACGTGATCCAGTGCAGCCCAATAATTTTAAAAAATTAGAATGTGAAGACCTTCTTAATGGACAAGATTTTTTTAGAGTGAGCATTCAGAGATTACTTGTTATTCCATTGAGATCAAAGTGGGATGGTGAGAGTTTTCCTTTGGAATGACCCAACCCACTAAGCTTCTCCAACAGTCCTAGTACCCCTTTTTCCATTTCTTTCTGCAAAACATTAATTTGTTCCCTCAAGGGGTAAACTGTGGTTGCCTGCACTATGCATGGAAGCTGGAGGGTCAATTGTATATTAAAACGAAGCAACTTTCTAAGACTCCATTCATTTTCAGCTCTAATATTCTCTTCTTTCACTCTCCCTCCCTGGCTTCCTACATTGTTTTCTCCAGTTCAGTCAAAACCTTTCCAGGATAGGTTGCTTTCCTCTCGCTCGGCTTTGGTTCTCTCTGCTTTCATTTGCCAACACAGTTTTATAACTTTTACCTTCCCCAAATCTGGAAATTCTTTGTCCACTGTTGACCCTGTCCTGATTCTGATATTGTTCTTTATATATATTTCTATTCCTTTATATATATATTTTTTTTTCCATAAAACTTCAGGAAAGAAGGGAGGAAGTTCCTGTGTTTGGGCTAATGTCTTTAAACACAAATTCCATAAAGATTTTTGAAATTTGATTTTAGTCTAACAAAACTAGCTATAGCTATGAAAAATTTTAAAATCTGTTTACATCATTTGAAGCAATGACATTAAATAGAAAAGTATATATTTTGAAAAAATGTGGCATTTTATCTTAAGTCTGATATTTTATTCTATCTTTAGGATTTCAAAACAAATAGAAAGGCAACTATGAAGTAATTTGGTCTCAGTGGCCTTGGCCTGCAGCAGCTTAAATCAGGCTTTCATTTCCCAGTCAGAGACCGAAGTTGGGATGTGGTCGTGAGAGTGCTGAATCCTAGCCACCAGACCAGTGACCAGTGACAAGACCCTGGCCCTTCAGGTTTGCAGAAATGAATTCCCACAAAGACAGAAAGTAGTGAAACACGTAAAGTGTTTATTAGGAGAAAAAAATGTACCTGTGTGTAGGCACACACAGGCAGACTCAGAGAGAATCATGCCTTCGTGGTAGTTTGAATCACTTATATGGGGCATTTCTTCTGGGTTTCCTTGACAAATCATCTTGCTTTGCCTGGTTCTGAGCCTGTATTTGGTTTCTCTTGGGGTCCTCCCATGTTCTGGATTCTAGTGAAGAGGCCTGTGGGGAGGTTGACATCACTCACTTTTTGACTTTCATGGAGCCTTTCTATCCATGTACAGTCAGGAAGGTCTCCTTGACCTTGAGAATGAGAAATACATGGTGCCTGTCCTTTAACTGGACAGAACTTAGCTCCTCCTCCTCTTCTTCTTGGAGTATCTGTCCATAGGGGACAAATTCCAGCCTGGGGCCCATTGATCTCCTGCCTAAAAATCAATATGAGGAAATGTTCTATATCTTTTTCTTTTTAACCTATTAAAATATTTCATACATTACACTCCAGCAGTCCATAATTAACCCAATATATGATTTCTATTTGATCGTATTGCTAAAATGAAGGAAAAAAGTAAATATGAAGATTTGGGCATCTTGATGAGAGTGTTTGGAAAACCCAAATGCATAGATTTTTGTAATTCTCAAAGTGAATATTGACTCCTTAATCTATATTTCAAGTGAAAATAAGTGTTTACACCCATACATATAAAGTAATGTTCCAAACCCCACCCATTCTCTGGAATTCTCTATTATACGAGAATAAAGGGGGAGAGCTGACTTGAGATTCTAATAGTCCTAATTTTGAACTTATTGGAAGCCTGCAAATGTAGGCTTTCCTAGGCTATTATTGTGTAGATAATGAGCGCCTTCCAGTACCAACATGTATTTCACAATAGTTCAGAGTTTTAAAAGCACAGGAGTGGAATTTTTGAGGACTGAAGATTTATCTACTCTTGGCTGAATGCATATGGGAATTAGCTTTTAGCTTTCATTCAATCTCTTTAACCTGTTCTTGTTTACTGAAAATCTGTCATTATGTTCTGCTTTGAACCTTTCTTTTACGAATGGCTTATATGCATTGCATGGCATGTTATTCAGTCTCAGAGAAAAATAAAAGCTCCTTAAAGAAGGCATTAAATATAGAGAGACAAAGAGCTGTTATTCCAAAACTCTATTCTGCCAAGGGCCACTTGTCCATTTCTCAAACTTTTTCAATATTCATACCTAAAAACCTTTATTTTTTTTTTTACAGAACTGTTTTACTTTCAGTTACATAATATACCAACTCTCTTTTTTTCTTTTTTTATTTTTCATTTGCTCTTCAGCAAGTGGAAAGGAAAACTACTATTCTAGTATAACAGGTTTTAAATTTAACACTTGAGTTTCTGTCCTCTTTTCAACTCTACACACACACACATACACACACACACGGAGTTAAATGATTTTATATACGAAGAATAGGGAGAAGAATCAGAGGTGAGAGCTGTTGTGAATCTTTGGATCAGGGAAACAGGTAAGCACAATTCAAAATTCATGTCCTTTTAAGAAACAAAGAATAAATAGTCTTCAAAGGAGGCAGATGTCAGGAGTTGGGAGATTTATAGGTGCATGCAAGAGCTATCCAGAATTCCTGTTTTTAAATAGGAGCTATACAAAAGGTTTAAAAAAGTGATGCCTAAAACTGTAGACTAGATAAAGCAGCAGGTTTAGAAAAGGAGCGACATAGAATTTCATACACAGCAGATGAATGAAACCATCTACCTGTTTGTTACCTAATCCATTATATTTTCATTGTTAACCATTACAAAAATCTGAACTCTAAATAGATGATAAGAGTTTGGCCTAGTCAGTTTTGAAAAACAATGACTTGGGGAGATGGTTAATCTACTAGATATTAAGATTCATCTTAATGTGTGGATTTGACATTGCCTTAAGTAATGAGTTAAATTTAAAGTCTACAAATATATCTAAAAATTTATAGGAATAAAATGTTTCAGGGAGAGAATTGGTTCGTGATTGGGGAGCTATTCAATAAACGGTTTTAAAACAACTGATAATTTATATCGCAAAAATGAAAGTCAATCCTTATTTCATACTGTGCTTCAAAAAACATGTCCAATCAAAGCATAATATAGAAAATGAAAATTTGAAACTTTTAACATGTTACAACTGAATATGTTTATATTCTATGGGCACTAAACCATTATTTAAACAAAGTATTAGTCAAAAAGTAAACTATAGAGACACTAGATTACATTAATATGTTTTAGCTCTATACAGGAAATGGCACCAGTAACAACATTGAAAGACAAATGATAATTTGAGAAAGAAATATACATGGTATAAAATCAACAAAGATTTGAATCCAAAATTTATAAAAATGATATTTAAAGAATGTAATTTTTATTCATGTTAATATATTCATATATGTATTAAATATACAGATTAATCACCTAATAGGAAGATCCCTTGGAGAAGAAATGGCAACCCACTCTAATATTCTTGCCTGGGAAATCACATGGACAGAGGAGCCTGGTGGACTACAGCCATGGGGCTGCAAAAGAGTGGAGTATGACTTAGCCACTAAACAACAACGATGACAACAATATATTATAAATTAATGTATGAAAGTTAAACATCGCCTACCACCAGATTTTGATTTCAAATGTCATTCTATTAAAGGAGCTCCTTGAAGAAATCACTGATTCTAGGAAGGGACCAAAAATTTTTTATAGAAAGAGTCTAAAGATCTTATGGTTCAAAAAAGTAAAGTGCTCAAATATCCTGCAGTAAGCAGGATGTGTCAAAGGGACCCAGGACCAAAGTAAAAAAGATCACAGTAACTAAAATGGAAACAATTTGACAAAATAAAGTAACATTGGATCGTTACCAAGAGTATAAAATAAGTATCCATGAGTCCACATTGAGAGAAATAAATAATATCGTAAATAAATGAGAAAGAAGATGTCAATCTCCGATACAGAAAAAACCTAAATAATGTACATATTAGTAGGTGCTCTGCACTTGTGGGCACATTGCATACTAAAGCATTTGAAAAGGGGAACAATAAGGATAACCTCACAGTGAAGAATCCTGACGTACTCAACTTCTGCTAGATCATCAAGGTTAGCACCAATAGTGACAAATCATGTTGACAGATGTACCCTTGATATTGGGTGACAAAAATGAAAAATGGCACTTGACCTCTGTGGTAGTCTTCCTCAAAAGAACAGCAACAACAACAACAAACACAATTCCCATCTAATTACAAGAGAAACATTGGACAAACCCTAAAAAAATGGCCATTCTACAAAACAAAACTGATGACTATGCCTCAGAACTTTCAAGGTCATAAAAATATGGAAAGTGTGAGAAATTGTTTTCTCCAAAGGAAACTAAAATGACATGCCTGCTAAATGTAAACCAGCAAAAATCAAAAACTCTATGGACATGAATGTCTGTCCAATAGATGACTCAGTGGGTATGAATCTGAGCAAATTCCAGGAGATAATAAAGTACAGGAGAGACTGGTGAGCTGCAGTCCATGGGGTCACAAAGAGTGGAACATAATTTAGCAACCAAATAACAAAAATGGTGACAAAAAAAAAAAAGGAAGTGAAACTTGAAGGTTTGGAACATTCTCAGTCTATCCACACTGCAAAAAAAAAAAAAAATGAGAAAGCATGCTGTGGAGTGAATATGAAGGAGTTGCTGGACAATTTTGCTACAGTGATTAAGTGTGTAACACATGGATTCAATCAAGCATCTTGACAGAAACTAGGATTAGAGATGAGTTATCCAGAAAAGATGTGTAGAGGACCTCCTTGTCAATGGCTTGAACCCTTCCAAATTGCACAGGAGACTGGCTGATGGGTTTTGAGAATTTTATATTGGCAAAAATGTGTCCAGTCTGGACTGAAAAGAACAGAGGAGGGATAAGATGAAATAAGAATGACCACAGAGATGATGGCACTTCCTTGGGCTGACAGGGCAGACCACTACCACAGTAGGACTGAAGGGCAGTGGGTCCCCACCTGCACAGAAAGATCCAACATCCTTCTGACAAGAATCGGATGTCAAAAGCTGGAACAGTAAAGTATTCTTCAAGACATAGGGAGGAAGTCGAGAGGAAATTGATCCTGATTTGGATTTAGATGTTATTCTTAGTAACAGCAAGATTATTTCTTTCAGAGCACTTAAACTATTATGTAACCAGAGGTGAAATTGTTTTCTTAGAAATAATCCATAATATAAAATATGTGATTTATATTATATAGAAACATATGAATTAAATAGTATAATAGTTACAGTTGTCATCAGCAATTTTCCTGTTTTCTTAGTTACATTTTTATAAAATAAAATTATTTTCATTTTGCAATGAGAAAAATGTTTTTATTTATAAGGGAAATATATACCATAGCTCATGTTATATACTATTTCTATTTTATACTATTTCCATTATATTATACTGTACTATAATATCACATCATATTAGTGAAATTTTCATGTGTTTCAGGTCCATTAGAGTATTAGCTTGGGAAGAGCAATGACCTTATACAAAGATCTGATTTCTGAATTTATTGCTGCCTCTTAATACTTGGACCTTGGACAAGCCACTTAACCTCTTTAAGGTTATTTCCTGCCCTACATACCTCACAAAGTAGGTGTAAGAATCAAATGAGGTTATTTATGAAGGTTCTGTAATTCTCAGTATAATGTCAGGAATAATTATTGCAAAAATAATTTTAACACAATTCTCAGTTTCAAAAACAGAATACATACTTTTATTAAATATATATTTTGAAGTTTTTAAACTGTCATCTATCTTGCAAAACATTTATACTGGATAATGATAAAGCAGTATATTTATGTAAGATTCTGTAAAAATAGCTGATAGGCCATGAATGTCTATGTTCATGTGAAATATTATATACTATGTATGTGAGACAGTCTGAAAATTTATCTAATAATTAAGATTAATTAACATAATTAATAAAGTTTGGTGAAGACTGTAACCAATAAGTGTTGAGGTTTTGAACCAAATTATTTGCTCTAAATGCTATACCTGGAATTTATTAACATTTGGGGAGTTGAAAAGTTTTTTTCATTATTTCTTTTGATTTGATTTGATTTAATTATACAGAAATTGATACATCATTTTCCTTTTACGAAAGGACATATTCCAGTCCATTGCACCAAATGTAAGCTTCATGTTCAAGCCTGAAATTAATGATATAAAGTTTTGAGCTCCATTTTTCAAAACCCTCAAAGGTTCTGAGCAGTACAAGATGGAGAGAGAGATTCTTCTGGTAATTATCTAGCACTGTGATGCTATCTCTCTGTGACCTGGGTATACAGAAGACATACAGCTACTCTTTTATTTCTCAAGAATTTATATTTAATATCTGACTTCTTTCATAGTTTTTATTTGAATTCTGGGAAAGAAAAAAAAGAAAGCATCTATAACTGTAAAAACTGAAATCTCAAACTAATTCATCTTTTGTACAATATAACACCAAAGAGAGTTCTTTGAGCAGAGTGAAAATTCCATCAGTACTTACTGAATACATTATATAATCAAGGAAATAAAAGAGATCTCTGTAAGGAAATATACAAAGTTTCTATCAGGTCAAAGTTCATCTTCACTTCTAATTCATTAATTTCTTTTGGTAGGAGACACTTTATGCATTTTATGAGACAGATGTTTATGGAAGAGGTCTGATTTCATATTTATCCGGATGCAACTAAGTGGGAAAAATAGTGTCATTTTAGCCTCTTTGGTGTGTCATCTAAGACGTATCCAGAACAACCATACCTAGTTCTTTCCAGAAAGACTGAAAATAATTTAAACCCTTTCAATACTATAGTCTGTGTGTAGTAATGTGGATTGCTGACCTTTAGGTAAGCTAGACTATGGTCACTTTTTTTTAAGAGTGTGTATTGACTTCTGAGACATATTTATAGTTATTTTGAAAATATGTAGTCGTGGTTATCATGGTAACATTAGGTCGTGACATGGTATTTTTTTTCTGTTTCTCTATAACTCTACTCATAGATTATTTCTATCTAATATATAAGGTATATATTCACCTTACTAATATCAACAAATTCACATGATACATGTGTTTGATCTGCTGTTAATTAAATATTGGAATGAGTTCACTAAGTTAATAGCTGACTGAAATTATCCCTCTTAAAAAGAAAAAAAATTGCATAGAATCTTTGCAAACATCCACAGACTTCATGACATATTTATTCTAAAGCAGCCAATTTACCTCATGCAACGTTAATTTTGTAATACTATTTGCTGTTATGGTGGCTATCACAGTCACCTTACACTCGAGCACATTGCACTCCCAAGAGCCACTGATGTTAACTTGAGGAATCCTAAGGCCACTGCCAGCCAAAGACTAACTCTCCCATTTACCACCACACACCAAGGAGGAGGTGTTTTCTGTGTGTGTTCCACAGGGAAGGATAACCCAATCTCAAGACCCCATTCTGAAGGTGTAGAGTAATGGAAACCAATCTCCTGGTTGAGCACCTATGTGGAACATTTTCAGACTTTGAACCAGAGGCAGTCAGAGGCTTTATCTGGCAGACGTCACTGGGGAAAACTGCCAACCCTAGCCCAGACTTAGTGCATGGCCAGGACACTGTGATCTCTGAAGGGAGGAGGTGCAGTCAAGGACACAGGTCCTGTGGCCAGTAGTGCTCTTCACATACATTCTTAGTGAAGGAGCCTGAATTCCTAGGTCCCTTCCTCAGGTACCTCTGCTGAGACCTCCTGAGAGCTGAGAGGATGGGAACCTGGAAGGTCCTCTGCTTGCTGTAACTCAGCACCCAGTACTTGTCCACTCCTCCTGACCACAGGGTCCACAAAACCACAAGACCCTTTGGTCTGGCGCTCCCTCAACAGTGAGAAGATCCCAGCATCAATGCTGATCCACCTGACCCTCAACCTGCTCTCCTTTCCAGAGGGAAAATAGAACGGAGGGAGTTGACCTTTTTCAGATTTGAGACTCTTGCTTATCCCATCACAGTAAATGATTAAAGGCTTAATTCTCATTTTGGGCTTTAATCAGTTGCTCTTCCCACACCTGGCAGCTCAGCTTTAGCTCAGTTGAGCTCCCCCCAATCTCCACCCCCCAAAAAAGTGACTTATTTCACCTCACAAAGTGTTGGGTGTAGGAAAATCTTCCAAGGTGAGGAAAGGCTTGCTCCTAGAGAATTCAGAATTCCTACTGGCCCTGAAAGGACAATGGAAGGCTTAGTACCAGAACCCAGGGGCCACGATCAGCAGAGTTACAGCTTTTGGTGGTGAGGTGGCCCCCCTCCAGGTGGCATGGAGGAGGATGTGAGAATCAGTCTCCCTACCTGACTGTCCTGCATCTTCCAGATTATGTTAGTGCCTCCCCAGAAGCCCTTGATAGAGAGCACATCCATTAGTACAGAACAAGAAGCAGAGTTAAGAAGGGTGAAAAGAAAATCTAGAGGAACAAATAGAAAATGTCCAATATGTGTTTAACATCAAAAGATCTCTGATGCTGCCTATCATATACAAAATCAACTTTAGGGTCAATTCATACCTCCCACTTTCTCTTCTATAGTTTGATACAAATGCTCTCTTTTTAACCCAAAATTCCAGCTTACTAATTTTCTTTGGACTGTCTCTTTTTCAAATCAGTCTGGAAAATTCCACACTCAATTTAGGGAAGAGATAATTTTATTTGAGTTTGAGTAATCTCCGGGAATCGGTGATGGACAAGGTGGCCTGGCGTGCTGCAGTCCATGGGGTTGCAAAAAGTGGGACACTACTGAGCTACTGAACTGAATTGATAATTTTATTTGTACTTCTAAGCACTGTGCAATTTTTAAAATCTAATCTTTCTGAGAATTCTTCCCTTAACATACCAGACGACATTAGTCCCATCCTGGTGTCAATACATTTAGCAGATACCAACCATTTGTCAAAAAAAAAAATAGAATTTCAATTTCCACGACTTGCACAAGTTTCCTGTGTCTAGAAGTCTTTCCACATCTCATGTGCAGGTGTGATATTTTGTAATCTCAATTCAAGTGTCAACCTCATTTAAAAAAGTCTCTTTCCCTCCTAGTAAAAAAAAAAAAAAAAAAAAAAAGACTCATGTATTTGTCAGAGTTTAAACTTGAAAACTGAGACCATTAAAGATATTTCAAACGAGAAGAGAGCTGTTTCTATGAGAATGGGCAGTCAAAAAATGATTTCAAAAACTCAAAGAAAGAGGGTCACCAGGGTTATCTGTTAGCTGTCAAGGAACAGGAAGTTTATGGAACTCCAGAAAACTGCTGTTGGTGGTCACAGCTGCTTCAGCAAGAGAGAAAGGCAATTCATTAGGGAACATACATGCTGTTGTTTAGTCACTAAATTGTGTCAGTCCTTGCAACCACATGGGTTGTAGCCTGCCAGGCTCTTCTGTCCATGGGATTTTCCAAGCAAGAATACTGGAATGGGTTGCCATTTCCTCCTCCACGGGATCTTGCCAACCCAGGGACTGTACCCATGTCCCCTGCATTGGCAGACAGATTCTTTACCACTGAGCCACCAGGGAGGCCAGAGAATATACAAAGGTCACACACACACAAAAAAAAATCATGTCTGAGAAATTACATCTGCACCCTCCCCAATGTTTCTCATTAATGAAAATTAAATGATTGCATAATACTTTAATTTACCCTTGCTATCTATCATCTATGTATCTATACCAAATCTGTATACTAAATATATATGCTACCTATAGTAAAAAAAATCCTTGAAATCCACCTTTACTCTCTTCAAAACAAAACAAACAACAACAAAAAGGCAAAGGAATATTGATTCATTTAGACTTTCCTTTCACAGACTATAATCCTCTTATTCTTTCATTATCTGCTTTATTATACTGAGTAGTCTGGCCAGTATGCAAAGGAATCACTGACATGTTTTAAAATGGTTTCGAGGTCTCAATGGCAGCATCTTGAATTTCATCTATTTTGAATCTTCAACAAATATGCTAGAATTAATTTAAAGTAAGTAGATACTTTTACAAAAGGCATTGTATTTTTTTTAAAGTACAGTTATAATTTATGCCAAGTTCTAAAACTGGTTCTGGAAAAATGTCAAAAAATTTTTATTGATTTCAACCATTTAAATTTAAACAAAATAAATTTAAAACCTGGATTATAGGAAACTAATACATTTTGTTTTATGCATGATATTGTAAATCTTTAAAATAAAGCAACTTCAAAGTTTCTAAAAGACATTTCTTTAACACACTTTTAAATTTTGCTAATGCTATGATTGAAGTACCTGTACCTAGCTAAATCGACTTTTCTATTCATCATGCTTCCTAATTTTACAATCAGATAAAAGCTAAAATGCCTTTCTGTTTTCCATATTGCCACAATATTTCAGTGTTCTTTCCTAAAAAATACAGTGTATCTACTCTGTATTATTTAACAGCTCAATTGACCTGGCAAATCTCTTCTCTCAAAGAGTAATGTATTTTCACACATTCTTTGTGAAAATGGATATTTTTCATTAGTAAAATTAATCATAAAAGGGCATTAATGCAATAACAAACTTGACCTGATTTTTAGAAATATGGACTACTTCTGAGTAAATGTCCCAAGAAATGTGAATCGGTTGAACATACTCACCTTCTTGGCAAACATTTTAATAATACAATTTTCTCCTTTGCTCTGTTTAAAGCTCTGCTTTTCTTGCTATTAAATTATACTTTTGGCTCACTGAAGTGTTTATGAATCAGCATTGCTTTAAATGAATCTATCTTCACTACCATTAGTTTTAAATGTAGAGTTTCAGTGAGTAGAAATGTGAATCAAGAGGTTCAAATATAAATTATTAATCCTATCTCTTTTACAATCTACTCCTCTTCTTCTTGAGTCCTTGATGATTTCATGAGTGATAAAGTAGTCGTATATCTAAGTGTTCTAGTCTAGAATAAATGCTACATTTATTTAAGATTTCTAAATACATAATGGATAAGAGCAGAACAAGTAATCTTTAGCTCTTCAGTATTCAAGTGTAGAATAACTGGCTTTTTATTCATCTGAAATGAGCATACATTTCTCAAAGAAAAGAAACTTTCTAAAATAAATTTTATGAGAGTAGGAATTAAATAACAACTAGAGGTTTATACATGTTAATAATATAATTGCATACCTGCTTTCAGATTTATTTTTTCTTAACTCTTGGATTATTGATATTTTTACCAGAATTGTATATATGAAGACTGTCTCAAAATAAAGTCAGTTTTAGGACAGTACTGATTTCACTTGACCAATCATAGTACATTGAGGAGGTGTGGTCAAGTTTCAGTTAAAAAAACAAAAATTTTGCCTCCCTAAGTTCTCCACTTGCCATTGGCTTTGTTCTTTGTGTTCTAATTAATTAGTATGATGTCTGTATTATAATAAGTAACAAAAATTGAAGCTACTCCTCCATTATAAGTACTTACACGTGGGTTCCTTTAAACATATTCTGTTTTGATAGAATATTTATAACAGAATTATAATAAAGCTAGTACAATGAAACATTATTTTATATAATGTTTAAATTAATTTAATTATTGCCAGGTTACTTCCCTGAAGCTCTATTATATGTATCATTCTTATGACATCACACTCAAAATTATGCCTGTGAGCTTCTCAAATCAATTATACTTTTTAATTTCATTTATTTGCTTCAAGAATGAATTTATTGAGGAGATATTTGTAGGGAAGATAAGGCACAATACAGCTGTCAATTACTATATTGTTTATTTTTATTCTACTTACCTTTATCTTCTTCCACATTTTTCCTCAAATTTTCTGTGAAATTTTGTTTCAGTGTCACAAACTGAAAGTCATCATTTTGTACGGTCTTTAATTAATTAAATGTACTGATCTATTTTATCAGTGGAAGACACAAGATAGTGGAGTAGGACGTGTGCTCATCCTCTCCTGTGAGAACTCCAAAATTACAACTCACTGCTAAACAACCATTGACAGAAGAATGTAGGATCCCACCAAAAAGAGATACCCTACGTCCAATGGCAAAGGAAAAGCCCCAGCAAGATGTACCGAAATCACATTTAGAATAAAACCCCATGCCCACCAGAGATGCTCGGAGTGCTCAAACAAAATCTTGTGTGCACCAGGACCTAGACACTCCATAGAGACAGAACCAGACCTGTGTTTGAGTCTCCTGCAGAGGCTCAGGTCAGCAGTGGCCTGCATAAGGGGCAGGGGCTCTGGGTGCAGCTCCCTGGGTCAAACAGCCTGTTGCATAAGCCCTTTTGGAGAAGCCCATTAACCGCACCACAAAGCTGCTGAGCAGACGACCCACACACTGCAGCAACAATGCCAAAGAAATTCTCATACTGTTAAGAAACTTCTAGGACTTGCAACAGATTTCCCAACCTGGGGATCTGGCAAGGGACTGAGAACCCACAGAAAATCTGACTTGGAAGGCCAAGGGATTTGATTACACAACTTACACAGGACTGGGGAAACAGACTCTTGGAGGGCACAAACAAAACCTTGTGTGCACCAGGACCCAGGAGAAAGGAGCAGTGAGCCCACAAGAGACTGACCCAGACTTGCCTGTGAGTGTCCAGGACATCACCAGATGGTCAATACCAAAATCAGATTGATTATATCCTTTGGAGCCAAAGATGGAGAAGCTATATACAGTCAGCAAGATCAAGACCAGGAACTGACTGGGCTCAGATCATGAACTCCTTATTGACAAATTCAGACTTACATTGAAGAAAGTAGGGAAAACCGCTGGAACATTCAGGTATGACCTAAATATAAATCCCATACAATTATACAGTAGAAGTGGAAAAAAGATTCAAGGGACTAGATCTGATAGAAGGAGTGTCTGAGGAACTATGGATGGAGGTTCGTGACATTGTATAGGAGGCAGTGATCATGACCATCCCCAGGAGAAAGAAATACAAAAAGGTGAAATAGTTGTCTGAGGAGGCCGTACAAATAGCTGTGAAAAGAAGAGAAGCAAAAAGCAAAGGAGAAAAGGGAAGATATTCCCATCTGAATGCAGAGTTCCAAAGAATAGCAAGAAGAGATAAGAAAGCCTTCCTCAGCGAACAATGCAAAGAAATAGAGGAAAGCAGTATAATGGGAAAGACTAGAGAGGGCTTCAAGAAAAATTAGAGATACCAAGATACATCTTTGCATCTGCTCATGAAAAGATGGGCACAATAAAGGACAAGAATGGAATGAACCTAACAGAAGCAGAATATATTAAGAAAAGATGGCAAGAACTCACAGAAGAACTATACAAAAAAGATCTTCATGACCCAGATAATCACGATGGTGTGATCACTCACCTAGAGTCAGACATCCTAGAATGCGAAGTCAAGAGGGCCTTAGGAAACATCACTGCAGACAAAACTAGTGGAGGTGATGGAATACCAGTTGAACTATTTCAAATCCTAAAAGATGATGCTGTGAAAGTGTTGTGCTCAGTATGCCAGCAAATTTGGAAAACTCAGCAGTAGCCACAAGACTGGAAAAGGTCAGTTTTCATTCCAATCCCAAAGAAGGGCAATGCCAAGGAATGTTCAAACTACTGAACAATTGCACTCATCTCATAACACTAGCAAAGAAATGCTCAAAATTCTCCAAGCCAGGCTTCAACAATACATGAACCATGAACTTCCAGATATTCAAATTGGACTTAAAAAAGGCAGAGGAACCAGAGATCAAATTGCCAACACTCATTGGATCATAGAAAAAATAAGACAGTTCCAATAAAAAACATTTACTTCTGCTTTATTGATTATGCCAAAGCCTTCCACTGTGTAGATCACAGCAAATTATGAAAAATTTTCAAAGAGATGGGAATACCAGATCATCTTACCTGCCTCCCGAGAAACCTGTATGCAGGTCAAGAAGCAACAGTCAGACTAAACATGGAAAAACAGACGAGTTTCAAATTGGGAAAGGAGTACAAGGTTGTATATTGTTACCCTGCTTATTTAACGTATATGCAGAATACATCATGTGAAATGTTGGGCTGGATGAAGCATGAGCTGGAATCAAGATTGCCAGGAGAAACATCAATAACCTCAGATATACAGATGCCACCACACTTATGGCAGAAAGTGAAGAGGACTAAAGAGCCTCTTGAAGAAAGTGAAAGAGGAGAGTGAAAAAGCTGGCTTAATAATCTAAGATCATGGCAGTCGGTCCCATCACTTCATGGCAAAAGATAGGACAACCATGGAAACAGTGAGAGACTTTATTTTCTTGGGCTCCAAAATCACTGCAGAAGGTGACTGCAGCCTTGAAATTAAAAGACGCTTGCTCCTTGGAAGAAAAGCTATGACCAACCTAGACAGCATATTAAACAGCAGAGACATTACTTGGCCAACAAATGTCTGTCTAGTCAAAGCTATGGTTTTTCCAGTAGTCATGTATAGATGTGAGAGTTGGACCATAAAGAAAGTTGAGCGCCGAAGAATTGATGTTTTTGAACTGTGGTATTGGAGAAGACTCTTGAGAGTCCCTTGGACTGCAAAGAGATCCAACCAGTCCATCCTAAAGGAGATCAGTACTGGGTGTTCATTGGAAGGACTGATGCTGAAGCTGAAACTCCAATACTTTGGCCACCTAATGTGAAGGACTGACTCCATGGAAAAGACTGATGCTGGGAAAGTTTGAAGGCAGGAGGAGAAGGGGACAACAGAGGATGAGATGGTTGGAAGGCATCACTGACTCGATGGACATGAGTTTGAGCAAGCTCTGGGAGTTGGTGATGGACAGGGAGCCTGGTGTGCTGCAATCTTTGGGGTCCAAAAGAGTTGGACACGACTGAGCGACTGAACTGAACTGATTTTATCAGTATTTGTTTCCATCATTATTTCTTGCAAACTAAGTTTTCCCATCGGGTTTACTTTTCTTCTTACTCTGGTGGTGGTAATGGTTTAATCATTAAGTCATGTCCAACACTATTGCGACCCCATGGACTATAGCCTGCCAGGCACCTCTGTCCATGGGATTTCCCAGGCAAGAGTACTGGAGTGGGTTGACATTTCCTTCTCCAGGTGATCTTCCTGACCCAGGGATTGAACCATCAACTCTTGCTTTGCAGGCAGATTCTTTACTGCTGAGCACTAGGGAAGCCCTATACTGAGTATCTTTTAATAAAATTGTAATGAAGGTCTGGACAGGCTAAATTTGTTACTATTTTTATGTTCAGTCATGAATTTTTCTCTTATGAATTATTGTTTAACTGGCAATAAGTCTTTAAAGAGAAAATGGTATTTGGCCAGAAAATTTGATATTTCACAAAACTACATTTTTACATTGGGTCATTTCTGTCAGTCTATTGGTATTCTACACTATAAATAAAGGTAGGATATTCTACCCCTTTGATAGCTTTTTAAAAGTTTCTTTGTGAACTGCTGCTTGATTCTAAGTAGTCTATATATAAAATTATTTTTATTTTCCTTACTCAACATTTGTTTGCAGTTTCAATCTGAGCATTTACTTATTCTTTAAGCCACTTGATTTTGTCTTTTGAATTTGATTTTTAATCCATTTGAAATTGATGTTATTCTACAATAAAATGTCTAAGTCTAATTTCAGACCTTTTCATTAGTTTTTTTTCCAAATCGATACTACCCTTTTCCTAGACTTTGTTGAACAGGCTGTCATGATTGTATGTTATGTCACTTTAGTTGTGTTTGACTCTTTATGACCCCATGAACTGTAGCTCACCAGGCTCCTCTGTCCATGGGATTCTCTGTCCATAAGAATACCAAAGTGGGTTGCCATTTCCTTCTCCAACTGTCACGATTAAGTTTCCAGATATGTATTGATCTGTTCTTGTGATTTCTACTCTGTTTCAGTTGTCAATATATGTGGATTTGTGCATGCTCAGACACTTCAGTCGACTGAAGCCCACCAGGTGCCTATGTTCATGGAATTCTCCAAGCAAGAATACTGGAGTGGTCTGCCATGCCCTCCTCCAGGGGATTTTCCCAGCCTGGGGATCGAACTGGTTTCTGCCTGCATCTCCTGCACTGTAGGCAGATTAGTTACCCACTGAACCACCTGGGAAGCCCATTGATTGTGCATGTGTTGCCAATTCCACAGTGTCAATTATTATAGCTGTAATTTTTATATGCTAAAAAACAAGTTTTCAGCTTGCTTTTTTCCCTTGTTAAAGAGTTTCTGAGATGCTCTTATCCAGCTGATCTTTTTAGTAATATCAGCGTGTCATTTTTCAGAAAGACAGGATTTTGATTAGAGTTACTATAAATCTACCAGTTAATTTTTAGGGAATTAACATTTTTTATTGTGGTGAATCTTCCTATGATCACCTCCTTTAATATATTGTATTTGAATTTTATTATTTTCTTCCCAACTTTCTCCCCAGGAATACTTGGTGAAATTATCTATTTGTTCTCTGCAACTGCTATCTTATTTATTGTTTTCATTCTTTTTCTCCATTTACCCTGTACCATGGGAGTATTTATCAGGTTTTTCTTCCACATCATTGATAGGATCTTAGCAATAATAAATTCAACATTTTACTTCTTTAAGATCTGTTCAGACTTGGTTTGAAAATAAATAAATTGTACAGTTTTCCAGTGTTTCTACTCACAACACACTCTGTGTCTGTCCACAGATCTATGAATTATGGCACACAGATATGCACACTGGATTCCCAATCACCATTATGCCTAATTATTCCAACCCAAAAAATTAATGTTTCCTGAGATATAGATTTCTCCTAGTTCCTGATTCTTCTTTCTGGAATTTTTTTATTAAAAAAAAAAAAACTGCAGTTTTCTCTAGGTGTTGCTGTTAGATTCAGTGTAAATATATTCAAAATCCTGACAGTCTTCCAGGAAAATGACAAACTGATTTTACTAAAAAGAGCAGACAGATAAGAACATTCCAGAAACTCTTTCAGAGGAACCATTTAATGTTTTGGTCGTCATGTAGAAAGTTTCATTTTGGGAGGATGAGGACTTTTGAGATGCAGTGTAAGTATGAGTAAGTCTTTTACTTACTCATTTAAGGAAGTTTGATAGAGAGAAAACAGTTGGTCATTCAGAAAATGACAAAATGGTTATCTGAGGAAGCCTTACAAATAACTGAGAAAAGAAGAGAAGTAAAAGGCAAAGGAGAAAAGGGAAGATATACTCATCTGAATACAGAGTTCCAGGGAATAGCAAGGAGAGATAAGAAAGCCTTCCAAACTGAACAATGCAATGAAATTGAGGAAAGTAGTAGAATGAGAAAGACTAGAGATCTCTTCAAGAAAATTAGAGATACCAAGGGGACATTTCATGTAAAGTTGGGTGCAATAAAGGACAGAAATGGTATGGACCTAACAGAAGCAGAAGAGATTAAGAAAAGATGGCAAGAATACACAGAAGAACTATACAAAAAAGATCTTAATGACCAGAATAACTACGATGGTGTGATCACTCACCTAAAGCCAGGCATTCCAGAGAGTGAAGTCAAGTGGGCCTTAAGAAGCATCACTAAGAACAAAGTTAGTGAGGTGATGGAATTCCAGCTGAGCTATTTCAAATCCTAAAAGATGATGCTGTTCAAGTGCTGCACTCAATATGCCAGAAAATTTGGAAAGCTCAGCAGTGGCACGGAACTGAAAAAGGTCAGTTTTCATTCCAATCCCAAAGAAGAGTAGTGCTAAAGAATGTTCAAACTACCACAGAATTGCACTCATTTCACAGGCTAGCAAGGTAATGCTCAAAATCCTTGAAGCTAGGCTTCAATAGTATGCAAAGCGAAAACTTTCAGATGTACAAGCTGGATTTAGAAAAGGTAGAGGAACCAGAGATCAAATTGCCGACATCCATTAGATCTTAGAAAAAGCAAGGTATTTTCAGAAAAACATCTACTTCTCCTTCATTGTCTATGCTAAATCCTGCAACTGTGAGGATCACAACAAATTATGGAAAATTCTTAACGAGATGGGAATACCAGACCATATTACCTGCCTCCTAAGAAACCTGTATGCAGGTCAAGAAGCAACAGTCAGACCAAACATGGAACAACAGACTGGTTCCAAATTGGGAAAGGAGTACGTCACAACTGCATATTGTCACCCTGCTTATTTAACTTATATGCAGAGTACATCATGCGAAATGCAGGGCTGGATGAAGCACAAACTGGAATCAAGATTTCCAGGAGAAACATCAATAACCTCAGATATGCAGATGGCATCACCCTTATGGCAGAAAGTAAAGAGGAACCTAAGAGCCTCTTGATGAAGGTGAAAGAGGAGAGTGAAAAAGCTGGCTTAAATTTCAATATTCAAAAAGCAAAGATTATGGCATATGGTCCCATCCCTTCATGACAAATGTATGGGGAAACTATGGAAACAGTGACATACTTTATTTTCTTGTGGTCCAGTTTCACTGAGGATGGTGACTGCAACCATGAAATTAAACTATAGTTGCTCCTTGAAAGAAAAACTATGACAAAGGTCCACTTGGTCAAAGTTAGTTTCCCAGTAGTCATGCATGGATATGAGAATTGGACCATAAAAAATGCTGAGTTCTGAGGAACTGATGCTTTTGAACTGTGGTATTGGAGAAGCCTCTTGAGAGTCCCTTGGACTGCAAGGAGATCAAATGAGTTAATCATAAAGGAAATCAGTCCTGTATATTCATTGGAGGGACTGATGCTGAAGCTGAAACTCCAATACTGTGGCCACTTGATGCGAAAAGCCAACTCACTGGAAAAGACCCTGATGCTGTGACAGATTGAAGGCAGAAGGAGAAGGGGACGATGGAAAATGAGGTGGTTGGATGGCTTCACTGATTCAATGGACTTAAGTTTGGACAAACTCTGAGAGTTGGTGAAGGACAGGGAAGCCTGACGTGCTGCCGTCCATCGGGGTTGCAAAGAGTCAGACACGACTGCGTGACTAAAGGGTTACGACAATCACTTTTCTTGTGTATCAGGTACTGCCCTAGACTCTGGGAACTTCCTCTTGCTCTGAAAGGAATATAAACTTTATGGTATTGGGAGAAAAATGGATAGGACAGAAGTAGTCCCATCAATGATGTAAAACTATAACTCAGATAAACAGTCTGATGGAAACTGCGTTTGAACAAGGGACTCATTCTTTGAAAGACAAAGTGTCTTCTCTGAAAAAGTAATATTTAACCTGAGTAATACTTTTGAAGTCAAATTTCATCTGACAAGTTTTCTAGTTGTTAAAAACCTTGGATTTCTTAGTCAGAGGAAACACTTTTTATTCCCTAAGTTCATCTTTAGAATAAGTGGTAAAAAAATTCCTTCCAGATTCTCTTATTACTTTGTATGGAATTTATTTTTATGGTTGTGAATTTTTATGTTGTTCTGTGTTCCTTTAGATATTGTAGGAGGAAGTTTGGAAAGACTGCCCCAAAGACTGCTCGTTGTATGCCTTTTAAAGCCAGAAATCCTGAATTATTTATTAAAAAAAGAAAAAAATTACATCCAGTGTTACTGCATACCTGCTGCCTTGTTAATGTGAATTTAGGACTTTGTCATTTGACTGCATATATGTGATTCATGAACACATTTATAATTATGTGCTCAAAGGGATCATGATCTTCTACCCAGTTTGTAAACTCTTTTGGCATTTGTCTTAAATAGCATCTAGTAGTATTGCACTCATTTTGATGATACTTACAATGAATATCCTGGCTAATGTTGCTTATCTATTATGAGACAGATACTGTTTTTTTCTCTTCACTTACATAATTTAACCCACTGTACATCACTCTGAAATATGCAGAATCAAGATTTAAATCAATGACCAAGTTTTTGAATCTGTGGTTCTAATTGTGCTCCATTGCTTTTTTCATCGAGTAAGCTCATTCATACAAATATCATGCCATATTTAATTCCCATCTATATTACAAATATATGTTCAATGCTTTTCCCAGGCAGGCATCTTGCACATGACAATAGTCTGCCTCCAAAATTATCCCTCTAAAACCCCTTTATCTTAGTTTGGAATATTTTAATTGGGAAAGTTTGGGAAAAGCAGAAGGAAAAGAATTGTAACTAGTAGAGCTACCGCTGAAAAGTATGCAGTGAATACTAGGAAGGGAAAACATGATAAAAGAATAAACAATGGGACTGTGATGGAAAACTATCTAACACTGCTTGTATTTTCAAATATCCTCATATGATTTAGAACTAGAGCTGGATTTTTGTAGCAGCCAAAGCCAGTATTTTCTCAGCTTGTCAGTATTGTCAGTTTTTACACTGTACACAGGAATTCATGTGTATGGATGTTAATATATATCCGTGGGTGTTTTTGTTGGATGTTTTCAGTAGTTAAACCCCTTGGATTTTCCCTTTTAGTGAATACAATTGATATTTCTTTTTAATTTGCTTATGTTGTCATAACTTCCTAATGTGACCAGTGGAAATCATCTAAACTTGGAAAATATAAAGCTGATTGTAGACATGGCTAACACTTGATCCAAGAGTAAGTAAGACGTTGTCATCCCTAGGGGCTTCCCCAGTGGCTTAGAGGTAAAATGTGTGCCTGCAATGCAGGAGATGCAGCAGCAGCAGTTTCAATCCCTGGGTTGTGAAGATCCCTTGGGGGAAGGCACGGCAACCCACTCCATTATTCTTGCTGGGAAATCCCCATGGACAGAGGAAAGCGTCAGGCCACAGTCCATGGGCTGCAAAGAGTTGGATACAACTGAAGTGAATGAGCATGCACTCATGTCATTCCTTCATCGTCTCCATGATATAAGAAATGAGTATCCCAAGTTTCTATGGAGTAAAATGACTGATATGGAGTAATTTACTGTGTTTGCAGGTGAAGGTATCTATCTGAAAAGGAAGGAAAATATGGGGCTAATGATGTAAAATAAGCTGAATACTCAATGATGGCAGGCATTTTTTGGCTGCTTTCTTCCTTAATATAGTTTTATAAAACAGGACATCATTTGGCTCCAATAGGCTCTCAATAAATAGCGGTTGACAAAATATTTAAGAAAGTATTTAAGCACTAAAATCGTAAGATGAAGACTGATAAGAAAAACACGAGGAACTGGCAGTTCAGTTTAGATATGAACATGCTGAATCAAAATTTAAAAGCCAAATGAAAATATTATATACCAAAAGGACTCCATTCCTGAACAATACTGGGAAACTGGGGAAGGGCCGTAGAAACAGATAGAATAGACTTTTCAAGTTTTTCTTCTGTCTAACATGGAATTGTTTTTGTGTTTTAAACTATAAAATTTGATGGATTGAAGATCAGTGAGAGTTACAAACATTGAATTCATTGATTCAATTTTCCATCTTTATTTTAATCAACTGCAGGAGATTAAAATTTCATCCTTTTTCTCATCAAAATGTGCAAATTACATTTTCATGTCTTTAACTATACTGAGATATAGGACCTAACTGGTTATGAAACAAAACATAATTAGGGGTCAAGGACATTTTTCTTTCAAAACCTTCATAAGACTTTAACATGTTTTATGATTCTTCTATATAAGTAGCAAAAAACTTTTATAATGTAAGGCCTTTTCTGTGAATTATTTTAAAATTTCCAACTTGGTAAAAGTGAAAGTGGAACATTTTGTGTTCAAAAGTTATTATTCATATAAACCACTTTGTTGTTTTTGCATAATTTTATTTCTGTCGGTCCGCCTTTATTTCAGATTGAGTTTGCCATTACTATTCTAGATAGTTCAACAGATGCATAGATAAGTGAATGATTAGATGGATGGATGGATAAATTTATAGACAGATGAATGGATGGATGGACAGTTGGATGATGGATAGGTATAGAAAATTAATTTATATTGTATCTTATTGTGAAATGAGGACATTTATTTTAAATTATAGCTATGATTTTTCTACATTTATCTCCCTAAGTACTTGACCCAGGGCATCCATCTGCCAGTTTAGATGGAATGAGAAAGGGAGCTGAGGAGAGGTGTGGAATTAAATATGTAGAAATATATAGCATAGGTAATTTTACTCATAGTTTCTTATGGGTAAAAGAATATTATTCAAGTAGAAATAAACTTGCTCCAGAGTTTTCCTTTAAAAGAATAAGATATTGATACTTCTACATCTATAAATACCTCCAATCTTCTTTCCTTTTCTTAAAATGCTATTGTGATAAGAACACTAGCATGAAATTGATCTCTAACAAATTTTTCAGTGTAATATACATTCTTTCTGACTATATGTACAATGTTACATGGCAAATTTTTAGAGCTTAATTCATCTTGCTTGACTGAAACATTTTGCCCCTAGAGTAGTAACTCATTTCTCCCTCCAATCAGGCTCTAGCCAACATCATTTCACTAACTGATTCTATGATTTGACAGTTTAAATAACTCATATAAGTAGAATCAAGCAGTATTTGTCTTTGAGTGACATTTCACTTGGATAATATCCTTAAGTTCATCCATATGTCACATGTTCCAAACTTTCTTTGTGTTTTAAGGCTGGAAATTATTCCCCTGTGTCTGTGTTACATTTTCTTTTTCCATTCATCAGTCAATGGCCATTTAGATTGTTTCTACGTCTTGGTTATTGTGAATAGTGCTGCAATGAATACAGGAGCGCTAACATCGCCTGAGTCCTGATTTCAGTTCTTTTGAATAAATATTCAGAAGTGGATATCAATGGATACTATGGTAGCCCAGTTTTAATAGTTTGAAGAACCTCCACACTATTTTCAAAAACATCTGCACCATCTTGCATTCTCACCAGTAATGTGCTAGGGTTAAAACTTCTCCACATCTTTGCCAACTCTTGTTGTCTTTAGTTTTGTTTTGTTTTTGTCTTTGTTTTGATAATAGCCATCCTGGAAAGTGTGAGGTGATATTGCACGATGGTTTTGATTTGCATTTTCCTGATGATTAGTGATATATATGTCATATATATATATATATATATTCTTTTTATGTCTTCTTTGAAGAAATATCTGTTCAGATCTTTAATATATTTTAACTGACTTACTAGTTTTATTACTTAGTTATTTTACAAAACTTAGGAGTTAAGTATTTTGTATGTTAACCTCTTATCATATTTATGGTTTGCAAATATTTACTGATATTTCATAGGTTGGCTTTTTACTCTATTAATCTTTCTTTTGCTGTGTAGATATTTTTACTTTGATATAGTATCACTTTATTTTTATTTTAGTTAACTATGCTTTAGTGTCTTATCCAAAAAGAAATCATTGCCCAGAATAATGTCAAGAAGCTTTTCCCCCCAGCATTTTCTTCTGGGAGTTTTATAAAGTTCAAGTCTTAATTTAAATCTTTAATCTATTTCAAGTTGATTTTTTGTGTTTTGTATAAGGATCACATTTCATTCTTTTGCATGAGGACAGCCAGTTTTTCAACACTTTTTGTTGAAGAGACTGTCTTTTCCTCTGTGCTTCTTTGGAACTCTTGTAGAAGATCAGTTGTATATGCATGGATTTCTTTTTATGCTTTCTGTTCTGTTGCAGTGCTCTATATTTCCACATTTACCCAAACATCATACTTTTTTTATTATTATTGTAGCTTTGTAATATATTTGAAATGAGGAAGTGTGAGGTCTCCAGATTTGTTTCTTAAGATTGCTCCAGTTATTGTGTGTATCTTGTGCTTTTATATGAATTTTAGAATTATTTTCTCTATTTCTGTAGAAAAATCATTGGGATTTTGGTAGTGATTATGCTGATTCTTTGCATTGCTTTAGATAGTATGAATATTTTAATAACATTAACCTCCTAATTCATGCATACAAGATATCTTTTCACTTGTTTGTCTTGTCTAACCTCTTTTATCAATATTTTACAATTTTAAGTATATACATTTTTACATCTTTAGTTAAGTTTGTTTCTAGGTATTTTATTCTTTTTGGTGCTCTTGTAAAGAGGATTGTTTTCCTGATTTCCTTTTCAGAGAGTTTGTTGTTAGTTCCCTGGTAGTTCAGATGGTAAAGAATCTGTCTTCAATGTGGGAGACCCAGGTTCAACTTCTGGATTGGGAAGATACCCTGGAGAAGAGAATGGCAATGCACTCCAGTATTCTTGCAGAGAGAATTCCATAGACAGAGGAGCCTGGCAGGCTACAGTCTATGGGCTTGCGAAGAGTCAGACATAACTGAACGACTAACACACACACAGAAACAACTGAATTTCTTATGTTGATTTGTACCCTACAACTTTGCTATATTCAGTCATCTTATTCTTGGAATAAGCCATTAAACCTGGGTGTTCTGAACCTTAGTAACTGCTTAAATTTAACTAGAGCTCTTTGAAGAAGTGTCTGATTCCATGCCTGGGGCAAATAAAGCATAAAATAAATCTGGAAGTACTTGGGGAACTTGCAAGTAAAATTACTCAAAAACATACTTGTTCCATCCTGACAAGCCAACTTAAAGAAGCTCCTAATAACCAAATATGAGACAATTAAAGCAGTAAATAAATAAATAATGACAGTGATAAGTTATAAGTATTAAATTAAAATAAATACCTATAATGCATACTGGTATAAACGATTGAGTAGCAAAAAAAATAAGAAATTATCCCATGTAGTGGACTTCCAGCTGACCAATAGAAAGAGAATATTGAAAATATAAATATCACCATTAATCAAAACCTACAGTAATAATTAATGTAAGCAAATATCATCAACAGATGCTAAAACTTAAGTGCAAATGTATAATGAGAAGAAGGACATTTGCATCATCTCAGATT
Organism: Okapia johnstoni; assembly: GCA_024291935.2. Classification (NCBI taxonomy): domain Eukaryota; kingdom Metazoa; phylum Chordata; class Mammalia; order Artiodactyla; family Giraffidae; genus Okapia; species Okapia johnstoni. Next base: position 60,546,038 of record CM044322.1, read on the forward strand.
ACATCACCACCTGCTAATTATTCACCATAAAGTGCAAAATACTAGCTTTACTGAGCAATAACTTGGCAAACACAACCCCAACCATGTTCAGACACATCACTAATTTTTCACCCTTTTTCAGGTATAATAAATGTCTATTTCCTTCAGTTTCATAAAACCCTAGTAACATATTTCTGCCTTTATTCACCATTCAAATTTGATTATAAATATTTTTACTGTTATATAATTTTTTGTAATTCATTTTTACTCATATAAATTTATAAGCAAGTTTTTACTCTTAAAAACAGTATTGAAATATTTTCTTTAATTGCACCTTCAACATTTTCTCTTGTGTTGTTTTCTGCTACTGATGAGAACATAATGAACATACATTTTCATAATTTCATTTATTAAGCATGAAATATTTGTAGCATTTTCTCAGAAGCGGGCATCTGACCAAACTTTACCAAATTTTCAAGTGCAATGGCAAAATATGTCAAAATACTGCTGTACTGACTGCTGCTTCAGACAGCTATGAGAATGAATGCCAGCAGCTTGTCTTTGAGATAAAGTGTTAAATATGTATGATTAAAGATGTTAAATATAAAGATGAAAATTGTATCTTTCAATTATCAGAAAAGATTTCAAATTCTGGCAGTTCTATCTTTCATAGACATGCAGAATAAAGACAAAACATAGTGCTTAACTAATTGCAACTATATGGTTTGATATTTTTATAGATATGATGATATAAAGGCAAGAAACATTTCAAAATATTCAAATGTATTGACAGGTTGAGATTAATTAGATAAAAGCACGATTGCATTTGATAAGATGATGAATAAAGTAATTCACTTTCTCCTTTACATTTAGAGGAAACAACTTTCTTTCTAGTCATCTTCTCTATCATTCACCTGGTACAATTCATAAGATGAAAATCACTGTCCAATACCAGTTATAGTTTATCATCTCCATGTTTGGCTTTGAACAATATTGTTTTCTCTTTGTGAGTAAGTGAGCAAGTTCCTTCATTTGGTCAAGTTAGTAAATTATTCCATCAGCTTTAAGGAGGTTCCAGTGGGGAAAGCTGTTAAATTGCTTTATATAAAGAAAATTAGACTATAAAACTTCTAGACAAGAGTGCTGAGTATGCATCCCTCTCCTTAGTATATTTTGAAGCAGAAGAAGGTCAGGATTCAGGGAAAAGCTCATCTCTTTTTAAGATGAAGCTCAAGAAGGATTCTAATATTTGCAGAATTTTCTCACGAATACCATGAGTATTCTCTGAGCAAAACAAATCTGTCTCCAAAAAAGATTCAGAAGAAGTATCCAGTCTTGGTTCAGTGATCCCAAGAGCTTTAGCAATGTTCTTTATGGACACATGCATGAAAAGAAATAAGGAGTTTCCTTTTTCCTTTCTAGGTCTGTATGTATACACTGGCTTTTCTAATCTTCCTCAGCAGATACAACACAGAAAAAAAATGAAAATGCACACATTAGTTTCATCATTCAGAATCAAGATAGTCTGATGATGGCCTTGGTAAAGACAGCTTGTAAAGCATCTTGAAGACCTTAAATATTCACATTAATGCTTCAAAACTCAGACAGGCTGATGTAAGATATAAGAAATTAACCCTGACTAAATCACAAGATCTCAATAACTTAAAAGTGTCTAGAAGGAATAACGTGTCTTGTTTCAATGTTTTCTTACTTCAACTCAAGTTTTGCCTGATAATGTGCTGCTTCTCCAAATCACTCATCCTTCTGAGTTTTGGGTTTTTTTTTGTATTTACAACAGTCTGATTATATTCAAGAAATTACTTGATCAATCATGATTACTTAATCACACACCTAGCATTTTTCCTACCATTTAAAAGTCAATCCATAGTGTGAGGTATATTGCCATTGATATGGCGACACTGGGTAATCAAAATTTCTTAGCACCAGGGCAACATCTCTGTGGACCTTCCCAGGTGGGTCAGTGGTAAAGAATCTACCTGCAATGCAGGAGACATAAGAGACATTGGTTTGACCCCTGGGTTGGGAAGATCCACTGGAGAAAGAAATGGCAACTCACTTCAGTATTTTTGCCTGGAAATTTCCACGGACAGAGAAGCCTGGTGGGCTACAGTCCTGGGAGTATCACAAGAGTCAGACATGACTTGCAACTTAGCAACAACAACAGCATCTCTATATAATTCCTCTCAAGAAAAGAATATTGCCCATGAGCAGCAACCTGTCAGGCATTACTGTCCTCATAACCTCAGACAGGGCTGATGAAGTTCTCCTCTATAAGGAAGACACTCATCAGAAGAGGAACAACGAAGTGAGAGCCATTCCTCATAAGATTCACTAAGAAGTTTAAGGGTAAAATAATATTTCTTTCTTGAGATTCTAAATTTCAAGTGACAAAACATAATGTCCAAGTTCCATCCATATGAGATACGGCAGGTAAGATGTGTGCCTGGTCTAACACTTTAATTCTGAGATGACTCACAAAGACTTCTTGGTCCAAAGTTCTCACTGAAAAAAATGACCACAAACAGCTTTCTAAGAAATGACCAGCCAGTCATTCAAGCCAGGATGCTGAACCAAGAGACATTCCCATGAGAGGAAGACACACAGTCTGTGGTATATACAGGTAACATCACTCTGTATAGTGGATGCAAACAGATGTGCTCAGATCCTCTCTGTTAGGAAAGTTAATGAAAAAACATAGGCAAATTAAGAATAACAACACAAAGAATAGCAGGACCTTAAGTAGAATCCATTAGGCAATAAAATCAGTAAGTAAACAGGATTTTAGAAGCAAAACACCGTATATTAGAAGCAAAACAAGAATAGAAAGGAGACAGGGGTCCCCAACCTCTGGGATCTAATGCCTGATGATCTGAGGTGGAGCTCATGTAATAATAATAGAAATAAAGTGCACAATAAATATAATGCACTTGAATCATCCTGATGGAGGTGATGGAATTCCAGTTGAGCTATTTCAAATCCTAAAAGATGATGCTGTGAAAGTGCTGCATTCAATATACCAGCAAATTTGGAAAACTCAGCAGTGGCCACAGGATTAGAAAAGGTCAGTTTTCATTCCAATCCCAAAAAAGGCAATGCCAAAGAATGCTCAAACTACCGCACAATTGCACTCATCTCACATGCTAGTAAAGTAATGCTAAAAATTCTCTAAGCCAGGCTTCAACAGTACGTGAACCATGAACTTCCAGATGTCCAAGCTGGATTTAGAAAAGGCAGAGGAACCAGAGATCAAATTGCCAACATCCGTTGGGTCATCAAAAAAGCAAAAGAGTTCCAGAAAAACATCTACTTCTGCTTTATTGACTATGTGAAAGCCTTTGACTGTGTGGATCACAAAAAACTGTAGAAAATTCTTAAAGAGATGGGCATACCAGATTACCTTACCTGCCTCCTGAGAAATCTGTCTGCAGGTCAAGAAGCAACAGTTAGAACTGGACATGGAACCACAGACTGGTTCCAAATCAGGAAAGGAGTAGGTCATAACTGCATATTGTCATCCTACTTATTTAAATTATATGCAGAGTACATCATAAGAAATGCTGGACTGGATGACACACAAGCTGCAATTAAGATTGCCAGGAGGAATATAAATAACCTCAGCTATGCAGATGATACCACCCTTATGGCAGAAAGGAAAGAAGAACTAAAGGGCCTCTTGGTGAAAGTGAAAGAGGAGAGTGAAAAAGTTGGCTTAAAACTCAACATTCAGAAAACTAAGATCATAGCATCCAGTCCCATCATTTCATGGGAAATAGATGGGGAAACAATGGAAACAGTGACAGACTTTATTTTGGGGGTGCTCCAAAATCACTGCAGATGGTGACTGCAGCCATGAAATTAAAAGACACTTTTTCCTTGGAAGAAAAGTTATGATCAACTGAGACAGCATATTAAAAAGCAGAGACATTACTTTGCCAACAAAGGTCCGTATAGTCAAGACTATGGTTTTTCCCATAATCATGTATGGATGTGAGAGTTGGACTATAAAGAAAGCTGAGGGCCAAAGAATTGATGCTTTTGAAGTGTGGTGTTGGAGAAGACTCTTGAGAGTCCCTTGGACTGCAAGGCAATCCAACCAGTCCATCCTAAAGGAAATCAACCCTGAATATTCATTGGAAGGACTGATGCTGAAGTTAAAACTCCAATACTTTGGCCATCTGATGGGAAGAACTGACTCATTTGAAAGGACCCTGATGCTGGGAAAGATTGAAAGCGGGAGGAAAAGGAGACAGAGGATGAGATGGTTGGATGGCATCACCGACTCAATGGGCATGAGTTTGAGTAAGCTCTGGGAGTTGGTGATGGACAGGGAGGCCTGGCATGCTGCAGTCCATGGGGTCGCAAAGAGTGGGACACAACTGAATGACTGAACTGAACTGATATATCTACTAATTTTAGCAATCTGACTGCTCACACCTTGGAATTTTTAAGAGACTAATACAAACATAGTGAAGTAATGCCAGAGGTTCAGAAACAAAAAATAAAGTGAAGATAATTAAAAAAAATTCAAGAGCTGCTCAGAATTATGCAAAATGTTCCTGAAGTACATAAAGCTTCTGGTACTGAATGAGACTATGATCCTGTCAACTGTAAACGTCAAATATTAACAGAGTGGTTCTCAATTGGAGGTAATTGCCCCCGCCCCCAGGAATATTTGGCAATGTTTGAAGAAATTTTGGTTGTCATCAAACAGGTTAGGGAGCTTAGCAGACGACTAAACATCTTGCAGTGCACAGGACACCACTCCTCAAGACAAAGAAATCCATCTCTAATATCTATAGTGCCAGGTTTGTGTTTAGATATTGATCTAAATCAAAAGAGGCTGAGTCAAAACAAATTGAAGCTTCTTAACTTGAACTAATTCTGGTTTAACTATTTCAAATCAATTCTTACTCTTTTACCTATATTATTCTACCATAAATATAACTAATCATCATAATTGAAAACATATAAAACTTAACAAATAAACCTGAAAAACATAATGTCTTCAGTAGCTTATTTTGAAAGATTTTATGTTTTATTCAAGTAAAAAAATATTGTAAGAAGTTTCTTTGAATTGTGTTACTGCTATTTTGCTGACAGAAGTACAAGGAGAGGCTGAAATGGATGCTTTCTGACAATAGGGAAATCAGTGAAAGTGATGAGCTCGCAGAGTTTAGTCTCTCAAGATTTTTATGCAGCAAAATGTCCAAAGCTTATTTTCCTGTAACTCTGGTACATCTAAATGTGGATATTTTGTCTTTCTGCCGACTGATGACTCATTTGATAGCTGACTTTTTGTGCTGAATAATATCATATTTTAGTTATATGAAAATTATAGAGGAATAGATTAATGTTTATCTAGCATGATTTCAACCTCAAAGAGTAAAATCCTTTGACAAAGCAAAAAAGAAATCACTCAACTCTCATTTTATGATCATTAGATTCTATCAATACTGTTAGAAATGCAAAAATTCTGGGGCGGAACAGCCTATTGAACTTGGTGAGTCATAACGTTTAAGAGGAATAAATCAGAAGGTTTACAAATTCATAATAAGTTGAAACTTCTTGCTTTTTTAGAGTGGAGGAAGAATAAACAGAAAGAAAGAAAGAGCAGAGAATTCAGACTTTAGTAGGCCACTTGAATATAGAAGGAGCCAACCATAAAGATACATGAAGTTCTGAAAATAAGCTAGGGAAATATAATTCATTGAATACTTTATGATTTGAATTAATGCTCCAACTGGCTAATTTATTTAAGAGTAATAGGGTTTTATTTTTTCTCACCAAAATCTGGCAAAGTTGCTATGACTTTAGTTATGTAGAAATTGAAGCTTAAAGAAATTTATAATTGTGTGGGTCATTCAATGAGTGAACAGCAGAAAACGGTTTTGAATCAAGCTCTGGCTGAAAAAAAAAGAGTATATTATTTTTAATTTTTTTCAAAAAGAATGTTTTCATGAAGACTGTATGAGCTCATTCACGGGTGGTCATAAAGTAAAGAAAACTAGCATTCATTGGATATATACTAGATATTGTGCTAATGTCTTTACATGAATTATACAAAATAATGGATATATCATTTATCAGAGAAGTGATCAGGAATAAATAGCAGAATTAAAACGGAATAGTTTAGACAAAAGATGTTTATTTTTCTAGTATCAAGAATCCTATGGGATATAATCCAGCCCTAGCATTTGTTAGCCAAGTCCTGAAAAGCCCATCAAAATATCTTCTTCATAAAATACAGATAATTTCTGTTCATTACTTAAGTGAGATTTTGAAGGCATCTTAGTATCTGCTTAGAGTAGGGAGACTTTGGGCAGGATAGTTATAGATTTTTGACGTCTAGTTTAAGATCATTCTCTCAATGCTGGGAACTGTTTGAGGGTGGGTAAAACTTAAGTTATAATAGTTTAGATTTAGTGAACACAGGGAGACAGGAATTTAGGACAACCTCATTTGGACAAGTTTATGGGATAAGAAAAGTCACATTGGGAGCTTCCCAGGTGGCACAGGGGTAAAGAATCCACCTGCAAATGCAGGAGATGCAAGAGAAGCAGGTTCAATGCCTGGGTTGGGAAGACTCCCTAGGGGAGGAAATAGTACCCCTTCAGCATTCTTTCCTGGAAAATTCCATGGACAGTAGAGCCTAGAGGGCTACAGTTCATGGGGTCGCAGAGTCAGACACAACTGAGTAACTGAGCGCACACAGACATACAGACACACACACCCAAAGTCACATTAATTGGAGATATGTTGCTTCTCCTATTTTAATTCAAAAATATTATCAAAAGCTCAGGTTCCTTTTTCTTTCTCCCTACCATCTTATGACTGTGGCATTTATTTTTGTAAGTACAGGGTAACTTGAACAGTTTTATACATCACACCTGTATCCCAGGGATTAGAAAGATAAAAGAGAAGCAAAAAGGGACCAAGTCTAGATCAGAAAAGTCTGTCCCTTTAAAAATATTTTTTCAGAAGTCATATTGCTTTTCCTCCCCAATCCCCAACTCCACTCTGTGGTCACAACTAGCTAACTAGGTCTCCTGTGTAGCTCTAGCTAAGAGGAAATGTGTGTGTGTGTGTGTTAGTCACTCAGTGGTGTCCAACTCTTTGTGACCCCATAAACTGTAGCCCACTAGGCTCCTCTGTCCATAGAATTCTCCAGGCAAGAATACTGGAGTGAGTTACCATGCCCTTCTGCAGGGGATCTTCCTGACCCAGAAATTGAACCCAGGTCTTCCGCATTGCAGGCAGATTATTTACATCTGAGCCACCAGAGAAGGAAATGGGGAAGGTAAATGTTGGACTTTATAGCCTCTAAAGCAGAGAAAGGAAGTGAAAAAGGTTAGTGAATTGATTTTGTTGTTAATACACATAGTGTTGGTTGCAATTGATTTTATATGAATAGTTCCCTAGCTGGCACAATTGTTCATGTTATAAGAGATTGTATTGAGTCATATTATGTCCCCAAGTACTCTGCTGTGTTATGTCCTTGCATCACTCCATGAAATTTCACTCCAAGCTTATTTGGTAAATCATAGCATTGTTCCTTTTACAGGTGAGGAAATTGATGGTAGGTAATTTATCTAAGGAGAAGGCAATGGCAACCCACTCCAGTACTCTTGCCTGGAAAATCCCATGGACAGAGGAGCCTGGTAGACTGCAGTCCATGGGGTCATGAAGAGTTGGACATGACTGAGCGACTTCACTTTCACTTTTCATCTTCATGCATTGGAGAAGGAAATGGTAACCCACTCCAGTGTTCTTGCCTGGAGTATCCCAGGGATGGCAAAGCCTGGTGGCTGCCATCTATGGGGTCGCACAGAGTGGGACACAACTAAAGCGACTTAGCAGCAGCGGCAACTTATCTAAAGACACAATGAGCCAGCAGATGTCAGAGATGGGACTTAGAGCCCAGAACAATTGTTTTTAATATTATTATCAGAATATAATTGGCTTATAATGTTGTGTTAGTTTCTGCTGTACAACAAAGTGAACCAACTATATATATATATATATATATATATACACACACACACACACACACATAAATCCCCTCCCTCATAAGCCTCCCTCCCCCATCGACTCCTATAGGTCAGTACAGAGCTGAGCTCCCTGTGCTATACAACAGCTTTCCAGTAGCTATCTATTTGACACATGGTAGTGTATGTATGTCATTGCTACGCTCCTAATTCATTCCACCCTCCCCTTCTGCTCAACCATGTGTCTACATATCCATTCTCTATGTCTGCATCTCTATTCCCATCCTGCAAATAGGTGAACCCATAACAAATTTTCTCCAAAGCTTGTGCTATGCCCATCATAGCCACTACCTCTTCGGATGTAAAGATATAATGTACAACTGAAATGGACATATTAATTGTGATTCATTTATTATTCTATTATTTTATTAATTATTTATCATATTATAATTGTTTTATTAATTATTCTGCACTCAAATACTTTCTCATTATAGTCAAACCTTCCTATAATCAGATAAATTAAGTTTGTCCAGTATCTTGAATATTTTTTCCATTTTTTGCACAATAAAGTCTGTCTAAAAAAATAAATTCTACCTAATGTGGAACAGGGTGTCATAGTATTTTTTCCTATATTGAAGTCAGTGAAATGGAACTTGTGTTATGAGCCATGTTTCTGGCAACAACTGTTGTCACCCAAGGACATATATTCAAAATAATTTAATAATTTTATTTTATAAGTGCAGATGCAAAAATATTTTCAAAAACTCATTTAAAAACAAGTCAGCATGAAATTTTTCATTCTCATATGATATCCCTACAGCTGATTATTTTAAATAGCAATCTCAGTAGAATTTCAAGTTCAGCAAAATCATTTTCTCCCTCCATGCTGCAAAATTCTTTTATGTTTACATTGTAAAATCAACAGAGTCAAAATTAGAAACACTGTGTTGCCTGTTACTTTTTCTGAGGCTGATATGAAAACATTATTTGTAATCCCCTGAGGAAATGCTTAAACCAAAACCAAGCAATCTAACAATAACAAAATATCTATTACAACTGGTGCCTTGCAGATTTTTTCTTAAACCTACTGCTTCTTGGCTGCTGATTGTAACTCAGAGTTGAAATTCTGACCTGACCTTATAGATTTTTGGGGGAGAGTTTCACCTGCAAACAGATACCTTCACTTAAATTAAACAAAACACTTATGAATTAGGTCAAACATTGCTCCCTTACAGAACTGAACTTTTTCATGCCCAGAGCACACAGTTGCCACAAAATGTGACTTGAAAGAAATTTAGAAGTCATTTTATCAATATAACCAAAAACAGGCAGCCTCCCCCCTGAAAAAGCATTGATCTGTTTTTATGATTGCCATCCTCAGTGATTTCTTTAATATGAAGTATATGAAGAACTCTCTAAGTATGAACTATCTCCAAATAATAAATTGTGCCATGAGTTACTAACCAATACTTTGTTAAATGAACTTTTGTGCATAAGATTGGCTATTTAATCTCTGAGCAGGAACCATAGAGGATAAAAGTCAGAGAGAGCCAATACGTTTGGAGTCTTGTTATCATATCATTAGTCTCATTGTTTATAGACTGTTCTAGAATGGTGTAACTAAGGGAAGAATTGGCATGTTAGGAAGTCTGCCTTCTCCTTGGGGAAATCTTAACATATATGCAATGCATTCTGGTAATTCTATTTCTTTTCCTTCAATACTGCAAGATATGAATAGCACCTATGATTAAAAATGGCCATTAAAAGTATCTTGTTCCCCAAAAGTTGCATAAAACAATCATGGGAGAACAGTTAGTTTCCTGGATGTTTGCTTTTAAAGCCTAATTCTGATACCTGCTTATCTCCCTTTCTTCCTTCTTCTGCTCTTTCCTTCTTTCCTTGCTAAAGATTTCATTTTAAAGGTCATTAGATGGGATCCAGGAAAGTAACAACCCTTTGCACTAGAGAGGGGAGCATAGCACAGGAGTTAAGAACCCAAATGGAGCATAGCACAGGAGGATGGCCATCCAGTAGGTTAGTGAAAGAAGGTAGCCTGCAGGGAGCCCCAGAGCTGAGATGATGCTATCTGCCCCTGTGTGTCAGAGGCCAAGCAGGGTGAGCAGGCTATTTGCATAGGAGGAGCTGGGATGGTAAATAGGTATTGGTGACATGCAAGAGGAACTTGTCAAAAAATAAATAAATATATGAGGAATGGTGGAAGTCAAGTTCCTGTCTGTGAGATAAGACATAGTAAGGGAAAAACTAAATTGATTTCTGCGATGTTGATATCAGCATGACATTACGGTTTTGAGTATACAGTTGTACCTGGGTATCCACAGTATCCACAAGTGATGTTTCCCCAATCTTCTAATTCCAAAATCCACTAACTCTCAAGTTCCTTATATAAAGTGGTACTGTATAGTCAGCCCTCCATATGCATGGTTCCGAATCATGGATTCAACCAATTGCACATCGTATCCCTGAGGTTGGTTCAGTCTGAAAAAAGGAGACCCCAGGTATGGAGGGCCAACAGTATATACAGAGACATAACTATGCATGGGAGAGGGAGGGAGTTAATGTATTCTTTAGCTCAGTCTGCTGAAAGGCTGTGAAAGCTGAGGATCAGAAGTGACTTGAGAACATATCTTTTTTTTTTTTTTTAAATACCGTTGTATATCATAAAGAACCAGAGCTCTTTGGAAAAATTGCTGATTTCAAAGTTGGAATAGTAAAGACATAAGATAAGCCTGGAATATCTTATTGTAGTAAAAGATAAGGACTTCCTCTAAGAAAGATTAAAGTTTGTCAAAAACAACTGGAAGTCCCCTTGAAGGATCTATCACAGGCCATTTTGTGGGTAATCTGACCAGCAAAATAAATAATGATAGGCGTGGATTATTATAAACAAACAGGAATCCATTATTTATTTTTTTCTTTTTTTTACTGAATTAATTATTTCCAGGGGAGAAAACTTTGCTTAATTTGCATGCCAGTTTTCTTGCCTGGAGAATCCCAGGGATGGTGGAGCCTGGTGCGCTGCCGTCTATGGGGTCAGACAGATTCAGACACGACTGAGGTGACTTAGCAGTAGTAGCAGTAGAAGACTGTAGATGGAATGAAGGAAAGATGTTATCACCATTTAGCATCTATGACATTGATTATTTATCCAAGAAACAGAAATAGATGTTAAAGTAACAGGTGACGGTTTGATGAGCAATGTAGTAGTTTTAATTGCCTCCCAACAAAATCCTTATAAAGACAAAAGATTGCTATACCATGGAGAAACCTGGCCAGGAACACTTTATTCAAGGTACCAAGTTTAGCATTATAAGCAAGGGGACAGATTGAAATTGTGTCCTGTCTGATAAAATGGGAGAAGGAGACAACACCTTTTCTGTGTTATTCCTACCAAAACTCTATAACCTACATTTGGCATTTCAAATAAATGTAATCTAAGGGACATCTTATAAAATAATTGGTCTATAATTTTCACAGTGTTACAGTCATCAAAGTCAAACAACTGTTTCAGAGTGAAAAAACAAAACAAGTAAAAAAAAAAAAAAGCCAAAAAAAAAAAAGAACTAAAGATTCATAACCTCTAAGTATAAGAGATGATACTGACTTGATCCTATTTGCTATAAAGGGCATTATTGAGAAAACTCACAACACTTGGATGAAGATTTTGGATTAGATGATAGTAATATATTACTGTTAATGACCTTGTTTGAAAGCTGTGTTGTGACCAGTATACAGAAGGATGTCCTTATTTGCAGTTGGTACATATTGAAGTGTTCAGCTTTGAGAGGGCATCTAGGCAACTTACTCTTAAGTAGTTCAAGAACAGAAAGATTTTTTAAGATTTTCTTTCAGTAACAGAAGGTTGTGGTTGTATCAAAATAAAAAGACCTGGATTTTGGAGAATTATACTTCCATATAGAACTTGCTCCAATACATTAACTCTAAAAAATTCGACCCACTATTTTCCGTAAAAACTTCTCTTGGAAGTCAAGGGGAACAAAGTTATTTGAAAATTATTGTATGATAATTGTGTCTTTAAGTGTCTAACCGTAGTTGCAGAAAGCTTCAAAGGAGTTCTCATTTAAAAATAATGTTTAAAATGTGTATTTCTAAATGACTCTAATATTATATCTACCAATTACAGTACTTATTCCTTTATAGCTTCTAAAATTAATTTATTTTCCCATTACTCTTTTTCTTTTCTTGGCTGAAATCCATGTTTCCATATCTCTTTAGGCTGTTTAAAGAGAACCATAGTTCTTCGGATTCTCTTTCAAAGTATTTCTCTACCATCTCATGGGGCAAGTTTTAAAAGGGTAAATTTGCTTACATAAATTTCAATGTAGTTAGTAGCTTAAATTGTAGAAAATAAGACAAAACACACAAAAGGATTATTTCCTAGATAAGAGGAAAACAAGTGATAGAATGTGCTAAGTAATTAAAACTGCTGAGAATCTAAGTAAAAAAATATAGTAAAGTTTTAATGATTCATAATAAATTGTAGCCCATCCAATTATTAGCACCTATATCGATTTAAATATTTCAAGCATGGGTCTAAGAAAAATGTATTAGAACTCCTGATAGAAATGTTATGTAGTTAGAATAGGAAACAGGAGTCCAGAATGACGGTGGCTTAAAGACAAGGAAGGGAAAAGCCTGCGGAAAATAGAACAAAGGAAGGTCCGGGGACCGGAGTGAGGACCTCAGGTAGAACAAACAACACTCTTGGCTAGCCCAATTTACATAGGGCCAGCCCAGGGGGAGGAAAAGATAACATATAAAAAGAGGAGCCAAATTGCTCTCTCCCTCTCTCTCTCTCCCGCGCGCTGGAGTGTTCTCTTCACGTCTTTGGGTCGGCATGCCCTCACGCTTCGAGGATGGATTTTCCTGCTATTATCTAAATAAAATAGAGCTGTAACACTGATTCATCTAAGAGCTATAACACGGTCTGTCCAAGACCCTAGAGCTGTGACCTGCCGAGGGCTCTAATGTCCATCACTCCAAATCTTTGTTGTGACTAGACAGAACCAAGAAGCATACATTCGCGTGACAGAAATATAATATTTAGTCTCCGTATTATATTGCCTTCTTACTATACTTCCTTTAAAATGTTTCTGAGGTTGAGTGCTGTACTTGTGCAAATTGAAAATTAAAATATTTCACCCTGCCATCCATCCTCCCTGTTTCTTAAGAGGCATATGGCTAATATCATATTGTAAAACTCTACTGGAATGAGCTAACTTACAGCTAACAGTTTGCTCCATTGTATCAAATGACTTATTTTGTGTGCAGTATGACAAATACATGATTAATTCTCTTTCTGTACAAGAACTTCTCTGCTTGCGTGGCTTTGAAGGGAAAGGTGCCTTTGAGGATGAATGAGTAAGTTCCACAGAGACAAATAGCCTTGAGGGCAGCAGGTTAACTCACTCAATCTGTAGTGAAGCAGTGCTCCCCTGGAGATGCTCCAAAAAGCCAAGAATCAAAAATAAGGCAGCTTTTAATTTTTGTGTTCAAACCCAGAAAAGTTCAGTGTTTGCTTTTTATAATATTTTTAGGTGTAAGTGACCTGGAAAAGTAATACGCAACTTATTGTGTTTGCTCAGTCACTCAGTTGTGTCCGACTCTTTGTGACCTCATGGACTGTAGCCCACCAGGCTCCTCGGTCCATGGGATTTTCCAGCCAGGAATACTGGAGTGGTTTGCCATTTCCTTCTCCACATCTTACTATAAGACATTATATAAGTATTTTCCAATTTAAAAAGAGAAGCTTGGAAGCATTTGAGGACATGGCTTTCTCACCTGCACTCAACTGAGTATTTTACTACGCAATTGTCCCTCAAAATTTTAAAACATGATACTAAAGGAATAAAATTCTATAAATCCATTAGCTAGACTTAACAAAAATCTTGCAGATGAGCATATTTGTCATGGAATTTAATATAGTGACACAGAGATGCTATATAGTTAGATATGCAATATCTCCCTCATGAAAATGAATTCAAAGTTACCTAGGGGTTAAAAATGAGAGATTTTCCATAAGGAAGAAATTTAGTGTTATCAAAAAGGTACAGAGTTCAGGACTGGAAACCTGGTAATAAGAATCCATAGGAATATAACATACAAAGTTGTTGTTGTTCAGTCACTAAGTCCTGTATGACTCTTTGCGACCCCATGGACAGCAGCACTCCAGTCTCCTCTGTTCTCCATTATCTCAGAGTTTGCTTAAATTCATGTCCATTGAGTTGGTGATGCTATCTAGCATCTCATCCTCTGGTACCTCCTTCTCCTTTTGCCTTCAATCTTTCCCAGCATCAGGGTTTCCTCACATCAGATAGCCAAAGTATTGGAGCTTCAGCTTCACAACAGTCCTTAAAATGAATATTTAGGGTTGATTTCCTTTAGGATTGACTGGCTTGATCTACATGCAGTCCAGGGGACTCTCTAGAGTCTTCTCTAGCACCACAGTTTGAAAGAATGATATTCATAGCATCACTGTTTAAATAGCCAGGACATGAAAGTGGATAGATAATTGAGAGCTTATATGCCTACTTGCCAGTCAGTGATACATAAGGCAGTAAACTTGCAGTTACTTTGTTCCTCTAAATCAAAGGGTCCTCAAATTCCACAGTGACTATTGAATTTCAGGCCTCCCATGTGAGGAGCTGCATCCTCTCCCCACACCCTTTTATGCATGGATGTAAAGTAGTCGCTGTTCTGCTTGTTTCCTGATAATTGTGTCAAGTGGAAGGAAAACAACCCTGGAAAAAGTCCTTATGTTCCATCTTCCCAATTCTCAGACCAGGATTACAATTCCTTTTCTGTTTTTGCTGGATTAAAATAGCAGGCCAGGATTTTTGGCAAATTACCCAATTTCAACTTTCTCGTCTTTAAAAATGCCACTGATACAATTTACTTTTCAGAGTAGCTGTAGAATTTAAATGAGATAAAAGAAATAGACATTCTTTTATATTTTAAGTTGCAGCAATTACGAGAGTTTTATTTTCTTTCTTTAGCTTTTTGTTAGGTGGAGATGGTCTACTCTATAGCTGAGATTGATGTGCTCCCAATGAGAATAAATAAATAGCCTCTTTATATGAATGACCATAATGTATAATTGTATTGCTTGAATATATTTTACTTTTCCTTCCAGGCTCACTTTTATCTATTTCTTCTAAAACTTTTGCACTTCTGAGAATAGGACAACTTCCTGTAATGGTCCTTCTTGCTGTTACTCTCTCTCCAATGACATTCCAAGTTCATTAGTAACAGTGGGATACATTGTTGTCAAGTATCATCTTTAGTTATCATGCTTGCTGGGAATGAGATTTAGTTGCCTTTTAATGAAGAGGTAAAATCTGGACTGTTTTGGCTAACAGGATATTGAAAAAATAGCATCATGCAGGAATAGCCCTAAAGTTAGGCCTCAAGAGGGCTTGTAGTTTCTACTTTTGATCTTCTAGAGTCATGAGACCACCTTATTATGAAAATGTCAGTCTGCTTAATGGTGAATGAGATTGTGGAGGGAGCTCAAAGTACGGAAGCTGACAGCCAGCACAAATGGGCTGAAGGTGAATGGAGTGCCTTGATATCTCTGAGCCCTGTTATTATGTCAGATGATACAGTAGTCTTTATGAGTACAAATTCATTTAATTGTCATGTCTTACTGTGTTGGAAACATAAAAGGGATAATTTTACCTAGTACAGTGTTCAGTTCTGTAAGCAATTATATTTTCTTCCTTACTACTCAATTTATTCTTTGAAAAATGAAATGGTTTTAAGTAAGTATTTTGAAAAAGTCAGGAAGTCAAGGATGTAAAGTGAGATTAAACCACATATTAATCTCGTACCCAAAACATGTGGATTGAGAAGATGTATTAGTCTATTCCAAGAGGAGCCAAAAATATGACTCCAAGATTTCTTGCACTTGATTTGAACAGAGACACTTTATCCTAAATGGACCTAAGGTGATATAAAGATAAACATATTTAACTAAAAATAGGGGAAGAAAAAGAGTGGCGAATTTCCAAAAACTGCTTCTTTTAATATTTGCAACTTAATCTGATTCTGTCATGGTCAAGGCACAAACAGGTTTGGATAATCCCCTGGGAATTTCCTAATTGTGGCATTTAATCCAAAAATGTATTTTAGAGTTATTTAATGAGTGTCTGGACTGCAAATCCCTCATGCTATACTCCATAAATACTTTCCTTACTTTGGATTTTTATCAGAATTCAGAGATAGTGATTTATTTTTAGAATATATATATAGTTGGATTGTCAATATTTTTCTTTGTCATTAAATACATGCCATGATGAGCATAACATTTTAGGAAGGACATTGGAAAAAAAAATAATGCGTGTTCATAGAAAATGACCACGGAAGTCAAGAGAATTGGAGGGTATAACCCAGGGAATAAATTCAAGAAATATAATCTATTTCCCAAATATTTGGTAACCTTTACATAGAGATGCATTAGACTTTGCCGTGTAATCTCAAAAGGCAGAACTTGAAGTTATAGCTTAAAGTTGTAAGAAGTTATATTTCAGCCCAACATGTAAATTTATGATACCTCACATTCTGCAAATATGATAAAGACTATTTCAGAGTACCTCAGTGGTTTACAGACTTTGTTATTCAGAGAGGTATGAGTATGCAACAAACTTTTTCACCAATTAAGGCAAAATGGAGCAAGAGGGATGTGTGTGTGTGTAACTGTGTAGGATAGCTCATTAATAATTGCCAACGATCTTTTATTGGGAAAATGACTGGTCTTATGTTCATCTTAATTTTCTGTTTTAAAAATGTCCATACTATTTTTTATTACATTTTTGGTTCAAAATATTAATCTTGAAGTTAAAATCTGCAACCTTTGTAGTAGATAATGATTTAGTAATGATGTTCATGAAAGAATTCAAGCAAACAGTATTTGGAATAATCAGCCCATGGGGTCACTGTAATCCAAAAGTTTTGATTCTCTAACTCAAAACTCACAGTCAATGGATTTAAGTGATAGTTGTCTTTTGTTGTATTATGATCCTAGATATGTATTTTTAGCTTTCAGACAAGGGCTTTGCTTCATTACCAGAGAACATCTCTTTGTTTTAGACTTAATAGATGCCAAACTCCCTATCATAGATTTCATACCCAGTGTCATGGAAACAAAACCATATAAATAGCATCAGTATTTTTTACAATTGAAGATAACTCTCACAATGATTACATAAGGATTTACATTTCCGAAAAGGAATTTATATTTCAAATTTCCTAACATAAAATAGTTAGACTATAAGCTGTATACATTTTTTGCATCTGATAGCAAGTTAGTATCTTAATGACATGCAGCACTTTGGATATTGAACAGATGGCCGTATAAACATTGCCAGCCACAATAAATAATGTAATGGGAGTAAAAATGTCCAGACATAATTTGATATTAATGCCATTTTCATTGTCATTCAATTGTGTCCTCATATTTTCTATATTGTTAATATTTCATCAGCTAACATTTGTTTTTCCCTGTAACTATTATATAACTATTTAAAATTTAACATGAAATAGAATTGAAATACGTAGTTCATTAAAGTTTGAATCTACTTATGACTGCTTGAGTCTAAGAATCTGATCAAGCAAGAGATATTCCTATTAATAACTAATGCAAGACTGAAACACAGAAGACGTCTATATTCTAGCAGTAAAGAGAAAGATAGAACAAAATAAATTTGCATGTAAAAGGGAAAGCGTTAGTGTTATATAAACAATAGTAATAGACTTCTTTACAAAAAAAACTTAAAACACCATGTTTTTTTCTAAATGATGGGAAATATGCTATATACATATCATGTACCCAATCTCTCCTTTCCCCCAAACAATATCACTAATCCTCCAGGGCATTTTCTCTCCAGATGAACCCAAATGTAGCTTCAGACAGAGCATACCTCACATTAATGCTCTGAACAATCACTACCAATCCATGAGAACTGACACTCCAGTTAAAATCAATTTACCTTTCTATTTGTTACTCCAAAAAGATCGTTAGAAGTTAGAAATCCATTCTGGAATGCAAACATGAATTTAGCAAACAACCAGAAGCTTGGATGGTGAAGTTGCCTGTACTCTACAAGAGAAGAGGTGAATTTCTGAGGCCTAAATTTGTCTATTAGTTTAAAGGACATCTAATCTATGAAAATGAAGGATGTTCTTTTGTTCAGCCTACTGCTTTCAAAAGTCATTATTGAAAACACTTAAGAAAATCAAAGCCATTTTTAAATAGTTCAAAGCAAAAACTGGTAGATTTTCCGCAGTAAATAACTTCTCTAGATTGGATATGGGTGATAGAAAAATGACATTACGGCCTTCAGAGAACTAAGAATTTCCCTTTAATGCCCATCTCATTTCAGGTACCACTGCAAATACAATAAACAGTATCCTTCCTCATGGATCGTACTTTTTAGCTGAGGGACAGTAGGAAACAAACAAACAGATAAGTAAGACATTTTACATAGTGAAAAGGGCTTCCCAGGTGGCTCAGTGGTCAAGAATCTGCCTGAGATGCAGGGGTCGCAGGAGACGTAGGTTCAATCTCTGGGTAGGGAAGATCCCTGGAGAAGGGAATGGCTACCCACTCCAGTATTCTCTGGAGATTCCCATGGACAGAGGAGCCTGATGGAATACGTACGTAGGGTCTCAAAGAGTTGGACACGACTGAAACGACTTATTAATAGCACAGTATAGCACATAGTGAAAAGTGTTCTGATAGAAATTCAACAAAATAGTGAAATAGAGAGCAAGAGGGGGTGTGGGGCTGCCAAGATGCCAGGAAGTCCTCTCTGAGGGCTGAGAACTAAATTACAAAAAGGAAGAATTGGAACATTATATAAATGTTAATGGTATTGTCACTAAATAAGGGCTCCTAGTTCTTATTGAACTATTAATATCGTTTTGGTAAAACTGTTTTCATGGAAAAGAATGGAAGAAGGGAAATGCAAAAATAGAAAATAATATGTGCAAAAGACGTGGAACAGGAATGGTTCAGTATATCCTTCTGCAAAATAAAGGAATGACATTAATCATTGTACACAGAGGCTTTCAACTGCCTACAATTGATACAGCATGTTTACTTCAAGTGGAACAAATTCAAGATCAAATAGATTACAACCCACTGCATATAGATTACTAACATGTTGCTATTTCTTTTTCGTTATTATTATTCAAACCACTATTACTAGAGGTAGATATTGCTTCAGTGAATAAGCCCACATCTTACTTTACTGCCCAACATAACAGTCTGTCTAATCATTGGGACACAAATTTTACTTTCTGCGGAATGTCAGTAGCTCATACTTGGTTCAGGGATATTAAACATCTCTGAATTATGTAATATTTTATAAAACAAATTAAAAAATTGGAAAAATTAATAATTAGTCTAATTATTGTCTGAAGCAGTGGTCAGCAAACCACCCACCACAAGCTAAACTTGATTTGCAGTCTGTTTTGTTAGATAAAGTTTATTCAGACCAAAGCAAGCACCATTCATTTACATTTTGTTGGTGGCTATTTTCTTCCTGCAACAGGCAGAGTCGATCAGTTGCAACAGAGACCATATGGCCTGCAATTCTTAAATATTCACTACCTGGCCCTTTACAGAAAAAGTTTCCAAACACCTTGTGTGAAGGACTTCAGTAATATTGGAGGACATTTAAAGCACCAGTGTGTTTCATCAAAGGTCTTAGTGATAATTTCAGTTCTTGAATTATATTGCTTCTTATTTTCATCTACTTTCCTCCTCTCCACTTCACCTGAGCCAAGTCAATTAATTTTGTTTTCAGTTCAGTTCAGTTCAGTTCAGTCCCTCAGTCATGTCTGACTCTTTGCGACCCCATGAATTGCAGCACGCCAGGCCTCTCTGTCCATCGTCAACTCCTGGAGTCTACCCAAACCCATGTCCATTGAGTCGGTGATGCCATACAACCATCTCATCCTCTGTCGTCCCCTTCTCCTCCTGCCCCCAATCCTACCCAGCATTAGGGTCTTTTCCAATGAGTCAACTCTTCGCATGAGGTGGCCAAAATCTTGGAGTTTCAGTTTCAACATCAGACCTTCCAATGAACACCCAGGACTGATCTCCTTTAGGATGGACTGGTTGGATCTCCTTGCAGTCCAGGGGACTCTCAAGAGTTCTGTAGAAACAAGAGCCTTTTAAATTTATTCTGCAAAAATATTTTCTTTGTTTTCTAAGCCAAAGTTCAACTTGCTTTCTGCACTAACCAGATTAGGTCTCTCTCTCTTTTTTTTTCTCTTTAACTTCCATTAGATTAGAAATACTTTCTCTTTATCCCTCTTCTGGAACAATTTTAGAAAATATTATTCAAGTTTATATAGTAGAGTGCTTATATAGGCTAAATTTCTGCTGTCAACTGAAGAAGAAGCCTTGGATAAGTGAAAAATACCTCAGTCCTATTTGGAGGGTAAGAATCTTACTGGGTTAAGTGAGATCCATTCATCCATGATCAGGAATTGTGGCTTTTCAGCTCAAATGAGCAATTTGAGAGGGACTTGCTTCATCAGATGATATCTGATAACTAGAAAAGAAGATATCTATCTCCTTTTTTGGTTATTTTACTTTTTGCAGTTGAACTATAGTTAACTGAAAATGTTGTGTTAGTCTCTTGCATATAGCAAAGTGATTTGGTGATTTGATATATATATATATATATATATATATATATAAAACTTTTCAGACTTTTTTCTATTATAGGTTATTATTACAAGATGTTGAATATAGTTTCTTGTACTGTGCAGTAGGTCTTCTCATTTATCTATTATATATGTAGTGGTGTGCATATGTTAATCCCAAACTCCTAATTTACCCTCTCCCCACCCTTTCCCTTTTGATAACCATAAATTTGTTTTTGTCTGTGAGTCTGTTTCTGTCTTGAAAATAAATTTGCTTGTGTCATTTTCTTTATATTTTACATGTAAGTGGTGTCATATGACATTTTTCTTTCTCTGTCTGACTTATTTCACTTAGTGTGATAATCTCTTGGTCCATCCATATTGCTGCAATGGCATATTTTTATGGCTGAGTAGTATTCCATTGTATATATGTACTACGCCTTCTTCATTCATCTGTCAGAAGACTCTTAGATTGCTTGCATGTCTTGGCTATTGTAAATAGTGTACCTATCTTGTTTTCCATTTGGAATATTACATTAAGAGGGTTCACACTGGGAAGACTGATACTTGAGATGATTGTCAAAATTGGTACTAACATCTTGCTTTATCACTACACTTTAACTCTCTTCTTACAGTAACTTGGCCACCTGAAAAGCAGCAAATCAAAGGCAGAATCAGAATCTTGCAATTAAGTCCCAAATTACATCATATACAAATGCATGAGTTGGCCTAGTTGTTTACTTTTTGTTTTTTAAATTATCTGTGGGATAAGGGCAAAAATAAAGAGAATTCTTTTTACGTACCCATCATTTGCAACAGCGTGGAAGACTTTGAGCACATTACACTTAATAAGAGAAAAGCAAGTTCTGGATGATATCACATACAAGTGGCATTTTAAAAAATCAAATTCATAATAAATAGAGCAAAATGGTGCCTACCAGAGCCTGGGGGATAAGGATATTGTTTAAGGTCCAAACTTGCAATAAGTAGTAAATAAGCCATAGAAATGTAATTCCCAGTATAATCAATATAGACAACAATATTGTGCTACAATTATGTAATGCAGTAAGTATCACTATAAGGCATTCATATTACAATATATAAACCTATCAAAATAACATGTACATTTTATTTTATTTTTTTAATTGGAGAAAGATATACATTTTAAATTTATGGAATTTTATATGTAATATATAGGTAATTAAAAAAGAACCCTTGTTATTAAAAAATTGTATACTAATGTTGTCTAGCAAGGTATTTATAAAAATTTTGACATTATAATTGCTTCAAATAAGGAGTATTCAAAAATCATAAATGTTCAGTGAAAGGAAAAATCATTTGTACATAGTCAAAAATTTATAGAATCTGTGCTGGGTCTTATAAAATTAGGACTTTGATGGTAACTGATAACAGAGTGCAAAGTATTTCAGGCTTATAATTACTTTTTTCATTCAGTAATTTATTCAACAATTATTTATTAAGCAATTTTTTCATGTAGACTCTGTACTTGGCTGTGAATCAACAGTGGTAGACCAGAGTATATGCTAATATTCTTAATAGAGTTTACTGTCAAATTGAAGGACTGGTCAATAAACAGATAAAAACAGAAAGAGGATGTGCAATCACAGAGAATGTAGCTGAGAAGAAAAGCACAGAAAAAAAAATCAACTAAGGGGCAAATGGGAAACAGACATCAATGTATTCAAATTATTTTTGTTTCATGCCTTAAGAAATTGAATTTTTTATATTACATTTGCTCAGCAATTACAGATATTATAAAACAAAGAATGTGTGTATGTGCATTTGTATTTATCTTTTGAAAAAAAAAAAACAGCAGTTCGTTTTGTTTTTTTCTGAATTGCATTTGTCATTCATTGACTTTGTGCTGGATCTTTTATCTATTATACAAACATTACCTTTAAAATGGAAAATTATGGTATCTCATACAGTATGATGTGCTCGTGCTCAGTCGCTAAATCATGTCCAGCTTTTTACCACCCTGTGAACTGTAGCTCATCAGCCTCCTCTGACCATGGGATTTCCCAGGGAAGAATACTGAAATGGGTTGTCATTTTCTTCTCCAGGAGATCTTTCCAGCCCAGGGATTGAACCCAAGTCTCCTGCACTGGTAGGTGGTTCTTTACCACTGAGCCACCAGAGAAGCCCTATTTACAGTATAGTATGGTGCTTTAAATTATGCATCTCAGACTGTTTTAAAAGTTCAAGTACTATATTTATTATTTTAACAATATATTTAGCTCCTGCTGTGTTCTTATACTGGTCTAACCCTTGACAGGCATGCATGGCCCTTGCTTTCTTGGCATATGTATTACAGGGAGTGAAAGAAAGAAAAAGAAGTAAGCAACATGCATTTAAGAAAATTTCAATATGCTTTCAGATAATAGAAATAAAATGGAGAGATATGATATTGATTGAGACTTGGATGGGAATAATAGTTTTAATATTGAGGTTTCAAAGCAGATGACTCTGGAAAGGGAATACAGAGCTGAAGCTTATTAATTTAGTCCATCTGTTGGCCAGGAAGAGCAAACACAGACAGAATAGAAGAAACAGCTTGGAGATCGCCAGATATCCACTGAGTGACCCTTACAAGTCTTTTTTGATCCTAAAGTGGAATAGGTGCCGCTGTTGCTGCTTGTGTTGAATCCAGAACCGCAGCTGGACATGGGGCTAGAGGACGAGCAAAGGATGCTGACCGGGTCCGGAGATCCCAAGGAGGAGGAAGAAGAGGAGGAAGAATTAGTGGATCCTCTAACAACAGTGAGAGAGCAATGCGAGCAGCTGGAGAAATGTGTAAAGGCTCGGGAGAGGCTAGAGCTCTGTGATGAGCGTGTATCCTCCAGGTCACAGACAGGAGGACTGCATAGAGGAGCTCTTTGACTTCTTGCATGCAAGGGACCACTGTGTGGCCCACAAACTGTTTAACTGCTTGAAATAAGTATGCAGATTTGTTCACCCCAGCCTTCATCACCTGGGCATTGGGATATTTCCTCATGATCTTGAACATGCTGTTTATTTGTATAACTAAGTTCATGTGAATCTCAAGGATTTTGGCTTAGGCAAGTAATTTCTGTTTAATTATCAGTGATTTCATCTTAATAAAGTCCAGTGATCAGCAAAAAAAAAAAAAAGAAACAGCTTGAAAACATCAATGTAGGCATGGATTTTATGTGTTTTGAAAATATAAAAATAGTCAGAGTGATTGGACAATTGTGTGTAGAGGAGAAAGTGCTAGTATTTGTCAAGAGAATTGCTGGTCCTGGATACTATGGTAAGGGTTCTGCATTCATGACAGAGAATGAATTGGTTGGATGGCATCACCGACTCAATGGACATGAGTTTGAGTAAACTCTGGGAGATAGTGAAGGACAGCGAAGCTTGGCATACTATAGTCCATGGGGTCACAAAGAATCAGACACAAGTTAGCAACTGAACAACATTCATTTGAAATAGGATCTTAGGCTATTATAAAGCATGCATTGACAAAACCAATTTATAGTTTTAAGATACTTCAGTTGCTTCATACAGAAAGTTTTGGGGAGGGCAAAAGCAAAGAAACCATTGTGAGGGTGGAGTCATTGTGCTTGTTTAGATAAGAGAGGAGAAACATTTGGATCAGGGCATAACGGACTTCCCTGATGGCTCAGTGGTAATGAATTTGCCTGCAATGCAGGAGATGCAAGTTCGATCCCTGGATCAGGAAGATCTCTTGGAAAAGGAAATGGCAGCCCACTCCAGTATTCTTGCCTGGGCAACTCCATGGACAGAGGAAGCAGAGGGGGCTGCAAAGGAATCAGACACAATTTAGCAACTAAAATAACAAATAGTATAACATGTAGAGAAACATGACATGTGGGTATGTTACAGATGAAAAGCTAGCAGGATTTGATGATGGAGAAGATGTAAAAGAGGAAAAAAGTGAGAATTAAGCAGCTGCTAGTTTTATTCTAACAACAAAAGGGAAAATAACACCAATTACGGAGAAGTGAAGAGATGTAAATTTGGGATTTGAAAGTATACATATTAATATATAGGATGAAAGTTCTAAAGAGGATGTATAAATTAAGAAGAAATAAACAGGAAATAAATAAATCAGCACCAAATCTTGAGGCATTCTCATATTTAAAAGATGGAAGAAGAGGAAGAGCCACATGAAGAGAAAACAAGAATGTTGACCATTGATGAGGAATGAGAACCAGTAGAGGGGAGTCAGAGAAATCAAGAGAAGAAAGGGTTTCAAGGAAGAAGAAATGAATCAAATCAGGTATTCAAAGCTTGGGCTGCAGGTTCAATCCCTGTGGTGTGGCAAAAAAAAAAGAAAAAAAAAACCCAGAAATACCTTAATTAATCTCAGAATTCTGCCTTTAACAATATGCCTTTTGTAATGTATATACAATGTACATTCAGTGGAAATATAATATACAACTTATTATTTTTGAATGTGTAGACTATAAACCACAATAAGTGCGTACCTTTAAATATTGATGCCAAGAATAATTAATTAACTCTAAAGGGAAATGAAAGTATCACCCCACTTTGGTATATTCTCTGCTAACCTGTCTTTCCGTTTTGTCTTGAGAAGAGCTTAAATTCTCAAATTTTATTTCATATAGCATACTTAAAAAGAAAATATTAAATGTTTTCTTAATTTTAGAATTTAATTCCATGATGATAAGAACACTGAAAAGTACTTAAAAAGTTATAATGATCCATGATTTATAGGGTATTATGTTAAAATATGCAAGCTGATATTTTATAACTAGATTTACACATTATGCCTGTAAGAATGCCTGGATTCTTGATTCCTTTAGAAGTGATTATGTATTTCATTTATAACGGTGCTACAGACTCTGAACTGTACAAGCTAGAAGCACAGTTTTAAAAGGTAAATAAAAATAGAACTTTGTATGTTATATAAGTATGCTTTATGTGTTAAATGTGATTTAAAACTTTGAAATGTTAATTCATCAATATCTCCATTAGCTGTGTGATCTGTACTAATCTCATCAACATTCAGTTTCTTAAAATAATCAGAATTATAGTATTGTACCTTATTTCATTAGTACTCATAGCTGAGGAACTGCATGTAACCTTTTTATATTACAGAGGAATGGATTTATGGCATGATTACAGCTGTTTTCAAATCAAGTATTTCACTTTAATAAAAAAAAAAACAATCCTCTTTTCCTTTGATGGATTTCCACTCCTGCTCTATCTACAAAATAAATCACAGATGTTTTGATATTAGAGCCCTCTGAAAAGTAATCTAGAACATTTGAAAAATGTTAGTATAATACTACTAATTTGTTTTGCTTCCTGTTAATTATAAGAGCTGTGATGATTATGGGATGTTAAGATCTAGAGTACAACTTGTAAGTGGAACTTGAGCCATTATAAATTATGCTGCTTCTTTTTATGCTACTGTAGTTAAGAAATCCCTAACATGTCCATTATAAATCTTTATCTTTGGGGCTTTCATATATCATACATTGGTTTTTAAATACGGCATAAAACACTACAGTTTGGGAAAATATAACTTTTCAGAATATCCAGAGAAAAGATTGCAAATAGGATATTTTGTATTTATGGCCTCACTATTAACAATAACTCCATTTAAGCCAAATATTGAAAATGATATCAAGATATACGTTGCCAGAAATTGTGAAAGGTCTAAACTGTCAGCTTACTCACCCAGTATATATCAGAAACACAAACCTGGGTCAGAGTAAAGAGCTATTATACTTACAGCACAATCAGTAGCCAAAATAACATTGCATTGTCTGTTCTCCCATGCCCAGCAATCCAAAAGAGCTACATCATGAGAGTCAGACGGAAAAATACCTTGTGCACATGGTGGACTCGCTCCAAAGGTGAAGGTTAGGAAAATGTACATTTTCTTCATTTTTAAAGAAGAAAGAGATCACTTTCTCTCCTCCCATTCTGAGAGAGTTGTCTATTGGGGAATTCAAATTTTGGCTCTTGCACAGATAAGAAAAAGTTTGTTGGATCAAAGTAATTTTGGTACCATTAGGCTGCAGAAATAATCCTCATGGTATGTGAAAAGTAAAATATTTCCAGAAGTGAAGGCAAATATTCTCTGCCTTTACAATGTTTATAGAGTACACATTTTTCACTACTCAGGAAGTTGAGATAAGCACTGAGAAAGTCAATGAAGATTTATTTTCCCATAATATACAAACCATAAAATGTTGCCTTATTTATTATCTTATAATAGCAAATATCTTCCTTAAATTCTGAAATAAGTACCAAAATTATATCAAAAAGGTTATTATTCTAGACATGCATATTTTATTCTCTATTTATGGTATATGAATGATATATGCTAAACAATTTTTCTATGTTTAAAATTATATAGTTTACAAAGAGCTTCTGGAGGACAATTTTTATTTTAAACAATGAGAAATAAAACTTTTAATTTTATCTACTAATTCATAGGAAATTAAAAAATTTAACTGGGATAAAAATAAAATTAAATTCAAGGTTATTGAGCTTTAAATTTTATATTTAATTTATTTTAATTTATTTTTAATAGCTTTATTGAGGTTTTCTCTGTCCATGGGGATTCTTCAGTATTCTTGCCCAGATAATCCACATGGGCAGAGGAGCCTGGCCAGTTACAGTCCATGGGGTCACAAAGAGTTGGACACGGCTGAGTGACTAAGCAGGAGCAGCAGAGGTACAGGGCTTCCTTGGCATCTCAGTGGTAAAGAATCTGCCTGCCAATGCAGGAGACGTGAGTTTGATCCCTTGGTCGGGAAGATATCCTGGAGAAGGAAATGGCAACACACTCCAGTATCCTTGCCTGGGAAATTCCATGGACAGAAGAGCCCGGCAAACTACAGTCCACAGTGTTGCAAAGAGTTGGACATAGCTTAAGAGACTAAACAACAACAAAATTGAAGTATAGTTGATATTTAAAAAATCTCACATATTTAATATGCATGATTTAATGAGTTGGGACTGTTGCAATTCCCCCCTCCAAATACATGTGTATTTAGATAATTGTTTTTATGTAGAACATATTCACCTGAAGATTTCTTTGAAGAGGAATAAAACGGTGCTCACAATTAGAGGTAGAAGTGAATTTAACATAGAGGAGAAATAAATGTAGATATAGACAGCCAAAATAAAATTGTTTTATTCCAATGACCCTATTGTGGTATTGTGCATTGCCATTATATATCAATATTTAAGCCTGACAAGGCATCATGATTATGTTCTACATACAAAATAATCCCCTTTTCTACAACATAGGTAGTAGAGATACCATGGTTCTAGAATCAGCATGGCAAAGTTGGGGTCCTGATTTATTACACTTTCTGATTCTGCATTAATTTGCACTGGACAAAAACAACAATTTGGTTCTCAGATGTTGTTTGAGAGTTGTTTTAAATATATAGCCTACAGACTTTTTTTTTTAAGGCTTCCTATAATTCTAAGTGCTATGTATGCCATTTACTAATCTCTTCTGAAATCACCTGGGCTTCCCTCGTGGCTCAGATCGTAAAGCGTCTGCCCGCAATGCGGGAGATCCGTTGTTCAGTTCCTGAGTTGGGAAGATCCCCTGGAGAAGGGAATGACAGCCCACTCCAGTATTCTTGCCTGGAAAATCCCATGGACAGAGGACCCTGGTAGGCTACAGTCCATGGTGTCGCAAAGAGTCGGACACAACTGAGCGACTTCACTTTCTTTCTTTCTGGAATCATCTAGATGTTATCTTTTTCAACCAAGAGCTCTACATTACAAACACAAGCTTGTATTTCCTATCAGAGGAATGTGGTGATTTATATTAATTTTTGAGGAATGGTATGTTTTAGTAAATGTACGGTAAAAGGGATATGTTATATAATCAAAGTGTAATTTTTGTGAAATAACATTTTACTCTCGTATATACTCTGATTCAGGTTTATTGTTACTGTTAAAGCATGTGATGTGTGCTCAGTCACTAAGTCATGTCCAAGCTGTGACCTCAAGGACTATTTCTTGCCAGGCTCCTCTGTCCTAGGGATTTCCCAGGCAAGAACATTAGAGTGGGTGCCATTTCTTCCTCTAGGAGATTTTCCCAACTCAGAGATTGAACCCACGTCTTCTGCATTGACAGGCAGATTCTTTACCACTGAGCCACTTGGGAAGCCCCGCTCTGATTTGGGACAGGATCCTAAAGTTCTGTCCAAACTTGTAGAACAATACACTTTTCATTAGAGTTTATACCCTAAGTAGAAACAAATATTCTAGACAAGTACTGTTCCTCAGTTCTATATAGTGTTTCAAAGGATTGTATTGGGAGTCAAGACTTATTTATGTACATTTTTAAGTTGGAATCTCAGTGGATTATTTTTTACATAAAATTGATCTAAACACATCTTTCCTTTTTTCAGCAGGAGAAGAAAAATCAGAGGACCCAAGCAGTTCATTGAGGTAGCCTTACTCTTGTTGTTTCAATGGTTTGACCTAATGTTGTACTTTTCTGTTCAGAACTGCTTGACAAACACCTGGGAATAATGTCAAAATATTTGTAGATTATAAGAAAAAAGAGGATGAAGATTTGAACTTTGCCTTTCTAGCTGTCTTTTTCTCCTTGCACTGGTGAATACAGTTCAAAGAAATAAGAGTAAGTCAAATTATTAAAATATGCTGTTTATAGGGGTCTGTATCAACCTAGAGGGGTGGGATGGGGAGGGAGATGGGAGGGAGCTTCAAAAGGGAGGGGATGTATGTATACCTGTGGCCGATTCATGTTGAGGTTTGACAGAAAACAACAAAATTCTGTAAAGCAATTATCCTTCAGTAAAAAATAAATAAATTTGAAAGAAATATGCTGTTTATATTTTGAGATTATAGAAATTATAAATATTTATGGTGAGAAAATTCAAAAATTCATCATAGTAAATTTAAAAAACACATAACTATCCCCCCAAAATTGATCAAACATGCTGTAAGTACTTAAAAATTTTCACTGTTAATAAAATCATCCAGCACATCTATCTTCAAAATATAGATATATGTAAAGACATGAATATCAATATAAAATATGTTTATACATATACTTGTTTTATATTTATGTACTTATATATTCTGCAATTTAGATTATGAACATAGTATGAAAATCTGCTACGTCATAGCATCATATCATAACGCACTTCATGAAAAACTGTTTTGTATTGTTTCATCAAGAACATTTTTTTGCTTAAGATTAGTTTGTATGAACATAAACATTGATCTGTATAAACATTATTCTACTACTAGCTATTTTTATACCTATATTATTTTATATCATCTCTATTTATTAAAAAAGCACAGGTATGAGCATTTTTTTATTTAACTGCTACCTGAATTTTAAATTATTTTCTTTGTTTAAATATATAGAGTTTGTTCATCAAAGGATCTGTATTTTATAAGAAACTTTGATGAATACTGTAACAATAACTCCAGACAGGTTAAAGTGATTTACTTTGGTAATACTGGACTACAAAACTGGACATATATTATACTCTCATGAACACTACATGTTATTTTTGAAAACATTTTCTTTCTTTGGTAATATAAAAATGTCATTTAATCTGTGCTAAGATGTATGTTGGGCTTCCCTGATGGCTCAGCAGGTGAAGAATCTGCCTGCAGTGCAGGAGACACAGGAGACACGGGTTCGATCCCAGGGTCAGGATGATTCCTGGAGAAGAAAATGGCAACCTGCTCCAATATTCTTGCCTGGAAAACCCCATGAACAGAGGAGCCTGGCAGGTTACAGTCCAAAGGGGTGTAACGAGTTGGACATGACTAAGCACGCAGGCATGGCATGATGTATGTTGGGACAATGAATGTCATGTCATGTATACTATAATGTGTTTCAATAAATAGTAATTTTTACATTTCTGTCATATGTTATTGGCCATTGCAGTTCTTCTTCTGTGGATTTTATGAACTTTCCCATAGAATAATCAATCTGTTGTTTTCTAAAATTTCTAAGGGCACTATTTGTTGTTTCTGTGGAAAAGTCTTAGCAATTTCTTATTAACATTTTTCTTTCATTCAGTTCAGTTCAGTTCAGGTCAGTCGCTCAGTTGCGTCCGACTCTTTGCGACCCCATGAATTGCAGCACGCCAGGCCTCTCTGTCCATCACCAACTCCCGGAGTCTACCCAAACCCATGTCCATCGAGTCAGTGATGCAATCCAACCATCTCATCCTCTGTCGTCCCCTTCTCCTCCTGCCCCCAATCCTACCCAGCATTAGGGTCTTTTCCAATGAGTCAACTCTTCGCATGAGGTGGCCAAAGTATTGGAGTTTCAGCTTCAACATCAGTCCTTCCAATGAAGACCCAGGATTGATCTCCTTTAGCATAGATTGATTGGATCTCCTTGCAGTCC
Source organism: Okapia johnstoni (assembly GCA_024291935.2). Classification (NCBI taxonomy): domain Eukaryota; kingdom Metazoa; phylum Chordata; class Mammalia; order Artiodactyla; family Giraffidae; genus Okapia; species Okapia johnstoni. The sequence goes on from CM044322.1 coordinate 60,577,124, forward strand.
AAGAGACTCTCAAGAGTCTTCTCCAACACCACAGTTCAAAAGCATCAATTCTGCGGCACTCAGCCTTCTTCACCGTCCAACTCTCACATCCATACATGACCACTGGAAAAACCATAGCCTTGACTAGATGAACCTTTGTTGGCAAAGTAATGTCTCTGTTTTTAAATATGCTATCTAGGTTGGCCATAACCTTCCTTCCAAGGAGTAAGCATCTTTTAATTTCATGGCTGCAATCACCATCAGCAGTGATTTTGGAGCCCCAAAAAATAAAGTCTGACACTGTTTCTGTTGTTTCCCCATCTATTTCCCATGAAGTGATGGGACCAGATGCCATGATCTTAGTTTTCTGAACGTTGAGCTTTAAGCCAACTTTTTCACTCTTCTCTTTCACTTTCATCAAGAGGTTCTTCCATTCACTTGTTATGAAATCTTGATTTGCAAATTAAAAAATTGCAAAATATAATGCAATTCTTTTTGATTTTTTTAAATTATTGGATGTTTAAGATCCTCTTTGATTGTGAAATCAGACAAATTTTCCATTCACAATCCTAATTGTTTTCTGCTCATATAAAGGTGCTGAGGGCTTACATAGTCAGTGATTCTGTTTCTTTACAGTGTTCTCATTAATGGCTTCATTCCTCTGAAAATGTTTACTTTTATCTCTTCTGTTTTTATGTGTTGAGTTACTTCTTAGTTACAAAAAAGTTAATAGTACTATACCCTCCAGACTTTTGTTCATGTGATTTATGATTCCATATATGTATAAACATATATATATGGATTATATGTATTATTTTATGGAAACAGCAAAAATAAAATCAAACAATTTGAAAGAATTATATCAATTATACTATTTTAATTTTATTTATTTTTCCCTTTTCATAGAGAAATAAAAGTTAGAAATTTTTAAATGTATAATCATTGACTCAATCAGTGAATAAACAGTGACTGCTGTGATAAACATCATATCGGCTAACTTGCAAGTGTTCCATGGTTCTAAAATTTAACCAATTCAATACAAATTTCATGTCAGATTTCTATGTTTCCTATGTATATATAGGAGTATGTATATTTTTCTTCTAATTATCTTTGATTGTCTGACAGTAACCACTATCAACATCATGACTGCAAACAAGAAAGATTTACTTGACAAAACTATATACCCGCTTATGCATACAGATAATAATGAATAATTGAATACATAATAAATTGGGAGAAGGGACAGTTCTTTTCAAAGAAAGATTTGAATTAATAAATGTAGAAGGAATAATGGAAATAGAAATCATCTGAAGTAAATACTAGTATAAATGACCACTGCCATTAGAATCAACAATAGATATATCAGAGTCTAAAGTTATCTCCCCATAAGAGACTTACTCATCGAAAGGGAATATTAAATAATGTTATAATTGGGGAAACTTGGAAGACAGCACACTTATCCAGTGATCAAAGTTAGCCTCACCAATAAGATAAATATGCCCTAACTGGACTCTGGATGTGTGGCATAGAGAAAAGTGCCACAATACTGCTGTTTTATTCTTGCCCCAAATGCACAAACTTCCATCTAATCATGAGAAAACATCAGACAAATTCTACCTAAGGGGCATTCCACAAAATATCTGGTCAGTGTTCTTCAAAAGTGTCAAGATCACAAAATAAAGAAAAATTGATGTACTGTTACATATTCAGTTCGGTTCAATTCAGCTGCTCAGTCACGTCCGACTCTTTGCGATCCCATGAATCGCAGCACGCCAGGCCTCCCTGTCCATCACCAACTACCGGAGTCTACCCAAACCCATGTCCATCGAGTCAGTGATGCCTTCCAGCCATCTCATCCTCTAGGGGACTTTCAAGAGTCTTCTCCAACACCACAGTTCAAAAGCATCAATTCTACAGCACTCAGCTTTCTTTATAGTCCAACTCTCACATCCATACATGACTACTGGAAAAACCATAGCCTTGACTAGATGGACCTTTGTTGGCAAAGTAATGTCTCTGCTTTTAAATATGCTATCTAGGTTGGTCATAACCTTCCTTCCAAGGAGTAAGCATCTTCTAATTTCATGGCTGCAATCATCATCTGCAGTGATTTTGGAGCCCAAAAAAATAAAGTCTGACACTGTTTACACTGCTTCCCCATCTATTTCCCATGAAGTGATAGGACCGGATGCCATGATCTTAGTTTTCTGAATGTTGAGCTTTAAGCCAACTTTTTAACTCTCCTCTTTCACTTTCATCAAGAGGCTCTTTAGTTCTTCTTCGCTTTCTGCCATAAGTGTGGTGTCATCTGCATATACTGTTACATATTAGAGGAGACTAACATGACATGACAGCTAAGCACAATGTGTGCTCCCAGAATGAATCCTGGACCCAGAAAAGGAAAGCGCTGAGAAACCAGTGAAATTTGAATGACTTCTGTCATTTAATGACAGTGTATCAATGTCAATTTCCAAGTTGATATAACCTCACCATGATTGTATAAGAGATTATCATTAAGAGAAGCTTGGTGAAGTGTATGAGAGAAATATATTATATTTGCAAGTCTTCAATAAGTCAAAATTACTTTAAAGAAAAAGCTTAAAAATGACTTGAAACCTGGTGACAACAATAGGTAGTACTTTTGAGATTTGCTGTATTCCCTGATGGTTCCAAGTATTTCTTATACATTAATCATTTAATCTCAAGAAGTGTATTAGATGGATACTATTATCAACTCCACTTAATAACCAAAGCAAATAGGTACAAACTGATTAAGAAACATAGCCAACCATGTGAAACAATACTTCAAATGTAGGCAGGTGATTGCCCTCATTGGTGCTCTTAAAGACTCCAGTATATATTGCTAATTAATTTTCTCATATTACTATGCTTAATATGTTGATTCTATCTAATTTAATATTCATAAATTTAAAGTATTTTCAGATTGACTATATTTTAATAAACTTTATTTTTAGAACCATTTTATAACTACTGAAAAATTTAGAAGAGAGTACAAAGTTCTCATATGTCCCATAGTTTTTACCATTTTAACATCTTACATTAGTGTCATGTATTTATCACATTTAAAGATACAATATTGAGATATTATTATTAAACATTATTATTATTAACTCAGTTTGGGTTTCTTAGTTTGTCTCTATTGTTCTCCTCTTACAGACCCCACTGGGTTTAGCAGTCATGTCTCCTTAGGTTCCTCTAGGTGAGTACAATTTCACAAGTTGTCCTTGTTTTTGATGACTTTGATAGTCTGAGAAGTACTGATCAGGTATAAATCTGAATGGCCCTCATTGGGGTTTCTCTGATCTTTTTCCTCACGATGAGATCCGGGTTAAAGGGTCAGAATCACATTATTTCATGGGCACATACTGTAGACATAGGTCATCAATGTAGAGGATGACTAGATGACCTGAAAGAGAGTTTGTTAGCTTCCTCTCCTATAAAGTTGTTCTCCACCCCTTTCCTTTTCACACCCTACTTTGTGAAAATGAGTTGTCATGCACAGTTCACACTTAAGGAACGGGGAGTCATGCTTCATCTCCCTGAGAGCGGAGCATCTCCATAAATTATTTGGAATTCTTCTGCTCTTGAGATTTGTCTCTTCTCCACCATTTATTTATCTATTCTTATCAGTATAAATTTGAAGGTGTGTATATATTTATATTATATTGTTGTTGCTGTTGTTTACTTGCTAAGTTGTGTCCAAATCTTTGTAATATCATGGACTGCAGCCCTCCAGGCTTCTCAGTCCATGGAATTTTCTATGGAGTGGGTTGCCAATTCTTTCTCCAGGGGATCTTCCTGACCCAAGGATCAAACACGTGTCTCTTGCATCTACTGGATTGGCAGGTGGACTTTTTACCATAGAGTCACCTGGGAAACCCATAATTTATATTATGGTTCACTATTTCTTTTGTTGCTGTTGTTGCTAAAATTGTTCTAGGTGTGGCCATTGGATCCTGTGTCCTTTTGACATAGCTCCATCATTGTGCGGGTAGTATGTTTTTTTGTTTTTTTTTGTTTTTGTTTTGTTCAAACCCTTAAGTTCCTGCCAGGCCATAGACTCATGGTATATATTACTTGCCTGAGTCTTAAAATTGACCATTTATCCTAAAAGTTCTGGTTTCTTTAAAAAAAATAAAATGAAATTTTTTTATTGGATTGTGGAAAATTCCAAGGACAGAGGAGCCTGGTGGGCCACAGGAGCCAGGATCACGAAGAGTTGGACACAGTCAAGGAACCGAGCATGCACACATGGTCATTAAATAGTGTTCTGATAATTCAGGTGCACAGCAAAGCAACTCAGCCATTCATATACATGTATCCAGTCTCCCCACAAACATCCCTCCCATCTAGGCTGCCACAAAATATTGCAGTAGGTCCTTGTTGGTTATCCTTTTTAAATATAACAGTGTGTTTATTTTGTTCTCAGACTCCTTAACTATTTCTTCTCCCCCACCCATCCCCCCAAATAAACTTATTTACAAAGCAGAAACAGACTCACAGACTTAGAAAAGGAACTTATGGTTACCTGTCTTTTTTTTTTTTTTTTAATTGAAGAATGGCATCAGAAACCACAATCTGTTGGCTGAGTCCATGGGGTCACAAAGACCCAAACATGCCAAGTGACTGAGTACACACACAGTACATCCTCATGGGAAGTAATTTTATTATTTTAGCTTTGCTGAAACTCCTTACATAGAGCCACATATTCAGCATTTTAAATTGTAACATAGTTATACTGGTATGTGGTAGGATATTGGGTAAGAATAATTCTATAACCTTGTCATAATCATTAAGTCTCACTTTTTAAGAGAATCTATGTCCTTAGACTGTGACCTTCACAAGTGTTTCTTAGCTTCTCCACAAAACTACAGGCAAGATGAGAAGAATAGAGGAGACTAAGGTCAGAGGGATATATTTCTTACATGTGGGATACTGTACTGGTAAAGACTTTGTCCTCTGAGAGTAGGAGTTTGTTAGGAAGAATGTTCTGGGCAGACTTCACAATTGTTACTTTTTCCCTCTTCCTGCCTCTAGGGGAGATTCCTTGGCTCCTCACTGTGAGAACTCTTTAAGATTTCCTGGAGGTAAAATCCTTTGAGATTCATGAGGCAGTTTAAGACCACAGAGTTCAGGAATTTCTTACTCTCAAGCTAGTCCACAAACAGCCTTTAGGCATTCTTCAAAATCATTAGTTAAGCGATCCTTCCAGTTGCCGGCATCAGTGACTTTTGCTCTACTTACACAGATCTCAGTTGTGACATTCTGGATTTCTCCATATTTCAGTCCTGGGTGGTGGTAAAGAATCTGCCTGCAATGTGGAAGACCCAGGTTTAATCCCTAGGTTGGGAAGATTCTCTGGAGAAGGGAATGGCAACCCACTCCAGTACTCTTGCCTGGAGAATTCCATGAACAGAGGAGCCTGTCTCACTACAGTCCATGGGATCACAGAGTCGGGCATGACTAAGGTACTAACATTTTCACTTTCCAGATTTCACTGCGTGATTGTCCTGGGAGTTCAGTTGTCTAATGACTCCAAAAGTCATTGATTTTCAACTTGTTCAGCTTTTTCTTGGGTGATGACATCTATGCTCTTTGTCAAGACATGAAATAAAAAACCAGATTTATCATTTTTCCATTGTTTTTTTCAGAGGATATTCACCTGCTTTAACATCAATTTTCTCACTATTATATTGAGCAATAAGAAATTAAATTAACACATTAATCTTCTTGTTATTAAAAATTCTTAATTTTTTTATGTCTCATTTTATCTCCACATCATTAACATGGTATTTAACCACATGGTGGGTACATATTAATACTACAGACTCACAACTGAATCCATGGAATTTGACACTTGACATAAGTTTTATTATCAAAATACCTATTCACATGTTACACTTTTTCGTTTTACACGATGAGCTCATCATCTTATCCATTAAAAACCTTCTCCTATGATATGACTAATCCTACAAGTTATCTAAATACAAAGTACTTTGAAAGCAGTAATCATAAAATCATTAAATAACTTATTTTTGATTCCTGTTGTTGGCACATTTTGAGGTCATTTCTGAGACTATAGATCCACTTTGGAAGTCAGCATTGCTTTTCTCACATAAAACACAGTTTTATACACCTTTAATAATTGCTTATTTCAACTTACTATGAATAAAATGAAAACATAGGGATTTATGAATGTAAATGAGTGCAAACTCCTGGATTTTCACATAAAATTTTCCAATCTTTTGTCATTGCCAATTCCACAGCTAATTTTCAAAACCTTAAAAAAAAAAACCTATTAACTTGTGTTTGGTATCTAGGAAAAAGCATTTTCAAATTAAAAAGATAGGCAGTGTTATTTGCAAAAGACTGTTACTCTGTTTTTTTTAACGTAGGGATAAGGTACCAGGCATCTTTCTTGCATTTTTAAGAATATTTGAGAATATTAAATATCATATTAAGAATGACATTTAAATGTTATAGAAGGAAGGCATCCAAGAAAAATCACATATCAGGAAAAAATTATTACCAAGCAAGTAGATCCTACCTTGGGAGATGGAAATGGCAACCCACTCCAGTATTCTTGCTTGGAGAATCCTGTGGACAGAGGAGCCTGGAGGGCTGCTGTCCATAGGGTCACACAGAGTCGGACACAACTGAAGCGACTTAGCATGCATTCACACATTGGAGAAGGTAATGGCAACCCACTCTAGTATTCTTGCCTGGAAAATCCCAGGGACAGAGGAACCTGGTGGGCTGCCGTCTACAGGGTCACACAGAGTCGGCCAGGACTAAAGCGACTTAGCAGCAGCAGCAGCAGCAGATCCTATGTTATGCTGATAATTCAATATGAAATATATTTCAAACACAAAAACAACTAAAATTGACTTCTAATTATCTAATATTATTAAATTTTCAATATTTAGTGAATAAAATATTTACATCGTTTTCCCTTAAATACTTTCTACATGTAATGAAGACACAATTTCAAATAGACTACATAATTTCTTTAAATAAAATTTTTAAAATTGGTTCTTATTCTGAAAATGCAAAGTAAGTCAATTTTTTTTTTCATTTTTCTCAACATAGAAAGAGGAACAATCATAAAAGTGAGTAATAAGAGATTAAAATAATTTTTAATTGGGAGCCCATTTGATATGAAGAAATTCAGGGAATATGTGCATGATTGTGTTTGAAGACATTAAAATGTGTAAGAAGAAAGGCCGAAGTAACTTTCAGCCTTGATACAGTTAGCAAACCATCTAACAGATGTTACCAGATTTGCAGTTTCCAATTAGAATTTTTTAAACACAATTAAAGAGGATAACCAGCTCTGTTTGTAATTAGTTAGAAACCCATTATTTTGGTTGAGTTGTTTTGTTTTGTAAAACTTTACAGCAAGTTATTTTGTGTTATAGGCTAAAGTGACTCTTGTACCATTAGTAGGCCTGTTCCAATTTTAATGATACAAAAGGTGTTCTATGCCCAAACTCTGGGGTTTTCCTACTTAGTTTTTGATAACTCCCTATATCACCACACCACCCAAAACCAACTCCTACCCTGATCCCCAGGGAATGATGATTGATGGTTTGCTTTGGGACATAGACTACTTATTTCTTGTATCCTGTGTTCTCAAATATTGGTTTTATTCCCATAAATAATTTGGCTCAGGGTAATCCTAACCAACTTTTACCTCTTTCCTTTCATATGAAAAATGTTAGTTTCCAAATGGTTGCTTTTGAATATATTTTTTGTTAAATACAGAATGATTTATTCAAAGAGGATTAAATCTTGGCTTCCTACACTCATGTTCACCAAGTATGAATATTTTGTTTCTCAAACTTTGAAAAAGAAAAGCAAAAATTATTACTTTTCTGGTATTTTTGCTTGTTTGTTTTTCTCTATTCCTCTCCCCAAATTGATCTATTTCTACCATTTTGAAAAATTTTGAAACAAATAAAATTGTAAAGTGTCCTGAAAAATACAGTGGAGAAATGTTGTTTTCTCAAACCGAGTCGCTACTCTCTGGACCATGCTGTGTTATGCTTAGTCGCTCAGTCATGTTGACTCTTTGCCACCCTGTGGGCTGTAGCCAGCCAGGCGCCTCTGTCCATGGAGATTCTCCAGGCAAGAATACTGGAGTGGGTTGTCATGCCCTCCTCCAGGGGATCTTCCCAACCCAGGGCTTGAACCCAGGTCTCTGGCATTGCAGGCAGATTCTTTACCATCTGAACCACCAGGGAATCCCAAGAATACTGGATTGGGTAGCCTATCCCTTCTCCAGGGGATCTTCTTAATCCAGGAATTGAACAGGGATCTCCTGCATTGTAAGCGGATCCTTTACCAGCTGAGCTACCAGGGAAGCCCACTCTCTGGCCAGCTGTGGTCTTTCTTGACTAAAATTCATCACCCAGTTCTACTGGGTGTGAGGAGGGCATGGTTTCCATTTAACAAGTAATTCTCAGACACTACCTGGGTGTCCTTCACTTCAACTCATTTCTGGCACTATCTCCCCCCAGCATCAGATTCTATAGGTTGATGCTATAGGTTGAGGACTTAATCCTATGAGACTGCCTCTCCTGTCCCCACACATATTTCTGATGCCAGTTGCAAACCCATGTTATTACTTGTGCTTCTGGCTGCTGGGCAATAAGAGATTCCAATTACCACATCCTTGAATTCCATTAATTTGCTAGAGGGTCTCGAACTCAGAGAAATATTTTACTTACTAAATTATGTAGACATGAGTAATTAAAATTGTTAGCCATTGGTACTTAATACAACTTCCAGCCCCTTGCTCTCCTTGGGAGGTCAGGGGTGGGAGTTGAAAATTCCAAGCTTCTGTTCCTGATTGGTTCCCTGGAGTAGGAAATGGCAACTCACTTCAGTATTCTTGCCTGGAAAATCCCATGAACAGAGGAGCCTGGTGTGCTGCAGTCTGGTGGGGTCACAAAGAGTCAGACACGATTGAGCTACTAAGCACACACACACCTTCCTGATTGAGTCCCCTGGCAACTAGCCCCCATCCTTGGTGCTTTCCAAAAGAAAACATATCATCATAAACACAGTAGTGATGGAAAAGGGATTGTTGTGAATAACAAGACACTCTTTGACCTTTATGTCTTTGAAGTGATTTCAGTATCTAAGAACAAATATTATAACAAAAGATACTCCCATTGCTCTTATCATTCAAAAATTCCAAGAGTCTTGGGAGCTGTGAGTCACTAACCATAGATGAAGATCAAATATATGTTAGAAATATATATTCGGCCATCTGGATGACCAAATATATATTTCTTATAAATTACAATAGAGCTTTGATCATAGAAACAAATTATAGCTTACTATAGACTTGTTTAATTTGCTACTTTATCACGCGAAGTCTTGACTTCAAAAACAACACCTTAGCTTCTTCTGAACTCATATGTATATATGATTGGCTTACTTATTATTATTGACATTTCATTCATTATTTCTTACACACTGTGTTCAGTGTTGGAAAGTAGAATTTGGAACCCCAGGATATGCCACCCCAAAATATGCAGCTTTGACATAATGATTATTTTCAGTTGAAGGCAATTGAGAAGAAACAGAATTAAGAAAAGCTCTCTGAACTTCCCCTATTTGTTTAAAATTAGGACATACATTTGTAAAGGTGTTCCCCACCCCCTCTATCAGGAGGACACAAGTTAGTCACCAGAGACAATTCTAAATCCTCATCAGCCCGTGAGGGTGCCAGAGTACTCTACATAAAGAAGTTTACTAATCAGCCCTTATCTACTGCTTCCTTTCCACAATTTCCTTCCCAAGAAACTCAAAGTCCTTTTCATTCATCCTGTCATTTATCTTCAAATTTATTGTTTTTTTTGTAAAGATGAGTCCAGGTTCTAATCATCTGTTTTAGTCTACTCAGGTTGCTAAACCATGTAGTAGTAGCGTAGCCACTCAGTTGTGTCTGACTCTATGCAACCTCACAGACTGCAGCCCACCAGGCTCCTCTGGCCATGGGATTCTCCAGGCAAGAATACTGGAGTGCATTGTTGTTCCTTTCTTCAGAGGATCTTCCCAACCCAGGGATCGAACCTGGATCTCCTGCATTGCAGGCTGATTCTGTCTAAGCTACAGGGGAAAAAAACAAACAAACAAGCATAGACAGAGTTAAATAAAAACAGAAATTTATTTCTCACTGTTCTAGAAGCTAAGAAGTCCCAGACTAATTCCCTTAAGACTGTTGCCTCCCTAGAAGACAGTGAGAAGTTTTATAGCAGTTGTTCAAAGAAGGTGTCATCAGCTCTTTGACATTATTCTGATGAGTTGGTGGTGAGATAAGTAGGAGTCAACATCACTGACCTTCAGATCCAACTGGTCTGGCATCTACATGCTTGTAGGTAGCACATCCTGTCTTGAGTTAGTTGCTCAGTTGTGTCGACACTTTGTGACTCCATGGATTTGTAGCCCGCTAGACTCTTCTGTCCATGGAATTCTCCAGGCCTGTAGGCAGCATACCAATATCAACTGTTAACTTCCCCCAACTGGAGGGGTTTTCAGTATCTGCAAAATAGCTCAAAGATATTGTTGTGTGTATCTGTTGATGAGGAAACAGGACCTTGCCTCAAGGCTTGCTCTTGACTGTTTCTCCCTCCCTTCCCTAACAACTGTTTGAATCTTTGCATTAGAACTTTGGGAAGTTCATGGAGGCTGAACGAAGGCTGTTCCTGTAATCACAGAAATGGGAGACATAGAAAGACTTGTGCCCAGGAACCCCACAGGACCCTGCTTGGTATCAGTGAGAGCCTACTTCTTGGTTCATATATAGTCACCTTTTTGCTGTCTTCACATGAGAAAGGGGTGAGGAATCTCTCTGAGCTCTCTTTTAGGATACTAATCCCATTCATGAGGTGTCTGCTCTTATGACTGAATCTCGTTCACAAGACTCCGCTTATAAATACCATAACCTTGAGGCTTATGTTTTAGCATATGCATTTTGGGAGGAAACAAGGCATCTACAGAACCACGTTTTTGAGCTACTCATCACTATATCCTCCCATGTGTATGTGTGATGTCCATGTTAATAAACTTCTTTTTTTCCTCTTGTTATTTAATTTTTTTAATGAGTCTGATTCAGCCAATGAGCCCAGGCTGAAGAGAGGGAAAACAATTATTCCCCCTCCATTACAATCTTGTCATGTATTATTTCTGAAGGAGTCTTTGGGCCTAGAAAAGAAAACAACAGTCTCAAAGTCCCTTGCTGAATCATCTAACTTTAGGAAAAACAAAACCGAAATTTAGGTCCCACGCTGATGCTCCAGGCCAGTTGTATCAACCTGGGACTTGTCACCCCCTGCCCAGAGGACTTTATCACCCCCTGCCCAAAATCTCCCACCCCCTGTTCAACTACAAATGCCATCTCAACTAAAGAATATCCAAAACAGTCTTGCGTTTCCCTTATCGCTTGCACAAACCTCCCTTTAAATATGAAGCCACCCTGATCCCTCTTGCACTCAGCCTGGTCATTTGGTTGACTGTTCGACTGTCTGTCTCCCCTCCTTGCCTGAATAAAGGTAACCTGTTTCCGTTGAGGTCATCTCTCCTTCTTTTCTGCCCCGGCCGGAACTATACCTTACAATTTCAGTTAATCATTATGAAAACACTGTATGATAGATGTCATTATCTTCATTGTCTAGAAATGTTGGAAAGGTTAAGAAATTTATTCAAAAATGTGTAATTAGTGAAGAGTAAGTAGGCAATGTAAGGGTAAATACAAATAGGAAAACAAAAATTAACAAAAAGACATACTGTAAGACCCAGAGAAATGTTTTTTTTTTTTTTTCTCTTTTTTTTTTTTTAATATATCTATCAGAAAAAAAAAAAAAAGACAGCATCACTATCTACCAGTTTCTGTGGAAGAATAGAAACCTAACTTTGGAGTCTGCCTCACTTGAAAAGTACTTCCCCTCATAAAGACATGACAAAGTTATTGCTCCTTTGGATTAAGCCAATTAGTTAGCACAGGTGATCAATTTCTTTACCTGTTTAATTTAGAATAAACCACGTATGACAAATGGTGCTGTCAAGACCTCTTATATGAGGACTAGTTTTTGTTTATATTGAAAAGCAAAAGCAAAAGTTGCTCAGTTGTGTCCGACTCTTTGCAATGCCATTGACTATACAGTCCATGGAATTGTCCAGGCCAGAATACTGGAGTGGGTAGCCTTTCCCTTCTCCAGGGGATGTTCCCAACCCAGGGATTGAACCCAGGTCTCCAGCATTGCAGGTGGATTATTTACCAGCTGAGCCCCCAGGGAAGCCCAAAAATACTGGAGTGGGTAGCCTATCCATTCTCCAGGGGACCTTCCAGACCCAGGAATCAAACCAGGGTCTCCTGCATTGCAGGGGGATTCTTTACCAGCTGAGCTACCAGGAAAGCCCTTTTTGTTTATCTTAAGGACACATATGTAATAGTGTGTATCTTCTTGGTTACATAACATGGTGAGATTTCTGTTTTTGCAATCTATGATGCATAGTACATTCTAGATTGATGCTTATCAATTTCTTATACCTTAGGAGAGAGGATTACTGGGTCAGGAGAAGATTATTTTTAGGTATCTTTCTCCAACTGCATTCAGTTTTGATGCTGACAATATTAAGCAAGATGCTTTCAAAAAGCAGGAACTGCTAAGACATATCCTCATTTGTTTTTGTTCTTGAAAAGGGCTGATCAAGAAGAACCGCCACATATTCTGAAATAAAGGCTGTTTCTATACTCCTCAAGAATCACTCAACACTCGGGGAGAGCTCCTTTGTTTAGCTGTCTCTATCAAACCCCAGGCTCACTTCCTTTTCTTTGTCACATTCCTTGTTAATGAATGCTCTCCCTATTGCAACAGCTTTAACAAAATCACCTCTTTAATTTGTAGTTTGTATTTAATAATGTGTGTTTTGTGTTTAATAATGTTAATACAGTGCATTTTGCATTTAATAATGCTAATAATTTAATGCAATGCATTTTTTATTTAATAATGCTAAGCTTTTACCAACCCCTTGGATAGTTGTGCTGTGTTTTGTTGTCATCATTTTGTTGTTGTCATTTTGGTTTTTTATTTTTTGCTTTCTGAATATTGTCAGTTGGTCTGGGACAGCAGTTTGCTGTCTTTCCTCTTCAGAGGTACCTGAGACAAGTTTAAAAGTTAACTTACTGTCTTGACTCTTGTTTTAACCTTACTTCTTTCTGTTGTGGAAATTACTGAAGATCACTCAAAGGAGGACATGCAAAGGTAATTTATTCAGAATTTGCTATAGCAAGACTCAGTCACACCTTGCATTTGCAAAGACTCAAGGCATGTAAAGGAATGTTTCAGCTTTAAAACTGGAAGGAAGTGAAGTATCAGGTGTGTATGCCCTTATTGGAGGTCACTGGTTTTAGAAAGCTGAGGAAAGATGACTACAAGTGCTGTGTCTTGTCTGTTTTTTTTTTTTCCCCGTGGGAATATTTTTGCCTTTTTCCAGTTGGCCCTAAGTTTGGAGAGAATGTAGGGAATCTGTCAGTTATTCATCAAATCCTGACAATTGCTACAGAAGAAGTGGTGATTTGGCTTCTGGCACTAGTTGCTGAAGATTTTAGGTCAAGTTTCTAGTTTCCTTTATGATCTGACCATTGTCTGTTTGTATATTGTCTGTGAGGAGAAGGCGATGGCACCCCACTCCAGTACTCTTGCCTGGAAAATCCCATGGACGGAGAAGCCTGGTAGGCTGCAGTCCATGGGGTCGAGAAGAGTCGGACACTGATGAACGACTTCACTTTCACTTTTCACTTGCATGCATTGGAGAAGGAAGTGGCAACCCACTCCAGTGTTCTTGCCTGGAGCATCCCAGGGACGGCAGAGCCCAGTGGGCTGCCGTCTATGGGGTCGCACAGAGTCGGACACGACTGAAGCGACTTAGCAGCAGCAGCAGCATATTGTCTGTAACGGTTAATATCATTGACGTTCTTCCTGTCACCTAGGCCCAAAACAATAGAGTCACCTAAGTGTTTTTTTATAATATTCATATTTTCAGCTTTACCTTTTTAAAAATCTTTCACCTTTATCTATTATATAGTCCTGAACTACAAACTATGAAACCGCAGAACTTTTTCCACTGCCACATCTTTGATTCAGGTCTTCATTCCTTCATCTAGAAGAGGCACTTGTGTTCTCATTGGTGATTTCTCTCAGTATCCCACTCTCTGCACAGTCATTAACTAAATAAAATTTAAAGTTCTTTACCACTCCCCCCCCCAAATGGTTGCTCTTCCTTCTTCCTGTGGCATAGCTCTCAATTCTGTGCATACTCAGACTACCTACCTTCCTTGTACATAAAATCAGCAAACTGTATTTACTGAATGAATAATATTGAAAAAAATGAATTAACCCTATAGAATCCTCCTTTTGCTCTCTCCACAAATCAGTCATTTTCGTCCTATTCAAAGCTTTTATTGAATAAAATGTGAGTGGATTTGAAGTTTTAAATTTTGCAATGTTATAAATGTTTCCCTAAGATTAACCTTTTACTAAGCTTATTGACATTTACATTTTTAGATACAAATAATTCCAGATATATAAAATGTTTTCTCTAAATAGTTGAGTAACCCTGGTGGAAAATAATTACCATAGCTATGTCCTGTTGCTGGGATTCCTGGAGCCCAAGGTGGTCATTCTGAAGCATTTCTCCAGGGCCGCCTGTCAGTCACCCCAGTGATGCCATAGACAGCAAGAGTCCTGTTATTATCATGGCAAAGAAAGGGCAGCTACCATGCTGTCTCTATTTAGTAGCACCCCAGGAGCACTGCCCTCACCTCAGCAAGGTTTCATTTAATAAATTACACTTGTAGTACACTGGATCCTATCACAGGATTCTCCCTCTCTCTTTCTCCTTCTGTTTTCCCTTCTTTCTTATTTTTTTAATTCAACAGTACACTTTCAAAATATCTGTTACAACTTACAGTGTAAATTACAGAGACCTTTTACAAACTGCATAAACTTTAGAGTTTGATTTCGATCTAGAGGTAAAATGTGTTGATTAAAAACCTCTTCAAGTAAGACTATCCTTATAGAAAAATTAAATAATTATATGCAAATCAACTAGGCTAAACCACCAGCTAAAATCATGTTTGTATTCTTTTCTACAAATAAATTGAGGTAAGCCGGTGGGGAATTCTCCCACTGAATTTTTACAAATTTTTTTTACTGAAGTACAGTTACTTTACAATGTGTTATAGTTTCTACTGTACAACAAAATGAATTAGCTGTTCATATGCACATATCCCCAACCTTTTGGACTTCCTTCCCATTGAGGTCACCACAGTATATTAAGTAGAGTTCCCTGTGCTATACAGTAGGTTTTCATTAGTTACCTATTTTATATATAGCAGTAGACGCTACCTCAACATAATAAGGCCATGTACGACAAACACACAGCAAACATTCTCAACGGTGAAAAACTCCCATTGGATTCTCTGTTTAGTCAGATCAGAAGCTATTTCCTCCTTATCCTGCATCCTACCATAATACTTTGAAAATAGTATATATGGTAATAAGTAATTTTTAATTTGGTTTAATTACACATAACTCTCAGTGCTGTGAATCTTTGTGTGACATGCATTAGAGCTTAATGTAATCACTGAAGGCCCAATAAAGTGAATGGTGAAAAAGTTGTCAAAGTTGTTAGCCAGTCGTGTCCGACTCTGTGATCTCATGAACTGTAGCCTGCCAGGCCTCTGTCCATGGAATTCTCCAGGCAACAGTACTGGAGTGGGCAGTCATTCCCTTCTCCAGGGAATCTTCCCGACCCAGGGGTTGATCCTGGGTCTCCTACATTGCAGGCAGACTCTTTACCGTCTGAGCTATTAGAGATCTGAATGGTAGGATTTTATAACTCTCAATACTTATCTTGATCATTTTAAGATTTAATCCTGGTAAATTTTGCCGTGGTGGTGGGAGGAGATTTGTATGGCAAAAGGACTCAACGCACACCTTGTGTGAACAGTTCTGGAAGCATCTCCTGACTCTATACACTATACAACACATCACAGGGTGGATATCCCTCCTGTTTCAAGACACTTTGCCTCTATCACACCACTGTTCACGTCAATTCATCTGTCTCCCCTAGGTGTCTGTTGTTCCTTGAATAAGACTTTTTTTTGGTCTTTATTTATGGTATTTGTAGGGAGAAGGAAACGGCAACCCACTCCAGTATTCTTGCCTAGAGAATCTCGTGGACAGAGAAGCCTGGTGGGCTGCTGTCCATAGGGTTGCACAGAGTTGGACACGACTGAAGTGACTTAGCATACATGCATGCATTGGAGAAGGAAATGGCAACCGACTCCAGTGTTCTTGCCTGGAGAATCCCAGGGACACAGAAGCCTGGTGGGATGCTGTCTATGGGGTCACACAGAGTCTAACATGACTGAAGTGACTTAGCAGCAGCAGCATGGTATTTGTATGTCAGCTATATAATGAATTAACTAATTAAAACTAATGGCAGTAAATATTTAGTATATAATGTGACAAAGCATTAGAGGACTTTCAATAACTCATATTACATATTACAATTTTCAAAAACACAAGAGTTAATTCATATGGAATATAGGTTAGATATAAGATTTTGCTTATATTTCTTCTCCATTACTCATGTCTCTCATTTTTATAACTAATAGCATTAAAGAAAAAAAAAATATTTAAAACGATCTGAGTTTCAACTTTCAAGAGAAAAAAAAAAAAAAAAAACACTGAAAGAGCATAGCTTGTGGTATTTTTGTTTGCAATGCTGGGAACGTTCACTCTAATATCACAAATAAACTAAAACTGACCCCATTAAACTACACAAGTAACCAAGTATAATAGCAACAAAGAAACAAACTTGCCGTATATAGTTCTGATACCCTTTAATTTTTTGATGACTTTCTAACTTGAGTCCAAAATACATTCTAGATGACAATAAATCCATCAGGTTGATGAGGCTTACTGTTTTTTTGTAACTTTTCTTCCAAACAATGAGGGGAAATATTATTGTACTCTGTGCTTCAAAGATTATCCATGTATTTCAAATATGCATGTATTAAATTAACATTCTATAGCAATCATGACAAAATATAGCATCTTTCACCCTGTGTGAGTTAAATAACAGTTTTAATCCATGAATTGAAGCCCAGAAAACATTTAATTTCAAGGAGAGAAAAGGAGGCAAATGAATATGGTAAAAAACTTAAAAAAAATTAAATTTTTCTCTTGGATGTCTGCAGAAATTGGTATGATAATGACTGAAAAGAAACAGACTGGCTTTTGCAGAGTGAAGGAAATAATGCATCTTCAAACTGTGCATTGAAAATTCAAGGCATTACTATTGAATTTGTCAGAATCAGGACAGAAGAGAAAAACTAAAGAATATTGTGTTTCCACAGTTTCAAGATTATCCCAGTATGAAAGACTTATAGCTAGCTGTATGTAAGAATTTAGTGCCACTTATTGTACTGATAGTATGTAGCTAAAGGTCTCTTTACATAAGAAATGGGAAAGTAGCAATGTGTAGAACAAGCATAATATCTGCCTCTAAAATATTCTGGTCTGATAAGGAAGATAGACACATAACTATGACTACAGTTAATTGTCAAGCAGGAGAAAGTGAAAGTGTTACAGAGGCATATAAATTGATAACTTACATTAATCTCTTTTCATATGACTGGGAAAGAATAGTTTAGATAAATCTTTGTTAATGTATCAAGCAAAGTCTTGAAAGATTTGTTGTTGTTGTTCAGTTGCTCAATCGTGTCCAACTCTTTGAGGCCCCATGGACTGCAGCACACCAGGCCTCCCTGTCCTTCACTGCCTCCCAGAGCTTTTTCAGACTTATGTCCATTGAGTCAGTGCTGCCATCCAACCATCTCACAATCTGGCATCCCTTTGTCCTGCCTTCAGTCTTTCCCAGCATCAGGGTCCAATGAGTTGGCGAGCTTTAGCCTCAGCATCAGTACCTCCAATGAATATCCAGGATTGATTTCCTTTAAGATTGACTGGTTTGATCTCCTTACAGTCCAAGGGACTCTCAAGAGTCTTCCCCAACACCACAGTTTGAAAGTATCAATTATTCAGCATTCAGCCTTCTTTATGATCCAACTCTCACATCCATATATGACTACATGAAAAACCATAGTGCTGACTACTTGGACCTTTGTTGGCAAAGTAATGTCTCTGCTTTTTAACATGCTGTCTAAGTTTGTCACAGCTTTTCTTCCAAGGAGCAAGTGTCTTTTAATTTCATGGCTGCAGTCACCATATGCAGTAATTTTAGAGCCCAAGAAAAAAAAGTCTGTCACTGTTTCCATTGTTTCCCCATCAATTTGCCATGAAGTGATGGGACCAGATGCCATGATCTTCACCTTTTGAATGTTGAGTTTTAAGCCAGTTTTTTCACTCTCCTCTTTCACCTTCATCAAGATGCTCTTTAGTTCTTTGTTTTCTGCCATAAGTGTGGTGTCATCTGCATAGTCAAAGTTATTGATTTTCTCCTGACAATCTTGATTCCAGCTTGTGCTTCATCCAGCCAGGCATTTCCAGTGATGCACTTGGCTTCCCTAGTGGCTCAAACAGTAAAGACTCCACCTGCAATGAAGGACAGTTGTATTCGACCCCTGGGTTGGGAAGATTCCCTGGAGGAGGGCATGGCAACCCACTCCATCAACCCTCTCCAGTGTTCTTGCCTGGAGAATCCCATGGACAGAAGAGCCTGGCAGACTATACTCCATGCAGTCGCAAAGAGTTGGACATGACTGAGCAACTAAGCACACAGCACTATGCATAGAAGTTGAATAAGCAGGGTGGCAACATACAGCCATGGCTCACTCCTTTCCCAGTTGTGAACCAGTTCGTTGTTCCATGTCTGGTTCTAACTGTTGCTTCTTGACCTGCATACAGGTTTCTCAGGAAGCAAATAAGGTGTTCAGGTATTCCCATCTCTTTAAGAATTTTCCACACAGTCAAAGGCTTTAGCACAGTCAATGAAGCAGAAGTAGATGTTTTTTTTTGGAATTCTCTTGATTTTTCTATGATCCAACAGATGTTAGCAATTTAATCTGTTTCCTCTGCCTTTTCTAACACAGCTTGAACAACTGGAAGTTCTCAGTTCACGTAATGGTGAAGCCTGGCTTGGAGAATTTTAAGCATTATTTGCTAGCATGTGAAATGAGTGCAATTGTGCAGCAGTTTGAACATTTTTTGTCGTTTCCCTTCTTTGGAATTGGAATGAAAGCTGACCTTTTACTAGTCCTGTGGCCACTGTTTTTTTCCAAATTTGCTGGCATATTGAATACAGCACATTAACAACATTTGCAGAAACAGAGTTGACCAGTGTGTTCTAGGTCTTGAGGACAACACACGTGAATACACTCAAATTACAAAGAATATGTTGCTTTCAAGGAAGTAACAATAGCTTGCTAAGAAAATACATTTAAAAATAAAGGCTGGTGGAACTAATACACAATTATAGCAAGATTATATGATTCAAGGTTAATATAAATTTAATTTCTTTCTTATATACCATCACGGAACAATTGGAATTTGAAATTAGGAACACAGTATCATTTATATTCTCACCAACACAAATGAAATCCTTAGTTATAAATCTAACAAAATATGTACAAGATCTATATGAGAAGAACAAAATTCTGATGATAGACATCAAAGAAGATCTAATTAAATGGAGATATATTCTATGTACATGACTAAAAAAACTAAAAACTGCCAAGATATCAGTTCTTCCAAAATTGATCTGTATGTTTAACACAATCCAAATCAAAATGTCAGCATGTTATTTTGTGCCTACAGAAAAACTGATTCTAAATTTTAAATGAAAAAAAAAACAACTCAGCATAATCAAAACAATATTGAGGAAGAACAAAAGTAGAGAACTAAAGTTACCTGATTTCAACATTTACTATAAATATACAGTAATCGAGGCAGTGTAGTATTAACAAAAGAATATGCATACAGATCAATGGAACAAAGGGGTTGCCTAGAAATAAACCTACACAAATATCATCAATTGGTCAGAGTAAAGTACAGTAATTCAAAGGAGAAAAGATAGTCTCAATGAATAATGCTGAGACAACTGGACATCCACATGTTCACAAAATGAATCTAAATAAAGATGTTACAACTATTGGAAGGGCTTCTCTGGTGGCCCAAATGGTAAACAATCTGCCTGCAATGCCAGAGACCTGGGTTTGGTCCTTGGGTTAGAAAGATCCCCTGGAGGTGGGCATGGCAGCCCACTCCATTATTCTTGCCTGGAGAATCTCCATGGACAGAGGAGCCTGGTGGGCTACAGTCCATGGGGTCACAAAGAGTCGGACATGCCTGAACAACTAAGCACAGTACAACTGTTGGAAAAATTAATTCAAAATGGGTTATATATCCAAAAACAAAATGCATAATTATAAGACTCCTACTAGAAGAATTCAAATGACTTTGGGTTTGTGAAGATTTTTTAGATATAACACTGTAATCATGATCTATGAAAGAAAAAAAAAGTATTAAATCATTCAAATAAACAAAAAAAGAAACTTCTGCTCTGCATAGCCACTGTTAAGAGCATGTAAAGATGAGCCACACAATGAGAGGTGGTATTTATAAAAACACCTGTTAAAGGACTAGTATCCAACATGTACAAAGAACACTTTAGTGTCAACAATAAGAAAATAAGAACCTTAATTTAAAAAATTGGCAAAAATTCTGACATACTCCTCATGAAAGAAGATACAATGATAAAAACATATGAAAGGATGTTCAACATTGTACTGCGTTGTTGTTTAGTCGCTAAGTCCTGTCCGACTTTTGTGACCGCATGGACCATAGTCCACCAGCCTCCTCTGTCCATGGGATTACCCAGGCAAGAATACCAGAGTGGATTGTTATAAAGAAGATCTCTGGGGGATCTTCTTGACCTAAGAATCGAACCCACATCTCCTGCTTGGCAGACTGATTCTTTACCACTGAACCACCAGGGAAGCCCTTTGTCTGGAGGGCTACAATCCATGGTGTCACAGAGTTGGGCACAACTGAGTGACTAACTCTGTATTTCATTAGGGAACTACAAGTGAAAGCAGCAAAGAGATACCACTACATATGTGAGTAAGGATACAGAGGAATAGGAATTCTTCATTCGAAGTATTCGAATCAAAGGCAACAAGACATTTTTCAAATGTTAGATGTCTATGTTTTGTAATGGTCACTCCATCCTAAGTCACTTCAGTTGATTCTTTGCAACCCCATGGAATGTAACCTTCCAGGCTTCTCTGTCCATGGGGATTCTCCAGGCAGGAATACTGGAGTGGGTTGCCATTTCCCCCTCCAGGGGATCTTCCTGACCCAGAGACTAAACCCATGTCTCTTGTGTCTACTGCATTGGCAGGCAGGTTCTTTACCACTAAGTGCCACATGGGAAGTATACGTACCTACATGACTAGAGTACAAAAAGACACTGATTTCATAAAATATTTGAATTTTCCAAGAAAAAAAAATATCTTGACACAGATAAGCAAGCTTGGTGGCAAAGAGGATCATTTTCCTACCTCAAAAACTGAATAAAAACAGGGTAAGGTATTATTAGTATATTTCCAGGAACTGTTGACTCTTGACATCTTGGTTGATGCTCTAAATGTGTACCAGTTTTGCCATTTTACTCTGATTTTCTCTATTCACACTTCAGATCAATTAAAAGCTAACCACCACTCACCCAACCATGCAACAAGAAAAGCACAATTTATCTAACATAATTCTCTATTTCCGATCTTTACAGTGAGCCAAACAGGGCTTTTGCAACTTTTGTTAAACATTCATATATTAGATCAAGTTGCCTTTAAACAGGTATAGATTGAATTTGATCTTAAACAAAAGTGTACTTTCATGATCCCCTGATTGCGGGCACCTCCATGACACCTGTCAGTTGCAGGAAATTAGGAACAGCTTGAAGGAAAACTGTCATAATAAATAAAGGGAAGATATTCCAACCTGTCTGTGATTACATATTCATGTGCTGAAAAGCTGTGGGTTAGATTTTCATTTGAGTTAGAACTGTTTTAATTCCATTTTAATATTTCCCTGTTACAGTTGTTTGTTAATTTTAAAACAATAGATGAAATAAACTTCTACCTCCTTTGGTTAAGAGGTATTTGAGCTAGAGTTAGCAATATTTTCCTTAGTTACCTTGCAGGAATAAGATACTCTGCCTCCCCCCACTAAAAAAAAGAAGAAGAAAAGAAAAAAAGTGCTTTCTCCAATATAAAGATATCAAATAAATCTCAGAACCTGAATCCTTGGAGAATTGTAAGAAACTTATTTCAGTTTGAACTCCAAAAGCAATAAACAAAGGTTTATGTGAGAAAATAAAATAAAAGTAGAAATACAGTCTGGTCTTCATCCAAATGAGACCTAGATTGGCCTATAAAGTCAAACCAAAAGGAAGTTACACCTTGTCTTGTTGGTTTGACATCACACCAAAACTATTGAGATAATCTATTTTTCATGTCTTCAAATCCTTGATATTTCTTGATTTCATAAATATGATTCAGATGTTGAAAAAAAACAATAAAATTTTACCCCTCACTGTTTGTATTACAATAGTCTACAAGTTTTTTATTTTTTCATGTGGGAAATTTGGACATGTTTAATATTAGTGCAGGACATTTTAGCTTCAGATGTCTATGTATGTCAAAATAAAAAGTTTTATTTGTGCATAGTATTTTGGGCTTCCCTGGTGGCTCAAACAGTAAAAGGATACACAATGTAGGAAACCTGGGTTCAATCCCAGGGTCGGAAAGATCCCTGAAGAAGGGAATGGCTCCCACACTAGTATTCTTGCCTAGAGAATTCCATGGATAGAGGAGCCTGGTGGGCTACAGTCCATGGGATTGCAAAATTGGGCAAGACTGAGCAACTAACACTTTCACCTTTAGGAAACATAGTTAAATCTGAACAATTTTAATTTCCTTTCTTTAAAACAATCATTTAACTATCATTTGTTGTTAATAATAGTGTCATGAAATTTAATGTGAATTTATTCTGAATGAAACATTTTTACTGTCAAAATTTTGTGGATTTAGAGTTTACTTTATAATATAAATGATCCATTTCAGCATTCAAAATTATGATGCATATGTTTCAAAATTACCAAAAATGAGATGCATTTATCGAAAGCAATCTGCTTGCAATTTTGAACTCCATATCTGTATTTATGACTATTGACATATATTTTTATAGTAATGTTATTTATTTTTGTTTTCACATTTGGTAAATGCCAGTAAAAATTTTCAACTTAAAATGTAAAACTTTTCTAATTATATAAAAAATATTTTGGTTTGAATATTTGACTCTCCAAAGTTAAAAAATCCATTTATCTAAAACAATTTATAAAATGAAAGCACAAATGTAATTTGGTATTGGCAGTCATCATTCTTAGTTCTTTTCAGCATAACTACCATCTCATTATTTTCCCTGAGGTTAACTCGAAACAATAATAAAAGAAATCATCATTCATTATTAAAGTTGGCTACCATTTTTTTGCATAATCAGTTTAATATATTTGAACACTAAATTCAACCATGCATAAAAATAGTAATTTCATTATTTTCTCAGGACTCAAAGTGTTTTTTAAAATCACAGAGAGGAATTGAACATCTAAAACACAAACATGAATTATTATCAGTATGTGTAGGTATGTTTAATTCAAAATAGAGTTTAAACATTATTTTAACATTATTATTATCCTTATTCTAGAAAAAGAGAGGCAAATATTCACTTTTATAGCTAATGAGCAAGGATGACCCCTTAAAACAGTTAAATTAAAGAAATAAATAAAAGAGAGGAAACTTTATTTTCCATGACATAATTTTTACCATTAAAAAAAAAATGAATAATTGTGGTTTTTACCTTTGAGGTAGTACTTTAAATCACTTAAGTGTAATTTCATAGCAAAATTCACAATATTGTAAGAGAAGTAAAATAATCCCTTCTAAAATACAAAGTACATTAAAATGATGAAAACTTACTTTTAAAAGTATCTTTCAAACTGCCAAAGGCATTTTTACCTACAGCTTATGTTGTATTTCAAACAAATATTAGGATAAACAGTACTCTCCAACCCAGATATCATGCTTTCTGGTGGTATGTATCACTTTGTTCCTCTTTTCCTTCACTTTGGCCACTATTTGGATGATGTTTATGTATTTTAATGGTCTTAAACTCTTATCTGGATTCTACTGTCAAATTTTTGGAAGCATGCAATAATGTCTCTTTTGACTATCTCTAGGGCACCTTTAAATCAGCATATCTAAAATATTTTCTTGTCAGTCAAATTAAAAATGCCTGATAAGTACTAACTTTTTTCTTACAATATCTCTGAGCATGACCCGTTATTATTCATTTCTATCATCACCAGTTCTCATGATATTCTACTGTGATACCTCTATTGATTCTGAGCATACTGTTTTCATCTTTAGTGTCTCCACTTTCTAGAACATGTTATACTTCCAGATCAATTGGCCCAAATTGTTGTTCATCAAGTCAGTCTCTTGATCAGGAAAATACTGTAGATCCTTATTGCCTTTGTGAATAAATCAAACATCCAAAAATTACCACTCGATTAGTCTCAGTGTTCCTATCAGTACTCATGCACTATTGTAACTTACCTTATACAAGGCATGACCTAAAGACTAGTCTCCTTTCATCACCCTTAAATATTTTCTTATGACACTGACTCAGCATAGAATGATGTTAAGAACATGGAGTCCAGTAGAGTTTTGCCCAAGAATCTTCTAGAGTTCTTTGGAGGTAGAGGTGATTTATAATGAGGTCAGTAAGAGTTAAGAGGAGTGGCACCATGAACATGGTAGAGTTGGAGACCTCAGCTTTCAGCCTCCGACAGAGATTTGTAATTAGACAGCTATCCATCCCTGGAGAAGGAAATGGCAACCAATTTCTTGCCTGGAAAATTCCATGGACAGAAGAGCCAAGTGGTCTATAGGCCGTGGGAAGAAAGAAAGAAACTTGTCATCTCGACCACATCATCCCCTGTCTTCTGCCGACCCCATCCAAGGGGGACTAACACAGCTCGAAATAGTTCCTCTCACTGGGAAAGGGAAAGCGGGTTATGTAATCAGCTACCTCAGCCTTTTGAGGCTTTGTGTGAGGAATCCCCTTTGCCTTTGCCCCACCCAGACACCGGCTGAGCTGAGATAGACCACAGAGATGTCTGGAGCAAGGAAGAAAAGCGAGAACTCCTCAATCAGCCAGGTACCTGGAGATAATCCCAGTTCCCACTGACCTGCTCTGCAGAGGACCCAGAGGGTCTTGTCACTGAGAAAGCCAACCTCCTTGGAATAGCCTCTGTGAAACCCCTACCGATTTCATTTATTTTCACCCCCTTGCCTGGCAGGTTATCGGAGTTTGCAGACGACAGCTTCCTGCGTTCCTCGCCTCCCCCCCCCCCGTCGCCCCTGCCCCGCCCACTCCCCCACCCCCCACCTCTGACAGCAGATGTCCAGGATCTGCGGTGGGAACCAGCCCAGGCCTTTGGGCTTGGGCAAAAGCAAGGCCCCCACTGTCACGTGAGTGCTCAGGGCCAGCCCCTCCAGTTGTGAACCTGAATGGCCCATCACCAGGGTCCACCGCTGTGTGTGCATCCGCAGTGACACCTTGCTACCACAACTCTGGACTCCGACAGCCAGAGCCCCCACATCTGCCTGTGAGCCTGGATTTGGGTCTATTTCTTCTCATTGGCCTGCACTGTTGGGCTCATCTGCTGCTCTGCTAGCCTTCCCTCTGTACACTTCCACTCTTCTAGGTGGAAATCCGTCACAGCAATGCCTCCACTGCTACCTGTGCCCCCCGGAGGAAAGACCCAGCAGCCCCAGGAGTACCCACAGGCAGCCATGGATCCATGCAGTTGCCACTGTTTTCTCTGGCCCTTGCTGTTGACCCTGTGTGTGTACTGTTGACCTAAAATAAATAGACTGCCAGATGTTTTCCCAGTGAAAATAGGTTTATTGGGATCAGTAGAGAATTGCAATTCAGGGTCTGCAACCACACTGAGCCCATGGCATGGAAAGAACCCTTATGGAGAGGAAAATGATTTGAGAGAACTGTCATAATCAGAGGGTCACGGTTTTTCATTGGCCAAGTCCTCACCAGGAAAGAAGAGGAGTCTTTTGCCTTCCTGTTGGGCTCTGCTATGTTCTCATACTTGAGACCTCCCCATTCTGTTCGCCCAACTCTGTTTAATTGAAGTTTCTGTTTATTATTTTCTTACAGAGTCTGCAACCAGTCTCTGCCATACACAGGCACTTGCATTGGTCCTTACAACCAAGTGTGTGCAAGCAAGCTATGGCTCTACTTACCACGGCTACCTCCCCTGGTCCCTTGCTGCCAGCCCTAGAGATGCAACTGAGGACCGACACTGTCCTTGCAGTCAAGCACTTGTTGATGCTGTAATGTGGACTCCAGCAGCCCAAGCTGAGGAAACATCATGCCTCATGCCTTCATCTTGAGCCACCAAAAGCTCCCACACTCAGCGCCCTGACCCACTGGACCCAGGGGCCACACAGGCTCCAACATGACCCACGTATGGGGGAAGGTCTTTTCTCATTCAAGTCAGTCCATAAGCACAGATCAAAACCACAGTGAGATGCCCCCTCAGACTTGTTAGAAGGTCTGTTATTTAAAAGTCAATGGATTTTAAGTGTTGGGGAGGACGTGAAGAAAAGGAACACTTGTGCACTGTTGGTGAGAATGTAAATTGATGCAGCCACTGCAGAAAACAGTACAGAGGTACCCAAGAAATTAACAATCACTTTAAAGTAATAGTAGAACAGCCTGTTTTCATTTAATATCTTCTACCATGGACATAAGGCAACCCAAAACCTAGTAAGAACATCAGAACAGACAGAAATCTTCAAGTTTGAGCTCAAAGAATGGAACAGGGATCTCTTGACGGTGACAGCAGAGGCATCAAAGAATCACAGATACTAAAACTCTGAAGAAGGAGAAACTTCCTCTCTGATTGTAGATATGGTCACCCCAAGAGTACAAACCTCAATTGCTTTTTCCCTCTTTCTGACATCAGGCAGCTTGGCTCTGGGCATGAACGCTACTGCATTCCTCCAAAGCGAGAAGTGTGTGACAGAGCAGGTTACATACAACCTGTGCTTTCTGGAAAAGGGAAATTGGGGATCTCCAGGGAAACAGAAAATACCTAGGAGACTGCTGACAAAGGAAAAGTTTTGCAAAGTGACCCCATAAAGTTGTTTATAAACGCTTCGGCTCATCCCCAAATTTCATGCATGAATCTGATAGTATGCACTATCACAGGCTTCCCTGGTAGCTCAGAGGGTAAAGAATCTGCCTGCAGTGCAGAAGACCCGGGTTTGATCCCTCGGTTGGGAAGATTCCCCTAGAGAAGGGAATAGCAACTCACTCCAGTATTCTTGCCTGGAGAATCCCATGGTCAGAGGAGTCTTGGAGGGCTATAGTCCATGGGGTCACATAGAGTCAGACACGACTAAGAAACTAACACACATGCACTATCACAAAGAAAACATGCTGAAGTTTGGTTATTGATCAGTTCCAAAAGAATTTGGAGCAAGCGAGTTCATTGCAATTAAAACAACAAAGGACAGCAAAGAGGAATATGAGAAAAAGAAGAATGAATAAAAATTATTAGCAGTCCTATGAGGTGGGAGGGGGTTCAGGATGGGGGACACGTGTACACCCGTGGCTGATTTGCGTCGATGTATGGTGAAAGCCACTACAATATTGTGGAGTAATTAGCCTCCAATTAAAATAAATACATTAATTTTTTTAAAAAGGATATAAAAAAATAAAAATTGAGGTAACTCGGTGGAACAAATGACCTAAGAATAATGCACAAAAAAGGAAGAAAGAACAGCTTCATCTCATCTGCATCATCCTGTCCCTGCCTCCCAGGACTGCTCAGGGCCAAGAGAGAATAACCTAGCTGGGCACAGGTCCTGTCACTGGGAAAGGGAGAGCAGATTAAGTGACCAGATTTATAAAACAGTAAGTCCCGTACATAGGAACGAGTTCCATTCTGAGAGCACCTTTGTAAGTCCAACTTGTAAGTAAGCCCAACAAAGCCTCAGTTCAGTTCATCTCAGTCTCTCAGTCGTGTCCCACTCTTTGCAACCCCATGGACTGCAGCATGCCAGGCCTCCCTGTCCATCACCAATTCCCAGAGTTTACTCAAACTCATGTCCATAGAGTTGGTGATGCCATCCAACCATCTCATCCTCTGTTGTCCCCTTCTCCTCCTGTCTTCAATCTTTTCCAGCATCAGGGTCTTTCCCAATGATTCAGTTCTTCCCATTATGTTGCCAAAGTATTGGAGTTTCAGCTTCAGCATCAGTCCTTCCAATGAATATTCCAGACTGATTTCCTTCAGGGTGGACTGGTTGAATCTCCTTGCTGTCCAAGGGACTCTCAAGAGTCTTCTCCACACCCAAATAAAGCAATCCACTATATAGTACTATACTGTAATAGGTGTATAGTACTTTTCACACCAATAATGCAGAACAAACACAGAAAATAAAGAAAACATTTTAAATCTTATAGTACACTACCTTGAAAAGTACAGTATAATATCAGCTACCTCATTGATGCTTTTATGCTGTCTTCTTCTATGCTATCCTGAGCTTGAAACAAACTATACTGCTGTATTGTATACACTACTGTACAGTAAAGTACACAAATGCATAACCATTTGTAGAGGATGCACGAACGTGACAATACACCAGACACACTAACTAACTTACTTATTGAACATGTGAACGCACGTTTGTAATCTTTGAAAATTTGCAACTTGAAAGTTCGTGTGTAGGGGACTTACTCCACTGTGTTAGTTTTGGGTGTACAGCAAAGTTATTCAGTTTTATATATATATTTTTTCAGATTATTTTCTATTATATTTATTATAAGGTATTGAATATAGTTCCCTGTGTTTTACAGTAAATCTTATTGCTTATCTATTTTATGTAGAGTTGTTTGTATCTGTTAATCCCATACTCCTAATTTATCCTCCTCACATACTTTTCCCTTTTGGTAACTATTAGCTTGTTTCTACCTCTGTGAGTCTGTTTCTGTTTTGTATATAGATTCATTTCTATTGCCTTCTAGATTCCACATTTAAGCCATGAATTGTATTTGTGTAATATTTGTCTTTCTCTGCATGACTTGTTTTTTTACTTTTGAAGAATTATAGAATCTGAGACGGATAGGAATTTAAAGGTCAATGTTAGCTTGATTCAATTTATTTCAATTTCATAAATACCCTGAAATGAGCTCACAGGTGGAAGGCGCTGAATGACTACTGATGTAGAACAGGGCAGGTCTATTAGGAGTCTGAGCTCCATATCATTTTGGCATCTAGCATCAGGATGAAGTGCAAATAAATATTAGATGGCATTGCACTTATCACACTCTAGGCATTCAATAAATATTTGCTAATGGATGAAAGGTAAACTAAAGACATGTTTTTAGAAAGTTTTAAAAACCATTACCATTTAAACCCTGCTACTTCCTGTCTGTCTTTTTATAATTGCTTCCCTGTTCTCAGGGGTAAACATGAATTCCAGTTCAAGCCAATAATTGCCTTCTTCAGCTGGGTTTAGTGACTTTCCAAGAGATAAGTATATGACCAAAGTTATATCAGTCAAACTATTTCAATAGAAATGTTCAATTTGGAACTGGAAGAGGTACATTTTTTATTTGCATTTTATCTATTTATTTAGTTTGTTTGCTTGCTGCCACTGGGTTTTGAGAGTGTGAGTAGGACCCCACCAATCATCACACTTCCTCCTTGACAAACTGATCAGCACTGAGAGAAAATGAGGATGATGTTTAGATATAAACATATGTAAGACTAGACAGCATATTAAAAAACAGAGACGTTACTTTGCCAACAAAGGTCCATCTAGTCAAGGCTATGGTTTTTCCAGTAGTCATGTATGGATGTGAGAGTTGGACTATAAAGAAAGCTGAGAACCAAAGAATTAATGCTTTTGAACTGTGGGGTTGGAGAAGACTCTTGAGAGTCCCTTGGACTGCAAGGAGATCCAACCAGTCCATCCCAAAGGAAATCAGTCCTGGGTGTTCATTGGGAGGACTGATGTTGAAGCTGAAACTCCATTAATTTGGCCACCTAATGCAAAGAACTGACTCATTTGTATATACCCTGATGCTGGGAAAGATTGAGGGCAAGAGGCGAAGGGGACGACACAGGATGAGATGGTTGGATGATATCACCGACTCAATAGACATGAGTTTGGGTAAACTCTGAGAGTTGGTGTTGGACAGGGAGACCTGGCATGCTGCAGTCCATGGGGTCACAAAGAGTTGGACACGACTGAGCGACTGAACTGAACTGAAACAGAAGTAGAATGTGTGAGAACCACTTCTCCCCAAGTCATGTTTCCTTTCATTTGGGAAAAAATTCAATTAAAGTAATTCAGTGGCCTTTCTGCCCTCTTACACAAGCAAATGAAGTGGTTTATCTACTTATATATTTGGAGAAAACTTTGGACATATTCATTTCCGCTCTGCCACTTCCTTTTGGAAATCAATGACGCTTAGAGATTCTCACTCGGCTTTTCCCGATTACGTGATTGTAGAATTCTAAAAAAAACCCTTCTCAAACTTGAACATGCATTAAAGTCACCAAGAAATATGTTGAAAATAAAAATGAACAAGGGAAACTTTTCTTTTTTATTTTGTAAATAATAAAAGTATGATAACTCATTTACAGGAGACTTGGAAAATACAGAACAAAGTCACATGTAGCTCCACTATATATTGAAATTATTTTTAAGTAGATAAATGAAGATTTTTAGTTGGAGTTTCAATATCAAACTTTCAAAAATTAATAGAATGAATATACAGAAAAGTAGAAAGATAGAGCAAACCGGGAAACCACTATGAACCAATTCAATATAATTAAGATTTATACAATTTTCACACAACAGTAGGATACAAATTCAATTCAAATTGCCATAGATTATAAGCTAGGTGACACTGGGACATATTCAGAGACAAAAAACAAGGTGTAAAAATGTCATTGTCTAAAAGCATTGAAATCATACAGAGTCTATTTTCTTACCACTGTGAAGTTATGTTAGAAATAAATATCAAAGATATTTGAAAATAATCCACATATTTTCAAGTGAAATGTGACATTTAGTAAGAGAGAGCTTTGACTTAGCCATTGAAAACCTCAGTAAAGTTAGAAGACTGAAAAAGCACAGAGAGTGATTGCCAAGAAGAAAGCATTTAAATCAGAAATTCATATAAAGATATTTTTAAAAACCTCATGTATTTGGAAATTAAATGTCCACTTTTAAATGATAGGTGTATCTAAGAAGTCATAAAAAGGAAAATTAGAAAATATTTGTAACAGAATAAAAATGAAAAGAAAATTTATCAGAATTTGTTTCATGCAGCTGAAGCTAGTCCTTGCAACTAAATACAACGTGAAATATTGAATAAGGTCTGAAAACAAATAATGAGCACCAGCATAGAATTTTTTGAAATGTGAACAAAATCTGTACTTCAGTTAATAATACTGTGTGGTTGTTGTTGTTCAGTAGGTAAGTCTTGTCTGACTCTTTGAGACTCCATGGACTGCAGCATGCCAGGCTCTCCTGGCCTCTACTATCTCCTGGAGTTTGGTCAAATTCACATCCATTGAGCCATGATGCTATCTAACCATCTCCTCCTCTGCTGCCCTCTTCTCTTTTTGCCTACAATCTTTCCCATCATCAGGGTCTTTTCCAATGAATCAGCTCTTGGCCAAAGTATTGGACCTTCAGCTTCTGCATCAGTCCTTCCAATGGATATTCAGGACTGATTTCCTTTAAGATTGTCTGGTTTGATCTCTTTGTAGTCCAAGGGACTCTCAAGAGTCATCTCCAGCACCACAATTTGAAACCATCACATGTTAATTTCTTGTTTGCTTGTTTTTTTTACATCAGTATTTCTTTATATTTTCAGAATTGGATTAAAAGCTTCAAACTTCATTCATTTTTTTTTAAATCATTAAGATAATAAACTTTCTAGACTTTTAGCAGTAATACTAGATGCCAAAATACATGGAACTATGTTAGAGTTTTGAGTGATTATAAATTAGAAATCTAGCATTCTATTCATACTAAGCCAAACAAATGGAATCAAAATGTCATACATTTTTTAGCTAGGAAAAAGTCATAAGCTTTATTAAAAAAATATATATATATAATATATATATTATACATACTATTTGCATATGTATATAAATATACATACATATTATACGTACACAGAAAAGCTTTTCTTCTATTCTTGATAAAGACTTCAAAAAGAACAACAACAAATAAAGAGACAGAGAAACTGGAAAACATAAACTAAATGAAATGGGAGCACTGAATAAGAAATAGAAAAATTGAAACAAACTAAATAAAAGTAGAAGATTATCATATAGTCCAGTTGTTTTTAAACATGGTTGGTCATTAAAAATACATATAGAGCTTTGGAGAAGAAAAAAACAATACCTCGGCATTTGTACTTTTCAAAAAATTCCAAGGAAATTCTCATATGCTTCTGGATTTTAATAAGTGATTACAAGTTTTTCTATTAAATGGCAGTTTTAGTGATATAGAATTCCATTATTTTCTGTTGACCAATCATGATACAATGGTATTAAGCAAATAATAGCTACATAATCACAATAATAAAAGGTGTTTATTAGTTATCATAATCAATAGACAGTTTAAAAAAAAAGATACTTACAGCTGCAAACCATAATGGAAACATGGTTCACCTAACCATATAAAATAATTACATATTATTTGAGGGGTTAAATAGAGTGGTGTGGTACATGGAAATGCATACATACAAATTTTCATCTGCCCAGCCAGTCTATGCCTTTTGGTGGTGCATTTGATCCATTTACATTCAAGGTAATTATCTGTATGCATGATCCAATTCACATTTTCTTCATTGTTTTGGGTTTATTTTGTGTACCTTCTCTTGCGCTTCCTGCGTAGAGAAGTTCCTTTGGCATTTGTTGTAAAGTTGGTTTGGTGGTGCAAAATTCCCTTAACTTTTTCTTATCTGGAAAGCCTTTGATTTCTCCATCAGATCTGAACAAAAGTCTTGCTGGGTAGAGCATTCTTGGTTGTAGGTTCTTCCCTTTCATCACTTTAAATATATGATGCCATTCCCTTCTGCCTTGTCGAGTTTCTATTGAGAAATAGCTAATAACCTTATGATAGTTTCCTTGTATGTTATTTGTCATTTTTTCCCTTCTTGTTTTTAATAATTTATCTTTTTCTTTAATTTTTGCCATTTTGATTACTATGTGTCTTGGTGTATTCCTCTTTGGGTTTATTCTTCCTTGAGTCTCTTATTTCGTGGGTTTGGTTGACTATTTCCTTTCCCATGTTAGAAAAATTTTCAGCCATTATCTCTTCAAATATTTTCTCTGGCCCTTTCTCTCTCTTCTCCTTCTGACACTTCTCTGGTGGCTCCTATGACAAAGAATCTACCTGTAATGCAGGAGACCCAGGTTTGATCCCTGGGTGGGAAAGATCCTCTGGAAAAGGGAATGGCTCCCCACTTCAGTATTTTTGCCTGGAGAATTCCATAGACAGAGGATCCTGGTGGGCTACAGTCCATGGGGTTGCAAAGAGTCATACATGACTGAGTGACTAACACAATTCACACACACATAATGCAAATATTAGTGTTTTTAATGTTGTCTCAGAGATCTCTTAGGCTGTCTTCATTTGTCTTTCATTATTTTTTCTATATTCTGTTCTGCTGCAGTGATTTCTACTATTATATCTTTATGGAAGTGACTTTTAAAAGCCATAAAAATGATTGAAATTGTGCCATTTGAAGAGACATGGATGGACCTAGAGACTATCATATAGAAAGTCAGAAAGAGGAAAAACATATCATATAGATGGAAATAAAAAAAAGAGGGTATATATGTATACATACAGCTGATTCACTTTGCTTTGCAGGAGAAAATAACAGCACATTATAAAGCAACTCTACTTCAATAAAAAATTTTAAAAGAGAAATTGACATTTTTAGCAGATTCATGTATTACAGTGAACACATTAGGTTTTCTTTCATTCTACTCACTGGTTGATTTATCTCTTTATGAAAAACATATCTCCTAGGTTGGAGCCTTAGCACTCCTCTTGATTGTCCTTTGAAGTTGAAGCAAGGCATATCACCTTTTGCTTTATCAGTTCAAGGGAGCATTTGATTTTAAATGAATGGGCTGTAGTTTCTGGAAAAATCTTTTGTTTTTTTTTTAGTTAGTTTACTTATCTATTTTTTAACTTTACAATACTGTATTTGTTTTGGAACTTTATCATATTCTATTTTCCCTTTTTGTGACTGGGGAAATAGCAGTGACCAAAACAGACAAAATACCTGCCACCATGAAACTTACATTCTATTCAAGGAAAATAGGCAATACTTAAGTGAGCAAGTAAGAATGCAATATATATATAGCTGGTGTCAATGAGTTATAAGGAGGAGAAGATCTACTTTTTTTGGCGTCTTTGTATCTGCATGCATATGTGCTCAGTTACTTCAGTCGTGTCTGACATAGGTGAGCCTTTTGGACCATGGACCACCAGGCTCCTCTGTTCATGGGATTCTCCAGGCAAGAATACTGGAGTGAGTTGCTATGCCCTTCTCCAGGGGATCTTTCCAACATAGGGATCGAACCTACATCTCTTGTGTCTCCTGCATTGGCAGGCAGGTTCTTTACAGCTGAGCCACCATGGAAGCCCCATCTTTGTATACATACATGCCTATACACATATTATATTTATAGTGAAACACATTATATTTATAATTCATGTACAGTTTGATGGCAATTTTTAAAGAAATAATTAAAATTATAAATATGAAATTAGAGGAACTTATAAGGGGCTATACACATGAGGGATGTGACATGTAAGTATCGGTTTTATAGTACACCCACCATTGATGTTTGCCTTAAAATAAAACCGACAAGAAAGATGTGGAGCTCAAGGCAGTTAGGCAGTTGCTATGCTGTTGTTCGGTAGCCAAGGAAAGGCTCACTGAGAAGATGATATTTGAATAATGATTTAAAATGATTGAGGAAAGTGTTGGCATGACTGATAAATGGTTACAGATGGGTCGAGATAAAAGATAGGAAGCTAAAATGGAAAGACAAGACAAAGTTGTTGCTGCAGAGTAGAATTTTATGAATGTTAAAGATGTTGATAATAAAGAATAGGGTTGTCTGTGAGAATGAACACCTGAAGCAGAGTGAAGAATATGATCATTGGAGTATTCAGATCAAAAAACTGAGTAGCAAACTTATTAAATGTTTTTTATACACATATTCTTAACTAATCAAACATTAAGGCAATATTAATTTTAGACTGTATGACAGTCATGTGCTAAAATCTATAAATGATGGGTAATGACCTGGATGATAGTAGTGATAAGACTGACAACATTATAGGGAATGGAGGAGGGGCAAGGATCTTTCCAGGAACAACCAGAGTTATTCAGGGTTAAGTATTCCTGTGTGTGTGTGTGCTTGTGGCCTCAGTTGTCTCTGACTCTTTGCAACCCCATGGACTGTAGCCTGCTAGGCTCCTCTGTTTATGGAATTTTCCAGGCAAGAATACTGGGGTGGGTTTCCATTTCCTTCTCCAAAGGATCTTCCTGACCCAGGGATTAAGCCCACATCTCTTGCATCTCCTTCATTGGCAGGCAGGTTCTTTACCAGCTAAGCCACCGGGAACCCTGTATTCCTATGTTTATGACAACAAGTAAAAATTGATAGTGAGTGGTAAATTTTGGTGTCCTGAGATTTACAACTGAGGTAATTTAGTGAACAGAGATGAAGAACATTGTGAAAATAAAGATAAGGAGCTTTCCAAGAACTGCAGTACATAAGACATGTGAAAGAAACCAGTCATCACTTGAAGACTACAAAGGGAGCATTGTTCTGAGGGAAATCCTAGTGTCATTTCCACTAAGAAGACAAAGGAAATGTTCAAAGAAAGTATTTAGAATACAGTGTTTTTGCTGAGTAACAACCAAGATTCCCTGAAGTCATGATGAAAAAATTCAAATTTTGGAGAGCAGCTTACAACAGCTGACAGGGGCAACTAACAGAGAAGAAGGGACCCACAGGATGAATGCAGTTTCCATGATGATGGATGATATAGCCTTCAGGTCTACTGGACAGACTTGCTGTCTGGTGAAATCAAGGAGGTTAATCTTAATGGTCTTAAAGAATATTTAGAGTTACATACACCTATGCATTTATTATATTTGCATATATATCACATGTGTGTGTGCTAAGTCGCTTTAGTTGTGTCCTACTGTTTGCAGCCCTATGGATTGTAACTTGCCAGGCTACAAGGGACTGTCTTGTCTCCAGGCGAGAATACTGGAATGAGTTGTCATTTCCTTCTCCAGGGGATCTTCTGGACTCAGGGATACAATCTGCATCTCTTAAGTCTCCTGCATTGGCAGGTGGGTTCTTTACCACTAGTGCCACATGGAAAACCCTATATATCACATATTCATATATTTATATACATTTGCAAGAATGCATACACACAGTCACAGAAATTAGACATTGGGACTTTCAGACTACAGGTTAAAGATGAGATATTAATATTAATTATCATGTGTATGGCTTGAAAATAGCTACTTTCTCTGAAGTTCCATAGGCATTTTTTTCTAAAGAGCAAAATCCAGTAAGAGAAGTCTATTATATGCAAATTTCAGAGGACCAAACCAAGGACAAAATTTTCTTGCAACTTAAATCAAAATGGACAATATCATCCTGCTACATTCAGTTTAGTTCAGTTCAGTTCAGTTCAGTCGTTCAGTCGTGTCCGACTCTTTGCGACCCCATGAATTGCAGCACGCCAGGCCTCCCTATCCATCACCAACTCCCGGAGTTTACCCAAACCCATGTCCATTGAGTCAGTGATGCCATCCAACCATCTCATCCTCTGTCGTCCCCTTCTCCTCCTGCCCCCAATCCTACCCAGCATTAGGGTCTTTTACAAAGAGTCAACTCTTCGCATGGAGTGGCCAAAGTACTGGAGTTTCAGCTTCAACATCAGTCCTTCCAAAGAACACCCAGGAATGATCTCATTTAGGATGGATTGACTGAATCTCCTTACAGTCCAAGGGACTCTCAAGGGTCTTCTCCAACACCACAGTTCAAAAGCATCAATTCTGTGGTGCTCAGCTTTCTTCACTGTCCAACTCTCACATCCATACATGACCACTGGAAAAACCATAGCCTTGACTAGATGGACTTTTGTTGGCAAATTAATGTCTCTGCTTATAAATATGCTATCTAGGTTGGCCATAACCTTCCTTCCAAGGAGTAAGCGTTTTTTAATTTCATGACTGCAATCACCATCAGCAGTGATTTTGGAGCCCAAAAAACTGAAGTCTGACACTGTTTCCACTGTTTCCCCTTCTGTTTCCCATGAAGTGATGGGACCAGACGCCATGATCTTAGTTTTCTGAATGTTGAGCTTTAAGCCAACTTTTTCACTCTCCTCTTTCACCTTCATCAAGAGGCTCTTTAGTTCTTCTTCACTTTCTGCCATAAGGGTGGTGTCATCTGCATATCTGAAGTTATTGATATTTCTCCCAGCAATCTTGATTCCAGCTTGTGTTTCTTCCAGCCCAGCGCTTCTCATAATGTACTCTGCATATAAGTTAAATAAGCAGGGTGACAATACACAGCCTTGACGTGCTCCTTTTCCTATTTGGAACCAGTCTGTTGTTCTATGTCCAGTTCTAACTGTTGCTTCCTGACCTGCATACAGGTTTCTCAAGAGACAGGTCAGATGGCCTGGTATTCCCATCTCTTTCAGGATTTTCCACAGTTTATTGTGATCCACACAGTCAAAGGCTTTGGCATATTCAATAAAGCAGAAATAGATGTTTTTCTGGAACTCTCTTGCTCTTTCGATGATCCAGCGGATATTGGCAATTTGATCTCTGGTTCCTCTGCCTTTTCTAAAACCAGCTTGCTAAACTTATAACCCCAAGATTAAAATACACATATCTTTTATGTAATCTCATTGTGAAATTCATTGTTAATTAAGTTGCCATATTTGTTAACAGGAATAATGTCAATTAAAGTAAAAACAGCTAACTCAACACATTCTTACATTTCCAGATTTATTTAATGATTTCTGTATATATGCGTGCATTCTCAGTCATGTCAGACTCTGCAACTCCCTGGACTGTAGCCCACCAGGCTCCTCTGTCCATGGACATTTCCAGGCAAGAATTTTGGAGTGGGTTGCCATTTCCTATTCCAGGGAATCTTCCCCACCCAGAGTTTGAACCTGCATATCCTGCATTTCTTGAGTCTCCTGCATTAGCATGTGCATTCTTTGCCACCTGGGAAGCCCCTTAATGAGTTATACTCATCCACTAATCTCACTTTATTGAGCAAACCTTGAATATATGTTTCTGAATTCTTATATTTAAAAGGAAGAAAACCATTTCATAAAGAAATCTTGTGCTTCTTAATTAAATTATAAATTTCACTGTGTGATTCAGTGGTCTTTATCTCTTTGGTTCTCTAATTTAAATTGAATTCACATAAACTTTCCTAAAGCCCACACTGGTAATTTGTTTGTAAAATCACACTTTGGCAAATGATGTTGCAAATGCCTTCATCTCATTT
The DNA here is from genome assembly GCA_024291935.2 of Okapia johnstoni. Taxonomy (NCBI): domain Eukaryota; kingdom Metazoa; phylum Chordata; class Mammalia; order Artiodactyla; family Giraffidae; genus Okapia; species Okapia johnstoni. The sequence continues at coordinate 60,615,926 of CM044322.1, forward strand.
GAAACATAAAACAGTTCCAGTGTTTTAAAAAAAATTCAAACTAACTGACAGTTTCATTATCTTTCATTCATGTACAGGAGGGAAGTCTTATTTTTTATTTCAAGAAAGTAAGGGAGTCTACCCTGAATATTCATTGGAAGAAACAATGCTGAAGCTGAAGCCCACTACTTTGGACTCCTGAGGTGAGGAGCTGACTCATTGGAAAAGACCCTGATGCTGGGAAACATTGAAGACAAAAGGAGAAGGGGGAAGCATGAGATAGCATCACTGACTCAATGGACATGAGTTTGAGCAGATGCCAGAAGATAGTGAAGGACATGGAAGCCTGGTGTGCTGCAGTTCACGGGGTCACAAAGAGTCAGACACCATTTAGCAACTGAACAACAACAACAAAAGCACGTTACAGAGTCAGTACTTTATAAAAGCTTTTAAAAGCTATCAGGTTGTCTGTTCTAAGATTCTGAATAGAGGGAAATGCTCCAGAATAATCACTGTGTACGTCAAATATGGGCTAGAAAGCCATGGGGCACTGTGGCCTAGAAGTTCAATGGTGGTCTTAATTTTTGGCTGCTTTTGCCAGAAAATCTTTAAGCAGTCTATGGGAGTGATTTATCTGGAAGGAAATGTACGATTTTAAGGAGAAATGCTTTCACATCTTCAGTGAATCTAGATAACGTTTTGTGTATCTAAAGACTGTGGCTGTCTTTGGGAGGGCTGATCTAGGTCTTTCTCTTGAATATTTTAAGCCTAAGTTTGCAGAAAAAAATTTAAATGAGGACTTTTGTTTCTGGAGGATTAGAGTAAAAGAGGGGATGCTCAGAAGAATTGAGTGTAGGAAAAGAGGGTTCAGTTCAGTTCAGTTCAGTCCCTCAGTCGTGTCCTACTCTTTGCAACCCCATGAACTGCAACACGCCAGGCCTCCCTGTCCATCACCAACTGCCAGAGTTCACCCAAATCCATGTCCATTGGGTCGGTGATGCCATCCAACCATCTCATCCTCTGTCGTCCCCTTCTCCTCCTGCCCTCAATATTTCCAAGCATCAGGGTCTTATCAAAAGAGTCAGCTCTTCGTATCAGGTGGCCAAAGTACTGGAGTTTCAGCTTCAACATCAGTCCTTCCAATGAACATCCAGAACTGATCTCCCTTAGGATGGACTCTTAGGTTGGATCTCCTTGCAGTCCAAGGGACTCTCAAGAGTCTTCTCCAACACCACAGTTCAAAAGCATCAATTCTTCAGTGCTCAGCTTTTTTTATAGTACAACTCTCACATCCATACCTGACTACTGGAAAAACCATAGCCTTGACTAGACGGACATTTGTTGACAAAGCAATGTCTCTGCTTTTTAATATGCTGTCTAGGTTGGTCATAACTTTCCTTCCAAGGAGTAAGCGTCTTTTAATTTCATGGCTGCCATCAACATCTGCAGTGATTCTGGAGCCCCAAAAAATAAAGCCAGCCACTGTTTCCACTGTTTCTCCATCTATCTGCCATGAAGTGATGGGACCAGATGCCTAAACATTTCAATTCACAGACAAGGGCTTTTTTCTCTGAGAAGGCTCTCACTTATTTCCTCACTTTGAGGCTTAAGAAGCACGAAGTCCAGTAAGTGAGAAAAGGTCCCCATGTGGAAAGCACAATCTGAGTTATCAGATGTATGTGTGTGTTCAGTTGCTAAGCAATGTCTGACTCTCTGCTGTTCCATGCACTATAGCCCACCAGGCTCCTCTGCCTATGGAATTTTCCAGGCAAGAATACTGGAGTGGGTTGCCATTTCCTACTTCAGAGGATCTTCCTGATCTAGGGGTTGAACCCATGTCTCCTGCATTGGCAAGCACGTTCTTTACCACTAGAGCCACATAGGAAACCCTGACTCCTCAGGATCCCTATGGTCAATAAAACATGCCAGCTCAAAGTGTTAGCTAGGAATGACATTTTTTTTTTAATTTTAATTTTATTGGAGCATAGTTGATTTACAATCTGAAAGGATACATGTAGATTTGTTTGTCTCCATCCTGGGTGAACTCTTCTGGCAATAAATGAATTATCTCAAAACTAAAATACCAAAAGTATTTTTGAGATTTAGAATGGCCATGTGACAAATTCATTGGTTACCAAATGGGATGCCCTATGGCTTCATCCAGAATCTGGTACCTCTCATGGTGGAAGATGGAGGGAGGACAGCTTCCTTACTAGAAACCTGAAGGTAGAATAGGACACTTCAGTGTAACTGAGATGAGGGCTTGGTGAAGATAATTCTACATTTACACCATTATTAGCTTACACTTTTTCTTTCCATATCAACTAGAAATAGTAAAAAAAAAAAAAAAAAAAAAAGAAAGAAAGAAAAAAATTGCTTTTGCACATGAATGATGTTGCAGATGGTGACTGTAGCCATGAAATTAAAAGAGGCTTGCTCCTTGGAAGAAAAGCTATGACCAACCTAGACAGCATACTAAAAAGCAGAAACATTACTTTGCCAACAAAAGTCCATCTAGTCAAAGCTATGGTTTTTCCAGTAGTCAGGTATGGATGTGAGAGTTGGACTATAAAGAAAGCTGAGTGCTGAAGAATTGGTGCTTTTGAACTGTGGTGATGGAGAAGACTCTTAGAGTCCCTTGGACTGCAAGGAGATCGAACCAGTCCATCCTAAAAGAGATCAGTCCTGAATATTCATTGGAAGGACTGATACTGAAGCTAAAACTCCAATACTTTGGCCACCTGATGCGAAGAACTGACTCATTGAAAAGATCCTGATGCTGGGAAAGATTAAAAGTGGTAAGAGAAGGGGACAACAGAAGATGAGATGGTTGGATGGCATTACTAATTCAATGGACATGATTTTGAGTAAGCTCTGGGAGTTGGTGATGGAAAGGGAAGCCTGGCGTGTTATAGTCCATGGGGTTGCAAAGAGTCGGACACGACTGAGTGACTGAACTGAACTGAACTGATGTTGATGGAAATCTCAAATTGATAATATATGTGAACCAAAAAGCCAATTTACTATTTTTTTTTTCTTTATCAAGGTAGAAGTGTTAGTAAATATAGAAATTCAGCTTCTCATTGAACAAGTAAGATGGCAAGTAATTTAGATTTGGGGGAAATGTTGAATTTGAAATAGATTTCAACAAAGCAGGGTTTTAATTAGGGTTTATCACTGAATGAATGCATTCTACATTCCCAAATAGATCCGCTCCTCTGTGGTCCACTGATTGAAAGGGATTTATTGCAAAAGAGACTTCTGCAACTTCCTGCATATATTTAAGTCACATTCTTCAAGAGCAGGGTTTACAGATTCTTCTGCTTGTGTGCAAAGGAAGTCTTCAAGCAAGTATAGACATATTTTGTTTGTTTTCATTGTCCCCCTTTATCCCTCTTTGGCTAGATCACAGAGAAGATCACTAAATATTGTCTAGCTCTATACACTATCAGTCATGGTTCCATTTAGGAAAATGCCACATAACATACAGAAATGTGTTAAAACAGAAAACATGTAGAGTAAGAGATTCTGGAACTTTCACTTTTTTTAATGAAAGAAGGTTACAGTGTGGACAGACAGTACTACCCCAAGAAAGAGCAATTTTTATCACAATGTTCATTTTATTTTGCAAAAGTTTCAAGAATCAAACACTGCACACAAAAGTATAAAAATACACACCAAGAATGCACTACCAGCAAATAAACCAACCTCCATCCCCCAAACTCCAGACCTAAAGGCCGCACAGTTTTAGGATAGAAAGATAAGTTTAGTCTGATTAGGTTAATATTATTTACAAACTCTTTTGAGATCTCATATTACCATGTAGACACTCACCCATCTGGAAAAAATGGTTAGACTGTGATTCCTAAGGGAAATGTATGTTATGTTTGCAGGTCTCTTGACTACAATGAATGAAACCAGCAAGATATCAAGGAAATGTTACTGAAAACCTCACAATCTGCTGAAATCTACCAAAGAAAAATATGAAATTATTCATAAACAATGCAGTTTCTCACTAGACAAAAATAAAAATGTAATATAAAAAATAGACAATATGGGAGGTTTTTCTTGGTGGGAAGAGGAGGTGAAATTTAGACTACATTTAAACAAAGCAAGACTTGTTGTTGTTGTTCAGTCACTCGGTCGTGTCTGACTCTGTGACACCACGGACTGCCACATACCAGGCTTCCTTTGCCCTTCACCATCTCCCAGATCTTGCTCAAACTCATGTCCATTGAGTCGGTGATGCCATCCAACCATTTCATCCTATGTCATCTCCTTTTCCTCCTGTCTTCAATCTTTCCCAGCATCAGGGTCTTTTCCAGTGATTCAACTCTTCACATCAGGTGGCCAATATTGGAACTTCAGCTTCAGCTTCAGTTCTTCCAATGTATATTCAGAGTTGATTTCCTTTAGGATTGATTGGTGTGATCTCCCTGCAGTCCAAGGGACTTTCAAAAGTATTCTCGAATACTACAGTTCAAAAGTGTCAGTTCTTCAGCACTCAGTCTTCTTTATGGTCCAATTCTCACATCCATACATGACTACTGGAAAAACCATAGCTATGGTTATACGGATCTTTGTCCGCAGAGTAATGTCTCTGCTTTTTAATAAGGTGTCTAGTTTTGTCATGGCTTTTCTTCCAAGGAGCAAGCATCATAATTTCATGACTGCAGTCACTGTCTTCAGTGATTTTGGAGCCCAAGAAAATAAAGTCTGTCACTGTTTCCATTGTTTACCAGTCTATTTGCCATGAAGTGATGGGACCAGGCGCCATGATCTTAGTTTTTTGAATATTGAGTTTTAAGCCAACTTTTTCACTCTCCTCTTTCACTGTCATCAAGAGGCTCTTTAGTTCTTCTTTGCTTTCTGCCATAAGGGCGGTGTTATCTGCATATCTGAGGTTGTTGATATTTCTCCCCGCAATTTTGATTTCAGCTTGTGATTCATAAAGCCTGACATTTTGCATAATGTACTCTGTATATAAGTTAAATAGACAGGGTTGACACACTCCTTTCCCAATTTTGAACCAGCCTGTTTTTCCATGTTCGATTCTAACTGTTGCTTCTTGACCTGCATACAGATTTCTCAGGAGGTAGATAAGGTGGTCTGATATTCTCATCTCTTTAAGAATTTTCCACATTTGTTATGATCCACACAGTCAAAGGCTTTAGTGTAGTCAATGATGCAGAAGTAGATGTTTTTTTCTGGAACTCTCTTGCTTTTTCAACAAATGTTGACACTTTAATCTCTGGTTCCTCTGCCTTTTCTAAATCCAGCTTGGACATTTGAAAGTTCTTAGTTCACATACTGTTGAAGCCTCACTTGGAGGATTTTGATCATGACTTTGCTAGCATGTGACATGAGTGCAACTGTGTGGTAGTTTGAACATTCTTTAGGATCACCTTTCTTTGGGATTGGAATGAAAACTGAACTTTTCCAGTCCTGTGGCCACTGCAGAGTTTTCCAAATATGCTAGCATATTGAGTGCAGCACTTTAACAGCATCATCTTTTAGGATTTGAAATAGCTCAGCTGGAATTCCATCACCTCCACTATCTTTGTTATTAGTGAAGCAAGACTTGAATTTGAACAAATTAATATGGGTCTATTATCTAAAAAAAATTAAGAACAGATCTGTTCATGACTGGAGTCTACATGTAGTATGTGATTCTACACAAAACCAATCTTAAATTTATGTGTCAATCATGTCCTTTAGGGTCCTTTCAGCATTTGATTAAATTTTGAAGATTCTTTTAGTTATGTTATACACATACTTCTAAGAATTAATCTTTGGTACAGGAAGCTAAATGATTGGTTAATTTTTGTTGCATCAATCTGTTTGTAAACCACTCATAGCTTTTAGGAATTAATGAAGATTTGGTGACAGGCATATTTTCTTCCATTATGGGGAAACCTTTGTTTATATAGCCTTTATTCAGATGTTAAGTACTTTTTTGCTTATAATAATACATTGTAAATAATGTGCAGATCAAAGCCTGTTACATTTCTTGATTATTTTTCAATATTGTTTAAAAATAAGGCTGAATGATAAGTACATAGGATGACAGTTTAACACTAACTGAATAGCCAATGAAGTCATTTTATCATGAAGGATTCATTATTATTTCAGCATGTCATAATATCATACACAATATACGAACTGCCAAGTCTGCATTCTATGCCTTCACAAAATCCCCACGATTCCTAAGATATGGCTTTACCTTTAATAACAACTTGGTTAATGTCAACTGTTAGACGGACCAACAAACAATGCATAAATTATCTTTTTTTAAAATGACAAAATTATAGGAAAGGTTTGGTCAGGAAAACAGAAACAATAAGGAATTAGAGCACAGACAACCACTGGATGAGCTGGGAGAACAAAGGTGATGATCTTTTGTCAACGGTGATGTCATTGAAACTGAAGCAGTCAAACACCAGGGGTCCACAACCTCTTCTGGAACCTGCTGGCTGTGCTGCTCTTATTTGGCTCCAACTGTCACTACAAGTGCTTCTGGAAACTGATGGTCTATTCTCTTGGCCTTCCAAACTCATACACGATGCTCATTGTAAACATTACTTTAATGATGAAAAATATTTCATTGTATCTTTTTCAGAGTGCCATATTAAGAATGCATGGATATTGGATTCTCTTAAATCCATGGCAAAAATTATATTGTCTGCAATGTGGAAAGTGATTTGAAAATATAATTTTATAAAACAATGACTCATAGCATCTTTATACCTCACACCTTGGATAAACAATAAAGCACACATTAATTTAAAAATCTAAGTATTTTCTAATAAATACTGTTTTATCCTTTTCCTGTTCCAGTGTTCTTCCTATCTCACCTTGCCAAGTAGTTTTATAAGGTCTTGAACTTCTAAGTTATTTAAACTTTATAACAATCCTCTTAGACAAGTCATCATTCATTTTATAGATTAAGACAATAAGCCATAGAGAGATTGAAGAATTTGTCTAAACTTATACAGTATACAGTTCTAATTGACCAAGCAAGACGTGAGGGTCAAGAAAACATAAGAGAAGCCCCAGAAAAAGACTAAATGTCAGTTATTACGTGTTTCTGCTGTTTAAATGCCTTCAGACTATGCATGGTGAAAAGCTATATGTCTTGTATTAATGTCCAACACATTTAAATAGTTTTCTATGTTTTTCTTCCACTCAAGTGCCTTAATAATGATAATAATCATAACAGCTTGGGTTTCCGTGGCATTTAATTTTTTACAAGTTATTTCATACTTTTAATGTGTGAATATACTCATAACAGGTCACTGTTATCAGTTTTATTCACCCGGGAAATCTTTAAAATCAGAATTAATAATATGATATTTATTCCCTTTCCTTTGGGAATGTATATGTAGAATTTTATATTTATTTATACATATATATCAAATTATTATAATCATATAGGCATGTACACTAATTACACATAAATATCCATGTTTTCCATGGGCTTCAAAGTTAAGTAATCACTCATCGCTTTCTATGCCTATATACAGTGAATGAATTGATTATACTTTTAGATTAGTAACTTTTATAGACATTTAAAAAACAGAATGTAAGCAGTTTTTAACATGTTTTTGTTTTTTCTTGATGTTGTTACTAAATAAACCAGAAATGTCACCTATTTTTATGTAGTTTTTAAGTGCATTGGCAGAAAAATGCCCCAAAGATATATACAATGAGGGAAAATGTACTTTTGCCTTTGGTTTAGCAAATAATACAAAGGGAAAAGGCATGACATGCAGTATTTCTCAAAATTATTTAATATGTACCCATATTTTGGTGGAAAGAAAATATGTAAACTTAGGTGTATTCCACCTCACTTAAACATGTATTTAATGTTACTTAAGAAGTTCGAAACATAGACCTGGATATAAAACCCATATGCTTTTACAGCTATATAACAAAAACTAATTTAAAAATTAATTACAAAAACCATAAAGTTAATAATATTCAAATTAAGAATATGGATTTAATGTCACAAATAATATTTTGCTGAAACTTAATTGCAATAGCCAGCTATGATGGGCAGAAGTTATTTCTTAATTCAGCATACCTACAAGTTTGTACTCTGTGATAGCTAAATTTTCTTATCATTATTTCTATTCAAACTGTGGTGGACACTTCACCATCCTAAATCACTAGGCAGAAGTGCAGAATTTGCAATTGATATACCCTGTCATTGCCTCATTATTAGTAGAATGTGGCAATCTTTCCTTTTCTCACTTAAAATAATACTGCTGCTGCTGCTGCTAAGTCGCGTCAGTCGTGTCCGACTCTGTGCGACCCCATAGACGGCAGCCCACCAGGCTCCGCCGTCCCTGGGATTCTCCAGGCAAGAACACTGGAGTGGGTTGCCATTTCCTTCTCCAATGCATGAAAGTGAAAAGTGAAAGTGAAGTCGCTGAGTCGTCTCCGACTCTTCGCGACCCCATGGACTGCAGCCTACCAGGCTCCTCCGTCCATGGGATTTTCCAGGCAAGAGTACTGGAGTGGGGTGCCATCGCCTTCTCCGTATGTGGATTCAAAATATCTTTAAAAGCAAAATTTAAACCAATAGGCATGTAATCAGTTCATATTTTTAAATATAGGTCTTAACAAAAATATAATATATATTTATTCACTTATATATTACAAATATTGATTAAATGCCTACTTTGTATCAGGAGCTGGGTACAGAGGAAAATTTATACAAAATCCATTTTCCTATAGAGCTAACATTTTACTGTAAGAACAAAAGAATTATAATAAAATCTATGTCTTTATCTCTCTATATATCTGTATATTCTAAAACTTTTAAAAATCCAGAGTAGAGTCTCTCTTTCCCCTGGAAATATTAGATATATAAAAGTATACAAGGGATGTATCAAGGTATACACCTGATGTCTATAAATATTTATATTATGCCCATTTATAAGTTATAATACTATTCTGCAGTATCATTTTTAACAGCAAAAAATGATAAATATCCTAAATGCCAATCAAGAGCAATTAGTTGATTAAACCTTAATGAAATGGAATATAACACAACCATAATAAAATATACTTGTACTATAACAAAATGGAAAACTGTGCAAACTTTATTATAAGTTAAAAGGCAAGGACCAGATTATTTTATATCATTTGCTTAAAAATAGTTCATATCTATCAATCCATCTATCTAGATGTATAGGAGGACCCACGGTGGCTGTGTGCTTTCAAGATAGAGAATGAAATATAGGTAGAGACATTTCACTGCGTGCACCTTTCTCTACTTTTTGCTTTGTGACTCATGAGAATTTTCCAGCTATTCAAAAGTTGAATCAAAATATAGTTTTATAAAGATTTTGCAACGGACTTAAAATTGTGGGGTTCAGAAAGACCAGATGGAGCACCATTGTAGTGCTTGCATTGAAATATGAGGGGGATAGCAGTGGAGACCTGTTAAGAGGAGGTTTTCATATTCAAGATACCTTTGGAAAACCTTCAAAGGAGTTGGAAGCCTATGGCCCTTGATTGAAATCAGGGTCAATGTCTATTTTGTAAATAAAATTTTATTGGAGCACAGCTACACCTTTTTTTTTTAATATATATATAGATTGTCTGTTCCCGCTTTCACACTATAACAGCAGAGTTGAATACTTGGACAATTATTGCCTATAAAGACTAAACATTTGCAGTGTTCGCTTTTACAGAAAAAAAGCTTGCTGATCCCTGGTGTAGAGTACAGAAGTTTTATAATTGAAAATCTGTGTGGTATTGACTAATGATGAGAGTAAATACAGACTCCACCATTTTTAGCTGAAGCAAAGTGGTGAATAAAGTTGCCGGTTATCGCCACATATTCAAATAGGATAAGGATCACTTGGAGAGGAACAAATGCAGGGTGAGGAAGAATAAAAGTCTCAACAGGATGTTGGTGAATTCTTTGAGTGCATCTGTATGGTCAGGTAGGTCCACAAAATCCTGCTGGAGAAGCAGTTAAGTATAGGATAGAAAGTGGATAATTATAGGTTCTAAAACTAATAACCTTTTGAGTAAATCACTTAATGTTTCCGATTCTCAATTTTCTCACGAATATAATAGTAGGTTCATCTTAATAATCACTAAAGTCCTTTCCTAAAACAAAACTTGTGAAATAATTACTGAAATTTTACTGTATAAGTCCACTAGGTGTTGCTTTTAAGGATTTTTAAGTTAGTGAATGATGCAAGATATCTAGTTAGGACAATAGGTAATCTGTCCACTGAAGGTCACAGGTAGATAAGACTTCGCTGTGAAGATTTATATTCAAATAAATACATTCTCAAACATTTAATTTGCTTTAAATTGTATCATATTGTACTTTATTTATTTATTTTTTTGTCATGTCACAATGGTTTATTTTATTTTATTTTTTTTTCTTTTTTTTTTATTTATTTTTTTATTTTTATTTTTTATTTTAGTTGGGGGCTAATTACTTTACAATATTGTAGTAGTTTTTGCCATACATCGACATGAATCAGCCATGGATTCACATGTGCTCCCCCTCCCAAACCCTCCTCCCACCTCCCTCCCCCTCCCATCCCTCAGTGTCATCCCAACGCTCCATCCCTGAGCATCCGTCCCATGCATAGAACATGGAATGGTGTTCTGCTTCACATATGACAATATTGTACTTTAAAAATACTTACACCTAAAACTCAATAAGGGAAAAATGCCAACACTCTGGGGGAGTGGGGGCGGGAGATGTGTGTGGAGTGAGTGGGGAAAAAAAAAATAAGGAAAAAGTAACCAACCTGGATGTCACATAGACTGCCATCAAGCTAGCATCACACCTCCACTTTGCATTTATTTTGATAACTCTTCATAAACAGAGGGTTTTTACGGCAAGCAATTTCAGAGAGTTAATTGGTGAAGAACATAAAGCATTCCTTTGCAAGTATAGCACCTTATTGAGATATTTGTCTTAAAAAATAAATATAGCAAGAATATAATAAAAGCCAGAGAATTTCTCAGTGTTTATTTTTTCTCTCTTTTCATTAGAAACTTCAAATTCTTTAAAAAAAGTCACACACTTAAAAGAGATTTGAACAGATACAAAGACAAAGAACCATTTCAGCATTTTTAATTGCCAGTCAGTTTCTGTCAACAGCTAAATCTTTAAGCCCTTTGTAGGCCTTTCCAAATTATTGAATACTTTCAAATCCTCCTTGACCTATTTTGTAAAAGTGCTGGTCATTATTTTTTTAAGACAATGCTTTCAATGATTATTTTTCACCTGCACACATTCTCTTTCTTGTTCTACACACCATGATGAAGAAATTCTGCTAAATGTAGAATTTCATTATGTTCAATTTCCATGAGAGAAGAAGTGAGTGTTCTTTATTGAGGCTCTATAATGACTAAATTTTCATTCCTCCAAATATCAAATGGCAGTGTTATCACTCTCCCACACCTTCAGTGAAGTTCCATTTCCTCTGTAAACTTTTCCCCTTTTCTCTATTTGATCGGATTATATTCTCAGATCAGTCAGGAACTGACTACCTGGAGCTTTATGTGATTAAATTATATAAAATTCAAAGTTGCACCAGTTTGTTATCTGAAAAATTATCTTGCACATCTTAATAAGTTACATAAAACAAATTTATGAACATATGTGCTAGTATGCATAACAGTCATTTGCTTTTCTCATCCAAGTTCCCTTCTTTATTCTCCAACACCTTCTTATCAAAATGTCCTTTAGTTTTACATACTTTCAAATGTATTATTTATAAGTGCATAGAGAAATTCCTCCTTGGGCATGAGCAAATAATTTATATTTTAAAATTATACAAAAATATCAGAATATTTACTAAAAAATTGGGAAGCAATCTAAGGTAATGGCATAGCTGGTGACACTCTAGAAAGATAAGTTTATAGACGAGTTATGAAAGAATTATTCGTTGGGACTTCCCTGTTGGTCCAGTGATTGAGACTCTGTGCTTCCAATGCAAGGGGCATGGGTTCAATTCCTGGTTGGGGAACTTAGATCAGACATGCCACATAGCCAAAAAAGAAATGACTGCATGTTCTCTCCTGCCAGTGTCCACAAAGAACAGAAATACTCCTGTAATAATTTTATAAACAAGTTCAGTTTACTCACTGTAAATACTTCAAAGTACAATTATCTCATACTTCATTTCAAGATAGATACATGATTTTCTATTAATAAACAAATATACCAACATCATATTTCTTTCTTATGTTTTTATTATAATATTAAACAGGAAAATTTGATTTTTAAACCAGCAAAAATATATAAAGATTCCTCAATTTTTTTTCCTTGTTTTCTCCTGTCCCCTCCCACCCAATCTCAATATCCTATCCCCTGTTCCTCAAGTAACAAAGTATCCTAGAAATTTTGCTATGAATTCACGTATCGATTTTCATACATATATCGAGCTATTGTCAACATATTGTATTTTACATCTTGCTTTATCTTTTTCCTTAGCAATAAATACATGGAAAGTATGTTTCTGCGTGGGTACATATAGGTCTGCCTTATTCAAATAGCTGCAGTCTTCCATATAAGGATGTAACATAAGTCATTTCACTGACCTTTGGTGAAGCAGTGGTAAAGAATCCAACTGTCATTGCAGGAGACACAGGAGATGAGGTTTGATACCTGGGTTGGGAAGATCCCCTGGAGAAGGGAATGGCTACCCACTCCAGTATTCTTGCCTGGAGAATCCCATGGACGGAGGAGCCTGGTGGGCTATTGTCCACAGGGTCACAGAATCGGATAAGACTGAGCGACTAACACTTTCAAACAGGGCAAACCGTGCTACTCATTTTCTCTATAATGCAGTGTACTGGCTAAGAGTATAGGTTCTAGATTCAAAGCTATGTATCAATTTTGTCTCTGTAAAAATGAGGATAATGAGAGTATGTATCTCATAGACTTATTTTGACAAATGATAGAATACAAGCAAAAGTATTTAAGCAGGGCTGCAAAAGTATAAGTATTCAATGATGTGGTGACAATTATTATCATATTCATGATAATAGAATTGTTCATGAATGCAAAGTATAGGCTGTTATACAATTGGAATGTTTCCAGTATGTTTCATAATCACTATTTCTCTGAGTTCTGAAAGTGGTACATAAGTCCCTCAGCTACTTCCATCCTAGGGACACTCAGGCAAATATTGTCTGTAGAGATTTTCATCTTCTGCTCTTCTGAAAATCTCCCAGCTTCTGAAGTTCCTGTGTGAACCCCAGGTAACAGAAGGCTTTCACCCGGGAGGCTGATAGGGAAGATGACAAACTGGAGAGTGTAAATGTCTAGGCTCTGCTGCCTGTCCTGACGCACCTCCATCAATCACTTGTCAGAATTACAGTGTGTTACCTTTAATTATATAGGGCTTTCCTTGTGGCTCAGATGATAAAGAATCTACCTGCAATGCGGGAGACCTGGGTTTGATCCCTGGGCTGGGAAGATTTCCTGGAGAAGGGAATGACAACCCACTCCAGTATTCTTGCCTGGAGAATTCCATGGACTGAGGAGCCTGGTGGGCTACAGTCCATGAGGTTGCAAAGAGTCAGGCACAACTGAGAGACTTTCACCTAATAGAATTTATTTATTTTTTTTACTATTTCTATATATTATTATTTGTAGTATTTAAATATTATTAATAATCATTAATATACATACAATTATACAATATTTCTCTTATTATATGCATTTCATACAGACAATCTATGTGGGATATTAGTTAAATATATTCTTTTAATGACAGTTTGCTAGATACAGAATTCCAAGTAGTCAGATGTTTTGTTTTCTTACAGCAGTTTCAATGCACCAATGCATTTTTTCCTTTCCGCTTTCACCCCTCATTTCTTTGAGCTTAAAATCTTAATTTTGTTCCATTGAAATAACCTTAACTCTACCCTTTATTTTCTTCCATTTAATTTTTTCTCTAGTCATTTAACTTTCACCATTTTTACTATGTTGCACTTAGTTGCTATTTTCTTTATATCTGTATTTCACTGCCATGGTCTGAATGTTTGCATCCTCCCATAATTCATATATTGAAATCCCAACCCTGAAATTAATGTTATTAGGAGGCGGGGCCTTTGGAATGTGCTTTTAGTCATGAGAGTAGAGTGCTCATGAATGGGAATCATACTCTCATAAAAGAGGTCTGAGGAGATCTCAGCAACATAAACCCAAAGAGGGTCTCCACCAAAACCCAACTATGCTGACTTGGACTTCAGCCTCCAGAATGGGGAGCAATAATTTTTGGCTGTTTATAAGATGTGTGGTCTATGATGATTTGATACAGCGGCCCAAACAGATTAAAACATACACCTGTTGGTTTTCTTTTCATTTATATTTTTCACTTTTAAAATCTATGAATGGAAGTTTTTCAGCAGTTTTGGAATATACTTTGATATTATTGTTTCAGATCTTGATTCTATTATTGTTTCTCTATCTCCCCATTCTGGGTTCTGTTTTAAACAGAATTCTAAGACAGCCTCCATTGTTACTGACCAGTGTTCTTGGCCTCCTCAATCAGTAGAAATTAATAAGAGGACCGACAAGAAATTTAGGCAAGGTTTCACTGGGGCCCTGCTGTAGCAGGGGGGAGTGAAAACAAGTAACAGTGTTTCCAGGCTCACTCCCTGAGGTAAGGGAGCTGGTTCCTTACATGGGGTGAGGGTGGGAGGTGGATCTAGCAGTTGGGCCAGAGGAGTGGCTTAGGTAGACTACCCAACCACCTTGGTGATGCTGTATGCCGGGAGCATGTGTAGTACCCTGCTTTTGCTCGCGGCTGCTCAGAATTATCCACTGAGTTTTGGGTCTTTTTGTAGCTTGTTGTTCACAATTTGCCCCAACTGCTCATGCACAGTTATTTTTGGTCCTTTACAGTTTCTTTGCATTTTGCTGCTGGAGGAGATGTTTGTTTGTCCAGGTGTAAGCACTGAAGCAAACTGTCCCAGGTCCCAGGTTTCAGGTCCCAGCCAGTCTCAGCATCATCTCCACTTCCTGTTGATGCTACCATGGTTATATCGTTTCATATTTAAATTTTATACACAATTAACCTTACAATAGAAAGATTATCCAATTAGGCTTAACTCATTCATATGACCACGCTAAAAGAAGAGTTTTTTTTCTAGCTGGTTGCAAATAGGAAGTCGGATATTAGAAACCTGAGAGAAATTTGAACCTCCTGCTGCAGCTATAATGTGACAGAGCCTGTGAAACCGGCCCAAGGCACAACACTGCAAGCAGAATGTAGGAGCTGAGAGTATTCTTCAGCTCACAACAGAAAGAGGAAGAACCCCTCAGTCCTACAACAACAAGGAACACAATTTTGCCAACTAACTGAATGAGCTAGTTGATAAGTTATTTTCCAGAATCTTCAGTTAAGAGTTTAGTTCTGTTGAGACCACCTAGATTGCTAGCCTACAAAACTGTGAGATGCTAAACAGATGCTGTTTTAAGGCTTCTAGATTTATGGTAAGCAGAAAATAAAATTATCTTTTTTGTCCTGCATAATCTTTCTGTCCTGCCTCCCACAGATAGGGAGTGCTTCCCTGTGTTCTCTGCTCCCATAATAGTTCATATCTGCACAAACATCCATGCATTAAAAAGAATCATAAATAGATCATTGTTTTATCTTCTACAGTCAAATGCAATCTCTTGAAAGATAAGAACCATGATCTTGACTTTTTTTTTTTGCTCCCAGATATATTGGGTTGACCAAAAAGTTTAGTCAGGTTTTTCTGTAAGATGTTGTGGAAAAATCAAGTGAAACTTTTCACCAACCCAATAAATAGCCACACATGGCCATAGAAGAAATTTTGTTTGAATGAAGTCTTTCAATTTCCTTATAATAACAAAATTTATTGAAATATTTTGTCTTTAAGAAATCAAATTTTAAAGTGGTAAGGTTTGTCATTAATGTAAGCTGAAAATCCTCAAGAATTGTAGGGTTCAAGTACTCTAGGATATAGAGATCCAGAAAAAAATATTAGCCTTTCTTTTAGCATTTTAGGTTTGCACACACAGTTATGTGCCAAATACACAAATACATATATATATAAAAGTAATGCCAAACACTTTTATTATTATTAGATAAATTATATTTTCTGTCTCTTTCCTAAACTTGATAAAACAATTACAAAAGATATTTACTGGCTATCTTCTGCATATGTATTTTCTTTTTTAGTTGACATTTACTAACTGGCTATTAGTCATTTATCAATATTTTTAACCTATTGGAAGACTCTCAAATTCAGAACAATTTACCCTGATCATTTTCCCCAGTGCTGAATTATTTTGAACTTCTGAAGCATTTTTATGTGACTTTAGAGAGATAAAATACATCAAACTGAAACTTTTAATAAAACTTTAATGAAGTGATAAATAAGATGACTTTTGCAAAAAAAAAAAGAGTCAAAGTACCTTTGCACCATTAAATGATGTAAGAAGCATATCTAGTCTAAATGAATTGCTTGAAAAATCAAAGAAGCATCAATCTAATATTTTCTTTAAAATGATTCTTCAAACTCTATTTTTCAAAGCAAAATAACGTGTTTCAGTTTAGTTGTGATTTTTTGCAAGCATTTATCAGCAAGCAAGGTTTTAAATATACTAACTCTCAAAAATGTTAAAGTACAACTTCATATTTATTATTTTATTTTAAAATTCAATCTGTGCTAATGAAGCATTCCAGTGCCATTTTTATTGTGAATTGATATTAATACTTTCTTAAGAACATACATATCAACATTGTTGAGATCACTAATGTGGCCAAATTTGCATAAAACAATAATTGATGGATTTATATTCTTACATGCTTACTTTCATCAAAAGGTATAACCTTTGAGATTCAACATACTTTTGATGTTTTCAAGATTGTTGTAAAGATGTTGCTGTTATTATTATGTTTTCTTCATGTATCTTCTCTAGTCTCCCAAAAGACTTATTGCAAAAGAATTGAGAAAGAAATTTATTACTAAAAGGAATAATTTTCCAACGTGATTGGCAAAATAAATAAATAATTCACTCAAGTCAGCTTTTTCTCTTTTATATCCTGTATATTAAAATGGAATGAGAATGCATAAACTTAAGTTTTCTTGACACTCATCCTGGCTCTGTGTACAGATTACTAGCATATATAACAAAATCCAATACATTCAATATTTAAGTTGTTTACACAACTGTTGAATTCACGTTGTGTGGTTACCTAAGGAAGTTTTGCACTGTCAGAAAATTCCTGAACTTGACTAGTGTGGTTGATGATTGTGATGAGAATCTGAAATTCTTGCTGGGACTCTATACCTAAATTCTTCTACTGTCAAGATGGAGAAATGGGTTTCAATACCTAGAAGTGGCAACACTTTCCTCCTTTAATAGAGTATCATCACATGTGAAGCCAAAAGAAAACTTTCTTGGAGCATATGTACGCTCTAGAGTTGAAAAGATAATCATTCATTCTTTTGAAAATTGTCAGCAAAAGGGAAGGGCAGTCATGGATAGGTAAGATGAGAATTAGGCCACAATATTTATTTCTTAAAAAATTCACTGCACCCAGTTGATTACCAGCTGGGTTGTTTTTCCCTTTCAGTCCTTCATGAAGTCCCATCTCTAGATGAAGTGGGAATTCACAGTATGGCAAATCTCCAAGTCTACCGAACAGAGAGATCTGACCTAGAAATCAAATGCTCTTTACTTTATTCCCTAAGGAAACATACACTGCAAAACAGAGGAAAAAAATATCATTTCTATTATAATAGCAAATTTTATTTATTCATGCTTTTAGATTTTTGTTGCTGTTTAAAAACCATACCTTCTTCAGACAAATGCCATTCTCAAATTTAGAGAATCCTATCAAGTATATCAAGTATTCTTTTTGCTGTCTTTGCCATACATTATAGTATTGCTGTCTTGCTTTGTGATCTCAAGTTTCTGTGGTGAGTCATTCAACAAAGAAATGTTTTAGCGAAGAACTTATTAAAACTCTACAGATATTCTCAGGCATTATTTCCCTGACAGTAATTGTAGAAAAACTTTTAGAAGCAGAGAGAGGTGAAAATAACTACTCTAAACCAAGTATATTTTAGCTCTTTAAATTTAACTAGTGAAGTGAAAGTGAAACTTGCTCAGTCATGTCCGACTCTTTGCGACTCCATGGACTATACAGTCCATGGAATTCTTCAGGCCAGAATACTGGAGTGGGTAGCTTTTCCCTTCTCCAGGGGATCGTTTCAACCCAGGGATCGAACCCGGGTCTCCCACATTGCAGGCGGATTCTCTACCAGCTGAGCCACCAGGAAGCTCTGAATTTAACCATGTACAGCATAAATCAACTGTGTGTGTGCATGTGTGCCAGTCTTCTCTCTTTGTGACCCTATGGACTCTAGCCTGACAGGCTTCTCTGTCCATAGGATTCTCCGGGCAAGAATACTGGAGTGGGTTGCTGTGTGTGGGTAGAGGGCAAATTAGCCAAGAGGCGTGTTCAGGCTCTCTCACTCCATGTTTTGTAAATAATGACTATGTAACAGCTGAGATCACTGATAGCACTGCACATGCATGTCAGGAGATTCTTGCTTCTTCACGGGTTACTCTGTGCTGTACGCACATGTGAGCCCGGTCTAGAAAGAGGCTGCATTACTGTTGCATCATGGTTATGTTGGTTGGGTCAGCCATGAGACGAGAGAATATAGTGTGTTCTCTGCTACGGCTGCTGCGCCAATCAGGAGTGAGGTTGTGTTGTGTTAGGTTACGCCATGGCTGCTACTACAGCTGCTGCCTTAGCCAGGAGAGAATAAACCTGTCTACACTTCCTACAGCTCCTGGTGTCTTCTTCCAGCCTCTTAGCTGGCGGCTTGCCTACCCTGCTTTCAATGAAGAATGCGCACAGTGAGATACAGTGAGACAACTGTCATCGCGAACAGGATCAGCAGTATACTGTGCGCTCCTCCAGGGGATATTCCCGACCCCGGGTTGAACCTGCATCTCTTGCATCTCCTGCATTGGCAGGTGGTTTTTATTTTTTTACCACTAGTGCCATCTGGGAAGCCCCAAATAAACTGTGTGCAAATTATCAAATTTGAATTATTTTGCTCCATTTGAGAGGCTGCTAAATAGCAATATAAGTCTAAACTTGTATCTGCTATTCAGCAGCCACTTGTATAGGAAAAAAGTGGATTTGAACAATATTATGTCACTATAAATATGTAGAAAGATTATTATAATGGTTAAGGAGTTGAGCCAACAGATAATTTTTCTGGAAGCATCCAACCAACTCTGGGATTGATTCATATTTGTGTTTCAATTTTATCATTCTACCATTTTAATATCAACCTACAGGAAATATATTTATTAAAATTTCAACTTTGTAACTACTAGGCATTTGCTATTATTGTCACTTTCACTACTCTTAGCCAGAAAATAATGGAAGTTTTGTCCAAAGTTAGTTTGTTTGCCTTAACTTCCAAATCCTACTTTTTTATAAATGTGTGCAGTTTTGAAAATCTGGATGGTTTGCATTTGTTTTAGCTAAAAGATGACCAGAAACATGAGTTTTTTAATACGTGAAAAGATGGACAATCGTAACATGAAAATATTCCCAAATATTTGACAAGTTATTTTTGTCAATATCGACAAATATTTGATGCTATTTTGTCAAATATTAATAGATATTTGACAAATATTTAAAAGGGCTTCCCTCATAGCTCAGGTGGTAAAGAATCTGCTTGTTATGCAGAAGACCCAGGTTCAGTCCCTGCCTGGGTCAGGAAGATCCCCTGAAAAAGGAGGAATGAATGGCTAACCCACTCAAGTATTCTTGCCTGGAGAATTCCATGGACAGAGGAGCTCCACATGCTTTAGTCCATGGGGTCACAAAGAGTCAGACATTGCTGAGTGATTTTCACTCACTTCAAAATAGTAGGCAGCTATGACTATGACAAGTAGTCCCTATACCTGTTACTTTGTCAATATTGTTAAAGAAAAAAAATTATGCAAAATCATCAACTGCATGCCAAAGAAATTTGGTAGATTAGACTTTTAAATGAAATTTTTAGGATATTTTTCCTCTCTTTTTATTGGAGGATTATTGCTTTATGATATTGTGTTGACGTCTGCCATACATCAACATTAATCATCCACAGGTATACATATATCCCCTCCCTCCTGAATCCCCCTCTCATCTCTTCTATATGTCAGTCCAAAGACTACATAATCAAATTGGTCACAAACCACAAACCCAGAAAAGAAGTGAGCTATATATTTCAAATAAAAATCTATGAAAAAAAAAAACTTTACTTCCATAAGTATTACTTTCTAGAGTACTTTGTAATGTAGGATAGATATTCTACAGCACATCGGCTAATATACTTTGAACACTAGTAAGATTATGATCTTATACTTCCCTTGATATCTCTACAGTGCTGTATACAGTATTTTCTGTTTTTTCCTTTTTCCCCCGAACTGTTTCCTAAGAAAGTGTACATAAGAATATTTTTTTAAGTTGTTTTAGGGCTAAAAATATTTTTATTTCTTCCTGTCTGATTAATACTTTCTCTGTATATGTAGTTCTGGCTGGAAATCATGTTTCCCTAGAAATCTGAAGAAGTTGCTATATTTTATTCTGGTATCTAATACTGTATTGAGAAATCTTGCGCCTTCTGCTTCACATGCTTTAATAGAGTTACTAACCCTGAACCTATCCCTTTCAGAAGCCTTTAGCACCCTCTAACCTCACTATTCTAAAGAGTGACAGTGATATGTTTTAGCTACAAATAATTTGTGATGTAAGCCACTATACCATAAACAAAACAAACCAAAACATAAGCAACACAAACAAAAGCCATAGAAAACTAGTTTCCACTCAACATCCCATAGAAAATATGAGAGTGGAAATCATAATAACAGATGAATGGCTTATCTTCTCAGCATGCAGAGGCTTTTCTCATATTGTGAGAAAATCTTCTTTGGTAAAAAGTTGAATATTGAATTTCCATTAGTTTTGTTCATTTTAAGAGTTTTTGAAAATGTATAGATCTTGGTTATGAGTTGAACATATTTACTGAATCTGATTTTTTTAAAAGAAAAATTGACTTCAATTTCTAGATCAATAAATTTTTTTTTGTTTCTTCCAATTTAAAACTCACAGTTTGGCCTTTCATCAAGTTGACTGATACAAACATATTTGTCTTCCCTGCTTCCTTTTTCAAGGTACAAAATAATTATTGAAAACAAAGATTTCCTCCTCCAAGGCACACATGAAAATGTAAACTACCAGATTTGTTAAATTCAGTTTTTCCTATAGCTATGTAAATTTTTGCTATATTTTAGTTTTAAATAACTTTTCTCTGTCAGCAATAATTTCTACATGATATTCACATTTTCTAAAATATTTATTACAGTGTCTTAATTTAATTTTCTCTAATTCTTCAAATATAGATTTCAATTGCAGACTAATAATTTCCCCAGTCATGGACTTTGTTGAGTAATGTTCTTAAAATAACTTTTTTTACATGCCTTTTTTCTCATCTTAACAGATTAAATGAGAATTATCTAAACTACTTGAAAGCTCTATGTCCAATTTTCCACCTGATTTGCCCATTGCTGCATTTCCAAATATATAGATATTATTTTCTTATAAACTTTATGTTGCTTCAGTTCAGTTCAGTCGGTTTCCCTGTCCATCACCAACTCCCAGAGTTTACTCAAACTCATATCCATTGAGTCGATAATGCCATCCAACCATCTCATCCTCTGTCGGCCACTTATCCTCCTGCCTTCAATCTTTCCCAGCATCAGGGTCTTTACCAAGTAGTCAGTTTTTCGCATCAGGTGGCCAAGTTATTGGAGTTTCAACTTCAGCACCAGTCCTTCCAATGAATATTCAGGATTAATTTCCTTTAGGATGAACTGGTTGTATCTCCTTGTTATATTGCTTAGTAATATTATTACTCCAATTAATTCATTAAAAGGCATCAGAACTTAAGATACCAAGTGTTTTTTGACAGTTGTTGTTCAGTTGCACAGTCATGTCTGACTCTTTGTGACCCCATGGACTACAGCACTTTTGCCTCCCTGTCCCTCACCATCTCCTAGAGTTTGCCCAAGTTCATGTTCATTGCATCAGTGATGCTGTCAAGCCATCTCATCCTCTGATGCCCTTTTCTCCTTCTGCCTTCAAACTTTCACAGCATCAGAGACTTTTCTAACGAGTCATCTGTTCACATCACATGACCAAAATACTGGAGCTTCAGCTTCAGCATCAGTCCTTCAGTGAATATTCAGGGTTGATCTCCCTTAAGATTGACTGGTTTGATCTCCTTGCTGTCCAAGGGACTTTCAGGAGTCTTCTTCAGCACCATAATTTGAAGGCATCGATTCTTTACACTGTTAAGTTTTTCACCATAACGATGAAAAATGATTATTTAAAGATGCTGTATGTTTGTATTTTTTGACTAAAAATGTGTCTAATAACGTTAATGACCAATTTTTGTTGCAACTATAACTTAGTCAAATATACTACCTCCTGAAGCCATAAAGATACATACGATGTTATTATTTTCTTATATTTTTAATACAGGATGGTTTAGCATCCATATAAAATGTGCAATACTTAAAATAATTACTTAATATTTTTTAATCCAACTATATATATTCAAATTATTTAATAAGAAAAAAGTGGAAAAGTTTGGTGTTTTAAATAGTAATCAGGTCAACTGGTGGTAGAACTTATAAGCTGATATATATATGTGTATATATATATATACTATTTGGTTTGACAAGATGACATTTACTATGGATAAATTTTCCCTGTCCAGTATCTTTACTTCACTTTTGTGAAGTCAGATATTTGGCTTTTGACAACAGAATGACTACTTCATTCTCTAACAGGTGGACTTAACTCAAAGACGTTGATATAAAATCTATATTCTCCGATTATTAATATAAAACTTTAGAAAAATAAAACTTCCCTACATTTTCCTGTGATCCTTCAAAAAACACTAGCTTCTGAGCCATGGGAATATATAGTATATAGCTTATGTTTATATAGAATGTATGGTGGTGGTTTAGTTGAGAAGTCATCTCTGACTCTTGTGCCCTCGTGAACTGTAGCCCACCAGACTCCTCTGTCCATGGAATTCTCCAGCCAAGAATATGGGAATGGGTTTCCATTCCCTTCTCCAGGAGATTTTCCTGACCCAGGGATCAAACCCATGCCTCCTGGTTTGGCAGGTAGATTCTTTATCACTGAGTCTTCAGGGAAGCTCATATAGAATATATAGAAATATATATACTGTACAGTATGTTTACATAGAATAGAGTGCTTTTTCCCCCCAAAAAAACAGCTCACATACTCTAAAACTTATATCTGTAGTCATTTGTTTGGTTAAATTCTGTGATCAAAATGGTTAATGAAACTTCTCTGTCCATTTCTGGGACAGCCAGATTAAAACCAGGCGCCAGGAAGACTGGAACAATATCTGTCCGGTATTTACATGTCAAAAAATCAGAGACTCCAAGGTCTGTCTGAGTCCTGGAGAAATGTTTTTGTATACCAAATAGTTGGAGTTAGAATTTGCAGTATTCATATTTCCTAGGAGCTCCTTTAGGAAGGAAGAACAACTGCCTTCTTCTGCTTTAAAAGCAGAGAGAAATTTCTTTCTCATTCTTAGCCTGTGGGGCATCTGGCTACTCCTATAGTTACTCTTGCTCTCATGACCCTACATTAGGCTTAACCACTAGGGCAAGAGGAGCCAATACACTTATCATTTACTGTGTGGTATTTCATTGGAAATCTGTCTCTGATTCAGAATTTCTCATATTGTAAAGATATAATTCATAAAGATTAATATTAAAAACCTGGCAGGAGTCAGATATTTGCTGATTGTCCAGTCACTAAGTCATGCCCTACTCTTTGGGATCCAGGGACTAGAGCATGTTGGACTCCTCTGTCCTCCACTGTCTCCCAGAGTTTGTTGAAACTCATGTCCACTGAGTCCATGATGCTATGTAAACATCTCACCTCTGCTGCCCCCTTCTCCTTTTGCCTTCAGTTTTTCTCAGCATCAGGGTTGTTTCCAATTAGTCAGTTCTTCGCCAGGTGGCCAAAATATCGGAGCTTCAGCTTCAGCACCAGTCTTCCAATGAATATTAAGGGTCGATTTCCTTTAGAATTGACTGGTTTGATCTCTTTACTGTCCGAGGGACTCACAAGAGTCTTCTCTAGCACCGCAATTCAAAGCATCATTCTTCAGTAGTCAGAAATAGGATTTGAGTATATGTGTTGATAAAAAAAAAATGCACTTAGTTGAACATTTAAGCAAGGGGAATTATTTTTAAATGTTAATGACATCAAGACTCGTTGCCAGAGACTTCATCTCCATCATGGGGATATATCTGATACAGAGATGTCAATGTCTGAACTTATGGGACAGACACACCCTACACATTAGTTTTATTTTGTCCAGATTGTTTTATTGACTAGCCTAAGGTAAATATATACTGTTTAAATCTTAGAATGTACCTTATTTTTCTTGATTCAGAGTTTTTGTCCTAGTGTGAGATAAAACAATAGAGTGAAAAAAAAATGTTTATCTTCTCTCATGGGCTCACCCAGTGGCTCAGCAGTAAAGAATCCATCTTCTTTGCAAGAGACACAGGAGATGCAGGTTCAATCCCCGGGTCAGGAAGATCCCCTGGAGGATGAAATGGCAACCCACTCCAATAATTTTTGCCTGGGAAATTCCACGGACAGAGGAGCCTAGTTGTCCATCAGGTCACAAAGAGTAGACACAACTGAGCAACTGAACACATTTTCTCTCATGTATCCCTTACAAATGTCTCTCTTAAATTTTCTTATTAACAAATAGGCCTGAGTGAAATTGGTATCATGGTGGCCTCCTTTTTGTCTCCCTTGTAACGACTGGCATCCATCCATGAGCAAAAGTGCCTCAGTAGAGGCTACAGGACTTGGCACCATGCACCAAGAAGCCTAGGAGGAGTCTTGCCTACCCGTGTACCAGGTAATAGCAAACAGATTTTGGTAGTAAATTAAAAAAAAAAAAACTTGAATAAAATCATAGCAATAATAATGCCAGTAACTATGTCTATCTAATTATGTTTTTTTATTTCAATTTGTATTTCATCATTTAATTATTGCTAAAACTGGTGCAATATTCACAAGTATAATCATTATGTGATCAAGAGATTAAGGCTGATTTTGGTTCACATATATTTCTTCAAATAATTTGTTTAGAATGAGGCATAGTTAAGACTAAAAGTTTCAATGACCTTATTTCAGAAAAAGTCCTGAGACAGTGAAATTATATCACAATAGAATTCTAGAACCTAGGTTTTGTCAAAACCATTTGTGTTATCTAAAAGTTCACTTAACACCAAACTTTATCTATATAAAATGCTGTGTGTTTCAGTTCAGTTCAGTTCAATCGCTAAGTCGTGTCCAACTCTTTGTGACTCCCATGGACAGCGGCATGCCAGGCTTCCCTGTCCATCACCAACTCCCAGAGCTTGCTCAAACTCATGTCCATCGAGTCGGTGATGTCATCCAATCATCTCATCCTCTGTCATCCCCTTATTCTCCTGCCTTTAATCTTTCCCAACATCAGGGTCTTTTCCAATGAGTCAGTTCTTTACATCAGGTGGCCAAAGTATTGGAACTTCAGCTTCAGCATCAGTCCTTCCAATGAATATTCAGGACTGACTTCCTTTAGGATGGACTGGTTTGATCTCCTTGCAGTGTGTGCTCATTACCCTCTAAATCATTTCCTTTGGCAGTTTCACTGACTAATGTATACCTTCACACTCTTTCTTTTTGTCACTCAGTACATATTTATTAATATAATTATTTTTAATTAATTTTATTGGAGTATAGCTGAGAAGACATCACTTTGCCCACAAAAGTCCATGTAGTTGAAAATATTATTTTTCCAGTTGTCACCTACAGATGGAAGAGGTGAACCACAAAGAAGGCTAAGCACCAAAGAATTGATGCTTTCTGATTGTGATGCTGGAGAAGACTCCTGAGAGTCCCTTGGACTGCAAGGAGATCAAATCAGTCAATCCTAAAGTAAATCAACCCTAAGTATTCATTGGAAGGACTGATGCTGAAGCTGAAACTCCAATACTTTGGCTACCCGATGCCAAGAGCCAACTCACTGGAAAAGACTATTCTGCCAAGAAAGATTGAGGGCAAAAAGGAAAAGGCGGTGACAGAGGATGAGATAGTTGGATGGCATCACTGACTCAATGAACATGAGTTTGAACAAACTCTGGGAGAGAGTGAAGGACAGGGAAACCTGGAGTACTGCAGTCCATGGTATCACAAAGAGTCAGACATGACTCAGCAACTAAACAACAAAAATTTGTACTATGTTAGTTTCTGCTATACAGCAAAGTGAATCAGCTATACATATACATCTATCCTCCCCTTTTTTTTGGATTTCCTTTCCATTTAGGTCACTACAGAGCACTGAGTAGAATTCCCTATGCTATACAGTATGTTCCTATTAGTTATCTATTTTATGCATAGTATCGATAGTGTATGGGGCTTCCCTGGTAGCTCAGCTGGTAAAGAATCCGTCTGCAATGTGGGAGACCTGGTAACCTAGGTTCAATCCTTGGGTTGGGAAGATTTCCCTGGAGGAGGGCATGGCAACCCACTCTGATATTCTTCCCTGGAGAATCTCCCTGGACAGAGGAGTCTGGTGGACTACAGTCCATGGGGTTGCAAAGAGTTGGACACAACTAAGTGGCTAAGGGTAGCACTCCTTGGAAGGAAAGTTATGACCAACCTAGACAGCATATTAAAAAGCAGAGACATTACTTTGCCAACAGAGGTCTGTCTAGTCAAGGCTATGGTTTTTCCAGTGGTTATGTATGGATGTGAGAGCTGGACTACAAAGAAAGCTGAGCGCCAAAGAATTGATGCTTTTGAAGTGTGGTGTTGGAGAAGACTCTTGAGAGTCCCTTGGATTGCAAGGAGATCCAACCAGTCCATCCTAAAGGAGATCAGTCCCGGGTGTTCATTGGAAGGACTGATATTAAAGCTGAAACTCCAATACTTTGGCCACCTGATGCGAAGAGCTGACTCATTTGAAAAGACCCTGATGCTGGGAAAGATTGAGGGCAGGAGGAGAAGGGGACAACAGAGGATGAGATGGCTGAATGGCATCACCGACTTGATGGACATGGGTTTGGGTGGACTCTGGGAGTTGGTGATGGACAGGGAGGCCTGGCGTGCTGCGGTTCATGGGGTCGAAAAGAGTCAGACACGACTGAGCGACTGAACTGAACTAAACTTCATTTAAGTTTTTATTTATACTCTGAAAGAAGGAAAGAGGGGAAAACTCAACCCAAATTAGGAGAATATTTCCAATCTCCATCTGAATATCATCCATTGTCTAAACACAGAAATTGTCAAATGAAGCAGCAAAACACAGGACCTGGATAAAATACTATTTCCTGCTGAGCAGATTCTCAGAAACACTGAAAGTCTTAAAAGGAAAATAAAGAGAGTTGACTTTGAAATAAGTATGATGTTTCATGCTGAGACAAACCACATTCACAGGGCACATGAACATTGAAAATAGAATTGCAAACCAGAAACAGGAGATATAATGCTAGCTAGAGATTCTACTTCCCAAAAAAATGAAAAGCAAAATTTTAGCACTTAGAGGAATTTAATACATGAGGTTAAAATAAATAGAACGGCAGCAACAACCCCTAAGGGTTATAAATGATTCCTTTATAAAGAAGTAAATTCTGTGTTGACAAGTGTATTCCTCTAAAGGTGGATGCCAAAAGTGTGACAGTTGCAAACCTAATTAGATGAGCCAGATGTGAATATGGTGAAAGTCATTTCAGCAAAAAATAGCTTGGGCATGCTGGCTTTTAAATTTTCTTATCTCCTCTTTCTGAAGTGAGTGTCAATGCAAGCTTTTTTAATATAAATTTTTCTATCTTACATATCTTTAGAACATTTTTTGTTTATGTTTTGCCCAAAGCATTGGTATTCACTTAGGTGACAGCAGTTTCAAAAAATGCTATCTGCCCAGAATTCCATGTAACTTGTATTAGTATTATACCCACATACTCCTACAAATAAAAGATGAAAAAGAAAAGTAAATCAATATAGCTTGAAGATCAGTCACTACATAGTAAATTCCAAATAACAATGATCAAATTAAAAGAGAAATATATTTAAAGCTACACTTGTTTTCATTATAAATCTTCTTAAAGTGGGATAATATTGCCATTCTATTTTTATTTTTCTACTCGTTTCACAAGTAAACTAGACCTCAGTATTAGATGGACTAACAGGTTGAAGAAATAAAATCTGAACATAAGTGTTTAATATGTTATGTGAGATATTGAAGCTGTGAGAAATTAACTGTTGCGCTGTGCTGTATTTGTGAAATGATGAAAAGACTGCATATGAGTCATTTATTGGAAATGTCTAATTTGTAAAAAAAAAAAAATAAGATAAAAGAGTGAAAAATAATATAATTATGGTTTATATTTATGATATAAGCTATACAAGTAGAGGCACTTTATTTTCACTTTAATTGTACTATGTCATGCTTTTAGGATCATATAAATAAAGTAATAAAAATTAAGATGATCTAGAAAATATTTCAGCTTCTAACAGAATAGAAGAACTGCTTATATATAAATTAGGTGCCTTTAAGGTTTATCTAACAGAATCTTTCATATAATAAAGTTCAATCAGTGAATGAAGATAATATGTGATATTACATAGCAAACAATTTATTGCTATGTAGTTTCTTAAGAATTGAAATCTATTCACTTATTCAGGGCTTCGCAGGTGAGTCAGTGGTAAAGAATCTGCCTACAATGCAGGAGTCCCAGGTGTGATCGCTGAGTCAGCGATAACCCAATATTTTTGCCTGGGAAATCCCAGGGAGAGAGGAGCCTGGCGGGCTACAGTCCATGGGGTCGCATAAAGTCGGACAGGGCTTAGCAACTGAAAGACAACACTTATCCAATCTCTACAGAACCTATAAGACATAATTTCTTCTAAAAACTATGAGAGATAAGATACAGCCTTATCCTCAACATACTTATGATAAAGTTGAAAGGATAGAATTTAAAACTTTATAATTTTTAAATAATGCTATATGGCTTGTTATGAATAAACATTCTCTTTAAATCATACAATGTTTTGGAAAACCTTAAAGAAACTATAGGTTTAAAGGTATATGAGGAAGGATAGTTAATATTTACAAAGAGAATACAGTTGAAGCAAGAAAGCATGAAAAAAGGCATTGAGGACCAGTGTGATGGTCTGAAGATGAGTGATCTAGATGACACTAGAGATCACATTAGACCGAGTATCACATGTCTGAAAGGGCAGTGTGAAAGCTCTGTATGATGGCAGAGCATAGATAATGGCTAGTTGCTTGAAAGCTGGAAACATATTTTCAGTTTCCAGTCTGGCTCTCTCACTTAGCTGTTGAACACCAGACAACTTGTTCAAGCTCTCTGTGGCCCTGTTTTCTCACACATAACATAGGTGCAATAATGCTTTCTAGCTCATGGGATTGCTGTGAGGATTAAATAAATTTATACGTGTGAAGTGCTTAAAACAGCATTTGGCATTAAGAAAGATAAATACTAGTTATTGCAATTATTTGGCACTCTATGTATACATATAGCTGATTCACTTCGTTGTACAGATGAAAGTAACACAACATTGTAAAACAATTATATACCAATTAAAAAAAAAAACTACAGATCTACTATTATACCAGAAAAAAAATTAAATATGTGTGTGCTTCACAGAAGCACAACTTCCTTGAATAGAAATGTGAGGACTTCCGTAAATTATTTCTTCCATAAAATTAATAATAAAAGAATCTTATATGAAGATCAAAATGAACTTTTACAGAACTCTGAAAATTAACCAAAATTTTACAAGAATTAGGACAGTATTTATTTATTTGAATAAATTCCCAACAGAGGTTTTATTAAAGAGGATATGCAATGTTTAAAACGTTGATTAACATAATTACTTATGGGGGAAATGAAAATTAAACCTACAATTTGATAACAATTTAACTTCTACTAAAATATCTATAGTAAATAAGGCAGATGATAGTCAAAGTGGGTGAGAATATGGAGAAACAGAAACTTACATATTATTGCTTGATGGGAGTGTAAAGTGGTGCAGTCACTAGAAAGTAAGTCTGGCAGTTTCTAGAAAAATTAAACATAAAATGACCACATGACCTAGCATTTTGACAAATAGGTATCTAACTGACAGAAGTGAAATTTTTGTCCACACAAAATCTTGTATGTGATTGTGAAGAAAAGCATTATCATAATAGCTAATAAGTAGAAACAATCTAAGTGGAATGGAGAGATAAAATGTGTTTTATCTATAAAATGGAAAATTATTCATCAATAAAAGAAAATATCATTATATTCCATGAACTTCAAAAATGTTATATTAAGTGACCATATACAAGGTACCACATATTATATGATTTTATCTATATGTATATGTTCTGAAAGAAGCAAATGTATAGTGACAAAAAGTAGTTTAGTGTAAGTCTGATGCTGAGCGTGGGGTGGGGACTAGCTGTATATGGATATTTGTGACCCCGTTGACTATAGCCTGCCAGGTGCGAATGTCCATGAGATTTTCCAGGCAAGAATACAGGAGTGGGTTGTCATTTCCTTCTCCAGAGGATCTTCCTGACCCACAGATGGAACCCTCTTCTCCTGCTTGGCAGCTGGATTGTTTACTACCGACCTGTATACGGACATAAGGGATTTTTTAATTTTTTTGGAGGGATAACAATGTTCTAATTTTTGTGACAGATGAAACAGTAAAGGTAATAAAAATTACTGAATTGTAATACTCTAAACAGATGCAATTTCTGTTGTGTTAAAAATCAATATATCTGCTTATAAAAATAATATTTTAATAATATTTGTTGGACACAAAAGCCAGATGTAAGCTTTAATTATATCTATCCTTATTTTGATACTATTTTAGAATGTGCACAACATTATGATTTAATTTATCACATTTCATCTCACACCACTCAGTAAGATAGATATAGCATCTAATCAAATATCCTTTAACTGATTATTAAAGTGAAAGTAAATATAGACTCCAATAGTTGAACCCAGCTGCATCCCTGTACTTGGGTTTCATTGTTATCTAGATTGAGTTGGATTGAGTTGGAGCTAAATGCAAGATATAAATTAAGAGAATATTATAGTAATTCATATTTTCTGTGTCAACACCATCAGGAAAAATGGCAATACTCCAAGGGCACTGCTTTAATAATTAATAAAAATGACAACTTAAAGTCAATACTTGTATAATTAGTCATATGAAGTATTAATATTTATAGCTCTCCTTAGCTCTCTTTGCTGGACATGCTTTGTTCACAGAAGAATGAGAATTTACCCTGATGGCTCAGTGGTTAAAGTATCTGCCTGCAATGCAGGAGCCACAGGAGACGTGGTTTTGATTCCTGAGTCAGAAATATCACTTGGAGAAGGAAGTTGGCAATCTACTTCTGTATTCTTGCCTCAAAAATCTTATGGACAGAGGATCATGGTGGGCTACTGTCCAAAGGGCTGCAAAGGATTTGAAATGACGAGCACAGTCCCTCTCTCTCTCAGGGCCATAAAAATGAGCAACAGAATAACTGTCTGCATAAGGTATTTCAGAACAAATTTTAAACAAATCTCAACATGGATGCCTATATTTTAATTTTGTGCACTGAGTTCAAAATGTGCAATTAATGCTTTGACACTATTCCTATCATCATTAATTCTGTAAAATTTAACAAAGGTGTTGCTGATAACCCAAGCTTCTAAATGGAGGTAATATTTTAGAAGTAACCTAAAATTTCAGCTGGAGAGTAGGCAAAGATAAACACTCATGCAGGACTTCAGAACCTAATTGACTTAGTTATATTTCACTTTGAATGGTGGAGATTAGTATTTATAGATCATATGTTTAAGATCACAATAATGAGAGGAAAAATTCTATTAGATTCAGGCATTATTTCTCAGTGAGTACAGGTCAGTGAATCAGATTTCTTTTCCATGCCATTTGAGTGAAGCTGCTGAATACAAAATACCTTTCCCAATATATCTAAGAAATTGAAAGATTAAACTCTTGGTGCTTTTAATGACTTTATAATTGGACTATAAATAATATGCTAATATGAAATTAATAATAAGCTAAATATTCTCAACTCTTTAATTTTTCTTATGGTAAAAGCATTTTCATTAAGTATGATACTATTTGGAAAACTCATCAGTCTAGTTTCGATTTAAAATATGGCCAAGATTTTTGTATAAAGATAATTATATAAAAAGATAATTTTCTGAAATTTTCATTTATTTATTAAAATATAAAAAGTAGTGTGTGTGTGCTAATTCTCTCAGTCATGTCTGACTCCAAAGTAGTATCTTCCTTAAAAATTTTAAATGTTTTTAAAAATATAACAATAAGATGCAAAACTAAGTAACCAGGTGATTGGGCAAAACTTTTGCTTCTAAATTAAATATTTACCACAAAATGTATTAATAAAATCATTTCTGGATGTTTTTGAGGATTAGTGTTACAACAACCAATGTTCACTGAATAACTACTATGTAATGAAGCATTATAATTGCTTTTTGTTAATCCATAAAATCATCGAACACATATTTATTTGATTTCTCCCATATACAAGAAATTATTCCAGGGTTTGGGAATGCATGAGCAAACAAACAAGCAAAAAATAAATAAATAAATAACATCTCTGCATTCACAAAGATTATTTCTGGGAGAAAAGGCAGCCAAGGAAAAAATAAACATAATTTGAGATCTAGACCACTTTAATGCCCCTGCTTTCATGATATTGGAAGGCATAGCTAGAATATTTTTCACACGGTTGGGTCACTAATGGTATTGGACTGACAGTGATTATTAGATACGTTAGGACTTCCATAATGTTAAGTGTGGAAAGAAAAACAAAAACACAAAAGCCCGGAGAACTTTGTACCACAGACACATTGAAATAGTAAATAGGCCTATAGAATCAGAATGTAGTAAATGTTGTAGAAAATAAAACTGGACAATGTTTCAGTCTAAATGCTTCAGTCCAAGTATTTCAGCATCAGTCCTTCCAATGAATATTCAGGATTGGTTCCCTTTAAGATTGACTGGTTTGATCTCCTTGCTATTCAGGGCACATCTCACAGAAGAGATATGGTCAGTTTCACAGGGCCACTCTGAACTTCATGTCATGGATGAACAGTGATAATTTGAACGTCACAGCAGGGAGATCAGTTAGGATGCTATTGCAAAAAACCTTGGGAAGAATGATGGACATGTAGGCTAAAGTTGTAGAGGAGTAGATAAATTTTGAAAGTAAAGCCAGAAAGATTTCTTCAACAAACAATGCAAGGTATGAGAGAGATATAGGACTCAAGTTGATTGCAAAGGTTTGAGAATTATTAATAGCAATAGGAACTGTGGAGAAATTTAAAAATGAAAGTGCAATGTACTTAACTGAGTTGTAGAACACAGTAATTCCAATGTAAACTTGCTGGAGATTTTACAAATAAATTATTTCAATAAGATGATTCAATATATACCAATATGTACCATTTTGGCAGAATTAAAAATGCTTCCCCTTACTGTTTAAATTTGTAACTCTGATAGCTAGAGTGACCTTTTTACCATTTAATAGTTATTTACCTGACTTGTATTAGGAACTAGATGCTAAATAGCTTCTAAGATTTCTGTTGATAACTTTTTCTTAATTTATGAAAATACTTCATGTACTATATAGGAAACTCATTCTTTAACCCCCCAAAAGTAGCTGCCTATATTTTATTATTTCATATTCAGTTCAGTTCAGTTCAGTCCCTCAGTCGTGTTCTACTCTTTGCAACCCCATGGACTGCAGTACGTCAGGCTTCCCTATCCGTCACCAACTCCCAAAGCTTGCTCAAACTCAAGTCCATCAAGTTGGTGATGCCATCCAACCATCTCATCCTCTGTTGTCCCCTTCTCCCCCCACCTTCAATCTTTCCCATCATCAGAGTCTTTTCCAAGGAGTCAGTTCTTAATATCAGGTGCCAAAGTATTGCACCTTCAGCTTCAGCATTAATTCATATTAACTTATAAGTATTTAATATACATAACATTATGTAATGATCTAATGAACACATTTTATAAAATCATTGTATTAATATCCTATGGTGGCTCTAACAAATCACCGCACATTTTGTGACTTAAACAACATAAACGTACTATTCTTATGTTCTGGAGGCCAGAGTCTGTAAGTGTTCACTAGGGTGACATCAGCGTTAGCATCTTCCTCTGCTGACTCCAAGAGAGAACACATATGCTTGCCTTTTTCAGCTTCTGGAGGCTTGTTCATCACTGGTCGGCTCATGGCCCCACATCGCACCACTTTTTTCCCTAGCTTCCATGGTCTTCCTCTTCTATCTTCAAATCTCTCTCTGCCTCCCTCTCATAAGGACAATTGTGAGTACATGTATGACTAACCCTGAAAATCCAAGATGATCTCTCCACATCAAAATCCTTAATCACACCTGTGAAGTCCTAGCTATGATCTAAGATCACATTCACAGATTAGAGGAGTGAGGACCTAGGGAACCAAACTAGAGAAGCAAAAATTATCAATAGACTTGAAGAACTCTCTAACAATCACTTCTAACTTTTTAATTTGAATTTAACTTAATTTAGTGGATTATGTAAGGTGGGCATATACATTAAAAGAGCCAATTTTCCAGCAGTCTTAATAATTGCTGATCACTGACACAAACATATATACTTGTATGTGCATGCTAAGTCACTTCAGTTGTGTCTGACTATTTGTGATCACATGGACTGTAGCCCACCAGGCTCCTCTGTCCATGGGATTCTCTAGGCAAGAATACTGGAGTGGGTTGCTGTGCCCTCCTCTAGGGGATCTTCCCAACCCTGGGATCAAACCCATGTCTCTTATGTCTCCTGCATTGGTGGGCGGATTCTTTACCATTGAGTCACTAGGGAAGCAGTCTTTATATTTTTGTGGCTTCATTTTGGCTTAGAATTTAAAGTCAAGGATTGTAATGCAATACTTTTCTAGGCTAGATTTCCTTCAAATTTTCTCTCTGAAGCTTATTCCAGACAGTCTAGAAAACTTGTTATTGCAAAGCAGAGAGTCTCTCATCTTTGCTTGCCTTTGCTCATAAAGTTTCATCTACATGATAACATTTTCCCTTTCCCTGTTCCAGCTAGAAGAAATTTTACCCCTCCTTTAGCCACAAATTACATCCTTCTCCAGGTGTAACATTATTCTCTTTTGTGTTGTTGTTCTTCAGTTGCTCAGTTATGTCCAACTCTTCATGACCCCATGGACTGCATCATGCCAGGCTTCCACGTTCATCTCCCAGAGTTTGCTCAAACTCATGTCTATTGAATTGGTGATGCCATCCAACCATCTCATCCTCTGTCATTCACTTCTTGTCCTATCTTCAATCTTTCCCAGCATCAGGGTCTTTTCCAATGAGTCAGTTCTTTGCATGAGGTGGCCAAAGTATCAGAGCTTCAGCTTCAGCATCAATCCCTCCAATGAATATTCAGGATTGATTTCCTTTAGGATTGACTGGTTCGATCTCTTTTGTGTTACTAGATGCTTAAGGTACCTAGCCTACCTTACTTTTTAGTAGTCTAATGTTAAAAATGCATCTTCTAGACAGATTTGGGTTCAGATTACACCACTTACTAAGCGGGAGATCTTGGGAAAATTATTTTCCTTTGTTACGTCTTATTTTCTCCAACCATAAAAAGATACAATTAATGACCTCCCACTTAACTGGGGCTCCCCCAATTGTTCAGCAGATAAAGAATCAGCCTGCAATGCAGAAGACTGAGGGTTCGATCCCTGGGTTGGGAAGATACCTGGAGAAGGGAATGGCAGCCCACTCCAACATTCTTGCCTGGGGAATTCCATGGACAGAGGAGCCTGGTGAGCTACAGTCCATGAGGTCGCAAAGAGTTGGACACGACTGAGAGACTAACATACATTTCATATAGGTGAAATGTATGTTTAATAAAAAAAAATCTACTTAAATTAGATCTACTTAATTTCACCTAGGTCCTATAAATGGCAAGCTTTCAATAAACATTTGCTATTCTTCTACTACTTTCTGTATTCACTTTCATTATTATTTAGAATGGGAAA
This sequence comes from Okapia johnstoni, assembly GCA_024291935.2. Taxonomy (NCBI): domain Eukaryota; kingdom Metazoa; phylum Chordata; class Mammalia; order Artiodactyla; family Giraffidae; genus Okapia; species Okapia johnstoni. The sequence goes on from CM044322.1 coordinate 60,652,163, forward strand.
TTTATGATATTAGTTGCCCACAGGAAAGGCCTGAAAAACTCTCAGATACCAATCACTCAAATGAACTTAGATTCAATTCTACTAATACTCATATCCCTTTAAGTTGTCTTTCTTATACAATAATCATAAACTTTAGAAAGCACAACCTTTCTCTATTCTTAGTGTATCTTCATGACCTAATCATATAACTTCATTTCACTGTTTTAAGAACTTTTTTTTTTTTTTAGTGTGGACCATTTTTAAAGTCTTTGTTGAATTTGTTACACTATCACTTCTGCTTTATGTTTTGATTTCAAGGCATATGAGATCTCAGCTCCCTAACCAGGGATCAGACTCACACCTCCTGCTTTGAAAGCCATAGTCTTAACCACTGGACCACCGAGGAAGTCCGAAAACTTCTCTAACTATCTCACTGCTAATTCAATGTCTCACCTTCTTGATAAATAATGTAACCCATTAACAATTGTATTCATCAAGGAAAAATGTGTAATTGTGTAGGTGAGAATTTAACTTATCACATAAATCTTTTGTCTACCCAAACACACTTCACAGTTGACTACCCTATTTGTGTTAAAATAAGTGCTTTCAGAAAATGCATTATAAGATTGTGTTCAATCTTTAAACACACATTTATAAACAAGTTTTCTTGTAGATGAACATAATATGTTGACTGGTTGAATTTTTACTTTCAATAAATTGTTTTTTTTCCTAAAATCATACTGAATTAATTTTCTATTTTACTGTTGTAGTCAAGTATACTAACTGCCATACTCCTTCACCTGAAGCTTCTCTAATTTGTTATATTTTTTTTCACAAATACAGCATTTGGCATATTTCTTTTTAATTAATTTTCTGGCAAAAGTATATTTTTCTTTGCAAAATTCCCTGTCATCTATAATTTTGTTTTACTTCTCTAGTGTAGGTTAAAAGAAAGAAGAAAAAAAAAATCCTTGGACTAAATAGCCGGCTCCAGGTATCCTATAACTCCTATGACTAAACAGTACAGATAATTTGCTTGTTTTCCCAAGGAAGTGGGCAGGCAGCCAAACCTCACAAGTGAAATTAGTTCCCAATTTAGTGTTCGATGTCATTTCACAAGGACTAGAATGAAAAATGAGACATCGGACATGTTAGCTCTGAGGAAAATTATCACTTCACCTTGTATAGGGCGTCTTTACTGGATGAAATCAGAGGAGATAAATCATCTCTCCCCATGACAGATCTGCCTGTCATCAGGAGAAAGATGTCCCACAGTGAGAGGGCAGGCGCTGTCTGAGGTTCCCTCCGGTTGCAACCAGATATATTTTGTGCCTCCAAATAATTATAGAAATGTGAAAATGTGGATGGACACACTTCCCAAGTCTATTTTTCCAAATGACATCTTAAGCGAATATAAACAAATACAAATAGAAATGCATTCACATTGTGAACTGCATATACCCTTGAAACAGTTACGGGGTAAAGAAGACATTCACCGAATGCTATCTGTGATCAGGTTTTCACCGAATGCTATCTGTGATCAGGTTTCCTAGTGGCTGGTGGTGATCAACATAAGTAAACTCATAAGCCCAAGTAAGATTCATGGGGTGTTTTGTCCCTCAAATTTTCCTTCAGAAAGCAGGAAATCAGCTTAAATTTAAGTACCTACAAAGGCAGTAATATTATGGTCAAATCTCTCATGAAATTTATTTTGAAATCTAAAGTGCCTCTTTAGGAAAAGAGGCATTAACCAGAAAGTATATCATTCTTCATCAAATTTTGGATACATAGAGAGGTGATCTTATGGAAATATAAACAATGGAGGCAAAGATTTCATTCAGACTTGGTGTTTATTCCTGTGCTATGGCATTGTCAATTCAGTTTTGGTTGCAGTCTTTAAAAAGGATTCTAAATAGTAGAGAATGTGTTGATGGTGAAGTTGAATACATGCCTTCAGAAATAATAATTACCCCAAACGTTTAATAAATGAGTCTTTGTGACTATAGATAAAATACTGAATGGCAGCAAAATGAGCATTTTAAAAGGTCACTCTCATTTCTGAAGGAAGTCAAAGTCTAAACTGCTAGATAACTCAAAAATAGCTCTAGATTTAATAACGTTAAAGCTATATAAACTCCCAGAAACTAAAAAAAAAAAAAAAAATCTGAATCTACTATTACAAAGTTAAAGCTATGCTGTAAGATGTCCAAATAAAATATATTTTTTCTTCTAAAATTCTATTCTAGTTTCACCCCCAAACATCCTTTTGAAGTGATCTTATAAAATAAACACTCAGTCACCTTCTACTTTCATCTACTTCATTTTTTTAAAAGTGAAACTTTAAAAATAAATTAATATTCCCATGCGAAAATTGATGTAATTCTTTAAAAATTGCACCATTTCTAACATCCAATAATATATTTAAATTAAATAATTAAAATAATTCAGAATAGTCATTTGAGTTTATTCCTCCAAAGAAAGTCAAACATGTGATAAGCCTGTCTGTGATTTTCTATAAGGTTTTATTAAATCTTTTTTTCAGTTTGTAGTAATAATAGATCAGGGCTTACTGATAACTTGTTTATTGATTATGCAAGTATTGAGCTTATCCTCTTGTCTGGGTCTTGTCTGGACATAAGATGTACAAGGGTAAACAAAACAGACTTGTCTTTTCAGAGACTGAATTCTAGTGATCACAAATTCAGTTCATATTGTTGATGAAGTAACTGGAATACTTTAGAGTCAGGTGAATCAGACAGAAAAAAGTGCAGACTCGGACCAGTTAGATCAGCAGGAAAAAGGAAATCATAAGAGATGCTCAAAGCTAAGACCAGGCAGGCCATCAAAACAGAAAAAACTGCATGTTTCAAACAAAATAATCTGGATTTAGGGATTATGATTTAGAGTGCATGTTAATTTCAATAAAGTTGGGAGAAGCAGTAATTTAGGAATTGGCTCAAAAGTGATCTAGGAGAAAATACATTTGCTGGCTCTATCCATTAAGGGTAAAGCAAAACCTCCATCTTATTTCATTCACACATTCATTTCTTCATTCTCTTGTCCATTTATTCATCAAAAATGTATTAAGTGCTCTCTATACACCAGGAATTTTTCTATTTCATGGGCATAGAATGTTAAAACAGAGTTCCTGCATTCATGGAATTTACAGTTAACTAGCAAGATAATAAAATATGCCATATATTTGAAATGTAGTAATTATATGTACGGAGAAGGAAATTATATGTAAATCTACAGATATGGATTATGTATAGTATGCCTATTATATATAGGTATAGAGGACATTGTCTATATCAATATATCTATCTGTCTCTCTTTATCTACATAAATATAAAGAAACAATAAAAATGAAACCTGAGATATAAAATGGAAGGAGATGAAGTAGAGGTTTGGAAGGTTTCATAAGTCATTCTGATTTGTTTTTTTAGATGAAGCTTTTTTCTAGAAATATTGAACACAATACTGTATATATTCCCAGTTTTTCAAATACCTTACTCTCCCCCTCCTCCATGTCTTAATTATCCTGCTCTGTCTACTAGGATGCTATTCCCAAAGTTCCTTACGATTAAAATACAAACACCTGATTTTGCTTCAAAGCCTTCGTTAATATGACCCCCTCATACATAATGTGTCCTTTCCTCCAGACAGTCAGCTACTCCTTCCTCACTGGTGACTGAGAGCCCTAAAATATGCTCTCCAGTCCCCGTACTTCACTGCCATGAAGGATTCTCCAACTTACCCTTCAACATTAAAACAAAATAAATTTTGAATGCTACTAAACATTTATTGATTGCTTAATATCATCAAGTTCTCTATTAGATGTTTTTTGTTTTTTTTTTTCCACTGTGTAACTTCTTAGTTCAACGTCAATTGCTTGGAAAAGTGAGCTATTTTAAAGGACAGTGATTTTATCCCAGAAATCATCATAGACCAACGTGATACTACCCAAACCTGTGGCAAGGAAGAAGAATCCAGGATACAGAAGACTCCCCTGATAAAAATTTATGTTCTTCATTTGTTACAAGTAGTTATATGACTCTGTACTTATGTTGTTATTGTTCAGTCACTAAGTTGTGTCCAACTCTTTGGGACCCCATGGATGAAGCACACCAGGCCTCCCTGTCCCTCTCTATCTTTAGGAGTTTGCCCAACTTCTGTTAAACCAGTAATGCTATCCAACCGTCTCATCCTCTGCCACTCTCTTCTCCTTTTGCCTTTAATATTTTCCAGCATCAAGGTCTTTTCCAATGAGTTGGCTGTTGGCATCAGGTGGCCACAGTATTGGAATAAATCTTAAATGGTACTACGGATATTGACAAGAGACTTTGACATTGAAAGAAAGCTATAAAATTCCCTCTTACCTGCAAGATAATGAATATACGGCATAATAAAGCCACTCATGACCATTATGAACAAAGGTTATTATTAGTCGAAATTAGGAATTGGATGGCTTCCACTATGGCTCAGCCAGTAAAGAACCTACCTGTAATGCAGGGGACACAAGAGACATGGATTCGATCCCTGGTTTGGGAAGATCCCCTGGAGGAGGAAATGGCAACCCACTCCAGTATTCTTGCCTGGAAAATCCCATGGACAGAGGAGCCTGGCAGTCTACTGTTCATAGGGTCTCAAAGTCAGACACAACTGAAGTGAGGCAGTATTTGCTCATATACAGAAAAGAAAATGATTGCTGTTAATTTCAATAGCAACTTTAGCAAATGAGGCTAGAGTTAACATAGGGTAAGTGATTTTTTGCTGTAAGAGTGCTTTTTATACATAATATTAAGCCAAAATCATATTGCTTCACATCACTATGCAAGTGATATCTCATTGGCAGTTTATCTCCCTGCCTTCAGAAACACACTATCCTAATTTAAAATCTCCTTAGAAGACTGATCTAAAATGCAGATTTGATCATTGTACAATTTCGTGTAAAAGCCATCTTTGGTTTCTCCAAATCTCAGAGAAAAAAATAAAAACTTCTTCCCTTCAATGCCTATCAGTGTAACACCTGTGTACTTACCCTGCCACCTGCATTTCTTTTCTATGTCAGAGAAAAAATTCTATTTCCAGAACCACTATGGTTTTGTAACTACACTGATTTCAGAAATTTTGGATTTTTCACGCGCTATTCTCTGGGCTCATAAAACTTATTCTCTCCTTCTTACTATCTTGTCTCCAACTCCCTATATTTTAATATCAGCTGACACTATTTCCTTCAGGATTAGCAATCTGCCTTCCTCACTAGCAATCTGTTACTTCCAGGATGGGAGAAGTAATTAAGCTCCCCCTGTATCTTGTGTGTAATCTCAGTTTAATTGTTGTCGCGAGTACCATTTCCATGTTATACTTGCGTATTTCCCCGTTTCCAGCATTGTTGCGTGACATCCCATAGCTTTAGCTTTTGACTTTTATCTTACACGTTTTTCAGGATTCATGACTCAGTTTCATCCCCAGAGATTTTTACTTAACCAAGTCTTAAATTATACCTGAGTTATGAATTTAAAAAAAGAAATGAAAAAACCAAAAAGATACAATCTTTGTTGTTTTCAAATGTATCTTAACAAGACGTGATAACAAAGGCAACACAATTTCTGATAAGGTCATTCTAAGGCAAACTGGTCGCATGGGTTTAGGGGATCTTAGACAATGCCAGGCATAAATGTCTACCTTGCTCCAGAGACCACAAAGTCTCTAGTCCTATCATCACAAGCCATTAACAAACAGTCATGTCTCTTCATGGGCTTCCCAAGTGGTACAGTGCTAAAGAATCTACCTGCCAATGCAGATGACACAGGAGACAGAAGTTTGATCCCTGGGTCAGAAAGATTCCTTGGATTAGGAAATGATAACCCACTCCAGTATTCTTGCCTGGAGAATTCCATGGACAGAGGAGCCTGATGCGCTACAGTCCATGGTGTCACAAAGAGTCAGACACGACTGAGTGATTCAGCATGCACTCACACATGTCTCTACTTCTCATTGAAGTTCACCTCTCATAAGCCCATCCCCCCAGGTTCTGTCTTGGCTTAGATAAGCAGCTTATCTTATTAAATACAGAGTTAAAGTATATCAAAGGTTTATGCAGGATATGTTTCTAATCCTGCGTTTTTATCTTCTATTTATACTTTAACAAGGGATTTTCTGGACTTAGAATAACTTGATGGAAATCAGAAACATCCATCAACCAATTCAGGAGTGAGATAAGTTCTTGAGGTTCTTTCTTTTCCCCCCTTTGGAGTTTAGTCAGCAATGCTATGTTAGTTTCATGTGGACAGCAAAGTGATTCAGTTATACATACACACGTAATTATTCTTTTTCAAATTTTTTTCCTATTTAGGTTTTTACAGAATATTGAACAAGGTTCCCTGTCTACACAGTAGGTCTTTATCCTTGTTGGTTATCTCTTAATATTTTAAATATAGTAATGTATATTTTGTAAGAAAAACATTTTAAACAGCTACTATATAGCCACAACTAAAATGTTCATGATTATTTATGTTTTTAATAAATGAGATTAAATTTAAATCATGTATTTATAGCTTCTAGATTATTTAGCGTTTCATGCAATCACAGATTGACTTTTTTTGCATAGTACCATTGCTTGATATTTGATTTGGCAGAAAGTAACATAGTATGGTAGATAGTACAGTAAAATGCTAGTGGCCTTTTAGCCACCTAGAAGTTTAATTTAATTCTGATCTGCTGCTGCTGTTGCTAAGTCGCTTCAGTCGTGTCCGACTCTGTGTGACCCCATAGACGGCACCCAACAGGCTCCCCCATCCCTGGGATTCTCCAGGCAAGAACACTGGAGTGGGTTGCCATTTCCTTCTCCAATGCATGAAAGTGAAAAGTGAAAATGAAGTCGTTCAGTTCAACTCTTAGCGACCCCATGGACTGCAGCCTACCAGGCTCCTCCGTACACGGAATTTTCCAGGCAAGAGTACTGGAGTGGATTGCCATTGCCTTCTCTGAATTCTGATCTAGGGAACACGAAAATGTCTCAATTAACTTAGCGTTGAGTAATTAAGAATATGAATATTTTTAATATAAAAAACACCAGGATCCATTTTATAAAAATTGTTTAAATATAATAACAATCAACATTAAAATAGATTATCACATAGAAGGCATGCAGAGTATACTAATAAAATATAATGATAATGTAATGACCATAATAACATTGTAAGACTAAAATGTTTTAAAATTAGAAACATAAATTTATTTCCTAACATAATGTAAAATTAACATATTCCACAATGCTATCACTGGTTTATCTTTTACTTTTGCTAAAAAAATCCAGAATTATAACATTTAATTACAGTAATATAGTAAACATTAAAGCAAAAAATATACTGACTTAATTCTCTTTTGATGAAGTTATCATATTAAATAAATATGGTACCTCTCAGAGATGGAAAACGAAAAAGAACAAGCATTGCATTAAATCATGGAATCAAATACAGACTCCTTGGATCAAAATACATTATCTGTCAGAACTTGAACAATTCATTGCTTTGTTAAAAACTTGTGAAATTGAGAGGAAACCACCTAACTCTAGTGCTTGATATTTTAATTGTTAATATTTCACTATTCACCTTAAAAACCAACATTTTTCTGATTTTGCTTGCTCGTGGATTTGTTTTTTAGTGTTCTCAGAAGTATTGTAGCCAGGTTATTGCAATTTCCTTTGGCACCTGGTAATTACATATTAGATCACCAAGGTCAAATTTTGCCACTGCCAGCTCTTATTAACTCTATTTTTTTTTCTTCAAACATTTCTCAGTTCATATTCTGCAATAAGCTTCTGCAATTTAAAGCTATAACCTAATGACTCCCCTGTGATGTAGGCCACCCAGCCCAAATGGCTCTTGGAATCAGATAAAAATTTGTTAAAATTATTAATCCAGAAAATAGCTTTCAGTCACATAAATGTCAGTCAGTAACCTGAATTCCCTAACCAAACACTGTAGTAAGTAATTGTCTTCCGCTCATCCTGTCACTCACAACATCCCACTCTGCATTCAAAATACTAAAATTTCATTATCAAAAATTCTTCTCAAATAAACAACTCATCCTTAATATTTACATTGTATATGATGCATAAAAGTAACCTGTAGAGAATTTTCCTCTATAGCTGGACAGAGGAGTATGGTAGTTTCCTCTGATGGCTCTTATACATTGCTTGCATGACACATTTCAACTTCTTTTCTTTCCTCTTATTACTACAGATTTTTAAGTAACATACATACCTGAATGTTGTCTAATTGTTTGAATCTAGCCACTACTTCAATTCAATAATGTTATAATTAAATATTTTAGCTCGGCATTTTGGATTTCAATTTTCAGAAATTAACTTGAGCTGGCTTAAGGAAAACAGGGCATTTTTTTTTAAGTACAAAAGGATGTGTCATATCTGGGCAGAAAAGCCGCAGGGCTTAGGAAGGACTGTGAACAAAACAGGGAGAGCTATCAGAAACACAGAACCAGGCAGTTTACTTTTTTGTTTTTTAATATCTAATTGTTTATAGTTGGCTTCTTTCAGTTTTCGTAGCACAATAGCATTCTATATTATTTAATGCACATGACAAGAAAAACAGAATCATCCAATTCTAGTCAAGTAAAAGAATTTTTTTCCCCCCTTTTCTCCCTTGGCTCCAATCCTACATTTCCAGGGGAGGGGTTCTGTGACCAGTCTTGAGCTGGGGACTCCTCAGCTGCACCAGAGGAGCAGTGGTTGCATGATGGCACAGGAGCGGTGGCTGCCTGACGGCGCAGAGCGGCCTGGAGGAGCGACCACATGCCCAAGTCAAGGAGCAGCGGCTGCACTTCACTGGAGCAGCAGTGTAGAGATAACCCATGTCCAAGGTAAGAGAAACCCAAGTAGGTGTTGTGAGAGGGCATCAGAGGGCAGACACACTGAAACCACAATCACAGACAACTAGCCAATCTGATCACATGGACCACAGCTTGTGTAACTCAATGAAACTAAGCCATGCCATATGGGGCCATCCAAGACGGATAGGTCATGGTGCAGAGGTCGGACAGAATGTGGTCCACTGGAGAAGGGCATGGAAAACCACTTCAGTATTCTTGCCTTGAGAACCCCATGAACAGGATGAAAATGCAAAAAGATAGGACACGAAAGATGAACTCTCCAGGTCGGAAGGTGCCCAATATGCTACTGGAGATCAGTAGAGAAAGAACTCCAGAAAGAATAAAGGGATGGAGCCAAAGCAAAAAGAACACTCAGTTGTGGATGTGACTGGTGATAGAACCAAGGTCTGATGATGTAAAGAGCAATATTGCACAGGAACCTGGAATGTTAGGTCCATGAATCAAGGCAAATTGGAAGTGGTCAAACAGGAGATGGCAAGAGTGAATGTCTACATCCAAGGAATCAGTGAACAAATATGGACTGGTATGGGTGAATTTAACTCTGATGACCTTTATATCTACTACTGTGGGCAGGAATCCCTTAAAAGAAGTGGAGTAGCCATCATAGTCAACAAAAGTGTCCGAGATGCAGTACTTGGATGCAATCTCAAAAACGACAGAATGATCTCTGTTCATTTCCAAGGCAAACCATTCAATATCACGGTAATCCAAGTCTATGCCCTGACCAGTAATGCTGAAGAAGCTGAAGTTGAAGGTTGTATGAAGACCTACAAGACCTTTTAGAACTAACATCCAAAAAAGATATCCTTTTCATTATAGGGGACTGGAATGCAAAAGTAGGAAGTTAAGAAATACCTGGAGTAACAGGCAAATTTGGCCTTGGAGTACAGAATGACGCAGGATAAAGGCTAATAGAGTTTTGCCAAGAGAACAAACTGGTCATAGCAAACACCTTCTTCCAACAACACAAGAGAAGACTCTACACATGGACATCACCAGATGGTCAACACTGAGATCAGATTGATTATATTCTTTGCAGCCAAAGATGGAGAATCTCTATACAGTCAACAAAAATATGACCGGGAACTGACTGTGGCTCGATCATGAACTCCCTATTGTCAAATTCAGACTTAAATTGAAGAAAGAGGGGAAGACCACTAGACCATTCAGGTATGACCTAAATCAAATCCCTTATGAATATACAGTGGAAGTGAAAAATAGATTTAAGGGACTAGATCTGACAGAGTGCCTGATGAACTATTGGAGGTCCATGACATTGTACGGGAGACAGGGATCAAGACCATCCCCAAGAAAAAGAAATGCAAAATGAGCCAAATGGTTGTCTGAGGAGGCCTTACAAATAGCTGTGAAAAGAATAGAAGTGAAAAGCAAAGGAGAAAAGGAAAGATACGCTCATTTGAGTGCAGAGTTCCAGAGAATAGCAAGTAGAGATAAGAAAGCCTTCCTCAGCGATCAATGTAAAGAAATAGAGGAAAACAATAGAATAGGACAGACTAGAGATCTCTTCAAAAAATTACAGATACCAAGGGAACATCTCATGGAAAGATGGGCTCAAAAAAGGACAGAAATGGTATGGACCTAACAGAAGCAGAAGATATTAAGAAGAGGTGCCAAGAATACACAGAAGAACTATACAAAAAAGATCTTCATGACCCAGATAATAACGATGGAGTGATTATCAGTCACCTAGAGCCAGACATCCTGGAATGTGAAGTCAAGTGGGACTTAGGAAGTATCACACGAACAAAGCTAGTGAAGGTGATGGAATTCCAGTTGAGCTATTTCAAATCCTAAAAGATAATGCTGAGAAAGTGCTGCACTCAATACGTCAGCAAATTTGGAAAACTCAGCAGTGGCAACAGGACTGGAAAAGGTCAGTTTTCATTCCAATCCCAAAGAAAGGCAATGCCAAAGAATGCTCAAACTACTGCACAATTGCACTCATCTCACACACTATTAAAGTAATGCTCAAATTTCTCCAAGCCAAGCTTCAGCAGTATGTGAACTCTGAACTTCCAGCTTGTTCAAGCTGGTTTTAGAAAAGGCAGAGGAACCAGAGATCAAATTGCCAACATCCACTGGATCATCGAAAAAGCAAGAGAGTTCCAGAAAAACATCTATTTCTGCTTTATTGACTATGCCAAAGCCTTTGACTGTGTGGATAACAATAAACTGTGGAAAATTCTTCAAGAGATGGGAATACCAGACCAGTTGACCTGCCTCTTGAGAAACCTGTATGCAGGTCAGGAAGCAACAGTTAGAACTGTACATGAAACAACAGACTAGTTCCAAATAGGAAAAGAATTACGTCAAGGCTGTATATTGTCACCTTGCTTATTTAACTTATATGCAAAGTACATCATGAGAAACCCTGGGTTGGATGAAGCACAAGTTGGTATCAATATTGCTGGGAGAATTATCAATAACCTCAGATATGCAGATGACACCACCCTTATAGCAGAAAGTGAAGAAGAACTAAAGAGCCCCTTGATGAAAGTGAAAGAGGAGAGTGAAAAAGTTGACTTAAAGCTCAACATTCAGAAAACTAAAATCATGGCATCCATTCCCATCACTTCATGGCAAAAAGATGGGGAAACAGTGGATACAGTGGCAGATTTTATTTTTGGGGACTCCAAAATCTGCAGATGGTGACTGCAGCCATGAAATTAAAAGACGCTTGCTCCTTGGAAGGAAAGTTATGACTAACCTAGATAGCATATTTAAAAGCAGAGACATTACTTTGTCAACAAAGGTCCCTCTAGTCAAGGCTATGGTTTTTCCAGTAGTCATGTATAGATGTGAGAGTTTGACTATAAAGAAAGCTGAGAGCAGAAGAATCTATGCTTTTGAACTGTGGTGTTGGAGAAAACTCTCGACAGTCTCTTGGACCACAAGAAGTTCCAAACAGTCCATCCTAAAGGAAATTAGTCCTGGGTGTTCTTTGGAAGGACTGATGCTGAAGCTGAAACTGCATACTTTGGTCGCCTGATGGGAAGTGCTGACTCATTTGAAAAGACCCTGATGTTGGGAAAGATTGAAGGCAGGAGGAGAAGGGGATGACAGAGGATGAGATGGTTAGATGGCATCACCGACTCAATGGACATGCGTTTGGGTAAGCTCTGGGTGGTGGTGATGGACAGGGAGGCCTGTCCTGCTGCAGTTCATGGGGTCGCAAAGATTCATACACGACATAGCGACTGAACTGACATGAAATGAACAATTGCACCAACTCCAAAGGGGCCATATTTCACAGCAACAAAACATGCTCCATTCTAAATGTAAACTTCTGGCCTTACCTCTTGACTAGAACTAAGCATGGAAAAAAGGAACCAATTTTCTGTGCTGAAATTTATTCTCAGAGTGAAAGTACATTGAAAATTAGAAGAGGTATCAGGGGAAAAAAGAAAATGGGACCATAGAAAACAAGGCAATGTATAAACAATAAATTATCATCAGTTAAACTTATAGTCACATCATGGTTATGCTATTTTATTGTTGCACATAGCATGGCATTTAATTCATCTGAGCATCATTTCCTGAATTATACAATTGTAGATTAAGTAGCATGAGGCATATAAGTTTAATGGCTGATACAGTGCATTAATTCAGTGAGTCAATATGGCTAGTTCTGCTAATGGTTCATGTTTCTAAGTCTATGAAATCTTTTTAGAGAGTCAGTCCCAGATTACCCAATGACTTACTTCAGCTTACTTTCTCACTGCATATTTTAATCTTTAAATTATGTCATCTCTATGCATCTTTACTTGTTAGCTATCTCTTTCATCAGATTGCAAAGTTTTTGAAGCAGGGCCTCTATCCAAATTGTTCACTAATGTAGTCCCAGTTTCTGGAACAATGTCTCGTAAATACAACATTTTTAGTCAAGAGAAAATATACTAAATACAAGATGGTCATTCTATTTCAGTGAAATTGTAAAGCATGTAGTTCAACTTACAGATCTTTGACTATAAGGTGACTTGACAAAACTTACTCTTTAGTAAAATTCTGATAGTTTTCAAGGGACTTCTTAAGGCTTTAAATGTAAAGAGAATGTCTGATAATAAAAAAAAAGAAGAAAAATATAATTATATTAGAAAATGGAGTTACTATGATCTCCATTATTTCAGTGATGCAAGAAGTAAAATAAAATATCTAAAAATTCTTTCTTTTTCTAAAGTGAAAGAGGAGAATGAAAAAGTTGGCTTAAAACTCAACATTCAGAAAACTAAGATCATGGCATCTGATCCCACCACTTCATGGCGAATAGATGGGGATACAATGGAAACAGTGACAGACATTATTTTCCTGGGCTCCAAAATCACTGCAGGTGGTGACTGCAACCATGAAATTAAAAGACATTTATTCCTTGGAAGAAAACCTATGACCATCCTAGTTCATTTCAGTTCAGTCACTCAGTCGTTTCCAACTCTCTGTGACCCCATGGACTGCAGCAAGCCAGGCCTCCCTGTCCATCACCAACTCCCAGAGCTTACTCAAACTCATGTCCATCACGTCGGTGATGCCATCCAACCATCTCATTCTCTGTCATCCCCCTTTCCCCCTCCTTCAATCTTTCCCAGTATCAGGGTCTTTTCAAATGATCCAGTTCTTCCCATCAGGTGGCCAAAGCATTGGAGTTTAAGCTTCAACATCAGTCCTTCCAATGAACATCCAGGACTGACCTCCTTTAGGATGGACTGGTTGGATCTCCTTTCAGTCCAAGGGACTCTCAAGAGTCTTCTCCAAAACCACAGTCCAAATGCATCAATTCTTCGGTGATCAGCCTTCTTTATAGTCCAACTCTCACGTCCATACATGATTATGGAAAAAAAAACATAGCTTTAACTAGACAGACCTTGTTGGCAAAGTAATGTCTCTGCTCTTTGTTGTCTAATTTGCTGTCTATGTTGGTCATACCTTTTCTTCCAAGGAGTAAGCGTCTTTTAATTTCATGACTGCAGTCACCATTTGCAGTGATTTTGGAGCCCCCCAAATAAAGTCTGTCACTGTTTCCATGGTTTCCCCATCTATTTGCCGTGAAGTGATAGGACCATATGTCATGATCTTAGTTTTCTGAATGTTGAGTTTTAAGCCAACTTTTTCACTCTATTCTTTCACTTTCATCAAGAGGCTCTTTAGTTCTTTGCTTTATGCCATAAGGGTGTGTCATCTGCATATCTGAGTTCACCTAGACAGCATATTAAATAGCAGAGACATTACTTTGCTGACAAAGTTCCATCTAGTCAAAGCTATGTTTTTTCCAATAGTCATGTCTGGATGTGAGAGTCGGACTATAAAGAAAGCTGAGCACCAAAGAACCAATGCTTTTGAACTGTGGTGTTGAATAAGATTCTTGAGAGTCCCTTGGACTGCAAGGAGATCCAACCAATCAATCCTAAAGGAAATCAGTTCTGAATATTCATTGGAAGGACTGATGCTGAAGCTCCAATACTGTGGTCACCTGATGCAAAGAATTGACTCATTGGAAAAGATCCTGATGCTGAACAAGACTGAAGGCAGGAGGAGAAGGGGACGACAGAGAATAAGAAAGTTGAATGGCATCAGCGACTCAGTGGACATGAGTTGAGCAAACTCCAAGAGTTTTGTGATGGACAGGGAAGCCTGGCGTACTGTAGTCCATGGGGGTAGCAAAGAGTCGGACATGACTGAGTGACTGAACTGAACTGAATAGAAAGAAATTATTTCTGGTTGTTGACTGCATGCAAAAATTTAAACTATTTTGTAGTGTTCTGTACTATGTTCTCAATAAGGAATATATAGTACCAGTTTACTTTTAATAAAGGTTCTGTTTTAAATATAATGCAGTATGTTTGAAATAATGTGATCCATATAAAAGCTATTAAATCAAACAATCATTAAATTGGAAGGGGTTAATTGAGATGCTATGAGTTATTGCTCACCAGATGAGATGAAAAAAGTATACCAATAGGAGAGAAGACTTCTATCATTAAGGAATGAGTTAGCATCTTTTTAATGGAATTAAAAAAAGAGAGAGTATTGGATTAGAGATAAAAATAGAAACTAAGACAGAAAAGTGAGCACTGACAGGTAGATAATATTACCTATAAATGTGTGAAAGTCTAGTTACTCTGACCTGAAATGTGAAAGATTCATTCTAGAATGTTCCCTAAGTTTCTAACAGGCAATTCAATGATTCTATATTTTCAAAGTTTGATGAGATTAGTAAAATCATACATATCTGACTAGCAACAAGAGCATGTGAGAAATTAGTGAAATAATTGTTTCTTTGAACTTATGAAGTCAATCATGCAAAAATAATATTGCAAAGTAATTTTATATTTTCCTCATAGTATCCAACTTCATTCTTTCTGAATCTGATCTTCAAGCACCATTCTTTTTCAGGTTCAATATGGTTATCCTGAAATATTTCCATGTTCTGAGAGAGAAGTGAGGCTTTAAGATAAAAATTCATTGGATTTCCATCTGCTGTATCCAAAAGCAGATGAGGAATAGGAAGATGTGATGGAATCAGTCTTCAGAAATACATGACCTAAATGGGATGGAACAAAAATATACATTATGTGAAAAGCACTCATTGTACAAATAACAAAATATAGGCAGAATTTCTGAAATTACATGTAATCATATACTGAGGCTACTTCATGATGAAGTTCAATTTATGCTAATCATATAAAGGAAAGAAGAATGACCGTATTAAAATATTTTATAATGGGCAATGTCTTGGCTTTATTGAAAAGGTAAATTAAGTTATTTAAAATCATATCCTATCCATGTAATGCATAATATATAATGTATATAAAGCAACAAACTATTTTGATGGCCTTAGAATATTTTTTCTTGTTATTTAATTAAATAACATAATCTCTCCTAGACAGAGAACACATAACATCATTGAGACTCCTTTTCAAAATTATTCCCCACTCTACCTATACAGAATGAAAATATATGCTAAGGTATAAAGATTAAGCTAGGTAATATCTACAAGCATTCCCTGAAAAAAAAAATGCTCTAAAAAATAAAGAATGTGGTTTGTCTTAAAGAAGTGTTGGAGGAAACCATCAAAAAGATAGAATCACCAGTCGACCCAAGTGCTGGACCTTATGAATTGAAGACTCCACCACCCCTCTTTCCTTTTAGTTCCAATTCTGCTGTTCTTCCCATCTTCAGGAGTTGTTCAAGGATATGTCCTTGACACAGCAGTGTGGTATTGAAGCCACCTGGACTGGTTACCTGACTGAGCCCAGTTAAGGTCTCTATTAAGATGTTGTGGGCAGGTCTGTTTAAGATGTTGTGGGCAGGTGGAGAAATCTACTCATCTTGAGGTCATCTAAGACAGAGTCCCTAACCTGAGGGATCTAATACCTGATGATCTGAGTTGGAGCTGATGTAATAATAATAATAGAAACAAGGTGCATAATAAATGTAATGTACTTAAATCATCCTGAAACTATGCCCTCTCCTGTCTGTGGAAAAATTGTCTTCCATGAAGCTGGCCCCCGGTGCCAAAAATGGTGGGGACCACTGACCTGAGAGGAGCCTGGTAAGTTCCCCTGCTTATTAAAAACTGCTGCCTATCAATCCAAAGCAGCATGACTCTTTATTTGATATCTCCTTTCCCTTCAGGGCACCCCCACCCCATCCCATACCCTTCTCAATAACAGGGCTGGTTTCAGATTACACTGAGGAAGATCTAAGAAGGTTGCAAAACAAAAAGAAATGAAGGTGATGCAATGAGCCAGACATGAAAAAGCTAAATGTTGATGATAGAACAAAGTTACACTATGTCTGAAAAATAATAATGTCTCTTTTGAATATCTATGTCAATATTCATCTTTAGCACATAAACATGTATCAAGTTTATCTCTGTTCTATCAGTATTATTTTTCCAGAAATCATAATTAGCACTCCTCAAACTATATTTACACTAACCAGGCTTTTATTTAGGTGTTTTACAAGGATAGTGTTATAATAAAAGAAGCTTCAGGCACTTCTATTACAATAATGGATGTCTCCTGAGATGTGATGATGTGCAAGTTATATCATTCTGATCATAATTTCTAATGCATTACAGGGGAGTGGGGACACTTGAGAATCAGATGAAATTCTCTTTCATCTAGATTACATGTTTTCACTGTCCCAATGTGCTTGATATGAACTGACACAGCCATAAATATGTTTATATGAATGGCACGCTGTCATAGTTAGATAGAGAAATATATAGCCCCGTGTGAAAAATAATTTTAGATACCTTTCAAGTGCTTTCTTGGTTGTTGTAACAGTAATCCTTGCAAATCACATAGTAGACTATGTAAAATAACAATTCTGCCTATAGATTTAGTGAATTGTGTATTCTTCAGGAAGGTTGAAAATTTGTGTTCTAATAGTACCTGTGGGTAGTATGTAGGATAATTTAACTTTCTGGAGGTTTATAGATCTCCAAATTTCCTGAACTACCTCTTGAGAAAGAAACAAAGTGCTCTTGCCCTTCTAATAATTTATGAATGTACCAGTGATCACTGAATGTATATCCAATTAACTAGAGAAATAGGCTCACAATATTCTAAATATATACACAGAAGAGATACCTACACTAGTTGTGTTGTGGATAAAGGAAACATTGATTTCATTAACCCTCATTGGGTTATTATCAATGATAGTGAAATTAAAATAGATAAAGTGCTTAGCACAGTGCCTGACACTTAATAAGTACAGCACAAGTTGTTGAAAATTGGAAAGAGTTACTACATGAAAGTTATAAATATCTTCTATAAATTATTATGCTACCTGCACAAATAATTGAATAAAATTTATTTCATATTTTGGATATGACTTTCTTTTTTTTCTTTTTTTTAAAGGAAATTTAGTTTCCTTTTTTTTAAGATTTGTTTTGAAGTGGACAATTTTTAGAGTCTTTATTGAATTTGTTACAGTGTTGTTTCTGTTTTGATTTTTTGGCCATGAGGTATGTGGAAGCTTAGCTCTCCAGTCAGGGATCAAACCTGCACCATCTGCCTTGAAAGGTGAAATCTTTTTTTTTTTTTTAATAAATTTATTTATTTTAGTTGGGAGCTAATTACTTTACAATATTGTAGTGTTTTTTGCCATACATTGACATGAATCAGCCATGGGTTTACATGTGTTCCCCATCCTGAAGCCCCCTCCCACCTCCTTACCCATCCCATCCCTCTGGGTCATCCCATTGTCCCAGCCCTGAGCAGTTGTCTCATGCATAGAACATGGAATGGTGTTCTGTTTCACATATGATAATATACATGTTTCAATGCTATTCTCCCAGAACATCCCACCCTCACTTTCTCCCTCAGAGTCCATAAGACTGTTCTATGCATCTGTGTCTCTTATTCTGTCTCGCCTATAGGGTTATCGTTACCATCTTTCAAATTCCATATACATGCATTAGTATACTGTATTGGTGTTTTTCTTTCTGGCTTACTTCACTCCATACAATGGGCTCCAGTTTCATCCATCTCAATAGCACCGATTCAAATATATTTTTTTTAATGGCTGAGTAATATTCCATTGTGTATGTGTACCACAGCTTCCTTATCCATTCGTCTACTGATGGACATCTAGGTTGCTTCCATGTCCTGGCTATTGTAAACAGTGCTGCGATGAACATTGGGGTACAGGCGTCTCTTCCAATGCTGGTTTCCTCGGTGTGTATGCCCAGCAGTGGGATTGCTGGGTCATATGGCAGTTCTATTCCCAGTTTTTTAAGGAATCTCCACACTGTTCTCCATAGTGGCTATACTAGTTTGCATTCCCACCAACAGTGTAAGAGGGTTCCCTTTTCTCCACACCCTCTCCAGCATTTATTGCTTGTAGACTTTTGGATAGCAGCCATTCTGACTGGTGTGAAATGGTACCTCATTGTGGTTTTGATTTGCATTTCTCTAATAATGAGTGATGTTGAGCATCTTTTCATGTGTTTGTTAGCCATCTGTATGTCTTCTTTGGAGAAATGTCTGTTTAGTTCTTTGGCCCATTTTTTGGTTGGGTCATTTATTTTTCTGGAATTCAGCTGCAGGAGTTGCTTGTATATTTTTGAGATTAATTGTTTGTCTGTTGCTTCGTTTGCTATTATTTTCTCCCATTCTGAAGGCTGTCTTTTCACCTTGCTTATAGTTTCCTTTGTTGTGCAAAAGCTTTTAATTTTAATTAGGTCCCATTTGTTTATTTTTGCTTTTATTTCCAATATTCTGGGAGGTGGGTCATGGAGGATCCTGCCGTGATTTATGTCAGAGAGCGTTTTGCCTATGTTTTCCTCTAGGAGTTTTATAGTTTCTGGTCTTACGTTTAGATCTTTAATCCATTTTGAGTTTATTTTTGTGTATGGTGTTAAAAAGTGTTCTAGATTCATTCTTTTACAAGTGGTTGACCAGTTTTCCCAGCACCACTTGTTAAAGAGATTGTCTTTTCTCCATTGTATATTCTTGCCTCCTTTGTCGAAGATAAGGTGTCCATAGGTGCGTGGGTTTATCTCTGGGCTTTCTATTTCTTAACCTCTGGACCACCATGGAAGTCCCCTTGTGTTCTTTTACTTCCTCTAAATAGCTAGTGGTGTTAGGTGTGAGTGAGTCCTGTGATTGAATTGATTCACTAAATGTATTATTCAGGTTTTTCAAACAGTTGGTGGTATTTGGAGGACTCTGCCATGTTGTATGACTATTCAAATTGCTTAAATATTTTAGCATTATAGATGTAAGTTGTAGTGCTTGAGATGAATTTTATATCCAACAATTTTTCAGGGTAATTTTTTTGTCATACTCATGACCACTGTGCTTACTCTATGTCTCTGCAATTTTAAACTTGTCATTATGTAGAGCTTGATTAAAACACCAACTCCATCATAAACTGTTCTCCAAAATTCTATACTAATTTCCTTCTTCCTTAAGCTAGGGCTAAATGTAAAGGCAGAAGGAATATTTTTGAAAATTTTACCCTATGGACTGTAGCCTGCCAGGCTTCTTAGTCCATGGGATTCTCCAGGCAAGAATACTGGAGTAGGTTGCCATGCCCACCTCTAGGGGATCTTCCTGACCCAGGGATCAAGCCCACATCTCCTACACTGCAGGAGGACTCCTTACCGACTTAACCACCAGGGAAGCCCCTCAATAAAGGATAAGCTTTGTCCAAAGTAAGTTTTGGCCTTTTGTTCTCATGTCTTAGGGGGTAACTACTAAGCCCGCCTAATAAAGTTTTTTTGTTTACCTGAACATCTTGGGCTTTTCCACTTAATTGATGCCAACAACATGATTTATAGTGAGGATTTTGGGCCATTTGGTGTCAGCTCCACCTCTGGAGGGGTACGAGATTAGCATCACCTATGGGGTTGGTCAGCCATGTCTACCTGTACAATCTCTGGTACATCTGTTGACACCAGGACTTGTATGATCTCTCCTGGTTGGCAATACTCTACAGCAATTGTCAAACATCATTTCTGGGAGAAAGGTAAGCTGTTTGCACCACTTCTGTGGGAGATGACAACAGATAGTCTTGTGTCTATTCTGTCCTGGACTTTGCCCAATATGCCTTTTCCTACTGCTTGTCATAATCTGTATCCTTTCACTGTAATGAACTGAAACCATGAGTATAACAACTCTACTGACTTCTGTGAGACTATTATTTATGCACCTGAGGATTATCTTGGAGACTTCCTCAGCTATATGGTAATTATGAATTTGGTGTGAAATTCAGAAAAATAGATCAATGAAATAGAACTCATTGTGTGGTCCAATATGGTAGCCACCAGCTTCATGTAGTAGTTTAAATTTCAAATTCAATGAAATAAAACTAAATATTCATTTCTTCAAATGTGTTACACATATATCAAATGTTCAACAGTGTATGGTTATTGTATTGAGGCTATACAGATATAAAACATTTTCATCATTATAGAAAATTCTATTAAATAAACACTCAAGTAGGGAGTCCAATAAAAGACCCAATTAGGTAGACAGAGAGGTATGTCTTGGGTAACATGTACATTAGAATTTGAGAAGTAAAACTATAAAACTTCTAAAAAGTCACATATGAAACATTCTTCATGTCCTTTGTGTAGGGAAAATTTTCTTAAAACAGAACAAAAATACTAATTGTTAGTGAAAGCTATAAATAATTAGGCTGCATTAAATAAAAATTCAGTCCATCAAATGACACCATGAAGAATGAAATGTAGAGAATAGATTTTTGGACACAACGGAGGATAAAGGAGGGTGGGATGAATTGGTAGACTGGGATTGGCATATATATACTACCATGTGTAAAGCAGATGGCTAATGGGAAGTGCAGGCACGCCAGGCATCCCTGTCCATCACCAACTCCCAGAGCTTACTCAAACTCATGTCGATTGAGTCGGTGATGCCATACAACCATCTCATCCTCTGTTGTCCCCTTCTTTTCCTGCCTTCAATCTTTCACAGCATCAGGATCTTTTCAAATGAGTCAGCTCTTCTCATCAGATGGCCAAAGTATTGGAGTTTCAGCTTCAACATCAGTCCCTCCAATGAATACCCAGGACTGATCTCCTTTAGGATGGACTGGTTGGATCTCCTTGCAGTCAAAGGGACTCTCAAGCGTCTCCTCCAACACCACAGTTCAAAAGCATCAATTCTATGGCACTCAGCTTTCTTTATAGTCCAACTCTCACATCCATACATGACTACTGGAAAAACCATAGCCTTGACTAGACAGACCTTTGTTGGCATAGTGACGTCTCTGCTTTTTAATATACTGTCTAGGTTGGTCATAACTTTCCTTCCAAGGCGTAAACGTCTTTTAATTTCATGGCTGCAATCACCATCTGCAGTGATTTTGGAGCCCCCCAAAATAAAATCAGCCGCTGTTTCCACTGCTTCCCTATCTATTTGCCATGAAGTGATGGGACTGGATGTTAAACAAATACATATGTGTGTACCTGCACCCGTCTGTGCTCAGTCGCTAAGTTGTGGCCAACACTTTGTGGGCCCATGGACTCTAGTCCCCCAGACTCCTCTGCTCATGGGATTTCCCAGGCAAGAATACTGGAGTGGGTTGCCATTTTCTTTTCTAGAGGATCTTGCCAACCCAGGGATCGAACCCACATTTCCTGCATTGCAGGTGAATCCTTTACCACTGAGCCACCAGGGAAGTCACTATAACCCAATAATTCCTCCCTTGGGAATATGTCAGTGACAGAATTACCCTTCCATGTACATCCAAGAAATATACAAGAATATTTATTGCAGCATTATCATTAATAGACCAAAACCTGGAAATAGGATGAATTGTAATATTATTTACTCTAGTACAAACTTCATATTATGTTGTAGTAGTGAGACGCAGAAGAATATATTATTTATTTTTGCATATAAGGTTTACTAGAAAGGAAACTGATTTACACTGTTAGAAGCTATGAAAGTTGGTTTCTTTGAGGAAGAGAAGCATATGGATTTGGGGAGCCTACATACAAGGAGGTTATATATTGCTGGTCGTGCACTGTTTCCTGATCTGGGGGTAGTTATAAACTATGTTTACATTGTGATAATTTATCAAGCTGTACACATGATTAAATGTCCTTCTATGATGCAAAGTATGCTTTAATAAAAATGATTTTAAAATCTTATAGTCTAAGTGCAAAGGAGTATAAAACCTGTTGAATGATAATCATACACATTCTGGGCAGATACTGGTTCCATTTTAACATTATAAAATAAGGTGGAACAAAATGATCCTGGATAACCTCAGCAAATGAAAAGAGCAATTAATTATTAATAATAACTACTTAAGTATTTAAGGTAACCTAATAAGTTGTTCGTTTGTTTTAAACTAAATTTAAACTGAACTGCTTACCTAATTTATTAATTCACTCAGCCAATTATTTATTGAGCAACTACTAAATGCTAATTACTGACCTATAAATAAAGAACATCATAATAAATTAGACTGACACTTTGCATATTTTAGTGAATTTAACAATATAAAGGAAATAGAAGAAAAATTTAACTCCTTTGAGTTCTTAATGAAGATTGTTATAAAACCACCAAATTTATCAACCAATATGTCATTGACGTATTTATTATCCAATTAAATAAGAAAGTCATAAACTATTATTTACCCTTGTAAAAAATATTTAAAAATTAATTGTTTCAGACATGCTAATTTCAACATAAGCAGTACAGTTTTCGTGGCACAGTCAAGACAGTTCATGACCTAAGATATACGATAGGCATGGGCTTACTGTGTCAGCCACTGAACTGATGGCCAAGGACAAAGGATTGAACAAAATATTCCATGATCTTTACGGGGTTTGCAGCCTGATAGTCTATATACACATTTGACAAAAATAATATACGTAAAAATAAATCTACAATAGTGATAAATGTTATGAAATAGAAGTTTGCTGTGTAAGTACATAATAAGAACATGTACTGATACTCGGCTTAGACTAATCATGGAAAAAGAAAACTTCCTTGAATTTCTCAGTGTTCTTGTAAAAAGGCCAAGCTTCCTACAATATTTTCACATGCCATGAGATGTGTGGACATTTGTCTAGTTAATTGCTCTGATCCAGAAGTGTAGTAAAATATCTCTCTTTATTTTTCCTGGAAAGGCCCTAGCTGTTACAGCCATGAACTAGGCCCTTAAGTTAAATACATGAGGTGCCCAGGGAGACTGGTACTTTATCGTCTTTGGATTTATATATAAATGAGGAATAAGGCTCAGACACTTGGAGATAACTCTAGGTCTTAAAGGCTGAGACACACAGAGTTATTAGACATTTGCCGAGATTCTACTCCCATCTCAAAGGGCTCAAGGAAGGTGGAGAGCTTTTCTGGGGGAAAGGAAACTTTATAAGCAGAGAGAAATAATTTACTCATGGTTTACTATGGGATTTCCAGTTACTCATGCAGGAAAATTCCCATTATTGGCTTCTGTGACATCCCTTTGGGGTAAAGACTGGTGGGGGAGGGAGAACACATATATATTTGCTGTAAAGTAATAATAAATATGTCTTTGATCTGGTACAGCTTGTGTGTGCGTACTGGATAAAATTAATAAAGGTGAATATTAAAAGTTCAACTGGGTCATTTATAGGGATGCAGATGGACCTACAGTCTATCACACAGAGAGAAGTAAATTAGGAAGAGAAAAGCCAATTTCACATATTAATGTGTGTGTATATATATATATATGTATATATATATGTGTCTATATATATATATGTGTGTGTGTATATATATATATATAGAATCTAGACAAATGGTACAAATAAATATATATGTAGGACAGGAATAGAGATGCAGACATAGAGAACAGATGTGTATGTGTGAGGGGAGGGGAGTGGAATGAATTAAAAGAGCACATATATACCCTACCATACATAAAATAGATAGCTAGTGGGAAGTTGCTGTATGACACAGGGAGCCCAGCTTGGTGGTCTGTGTTGACATAGAAGGGTGAGATGGGAGGGTAGAGGGAAGGTTCAAGAGGAAATGGAGATACACACACACACACACACACACCTGATTAAATTTGTTGTACAGCAGAAACTATTACTAACACAACATTTATAAAGCAGCTACACTCCAATAATAAAATTTTGCATAGCTGTAGAAAAAAAAATACCAATACTAAAATTAAAACTTTGTGAATGCTTTAAATGTGCCAGACACATATGTTAAGTTCTTTACATGTGTTAAGTCACTGAATAACCACAGTAACAATTCTACCTACCATTTATATGGTAGAGGCATAGAGAAGGAAAATGTCTTGCCTAATTAATGTGACTATCTCATCAGTTGTCTTAAAAAATTCTGATTTCAGAGTCCAATGATTAAAATTGATGATGTAGGTTGAAAAGACCTTCTTGAGAAAGTTTCATTGAAGATGGTACTTGAAGGAACAAAACAGATTTAAATGTTAGAAACGTTGGTCCCAGCAGATGGAACATTGTCATCTATAAGATGGTAAGGCCATAAGAGTTTAAGATATTTAAAAAAGAAAGAAAATGGTGAAGACTGAGGAAGAAAACTATGAATTATTATAGACTTCCTGACATTGCATTTCTTATTTTTCAGCCCACTCCTAAGAATCATGTACATATATATATATATATATATATATATATATATATATATATATATATATATATATATATATATATATATATATTGCTGTAACACTATATAGGTATTCCTGAATAATCTCACATTTTGCTAAATTGCACACTAAAATTGGAAGACTTAAGACAAAAAATAGAGATAAGATTCTAAACAGACCACTTAAAACTCATGCAACTCCACAACTGCAGAGCCCTATAGATGCAACAAGAATTCAAAGAAAAACAACAGCACAGGTAGCACCCTGCTGGCTTTCACAACAAGCATCACGTCCTCATGTGCCTGCTAAGTCGTTCAGTCATGTCCGCCTCTTTGTGACCCTATGGACTGTAGCCCACAGGGCTACTCTGTCCATGGGGATTCTCCAGGCAAGAATACTGGAGTGGGTTGCCATAACCTCCTCCAGAGGATCTTTCCCAGCCCAGCGATCTTTCCGACCCAGGGATTGAACGCTCTTCTTTTAAGTATCCTGCATTGGCAGGCAGGTGCTTTACTACTAGAACCACCTGGGAACCTCTATCACATACTTAGTAGACTTAAAACCTGAATTCTGTTACCTTTATCAAATGTGGGGCCTTGAGAGGATTCACTTCCAAAAGGGGCCAGTGTCATCAACATTTTAAACTCTCAGATCCCAGATATGTATGACTCTTTCATTTTTTTTTTAACATGGAGTAAATATGTTCACATCATCCTAATCTGTGTAGGTTCCCCAAATAATTTAACAGAATCAAAGACGATCTTGAAGCAATAAAACAGATAAGATTTCTATGAAACAAAGACACTTCTGTAGGATTTTTAGCTGTTTCTTGAGGTTTTCGTGTTACATACTTGACCTTTCCTTGTAAGGAGGTCTGTCAAGCTCAGTTTTAAAACATTAATATCCCTGAAAAAAGTCCCTATACAACTTGACTTCTGATTTATACTAATTTACCAATCATGTGTGAGCTAATTTGCCTGAGAGTAATATACTTTGTGGCAGAACAGGATGGACTCAGAATAAGTCTTAAATGTTATTAGTCTTTTCTAAAATAATTTATGTATTAGGAAATTGCAGTCTTTTAAATTTTTATGACTGACAATTTATTTTCCAGATAAAATTTATATTATTACTCAGTAATGGATCTTTCCTCACCCAGATGGGAACTGTTAAAAACAATTTCAAGTCTTTGTCCTTATTCTTTACCGGGAGTTTACTTCTCTGTGTTTACAGAGGTAAATTCAATGAAAATCTTAGATCCTCTATTTGTTCAACTGTAAATTGAAGAGGTTAAAATATGTAGGTGTTTTCTACATTTGATCAATTCTGGCCCGAACTTAGGAGAGGACAAATGTACATTTACTTTTTGAACTCACTTTAGGAAAGAAAAGAAATATTCAAATTATATAGGTTTAATATAGATATTCTAAATTAGATATATTTATATAACCAAATGTATATAATGGTCTTCCCTGATAGTTCAGTTGTTAAAGAGTCTGCCTGCAATGCAGGAGACCCTGGTTTGATTCCTGGGTTGGGAAGATCCCCTGGAAAAGGAAGGGAAAGGCTACCCACTCCAGTATTCTGGCCTGGAAAATTCCAAGGACTGTTTAGTCCATCAGTCGCAAAGAGTCAGACACAAGAGAGTGACTTTCACTTTCACTTCAAATGTATATAATGGCTCTATTTAAGTTAGCAGACGGTTGGTAACATAGGCTTGTTAGGTAGTTAGAACAGGAAAAAGGAGTCCAAAATGGTGGTGGCTAAAAGACAAAGAAGAAAAAAGCCCACAAAAATAGAACAAAGGAAGGTCCGAGGACCAGAGTGAGGACTTCAGGTAAAACAAAACAGCCTTCCTAGCTAGCCCAATTTACATGGGGCAGGCTTAGGGCGAGGAGAAAAAGCATGTAACAAGAGGAGCCAAAATTGAGCTGGGGGTTTCTCTTCTCTTCGTGTCTTTTGGGTTGGCCCATCCTCTTGTCTCGAGGATGTATTTTCCTTTGCTTGCCAATAAAGCTGAGCTATGACACTGGTCCAGCTGTCGCTTCAAATTCTTCCTGCAGTGAGACAGAACTGAGGATATTACACACTCCGCTGACATATATGGTGCCACTTCTCAGATTTAACCTGGCTGAAACAACCTCAGCTTGGCCCCTGTGAGGCGGAGACCAAGCACAGCAGAAGCCCAACTCTGCGAAAGCTCCTGGGAAGGAATCTGAATGCGAAGAAAACCCAGCACAGTGGAAGTGACAAGAAGCCCACCGTGCTGGAAACCAGGACAACAAAAACAAAGTTGGCAGAAAGCTCATGCAGCTGTCTCATATTCCAGAGCTCTGGTTGGGGTAGGAAGTCCTCGCTCCTATGGCTGGAAGGACATATGGCTAACAAAATCTTAATTTCTTTACAATCTCTCATTTCTTGTTTCCTCCAACCCCCTGCAAACAAGTGAGCAGCAGTGGATGCCCCAGGGTGTCCTGAAGGCTCCACTATCTGAGGTGCCCTAGTAGCTGTTGCCCAAGTAAGTAAAGGTTGTTCTGTCCTTAATCTTTATTGTGCCAAGGATCAGACCAATGAGAATTGTGGACACAGGTCAGGGTATTTAGCATATTTTCCAGCAGGTTATGAAGGGGATTCCTCGGCATGTTTTTTTCCCCACTGCTTTTCCCTCTAGTTCCTTAGCTCCTCTCTCCTGGCCAAAACCCTCAGTGCCTAGTTTCACAGCCTAATGAAGCTCAGGTTCTTGATGTCTCATTGAAAAAAATTCAGCAAGAGACACAGCGATAGTTAAGAGGTGGATTTGTTTGGATTCAGAGAGAAGCACACTCCACAGGGTCTGGGCCTTTGCAG
Organism: Okapia johnstoni; assembly: GCA_024291935.2. Lineage (NCBI taxonomy): Eukaryota > Metazoa > Chordata > Mammalia > Artiodactyla > Giraffidae > Okapia > Okapia johnstoni. The sequence goes on from CM044322.1 coordinate 60,680,027, forward strand.
AGGGCGAGTGCAGCTCATTGGCCATGGATGTCCTGTGGTTACTTTGAGCTGTGTGATTTCATATGCTAGTGAGTGGGAGGATCATCCCAACCATTAGGGAACCACACACTCTGTCTTTTGACAGTGTCTTGGAACTGTTCTGGTGCCTCTGGATGTGTCATTTAGCTTGCAGATTGAGAATCAAGGTTTCATTGAATTTGACTTGTCATTTTGGACCCATTTGATTTTAATCGATTTATGTTATGCTCTTGGGCTAGGTCATTCTTTCAAAAGTTGTACCCTGCCCCCTTTCCTTGTTTCATGCTCTTTTCCTGAGCCCCATCTGGGCCCACAATGCTGCCTCTACAATCTTCTGGAGGGACAAACAGAAAATAGCTGGCCCTTGAGAGAAAATACTGTATAATATCCATTCATTCTAGATATTCAGGCTGTCATCTTCCATGCTTCTTACAACATGTGCAATAATAGCATCTCTCAGTGAATGCGCTAGGGCTGGTTACAGGCACATAATGCCTGCCAGAAGTCCATTTGTTGGTGGCATCCCTTCAAGGGCAATTTGGCTTTTGGGGATAATGTTTGCCACCTTGGGAGTTAGCCCTGCAGGCCCTTTGGGCCCAAACCCTTACCACCCTTCTCCTAAAGTTACAAACATACCCATGAATCAATTCTCCACTCCACTTTTATGGAACATCTGGTTTGTTGCTTCTTGTCAATTTGTTCTTAAGCCACTAGCTAACTCCTACAACCAGGACCCTGCCCCCTTGTAGGCAACATCACTCCACCCCACTTATTATTATTAAAATACTCCTAACGCCCCTAACAGAACCAGATAATCCACTCCTTTATTATTACTTCTGTTATTGCCTAAAGTGGGTCTATAACAATGAGATGTTTACCACTGAAAACACCCTAAACTGCTTTTATGGAAGACTGGGGAAGAAATCAGTGACTTACATTCCCTCAGAGCAATAAGAGGATAAGGCTTATGGCTGTTTTGCCAGGTTCCCAGTCTTAGGGCACAGGCTTGGGTTGCTTTACATTATGGTACCTATTCCCATCGGTGGTGGACAAACCAGCAATGAGTTAAGATTACAATCCGTTAATCCTACCCAGCACTGGTCATGTTGGAGAACTTGGGGATGCCCAACTCCAGCCTGGGGGTCCCATGAGGTTGACCTGCCTCGACCTGCCTAGGGATCTGGTCCCCAGGAGGTTGTCACACTTCAACCTACTCAGGGATCTGCCAGCCTGGGAGTACCAGAAAGTCAGTCTGCCTTGACCTGCCTAGGGATCTGGTCCTCAGAGGTTGTCACGCCTCAACCTGCTCAGGGATCTGCCAGTCCAGGGGTTCCAGGAGGTCGACATGTTTTGACCTGCCCAGGGGCCCAATTCTCAGGAGGCTGACATGCCTTGACCTGCCCGGGTATTCAATCTCCAAGAGGTTGTCACACCTCAACCTGCCTGGGGATCTGCACCCTGACCCGTGGAGTCCTGGCTCTCAGGTTGCAACAGTACTGGGTAGGATAATCTTCAGAAAGACTCACCCCTAACCCAGTCCACCCATGGAAATATAAGGAAGCCTATTAGTTTTGGGACTGGGTCTAGTCTCAGCATAACTCTGGAGTGCAAAGAGAACCCCAATGCTTTTCTGGAAAGGCTAAAAGAGGCCCTCCAAAAGCTTACCAATCTATACTTAGACTCTTATGAGGGACAGGTGATTTTAAAGACAAATTCCTGTCCCAATGTGCATCAGATATCAGGATAAAGTTACAACAGCTACAGCAGCAGGACCCTGCTGCCTCTTTAAATGAGATGGTCCGGATAGTCACCAATACCCTTTATAAGAGAGAACAGGAGAGGAAAGACAAGGCCCAGGAAAGGGAGAAAAGGAAAGAGACAAGTCATGCCCAGATGCTGGCCGCCCTCCAGGGAAGCTCTTTGGCAAACCCTGAGTCTTTAAAGGACAAGGCATGAGGCAAATGCCTAATCTGTAGACAGGTGGAACACTGGGCCAAAGAGTGTACAAACTGTGACAAGTATCCTAAAACGGCTTGCTACAAACGCCATCAGTTGGGACATTGGGCGGCACTCTGCCCTGGGGACACAAGAGCCTCAAGGTCAAGCACCAAGCCTTCCTTCAGGATGGTTCAACAGTACTGAAGTGGCCCGCTACATCCAGCCGTATGTCACAGATAACCATTACAGGGCTGGAGCCAAGGGTGCAACTGGATGTGGCAGGTAGGTCTGAGAATTTCCTGGTTGACACAGGGGCTACCTACTCTGCCCTGACCTCCTACTTTGGAGCCTTCTCCTCCTAAACATGTACTATTTGGAGTGTTACAGGAAAAACAATCACAAAAATATTCACCTGAGTACTTCTTTGTTCCTGTGATGGACAAATATTTTCCCACCAGTTTCTGGTGGTCCCTGAGTGTCCTACTCCCTTATTGGGAAGAGAGCTTTCCCTGCCTTTGAAATCTTGCCGTTTTTGCAGTCCTGATAGAAGATGCTTTAAAACTGTCTTTTGGGGGCTAACTATTTTTACCAGCCCCCCAAGTGAAACAATTCCTGAATGGGAGAGGCTATTTATGTATGTCTGATCAAATTATCCTCAGATATCAAGTAGTGCTGATGGAAAATCCAGGCCTGACTATATCCCCTTGTGAGGTTCTTAACCCTGCCACCGTCCTGCCTACCCTCAAGTGCTCTCTCCCCTTTCAATCTTGCCTAGAAACTTTGGACCACTGGACAAAACCCCGAGAGGGATTGTCAGAAGATCTGACCAATCCTGAGGAAATCTGGTACACTGATGGAAGCAGCTTTGTCTTGGATGGAAAAAGAAGAGCTGGATACACAGTAGTCTCCAATTTTGAGACCATAGAAGCTAAACCTTTGCCACAAGGTACTTCAGCCCAATTAACTGAGCTCATAGCCCTGATTCGAGCTTTAGAGCTGGGAAAAGGGAAGAAGTAGCCATTTACCCTGACTCCAAGTATGCCTGTCCGGTGCTACATGCACATGCTGCTATTTGGAAAGAAAGAGGTAACTTGACCACCTGAGGGTTTCTGATCAAATATGCTGATCAAATCCTTAGGCTCTTGGAGGCAGTCCATCTGCCCACTGAGGTTTCAGTCTCCCATTGTAAAGGATACCAAAAAGGAAGCATGGAAGTGGCACGAGGAAACCAAGCAGCCAATCAGGCAGTTAAGAGAGCAGCATTACAGAACAATGACCTAATAGGTGTTGCCACCTTAGTTCCACAGACTAATTTGCCAGAAACTCCTTCATATACTGAAGGTGAAACTCTTAAATCTAAGAGTGAGAGCTTTCAAGAAGATCATATGGATAAAGTTGGATAAAGATCATATGGGGTGGTTCCAAAAGGAGGGGCTCCTTTTTCTGCCTGGGAACCTCCAATGGAAGTTGATTAACTCCTTACATGCCACCACTCATTTAGGGAAGAAGGCCCTCCAAAGATTACAAGAAGGCCCTCCAAAGATTACTAGAAAGGTCCTTCAGAGGAAAAGGACTCACTCCAAATGACTATAAGGCAAGTGGTCTCCTCTTGTCCCACTTGCCAATTAAACATGCCAATTAAACAACCCCAAAGGAGCCTGAAGAACCCAGCTGGCCTAACTGGTCCAACGATGTGGGACCTACCCAGGAGAGGACTGGCAGAAGGACTTCACCCAGATGCCAGTTTCTCAAGGGTAAAATTCCTATTTGTCATGATAGATTCATTCACAGGATGGATTGAAGGCTTTCCCACCCAGAATGAGAAGGCTGAGAAGGTAGTAAAAAAAAAAACAAAAAAAAAAACTTCCATGAAGTCATTCCAAGATTTGGTCTACCCACATCATTAGGAAGTGACAATGGGACATCAATTACTTCTAAGGTCACCCAAGGGGTCTCTAAGGCACTGGGCATTGTTTATTATCTCCATTGTGCCTAGGGCCTCAGTCTTCAGGAAAAGTAGTAAGAGCCAATCAATTCTTAAAAATCAGTGTTAAAAAAGATAACCCAGGAGACCTCCCTGGGATGGAAGGAGGCTTTACCAATAGCTCTCCTCTGCACCCATATTGGCCCTAAGGAACATGTTAATCTTAGTCCTTATGAGATGCTATATGGGAGACCTTTTGTTTATTTCAATGACCTCTCCCTAGATCCAGAGGCTCAGACTCTCCAGTCTTATACCATGGCCACTGGGCAATTCCAACAGGATGTAAGCTTGTAGGGTGTGAACCAGGACCCAAAAAATTCTAAAGAGCCACCACTATATGTTCCAGGGACTCAAGTTCTGATTAAAGTCTGGAAAGATGGGTCCCCAAAGGCTCAACTCCAGCCCATATGGAAGCTCCCCTACCCTGCAATACTTTCTACCCCCGTAACAGTCAAGGTATCAGGATATGACTCCTGGATTCACTACTCAGGAGTCAAGCTGTGGGAGAAAACAGAAGAGGACACTCAATACACCTGTGAGCCTCTGGGAGATCTCAGATACCTATTCAGAACTACAGATGAGTGCCATTCTAATCGGAGAAGGCAATGGCACCCCACTCCAGTACTCTCGCCTGGAAAATCCCATGGATGGAGGAGCCTGGTAGGCTGCAGTTCATGGGGTCGCTAAGAGTCAGACACGACTAAGCAACTTCACTTTCAATTTTCACTTTTATGCAATGGAGAAGGAAATGGCAACCCACTCCAGTGTTCTTGCCTGGAGAATCCCAGGAACAGGGGAGCCTGGTGGGCTGCCGTCTATGTCTGTGGGGTGGCATAGAGTCGGACATGACTGAAGCGACTTAGCAGCAGCAGCAGCCATTCTAATGAACATCCTCATAAATTAAGTTTCTGGGGATAAGATTTCTCAGGATAGCTCTAAAAAGCTAACACATCTTGGAAAGGGTTGTACTCCAAATAGACAGAAGATAGATCTCCTGATCCCTGAACAAGGAGGGACTTGAGCCATCTTGAATGAGATGTGTTGTTTCTGGGTAAATACCTCCAGCTATGTTAAAGATAGTTTCACAGTCCTCAAGAAAAACATTTTAGATCCTACAGGGCCTCAAAGAATAAGCTGCAGATTTCTTGGGGTGGCTACAATCTCTCTTTGGGGAATCCTTCTCCTGGTGATGGGGAATTTGGAATTAGCTAATGCCCCTACTAATCCTTTTATCACTGTATCCATGCTGCTTAGATTTCTTCATGTATTATCAATTGTCTAACGCATTTTGTCTCTGCCCACGTCATCAACAGGCTACAACATGCAGCACCAGTTTAATAAGGATATACAAAACTACAACTGACCACTGAAATTATCACTCACCCTTAGATGGACACTGCGATAAGGACTCCGAGGCTTGAGACTAGCAAGAGTGGAGGCCTAATGCCCCTCACCATCCCAGTTCAGCAGGAAGTAGCCAGAGAGACCTCAACGCCCCTATTCCCAAAGAACTGGGCCTCCCATCTCTTGAAGGGGGACTGTTAGGCTGTTAGAATAGCAAAATGGAATCCAAAATGGCGGTGGCTGGAAGACAAAGAAGGGGAAAGCCTGCGAAAATAGAACAAAGGAAGGTCTGAGGACCAGAGTGAGGACCTCAGGTAAAACAAGCAGCCCTCCTGGTTAGCCTAATTTACATAGGGTAGGCTCAGAGGGAGGAGAAAAAGCATACAAAAAGAGGAGCCAAAATCGAGCTGGGGGCTTCTCTTCACTTCATGTCTTTTGGGTTGGCTGGCTCTTGTGCCTCGAGGATGTATTTTCCTTTGCTTGCCAATAAAACTGAGCTATAACACTGGTCCGTCCATCATTTCAAATTTTTGCTGTGGCAAGACAGAACCAAGGAAATTACATACTCCCCTGACAGGCTAAACCTGGTAAATCTTCTCCAGTTTTATTATAATGTCACCTTTTCCTTATATTTTTGTTTTTAATGTGCGCAGAGGAGCATTTCCTAGAAATTGTTGAATTATTGAACTCCTGGAAAGAAAGTGGGTATCATACCACCATTGTTGTATTGTTTGGGAGTGTGTCTCATGCTTCTGTTGCATGGTTTTGATGCTAAGCAAGCCTATTTGGCTTTATGGTTATGCAAACCTGCTTTCTTGAGTGATCATTAGCTTACAGGGGTCTCCCATACTTTTTTTCTTTATTTACAATCCCCTACTGGGGTTAAGTTAATCACATACTTTGGCCCTTGACTTTATCCTTATCAAATTTGCTTAGAACATTTTAAAGTCCTCTCATTTCAGTTAGTTTATAATCCATGTTCCTCATCATGACCTTTTTACTTTGTAGACAGTGGAAATTATTTTAAGAAATTAGCACTTATTAGATGAACCTCAAGAAACTAAGAAAGTATAAAAAATACTGAACTTTGCTGTGTAAATAGCCATAATGTGATATGGTATAAAATCTTTTTAACTGGAAACTATTTCTCGGGTTACTGACAGTCAAGATTCTTCTGTCCCAAAAGCTGAGCAGAACTCCCTCTTGTCTGGATCAGTAAAAGTTGTATATTTTTATATACAATGTTATATAAAGAACACACTGACTAGTCAGTCAATAAAAATATTTTTAATAAAAAAAATTTCCTGACGTTTCTGGGATGTTTTCTATTTTAAAGGTATCTCAGAGATCATATGTATGTTTCCTCCTAAATTAAAATTTAAAATATTCAGGATTATTCTGACCTTTTCTTGATTAAAATGCTGATATATTCCTTAATCTAGAGCTTTCCTCACAATGCTGGTATATCTCAAAGTACCAGAAATGAATTATAAATCCTGGATGGAAAGACAAGAATGAAATGGTGCAAACACCTATCCTATTATAAGATGCATAACACATGCTATGAAAATGCGTGCAGACTTTTTAATGTCCTTTTCAATTACACTGCACATAACTTAATATATTCATGAAATGTCATTCAGTTACAAACAGTGAAAAGCAAGGAAGTGTTCATTTTCAATATTCCATGATATACTTTATGCTGATACAGATTTATGTATTTTGGTTTAACCAAAAATTTACAATATGTAAAATACTGTAGAATTTCTAATAACATAAGGAAAGAAAATTTGTCATTTGTCTCATAATATGATGGTGCCTGCTATATTATGCCAATGGTTATGGGAATTATTTAAATCTAATGTTAGCATTTCATTGAGACTGTGGCTTTTGTAATATTAAAATAATAATGAAAAAATTTTAATTTAGTTTAATGAAATTTTGTAACGAAGCAATTCCTAGATACTTCTTAAAGGAAAAAAAAAAAACACTCCAAAGTAATGAGCATATTATGTTGCAAATGCAAAATACTGGAAACATAGTCATCTATATAGGAAGACAGCAGAGGCATTGGTTTCTAATTTTTCATTCAATAATTCATTATTCATACACCCAACACTATTGAGCTCGAGTTCTCCAGGAGCTCCGTTGAATTTTAAAGCCCAAATGGTGAGATCTCCTAATACTCTGCAGAGCTCCCTCTCAGTCCTTGTACTTAATTGCGTTTCTTTCTACAATCTTAAATCGTAGATGGTAAAGAAAATGTCTACATTAATTGATTATGAAAGATCCCCTGGAGAATAAAACAGCTACCCATTCCAATATTCTTGCCTGGGAAATCCCATGGACAGAGGAGTCTGGTGGGCTAGAGTCCATGGGACAAAGAGTTAGACACAACTGAGTGTCTAGCACATTTTCACTTTTTTTCACTTCAGTAACCTATAAGGGAAAATAATATGAATATATATATATATATATATGTATATATAACTGAATCACTTTGCTGTAAACCTGAAACTAACACAACATTGTAAATTATCTTTACTTTGTTGCCTGAAAAAAAAAAACTACAATGTGAGAGTTGTGAGGTAAGTTTTATATGGGGCAAAATGGGGACTATTGCTTGGAAGACAGCATTTCATATAGCTCTGAGAAACTGCTGCAAAGAGATAGCAGGAGAGGTCAGTGTATGTGGGACTTTGGTGAAAGGGGAGTGCATGCAAACAAGCACATAGTTTTTGCAGATTTCTGCTAGACTTGTGAAGGTTACTTCTAGTCAGGAGTCACCATGAAGGATTTTTAGTGCTTTTCTAGATGCAAGGAGATGCAAGAATTGAGCTCATAAAATCCCCTGAAAATATCTAACTACCTGAAGCCAGTTTCTCCCAGAGCACATGTTTACTCATTCCTGATCTACACTCTGAACTCCTTTCAGGGGGTGTTGAAGGTCAGCAGCTGCAGTGGCTCATAATTTGATCCTTGTAGAGGTACACGGCAAGTGTCAATTTGAAGGAGACAACTTCAACTTTAAAAAACTTCAACTTCAACTAAAAGAAAGATCAAAACCAAACAAACAAATAAGAAAAACAAAGAGGATTCTCTCTTCGAATAGCATATAAATAGATATGTATGGAGATAGTTGACTGCAGTGAACAAGAGTATCAGAGTGTATGCCCTGGATCATATCTGCATATTTCAATACAATTTTTCAATGTGATCCTCATCAAGTTACTTAACTTTTCATGATTGAATTTCCTCATTTGTAGATTAGGCATGATAATAGTACTGACCTCATTTTGGTTTTGCAAAGATTAAATCAGATGCTAATCATGTAAATACTTGTACTTCCTGACACATATTAAGTGCTCAGAAAAAGTTTCAATAGTCCATTATTCATATTATTTATGACCCTCGGTTTTGTCCTATGCTTTCTATTTGTGTCTTATGACTATGAGAGTTCACAGTTTTACACACTGTGTCAGTGACTCACCAATTAAGATCTCACTCTTGATCTCTGCATCACTTACTCAAATTCCTATTTGACATTCCCTTTAATATAGATTGGGCTTCCCTGGTGGCTCAGTTGTTAAAGAATCTGCCTGCAAATCAGAAGATCCATGTTCCATCCTTTGGTCAGGAAGATCCCCCGGAGAAGGGAATGGCTACTCACTCCAATATTTTTGCCTGGAAAATCCCATGGACTAAGGAGCCTGGTGAGCTACATACAGTCCATGGATGGGTCGCAAAGAGTCGGACACGACTGAGTGACTAACACTTTCACTTCACTTTAATATAGATTACTCAGGGCTGCAGATTGCTCCTCTCTGTTCTCCAGTTAAACCCACACCTACCTCTAGCTTCTTCACCCTGCAGCTAAGTTGCTTCAGTCATGTCCGACTCTGTGCGACTCCACAGACAGCAGCCCACCAAGCTCCTCTGTCCCTGGGAGTCTCCAGGCAAGAATACTGGAGTGGGTTGCCAGTTCCTTCTCCAATGCATGCATGCATGCTAAGTCGCTTCAGTAGTGTCGGACTCTGTGCGACCCCATGGACAGCAGCCCACCAGGCTCCTCTGTCCACGGGATTCTCTAGGCAAGAATACTGGAGTGGGCCGCCATTTCCTTCTCCCTCTTCACCCTGAAAGGACTCTATTATCTTCATAGAAATTGGGATAAATACAAAGGTTTTGCTTACTCTCATCTACCATATCCAATTAATTTAAAAACCTTGGAGGTTCTTCAAAACATAACTCATATCCATTTATAGAGAGACCACATCTCATTTTGAAGCATCTATAAAACTTTAAAGCATTTCATCAAGTATTGCAGCAAATTGTGTATAAGTTAACTCTAAAAAGCATAAATTATTCAAGTCATTCTCTGCTTCCAAGACAAAACAACTAGATCAAATGATAAAATGCACAAGAATATATTTAGCGATTTTAGTATTTCCAACTAAGATTTATCCATAACAAAAGTTTCCTTATAAAAATCCATCAATGACATATCAAATTACTAAGAAAGATTAAGTGAAAATTTGAATAGGAGATTCGAAGATATTTTAAATAATTTTTCTCTCATTTCCATTTTTAACCATTTTCTAAAAAATGAATAAAGGTTTACTTTTTACTTTAATTTAATCTGTCACAATAAAGCATATTTAAACCAGCTTCTTAAAATTAACAATCTACATTATATCCTCTATAAGCTAATATTATAATGAATAGTGTGAGATTACTGATATGATAATAAGAATAACTAGAAAATAGCATAGTTAACTATGGAAAGGACAGTGCAAGGTTATCTATGGTAGTGGTGGTGGTTTAGTTGCTAAGTCGTGTCCAACTCTTGCAAGCCCATGAACTGCAGCCCATCAGGCTCCTCTGTCCATGGGATTTCCCAGGCAAACACACTGGACCCAATATCCTTTCCTTCTCCAAGGGATCTTCTGACCCAGAAATTGAACCTGGGTCTCCTGCATTGCTAGTAGATTCTTTACCGACAGAGCCACCAGGGAATCCCAAGGTTATCTATGTTCATGAGGAACAGACACAACTCATAAGCTGCTAAAACTGATAGCTTCTCCTTCAGTATAAACAATATGATTTCAAGGAATTATTTACACCTCTCTTCTCAATTTCTACTGAAATAACCAGAAACATACAAATAAGAGTGAACTGTACCTGAACTAAAAATTAGAACAGATGCTGCTGCTCCTACTAAGTCGCTTCAGTCGTGTCCGACTCTGTGTGACCCCATAGACGGCAGCCCACCAGGCTCCCCCGTCCCTGGGATTCTCCAGGCAGGAACACTGGAGTGGGTTGCCATTTCCTTCTCCAGTGCATGAAAGTGAAAAGTGAAAGTGAAGTCTTTCAGTCGTATCCGACTCTTAGCGGCCCCATGGACTGCAGCCTACCAGGCTCCTCTGTCCACGGAATTTTCCAGGCAAGAGTGCTGGAGTGGGGTGCCATTGCCTTCTCTGAAAAATTAGAACTACACACACCCAAAAAAATTATGATTTCAACAATAACATCAAAACCAAAATGACTAATGGTCCCAAATCTAGGTGATAAACAGAACCATTTGGAGAGTTTCATAAAAATACAGTAGAACTAGAGTACATTTTAAGTTTTATTTTTGTACTTCTTATATGCTATAATATGGGCTTCCCAGGTGGTATTAGTGGTAAAGAACCCACCTGACAATGCAGAATATGTAAGAGACACGGGTTTGGTCCCTGGGTCAGGAAGATCTCCTGAAGGAGGACATAGCAACCCATTCCAGTATTCTTGCCTGGAGAATATTACGGACAGAGGAGCCTGGTGGGCTACAGTCCATAGGGTTGCAGAGTCAGCCACTACTGAAGTGACTTAGCTTGCATGGATATACTCCAATGACCAGATAACTTGGGAATTGGTTAGTGTAAGAGGAATCTGATTGAGGGAAAAGCCAATCCTATAGCAATTAGCAGTTAAAAAAAATAAATGTCTGGTTGATAAAGTGAAAGTAAACCCAGAAGAAATTATCTAGTCTTCATAACATTGAGTGATTTGAGATGTTAGAATGAAATATGTCATGGGGCAACAGTTGGTGGGAAGGCAAAACTTATTCCATGGATTCTTTAATCAGTCTAACCTAATACTAATGTCAGCATAGCAGTTATCTCTTATGGTACATGCTTTTACCTCCTCCTTAAATTTGGCATGATTAGCAAATATTGCTTGTTCCAGCTGATTCATAAGGAGATAGTTGCATTTGATACTGGCAGCACATGGCTAGGAGAACACTACTAATATTACTACAACAAATACAGAAATTAAATGTTGACAAAAGGAAGAATGTTTCTTCCTTCCCTATTCCTTCTGCATAGGCACTCCAACCTGCTCCCCTCAAAATTCTAAGTTTATATAAGGTGATTAGGTAGTTTAAAAGACAACCACCAATTTACAAAATTAAATTAAGATCCTCCAGATTAGCAGGTGCTGAAAGAACAGAAAGTTAGCACCTAGAATTCTTTTCCCTTCTAAAAGCTGTGTATGAGCTTCACGAGGAGCACAAAATCCAGGAAGCTAAAATCAGTAGGTTAGTTTGAAATTGAACCCATAGTTGTCACATCGGAAATGTGTCAGAGGCATTAAACAACAGTTTGAATAATACAGAAAGCTAAATCAGAGAATATTACAGGAGGCATGAGTTCTTAGAGTACTCTGCATGAATATAAATGTTACACAAGAAAAAAAAATGAGAGAACCAAAAGAGGACTCTTCACCGCCAATTCCTCAAACACAAAGAAGAAATACCAAGTAAGAAGTGTAAAAGACATCCACGATGAAACAAAACATCTCTAGTCCTTCTACCTTGGAGTGAGGTGCACAGGAAATGACGGACAGAGGAGAATCACTAGCAGAAGGACATCTTTCCCAGTGAAATTTCAAAAGATTGGGAGGACAGAACTGGAAGCTTCAGTATATGTTAGAAATAAGTCCGTACTCATCTAACAAAAGCACATAGAGCAGAGTTCCCTGTAATATACAGAAGGCCCTTGTTGGAACTCTGCTCAATATTATGTAAAAACCTAAAGGGAAAAGAATTTGAAAAAGATTATAAATATATATATATATATATATATATATATATATATATATATATATATACACACACACACACACACATAAAACAATCTTAAAATTTGTAACCAAGTGTGATGGGAAAATTGTAACTAGACTTATTATGGTGATCATTTCACAATATATGTACATAAATATTGACTCATGATATTTTACACCTAAAACTAAAAGAATGCTATATGTCAGTTTTATCTCGATTTAAAAAATCAAAAGTTAAAAAAAAAGTTCAGCAAGTTTTCTGAACAAACTAAACATTGTGATCTTTTCCTTAAAATGTTACATCATCATTAATTTTATACCAGATATTTATTTAATGCTTACCCCATACCTGATAGAGGCTTCCCCAATGGCTCAGCAGATAAAAGATCTATCTGCAATTCAGGAGACACAGGAGAAGTGGGTTCGATTCCTATGTCAGGAAGATCGCCGGAGAAGGAAATTGCAACCCACTTCAGTATTCTTGCCAAGAAAATCCCATGGACATAGAAACCTGGAGAGCCACTGTACAAAGGGTCACAAAAAGTTGGACACAACTGAGCATGCATGTATGCACACACCTGAAAACGTATTAGCTTCTTAGTCTGTAACAATGAACAAGATACAATCCTTACTTTGGTGTCAGAGAGACTGTGCATCTTGTGAAAGGTACAAACAGGTAAGTAAGTTGCTGTGCCAATTAACAGCTGTGTATCTTTGAGCAAGTTGCTTAACATCTTTATGTTATTTCCTCATTTGCAAAATGAGGTAATTTAGCTACTATCTTGTGATAGGTTGGCTATTGTCAACTTGGCATCATTACCACGTCTTTCTAAGGTCTCTTCTGCATTTCCAAAACTCCTTTCCCCATATGTTTCCTTGTTAGAGTTTTCCAACGATAGGCACTTGTGTGAGCTTTGGAAGACAGAAGAACCAGAAAAGCCATTATTCTCTGGAGGCTGTCACAACCAGACAAATGAGCAGATGGGAGATTTCACTGCATCATTTCAAAGAGCATTGGGGGACTACCTGCTTGGCTGTTGCATACTAAGGCAATGAGTGAGAGTTTCACATAGACTCAGCACTGCAGCCCTTTCCAAGACAGTTCTTGGGAGCTTCCAACTAAGATCTCTGGTAGCTTTATTGAAATTTCTTTCTGGACTTCTTATCTTTAAGAATTGGTTTTCTAGATCTTTTTTTTCTTTTTCCTTTCAGTCCTTCTAACTTCTCTGTAAGCTTTTAATTCCTATATTAACTCTTTTATACCTGGAAAAGCTAATGTGGCTACTGTTGGCTGTTGGGTCTTAGAGTGTTACAATTTTGGTAAAAAGAATGAGGCTGATTTCTCACTTATGGCACACATGTGTCTCTTATCAAATATCTGAGGGATTTAAAGCTTTCTACTTAAGCCCAATCACATAATTGTAAACCATCATGTCAAAAGCTGCACACCAGAGATCAGAGACTACAAAGATATATTCTAGTAAAGGGACCAGATCTTCAACAGTAATGTGATTAGAAACTGCATGGGATAGTTTACAATAACCCATTCATATTCTCCAAGGTATTTTAGATTCTGCAGTGTCCAAAGAGGCTAGCTTAACAGGGGTGTGACAGAAGTCTTCAGCTCTCCATCTTTCAAGACTTTTATTGTGGCACTAAGCTTGTCAGTTCCTTCAGAAATGTGATATTGGTTTAAGATTTTGGTTTAAATCTTAAAGAAGAGAGGAGAGAGAAAAGTCTAGGGAGTTCACTTGGCTTTGTGATCAATAGGCCCATTCTGAAACAGACTTGAGTCAAAATTGGATCATCATGCTTAAATCAGGTAATTTTATATGATAAGAAAATTAAACCTTTTAAAAATATGAATCACAATGTATTTTAGATCTCTTGAAAAGAGCATCAGCTCACAGCCAATGTACAGTAATCCCTTAACATTCTGGTATATGGTTAAGATAGACACCTTTGGAAATGTAGAGAAAGATTATATATATATATACACACACACCTATATAGGTACACATATATATTAACATTTTGAAATAATTTGATTAAAATATCAAAAGCATATATAGTGAGACTTTTTCACTATAACTAACACATATTTGATATATTTTAAACTTGAAAAACAAAAAAATAAAATGAAGTATTCACATAAAAATGTACATATATTTATGAAACAGGTGAAAATTTAAGAGATTAATTTTTATAAATTAAGGAAGTCTAATGTAATCTGCCTATCCAGCAGCCCAATAAATATTATAATTACCTTAGAAACTAATATGTCTAATAAAAACTTCAATGTAAAAATTTGAAAATTAAGCATATAGCTATTATTTAGCTGGTTTTCTGAATGGGATGATAAATCCAGATAGGCTGATTAAGGAAAATATTACAAAAAGTGAGAAGACACAAATTATCAATATCAGGAGGAGGTGAAGATCACATAATTATGGTCTAAATGAGTTTTATCTTTGAAATTCAAAGTTTGGCTAATGTTTGAAAATTAGTTTCTAATAAGTTAAGAGACTAAAGAAAAAAGTAATATAATTTCTTCAATATTTATTAAGTCACCATTGAAGGAAAATTACCACCCAATCAGAAAAAAAAACAGAATTTCTTCAGTTTGGTAGAAGAACATCTATAAAAACTATAGCTAGTATAACACTTCATCATGAAATGCTTTCTCACTCAGGACAAAAGCAATCATACCTGCTTTCTTTTTCCACTTAACATTGCAGAAAGAAAAATTAATAGAAATAGGAACCATAATGTTTGGGAAGGAAGAAGTAAGCATTCCTTTATTCATATAATATTTTTATAGTAAATCTAAAGGAGTCTACAAAAAGACTACTAGAACTAAACCCTTTTAGCAAAGTCATAAGGCCAATATAAATAGCAATTGTGTTTGTAAACTACAAAACATTGCTCAAATGATTATGAGTATCTTATATTAGTAAATACAGATTTTATTCTAAAAATCTCTCTTTGAAATTCTCTTTTTCATTGAAGTCTATCTGCTATTGGTATAAACAAATTAATGCTGAAACATATGAAATATTTTTTGTATTCATATATTATTAGTATTTGGTTTATCATTGTCAAAATTTCAAGTGTCCCCAAATGATCTATAGATTCAACAGAATCTCGATAATTCTGAAAGTCTTTTTGTAAAAATAAGCAAGTGAAATGTGTAGATACAGGTGCACTCACAGGATATCTGGCATCGCTGAGTACACAAAGGTATCTAGAGTGCCAGAATGGCTATATGAAGCCCAGAATCCACAGTGGCCTAATGTGAATGAGTTTGAAATGACATTAAGATCCATCCTGGAAGGAGTATACAGTCTTAAGGAAGTGGGAATGGTGTAATGAGTATATTATTTTACAACTCCAGAATCCTGCATTGGCACTATAGATACAAAATATGAAGGAAAGCTGAGAAGAATAATTTTAAAAATTATTACTGAGAAGGAGCATCCTTAATAGTTCTGCAGTGATTGTTCCCTATAGTTCAGAGATTATGCTCTAATATAAAGGATTTAGGTTTTATAGTATCAATAGAAATAATGGAATCTTATAATTGTATTTATTTCTTTATTTTTGACTGTGCTGAGTTTTTGTTGCTAGATTCTAGTTGCAGTATATGGGCTTCTCATTGCAGTGGCTCCTCTTGCTGTGGAGCACAATCTCTAGGTAAGCAGGCCTCAAGGAGTTGTGGCACATGGGCTCTGTAGCTGCAGCTCCTGGGCTCTGGAGCACAAGCTCAGAAGTTGTGTTTCATGGGCTTAGTTGCTGCACAGCATGTGGGATCTTCCTGTATCGAGGATCAAACCCACATCTCCTGCATTGGCAGGTGGATTCTTTGCCACTGAGCCACCAGGGAAGCCCCAAGAATCTTACAGCTATAGACAATAGGTTGAGATCCCTAAGAGCCAATGACAAAGTATAGTATAATTACTATATCCAACTACAGAATGGAAGGGTACATTGAGAGTGTTTTCAGATCTGCAGAAATTTGTGTTAATATTTGAATTCTTATTGGATGTATAGTATTAGAGCAATTTGCCATCACATGGTGCAAAATTTTTATGCCAAGCAGGGAAAAAAACCTAAATTGTATCATTAAGCAGGCATTCAAAGTCTCTTATTTAGTCCCCCTACTTACTCAAATTTACTCAAAGATACCTCAAACTGAAGGGAAGCAATAAGTGTTTGGGGAAGGGTGCTGGGATCGTGTAATAGTAACACAACATTACTCATTCCCAAAGCTTTCCCTGGTGGAACCTGATGCTGTTTACTGAGGATCTGTGCACTGGGAAAAATGAATTCCTCTTCCCTTTCAAGAGTTGTAAGTTGCTGACTTTTTATAATGACACATATGCTTGAAGACCAAAATCCTCACATTTTACCAGACAGATTGGGGCTTAAAAAAACATCTAGTGATACTACAGTCTTGGGACAAATCCATCTCACTGAGAATTGAGAAAAACTGTGGTTATTTCTCTATGTTTACAATCCATGATGGACTTAGACACTCTTAGCAACTGATCGGATACTTGTGTTACTAACTTTACCAATGAACTCAAGATATAGTTGAGGAGAGTTTGCAATGCAGGAGACCTGGGTTTGAGCCCTCGGTTGGGAAGATCCCCTGCGGAAGGGAAAAGCTACCCACTCCAGTATTCTGACCTGGGAAATTCCATGGACTGTATAATTCATGGGGTCACAATGAATAGGACATGACTGAGAGACTTTCACTTTCACTTTCTGAATAACCTCCACAGCTCCCCAAGAACCAAATCAATCAATCAACTAAAAATAATACTGTAGCCCTGGGTGAAATTCAGTGATTAAAGTCATCAGAAAATAATTGAAAGGTACAATAACAATGATTAGAATAAGACTGTTATAGAAGTAAATCAAAGATGGCCTCTGTGTATTGGCCTTTAAATTATTTATTTCTCCACATAGACTGAAATGTGTTATCTTAAACTCTTTCCAGGGCCAAATTCAAATTTTGACACATTCAATTATTTTTTCTTCCTTTTTAAAATTTATTTTATTTTATTTTTTTAATTAATTCGTTTTTAATTGAAGGATAATTGCCTTACAATATTGTGTAGACTTCTGTCATACAACAATGTGAATTAGCCACAAGTACACATAGGTCCCCTCCCATCTGAACCTTCTCTCCACCCAATCTTACCTCTCTAGGTAGCTTACAAAGCAGATTTTAGAGCCTGCTTGTTTTGTATGTCCTAGAAAACTGTTCCTCACATCTGCTAACCATAGATTAGATAAACCCTGTGGCTATGAAAACCAATCACTGCCCTTTGGGGCTCTCTGAGCCGGACACTAGTCACTGTGCCTCTAAGAGTCATCACCTAGATAAGGTAAGTCCCATCTCTGATCCCTCTCTTTGTTCCTCCCCTTATGCATAGTAAACCCTAAACTGTAGTGCCTAGATTATCTCATAATATGAGAGATTTTCCTTGCACATATATATGCTACATATGGTCCTTACAAATTCACGGATTATGTTTCCTTTCTCTAGCACACACACATATAACTTAAGAAAGTACTTAGATTGCTTTATCCCAAAGCAGTGCCCAAATAAACTGGGTATAATACTGTTGCACTGAGATCATCTATTTTTCCTTGATCGTCCCTAAATTCCTACTACAAAACCAAATTTACAGTTTCTATTTGGCTAGCACAAAATTCAGGTGTTCCTTGAGTTCCTTGAGTTCAGTTCAGTTTAGTCACTCAATTGTGTCTGTTTCTTTGCCAGCCCACAGACTGCAGCAGGCTAGGCCTCCTGTTCCATCACCAACTCCTGGAATTTACTCAAACTCATGACCTTTGAGTCGGTGATGCCATCCAATCATTTCACCCTCTTTTGTTCCCTTCTCCTCCCGCCTTCCATCATTCCGAGCATCAGGGTCTTTTCAAATGAGTCAGTTCTTCTCATCAGGGAGCCAAAGTATTGGAGTTTCATCTTCAGCATCAGTCCTTCCAATGAATATTCAGGACTGATCTCCTTTAGGATAGACTGGTTGGGTCTCCTTGCAGTCCAAGGGACTCTCAAGAGTCTTCTCCAACATCACAGTTCAAAAGCATCAATTCTTCAGTGCTCAGCTATCTTTATAGTCCAACTCTCACATCCATACATAACTACTGAAAAGCCATAGTTTTGAATAGACAAACTTTTGTGGCCAAAGTAATGTCTCTGCTTTTTAATATGCTGTCAAGTTTGGTCATAACTTTTCTTTCAAGGAGCAAGCGTCTTTTAATTTCATGGCTGCTGTCACCATCTGCAGTAATTCTGGAGTAAAATAAATAAATAAAGTCTGTCACTGTTTCCACTGTTTCCCCATCTTTTTTCCATGAAGTGATGGGACCAGATGCCATGATCTTAGTTTTCCGAATGTCGAGTTTTAAGCCAACTTTTCCACTCTCCTCTTTCACTTTCATCGAGTCTCTTTAGTTCTTCACTTTCTGCCATAAGGGTGGTGTCATCTGCATATCTGAGGTTACTGATATTTCTCCTGGGGATCTTGATTCCAACTTGTGCTTCATCCAGTTCAGTGTTTCTCATTTACTCTGCATATATGGTAAATAAGCAGGGTGACAATATACAGCCTTGACCTTCTCCTTTATCAATTTGGAACCAGTCTGTTGTTCCATGTCCAGTTCTAACTGCTGCTTCTTGACCTGCATACAGACTTCTCAAGAGGCAGGTCAGGTGGTCTGGTATTTCAGAATTTTCCACAGTTTGCTGTGATCCACACAGTCAAAGGCTTTGGCATAGTCAATAATGCAGAAGTAGATGTTTTTTTGGAACTCTCTTGCTTTTTCAATGATCCAACAGATTTTGGCAATTTGATCTCTGGTTCCTCTGCCTTTGCTAAATCCAGCTTGAACCTCTGGAAGTTCATGGTTTATATACTGTTGAAGCCTGGCTTGGAGAATTTTGAGCATTACTTTACTGGGGTGTGAGATGAGTGCAACTGTGCAGTAGTTTGAGTATTATTTGTCATTGCCTTTCTTTGGATTGCAATGAAAACTGACCTTTTCCAGTCCTGTGGCCCCTGCTGAGTTTTCCAAATTTGCTAGCATATTGAGTGCAGCACTTTCACAGCATCATCTTTTAGGAATTGAAATAGCTCAACTGGAATTCCATCATCTACACTAGCTTTGTTCCTAGTGATGCTTCCTAAGGCTCACATGACTTTGCATTCCTGTATGTCTGGCTCAAGGTGAGTCATCACACCATCGTGATTATCTGGGTCGTGAAGTTCTTTTTTTGTGTAATCTCCTGTGTATTTTTGCCGTATCTTCTTAATATCTTCTGCTTCTGTTAGGTCCATGCCATTTCTGTCCTTTATTGTGCCCATCTTTGCATATAATGTTTTCCTTGGTATCTCTAATTTTCTTGCCTAGATCTCTAGTCTTTCCCATTCTATTATTTTCCTCTATTTCTTTGTATTGATCATTGAGGAAGGCTTTCTTATCTCTACTTCCTACTTTTGCATTCCAGTCCCGTATAATGAAAAAGACATCTTTTTGTGCATTAGTTCTAGAAGGTCTTGTAGGTCTTCATAGAACTATTCAATTTCAGCTTCTTCAGCATTACTCATTGGGACATAGACTTGGGTTACTGTAATACTGAATGGTTTGACTTTGAAAGGAACAGAAATCATTCTGTCATTTTTGAGATTTCATCCAAGTACTACATTTCAGACTCTTTTGTTGACTATTATGGCTACTACATTTCTTTTAAGGAATTCTTGCCCACAGTAGTAGATATAATGGTCATCTGAATTAAATTCACCCATCCCAGATCATTTTATTTTGCTGATCCTTAAAATGTCGATGTTCAGTCTTGCCATCTCCTGTTTGACCACTTCTAATTTGCCTTGATTCATGGACCTAACATTCCAGGTTCCTATGCAATGCTGCTCTTTACAGCATTGGACTTTACTTCCATCACCAGTCACATCCACAACTGGGTGTTGTTTTTGCTTTGAATCCATCTCTTCTTTGTTTCTGGAGTTATTTCTTCACTGATCTCCAGTAGCATATTGGGCACCTACCAACCTGGGGAGTTCATCTTTCAGTGTCCTATCTTTTTGTCTTTTCATACTGTTCATGGAGTTCTCAAAGCAAGAATACTGAAGTGGTTTGACATTCCCTTCTCCAGTAGACCATGTTTTGTCAGAACTCTCCACCATGACCCATCTTTCTTGGGTGGCCCTACATGGCATGGCTCATAGTTTCATTGAATTAAACAAAGCTGTAGTCCATGTGATCAGATTGGTTAGTTTTCTGTGACTGAGGTTTTCAGTCTGTCTGCCCTCTGATGGTGAAGGATAAGAGGCTTATGGAAGCTTCCTGATGGGAGAGACTGACTGAGGAAAGATAATGATTATATCCACATTAACCAATTGATAATGCCAATCACAATTGTCATTCTCAATGTAATATCTTTACTGGAGCAAATACTTAGTCTCTGTAACTGACATCAGAGATTTATCAAGCATATAATTTTAATAAAATTTTATCACAAAGTAAATTAGTAGTAATTTGCCTTCATATGAAGGGATGGTCACTTTCATTGCCTTTCATCT
The DNA here is from genome assembly GCA_024291935.2 of Okapia johnstoni. Classification (NCBI taxonomy): domain Eukaryota; kingdom Metazoa; phylum Chordata; class Mammalia; order Artiodactyla; family Giraffidae; genus Okapia; species Okapia johnstoni. The sequence goes on from CM044322.1 coordinate 60,701,045, forward strand.
TGGTCTATCACATGCCTTGTCTTTGCTATAGTCAACAGTGACATTGATTATCTTGATATCAGAATATCAACATGAGCCTACTGAGCAAGACATGAAAAGCAACCTAGATATATTCTAAATTTATATGCATTGTGTAGAAGGAGAAATAAAACCCGTGCATGTATAAAAACCCCATACACCAGAGAGCTTTCTAAGTTTCCATGGTCTGAAGGCATAAAGTGATATTCCCTTTAAGAAAAAGTAAAATCGCTATAGCTACCACAAAGCAGAGAAAACAATGATGAAATGCTTTGTATATATATAAAATGACATATAGTTTTTTATATAAATAAATGCATAGTTATTTATTTTATTTTTGTCTGGGTTGCATCTTCATTGCTTTGCACTCGCTTTCTCTAATTGTGGAAAGCAAGGCTACTCTTCATTGCAGCGTATGGGCCTCTCCTTGTAGTGGCCTCCCTTGATGCAGAACATAGAATCTAGGGATCTAGGCTTCAGTAGTTGCAGCTTCCAGACCCTAGAGCAGGGGCTCAGTAGTTATGGCACACAGACTTAGTTGCTCCATGGCATGTGGAATCTTCCTGGATCAAGGATCAAATCCATGCCCACTGCACTGATAGGTGGATTTTTATCCACTGCACCACCAGGGAAGTCCAAAGTGCTTTTAATTTAGGAGGCAAAACAGAATATATTTGAGTATGCTTCTCTAACTTATCTTCTAGGTAAATACAAGAAACTTTTTAGTGACAAGGCCAGACCACCATATTTTTCATTTAACCAACCAATGACATTGAAAATGTCTATGGTTCTATGTTAAGCTTTGGACAATATGAAACTCATAGCTTAGACCCTTAAAGATTTTATGTAATACAACTGTTTTCCATTTGAAAAACAGCTTCTGGTTTTCAGCCATGCTTCAATAGAAACTATATACGTGTCCAAGGGAAACCAATCATAAAACAAACTAAATTTCCCCTGATGAAATAAATTTTATCCAATCTACAGGATCATGAAATTGGTCGTGCACAGCAGTAATTTCTTGAAAAATTGAAATCGTGTATGCACCACCAAATCTAGAAGGGAAAAACTTCACAACTGCTGGCCCAGACTTCCATGGTATCTATCCCTGCTGTTTTGTCAACCTTCCCTCCAACCCACATACCTAGGGAAATTCACTATGACCAGGTAATTGAGAAGAAAAGAAAGAAAAGATAAGCCTGGTTTATAGATGAATCTTCACTGTGTGCTGGTGCTAGTGGGAATTGTCTGACTGGTACAACATATACACACTGAGAAGTAAGGAGTGCCCCTAAAAAAAATGATGGAGAAAGGAGCGCCTTTCAGGGGACAGAATTTCCAGCAAAACTTTTAGTTGCTAACAACATTTGGGGTTGATAAATGGCTTTAAGTAGGTGCTAGAACTTTAAGTAGGAATCTACATTAATTCATTAGCAATGGCTAACAGTTTTCCAGATGAATAAGAACTTGGAAGATGGGGGGCAGGATGTCTTCATGAGAAGTACATGATTGAACCCTTCAGGATGAGTATTCAATGTGAAGATATGCTAATCTGTGCTGCTGGTTGCCAAGTCTTCATCACTACCAGTCACATCTATGGGCTTCGCTGATTGCAAAGGAGAAGCCAAAAGACCTTTTTCCTTTCAAGAGTCTATATTAGGAATACATATCAGGCTTGTGGGTGAAAGTGAGGAGAGAGCATTATTAAGATTTCACAGTGATCAGGCATATGAACAACCACAAGCTATATAACAGATTCTCCAGCCAGCAGTTTCCAGAGACTTGAGAATTGCAGTTTTCCAATGAAATTTTGCAAGCTAACTTCTTCAGCTGATGTCATTTATTTCATTATGCTGATGCTATCAGTTACTCTTCTAAACTACCAAGTTCCAAGCTGCTCTCATATTCATGCTCAGTTGCTCTATCATGTCCAGCTCTTTGTCATCTCATGGACTGTAGCCCACCAGGCTCCTATGTCCATAGAATTTCTCTTCAGGCAAGAATACTGGTGTAGGTTGTCATTTCCTCCTCTAGGGAACCTTCCTGACCCAGGGATCAAACCCACATCTCCTGCGTTGGCAAGAAGATTCTTTTACCATCAAACCACCTGGGAAGCCTGAATATTATGTGGTCTCAAAGGAGTTGCCATACATACCAAAATAATTTTTTTCACAAGATGGCAAACATGTTCCAAAGTAGAAAGTAAGAAATCCCTAATTTGTTAACATTCAACTGGTTTAACAGAATCATAGACATGCCCAGATTTATGGAAAGGAAAAATAGACTCCATTTGTGAGATCCTTCTCTCTAAGTCAAGGGAACATTCATAACTAGATGAATGTTCCTGGCCATTTTTTCTATCAATTAGTCACAAGGCTCAAACTTTAATTTATCTCAGGGCCCCACCTGCCAACATAATCTTCCGAAGTAGAAATACTTGAGGAAAAATTGAGCCGCCTGGTGGCAGGTTCACTGCATTGGACCTGTTCTACTAAGGAATGAGGCAGCAAATTTTCCTTCCTGGGAAGATACCTTGCTCTGTATTTATGTATGAACTTACCTTCTTACCCACATGCTTTTGTTCAAACCACATTGTTGAGCTTACAGAATGACTTATTTTTGTGATCAAGAAACTGTATTTTACAGAAAAGAAGGGGAAGCCGTGGGTTCATGTCTATGGAATTCATTGACCTTACTGTGTGTCCCATTACCTTTAAAGAAGCTGAAACCCCGATTGTATTGCAACTTCAATGGCTTCTTGTCAACAGCTGCCTGCTATTGTATTCCAAGGCTGTTGGTGGATCTTTCCTAAGCCTCTTGCAAATTGCAGGTTTTTGTTAGTCTTTGAGAATTATCCACTATTGTGCTGTAGGTTTTTAGTCAGACTAGATCTAAAATGACATAGTGTCCCAGTTAAATGAAAATGGATGGCTGTAAAGTAGACAAGGCTCTCAGTAAGCAGAAGGAAAATGTGACTGCTCACTCTTTCCCCAGTCATATTGGTGCTTGCTCAATGGACATAGACTCAGTGGCCATGAAAACAAAGATGGAAGCCATGCATGGGCTCAACTTTTTAATGTTTTTTGTAACAAGACTGATCTGGCTACTGTCACTGCTGAGTGCACAATCTGCAAATGACAGAGGCCAACAGTGAAATCTACTTGGCACATTTTGCAGAGTTCCAGCCAAGTATCTCCCAACAGATTGATTGTTTGGGACTCCTCTCATCACAGAGAGAGCAATAGTTTGGAATACGTGTCCACAGAGATATAATATTTCCTTACTGCCCATGGTGTTTCTGCCAGCACCACCATTCATAAACTTACAGAAAGCTGTATCCATTGCCAAAGTATCTCATACAGCATCTCCAAAGAACATACTTTATAGTGAAGGAATTAGAGCAGCCTGTTCATAGCCACAAATTCATTGGTGCAACATGTTTCATCAACCAGAAGCAGTTGTTTGAGAAAATTGTGAGATAGGCTGCTGTAGTCCTAGTTAGGACGTCCCTGGTTGCTCAGACAGTAAAGAATCTGCCTGCAATTCGGGAGACCTGGGTTTGATCCCTGGGTTGGGAAGATCCCCTGGAGGAGAGCATGCCAAACCACTCCAGTTTACTTGCCTGAAAAATTCCCATGGACAGAGGATACTGGTTGGCTACAGTCTATGGGGTTGCAAAGAGTCAGACATGACTGAGTGACTAAGCACAGTACAGCACAGATCAGTCTTAGTTATGGGATCATCTTGGAGAAATAAAATCTTGAGTCTGATTGTGTCATATATGTCTTCAGCTAGTACTTGGTATGTGATGGTCTTTCTCCCATAATTGGAATGCATGGATCCCACAATTCAGGAGATGGGATATGACTCTTTTACTCTAAAGCCAAACAATCTGCTGTCATAGTCCCCCTTCCCACCCATTCCTGTAATATTGAGCTCAGTGAGTTCTATTCCCAAGGGAGAAAGGTTGTCACCAGGAAACAAGTCATGGTTCCATTAAATCGGATGCCATGACTGCCACTGGCCATTTTTGTCCCCTTATGCTGCTAAATCAGCAGGAAATAAAAGGGGTTATTGTTAAAGCTAGTAGGATGGTTGATCAATCACTTTCAAAGAGTTCATCGATTCAATCTAGTAGCTAGCCAAATTGCCCTTCAGATGTGTTTATTCTACTATTCAACTCACTTATTGAATTTTCTTTTCCAACAGACAGACTGCCATCTTGGGCCAATGCTGGTCATAAAGTTTTTTACTGCTTTGGACAGATGTTGGTAAACTTATTCTTGCTTGGTAGATAGCAGTTCAGACAAACTGAGAAGCACAAATCTTCCATTTGTAGCTGGAATGGCATGCACAATGACACAGAATTCTAATTTTAAAAAAAATCACACTATAGTTTATGACCTAGTACATCTAGGTAAAATAGAAGATGCAGTTTTAGAATATGAGCAGAATCAGCTTCCCCCTAAAGAAGAAAGCATTCTTCATGGTCTTTTTGTATTTAGAAGCACTTTGGAAAGATAATTTCAAGTGTTTGTTTAATTACAGAGACTTTCTTCATGGAAACACTGTCTAAACTACTTGAGAAGAGAATTTCTTGATGGTCCAATAGTTAAGACTCACCATTTCCAATACAGAGGTTGTGGGTTTGCTCCCTGGTTCGGAAACTAAGACCCCACATGCCTTTCAGTGTGGTCAAAAGAAAGAGGCTTTTTTTATTATTTGAAGAGAGATAAATATTTTTCTTTTCCAACCACAAAAGAGTGACAAAAATAAATCTGGAACCTCAAGAGTTTCCATTGTCAATTTGAACTTGAACGTTAGTAATATTATTTCTTTCTAAAAATATGAATTTATTTATTTATCTTTGGTTATGCTGGATCTTGTTGCTATGTGTGGGTTTTCTCTGGTTGCAGTATGTGGGAATTACTTCTAAGACTTTATAGCTAACAGACCTTCTGCCTCCTTTTGTAGTTATAAAGTGGAAATTTCTCAGAATGAAAAATTAAATACTGTTATCATTGAACCTATCAAAGTATATATACTGTCATTTATTATTCAATATTTTTAGTGCTTGCTATGTAACACGTGCTATTCTAGTAAATACAACTATAGCATACATGGAGCTTGTAGTCTACTGGGGAAGAAACAGACAATAAATATAAATATAAAAGAAAATGATAAATAATTGAAATATATAGTGTATTATACAGTGTTGCATACAATGAGTGAAAAGAAATAATAGAATAATTTAAGGGAGAATCAGAAATTTTCTCCTTTCTCAATAAGAGCAGGAAAACTGCACTAATATCAGTCTGCTGAATTTTTTATTCACTTAAGAATAAAGTGCCAATCAAAAATACTTTATCCATCATGCTGTCCTTCAGGTCTTGAGGTCATAGAGAAATGTGCCAGAAATCAGGGAAAGCTGTGCACTTGTGTCTTTCCCAAGGAATCAAAGAGAAGATGACAATTATCTCAACAAAAAGTGGGAAAATTCATGTTGAACATTTCATATGTTTAATTGTAGAGCTAAGACTAACACATAGTGAGGTTTTCAGATGAGAATGTGTTGAGTAGTATATGTCTGACTGAGTAAGACAATGCAAATAAAAGTAGCTAAAGGGGGAAGTTTACAGGGGAAGGTAAATATTATTAACTATTTTTTAGATTATGTAGGAGTCAAACTAACTGTTTGACTGTTTTACTGTTAAAACTAACAGTAAAAGATTAAGTTAGAAAAATATGATATTAGGATAATTATGGAACTATGGATGGAGGTTTGCAACATTGTACAGGAGGCAGTGATCAAGACCATCCCAAAGAAAAAGAAATGCAAAAAGGAAAAAACTTTCTCTGAGGAGCATTAAAAATGGCTGAGAAAAAAAAGGCAAAGGAGAAAAGAAAAGATGTACCCATCTGAATGCAGAATTCCAAAGAATAGCAAGGAGAGATAAAAAAAGCCTTCCAAACTGAACAATGCAAAGAAATAGAGGAGAACAGAAAAATGGGAAAGTCTAGAGATTTCTTCTAGAAAGTTAAGATACCAAGGGAACATTTCATGCAAAGATGGGCACAGTAAAAGACAGAAATGGTACGGACCTAACAGAAGCAGAAAGATATTAAGAAGAGGTGACATGAATACACAGAAGAACTATACAAAAAATATCTTCAGGAGCCAGATAATCACGATGGTGTGATCACTCACCTAGAGTGAGATATCTTGAAATGTGAAGTCAAGTGGGCCTTGGGAAACATCACTACAAACAAAGCTAGTGGATGTGATGGAATTTCAGTTGAGCTATTTCAAATCCTAAAAGATGCTGCTGCTAAAGTACTGCAATCAATATGCCAGAAAATTTGGAAAACTCAGTAATGGACACAGGACTGGAAAAGTCAGTTTTCATTCCAATCCCATAGAAGGGAAGTGCCAAAGAATGTTCAAACTGCCACACAATTGCACTCATTACACATGCTGGCAAAGTAATGCTCCAACATAGGCTTCAACAGTACTTGAACCGAGAACTTCCAGATGTTCAAGCTGGATTTAGAAAAGGCAGAGCAAATTGCCAACATCCATTGGGTTACAGAAAAAGCAAGAGAATTCCAGAAAAAACATCTACTTCTGCTTCATTGACTAGCTAAAGCCTTTGACTCTGGATCACAACAAACTGCAGAATATTCTTCAAGAGATGGGAATACCAGACCACCTTACCTACCTCCTGAGAAACCTGTATGCAGGTCAGGAAGCAACAGTTAGAGCCAGACATGGAACAACAGCTGCCGTTGCTGCTAAGTCACGTAAGTCATGTCCGACTCCTTGCGACCCCATAGATGGCAGCCTACCAGGGTCCGCTGTCCCTGGGATTCTCCAGGCAAGAACACTGGAATGGGTTGCCATTTCCTTCTCCTGGAACAACAGCCTGGTTCAAAATTGGGAAAGGAATATGTCAAGGCTGTATATTGCCACCCTATTTATTTAACTTATATACAGAATACATCTTGTGAAATGCTGGGCTGGATGAAGCACAATTTGGAATCAAGATTGCTGGGAGAAATATCAATAACTTCAGATATGCAGATGACACCACCCTTATGGCAGAAAGTGAGGAAGAATTAAAAAGCCTCTGAATGAAGGTGAAAAAGGAGAATGAAAAAACTGGCTTAAAACTCAACATTCAAAAAACAAAGATCATGGCCTCTGGTCCCTCATGTCATGGCAAATAGAAGAGGAAATAATGGAAACAGTGACAGACTTTATTTTCTTGGGCTCCAAAATCACTGCAGATGGTGACTTCAGCCATGAAATTAAAAGATGCTTGCTCCTTGGAAGCAAAGCTATGACAAACGTAGCATATTAAAAAGCCAGAGACATTACTTTGCCTAAAAATATCTGTATAGCCAAAGCTATAGTTTTTCCAGTATGGTTGTGAGCGTTGGACCATAAAGAAGGCTGAATGCCAAAGAATTGATGCTTTTGACCTGTGGTGTTAGAGCAGACTTGAGAGTCCCTTGACCAGCAGGGAGATCCAACCAGTCAATCCTAAAGGAAATCAGTCCTGAATATCCATTGGAAGGACTGATCATGAAGCTGAAGCTCCAATATTTTGGCCACCTGATGTGAAGAGCCAGTACATTAGAAAAGACTCTGATGCTGGGAAAGATTGAAGGCAGAAGGAGAAGGGAAAGGCAGAGGGTGATATTGTTGGATGACATCACCAACTCAATGGACATGAGTTTAAATAAGTTTGGGAGATGGTGAAGGCCAGCGAAGCCTGGCATGATGACTTCCATGGGATCACAAAGAGTTGGACACAGCTGAGTGACTGAACAACAACAACAGAATAATAAAAAGTATTTCAAAAATCCAGAAAACTAGTAGAATAAAAATACAAAGCTTCCAAATTAACAAATAAAAGTCTTTGCAGATTAGAAAACAATTTTAAAGTTCTATTACCTCTTACTTTACAAATTGTTTCATACCTAATATTATCAAGAAATATTTGTTGAAATGTGGAATGAAGGCAGAAGTTAGAAGGGGTTAAAAAAGAAATGACATTTTAAAACTACATAATAGATAAATTTTTGTAGATGCTTAAGAGAGACTGTTGAACAGAACATTTAAAAAAAAAAACAACTCTCCTTCATGTAGCTCAGTATGACTATTCTAACACAGATACAAAAGAGAAACAAGTAAAACACTTACAATTTTTCCTGAGATTTCTTTCCATTTCATACTAATGTTTTCCATTTGTGGTTCTAGTAATATTGTTGATGAGGTGGTTCTTTATTTTCGAGTCATAAGTTGCTCAGTTAAGGTAATCATACGTGTTTTTGGTAGATATTTTGGGGGACAAGAAACAAGTATACACTCATTACTTGAAAGCTTTTCTTGTTTCTAATCTAATGCCACCTATCAGCAGTTGTGGTGTTAATGCTTAGATATTTTAATCTTCACCTCTCTTTCTTTCTCTCAACTTTATTTGGCCTGCTCATCATTTTCTGCCAGGCCACATCACAGGTCACAGGAAGCTCTGATTCAGTTACGTGTCCACTAGTGCTACTATCAGGCCAGGAATTATGTGGACTTGGTATTACTGTGGCATCACTCATGTCTAAATCTTCAAGGCATTTTTTTATGCAACAAAAAATTGGGACTAAGACCTAAACATTTATTAGACAGCAGTTCTTTCAAGTTTGAAAACCATAGAGAAAAAATTCAATTAATAATACAATATCATAAAAAATTTAAACGGTTCTTAGTAACTAAAACGCAAATTTAGCAAGAATCCTAAGGATATTTTTCATGTTTGAACCTACATAATAGAAAGGCCAACAAACTATTAGCATAATTCTTAGAGAAAACAAGTTGCTTTAGATAGCTTAGTATAGCTGAGAAAGGTTGGAGGGATCTTCCAAATGCACTGATTAGTAAAATTAAAATTGAAATGTTCTGTACCAAGTAGATAATAAGCTTAAGGGTAAAGCTGTTCCTAATTGAAAAACATACCCTTAAGAGAAATATAATACCAAGTTAAGGAGGACAAAAACAGCACAAAATTCTTTAGATTATCAGATACCTATGAAGAAAGTTTAATACACTTAAAAAAATGAAACTAAAGCAAAATATCTTAACCATTGGAATACGAGCCACTGGGTTCATATTCCTCTATTTTAAAAATGTGATCAAAACACCATATAGATTTAGAATGAGTGACTTAAAAAAGCTTATGTATTTCAAAACATTTTTTTTGGTGGGCTTGCTTGTGTTTATTGTTGTTCCTAAATGATCTTTAAGCATATAGTTCATCTGATTTCACTGTGTCATTTATTTTGAATCATTATGTTGTGTAATTGATACCCAGTAAGATAAATTTATAACTCTCTCTATATATTGTATTTTATTTTACAAGTTCTTTCATATATATCTCCCAAAGTATTCAAACGAAATAATGGTGGTAGAAGGGTGATCGTGGATCTTTATTACATCAAACAAACAAAAAAAAGAAACATGGAAGAAATGACAAAACAAAGAGATCATAAACAAATGCAGCCAAGATATTCCATTTGTAAAAGATTATATATATGTTTGTATTCTTTATAAATAAAAGCCTTTAAATTTGAAGCCTATGAATGTCAGTAGCTAGAAACCACTTTTCAATATTGCATAAGCTTGTAACAAAGAAAAAATCAAGAAAAGGAAAAAAAAATTAGCATGCCTAAGACACCATAGCACATAGTAAGCACAAATAACTCTATTAGTCAACATTCTTAATTCTTTTTAATTTGGAAGTTTCTTAGTGTTTAAATAAATAAACGTGCTACCATGTTGCTACAAATTAATGCTAATACTACCTTTGAAGAAAATTCTTCATAATTTATAAAAGCTGATTTTTCAAAACATTGCATTTTATAGCCTCTGATAATTTTTCTCAGCCACTAGCATGCAAAAAAAGATACCATCAATGTTATGAACAGAGACATTTAGCACATTAAAAGTCTGAGAGAATACACTTTAATGCTCTACTTTTAATTTCTTTGTACTTGTCTGGCGTCTAATTGTGTTCATATTCCTTTTAAAGTTTATAATATGCATCTGGTTCTTCTGGATTCTTTAAAGCTTCCAGGAGATGCCACAGTCTTAGAATAAAAGACAAAAAATTACTTTTAAAAAGTCTCCAAATGAAAATTTAAACAGTATATTCTTCAGATCCAAGGAACACAAGTGATAAAACCAAACAACTTATATTTTAGTGACAAAATTCCTTATTTGCTTAAAATTTAATATATGTTATTTTACCCACATCTTTCAAAAATAAATCAGAGACTGAGTTCTCAAAGGAGAACTTGACACTTTTGAACTGCTAACAAAACTGTGATCATAAAATTCAAGTTTCTTTGTGTTTCTTTGCTTAAGAATCTATAAATATTTATGAGTTGTTGGACATGTATCTATTCAACAAGAATGTTCACCATTGAATAGACTAAGTAAACGCTTGTTTCTTTGTACTCAAAACATGAAAATCTTTACAAAGAATTAATTTTACATAAATAATGTAAGATAAAAATGCTAGTATCTCCAGGATAAATTCTATTCTTTATTACAATTAAATTTTCTATTGAAGTATGATTTACAATGTTGTTTTACTTTCAAGTGTACAGCAAAGTGATTCATATATATATTCATATATATATATGAATATATATATATATATATGGCTTCCCTGGTGACTCAATGGCAAGCAATCCACCTACCAAGGCAGGAGACATGGGGTTGATCTCTGGGTGGGGAAGAGCCCCTGGAGAAGGCAAGGCAACCTACTCCAGTATTCTTGTCTGAAAAATCCCAGGAACAGAAGAGCCTGGCAGGCTAGTACATGGGGTCACAAAGAGTTGGATATGACTTAGTGATTAAACAACAAAATTATATATATATATACATATATATATGTGTGTGTGTGTTCTTTTTCAGATTCTTTTTCATTATGTTATTAAAGGACGTTGAGTAGAACTCCCTGTGCTATACAATAGGTCCTTATAGCTACCTATTTTATGTGTAGTAGTATATTTGTGTTAAACACGAACTCCTAATTTATCTCCCCCACTCTGCCATATACTTGGAAACAATGTTTGTTTTCTATATAGGCTCACACACAATTGAATTTTAAATTTGAACAAAATAAATCAGAAAAGGAAAGCCTGTTAAATTCTGAGAAAATATTTCATGCATTCGTGTATTTAACAAATTATTTTTATTTGGACTATACTACAGAGTTTATTTTCTTTTTTGTGAAAAAATGAATAAGCATTAAGAAGAAATAACTGTCATAAATAACTGTCATATAAATATCAATTTTCACCAGTCCTATCTGTTAAAATATCATTTTGGGTATAACATGCAGTATTTAAAATATGAACTGAAAACAAATTGTAAAATTGTAGGATTTATTTTCATTCACAGAGTAAAATATCTTTTGAAATGTTCTAATGTTAAATAAATCCATGTTGCCATAGCCAGAATACATTAGAGTGAAAGTTTCAGCACACAAAAGACTACACATATAGCAATAAAGTGTGGTATAATATAATCCAGTATAATATATTTAAATATAAAAATGAATATTTTAAGTTGTATTTATTAAATCTGAAAGTAATATTTCTTCTCCTGTTTTGCAATTTACTTGGCTGTCCTTGGTCTTAGTTGCAGCACATGGGATCCCGTTCCCTGATCAAGGATTGAACCTGGGCCCTCTGCATTGGAGCTTGGAGTCTTAACCACTGGACCCTAGGGAAATCCCATATAATTCAATAGAATATACATATAACCTGCTCACAAAGAGTTAGGGTTCAATTAAATTTTGGTACACATTCTAAATTCAGACAATTGCAGAGAAGCTGTTTCCCATTTTTAAAAACAGTCTATGACTTAATTTCATATTTATAATTTCATGAAGGATATGATATCATCTTTCCTTTCCATCAGTACAATTATATATGTACCACTCTTCTCAAGATATAAGTCAGTACAAATCCTAGTAAACAGACTGTCAGCTGGCTGGATAGACCTAGACTGACTTAGTAGAATGGATTTGGGTATAGCAAGCTAAAGTATCATCTGTATAGTCAAGGCTATGGTCTTTCCAGTAGTCACCTATAGTAGTGAGAGCTGGACCATAAAGAAGGCAGAGCACTGAAGAATTTATACTTTCAAACTATCGTGCTGTAAAAGACTCTTGAGAGTCCCTTAGACAGCACGGAGATCAAACCAACCAATCTTAAAGGAAATCAACCCTGAATACACATTGGAAGACTGAAGCTGAAGCTGAAGTTCCAGTATTTTGGCCATCTGATGCGTAAGACAACTCATTGGAAAAGACCTGGAAATATTGAGGGCATAAGGAGAAGAGGGTGACAGAGAATGAGATAGTTGGATGGTATCACTGATACAATGGACATGCACTTGGGCAGTCTCTAGGACATGATTAGTGACAGGGAAACCTGGCATGGTGCAGTCCACAGGGTCATGAAGAGTAGGGCATGTCTTGGAGACTGAACAATAACAAGCTAAAACTAACAATGTTTAAGTTAAACAAGGAGTGTTATTAGAGAACAAATGGTTATAGTTCCCTTTTATCATTAAAACATTGTATTTTTTTAACTTACTATTCTGTAGAGCAGAGTAGCTCAGCAGAAGAATGCTGGGCCCATAATCCAGAGGTCAGTGGATCGAAACCATCATCTGCTATCGGTGTATTTTGGGCTTCCCTTGTGGCTCAGCTGGTAGAGAATCCACCTGCAATGTGGGTAGACCTGTATTCGATCCCTGGGTTGGGAAGATTCCCTGGAAGAGGGCATGGCAACCTCACTTCAGTATTCTTGCCTGGAGAATCCCCACAGACAGGGGAGCCTGGTGGGTTACAGTCCATGGGATCACAAATAATTGGACATGACTGAGTGACTAAACACAAGATTTTGATAGAGGATCCTGGAAAGGCTCATGTGAATAAAACATACATATAAATTAAAAAGTTAAAATATAAGTATTTCTAGAGAATTAGTGTGAGTGAAAGTTGCTCAGTTGTGTCCAACTCTTTGCAATCCCATGGACTGCAACCTGCCAGGCTCCTTTGTCCATGGGGATTCTCCAGGCAAGAATACTGAAGTGAGGTTGCCATGCCCTCCTCCAGAGGATCCCCCCCGCCCCAGTCCAGGGATCGAACCCAAGTCTACCAACATTGCCGGTGGATTCTTTACCATCTGAGACACCAGAGAAACCCTCAAAATCCTAGCTGTAAGAATTGCCTTGTTGCGCAAAAACGTGAAATTACAGACTTGTTAAAACAAAGTTTTTATAATATGTTTATCAGACATTGAACATACAGAATATAATTACTACCTTTTGCAATATAGGTGCTGGAATTTGGGGAGTTGCTGAAGATAATTTTGAAAATATTCCAACTTCATGGACATAATTGCATAGACATCAGATGGTCAGTCTTTATCTGGGACTTTCACCTCTGGAAGAGTCACTGATGCCTCTATCATGGACAGAAGAAACCTTCAAAATTCTAGCAAGATATAAAGTCAGAGAACACTTCTTCAAAGCTAAGTCTATGACATGTTCAAGTAACTAACAGAAATAGATGTGGAAGCTTTTAAAAAGGTCTTTCTTCAACTGTGCAACTAGACTTTCTGCACTTGAATGGTAGCTTCAGTATTTTATAGTTGATATTTAGATATAATTTAATTCAAAGATGATTCATTACATAGGTCATGTGGCCATTCCGTTATTGGTGCTATGTTATCCTTGAGTTTGTTTACTTTCTATTTCTCCAACTAGAATATACATATTCTAGATGCAATGATTTTTACATCCTGTTCAATATTGTATCTTCAATTAATAAAATACTGCCTGACACATATTAGGTTTTTGTAGGTCAGTCAAATAAATGAATATATGCATGAATGATGTAATGCATAACACAAGAATTGTTTGCTTAGTTGTGTTTTGCATTCTCCATCAGGTTGCAAGAGTTATTAATATATTGAGAACACAAGTGTCACAATGTGGTGATCTGGTGTAGGCTTATGTCCCTTAGAGAAAGTGGTGACCTCCTCCAAGCTGAGCACTCTGGCAAGCCTGTGACCACACAAATGAGATTTCCTTTTTTTAACTCACAAAATACTGCTGTGTAGGCTGAGACTTCTCTGGGTACAGTAGTCTAAGTAAGATGAAGATAACTTTGGATTATGGCGGGGGGCGTTATGTCACGGAATAGATATGAGACATATCATGGAGTTTACTAAACATTACTAAGCAAAATATGTGAAGTAAGAGGCTAAGCAAAATATGTGAAGTAAGAGGATGCTGGTGAGAGAGTTAATTATAGACAGATTCTAAAAGAAAATTGATATATCTCTAATGTAGGTACAAAGGTGGGGGTATTAGAAACTGGCCACCTGATGCAAAGAGCCAACTCATTGGAAAAAACCCTGATGCTGGGAAAGATTGGGGGCAAGAGGAGAAGAGAGAGGCAGAGAATAAGATGGTTGGATAGAATCATCGACCCAATGAACATGAATCTGAGCAAACTGCAGAAAATAGTGAAGGATAGGGAATCCTATTGTGCTGCAGTCCATGGGGTGGCAAAGAGTCACATACGTCTTAGCGACTGAACAACAACAAATAAAAACCTAGCAGGGAATGAGGCAGTAAGTTGTCTAAAGGTCTTGGGTTCCATCTGACTATCAAATGTTTATTTTGAAGAGAGAGTGAAAAAAATAAAGATTTATGAAGGAAATTAATGCTCATTAGAAACAGTAATTGTATATAGTTATTAAAACATAATGGATCATCCAACATGTTTTAATCTAATAAGATAAAATCTTAAGAATTAATGTGTATCATGTAATGTATCATGCAGAAATAAAGAAAATGTTGTCTCTTCTACAGAAAAAATGTAAATTGCTAAATCTTATTTACATTTCTTTACACTAAAAAGTACCCATATTTTTTTCCCTATCAATCTTTAGAATTCTTGGCATTATGATATCATTAATGTTCTACAGTTTGTCAAGATGAAGCTGATATTCCCATCACAAAATAGAGTATTTTACTGAAAAAAATTTTCATCATTCCTCTTAAGTTCTGTACTTCAACAACATTCTCTGTAAAGATATTTAAATTCTTTGAACCTATTGCATATTTACTCTCTTCAAATATAAGTGGTTCATTAGATTGTCATTATGTAATTATATAATTATTTATATTTAAATCCCTTAGGAAACTAGGAGTTTGAGATTACCAAATACAAATTGCTAAATATAAAATAGATAACAAAGTTCTACTATTTTCAATATCCCATAATAAACCACAATGAAAAAGAATAGGAAAGAGAACATATATATGTATATATATATATACATATGTGTTACATACACACACACATATAACTGAATCACTTTGTAGAAAATAACACATTATTACAAATCAACTAAACTTCAGTAAACTATTTTAAAAATTAAATTCCTTAGAACTTCTAAACCTTTGTTCTTCACTCTTGCTCCTCTAAAACACGAGCAAGAAAAATATGTGAGAGTTTCAACTTGATTTTCAAGATTACTTAGACACTGCTGTCTCAACTTTTATTCAGAATTACACAGAAATGAGTCTGGCTCCAATTATAGAACGTGTAATGACTGATTTTGCTAAAAATCCCAGTTATAATTGTTCACTAATTCAGCAGTATCCATTTTGTTGTTGTTCAGTCGCTATGTTGTGTCTTACTCTTTGCAACTCAATGAACTGCAGCACGCCAGGCTTCCCTATCCTTCTCTATCTAATGGAGTTTGCTCAAACTCATATCCATTGAGACAGTGATGCCATCCAACTGTCTCATTTTCTGCCGCCCCCTTCTCTTCCTGCCCTCAATCTTTCCCAGCATCAGAGTGTTTTCCAATGAGTCATCTCTTTGCATCAGGTGGCCAAAGTATTGGAGCTTCAGCTTTAGCATCAGTCCTTCCAGTAAACTGTCGTTGTTGTTGACCTCCTTTAGGATTGACTGATTTGATATCCCTGCTGTCCAAGGGACTCTCAAGAGTCTTCTCTAGCACCACAGTTCAAAAACATCAATTCTTAGGCCCTCAGTCTTCTTTATGGTCCAAGTCTCTCATCCGTAGATGACTACTGGAAAAACTATAACTTTGACTATACAAACCTTTGTCATCAAAGTGATGTCTTTGATTTTTAATATACTGTCTAGGTTTGTCATAGCTTTTCTTACAAGGAGCAAGTTAATTCAACAATATCCATGCATATGGAAAAAGACAAACTTTGTCAGAAGACAAACACATAGTTATTTTTTAAAAGAACAAATCATCAATTAATAGGCCAAATTGTGTCTAGTATACATTATTTTATTAAAAATATGATTCATCATATTTATCATAATCAGGAACTTTTAAAATTTATAAGCGGGGTAGCTCAGAAATGACAAGGTGATCTCGTTAAGCACTCAAATCTGGTAAATGGATTTTGCAGAAAAACTTCTGCACCCTCCAATTTGTGTATGCATTTTTATTTCCCTGTGGAAAGTTTTAAAAAATAATCATATCCAAAGGCAAAAAATATCCTCAGTAAAAGAGAAAACCAGAAGACCTTAATAAACATATTGAAATGAAGCAGGATATGGAGAACAAGATGATAATAATAACCACACAGACAACAAAAATTTATTCATGTGAAAATTTTAATAAGTATTTTTCTAAAGAATTCAGGCCAAAGACTAATTACATCTAAAATGACAAATTCATATTTGTAGAATATTTGTAATGGTATAATTCATATTATCCCTAGGAATAATTTGTATTATCGCTAACTCTGAATCTAAAGATGTTGAGTGACTTCTGAATTTGGGTTATGAAAGGGGAGTCAGCCTTTTCATAATTCAGAAATACCTGAACTGGAAGCCACCATATATGAAGTTCAGTCACCCTGAGTCTGCCATGCTGTGAGGAAGTCAAGCAGCATAGAAAACAGTCATTCTTGCTATATCCTGTCTAAATTCCTGATCCACAAAAACTGCAAGCATAACAAAAGGTTGTTTCAAGCCTGAGTTTTCAGGTAGTTTGTATTCAGCACAGTAACTGGGTTCTAATATAATCGCCATTTAAATGCCAATATTTTTAATGGATTTTATTTTCAAGATATACAGTCTTAAAAAAATAGTTAAGATTTAGATTTCAATATAGGCAGAAACCTTTGAATTCCCACATGTTTGCAACTCTCTAAGCATGTGGATAAGCCTAAATTAGAAATCCTAGGAATTATTTTTGTGAAATCTGGCAGCAGTTCTGCTACGTGAGAGTAGCTGCTGGCTTTAAAAGTAAGGGTTGCACATATTTAATAGCAAAACTAATATCAGCTTATTAAAAATGCATTATCACATTGTTTATTCTGTCCAATGACAGATGCAAAACACGTATATCTTTATTTAAAATTCAGAGTCTTGAACTGTTTTAGACAAATGGGCTGATCCTTCATTCACAACAGATAACAAAATAAAAATAGAGATTTCAAGAGTGCATATATAGCGAAATTCAATTTCCAAGAAATATTTTTATTTTTACCTTCCCATAGTCAAGAATGTCCTTGGTGACATTTATTTCCAGAAAAAAACTGAAACAAAGAACATCCGTGACAAGATATGCTGCTGATTCTACATCATTCCATCAGTTAACAGTGACATGCTGGTGGCTTAGCTATAGATTGATTATGTTACAAAATTGAATACATTTAATATAATTTGATCCACTAAGTAGCATCTGCCATGCACTTTTATTAATAATCATACTGGACATGGGTAAATCAGACAATTCTTGAAACTAACAAAAACATAGCTTGTAACTAATTTCTTTAATTCTGCTAAAGACCAAAGTATGGAACTGTATTCAGCTTCTGTTCACACAGCCACCAGAGAGCATCTTCCCCTTTCTCTGCTATCATGTTGCATTTCTACTGAGGCTTGATTATTTTATTCAAGAGAATTGGCCCCAAATATTTTTGCCCCTTTATCAGAATTCAAATTTAATTGCAACAGATAAGGTTATGGAAACATGGGGACAACTGAAAATATTTTGAAAACCATTGTTTAAATTTCAAATTTATCTTAAACATTAATATTAACAATAGATGGATCTTCTCGAAGAAACAACTTTGAAGAGGAAGAATTAGTGTACTTTTAAACAAAAATATCTTACTGTATATGAAAATCTTACTGTACTCAGGAACTTAACTCATGGTAGCTCTGTCCCAGTTTACGTTTCTATGTAAACTATGTGGTGAATCTTGAAAACATTAATATAATGATCAAATGACTGGGATCTTTGTAATTTTCTTTACTTTGATCTCAACAAAGATAGCTAACAGGGATCAACAGGCTAAATCACATCAAATATGGCACATGGTTCAGCCTTTTAGGAAAAGAATTAAGATTAGTACAGTAGTAATTAATGTAAACAGTGGAGATGGCCTCACATCAGTGCTGAATCTTAATAATCTCATCAATATAATTGCATCAACATGACAGTTATCTTACCCCGGGCTTTTTGCTATGCTAAGTGATATATAACCTACCAGACTGTTAAATTTCTAGGGAAGCTCACAAAATCATTTTTACCATTTATAAGATAATGACATAAGGCTTTTTAATTGGGGGGGAAGGGCAATCTTTTGAATCATATAAAAAAGAACATAGAAAAAAAAGAGTTTGGCATTATTATGACTATATTGATGATATAGCTTTTTATTTTTTCTTTTCAGTCAAAGTCACAGAAAGAATTTCTAAAATGATTTTTTTTCTTGCTACTACTTTGCAGAAAGCAATACAGGCAGAGAAGTCAAATAATACCCTTCAAACTTAGGTTTATTTGATGTTTGAAACCGTGGAACACCTTTAGAATTATACCTATAACAGTGGCATGGCATTTAATGTTATGTTACGTTTCCTTTCTTTCTCATCTGTTTTTAAGTAGGTTTACAGACTAGCATTCAAAGCCAGTTAAACAGGGAGATGAAAGTTTACAGAGACATAGAAAGAAGGAAAGGAAGGCTTTGTTGATAGCAGTAATAGAGGGAAGAGATTGAAACTAGTCAAACAGGACTGAAGGGAGAGAAAGAAAACGAACAGGTGAAGTAAAAGACAGTAATCTTGGGAAAATAATAGTACTACTAGAACAGTTCAGTTTTTTTTACTGAGAGTGTTTAAAATGAACTTAACGTTAGCATGTTAAAAAGTTTTAAGTCAGGAGAAAGAGGTTTTTAAAAAATTGTTTTTGATATTATATTCTCAAATATTCAGTGGGACAGGGCTCTCCTTTTCTATCCTGCTGTTTGCCTTCAGGCTATTTCACTGTTCATTAGCACCTTCACCGGAGACTGGGCTGGAGGAAAACATGAGCTGAAGCAGGAGTCAGTCAATTACAGTTCTCATTAGGGGCGCTGGCAAAAAAAAATATATGGGTGGGCGGAGTCTGAAACTAACAGCTAAAGGGAGGTGTGGGGATTATCCAGGGTATTTTCTTGTCCAAATCATTCTGCTCCCTGAATATCAGAGATAATTGCATGTTGACTGTATTATAATACATTTCCATAGCAATTACTGACATGTTTGCAGAAGGGAAACAAAGCAAAAGGCTGAAGCAATTATCTAGGTCAGTGGTTCTCAAATTTGAGCTCATATTGGAATCATCTGCAGAGCTTTATGTAAAAAGGCAGATTGTCAGGCTCCATCTATAGAGCTTCTGATGGAATAGGCGTGGGTCGGTGCCCAAGAACATGACTTTCAAGCAAGTTCTCAAGTACTACTGCTACTGCTGCTAGTCCACAGAGATCATATTCCAAACATGGCTGATGTAGATAATTCAGAAAACATTACACAGCTGCTAACAAGGAATACAGATGATTGATTTTAATTTTTCCTTCTTGTAGGGCTTATGAATCCTTCTAGTATTCATTACCAGAATTCTGGAACCCTTTGAACTTATCCTAGCTTGATATGCAAAAAGGAAACATTGAGTTGCTATCCAATGTCTATGATAACATCCTAAAATATAATGGTAAAAATGGGGTAACATTTAAATATTTGCTTTCAAGTTCATTTTTATTGCATTAAGATGTATTGTTTGTCAATTCAAACTGTTAATTTACCAATGAAGTCTCCTGAGTCTATAGTTTTTACTTTCTTTTCATTTGTTTTAGGTTATCAAAATAGCATCTAGTCTTTGAAAAAGATACATAAAGAAATCTAAAGGAAAAAAATGTAAAAATCTTTACTTTCTGCTTCTGCTTAACCCATAATCTAACACTGAAGACATATTGATATCTATAGCTACCTGAAAAGAAACATAGACTTGCAAATATAATAACACATGTTGCTAATATTAATATATTTTATGTGACTATTATATATTTTGGATGTGACCATTATATATTCTTCTGTAGGCAGTTTTGTTTTTTGATTGACAGTCTGACATGGATATAGCAGGAACTGTTTGTTGCTTCCTTTATTCATTCATTTTTAATACAACTGTAAGATTTTAGATTTTCTTATGACCACCTAGATTAGATTTTATTTTTCCCATTGTGATTTCCAGTTTTGTGTGGCCATGTGACAAACTTAATAACCGTAATGTGTCAAAATAAAACTGGGCAGGACTCTGTGGGACTCTGCTGCATATCAATTCTTTACATGTTCCTAGGAAAGAGACTTCATTTGGCCTCCTATGCCTTCCCTGAGTTCCAGCAAGCAGATTCAAATAGTTGTGGGCTTTCCAAGTGGCACGGTGCTAAAGAATCTGCCTGCCAATGCAGAAGATGCAAGAGACATGGGTTTGATCTCTGGGTCAGGAAGATCTCCTGGAGAAGGAAACAGCAACCCACTCCAGTATTCTTGCCTGGATAATTCCATGGACAGAGGAGACTGCCAGTCTATAGTCCGTGGGATTGGAAAGAGTCCGACATGACTGAGTGACTGAGCACAGAGGGAAGGGGGAGAATGCAGAAACAAAGGAGGGGTACTCAAGAAATAGTAGCGCAGTGATAAACTAGGGTCCCGGTTTCTCCTCAAGGGATATACATAACAATATCTTTGAGTTCTTGGGCAGGAACTAAGTCCCCTACACAGGTAGAGGATGATAACTTCAGCCTGAGCACAAGAATCCTGGAACACTAACCAGTCAGAATAAAACCACATTCTCTGAAGCTTCACCCCATATTTTGCCTATAGAATCTTCTCCTACAAACTGTCACAGAGTCTGAGGATTTTGAGCACAAACCACTCATTCTTCTTGCTTGGCTCTGCAATAAACTTTTTTTTTTTCTCTGTTTCATTTTGTTTGACCTCACTGTGTTCAGGCGCACAAACGCGTTGTTAACAATTTTGATGAGCCATCTAGAAGTCCATGTCCATGGCAGGTCACCTCTGGCAGAGAGCAGCCCCTTCTCTGGGTCACCAGCAGCTGCTTGAGCTCGTTTCTCTCCAGAGAATTTGGAGGGATTCTCCTTGACAGTTGCCAGCCACCCTGGCATGAAGCTCTTTGGAACTGAGAAATGTCCTGATCTCTGGTCCATAATCAGCATTGCTTGGAGGTGAAGGACAGGGAAGGCCTGGCATGATGCAGTCCATGGGGTCACAAAGAGTAGGATATGACTGAGCGACTGAACTGAACTGGAGTCATTCCAGTGTGCTCAGGATGGGAAAATTCTACCCACTCCATCAGGGCTCACTTCCCTTTCAGAAAGTGAGCCACTTCAGGGCACATTAGATTAAGAATTGGTCTAATCTGTTAGGAGAACATTGTTGGGGAGTGGAAGTGTAATTTTTGGCCTACACCTCATCCAATTTTTGTTTATGGGCCCATGTTTGTTGTTTGTATGTGTGTGTGTGTGAGTACTTGCATTGACTGGTTGAGATATCTCTGGTATCTGAGTTATGATGACACTAAGTTATTCTTCCAATTGCATTGGCTTCACCTATGATGGATGATTGGAGAAGACAATGGCAACCCACTCCAGTACTCTTGCCTGAAAATCCCATGGATGGAGGAGCCTGGTAGGCTGCAGTCCATGGGGTTGCTAAGAGTTGGACCCGACTGAGCGACTTCACTTTCACTTTTCACTTTCAAGCATTGGAGAAGGAAATGGCAACCCACTCCAGTGTTCTTGCCTGGAGAATCCCAGGGACAGGGAACCTGGTGGGCTGCCATCTATGGGGTCGCACAGAGTCGGACACGACTGAAGTGACTTAGGAGCAGCAGCAGCAGCAGCAGCAGGGTGGCCAATTGGTGAGAATATCCCTTTCTGGGTCTAGGGAGCTGAAACCCTGAGATGCCATCCTGCATTGCATTAGTTTGCTTTTTGTTGTGCATAATTAAAAACAGGTGATCAGAGATCATTTCCAACTTATAGCCTGCGAGGGGGTATATTATGCAAAACTGGTAAATATCCAACTCAGTTCAGTTCAGTTCAGTTCAGTCGCTCAGTGGTGTCAGACTCTTTTGAGACCCCATTGACTGCAGCACGCCAGGCTTCCCTGTCCATCACCAACTCCCAGAGCTTACTCAAACTCATGCCCATTGAGTCGGTGATGCCATCCTACCATCTCATCCTCTGTAGTCCTCCTCTCCTCCTGCTTTCAATGTTTCCCAGCTTCACGATCTTTTCGAATGAGTCAGTTCTTCCCATCAGGTGGCTAAATTATTGGAGTTTCAGCTTCAGCATCAGTGCTTCCAATGAATATTCAGGATGGATTTCCATTAGGATGAACTGGTTTGATTTCCTTGCAGTCCAAGGGATTCTCAAGAGTCTTCTTCAACACCACAGTTCAAAAGCATGAATTCTTCAGCGCTCAGCTTTCTTTATAGTCCAACTCTCACATCCATACATGACTACCAGAAAAGCCATAGCTTTGACTAGACAGACCTTAATTGGCAAAATAATGTGTCTGCTTCTTAATATGCTGTCTAGGTTGGTCATAGCTTTTCTTCCAAGGAGCAAGTATCTTTTAATCTCATGGTTGCAGTCACCATCTGCAGTGATTTTGGAGCCCCCCCAAAAGAAAGTCTGTCGCTATTTCCATTATTTCCAAATCTATTTGCCATGAAGTGATGGGATCAGCTGTGACAATCGGACTTTTTTGAATGTTGAGTTTTAAGCCAGCTTTTTTGCTCTTCTCTTTCATTTTCATCGAGAGGCTCTTTAGTTCCGCTTTACTTTCTGCCATAAGGGTGGTGTCATCTGCATATCTGAGGTTATTGATATTTCTCCCAGCGATCTTGATTCCAACTTGCACTTCATCCAGCCCAGCATTTCACATGATGTACTCTGTATATATGTTAAATAAGCAGGGTGACAAAATACAGCCTCATGTATTCCTTTCCTGATTTGGAGCCAGTCTGTTGTTTCATGTCAGGTTCTAACTGCTGCTTGTTGACCTGCATACAGATTTCTCAGGAGGCAGGTAAGGTTGTCTGGAATTCCCATCTCTTGAAGAATTTTCCACAGTTTGTTGTGATCTACACAGTCAAAGGCTTTGGTGTAATCGATGAAGCAGAAGTAGATTTTTTCTGGAATTCTCTTGTTTTTTTGATGATCCAGCAGATGTTGGAAATTTGATCTCGGGTTCCTCTGGCTTTTCTAAATCCAGTTTGAACTTCTGGAAGTTCTCAATTCAAGTACTATTGAAGCCTGGCTTGGAGAATTTTGAGCATTACTTTACTAGCATGTGAGATGAGTGCAATTGTGCGGTAGTTTGAGCATTCTTTGGTATTTCCTTTCTTTGGGATTGGAATGAAAATTGACATTTCCCAGTCCTGTTGCCACTACTGAGTTTTCCATATTTGCTGGCATATTGAGTGCAGCACTTTCACAGCATCGTCTTTTAGGATTTGAAACAGCTCAAGTGGAATTCCATCACTTCCACTATCTTTGTTCGTAGTGATGCTTCCTCAGGCCCACTTGACTTCGAATTCCAGGATGTCTGGCTCTAGGTGAGTGATCACACCATCATGATTATTTGGGTCATGAAAATCTTTTTTGTATAGTTCTTCTGTGTATTCTTGCCATCTCTTCTTAATATCTTCTGCTTTTGTTAGGTGCATAGGATTTCTGTCCTTTATTGTGCTCATCTTTGCATGAAATCTTCCCTTGGTTTCTCTAATTTTATTGAAGAGATCACTAGTCTTTCCCATTCTACTGTTTTTCCCTATTTCTTTGCATTGATCACTGAGGAATGCTTTCTTATCTCTCCTTGCTATGCTTTGGAGCTGTGCATTCAAATGGGTATATCTTTCCTTTTCTCCTTTGCCTTTAGCTTCTCTTCTTTTCTCAGCTATTTGTAAGGCCTCCTGAGACAACCATTTTGGCTTTTTGCATTTCTTTTTCTTGGGGATGCTCTTGATCACTGCCTCCTGTACAATGTCATGGACTTTCGTCCATAGTTCTTCAGGCACTCTGTCTATCAGATCTAATCCCTTGAATCTATTTCTCACTTCAATTGTATAATCATAAGGGATTTGATTTAGGTCATACATGAAATAGGAAAAGGAGTACATCAAGGCTGTATATTGTCATCCTGCTTATTTAACTTATATGCAGAGTACATCATGAGAAACACTGGGCTGGAAGAAGCAGAAGCTGGAATCAAGATTGCTGGGAGAAATATCAATAACCTCAGACATGCAGATGACACCACCCTTATGGCAGAAAGTGAAGAGAAACTAAAAAGCCTCTTGTTGAAAGTGAAAGAGGACAGTGAAAAATTTGGCTTAAAGCTCAACATTCAGAAAACTAAGATCATGGCATCTGGTCCCATCACGTTATGGGAAATAGATGGGGAAACACTGGAAACAGTGTCTGACTTTATTTTTGGGGGCTCCAAAATCACTGCTGATGGTGATTGCCGCCATGAAATTAAAAGACGTTTACTCCTTGGAAGGAAAGTTATGACCAACCTAGACAGCATATTAAAAGCAGAGGCATTACTTTGCCAACAAAGGTCCATCTAGCCAAGGCTATGGTTTTTCCAGTAGTCATGTATGGATGTGAGAGTTGGACTGTGAATAAAGCTCAGCACCGAAAAATTGATGCTTTTGAACTGTGGTGTTGGAGAAGACTCTTGAGAGTCCATTGGACTGCAAGAAGGCCCAACCAGTCCATCCTAAGGGAGATCAGTGCTGGGTGTTCATTGGAAGGACTGATGTTGAAGCTGAAACTTCAATAGTTTGGCCACCTCATGTGAAGAGTTGAAAAAACACTAATGCTGGGAAGGATTGAGGGCAGGAGGAGAAGGAGATGACAGAGGATGAGATGGCTGGAACGCATCACTGACTCGATGGACATGAGTTTGAGTACACTCACAGAATTGGTGATGGACAGGGAGGCCTGGCATGCTGCGATTCATGGGATCGCAAAGAGTCGGACATGACTGAGCGACTGAACTGAACTGAATGGTCTAGTGGTTTTCCATAATTTCTTCAATTCAAGTCTGAATTTGGAAATAAGGAGTTCATGATCTGAGCCACAGTCGGCTCCCAGGCTTGTTTTTGCTGACTGGATACAGCTTCTCTATCTTTAGCTATAAAAAATATAATCAATCGGATTTCAGTATTGACCATCTGGTGATGTCCATTTGTAGAGTCTTTTCTTGTGCTGTTGCAGGAGGGTATTTGCTGTAATCTTCAACTATGCTCCCACAAATGAAACAAAATTGTGTTGTTGATTTTTTTTTTTTTGTAACACTGTTTAACCTCAAGGCTCCTTGAGATCTGGGGAACAAAACCCCCTGATATTTATGCTACTGTATCAGAGTGAGCCTCTTGGAACTGTTTTGGCTTTTATCAATATCTTGGGTGTATATATGTTATCTCAGTACATGAGCTCTAGCTCTGTTTTCTTTTTCTGGTTTTGATCTTTCTTTATGGTGTCCAGGTAGCTTCAATGCAGATTTCCGTTTATCTGGAAGTGATGCATGTAAACACGAATGAGCATTGTGTATTTTTTCTATTACTGTTATTGATTATAACTGAACTGGCAATGTAGCAACTGAAGAAGCAATCCCTGAAAATGGCCAAGATGGGACTCTTTCAATATTCTAAATCTGGGTTTTGCTTTTCAGTTAGAGGAAGCTAGTTCTCTTCAAAGATCTGTTATTTCTCTGTCTGTGGCATTGAGTGGTAAGTGATGTATCTTAATATTAAGTCTAGTTATCTGTGATCCCTGAGACTGAAAGAAAAAAAGGGGCTTTGTTATTATTTGGAGGGCTTCCCAGGTGTCCTTAGTGGTAAATGCAGGTAGATGTAAGAGATACGGGTTTGGTCCCTGGGTTGGGAAGACCCCCCACCCCCACCCCCGGAGGTGGGCACAATAACCCACTCCAGTATTCTTGCCTGGAGAATCCCATGGACAGAGGAACCTGGCAGGCTACATTCCATGGAGTCTCAAGATTCAGACAAGACTGAAGCAACTTAGCACACACACACCTTATTTGGTATGTGAAGTTGTTGCATGGGAAGCATTGTTAAATGACTGATAAGCTTTTTCAGGTTATATTGTATGAGTAAATGTTTTAAATATAAGTATTCTAAAAATTATATGAAATTCCTAAAAATATGGTATGTCCTGATAAGGTGTTATCAGTCCCAATTTCTAACATATGATAAATGATTAATGGATATATTTGAAGTGATTATATATGTATTTTTTATAAAACAACTCACTTAGAAAGTATTTATTTTCTGTAAATACTATACTTCCTAGATTATCTTAGAATTTCCATTAAAAATTCTATATATGAGTAATACTATTTAATATATTTGATATTTATTAGCAGGAATTATAATTTTGTTTTTATGTTTTATGGCTTTATTACTCTATTGAATAATTTTTATGCCTACCTGCAGTCCATGGTGTCACGAAGAGTTGGACATGACTTGGTGAGTGAACAACACACCTACACTGCACACTTTTAGATCTTATTATTATTATTTTTTTTTGTCTGTGCTCCGTCTCCATTGCTGCACTGGCTTTTCTCTAGTTGTGGAGAGCAGGGGCTGCTCTCTAGCTGTGGTGAGCAGGCTTCTCATTGCAGTGGCTTCTCTAGTTGTGGATCACAGGCTCTAGGGCCCGTGGGCTTCTGTAGTTACAGCACCTGGGCTCAGAACTTGTGTTTCCTGGGCTCTAGAACAGTCCCAGAAGTTGTGACACATGGGCTTTGTTGCTTCCTCAGCCATGTGGGATCTTCACGGGGACTGAATCTGTGTCTCCTTCATTGGCAGTTGGATTCTTTATCACTGAGCCATAGGAGAAGACCCAGATTTCATCATTTTGTAAACTTTCTTTAAGTTGCCTTTTTAAATTTTTGACAATTTGTTGTGTAAAAATAATGCTCTTTCTTTGTTTGCTTTAATTTGACTTCCTTAGTAATTAATAGAATCAACTATCTTTTTTATGTTTAATACTCATTTATATTTACGCTTCTGTGAAATACCTGATTTAAATATTTCCTTATTTTTCTTTTGAAAATAATTACATTATATTCTGGATGGATACCATTTGGCTATTATATTATTGCAAATATTTTCTCCTTGAGGGCCAGTAGTCTTTAAAATTTTGTTTGTGGTCATTTTTTCCCCATGAATAGGTATCTAATCTTTATATATTCAGATTTACTATATTATTATGTTTCCCTTTGTGGCTTTAGTTTTTCATGCATTCTTAAAAAAATTCTCCCTTGGCCAAAGGCATAGATCTGGTCTTCTATATTTTCCTTTATTTTTTTAAATAGAATATTTATGATCTTTAACATATCAGGAGTTATGTTTGAAATAGTGTGGAGACTTAATGGATATGATTTTCAAAACTTTTCTCAGTATCATTTACTGAACATTCTTTCTGACTTGAAATGTGACTTTTATATCATAATAAGTTATCATATCTACATGGACCTTAAGGAAGTTTTTCTTTTTATTCTCAGATCCTAGAGGGCAGGTATACACTTTAAGGTTCATGAAATTCTTTGTAATTTTATGTAAAGCTTTGTGAGTTCAAATGTGCCTTTCTCTGTAGTGAGTAACCTTAACTTTAATTAGATCCTTAAATAATTATACACATACATATGCACACACACACACACACACACATACACACAATGCAATTTGTTAAAAGAGATTGCATTAAATGAAGGAGCAAGTAGGTGAACTATTTCACTAGAATCGTTGCTATGGAATCGTACTGGTCCTACCAAGTAGGCAGAAATCAAAAAGCATTAGAGATGATGCTGAAAGTTATTGTCTGCTGGGTAGGCAGTAAGATGTAGTTTCATTGTATGTAGAGAAAGACCTTTTGATGCGCTCACTTAAAAATTTCCTTGAAAGTTTTATAGTTTACCCTATAGCCATCTGGATTTGAGTTTTATTTCTTTTGAATCACTGATCACTGTTTCTAGTTCTAGTACCATAGGAGCAAGTCAGTTTTCTGCTTGAGCTCTCAAGAGCTGAGAAATATCTGAATTAATCAAAAATTGGCATGTTCTCTCTGCTAAATTTTCAAGGGAGTTTCTTCTATATAGAGTGTTTGATCATATTGAAAACAGCATCTGTTGCAGTTTTTGCTTTGTTCACTGCTTTGTTGAAATTGGATTGTTGGTTGGTTGTCACTATGTGGAGGCTTATTGTTTTCTTAATTGAAAGGCCAACAGCTGGCTCTTTTTGTTGTGCTCTTCCCCACGTGGTTTTAAAACACTCCTTGGTTTAAAATAGGAAGGAGCAATTGTAAATATCTAAAAATTATCGCATATAGATAAGAGAAGGTTCTGATGCAAGATAGCAAAAACACATGTTAAATTTTGAAGAATGCCTTTACTTTAAGACCAGATGTTATTTATCTAAAATTTCTCAATAAATGAGCATCCTTCAAAATTAAAATATTATTTGTTATACAAAATAGTTTAACTTGCATTGCTCGTTAACTTTTTTCCTTCTGTGTTTACCCCAAAGAAACTGTTCTGTTATGGAAGGTAGTCAGAAATTGTCTATAAGGAGGAGGGACTGAAATAAAATTACGCTTTGGACTTAATGGTTGGTTTTGCACAATACTTAAATTTATTGAATTAAACACCATAGGCTCATGAAAAAGTTGCACTGGGTAAAGACGGAGAAACAATGGCGCTGTTGGCAGTCATGTGGGATATAAAGTACAATATAGAAAACTTGAGAGGTCTCAAACACACAGCTGTTTCTTTCTATAAACTATTTGCTGAGCTTCAAGGCTTACAAGAGTACATAGAACGAGGTCAATAGTTTCTAAAATGCAGAGTCAAGAGGGGTGGGATGGGGTTAGGAGGGAGGTTCAGGAGAGAAGAGATACATGTATACAAATACCATTCACTTCATCATACAGCAGAAACCAACATAACAGTGTAAAGCAATTATACTTTAAAAATAAATAAGTAAATAAAAAGTTAAATTCAGAGTAAAAACTCTGTATTGTGGTGTTAGAAAAGAAAATACTTGCTAGAAGGAGTGGACCCACACACTCTTCTTCTCTCCTCTTCAAGTTATGTGCCAAATTCTAAGGCTGAGGGGTAGGTGGTTGGAGAACTGAGTTAGAAACCTCTAAAGGACAGAGCAAGACACCCCTCTGTCTCTCAGTGCTATTGACAAAGAGATATGCCAGGCACTCAATCAGAAATCAGAGGCACATTCACATGCAACCCAGATGAAGACAGTGTAGAGGAAATTTATACTCACCAAAATGTAAATGAGCCCCATGCCAGCCCAGTGCCTGTCTGGACTGAAGTGAGTGGACCCCATCCTGTGCCTAATAGAGGAAAGAGGGGACACTGTGCAAATATAACCTTCTCAGAGCCTCTGTGGTTCTTTTGCCATGAAGTCCAGGATATCATAAAAACATACAATACGTTATACAAGAGTCAACAGTGTATGACCAGCAATGAAGAGAATAAGAAAACAGAGATAGACACATTACACAAAATCAGTTTATTATTATTATATTGTAGGATATGCTTGTAATTTTCCTGTTTTGATTTTTCTGTCTTTGGTTATAGCATACATGAATAGGGCACATAGGAATTAAAATCTTAACTATAAAGCATTTACTATGTACTTACTACCTAAATCTTGAATAGCTTCATTTTTATTGGTTTCAATTCATAATGACAATCTCAAGTGTTATTAAAGTTAGTAATTTGGAATTATCAATAACATGACAAATGTGATATCAGACATGCAATTTGGAATATAAGATGGAAAAATCAAATGGATGAGTTAGTAGCCATAATTTTTTAATTGGCTAAATGTGTAGTTGCTTTTCTTTTTCAAATAAAAATTTGTTCAGGACTTTCAGTGGATACAAAATAATTCCTTTTTTTAACACTGAGAGTTTCTTTTAAGGATAAGATATTTAACCTATGATTATCATTAATTAAGGGTGGTTCAGTGCAGTTGATGGGCTGCTACTGTTGACCTCCCAAAATAAAATATAATTGAGTGGATATCACAAAGATAATAATTAACTGAACTGAGAGAGGTCCTTTTAAATATTATATAAGTTATGATTAATTGGAACATTCCCCAAGCCCCTTAAGTAGCTCATTTTTCATTGATAGGGTAGTAAAGAAATTGCATTCAGGGCAGCTATCATCAAAAATGTGATTTCTGTAATTCCGTGCTCTTTGTTAGCAAGCTACTAAATTTGGGATATAACAGGAATTGAATTTTTTAAATAAATCAAAGAGAATTTTACCTTATTATTTGCTTAAGTTATTTTAATTTAAATGTCAGTTAACATATATTAAGCATCTAAAATGAAAGACATTCAGTCGTGTCCAACTCTTTGCAACCCCATGGACTATATAGTTCATGGAATTCTCCAAGCCAGCATACTGGAGTGGGTAGCCATTCCCTTCTCCAGAGGATCTTCCCAACCCAGGGATCAAACCCAGGTCTCCTGCATTGCAGGCAGATTCTTTATTGTCTTAGCCACCATGGAAGCTCATTTAGCATCTAAATTATTCATGATATGGATTTCAGCACTGGGAAAAGAGCTAAAAAAATATAACCCCAATATAGTTTGGGTACTAAAATCTTTATTTTCAGAGAAATTGTATGAGTGTACATTTCTTTTTACAATAAGAAAAATATTAAGTTCTTCCATCAAAGGTCATCAGCTTTTTGTATCTCAGATTATTCTAATAGCTTAAATCCAACAGATTTTGAACCCAAATATAATAATTGAGCACATATTTAATCACCATGGTTACTAGATTCGAAGTCTGCTTATAATACAATTGAACATTATTATTGAATGTCATAGAAGTAAAACTTAAAACCATATTGACTGTTTCACATCAATTTATTTCTGTTAAACTCAAGTATATTTTAATGATTCCTGGAAATCAGATCATACTTTCCTTTTCTGTTTAACCTGTCACTATTATAGACAAGTATTTTACATTTTCTCTTCTTTCCTCAAATAGCCAACACTTCTCTGCCATCCTCACTTTTAACTTAATATTTCTCCTCATTGATATGTTGTTTCACTTTGCTCCTCCACTGAATCTGCTCTTTACAAAACTGCCAATAACTTCAATATGAGTAAAACAAATGGCCAATTCACAGCTTTCATCTTATTTGATGAAATATATCAGAGCTATTCATGTTATGCAGTGGCAAAAATGTAGTAAACAACTTGCCTATAATAGCTTAAAGCTCTCAATCCGGGGTTGGCAAACATTTTTTTTTGTAAAGGACTAGAGTGTGTTGGGTTTTGCGGGTCATATGCTCTCTGTTACAATTACTCACTTCTGCCACCATGGCAAGAAAATGACCACAAATGAAATGCAAGTAAATACATGTGTCTGTATCCTAATAAAACACTGTTTACTGAAACAAGTGACCTGCTGGATGCAGAGGCTGACAAAGAGAATGTAAGAGCACAGGCTTATAATCATTCGCTACTTTACACAAGGCAGGACAAAGAAATGTTACCTCAGAAAAGAACTGGCCATTATGAAAGCTGAAATTCAGAGACTTACAGGTTAGAAGAAAAAATCTCTTAAACCTAAATAGTCAAAGATGCAAATAAAAATTATTTTTAAGGACTTCCCTGATGGTCCAGTGGTTAAAAATTCACCTTGCCGTGCAGGAGGCCAGAGTTTGATCCCTGCTCCAGGAACTGGGATCCCATATGTTGAGACCATGGGGTTGCAAAGAGTCGGATACAACTGACTGACCGAACTGACTGACTGAACTGACTGAGGGTATGAGTGTCTGTGTGACCCTATGGATTGTAGCCAGCCAGGCTCCCCTGTCCATGGGATTCTCCATGCAAGACTACCGGAGTTGCCATGCCCTCCTCCAGGGGATCTTCCCTGGTAGTATATTACTTGTCTTCTTAATTCATGAGCTTCCAGACTTAGACCAGATATGAGGTTTTCCCAATAGCCTGAACATGGAGTACGATAAATTACTGTGAGTGATTTTTGAGTTGTCTTCCTTGCGTAAGGGTCAGTATATTACGTATGAGTGAAAGACTGAATATTCTATCCACTAGTACAAACATGGAGTGCTGTCACTTCAGAAACAAGACACATCTCTTTCATTTACTTTGTTTGTCTGGAACCTGATCTGCTTCCTAAGTAAAAGGAAATAAAGCAAAAATTAACAAATGAGACCTAATTAAACTCAAAAGCTATAGCATTGCAAAGGAAACCATCAACAAAGCAAAATGAAACTAACAAAAAACAACCAAGTGCACAACAGTCCCAGCAACTATGAGTGAAGTTCTAAAAGAAACAATAAACAAATAGTTTTAATTCCAGGGCTTATCTGTGTTTAGAAGGTCATTCACAGAATATACTATATCTACATATAACATATTTAAAGAAACAGATAGTTTCTTAAATAAGCAGTCAACAGAGCAAATGTGAGAAATAGATCTGTAAATAGGTTGAAAATAAAAGTTGTAGAAAAAAAAACTTATACTCAAAATCAATAGGTGGTTGAGACAATTACTAAATTACAGGAAAGGGGGCTATGATCATCACACTAAATATATTTTCAAAAAGTAAAATAAAATTTGACATTTAATCTTTTTTTTTTAATTTCTGAGATAGAAGTTTTTAGAATATTTGAGATAAAGACAAAATTATTAAACCTAATAAAGATAAGATGGAAAACGTTTTCCATAAATATAGCTCTAGATGAGTATAGTGAGAGGCATGTCCTTTGTAAGTAGGGACAAGTCCATTATCACTACTTACATTTGATAATGTAGGAGGTGATAGAGCAAAGGGTAAAAGAAACACAAAAGCTTGAGGATTAGAAAGATGGCAATTATTTATCATTTGCAGTTAATGTGATTGTTTAGATGAGAAGAAAATACAGATATATTATCAGTATTAAAGAAAATAGGATAAAATGATAAGGTGGGAAACAGGAAAAATATACACAAAGAATCAGTGTTAGGGAACACTGCTCAGTACTCTGTAATAACCTACATGGAAAAAGAATTTGAAAAAGAATAGATACACATATATGTATAACTGAATCACTTTTCTGTACACCTGAAACTAACACAACATTGTTAACCAGTTATATCTCCAATATAAAATCAAAACATAAAGATATTTTTTTAATTAAAATTAAAAAATCAGTGTTTACCAACAACACTTAGAACTTTAAATATCACAGTAAAACAAATGCCTAGAAATTAATGTAACAAAAGATATGCAAGACACGTGGCAAGAATGCTGAAAATGTAAATCTAGTGAAAAATCACTGAAACTCTGAAACAATGAGATATACCCAATGTCAATAGATAGAATGAATGAATATCATAAAAATATCATGTCTTCTCTATAGATACAAACAGAACTACACACTCAATGATTTGAAAAAAATTATATAGAATAGCAAAGAACTGAAAATAGTTTAAATCTTTCTGAAGAAGAAAAATGTGGAAGAAAAATAAACCTTTACAAAATCCAGAGACTTATTTAAAGCTATAGCAATTTAGAAAGTGTAAAATGTGTACAAGGAGAGGCAAATTGACATATAGAAGGAAATAGTGAACCCAGAAATAGATCCACACAAATATGCCACTTTGATTTAGAGCTGAGGTGGCAAAATGAGCAGCAAATATTTGTTATCCATCTGAGAAGAAAAGTGATATTGAATTTTTCAATTCATTTCACTGAAATGAAATTCTTCCTCAAAATATATAATTCATTCTAGATGGCTTAAAACTTGAAATTCCATAAACAAAACTTTATAGTGTTTGGGGGAATATATAGACAAATTTTTTTTTATATTGGGAGATAGACATCTACTTAAACAGGTCATGAATTTTATTTTTTCATTATTAAAGAAAATGAACATTCAAAATGTGGCAATATTAAGTTCAAAAATTTCTGTTCTTCTAAAAATATCTTATAAAGTGTAAAATCAAGCTATAAACATAGGAAAATATTGGCAACACATATGATATAAAACAATATTTTTTGAATAACATATAATAACATGTATTATTATAATTGGAAAATTGGATTAAAGATTTACTGAGCAAGACCCTGCCTACCAGAGCAAGACTGGGTTTTACCCACAGCCAGTTCCTCCCACTGGGAAGCTTCCACAAGCCTCTTATCATCATCTGTCAAAGCGAAGACAGAATGAAAACCACAATCACAGAAAACTAATCAAACTGATCACATGGATCACAGCCTTGTCTAACTCAATGAAACTATGAGCCATGTCGTTGTAGGGCCACCCAGGACAGACGGGTTATGGTGGAGAGTTCTGACAAAATGTGGTGCACTGGAGAAGGGAATGGCAAACCACTTCAGTATCCTTGCCATGAGAATCCCAAGAACAGTATGAAAAGGTAAAAAGATAGGACACTGAAAGATGAACCCCTCCAGTCGTTAGGTGCCCAATGTACTACTAGAGAAGAGCAGAGAAATAGCTCCAGAAGGAATGAAGAGGCTGAGCCAAAGTGGAAACAACACCAGTTGTGGATGTATCTGGTGGTGAAAGTAAAGACCAACGCTGTAAAGAACAATAGTGCATAGGAACCTGGAACGTTAGGTCTATGAATCAAGGTAATTGGGAAGTGGTCAAACAGGAGATGGCAACAGTGAGCATCAACATTTCAGGAATCGGCCAACTAAAATGGACTGGAATGAGTGACATTAATTCAGGTGACGATAGTATCTACTACAATTGTGGGCAAGAACCCTTTAGAAGAAATGGAGTAGCCCTCATAGTTACCACAAGAGTCCAAAATGCAGTTCAGTTCAGTCCAATTCAGTCACTCAGTCATGTCCGACTCTTGCGACCACATGAACCGCAGCATGCCAAGCCTCTCTGTCCATCGCTAACTCCCGGAGTCCACCCAAACCCATGTCCATTGAGAACCTGATGTCATCCAACCATCTCATCCTCTGTCGTTCCCTTCTCCTCCTGCCCTCAATCTTTCCCAGCATCAGGGTCTTTTCAAATGAGACAGGTCTTCGCATCAGGTGGTCAAAGTATTGGAGTTTCAGCTTCAGCATCAGTGCTTCCAATGAATATTCAGGACTGATTTCCTTTAGGTTGGACTGGTTGGATCTCCTTGAAGTCCAAGCAACTCAAGAGTTTTCTCCAACACCACAGTTCAAAAGCATCAATTCTTCGGCGCTCAGCTTTCTTCACCATCCAACTCTCACATCCATACATGACCACTGGAGAAACCATAGCCTTGACTAGACGGACCTTTATTGACAAAGTAATGTCTCTTCTTTTAAATATGCTCTCTAGGTTGGTCATAACTTTCCTTCCAAGGAGTAAGCGTTTTTTAATTTCATGGCTGCAATCACCATCTGAGGAGATTTTGGAGCCCCCTCAAATAAAGTCAGCCACTGTTTCCACTGTTTCCCCATCTATTTGCCATGAAGTGATGGGACTGGATGCCATTATCTGAGTTTTCTGAATGTTGAGCTTTAAGCCAACTTTTTCGCTCTCCTCTTTCACTTTCATCCAGAGGCTCTTTAGTTCTTCTTCACTTTCTGCCATAAGGGTGGGGTCATCTGCATATCTGAAGCTATTGATATTTCTCCCAGCAATCTTGATTCCAGCTTGTGCTTCTTCCAGCCCAGCATTTCTCATGATGTACTCTGCATAGAAGTTAAATAAGCAGGATGACAATATGCCTTGACATACTCCTTTTCCTATTTGGAACCAGTCTGTTGTTCCATGTCCAGTTCTAACTGTTGCTTCCTGACCTGCATACAGGTTTCTCAAGAGACAGGTCAGGTGGTCTGGTATTCCCATCTCTTTCAGAATTTTCCACAGTTTATTGTGATCCACAGTCAAAGGCTTTGGCATAGTCAATAGAGCAGTAATAGATGTTTTCTGGTACTCTCTTGCTTTTTCGATGATCCATTGGATGTTGTCAATTTGATTTTTGGTTCCTCTGCCTTTTCTAAAACAGCTTGAACATCTGGAATTTCACGATTCACGTATTGCTGAAATGCAGTACTTGGTTGCAATCTCAAAAATGACAGAAAGATCTCTGTT
Source organism: Okapia johnstoni (assembly GCA_024291935.2). Classification (NCBI taxonomy): domain Eukaryota; kingdom Metazoa; phylum Chordata; class Mammalia; order Artiodactyla; family Giraffidae; genus Okapia; species Okapia johnstoni. Next base: position 60,737,690 of record CM044322.1, read on the forward strand.
TGTCTCCAAGGCAAGCCATTCAATATTACAGTAATCCAAGTCTATACCTCAACCACTAATCCCAAAGAAGCTTACGTTGAATGGTTCTATGAATAACTACAAGACCTTCTATAACTAACTCCAAAAAAGATGTCCTTTTCATCATAGAGGACTGGAATGCAAAGTGGAAGTCAAAAGATACCTGGAGTGACAGGCAGCTTTGCATTGGAGTACAAAATAAAGCAGGGAAAAGGCTAACAGTTTTGCAAGATAATGTATTTGTCATAGCAAACACCTTCTTCCAACAACACAAGAGATGACTCTACACTTGGACAGCACCAGATGGTCAATACAGAAATCAGATTGATTATATTCTTTCCAGCTTAAGAGAAAGTCAAAGTGAAAGAGGACAGTGAAAAAGTTGGCTTAAAACTCAACATTCAGAAAACTAAGATCATGGCATCTGGTCCCAGCACCTCATGGCAAATAGGTGGGGAAACAATGGAAACAGTGACAGACTTTATTTTCTTGGACTCCAAAATCACTGCAGATGATGACTGCAGCCATGAAATTAAAAGAGGCTTGCTCCTTGGAAGAAAAGTTATGAACAACCTAGAAAGCATATTAAAAAGCAGAGACATTACTTTGCCAGCAAAGGTCCCTGTAGTCAAGGCTATGGTTTTTCCAGGAGTCATGTATGGATGTGAGAGTTGGAGTATAAAGACAGCTAAGCACTGTAGAATTGATGATTTTGAACTGTGGTGTTGGAGAAGACTCTTGAGAGTCCCTTGGACTGCATGGAGATCCAACCAGTCCATCCTAAAGGAAATCAGTCCTGAATATTCATTGGGAGGACTGATGCTGAAGCTGAAACTCCCAATATTTTGGCCACCAAATACGAAGAACTGACTCATTTGAAAAAACCCTGATGCTGGGAAAGATTGAAGGCAGGAGGAGAAGGGGACAACAGGATGAAATGGTTGCATGGCATCACTGACTCAATGGACATGGGTTTGAGTAAACTCCGGGAGTTGGCGATGGACAGGGAGTCCGGTCATGCAGCAGTTCATGGTGTCTCAAAGAGTTGGACACTCCTGAGCGACTGAACTGAACTGCACTGATCTGAAGATGAAGAAGCTTATACAGTCAGCAAGAATAAGACTGGAGCTGACTGTAACTCATATCATCAAGTCCTTATTGCAAAATTGAGACTTAAATTAAAGAAACTAGGGAAAAAAACCACTAGGCCATTAAGATATGACCTAAATAAAATCTGTTACTATTATACAGTGAAGGTTACAAATAGATTGAAGGGGTTACATCTGATAGACAGAGTGCCTAAAGAACTGTGGTTGAAGGTTCGTGATATTGTACAGAAGGTGATCAAATTCATTCCCAAGAAGAAGAAATGCAAAGAGGCAAAATAGCTGTTTGAGGAGGCCTTAAAAATAGTTGAGAAAAGAAGAAAAGCAAAAGACAAAGGCAAAAAGAAAAATATACCCATCTGAATGCAGAGTTCCAAAGAAGATATAAGAAAGCCTTCCTAAGTGAACGGTGAAAAGAAAAAGAGGTAAACAATAGAATGGTAAAAGACTAGAGATCTCTTCAAGAAAATTAGGGATACCAAGAGAATATTTCATGCAAAGATGGGCACAATAAAGGATAGAAATTTTATGGACCTAACAGAAGCAGAAGATATTAAGAAGGGGTGGTAAGAATACAGAGAAGAAGTATACAAAAAATATATTAATGACCCAAATAACCACAATTGATTGATCCCTCACCTAGAGCCAGACATCTAGGAATACAAAGCTATGTGGGACTTAGGAAGCATCACTACAATCAAAGCTAGTGGAGGTGATTGAATTCTAGCTGAGCTATTTCAGATCCTAAAAGATGATGCTTTCAAAGTGATGCACACAATATGCCAGCAAATTTGGAAGACTCAGCAGTGGCCACAGGATTGGAAATGGTCAGTTTTCATTCCAGTCCCAAAGAAAGTCAATGCCAAAGAATGCTCAAACTACCGCACAATTGCACTCATTTCACACACTAGCAGAGCAATACTGAAAATTCTCCAAACTAGACTTCCACAGTATTTGATCTGAGAACTTCCAGATGTTTAAGCTTGATTTAGTAAAGTCAGAGGAACCAGAGATCAGATTGCCAACATCCATTGAATCACAGAAAAATAAAGAGAATTCCAGAAAAACATCTACTTCTGTTTCATTGACTATGCCAAAGCCTTTGACTGTGTGGATCACAGCGAACTGCAAAAAATACTTAAAGAGATGGGAACACCAGACCACTTTATCTGCCTCCTGAGAAACCTGTATGCAGGTCAAGAAGCAATAGTTAAAAACAGTCATGGAACAAAGGGCTGGTTCAAAGTTGGGAAAGGAATACATCAAGGCTGTTTATTGTCACCCTGCTTATTTAACTTATGTGCAGAATACAACATGAGAAACGCTAGCCTGGATGAAGCACAAGCTGGAATCAAGATTGCCAGGAGAAATATCAATAACCTCAGATATGCAGATAACACCATCCACCACCCAATGACAGAAAGCAAATAGGATCTGAGTCTCTTGAAGGTGAAAGAGGTGAGTGAAAAAGCTGGCTTAAAAGGCAACATTCAAAAAACGAAGATCATGACCTCTGGTCCCATCACTTCATGGTAAATAGATGGGCAAACAATGGAAACAGTGGAAGACTTTATCTTCTTGGGCTCCAAAATCACTGCAGATGGTGACTGCTGTCACGAAATTAAATGACTCTTAGCAAGAAAATCTATGACAAATATAGGCTGCATATTAAAAAGCAGAGACATTACTTTGCTGGAAAAGTCTGTATAGTCAACACTATGGTTTTTGCAATAGTAGTGTATGGATGTGAGAGTTGGACCATAAGAAAAGCTGGATGCCAAAGAATTGATGCTTTTGAGCTGTGGTATTCGAGAAGACTCTTCAGAGTCCCTTGGACTGCCAGGAGATACAACCAGTCAACCCTAAAGGAAATCAGTCCTGAATATTCATTGGAAGGACTGATGCTGAAGCTCAAACTCCAATACTTTGGCCACCTGATGTGAAGAACTGACTCATTGGAAAAGACCATGATGCTGGCAAAGATTAAAGGTGGGAGGAGAAGAGGAAAACGGAGAATGAGATGGTTGAATGGCATCCCCAACTCAATGGGCATGAGTTTGAACAAGCTCTGGGAGATGGTGAAGGACAAAGAAGCCTGGCCATGCTGCAGTCCATGGCATCACAAACAGTCAGACACGACTGAGTGACTGAACAACAAAAGAGTATATAATGATCTATGTAAAAAATATATAATAGAAAGACAATGTTTTAATAACCTTCTCCTGTATAACAAACCATTATAAAATGCTGGATGAAAACAAGTACCATACATTTTTTTTCATAGTTCTGTGACATAGTGCATTTTGGATGGCTTGCTTATGGGCTTCATTGTTAACTTGGGTTGAGAGACACAAGCAGAAAAATCTTGGGCTTTATGACCTTATTTCAGCTGCCAACTTTGGGTGGCTCAGTTGTTGACTGGCTGGGACTGTCTCGTTTTATTCTCACATCTTCCAAATTCTCTCACCATATGACTTATCCATACTTCTTGTTAGTCAGGCTTCTTTACGTGATGGCTTAGGGGTTCGAGAGTAGAGAAGGACATACTAAGGGCTTGTTAAGCCGAGGCACAGAAATAACACAACGTCCCTTCTGTCTCATTCTATATTTCAAAAGAAGTCACAGATTGTAGGGGAGGAAACACAGATAGTAACTTTTTTAAAGAGAAATGGCTTTAGAAAACCTTTAGGTTAAGAGAATCTTTAAGATTCTCTTTTTTGGGGGGGGTAAATTAATTAATTTATTTTAATTGGAGGCTAGTTACTTTACAATATTGTGGTGGTTTTTGCCATACATTCACATGAATCAGCCATGGGTGTACATGTGGCCCCCATCCTGAACCCCCCTCCACTTGCCTCCCCATCCCTTCCCTCAGGGTTGTCCCAGTGCACCGGTCCTGGGAACCCTGTCTCATGCATTGAACCTGGACTGGCAATCTGTTTCACATATGGTAATATGCATGTTTCAACGCTGTTCTTTCAAATCATCCCACCCTCGCCTTCTCCCACAGAGTCCAAAAGTCTGTTCTTTACATCTGTGTCTCTTTTGCTGTCTCTCATATAGGGTCATTATTACCCTCTTTCTAAATTCCATATATATGCATTATTATACTGTACTGGTGTTTTGCTTTCTGACTTACTTCACTCTGTATAATAGGCTCCAGTTTCATCCACCTCATTAGAATGGATTCAAATGCATTCTTTTTAATAGCTGAGTAATATTCCATTGTGTATATGTACCACAGCTTTCTTATCCATTCATCTGCTGATGGACATTTAGTTTTTAAACACTATTTTTAAACAATCTACCATGGAAACTCATACAAAAAGAGCAAATGTCATAAGCAGACATTCTCCACCAGAAAAAGATTAATAACCAGAAAAGGAATCACTCAGTAGCCTCAGCCTCATAATTAATCAAACTAAAAGAAGACCACAATGAGTTTCTGTTTCTCAAGCATTTAACTGACTAGCAAAGAAATAAAATAAAATCTGGCAATATCAAATACTGGGGAGTTTCATATTTCTGAGATTGCTTATTTTTTAAGAAATGAGGGTATTAAGTGATACCACTTTCAGGTAAATGATTCAACATTGTCTTGTAATGTTGAGCATACCCATATTTTGGGTGCTAAGTCACCTCAGTCATGTCTGACTCTTTGTGACCCCCTGGATTGTGGCCTGCCAGGCTCCTCTGTCCATGGGATTCTCTAGGCAAGAATACTGGAGTGGGTTCCCACACCCTTCTCCAGGGGATCTTCCTGAAAAAGGGATTGAACCCACATCTCCTACGTCTCCTGTGTTGGCAGGTGGATTCTTTACCACTATCACCACATTGGAATCCATATATGCTATGATCCCCAAATTACACTTACATGCATGACACTATCTTGCTGCAATAGACCAGAAGACGTGTGTAAGAATGCTCCTGATGGCATCATTTGTAAGAACAAAACCTGGAAACAATATCAATGTCCATGAAAGGAAAAACAGATAAATAAAATTTGATAATCTGTTTGGATATCAGGAGTTCAAGGTGCCTAGTGCATTGTCATTAAATGCTTTTGCAGCACTGAGAGATGTTCCTTGGGTACAGAGTCTATCCTCCTTGCCACCTGTCTTCCTAAACATGTTTCTCCTTTAGACTTAATCAAGAGCTTATTCATATGTCTAGAATTTTATGCAAAATGAATGGCCATTTTTACATTTATAGAATAAAATAATGCTGCAAAATTTCAGATTTAAGAATAATAATTATCGTGTGTGAATCAGGATAAATGATAGGTGAAGCTATTTCTAATATGTTTTAATTCCTAAGTTTGCAAAATATTTCATGTATTATAGGAGCAATTTTCCAATTCAATTGTGTCATATTGTGTCTATATAAGTATATTATAGATCTTTCTTCATTTAAATATATTTTATCAAATAATTGATATTGATGTTGAGTCATTTCATATTAGCTCAGTTAAGTTCAGTAACTCACTCATGTCTGACTCTTTGCAACCCCATAAACTGCAGCATGCCAGGCTTCCCTTTCCATCACCAACTCCCAGAGCTTGCTCACACTCATGTTCATCGAGTCAGTGATGCCATACAACCATCTCTCCTTCTGTCATCCCCTTCTCCTCCTGCCTTCAATCTTTCCTAGCATCAGGGTCTTTTCCAATGAGTCAGTTCTTCACATCAGGTGACCAAAGTATTGGAGTTTCAGCTTCAGCAATAGTACTTTCAATAAATATTCAGGACTGATTTCGTTTAGGATTGTCTGGTTTGATATCCTTGCAGTCCAAGGGACTCTCAAGAGTCTCCTCCAACACCACAGTTCAAAAGCATCAGTTCTTCAGTGCTCAACTTTCTTTATAGTCCAAGTCTCACATCCATACATGACTCCTGGAAAAACCATAGCTTTGACTAGACAGACCTTTGTTGGCAATGTCTCTGCTTTTTAATACGCTGTCTAGGTTGGTCATAGCTTTTCTTCCAAGCAGCAAGCATCTTTTAATTTCATGGCTGCAGTCACCATCTGAGGTGATTTTGGAGCCACAAAAAATAAAGTCTGCCACTCTTTGCATTGTTTCTCCATCTATTTCCCATGAAGTGATGGGACTGGATGCCATGATCTTAGTTTTCTAAATGTTGAGCTTTAAGCCAACTTTTTCACACTCCTCTTTCACTTTCATCAAGAGGCTCTTTAGTTCTTCCTCGCTTTCTGCCATAAGGGTGGAGTCATCTGCATTTCTGAGGTTATCGATATTTCTTCCAGCAATCTTGATTCCAGCTTGTGCTTCATCCAGCCCAACATTTCACATGATGTACTCTGCATATAAGTTAAGTAAGCAGGATGACAATATATAGCCTTAATGTACTACTTTCCTGATTTGGAACCAGTCTGTTGTTCCATGTCTGTTTCTAACTATTGCTTCTTGACCTGATTACAGATTTCTCAGGAAGCAGGTCAGGTGGTCTTATATACCCATCTCTTTCAGAATTTTCCACAGGTTGTTGTGATCCACACAGTCAAAGGCTTTGATGTAGTCAATAAAGCAGAAGTAGATATTTTTATGGAACTCTCTTCCTTTTCTGTGATACAACAGATGTTGGCAATTTGATCTCTCATTCCTCTGCCTTTTCTAAATCCAGCTTGAGCATCTTGAAGTTCATGGTTCACATACTGTTGAAGCCTGACTTGGAGAATCATTTCATATAACTGTGCTATATTCTATGCATTTGTATTTTACAAATACTCTGAATTAACAATAGGAATTCTATTTAGTGATAATATATATTTACTAGGGAAAATAATGTTTCTTTAGTAGCTTCTGGCCCTCTAAAGACATTCTATGTCTACATAAGCTATGAAAGCTAGTTTTGATAGTTTCTATTCTGAATACAAATATCTATAATACAGTCATCATTTTTGAAACCACAGTAATCATATATTACCTAGGGAATATCAATATACACATGACACAGAAATAGTCCTGGCTGATCTTTTTGATTTTGGCTGTGCTGCATCTTTTTTGCTCTGCATAGGTTTTCTCTAGTTTTGATGAGCGTGGGCTACTCTCTAGTTGTGGTGCACAGGCTGTTCATTGTGATGGCTTCTCTTGTTACAGAGAATGGGCTCTAGGGTGCACAGGCTTCAGTAATTGTGACTCATGGGTTCTAGACCACAGGCTCAGGAGTTGTGGTGCACTAGCTTAGTTGCTCCAATGCATGTGGAATCCTTCAGGATGAGGGATTGAACCCATGTCTTCTGAACTGCCAGATGGATTCTTCACCACTGAGTCACCAGGGAAGCCCCTAGCTGATTAAGCTGCTGTGATACTTATTTCTGAGAATATTTTGACCAATTTTAGTGTTTTTTTTTCAAGTGTCAAAAATGCCTAGCAGGCTTTTCTAACCATTAATATATGAGAGATACCAGTTAATTTTATGTGGCTTCATTGGTTTCTTAAATCTAAGACTTTGGATTTTTTTTTTTCAGTTCTTTGTTGTTGTTCAGTAGCTCAGTTGTGTTTGACTTTTGCAACCCAACGAATGAAAGAACACCAGACTTGCGTATCACTATCTCCCGGAGTTTGCTCAAACTTGTGTCCATTGAGTTGGTGATGCCATCCAAACACCTCATCCTCTGTTGCCCCCCTTCTCCTGCCCTCAAATTTTTCCAGCATCAGGGTCTCTTCTGATGAGTCGGCTCTTCGCATCTGTAGCCAAAGCACTAGAGCTTGAGTTTGAGCATCATTTCTTCCAATGAATGTTCAGGGTTGAGTTCCTTTAGGATTGACTGACTTTATCTCCTTGCTGTCCAAGGGACTCTCAAGAGTCTTCTCCAGCACCACAGATCAAAAGCATCAACTCTTTCTTGCTCAGTCTTCTTTATGGTCCAACTCTCACAACCATACATGACTACTGGAAAAACCATAGCTTTGACCATATGGACCTTTGTCAGCAAAGTGATGTCTCTGCTTTTGAATGCACTGTTTCGGTTTATCATAACTTTTCTTCCAAGGGGCACATATCTTTTAATTTCATGACTTCAGTCACAGTCCACAGTGATTTTGAAGCCCAAGAAAATAAATTCTGTCATTGTTTATATTTTTCCCCCATCTATTTGCCATGAAGTAATGGGACCAGATGCCATGATCTTCGTTTTTTGAATGTTGAGTTTTAAGACAGCTTTTTCAGTGTTTTCAGTTCTATATATTTAATTTTATTATCCCATCTTTTTCAGCAAATTTACAACGAAATGTAATGCATTGAGTAAAATACTGAAAGCATTTGGTTGGTTAGACATTTTAATTATGAAGCTTCTCATTTCATGTCTTTGTTTGTCATAAAAGCAGATAGTTATTGAGGCAATTATAGCTACCTGAACATAAAGAATCAGTACTATTTCAAATGTTCATGCCAACATCATGCATATATCTAACACTGAGATGGAGTATTCCATCTGCAATTACGTTTGATTGGTTTTATTTGTCATTTCCAGGCAGTCTTAAATGAATCACCAAAAAATAGTCCATCAATTCCTCAATATAAAATGATTCATTATCATAGAATGTGATAGTCTGAAAACATTGTTTCCAAAAAATGATTACCTTGCCAAAAGTAAAAGTGTCCGATCTCCTCTGAGAGCACAATAATTCAAGTCTGGAAATGTAGTTTTGTTCCATGCCTCAGTGGATTGAGCACATTTTAGCATACTGTCTAAACTCACGAAAAAAAGGACAGGAAAAAATGCAAATGAAATTTATGAAGTACAGTATGTTCTTCTATTGTTAACTTAACTTTCCAGCTGTAAAGAATATGGCTATCTTTAAAGAGTTATTTCTCCCTATAATCTCTATCATTTAATCAATTGTATAATTAATACTACATAAAGAGGATATAGAATTCAGTAATCTTTCTAATAATGGAATGAAACAAAGATGTAATCTAAGGACATAAAAGTAATGGACAAATTGATACAGATTTTAATGTGAATTCCTTGTAAAAATCTTTAATGATTATCCTTTTGGAAGTTAAGGGACTTTTTTTTTTCTTAGCAAGGTTCATTGTTAAAGCAGAAAGATAATGCAAGAAAAGATAGAGAATTAGAATATTGGAATGCATAGAAAATCTTAAGAGTTGAGATAATGGATTCAGTAACATTTTGTTGACTCAGACTTATGCTTTATTATTTCTGAAAGCCATTTGTAAGAATAGTTTTTATACAAAGACATGTTTGAAGTACATTTAAACTCTATTTCAATTAAGATTATATATAAAAAACTCTTTTAATCCAGAATTTTGCCTTACTACCTGTAAAACGCAGAGACATTGTCAACAAAGGTCCATCTAGTCAAGGCTATGGTTTTTCCAGTGGTCATGTATGGATGTGAGAGTTGGACAGTGAAGAAAGCTGAGCACTGAAGAATTGATGCTTTTGAACTGTGGTGTTGGAGAAGACTCTTAGAGTCCCTTGGACTGCAAGGAGATCCAACCAGTCCATCCTAAAGGAGATTAGTCCTGGGTGTTCATTGGTAGGACTGATGTTGAAGCTGAAACTCCAGTACTTTAGCCACCTCATGCGAAGAGCTGACTCATTTGAAAAGACCCTGATGCTGCAAAATATTGAGGGCAGGAGAAAGGGATGACAGAGGATGAGATGTTTGGATGGCATCACGGACTCAATGGACATGGGTTTGGGTGGGCTCCAGGAGTTGGTAATGGACAGGAAGGCCTGGCGTGCTGCGGTTCATGGGGTGGCAAAGAGTTCGAAAGGACTGAGTGATGGAACTGAATTTTAGACTAATGATTTAACTTTTCTATGCCTCTGCTTCCTCATCGGTAAACTAGAATAATGAAAATGGCAAACTATAGTCCTATTACAAGAATTACATCAAGTTATAAATGTAAGGATCTGGCTTTACCCGAGTTATGCCCCACTCTTTGTGACACCATGGACTGTAGCCCACCATGCTCCTCTGTCCGTGGGATGCTCCAGGCAAGAATACTGGAGCGGGTAGCCATTCCTTTCTCCAGGGGATCTGCCCAACCCAGGAATCAAACACAGGTCTCCTGCATTGCAAGCAGACTCTTTACCATCTGAGGCACTAAGGGAAAAGGCAGACCTTAATGCTTGTTTGTGAAGGTGATCCCTCTCCCTTCCCAGGGATGAGAGAAGAATCATTATCACTAGAGATATAGAAAGCCCTGGGTTCAGTCTGGATAAATAGTTCAGTTCAGTTCAGTTGCTCAGTCGTGTACGACTCTTTGCGACCCCATGAACTGCAGCACGCCAGGCCTCCCTGTCCATCACCAACTCCCGGAGTTTACCCAAGCCATGTCCATCGAGTTGGTGATGCCATCCAACCATCTCATCCTCTGTTGTCCCCTTCTCCTCCTGCCCCCAATCCTTCCCAGCATTAGGTTCTTTTCCAATCAGTTGAAACTTCGAATGAGGTGGCTAAACTACTGGAGTTTCAGCTTCAACATCAGTCCTTCCAATGAACACCCAGGATTGATCTCCTTTAGGATGGACAGGTTGGGCCTTCTTGCAGTCCAAGGGACTCTCAAGAGTCTTCTCCAACACCACAGTTCAAAAGCATTAATTCTTCGGCACTCAGCTTTCTTCACCGTCCAACTCTCACATCCATACATAACCACTGGAAAAACCATAGCCCTGACTACAGGGACTTTTGTTGGCAAAGTAATGTCTCTGCTTTTTAATATGCTGTCTAGGTTGGTCATAACTTTCCTTCCAAGGAGTAAGTGTCTTTTAATTTCATGGCTGCAAGCACCATCAGCAGTGATTTTGGAGCCCAGAAAAATAAAGTCTGACACTGTTTCCACTGTTTCCCCATCTATTTCCCATGCAGTGATGGGACCAGATGCCATGATCTTAGTTTTCTGAATGTTGAGCTTTAAGACAAGTTTTTCACTCTCTTCTTTCACCTTCATCAAGAGGCTCTTTAGTTCTTCTTCACTTTCTGCCATAAGGGTGGTGCCATCTGCATATCTGAGGTTATTGATATTTCTCCTGGCAACCTTGATTCCAGCTTGTGTTTATTCCAGCCCAGGGTTTCTCATGATGTACTCTGCATATAAGTTAAATAAGCAGGGTGACAATATATAGCCTTGACGAATGCCTTTTCCTATTTGGAACCAGTCTGTTCCATGTCCAATTCTAACTGTTGCTTCCTGACCTGCATACATGTTTCTCAAGAGACAGGTCAGATGGTCTGATATTCCCATCTCTTTCAGAATTTCCCACAGTTTATTGTGATCCACACAGTCAAAGGCTTTGGCATAGTCAATAAAGCAGAAATAGATGTTTTTCTGGAACTCTCTTGCTTTTTCAACGATCCAGCGGATGTTGGCAATTTGACCGCTGGTTCCTCTGCCTTTTCAAAACCAACTTGAACATCTGGAAGTTCACAGTTCACGTATTGCTGAAGACTGGCTTGGAGAATTTTGAGCATTACTTTACTAGCATGTGAGATAAGTGCAATTGTGCAGTAGTTTGAGCATTCTTTGGCATTGCCTTTCTTTGGGATTGGAATGAAAACTGACCTTTTCCTGTCCTGTGGCCACTGCTGAGTTTTCCAGATTTGCTGGCATATTGAGTGCAGCACTTTCACAGCATCATCTTTCAGGATTTGAAATAGTTCAACTGGAATTCCATCACCTCCACTAGCTTTGTTCATAGTGATGCTTTCTGTGGCCCACTTGACTTCACATTCCAGGATGTCTGGCTATAGGAGAGTGATCACACCATCATGACTATCTGGGTCGTGAAGATCTTTTTTGTACAGTTCTTCTGTGTATTCTTGCCACCTCTTCCTAATATCTTCTGCTTCTGTTAGGTCCATACCATTTCCGTCCTTTATCGAGTCCATCTTTGCATGAAATATTCCCTTGGTATCTTTAATTTTCTTGAAGAGATCTCTAGTCTTCCCCATTCTGTTGTTTTCCTCTATTTATTTGCATTGATCGCTGAGGAAGGCTTTCTTGTCTCTCCTTGCTATTCTTTGGAACTCTGCATACAGATGGGAATGTCGTTCCTTTTCTCCTTTGCTTTTTGCTTCTCTTCTTTTCACAGCTATTAGTAAGGCCTCCTCAGACAGCCATTTTGCTTTTTTGCATTTCTTTTCCACAGGGATGGTCTTGATCCCTGTCTCCTGTACAATATCACGAACCTCTGTCCATAGTTCATCGGGCACTCTGTCTATCAGTTCTAGTCCCTTAAATCTATTTGTCACTTCCACTGTATAATCATGAGGGATTTGATTTAGGTCATACCTGAATGATGTAGTGGTTTTCCCTGCTTTCTTCAATTTAAGTCTGAATTTTTCAATAAGGAGTTTATGATCTGAGCCACAGTCCACTCCTGGTCTTGTTTTTGCTGACTGTATAGAGCTTCCCCATTTTTGCCTGCAAAGAATATAATAAATCTGATTTTGGTGTTTGCCATCTGGTGATGTCCACGTGTAGAGTCTTCTCTTGTGTTGTTGGAACCGGGTGTTTGCTATGACCAGTGTGTTCTCTTGGCAAAACTCTATTAGCCTTTGCCCTGCTTCCTTCTGTACTCCAAAGCCAAATTTGCCTGTTACTCCAGGTGTTTCCTGACTTCCTACGTTTGCATTCCAGTCCCCTATAATGAAAAAGAGAGCTTACCAAATTAATCTTTCTTTACAACTAGTTTAACCCATTTATTTCCCTGTCCCCAGTGTACCACCCCCAGAAACCTAAATCCTTTTCCTTTCTCTAATCACTTATATAATTGCATTTTTGAAAAATGGTATATAACCGCCTGAATCTAGTTGTTTCTTCAGGTTCTCCCTTCTTTTCTGGGAAACTCTTTGCATATAAAAATATGAGCATCAGTAACATTTTAATGCCTTTTCTCTTGTTCATCTGCCTTTTATCAGTTTAATATTTAAGCCCCACTTATATATATATTAAGAGGGTAGAGGAAAAGTCTTACCTCCCCAATGGGATGCTTTGGGGAGTTGTTAAGTATGAGGATTGGTTTTGGGAAAGTTTTCATATTTCATAGAGGAAATTGTATTTGAACTACTTCCTAAAAGATGAAAGAGATTGCCAAGGTAGGAAATGGACAGATGATGGAAGAATCATGGACTTTATTCTGTGCATAGTGGGGAATTGATGCTGGTCTGGGACATTGGGAAGTGATGTAACATTGTGTGTGTGTGTGTGTGTGTGTGTGTGTGTGTGTGTGTGTGTGCACGCTTAGTCATGTCTGATTCTTTATGACCCCATGGACTGTAGCCCTCCTGACTCCTCCATCTATGGGGTTTTCCAGGTAAGAATACTGGAGTGGGTTGCAACTTCCTTCTCCAGGGGATCTTCCTGATCAAGGGATCTAATCCTAGTCTCTTACATCTTCTTCATTGGGAGGCAGATTCTTTATCACTGCGCCACCTGAGAAGCTGCTGTGTAATATTAGAGCCTGCTTAATATTAGCTAAAAGGAAAAACCTGAGCTTCTCATATGGGGTAGAAGGCCACACAGAGGGAGATATTTTAATAGCTTTAGCCAATGAATGTCCGTGGTTTGGGCTAATGACAGATGGTTTTCCCAAAAAACTAGGTAGAATATAACTCTTCCTATTACCACAACATTGTAGGTGAAAGGCAGAGAGTGTACAAATTAGAGAAAGAACAAAAGGTAAATCCAGATCAGTCATTTCCAGTTTAAAAAGCAAAAACAATATTCAAAGAGCTTATTGGAAGAAGGAATTCTCATTCACAGCAAAATGGTGACACTGCATTAAAATTAACTTTGAACAACTGTGCACAGATTCTGAATACCTTGCAAATAATACCAAAACTGACATAAATCAAAACTACATTGTAAAACAAATTTCCTCTTACATTTTTCTCACACTAGATTATAACTTCCAGAACAGAAATTGTATTATTATCTATTTCATTATTTCCATGGAGCACTTATAGATCTAATTATTTGCTGAATAATTTACTGACTGAAAGACAGCAAAAGAAATAGTGATATAAATAGTGATATAGTGATATAAAAATAGTGATATAAAATACTTCAATGAAACAGGGAAGTAAAGGATTTCAGGTGATACCAGAAAGGAAACTATTCTCACAATTAAAATTAACTAATGAATTTTTCTAGTTCTTGCTAAAGAAGAACTGGAGATTTATGTTTCAGCCAAACTGTAAATCCTTCAGAAATATAAATATATACAGTTAAATGATTGTAGATGTAACTAGTTTTACTTCTTCAGTTTGTTCATACTGTTATGTCCACTATTTTTAAGTCCTAGGCAAAAACTTCCAGCAATTTTTTCTGGGCAGATGTCTCAACTCTATATTATATGTGACTATTATAATTAAATACTGATGCCAAATAGTAGATGAAATGAGGAAAGAAATATCATCTTCTGAATGAGGCTTTTATAAGATTAATTTCTCCTGTACATATCACCAGTGCAGCAGAGTTTTAAAAAGTAATAAAAATAATCACAGGTGGTGCTAGTGGTAAAGACCCTGACTGTCGATGTAGGGGATGTAAGAGACACGGGTTCAATTCCTGGGTCAGGAAGATATCCTGAAGGAGGGCATGGCAACCCACTCCAATGTTCTTGTCTGAAGAATGCCATGGACAGAGGATCCTGGGAGTCTACAGTCCCTGGGGTCGCAAAGAGTCGGACATGACTGAAGTGACTTAGCATGCAATCAAAATAATCACAGAGATTTCCCAGTGGTAGAAAAAAATCCCCTGCCAATGCAGAAGACGAGGAGACTTGGGTTGCATCCCTGGGTCTAGAAGATCCCCTGAAGGAGGAAATTGTAACACACTCCAGTATTCTTGCCTGAAAAATTCCATGGACACAGGAGCCTGGCAGGCTAAAGTTAAAAAGGTCGTGAAAGAGTGGAACATGACTAAGCCACTAAACAACAATAGAACTCTATGTCTCAAAAAAAAAAAAAAAAAAAGAAAGAAAAGAAAAAGAAAAAAAAAAGATCATTGGAAGTAGAAGGAAGTACTGATTTACTAGTTTTAAATTTACAACTACATATAGAATAAGATCACGAACAATTACAATTAAATGTAAGTTTTCTTTCTGTTGTCTGATGCTAATTGGCTTCACTCATGTATGACTCTTTGCGACCCTATGCAGCCCTCCAGGCTCCTCTCTCCAGGAGATTTTCCAATCAAGGATACTGGAGTAGGTTGCCATTTCCTCCTCCAGAAGATCTTCCTGACTCAGGGATTGTTTCTTGGGTCACCTGCATTGGCAGGCAGATTTTTTTACCACTAGCATCACCTGGGAACCTGTTTCTTTCTGCTAGATATATGTAAAATATTGTTTTAATTATTACAAAATTCCGTTGAAAGTGGTGTTTTGAAAACATGTTTGTTCAATATGAAGAACTCAGCTATAATAAGTGTTTACTTTCTTTGTATTAAGCACATACTATTTTAGACAAGACGATTAGACTTTCCAGGCATAACTCAAGAGACTTTATTGTTGGGGCTCCAAAATCACTGCAGATGGTGACTGCAGCCATGAAATTAAAAGATGCTTGCTCCTTGGAAGAAAAGCTATGACCAACTTAGCTTATTAGAAACCAGAGACGTTACTTTGCCACCAAAGGTCAGTCTAGTCAAAGCTTTGGTTTTTCCAGTAGTCATGTATGGATGTGAGAGTTGGACTATAAAAAAACCTGAACGCCGAAGAATTGATGCTTAAGCTGTGGTGTTGGAGAAGATTCTTGAGTGTCCCTTGAACTGCAAAGAAATCAAACCAGTCAATCCTAAACAAAATCAGTCCTGAATATTTATTGGAAGGGCTGATGCTGAAGCTGAAGCTCCAATACTTTGGCCACCTGATGCGAAGAACTGACTCACTGGAAAAGACCCTGATGCTGGGAAAGATTGAAGGAAGGAGGAGAAGGGGATGACAGAGGATGAGATGGTTGGATGGCATCACTGGCTCAATGGACATGAGTTTGAATAAGCCCTGGGATTTGGTGATGGACAGGGAAGCCCAGTGTGCTGCAGTCCATGGGGTCACAAAGAGTCAGGTACGACTGAGGGACTGAACTGAACTGAACTGCAGCATAACTCAGATTTCATTCTGCAGGTAAGCAACGTAGAGAAAGGATCTTCAGCTTCCTTTACATGTTTTTCAGTTAACACTTATCCTTTGGATCAGCTTGCGTCTCCCCAGGGTAATGCCATGAGCAGCTAAATGATGAACTTGCTCTCCCCAACTCCCTCAAAAGCACTGAACTATTTTAATTGTTGGTCCATGAGGAGAGATGATTGATGTGAGAAAGAATCTGAGGTTGCTCTCTATCACACTTTATAAAATTCCCTTCCATTTATCATTCACTATACAAAAGCCCTCAAGATTAGTTTTGTTTAAAGATTATTTGCATTTAAATTGTGAAGATATTGTAGAGTACTTGTATTTATGGCTGAGGTTAAAAACTGAAATCATCAGTGGTTTCATGATTTTTGAAGCAATATTCCCTAAAGCAACCCAAAACACTGAGTGTGCTACAATATCTTGTGAAAATTTCTTTGGCTAGAACAATATAGTTTGGTCAACAAAGTAAAAGAGCAAAAAGTGTCTCTATTTTTTACTAGGTTGTAGCCAAACATATATCCCAGTAGAATAATAGTCCTTGATGTGAGCTACTCTTTACAAACAAAAATGAAGCTTTTTATTTTCTGAAATTGCAATTGTATAAGCCAATTTTTTTCTCAAGTATCATGCAGAGTTAATTGACTTCCAGTAACCTAAATTATGCTGTTACCTTACAGTTCAATTTAAAATTGTTAAGCAGAGAAATTTAGAAGTGTTAGAATGAAAACATTAGGCATAAAACAGACTGTAATGTAACATCATAGTGGTTCTAAATAGATTGTGCACAATGTGGGTTATGGCTGTAAATGTAAAACACAATTATATATCTTCTTCCATTGATTTCAAAGAGTTCACAGGGTTATTCCCATGAAGCAAGCAAGCACACTATTGAGTTTTACCAGTAAAGATATCTTATTGGAATAACTCCCAAAACATCTTTCATTTTAAAAGGTTTGAGATATTTATTAAATAGCCTATACATAATATTTCCAAAAGGACCATTTTTTATGTTAAAAGGTTTTTTTTTAACCTGATAAATGAAGGAATCTTGTTTAATATGTTTAAAAGGTTTAGCAAACAAGACTAGTTGCTTAAGGCCTAAATAGAACTGAAAACTGTGTATATCTAAAATGAATTTGTTGAAGGAGTAAAATGTTATTTACTCTGCTTGGTGCAAGCTGACCTATTCATCTTTATGTAAAACATATATCTGAAATCTAATAATTTAATTTATAGTCATGTATTTGTTTTATCATGATTAGCAGAATCTACTTTAGAATTATGTGTTATACTATCAGTGGTATACTAATTATTAAAGGTTTATTTTTCCTTTCTGTCTTGAAGCAGAAGACATGGAAAGGACACATATAATTAAAACATAACAAAACCACTTTCTCATTTATTAATATTTGTTAAATACAGTAACCAAAATATGAAAATTAACAATTTCAGTTTATGTTCAGTGTGTTCATGGTTACATGTTCATGAAAACTTTGTCAAGTTCCCTAGTGGCTCAGATGGTAAAGAATCCACCTGCAATTCAAGATTCCCAGGATCCCTGGGTCAGAAGATCTCCTGGAGGAGGAAATGGCTACCCACTCCAGTATTCTTGCCTGGAATATCTTGTGGACAGAAGAGCCTGGTGGGCTACAGTCCATGGGTTTGCAAAGAGTCGGACAGGACTGAGTGACTAACACTTTCACTTTCCATATCAGCTTATGTTCAGGGTGTTCGTGGTTACACAGTCATGAAAACTTCATCAAATATTCACTCATAGTTTTACAATTATATATATGTATATAATCTTTTATGTATCTTTGTACATGAAAGATTTTAAACAAAATTCTAAAACAGATATTTTTAGTCTGTATACCATGTGGACTCTAAACTGACTTGAGGCTGAAGTACAGAGCAAATAAAATAAAATACAAATAAAAAGCATTTTTATAAAAGGAAGTCAAAATGACACATAGTTGTAATATTATTCTTTGTTGGCCACAATGCTTACCAGAAATCATAACCTTCTTGATGTTCCTAGATGTCAGGTAAAACCATTTTTAGGAACACAGTACATTTAAACTTCACAGCAGCCCTCTTCCTTCATTCAAAGATATACAACATGTAGTTAATCCCCAGATATTGTCTGTATTCAACTCTTTGTGACCCCATGGACTGTAGTCTGCCAGGCTCCTCTGTCTGTGGAACTTTACAGGCAAGAATATTGGAGATGTTTATTAATTTTAAGTAGCCTTCAGTAGACCTAAGATGGTGAATAAAGCAGTGCTGGGTTGCAGGTCCTGGATCTAGTAACAGCAGAACATTATTTTGGAACAAGTAGACTTCTAAATACTCATCTATTTTATGTGATCACAGCCTCTCCATTTCATAGAGTATTGACACAGAATGTATCCTTGGAACAAAATTATAATTATTAGCAGAGCTTTTTAGATTTGTATCAGCCTGGTCACAAATTTTAAAGATCATTTGGAATTTTTTCCAATGGTTATGGCATAAATATATTTCTATATTCTTAAGGATGCATGTGTGCATGCTATGTTGCTTCAGTCATGTCTGACCCTTTGGACTATAGCCTGCCAGGCTACTCTGTCCATGGGATTCTCCAAGCAAGAGATACTAGAGTGGTTTGCCATGCCCTCTTCCAGGGGATCTTCCTGACCCAAGGATCTAACCCATGTCTCTTATATCTCCTGCATTGGCAGGTGGGTTCTTTACCACTAGCACTACCTGGAAAGCCCTTCCTTAAGGATACTTCATAGTTATTTACTTATTGTAACAGAAAACTATTACACATAGAAGTAAAAATTGCATGGAAGTCCCTAAAAATGTTTCCATTATTTAAATAAGATCAGAAATTATTTTTTTTCATTTTTCTTGAAAATAGTTAAGAACAGTAAAAGTGATGCTTTGTTAATGTTTCACTATCAGAATAGAGTGAGACAAAAAAGGAATACCTCTTTTTTCTTATTTTTAAAATGTTTCAGATGCATTAGAGTTTATCCAAATAGTATATCCTCTTAAACCACTCCAAATATAAGTAGATGTTACACTATTAAGAACTTTTCAGTAAAATTTCAGCTCTCTGATTTCCTTGAGAGACGAAAACAAAATCATTTCAACAATCATAGTAAACGTTTGATTGTTGCAAAATCTTTGGGAACATATTTCAACTTTTAGCACAAACTTAAGTCACCATAAGAAGGGGCCAGCAGAGGAAGAGATGGTCAGATACCATCCCTGACTCAATGGAGGTGAATTTGAGCAATCTGCGGGAGATAGCGAAGACCAGGGGAGCCTCGTGCGCTGCAGTCCATGGAATTGCAAAAAGTTGCACACGACTTAGCAACTGAACAATAGCAACAACAAAGTCACCCTATGTATATTCAAATTTCCTTCTCTTATAATAGTAATTCTTAGATCCTAACTGCAAAGAGGACAAATTTGGAATGTTGGAGATTTATTTAGTCTTTTATGCAATTTTCATTTACATTAAATCTTTTCAGGTATTTCTGCATATTACAAATATTCTTTGAGTAATTATATTGCTAAATCACAACAAAAATCTTCCTCTAAAAGTCACTTTCACCAACTATGTTGTTTTCCACCAGTGTTTACCCCTTCAATCTTTCCTCTCCATATATAAGAGACAAAGTGAAAATGCAGCTAAGAGTTAGTAAAGGAACAACCAGTGTCCCTGAGCACATGCTCCAGTTATCTTAGATAATGAGATGCCATGGGGATTGCTAAAACTTAATATATAATGTGCATGTATGTGAAAGAGAAATAGAGACAGAGAAAAGAAGATGAAGGGGAAAGAGAAGAAGGAGGAGGGAAAAGAAGGAGAAAGAGAAAGAAGAAGAAAACAAGCCAATCAGACACTCAGATAAAAAGAGTGAGTCACATCTGAGGCTTCCTCAACCAGCCCCAGATGACTGTAAGCTCTTCATCTTGTTTGTATGTTCCCTCATCTACAACCCATCATCACATATTCCATCCTTAACCTTACACCACAAGCAGTTAGAACGGAGTTGTGCCAGATCGATTGCAGGAATGGCCCATTCATTCACACTATCCTGTATCTAGGCCCTTGGATAGTGCCCTCCCTCACTGACTTTACACTTGACTTCATGTCAGTGCAACAGGAGCAAACAACTCAAATGGAGCCTTGAAAAGATACTTTCACACTTTTGCTTTCCTTCTTGAAACACTGTCACTGCCACCAACACTAACCTCTGGAAGGATGTGAGAAGTGTGTGGGGAGAGCAGAGTTATCTACTGAGACTTTCTGAAACAGGGCAGCACTTGCCAACCACTGATGTAGATGCATGAGCAAGCTCAGCCAGAGAAGCAGAACTTCTCAGCCAATATATACACTGGTGAGAAATCATAAATGGTTGTTTAAGTCATTACTTCTTGCAGTGCTTCAGGTAGAGTTTACCAGAAAAAAAAAATAGACTTAACTAAATATCATTTTTTTCTAGATTTAAGAATGTTGTCCATGGAATTCTCTGGGCAAGAATAGTGGAGAGGGTTGCCGTTCTCTTCTCCGGGGGTCTTTCCAACCCAGGAATCGAACTTGGGTCTCCTGTGTTGCAGGCAGATTCTTTATCATCTGAACCACCATGGAAGACCAGTGATAAAGCATACCTCAATACTATTACTATATAACTACTGAACAATGACTGAAGCCCATGGCCTTCTCCAACATGGCCCCCTATTTTATCTGCTCTCTTGCTTTCTTTATTTATAAAAAGTTTGCTAAATATGTTTTACTTAAATACATAAAATTACTATTAAATTATATTTCATAACTTAATTTCACCTTATTTAAAAATGATACTTTAACAAGAGGAAAATCTTACCATTTGCAATAACCTGGATGGATCTTGAGGGTATTATGCTACATGAATCATGCAGAAAAGGTCAAATACCGTAAGATCTCACTGGCATTTTAAAAATACGAAAACAAAATAAAGCAAAAAACAAGCTAATAAATGCAGTGAACATATTCATGCTGGCAGATCTGAGAGATATACATGAAATCCCTCATCTTTCCCCCTTGCATTTTAAAATACAATATTTTGCATTATATTTTTAGTATAGTATTTAAATATGTAGATATTTACTTCCATTGAAGATTTTATGTGACATATTTAACTTTTTTGAAGTTTGAAGTAAAATGATTTTTAAAATACAACAGGACTAATAATTTCTGAATGATTAAGAAGATAATATGTGACAAAATCTTGATAAATTTTAACCTATAGGCTTCCCAGTTGGTACTAGTAGTAAAGAATCCACCTGCCAATCCAGGAGATGTAAGCAATCCAGATTCTATCCCTGGGTCAGAAAGATCCTTTGGAGGAGTGCATGGCAACCCACTTCAGTATTTCTAGTTGGACAATCCCATAGACAGAGGAGCCTGGCAGGCTATGATCCACAGGGTCAAAAAAGTCAGAAGTGACTGAAATGACTTAGCGTATCTCATTGAATCCTTAAAATAGATGTATAAAATATTAAACATAATCATCACACTTCTAATACTGAGAAAAACAAAATTTTGAAATATTTAGTACTTTGCCAAACTATTATCTTAAGTTCAAGTTAAAAAAAAAGAACTTTTTTAAGTAAAAATATATATATGTCTTTAAATAATATTTCCAAATTGAAACACTATGAATGTAATGTTTCAATATAATGCAACATTAAAAATCTAGAGGAGCATCATAAGGAAATCTCCTCTTCTGCTCTTCTTGATACTATTCCTGACTATTTATAAGGAGCATATTTATTATGGGCTTCCCAGGTGTCTCAGTAGTGAAGAACCCTCCTATCAATACAGGAGAAATGAGTTTGATCCCTGGGTCAGGAAGACCTCTTCCAGAAGGAAATAGCAATCCACTCCAGTATTCTTGCCTGGAGAATCCCATGGAGAGAGGAGCCTGGTGGGCTACAGACCATGGGGTTGCAAGAGTTGGGCACAATTTAGCAACTAAACTGCAACAATATGTTTATTATAATGATGAGAAGTTCCCAAACTCATGGTTTAGATGATATATACACCACATGGAAAGATCTGTAACTATGTGTCTCTCTGAAAAGGAATGTGCTTTGAGATTTCCTCAAGATGTTATCTCTCCTGCCCTTTTGATGTCTATGTATATTCAAGAGTCAAGAAATAAAATATACCAAGCTTCCTTAAGTCAGACTTGTCTAACTTGTTTTATATCATTCCTGAAGTTCAGAGATTAAACCAAGTAGTCAATAATTAGAAGCCCTAATAAAAACAGTAGCATATTGTGTTTAAAATGTAAACATTAAGAATGCAGAAAAGTATGTATCAGTTCAGTCACTTGGTTGTGTCTGACTCTTTGCGACCCCATGAACCAAAGCATGCCAGGCCTCCCCGTCCATCACCAACTCCCGGAGTCCACCCAAACCCATGTCCACTGAGTCAGTGATGCCATCCAACCATCTCATCCTCTGTCATTACATTCTTCTCCTGCCCTCAATCTTTCCCAGCATCGGGGTCTTTTCCAATGAGTCAGCTCTTCGCATGAGGTGGCCAAAGTATTGGAGTTTCAGCTTCAACATCAGTCCCTCCAACGAACACCCAGGACTGATCTCCTATAGGGTGGACTGGTTGGATCTTTGTGCTGTCCAAGGGACTCTCAAGAGTCTTCTCCAACACCACAGTTCAAAAGCAGTATAAACATATGGAAAAATAGAACTTTAATAAATATTTCCTTAAAATTATATTCTCAATGTCCCTGAAACTAAGTGAGCCCTAAATCAAGAATTTCATTAAAAATGAAAAGTTGTCTAAAATGCAATATCTAGAGCATATTATGCTTGTGAAATAAGCCAGATGGATTAAAAAAACCCAAATATTATATATCATCACTTAAACAGGTAATCTAAAAATAACACATACCACGTTTCTACAAAACAGAAACAGATTCACAGATATAGAGAACAAACTGGTGGTTGCCAGTAAGGAGAGGGAAAGAAAATGGAGCAAAATGGGGGGAGAGGATTAAGTGGTACAAACTACCATGTATAAAATTAATAAGTTTCAAGGATATATTATACAGCACAGGGAATATAGCCAGAATTCTATAATAACTTAAAATGGAGAATCATCTATAAAACCACTAGCCCATTCAGGTATGACCTAAATCAAATCCCTTATGATTATACAGTGCAAGTGAGGAATAGATTCAAGGGATTAGATCTGATAAACAGAGTGCCTGAAGAACTATGGGTAGAGGTTCATAGCAATGTACAAGAGATAATGATCAAAATCATCTCCAAGGAAAAGAAATGCAAAAAGTCAATACAGTTCTCTGAGGAGGCCTTACAAATAGCTGAGAAAACAAGAGAAGCAAAAGGCAAAGGAGAAAAGGAAAGACATACCCTTGTGAATGCAGAGTTCCAAAGAATAGCACAGAGAGATAAGAAAGCCTTCCTCAGTGATCAGTGCAAAGAAACAGAGGAAAACATTATAATGAGAAAGACTAGAGATCTCTTCAAGAAAATTAGTGATACCAAGGGATCGTTTCAGCAAAGATGGGCACAATAAAGGACAGAAATGGTATGGACTTAACAGAAGCAGGAGATATTAAGAAGAGGTGACAAGAATACACAGATGAACTATACAAAAAAGATTAATGGCCCCGATAACCATGAGGGTGTGATCACTCACCTAGAGCCAGACATCCTGGAATGCGAAGTCAAGAGGGCCTGAGGAAGCATCACTATGAGCAAAGCTAAAGAAGGTGATCGAATTCCAGCTGATCTATTCAGATCCTAAAAGATGATGCTGTGAAAGTTCTGTATTTAATATGCCAGCAAGTTTGGAAAGCTCAGCAGTGGCCACAGGACTGGAAAATGTCAGTTATCATTCCAATCCCAAATAAAGGCCGTGCCAAAGAATATTCAAACTACTGAACAACTGCACTCATCTCACATGCTAGCAAAGTAATACTGAAAATTCTCCAAGTTAGGCTCAACAGTGGAGAAGGCAATGGCAACCCACTCCAGTACTTTTGCCTGGAGAATCCCATGGACGAAGGAGCCTGGTGGGCTGCAGTCCATGGGGCCGCGAAGAGTCAGACATGACTGAGCGACTTCACTTTCACTTTTCACTTTCATGCATTGGAGAAGGAAATGGCAACCCACTCCAGTGTTCTTGCCTGGAGAATCCCGGGAACGGCAGAGCCTGGTAGGCTGCCGTCTATGGGGTCGCACAGAGTCAGACACGACTGACGCGACTTAGCAGCAGTAGCAGCAGGCTCAACAGTACATGAACTGAGAACTTCCAGATGTTCAAGCTGGATTTAGAAAAGGCAGAGGACCCAGAGATCAAATTGTCAAAATCCACTGGCTCATAGAAAAAGCAAGAATATTCCAGAAAAAGCATCTTCTTCTGCTTCGTTGACTACACTAAAACCTTGTACTGTGTGGATCACAATAAACTGTGGAGAATTCTTCAAGAGATGAGAATACCAGAACACCTTATCTACCTTCTGAGAAACCTGTATGCATGTCAAGAAGCAACAGTTAGAGCATGGGACAACAGACTGCTTCCAAATTGGGAAAGAAGTACATCAAGGCTGTATATTGTCACCCCGCTCATTTAACTTATATGCAGAGTACATCATGTGAAATGCTGGACTGGATGAAGAAAAAACTAGATCAAGATTGCTGGGAGAAATATCAATAACCTCAGACCTCCAGATGATACCACCCTTATGGGAGAAAGCAAAGAGGAACTAAAGAACCTCTTGATGAAGGTGAAAGAGGAGAGTGAAAAAGCTGGCTTAAAACTCAACATTCAAAAAACTAAACTAATAGCATTCAGTCCCATCACTTCGTGGCAAGTACATGGAGATACAATGAACAGAGTGACAGATTTTATTTTCTTAGGCTCCAAATAACTGCAGATGGTGATTGCAGACATGAAATTAAAACACTCTTGCTCCTTGGGGGGAAAAAAAAAAAACTATGACAAACCTAGAAGGACTTGTATCAAAAATTCTTAAATGATAAAGTGATAAACACAAAAGTGGGGGAAAGTTCTTGTTGATAATGGTACATAGCGTATTATTCACAAGTGAAATACTATGATGCTTACAATTTGCTTTTAAAACACTCTGGTAGTGGAGTGGGCAAGTGGGGAGGGGCTAGATAAAGCAAGGAGGACAAAGTAAAAAAAAAAAAACACTCTTGCTCCTTGGAAAAAAAAAAAAAACTATGACAAACCTGGACAGCATATTAAGAAGCAGAGACATTATTTTGACTACAAAGGTCTGTCTAGTCAAAGCTATGGTTTTTCCAGTGGTCACCTAAGGATGTGAGAGTTGGACTATAAAGAAAGCTGAGCGCCAAAGAATTGATGCTTTTGAACTGTGGTGTTGGAGAAGACTCTTGAGAAGTAAGACTCTTGAGAAGACTCTTGTAGTGTTGGAAAAGACCCTTGGACTGCAAGGAGATCCAACCAGCCCATCCTAAAGGAAATTAATCCTGAATATTCACTGAAAGGACTGATGCTGAAACTGAAGTTCCAGTACTTGGCCACCTGATGCAAAGTGCCAACTCATTAGAAAAGACCCTGATGCCAGGAAAGATTGAAGGTGGGAGGAGAGGCGGACGACAGAGGATGAGATGGTTGAATGGCATCACCAACTCGATGGACATGAGTTTGACCAAGCTCTGGGAGATGGTGAAGGCCATGGAAGCCTAACATGCTTCAGTACAAATGTTTGCAAAGAGTTGGACACAACTGAATGACTGAACAATAGCAATCTATAAAAATATTGAATCACTATGTTGTATACCTGAAACCAATGTAGTATTGCAAATCAACTATAGTTTGATAAAAGTCTTTTAAAATGAAAAATGTCAAAATTATTGTCTTTATACTAGGCACAATAGGATATTATTAAAATGTTTTCAAGATTGACATAGCCAGATTTTTGATAATATTGAATATTTCCTTTTAGGTCCAGACAGAAAAATTCTCCCTTTTCAAAATGCACCATGTTAAAGAATTAATCTAACAAAATGATAAAAAATAATAATTATTATACACATTGTGAGTTTATTATAAATAATATTTATAATGTGATTTTATCATGAGGGGAGCAACACTAGACAAAATAAGACCAGTTAGAATAAACTTGCAATAATCCAAGAGAGAAATTATGATAAATTTTGCACATCTCTACAGTGTAAATAGAGACAGATAATTGAGTGGTAGAATATATAAGATGTGAATGTACAAGATATTAATTTATGGATTGAAATAAAAAATATCACAGAAAGAGTCTTGAGAGTTTTGAGGATGAGGTGAATGGCAGTGGTAGCAGAGCCTTGCAGTGCTGACCTAGGCTTTTTTTCGGTGCCTTTGCGGATTACTCTATGCCACTGTCTGCTTTGCTATGTTCAATGGCTTCTCCCTGCCTGCCCCCGAAACTGTGGAAAGTAAAACAACTGTGTGCCCCAAACAAAAAGCGCCAGAGGACAAATGTCTTCACCCCACAAGAGCAGCTCTCAGCCAAAGACTCTTGAAAGCTGATGTGAAAATATCTCAGCTCCTTCAGCTCCTCAAACTTAGGGCCAGATGAAGGATCTGTTTTGTACTAGTCCCACAATTTCCACATAAAGTAAGCTCCAGGAGTCACTCTCATCCTATGGTTCCCCCCAAAACACTGCTTGCTATCAAATTCTGGTCTCGGGAAATCCTTGGAGACTCTAAGACAATAGTGACCTTTACTTGACTAGAGACAACAGGAAGGCCTATCTGTTAAAATAGTTATGGGGTGTTGCTACTTCAACGGTGGTCTAGTGGTTAACAATCCATTACTTTCACCACAGGGGGAACGGGTTCAATTCCTGGTCAGGGAGCTAAGATCCCACATGCCTGTGCTGTGCAGTCAAAAAAAAAATTGTTTTTAATTGAAAAAATGAAATAGTTATACTAATTTGAGAGGTAAATTAAGTTATATTTCTAATATGGGCAAAAACTATCCACCAGAAATAGTATTTACAGTTAGTTGATTCAGAAAAAAAAATCAAACTATTGTTGAAAATATAGAAAATCTGTGGTTATGTTGAACAAGTAACTGTAAAATACCTATTTCCATTAAATATTCTTTTAATTATATTTAATTATTAGATTAATAAATTCACCTGTAAGTAAATATGCCTGGTTCTTGATAACAGCCATGGTATATTGCTATTTCTTATCATAGAGCAATAATATTATTGATAATTTATCCAACAATGCAATCTTTTATAGTTCAAAATAATAAAAATTCATTTCACTAGTTCAGATATTTATATAGTTAAATCAATGGTTCCATTTCAAAATACATGGGATCTATTTTATAGTTGATTAAATATGAAACAATTCACTTAAAGAGAAATCCTTTCAAAGAGATAATTGCTAATTTATAGATAACAAGCATGTGGAGAAAAATCCCTGATAAAAGTTTCTAAACCAACCCATAGTTTTGGAATTTTTTTTTTGAGAAACAAAGCAAATATGTTGTTAAAATTTCTCCTTTAAAAAGGATGATAAAGTAAACTGAATTGGAGATGCAACATTTTTCTAACTCAAAATTTCAGGTCACATATATACTATTCTGTATTTTCTTTTTAATTCAACTCTACCCTGTATTTGATGGAAATTTTCTGAAATCGTCATGTAAAAAAGGGACTATACAAATTGCCCCAATTTTGTATATTTTCTTCTCCTAAAGAGCTCACAGCAAGGTTACCTTGAAGTCATCTCTGGACTGTTTCACTTTTAGGATTTCCAGCTATGCCAGATTCCTGTCTTTCTTTTTTCTTCCAAAATGAAGTTATTAGTTTGAATCCAATATGATTGATTCCTAACACACTGGGTCAGATACTGAAATAGCTACAGGGCTTTTTTTTCTCTTTAATGTGCTTTCCATACACTTCCAGAAGAAAACTGAAAAGAGGTACCTTTCACTACTGTGTTTGCTTAGATTTTATCCAGATACAAAACTGAAATAGCCAATAAAGGTGGGCAGGACAATGCAAACACAGTGCTGTCCTCGCCTTTCTATGGTGCCAGCACCTCTGTCAGGAGAACCTATACTCGAGTCATGCACAATATGTTCTGAAACAGTCTTACCCTATCTAGACTAGCAACTTCAAATCATGTATCTTTCTTTTCAATTTGCTAAAAAGCTATATTTTATTTCTACATTTGAAAGCTTGAGGATCATTCATTTTAGTATCATAAGTAGAGGAAATAGAATTGAGATTTTTTTTCTCCTCTCAATTTTTTTCCTAATAGTATAAAAATACTTCTGTGTACTGAATCTGTTGCCTTCAAGATATCTTAATCATGAAATTTTGACATAACAAAATGGTGTTGTAAATTATAAAACAACATATATTTAAAAAAAAATGAACCATTGTCTTTAAGACTACTCACACTATGAAGTATTTTTGATCTCTATGCCCCATTCAAAAGTGTGCCCCCTGCCCCAACCCATCCCCACCCATCCAGTGGTATTTATCTGGAAATACTGCATTTTCCATTGTTTGAATATATTTATAATTTTATCACTAACAGTATGAAAGTAAAAGTCTCTCAGTCGTGTCCAGCTCTTTGCGACCCCATGGTCTATACAGTCCATGGAATTCTCTAGGCCAGAATACTGGAGTGGGTAGACTTTCCCTGCTCCAGAGATCTTTCTAACCCAAGGATCGAACCCAGGTCTCCTGCATTGCGGGGAGATTCTTTACCAGCTGAACCACAAGGAAAGCCTAAGAATACTGGAGTTGGTAGCCTATGCCTTCTCCAGCAGATCTCCCTGACCCAGGAATCAAACTGGGGTCTCCGGCTTTGCAGGAGGATTCTTTACCAACTGAGCTATCAGGGAAGCACAGAGCAGAATATGCAGAGGGCCAATTATACCTCCGTTTTTCATCCATTCTTCTGCTCCTGAATATTAGGGAATTTTAACTTTTTTCTGTTATCAATTTTATTGCCATAAACATTCTTGAAAATATCTGCTGGGATATCTGTCTATATAGTACCATTTTTACAAAGTTTAAACCAACCAAACATTAAATATCTTTATAATGCCAAAATAATTTTCAAAATATTTCTGCCCACATAGATTCTGACTGAACTAATTTATTATTTGTATTTAAACTCTGAAAAGTATATCACCTATAGGTTTTAAAACATTTCCCCAATTATTTGCTTCTGGGAGTAATTAATATTATTTTAAAACCCAGCTTAATATCCTTCTCTAATTACTTAGCTAAACCTTGGTTATCACATTCATCATTACTGAACTTTTTTACGTGGTGAAAACAAACTGCAACTAAGTTCCCTGATTGATTCATAGTCTGGTTGTTTGTCCTCTGCCTTACACTTGCTCCTGGTTTCAGTTAATAATAGCTTTTCTGTCTGTTTGTGGGTCAGAGAGGCTTAAAGCATCATTTCCCTTTATCTTCCCCACTGAAGAGTTTCCTGCCATGCTTTACCCCTGTGTCTGTAATGCAAAAAACATCCGTCCTACCTAAATTACCATTCAAGTGTAATACCTTTTTTATTTAACCCTGCGTGCATGACTGCTCCCTTTAATCCTACTCAATCTACCCTGGACAGGGAAATATCTGAAGGAGAATTTATGGTCCTAAGCTTCAAATGCTATTCCTCCGTGTAGTTAGAAATGGTTTCAAAATTGATGTTCACTGAAGTTTTAGATCAAAAATTGAGCATAGATAAAGCCAAGGTCGTGACTAGTCAGCTCACAATTATTTCTGTAAAAGCTTACCTAGGGAGAGTAACCCTGCTGTGCTTTGTATCTCAAATGATGAATTACCATGAGATGCTGAAATCAAGTATTATGAAATATGGGCCCATGCTCTGGCCAAAAAAGAACTCAGGCATGACCTCACTAATTAAGCCAGTGAAGTGATATGACAGATAGGTCAGACTGGTTTAAAGTGTGTCCAGAACTCTAATAGTAGCCGGGCTCAGGTGAGTGTACACAGAAGAACACAACAGATTAGAGCAACCATTAATGCATTTTTAAATAAAAAGTCAAAACCACTTGCGTGGGCTCTCTAGAAAGTTCTCAGCAAGTATGCTGCCTGATACTAGAATATTTTCATCTTTTTTAGACATTTGATAAGCACTGAATAGTATTCACTTGCCTCCCAGGCTACAATTTCCAATGCTTGCAAAGCAGATGTAATAATGTACAAATTTATATTTCCTGTGGTTACAGGGGAAATATTTTGTCTGACGTCTTCTCTAATATCCAAAAGACCAACAAATAATCACCAGAAACTGCTAGTGATTTTCTGTGTGTATTGTCCTTCACCTTTTACCTTTTCTGTATTATAGTGTATTTCTTGAGTTTTAATTAATTTACATTAATATCAATATAAGCATGTTTGTAAACTTATCTCAAATTTATGCCCAAATTTTAATGAGATGATCACATGTCCCCAAATTTCAAATACATATAATTTATGGAAATAAAGAAATTTAGAATACTAGTAATACAATTGCTTTTTAGTTATTGCATTAATTCTTATTTCAGCATCCCCATGTAGAGAAAAAATTTATTTTTTAAAAAGACACATTGTATCAGTTTTCAATATTCTTCACCACATTTTTTCTCAGAACATATCTGACTGCTGCCTTAGCTGTGTGTTTCTTGACTCATTGTGAAAACTTATCCAGCACATATTTGTCTGACCCATGAACTGTGAAATATTATTTCTGACTTTTTTAACCCAGGCTTGAGTAATGGATCAAGAAGGGACAAGACATAGGGAAGCCTATAAGGAAAGCAGTGCAAAGCTTGTGGGGCAGAACCAAGATGGGAAAATGATCAAATCAAAGATATCTAACTCTTGATTTTGTTCTCTTGCATCAAGTGCTCTCACTTTAAAGTGAGAGAAAACGTGAAATGAATGTAAAATATGAACAAGACGGGGGTAAGGGTGATGTTACTGAAGCAGGTTAATTTACCTAACAGAACGTTCCAACCATGTTGTGGATGTTGAGAAAATAATACAGTTTTCTAACTTTCTTTATAAACTCAACCTTTTCCCACTCAGTAGGCATAAATGAGACATAATAAAGGCTGGATTCTAGCCCTGACATCACGTAAGTTCATAAATCAGGTGATAAGGATAGAGCCACTTTGAAAAGTATAATGTCACTACAAAATATTTACCAGTTTTAGGCTATTTCTTCAATTGCAGAATAAATATATGAGCAAACATAGCAACACATTGATGAGTTAACCACGACTTTTCCAAAACTGTAAATGTAATCAAGGCCTCTACCATGTCAGCATCACAGCCTCAGAGAACTCACGGCTCCTACGATGCCTTCCAGATGCACCAACACGTTGACCCCTGTGCACTTCTCCAGCCTCACGGCTCAACATTCTGCAACTGATTTAGAATTTACCTCCAGGTCTTTTGAGGTCTTTAATAATGTTAATAGATGCTGGAATATCGCAGTGCCTTTGCCAAATGGTTCTAGTTCTATCATGAGTATGTATGCTATTTTCATGCTCACCTACACACTTTCAGGCACTTTGTCTATCAGATCTAATCCCTATGAATCAATTTGTCACTTCTACTGTATAATGGTAAGGGATTTGATGTATGTCATACCTGAATGGTCCAGTGGTTTTCCCTACTTTCTTCAATTTAAGTCTGAATTTGGCAATAAGGAGTTCATGATCTGAGCCACAGTCAGTGCCTGGTCTTGTTTTTGCTGACTACATAGGGCTGCTCCATCATTGGCTGCCAAGAATATAATCAATCTGATTTCGATATTGGCCATGTGGTGATGTCCATGTGTAGAAACTTCTCTTGTGTTGTTGGAAGAGAGTGTTTGCTATGACCAGTGTGTTCTCTTGGCAAAACTAAGCCTTTGACCTGCCTTGGCCAAATTTGCCTGCTACTCTAGATAGCTCTTGACTTCCTACTTTTGAATTCCAGTCCCCTATAATGAAGAGGACATCTTTCTTGGGTGTTAGTTCTAGAAAGTCTTATAAATCTTCATAGAATCGTTCAACCTCAACCTCTTCAGGATTAGTAGTTGAAGCATAGACTTGGATTACTATAATACTGAGCGGTTTGCCTTGGAAACGAACAGAGATCATTCTGTTGTTTTTGAGATTGCATCCAAGTACTGCATTTCTGACTCTTTTGTTGACTATGATGACTACTCCATTTCTTCCAAGGGATTCTTGCCCACAATAGTAGATATAATGATCATCTGAGTTAAATTCACCCATTCCAGTCCATCTTAGTTCGCTGATTCCTAGAATGTCAACATCCACTCTTGTCATCTCCTGTTTGACCACTTCCAATTGCCTTGATTCATGGACCTAATATTCCAGGTTCCTATGCAATATTGCTCTTTACAGCATCGGACTTTACTTCCATCATCAGTCACATCCACAACTGGGTGTTGTTTTTGCTTTCGCTCTGTTTCTTCATTCTTTCAGGAGTTATTTCTCTACTCTTCTCCAGTAGAATATTGGGGACCGAATTAGTCTGCATTTTTTTCTTATTTATTTTTTATTTAAGAATAGAAATGATAGAAATGATGGAACACTGGCTAGTTTAGAGATTTTTTTTTTTTTTTTAGAGAATCACTGTGTCTAAGTGAGAGAGTTAATAAAAGTAATTTCCTATGAAGAAAAACATTTTTCTTGGTGATTCATTTAATAACCTAAATGATGATTCTTCTGTTAAGACTTTGCTCTTGCAGATCTAAATTGTTATTTTATCTGTGTGTTTAGGTGACTTGGTAAAATGATTCACTGTGTGATAGAGAATTAATTGAATAATAATAGTTAATTTTTTATTATAATAATTTGATTATTTTCTCTTAATATTAAACCAAAAAATACAGATGACATTCATTCTATACTTTCCACTTGACTAAGAATCATTTTTAAATATGTATTTGGTAGCTTAGATTACTTGAAAAGTTTTGCACTGGCAAGTTGTAGATACAAAAGTGGTAATTATATGCTGCTCAGTTGTGTCTCACTCTTTGCAGCTCCATGGACTGTAGCCTGCCAGGCTCTTCTGCCCATGGAATTTTCCCGGCAAGAATACTAGAGTGGAGCCCTTTACTTCTCCAAGGGATCTTCCCGACCCAGGGATCAAACTTGTATCTCTTGAATCTCCTTCAGTGGCAGGCAGATTCTTCACTACTATCACCACCTGGGAAGCCCCAACTATATGTTATATCAAACATTTCTTTGTGGCTTTTGGTGTATGTTTTCATACACTATTATGCACAATGAGGTATTTTGACTGACAGCATTTATTATGAACAATTTCACAACTTCATTGTGTGTCCAGACCTACTGAACTCTGCAGCTTATGAATGTCTCATCCCATTACTTCATTTAGCCATTCAACATTAAGCACATAATTATTGAATTCTTATTCAAGTCAAACACTATCTTAAGAGGAGAAAGATACAGTGAATAAAAATTATAAAAAGTTCCTGTCTTTATCATTTTGTGTATCATTTATCATCTAATTTCTATTTTGTCTGCACCTTAGGCCCCAGAATTATATCTGGAATCAGCTAGAGAAACTTAAGGAATTCTACCTTGAGTCAATTCTCTGACATTTAGTATTAACTCACTCTTACTACTTATCTGAGTCTAAACATGTGCAATAATTCCACTAGCTGAGTTTTTGCCTTATACCTGATCAAATCCCTAACAACTAGCCTATTTCTCACAATACTCGCATTAGACTTTCTGCTTCTGAAGCCTGGTTGGAGCAAAAGGCCTAGTACCCTGGCTGCTCAAGTACTAAAGTTGTTCTTTTCCATCATCTTATAAATAATTGTACAGTGGAAACCAGGGTTTAGCTCCCAGCAGATAGACATAGTCAACATCTACTGACCAACTTGATAGAGCTGCAGATTTTACCTGCCACTGGATCGTCTTTATTAATTCCCTGTAGGAACACACATTACTTTGTAATGCAACTGCTTTTTACTTTTGCCCAGTCCAGTGAATGCCTACTAACTTTCCTCCTTAACATCCCTGGCCTTGCTCCAACTTAACAGTCAATACTAGTTCTAGACTATTATTCTTCTCACTCAGCCCTTAATGCAGGGAACTAAGTCATCCATATCCATGTCTCAATCTATAACAGCTCCACAGGGGTTGTGGAAGACATCGACCAAGATGTTGAGTTAGGCAAAGGAAAAGCTGCAGTAAAAGACATGGACATTCCAGCACAACTTTCCAATGTGTAGGCAGGGCTGCAAAACTTCCAGTTCATAAATTATATCTAAAATTAGAGATCAGTTAATCAGAAGTCCAGAAGTCGAGTAGAGGAGATATAATTACATTAATCAAGTGATATTACGAGTTTTAAATTTTAAGGCATTTCCTCTAAGAAGATTTGAAGGATTATTACAGGGTCAATCAGGCAAGTATGCCATCAAAGAGATCCAGCTATAGCTGTTTCTCATATAGTGTCTTTAAAAGACCAGCTGGATCTGAAGTACATCCAAGCTGGGTATGGAAACCCAGGTTTGACTTACTCCAATCAATGTGAAAAGGAACCTAAGAGCAACATTTAGTCAATGTTGAATTGATAACTTCCTGGGCTTCCCAGGTCTTGCTAGTAGTAAAGAATCCACCGGCCAATAAGGGAGACATAAGATAGGCAAATTCGACTTCTGGGTTGGGAAGATTCCTTGGAGGAGGGCATGGCAACCCACTCCAGTATTCTTGCCCAGAGAATCCCATGGACAGAGGAGCCTGGTGGGCTACAGTCCATGGGGTTGCAAAGAGTCTGACATGACTGAAGTGACTTAGCACAAACACATGATAACTTAATAGTATGTGTCCAGCAGGCCTCTTATATGTGATGTGGGACTCAGTGGATACAGGACCAGTGGTACTAGACACCAAGCTTGGAGGGTTATGGGGGCACTCAGATGTATGATTGCAATAGCATTTTTGAGAGTTGGAATATTTAGAAAACTCAGAGATTACAGAGTTCTGCAATTAAATATTTAAAATAAATAGTAGAAATGAAACTTGAAAATATACATGCATAAATACCACATGAAAGAAATTATAGCTTGGTAAAGTGTCACTGACATGTTTTGTTAAAAATCAAGTTTCTATATTTTTTAATGAATTTCATATTTCTTTTGGCATCCAGTTGCTTCTATTAATGTTCACACCTGTAGAAATGAGAAAAGCTTGACTCGCTAATAAACAGCCATTTTTCTAAACTACATCTGTACAGATAAAAATATACAGTTAACAGTGATTTTGAAGTGTCACTCAGAATAAATTAATTACATCAAAATATACATGATTTTGGTAATATCCAAAAAAAAAAGTTCAAATTCTTAAAGTGATACATTTCAAAATAAACTTTCTCCTGCAGTTTCTCATACAAGCAGGACTTTCTTAATTGGCAGACAAAGAAACTTGTTCCAAATTCCTAAGATTCATTTTGTTTCATATGGCAAAGGCAGAAAATTTTAGGCATGGCTACTTAGCTGGAGTCAAAGAATCAATTTATTACACTGGAAAGACAAGGTGCACAAAAATATACCTGAGGAAACTTACGCAGGCAATTATGTTCCTTAGCTTTCTGACAAGAAATGGCCTAAGGGTGTAGCTATAGATTAAAAAAAAAAAGCTAAAAGCACAAGGGCAAGAAAAGACTAGCTTTAACAACTAAATTAAACACTGATATGAATTACTACAGGTTTATTTAGATTATTGGTTCATTACATAGCTACAGTCGAAATAACTCGGTCGTATTGTGATCAAGGTGATAGTTCTCAAAGTTCAGTTCAGTTGCCCAATCGTGTCCAACTCTTTGCCACCCCATGGACTGCAGCACACTTGGCCTCCCTGTTCATTACCAACTCTTGGAGTTTACTCAAACTCATGTCCATTGAGTCGGTGATGCCATCCAACCATCTCATCTTCTGTCGTCCCCTTCTCCTCCCACCATCAATCTTTCCCAGCATCAGGGTCTTTTCAAATGAGTCAGTTCTTCTCATCAGGTCACCAAAGTATTGGAGTTTCAGCTTCAACAGTTCAAAAGCATCAATTCTTTGGCACTCAGCTTTCTTTATAGTCCAACTCTCACATCCATACCTGACTACTGGAAAAAACAGCCTTGACCAGATGGACCTTTTTTGGCAAAGCAATATCTCTGCTTTTTAATATGCTGTCTAGGTTGGTCATAGCTTTTCTTCCAAGGAGTAAGCGTCTTTTAATTTCATGGCTACAATCACCATCTGCAGTGATTTTGGAGCCCCCCCAAATAAGGTCTGTCACTGTTTCCACTCTCTCCCCATCTATTTGCCATGAAGTGATGGGACCCAATGCTATGATCTTAGTTTTCTGAATGTTGAGCTTTCAAAGTTAGTTTTTGAAGGAGCCTAATAACAAATTTGAACAGTATAACCAAAAAAATGTTATTTAAGTTTTCTTTGAGTTTTCATTATTCCTTTCCTAGTACCTTATCCACAATATTTATTCTTAATGAAGAGACTAGTTGTGCAAGTATTGTATATAGCCAGTCTCTACCAAAACTCTTAGTTAAATTTTTGATGTTTGAGAGTCTTGTGAACATAAGGAATGCTTGCTATTAATTATACATTCCAGGTTTCTTTATAAATCTTCTAACCAATGGTTTTTCATATATTTCAGTACTACTTATGTAATACTGGATTAAAAATTGATAAAATTAAAAATAATTCTTGGGGACTTTCCTGATGGTCCAGTGGTTAGGAAACTGAGCTTCCAAGGCAGGGGAAATGGGTTCAAATCCTGGTTGTAGAACTAATATCCCACAGGATATTTTTTAAAATAAAATAATATTTTTTGAAGAAAACAATTGCTCCTGAAAATAAAAGCCATCTTATGTTTTAGTCTATAAATTTAACAAGGTTGTTTTTTAGAGCACTTAGAAATGTCTTAAACGGCAGGTAGAGTATAAAAAGTGAAATATCACGGTACTCATTATTACTCATTTATATGAAAACAATATCAAGTGTTTAATATAGTCAGTATCTTCATATATTCTATTATTCTATCAGAATTCCTCATCTTTGACATTTTTCTGTATTGTGGGGGTTATGCTAACATTATTAGGTCCAAGTAAAAAAGACTGATTCAGTCAACAAAAGATTCCAAGTTATGGGTTACTAAACAATTGATTTGGGGGAAAGATGTGGAACTGGCTAACAAAGCTAAACTTATACCCTGCTGTAGTCAAATTCTGTGTTTATAGCAAAGAGGTTTATTGTTTTTTTTTTTAAGCTCATAAATTTTACAGAAGTGTAATTCTCCTTAAAGCTTTTTTTTTTTCCCTTGTCTCCTTTTAGCTTTGCTTTTCAGACATTACCTGGTCAATTGGTCTGTTATTTTTTTCATATTGACCTGGTACTTAGTACTATCGAAAAACTGTGCCTGTTGTCTTTAGTAGCTCATACTAATTAGGAGCATAATTGTTACGTTTTAGTTCCCAGATCACAATGTGTTCTGTCTACCGAGTCAACTTATCCATTTAGAACATTTTGCTAATCCATAATCTTTGGAAAACCTGGTTTAAGCTCTTTTTTTCTCTTGTCATCTGATCAATAGCTCTCAGGTTTTAAAAACATGTCCACAAGTTATTTGCTGCCTTCATCTTTAAAAGATGAATGCTAATTCTTCTCTCTTAAATATGGCAGGACTAAATGCTTTACTTCTATTAAGTAACAATCAAAGTTAAGCAGAAGCACCCTTGTTTGGTTTTCTTTTTTTTGGGGGGGTGGAGGGGGTTGTCTTTGTAAGTGTTTTTTGTTTTCTTTTGTTTTTTGCCCTGCTCCATAGCATGCAAGATCCCACATCCCTAACTAGGGATTGAACCTGTGCCCCCTGCAGTGGAAGAGTGGATTCTTAACCACTGGACTGCCAAGGAAGTCTTATGTGCATCTTTGGAGACCAGGTTATAAATAAACACAAAAGCCAAGAACTGGGAGCTACTGAGACAGCCTTCAATCTAACAACCCTGATAACTGAGACCAAAAACCATGGGAGCTTGCTTAGAAGCAGGTTTTCTTCTGTGGTCAAGGCTTGAGGCAACTGAAGGCTGACTAGGAGCCAGAACTACCCTGAAAAGCCACTACTTCCTTCTATCTTCTTCGAAACTGAAATCATGAATGTCCTTTGTTTTAAGCTCTAAACTTGGGGGTAATTTTTAAACAGCAATACAAAGTGTTGAGGAACAAACTTATCACCCCAGAATGTCTCTTTGGTATGTGGACTATTAAGAGCTGAAAACAATTAAAACCTAAAAGAGTCATAAAGAAACTTTGACATTCCCCTTGACTATTCTGATAGACAGAGTGCCTGAAGAACTATGGACAGAGGTTTGTGACCTTGTACAGGAGGCAGAAATGGTATGGACCCAACAGAAGCAGAAGATATTAAGAAGAGGTGGCGAGAATACACAGAAGAACTGTACAAAAAAGATCTTCACGACCCAGATAATCACGATGGTGTGATCACTCACCTAGAGCCAGACTTCCTGGAATGTGAAGTCAAGTGGGCCTTAGAAAGCATCACTACGAATAAAGCTAGTGGAGGTGATGAAATTCCAGTTGAGCTATTTCAAATCCTCAAAGGTGATGCCTTGAAAGTGCTGCACTCAATACGCCAGCAAATTTGGAAAACTCAGCAGTGGCCACAGGACTGGAAAAGGTCAGTTTTCGTTCCAATCGCAAAGAAAGGCAATGCCAAAGAATGCTCAAACTACCGCACAATTGCACTCATCTCACATGCTAGTAAAGTAACGCTCAAAATTCTCCAAGCCAGGCTTCAGCAATATGTGAACCGTGAACTTCCAGATGTTCAAGCTGGTTTTAGAAAAGGCAGAGGAACCAGAGATCAAATTGCCAATATCCGCTGGATCATCGAAAAAGCAAGAGAGTTCCAGAAAAACATCTATTTCTGCTTTATTGACTATGCCAAAGCCTTTGACTGTGTGGATCACAATAAACTGTGGAAAATTCTAAAAGAGATGGGACTACCACCTGACCTGTCTCTTGAGAAACCTGTATGCAGGTCAGGAAGCAACAGTTAGAAGTGGACATGGAACAACAGACTGGTTCCAAATAGGAAAAGGAGGACATCAAGGCTGTATATTGTCATCCTGCTTATTTAACTTCTATGCAGAGTACATCATGAGAAACGCTGGGCTGGAAGAAACACAAGCTGGAATCAAGATTGCTGGGAGAAATATCAATAACCTCAGATATGCGGATGACACAACCCTTATGGCAGAAAGTGAAGAAGAACTAAAGAGCCTCTTGATGAAGGTGAAAGAGGAGAGTGAAAAAGTTGGCTTAAAGCTCAACATTCAGAAAACTAAGATCATGGCATCTGGTCCCATCACTTCATGGGAAATAGATGGGGAAACAGTGGAAACAGTAGCTGACTTTATTTTGGGAGGGCTCTAGAATCACTGCTGATGGTGATTGCAGCCATGAAATTAAAAGACGCTTACTCCTTGGAAGGAAGGTTATGGCCAACCTAGATAGCGTATTTAAAAGCAGAGACATTACTTTTTCAACAAAGGTCTGTCTAGTCTAGGCTATGGTTTTTCCAGTTGTCATGTATGGATGTGAGAGTTGGATGGTGAAGAAAGCTCAGCACGGAAGAA
Source organism: Okapia johnstoni (assembly GCA_024291935.2). NCBI lineage: Eukaryota > Metazoa > Chordata > Mammalia > Artiodactyla > Giraffidae > Okapia > Okapia johnstoni. The sequence continues at coordinate 60,777,718 of CM044322.1, forward strand.
TTGATGCTTTTGAACTGTGGTGTTGGAGAAGACTCTTGAGAGTCCCTTGGACTGCAAGGAGATCCAATCAATCCATCCTAAATGAGATCAATCTTGGGTGTTCATTGGAAGGTCTGATGTTGAAGCTGAAACTCAAATACTTTGGCCACCTCATGCGAAGAGTTGACTCATTGGAAAAGACCCTAATGCTGGGTAGGATTGGGGGCGGGAGGAGAAGGGGACGACAGAGGATGAGATGGTTGGATGGCATCACCGACTCGATGGACATGGGTTTGGGTAGACTCCGGGAGTTGCTGATGGACAGAGAGGCCTGGCGTGTTGCAGTTCATGGGGTCGCAAAGAGTCGGACACGACTGAGCGACTGAACTGAACTGAATTGAACAGGAGGCAGTAATGAAGACCATCCCCAAGAAAAGAAATGCAAAAAGGCAAAATAGTTGTCTGAGGAGGCCTTACAAATAGTAATGAAAAGAAGAGGAGCAAAAGGCAAAGGAGAAAAAGAAAGATATACCCATTTGAATGCAGAGTTCCAAAGAATAGCAAGGAGAGATAAGAAAGTGATCAGTGCAAAGAAGTAGAGGAAAACAAAAAAATGGGAAAGACTAGAGATCTCTTCAAGAAAACTAGAGGAACCAAGGGAATATTTCTTGCAAAGATGGGCTCAGTAAAACATAGAAATGCTATGAACCTAACAGAAGCAGAAGATATTAAGAAGAGATGGCAAGAATACACAGAAGAACTGTACAAAAAAGATCTTCATGACCCAGATAATCACAGTGGTATGATCACTCACCTAGAGGCAGACATCCTGGAATGCAAAGTCAAGTGGGTTTTAGGAAATATCACTATGAACAAAGCTAGTGGAGGTGATGGATTCCAGTTGAGCTATTTCAAATCCTAAAAGTTGATGTCGTGAAATTGTTGCACTTAATATGCCACCAAATTTAAAAAACTCATCAGTGGCCACAGGACTGGAAAAGGTCAGTTTTCATTCCAATCCCAAAGAAAGGCAATGCCAAAGAATGCTCAAACTACCACACAATTTCACTCATCTCACATGCTACCAAAGTAATGCTCAAAATTCTCCAAGCCAGGCTTCAATAGCATTGGAACCATAAACTTCCAGATGTTCAAGCTAGATTTAGAAAAGGCAGAGGAACCAGTAATCAAGTTGCCTTCATCCATTGGATCAACAAAAGAGTAAAAGAGTTCCAGAAAAGCATCTACTTTTGCTTTTTTGACTACACAAAAACCTTTGACTGTGTGGATCATAACAAACTGTGGAAAATTCTGCAAGAGATGGGAATACTAGACCACCTGACCTGCCTCCTGACAAGTCTATATGCAGATCAGGAAGCAACAGTTAGAACGAGACATGGCACAACAGACTGGTTCTAAATCGGGAAAGGAGTACATCAAAGCTATATATTGTTACCCTGCTTATTTAACTTATATGCAGAGTACATCATGAGAAATGCTGGACTGGATGAAGCACAAGTTGGAATCAAGATTTCTGGAAGGTATATCAATAACCTCAGATATGCAGATGACACCATCTTTATGGCAGAAAGTGATGAAGAACTAAAGAGCCTCTTGATGATAGTGATAGAGGAGAGTGAAAAAGTTGGCTAAAAAATTATATTCAGAAAACTAAGATCATGGCATCCAGTCCCAACACTTTATGGCAAATAAATGGAGAAACAGTGACAGACTTTATTTTTCTGGACTCCAAAATCACTGTAGATGGTGACTGTAACCATGAAATTAAAAGACACTTGCTCCTTGGAAGAAAACTTATGACCAACCTAGACAGCATATTGAAAAGCAAAGACATTACTTTGCCAACAAAGGTCTGTCTAGTCAAAGCTATGGTTTTTTCAGTAGTCATGTATGGATGTGAGAGTTGGACTATAAAGAAAGCTGAGCACTGAAGAATTGATGCTTTTGAACTGTAGTGTTGGAGAAGACTCTTGAGAGTCCCTTGGACAGCAAGGAGATCCAACCATTCCATCCTAAAGAAAATCAGTCCTGAATATTCATTGGAAGGACTGATGTTGAAGCTGAAACTCCAATACTTTCATGACCTGATGCTAAGAACTGACTCATTTGAAAAGACCCTGATGCTGGGGAACATTGATGGCAGGAGGAGAAGGGGATGACAGAGGTTGAGATGGTTGGATGGCATCGCCGACTCAATGGACATGTGTTTCAATAATCTCTGGGAGTTAGTGATGGACAAGGAGGCCTTGCATGCTGCAGTCCATGGGGTCACAAAGCGTCGGATACGACTGAGTGACTGAATTGAACTGAACTAAACTGACTGCGTAAAGTAATGTAGACAGAAGACTTGTTTCAGGAAGGGAACTACTACCATAGATAATTACAGTATGAACTAAACACAGGGAGGAATCTAGCAAAGTCTGCTAAATTATTCATGTCTCCATGACTCTTCCTGTTTGTTTACCAAACATTTGCTTTTCCATCTCCTTGTGAATTGCCTTCTTCCCCTTTGAAGTTCCAAACTATGACCCCTAACATCTTTGTTTGTCTTTAACTGGAGATGCTTCATTTCATCATGTAAAGAATCTGCCTGCTATGCCTGAGACACAGGCGATGTGGGTTCGATCCCTGGGTCAGGAAGATCCCCTGGAGAAGGAAATGTCAATGCACTCCAGTATTCTTCTCTGGGAAATCCCATGGACAGAGAAGCCTGGCGGTCTACAGTCCATGGGGTCGCAAAGAATCATAAACAACTGAGTGACTAAGCAACAACAAATACATGTTATGTATTATATTTTATTCCTTATGCAAATATATTCATATTTTCATGGATTGGTGTTGTGAGGTGCTCATGCCCTTTGATGGACTCAACATATTCTATAAGCTAAAGTTATTATTCTTTTTTGATGCCCAAATTATCACAAGATGGCCAAGAGCAAGTAGGATCTTGTGGCCTTTCAGCAAGAATTCAGATATCTTTGACAGTTTCATTCTTCTGACTTGAAATCACTAAAGAGAATGGGTTAAACACATTCTGTTTGAGGGGGAGAGGGGATGCCTTTGCAGGAGGATAGTGTGCCTCAGAGCTGTACTGTATGTTCCTCTCAGCTCCTAGTCCAGATTTGACCTGCCTCCCTCCCTCTCTTCAGTCGTCCACATAATTCAGCCTCCACAGTAAAGCTTCCATGACTCTCTAGGTTGAGGGGATCCATCACCAGTGCTTTCTAGTCTCTTTTGTATGGTGTTTAGCCATAAGGAAAATCATGTTATATAAATTATTTGTATCCTTTTGTATTTTGAATAATGAGAACATGCTTTTTCTTTTAAATTTGATCTATGAAAATGAATTACCTTTTCTTTTTTCTAAACTAAGTAAATACATTTAAACTATGAGGCTATTTCCTACTCTCTCTTTAAAATTACCCAACAACAAAGTGGATGGTTATTCTGCACCTGAGAATAGATGTAATTTTCACTTTTATGATTTAAAAAGAAAAGAAAATCCTTACATTAATTCCTAGCTCCATAACTTAAGCTGAAAATAACAAAAGCTAAGATTTATTCAGGACCAATAATGTGCCCTGCCCAGAGCTATGTTCTTTATGTATCAACTCATTTAATCCTTGGGATTACCCTATGAGGTTGTGAGCAGATTTACCCTTATTTTAGACTAAAGATATTAAGTCAGAAGGAGATTTAGTAACTGGTTCAAGGTCACAGAGTCAGGGCAGTGTAAGATTTTAAGTTAAATAGTTTGAATTCTCAAATCTATGCCCTCCAATTCACAATGCTATAATTAGTACACTACCAGCAGATCTTTGGAAAAATCTGTTTCATGAACTATACCATGCACCATTTCATGTACCGTAAAATTTGCAAAGTATTTTAATAGGCAGACATTTTAAATTTATTATTTTTTAGAAATCTAATTTATCCAGAAATAAAGCACTTAGAGCAATTTCAAGTAAGGAGAAAATTTTTGCGATTCAACTATGCAGAGAAAATCTTCAAATGTGCACATTTTTAGTAATACTTAAATGTGTACAAGTGGAAATTTAATATGTGTCCCTGTAGTGAAAAATACTGGAAGAGAAGTTAAAATCAACTGAATACTTCTTGTTACATTTTTCTTGTATTACAGAAAAATAAAAAGGTTGAAAGATTTTTGTTTCTATTCTTATCTATAGCTTTCTAAAAGTAAACTTTCATGTCTGCCTTGTTTATTCTTCACATTTTGTAAACATCAGCAGCTTCAGGATATAAAGATGTATAATATACGTAATGTGTGTCAAATTATAAACCTCAACATTGCAGTCCAGAAAATACAAATTAGCTTACCAGACATATCATAGATGATTTGAGTATAGGCTTTTAAACAGCACAGTCTTTATTCAAAGTTTGGAACTAGATCTTTCTTGCTGATCCTTCTTTATCCCACATAAAAGACTGCTGCTGCTGCTGCTGCTGCTGCTAAGTCAGTTCAGTCATGTTTGATTCTATGCGACCCCATAGACAGCAGCCCACCAGGCTCCTCTGTCCCTGGGACTATCCAGGCAAGAATACTGGAGCTGGTTGCCATTTCCTTCTCAAATGCATGAAAGTGAAAAGTGAAAGTGAAGTTGCTCAGTCGTGTCCAAATCTTCACGACCCCATGGACTATAGTCTACCAGGTTCCTCGGTCCATGGGATTTTCAAGGCAAGAGTACCGGGGTGGGTTGCCATTTCCTTCTCCAGATGAAAGACTGCATTAACCCTCAAAGCATATTTCACTTCTCTTCGCATAATATCATTCTAAATTTTAGACAGTTTATAAACTATGCTCTCCTCTATTTATTTTTAATTTTAAGATATATTGGACTCCCAATTCTACAAAGTTGGATTATAAAAGTTAAAGTAGATGTTTTTCTTTTTAGTTTTGTAAGTCATCTTTTCACTTTTTCCTCAACTAAAGAGAGCACTTATTGGGAATTTGATAGGAAAAATATATGTCTCCAATGTTTAAATTTTATGTTAGAAATGCAAAACAGAGATAAAATAAATAATTCAGTGAGTCATCTACATTTTTTTAGATTCCACATGTAAGAAATACCACATATTTGTCTGTTTCTGGCTTAATTTACTCAGTATGATAAGGTCTAGGTCCATCCATATTGCTGCAAATGACATTATTTTGTTCTTCTTTAAGGCTGAATAGTATTCCATTGTACACATGTATCATATCTTCTTTATCCATTCACCTGTTGATGGACCTTTAGGTTGTTTCCATGTCTCGGTTATTGTAAATAGTACTGCAATATGCATTAAGCTGCATATATCTTTTGGAATTATGATTTTCTCCATATATATGCCCAGGAATGGGGTTACAAGTCATAAAGTAGCTTTACTTTTTTTTGCCTGCTTAGGTAGGTTTATTCCTACATGTTTTATTCTTTTTGATGCAATGGTAAATTTTAACAGAGAAAAATAAAGGAGCTATTGGACAAAATTCCACTTCATTTGTACATTTTTACAATTTTACTATAAACTGTTTTAAATATGATATTATACTTTCAAAACCTACAATTCTTCCATATCCAAAGGCAAGACAAATAATCTAAAGATAGAAGCAACTTGAATATTGACTATTTTCTAAGTTCTGTTTATGACCATCCTATTATGCTTTAATATATTGAAACAAATTTTGCACTGATCACAAATGCATATTAGAAATGGTTAAATCAGGACTTTTTTAGTTTGAATTTATAAAAAACTACATAAAGCAAACATAACTCATCATCTACGGACTCAAGCACAGTTTTTAAATGCTTAAAAGGATTTCCTTGTAAATCTGCTGCACCCTACCCCATACACAGATCTCAATTCACCCATGCTAGGGCTTCTCTGGTGGCTCAGATGGTAAAGAATCTGCCTGCAATGCGGAAGACCCACCAGGGTCGAACCCTGGATCAGGGAGATTCCCCTGGAGAAGGAAAGGCTACCCATTCCAGTATTCTTGCTTAGAGAATTCCATAGACAGAGGAGCATGGTGGCTACAGCAGTGGGCTACAGTCCCTGGGATCTCAAAGAGTAGAACACAACTGAGCAAATAACACTTTCACTTTTCTTTTCCTGATGACTTAATTCTCAATCAGATACCATCTGAATGAAACATTCTTACGTTTTCAAACCCATGATTCAAGAAAGCTCTGTCTTCCTGGTGAGTATGACTAGGCTCTCCCTTCATGCCTACTTACCCACACATTGAGAATTCCTTATAAAATATTTATTTTACCTTTTTATATTTTGTGCGTGTGTCTGTAAGTCTCTCAGTCCTGTCTGACTCTTTCTTTGCAATCCCATAGACTGGGGCATATCCATGGAATACTCCAGGCAAGAATACTGGAGTGGGTTGCTATTTCCTCCTCCAGGGGATCTTTCTGACCCAGCGTTCAAACCCTGGTCTCCTGCATTGCAGGCAGATTCTTTACCAGCTGAGTCACCAGGAAGCATGAATCCTATTAAACTGTACTTTGGGAGTTTCCTTCATTAACATAAACCAAGACTTAAAAGTGTATCAGCTGAATTTTTTGAATAAAAAAATGACTTATTTTGTATATTGTATTTGTATCTGCAACAATTCAGTCATTAAAAATATAAAAATTTGAACAAAATCAGTTTTCTCTGGAATTTGGCCCTGTTCTGTTCATTTCTATTGCAAACTACTAGTCAAAATGTGTTTCTCTTTGCTTGAATTATCATAAAAATATTAACTATTTTCTGTACTACCTAATTTCTTACTATAATGCCTAGCAAACCACTTGAAACTCAGCTCTAATAATGGCTATGTTCTACTATACTTTAGGAAGAGGTAAAACTGATTAGCTTAATAGTTGGTACTTAATATTTGTCCAGTGCTGATTTAACTAGCTTCGCTACATTTACAAAGCTGAGTACCAGAGAATTGATGCTTTTGAATTGTGGTGTTGAAGAAGACTCTTGAGAGTCCCTTGGACTGCAAGGAGATCCAACCAGTCCATCCTAAAGGAGATCAGCCCTGAATACTCATTGGAAGGACTGATGCTGAAGCTGAAATTCCAATACTTTGGCCACCTGTTGTGAAGAACTGACTCTTTGGAAAAGACCCTGATGCTGGGAAAGATTAAAGTTCGGAGGAGAAGGGGATGACAGAGGATGAGATGGTTGGATGGCATCACAGACTCAATGTACATGAGTTTGAGCAGGCTCTGGGATTTGGTGATGGACAGGGAGGCCTGGCATGCTGCAATTGATGGGGTCACAAAGAGTTGGACAGGACTGAGCAACTGAACTGAACCGAACTACATTTATTAAGCCAAAGTTTCCTGACAGCCTCTGGTTATGCTCTTCTTTCTGCCCACATGCCTTTGAGTATGTGGTTCTCCAAAGCATTTGTTGATCTCATAGTTCTCCATCTCCCCAAATTCACATTTTCAGTTCCTAAAAATGAAAGGATGCACTCCCATCTATGACTTCTCAGTTGATAAGTATCTAGAATTACTCTCTTCATCTGGGCTCTGATAACAGTTAATTTATGGCTCCCTAAAGACTCTAATCAGTTTCGACTGTCTTTAAGTTGTTTGTGTTCATGTTTTACCCCTCCTAATGGACCCATATTTGAGAACCAGAGTCATTTCTTATTTATGACTGAATCACCGTCAGAGCACAGCGCAGCATCTTAACCAGAGTAGGAGTTCCAGAATCTTTATTTTGAAGGCAAAATTGCAATTAATAAATTATGTGAAGTATATACAGCCCAAAGTAAGAGAATTAAAGACTCAACATATTTTTGGAAGCTATAATAGAAATAGTTGCAAAAACAAATGCATGTGTTTTTACATCTAACCACATACAAACAAAAACATCTAATCAACAGATCCTTCAATTTCAGAATATTGAAGTAATTGAGTTTTTGAGCTTTTCTAAACAACCATGATAAAAACTTCATAGAAAAATTTAACGTGTGTATGTGTTTAGAGAAAATGTTTTTTTTTTTATATTTTAATTTCCATTTACCACTATCCCTCCCAGAAATGTCAGAACAGAAAATCAGTAGAATATGTGTAATTTTGTCTTTTTTGTATGAATGTAATGAAATAATTTTATCGTTCCCAAAATAAACTTTTACTGAACAACATTATGCACTAGGCAATATAAATTAATTTTGTCTTTATAAATCTAGTTGAATATAGAGAAGAAATTCTCAATTTCAGTCAAGAGATGTAGCACATTAAATTTAGTGCTGTTTTTCCAAAGTGTATTTTTAAGAGATTTATTAGAAATTGAAAATAAGAATATTGATTCAAGTCCATCCTTATAAAATTCCTAAATATGCTTCTTGTCTTAACACCAGTATCTTTCTAGAAGAATCATTTTATGTCCTTCAATTACTTCACATTACCAAATAGAATACTTAATAATGACTGACTAATGCAAATTTATTTTCATTTATAAGTTTTCAAGATAAAGTGAAGAAGCTCTGTCTGGGACTGTGCATTTCAACCTTTTTTTTTTTTTTAAGTTTTTTGACCTGAATTTTCTAGTTTATATACCCATCTTAAAGGATAAGGACCAATGCAAAACACAGCAAAACAAGCCTTCAGGACTTTTTTTTCCTCCTACTAATTAGTGAATCTATTTAAGAACAGTTTTTCTGACATTGTTTTTCTGACTTTAGTTGTCTGAAGTGTAACAAATCACTCCCAACATAAGCATCTTACAAAATGATAATAATCATTTATATTTTTCACTAATTTTGTGCACCAGGAATTTTAGGGCAACTGACTGTGCAAAAGAGATCTCAGCTTTTTTCTGCTATCAATCTCATTCTAAATAAAGAAAACTAAGTGAAAATACAAGATATCTTAAGAAAATTATTGAAACTGTATAAAATATTTCTGAAAAAAATATATCTACGTATAGGTATTTATCTCAACTGCTCATTCCCAATGGATTATTGTTACCATGAATTTTCTATGTAGGAAGATGTGGAGGTGTGTATGCAGCTCTATGATGAATAAATTTCCTGTAAAATGCAACAGAAGCTGTCTGTACTGGATGTGGGTAATAAGAGGAGTGAAGCTTTCTCTGCAGAAAAATTTAAAATATTCTAAGCTTTGCTAAAACTCAGTCTACTTCTTTCATCATCCCAATGCACTGAAAATTTTAAATATTGCCAGTGACACAATATTTCTCTGTGAAAATTTTCTTATCTGGTTTAAAATCAAGGCACTTCCTGTAGTTATCGTAGAGTTTTAACAATGTGATAAAAATTCAAATTGCAAATCAGCACATTTTTATTACTCCCTTTAATAATCTTTCCATTCTACATTAAAGTTAATTCTGAGAACTCTCAGTTATACAGTCAAATTCTATCCAAACAGATCAGTTACCCAAATTTATTCTAAGAGTTAAGAGTGTAGTGTGATTCAGAATCAACCAAACTAATTTTGGGGTCCAGTCTTGTCTGAAACCATGATATAATTACAATTTCCTACATACAACAGTAGAATTAAAATAAACCATGAGAGCACAGTGATCGTAAACAGCAGAAACAAAATTTGAGTTGCATTTATTGTCACTCTCTGTGCAAATTATTCCCTAATTTTGGCAGAAGAATTTCTACTGGGAACATTTCCTCTGGTGTATATTTCCCTTTCTTTGGAGAATACAACAATACAAAAGATAAAGGACTGTTATCCAAAGTGTACAGAAAACTCCTAAAACTCAACATTAGGAAAAAAAACAACCCAATTAAAAATGAGCCAAAAACCTTAGCAGACACATCACCAAAGATATACAACTGACAAATAAGAATATTAAAAGATGCTTCACATCATATGTCATCAGGGAAATGCGAATTAAAACAACAGTGAGATACCAAGGCTGTATAGTTTCACCCTGCTTATTTAACTTATATGCAGAGTACATCATGTGAAATGCTGGGCTGGATGAAGCACAAGCTGGAATCAAGATTGCTGGGAGAAATATCAATAACCTCACATATGAAGATGACACCACCCTTCTGGCAGAAAGTAAAGAACTAAAGAGACTCTTGATAAAAGTGAAAGAGGAGAGTGAAAAAGTCGGCTTAAAACTCAACATTCAGAAAACGAAGATCATGGCATCCGGTCCCATCACTTCATAGCAAATATATGGGGAAACAATGGAAACAGTGGCAGAGTTTATTTTTTTAGGCTCCAAAATCACTGCAGATGGTGACTGCAGCCATGAAATTAAGACACTTGCTCCGTGGAAGAAAAACTATGACCAACGTAGACACCATGTTAAAAAGCAGAGACATTACTTTGCCAACAAAGATCCATCTACTCAAAGCTATAGTTTTTCCAGTAGTCATGTGTGGACCATAAAACAGCTGTGTGCCAAAGAATTGATGCTTTTGAACTGTGGTGTTGGAGAAGACTCTTGAGAGTCTCTTGGACTGCAAGGAGATCCAACCAGTCCATCCTAAAGGAGATCAGTCCTGAATATTCATTTGAATGACTGATGCTGAAGCTGAAACTACAATACTTTAGCCACCTGATGCGAAGAACTGATTCATTTGAAAAGACCCTGATGCTGGGAAAGATTGAAGGCAGGAGAAGAAGGGGATAACAGAGGATGAGATGGTTGGATGGCATCACCGACTCAATGGACATGAGTTTGAGTAAGCTCCAGGAGTTGGTGATGGACAGGGAGGCCTGGCGTGCTGCAGTCCACAGGGTCGCAAAGAGTCAGACATGACTGAGAGACTGAACTGAACTGAGAAGGCCCCAAACAACACTAACAAAAATCAAGTGCTGGTGGGAATGTGGAACAGGAACTCTTACATATGATAGTGGAAATGCAAAATAGTCCAGCCACTTTGAAAGACTAGACTTACCTTAAGATCCAGCAGTCATGCTCCTTGATATTTGCCCAAATGAATTTGGACTTTGGGTGATGATGCTGAGTCAATGTAGACTCATCAGCTGTAACAAATGTATCCCCCTCATGTGGGATATTGATCATGAAGGAGGCTGTGTGTGTTTGAAGGCTGTCAGGAGTCATAAAGGAACTCTCTTAACTTTCTGCTCAGTTTTGATATGAACTCTGCCCTCAAAGTCTATTTAAAACTTTAAATGTAATATATTAACCTATCACTTTTGTCTTGTTGTACTGTAGTATATTTTAATGATTTGTTTACACATATCCATTTTAACAAAACAATATTTTAGTGTGTGAATAACTTTTGCAGCCATTATCAATACTTCTTACTTCTTAGATAGTAAATTTTCAAAATAATCTTGCAATATAGAGAGTATATTAAAAAACGATCTGTTCCAGGTGTACAACTTACTTCAGAGTATATAACCATTGTTCTTAGTTGCTCCGTTGTGTCCAACTCTTTGCGATTTCACGCACTGTAGCCTGACAGGTTCCTCTGTCCATGGGGATTCTCCAGGCAAGAATATCAGAATGGGTTGCCATGCCCTCCTCCAGGGGATCTTTCCAACCCAGGGACTGAAGCCAAGTCTCCTGCATTGCACATGGATTCTTTGCTATCTGAGCGACCAAGAAAGCCCATATAACCATTGGTATCACTGGTACTTTGCCTCAAGCCTTCATTTTTAAAGTTATCATTCCCTTCAAAAGCTAACTTATTGCTTTAGACAGTAAATATACCTGAAATATATGTCCATTTAAGATCTTTTTTTTTTTTTTTTTTGCTGACCCCACCAGTCTACCAGTAATTGCTACTCTGAAGAAATTTTAGAAGCTGCATCTTGAATTTCTTTTAAGAAATATTTTAGGACTACTGATTTAGTGAATTCACATCCATATATATTTTTCTCTTAAATTTTCAGTTCTTCAGGACTCATTGATGGTGTTGATAAGATTATAATTACACAGGTGTTCCTTAAAGCTAGGGGTTTTCCAAGTGACTCAGTAGTAAAGAATCCACCTGCCAATTGAGGAGACCCAGGAGACTTGGGTTGGGAAGATCTCCTGGAGTAAGAAATGCCAATCCACTCCAGAATTCTTGCCTGGGAAAATTCCATGGACAGAGGAGCCTGGTGAGCTACAGTCCATGGGTTAGCAAACAGTTGGACATGATTGAGCACACATACATGCATTTCACCAGGCATGCTATGACAAATTTATAGGTTAAAATTGTTGCTGTTGTCTCATTTCCTATTCAGAAATTAATAATCAGATTGAGGTCTTCTTTCAAATGTTTTTTAGTCAATCAGACAGTTCTCTAAAACTATTTCTTGGCATTTTCTGAACTTTAAACTTTTAATCTCAATGTCCTCAAACTTTTGTTAAATGGTTTTCCTGCTATGACTTTGTATCACTATGACTGAAAAGACAAAAGTTTAAGAATACTTTTGCTCATTGAAGAGGGTAATAGCATAATAACAGGATTTATTTTTCATGAAGAACTTCTGATCCCAATTATTTGTGTAACCTGATTTTATGGTATTAGGGAAACTCTATTTTCTTCTAAAAGTATTAAATAAGACTTCAAACATCTGTCACTCAGCTGTGTAGAGGCAGTAAACCCAAAAGTGTATAGGCCATTTATTAATAAATTTGACAAGGGAATAAGAGGAGGAAGAAACTTAAATAATTTTACCTGATTTCATACTGTCTGTATTTTACACTTTTACTTTTTAAGTTCTAAATTTGCTAGATAATTTTCTGGTGACTTTCTGTTTACTTATTTCTGCTGGTGAATATCTATGAGAATAAAGCGTTTTACTTATTTACAGAAAGGATTCAGTATTGACATCAAGTTTATGTTGCAGTGCCTACTGCAAGGACTTGGTAAGGGTAAAAAAAGTCTTGATCCAAAAAACATTCAATCTCTTTTCTTTTGTTGTTCAATCATTAATTCTTTTTTTTTAATTTTTTTATTTATTTTAGTTGGGGGCTAATTACTTTACAATATTGTAGTAGTTTTTGCCGTACATATTCTTGTCTGACTCTTTGCAATCCCATGGACTGCAGCAGCCAAAGTATTAGAGCTTCAGCTTCTCCATCAGTCCCGTCAATGAATATTCAGGGTTGATGTTCTTTAGGATTGACTGGTTTGATCTCCTTGCATTTCGACTCTCAAGAGTTTTCTCCAGCACCACAATTCAAAGGCATCAGTTCTTTGGCACTCAGCCTTCTTTATGGCACAACTCTCACATCTATATATGACTAGTAGAAAAAACATAGCTTTCACTAGACAGGTCTTTGTTGGCAAAGTGATGTCTTTGCTTCTTAATACATTCTCTAGTTTTGTCATAGCTTTCCTTCCAAGGAGCAAGCGTCTTTTAATTTCATGGCTGCAGTCACCATCCTCAGTGATTTAGAGGTCAAGAAAACAAAATCTGTCACTGCTTCTACTTTTCCCCCATCTATTGCCATGAAGTAATGGGACTGGATGCCACGATCTTCATTTTTAAATGTTGAGTTTTAAACCAGCGTTTTCACTCTCCTCTTTCACCTTCATCAAGAGGCTTTTAGTTCCTCTTTGCTTTCTGCCATAAGTGTGGTGTCATCTGTACATCTGAAATGATTGATATTCCTCCCAGCAATCTTGATTCCAGTTTGTGCTTCATCCAGCCTGGCATTTTGCATGATGTAGTCTGCATATAATTTAAATAAAAAGGAACAAATAAATAAATATACAGCCTTGTGCTCCTTTCCTGTTTTGGACCAGTCCATTGTTCCATGTAAAGTTCTAACTGTTGCTTCTTGATTCACATACAGACTTCTCAGGAGACAAGTAAGGTGGTCCAGTATTCCCATCTCTATAAGAATTTTTCACCGTTTGTTGTGATCCACACAGTCAAATGCTTTAGCTTAGTCAGTGAAGCAGAAGTAGATTTTTTTTTTCCTGAAATTCCCTTGCTTTTGCTGTGATCAAGGGAATGTTGCTCTCTTGTTCCTCTGCCTTTTCTAAACCAAGCTTGTACATCTAGAAGTTCTCAGTTCACCTAATGCTGAACACTAGCTTTAAGGAATTTGAGTATAATTTTACTAGCATTCCAGGTGCCAGGAGTAACAAATGACAACCCACTCCACTACTCTTGCCTGGAAAATTCCATGGACTGAGAAGCCTGGTAGGCTACAGTCCATGGGGTCACAAAGAGTCGGACACGACTGAGTGTCTTCACTTCACTTTACTAGCATGGGAAATAAGTGCAATATACATTCTTCGGCATGGCCTTTCTTTGGGATTGGAATGAAAATTGACCTTTTACAGTTTTGCGACCACTGTTGAGTTTTCCAAATTTGCTGACATTGAGTGTAGTGCTGTTACTCATTTTACAACTCAACGTAGATGTTAACACCTGTTTTGTGAGTGCCGAATTTTCTCTGTGGTTAAAAATACCTATTATCATCCACTCAAAATAAAAGTGTAGTTTTCTTAGATTTCATTTGTTATTGCATTTATTTTTATTGTCTGCATTACTTATAAATTCATCATTATAAAATAGTTGAGATGACAGAACTTCAAAAAAATTAAAATGGAAATGAATAGTTTAATAAGTTATAAAAGAAAGGACTGGGATATTCTGGATGTTTGGATACTAATTTATCTTTGAAAAACTGAATTGATATCTAATTGCCTTTTGGAAGTGGAAGCAGTTATTACACATTAATACCTAACAGTTAGAATTAGTATAAATTATGAATGTCATTTAGAGCTGTGGTGTGTGTGGTGTTTAGTCGTTTAGTCATGCCCGACTCTTTGCGACCCCATGGACTATAGCGCATCAGGCTCCTTTGCCCATGGGATTTTCCAGACAAGAATACTGGAGTAGGTTGCCGTTTCCTTCTCTAGTTATTTAGAGTTGTACTAGTTGTTTATTAGTATTGAATGAGGAAAATTGTACAACAGTATACATAGAGACACACATTTCAAATTGTACCCACCAAGACAAATTGGACACATTTTGAGTGTGTTTTAACTAGCATTTACAGTACCTACATTCTATAAACAAAACAATTTGAAGCTAGTGAATATTCTGTAAATGAATCATACTACTCAGTGAACTGATTTGCTATGATATGAGTTTAAAATATGGTATGAGTTTCTTTATTAGATATTATTTTACAACTGAAATTTAACTGAAAAAAGCAGAAGACCTTTGAAAAATGTTAGTTTAATATTATTTTCAAAAATGTGATGAATTTTATTAAATATGCCTTTAATTTTTATAACCTGCAATGTAACCCCGGGACATAAAGTATAAGACATAGAATACACCAACACAGTTAAATTTATTCAAAATGAGAGATATTTGTAAATTATTTCTTTCAATTGTCAGATTTACTCCTGAGACTTTTAAACTCTAAAAGTTTAGACACTAATTCTTATTCAATATTCAACAGGTCAATTAGTAAGTTTTCTGTCATGCTACCCTGAGACTATATGAAATTGAAAATAGACTCTAAATATTCTGTGCTTATGGTGATGCAAGTAAATTGTTGTGAAAACCATGTTAGATAAATATCTAACATTAATTATTAATAAATTCACCTCACTTTAGATAAAGTTGTATTTTGCATAAATGAAGAAATAGAAAAGAAATTGTGATCATATTTTCAAGAAACAATAAAAAATTTATATGCATTCCTCAGTTAACTAGTTTCGTGCATTTAAAAAGGAAATCTATTTTTTTTTTAATCTTGGTATTATTCTTTGGATAATTGGCACTTTGTCATAGTTATTTTGTTGACAATACTTGGGAACACATGCCTATGTATAATGTTCTCACAAAATAGGAGGCAATAGATTTTTCCCAAATTGCCAATTTTAATTTTCTATTTCTTAAGAGATTTTGTAATAGTACATATGCAGATCTATTTATGGCTTATGAAATACATACATACTGTAGTTTAGAAATAAATACTATTTTATTTAAATATATTTTATTTTGAAGATATGCTGAAAGTTAAATTCTTTAGAAATAATAATTCTAACATCTTGTATACCAATACAGCAGTGTAAAGCAATTATCCTCCAATTAAAAACAAAAAATCTAGTATTTAATTACTACATTAATAAGTAATTTATTATTTATTATAATAAAAATTGCTCTAAAATCACATTCATGTTTAATTCCAGTTTTAGCATATACTTGGCTAACTAACAAGTACAAAAAATAAACTGTCACAAAAGAGATAGAGTTGTTTTATTACACTCTATGAAATCATTTTACTATAATGGTACAATGAAATCATCGCAATACTGTTAAACAAAATCAGTGGAATCTAAAAACTATCATGCTTGTATAGCTGTCATCACTCCTTTTTTCATTTGACTCAAATTTTAATTATGCACTATCAGGATATTATTCATCTTCTATTATATTTCATGCAAAAGAGTATATAAGTTGAAATTTAATTACTTTTTTCCACTTGATGTAAGACTTTACAATTTTTTTCTTCCTTCAGCTATCTTGTAACTATTATTAGCAGTAATCGATCAAAAAATACATTCATTATAACACATAAATATATAATAATTCAACAAATTTTATTTAACTAAAAGTATACTTTTATTAAAATATATCTCTCAATGAGATTGATATCCTTGCCCCTAATATATACCCATCAATGAATATTACACATTGAGGGACTGAATCAACTTTCATCAGAAATTAACTATCCTTTTAAATAAAAATTAATTTTAAGCATTAAAATTTTTGTTCATATAAATAAATAGATGACAATATATTAGTTTTCTTATAGATTGTCACTGAGTTACTTCAACTTTTTAATTACATGGAAAAGTTGCATAGTGATTAATTAATACATTTATTTTATAAGATATTAGCTGACAAATAAGATTCCCCTTTAATTTGTTGAAAGCAAAGATTTGAAAATCAACTGACTTACAAAAAACAAAATTCTTAGTGTGCCAGCAGATCATTCATGCCCCGAATTCTGGGAAGTAAACCAAAAATGATTTACCAAATATTATCAACTGACTATTAATTACATCTGTTATGTTTTCACCTAGAGACATGTATTTAATCGTATGTATTCAAAAAGGGTAATGAAAGCTGGAATACTTTTCATGCTAATTTACATTTGCCAATGCAATATTTGTTAATAATGATTTCATCCCTTCACATAACTCAATTAAGAAAGCCAGTCTTCATGGTTAAACTAATTAGGCATATCATAGTTGGTTTCTGGCAGAATCAAAGCCTGCCTTCATTGTACAGTTCAAATACATATGCTAATACAAAGTTCAAGATATCTTATAAAATCACTGAGAAAACTAAATTTGTATCAGTAAGAATATCACTGTGCTATTTACAACTAAGAGATATAAAATATTAAGCATTTAATAAAGATTATTTGAAAGAAGAAAAAAAATGCTTTGCACATTAATCTGAGCAAACTCTGAGAGATAGTGAAGGGCAAGGGAGCCTGGCATTCTGCAATGCATAAGATGGCAAAGAGTCAGACACAACTTATTGACTGAACAACAACAAAAGCATTATTTCCCCTTTAGGATCAAGTAATGCTTCGTGTAATGTTTAGTATTAATATATTACATGTACTTGAAAAAAAGATTTTCTGTGTCGGGGTGAAGGGTTTCTTTTAAACAATGCAGGCTGCCATGATATAACACTATGGACTGGGTGGCTTAAACAAGGATGGGATGGGGAGGGAGGTGGGAGGGGGGTTCTGGAAGGGGAACGCGTGTACACCCATGGTGGATTCATGTCAATGTATGGCAAAACAAATACTATATTGTAAAGAAAAAAAAATAGATAAATAAACTAATTAAAAAAAAAAAGGATTCCCAAATGGTGCTAATGGTAAAGAATCTACCTGCCAATGCAAGAGATACAGGTTCAATCCCTGTGTCTGGAAGATCCCCTGGAGGAGGAAATGGCAACCCACTCCAGTATTCTTGCCTGCAAAACCCCATGGACATAGGAGCCTGGCAGGCTACAGTCCACGGGGTTGCAAAGAGTTAGATACAACTCAGCAACTGACTATGCCATCACAGATGGCTTAAACAACAAAAATTTACTTGTCATGGTCCTATCAGCTAGGAAATATAAGATTAGGGCAGGCACAGATTTGGAGGTGGTCTGATGAGAGCCCTCTTCTTGGTTTCCAGAAGATCTTCCCTCTGTACCCTCAAATGACAGAAAGACAGCAAGAAAGATCTCTGTGTGTGTGTGTGTTTTAAGAATGATAATCCTATTCAAGTGGTCTGAATGATTGAATTATCTCCCAAAGCCCTACCTCCTAGAATCATCACGTTAGGGTTAAGAATTTCAGCATACAAATATGGGGGAACACAGACATTCAGTGTATGACAGTGCTGCTTCCACATTTAGTAATTGAGTACATTGATTACATTGCTCAGATCTTCAATGGCTCTCTTTATTTTTAAAATTAAAACCAATTTTTTGGTCTACTTCATTTATAAATTTCTGCCATAGTCACCACCTTTTATAAAATTTCCAGCTAGAATTGATGATTTATAATCCTTTATTTTCCATCATGTATGTACTAATGCTCCATCTTTTATTTTTGATATAAATAATTGAGGTCTTTTTTTTTTGTAGTTGGCCTCTCTAGAGGCTAATCAATTTTATCGATCTTTTCAAAGAACCAACTTTTACTGATATTTTTTTTTCCTACTGATTTCCTGTTCTCAAATCCTGTTTCATGGATTCCTGCTCTAAATCTTGATATATTTTCCTCCTGGTTCCCTCAACACAATTTTTGCTAGAGATTCTGATATTAACTCATGACTCCCTATCTCTCCAATCTTGGTGTCAGTGGTTTTCCCTCTCATAGAACCAACAAATGTTAGTGATTTTCCAGCCTGTCCAAATTTTTTCTTGCTGTTAAGAATGCAGAAGGAACTTCTAAGCTTCTTCCATGTGGAACTAGAAACTGGAAACCTAGGGTCTTTTTTATTGTAATTTTTGCTTTATGTTGCTAGTATTTTACCTACATACTTAAGAAATGAGCTTCCCTTGTAGCTCAGCTGGTAAAGAATCAGCCTGCAATACAGGAAATCTCCATTTGATTCCTCAGTCAGGAAGATCCTCTAGAGAAGGGCTAGGCTACCCACTCCAATATTTTGGCCAGGAGAATTCCATCGACTGTATATTCATTGGGTCACAAAGAATTGGAAACAACTGAGTGACTTGCACTTAAGAAATAATCTTATTTTTAATTATTTGTGTTTCTCTTCAAATGACTCCCGTTTAGTGGAATATGTTCTTTAGTGTATTATATATCTTTAATGAATGTATGCTTTTTAGATATTTAGCTTTGGTCTATGAGTTTGTGCTCTCTTGGTTAAATAAGTTACTTTGATGATGAGATCGGTCCATGAGTTTGAAGACTGGAAAGCCCCAAGCACCCCTCCAATCCATCTTATTGCACCTACATGTTTCCTCACCTTAATACTCCTCCTCCTTTACCTCCACATATCAGGTTAACCCCTTTGGTCTTGATTTCTTCATCAAATTACTAGCAGTAGCCGCTTTTGCAGAACTATTTATTGGGTATAATTTACCCTGAATGGCAAGGGAGAAGTGAAAACTAAGAAACCAAAGCTCAGGCAAGAGAATACATTTTGAAATCAACTCTTTCCTCCACCCAAACCTTTGTAATGCCTTGATATCCTGTGGGCACCAGCATCAGCTCTTTTTGCCAGTTTCTGCAACAAAAGGACAGGTAGTCATTGTTGCAAAGCACTGTTGAGAGTATAGGCAAGAGTCAATTTTTAAAATCTTAGGGCTTCATCTAGCTGCTCTCAGATCCAGGCCTATGGCCACACCTCCACACTCACTGGCCAACCTGCATCGTCGGTGTATATATATATATATACTATATATATATATAGTATATATATATATTATTGTCTTTATTAGTTTCTTGAATCTGTGTTCTAGTCTTGTTTCTACAATTTCTTCAGGTTTGATTTTGGGTAAAGGAGTCCATATTCTATGCTATATATCCTCCTGATTATATATATATATGTGTATATAAATATCAGTCATATATGTATATATGACCGAAGCAATATATATATGTGTGTGTATATATATATATATATCTGCCCAGTTGCTTCAGTTGTGTCCAACTTTGTGATCCCATGGACTGTAGCCCTCCAGGCTCCTCTGTCCACGGGATTTTCCAGGCAAGAATACTGGAGTGGGTTGCCATTTCCTCCTCCAGGGGATCTTCCTGACCCAGGCATTGAACCCATGTCTCCTGCAGCAACTGCACTGGCAGGTGGATCTTTACCACTGTGCCACCTGGGAAGCAATATATATATATATATACAGGGCTAACTAGGTTTTGAAATGAGCAGAAATGTTTATAAGACAAAATACCAGAGACAAGCAAACAAAACACTGGTAAAGTAGCAAAATCCCAGTGAAGAGTTAAGGCCAAATACATACCAACAAAAGAGCTGACAAGTGTTTATCACATTACATATATTACATAATAAATTCATATTTAATATGGTTACAGTGTACAACAATTACATCTAGCAAATAGAAAGAGAAGTTAAGATTCATGGGTTACAAATGTGATGTTTTTTACTATTACCAATATTTATAAGATAATTAATTTCCTTATACAGAACATTCTTTTCAAAATGCAATTTATCTTTTACTTTGTCTGTGAAATTTTAGCTTTAAAAACACTGTGGCTATTTCCATTTTAACATTTTATGTACAGGTTGATTCATATATTTTTCAAAGCAGGTGCACTTTAATGATAAATATGACATACACACAATGCACATAGGTTTTTTTGTTTGTTTTGCTTTTACTGAACAACACATTCAAATAGTGCTAAGTGTCTTGAATTTCTATTTCTATGATAAGTTGTTGCATTGATATAGCAGGTTGCAGAGGCAAAAATTATTTATATTTTATACTGTGATGAAACTTTGCCTATCCATGATCTGATTGGTAAATTACTTCAGAGAATGAAAAAATATTGCATGGTTTTCCTAATGAAAATCCAAAGAATTAAATTTCAATGATAATGCTAAATAGACTTAAAAGTTACAACTCTGAAATAATTTCAGACATTGAGTTCTCTTAGCCATTTGCTCTCTTGATAATACCGCAGATGGACATTTTCCCCTGTACTTTGTACTCCACACAGCACTTAGAGCAGGTATTTCATTAAATTGTCACCTAATTAGAAAATTCTCCTGAGGTTGCTTAATATGGATCAATCACTCCTTCTTTTGAAGATACCACTGCCCCTGGGGCTAAAAATATAGATCAGATGGTGTATCCTATGTTTTTGGCACTAATTCCAGAGAAGACTATGTTGTCTTTGAGTTAGTTATTATAGTTGTAGTTCTTTCAGCTTCAAAAGATGCATCAGGTTAAATTTATGGAAAAGACAGTCTGGAGTATAAAAATTGTCATCAATGTAAAGAATCACATTCTGCTTGGAAGAAATCTATCATACAACAGTAGTCTCTGAATGACAAACATGGACTTCTATAATCTCTGTGTATCCAGGGACAGCTGCGTCTGAAGTGGCTTTGTATCTATGTTTTAAATTTTTTGTTACCATTTCTACAGTCAGTTTTGAAAACTGGCTTTCAAAATGCTTATTAAAAAAAATTCTCAGAGAACACTTGGATTTTCCTACTTAAAACTTGTTGGAATTCACAATTGCCTGTAAGAAAACAATCACATACCTCATAAATGCCAAAAACATATACCAAGTACTGACTTTTTCAAGCTTACCAACTTGAGTTGAATTTGTCTCATGACATATAGTACTAACCAAGAGGAAAATTTCTTTATTGAGGAAGTCTGCCTCCTCAAGACATGGTAGTCAGTTGATTAGTAATTCAACTTAACAGTATCTTTTTTACTTTTTGTATGTGGCTACAGGAGAAGAATATTTATGATTTCTGCTTTTACAAAAGAAGAATTCAGTAAGAGTACCAGGTAGAGTGTTGAGCTGAACCCTGCTTTATTTCATATAGTGATAAAACTGTGAGGGATGTGCTAAGGTTGACACTTGTTGAAGAAATTGACCTTGAAACAGTGGGAATTTGTGAGAGACCTAGTGAGTCTCAGGAACACTGAAAATCTTTGACACATTTTATCCGCTTGATTTCTTAAACTATTTCCATTATTTTCTGGAAATTTTAAAAGTCAATCTGGTGTACATAAGAATCCTTCAGCAATTCATGAATCTCACAGAACTTTGGTTTTATTAAGCAAGTATTATAAAATTTGTCTAACGTGCTCCTCTACAGGAATTCTTCCTGAAATTTGATAGGCATTTAAAAATAATCATGGAGACCTAAATGGGAAGGAAATAAAAAAAAAGGGGGGATATATATATATATATATATATATATATATATATATATATATATATATATATATATATATGTATAGGAGAGAGAGAGAGAGAATGTGTGTGTGGGTGTATGTGTGTATACATACACATAGCTGCATATTGCCACGTGTTTATTTAATGTATAGGCAGAGTATATTATAGCTGGACTCAAGATTGCCTGGAGAAATACCAACAACCTCAGATGTGCAGAGGATACCACTTCAGTGGCAGAAAGGAAAGAGGAAATAAAGAGTCTCTTGATGAGGGTAAAAGAGGAATGTGAGAAAGCTGGCTTAAAACTCAATATTCAAAAAACAAAGATCATGGCATCTAATCCCATCCCTTCATGGGAAATAGATGGGGAAAAAGTGGAGACAGTGAAAGATTTTATTTTCTTGGGCTCCAGATTCACTGTGGATGGTGACTGAAGCCACGAAATTAAAAAATGTCTGCTCATTGGAAGAAAAGCCATGGCAAATTTAGTGTATTAAAAAGAAGAGACATTGCTTTTCTGACAAAGGTTCCTATAATCAAACCTATGTTTTTTCCAGTAGTCATGTATGGATGTGAGAATTGGATCATAAAGAAGGCTGAGCATGGAAAAATTGATGCTTTCAAACTGTGGTGCTGGAGAAGACTCTTGAGAGTCACTCGGACAGCAAGGAGATCCAACCAGTCCATCCTAAAGGAAATCAATCCTGAATATTCATTGGAAGGACTGATGCTAAAGCTGAAGTTCCAATAGTTCGGCCACCTGATATGAAGAGCAAACTCTCTGGAAAAGACCCTGGTTCTAAGACAGATTGAGGGCAAGAGGAGAAGGGGGCAACAGAGGATGAGATGATTGGATGGTATCACTGATTCAGTGGGCATGAGTTTGAGCAAACTCTGAGAGATTGTGAAGGACAGAGAAGCATGGTATGTTTCAGTCCATGGGGTTGCAAAGAGTCAGACATGATTAGTGACTGAAAAACAACAAATACATTTAGCTGTACGATAGAACCTAGCACAACACTATAAAGCAACTATACTCCAATAAAAATTTAAACTAATGATGAAACATAAGAGAAAAAAAAATTTTCCATGTTCAACCTTCTTTATGGTCCAACTCTCATATCCAAACATGACTACTGGAAAAAACATAGGTGTGATTATAGGGACCTTTGTCACCAAAGCAATGTCTCTGCTTTTTAATACACTGTTTGTCATAGCTTTTCTTCCAGTGAGCAAACATCTTTTAATTTCATGGCTTCAGTCGCCATCCACAGTGAATCTGGAGCCCAAGAAAATAAAATCTTTCACTGTTTCCACTTTTTCCCCATCTATTTCCCATGAAGGGATGGGATTAGATGCCATGATCTTTGTTTTTTGAATATTGAGTTTTAAGCCAGCTTTCTCACATTCCTCTTTTACTCTCATCAAGAGACTCTTTTATTTCCTCTTTCCTTTCTGCCACTGAAGTGGTATCCTCTGCACATCTGAGGTTGTTGATATTTCTCCAGGCAATCTTGATTCCAGCTATGATATACTCTGCCTATACGTTAAATAAACATGTGGCAATATGCAGCTATGTATATGTATACACACACACACACACATAATTCTCTCTCTCTCTCTCTCTCTCTCTCTCTCTCTCTCTCTCTCTCTCTAATGAACTGTTGCTTCTTGACTGCCTACAGATTTCTCAAAAGGAAAATCAGGTGGTCTGATATTCCCATCTCTTGAAGAATTTTCCACAGTTTGTTGTGATCTACACAAAGGCTTTAGCATAGTCAGTAAAGCAGAAGTAGTTTTTTTTCTGGAATTCTCTTGATTTTTCTAATCCAATGGACATTTACAATTTGATCTCTGGTTCCTCTACCTTTTCTAAATCCAGCTTGAACATCTGGAAGTTCTCAGTTCATGTACTGTTGAATCCTGGCTTGGAGAATTTTGAACATTACTTTGCTAGTGTGTGAAATGAATGCAACTGCGCAGTAGTTTGAACATTCTTTGACATTGTCCTTCTTTGGGATTAAAATGAAAACTGACCTTTTCCAGCCATGTGGCCACTGCTGAGCTTTCCACGTTTGCTGGAATACTGAGTGCAGCACTTTCACAGCATCATCTTTTAGGATTTGAAATAGCTCAACTGGAATTCCATCACCTCCACTAGCTTTTTTCCTAGTGATGCTTCCTAAGGCCCACCTTACTTTGCATTCCAGGCTGTCTGGCTCTAGGTGAGTGATCACACTGTCATGGTTATCTGGGTCATGAAGATCTTTTTTGTATAGTTCTTTTGTGTTTTCCTGCCACATCTTCTTAATATCTTCTGCTTCTGTTAGGTCCATACCATTTCTATCCTTTATTGTGCCCATCTTTGCATGAAATGTTCCCTTGGTACCTCTAATTTTCTTGAAGAGATCTCTAGTCTTTCCCACTCTTTTATTTTCCTCTATTTCTTTGCATTGATCGCTGAGAAAGGCTTTTTTATCTTTCCTTGCTATTCTTTGGACAGTCAGGTCCCAGTCTTGTTTTTGCTGATTGCAAAAGGCTTCTCCATCTTAGGCTTCAAAGAATATAATCAACCTGATTTCAGTTTTGACCATCTGGTAATATCCATGTGTAGAGTCATCTCTTGTGTTGTTGGAAAAGGGTGTTTGCTATGATCAGTGTGCTCTCTTGGTAAAACTCGATTAGCCTTTGCCCTGCTTCATTCTGTACTGCAAGGCCAAATTTGCCTGTTACTCCAGGTATCTCTTGACCTCCTACTTTACATTCCAGACCCCTATCTTGAAAAGGACATCTTTTTTGGGTGTTAGTTCTAGACAGTCAAGGACTTATCAACCATTATTTTCTTACTCTGGGTTGTTATAACAAAATACCAAAAAATTACTACCATATTAACAAAATCATGATGTTAGCACAGCTATGTTTGGTGAAAGCCCTTTTCTGGTGTACATGGTTGACTCATTGCATCCTCAAATGTTAGAGATCAGAGCAGAAGAAACAAGGTCTCTCATGAATCTTATACAGGGAGTGATACCATCCATGAGGACTTCACTCTAATGACTTCATTGAATCTAATCACCTACCAAAGACCCAACCTTCTGATACAATCACTCTGGTGGATAGAGTGAGGGCAACAAATATTCAACAATAATTGAGAAGCAACACGCATTCATTTCCCAAAGATTAGATATAAAAATAATGATCTGTTTAGGAAGACTGTGTGTTAACTTTTTAAAGTCTATATTTATTAATGTTTTCCTGGATGCAAACACATGGTTTCTGCAGCAGAGAAGATCTTTATTTACTTACAGTCAATAATGTTGCTCATTTTTCAAGACCAGATTTTCCCTTGCAGGGCTATACAATAAGAGCAAGATAAGAGATTATCCTCACGGGCCAGAGTTTTTCCTGCAGGTAAGACCTTAAAATATGAATCTAGGGGATTATTATATAGGAGGGGGGATCATTTGTACCATCATTTCTTCCTAAAGATGGGGAGCAGACTTTTTCTCCTAGTATAAACAATTCTTTTGGAAGTTCAAAAGGAAAGGATCTTGGAACATACATTTATGCTTCTAGGGGGAAGATCAAACTAGTATTTTAAGCTTTAGAGTGTGTGGTCATGCTCAGTCATGTCT
Source organism: Okapia johnstoni (assembly GCA_024291935.2). Lineage (NCBI taxonomy): Eukaryota > Metazoa > Chordata > Mammalia > Artiodactyla > Giraffidae > Okapia > Okapia johnstoni. Next base: position 60,803,721 of record CM044322.1, read on the forward strand.
GATTCTTTGTGACCCTATGGCCTGCCAGACTTCTCTGTCTTTTCTGGGATTTTCCAGGTAAGAATCCTGGAGAGGGTTGCCACTCCCTCTTCAGGGTATCTTCCCCACCCAGGGATCAAACCCATGTCTCCTGCATTGGTAGGTGGATTCTCTATCACTGAGCCACGTGGAAAGCCCATAAGTTTTAGAACTCCTGGGATATCTCATTGGTCTTGTGCCTTACCCTCCTTGGAACGAAAGCACATACATCTTGGAGGTAAATTTCTATCTACAATTCTCTATTTAATCCATCATAAGTTAATTTTCATGATATATTTTAATTCAGTTCCAAAGTTTCAGCAAAATTTGGAAGAAAGCCCTGAAATAAAAATATGTTCTCCATAGTTGAAGAGATGTGTGCTTTGTCATTTTGTTCATGGAAGAGACAAAATTTGATATAACAAAAGAAAAGTCCCTAATAAATAGAAACATATCAAATAAAACACATCCTTAAATGACTTATAAAATCACTATAAAACCCATTCCAGAGAATTGAACAAAGAAAGATAATGTGATCATTTATTTCTTTTTGTTTCTTTCAAGAATAAGGACCTCTTTTAATAAAAGACAATTCATAAAATTGTTTTCATAATTATTTTAAATATTTTATTGTTTGATGGATAATCTTAAATGAAAATACAGTCTCCTAATGCTTAAGTTTAGAGTTTGTTATTTTAACTTAATTCTTGGAGATAGTAAAGGACAGGGTATACTGGCCTGCGGCAGTCCACAGGATCCTAAAGAGTCGGACACAAGTTAGTGACTAAACAATATTCATTAACGGTTAGTATGTCTTGTAGTTTAAGAAGAGAATATCCCTCTTTGGGGAGTCTTAATTCAGTAAAGGTCACAACATTTATATGTCTGCATTACAAAGCGGTATTCATATGAATACTATATGTTACTGACATTGCTCACCAAAAAAGAAGATGTCTAAATTTGAAAAACTTTAAAGACTATCCTTGGAAAAACAAATTTCAAAAATGTAAAAAATACAATGAAGCTGAAAGAAAAAAAAACAAAACTAGATTTGTATAACATTGATGTATTTTTTTTGTGTTTGTTTTCAACCTTATCCTAATAACTCAAACATATTGTTACCCTCAAGCATTTTATTAGATTTTCTTTTTTTTGTCTGTGTAATATCCAGCTTCCAAGGAATGGAACCATCACAATGAGAGTAAGTAAAATACTAAATTGTACTTTTATTCTTCCAAGAAGAGTATTAGAACAAATTTCATAAGGAAAGACAATTATTTTTAAAACATTTATTGTGTAAGTGTAGTAAAAAAAAAAAAAAACTTGTATACAAATGCACGAGAAGGGAAAAATGTATCTTATGCAGTATTGCTTAGGAAAAGTAGCCAAACTTCAAATAGCACTATATAATTGCAATTTTATTATAGTGTTATTGATCAATAGTCATGTTTTACTAAAATAAAGAATTATACCAATGGGAAGATCCAGATATACACTATTCTCTATGAACAATGCAGATGAAATGTACTAGAAATGATGATACACATAGCTAAGTAGAAATAACTATCTTTCATTAGACTATAATTTAAAAATTTTTAAGTAATCCTAAGTATGCACTATGAGGACCCCAGTCTACACACTCTGCTCTTCCTGTACCTATGGATTTCAGTATTCACATATTCCTTTTCTGAACTGAACTTTAGCATACTAAAAAGTCAGCTTCTCAATCTTCTGGAAAGACCATTGCTGTGTTAGTAAGCTAACTTCATTGCCTTTTTATGTTTTTTAATTGGTTAGCTTGAATAGCTTCATAATGTCAATAGTCATTGAGAAAATGGGGTTATTTGGAGAGAAAGTAATCTCCCTTTCCCTATTGGCATCTTCAGGCCAGACTTCCACAGCCAAAGGGAAGAGGAGCCATAAGGCGATTAAACAATAAATGTGAAGTCAGCCTCTTCACTTTTACACAGAACTGCACTAATTCCATCAAACTGATTGGGACAAACACCCACAAAAGCCAAAACCAGAGGCAACAGTTCCAAAGAAAAGAAAGTGTTGTAAGTTTCCAGGCATATGCTCTAGAACATAGACCAAAGGGAGAATTTTCTAATCGTTGATGTGAAGGTACAATCTTATTTTATTCTTAAAGTGATTGCCTCAGTCATCCCCTCATATCATCTATTCACAGAGGAAATAGGATATACAGGTTCCTCTGTCCATGGGATTTCCCACTCAAGAATGCTGGAGTAGATTGCCATTTCCTTCTCCAGGGGATCTTCTTGACCCTGGGATCAAACCTCTGTCACCAGCATTGAAAGGCAGAATCTTTACTGCTGAGCCACCAGAGAAGCCTAGATATGCTCTTCCAATTTTCTCCAATTGACGATCCAAATCTAAGTTAAATATGAATGATCAGAATTGTAAACCAGAACTATATAGACAGGTAACATATACATGGGGCTTCCCAGGTGGCTCAGTGGTAAAGAACCCACCTGCTAATGCAAGAGACATAAGAGATATGCATTCAATCCCTGGGTCAGCAAGCTTCCAAGGAAGCGGGAATGGCAGCCCACACCAGTATTCTTGCCTGGAAAATCTCATAGACAGAAGAGCCTAGCGGGCTACAGTCCCTAGAGTTACAAAGAGTCAGACATGACTTAGTGACTGAGCATGCACACACATACAATGTAGACAAAGTCATCATTACATTTCCTAACCTCTTTTCATGATCTATCCTTTCTCTAATCCTTGGATGTAAAAATACTAATATTGTGTCTTCAAAAGTTATAACCACTGAGCAACCTCTGAGAAATCTATTTTACTCTGTCAGAGTTAATGACATCTTCTTATATATTATTCCTCTTACATTTGTAATGGAAAAAAATGTGCTTCAATGGAAATCTATGCATTGCCTGAGGCACACCCTTCCAGGTTACCTCATTCTGATATTATGAAACTCATTTTATAATTTTGTGAATTGTAGATTACTGATAGCAATGCAAAAATAATACTTTTCTATGGATATATAAGGACTTTTGTTTGTGGAGAGACATTCTATGGAGATAACATTAAATAAAAAACTTTAAAGTGTGTTCCACTTTAAATTTGAGTGTCATAATTTCATCTTTAAAAAAATTATGTCTGGGGACTTCCCTGGTTGTCCAGTGGTTAAGACTCCACCATTCCAATGCAGAGGCACAGGTTTGGTCTTGATTGGGGTACTAAGATCTCACATGCCTTGGAGCATGGCCAAATAAATCAATGATTTTAAAGTATTGTTTTTAAAAGTCTGTCTGTTTATGTTGCTGGATATACTTTGGCCAGTAGTCCCCATTTTATGCAGCTAAATTCACCAGCCCTGCTGCAAGTAGAACGAAAGGACACTTGGTATTTCATTACTTTACATAGTCTTCCACCATTTTATGTAAGAATAGACATCATCATAAAGTTTCAGCAATTGCCTGTTATAGCAGGATATTGAGTTAGTCAAGTAAAAAAATAGCCTATAAGCCTCAATGTAATGAAAATGACGTGAACAAACTTAAAGGAGTTCACGGTGCAACCAAGTAACAATTACATCTGATTAACTGGAATTCTGACTAAATAACTAGGAGAACCTGAAAAGCAAAATGTCAGAAAAATCTAAAGAAAATGTTTTGAGGAGGAAGAGTGACCAGTTATGTACAGTACTTTGTCTTAAAAATCCTTTTTAGTTTTGCATTTGAATAATATAAATAGGTGACATTAGTTTATACTTTTCTTATATATGTAAAAATACTGTAATTAAATTAATTATCCAAATGTGTGTTTTTGGCTCCTCAGATTTTCTATTAGCTATAGCATTGCAATAATATATATATATATATATTTAATTAATGTATGAAATATATTATCCAATGATTTTGACAAGAGTTAGGAGAATCACACACAAATGGCTATTTCAATGTACATTGAAAAACATACATATCTACATTTTTCCTTATTACATTTCTTGAGTAATAATTACTATTCACACTACTATTCTTTAGTAGCATATATATTTTTCAGTTTTCCTAACTTTGTGATGTCTGTAACATATAGTGACTCTACAGTGTGGCATAAGGTTGCCTGTGAAATGCTTCTTTCAAAAATTACAAATGAAAACACACACTGCCAATGATACAGATTTTAGTATACCATGGTGAGTGCTCTGTCTGTCTGTCTCTCTCTTTTTCTCTTTATTTAATGGACTCTGCCCTGGATACTGCTCAGAGAAGGAGCAGTCAAAATTGCTTCCTCTTCCTTTGGTTCAAACATCTTAGAAAAATTGAGAACCCCACAGAGTTCAAAGGAAGAGCACCCATAGGGTTGTGGAACATTCTCATTTTTAGTTTTCTTTTCCTTTGTTATGAACCTTTAATGACTAAGATTTGTTGTAGTTTAAAGAGGAAGGATTTCAAAGAAAAGCAAAACATTTGTGAAATGATAAATGTTGTGTTTATACCTTGTTAGTGAGCTTCTGGAAAGTGCTTACAACTTTGAGGGGAGGTAAAGAATATTGGGTAAATAATATTCCCTGCAGAGCAAAAGTCGTGCATAGAGAGGCATCAAGCAGAGAAACTCAGAAAGTCTACATCACAAGAAATGCTTTTCAGCAGGGAAGTCTCCCTCTGAACTTACACATAGGTTGGTATGACATAAAATGCTTTTTTTAAAATTGATAATGAGGGAAGTTTAAATGACTTCCAGGTGATGTCTATACAAAAATTACAAATTTAATCATAATTCAAAATTTCAGTTCAATCCAGTAATCTTACTTTTGGAACATAGGATACTTTTGGTGTGATAAATCAAAATGGAAAACAGAGTTCACACAATTTTTTCATGCATTTTTCTCAGAGAGCTATTATCTATAAATAGGTTAAAAATCAAACTATATTTGACAAAACTATTTGACTTACATACCTACTATGTGTAGGCATGATTCTAAGTGTTGGAAATACAACAACAACAGATATAATACTTGCTTTTATTGAGTACATTCTACTAGAGAGGGCAGGCTATAAATATATAAACATGTATACATAATGCAATTTTAAAAGAGTGGCAAGTGGGTTCCCTATTTCTTCACACTCTCCAGGAAATGGTACAGATAGACCTAGTTGCAGGGCAGGAATAGAGACACAGACATAGAGAATGGACTTGTGGACACAATGTGGGGGGAGAAGGGGAGAGCACGATGAATTGGGAGATTGAGACTGATATATAACACTGCCTTATGTAAGATAGCTGGCTAGTAGGAAGCTGATTTATAGCAGTGGGAGCTCAGCCTGGTGCTCTATGATGATTTACAGGGGTGGTGGTGGGAGGGAGGTCCAAGAAGGAGGGGATATATGTATACTTATAGCTGATTCACTTTTTTGTACAGAAGAAACTAACACAACATTGTAAAGCAACTATCAGTTCAGTTCAGTTCGGTCGCTCAGTCGTGTCCAGCTCTTTGTGACCCCATGAACTGCAGCACGCCAGGCTTCCCTGTCCATCAGCAACTCCGGGAGCTTGCTTAAACTCACATCCTTCAAGTCGGTGATGCCATTCAACAATCTCATCCTTTATCATCCCCTTCACCTCCCGTCTTCAATCTTTCCCAGAATCAGGGTCTTTTCCAATGAGTCTGTTCGTCTCATCAAGTGGCCAAAGTATTGCAGTTTCAGCTTCAACATCAGTCCTTCCAATGAACAGCTAAGACTGATTTCCTTTAGGATGGACTGGTTGGATCTCCTTCCAGTCCAAGGGACTCTCAAGAGTCTTTTCCAACATCGCAGTTCAAAAGCATCAATTCTATGGTGCTCAGCTTTCTTTACAGTCCAACTCTCACATCCATACATGACTACTGGAAAAACCATAGCTTTGACTAGATGGACCTTTTTTGGCAAAGTAATGTCTCTGCTTTTTAATATGCTGTCTAGGTTGGTCATAACTTTTCTTCCAAGAAGTAAGCGTCTTTTAATTTCATGGCTGCAGTCACCATCTGCAGTGATTTTGGAGCCCCCAAAAATAAAGTATTTCACTGTTTCCACCATCTGCCCATCTATTTGCCATGGAGTGATGGGATCAGATGCCATGATCTTAGTTTTCTGAGTGTTGAGTTTTAAGCCAAGTTTTTGACTCTCCTCTTTCACTTTCATCAAGAGGCTCTTTAGTTCTTCGCTTTCTGCCATAAGAGTGGTGTCATCTGCATATCTGAGGTTATTGATATTTCTCTTGGCAACCTTGATTCCCATTTGTGCTTCATCCAGCCCAGCGTTTTTCATGATGTGCTCTGTATATAAGTTAAATAAGCAGGGTGATAATATACAGCCTTAACATACTCCTTTTCCTATTTGGAACCAGTCTGCTGTTCCATGTCCAGTTCTAACTTTTGCTTCTTGACCTGCATTTCCCAGGAGGCAGGTCAGGTGGTCCGGTATTCCCATCTCTTTAAGAATTTTCCAAAGTTTGTTGTGTTTCACACTGTCAAAGGCTTTGGCATAGTCAGTAAAGCAGAAGTAGATGTAATAAAGCAGAAGCAGCTATACCCCAGTACAATAAGAGAAAGGAGGAGACAGAAAAGTGACAAGTATTCTGAACAAAAGCAAATAGAGTAGTTGTAGGGAAGGGATAGCTAGAAAAATTGAGGATGGGGAATTCTTTGGCTAGAGTGTCCATAAAATATGACAGAATGGGAAAAATTTGAACAGAGATCTGGATGATAAGAAGAATTTAAATCTATGAATATCCAGTGCAGGCACATTCAAATAGAGGGAAAGTGATGCACAAAGATTTTGAGGCTACAATGAGTTTATATATTTTGGAGGTGGAAAAAACTCCAGGGTGGACTGAGCATCATAAATATTGAGACAGGGAGAAGTAAAAATGAGGACAGAGTTGGTTTTCTCTGGTAAAGGCATAAGCTGCCAGAAATGCACACAGAGTGAAAGAAATAGGTCAAAAAGATGGAACTTGGCTAAACTCCCTTCAAAAATCATACCTACTCAAAACTAAGATACAGGCTAAAATCTGTGTTGACCTATATGTGATGGTTAATTTTCTGTGTCCGCTTGACTTGGCTAAAGGATACTTAGATAGCTTGTAAAATATTATATCTGAATGTGTCTGTAAGTATGTTCCAGAAGTGATTAACATTTGAATCAGTAGACTGAGTAAAGATCTGCCCTTACCAATGTGAAATGAGACACCATTCAAATTGATAACGGCCTAAGTAGAACACAAAGGCAGACCAAGGGCTAGCTCTCACTTCTTCTTTTTGAGCTGGGACATCTATCTTATCTTGGGCTCCAACATTGGTATTTCTGGTTCTCCAGCCTTTGGAGTCTCGGACTTTATTGAGAAGTGGTCTAAGAACCACTGGATGAGAGCTGAATACTGAAGAATCTAAAAGCTTAGGGTGGTAAGTGTATTCACAGAAATAATAGTGTTTATAAGACACTAGTTTGAGGGAGATAAAAGAAACTTGGAAGAGAAAGGCGCGACTCAGATTTTTGATGGTGGGGGGGGAGAAGGAAGAACAAATAATAAGGATGAAAAGTAAGGGTCCCATCACAAAACCAGCCCGTTCACCCAAATTTGTTAATCAACAAAAGGGCTCTGTATTTAAGAAACTGCATCTAACTACCAACAGAAAAGGGTACCTAGAATGTTGACCTCTCTTTAAAAATACTTGTAACTGTTAGTCCAAAAAAAAAAAAAAGTATGAATTAAAATAAATTGGAAATTGCAGGCATCAACCATAAAAAGATACAATAAGAGTGAAGCAGAAGGAAATAATCAATACTAATTAGCTAATAAAAAACATGACCCAAAATCCAACCACAAAAGTGAGAACAATAATAACACAATATTTCAACATTAATTAATTTTAATTAAATAGGCAATTAAAGATATGACAGGATACTGAAAGTCAGAAATTCAGAACTTTCTATATTTCTAAAGAAATATACAAAGTTGTGAAATCAGAGTAGATAGCACTCAGGGAAATAATTAAATATAAAAAATTTAACTCTAGGAAGAGAGCAGCATCAAAATATACCGATGTGATCATCTTTAGTGAGGTGCAGAGAAATATTCTAGAGTGTTGGAACTCTGAACTGTGGTGACAATTACAGGAGTGCACACGATTGTCAAAACTTTTCAAACTTAATTGAGTGAATTTTATTACTGCCAAAGCTGACTAAATCATTAAAAAAATATTTTTAACAACATGGTCAAAACTTAGAGTCCAGCAATGATGTCAAGGTCAAATATTATGCAATTAATTAATTCAGTCAGTATTTACTTCAAGGTAATTTGACAATCTGTGTGTGTATGTGTGTGTGTATGTGTGTTAGTCACTCAGTTGTGTCTGACTCTTTGCAACACCACTGACTGGAGCCCTCTAGGCTCCTCTGTCCATGGGATTTTCCAGGCAAAAATATTGGAGTGGGTATTCCCATTCCTTTCTTCAGGATCTTCCCAATGCAGGGATCAAACCTGGGTCTCCTGCATTGCAAGCAGATTCTTTTTTTTTTTTTTTAATTTATTTATTTTAGTTGGAGGCTAATTACTTTATAATATTGTAGTGGCTTTTGACATACATTGACATGAATCAGCCATGGGTTTACATGTGTTCCCCACCCTGAATCCCCCTCCCACCTCCTTCCCCATCCCATCCCTCTGGGTCATCCCATTGTACGGTTTGAGCCATCAGGGGCACCTGTAACCTGAGTTTAAAAAGACTGCAAGTGGTCTAAAAGGGAGAGAGACTGGTAACTTATTATAGAAGATTAGATAAGAGATCCCATATTAATCTGGGAGTATTAAAGAGTAACGGTGTCAACTGTAAGAGAGAGGATAATGGAACAAGGGCACCTTGGCTGGTACGGCACCCTAGCTTGACAGTTATTTCTCTCAAAATATTTGAGATATTATACACTCATTCTTACTTTTCTATTGCTGCTCTTGAGACATTCATTATCAGTCTGTTTGTCCTTTTTAATCTATTCAGTCTCTTCTGCGGCTATTTGTAAAATCGTTTTTATTGTTTTAATTTGCTGTAACTTCTCTATAGAAACTGTGTGTGTCTAGATGTGAATTTCTATTCCATTAACATTATTCCTGCTTAGGATTTTTTGAAGTCTTAAACTTTTGGGTTAATACCTTTTATCTGTTTTAGAAAATCTCAGCTCTGATTTTTGCAGACGTTACCTCTGCTGTATTCTCTATCTCCTTTCCTTAGGCTTCAACTAAATTGATGTCAGGGCTTTCCTGCATCTTCCAACTTTATTAATTATCTTCTGTATTTACAATTATTTTATCTCTTGTATTTCATTCTAGATATTGTCTTCTAATTATCCTTTGATATAATGTTTTTATTAAGTTCTATATAATATATTGTTGAACTACTCAATTCTAATTTCAGTCACTTTTAGAATTTCTACTAATTCTTTTTTTTTTAATTAGTTTATCTATTTTTTAACTTTACAATATTGTATTTGTTTTGCCATACATTGACATGAATACACCATGGGTGTACATGTGTTCCCCTTCCAGAGCCCCCTTCCCACCTCCCTCCCCATCCCATCCCTCCAGGTCATCCCAGTGCACCAGCCCCAAGAACCCTGTATCATGCATCAAACCTGGACTGGCAATTTGTTTCACATATGATAATTTACACACTTCAATGCCATTCTCCCATATCATCCCGCCCTCACCCTCTCCCATAGAGTCCATAATACTGTTCTATATATCTGTGTCTCTTTTGTTGTCACGCATATAGGGTTATCTTTACCGATTTACTAAATTCCATATATATGTGTTAGTATACTGTATTGGTGTTTTTCTTTCTGGCTTACTTCACTCTGTATAATAGGCTCCAGTTTCATCCACCTCATTAAAACTGATTCAAATGTATTTTTTTAATGGCTGAGTAATATTCCATTGTGTATATGTACCACAGCTTCCTTATCCATTCGTCTGCTAATGGGCATCTAGGCTGCTTCCATGTCCTGGCTATTATAAACAGTGCTGCCATGAACACTGGGGTACACGTGTCTCTTTCAATTCTGGTTTCCTCGGTGTTTCCTCTGGTTTGCCTATGTTTTTCCTCACTGAGGAAATCTCCACACTGTTCATAGTGGCTGGACTAGTTTGCATTCCCACCAACAGTGTAAGAGGGTTCCCTTTTCTCCACTCCCTCTCCAGCATTTATTGCTTGTAGACTTTTGGATAGCAGCCATTCTGACGGGTGTGCAATGGTACCTCATTGTGGTTTTGATTTGCATTTCTCTGATAATGAGTGATGTTGAGCATCTTTTCATGTGTTTGTTAGCCATCTGGATATCTTCTTTGGAGAAGTGTCTGTTTATTTCTTTGGCCCACTTTTTGATTGGGTTATTTTTCTGGAATTGAGGTACAGGAGTTGCTTGTATATTTTTGAGATTAATTCTTTGTCCATTGCTTCGTTTGCTATTATTTTCTCCCATTCCGAGAGCTGTCTTTTAACCTTGCTTATAGTTTCCTTTGTTGTGCAAAAGCTTTTAATTTTAATTAGGTCCCATTTGTTTATTTTTGCTTTTATTTCCAATATTCTGGGAGGTGGGTCATAGAGGATCCTGCTGTGGTTTATGTCGGAGACTGTTTTGCCTATGTTTTCCTCTAAAAGTTTTATAGTTTCTGGTCTTACATTTAGATCTTTGATCCATTTTGAGTTTATTTTTGTGTACGGTGTTAGAAAGTATTCTAGTTTCATTCTTTTACAAGTGGTTGACCAGTTTTCCAAGCACCACTTGTTAAAGAGATTGTCTTTTCTCCATTGTATATTCTTGCCTCCTTTGTTGAAGATAAGGTGTCCATAAGTGTGTGGATTTATCTCTGAGGTTTCTATTTTGTTCCATTTATCTATATTTCTGTCCTTGTGCCAGTATCATACTGTCTTGATGACTGTGGCTTTGTAGTATCTACTAATTCTTAATTTCTCTTAAGATTAGAATTTCTAGGGATCTTTGAAAATCTATCGCAACTTTTCTTCAGTTTCCAGGTTCTTGCTAGTTTTATAAATTAGCTTTTATCTCTATGAAACATTAACCATACTTGTTTTAGTCTTTGAGTGTTAATAAAACATATACAGGTTCATTTTATGTGCTGTTTATTATTGATTTTTTTAATCACACTGTACTTAAGTGTTTTTGATTGTGTAATAGACATTATGTTTGGAGTAGAAAATAATTGCAAAATTAATTTTAGTGTAAAACATGTAATGTTTTTGAATTTATTTTTGAATGGCATTTGACAGCACTTTATCACTTTGATCCAGTTTTATATTTTGAGATTTTTTTTTTAGGCAAGGACAATGACTTTCAGTTTAGGTCAGTTCAGTCATTCAGTCATGTCCGACTCTGTGAACCCATGGACTGCAGCATGCCAGGCTTCCCTGTCTGTCACCAACTCCTGGAGCTTGCCCAGACTCCTGTCCATTGAGTCAGGGATGCCATCCAACCATCTCATCCTCTGTCATCCCCTTCTTCTCCTGCCTTCAATCTTTCCCAGCATCAGGATCTTTTCCAATGAGTCAGTTCTTCACATCAGGTGGCCAAAGTATTGGAGTTTGAGCTTCAGCATCAGTCCTTCCAGTGAATATTCAGGACTTATTTCCCATAGCATGGACTGTTTGGATCTCCTTGCAGTCCAAGGGACTCTCAAGAGTCTTCTCCAACACCACAGTTCAAAGGCATCAATTCTTTGGTGCTCAGCTTTCTTTATAGTCCAACTCTCACATCCATACATGACTACTGGAAAAACCATAACCTTAACTAGATGGACCTTTGTTGGCAAAGTAATATCTCTGCTTTTTAATATGTTGTTTAGGTTGGTCCTAACTTTCCTTCCAAGGAGTAAGCATCTTTTAATTTCATGGCTGCAGTCACCATGTGCAGTGATTTTGGAGCCCCCCAAAATAAAGTCTGCCACTGTTTTCCCTGTTTCCCCATCTATTTTCCATGAAGTGATGGGACTGGATGCCATGATCTTAGTTTTCTGAATGTTTAGTTTTAAGCCAGCTTTTTAACTCTCCTCTCCCACTTTCATCAAGAGGCTCTTTAGTTCTTCTCTTTCTGCCATAAGGGTGGTGTCATCTGCATATCTGAGTTTGTTGATATTTCTCCCGGCAATCTTGATTCCAGCTTGTGCTTCATCCAGTCCAGCATTTCCCATTATCTACTCAGCATATATGTTAAATAAGTAGAGTGATATTATATAGCCTTGACACACTCCTTTCCTAATTTGGAACCAGTCTTTTGTTCCATGACTTTCAGGAGGATGGAAATTCTTATCAAGGAAAATTTATTCTGATTTGCAGTTACTACTGTTAAAGTCCCTCACATTCATTCCTGCCAAAGCTCTCTTTTATCTCAGGCACCTCGGATATTCCCAAATGTTTACCATTAATCATTGGGTTTATCTCTTGAAAATTTTTATCTTTCCTCTCTGTTGCGGCCAGTGATTTTTCACTATTTTGTTAGTTATTTCGTACTTAAGAAGATATGTAGTTAAGAATAAGCAGTTCAATTTTAGGTCAAGCGCTATACAGATATGATTTTTATAAGACAATGTAAGTTTTATCATCTTTGAAAAACACTTGAAATACCATTCAATTTCAGGATTTTGTTCAATGGAGTTTTAATTGGTTTAACTCTGCTCTGTTATAACTGAACTCATTTAAAGGAGACTATTAAATGCTACATTTGTGCCATTTCATTTGCAAGGAATTACCAAAGCCAGTACGACACTAAAGAAAAGACTTTTTTTTTTTTCTCCTCAAAGCAGCTGGTCATAGAGAAGGATTGTTCCCTTAAGAACCATAAAATTCTACCATTTGACAGCCAAGCAGAAAGGTGAGAACAAAATAAACAGCACTGCTAACCGGAGCTGTCACCATGATGAATGCTGATGAGGAATAATTAATGTAGATTCTTTTAAGCAAAGCCCAGAGGTCTAAGCTGATGTCCACTCAGTGATGGGGAAGCAGGAAAGAGGACCAAACAGTGAAGAAACCAGAGGAAATAATGCTCTTTTCTAAAACGGGAAGCAAGAATATTAGAGCTGTGTAAATGGCTGATCTTCCTGCATTGTTTTAGCTGTTGAATATTATTCAGTTCTAGAACCAGTGTTCAACAAATATTACCTATAATATGTATGATTACTCTGCCTATATTTACTTACTTGTTTACCGTTTGTCTTACTGATATATTGCCTGACATACACCTACTAACCATAAAGTAAAATACAGCTTTGAGAAAAAAAAATCTTCTTGTTCTTTTATCTAAACAATATTTAGTTTTTTTATCACGTGAAAGTGTTTTCAAATTTACATTAAATTATTTCAATAATAAAATAATTCTGAAGAAATGTAATCACATTTTAAAAGAATGGCCAGCATTATTATGTCAGTACTGTAGTATAAATGATATTAAATCATTTATATATTTAGTATAAATTATAGTATTTAATTAATTTAGTATAGTATAATTTAGTATAAATGATTATAAATGTTTTTATAATCATATTGTTCAATGTCAGAGCTTCGAAATAAACACCAGCATGCTTCTTGAGACATTATCAAGTAATTTAATTTCTTCAGTAAATCATTCATTGGTAAAGAAACGTTTTCTATAAATTAACCATCTCAGACTCAGATTTTAGTCTTGGATTATTAGCATGATCCCCATTAATCATTGCTGTACAGGCATGTGTGACAAGTTTAACATGTCAGGGTTCATACACAGAGAAGGGTAGCATATTTCAGTATTATTTTTCTAAACAATTTTTGTTAACTCCTTAAGAAAAGCACTCTCTCTGCCTTTATGGTAATCTCTGAGACACCTGCAAGAAATTTTCAGCAATCATCTCTCAGGTGCTGGAAATGTTACATCAGAAAAACACATTTATGATGATGAGTTCTTTTAAGCTTTTGGGCAAACTCCAGAAACCACCAGGCAATCCTTCTCTGGAAGCATAGGTCACAATTTTCCAAGGACTGATTTTCAACAGTGGAATTCATATAATGTAGTTTCAAGCTTTTTTCTCTTTATAATTTTTTCTTCTTAAATTAGTTCTTCTCTAAAGACTGACAGCATGGTTATTTTAGAAAGACTGTTTGATTCTTGCCTTCTAGTTTGTGAGCTAGTTTATAATACTTTAGTAAGATGCTCATTTTCAAAATGGTAGGAGAATAAGGGTACCTCTGCAGGTAAGAGGAAGGGAAAGGGCCAAGACCCCTGAGTTAGCATTTACAAAGGTGCCAGAGTTACAGGTCAACTCACAGTCTCTTCCAGGAATAGCTGAGAAGCTTCTCTTTGAACACTTCCCTGATACCATAAATTCCCCTCCACTGATTCAGCCTTGGCAGAACCCCTTCTGGGTCACTGCAAGTATAAAAAGGAAAGCTGAGCCATAAAACCTTTAAAATAATTGACTTATTTTCTCTGAGAGCCATTTTTTTTCCATTTTTTTTTTTTTTTATGTACGTGAATGCATACATACCTCTGTGTTTGGGTGTGTGTTTGCAAAGTGATGCAGAGATATTTTATATGTGTATTTGCCAATTTAGTCTTCTTTTCATGAATTATCTATTAATATCCTTTGATTATTAGAATCATTAAAAAAAGACCCTGATGTTGGGACAGATTGTAGGTAGGAAGAGAAGGGGATGACAGAGGATGAGATAATTGGATGGCATCACTGACTCAATGGACATGAGTTTGAGCGTGCTCTGAGAACTGGTGATGGACAAGGAAGCAGTCCATGGGGTCACAAAGAGTCGGACATGACTGAACAACTGAATTGAACTGATCCTTTGGTTAGTTTTTCTTCTTTTGATATTGTTTATTTTTTCTGAATCTTATTTATTAAAAAAAAAAACATTGGAACAAAGGGTTGAGACACATGAGTATATTATTGCTGGGAATGTAAATGTGTATACAACCATCATGAAAAACAGTATGAAATTTTTTCAAAAAGTAAAAATTGAACTGCCACATGATCTAGCAGTTCCATTTGTGGCTATACATCCAAAGGACACAAAATCACGAGTCCAAAGAGATATCTGTACCGCTATGTTCACTGTACCTTATTCACAATAGTCAAAATGTGAAAACAACCCAAGTTTCCATCAATGGATGAATGGATAAAGAAAATATGAAATAAGCACACACACAATGGAACAGGATTCAGTTATGCAAAGGAAAAACACTGCCATTTGTGCCAACATGGATGGACTTTGAGGGCATTATGCTAAGCAAAATAAATCAGACAAAGACAAATACTGTATAATATCACTTAAATGTGGAATCCACAAACAAACAAACAAACAAAAACAAATCCAGAGAAACAGAAATCTGATTTTCAATTATCAGAAGTGGGAGGTGTGGGGTGAGAGAATTGGGCAAAGGTGGTCAAAATGTACTTCTAGTTAGTTATAAGATGATTTCTAAGGTAATATAGACAATGATGACTATAGTTCATGACACTAAATTATATATTTGAAAGTTGTTAAGAGAGTAGATCTCAAAAGTTCTCATCACAAGGAAACAAAAATTGTAGCTATCTGAGGTGACAGGTATTAACTAAACTTATTGGGGTGATCATTTCATAATATATGAATATTTCAAATCATCAAACTGTACACTTGAACTTACACAATTTTATATCTCAGTGAAATTGTAAAACATAAAGTAATAGAAGAAATATAGGGACTTCTCTGGTAGTCCAGTGGTTAAGACTGTGCTTCCAGGACTGGTGGCCTGGTTTTGATCCCTGGTCAGGGAACTAAGACCCCACAAGTGGCACAACATGACCAAATTAAAAAAAAAAAAAGAAAGAAATATAATTGAAAAAATATTCTATTAAAAAATAATTTTAGAGCAAAAGTAAATTTTTGTGATACAGCTTCAATTTAAGTGATAACAAGCTTTCAAAATAACCATAATTATTATAAAAAATAAAATTGTGAAATTACAAATATTTGGGGCTGAAACATCACAAAAGTGACAGTGCAGTGGCTTCCAAAAATGAGAGACATGAGTGTTTTTTAAAGAGATTATTGTGATCTTTTGTTTGTTTAATTTGACATCCTAATAAATTGGTTTGGAAGAATGCACAGTATGCTAATAGTGCCAGTTGCCACTGGGAAGGAAAAAGTGGGGTGTGGAAATGGGAATTTTAAGGAGCATTTTCCATTTTCACGGAGAAGGCAATGGCACCCCACTCCAGTCCTCTTGCCTGGAAAATCCCATGGATAGAGGAGCCTGGAGGGTTGCAGTCCATGGGGTAGCTAAGAGTTGGACACGACTGAGCGACTTCACTTTCACTTTTCACTTTCATGCATTGGAGAAGGAAATGACAACCCACTCCAGTGTTCTTGCCTGGAGAATCCCAGGGACGGGGGAGCCTAGTGGGCTACCGTCTGTGGGGTTGCACAGAGTCGGACACGACTGAGGTGACTTAGCTGCTTTCCATTTTCAAAAGTGTTGGAATATTTGACAGTAAAAATGTACGTATGTCTACTTGTGCAATAAGTCAGGTGAAAAACCACCTAACCGTTCATCGACAGAAGGATGAATTCAGACAGTGGGACACTATATACTATGTTAAATGAATACATTATAGCTACATGTATCATGATTCCCTGGTGACTCAGCTTGTGGGCGATCTGCCTGCAAATAGGGAGACCTGTGTTTGATCCCTGGGTTGAGAGGATCCCCTGGAGGAGGGAAAGGCTACTGACTCCAGTATTATGGCCAGGAGAATTCCATGGACTGTATAGTCCATGGGGTCACGAAAAGTTGGATATGACTGTATCATCATAGCTAAATCTCAAAAACAGTGATGAGAAAAAAAGCTACAGAGATATCTGCCTATTATGATGCCATTTATATTAATTTTGAAAGTATAAACAATACTATATGTTATTTAGGAATATACATGGTATTAATATAATTATATACATTAAATAATAATTTTAAGATGTGGATTTATCTGGGGAGGCATAAGATTAAAATTGGGAAAAGGTACACAGTGGGCTTCAGCTGAATCTGTACTTTAAAATATTAGAATAAAATGTGGCAAAATGCTAGGTAAAAAAAATAAATTAGAATAAAATTGTGTTCATTATGCTTATTATGCTTTAAAAATATTAAACATCATTGTGATATAGTTAGTCATTGATTATATACAGAAAAAAAAAAAAACAACCAGCGTTAGAATTAAGGCACTAACCACATGTGCAAACCAAGCACAATATCCTGACCCAGTCCTTAGTAAGAGTCCATTTTGGTTAGATGATGGTTGATATTGTTCAATGCAGGTCAGTCATTGTTTTGAGGACAAGCTTTGAGTAGCTTCATTTATTCACTTATGAATTAATGTAACAAATCATATCAGATCCAAAAAGTCAACTTGTAAGTGATAAATGACTCCAAGCTTTCAAAAAATTTTCTAAATACAGATAATTGTCATACAGCAGGCGTGTAAGCTTGAACATTATTCATGTTTACCCTAGGCTTCAGTAATACTCAGTTAGTACAAGCCTACCATTGTTCCATATAGAACAGAGCAACCTCAGCGGACGTATTACAGAAAGACTTAAGGTGCACAATTAACTTTTAGGAGTCTGGGAGATTAAAAGTACAGAATAGTCCAAAAGGTGCTTGTTAACCTGTACAGCTTGCTTTAGTCGCAGGTGGAAAAAAAACAACAAAAATAAGTAATCACACACACAGACAAACACATACACACAAGAAAGAGTAAAACTATGAAATATTAAATACATGCCATCGCCTGCAGTTTTTAATGGGGTTTCCCTGATAGCTCAGTTGGTAAAGAATCCGCCTGCAATGCAGGAGACCTGGTTCAATTTCTCGTTTGGGAATATCCGCTGGAGAAGATGGGAGAAGGCAATGCACCCCACTCCAGTACTCTTGCCTGGAAAATCCCATGGACAGAAGAGCCTGGTAGGCTACAGTCCATGGGGTCGCGAAGATTCGGACACGACTGAGAGACTTCACTTTCACTTTTCACTTTCATGCATTGGAGAAGGAAATGGCAACCCAGTCCAGTGCTCTTGCCTGGAGAATCCCAGGGACAGCGGAGCCTGGTGAGCTGCCTTCTATGGGGTCGCACAGAGTCGGACACGACTGAAGCGACTTAGTAGCAGCAGCAGCAGCAGCTGGAGAAGATATAGGCTACCCACTCCAGTATTCTTGGGCTTCCTTTGTGGCTCTTCAGGCCTAGAAAGCCTGAAGTAGATATTGGCAGATTCAGGCTCACATACAGTGGTTTAGTGGGCAAGGATAATGGAAATTGGTGGTTTCAATGCAACCCATCATGGCATTACTGTAATAGTCATCTCAATTCACAAGTCAGAGAGCATTACAAGTAGTGATATCTTTGTGGGATAACAGTAAAGCAGTTGTTTTTTGAGTTGGGAGGAGTAGAAACACACACATATACATACACAAGAAACAAAGCAAGAAAGGTAGCAAATGATGGGAAGGATAACAGAACCAAAAGGACCAATTTGAGCAACACAAAGGAACACTTCTAGACAGTAAAATATGAACTTGAAGACATTCAAGGAGGATCATTATGTAGTGCTGAAGTAACAGTGTTTTACAGCTATGGGAGACTGTGGCTTTGTTTTGGTTTTAGTAATCATGCAATACTTTTCTTTCTTTTAATTGAAATATAGGTGATATATCTGGTGGCTCAGACTGTAAAGAATCTGCCTGCAATGTAGGAGACACAGGTTTGATCCCTGGGTTGGGAAAATTCCCTGGAGAATGCAATGGCTACCTACTGCAGTATTCTTGCCTGGGACATTCCATGGACAGAGAAACGTGGCAGACTACAGTCCATGGGGTTGCAAAAGAGTCAGACATGACTGAGTAACTAACACTATAGGTGATGTACATTATATAAATTACAGGTGTACAAATGGTGATTCAGTTTTTAAAGCTTATATGTCATTTATAGTTAATATAAAATATTAGATATATATTCCTATGCTATACAATATATCCTTGTAGCTTATTTTATGCATAACTGTTTGTTCCTCTTATTCCCCTACACCTGAATGGTCCCTCTCTAATCTACCTTTACAGGAAAAAATAAGATAGAAAATTAATGTAAGACTAGAATTTATCAAAGAAGTTGGTTGTGTACACAAAATGGGTGAAAATTCTACCCTGATTTTGCCTCCCATAAAAGAGATTCAGTGAGTAATTTAGTTAAGCGCACATTTAGTAACAGGTTAATGACTAGTATATTCTATCAGAACAGTTAAACTGATTTGCATACATAGATGCCATCAATAATTGAATGTCCTTAGATTTTAAAAATAAATTGAATAGGACTCATCTGAATAAGCAGAGTTGATATTATATGCATTCAACAGGATTTACACAACTATTAAGAGAAAATTCTCATTACCATTTTCATTAAGAAGCATAGAAATCAAAACAATCTTGAAAAGTTAGCTCCCAAGACCTTAAGATAGAAAAGGAAAACCTGACAGGGCAAAATAATCATCTCATATCAGTTCAGGAATTAATATTTCAAAGATTTTTTCCTAGACCAATTAAGTAGCAGCATTATACACACATGAATTTTTTTATGGCTCAGCTGTAAAGTATCTGCCTGCAATGCAGGAGACACGGGTTTGATCCCTGGGTTGGGAAGATCCTCCGGAGGATGAAATGGCAACCCACTCCAATATTTTTGCTTGGAGAATTCCATGGACAGAGGAGCCTGGTGGACTACAGTCCATGGGGTTGCAAAGAGTTGGACGTGACTGAAATGACTTATCATGCGTGCAAAAATAATTGGATATGGGAGGAATTTGGTACCAATGATGAATATATGGCAAGCTTAATTTTTGAAAAAGAGACTGCCAAATAATCTTTCACTCTCCCAAGCAGTTTTTGATTGATGTTGCGAACTCTGTGGAGAACCTCTTTATTTTGAATATTTACCTCCATATCTCTGTGTAACATTTTTAGATCCCATACACTCTATTTACAGTTCTCCCCATGTAGCCCCATCCTATATGTGCTTCATTTGAAATAATTTTCTGCTTGGAAAATAGGCTGCAGAAAATAGAAAGAAAAAAATCACTACCTTGGATGTTACAATGGCTATTTTATGAGGTATAACTCAAAAAGGAATTAAAAAAGAGTTTAAAGGGTTGACGTTTCAGGAACTTTTCTTGGAAAATAATCAGGTAAATATCTGAAAGATAGATCAGATACAAATATTATAGAAAGATCTGATAAAAATATTATATGATGGGAGCCAAAACCAAGGGGCCAAAATACACATATGTTAATATATTTGTATGTTAAATAAATGTATCAATAAGTACCTGTTAGGTATTTGATTGTAAATATCATTGAGGAAAATCTGATCTAACCTTTTATTTTACCACTGACAAAGTTGAGTAAATATCTATGATAGATATATATGTATTAAACAAATGCTAAATAATTTAAAATGTATGGTGTGCCAGTACATAACATTTTATAAATATCAACTCATTTAGATTTCATAGATAACTTTATAGTCTTCTTGAAGTAGATTCAATTACCAAGCTTACTTAGCAGATAAGAATATTGTGGTAGGAAATGCTATAAGCAAACAAACAAACAAAAATTATTCTAGGTCATACTGCTAGAAAGTGGTAAGGCTTTTTATGCAAACCAAGGTTATCTGCCTCAAAGCCTATCCTGTACCAATTTTCCAGGAACCCTAAGGAAAATAGTAGAACCAAGAAGGATGAATTGGAATATAATAGATTATTTCATTCTAATTTACCCAATTCCTTTGCATTTCTGTATCTTACAGACATTTGACTTCATTCATCCTCAAGCGTCCATCTCCTTCTTCCTGCACCAGTGTGTGATAAGAAGCTTTTTTTTTTAATCTATGATATGATCCAGCTATCCAACTTCTGTGTATTTATTCAAAGAATAGAAAAACACTAGTTCTAAGATATGTATATATTTTTGTATTAACTGCGTCATTCTTTATAATCAATTTTAGCTTTTTTTTTTTTTTTTTAAGACTAGCAGGACCATTGCATCCTTTCATTACCCAGTAAATAACTTGCTGGGAAGTTGATTTCCACCAATAAAGTTAGTATTTACATAAGGAGACAAGTTGTTTCCTACATAGATTGTCACAGTGAAAACAGACTGGAACTGAATCAATTTGGTAACAATATACTCTGAGATTTTTACTTTTCGGTTACTTTTTAAAATCAAGAGACACTACTTTATATTATTCAGAAATTAAAGCCAGTCCTGAACAGTTTGGGAGAGAAAATAAGTAGATCCTATATATGGGCACTGATCTAGATATCAAATCCACATCTGCAAAAACACAGGAGAGTTTGCTGTGCACATTTGCCAACTTACAATACATTATCCATAAGGAGAATTCTTAAAGCAGACTCATGTTAAAGAAGTGAAGATAAGGTAATCCATAGGCCTGTTTTTGAAAATAGGTCTGTATAGTTCTTTCATCATTCACAGATGTATAAACAGGAAAAATGGGGAAAAAATCAGAATGAGTACCTACAAAATAAAGTGTAACTTTCACACCATCAATATACAATTACTGTATTTTGAAATAGATTTAACATTGAACATAGAATAAATACCAGAAAGCATCTGCTTTTCACATTATGAAATTTGAGAAAATGGATTATATGAAACAAGAAAGGAAGAAAGGTAATAAAAAAAAACGGCTGAATTTAAAGGGAAACTAAGACTCAAGGAAAAAAAGCCACTTAGAAATAGACCCACATAAGTGTACTCTTTGACAAAGTAGCAAAATGATACAATGGGACAAAAAAAACTCCATGAACACAGGATATGTTTATACTTATTTTTTTTTCAATTCCGTTCATCAATGTCTTATAATTTTCACCTCCTTGCATAAATTTATTCTTATTTTTGATTCTGCTATAAATGAGATTGCTTTCTTTAATTTTCAGTAAATTAATTGCTAGTGTAAAGAAATGTTACTAATTGTTGTATGTTGATTTTGTGTCTTAAAAATTTATTGAACTTATTGATTAGACCTAACAGTTTTTTAGTGGTGTCTTTAGGATCTTTTATGTATAAAATCCTGTCAACTGCAAATAGAGACATTTTATTTTTCTGGTCTAATTCTAATGATTTTCTTTTCCTTACCTGATTTCTTGGTTACAACTTCTGTACTATGTTGAATAGGATTGGTGAAAGTGGGCACCCTTGCCTTATTCCTGGTCTTAGAAAAAAAGAGCTTTTAATCTTTCGCCACTAAGTCTGATGTGAGCTGTGTGCTTGTCATATATGGTCTTTATTATGTTAATGTGTGTTATTTCTGTATCTAATTTTTGTTTTTTATCATAAATGGATGTTGAATTTTCTTACTTTTCCAACAATAATTAAAATGATCATATTATGTTTATATGTCATTCTATCAATATGATATATCACATTTTTCTATTTGTGTATGTTGAACGAATTGATTTTCTTATTTGGATGTGGGCACAGAACAGATGCCTAGGCTGAAAGGATTTTCATTCTTTGAGGACCAAATCAAGCAGAATGGTCCTCTAAGTTCCCTGCCCAAGTAGAGCCACTGGTTTACTGGCTAGGCTCTCTGCTGGAGTGCTATGGGTCACACAGCTTCCCTTGTGCTCTGGTCAGGTTTTCTAGTTACACAGGGCTGAGGACTGAATTCAGCAGTGGCCAGGGATATTAAGTAACTTCCCTTTCTGGGTGAAGAGGCAGATCAGGCTCCAAGGCCAGCAGGAACTATGCACCACATTCCCTGGTCAGATGAGGCCATCGTCTTGGCTCTGTAGATGTGCAAACCTGCTGGCTGGGATTTCCCCTAGGTGCTGCTGTATGTATAAATTCAGTCTACCAAGGTCTGAGTTCTAGATGTTGTATGGCCAACCTTCTTTCTCCACTGCAATCTGATCTTCAATATTCAAGCTCCATAAATTCCTGCCCCTCTGATCCTCGTGAGGCAAGACCTGCCTTGGCCCCCTGGGAAGTGAGCCACAGTGTGGAGCTAGCTAGATGCCTGCCTGGGGCTCTCTTCTTCCCACTGGAGTG
The DNA here is from genome assembly GCA_024291935.2 of Okapia johnstoni. NCBI lineage: Eukaryota > Metazoa > Chordata > Mammalia > Artiodactyla > Giraffidae > Okapia > Okapia johnstoni. Next base: position 60,826,913 of record CM044322.1, read on the forward strand.
TGACTCAGTGCCAGCCTGGGGGCAAGAGAGTGTGGTCGGAGAGTGCCCATTCCTCTTACCTTGCTAACACAGTCCTTTGTGGTCTCTGTCATCAAGGGGGTGCTTCAACTTCACCTCCATACTCTAGAGTTTTCACAATGGTGTGTCCTCTATGAATAGTGGCTAATTGATCTTATGAGAGAGACTGAAGTCAGGATCAACCTTTGTTGCTGTCTTGATGATGTCACCCTTTAAAAGATAACATACTCTAATATTTTATTGTTACTCTAAAGATATTTTAGTACAAACAATAAATAACTGCCCACAGCTGAATACCTGGAAATAATATTAGTCTTCAAATGATAAGATAAGGCTTCAGTTCTTAGCCTACCATTTAATTCCTGTGGGGACCTTGAGAAAGCCATTTAATTCTCTGAGCCCAGTTATTTTTGCATGTAAGTGAGGGAACAGCCCACTATTGCTCTGCTGATGATGACACTAACGCATGCCAAGGTAGCCTGAGAAAACAGAAAGACTATTCAGTTCTGTAACTACTTTGTGCTCACTTGTTTTAGTCATGTACTGACTCTTTGCTACTCTATGGACTCCATGGGATTCTCCAAGCAAGAATGCTGGAGTGGATTGCCATTTCCTCCTCCAGGGGATTTTCCTGACCCAGGGATCTAACCCATGTTTCTTGCACTGCAGCAATTCTTTACCTCTGAGCCACCAGGGAAGAATATGAGTAAATAGGTCACTGGGGTCTATCTTTTCATGTATATATTTTACCTGTCTTTTCCCTAGAGTCTCTTTGTTCTAGCCTTTGGTGACTTCTGAATAAATATGCAAATGAAGAAAAAAAATGAATTGTTACAAGCATTTGTGAATAAGCATTTATTCATTTCTAGGTTGATGGATGAATGAGCATGTGTGTTTATGTATAAACACATAAGGCAGTGCTCTGTTTACTATAAAGCAATATTCTAAAGCTAGCAAAATTTTAATCTATAAATGTTCTATTATTCTTTGATATATTTATCTGATATTTTAAAAAGAAATATCGAGTGTCTATACATTTTCAGGCTGTGAGATATGAAATATATTGCTATCATTGTCTTAACATTCCTACTAGGCAAATTTTCATATGACTATCAGGACCAGTCCCCACAAAAAATACTAACTACACAGTACTCAGTCAAAACTGCTTTTCAGTATATATCTACATGGAATTTTAAAGAAAAGTACTCATACAACCTAGCAAATACATGATTTATGTGAAGGAATTCATAAATACATAATAAGTGAATGAATGCATAAAGGAAGAAAAAGTGAAAAGGTTCATGTAATATTCTTTATCTTGAGATAAGAATTTTTTTTTAAATTTAACGCAGTAAAGTATATACTTAATCTTAAGTACTAGACTATTTTATAAACTCATTTCTCTTAACAAAATATGTGCCTAAATTCTGGTTAGTAACTGATGAATTGGAAAAGTGATTCAGGGATGTAGACCTAGTGATGATGAAATAGTCAAATCAATACATATAACTTGGGTTAGCCATCCATAATCAGTGAGAGTGTTTAGTTATTTTAATAAGCAATATATCAATAAGCAATATATCAAAAGCATCATGATGTGTTTTGTCTCTAAAATGTGGGTCTTTGAGCATACACACAACATCCATGTGTTTTACCTAATGGCATTAAAAGTAGGGAAAACCACTAGTCCATTCAGGTATGACCTAGATCAAATCCCTTATGAGTATACAGTGGAAGTGACAAATAGATTTAAGGGACTAGACCTGATAGACAGAGTGCCTGATGGACTATGGACAGAGGTTCGTGACATTGTACAGGAGACAGGGATCAAGAAAATCCCCATGGAAAAGAAATGCAAAAAAGCAAAATGGCTGTCTGAGGAGGTCTTACAGATAGCTGGGAAGAGAAGAGAAGTGAAAAGCAAAGGAGAAAAGGAAAGATATTCCCATCTGAATGCAGAGTTCCAAAGAATAGCAAGGAGAGATAAGAAAGCCTTCCTCAGCGATTAATGCAAAGAAATAGAGGAAAACAACAGAATGGGAAAGACTAGACATCTCTTCAAGAAAATTAGAGATACCAAAGGAACATCATGCAAAGATAGGCTCGATAAAGGACAGAAATGGTATGGACCTAACAGAAGCAGAAGATATTAAGAAGAGGTGGCAAGAATACACAGAAGAACTGTACAAAAAAGATCTTCACGACCCAGATAATCACGAGGGTGTGATCACTCACCTAGAGCCAGACATCCTGGAATGTGAAGTCCAGTGGGCCTTAGAAAGCATCACTACGAACAAAGCTAGTGGAGGTGATGGAATTCCAGTTGAGCTATTTCAAATCCTCAAAGGTGATGCTGTGAAAGTGCTGCACTCGATATGCCAGCAAATTTGGAACTCTCAGCAGTGGCCACAGGACTGGAAAAGGTCAGTTTTCATTCCAATCCCAAAGAAAGGCAATGCCAAAGAATGCTCAAATTACTGCACAATTGCAATCATCTCACATACTAGTAAAGTAATGCTCAAAATTCTCCAAGCCAGGCTTCAGCAATATGTGAACCATGAACTTCCAGATGTTCAAGCTGGTTTTAGAAAAGGCAGAGGAACCAGAGATCAAATTGCCAATATCTGCTGGATCATCAAAAAAGCAAGAGAGTTCCAGAAAAACATCTATTTCTGCTTTATTGACTATGCCAAAGCCTTTGACTGTGTGGATCACAATAAACTGTGGAAAATTCTGAAAGAGATGGGAATACCAGACCATCTGACCTGTCTCTTGAGAAACCTGTATGAAGGTCAGGAAGCAACAGTTAGAACTGGACATGGAACAACAGACTGGTTCCAAATAGGAAAAGGAGTACGTCAAGGCTGTATGTTGTCACCCTGCTTATTTAACTTCTATGCAGAGTACATCATGAGAAACGCTGGGCTGGAAAAAACACAAGCTGGAATCAAGATTGCCAGGAGAAATATCAATAACCTCAGATATGCAGATGACACCACCCTTATGGCAGAAAGTGAAGAAGAACTAAAGAGCCTCTTGATGAAGGTGAAAGAGGAGAGTGAAAAAGTTGGCTTAAAGCTCCACGTTCAGAAAACTAAGATCATGGCGTCTGGTCCCATCACTTCATGGGAAATAGATGGGGAAACAGTGGAAACAGTGTCAGACTTTATTTTTGGGGGCTCCAGAATCACTGCTGATGGTGATTGCAGCCATGGAATTAAAAGACGCTTACTCCTTGGAAGGAAGGTTACGGCCAACCTAGATAGCATATTTAAAAGCAGAGACATTACTTTGCCAACACAAGTCTGTCTAGTCAAGGCTATGGTTTTTCCAGTGGTCATGTATGGATGTGAGAGTTGGACGGTGAAGAAGGCTGAGCGCTGCAGAATTGATGCTTTTGAACTGTGGTGTTGGAGAAGACTCTTGAGAGTCCCTTGGACTGCAAGGAGATCCAATCAATCCATCCTAAAAGAGATCAATCCTGGGTGTTCATTGGAAGGTCTGATGTTGAAGCTGAAACTCCAATACTTTGGCCACCTCATGTGAAGGGTTGACTCATTGGAAAAGACCCTAATGCTGGGTAGGATTGGGGGGCGAGAGGAGAAGGGGACGACAGAGGATGAGATCGTTGGATGGCATCACCGACTCGCTGGACATGGGTTTGGGTAGACTCTGGGAGTTGGTGATGGACAGAGAGGCCTGGCGTGCTGCAATTCATAGGGTCGCAAAGAGTCGGACACGACTTAGCCACTGAACTGAACTGAACTGATCATGCAGAGAAGTAGCACTGGTGTATGTAACACAAAATGTGGAGCAACTGCTTCAGCAGATTTCCTACTTGTCAAATATTGCAGTCCATGTGTAGAAGAGCTATATTCCAACAGAAAGCACAGGCCAAACATATAAGCTTAAAACAGAATTAAAATAGATACAAGAGGGAATCTTTAGCTGGGAATGCTAAGTCTACAACATACATACTTTTGTTGGTAAATACACACAGACACAAAATTTTACATGTTTCCTTTCAACTAGCACACACGCATGCTCAGAGTAACATATTAAAAGAGAATGCAGTAATATTTCATTCTCCCTCTGTTCATAAAGAGATAGCATGTTCACAACCTGTCTGCTAAATTACTTCAGTCGTATCCGACTTTTTGTGGCCCTATGGACTGTAGCCCGCCAGGCTCTTCTGTCCATGGTATTCTCCAGGCAAAAGTACTGGAGTGGGTTGCCATTCCCTCCTCCAGTGGACCTTCCAGACCCAAGGACAGAACCTGAGTCTCTTATGTCTACTGCATTTGCATGCAGGTTTTTTACCACCAGCGCTACCTGGGAAGCCCTATTTTCTCAATGAAAGTGAAAATGAAAGTCACTCAGTAGTGTCCAACTCTTTGCAACCCCACGGACTATACAGTTCATGAAATTCTCCAGGCCAGAATACTGAAATGAGTAGCTTTTCCCTTCTCCAGGGGATCTTCCCAACCCAGGTCTCCCACATTGCATGTGGATTCTTTACCAGCTGAACTACCAGGGAAGCCCCCAATACCAGTATACAAAACATGTTTATAATTGATAAGCTTTATCTTGAAAGGCATATAAACAGTAGCTTGAAATACATACATATTTTGTTACTATTCAGGGCTGGACAAAAATAATAATAACAAAATGTCAACTAAATTATTCATGACTTTCCAGTTGTAAAATATTTTATGTCTATTTGTTCACTAAATCAGTTCAGTTCAGTCGCTCAGTCATGTTCGACTCTTTGAGAAGCCATGAATCACAACACGCCAGGCCTCCCTGTCCATCACCAACTCCCGAGTTTACCCAAACTCATGTCCATCGAGTCGGTGATCCCATCCGGCCGTCTCATCCTCTGTCGTCCCCTTCACCTCCTGCCCCCAATCCTTCCTAACATCAGGGTCTTTTCCAGTGAGTCAACTCTTCGCGTGAGGTAGCCAAAGTATTGGAGTTTCAGCTTCAACATCAGTCCTTCCAATGAACACCCAGGACTGATCTCCTTTAGGATGGACTGGTTGGATCTCCTTGCAGTCCAAAGGACTCTCAAGAGTCTCCTCCAATACCACCGTTCAAAAGCATCAATTCTTCAGCGCTCAGCTTTCTTTATAGTCCAACTCTCACATCCATACATGACTACTGGAAAGACCATAGCCTTGACTAGATGGACCTTTTTTGACAAAGTTATGTCTCTGCTTTTAAATATGCTGTCTAGGTTGGCCATAAGCTTCCTTCCAAGTAGTAAGCGTCTTTTAATTTTATGGCTGCAATCACCATCTGCAGTGATTTTGGAGCCCGAAACAATAAAGTCTGACACTGTTTCCGCTGTTTCCCCGTCTATTTCCCATGAAGTGATGGGACCAGATGCCATGATCTTAGTTTTCTGAATGTTGTAATTGAGAGCAAAAGAAAAAGTGGGCAGCAGATGTTGAGATGGTTAGATAGCATCTACAGCTCAATGGACACAAATCTGAACAAACTCCAGAAGAGAGTGCAGTAGAGGATAGAGCAACCTGGCGTGCTCCAATTCATGGGGTTGCAAAGAGTGGGACACAATTTCGCGTCTAAACAATATATTTTTTTCATAGGACGCCCCAACCCACAATGTGGATGGGGAAATTTACAATAGCTCTCATTTTCCAGTGAGGACACTGAAGTTTCAGAGGTTGTATATCAAAACCACACATTGCAAACTCTCTGGTTAAACTACTTATCTTCAGAACCATGCTGAGTAATTAACATTAAAATTTAGCACCATATCACTAATTTAAACTTTTGTCTTATATTAAAACAATATATTTAGCATTATGACCCTTTATTGATCTGGTTCCTTGGGTTTAGAATTTGTATTCCTTTTTAAAAAATCTGTAGTTCAAAATACATCATCATTGTTTACTGACCTTATGCTGATTTATTAGTGTTTTATAAAAGTCAAATGTCTTTCGTGTACATTTTATCTTAATTTCGTTTTCATTGTCACTCTTCACTACATTTATGTATTTATTGTAATGTAGCGTTAAATCTCTGTAAATTAAATCTAGCAGAGATGCTTTCACAGAAAGAGATTGTGTGACAATCTGAACTTCAGAAAAGTCCATGCAATTGGATTTTAAACTCTGTGATAATGTCAATTGCCTTTAGCTTAGCCTTGCCTTCTACAGTCTTTGGGAATCCATAACATTAGGTCACACATGAGCATCTTAAACGTCAACGCTCTTTTTTGTCCTAACACAACACAAAACAATAATTTATTCAGTGAAGCCTGTGCAGCTGAGCTTTTAAATGCACACAGGGTTTGTGAAATACATCATAAATGCATATATATATATTTATCTGTGTACATATAATTCAAATTATATTACAGAAGAGCTTATTCTCAGTGAAGGGTGGAAAACACTAAATATTTCATCAACTGAACTTCAATTTTCTTCTAAATATTCTCTGTGATAAATTTATGCTCTAATCTGATTCCTTTTTTTTTTTTGTTTTAAGTGTATGTGGCAGGGGAGTCTAGCTGTAGTCCAACCTTTAACTGTCTATGTTTTATACCTTAGAGTGCTTCATTAGGTTTGAAGATTTTCCACTAAGTTTTATTAAACTAATTCAGCTGAGAGAGTAAATGTAACTTTACATGCAAAGAGCAAAAGACTCAGAAAAACTTCACTGTGAGACAAAAAAACCTATTATCATTACCGCTTTGTAGTTGCTTTACATTTTTTTTTTTACAGTGAAGCAAAAATTAGAATCCCAAATGCAGAGTCTACTAAATAATTTGTCAGAATGTTTCATCTGCTCAATTTGGCAAGTATATTATATTTGCAATGTTTCCACAGGTAAACAAGTTGGAGCCTTTTGCACCTGCTTTTATATATAATTTTTAAGGCATTTCATTAAGATATTTAAAAATAATTTTAGTCTTACGTTGTGTCTTCAAATATAACAGTTTTCCCCATCATCAAAAATTTTAGATACTGTAAGTACCGTTAATTTTGTAATCTTTGAGATAGTAGAGGTGCAAAAATATGTTCTTACATCTTCATTTACACAAATGTCTTTTTGACATGTGTGACTTTGTTCAATGTATCTCTTTGAAGGACAGAATAGATCTTCATAAGCTAAAACAATATATTATGCAATCTAAATTTACAATGGAGAACACGTGCTGGAATTATTGTTGTTCATTTCTTTTTATGAATCAGCCTGAAAATCGCTAAACTAAGGAGATAGTCTAACTCAAGTTTTATAGGAACACCTGGGTAGATAAGATAAAATCCTATAAGAAGAATGTTTAATTCTCTGGAAGAAATCACAAAAGAGCATAATCTTGCAGAATCCCGTATACTATAGGTTTCTTAAAAATTTAGGATACTTAGTTGAGTAAATGGGCTTCCCTTTGGCTCAGCTGTTAAAGAATCCTCTTGCAATGCTGTAGATGAGTAGAAGGATGTGCATTCATCTTCTGTGAAAACTCCAAAATTACAACTCACTTCTGAATAACCATTGACAGGAGAATGTTGGATCCCACCAAGAAAAGATACCCCATGCCCAAGGGCAAAGGAGAAGCCCCAGCAAGATGGTAGGAGGGGAGAAATCACATTTAGAATCAAAACCCATAACCACCAGAGACACTCGGAGGGCTCAAACAAAACCTAGTGTACACCAGGAGACCCTACAGAGCCTGAGCCAGACCTGCCTTTGAGTGTTTGAGTGCTTCCTGTGGAGGTACAGGTCAGCAGTGGCCTGCCTCAGGGGCAGGGGCCCTGGGTGCACCAAACCTGGTTGTGGCGTAAGTCCCCTTGGAAGAGTTTGCCATTAATCCCACAATACAGCTGCCAAGGAGACAAACCACAAACTGCAGAACAATTATACCAAATAAATTTTTGAATTGCTAAGAAGTTCTAGGACCCACAACAGATTTCCCAACCTGGGAATCTGGCAAAGGGACTGAGAACCTCCAGGGAATTTTAATTTGGAGGCCAGTGGGATTTGATTACAGACTCACACAGGACGGGGAAAACAGTAACTTGGAGGGCACAAACAAAACCTTGTGCACACCAGGACCCAAGAGAAAGGAGCAGTGACCCCACAAGTTCAGTTCAGTTCAGTCGCTCAGTTGTGTACGACTCTTTGCAACCCCATGAATCGCAGCACGCCAGGCCTCCCTGCCCATCACCAACTCCCAGAGTCTACACAAACCTATGCCCATCGAGTCAGTGATGCCATCCAGCCATGTCATCCTGTATCCAGGTAAGGAAGCAACCGTTTTAACTGGGCATGGAACAAAGACTGGTTACAAATAGGAAAAGAAGTATGTCAAGGGTGTATATTGTCATCCTGCTTATTTAATTTATATTCACATTCATCAAGAGGGCTTTAGTTCTTCTTCACTTTCTGTCATAAGGGTGGTGTCATCTGCATATCTGAAGTTACTGATAGTTCTCCCGGCAATCTGGATTCCAGCTTGTGCTTCCTCCAGCCCAGTGTTTCTCATGATGTACTCTGCATCTCGTTTAAATAAGCAGGGTGACAATATACAACCTCGATGTACTCCTTTTCCAATTTGGAATCAGTCTGCTATTCCATGTCCCATTCTAACTGTTGCTTCTTGACCTGCATACAGATTTCTTAAGAGGCAGGTCAGGTGCTCTGGTTTTCCCAACTCTTGAAGAATGTCCCACAGTTTGTTGCAATCCACACAGTCAAAGACTGTGGCATAGTCAATAATGCAGAAGTAGATGTTTTTCTGGAACTCTCTAGCTTTTTTGATGATCCAATGAATGTTGGGAATTTGATCTCTGGTTCTTCTGCCTTTTCTAAAACCAGTTCAGACATCTGGAAGTTCATAGTTCAAGTATTGTTGAAGCATGGCTTGGAGAATTTTGAGCATTACTTTACTAACGTGTGAGATGAGTGCAATTGTGCAGTAGTTTGAGCATTCTTTGGCATTGCCTTTCTTTGGGATTGGAATGAAAACTGACCTTTGAAGCAAGGTCCGATGCTGTAAAGAGCAATATTGCACAGGAATCTGGAATATTAGGTCCATGAATCAAGGCAAATTAGACGTGGTCAAACAGAAGATGGCAAGAGTGAACGTCGACCTTCCAGGAATCAGTGAACTTGAATGAACTGGAATGGGTGAATTTAACTCAGATGACCACTATATCTACTACTGTGGGCAGGAATACCTTAGAAGCAATGAAGTAGCCATCATGGTCAACAAAAGAGTCTGAAATGCAGTACTTGGATGCAATCTCAAAAACGACAATATGATCTCTGTTCGTTTCCAAGGCAAACCATTCAATAACACAGTAATCCAAGTCTATGCCCCAACCAGTAACAGAGAAGAAGCTGCAGTTGAACGGTTCTATGAAGACCTACAAAACTTTTTAGAACTACCAGCCCAAAAAGATGTCCTTTTCATTATAGGGGACTGGAATGCAAAAGTAGGAAGTCAAGAAACACCTGGAGTAACAGGCGAATTTGGCCTTGGAGTACAGAATGAAACAAGACAAAGGCTAATTGAGTTTTGCCAAGAGAACGCACTGGACACAGCAAACATCCTCTTCTAATAACACAAGAAAAGACTCTACACATGGACATCACCAGATAGTCAACACCGAAATCAGATTGATTATATTCTTTGCAGCCAAAGATGGAGAAGCTCTATACAGTCAGCAAAAACAAGACTGGGAGTGGGCTGTGGCTCAGATCATGACCTCCTTATTGTGAAATTCAGACTTAAATTGAAAAAAGTGGAGAAAACCACTAGACTTTTCAGGTATGACCTAAATCAAATTCCTAACGATTATACAGTGGAAGTGACAAATAGATTTAAGGGACTAGATCTGATAGACAGAGTGCCTGATAAACTATGGACGGAGGTTCATGACATTGTACAGGAGACAGGGATTAAGACCATCCCCATGGAAAAGAACTGCAAAAAAAGCAAATTGGCTCTCTGAGGAGGCCTTACAAATAGCTGTGAAAAGAAGAGAAGTGAAAAGCAAAGGAGAAAAGAAAAGATATTCCCATCTGAATGCAGAGTTCCAAAGAATAGCAAGGAGAGATAAGAAAGCCTTTCTTAGTAATTAATGCAAAGCTATAGAGGAAAACAACAGAATCGGAAACGCTAGAGATCTCTTCAGGAAAATTAGAGGTACCAAGGGAATATTCCATGCAAAGATGGGCACAATAAAGGGCAGAAATGTTATGGAGCTAACAGAAGAAGAAGATATTAAGAAGAGGTGGCAAGGATACACAGAAGAACTGTACAAAAAAGATCATCACGACCCAGATAATCACGATGGTGCGATCACTCACCAAGACTGTGACATCCTGGAATGTGAAGTCCAGTGGGCCTTAGATAGCACCACTACGAACAAAGTTAGTGGAGGTGATGGAATTCCAGTTGAACTATTTCAAATCCTCAAAGGTGATGCTGTGAAAGTGCTGCACTCAATATGCCAGCAAATCTGGAAAACTCAGCAGTGGCCACAGGACTGGAAAAGGTCAGTTTTCATTCCAATCCCAAAGAAAGGCAATGCCAAAGAATGCTCGAACTACCACACAATTTCACTCATCTCACACACTATTAAAGTAATGCTCAAAATTCTCCAAGCCAGGCTTCAGCAATACGTGAACCGTGAACTTCCAGATGTTCAAGCTGGTTTTATTTAGAAAAGGCATAGGAACCAGAGATCAAATTGTCAACATCCGCTGGATCATCAAAAATGCAAGAGAGTTCCAGAAAAACATTGATTTCTGCATTATTGACTATGCCAAAGCCTTTGACTGTGTGGATCACAAACTGGAAAATTCTGAAAGAGATGGGAATACCAGACCATCTGACCTGTCTCTTGAGAAACCTGTTTGCAGGTCAGGAAACAACAGTTAGACCTGGACATGGAACAACAGACTGGTTCCAAATAGGAAAAGGAGTACGTCAAGGCTGTATATTGTCACCCTGCTTATTTAACTTATATGCAGAGTACATCATGAGAAACGCTGGGCTGGAGGAAGCACAAGCTGAAATCCAGATTGCCGGGAGAAATATCAATAACCTCAGATAAGCAGATGACACCACCCTTATGGCAGAAAGTGAAGAAGAGCTAAAGAGCTTCTTGATGAAAGTGAAAGAGGGGAGTCAAAAAGTTGGCTTAAAGCTCAACATTCAGAAAACTAAGGTCATGGCATCTGGTCCCATCATTTCATGGGAAACGGAAAAACAGTGGAAACAGTGTCAGACTTTATTTTTTTGTTCTCCAAAATCACTGCAGATGGTACGGCAGCCATGAAATTAAAAGACGTTTACTCCTTGGAAGGGAAGTTATGACCAACCTAGATAGCATATTTAAAAGCAGAGACATTACTTTGTCCACAAAGTCCATTAAGTCAAGGCTATGTTTTTTTCCAGTAGTTAAGTATGGATGTGAGAGTTGGATGGTGAAGAAAGCTGAGCACCAAAGAATTGATGCTTTTGAACTGTGGTGTTGGAGAAGACTCTTCAGAGTCCCTTGGACTTCAAAAAGATCCAACCAGTCCATCCTAAAGGAGATCAGTCCTGGGTGTTCATTAGAAGGACTGATGTTGAAGCTCAAACTCCAATACTTTGGCTACCTCATGAGAAGAGTTGACTCATTGGAAAAGACCCTGATGTTTGGAAGGACTGGGGGCAGGAGGAGAAAGGGATGACAGAGGATGAGATGGCTGGATGGCATCACCAGCTCGATGGACATGAGTTTGGGTAAACTCTGGGAGTTGATGATGGACACGGAGGCCTGGCCTGCTGTGATTCATGGGGGTTGCAAATAGTCGGACACGACTGAGTGACTGAACTGAACTGATGAATGTAAAACAAGTGAGTGAAAAATTTGGTTTAAAATTCAGCATTCAGAAAAGTTAGATCATGGGCATCCAGTCACATTACTTCATGGCAAAGGGATGGGGAAACAATGGAGACTGTGAGAGATTTTATTTGGAAAGGGTGACTCCAAAATCACTTCTATGGTGACTGCAGTCTTGAAATTAAAAGATGCTTGCTCCTTGGAAGAAAATCTATAACCAAACTATGCAGCATATTAAAAAGCAGAGACATTTCTTTGACAATAAAATACCATCTAGTCAAAACCATGATTTTTCCAGGAGTCATGTATAGATGTGTGATTTGGACTATAAAGAATGTTGAGCACTGAAGAACTGATGCTTTCGACTGTGGTGTTGGAGAAGACTCTGGAGAGTCCTTTGGACTGCAAGGAGACCCAACCTGTCAATCCTAAAGGAAATCTGTCCTGAATATTCATTGGAAGGGCTGATGCTGAAGCTGAAACTCCAATACTTTCAATCTGATGTGAATAACTGACTCATTGGAGAAGACCCTGATACTGGGAAAGATTGAAGGTGGGAGGAGAACAGGATGACAGAGGATGAGATGCTTGTATGGCACTACTGACTCCATGGACATGAGTTTTAGTAATTTCCAGGAAGTTGGAAGGGATGGGAAGCCTGGCATGCTGCAGTCCCTGGGGTCTCAAAGAGTTGGACATGACTAAGCGAATGAACTGAACTAAGTTGAGTAAATCTGGCATTGGAAATATTGAAGCTACAAGTAAGAACATGATAATAAGAACAAATTTTATAAACTATGGTATGATAACAAGAAGCTAGGAACTATCAGGACTGGCATACACTTTTATCTATAACTCAGGTGATCAATTATGTATTAGAATTCAGTGAGTATGAATAAATTAATGAAACAAATATGGAGAAACCTCAGATGTACTGACATTTGTTACTCTTTGTTCTATTTGATTTACTGCAGTAAAACATGTAAATCCACAGGAAATTTATTTTCAATCATTGAGACAGCAAGGCCAAATAGATAAACTGTTTTACAAAAACTACCCATATTTCATGCTATTTTTGACCCAAATCAAAAGATGACTTGCTAAAATAAAAGAAATCTCTTGCAAAAAAAAAAAAAACCTCTAGTAAGTTTCAAGAAAATATTAATCATATATTCACTGAGAATTTATTTTAACCTGAATCCTATGGCAAGTAATATCAAGGCACAAAATATATATATGATAAGGTAGTCCCAATTCTTGGTAAATGTAAATTTCATTTAGAGAAAATAAATAAGCAATGATACTTTTTTCCTATAATATCCTCATTTTCCTGTACTCATTATAATTTCTCTATTCATCTCTCTAAATTCTTAAAATAACTGTGATTTGCATACATACTTATTTATATAAGTTAAAGGATATATATATATATATTATTATCCCTTTATATATATATAATATCTCTCTATATATAATTTCACTTCTATTTATCCTAGGCCCTTTGAATGGAATCCTTTCCTGGAAGTAGCAAGGAGATAATTAAGGCAGAAAGATCTTCAAATTTTTTGTACAGTCAGGCTTATTACCAGAACTTATAACATTAATAGAATAAAATCTACAGTGTGTCTCTCACACTGGATTACCACAGTCATCTACAGCCGGGATTACCTCCTATTCTACCAACTAGAACAGCTAAGGTAACCCAGAAGGCATCATCTTCTACGACTATGTAAATTCTCTGTGTGATCTTAATCTTTTACCACTATTCAAATATCTCTTAAATTCCTCTATAAACATTTCCACAGAATGATCTCCTCCACTTTTTAGCTATCTGCTTCATTTGTATGTTCTTTTTTTTTTTTAATTATGTTTTGTTAGTGTCAGAAAGTTACCCTAAACATGGACGTCCAGAAATGATACCTGTATAGTGTGGCTTCATTTGGAATCCTGTGCCAATTAGATGCACTTCAACTTATAGTTCACCACATTCACCCACTGGAACTATGAAAATACTGTGTATATTCTCCTTATCTTGTTCATTCCTGCCAATATCTCCTCTTATTTCAGTGATGTTATGCTTCCTATCTTTTTTTCTAACTAAATCTAAGACATTTTCCTATGGATTATGATAACTACTATTAAAATATTTATTTCTAAAAATTGTATTTCCCTGTAAAAGTAGCCTAACTTTGTCTCTTTCAAACCTTTTTATTTTAAACAGTGGTGGTTATCATTCCTCTGTAACTTTAATTTTGAGGGGAGAGGAGGTTACATGAGCTTAGAAAAAGATCAAATTAAATATTTTAATGATCTTGTTGTGACAAAGTGTGCCTGGCTAATGTTGATCCAGAGGACACTTTTTGCTGAACAGGAGACATTTGATGTTCTTTTTTTCAGTCTTGGATTGTCAGACTTTAGAGCGACCCTGGGATTATGGCCTAATACTGAGTTCAAATTGTAGAATTCTTTTGGAAAATATATATATTGTAACTGGAAAACCTGAAACAAAGTTTAAGTCAAACTTTAGTGTGAAAAAAAGAGTTATGAAAAAGAACACAGGAGCTGGCAGATAACTAAATTAGAAGCAGAATGACATTGTTTCATTTTAGCTATTAATCCCATGAAATATTGTCACACTATAACATATGCTTATCTTACCTTAAATGTTTAGCAAATTTTAGAATGTATAAATTTAGACTATAATATGTCTCCAATGTCTACTCAGATAACTATAGTTTGTTCTACTTTTAAATTCTCACAACCTTTGGAAATTACGTGAACTGTTTCCAAAAAACTAGGATACGACTTATTATCCATTCTGTCTCCATACATTTTTTGAAGAAACTGAACTCATAAAAAAATAACAAATTAATTTCCTTTATATCACTGCATTTTTTAAAGAAATTCTACATAGAAATCTTTGAATTAATAAATAAATAAGTTAAAACAACCAAAAATATTTTCTAGTTATCTACGGTATATGTAAATTCTTTGGATTGAAATAAAGCATAGAAACAATTAATAGCAGTACCTTAATAGCATTCTAGACAAATTAAAGTATGACTTATGCACTAGATATATGGCAATATGTCATATCTATCTAAAGGTAATTAATGAAAAACAACTGTGGACAAGAAGACTGAACAAATGTAGGAAGGCCCACCTCACTCCCCAAATATGTATGTCAAAATGATATAGTCAATAAATATATTTTGAAAGTTTTAATTTGGTAAAATTTTTCTTGATAAAAAATTAATAGCTAGACCACAGAGTGATTAGCAGTTGTCATGATTTTTCTGATGGGGGTAAAGATCAGATGCATTCTTGAATGATTGTAGTGAAAATGCCATCATAGAAAAATTTCAGTTTAGGCCACAGCACTGGAGTTAAGATGAAATATTTGGGATAGGGCCAGAAAGCATCTATCACACCCATAAAAGAAAACTTGAAATTATCTTGACTGTGAAGAAAGCTGAGCACCGAAGAATTGATGCTTTTGAACTATGGCGTTGGAGAAGACTCTTGAGAGTCCCTTGGACTGCAAGGAGATCCAACCAGTCCATCCTAAAGGAGATCAGCCCTGGGTGCTCATTGGAAGGACTGGTGTTGAAGCTGAAACTCCAATACTTTGGCCACCTCATGCGAAGAGTTGACTGATTGGAAAATACACTGATGCTGGGAAGGATTGGAGACAGGAGGAGAAGGGGACGACAGAGGATGAGATAGTTGGATGGCATCACCGACTTGATGGACATGGGTTTGGGTGGACTCCGGGAGTTGGTGATGGACAGGGAGGCCTGGCGTGCTGCGGTTCATGGGGTCGCAAAGAGTTGGACACGACTGAGCGGCTGAACTGAACTGAACTGAACAGATCTTAAAATATATTGAAATTAAAAAGTGTAATAATTTTTTAACACTGTGGGAAAGTAGGTAATTCAAAGGATAAAAAATGTCTAAACATGCAAATATTTAACTTTAAAATTATTATTTTATTTATACTCTTTCGTATATTCATCTATTTAGTCATCATTCATTTATTCTTCTATGTATACAATACATATGTCTACATAGTTACTAACAATGTTGGCTAATGTTAACAAATCATATTTTATTCTGATTTAAATTTAGAACTTTGGAATAAAAAAGCTTAAAAATATTGAAAGTAAATAACGCTATAAAATACAGTATATATTACACATATTTTTAATATCTTTTCCAGAAGTCTATTTTCCTCATATTTAAATATGTTGTTGATCTAACTAATGCATTTTTGTGTAATGTGAGGAAGAAGTCAGTTTTGTTTTAGTCCAGGTGTACAGTTAATTATGACATCACAATGTTTTAAAAGAAAAATAGGTTTTTCATTGAATCATAAAGAAAAATATTGTTATATATCAAATTGAGAAATAGAAACTTAGGAATAGTGCTATAAGAATAATAGGAAATTTGGAAAATAAATATTTAAATTTATACATTTTTTCAGTCAGTTATTCAGTTCAGTCGCTCAGTCGTGTCCGACTCTCTGCAACCCCGTGAATCCCAGCACACCAGGGCTCCCTGTCCATCACCAACTCCCGGAGTTTACCCAAACCCGTGTCCAGCAAGTCGGTGATGCCATCTAACCATCTCATCCTCTGTCGTCCCCTTCTCCTCCTGCCCCCAATCCTTCCCATCATTAGAGTCTTTTCAAATGAGTCAACGCTTCGCATGAGGTAGCCAAAGTATTGGAGTTTCAGCTTCAACATCAGTCCCTCCAGTGAACACCCAGGACTGATCTCCTTTAGGATGGACTGGTTGGATCTCCTTGCAGTCCAAGGGACTCTCAAGAGTCTTCTCCAACGCCATAGTTCAAAAGCGTCAATTCTTCGGCACTCAGCTTTCTTCACAGTCCAACTCTGATATCCATACATGACTAGAAAAACCATAGCCTTGACTAGACGGACCTTTGTTGGCAAAGTAATGTCTCTGCTTTTAAATATGCTATCTAGGTTGGCCATAACCTTCTTTCTGAGGAGTAAGCATCTTTTAATTTCATGGCTGCTATCACCATAAGCAGTGATTTTGGAGCCCAAAAATTAAAGTCTGACACTGTTTCCCCACCTATTTCCCATGAAGTGATGGGACCAAATGCCATGATCTTAGTTTTCTGAACGTTGAGCTTTAAGCCAACTTTTTCACTCTCCTCTTTCACTTTCATCAAGGGGCTCTTTAGTTCTTCTTCGCTTTCTGCCATAAGGGTGGTGTCATCTGCATATCTGAGGTTATTGGTATTTCCCCCGGCAATCTTGATTCCAGCTTGTGCTTCCTCCAGTCCAGCATTTTTCATGATGTACTCTGCATTTAAGTTAAATAAGCAGGGTGACAAAAAACAACCTTACATACTCCTTTTCCTTTTGGAACCAGTCTGTTGTTCCATGTCCAGTTCTAACTGTCGCTTCCTGACTTGCAAACTGGTTTCTCAAGGGACAGGTCAGATGGTCTGGTATGCCCATCTCTTTCATAATTTTCCACAGTTTGTGATCCACACAGTCAAAGGCTTTGGCATAGTCAATAAAGCAGAAATAGATGTTTTTCTGGAACTCTCTTGCTTTTTCGATGATCCAGTGGATGTTGGCAATTTGATCTCTGGTTCCTCTGCCTTTTCTAAAACCAGCTTGAACAAGCTGGAAGTTCAGAGTTCACATACTGCTGAAGCTTGGCTTGGAGAAATTTGAGCATTACTTTAATAGTGTGTGAGATGAGTGCAATTGTGCAGTAGTTTGAGCATTCTTTGGCATTGCCTTTCTTTGGGATTGGAATGAAAACTGACCTTTTCCAGTCCTGTGGCTACTGCTGAGTTTTCCAGATTTGCTGGCATATCGAGTGCAGCACTTTCACAGCATCATCTTTGAGGATTTGAAATAGCTCAACTGGAATTCTATCACCTCCACTAGCTTTGTTCGTAGTGATGCTTTCTAAGGCCCACTGGACTTCACATTCCAGGATGTCTGGCTATAGGTGAGTGATCACACCATTGTGATTATCTGGGTCATGAAGATCTTTTTTGTACAGTTCTGTGTATTCTTGCCACCTCTTCTTAATATATTCTGCTTCTGTTAGGTCCATACCATTTCTGACCTTTATCAAGCCCATCTTTGCATGAAACGCTCCGTTGGTATCTCTAATTTTCCTGAAGAGTTCTCTAGTCTTTCCCAATCTGTTGTTTTCCTCTATTTGTTTGCACTGATCGCTGAGGAAGGCTTTCATATCGCTCCTTTCTATTCTTTGGAACTCTGCATTCAGATGGGAATATCTTTCCTTTTCTCCTTTGCTTTTTGCTTCTCTTCTTTTCCCAGCTATTTGTAAGGCCTCCTCAGACAACCATTTTGCTTTTTTGCATTTCTTTTCCATGGGGATGGTCTTGATCTCTGTCTCCTATACAATGTCATGAACTTCTGTCCACAGTTCATCAGGCACTCTGTCTATCAGATCTAGTCCCTTAAATCTATTTGTCACTTCCACTGTATAATCATAAGCGTTTTGATTTAGATCATACCTGAATGATCTAGTGGTTTTCCCTACTTTCTTCAATTTAAGTCTGAATTTGGCAATAAGGAGTTCATGATCTGAGCCACAGTCTGCTCCCAGTCTTTTTTTTTCTGACTGTATACATTTTTTAAACATGCAGAAAAAAAAAATGAAAATCAAAATGAATGGGAAACTATTTTAAAAGGTGTATTAAAGATAAATAGTTCTACTAAAATATATAGAATTTTTTTCTATTACTTTAAGGGAAAGATAACAATACCTAAAGAAAAGTTAATCAAGGAAATTTGACTAGAAATTTCACAAAATAAGCATGGCAGCACATACATTTAAGGTATTTTCAATATCTCTACTTGTAATAGAATTTCAAGATAACTTCAAATTAAAAGTTCACAAATATAAAGGCCAAACTATTATATTTCTGGAGCTCTATATGAAGAAATAAACATATTGTTACCATAACTCAAGAATGATGCATACAAGAATTACATAAAGATCAATTAGAAAAGATTTAGTCAAATTTTTGTCTTGTAAATGGTAAAAATTCTCTTGTTACATTGTTTATGGAGAAAAAGTAACTTCTCTGTGGAATGACCCAACATTTGTAAAATAGAAAAGGGAACAATTCCTCGTTTGAACGTGTATGTGCACACATGTGTGAATGTGTTTATGAGCATGATGTTATTGCTACTTTAGAATGACAGAGGTCTTCCCTTGTAGCTCAGCTGGTAAAGAATATGGCTGCAGTGTAGGAAACCCCCGTTGGATTCCTGGGTCAGGAAGATGCACTGGAGAAGGGATAGGCTACCCACTCCAGTATTCTTAGGCTTCCCTAGTGGTTCAGCTGGTGAAGAATCTGCCTGCAATGCAGGAGACCTGAGTTCAATCCCTGGGTTGGGAAGATTTCTTGGAGAAAAGAATAGCTACCCACTCCAGTATTCTGGCCTGGAGAATTCCATGGGCTCTATATCCATGGGGTCACAAAGAATCAGACATGACTGAGTGACTTTCACTTTCACTTCAGAGTGATAAAAGATGGAAAGGAAGAAGATTGGGAAATGAAAACAAGAAAAAAAGTTATCAAAGAATTGGAAAGGAAGAAATAAAATTGTCTGTTTTTGGATGACATGTTTTTATATATAGAAGCTTGATTAGTTTTTAACCGAAAACAATATCAAACTATTTTTAAGAAATACATACACATTGAATAAGTGTATGGCAAAGTTTACAAGATTGATAAAACTGTTTGATTGAGATCTAGACAAAGCTAGTCTTGGACTTCCATCGTCTTAATATAGAGTCTATAATAAACTTATATTTTTTAAAAACTGATACATTACTTTTTGTCTTATATGTGTTGT
The DNA here is from genome assembly GCA_024291935.2 of Okapia johnstoni. Taxonomy (NCBI): domain Eukaryota; kingdom Metazoa; phylum Chordata; class Mammalia; order Artiodactyla; family Giraffidae; genus Okapia; species Okapia johnstoni. The sequence continues at coordinate 60,846,681 of CM044322.1, forward strand.
GCATATTCAAAAATCTTGTTAACAAAAGAGGTCTGTTAAGTCTAAACATATCCATAAAGGTTATCTCAGTTCATTTCAGTTCAGGCACACAGTCCTGTCCAACTCTTTGCGACCCCATGGACTGTGGCATGAGGCCTCCCTGTCCATCACCAACTTCCGGAATTTACTCAAACTCATGTCCATTGAATCATTGATGCCATCCAAGCAACACATCCCTTGTCATCCCCTTCTCCTCCTGCCTTCAATCTTTCCCAGCATCATGGTCTTTTCAGTTCTTCGCATCAGGTGGCCAAAGTATTCGAGTTTCAGTTTCAACATCAGTCCTTCCAATGAATATTCAGGACTGATTTCCTTTAAAATGGACTGGTTGGATCTCCTTGCAGTCCAAGGGACTCTCAAGAGTCTTCTCCAACACCATAGTTCAAAAGCATCAATTATTTGGTGCTCAGCTTTCTTTATAGTCCTACTCTCATCCATACATGACTACTGGAAAAAACATAGCTTTGACTAGACAGATATTTGTTGGAAAAGTAATGTCTCTACTTTTTAATATGCTGTCTAGTTTGGTCATAGCTTTTCTTTCAAGGAGCAAGCGTCTTTTAATTTCATGGCTGCAGTCACCATCTGCAATGATTTTGGAGACCTCCCCCCAGAAAAGTCTGTCATTGTTTCCATTGTTTCCCCATCTGTTTGCCATGAAGTGATAGGACCAGATGCCATGATCTTAGTTTTCTGAATGTTGAGCTTTAAGCCAACTTTTTCACTCTCCTCTTTCACTTTTATCAAGAGGCCTTTAGTTCTTTGCTTTCTGCCATAAGGGTGGTCACCTGCATATCTGAGGTTATCGATATTTCTCCCAGCAATCTTGATTTCTAGCTTGTGCTTTATCCAGCCCAACATTTCACATGATGTACTCTGTATATAAGTTAAGTAAGCAGGGTGACAATATACATCCTTGACGTACTCCTTTACGGATTTGGAACCAGTCTATTGTTCTATGTCCAGTTCTAACTGTTGCTTCCTGATCTGCATATAGATTTCTCAGGAGGCAAGTCAGGTGGCCTGGTATTCCCATCTCTTTAAAAATTTTCCACAGTCTGTTGTGATACACACAGTCAAAGGCTTTGGCATAGTCAATAAAGCAGAAGTAGGTGTTTTTCTGATACTCTCTTGCTTTTTCAATGATCCAATGGATGTTGGCAATTTGATCTCTGATTCCTCTGCCTTTTCTAAATCCAGCTTGAACACCTGCAAGCTTGTGGTTCATGTACTGTTGAAGCCTGGCTTGGAGAATTTTGAGCATTACTTTGCTAACCTGCGAAATGAGTGCAATTGTGCGGTAGTTTGAATATTCTTTGTGTCCAGCTCTTTGCAACCCCATGGACTGTAGCCCCCCAGGCTCCTCTGCCCATGGAATCCTTGAGGCAAGAATACTGGAGTGGGTTGCCATTTCCTTCTGCAGGGGATCTTCCCAATGCAGGGATCAAACCCAGGTCTCCCACATTGCAGGTGGATTCTTTACTTTCTTAGCTACTGGGCTATCCTAGGGAGTATAGATTGTCTTCACTGAGCTGTGTGTTGGATGATGTAACTGGGGCCTGTTCTATTGGAACAAGTCATTCATGGTGATTGTTTAACCATCCTTGATGGTATTATTTCCATCTTCATTCTAGCTGGTGCTGTTGAATTTCAAAGAACAATTTGCCTTCTCCATCAGCCCAGTCACCTCACCTCACACCTCAAGCAGGCACATGAAGTTTATTTCTCAGCTGTCACAATTCTTTCTCAAAGGATTATTTGAGACTTAATATATATTTTCAAATGGTTAAGTACCATGAGGAACAAGAAGGTTGCTGATCTCTTGCCGGGAGCCAGCTCACGAGATCCCCAAAAGGACAGATTTGAGCAAGGTTCTCAGGCCTCAGGGAATCTCGGAAGGCTGCCTCAGTGCTCACCTTAAAGATATCTGTCTTTCTGATGTTTACTATAGTAAACCTCTTCTTACTTTCTATGACTTAGGCAAAAGGCCTTTCCTGATTCCCTTCTAAAATAGATCATTCTGAAACCTCAAATCAACAAGGCCCCTGAATGGTAGCACCCTAAATAAAATTATCTGGGATATAGAGTATGCTGATCTAAATTCCTTTTGCTAGCATATTGATTTGTTTAATAAATGTACCTGTGCCTTTGGAGCTAATGTGCATAACTGCTCCCTAGTAATAAAACAGCATTGAGAGCCTCCGCACAGAAAGCCCCTATGGGTACAAAACCCTTCGCAGGAAAAAAGGCTTGTTAGGAAATACAAAAAATAGTGCTTTGTGGAACTGTTCCTTAGTCTATATTTACTCATTATGTTTTTACTCTTACATATTTAGCCTATATAATGAAAGCATAATAGTTAAAAATTTATATAAATAAAAGTTTAGCTTTAATATAAATAATAAGACAATTGTTGATTTAACTGATGATTCTTACTTAGAGCTGAACTTCAGCTTGCAGTTCTATGACTTTATGGAACCACATTCTTTTCTGTTAAGCTCAAGGCATACAGTAAATTATCAAAAACAGGTTTTACCTTAAAACTTCCTGTTGAGAAATTCTTTCCTGATGTGCTCGATACAAAAGTGTTCTGACTGATCAACCCTTATCAATGGAGAGTCACAAGGTGTTAGCAGGCCACCAGGCCAGAAGATGATGTAAACAAAATGAGGCTTTTTGTAACTAAAGACATGCAAACGGCTTCGATGAGGGTTGAAGCTGCTGGCCCAATGAGCTAACTTGATAGGCCCATGAAGATATACCCCTTAAGCTAAGTTGGTATGCCCCTTAAGCTAAGTTGGTATGTCCCTTAAGCTAAATTGGTATGACTCTATACTTTACATTTGTTTCTATATACCACTAAAGATATAAAAGCTGTCTTAAAAATAATAAAGTGGGGAGACACTTGGAATCGCTGAGACTCACTGTGTCTCCTCATTCACATCGCCGATGCCGTCCATCCTGAGGGAACCCCTGGACCTGCTGGAGCTGGACTCCGGCAGTCTCTGATTCACACATTACATAGTTATGTCTAACTTAATCTGACTAAGATCGTATTGATTTAGGGCTTCTCTGAGAAACACATAACCTCCAAAGTTTATGTAAAGATATGAAGCAATAGGTCCTGTGTTAGTTTACTTGAGCTTCCAAAAAAATTACTACAGACTAGGTGGATTAAAAAATAGAAATGTAACTTTTCGTAGTTCTATGGGCTGGAAAGTCCAAGAGTGAGGGGTCAGCAGGTATAATTTCTCCTGAGGTCTGTGTTCTCAGATTGCAAATGTCTGTCATCCTGCTGTGTCTTCACATGGTATTTTCTCTGTGAACATGTTTAATGGCTGTTCTTCCTCTTCTTACAAGAAACCACCATAATGTATTTCTCTCATATCCTTACGATTTCCAGGTGGCTCAGTGATAAAGCAAAATTCAGATTAAATTGAAGAAAGTAGGGAAAACCACTAGACCATTCAGGTATGACCTAAATCAAATTACTTATGATTATACAGTGGAAGTGAGAAATCGATTAAAGGGATTAGATCTGATAGAGTGCCTGAAGAACTACGGATAGAGGTTCGTGACACTGTACAGGAGACAGGGATCAAAAACATCCCCAAGATAAAGAAATGCAAAAAAGCAAAATGGCTCTCTGAGGAGGCTTTACAAATAGCTAAGAAAAGAGAAGCGAAAAGCAAAGGAGAAAAGGAAAGATATTCCCATCTGAATGCAGAGTTCCAAAGAATAGCAAGGAGAGATAAGAAAGCCTGCCTCAGCGATCAGTGTAAAGAAATAGAGGAACACAACAGAATGGGAAAGACTAGAGATCTCTTCAAGAAAATTAGAGATACCAAGGGAACATTTCATGCAAAGATGGGCACAATAAAGGACAGAAATGGTATGGACCTAACAGAAGCAGAAGATATTAAAAAGAGGTGGCAAGAATACACAGAAGAACATCAGGAGTACTTCAAGGCTGTATATTGTCACCCTGCTTATTTAACTTAGATGCAGAGTACATCACGAGAAACGCTGGGCTGGATGAAGCACAAGCTGGAATCAAGATTGCCGGGAGAAATATCAGTAACCTCAGATATGCAGATGACACCACCCTTATGGCAGAAAGTGAAGGACTAAAGAGCCTCTTGATGAAAGTGAAAGAGGAGAGTGAAAAAGTTAGCTTAAAGCTCAACATTCAGAAAACAAAGATCATGGCATCTGGTCCCATCACTTCATGGGAAATAAATGGGGAAACAGTGGAAACAGTGGCAGACTTTATTTATTTATTAATTTATTGCTCCAAAATCACTGCAGATGGTGACTGCAGCCATGAAATTAAAAGACGCTTAATCCTTGGATGAAAAGTTACGACCAACCTAGACAGCATATTAAAAAGCAGAGACATTACTTTGCCATCAAATGTCTGTCTAATTAAAGCTATGGTTTTTCCAGTAGTCATGTATGGATGTGATAGTTGGACTATAAAGAAAGCTGAGCACGGAAAAATTGTTGCCTTTGAACTGTGGTGTTGAAAAAGATTCTTGAGAGTCCCTTGGACTACAAGGAGATCCAACCAGTCGATCCTAAAGGATATCAGCCCTGAATATTCATTGGAAGGACTGATGTTGAAACTGAAACTCCAATACTTTGGCCACCTGATATGAAGAACTGACTCATTTGAAAAGACCCTGATGCTCTGAAAGATGGAAGGCGGGAGGAGAACGTGATGACAGAGGTTGAAATGGTTGGATGGCATCATTGATTCAATGGACATGAGTTGAGTAAACTCCAGGCATTGGTGATAGACAGGGAGGCCTGGCGTGCTTCAGTCCATGGGGTTGCAAATAGTTGGACAAGACTGAGTGACTGAATTGATCAGTGGTAAAGAATCCACCTGCCAATGCAGAAGACACAGGAGAGCTGAGTTCGCTCCCTAGGTCGGGAAGATTCCCTGGATGAGAAAATGACAACCCACTCCAGTATTCTTAACTGGAGAATCTCATGGGCAGAGGAGACTGTATAGGGTCGCAAAGAGTCAGACATAACTAAGCGTGCACAAACAACCTTATTTACTTTTATAAAGATCTTATCTTTGAACATAGTAATATCAGAGTTTAAAGATATTAAAAATTAAACATATGAATTGCAGAGCAATGGAATTTCAGTCTGTAAGTTTCAATGTTCTCAATTAGTCAACGCAATTCGCTTGGTTTGCTAGGATTAATCATATTTTCTGTCTTTCCTATGACAAGGATTTTAATAAGATTTTTAGATGATCCGTACTACCTAAAATGACAAATATTTAAAGGCATTAAAGCATTAGTATAATAAGTAAAATGTAATTTAGCCAATGTTTATTGGTGTTCTTATTGCTTATTTAGAGAAAGACTGAAATTAGAATTTCAAATTAAGTAATTTGTTAATTAACGTGCCATATATATAGAAAGAGTGGCTAAAAAAAATTATAAATAAGATCTAAAGTATGCTGCTTACAAGAAACTCAGTTTCACTTAAGAAACCACTAAGTGGAAAGTAAAGTAGTCAAAAATGACATTCTAAACAAACAGTAACCAAAAGAAAGCATGAGAGGCAGTATTTCTATCACACAAAATAGATGACTGTAAATGCAAAACTATCACCTGGGACAAAAGAAGGTCGCTTGATAATGAGAAAAAGGTCAATTAATCAAGGAGATATAATGGCTGTAAAAATATATTCACCCAACATTGAAGTACATAAATATATAAGGCAAATTCTAATAGAACTGAAGGAAAAAAAATAGACAGCAAGCAGTACAATAATGATGGAAACTTCAATATCCCACTCTCAACATTGAATCATCCCAACAGAAAAATCAATAAGAAAACAGCAGACTTGAATAAGCCTTTGATCAAGTGGAACTAAGAGACATATACATAAGGTTACATCCAACAGCAGTAGAATAAACATTCTTTTCAAGTGCTCACAGAACATTCTCAGGATAGATCAGACATTAGACTACAAAACAAGCTGTAATAAATTTAAGAAGACAGAAATAATATCGGAGATCTTTTATAATCTCAATGGTAAAGAACAAGAAATCAATAATAGGAGAAAAAATGGAAAATTCATGAATATTAAACAAGACAGTGCTGAATAGTCAGAGGCAAACAAGTCAAAAGGAAGATAAAAAAATACCTTGAGATAAATGAAAATGGAAATATACCATACCAAAACTTATGGGATGCTGCAAATGCAATTCTAACAAGGACGTTTATAATGATAAAAGCTTACATTGAGAAAAAAAGAAATATCTCAAGTAAACAATCTAAATTAACTCAAAATGGATGAAATATTAAGCATCAAATCTGCAACTGTCAGCCTACTAGAAGAGAAAAGAGGGGGAATTCTCCTTGATATTCATCTTAGCAGGGGTTTGTTGTTGGTGGTGGTGGTGGTCTGACACCAAAAGCATAAGTAATAAAAGAAAAAAGAAACAAGTAAGGAAGAGTAAGGCAACATCAAACTGAAAGCTTTCTGCACAACAAAGGAAACAAGCAACATAATGAAGACACATCTATGGAATGGGAAAATGTATTTGCAACCCACCTATCTGATAAGGGCTTAAAATCCAAAATATATAAGAAGCTCAAATAACTCAAAAGCAAAAAAAAAAAAAAAAAAAAAAAAAGAAAAAAAACAAATTATCAAATTTTACAGATGGACAAGAGATTTGAATAGACATTTCTTAAAAGAAGGAATGCATATGATCAACGAGTATATGGATGTGTGCTCAGCATCTTTCAATCATAGAAACGCAAATGAAAATCACAATGAGATATTACTTTACAGCTATTGACATGGTTATTATGAAGAAAAGTTAACAAGTGTTGGCAACAGGGAGCATTAGTACACTGTTGCTGAGACTATAAACTGGTGTAGCCATTATGGAAAGTGATACGGAGGTTTCTCAAAAACTAAAAATAGAACTATCATATGACCCAAAAATCTTACTTGTGGCTATACACACAAAAGAAATGAAATCAATATCTTTAAGAAATATATGCACCCTCATGTTCACTGTAGTATTATTCCCAATATCCAAAGAATGAAAACAACCAAAATGTCTATTTATGGGCAAATGGATAAAGAAAATGTGATGTATATATCCAGTGTAATATTATCCAGCCTTACAAAAAGTAATATTACTATTTGCGACACATGGATGAATCTGAAAGACATTATACTAAGTAAAATGTCTGAAACAGAAAGATAAATACTGCATGATCCCACTTATATGTGAAATCTAAAAAAAGTCAAATTCATAAAAGCAGAATTGAGGGGTTGTTACTACAGGTTGAGAGGTGGGGTAAAATGAGAGATATTGGTCAAAAGTACCAGTTATGCAGAATGAATAAATTCTGGAGAAATAATGTACTATATGGTGATTATTGCTTAAAATATAGTATTACATGCTTTAAATTTGCAAAGAAAATAGGGATTAAGTGTTCTTACTACCAAAAAATATATATACTATGTGAGGTAATGAGTATGTTACTTATCTTGAGTGTGGTAATTTTTTCACAATGTATTTATATATCAATCTTCATTTGATACACGATAGTTAGTTAGATAGTTAATTCAGTCACTCAGTCGTGTCCGACTCTTTGCGACCCCATGAATCGCAGCACGCCAGGCCTCCCTGTCCATCACCAACTCCCGGAGTTTACCCAAATCCATGTACATCGAGTCGGTGATGCCATCCAACCATCTCATCCTCTGTCGTCCCCTTCTCCTCCTGCCCCCAATCCTTCCCAGCATTAAGGTCTTTTCCAATGAGTCAACTATTCGCATGAGGTGGCCAAAGTATTGGAGTTTCAGCTTCAACATCAGTCCTTCCAATGAACACCCAGGACTGATCTCCTTTAAGATGGACTGGTTGGATCTCCTTGCAATCCAAGGGACTCTCAAGAGTCTTCTCCAACACCACAGTTCAAAAGCATCAATTCTGCGGCACTCAGCTTTCTTCACGGTCCAACTCTCATATCCATACATGACCACTGGAAAACCATAGCCTTGACTAGACGGACTTTGGTTGGCAAAGTAATGTCTCTGCTTTTCAATATGCTATCTAGGTTGGTCATAACCTTCCTTCCAAGGAGTAAGTGTCTTTTAATTTCATGGCTGCAATCACCATCAGCAGTGATTTTGGAGCCCACAAAAATCAAGTCTGACACTGTTTTCACTGTTTCCCCATCTATTTCCCATGAAGTGATGGGACCGGATGCCATAAACTTAGTTTTCTGAACGTTGAGCTTTAAGACAACTTTTTCACTCTCCTCTTTCACTTTCATCAAGAGGCTCTTTAGTCCTTCTTCACTTTCTGCCATAAGGGTGGTGTCATCTGCATATCTGAGGTTATTGATATTTCTCCCGGCAATCTTGACTCCAGCTTGTGTTTCTTCCAGCCCAGCGTTTCTCATGATGTACTCTGCATAGAAATTAAATAAACAGAGTGACAATATACAGCCTTGACGTACTCCTTTTTCTATTTGGAACCAGTCTGTTGTTCCATGTCCAGTTGTAACTGTTGCTTCCTGACCTGCATACAGGTTTCTCAAGAGACAGGTCAGATGGTCTGGTATTCCCATCTCTTTCAGAATTTTCCACAGTTTATTGTGATCCACACAGTCAAAGGCTTTGGCATAGTCAATAAAGAAGATATAGATGTTTTTCTGGAACTCTTTTGCTTTTTTGATGATCCAATGGATGCTGGGAATTTGATCTCTGGTTCCTCTGTCTTTTGTAAAACCAGCTTGAACATCTGGAAGTTCACGGTTCACATATTGCTGAAGCCTGGCTTGGAGAATTTTGAGCATTACTTTACTAGTGTGTGAGATGAGTGCAATTGTGTAGTAGTTTGAGCATTCTTTGGCATTGCCTTTCTTTGGGATTGGAATGAAAACTGACCTTTTTCAATTCTGTGGCCACTGCTGAGTTTTCCAGATTTGCTGGCATATTGAGTGCAGCACTTTCACAGCATCATCTTTCAGGATTTGAAATAGTTCAACTGGAATTCCATCACCTCCACTAGCTTTGTTCGTAGTGATGCTTTCTAAGGCCCACTTGACTTCACATTCCAGGATGTCTGGCTCTAGGTGAGTGATCACACCCTCGTGATTATCTGGGTCGTGAAGATCTTTTTTGTACAGTTCTTCTGTGTATTCTTGCCATCTCTTCTTAATATCTTCTGCTTCTGTTAGGTCCATACAATTTCTGTCCTTTATCGACCCATCTTTGCATGAAATATTCCCTTTGTATCTCTAATTTTCTTGAAGAATTCTCTAGGCTTTCCCATTCTGTTGTTTTCCTCTATTTCTTTGCATTGATCACTGAGGAAGGCTTTCTTATCTCTCCTTGCTATTCTTTGGAACTCTGCATTCAGATGGGAATATCTTTCCTTTTCTTCTTTGCTTTTCGCTTCCCTTCTATATATAACTTCTTATTGCCAAATACGCATCAATAAATCTGGAGGGGAAAATAATATGTTCCTTAAGTCTACGCTAGTGCTATATTTTTTAAGTGAGCCAAAATACTGATTTAACTGTTTAAAGCAGTGTTTAGTTCTCTGTTATTAATACCTGAAATGATCCTAACAGATGCAATATAGGCATATGATCACCAGGAATTAAAAATGACTTCAATATTTCAAAAATATTATTCCTTATGGTCTTATTAAGTTATATATGAGGGTGGACACAAATAAACCTGAGAACTAAAATAATCTTTCAAGTCTTTGTGTGTGTGCCTATGTTCAATCACTTAGTCGTGTTCGTCTCTTTCAACCCTATGGATTGTAGCCCACCAGGCTCCTCTCTCCATGGAATTTTCCAGGCAAGAATACTGAAGCGGGTTGTTGTTTCCTACTCCAGGGAATCTTCCCTACCCAGGGATCAAATCAGCGTCTCTTGCATCTCCTGCATTGGCAGGCGGATTCTTTACCAGTAGCACCACAAAAAGTGTTATGTTTAACAGCATGAACTTATGGAACAAGAGTTTTGGTTACAATCTACATCTTCTATAAATTATTTTTAAAGCGCATAATATTTTGAAATTTATTTAAAAACTCCAAACCGAAATAAATAAATAAAGACACCAAATTGTCTATCCATAGTTTGGAATTTAGTTCTACTTGTTCATTATTTCTGCTTGTTTCATTATTTCAACCAGTATCAGTTGCCACTTAGTTTACCCTAACTCTGCTTTCCTCTTACTCCTATTAGAATTTCCTTTGAAGTTTCCTGTTCATTGAAATGCAGCCCCAGGTGTTGGCATCTATGTAGTCAATAGCGATTCAGATGTCAATACAACAGACTATGAACCATCAGGGTTTCATTAGCTTGAAAAAAAGTGATTTATTTAGTTTGCCTTCTAGCAAGTTTGAACATTCAATAGCTGCTAAAAATCTGCAAATAAAATGCCATTCTCTACACTATGAGCCTTTAAATACTTTTTAACTCAATATGGTCAAAAAATAGTTTCCTCAAACTGTATTTCAAGCTTTCATACAAAGTATTGGCTTTCATAAGTCTCCCTTGTAGTTCAGTTGGTAAAGAATCTGCCTGCAATGCAGAAGACCTGGGTTCAATCCTTGGGTCAGGAAAATCCCCTGGAGAAGGAAATAGCAACCCACTCCAGTATTCTTGCCTGGAGAATCGCATGGACAGAGGAGTCTGGCAGGCTACAGTCCATGGGATTGCAAGAATCGGATACGACTTAAGGACTAAACCACCACCACCACCACCCCTGACTATTACAAAATGATAAAAAAGATAGACCCGAGAAATTACCTTATATCTGTAGTTAGAGTTGCAAATTTTCTGTTGAAGGGCAAGGCTGTGTTCCCTCCCTGTTATTTGACCTGAGGCCAAACGATGGCAGAGGTAACGAAGATAATGGCGACCTCCTTCAAAAGGTTCCATGCATTCACTGTTACATTCAGTGCCCCCAACCGTGCAGCAGGCCACTGCCGACCCACGCCTCCTCAAGAGATTCCTGGACACTCCCGGGCAAGTCCAAGTCAGCCTCTTGTGGGGTCACTGCTCCTTTCTCCTGGGTACTGGTGCGCACAAGGTTCTGTTTGTGCCTTCCAAGGGTCTATTTCCCTGTCCTGTGTAAGTTCTGGCAGCTCTGTGGTGGGTTAACAGTGACCTCCTCCAAGAAGGCTTATGCCATACCCAGGTCTGCTGCACCCAGAGCCCCTGCACCTGCAGCAGACCACTGCTGACCCATACCTCCTCAGGAGACACACAAACACAGATCTGTCTTAGTCTCTGTGGGGTGTCTGGGTCCTGATGCATACAGGGTATGTTTGAGCCCTCTGGGCGTCGCTGGTGGGTATGGGGTTTGACTCCAAACATAATTTCACCCCTCCTACCATTTTGCTGGGGCTTCTCCTTTGCCCCTAGACATGGGGTGTCTCTGCAAAGTTGCTCCAGAACTGTGCAGCTGCTGCTCCAGGACTGAGCAGCTGCATATATATTACTGTATGTAGAAATATAAATATGACTGCTTTATTGGCTATGCCAAAGCTTTTGACTGTGTGGATCACAACAGACTGTGGAAAAGTCTTCAAGAGATGGGAATACCAGACCACATGACCTGCCTCCTGAGAAATCTATGTAGGTCAAGAAGCAACAGTTAGAACTGAACATAGAACAGACTGGTTCCAAATCAGGAAGGAGTATGTCAAGGCTATACATTGTCACCCTGCTTACTTAACTTATATGCAGAGTACACCATGAGAAATGCTGGACTGGAAGAAGCACAAGCTGGAATCAAGATTGTTGGTAGAAATATCAATAACCTTAAATAAGCAGATGACACCACCTTATGGCAGAAAGCAAATAACTAAAGAACCTCTTGATGAAAGTGAAAGAGGAGAGTGAAAAATTTGGCTCAGTATTCAGAAAACGAAGATCATGGCATCTGGTCCCATCACTTCAAGGCAAATAGATGGGGAAACAGTGGAAACAGTGACAGATTTTTTTGTGGGGTCTCCAAAATCACTGCAGATTGCAGTCATGAAATTAAAAGACGCTTGCTCCTTGGAAGAAAAGTTATGACCAAACTAGATAACACATTAAAAAACAGAGACATTACTTTGTCAATAAAGATCCGTCTAGTCAAAGCTATGGTTTTTCCAGTAGTCATGTATGGATGTGAGAATTGAACTATAAAGAAAGCTGAGCACTGAAGGATTGATGCTTTTGAACTGTGGTGTTGGAGAAGACTCTTGAGAGTCCTATGGACTGCAAGGAGATCCAACCAGTCCATCCTAAAGGAAATCAGTCCTGAATATTCATTGGAAGGACTGATGCTGAAGCTGAAACTCCAATACTTTGGTGACATAATGGGAAGAACTGACTCATTGGAGAAGACCCTGATGCTGGAAAAGATTGAAGGCAGGAGGAGAAGGGGACGACAGAGGATGAGATGGTGGGATGGCATCACCGACTCAATGGACATTAGTTTGAGTAAGCTCTGGGAGTTGGTGATGGACAGGGAGGCCTGGCATGCTGCAGTATATGGAGTAGCAAAGAGTTGGACATGACTGAGTGACTGAACTGAACTGAGAGAGATAAATATGTTTTGTTCTTGTGAGTTTATTTAAAAATTGATTCAATAGATGTCCATCCACTGATGGTATAACGTTTTGCTTAGCTAAAGAGCTAACAAGCAATATTTATAAAATAAAAGTGAGCAAGGTCCTTTCTGTTTCACTTTTACAGTCAATTTAATAGGAATTTAGAAACAGTGAGCTTCCTAAGCAAGTAACATAAAAATCTTTCTATATTTCCTTTCACATCCCATTTAAATATGACATACAATCTTGGTTGAGAAGTTCAAGTTTTCACGAGAGTTTGCAAAGACACACGCCACATGCTGCTTACACATACACATATATATAAGCATATACACGATGTCTCTGCAAAAACAAATTCAGACTTTTTTGCTCAGTTCTTTTGAAAATATACTCTCATGAAAGTTTTATTAATTTAGAAATTATTGCACATTCTGATATTATACCAGATTATTGATATGTATCATATAAAAATTTGACTATGGAGAAATATGGTTCAAGCCCTTTTTAAAATCTTTTTTTTCTTGGTGGTGGTGGGGGGGGGGGGTGGATGGATTTTCTCTCTCACAATGTTTGTTCATATCAATAAGAAAGAATGGCTTGAAGAAATTTATCTTAATAACGAAGTCAAAAATAACCTAAAGTACCCTTTAATACTATTAAGATGATTCTCCCAAATCTAGACCTGCCTTTTTTTAAATTAATTTTTATTGTAGTATATCAGATTAAAAATGTTGTGTTAGTTCCAGGTGTACAACAAAATGAATCAGTTATACATATACATATATCCAGTCTTTTCTTTTTTTAGATCATTCTCCAATATAGGTCATTATAGACTGTTGAGTAGAGTCCCTGTGCTACACAGTAGGTTTTTGTTAGTTATCTGTTTTACATAGAGTAGTATATATTTGTCAATCCCAATCTCCGCTTGTCTTTTAATAGCACTGATTCTTTATCAACACCTCCATCTTCCTCAGGGTCACTCATGACATACCCATATGTGTTCACTTATACTGTAGTGGTTTCCTTGAAACTCCTAATTTTACTGTTTTTCATCTCAAAATCTTGTTTCTATATGTAGTTAAACCAGCAATGTTAATGTTTACCATCTCAGCAACACATATCTTTTGATTTCCTTTTTCTCCTTCATGGACCCTCATTCATTCCACTAGTTCCTTATCTCATTATATGCATGCGACTATGAGCCTTCCAGTCTAAGGCACAACTTTAAAATATCAATTTTACCATGATCCCTCTTCTATTGATATACATGGGATCCATTCTAAACTCCTTCCTAAGGAGCTTTTAGAGCTAAACTTTCTTCTTTATACTTTACTTTCCATGATTTTCCTAAGGACTGAGAAGGAGTGAGGCTGTCCCAAGAAAGCTAAAGACCAGAAAAGGCATTAACATTGGTATAGAGTGGTAATAGAAGTTAACTTACATTGGAAAATGTGCAGGTATTCATAGATGTTTTATTCCATGTGCTGCCCTTGTTCAGCATTTCTCAAGAACATATTTCAAAGCATCTGAATGCTTTATATCTTTGATGTATGTAAAGATATTAGGAGGCCAATGTGCAGTGACCCCCTAGCCCAGATAACATAATCAAGCTTTTAAAAAAGATGCTGTGCTTTTTTACCTTTATTTTCTCATCATACAGCCTCTTCTTAGATAATGAAGAAACCCATCAGATTATCTCATAGACTTCCTATAGCTATGATTGTTAAGAATGACATGGAGAACAAACTAGTGGACACAGTGGAGGGAGGAGAGGGTGAGATGAATTGAGAGAGCAGCATAATAATGTATATATTACCATATGTAAAGTAAATAAATAGCCAGTGGGAATTTGCTGTATGACTCAGGGAGCTCAAATCAGTGCCCTGTGACAACCTAGAGGGGTGGGATACAGTGGGAAGGAGGTTCAAGAGGGAGGGGACATATGTCTGCCTATGGCTGATTCATGTTGATGTATGGCAGAAACCAACACAGTATTGTAAAGCAATTATCTCCCAATTAAAAATAAATTTTAAAAAAAGAATGGCAATTTTTGTCCTAGCTGCTACCCATGGCCTTGACTCTATTGAATATTGTCTCCTTTTATTTATCAGTTTGTAGGAAGAAACCTAGCTTTTCTGGTTTTTCAAGTTATTTGTTACCACTTCTTTGTTCTCTCTGTCTCTTTTTTATATTTATTTGTTCAGCTTTCCATCCATGATACATTTCTGATGATTCATCCTTGTTCTGTAATATTTTGTACATGCCTCGGGCTCTACACTATTCAAATATGTCTCATATCTAACGTATTGCCTACTCAGATTGAGCTATAAATCTATACATCAAGATACTCCTTAGATAATTCCACTTGAAAGTTTCCTCAAAGTTTAACTTCAGTATGCTTAATGCTTAATTCCTTATCTTTTTTGCCAATTTTGCTTTTACTGCCAGATTGCCTATCCTGTTGATGGTATATGCTATTTTTTATAAGGTAGCCATAGACATTATGTTTAGTGATACAAGTCAGTTACAAAAAGACAGATACTGCATAATCCCACTCATATGAAGAATCTAATGTAGTCAAATCATAGAAATAGAATAGGCTCTTGGGGTAGGTGGAATTAGTGTTTAATAAGTAAAGAGTTTTAGTTTTGCAAGGTGAAAATTTCCAGATATCCCTTGTACAACAATGTGAATATACTTAACACTTTTGTACTCTACACTTAAAATAGTTAAGAGAGTAAATGCAATATATATATTTTACCAAAATAAAAAAAAATAATAAATTAATAACTTGATAATTCAGAACAAATGCTTAAAAATAAAAGACATTAATATTTACACATGTATTTTATCTCTCTAGACATTTAGAAGTCAGCCTAGAAACCATAATCCTGATCTTATTTGAACTTTAATTTTGGGTAAAGTGGAGAAGGAAATGGCAACTCCCTCAAGTATTCATGACTGGAAAACTTCATGGCTAGAGGAGCTTGGTGGGCTATGGTCCATGGGATTGAAAGAAAGTTGGAGACAACTGAGTGACCGAACACATTCAAGAGATACTTAGACACCAGGCCTATGTTCATAAATCCTCTTTTCAACTTGCAAGAAAAACATGGATTCATTTTCTAGCAACTCCCCTTCATTATTACAGTAGGTTAAATAATAGCTTACAAAAATGTCAGGTCCTAATTTCTTTAAATGTTACCTTACTTTGAAAATGGGATTTCAAAGATGTGATTACATTAAGCTTTTTGAGATGATGAGATTATCCTAGCCTTGAAGTGCTCATATGCTTCCTCAGTCTTTCATTGTGTGACTGACTGTTTGAGACCTCATGGACTGCAGCCCACCAGGCTCCTCTGTCCATGGAATTTTCCAGGAAAGAATACTGGAGTGGGTTGCTATTTCCTTCTTCAGGGGATCTTCCTGACCCAGTGATAAAACCCACGTCTCTTGTGTCCCTGCCTTGGCAGGCAGATTCTTTACCACTGAGCCACTTGGGAAGCCCTAAATAGAATCATGAGCCTTCTTCTCAGGGTGGGTTCAGAAGAAGACCTGGCTTCAGCAGAGCACAGGGGAGAAGACAATGTGGAGTCAGAGGCAGAGAAAGGAGAGATGTTCCCAGGAGCGAAAATGCAGCCACCAGAAGCTCAAAGAGACAAGGAATGGATGCTCACCATGAGGCTTGGCAGGGAGGACAGCCCTACTGGCACCTTGATTCTAGCCCAGTGATACTGACTTCCTACTTCTGGCCTCCAGAAATGTGAGAAAATAAATTTAAATTGTTTCAAGCTACCCAATTTGTGGTAATTTGTTACAGAGGCAACAGAAAAATAAAACGGTGACTAACTTCATAGGAACTTGAGTTGTGCTTTGAATGCAAATAAACAAATAAAAACCATGAAATAAATGATACTGACTGAGTCAAAAAGACCTAGGAAAGAAAGAAACTAAGAATTAAGGACCCACGGGATATGGTTAGTATCTGAAAAGTTAATTTGATTATAACATTAAGTATGCAGTTATTTGCATATAGCTAAAGCAAAATTAATTTGCAGGGTTTTCATACTATCATGCGTAAACACTCAATTATCATTTTTAAAAAACATAAGCACAATAAATGAAGTAATTGAAGTGAATAGATAATTATTAATATAGTTTTAAAAGTTGCTAAAATTATTGTTATGAACCTAAAGGCATGAGCCACTTATAGTCTCCAAGGTTATCTTGCAGTTAATAGATACAATGAATCTTAAGATGCTAAAAAGTTGTTCATATGATATAACATCTTGCAATTTTTAAAACTGATCAAAAGTATAGTACTTAAGAGTCCTTAAGAGTATAGTCCTTAATACTATAGTCCTTATGGGTGTCTGGAACTAAAATTCTTCTGTCTAAATCCCATTTGTAAAATATTGTTGCCACTTGTGAGAACTTGGGCAAATTATTTCACCTTTCTGAGCCTTGGTTTATTCAATCTGTAAACTAGTGATAAAAATAGACTTCACTAAGTCTCTCTGTGATGAAGTGGGTTTATGTAAGTATAAAACTTAGAATTACGCTCGGTATTTAGTTCTTTTAAAATGTCTATTAATAAACAAAAGAGACTAAAGTACTCCATGACCACTCGGTACACAGCTAAATTTATGATTTTGAAGACACCAGTGATTTTAAGGAGTTTTACCAATTTTATGAAAGTCTTAGTCTGTTCTGACTGTTACAACAAAAATATCACAGACTGCACGGCTTAAATAAGAAACATTTATTTCTTACCAATCTGGAGGCTGTGAAATCCAAGATACAGGCAGATTCAGTCTTATGAGAGTCTGTATACCAGTGGACAGAAGACTGTCTTCTCCCCGTGTTATCACCCAGTAGAAGGGGTGAGGGAACCTTGTGGAGCGTCTTTTTTAAAAGGGTAGGAGTCCCATTCTTGAGGGTTCACTCCTCAAGACAAATCACCTCCCAAGGGCCATGGTCATACTTCCTAATATCATCACTTTGTGAACTGGGTTTCAACAAATGAATTTGGTGAAACATGGACATTCAGTCAATAGTAATAACAAACTGCTAGTCTTGGAAACTAAAAGAAAAGAAAAGAATACCTCTGTATTAATGCTATTAAGAGTTTCAAAAGTTAGCAGAGAAAACAAATTTTTAAAAGAGGATATAGCTTGATCAGGGCATGCATGCCTCAGGATGGTACTGGAGAACTAGAGTTGAATTATGAATCTTGGATCCCCTTTGTTTAGAATCCATGTAGGCAACTTTACTTTTGTTGAGATCTTCTTCCATTGCAAATGGCAATGTGATTGAAAAGGTTATAGGTTTCTTTTCCATTGATCTATTTTGAAGGCTTTCTTAAAAAGAATTAACATTTATGAATAGGCAGGTAAATCTCTTATGTGTTGATTTTAGTGATTCACCTTTTTCAAAGGCAGGATATCTCTAAATTTTAGGTATACTTTTCTGTAATCTCTATATTCAACATGACTAACATAAATTTTCAGGAATTTAATCTATTGTAGAAAGTGAGCTAATCTACTGAATTGGATTTTCTTTCTATTCCATCTCATTCTTCAGTCATCATGGGATAATAGATATTATGATTTTAACAGCTGCTGTATTGGCAACTCAGTTGTGGCCTTGTTATGACAAAGGCCAAATATATCTAATTGTGAATATGAACTCTTGCCAGTGAAAAGTGGCACTAATTTTTAAATCAATCTGAACTGAGTATATCATTGTGTTCAGCAATGTTTTAAAAAATTGTTTATCCTTCCAAATTCAAAGTATTTCAATCAAAGGTGAAAATTAAACTTTCAAGCATTGATAAACACCTATATATTTCTTGTTGCCAGCACATATACTTGCATTCCTAAATTATCTGGAAAGTCCTCTCAAACCTCTTAATTTATCAAGGTCCTACCCATATTTCAAGGCTCAGCCAGCAGCCATCATCACCAATAATATTTTCCAATCATTTTTACCCAAATAGAGCTATATTATTTGAATCATTTGCACATGAAGTCACAAAAATTTTCAAGTTGAAAAAGAGCTTAAAACACAAGCAGACTTAACTTTATATGGGAGAAACACAGTTCCCAGGGGAGTTAAGTGCTTCCTCCCTGCAAAAAAATGCTTAGCACATGCATGCGTACATGCACACACATCAAACAATTAGAGCTCCTGGCTAAAATTTATTTTTAAAATAATGCTTTTTAATATTATATGTTTGTGTTCTTAAGGGTCCATGAAAATCAATCAAGCACCTCAAAAGAGATCAACTGTGTTGTTGAATGACCAAGGCTTAGCTTTTCACTTGATACTTCAACCTGATTTCACCCAGAGTACAAGGACCATTTTAATATGTATTGCTTACATGGGTTTCTGTTAAAAGAGGAAGTCTTCCTGTTAAAAATTAAGCTACTACATTAAAATTTTCCTCCGTCTCATGTACTTTTTATATAGTATTCTATCTATCATTTATATATCCATTCCTCTGTCCATCTGTGTGAGTAGATAAGAATGTACATTGGTGGCACTAGTGGTAAGGAACTCACCTGCCAAAGCAGGTAGACATAAGAGACTTGGGTTCTATCCCTGGTTTGGGAAGATCCCCTGAAGGAGGGCATGGCAACCCACTCCAGTATTCTTACCTGGAGAATGCCATGGACAGAGGAGCCTGGCTGGCTATGGTCTATAGGATCTCAGATTTGGATATGACTAAAGTGACTCAGCACACAAACTAGCACACAAGAATGTATATTTCCTTTCACACAATTTAAATGTAATTGTCTTCAGAGGGAATGACAATGCCTTCCATCATCTCTCATTGCCCAGATTATTTCCAACTGCCTACAATAAACTATGTAATCAGTATACTTTCTGATATTGATGATAATGAGAGTAATGCATCAGCTGAAGTGGAAACAGTATGCAAATTTTATATGTATCAACAATTTGACATAGCTGACACCAACAATAATTAATGAAATTAATGATTCACTAAATGAAATTATCAGAGAAACATGCTTTATAAAGTGGGATACAATAAACATATGCTAAACCATATTAAAGTTAGTTTAAGACCACTTAAATAAATACCATAGATCTAGTAGACTTATTAGAGAGTAGTCCCTGTTAGAGAGTCCCTTGGACGGCAAGGAGATCCAACCAGTCCATCCTAAAGGAAATCAGTCATGAATATTCATTGGAAGGATTGATGCTGAAGCTGAAACTCCAATACTTTGACCACCTGATGCAAAAAACTGACGCATTGGAAAAGACCCTGACGCTGGGAAAGATTGAAGGTGGGAGGAGAAGGGGACCGCAGAGGATGAGATGGTTGGTTGGCATCACCGACTCAATGGACATGAGTTTGAGTAAACTCTGGGAGTTGGTGATGGACAGTGAGGCCTGATGTGATGCAGTCCATGGGGTTGCAAAG
Organism: Okapia johnstoni; assembly: GCA_024291935.2. Taxonomy (NCBI): domain Eukaryota; kingdom Metazoa; phylum Chordata; class Mammalia; order Artiodactyla; family Giraffidae; genus Okapia; species Okapia johnstoni. The sequence continues at coordinate 60,866,789 of CM044322.1, forward strand.
AGTTGGACATGACTGAGCGACTGAACTGAATTGAATAGACCTATCTAGCTTTAATTATAAATCTGGAAATTAAACATAAGGAAAATGAAAAATTAACTATGTGGGTATGGAAATAACAGTCAAATTGATTAAGTGGTCTTCTGAAAATGTCTGTATGTAACTTTGGCATTTGTCTATGGTGAAAGGACTAAAACTTACAATAGCTGATATAAGATTTCTATTTCATCTCACATAATACTGAAGGGATAGGAAGGTAGTCTGAGGATAATGGGTACCTGTTTCATTTTTCATTAAATGGACTTTGTCTTTGGATCCACAGCTCTTCCAGGGAACTATATTCAATATCTTGTATAAACTATTATGGAAAAGAAAGAAGAATATATACATACACATGTATGCATGTAACCGAGTCACTTTACTGTACACCTGAAACTAACACAATATTGTAAATCAACTATGCTTCTATAAAAAAACTGAATATTGCCTATATATAGTGAACTCAACTACACAGTCTGCATTTTTCTTTATCATTTCCAGAACCTAGTGATATTACAGGCACATGGTCAGTGCTTGGTAGTTGTTGCTGAATAAATGAACATGTGGATCAATAACAGAATTAACTGAATAGCAACAAACAAATTGTTTAGTTTTAGGTAGATGCATGCATGCAATCAAGGATATTAAGACAATGAGACCAGTCTGATTTAATAGTAAATTAGGCATCATATAATGTTTTAGATATTTCCAAAGATTAGAAAATACTTCCAAAATTTCTGGCTTTTGATAAGCAAAAGTAGATGAGTAGTAGTCCTTGTGGGGTTCTATTTTCATAAATATAAATCATATTTGATCAAACCATATGTTACAGAGGTTTAAAACCTCATAAAACCTCATGTTCTCTAATTACTCAGTGTGTTCTATTATCCTAGATAAAGAAAACTTAATTAAGACACATCTGAGCATCCTTACTTCCTTTCTGTAATCACCTTAACTAAGAGAAAAACATTTCTAAAAAAAGAGGGTTACGACAGTGGCTAGGTGATGTTAGGTTTTGAAATGATAGGATGATGTTTGTGAAACAGACATAAACACAAAAATTATAGCAAGTGTATAGTCAGTTACTATAGAGTAAAACAAGCTTATGTGCCAAAATGATCACTATGTTTTACATACTGTTACAACAGCATGAGGAAGCTCAAGGTCATTTTGATTACTTAGCATATTTATATATGAAATTTAGAAAAAGTGTTATCAAAACAATTACAGCAAAGCAGTGAGGACATAAAAGGGGTATAAAGTTTTCATTTCATATAAAAAAACAGTTTAGTTCCTGTAAAGTTACTGAATAAGAATTTCTTTTTGTAAATTACAAATTTTGTGCCCATTACTATAAAATACTTTAGAATAGTTAGATATTTAATTGGAGGATACATTCGAGGCAAAGTAATATATAGGATACATTACTAAATTAGAATGAAAACTGAACAAATTTTTTTTTAAGTCCTAAGATAGAATAAATGAAAAAGAGATACATTCATTTCTCTCATGCAATGTGTAGGGTAGGTATGACAGGCCTCCTTAGAGTATTCATATCAGGAATAGATACTCTGTCATCTTTGAAATGGGCTTCTCTGGTGACTCAGTGGTAAAGAATACCCCTGCCAACACAGGAGATGTGGGTTCAATTCCTGAGTCGAAGATCCCCTGAAGAAGGAAAGGGCAACCCACAACCAATGACACTGTGGTCCTTTTCCAAAAACACATAGGCCTAGTCTAATCCCAGTAATATGTGTTCAACTGCATTGGATGGAAAATTCTATCAATGTTAATTACAACAACTTGACTGATATATCTAGTTGTAAAATGTTTTTGTGTTTATTCTATTTGTTGCTTTCTAAGCTTCTTGGATGGAAAAGGGCATGGCAACTGACTCCAGTATTCTCACCTGGGGAATCTCACGGACAGAGGAGCCTGATGGGCTACAGCCCATGGGGTTGCAAAGAGTCGGACATGACTAAATGACTAAGCATAGCACAAGCTTCTTGGATCCGTGGCTTGGCATTCATCATGGATTTTAGTGAGTTCTTTACCATGGATATTTCAGATAAGCTTATGTTCTTACTTCTTCTGTTATTCTGATTAACTCTGTGTTGAAGCATTTGAAATTGTTTCATGGTTAGATTAGTTTGATGTGCTCAGTCACTCAGTCGTGTCCGACTCTTTGCAACCTTATAGACAGTAGTAGTTTGGGCTTCCCTTGTAGCTCATTCAGTAAAGAATCTATCTGAAGTGCAAGAGATCCAGGTTCAATCCCTGGCTCGGGAAGATCCCTTGGAGAAGGAAATGGCAACTAACTCCAGTATCCTTGCCTGGGAAAATCTCATGGACAAAAGAGCCTGGTGGGCTGCAGACCATGGGGTTGCAAAGAGTCGGGCACGACTGGGCAATTAACACTTACTTAACTTAGACGATAGTCTGCTAGGTTCCTTTATCCATGGGGTTTTCCAGGCAAGAATAGTGGAGTGGGTTGCCATTTCCTCCTCCAGGGGATCTTCCCTATCCAGGGATCGAACTTGTGTCTCTTGCTTCTCCTGCATTGGCGGGTGCATTCTTTGCCACTGTGCCACCTGGGAAGCCCAATAAGTTGATAGGGCTACCATAATAAAGTACAACAAACAAAGTGGCTTAAAGAATAGAAATTTATTTTCTCATAATTCTGGAGGCTTAAAGTCCAAAATCAAGGTGACTGCAGTATTGGTTTCTTCTAAAGAGTCTCTTCTTGGCTAGTAGGTGGTGTTTTTTGCCAGTCTTCACTCTTTGTGTCTGTGTCCTAATCTTTCTGTCTTATAAGGGCATCAGTCATATTTTATCAGGCCCCATCCTAACGACTCTCATTTTAATTTAATTACCTCTTTAGAGTCCTTATCTCCAACACAGCCACATTTTGAGATACTGGTGGTTAGGATGTCAACATGAATTTTAGGGGTACACAGTTAAGCCCATATCAATGGTTCTTGGATCTTCTGTTGTGTTGTTGTTCTCATTCTTTTTTCTTTGATTTTCAGTTTGGGAAATTTCTCATGAACTAAGTGTAAGGACATGGATTCCTTGATTTCCTTTTCAACTGGATACAATCTACTAATAAACTTATCAATGATATTTCTCCTTTCTGCTGGTTGTTTTTTTTTTTTCTCCCAACCATTTCCCTTTGGTACTTTATTAAATTTATTTTTCTCTGCTTATATTATTAATATGTTCTTGGTGTTCTGTATTTTTTTCCATTGGAGGATTTAACATATTAATCATCCTTATTTTAAATTCTTAGAAAATTCTAATATAGTGTCTCTTTTTTTTTCCCTCTCTTTGGCACTCCTTGTAATTTTTTGCCTACATAGACATATAATAGGACTTCCCAGGTGGCGCTGGTGGTAAAGAACCTGCCTGCCAGTGCAGGAGACAAAAGAGATGCTGCTTTGATCCCTGGGTCAGGAAGATACCCCGGAGGAGGGCATGGCAACACACCCTGGTATTCTTGCCTGGTAATCTTTATCATGGACAGAGGAGCTTGGTGGGCTACAGTCCACAGGGTGCAAAGAGTTGGTCATGACTAAAGCGACTCAACATGCACACAGACATATTATATTGGGTAATAGACACTGAGGTGAATATTCCTTAGTGAGAACTGGCAATGGAAATCTGCCAGTTGAGCTGAGTTTAATGCTTGCTGGAGCTATAGGTGCTGGAAGCTTCAAATTCCTCTATCTTCCTTGTTTCTGTCTCCCCCTTCACTTTGTTCCTTAGTACTTTTTCTCAGAAAGAGTCTGTGACTTGCAGTTTCAGCTGCAATTTCAACAGTTTCAACTGTGATCCACTATTGTATTATTACATTGTAGTAACACTGGAGCCCTGTTGCTGTGATGTTAAGGTATGGGAGAAACAAGGAATATATTCTATAGTCTTTTTATTAAATACTCGTCTTGTAGTGGCTCTCTGGCTCTGGTTGTGAACAAGTGTCTTTCTTTAATGGTATAGCTGTCTTGCCACCCCTTCCACAAGACAAGAAGTTGCTGTGTGTTATTCTAGTGGGAGTTAGAATAAACAAAATGCCCTTACACTGAGTGAAATAACTCTGGTAAAGGAGCGATGCAGTCTCTGGGATCGCAAAGAATCGGACACAATTTAGCTAGTGAACAACAACGACAAAGGCTTTTCACCTGGAGAGTAATGCTTTGTTACAGAGAAAGTTCTGGGAATACTTCACAATGACCTCTTCCCCATCCTCTGTCAGACCTATGTGGTTATTCTTTCTGATTTCCACCATGAGAACCTGTTGGTGTTTCTAAAGGTAAAATTCACAAAAGTGGAAGTGAAGGGAGCTAAAAATGTCCCTAGGATATTCTCAGCGCTGTGCTGGACCATACTCAGCTTCCAGCAATTAATCCAAATTGCCATTATAATTTTCCATCAGTTTATGACCCCAGCAACTTCTGTTCCAGGTATGCATATCTTGGCTTTTCTTCTCTGGATTTATCTATTTCTTCAGATTTGGCGGTTGTGGTTTGTTCTGCAAACTCAGTTCTCTAATAGATTCAATGAAAGTCATTGATTTTAAGTTAGATTCATTAATGAGTTCCAAGCTCTTTATATGTTGACACTGAACCTGAAAGTCAAATTATAATGGCTTATTTTGCATATTTAACACATTATTATTTAATTGCATATCATTTTGCTATGAATTTGACATATAAAATTTATATATAATCATATTTGTTTGGCTTGGTGATGCTATTCAATCATCTCATTCTCATATTAACAAATACTTATTTGATAATCAATAAGAGATTGGGTAATACTGATAACGATGGAAAGACAAATGCAAGAAAAGATAAATAGTAAGCAATAATTTGGAAAGTTAATGATCATCATGGCTTTGATGCTCTATGTTAACCTAAATTAATTTTAACTTATACAATTAAAATTTGAATAAATGTTAGATTAATCATGTTAGGATGAATTTAAAATTCATGTTAGAATTTTTAAGTTAAAAACAAGTATTTTATCATTTTAAACTAAATTCATACTATTAAAATCTGTAACAGAATCTTTCTAGGAAAAGTATAAATAGGTGGTAATGTTGTAAACTGGATAGTAGAAATTTGTTGTGTGTTTTTCCCCCTATATCTCTTTTTTTTTTAAGTTTAATATTAAATAATAGCAACAAAAATAACAAAACAATATTTGAATTCCTTTCGTGGGGCATTACTCTACAATCTACTTCCTGCTATTACTTTGCCTCATATGTTTTAATTTTCTGGTGAAACTGAATGTCTTTGTGATTAGCACATCAGGTTTAGATTTTTGCTGTTTCAAAAAATAATAATACTTAGATGTAGTGCAAATTGATGAAAACATTTCTATTATGAAGAGGCATGGATTAAACTGTTATCTTAGTGTAGGAGATAATAGACTACCCGGTAAAGTTGTTTAGAAGAGATGAAGAACATAAAAATGAATTTAAAATATTATAAAACATATACTTAATAAATTCTGTATTATTAGAATTTTCTGATCAAATGAAACAAGACAATCTAACACACTAGAGTGAAGATTTCTTCAAATCAAGATCATAACATTTTTTGTAAGTATAATTGAGATATTTAACACACTCAATCCTTCCTTATAACTAATCAGTAAAGCTCCTTTTAAGTATGTTAACTTATCTCATGTATTTTATAACCATAATATGTATTTAAATGATTTAATATAACATTTTTCATTAATTTTAATGCTCAAAATTTTCTTTTAAAGAAAGATATGCCTTTATATTTATCAAATTCTATATAATCATTGTATAAATATTACAGTCTGAAAATTGAGAAAATTATTTGGCATGGCTAAATTTTATTTTAAAAAATACATTAATGTTGTGTTTCTTAAAATATTGTTGCTGCTGGCCTGTCTTTTACCTTAGTATCCTCAAAGTGGAGGAGGGTTTTCTATTACAGGAAATAGTATATAGCCACCATTTACTTTAAAATATTCATAAACTGATAGTTAATAATAACCCAACTATTCCAGTTATTGTGGCTTTCTACAAAAAATATTTTGTTTAAAAGTTTGAATATATTATCTCTGCTGTATAAAACTCAAGGGAGTAAATTTCTTGAGAGATTTACTCATTTTCCATCTTTTTTACCTTTTGTTTTGGGGAGTATAGGGGCTTTTTAAAAGAAGGTCATATAAGTTAATATTTGAAACGGATGTTTAAGTCATCAATTTAAATTAAATATTAAAATACAGTGTGTCTTAGGTGAGCTATAAAAGTGGAAACAGTCATATGTTGCCAATAAAATGACCAATGAAAAGGATTGAATGATGATATTTAAATTTAGAAGAAAAATGGTTATCACTCATATAGTGTTGACTTTTAGCTATGATGATTTCAAGTTTACTCTAATAGAAGGAATATGGAAATCAAAGCAATCTTGAAAAATAAAAAGAAGCTGGAGGTACCACAGTCCCTGATTTTTAAATATTACAAAGCTCAAGTAATCAAAAAAGCATGATACTCCCACAGAATCAGACACACAGATAAATGAAGCAGAATAGAAAGCCCAGAAGTGAATTCACACTTACATGATCTATTTATCTATGACAAAGAAGGCAAGAATATGCAGTACAGTGGGGAAAAGAGGGCTTCCCTGGTAACTCAGATGGTAAAGCATCTGCCTACAATGTTGGAGATCTGGGTTCGATCCCTGGGTCGGGAAGATCCCCTGGAGAAGGAAATGGCAACCCACTCCAGTACTCTTGCCTGGAAAATCCCATGGACTGAGGAGCCTGGTAGGCTACAGTCCATGGGGTCACAACGAGTTGAACATGACTGAGCCACTTCACTCCACTTCAGCAGATGGAGTTGAGGAAACTAGACAACTACTAAAAGAATCACTGGGATACCTTTTCACATCATACAAAAATAAACTCAGAATGGACTAAGGATTTAATGTAAGACCTGAAATGAAACTTCTTGAGGAAAACATAGCCAACATGCTCTTTGACATCAGTCTTAGCAATTTTTTTTTTTTTTTGGATATGTCCCTTCTGCCAAGGGGAGAAAAATGGGACTACATTAAACTAAAAACCTTCTGTAGAGTGAAGGAAAGTAGCAGCAACCTACTGAATGAGAGAAGATATCTGCAAATTCTATACAGTTGACCCTTGAGAAACAAGCATTTAAACTGTGTGGGTCCATTTACATGTGGGCTTTTTCACTGACTTTTCACTCCAGTACTACACAATCTGGCATTGGTTGAATCAGAGAATGTGGAACCAGAAATGCAGAGGATCAACTGTTAAGTTATACACAGATATTTTACCACACAGGGGATCATTGACCCTAAACCTTGCATCATTCAAGGGTCAACTATATTCTAACAAGGTTTAATATCATATATTACATATATGTGTGTGTATATATATATATATGTATGTATATATATATATATATATATATATATATATATATAACTCAAAATTAGAAAGCAAACAACTCAATTTTTAAAAATGGGCACAGGACCTGAATAGACATTTTTTTGAAAGAAGATATATAGAAGGTCAACAGGCACATGTAAAAATGCTCAGCATCACTAATAATCAGGAAATGCAAATCAAATCCACAATGAGATACTACTTCACACCTGCCAGAATGGTTACAATCAAAAACACAAACAAATAACAAGTTTTGGTGAGGATGTGCAGAAAAGGAAAGTCTCATGCACTGTTGGTGGGATTGTAAATTGTTGCAGCCACTATGGAAAACAGTTCTTCAAAAAGTTAAAAACAGAACCATAAAATCTAGCATTTCCACATCTGAGTATTTATCCGAAGACAACAAAAACATTAATTTGAAGAGATGTATGCACCCAAATATTTATTGCAGCATTATTTACAATAGCCAAGGTATGGAAGCAACCTAAGTGTTCATGGATAGATGAACGAATAAAGAAAAGAAGATGTGAGATATATAAACATATATTTTCCATAAGAATATCTTGCCTTTTGTGACAATATAGTTGGATCTAAATTCTAGATGATATTATGTTAAGTGAAATCGGTCAGATGGAGAAAGACAAATGCCACATGATCTCACTTATATGTGGAATATAGAAACCAGCCAACAAACAAAATAAAATTAAAAGACTCATAGATACAGAGTAAAAGATTCATAGTTACCAGAAGAGAGGGTGGTAGGATAGGTAAAATAGGTAAAGGGGTTTAAGAAGTACAAACTTCTAGTTATAAAATAAATAAGACATTGGGGACGAAATATGTAGCATAAGAAATATGGTCAATTATATTGTAGTAACATTGTATGGGGGCTTATGGAAGTCATCATTTCAGAATGTATGTAAATGTCAAATCACTATACAGTACATCTGAAACTAACCTAATACCGTATGTCAATTATATATATATTTTCTCAATTGATATAATTTATTGCAGTTAGCACACAGCTTTAAAATTTACCAGCACACCAATAGTAGAAAACTAAACAGCATTATAGGGCTTCTCAGGTGGCACAGTGGTGAAGTATTTTCCTGCTAATGCAGGAGACTCACAGAGACTCAAGAGAATTAGATTCCTGGGTTGGGAAGATCCCCTGGAGGAGGAAATGGCAGCCCACTCCTGTATACTTGCCTGGGAAATTCCATGGACAGAGGAGCCTGGTGGGCTACAGTCCACGTGGTCACAAAAGTCAGACATGACTGAGCACATGTGAGCATGCGCATGTGCGTGGCGCGCACACACAGACACACAGACACACAGACACACAGACACACACACACACAGCATTATAAGTTATTCCTCCCTCAGGAAATATTAGCAACAACAAAGAAAGCCTGCACAGGGTTAAAATAATCACAAATAGAAACTTTTAGAAAGAATCTTTAAATTTAGAACCACCTTTCACATTATTCACTCACTGAACCAATCAATTATAGAATGCACTGTGTACCAGAAATTTTGATCTTAGGCTTGTCTCTTAACAGCACATATTACAGGTTAAAACTTAAGAATATGAATGTATATGGTTACTGCTTTCTAAGGATCTACAATCTGATAGATATATAAAAAATAAAGTTCACTAAAATATCAAAACTTTTTTTTTCTTTTACCATTTTTACCTTTTTGTAATTAGGGTGTAAAAGGTAATAGTCTTTTTGCTAATGGTAAGATGAAGAATAAATTCAAATATGAGACAATTTTTCATCTGACCCACGAGTGAGAATTACAGTTATAATTTTTTAGAAGGCAATCCAGGGCGGAGGATGAAAGAATGTCACAGGCTGAATGGAGAAGAAAAAGTCTGTAGGCATGACAAAGCATGCTGTTTTTGCACTGAATACACAGTTATATAGGTACATTATAGTTCCATGTGAAACAAATGCTTCTGAAGAGATAGCGAAAGAAATAGGCAAGGCCTCGCTTAAGAAAGGAATCATATGACAGATAAAGGGTTAGTTAGATCCCTAGTCTGCAGAGATATGTACAACACTTTCAAGGTAAAAGTTTTATAGTTGAAGAGTTCACTCTGGTGTCTAGATACAAGTTTGTAAAGGTATAGAGGAAAATGAATGGTATGCTTCCATCAATACAGCACACACAGCAATTTAAAAAAAAAAAAAAACTCCCAGACACTTAAAACTGACAAATTAAATTAACAACTATTTAACCATCCTTTTAAGCAGAGCTAGCAAGTGAGGAAGCAGGAGATATTGTCTGAGCTCCCAAATTAAGCAAAAATTGATTTCATTGTTTGTTTATAATCATTTGTTTTTCCAAACCCATTTTGATTCTTTTGTCATGTTTACAATAAAAGATTCAATCAATATATTGTTTAATTATAAATTAACTTAAAAATGACGTTGAGATAGAGTTTACACGTAGTGATAAAGAATCCACTTGCCAATGTAGAAGATGCAAGAGAATCAGATTGGAACCCTGGGTGAGCAAGAGGCCCTGGAGTACAAAATGGCAATCTACTCCAGCATTCTTGCCCGGAAAATCCCATAGACACAGAAGAGTCTGGTGGGGGATAGTGCATTGGGGTCACAAAAAATCAGACAGAACTGAGCACGTGTGCGCGTGAACACACACACACACACACACACACACACACACACACACACATTACATCTTTTACAATATTGATTTAACCTCCTGAAAGCATATATGCATGTCCCAAGCAGTAGGTTTAGTTTTGTATTTTTCCTTGCAATAATTTTATTTCTTATATCTATATGATTAGCTCCTGTCCTTTGTATTATAGTCTCATCATTAAGGACTTTTTCAATTTACACTGAGAGAAATATCCAATTATATTAGAAATTAGATTTTAATAGCATTTTTTTGCTATAAGAATTGAAGGTTTTTTTTAATTCCCATTTCAAACTCATAACTGGTGGTTTATTTAGAAGCATTTACAACATTTATTTTTTGTTGTTGTTGTTTTGTAATAGCTTTTTTATATTAATTTACCTGGATCTTTTAAATACTAAGCATATAACCTACATGGGCTTCCCTGGTGGCTCAGATGGTAAAGGATCGGGAAGAACCCTTGCAGAAGGGAATAGGGAATGACAACCCACTTCAGTATTCTTGCCTGGAAAATTTCTCGGACGGAGGAGCCTGATAGGCTACAACCATAGGGAAGCAAAGAGTCAAACATGGCTAAGCCACTACGGAAAGTGAAGTCGTTCAGTCGCGTCTGAGTCTTTGAGACCCCATGGACTATACAGTCCATGGAATTCTCCATGCCAGAACACTATATGCTACTGCCAGTTTAGAAGATTCAAGAAACTCAGATTGGATCCCTGGGTGAGGAAGGGTCTCTGGAGTAGGAAATGGCAATCCACCCCTGTATTCTTGCCTGGGAAACCCCACAGACTGCAGAGTCTGGTGGGATATAGTCCACGGGGTCACACACACACACACACACACACACACACACACATACATTACATCTTTTCACTATTGATATAATCTTCTGAAAGCATAAATGCATTCCTCAAACTGTAGGTCTAGTTTGTGTTTTTCCTTGCAATAATTTTCTTTCTTATATTTATCTGATTAAGCTCTAATATGCTACTGGAGAAGAGTGGAGAAATAGCTCTAAAAAGAATGAAGAGACAGACCCAAAGCAAAAACAATATCCAGCTGTGGATGTGACTGGTGATGGAAGTAATGTCTGATGTAAAGAACAATATTGCATAGGAACCTGGAATGTTAGGTCCATGAGTCAGTGTAAACTGAAAGTGGTCAGACAGGAGATGGCAAGAGTGAACATTAAAATGGACCGGAATGGATGAACTTAATTCAGATGACCATTATATCTACAACTGTGGGCAAGAATCCCTTAGAAGAAATGCAGTATCCCTCATAATCAACAGCAGTATGAAATGCAGTACTTCGATGCAGTCTCAAAAATGACAGAATGATCTCTGTTCATTTCCAAGATAAATTATTCAATATAACAGTAATCCAAGTCTATGCCCCAACGACTAATGCTGAAGAAGCTGAAGTTGAACGATTCTATGATGACATAAAAGACCTTCTAGAATTAATTCTAAGACCAAAATAAATGTCCTTTTCATCATAGGTGACTGGAATGCAAAAGTAGGAAGTCAAGAGATACCTGGAGTAACAGGAAACTTTGTCCTTGGAGTACAGAATGAAGCAGGGCAAAGGCTAACAGAGTTTTGCCAAGAGAACACACTGGACATAGCAAACACCCTCTTTCAACAACACAAGAGATGACACTACACATGGACATCACTAGATGGTCAATATCAAAATCAAATCGATTATATTAGTTGCAGTCGAAGAAGAGAAACTATGCAGTCAGCAAAAACAAGACCAGGAGCTGACTGTGGCTCAGATCATGAACTCCTTATCACAAAATTCAGACTTAAGTTGAAGAAAGTGGGGAAAACCACTAGACCATTCAGATATGACCTAAACCAAATCCCTTATGATTGATTACACAGTGGAGGTGACAAATAGATTCAAGGGATTAGATCTGATAGAGTGCCTGAGAAACTATGGACAGAGGTTTGTGGCATTGTCCAAGCTAAGCTTCAACAGTATGTGAACTGAGAACTTCCAGCTGTTCAAGTTGGATTTAGAAAAGGCAGAGGAACCAGAGATCAAATTGCCAACATGTGCTGGAACATCAAAAAAACAAGAGAGTTCCAGAAAACATCTACTTCTGCTTCATTGACTACACCAAAGCCTTTGACTGTGTGGATCACAACAAAATGTGGAAAATTCTTAAAGAGATGGGAATACCAGACAACATTACTTGCCTCCTGAGAAATCTGTATGCAGATCAAGAAGCAACAGAACCAGACATGGAACAATGGACCGGTTCAAAATTGGGAAAGGAGTATGACAAGGTTGTATATTGACACCTTGCTTATTTAACTTATATGTAGAGTACATCATAGAAAATGCCAGGCTGAATGAAGCACAAGATGGGATTAAGATTGCCAGGAAAAATATCAATAACTTCAGATATGCAGATGACACCACATTTATGGCAGAAAGCCAAAAGGAACTAAAGAGCCTCTTGATGAAAGTGAAAGAGGAGAGTGAAAAGCCTAGCAGTGGTCTTAGCTGATTAACAGGTATTTATTTTAAACACTAACTTCAAGCATAAAATAAAATACTTCTTTCTCAAAAAACAAACAAACAAACAAAAAAGGCTCTACATTCAAAAAATCAAGATCACGGCATCCAGTCCCATATCTCCATGACAAATATAAGGGGAAACAATGAAATCAGTGAGAGACTATTTTCTTGAGCTCCAAAATCACTGCAGATAGTGACTGCAGCCATGAAATTAAAAGATACTCCCTCCTTGGAAGAAAAGCTATGACAAACCTAGATAGCATATTAAAAAGCAGAGACATCGTTTTGCCAACAAAGGTCCATCTAGTCAAAGCTATGGTTTTTCCAGTAGTCATGTATGGATGTGAGAGTTGGACTATAAAGAAAGCTGAGAGCCGAAGAATTGATATTTTTGAACTGTGGTATTGGAGAAGACTTTTTAGAGTCCCTTGGACAGCAAAGAGATCAAACCAGTCAATTGTAAAAGAAATCAGTCCTGAATATTCATTGGAAGGACTGATGCTGAAGCTGAAGCTCCAATACTTTGGTCACCTGATGAAAGGGAACTGACTCCTTAGAAAAGACCCTGATGCTGGGAAAGATTGAAGGCAGGAAAAAAAGGGGATGACAGATGATGAGGTGATTCGATGGCATCACTGACTCAGTGGACATGAGTTTGAGCAAGGTCTGGAAGTTGTTGATGGACAGGAAACCCTGGCATGCTGCAGTCCACGAGGCCATAAAAAGTTGGACATGACTGAATGACTGAACTGAACTGTGAATACTGGAGTGAGTAGCGATTCCCTTCTCCTGTATTCTTCCTAACCCAGGGATCAAACCCAGGTCTCCCATGTTGCAGGTGGATTCTTTACCAGCTAACCCATCAGGGAAGTCCACAAATATTGGAGTGGGTAGCCTATCCTTTCTCCAGGGAATCTTCCCGAACCAGAAATCAAACTGGGGTCTCTTGTCTTGCGGGAAGATTCTTTACCAGTTGAGCTACCAGGGAAGCCAAGTGACAAACACCTTCACTTTTTTTATTTAACCTACATGCTGCTGTGCTGTGGTTAGCTGATCAGGCGTGTATGATTCTTTGCAACCCCACGGACTGTATCCTGCCAGGCTCCTTTGTCCATGGGGATGCTCCAGGCAAGAATACTGGAGTGGGTTGCCATGCCTTTCTGCAGGGCATCTTCCTAATCTAGGGAATGAACTCATGTCTCCTGCAGTGCAGGTGGATTCTTTACCATCTGAGCCACCAGGGAAGTCCAAGAATGCTGTAGTGGTTATCTATCCTTTCTCCAGGGAACTTCCCAACCCAGGAATTGAACTGCGGTCTCCTGAATTGGAGGTAGATTCTTTTTTTTTTACCAACTGAGCTACCAGAAAAGCTCATAACCTACATAAGTGTAGAGTACAGAGAAATCTTTATTTTTTCTCTCATTGTAATGATTTGGGATGGATAAATTATAAATAAATTTCCCAACTTATTATAAAAGAGCAAAAATATACATTTCAAAATCAAAAGTTACTTCTATGTAAAATGATTAAGCTGATTTCAGTTTTCTGTAGTAAATAACTAATTTTATTAGGCTTCCCTGGTGGTGGCTCAGCTGTAAAGAATCCATCTTCAATGCAGAAGCCATAGGAGATGGGGGTTTGATCCTGGGTGGGGAAGATCCCCTGGAGGAGGGCATGGCAACCCACTCAAATTTTCCTGCCTTGAGCATCCCATGGACATAGGAGCCTGGCAGGCTACAGTCCATGAGGTCACATAGATTCAGACATGACTGAAGTGACTAAGCACATGCACACATATAGTTAATTTTGAAGTGTATTACTACTAGCATTTTGAGTGCCATAGCCTGTATTTCTACTACAATTTTTTTTTTACGGGCTCATTTTTTCCTATTTATTTATTCTTGCACTTTGAAGATGCTTTCAGGACTCTTGATGGCATTTTAATGAAGGGAGAGGCAAAGTTAGAAGCCTGGGATCAGTTCACCAGGTTACCACAAAATCCTTGAATTCACTATGCTCTCTGAACAGAGAGCTTTATTGTACATACTGCATAGACATTTAAGTAATCAAGTAGTATGTAGTATGGTTTTATTTGACAGTTATACTGTATAATCATAGAATGAAATAGTACTTCAGTCATTAAATAATCATTTAATCTTCTGATTGCCAGTACATGAGTTAATTTCAAGTGTGGAATTTTTGCTTTGGATTGAATTTCATTTATATGTACTAATTTACCAAACTTGGCTGCATGTTCTCAATATCAAATAATTTGACATGGATATTCTAATTTATTAGTCATTCATAGTTCATTAAAATAGCTAATGTTGCTTTCATATAAAAAATGGAGATGTTTGTAAAAATTTTCAGCTAAGGAAATTTTCAAAATATGAAAGTGATTGAATTGTAATATATATATCTATCTCTAGGAGAGCCTGGAGGTAGAAATATAACTGTGATGACAGAAATGGAGAAGAGGAAAGTAGAAGGTTGATAGCTGTAGAAAAGTAGTTCAGTAAACTCGCAGGTTTTAAAAATTCAGATGAGGGGCTTCCTTTGTGGTCCAGGGTTAAGAATATGCTTTGCAATGCAAAGTATGGTTAGGGAACTAGATGCCACATGCTGTGGGGCAACCAAGCCTGTGCGCTGCAACTACTGAACTCCGTGGGCCACAACTAAAGAACCCATGAGCCACAGTGAAAGATCCTGCAAGACCTGAGATAGCCAAATAAATAAATAAAAATTAAAAAAATATATATCAGATGATTGTACTATTATTGCCAAAGAATATCGCAAGCTTAACATCTGTAACTCTGAAGTTTCAAATTATAAGCACCTTATTTATGGCCAGGTGATGCATAGGGAAGATGCAATTTTGCTAAAGACTCATTATTCCAGTTAAATGCTCTAGGAAACAAATCAGAATGAGGTTGTTTTCAGTTTCTCTAAGGTTGATTTGGTATGTTCTTTTCAATTGTCACATTGATTTGGAAGACATATATGTAGCTTCTTAAAATCTTAAGCCAAGTTTATTATTTAAAAGTTATACTTTCTAGTGGATTTCTGAAACTTTCAACTTTTCATCCAGGTGAATTCCTATATTCTATAATTCCCATGTAACAAATATATATGGTTTTATTTTGCTCTTACGTTGTTTAAAATTATTTATTTTCTAGATCTGCTCAAACTGGAGTTCTTAAATAATCTCCATAAAGAAAGAAGGAGGCATATTTACAAAAAGGGGACATACCTAATTAGAGGGCAATACATGGAGCTGGTTCCTTCCAAAATATTTCTACATCCTGATGAGTCATTAAAAAAAAAAAGAAGGCAAAAGGAAAATCAATTTTCTGGCATTATTCAAATCAGGGAAGCCCATCAGCTATTTAAGAAATTTTTTTGAGCTGACAGTGACCATTTCAATACTGATTAACTTGCAAAAAGTCAACCTGGGACAAGAAAAGGAAAGCAAGTCAAATCTATGATAGTTATCAAAAAATCTAGAGCAATACGAGATGTTTCTGGAAACAAGATGTATTCTCAATATATTTTTGAATTTTCAGAATTTCAAATTTCACTGAATTTTTAAGGTCAATTAACCCCCAAGTTAGAAGCTTACTTTAGAAATATCAAAAAGTAAATCAAATACCCTGTCTTTTAAAATATGATTTTTCAACTTTTTGGTGTAAGATTTTGAATAAAGTTATTTTTATTAAAAATTTTCAAAATCATAAAGCATTTTTCCCATATGTTGGCAAACAAATGTTGAATTAAGTAGATTATATTGTCTATTGCTTGTTTGACTTTACTGGTAGCATATGAGAAACAAAAATATTAAAAGATGTTGATCATTTATCCTTTAAATCTGTATAGTGCTTTAGAATCTGTTTGGTAGGTTTACTTACATTGTATTCATGCTATTCATTTTGGACCCAACAGTCAGAGAAAGACATTCATATTACTTTTCCACTTTCAAGGGAAAAATGGAGTCAGAAATATTGACTATTCACTGAAGCTATTACCAAGGCAGAATGAAAATGATCAATCATCTTTCAATAGCCTTCTGTGGCAACACATGCCAAGTCTCAGGATAAACCCCTAGCCACCCTAGCCAGGTATATCCTTACCTTTAGCCAGAGGAGCTTCTCTCTCATAAGCCCGTCAGCACAGAGTGAGCTGAGCAATAAAAGTAGGATTGCTGACATTTTCCTTAAGTTCCAAGAATGGTTGCTGTTCTGAGTCCCCTGGTGACCACATACATTGCTCAGGTGGTTTCTGAGATCAGTGGGTTTGGACATCTGGGCCTCTAAAATGCTTCTGGAAAAAGTCTTAGTTGCAGTTCTGACTTTTATAGCAAATGTCTTTTTAAATATATGGTGTATCTATATTCGATAAGCTTAGTCATTTTGTGGGTGATCAATTTTGGATGATACATTCTGGTTTATTTAATTACTCTGGTGTACTGTGAAGGCATGTGTTTTATAATGATTTAGACCTCAATGTTATAAACGATTCTTGTTTCACTATAAACATGTGCATGTAATGAGATTAAATACAGAAATAGGATGGTTCATTTAAAGCTCAGTGGCACACTGAAAAGAAGATAATTCATTCCAGAAAAGTTGTGTTGGAAGACTGGCTTTTTAACTTGTTGGTTTGTGATCTTGGGGAATTTGACAAACCACTCTGAGACTCTATTTGCTTTTCTTCCACCAAGAAAATGGGAATGATAATCTACAGCCTAGTGTTGTCAGAATTAAATGAAAAGTATATCTGTTATGATATCAGAAAAATGGTGCTAAATAATTGTGTGTCTTTTCAGTTGATTTACTGATAATAGCAAAAGTAAGGGGAAAAAAATCAGATCATTAAAGAAAGAAAATCAGTTATCCAGGCAAGGGTTAGAAGAGCTATGCCACAATTATGGTGACTGAATTGGTATGCAATGTCTGAGCTACCTTTTCTTAAAATGCTTTGGAATCTAAACAAACAGTTTAAGAATCCAGGATGTGGATGTGATGTTTTCATCATCAGTCTTACTATGTTCAATCATGTCATAGGTTCTATTCTTTGCGCTCTGAGAAATAACTTCATGACCTCAACAGGAAACTTGGGCTGGACAGTGCATTGGTTTACATTATAAGAAATGTTTATGAAATATTTAAACAAGAGCAGAGTGATAAGAGCATCACCATACTTTACAAACACATTCATATATCTGAACAAAAACACAACTTAAATTCATTAGATAAAAAGCATTAATTATATATCTAATATTGTATGTGATAAGTCCCTTCAGTCATGTCTGACTCTGAGACCCCATGGACTGTAGCCTGCCAGGCTTCTCTGTCCATGGGATTCTCCAGGCAAGAATACTGGAGTGAGTTGTCATGGCCTCCTCCAAGGGATTTTCCTGACTCAGGGATTGAACCTGCATCTCTTATGTCTCCTGCATTGGCAGGCAGGTTCTTTACCATTAGTGCCACCTGGGAAGCCCACTATATCTAATATTATATCATGGATAATACGGAATTTCAAGCAAAAATTTGGACTAAAAATAGTTTGTATTGAAAGAATTTGCACTTCAAAATGTATTTTAGTAATACTAGTTTCTCTGAGAGGAAAAAATGTCTATTTACGCTTGAATTAGTTATTTGACCATTCATTTTACACCAGCACATTACAATTTATGATTTCTAGAAATGTTATCTTATTGACATTGCTAAAGTACTGGAATAACTAGGCTTTTAGTACTTGAAATGAAAATGAGTGTGTAGAGTATGCTGATTGCTGGTTATTAGAATGTAGAAAGAGAATGACAAAGCAAGTTGCTGAGGAAATGAAGGCTTTACTTTCTCCATGATGTGCTTATAAGCACCCTGACTTTCTGTGTGTTTGCCAGAATGTTTGGATATTTAGTTGGGAAATAAGTTTGTCTGTTTATTTTAATAACGATGGTGTCTGGTTTATAAGTATAGGTAATAAAGCACCGCCATTATGATGTTAACCATAAAAATACAACCGAATGCTAAGCATTCTACCTAGTTGGGTTTTCCCTAAAGGCTTTTGAAAGGAACCTTCCAATGTTTCAATTAAAAAATCTTGGGGAATTTTCCCCAGGTTCTAACAAGCTATATCAAAATAGAACTCGTTTCATGGAAAAAAGGAATCCCACAGCATTTCTTTTTAATAACTGTTCAGCTACAAAATTTTATTGGTATCTTTTTATGTTCCCTCTAGAGGATGTAATGCACAAAAGCATTGCCACGGAACATATAAAATTACAAATGAAATTTATTGTAAAAAGTAGAATGTCTTCTAGACTGGTGTCAGTATTTATTTCATTCAGAAACCAAAACTGCAGTATAATATATTCATTGTCAGCAAGTCCATGTGTGTAAATTGCCATCCAATGTTATTGACGGATATAAGACAGATATTGAAAAGACAATTTAAAGGTACTCTTCCAAACATAAACTGTTCCACAAAAGCACTGTAAAAACTCCTTCAAGATTTTGGGTTGTGCTTGACATGTATGGTTAACTACATAATTTGGTTGTGTCATAATCCACTGTGTTTGGCAATTTGGCATTAAACGCCTGCAGAGCAGATTGGATTCTCACCACCTCACTAGTAGACAGCTTGAGTCTATGACGAAGCAAGCAAGAGAAGAGATCTAGACGACGCTGACCGGGTGGGGAGAGTTTATTTACACGGTCTCTTATCTCTAGAAGCTGCAAAAGTGCTGAGTCCTGGGATCCCTGAGTATAGGGGTAGTCCAGCTGCAGAATCAGGTCCCGGATGGCTTCCGGGTCAAAGTGCATGCTGTAGCCAAAGACTTGAATGTTATTGATTTTCATATAACCCAGGTTCCGGGATGGGTCAATAAACTCCAGAGGTTCGTAGTAGATGCTCTCGTTGCCGTTGGGGCCGTTTGACTTGATGCGACTCCTCAGGTAGATGTGTACGGTCTCAAAAAATGTCTTCCACTTGTTCCCCAGAGTCAGCGACCAGTTGTAACACTGCAGGGGGAGGTCCAGCTTAGTCCGCTCCCAGTCGGGGAAGCTGTTTTCATTCACAGGCATAAACCAGCTCTCAGAGTGGCTGCCTCCGAAGGGATTGATGTAGACGGCCAACACGGGCTCCAGGGTGCTGTTTTTCGTCAAACAGATCTGTAAAGAGAGACCCAGGATCATGTGGACCAGGCTCGACTTGTACTTGTTGCTCTTTAAGGTGAGGAGCATCCTCTTGCGCCAGGAGGGGTCGAACCAGCTGTTGAGGCGCATGTCGTTGCTGATGAAGATGGCGTGCACCTCCAGCCGCCTGTCGGTTTTCTGCAACAGGTACTTCATCTCGAGGTCTTGCAGGTCGGTCTCGAAGCCGATGTAGTGGTCAGTGGACTCGGCGACCTCAGGTTTGCAGAAGCCCTGGCTCAACATGTAGCCCGTGTTGCAGGTACCGCAGCGGGTGCGGTTGTCTGGGGCGCAGGTGAGGCAGGCGGCCGCGTCGCCCACTGTGCAGGGCAGGAAGGCCGTGCAGACCACCTGGTCGTTGGGACACGTACAGGAGTGCGTCTCTTCTGAAAAACTGCCCAGGAGACCGTTCTCATTGCAGTAGAGAAATGACTGGATGCGAGTGAGCCAGTAAGTTGAAGTTCTAGAAACAGAAAACAAAAGGAAACTATATAAATACAAAAGCATTCGTTTGTGTGTGTGTGTATCCTGCAGTCAAGTTACCTTATGTCTGAAAGCGTCACTATTACATTCTTAGGACCATTCCAGTCAGTTGTTTAACTGAGATTAAAAAAAAAAAAATCCGTGTAGTTCACCTTTGAAAAAATGTAAATATACTTATATATTTAAATTATATATATATATATTTCGTTCATCATTGAATAAGATTAAAGATAAATACATTTGATTTGACCTGGAAAACTGCATGAAATATCTCCTGAAGAGATTGCATGGTATCTCATTAGTGTCCTTGGAAGCTTATCGTGAATATAATTGGGTTTGTTATAGTTTTCAAACAATATCCAACAAAAGGAAATAAAATGTTTTATCATTAAATATCCGCAGTAGAATTAGCGTGCATAAATGACGATTGTTCCTTCATTCACTCTTAGCCTCATAGAGCACTATGCTGCAGGAATCCTAAATAGCAAGTAAAAAATGACTTTTAAACTACTCCAAATGTTCAATCAATGAATTTAAATCCTAGGGTTTCATCAACATTGAAAGAATAAGTACCCACTGAGAGGGAAAATATTATTAAAACATATTTGATTTTTATCTTTCCAGGCTGCTCAAGAAAATTGTTGAAAATATCTCATTAAAACCAGCTACGAGTTCTTTTAATAAGGGTTAAGTGTGTTAGTTGAATGGGTTTGATTTGCATAATTAACATTTTAAAATTTATATTTAGAAATCAGGCTAATCTTCATGCAAATTTAAGATCTCACTTTTCCTCTTTTCCCAGATTATTCAAATTCTTTTAGTGTGTTTAAAATCTCAGTAAAATAATTAAAAAGCATGTGGCTGTGTAATCAGACAATTCTTTGTTTTTATCTTGCTACTTTCTCATACTAGCTGCAAAATAATGGAAATGTTGAATGACCTAAGTTAGTAAAGGGCTTCCCAGGTAGTGCTAGTGGTAAAGAACCCACCTACCAATGCAGGAGACAAGAGATGGGAACTTGATCTCTGGGTCGAGAAGATCCCCTGGAGGAGGAAATGACAACCCACTCCAGTATTCTTGCCTGGAGAATCCCATGGACAGAGGAGCCTGGAGGGCTACAGTCCATAGGGTGGCAAAGAGTCAACACGACTCAAGTGACTTAGTGCTCAAGTTAGTAATATCTTCCATATTAAGTTCTTGTGAGAAATAGTTTGCCTCAGACTGGCTGCATGTGTTTAGATTATTGTACAGAGCACATGTCACAGTAGACACCAAAAATTGTATATTTTTTGGTATTTTTATGCCTTTCTAGTGTTTATTATTCAGTACATATGAGATTTTCTGCAAATTGTATATATTTGTACCCAATCCTTTAGATATTAACATTGCTACCATTCAAAGAATTTGTATATGCAATAAAACACAGATATGAATGTGTAAATAATCAGAACAATTTATTATCACATTCAAACAATATTTGAGTTATATATTCATTTTTGTTCCTTGCTCATTCTCCTATTGTGATATAACACTTTTTTTTTAAGGCAGCTCTTCCCTGTTTTTTCCAAATAAATTGAATAATTCCTTTATTCCTACTCATAATATTTACTTATATTTCTTCATAGTGCCTTTTTCCACTTAAAATGTTATATCATGTACTTACTTGTTTATACTCCATTTATCCCATTAAGTATAATATTCAACTTTCCACAATCATATATACTTTGGTTGCAGCTTTAGATCTTAGGCCTAGCAGAATGCTGGGAGGTCACAATGCTCTAATACTTAATGAATATTAGATAAAATTCACAGAAAAATTAGAGGAACATTTTCTCAATAAGCATATTTTTCAGTGAAAGTTAAAGCACTAAACTTCATAGTTCACACCATTGTGAAGACCTAACTCCCAAGATGCAGGAGGTGGAGTTACACAACATGTTCTTGACATCTGTACAATTAAATCTATATAAAAATCTCAGTAAATGTCTATTTTAAAAACCTTTCTTTTCCAGAGTCCCTAAAGGCAACTGTTTTCTGTAGACCTAGAATAGAAGGTAAAACCTAATTAAGCTAAACCAAAACACAAAATATTTTCCTCTTAATTATCTCTTGTACTGAAAAACACTGACTGGGAAACTACACCTATTAAAATCATTTCTAACTTTCCCAAGATACTTTAAAAATAAGTTCTTAGAAAACTCTCCTAGGAGGATGCCCAGGGGTTGTAAATAGCAATGACTGGCACTTGGTGAGCCATATATCTCTATGAGCATCTCTTCTCTTCTCCTCTGGTTCCTTGTTTTCTTGCTGTGCAAAAAAATAAAATAAAATAAAAATGTGCAAAAAGCTTTATTTTTCTGATTGAGGAAAAATCTTGATTCATGATTTCTGTGTTCAATCTCAGAATCCAGAAATTATTACTGACTTGTTATCTGCAGTAACTGATATATTTATTTCATCAATTCACTCTCAATGAATTAATCTCTCTCCCTGTTACCTCCTTTCTTTCTATCCTTCTCTCTTTTCCCTCCCTTCCGTTCTATCCTTCTTTCTTCCTTATTTCTGTTTTTCCTCTTTCTCTCTGTAGCCCTATTTATATCTATCAACTATAAAGCATATAACATATATACCTTATCTGGGTTGAACATTATATTTCCTTCCCTAGAATCAAAGCATAAACTCCCTGAGCCAATCCATCTCTTACTGTAAGCTCTCATTGTGTTTCCAAATCATAAGGACAAACCAAAAAAATGAAATAAATAGACCCAAGTCTAAAGACAGAGCTCACAAAACTAGGCTATCATAGAAAGACTCATTTGGACACTTTAGAAAAGCAGTGACTTTTTCAGCCTTTTCCAATTCTTTTCACATCCCCCGCAGATGCATTATTGAAGGAATGCATTACTGAAGGTTCGTGGGTTTCAGCTTGTCATGTATGAATACTGATAACTCGGTATGCTGTCAAAGCTCCTGTTCCCTAGGACAGAAGAGCTTACATGTGTTTCCTTCCTTGCTGTTTCTTGTCCTTTATTCCCTATGACCTACCTTTTTACTTTTTTAATTACTTCACAGGTAGGGAATAGATTTTTAAAGGAACAAAATTCAAGAATTATTCATTACTACTTGTAAAATCTTAGTGAAGGCAGTGGTCAAAAATAGAAAATGGAGCAAATTTCACGTTTGTACATAGGTTTTCATTTTATCCAAAAGATCATGTAGTTCTTTTTTTTTTCTGACAAAGTAAACTTTAACTATATTTTTTAAATTTAAACTTAAATTTTGAAGAGAAATATATTCAACATTAAAGAAGCCTGGCGTGCTGCAGTCCATGAGGTCACAAAGAGTCGGACATAACAGTGACTGAACTGAACTCAAGTATTTTTTTAAAACTACCTTTCTTTTATGTTGTTGTTCAGTTGCTAAGTCATGTCCGACTCTGTGACTCTATGGACCGTAGCATGCCAGGTTTCTCTGTCCTTCACTGTCTCCCAGAGTTTAGTCAAACTTATGTCCATTGAGTCTGTGATACTATCTAACATCTCATCCTCTGTCACCCCCTTTTCCTTTTGCCTTCGATCTTTCCTAGCATCAGGGTCTTTTCCAATGAGTTGGCTCTTCTCATCAGGTGGTCAAAGTATTGGAGCTTCAGCTTCAGCATTAGTCTTTCCAGTGAATATTCAGGGTTGATTTCCTTTTAGAATTGACTAGTCTGAGCTCCTTGCTCTCCAAGGAACTCTCCTGAGTCTTCTCCACGAGAAGATTTCTCCACTACTTCTTAAGTCTCTTTTATACTTAAGTATTAAAACAAAGTAATGCCACATTTTTATTCTCATACATAACTTTTATTCACATAAGCTATTTAGGTTCTACTAGGGTTAGGTTTAGAGGATGCAATTTGAAAGATGAACTTCTGACAGGCAAGTAAGTCCTTTATTGCTTTTTATTAAACATGTGGCATTGTTTCTGATAACTACTTAATAGCACTTTAATAAATATTTGCTAAGCAAAGGAAATAAGAAAGAAAAGGGAGAGAAGGAGTAAAGGGAGGGAGAGAAAATAAATTAAAGTGAAGGAACTATACAAATTATAGATGTATAGAAGAAAAACTGAAAGGAAGACAGTATTAAAGTCAATGAATTGATAATGACAATGATATGAAGCGATTCAAGGGGTTTAAAAAGTCCTTATCTATCAGGAAGTAAATGCATTTAAAACTAATTTCTAAAAAAACCAAAAACAAAAACAAAAACTTTTATGTGGTAGTGTTACAAAAAGGAAATACCTTCCAGAGTTAAGTTAAACTTTTGGAAAAATATATAATTAGCTAAAAGCCTATAGCATGTTTATATTTGAGAAATCAGGTAGCAAACTAAGTTGAAATCAGACATAAGTTTGGTTCAGTTGTCTCTGTTCACCCACAACATTCTTTCTTTCTTTATTAAAGACTTTTTTTTATGTAGATCCTTTTTAAAGCCTTTATTGAATTTGTGACAATATTGTTTCTGTTTTATTTATTTTTTGACATTTTTTTGGCCTTGGAGTCTGTTTCCACAGAACATGGTTATCTGGGTCAAAAGAGCACTAGACCAGAAGTATGGACATTGGATTTCTAGGACAGGACTTTAGTGAATTCAAAGAAACACTGGTTCAGATTTTGATTCTGCATTGCTGGGGAATGTGTACAGCTTTCTGAATCTCAGTAGCTTACCCTTAGTTTGCCTGTTTATTTATTGTCAGGATGAAATGTAACAAACCCCATCATCACAGAGACCCACACCAGGTAGTGCCAACAATGCAACAATATGAATGAAATGCTAGTATCCAAAATATTGTTGTTATAAAGAATATCAAAGAAGATATAGTCTTGGCCTTGTAGTTTTGAATGATGTTGCCAACTAAACACTGGCACTTGCCATCTGCCTCTACAAGGACTAAGTCACTAGTCACTGCAGCCACTGACCTTTAACACCCCCCTTTAAAGGAGTTCAGGGTCAAGTTCAAGAATGAGGCATCTGTGCTCTGGGAAATAACTGGCAGAACAGAACTTCAGATGATAGTTAGATATTTTCAAAAGATGATTTTATGAGTCCAACTCTTACATCTCCTCGTATGTAGAAAAGCACTAAAATTATTAAGGATGGCATCTGTTCTTCATTACAAACAGCAAGTCTTGGCCAAAATGTATGCCTGACTGCATGGACTTCCTTATCTAAAATTATATATAACACTGACCTCCCCTCCTACCTCCTCAGAGCAGCTCTCAGAGTTATCGAAATGCTATCTCCCAGACTATTATTCCACATTTTGCTCCAAAAAAAGTTAACTCACAACTCTCACCTTTTGCATTCTCTTTCCATCAGCAGTGTTAAGTGAGATTGGTAAAATAGATTCCTGGATCCCACCCCAGACATATTATGTGAATCCCTAGAAGCAGGGCCCAGGAAGCTCTTTTAAAAATATCCAGCCCCACAGACAAAGCCAGTGTGGTCAAAGCAAAGAGCATTGCACTAAAAGAGCTGTATATACAGAGGACTTGGTAGGAAGGATCTTGTTTTCAGGAATGAAATGAAAGCCAGAATACCTGGAGCAGAGAGCATATCAATGCAGTATTAGACTGTGAACTAAGTAGTGGGTGGCCAGATCAGGCAGAATTTTGTTTCTGTTTTAAATTTATTCTGTGTGCAGTAAAGATTGGCAAACGGATTTAGGCAAGAGTCAATGAAGTCGCTCAGTCATGTCCGACTCTCTGCGACCCCATAGACTGTAGCCTACCAGGCTTCTCTGTCCATGGGATTCTCCAGGCAAGAGTACTGGAGTGGGTTGACATTTCCTTCTCCAGGGGATCTTCCCAACCCAGAGACTGAACCTGGGTCTCCTGAATTGCAGGCAGACGCTTTACCGTCTGAGCCACCAAGGAAGCCCCATGCACATATTTAGCAACTATCTCTCTTTATGGGCTTCCCTGGTGCTCAGCTGGTAAAGAATCTGCCTCTAATGCAGGGAAACCTGGGTTTGATCCCTGTGTTGGGAAAATCCCCTGGAGAAAGGAACGGCTACCCACTCCAGTATTCTGGCCTGGAGAATTCCATGGACTGTATAGTCCATGGAGCACAAGGAGTTGGACACAACTGAGTGACTTTCACGTCAGTTTCTCTTTGTATTATACCAATAGTATTTCATTTTAATTAAAATAAAACATGCAGTCTCAGAGAACTGTTATGTACACAGACACTGTGTAAGGTTCTGTATGAAAATTAACAACCACAATAGCTATTAGGGGCTCTTTAGGGCTTCCCAGGTGGTGCTAGTGGCAAAGAATCTGTCTGCCAATGCAGGAGATGCAAGAGACACAGGTTTGATCCCTGGGTCAGGAAGATCCTCTGGAGAAGGAAGTGGCAATCTGCTCCAGGATTCTTGCCTAGAGAATTCCATGGACAGAGAAGCCTGACAGTCTACAGTCCACGGGGTCACACAGAGTCAGATACGACTGAGTGACTAAGCACTCACACACACAAACACCAGTTAGCCATGAACTTTTAAGAACATGTCCAGAAGAAGACAGAAGTTAAAATGTCTGTATAGCAGCAGACAGCTTTGAATTAATATACATTTGGGGCCTTGTGGCCACAATGTATGCTAAATTTGCAAACCCTAAAATAGAAATGTTTGGCATACACAGAAAAAAAAGTGAAAGTTACTCAGTGGTATCCAACTCTTTGCAACCCCATGGACTATACAGTCCATGGAATTCTCCAGGCAGTTATACTGGAATGGGTAGCAATTCCCTTCTCCAAGGGATCTTCTCAACCCAGGGATTAAACCCAGGTCTCCTGCATTGTAGGTGCATTCTTTACCAGCTGAGCCACCAGAGAAGCCCAAGAATAAAGGTAGCCTATCCTTTCTCCAGTGTATCTTCCCAACCCAGGAATCGAACTGGGGTTACCTACATTTCAGGCAGATTCCTTACCAGCTGAGCTAACAGGGAAATAAACCAAAACCCTAAAGCCTACTTTTAGAATTCTACTCTGTTACAGTTACATTAATAAATTATTTACTGAATTTCCCTCATATCATGGGCCAGTCACTTTGTTATTTTTAATCCTGCAACAGTAGATGTAAAACTTAAACCCATTATACAATTTGAAAAATACATAGAGTTGTAGTTTCAACAACTTTCACAATTATATATATGTATTAGGTGTTACAATGAAAAAGGACTTGAAGCAAATCTAATGCTTTTAATGTGTGTCTAATAGGAAAAATGAGTTAAGGAAAAATATCTATTTATTGTCATGCCGGAAAGCATCAAAGATAAAGATAAAAGATAAAAGATAACTTTCGATTATTATATAAAATTAGGTATTTGAGTTACAGCCCACTCTATTGACTTCAATCATCTTTTGGGAGCTAAACTATCAGTGAACCTTGTTTTCCTTGACTCATATGGAAAATGGAAATAAAATATACGCTGTTGTAAGAATTAAAGGGAAATATCAAGAAAATCCATTAAAAGAGTGCCTGTGCACAGAACAAATGATAAATAAATGTAAGTGTTTATTCTTATGATGACTATTATAACTACCTATACCTTTTAAAGAAATAGTATCATATGCAGTTTCTTTATTACAAATCCTATTTTCCTCTAGAAAGTGGAAATTTTCACTTTATCTTTAACAATTTGTGGATTACATGCATAATCTTACTCTTTATCTCACTTTTATCAGATAGACCTAGTTATTGATAACATGATTATGATGGCCTCTGTATTAATTTGGAAACTCAAAAATCTGAACAAACAATATTTTTCAAATTTGGGACATATATTCTGATGCATGACAGTTTGCACTGAGGTATTAGAACATATGTTGACACAAAAACAATTACCTTCTCTCACAGTTAAATCCTCTCTGAGCACTAATAATCTTATTTCAAAGGTCCCTTTTTCCAACCTTCTAATCTTTTTTGGCTTTCCAAATCTGTGCAGTGTGGATCTGAGTTTTAAAATCTAAACGACACAACTTCAGTCTATTTTTGAAGTTAAATATTATTTGTTTCATTCATTATTCATTTCAGCCTTCGTAGATTTGTTCTTCTTCAACCCTAATACTTTAAAACTGAATAAGAATGTGGGATTAAGTGCCCACAGCCATTTAAACAGTCATAAACTGATTATTAGCACAGTCACAGACAAATGATGCCAAATAATATGCTGTCACTCACTCTCCTCCAGCTCTGCTGCTCTGTCCATCTATCTCAGCCTTGACAACATGACCTGGGGCTCATGTTGACACACTCATCACACAATAGTCTCACTCTTGGAAATAATATCACAGCCTGAGAAACAGGATATCATTGTCAAAGGTCCCTGGGCTATGAGTCTCCCAAAGAAGCATCATTTATGTAAATGTATACATATGTATGGGTTTCCCTGGCGGCACAGTGGTAAAGAATCTGCCTGAAATGCAGGAGCTTCAGGAGACCCGAGTTCAATCCCTGGGTGAAGAAGATCCCCTGGAGGAGGGCATGGTAACCCACTCCAGTATTCTTGCATGGAGAATCCCACAGACAGAAAAGCCTGGTGGGCTGCAGTCCATGGGATCACAGAGAGTCAGACACAATTGAAGTGAATAAGCACATATATGTATGTGTGTATATATATATATGTACACATATATATATCACATGTGTATATAGATACACATCTATAAACCTATAGATGCACACATACACACATGTTTTATTTTTATGAACTTGAATTCAAGTATCTACTAAAACTTTCAGCTTGTAGGAGGACGATGAAAAAGTGAGTGAAGCAGTTGAAGATGTAGGTGATATTTTAAAGACAATATTAGCCAAGGTTTTGTCATGTGCAAAGTCCATTTACAGGCATTTCATTAACTCTCTCAATTCTCAACTACACCTTGAAATATAGACCCTTGTTATCCCAATCTGTGTTTAGAGATATGCATTGTAAAAAGCTTAAATAATTAGAACTTGTAGAAGGTCAACTAGCTAGGAAGTGACAGAACTCAAAGTACATCCCGGTCATTGTTACTCCTGACAATATGGGGATATAACACCAAAGTCCTATGTAAGTGCTGGCAGCTCTATAGTGGGGTTAATGGCGACCTCCTCCAAGAGGACTTATGCCATAGCCACACATAGAGGCCCTGTCCCTGCAGCAGACCACTGCTGACCCGTACCTCCTCAGGAGATCCCCAAACACAGTTCTGTCTCAGTCTCTGTGGGGTCCCTTGGGTCCTGGTGTGCACAAGGTTTGTTTGAGCCTTCTGAGCATCTCTGGCGGGAACGGGATGGCAGAGAATGAGGAAGAACTAAAGAGCCTCTTGATGAAAGTGAAAGAGGAGAGTGAAAAAGTTGGCTTAAAGCTCAACATGTAGAAAACAAAGATCATGGCATCTGGTCCCATCACTTCATGGCAAATAGATGGGGAAACAGTGGAAACAGTGGCAGACTTTATTTGGGGGGGCTCCAAAATCACTGCAGATGGTGATTGCAGCCTTGAAATTAAAAGACACTTACTCCTTGGAAGAAAAGCTATGACCAACCTAGACAGTACATTTTTTTTAAGAGACATTACTTTGCCAACAAAGGTCTGTATAGTCAAGGCACTGGTTTTTCCAGTGGTCATGTATGGACGTGAGAGTTGGACTATAAAAAAGCTGAGTGCTGAAGAAGTGATGCTTTTGAACTGTGGTGTTGGAGAAGACCCTTGAGAGTCCCTTGGACTGCAAGGAGACCCAACCAGTCCATTCTGAAGGAAATTGGTCCTGAATATTCATTGGAAGCTCTGATGTTGAAGCTGAAACTCCAATACTTTGGTCACCAGATACGAAGAGCTGACTTATTTGAAAAGACCCTGATGCTGGGAAAGATTGAGGGTAGAAGGGGACGACAGAGGATGAGATGGCTGGATGCATCGCTGACTCAATGGACATGAGTTTGAGTAAACTCTGGGAGCTGGTAATGGACAGGGAGGCCTGGCGTGCTGCAGTCCATGGGGTCGCAAAGAGACTTACATGACTGAACTGATCTGAACTGAACTGAACACCAAAAGTACAAACAGCAAGAGCAAAAAGTACTAAGTTGGATTACATCAAACCAGAAAGCTTCAGTCCAACTAAACTGTAATTCATTTAATTGAATAGTACACAGAGAAAAATCTGCAGCTGAAACATTTTGTCCACATTTGTTCTGCATTTAATAGTACAGTTAAAGAAAAACCGGTAGATATGTTTTCCATCTCATGACATAAAATATGAAAAGAAAAAGGCAACATTCAGGATGTAAAATGTCAGAAATACAACACAATTGCTTTACTGTACATTAAGGGAATATATTATTTAAAAAATAGAGTCCACATTTAATTTCCTCCAAATTAAAAACTGAACTATTTTGCCAATTGAATCACTTACATGATAAGTTAATAAAACTTGGAAAGTATTTATTATGTGCAAGTTCAGTCTATTAAGTAGTATAATTGAGGAATATTGACACAAATGCAATGGTCTCTCCTATGTGCCTTTATAACACCCTTGTTTTCATCCAGCATAATATTCATTATACCAAGTCATTATTCCCCAATCATCTGTATCCTTCATTACATTATACATGCTGTGAGGGAGGAGATATATTTGTTTGCTTCACCGTTTTGTTATCGTAACATGCCTAAATCAGTTTACAGTGTTTATGCTTAAGTTTTCCCATTAAAACCTTCTGAACCTTTATTAGTCTTGAAATATGGTAATGAATAATCCAAATTTGAAAATCTAAATAATATAAATAGAAGTTTCTAAAAGTAAAATATTCATGAAGAGGCCATTTTATTTTATCCTTCATAGATATGTTCATCTCTGACCCTAATATTTCAAACTAAATATAAATATTACATGAACGGGTATATTAAGAACAAAGAAAGAGAAGAAGTTAAAAAAAAAATCATATTCAGGGCTAAATTGTGAATGTTCTTGCTTGTATTCATTTATTTATCTTTAACATTTCATATGGTTTTCTTGATATCCAGTGTGTGATAAACATTTTCAAAATTATCTTAATTTAATAATTCATAACCAATTTCTCATCAATTAACAAAAATAAATAAATGTTTCTGTGGGATACTGAAAACTTGAAAACAAAAGGAAATTGTATTATTTAAATAATTTAATCAAATTTTAATGTTTCTATTGGTGAAACTATTCATATCTAAATCATATTTTCAATTAAATAAAGAAAACATAATTTGTCCAAATCGAATGTCCATCTATTCATATAACCAGAATGTAATTATCGTATGAACTGTTTTTGACATGCTTGCATTTGTGTGATAAGCATCTCTCCAAACTGAATGTCTCTGGCCTTATTTTATTCTCTCCTAACACAGCCATCCTTGTTATCTATACTGATGGATATCAACTCTTTCCTTTCTGTCTCAGTTAAAGTAAGATCTAGCTTCTGGAGGCCCTGTATCTGTTCTTTTTGTGATTTTATTACATTTGTGTGCTTCCAAGGTAATCTTCCTAAAATGAATGTATCTCTTATTACATAACACCTAATAACCTTCATATAAAATGTATATTTTCCTAACTTTTAAAGCCCTTTACAATCATACAATACCCACTTAGGCTTCAGTACTCTATAAAATATATTCTCCACTTAGGCTCTTTTTGTTCCCCTCCCTAAATGTCATGCTCAATTTCAACCACAATGAATTTTCTCATTACAGAATTTGTCATTACAGAATTTCATTACAGAATTGTCCTTTTCCCTCTGCTTAGCCAGTTCAAGATGCAAATTTAATCATTTTTTTTTTACTGTAAACATCTCTTCTTAATAAGCCTCCTTACAACAACTTAATTCTTTGATTCTTATATATAATTATATATATTATATTCTTATATACCTATTATATTCTTATTATATAATTCTTAATTATATAATTTAATATATATTACTATATTTGTAATTAAGCAATGTTCAACCATATATTGTTGTTAAATATGTTGTTGTTTCAACCAAAGTGTATTGTTTATTATAATATCTATATTTTTACATGTTAGTTTTGGTAGTTGGAATATAAGCTTCTCAGAAAGAAGACAATGAATGCTGTTTCATTGGAATTTGTAGAGATAAGCAAAATCTCTTCCCATGCAACCCCTTTAAGCAAAATTGCTAAATCAAAATTGAATTATGGATTTATATTTGTGGGAAAATGTCAAAGGAAATACTTTAAAAAACTCTTCAGCAGAAAATGCCAAATAATTCTGACAAAAATGTCTTAGATGCATTTATGATCTGGAAAAAAAGATGGGGTAAATTTCAGAGGCTGAAATTGCAGTAAAAGAACAAATGTGAAGGAAGATATGGGTGTACCTGATCTAGAGGTTTCAGTGGCTATGTCAGGTGTAAGAAACAAAGTCCAGTGACTTGAAAGGCAAGAAGTTGAATTGAAGACCTCTATGACACTGGGAAGACTGAGACTATGAATTTAAAAAAAGAGTCAGCTTAAAAATAAAACAAGCTATTAAGCAAACAAATAAGCATTCTAGAAAAGAGAGCAAGATGAGTGCCTATAGTAACCAACCCCACTGTTAGTGGAAGAGAAAATATTAATACATAATCTACAAATTCAAAGTATTGTTTTAGAAAACATGTAATCTAAAAATTCAAAACCACCAATAAAAATAGTAATTTATTTTAAAGTGACCCCAAATTGTTTTATAGTGGTGACATTAAATATACATATTTTCCACATCAGTACATATCTTTTACATTTTATAAAGGACTTGAAGAATCAATACAGATGAAATTATTTTTGACCATGAACTCACAATAGGAAAAAAACAACCAGAAAAACAAAGAGGAACCAGGGTTACCAAGGTTGAAAATGTGCAAAAATCAGAATCTTATCAGCATTTATCACAGAAATTGAAATTATTTTATATCAAAGTCAATTACCAGGAACATACTTAAATAATTTCTATGTAAAGTAAAATATGAGAGAGACACAAGTGGTTACCAAAGCAAATCTGAAAAAAGAAAGGAAATATGATGATGATGATGGTGATTTAAATTTAAACAGTAAGAGGTAAAACATCAGATTAGCAAAGCTGAGCAGAAAATTGGTGAATTAAATATAATTGAGATAATGATACTGAGAATATGCACCACAGAGAGGATAAGAGATAGAAAATATAAAATAGATCAAGAGGATAATGTTAGAGAAACTGACAAATACCTAATCAGGGTTCCAGAGGAAGAAAATAGGGGAGATTCCATATAAAATGACAGTAAGTGAGAATTCTCCAAAGTCCATGAAACTCATAAATCTTGAGATAGATGAAGCTCAAAAAAATTCCAAGAAGAATAACTATTCACATTGTACTTAACTTGTGGTTCTTGTTATATGTAACAAAATTTTGTTATAAATAACAAAGATTATATATAACAAAACATAAAAATATACAAATATTCAAAAAATATTAAAGCATATGTAATCAATGCAGTTATATTCACAATATTCACAAATAGAAAGACTCACTAGGAAAGATACCAGTTCTTCCCAAATGTATTTCTATATTTATGCAACTCCAATAAAAACTGCTTCAAGTTTTCTTTTTTCTTTGTTTTTAGTTGTGATAAAAAAATCTGCATGGCAATGCAGAAGACCTGGATTCCATCCCTGGATCAGGAAGATCCACTGGAGAAGGGAATGGCAATCCACTCCAGTATTCTTGCCTGGAGAATTCCATGGACAGAAGAGCCTGGCAGGCTACAGTCCATGGGGTTGCAAAGAATCAGATATGACTAAGTGACTAGCACTAGAGTCGCTTGTCTTCAATGAATGCTCCCAATAATAATTTATAAAGTTTGAACAAAATAGAAAGAACTACTAGTTAAAGGAGTTATACAATGTCCAAAAGCAAAAGCAAAATGAGTTTTTGTCTTTAAAGAAGGGGACACCATCAGTGGAGAGATAAGTTTTGCCTTAGGGAACTCCCTAATCTGGACAAAGTGGGAAGGATGGAACTCAATCAGAAACAATACTCTTAAAGGCTTAAGGTGTACAGAACAAAAATGGAGAGTTGCCAGAGAAGATATCAATTAAGGCAATTATGAGACATATTTTGAGGAATCAACCAGAAAGCAAATGTAAAGACTGTATTCTTTGCTTATCACAGAGGAGACAGTGTTTGCAGTTTGGATATATGCAGGGTAGAATGGCTTGGTAAACACATTCAAATACCAGAAAATCCATGCCTTCACAATAAAGAGTGTCACAAGACCAAAGATTATTCTTAAACTAACTGTTGAACTAAAAAGACTCACTGTAATAAAAAAAAAAAATCTGTAAAGACAATGTGGTCAACAAATAATAAAACAGCATGTCAAATTAAAAATCAACACTATTCTAATAAAATAACATACTTCAGAGTCAATATATAATATCACATACAAAACCCAATAAAAACACATAGTTACAAGAACTGTGAACAAACAAGTAGATGCCATTCATTGCAAAAAGACAAAGCTATTGATAGAAATAGGTCCTGTGACAACCTACATAATTGCTATTGACTGATAAATGTTGACATGAAGCAAAGAGACTGACAGATATTTCTCCATTAAAGATAGGTTTATTCAAATTACAATTTTACCTATTAAAATAAAACCTAATTCTCTAATTATTCAGGACAAAAAAACAGGATAAGGCATTCTGCGCTTTGGAAAAACAGGTCCCTTAGATAATCACAGCTATCTCAAAAAAAGAAAAAAAAATATGAACCCAGATTCTTGCATCTTCTCATTCATAGAAAATCACTAAAATCATTAATGGAGATACATAATCTTCATTACCAGCAGTAAATTTTTATTGAGCTACATGCTTGACTACTTGTATTTCCTAGGCAAAATCATGTATATCTAGGCACTCTCAACTCTTCGGGGCATTTTCTCAAGAGCTATCTGAGAGGTGATCACCTGAGTTAGAGTCCTCAGGAAGACCCTGAATAAAACTCAACTCAGCTCTTACGTTATGTGTGTTTGTGTTTTTCAGTCAACAG
This sequence comes from Okapia johnstoni, assembly GCA_024291935.2. Classification (NCBI taxonomy): domain Eukaryota; kingdom Metazoa; phylum Chordata; class Mammalia; order Artiodactyla; family Giraffidae; genus Okapia; species Okapia johnstoni. Next base: position 60,902,236 of record CM044322.1, read on the forward strand.
TTTTGACAGTCATGAAGTATTCAGAGCAGACTTCTTTCCTTTATCTGAACTCTACAAAGATCTAGGTCTTTGGTACCAAAGGTTCCATATGCCCATCCATCTCCTTGATGTGTCCAGATGAACTGGGTGAGTCTCTCATGTGGTCTTGGATCTCCCATCTTGGCTGAAATCCTGAGACTTATTCAGTTGTTGTTAAACTCCTTGATATGAGGACTAGGGTTTCCTTGAACTTAAGTTCAAGAAGAGGTATCCGAATTCTCCAGTTGAAAGACATTGTCAAGATTTTGCTCAGTTGAAAGACGCCTAGGTGGTTTGGACTGTGTCATTAGGTAGGAGCTATTTGATGCCCTTGCTGGAACTGGCTGTTTAACAGGGATCGTCAGAGTAAATTGAAGACACCAAATGAGAGCTTTCAGCTCCAAAGATAAGGGCCACAGATCCTACCAGCTGATACAGCTTTCTCAAGCAACTGAGAAATTTATGGGAACGGTGGAAGCAAATCCTCATACCATGTGGCAGTCTCATAAGGAAAGCCACTCAAACTAAAAGACTCACTTGTCTAGGGATGCACACATAGGGTTGCCCATACAGTATTCTGAGCACCCAGGCTGGTTTTAGACTGCCAGTGAGAGAAGTCAGAAACTGAGACACATAAGATTGCTGAAACAACTTGAGGGTAACACCTACAGGATGTAAGCTTACAAATGGCACAACAGCCCACCGCACAGCTTTTGATAGTAATATTATCTTGACAAACCAACTTTAAAATGGGGGATTGTTGTTCCTCTTGTTGTTTAGTTGCTAAGTTGTGTCTGACTCTGTGACCCCATGGACTGTAGCCTGCTAGGCTCCTCTGTCAATGGGATTTCCCAGGCAAGAACACTGGAGTGGGTTACCATTTCCTTCTCCAGGGGCTCTTCCCCACTCAGGGGTCAAACCCACATCTTCTGTGGCTCCTGCATGGGCTGGTTGATTCTTTACCAATGAGCCACCAGATAAAGCCTCCTAAACAGAAGACAGAGGGAAGTCATATAGCCAACCTCCAACCAGGTTCATGCACATTTTGTATGAAGCACATAAGTGCTCTCTTTATTGGGAACTAAGAAAATCTTGCACAGAAATGGCCAAGATGGGGCTCTTTTCACATTCCCAAACTGACTTTTGTGTATGCAGCTAAAAAAAAAAAAAAAAAAAAAAAAAAGCCAGCTTGATAAATCATCTTTTCAAAATTCTGACCCTAAGGGAACAGAAGTCCTTCTAGGAGGAGCTTGCATTTTCTCTCACTATGCCTTTGAGATGTAAATGTTGTACAGATCTGGGAACTGTATCTAGACTCTCTCCAATTCCTGAGATTAAGTTAAAAAAAAAAAAAGGAAGAGGACTTTTAAACTTAAGCAAGGAAACAACTTATTCTAATTGTTATTTATAAACTAGTGAGTTTTATATTGTAATACCTGATTTATAACTTAGTTTTAGAAATGAAAATTATGAAATCTATATGTATATCTGGATATGTGTACATCTGTGTTTCAACACTATAAATATATGTTTCTACCTTTGATGGTATTGCGAAAATAAATTATTAGTGAACTCTATTTAATTGACTTAAAGGAAAATAAGTGCTTCTATAAACTCAGAAACAGAAACTAACCCAAATGAATTTCAGTTTCATGTGATCTAGAAAATATTCAGTATTAAATTAAAATTTGTTGGTTTAACTGACATAGACACATCTTAGGGTTATCAACATTAAGTGTAGCACTTTTATTGTAACCAAGTTTACTAAAACTCAAATAAGTTCACATTATCTCTGTCAGAAAATTTGTTAGCAAGAAAAATGGGGCGTGATGGCTAGCATGGTCCAATGTCTTATGAAGATTTCATGAGTAATCTGAACATAATTATTGAGGGAAAATGAATTAAATTGACATAAATGGAGTGAGAGCTTTGGGGTGAACTATTTAAGAATAATTATGTTTTATGGTACATATACTTAAAAACAGTTAATTTGAAATTTTAGTAACTTGAAACTTTAGAGATTTGTTAAATTAAGTTAAATGATGGAAATTATTGAATATCTAGATCATTCCCAAATAAAATTACTGAAACATTAATTACTGAGCATACGCTCTTACAAAGAAATTAAAGTTATTTAGGACTATTAATAAATATGTTTGGTGCCACACTGAGACATTTTCTATAAGAAAGCATATTTTGGAAAGTATGAATAATATTTATGTTTGTTATTCTACAGAATTCTGATGTAAAAGACAATTTATAATTGCTTACTTGTTAGTTTTCACTAGAAATTAAGGTTTTAAAAGTTAATAATTCTAATTAAAACATTTAATTAAAACCAATAAAATTAAGAAGAAAATCATCTTTATATGCAAAGGAAAAAGAATGTATAAGGAATATGAATTCCTATAGTTAAGGGAAAAGTAAGTAATTTTGCTCTAAAGTAAAAGTGTTAGTCTTTCAGTCATGTCTGACTCTTTATGACTCCACGGACTACAGCCCACAAGGCTTCTCTGTCCATGGAATTTTGCAGGCAACAATACTGGAGTGGGTTGCCATTCTCTTCTCCAGGGGATCTTCCTGACCCAGGGATGAACCCCAGGTGTCCCATGTTGCCGGTGGATTATTTACTGTCTGAGTCATCAGGGAAGGCCTAATTTTGCTCTAAAGAGAGGCTCAAATGAGACAAAGAGAAAAGGATAGAATCTGAAAGTAAAAAAGGAAGTTATAAAAGGTTTGTGGAAAACAAATAATGGGAAAAACAATGTATGGTCAGGACAGATTAATTAAGAATAAATTTGAGTAAATACATTTTAATATTAAAAGTAAGTTGATAACAAAACTAGGATTTGGTTTTTTCTCTGTTAAGATGACAAGATATTGGGGGATATTTATCTGTGTTTGACAACATATTGTAATGTTTCTTCACTGTTTAAGCAATATGCTTTAACTTTCTGTATTTGCCTTTGAAATCTTGTATTGTCATTTTGCTTAAGTGAATAATTAAGCATTGTTTTATAGAGATCTATAATCTTATTTGACCAAGTGTTTCAAATTTTTGATATATTTAACTTTCCAAGTCAAATCCTAAATTAAGTTTCTCTGACCTCTAGCTAACTCTGGGACACATCAAAGTGCCCCTGAAATCAAATCCCTCAAAGAGAGATATTAAACTATGTATGCTTATTTGTTATGCTAAATCACATAGAAAGCATTGTCAAATGAGTGGGAGTAAGCCTTCCTGGGTTACAGTGTATGGATACATGTTATTAACATAAATATTTATAAATTATTAGAAATTTCTAAACTTTGGATATGTCTTGGTATTACAATTCATAATTCTAGTTATTAAGATGTTAAATGTCATAGAAATAATCAAATTTCTTTTACACCTGTATTGTAATATTGATATTTAGCCATTTCATGTTGTCTTGTCTCTTAACAGATAGTTACTGTTTTATCTGATGCTTTTGCAAAACTGCTTCATATTCTAGAAGATTTATAGAAACCACTTTTTGACAAGTATAAGTTTCTGATATCTTTCACATCTTACTGATGAACTGGTAATATTAATAGATTATAGAATTCTAATTAAAAATCTGTTTCATAAAACTGCTAACAGAAAATAAAGATCAACAATTAGTTATATCTGTTTGAATAATGATATTACTGGCTTTAAAATTTTTTCCAGATGTAAGGAAACCTTTCCCTTTAAACTGATTATGGCTTACAACAGCTTGATAAATTATACCTTTGTAAACAGAATTGAAACATTTATCTTTTCTCTCTACCTGATCCCTTTAGAATTTGAAAACATTGGTTATCGGTTGACTATAATGTCACATTTGAGAATGTGCATAGAATCAGATATGACCAGACAGCTTTAAAGAAATAAGGTGGACTTTGTGGAGCCATAAAGCCCCTTGGAAAAACACCCCTGGCACTTTGCTCACAGGGTTCCAGGCAGCCTCATCAGCTGACTAAGGAAATCCACTTCCTGGCAGGTGCAGGGACCTCAACGTATTTTGCAGACCTTCAAGAAGAGAGGAATCTATCCAAATTTGTAGATATTGCAGGCAGAATCCAACGGCAAGTCCTTAGCATGGCTTTTCCATCTTTGAGAAGCCTTTTAGAAGTTCAATCTGAGATTCCAAAATGTTCCAGTAAAAGCAATTTAAAAAACCTATGCTATCCACTACTTACATAAATCATCAGGCCAAATTTATTGAAATAAGACTCATTTTGCAAACAATGTAATCTATATTTTGGTAGAACATCTGGCTATATTTTGTAGAAGTGAAGGTAATTTTAGAAAGGAAAAGTAGGTTTCAGTGGATATTAAGTTCTGGCATTATTAATTGTATTTGGTGTTTTATATTTACTGCATAAGACCACTACCAAGATGGCTTCTTGTTACTACCAAGATGCTGTATTACTGTAAAGTTTAATTGAATTATTAAATGGATCATCTAAGCTTGTTTCTGAAGCTTATCAGAGTGATCTATCTTTGGACAAAGATCAGATGCTCCATGATCTGCAACACATACTGGAAAAGACATCATTTAAAGGATGCTTTCCAACCTAGCTAAAAGGAACCTCATCAGGTAGTCTTAACTAGCTCATGCACAGCAAAGCTGAAGGGAACTGATTCTTGTATTCGTATTTCTCACTTAAAAAAGGTTCTTGCATCAGCCTGGCCTACAGAGAGGACTGCTAACCTCAAACTCACTTAAAAACAATGCACAAACAGAGGAAAAATCACACCAGGACAAGAAGATGGCATCAGAAGTAGACAGCTTGTAAACCAATTATCCTCCTTAAAAATGAAAAAAAAAAAAAAGAAGTAGACAGCTATCCCAAGATGCTAAACCTGGTTAGCATATGGTTATTTATAGTGTTTTCTTGATGTCTTGGACTTTTGCATATAAATCAAATGTTTCTCTATCATATATATAATCTTATGCAGCATTTAAAAGTCAATGAAATTCTTGAGTTTATGGTAAATTACCTATGTTTAGTACTTCTGGTTACCTTGGTGAATTTATTCTTTCATGGACAACTGATTAGACAACTCTTAGGAAATTTATTCTAGAAAGAAGAAATATATTTCTGTTATATTATTAATATTACTAAATGGGTTCCCTTAATTGGCCAATATTCATACTTGCTCTGATTATAACCATAAGATGAATTTTCTTTAAAAGTACCTCAAGCTCAATCAGAGCAAATGGCTAAATTTTAGTCAAAACCCATAACTCCCCATTTATTAAGAGGGACCCTTCCTCAGTTATAGGATATGTTTATATGGGTAACAGCATGCTTCAGTCATTTAAGTTTAAGGATTCCCTTATATTGAGAACAATTAAATTGTACTAAAAATAGTCATAAGTCTTGGAAAAACCCTGTTGCTAGGAAAGATTGAAGACAAAAGGAGAAGGGGGCAGCAGAAGATGAGATAGTTAGATAACATCACTGACTCAATGAACATGAATTTGAGCAAACTCTGGGAAGGAGTTTGCAGAGGAGGGCAGAGGAGCCTGGTGTGCTTCAGTCCATGAGGTTGCAAAGAGTCGGACATAACTTAGCAACTGAACAAGAACAAGAATAATCAGCATAATGAGGCTAGCAAATTGGGCTGAGTACCTTATAAATAATGCCAATATATCATTACCTTTAAAGCAATTGGTATGGAATAGGCTGGACAGATGACTGGGGATATATTGGCCTGCACCTTAAGAAAGTTCTTGGCTTTAATTCTTGCTTATGACTTTATTAATGCTACCAGTTATATTACTTAAATTCTGCCTCTTCTATAAGATTGTTGTTTCTTCTATTACCCAGTATATAACTAAGCCTCTGACAAAAATAATGACAACTAAGCAACTGGAAATAATTGATGAAATATACAATTTTATATAAGATTAGTATGATCACAACAGTGTAACTCGACAATTGGGAGAATCATTTCCTAGTGCTTAATAGACTAGTAAGGTTGGTGGGAAAGATAATTTTATGGCTACCTATAACAGGACTTAGTCTAGTAACAGCACATCCCGTGGCCTATCAATGAAATCTTTCCCTGACCTAGGAATAAGATTTCCCATCACTGTGGAACAAATTGGTCATGAAATGATTCCCAAAGCTTGGTTGAATTGACAATCAAAAGAAGAGGATTGTTGTCCATCATATAGTTCGACAAGGATCAACTCATTAGCCACTGTTGTCACTGACTGACAGTACACCCTGAAAGGAATCCAGGACAAAAGCAGAATAAGGTGGTCTGTGCTTCAGAAAAACAGGCCCCTTAGATAGTTAGGAACATTTCAGGACAAAAAAGTAACAAATTCAGATTTTGGCATCTTCTTATACATAGAAAACATTAAATCACTAATTGAGATGTCTGATGCTTTTATTGAAATATACGCTTGAGTGTATGCATTTTATAGCCAAAATCATGTATACAGGCCACTCACCTTGCCTCTTTGGAGTAGTTCCTCAGAGTTAAAGCTATGACCAACCTAGACAGCGTATTAAAAAGCAGAGACATTACTTTGCCAACAAAGGTCCATCTAGTCAAAGCTATGGTTTTTCCAGTAATCATGTATGGATGTGAGAATTGGACTATAAAGAAAGCTGAGCACCGAAGAACTGATGTTTTTGAACCGTGATGATGGAGAAGACTCTTAAGAGTCCCTTGGACTGCAAGGAAATCAGTCCCGAATATTCATTGGAAGAACTGATGTTGAAGCTAAAGCTCCAAAAATCTGGCCACCTAGTGCAAAGAATTGACTCATTGGAAAAGACCCTGATGATGGGAAAGATTGAAGGCAGGAGGACAAAGGGATGACAGAGGATGAAATGGTTGGATGGCATCACCAACTCTATGGACAAGTTTGAGTAAGCTCTGGGAGTTGGTGAAGGACAGGGAAGCCTGGTGTGCTGCAGTCCATGGGGTTGCAAAGAGTCGGACACAACTTAGCACCTGAACAACAACAACAATAAAGCTAACCACAAAACTGCAAAGGTCTTACTGAACTTAATGTGAATTATGAGTGTGATAGTACACAGGAGCACTCAAGAGTGCTGATTTAATCATTAACATTTATTGCATAGACAAGACCGATGTGATATTACACCTTTAATACAATGGCTCTGTATGAACACTACTTGTGCTGGGTGCAAGGCTCTGTGCTCTAAATTACAAATTTGGTTAATGGTTAAACCACAACATCACTAAAAACGAATGGGTGCTCCTGATCTTAACAAATGTCATGCTTTATGGAAGTAAACGAGTACTGTGGTTTGTGTCTATGTTAAATGTTGCAAAGTTTATACGAAGATTTAAGGAATGGCAATTTACATCTCTAAAAATTGGCTTGCTTAGCATGAAAATACAAGCAATAACCTTTGATCTTATTTCACATAGTATTGTTCATCAGAATGAAAAAGAATATAGGTATTGCAATGGATGGAATGTTTGTATTCACTCAAAATTTATTTGCTAAAACCTTAATCCCCAATGTGAAAGTACTGGGAGTTAAGGCCTCGAAAGTAATTAGGTAATAAGCGTGAAGCTCTCATGAGTGGGATTAGCATCCTTATATAAGGAACTAGAGAGTTATCTCACACTCCTTCTGCTATGTAACAGCATAGTGAGGAGATAGACATCTATGAGCCAGAAAAAGATTTCTTACCAGACACTGAGTCTTCCAGTGCCTTGATCTCAGTCTTCCATCTTCTTCCTCCTTATGTGAGAAATAAATGTGTGTGATTTGAACCACTCCATCTATTGTATTTATGTTATAGCATCCCATACTATGATACGTATTATCTTCTAATTTATTTTTTTATCTTTACCAATTTAATATTACACTTAAGTCTATGGAAAATGAAAGCAGAATGTGTGGAATGACTGTTTAGAAAATGGAAGCAATCCAGGATGGCTAGTCTTTGGCCCCATTACCTTCTAGATGAGTCTACAGAAAATGATAGATTAGCTTAAAGGACTGTTCCACATCTATTCAGAAAACAAAGAGTAGAGTAAGCGCTTTTATACTTGGATTCTCAGGCAGACATGCAATGTAGAATATGTTTTTTTCAGTGTACAAGATGTTCCATTAACCATAATGTATCTGACTGGGGTAAAAAAATGAGTCACTCTGGATGATGTCACCAGTGACATAAATCAAATGGGTATTTGAAACGAACTGTTCTCTTATTTTCAGGGAAAACCACAATACAAATGGGAACCTCTTATCAACTGGAAGAGAGATAGAAACATGTGTCACTTGAAGAACTTAATCTGTTCTGTTGGCAGGGGAAACATCCCTAAGTTCATTCCTTAGTGTTGCCAGTTTAGCCTTAATTTAATTTTGGACAGTAAATCTAGTTTCAAATCATTTGAAAATGAAGTATTATTAAATTTTGGTTAAAAATTTATTTGAAATGAACTTTGTTTTTCTAATCATTTATTACCTTTGTCATTTATCATCTTTTGCTAATAAAATAATTCCTTGGGGGATAAGAGGCAAATGACACACTATATTCCAAAAACTGCTGAGAGCATGATGCGAAAATATTATATGATTAATGTATTTCATGTGTTTACGTATAATACATATAGTAAGTACTTATTCTAATAAAAATGGTTTGATCTAATAAAATCATCTGTAATTTTCAAGCCAAGGATTAACAAAGGCCATTCCAGACATGGTTTATCAGATTCATCAGGATTTAGGTACTGGAAGTCAAAATCATATTCTCTCCAGTCCTCAGGTGCACATTATGTAATAATCACAAATACATAAAGAGTACCTACAATGTGCCCTGGACTGTTTAAATATTTTGCATATATTAATACAGTCCTTGTAACAACTTTGTGAGGTGAGTATTATCATCATCCACATTTCTATGTGATGAACTAAGATACACCGGGTGTCCCTTAAGTAACAATACAGAATATAAAATGGGCCAAAGCCCATGCTCTTTGCCACTCCTCTCTATGATCTGTGTGGCATCTGGTCCCATCACTTCATGGGAAATAGATGGGAAACAGTGGAAAGAGTGTCAGACTTTATTTTTGGGGGGCTCCAAAATCACTGCTGATGGTGATTGCAGCCATGAAATTAAAAGACACTTACTCCTTGGAAGGAAGGTTATGGCCAACCTAGATAGCATATTTAAAAGCAGAGACATTACTTTGCCAACAAAAGTCTGTCTAGTCAAGGCTATGGTTTTTCCAGTGGTCATGTATGGATGTGAGAGTTGGACAGTGAAGAAAGCTGAGCGCCACAGAATTGATGCTTTTGAACTGTGGTGTTGGAGAAGACTCTTGAGAATCCCTTGGACTGCAAGGAGATCCAATCAATCCATCCTAAGGGAGATCAATCCTGGGTGTTCATTGGAAGGACTGATGTTGAAATTGAAACTCCAATACTTTGGCCACCTCATGCGAAGAGCTGACTCATTGGAAAAGACCCTAATGCTGGGTAGGATTAGCCGTAGGAGGAGAAGGGGACGACAGAGGATGAGATGGTTGGATGGCATCACTGACTCGATGGACATGGGTTTGGGTAAACTCCGGGAGTTGGTGATGGACAGGGAGGCCTGGCGTGCTGCAGTTCATGGGGTTGCAAAGAGTCAGACATGACTGAGCGACTGAACTGAACTGAACTGAAAAAATATATATAAAGACAATAAATGTTGAAAAAGGACAGCTTTCTAGAAAATTAAAATTTTAGCTTACCTTCTAATATGACAGCTGTCTGAAGTGTTTTGACAGCCCAGATTACCTTTGGAAAAAATGTGAACTGCTATCCTGTTTCTAGATTAACTAATACAAAGTGAGATGAGAATGTGACTCACGTTGGCATTCAATATCCAAAGGTTGCTTCTTGCTACTAACAGGACCTTGGCTTTGTTCAGTGACAGGTGCCCAAATAAAACTATTTTCCCAGGTTTTTTTGAAGTTAGAGGTGGTTATGTGGCACATTTCAAACGTCGGAGAGTCTGAGATAGCTTTTTTCTCTTGAAAGAAGTCAAAGGCCATGACTTGCTGCACCTCTTCTTGCTACTTATGTAATGGGGAAGAACAAGTCTGACTCCATTTTAGATCTGTTCCTTTTACTTTGTTCTCTGTTGTCTGTGCTTAGTCATGCTGGCTCTGAGCCTTTTGTAAAAGAATGTTGCCTATAGCCTGAAATATACAGGGTAGCCTATTCTCAGGGCTCTGACCTTTGAGTCCATTCATATAGTGATAAGAAGTTTCAGAAGCTTGTTTCATTGGAGATTTATAGGAACATCATGACTGACCTACAGGGACAGCAGCAAGAACAAAGGATTCTAACACCAAGAAGTTTGCAACAACTAACCACCATCCCCCACCTTGCCTTTAAAAGTACATTGCTAAAACCCTTTGGAGAGTTTGGGGTTTGGGGGGCCATAAGCTACCCATCTCCTTCCATGGCCCTAAAATAAACCCTTCTCTGATGCAAACCCTGACTTTCAGTTTGCTTGGTCTCATTGTGCTTAGGGCACAGGGACTTGCAGTTGGAAACACACTGAAAATAGTTGTGGTGTCTGAAGCTACATTCACCATCTTGTGATTTCAAGGGGGAAAAAAAAACAAAAGCAAAAACAAAACAAAAATACAGAGATAACTGATCCTGAAATTATCAAATTGCAAAAGCGTTGCCAATACTTTCCACGGAATTCCTCTTCCTTGAAAAAGAAAGAAAGATCCTTATGTTTTTACGCTTCAATTAATCAAGTTTTCTGTTAGTTGTAGTAGAATATTGATTACTAGCAACCAGATGAAGTTTCTGAGAAGCATTAGAACTTTGAAAATAAGTAGTCTCTTAATCTTGCTTCTGAGACATCAAGAAACCTGCTGTGTTGGGTATTGAGGGATAGAGATCTTAGATGGAGCAACTGTAATCTGCATACTAACTGTGAAAAGGTTTTTGAGGAAATATCGCAAAAAGTAACTTGTTTTCCGCAACTCTAAAAAGAAAGTCAAGAAGGCCAAATTCTTGGAACTCTTGTGGAATTAAAATGTTTAAAGATTGTTATACTGAAACAGAATCTATTAACTCCATGGACAGATGATTTTATGTTCCTGAACAAAGAGTGAAAACACTTAACACAACAATCAACAACAGAACAATCAACAGAAGTATTAACAACTTGGGAAAGAATGTGGTGTCTTCAAGCATTATTGGATAGACCTGAAAGCTTTATAATTCTTGTTTAAAATAAATGCTTTTAAAAAAATTGTGTGTTTTAGCCTCAGTTAGCTATAACCCTATAATGCATTTGTCTCTAAACAGTCAAGTTAATGTTGAGAATTTATACTGTTTCTTCATTCATGAGGATTTATTCAAATTTCAAATAATAATATATCATTAACTTAGTTATGCTGACATCATTGACTATTTCTGTGTATTTGTATATGGTGAATTCCTTGAATATGTCACCACAGAATCCAAGTAGAATATTGTATCTATATACTTCATAATGTAGAGGGGGGAGAGTTGCACTGAAAACTTTAGAAAATCCATTCACAATTTTAGATGTGGAAACAAAGCCAGTAAGCCAATAAACACATACTGAATTTTTTAAACAAACGTATGCCTTTCCTCTTCCAGTGAGCCTAAAGTATCTTTTTAGTGTCTTCCAAACAGGTATTTGAGATCTTATAAGAAGTGTTTCATTTCTCACTTCGGTTTATTCCCACATATATCACTTCTGTAAAAGATCTGAAGTACAAACTCTTCCTATTTCTCTAAATTGAAAGAAACATGTCACCATATATCAATGCCTTAAATTGTCTTGGCGAGAATTGTGCTGAAGCATTACATTTCCCAGGGAAGAATCTAGGATTAAATCAAACCTACAACTTTCATTTCAATATTCAAAGCATAGTTTTTCATGTTAAATGAAAATAACAGACTATATTTTCTTCATAAAAGTGTTAAAAACAGCTCTGTCAAATCATTGTACTGACACCTTTGCCATTCCTCCTAATCTTTTTATTTCCCCCACTTCTTCTTCTTCTGAAAACATCTTTCACAAAATGCTTTAGATTATCTTATTTTTATCTTGAGAGGATATAGGTAGAGGTGACAGAGGCTGTGCCCATGAACATAAATTGCCAAATCAACCAATCAGTTCCTTTGCCGGAAAGTCAGCCCATTTAAAATATATGTGGAAAACAAAGAAAATAAACCAAATCTCCCTCACAGAATTGTGCTAATTAAGTCAACCAATTATTTCACTTTTAAGGATACACATTTAGTAAGTTTGTATTCAATAAATCATGTTCAGACATCTGGAATTCTAGAAAAATAAAGTTGGGTAAGAATCAATTGAATCAAGTGGAACAATTTTCTCATTTTTAAATAGTGTACATATAGTGTGCATTTCCTCATTACATTGATAATATGATAGAACAACAATGGCCAGATTTAAAATCTGAGACAAGATTTGTCCAAACCCAGGTTTGGGGACATAAAAGCTATGCGAGTGTGGAATATCATTAGCCTTTCTATGATTTTTTTTTTTTTTGCTTTTACACACAAGCTAGGTTGTACTAGACTTTTTTATTTTTCTTTTTTTCACCCTGGAAACAACATTTTACTTATTTATTAGTTTATTTTTTCAATTAAATTTTTATTGGGTTATATTTGATTTACAATGTTTTTTTGTTTTCTGCTATACAGCAAAATGAGTGATTTATACAGACATGTACATATATCTATTATTTTTTTAGATTCTCTTCCCATATAGGTCATTACAGAGTATTGAATAGAATTTCCTGTGCTATTCAGGAGATTTTTTATTCATTATTTATTCCATATTAGACTATTTTTAACTTCCCTGGTGGCTTAGCTGGTAAAGAACTCAGTGCCAATGCAGGAGGCTCACTAGACAGACCCAGGTTTTATCGCTGTGTTGGGAAGATCACTTGAAGAAGGAAATGGCAATCTGATCCAGTATCCTTGCCTGGAAAATCCCATGGACAGAGGAGCCTGGTGGGTTACAGTCCATGGGGTCCCAAAGAGTCAGACACGACTGAGCAAGCGTGCACATGGAATACTATTTTTAAGCATTTCACCAGCGTGAACATTCAACTTTCTACCTAAAGACTCAATAATTCTATTCTTTTTTTCACTAACAATACTGATATAATACCTCCCTGCCCCGCCAAATTAGTACCTATAAAAAAGGCTGTAATACCTATAAAAACTTTGTAAATAAGAGCTGAGTAGTATTATCCAGAAGAAGGCAACCACCTTCTATTCTCTACATATATTTTAGAAATGTTTGCCACATTGTGTACGTATGTATTTATATTTACACTGGTCTCTTTTGAACTCATCCTGATTCCATTAGCAATTAAGTAGGGTTGTATTGTTTCTCAGATCAAAATCTTCCAATCATCTCTTTTAGAGTAAAGGTGGAAATCCTTAATGAGTCCTTTAAGACCCTGAATAATCAACCCCCGACCCCCGCTACACTGTCTCTGCCCTCCCCAGGACCTCTTTCTCACTTTCTCACTCCATACACATATTTGCTCCAGCCTCTAGGTCTTTACATTTGCTGGCTCCTATTTCCAGTACCAGATGTGTTGATCACATGTCTATATGACTTCCTCTTTCATATCCTTCAGATCTGTAAATTCATTATTTTCTTTGTTGAGTGTTTTCAAAGATACTTACTTAAATTTCTCATCACTCCAGTCATCCCTAGCACCGTCAAAACTTAAATTTCTCATCACTCCAGTCATCCCTAGCACCGTCCTCTGTCTTGTTTTTCTTATAACTCTAACATTTCATTTTGTTTTAAATGTCTCTCTTCACTAGATTGTTAACTTCGGTAAAGGTTGGAATTTTTCCCTTACTCATTTATGGTGGTATTTCCAGAAACACAATCTGGCTCATGGTATAAATTCAATAAATTATGTTGAAGGATGAATGAATTCATTTAGACAATTTTTAAAGGGAGAGGCATATTTAGTAGATGCAAGTAAGTACAGTCTGTTCAATTTAAAGAAGGTTCTCTTAGCTACAGTGCATTTCTCAGCAAAGTAGAAACATATTTACTTGAAAATTATTATGCATCACTTCTCCCTTTAGCTCCTAATCCTAGGCTTTGTGTTTCAACCATCAAAGCTCCACTCCATTCCATCTTCTTTTTATCAAGCACTGGGATATCTGAAATAAAAATTTTTAGTTACAGCAAATTTGTGTGTGTGTTCACTCAGTTGTGTCCAACTCTTTGTGACACTTTGCACTGTAGCCCGTCATGCTCCTCTGTCCATGAGATTTTCCAGGCAAGAATACTAGAGCCAGTTGCCATTTCCTTCTCCTGGGGATCTTCCTGACCCTGGGTCGAATCTATGTCTCTTGCATCTCATCTCCTGCATTGGCAGATGGATTCTTTACCACTGGCACCAAGTGGGAAAGGAAAATTTTTAGAATAAAGCAAAGGTGAAGAGCAAAGGGAAGGGCCAACCTTTGAATATATTTCTTCCTTAAAAATTGACAAATATTTCTAGATCCCAGCTTCTCTTAACATGTTCTGCATAGATCCAGCTGCCTTTCCCTTGAAAAGTAAATGGATGTCACTCCCATCCAATACTGAAAAATCTCTTGCTCTATCATCAGTATTGGGGTTCATTATTTTTCAGTTTCTTAAAGAGACAAAGAGTATGGGAAAGAAACATCTGTGCTTTTACATGATATTGGCATCAGAAATCAAAGCTAGACAAATGAAGCAATAATAACTTAGGCGTCCTCATCCCTCATTTTCTTGGGCTCCAAAATCACTGTGGATGGTGACTGAAGCCATGAAATGAAAGGAAACTTGCTCCTTGGTTGAAAAGCTATGACAAACCTAGACAGCACATTAAAAAGAAGAAACGTTACTTGGCTTACAAAGGTCCGTCTAGTCAAAGCTATGGTTTTTCCAGTAGTCATGTATGGATGTGAGAGCTGGGCAATAAAAAAGGCTAAGTGCCAAAGAACTAATGTTTTTGAACTGTGGTGTTGGAGAAGACTCTTGAGAGTCCCTTGGACTGCAAGGAGATCCAACCAGTCAATCCTAAAGGCAATCAACCCTGAATATACATTGGAAGGACTGGTGGTGAAGCTGAAACTCCAATACTTTGGCCACCTGATGTGAAGTACTGACTCATTGGAAAAGACCCTGATGCTGGGAAAGACTGAAGGCAGGAAGAGAAGGGGACAACAGAGGGAGAGATGGTTATATGGCATCACTGACTCAATGGACATGAGTTTAAGCAAACTACTCACGATAGTGAAGATAGTGAAGGACAGTGAAGGATAGTGAAGCAAGATAGTGAAGGACAGGGAAGCCTGGCATGCTGCAGTCCATGGGGTCGCAAAGAACCAGACATGACTGAACAACATCCCTCATGCTAAATTTTTTTTTGGACAGAGATGTGGACCTTCTCTGAGACTAAGAGCAAATCCCTGGTTGGACATAGTGATAACAGTGGAAAAATAAACATGACAGATAATTTCTTAGATTTACCATTTAATGTAAGACTATTTTAATGGCTCTAATTACAATTACATATAAAATATGGGGGATGCAATTGATTTTCTGAACATGCTCTACACAGCTTTCTAATGTGTTTTTTTTTATATTTTAATAAGAAAATGAAATTTCAAGTAAATATATTATATATGTTTCTCTGAGGAATCCTCTGAGAATGAAAGCAACATTATGAGAAAGAAAGGTCACTATGGAGTTTTGCGGTCCATCTAATTCATTTTGTGGTCCTTTATAATTCATTCACTCCATTCTTTTTCTTTTCATTCCATAACAAAAAGGGTAATCATCGTTCTTTGTTTATACATGTAAACATTGTTTTTATGTTCATTGTCTATATAGTGTAAAATCAGAGGAAAAATGAAATTGCTCTCTAAAGCTGTGTACCATACAGTCTTGTTTTTACTGATAATTTTGATCTATATAATGCTATGTTACAATAGATCCTGGCAGCCTTAAATTCATTCTCAGATTAAGTGTCATGTTGCTCCTGACAAATACTAATTGAATGTATCTGCCTTTCACAAATACAGTTAAAAGCTACCATTAATAGCAGAAAATTGATTGAAGCAGACAACATCTGCTTTTAGAACCAAAGACTCCGAGAAGTAATGTGTTAGTCTGGCAAGTGGGAATACACTCCATTCAGATATGCTATGGCATGTTCCCCACACAAGAAAATTAGCTTGCAAAGTGGCATGTCAACATTCATTTTCATAGGTTTGTAATATCTCTAATCATAACCAATGGGGTTAGACAAAAACACCTGCTGTCCTTTCTGTTATTTGTCTGACAAATTAAATTCAGAACAGCATGACTACCATATAAGGGGATACCCAGCCTGAGTTAAGTGTCCTCAAGTGTTCTTGCAATGTCAGTTGTTGGTGTTAGCATTCTAAAGGGACTAAACAATTTTAAATGAACACATTTCCATGACCATTCTTAATAGATTTTTCTGATTAAGACAGTGAGTGAGGTAAATGTGTGTATCTATTCATAGAGTAGTTATATGATGAAAACTTGGAGGGATGGGTTGAAGCTATAAAAACATTTGGTTATTTCCATATGAAATACTTTTGATTCTCTCATGTTCTCTTGTTTCTCATCGAATTTGAGTGTTTTGTATTCCTTGATCTTTCTTTACAGATTCTTGTTTTTCTATATGACTGTAAAAGCAGTAATTTGGGTATTGTTATTGTTCAGTTGCTAAGTTGTGTCCAACTCTCTGCCATCCCATGGACTGCAACCTGCCTGAATTCTCTGTCCTCCACCATCTCCCGGAGTTTGCTCAAACTAATGTCCATTGAGTCAGTAATGCTGTCAAATCACCTCATCCTCTGCCACCCCGTTCTTCTTTTGCCTTCAGTCTTTCCCAGAATCAGGGTCTTTTCCAGTGAGTTGACTCTTCACATCAGGTGACCAAAATATTGGCTCTTTAGCTTCAGCATCAGTCCTTCCAATGAATATTTAAGATTAATTTATTTTAGGATTGACTGGTTTGATCTCCTTGCAGTCCAAGGGACTTTCAAGAGTCTTCTCCAACACTGCATTTCAAAAACATCAATTCTTTGTTGCTCAGCCTTCTTTATGGTCCAATTCTCACATCCATACATGACTCCTGGAAAAAACATAGCTTTGACTATATGAACCTTTGCAGCAAGTTGATGTCTCTGCTTTTTAATATGCTATTTGGGTTTGTCATAGCTTTCCTTCTAATGAGGAAACATCTTTTCATTTCATGGCTTTAGTTAATGGCCATAGTTATTTTGGAGCCCAAGAAAATAAAATCTGCCACTGCTTCCACTTTTTCCCCTTCTATTTGCCATGAAGTGAAGGGACTGGATGCCATGCGCTTAGTTTTTCGAATGTTGAGTTTCAAGCCAGCTTTTTCACTCTCCTCTTTCACCTTCATCTAGAGGCTCTTTAGTTCCTTTTCCTTCTCTGCCATTAGAGTGATATCATCTGTATATTTGAGGTTGTTGATATTTATGCCAACAATCTTGATTCCAGCTTGTGAGTCATCCACCCTTGCATTTCACATGATATATATAGACACCATAATCTTCACACTTATTCCCCAACTTGCAAAGATTACAGATCTTTAAATCAAGTTACAGTTGATGAAAAGTTAGCAATTGACACTATTTGGTATTTAAGCTACTATGCCATACAAGATATACCTAACCTCAACCTAATGCCTTTGCAGAATAGGAAACTAAAAGACCTAAATCCTTTTGTAATTTAGTTGCTACAAGTTAGAACTAACTGTTTCATTGTTGTTCAGTATAAATTAATCTAAGGAGAGATATCTTGTTAAAGGTTTTATAACTGTAGTATCAATCTTTAAACATTTTTTCTTAACAAATTGCTGCAAAAATCTTGTGTTAGTATAAATACAATATGCACATAAGAACATATGCAGTTTAGGGTGTATTTATTAATTTTGTACTCTACAAATGCTTGTTTAAAACCCTAAAAGACATAGGAACTAATATTAAGGCACCTACATTCAATATCTATTATTTTTAACAACTGCTTTAGCATACAGTTTTCAAATGCACACAAACGGTAGAGGTTTTCCCTGAGGTTTCAAGTATTCATCAACCAGCCTCAAAAACTACCAATGTTTTGTTTAACATGTTTTATCTACTCCCTCCCCCCCTTTCAGTGGGGTTTGGGTTGTCTGGAAGGTTTTAAAGCAAATCTTGGACCTCATGTTATTTCAGTCAGATATTCTGTGTGTGATTCAATATGCACCTCAAAAATTAAAATCTTAGAAGGATATTAACTTTCATAATGTATTTGGTAGGTATGTCCCTTAAATCTTTTTCATCTTTTCTCCTTTGTTTATCCCCATGCCATTGGCTTTTTGGAAATAAAATCAAGTTTTGAAAAATATCCCACTGTATGTATCTGAGTGGTGAATTCCTCCTGGTGCTATTTAACATGCTCCCTTATCCTTAATTAATTATTTGTAAACAAAAGTTGACATCTAAAAAATGATTAAATCCAAGTGCATTGTGTTTTGGGGTAGAGGGTAGAAAAGAATATAAGAGATGTTGAAGATTTACTATTTTTATATTTAAATTAACTTTCTACCCTCTAAACATAAATGCACACACATACACAACACACACTCATACACAAACACACACAGTATAAACAACTCAGCTTTCAAACCAAGTTCTGTTACTGTCTAAACTAGGTTAAGAAATGTGTTTACAGCATATCTAGTTTTTTTTCCTATTTTTAAACAAGCAAAATCTAATTTTTAAAAACTCCATTGAGGGATTGTGTGGGTTACAGAATTGGCATTTATTACCCTTAAAGCTGCTGAATAAACTCATTAGCCTAATGCTTTTCACAAAGCATTGGAAAGTCTCAGTTGGATAATCCTTAAAGACTCCGCTTACCAAATGCATTGTTTGGCATTAAAAAACAAAGGAAAAACAGCAATGACAAATGAGAAATGGATTTACAATGGATACAGCCCTGCAAAGGGGCCTTCAAGTGGACCCTACGCAAGAAGACAAAGAAAGGTAACATTAGGCACTTTACCTAACACATTCATGTAATTCTCACTACCCTAACATACATGTTATTGATATACTATTTTCTTATAGAGATGATTAACCAGACACAGAGAGGCTGAGTAACTTTCCTAAGGTCACACAGGTAATGAGTAAGCAACGAATGAAGGATTGCACAAAGATCTTTCTACTCCCTAGCGCAACCTGAAAAGTAGATTGATAACTACAATTATAGGATAAATCCCCATCCAAAATGGGCTTTTCTGCTGCTTGTACATTTTTTATTATAACCTTGCATCCAGACAAAAAAAAAGCCTGTACTTCAAATGAGATAATTATGAAAATATGGTACTAAGACTACTTATTACAGTAGAAAATACTTGGTTCTAGTCCCAGCTTAACTACAAAGTAGTGTTAAATTTTCCTTTAATTTTAGCCTTAAAATAATTACTTTATGGCTAAACAAGGTTATTGATTATTATTATGAACTGGTGTTTCTATTTTACTTTTGTAATAGATAAGTGTTTTGTGAGGACTTAATTTGGCCATAGTGGTTAATACTGACTGTCTTCTGTGTTCCAGGTACTTTTCTCAACACCTTATTTTATTAACTCTTTTAAGACTCAAAGTGGGCCTGAAGTAGGTACTAACATCTTCTCCATCTGGCAGTTAAGGAAAGTGAATTACAGCAAGGAGTGAAGCAATTTTGAACATGACAACTGAAATGGCTGAGCTGGGATTGAAACAGGCAGTATGATATTCATGTATTACTCAATCCTAGGTTTCCATAAAACCAGCTTCTTTATGAAGGCACAGTAAAAGGTAATGACATTTTTTTCAGGTAATTAAATCAAAACATCAATCAATTCTGAAAGACCTATGCATACATAAGAAAAGTAAGTAAGTCTACATAAAGGCAGAAGGGATGAAGAGGGACATTTTTTAGTAGGTAGAGAAAACCTAAATTATTTACTCATTTGATCATTCAAGAAACACTTATTGAGCTGAGATTTTTTTTTTTTTTAATTTTTGGTATATGTGTCAATTCAAAGATTATTCCAACAGCTCATTTCATGTTCCTTCTTGTTTGCTTACCAGTATTTCTAAATTAAACGTAACATTTAAAATATGGACTTTTAGAATCTGTTCACATCATATTAGATAAAATGAGAAAAAAAAAAGGATAATTGCTATTCATGTCTCTCCGATTTCTTGTTTGTAGCTAAACAGAAAACATAAGATTCAGTTGGATTCATTTCTGGGCTACCATTATGAGAATTAGTATAAATGCTTACATCTTTTACATGTCAGTACTTCTTTTTTGAAATAATTTTATTTATTTATTTTTGGCTGGATCTTCACTGCCGCATGGACTTTTCTCTAGTTGCGGTGAGCAGCTCCTCTCTGGTTGCCGTGCGTGGACTTCTCATTGAGGTGGCTTCTCTTGTCAGGGAGCACTGGCTCTAGGGCACGCGGGCTTCAGTAGTCACAAATCCAGGACTCTAAAGTGCAGGAGCAATACTTGTGGCTCATGGGCTTAGTTGCTTCCTGGCATGTGAGATGTTCCTGGAGTAGGGATCCAACCTGTGTTTCCTGTATTGGTAGGTGAATTCTTTACCACTGAGCCACCAGGGAAGCCTGACATGTCAGTACTTTTGATGGTTTATAGATGTTCAGATGTTACATTAGATTTAACACTTTTAAATTTTATCTTTCTAGTTTTTAACCATTTGTTATCCAAAAAGTTCACTTACACTGAATACAGATGTTTATATTTCAGATAATCAGCTTGTGTTTTATTAAGGCATGCTACTGGGCAAAATATTATATGAGGAACAGGGAAAGTAGCAATGAGGGTTCAATCTCTGGGTCGAGAAGATCCCCTGGAGGGGCAAATGCTAACAACTCCAGTATTCTTGCCTGGGAATTCCACAGACAGAGGAGCTTGGTGGGCTACAGTCCACACGACTGGAAAGAGTTGGACATGATTGGTTGGGCATACACACACACACTGGACAAAATTACTTGAGGGACAGGTAAAGCAGCAATGGTGAGATTTGACTGTAGTTTATTGATTGGTTATTGCCTTACATGCCTCTTTTTGTATAATAAACATTTCTAGATGGAGATCCCAGCATCTGGAATTAGTAGCATTCAAGGTAGAGAAACATCATGTGGCCTATGGACCACTCAAGTGGGGACCCCAGTGTGGGCAGGACCAGTGGCATCATACTCAGGGTCTACTGATCCTCAGAGGGCACTGCTCTTTGCCTCTTCACTTTGCAATAAGTCCATGTGTGACTCCATACAATTTGGTACCCCAAAGCTTCTCTTTGGCATGAGGATTATTTTGAGCTGAAAACAGTCAAGGCCCCAAAGATACAAAAAGAAATGTTGGCTTTTCAACATAGCTCCCTAATATTGACACAGTGGGTCTGTTCCCAGAAGAAAGCAATGCCCAGAGAGAGATATCTGCAAAAAAATATGGACTAGGTCTGGTGGGGGAAACTCGGGCAGGGCCTACGTCAGAGTTGACTCTGACCCATTGTGTCTTTATGACCCAGCAAACATTAATTTATCAACCATTCGCTTTTTCATCCTCAGGTCTACTGCCTCCCTTCCCTTTGAGGTCACAAACTACTATTCCTAACAACTTCTTGTCTTTAGCTGAAGATGGTGTTTAAAGTGAGGGCCTTAGTCATTCTGGGGAGTCAGTATTTCTGGGTCTCTCCTGGGTATACATGTTATTAAACTTTTATTTGACTTTCTGCTATTAATCTGCCTCATGTCAATCTAATTATAACACCAGACAGAAGAACCTAGAAGCATAGAGGAAAACGTCTTCCTTCTCTATCTTGTCAAATCCAGCAAGTAAATATGCCATTGCTGCACTTCTTTCTCATTTTCCTTCAAATTGCTAGATCGGAGATATTTCTACTTTATTTTATCTTTTAGGAAAAGGTAGTTAACTGCTTTCTTTGGTCCTTGTGAAAGGCATATTTAAAAATCCGAAGGGTAATGATAAGAAGCTAGTGGTTCTGAATTCTAACAACACAGAATTCTGAAAAGTCCAGCTCTTCAACATCTACCTTCAGCATTATCTTTCCTTTGGGGTAACCCTCAGTTCAGTTCAGTCGCTCAGTCATGTCTGACTCTTTGTGACACCATGAATCGCAGCATGCCAGGCCTCCCTGTCCATCACCAACTCCCGGAGCTTACCCAAACTCTTGTCCATCGAGTCGGTGATGCCATCCAGCCATCTCATCCTCTGTCGTCTCTTTCTCTTCCTGCCCCCAATTCCTCCCAGCATCAGGGTCTTTTCCAATGAGTCAACTCTTCACATGAGGTGGCCAAAGTATTGGAGTTTCAGCTTCAACATCAGTCCTTCCAATGAACACCCAGGACTGATCTCCTCTAGGATGGACTGTTTGGATCTCCTTGCAGTCCAAGGGACTCTCAAGAGTCTTCTCCAACACAACAGTTCAAAAGCATCAATTCTTCGGTGCTCTGCTTTCTTCACCGTCCAACTCTCACATCCATACATGACTACTGGAAAAACCATAGCCTTGGCTAGACAGACTTTCGTTGGCAAAGTAACGTCTCTGCTTTTTAATATGTTGTCTAGGTTGGTCATAACTTTCTTTCCAAGGAGTAAGCGTCTTTTAATTTCATGGCTGCAATCACCATCTGCAGTGATTTTGGAGCCCCCAAAAATAAAATCTGACACTGTTTCCACTGTTTCCCCATCTATTTCCCATGAAGTGATGGGACCAGATGCCATGATCTTAGTTTTCTAAATGTTGAGCTTTAAGCCAAATTTTTCACTCTCTTCTTTCACTTTCAAGAGGCTGTTTAGTTCCTCTTCACTTTCTGCCATAAGGAGGTGTCATCTGCATGCCTAAGGTTATTGGTATTTCTCCCAGAAATCTTGATTACAGCTGTGCTTCTTCCAGCCCAGCGTTTCTCATGATGTACTCTGCATATAAGTTAAATAAACAGGGTGACAATATACAGCCTTGACATACTCCTTTTCCTATTTGGAACCAGTCTATTGTTCCATGTCCAGTTCTAACTGTTTCTTCCTGACATTCATACAGGTTTCTCAAGAGGCAGGTGAGGTGGTCTGGTATTCCCATCTCTTTCAGAATTGCCCACTGTTTATTGTGATCCACACAGTCAAAGACTTTGGCAGAGTCAATAAAGCAGAAATCAATGTTTTTCTGGAACTCTCTTGCTTTTTTGATGATCCAGCGGATGTTGGCAATTCGATCTCTGGTTCCTCTTCCTTTTCTAAAGCCAGCTTGAACATTTGGAAGTTCATGGTTCATGTATTGCTGAAGCCTGGCTTGGAGAATTTTGAGCATTACTTTACTAGCATGTGAGATGAGTGCAATTGTGAGGTAGTTTGGCATTGCCTTTCTTTGGGATTGGAATGAAAACTGACTTTTTCCAGTCCTGTGGCCACTGCTGAGTTTTCCAAATTTGCTGGCGTATTGAGTGCAGCATTTTCACAGCATCATCTTTCAGGATTTGAAATAGCTCAACTGGAATTCCATCACCTCCACTAGCTTTGTTCGTAGTGATGCTTTCTAAGGCCCACTTGACTTCACATTCCAGGATGTCTGGCTCTAAGTGAGTGATCACACCATCGTGATTATCTGGGTCGTGAAGATCTTTTTTGTACAGTTCTTTTGTGTATTCTTGCCACCTCTTCTTAGTATCTTCTGCTTCTGTTAGGTCCATATGATTTTTCTCCTTTATCGAGCCCATCTTTGCATGAAATGTTCCCTTGGTAGCTCTAATTTTCTTGAAGAGATCTCTAGTCTTTCCCATTCTGTTGTTTTCCTCTATTTCTTTGCATTGATCGCTGAGGAAGGTTTTCTAATCCCTCCTTGCTATTCTTTGGAACTCTGCATTCAAACTGGGGTAACCTTACTGCATTGCAATCAATACACTATGAAGTATTTGATAATATAATTTTACCACTGAATGAAAAGGGAATAGAGAATAGTTTGTTATATGACATACATGTATAGAAAATACAACATATTAAAAAAAAGAAAATGCTTGGTATGTTTATCAATTAGGATACGTAAATATTGTTATTATAATTAATGTTTCCTTATAATGGCAAGTATATAAATAGAATTTTACAAACATAGTTTTTATTGAGTGCAGAATTTCCCTAAAACTAGTTGTACACAAAAGAAAATGCCTTTAAAAATGACACTTGAACTATGTATCCACAGTGCCCACAGATAATGGATTTCTAGGTCTGTAGACCAAAAAACAATAAGAACAAAGAAACAAACCAAAAAAAAACCCCAAAAAACATTAAATTTAACTATGACTTACATAAGGAATTGAAATTACACCAAGGAAAATGAAAACATGAGGCCGTTTAGTCTAACACAACATGTTGTCAACGAAGATGAAACTGCCATGAAATAAAATTACAGAATTATGAGTACATCAGGCAAATTTGCAAATCTAAAAAATGAGATGTCTTGAAAGACAACCTCTGCCTGAATCTGAGGACACACAATGCCGTGGTCGAGAACTGTCATTTGTTTTTTAAAAGGCAGACTGTGACTAGTATAATATCTAAGAATATGATAAAATGTGTTTCATTACTTGGGAATATGAAGAGAATGAAAATGGTATATTATTATCAGAGAATAAAAACGAAAACAAAACAAAAGCAGAATATAGCACTGTGAGCCACAAGCACAGAACAATGAAAGTTGTAGAATTAAAAGGATAAAGCCCATATTAAGGAACCTAAAAGCAAAGAGAATATCAAGTATTAAAAAGCAGAGCTGGGTATATATCTAATGCTGCTTGAAACCAATTTTCACAAATAATGCCATTGAAACATGTGTTTGTATACATTTATTTACAAAAGGAAATAATATTTCTATCAACCAATGCTAAAATTTCTATTACTACCCTGATTTGAAATAGGTTAAAATGCAAACAAAATCTGAATTAGTTTACTTATGGAAAACTTACATAAGCATAAATGTGAAAGTTTAGCCAGTAAGTACTTAAGTTCTAATTATGTGTCTAGCATCATTTTAGATAATATTGCGTGAGGAAAATGGAAAAGAGAGGATTAAAAAATAAACAGATTTTCTTTGCGAATTCCATATGCCTGTTATTTTAGAAATGCATAAACATATGTAATAAATACATAATGTAAACAAAAAGCAAATTATGGGTTATGCTAGTAAGCATGGTAGAAGTTGTAAAAATACAAATCATGTGGACAGGAAAAAACAAAAAGGAGATATTATGTGAGCCGAGCATTGCAGGATGAATATATGAATAAGTGGAGGGAGACACCAGAGCCATATTATTGTGGACAATAATATGCTATACAGCAAAACAAACCATGGAGTGTCAACACCAACTTTACTCAACTGCCTCTGGGTTTTTTTCACCTGAATTCTCATTATCAACTTAAATACAGTATGTTGAATTTTGAATTCTTCCATTTTTAATATTATTTTTCTGCCTTTGGATCCATTGTTTATTCATATAGTCAAGGCATTACATGTCTTGAATTCATTCATGTATTTATTTGTTAATTCACATACTGATTCATTCATATACTCCCTGATCAGATACAGATTTGGAGTTTACACTGGGCTATATAACACCCACCTCTCCAAATTCATGTGCACTCAAAAACCTCACGATGTAACCTTATTTGGAAATGAGTTCTTTGAAGATGTAATAATTTAAGTGTTAATGAGTTCATGCTAGTTAAGGCTAGGCTCTACTTCCAAATCCTGATGTCCTTACAAGAAGAGGAGGTGGCAGAGAGACACAGACTCACAGAGAGGAGAAAATCATGTGATCATGGAGGCAGAGACTGAAGGGATGTGACTATAAGCCAAAGCGTTGACAACCACCCAAAGCTAGTGAGGGGGAAGAAAATATTCTTCCCAGAGCTTTCAGAGGGAGCGTGGCTTTGTCCATACCTTCATTTTGGATTTCTAGCCTCTTAAATGTTATAAAAATAGATGCCTGCTTTTTGCTTTTGTTTTTAGCCACCCAGTTTGTGGTCGTTTTTTAGAGTAGCTCTAGGGAACTAATAGAGATACAGGTATAGATATAGGTAAATAAGGCTTCGTCTATGCCAGCCAAGATTTTGAAGATGAGCAAATCTGAGTGCATGCTCTTCAGAGGTTGAGAGTCTAGTGCAGAAAATCTGGGAATCAATTTTGAATTTTCTTGTTGTTGGAGCAGAGTCACCATGAGCCCTGAGCTTCCCTGCACGTACTTGCCGAGTATGCCAGATGGCGAGCCTTATCTGTCCTGATACTGGACAGCTTCTGTAGCTTGTCACACAGACAGGTAAGTAGGTCAAGGCAACCTCAGCCTGATGGTGACTACTGTGTGACTATGCACTCCCTGGGGGAGGGGGCTAGCTTGTTTACTGATTGTTGTTATTGTTGTTTAGTCGTTCACTCATGTCTGTCTCTTGGTGACCCCATGGACTGCAGCCTGCCAGGCTCCTCTCCATGGATCTTCCAGGCAAGAATACTGGAGTGGGTTGCCATTTTCTTTTCCAGGGGACCTTCCCAACCCAGGGATCAAACCCCAGTCTCCTGCTTTGCAGGCTCATTCTTTACCACTGAGCCACCAGAATGTTTTTTTTTGCTCAAAAGCTGTTGGGCTCTTGGTGCTGGGTTTCTCAGCTATGATGAAATCCCACCATATATAAAGCATCTATTTGGACCCATCAGTTCATCCCTGTGTGCACTGGAGGCAAGGGGATCTTACAAAAAATATGCTAGTATGTTCGCTGCTTTGCTGTGTGGTGAGTAATAAGGTCCTTTGTTCCTGACTCAGGAGTGTCTTTTGTCAACATCCATGAAAGGTAACAGGCTCACAGATTAGCCCACAAGTAGGGTGAAAAGATTAGCCCATAAGTAGGGTAAAATATCAGAATCCTACACATTTCTTGACATTTCTTTCCTATCCAGTTATTTGCTAAATTTTGTCATCATTTTCAGTGTCTCTTAGCCTTATCCATAGTGCCACACAATCTATTAATTAGATTATCAAAAAATTTAATTGCTTTCTAAATTAACATGCATGTCACCTCAGGTGGAGAGAAAAACAATTGAATCTTCACTGCAAAGCTCCCAATACAACATTGCAGGCTCTTGCATCTGTCCACATGCAATGCCTGCAGTATGTATTTTACTATCCATCTCTAAGCACTTCCTTCAAATTATTAGCTAAATAGGCTAACTTCCACACATTTGTTTAAATCATTTCCTTTGTTCAGATAGCTGCATCAAACTTGGCTTAAGTTCTATTCTTATATTAATGGACAAACCTAGCAGAGACTCTGCAAATTGTCTTTAGCTCTCCTCATCCCTTGGTGATTCTGAAGTCATTTAAAAGATCTCTGTACTTATTTACAGCCTGTGCCCTAACTGAACCCCTAAATGATGCTCAGCTTGAGGACTGATTGCAATATACTATGTTGCTTGGAGCCCAGCAAAATGTACAATCTATAGAAGCAGGAGATAATTATGTACAGTGAAAATAACAACATGGTATATAAAATGAATACATGGTGGGATTTAAAGAAATCATTCCCTTTTAAACAGTGTAAAACATTTTAAAAGGCTCATTTATTTATGCTTTGTATTTAAGAAATGGCTTTGAAAATGAAGCATTGAATGTAACACAGTGGGTATAAAAATTAACTTGACCCCATTTCATAGCTTATCAGAGGAGACAGAGATATGCAAAACTGATGCGAGAACAAAGAAGGGACAAAAGAGTTGCACCATGCAATTAGTGTACATTACCATAAATTCAACCCTGTGCCTTTCAGGAAAGCCAAAATTAGTGTTTATGTTTAACTGAAATCTTTACAGATGTACGAATCAACCTCTTGAACATCATGAGAAAATATATTCTGGTGAATGTCATGAAGGTGACTAAGAAAATTAATTAGATCAGCACTCACAGTGTACTGTGAGTCAGAGAATCATGGAAATTACAGCAGAATTGGACCTTGGAGATCACCTTGTCCAACACCTTCATTTGGCAGATGAGGAAATTGAAACTAGATTGGTAAGGATAATTTCCCAAGGTTGCACAGATAATTAGTAGCAGAACAAGACCTCGAACATAAGTATTCAAACTCCTAACTAAGGTCCTTTCAACTGAATAAAGGTCACGCTGTTCAAAAGCATTAAAAATAAAATAGAATAAAGAGCTCCACAATCAAGCATGTTCTAAAAAAGTAAAAGTGAACATATATATTATAAAACATTATGGAAAGATATGTAGACAGATATATATATATATATGTATTATAAAATGTGTTATAGAAAGATATACAGATATGCATATGTTTCTGTCTTCTTTCTAAAAAACTTATACATTTGTTCTTCTTAAAGAAAATGTTGCACATTTCATCTTAACAATTATTAACATGAAAGCTTTGTTGATAATGATAAAGGTGTAAGCAGTGGAAATGAGACAGCTATTCTGAATAGGTAATTAATTTTCTGCACAGTTCATTTGATTACATCTTAATAAATTTGCTACATTTCCACAAATGAATCTAACACCTGAAAATTAAGATCACAATGCGATGGTATGGCAGAGACGACAATTTGTTTCTTCATGTTTATTCTTTCTTTCTTTTCTTTGCATAGTAATCAACTTTTTCACTGAGCACATCATTACACAGCCAAAGGCCACCTTTCCTAACCTTTCTTGCAGCGAAAGTGGTCTAAAAATAAGTTCTGGTCTCTGGGTTGTAATTGGGATGGTATGTTAACTTTTGGGTCATGCTTTCAAAGGAAAAATGTGTGATCTATTTTCCGTTTCTCCCTCTGGGCTGCTGGGATGGAGTCACTATGGTGACAGCTGAAACAGCCATCTTGTGGCCTAAGATCAGATCTCCGTGTGCAAGATGGTGATACAACAGCTAGCAAGAACCTAGGTCTCTAATATAGTGAAGCCAATATATCAGCCCTAAAAATCTTACACAGTTACTTCCATAAGACAGAAAGACACTTCTAGCGCATGTAAACTATCATTCGAGTCTTCTTTTCCATAGCAGCTTATCCTACAACTGACCTCATATGAACAGGATTAATTTGGCTGGGAAATCGATATGTTTACATTAATAGAAAATTTTATGTGCAGAATATTAGACAGTTAGATTTAAAAAAAAAAAAACAAGCCTTTGCCTGACTTCAAGCTGACAGCAGTTCTTTCATCCTAAGAAGAATTTGAAAATATAATTATCCATTTAATAATTAATTGCACAGAAATATTGATTTACAAAAAAGGAATAATGTTTTAAACTATTTTTCTGCACTTTTCGTAAGTTCACTTTGAATTTAGAGGAGTAGCTGCTATAATAAAAGGAAGTCAATTCCACCTTCCTCCTTCTAACATAGTCTGCTTGACTGCCTCTTCTCTGTGCTCATCTGGATACTCCAGAGTAATATCCTGTTAATAAACTTCTACCATGTGCATGCTAAGTCACTTCAGTCATGTCTGATTCTTTGCGACTCTATGGACTGTAGCCCACCAGGCTCCTCTGTCCATTAGATCTCCAGGCAAGAATACTGGAAAGGGTTGCCTTGTGCTCTTCCAGGAGATCTTCTCTACCCAAGGATTGAACCTGCATCTCTTAAGTCTCCTGCATTGGCAGGTGGATTATTTACCCTTAGCTCCACCTGGGAAGCCCACTTCTACCATAAGACTTAACATCTGTTCTATACTAATACTAATTAATAATACTAATACTAATTATACTACTAATTATACTAATAATAATTCTATACTATACTACTCTATCTTAGTATTACAATAATTTATTTACTTATCTTTACTCTCCACTGAAAGCAGGATACCTCATGATAGATCTTTTAACTCCCAGCTTTCAGACAATGTTCAGTGTCTTTGCATTTTTTCTTTCCATTTCCCAGATTTATCCAAAACTCTATTTTATCTAAACTCTTTCTCATCTTTTATACGTTTGCTGAAATCTTACTTATTCAGAGACTCTCCTGTGTCAAATGACCCTTTCCTCCAATCATATCAATCCATCTGTTTATTTTCTCCATAGATTTTAACTTTATCCAAAATTGTCTTATGTATTTATTTGCTGGTTGTTTATTATCTGTCTTCCCTCTTACATTCTTCTAGATGCACATTACATAGAAGTAGTGCTGGGATTCAGTAAAGGTGCACACAGACACATTTTCTAGTTTCATTGGATTTAAAGGACAGTGAAGGAAACAATGAACAAACTAAGACTAAGGTGCTCATTAAGGGGGTGAGGTGGCTCATATGAAAACAAAGTATTGAACTTAATCAGAAATGGAACCTGTACATCAAGGCTGTGTATTGTCACCCTGCTTATTTAACTTATATGCAGAGTACATCGTGAGAAACGCTGGGCTGGAAGGAGCACAGCTGGAATCAAGAATGCTGGGAGAAATATCAATAACCTCAGATATTCAGATGACACCACCCTTATGGCAGAAAGTGAAGAGGAACTAAAAAGCCTCTTGATGAAAGTGAAAGAGGAGAGTGAAAAAGTTGGCTTAAAGCTCAACATTTAGAAAACTAAGATCATGGCATCACTTCATGGGAAATAGATATGGAAACAGTGGAAATAGTGTCAGACTTTATTTTTGGGGGCTCCAAAATCACTGCAGATGGTGATTGCAGCCATGAAATTAAAAGACGCTTACTCCTTGAAAGGAAAGTTATGACCAACCTAGATAGCATATTAAAAAGAAGAGACATTATTTGTCAACAAAGGTCCGTCTAGTCAAAGCTATGGTTTTTCCAGGAGTCATGTATGGATGTGAGAGTTGGACGGTGAAGAAAGCTGAGCACCGAAGAATTGATGCTTTTGAACTGCGGTGTTGGAGAAGACTCTTGAGCATCCCTTGGACTGCAAGGAGATCCACCCAGTCCATCCTAAAGGAGATCAGTCCTGGGTATTCATTGGAAGGACTGATGCAGAAGCTGAAACTCCAATACTTTGGCCACCTCATGCAGAGTTGACACATTGGAAAAGACCCTGATGCTGGGAAGGATTGGGGGCAGGAGGAGAAGGGGACGACAGAGGATGAGATGGGTGGATGGCATCACCGACTCGGTGGACATGAGTTTGGGTAAACTCCGGGAGTTGGTGATGGACAGGGAGGCCTGGTGTGCTGCAATTCATGGGCCTGCAAAGAGTCGGACGCGACTGAGTGACTGAACTGAACTGAACTAACTCTTAAAAGTATAAATCACAAATTCACTGAATCTCATCATTGTACACAATATGGAATAAAACTGCTGCTGCTCATAAATCAGAAACTTGTAGTGATTAATCTTTTCAAATAAACTGTGATTGAAATTGATTCATTTTTTAATCTTTTTTACATGAAATTATTGTTCTTTTCTCCACTGAAGGGGTAACTATGTATTTGAATAGCTACTCCAAATTTTGTTTTTGGTACTGGATAACATTAATTCATTTCATATTTACCAACCTAAGTAGAGAATATTCAATTAAAATGGATGTAGTCAATCATTTAATCTGTTTTATGATCAAATGTTAGTTCTACGAACACACATTTGGTTTTTATCCTGTCTTCTTTCCTTTCTATAAAACTCTGAACACACACAGTCTCCCAAAACTATACAATCTTTTTTAGGTTTTTCCCAAAATTGTTTGATTGAATAACTAGGTACTACAGCATAGCCAAGCTGACACATAAAAATAATCATCACAGTGGCTTAGTTTAGATGATATATGTAAAAATTAATCACATGGTAAGTCCCTAGAAAGTAGTTACCTGCTTTCCTAGATTTTAAATGGCTTTAATCATATTATTTTGTAATTTAATAACTTAATTTTATTTATTTTGCAAATAGTTATCAAGGGACTAGTATATGGCTCATAACTGACAATTCATATCTATCTGCCACAGACTGTTTTTTGATGCTTCTAACTGATAAATCAATTTGTCTATATCAAATGAATAAGACTTGGTTAATGGATAAAGGTTGGCACTATGTACTGATTTCATAGAACTTCAATTCCAACTAGGTCCAGAATTCAATTTCTTTTTATGGGGTGGTGGGGCTGCCACCCAGCTTGTGGTGGGACCTTGGTTCACCAACTAGGGATCAGTGGAACCTGGGCCCTAGCAGTGGAAACACTGAATCCTTACCACTGGACCACTGGGGGATTTCCCAGAATTAAATTTCTTAAAGGAGAATTCTGCCTGTAATCTGCCAAAACAGGATACAAGACCACACTCAACAGCTCATGCTGTTTGTTAATAAGATAGGCTCTTAGTATGAACTTTCATTTTATATCTGCCATGGCTTACTAGTTAAACAAATGAATATTGAAATGGCTTTACCTATGCCCAAAGTAGCAGATAATCAGGACAAAGACTAAAGTAAGCAAACCAATTTTCAGATACATGCGGGACAGAGGGATAATGAATAAAGCATTTGCATACAGCCAGTGTTTGGTAAATCCTTGCTGAACCTATTCAACAAGGCTTGACTTACACCATGTTAAAAAAAAGTTCTTATGCCAATGCTAGTTATACAATGAAAAGGACAAAAATACAAAACACTTTTAAAATCTTTTGGATGTGTCTGATTACTACTTCATAAGAACAAACACTTAAAGGTTCTGATTTGCGGGGTAAGTCTACCATGTTTATACAGGACAATCAAATATGATTTTTACTAAACTTTCATTTGTACCTATTTCAGTTTCTGTCAAAACAAAAATAAACTGGATTCGATTTTGTTTGGTACTCTCCTTTACACAAAACCACTCTATTCCTGTCTATTAGGTAAGGATCACGACAAGGGAAAGAAGTATGAGAAGGTTAATAACAAAAAAAGCTACTCCTTCATCCTTTTATTCTTTACTGAACTTTTCCTCTATATAAACAAATTTTAAAATGTATCCAGCTCAGCCAATAATTAAAAACATAAGTATCTTTTTGAATTGCAATGATAGTAATTTTTTTTTTTGTCTCCTAGGTGAAGAGTGTATGGAAAGACATATTTTTGGTCATCTGCATGCAAATAAGCATTGAACTATAATTTTAGTTTGTAGTGGTATATTATTTAGCAGTTCTGGGAATACTTGTAATCCATGCAGTATTATGTTCTTTTAAATACCATTAAAAAGGAACAGGTGCAGCTTCTGAGCAGTTAGGACGATAAGCCAAGCTGTGTTTGGAGCAGTCTGTCTCATGTGAAGAATAAGAATGCTACTGACATACTGAAGATTTTTAAACTGTAGTTAATGTTAGCAAACAAAAGTTTGTTTCAGTTGCCTAGTTAGCAGCCTTTCTCATTCCTTTAGCATTTTCTCCCAAAAGTCGCAGAGGATTTATAGTGAAACTCCATATACTGTAATGAAGAACACAGAGAATGTTATTTTCACGTTATACTTCTCAAATCAAGATAGAATAAGAGCTAAATAATGATAGTAAGAATGTCAATCAGTCAGTTTTCTTAGTTTTTTGGTTCTTTGTAATGGTCTTTGTAAGAGAATAGTGGCATTCCTTCCTTGAGAATGTTAAATTTGTAATTATTGGGTGATTTATTAAAACTTTTACAAAATTTTTTTCTCTCAAAGTGTTGAAAAGCTGTTAGCAAGGAACATGATGTAATGAAACTTAATGTTATTCCTTTAAAATATTGAAGTGTGTGTACAGAGTTAAAAGGCTGTTATGCATTTATAATTTGATAAAAGTATCATATATTTTTGTATCCAATTGTAGCACAGCCCTGACTATTCATCTTACTTCTCCCATTTCTCAGCAAAATGTTTAGCACAAAGTAAATATTTAATGTTATTTACAGAATCAAAACCAGAACATAATAAAACATATTTATTCAGAGTTTACAAGATATAGGGCTCCATTATGATCTATGGGCTTTGTGGTGTCTTTGAAGTATGCCTGTAAGTTCTTTGACACTCCTTTTTTGAAGAAGTGGAGCTTAAATCTCTTCTCCTTGAGTGTGAGCTAGATTTGCATATAACACATAAACAATGAAGAAAGTGATTTTATCCTCTGAGAGTAAGTCATAAAAAGCTTTGTGTTTCCTTCTTGCTCTTGGATGACTAACTCTGGAGAAAACAAGCTAACATAGCAGAAGGATACTCAATGAGATCTTTGACAGCTCTATCAAGGAACTAAGAACTCCTTCCAATAGACATGCCCGTGAGCCATCTTGAAAGTAACTCCTCCAGCCCCAGTCAGGCCTTCAGATGATTGCAGCATACCATTCAATTTCATGAGAAACTAAGAAAAAACATCCAAAGAAGATACTCCCAAAATGATGACTCACACAAATTATAGTATAAGCATTTATTGTTTAAGCTGCTATTTTAGGTGATTTGTTATGCAATCATAGATAATTAATACTTTACAGTTTACAGTAAGACTATAAATTTGTTGCTAAGTACTTGTTATAACTTATTTATATGGTTCAGTTAAGTTCAGTTGCTCAGTCATGTCCGACTCTTTGCAGTCCCATGGACTGCAGCACGCCCGGCTTCCCTGTCCTTCACCAACTCCTGAAGCTTCCTCAAACTCATGTCCATTGAGTTGCTGGTGCCATCCAACCATCTCATCCTCTGTTTTATCCTTCTCCTTCTGCCTTCAATCTTTCCCAGCATCAGGGTATTTTCCAAGGAGTCAGTGCTTTGCATCACATGGCCAAAGTATTGGAGCTTCAGCTTCACCATTAGTCCTTCCAATGAATATTAAGACTGATTTCCTTTAGGATTGACTGGTTGGATTTGCTTGCAGTCCAAGGAACTCTCAAGAGTCTTCTCCCACATTATAGTTCAAAAACATCAATTTTTTGGCACTCAGCTTTCTTGATAGTCCAACTCTCACATCCATACATGACTACTGGAAAAACCATGTGTTTGACTAGATGGACCTTGGTTGGCAAAGTAATGTCTCTGCTTTTTAACATGCTGTCTAGGTTAGTCATAAGTTTTCTTCCAAGGAGCAAGCGTCTTTTAATTTCATGGCTGCAATCACCATCTGCAGTGATTTTGGAGCCCAAATAAATAAAGTCTGACACTGTTTCCACTGTTTCCCATCTATTTGCCATGTAGTGATGGGACCAAATACCATGATCTTAGTTTTCTGAATGTTGAGATTTAAGCCAACATTTTTACTCTCCTCTTTCACTTTCATCAAGAGGCTCTTTTGTTCTTCTTCACTTTCTGCCATAGGGGTGGTGTCATCTGCATATCTGAAGTTATTGATATTTCTCCCAGCAATCTTGATCCCAGTTTGTGCTTCAGCTAGCTTGGGATTCCACATGATGTACTCTGCATATAAGTTAAATAAACAAGGTGACAATATATAGCCGTGACCTACTCTTTTCCTGATTTGGAACCAGTCTGTGGTCCCATGTCCTGTTCTAACTGTTGCTTCTTGACCTGCCTACATATTTCTCAGAGGTAGGTCAGGGTGTCTGGTATTCCCATCTCAAAGAATTTTCTACATTTTGTTGTGATCCACACATTCAAAGGCCTTGGCATAGTCAACAAAGCAGAAGTAGATGTTTTGTCTGGAACTCTCTTGCTTTCTCAATGATCCAACAGATGTTGGAAATTTTATCTCTGGTTCCTCTGCCTTTTGTAAATCCAGCTTGAACATATTGAAGTTCATGGTTCATGTACTACTGATGCCTGGCTTGGAGAAATTTGTGCATTACTTTGCTAGCATGTGAGATTAGTGCAATTGTGCAGTAGTTTGAACATTCTTTGGCATTGCCTTTCTTTGGGATTGGAATAAAAACTGACCTTTTCCAGTACTATGGCCACTGCTGAGTTTTCCAAATTTGCTGGCATATTGAGTGCAGCATTTTCACAGCATCATCTTTTAGGATTTGAAACAGCTCCACTGGAATTCCATCACCTCCACTAGCTTTGTTAATAGTAAAGCTTCCTAATGCCCACTTGACTTCACATTCCAGGATGTCTGGCTCTAGATGAGTGATCACACCATCGTGGTTGTCTGGGTCATAAAGATCTTTTTTGTATAGTTCTTCTGTGTATTTTTGCCATCTCTTCTTCATATCTTCTGCTTCTGTTAGGTCCATACGATTTCTTTCCTTTATTGTGCCCATCTTTGCATGAAATGTTCCGCTGGTATCTTTAATTTTCTTGAGGAGATCTCTAGTGTTTCCCATTATATTGTTTACCTCTACTTCTTGGCATTGATCACTGAGGAAGGATTTCTCATCTCTCCTTGCTATTCTTTGGAACTCTGCATTCAAATGGGTATATCTTTCCTTTTCTTCTTTGCCTTTAGGTTCTCTTCTTTCCTCAGCTATTTGTAAGGCCTCTTCAGACAACCATTTTACCTTTTTGCATTTCTTTTTCTTGGGGATGGTCTTGATCACTGCCTCCTATACAATGTCATGAACCTCTGTCCATAGTTCTTCAGGCACTCTGTCTATCAGATCTAATCCCTTGAATGTGTTTGTCACCTCTACTCTATTATTGTAAGGGAGTTGATTTAGGTCATACCCGAATGGTCTAGTGGTTTTCCCTACTTTCTTCAATTTAAGTCTGAATTTTGCAATAAGGAGTTCAGGATCTGAGCCACAGTCAGCTCCCTGTCTTGTTTTTGCTGACTTTATAGAGCTTCTCCATCTTTGGCTACAAAGAATATAATCAATCTGACTTTGGTATTGACCATCTGGTGATGTCCATGTGGGCGGTTATATTTATTCACATGACAAAAATGTAAGATACTTACTGTGTGTGTGTGTGTGTGTGTGTGTGTGTGTGTATGTTTTAATCGCTCAGTCATGTCCAACTTTTTGGGACCCCATGGACAGTAGCCCACCAGGCTCCTCTGCCCATGAAATTCTGCAGGCAAGAATACTGGAGTGGAGAGCAATTTCCTTCTGCAGGGGATCTTCCCAACCCAGGGATGGAACCTGGGTCTCCTGCATTGCAGGCAGATTGTTTATGATCTGAACCACCAGAGAAGTCCTAGATAGTTTACTACACAGTGCTAAAATAATTAAGTAACTAATAATAAGCAATAATTAAATAATTTACTTTAAAAACTATTGTGTCTTATTGTAAAAATTACCTATACCTCCGCAAACCCACTCCTGAGTGCATATCACAGATGAATTCTCCGCAGATCAGAGGCAGAACATGAAGCTGCATGTTCACTGTGACAAAGTATATGTTGGTGGGGGTTAGAATTTTTTTGGGTGCAAATCACTCAGGAATGTATGGAAAGCATGGTGGATGCCTACTATAAGATACATACAACAATCACAAAATATAGGTACAGGAAAATGTATGGATCTTGCAAACACACTTTATGAAGAAAGTAAGACACAAAATGCATAATATAACTAATGCAAATTAAATATGCATACTCAAATATATCTCTACATATTTTACAATGACATCAGCTCAGTTTAGTTTAGTCAGTCAGTCGTGTCCGACTCTTTTCAGCCCCATGGACTGCAGCAAGCCAGGCCTCCCTGTCCATCACCAACTCCTGGAGTTTACTCAAACTCATGTCCATTGAGTTGGTGATGTTATCCAACCATCTCATCCTCTGTCATCCCCTTCTCCTGCCTTCACATTTAAAGGCATAGATCAAGCCCAATAGAATGAGCATAGAATGAAAGTGGAGATAAAGAAGAAATAAACATAATATTTGTAAACATAAATGAGACAAAGTCCTAGCATAGAAAGAAAATGATAACTATGAGCTGTGTATATGATGTACTCAAATCTCTGTACCTAAGTTCCATTAAAAAAAAATAAACAAAACAAAAACCACCAACACTGTTTCTTATATT
This sequence comes from Okapia johnstoni, assembly GCA_024291935.2. NCBI lineage: Eukaryota > Metazoa > Chordata > Mammalia > Artiodactyla > Giraffidae > Okapia > Okapia johnstoni. The sequence continues at coordinate 60,940,254 of CM044322.1, forward strand.
TGGGGCTTAAGAATACAATAGTGCAAAAAAGACATGTTCTCCTTGAAAATTTTGTTCTCAAAATATAAGTGAAACAATACATAAGCAGGAAATATTAAATAAGCATAAGTTCTACAAAGAAGATTAACAGCATGATGTGTTAGAGTATAAGGTACACTGACTACTGTGAGAAGAGAGCCTTGTGAAAGCCTCTCTGTGGAGGTGATATTTGAACTGAGAGCTAAATGTTTGGAATTCACTCTCTTTGCAAAGCTGAGCAAAGGATGTGCATTCCAGGCAGAGTGCAGATGCATTGGGTTGGCATGAAAGAGATAACAAAGATCAGTGCGGCTGCCACGTAATGAGTTAGCTGAGAGTGATAAAACAGAGGCAGATCAAGTAGGATTATGTTAGTCTTAGGAGGCAGGTTTGGATTACAGCCTTAGGGTGACATAAAGAGCAAGAAGGGAAAAAAAATGTTTTACAAAGAAGAAAAGCTGTGTAGAAAGAAAATTTTACAAAGAAAATTCTGACTGCTGTGTGGAGAGTGAATTTAAAGAAAGATGAAGGCAGAAGTGGGATGAGGCAGACTGGTTATGATAACACAGATGTTGCTATCATCCAGGAAGATGTGATGGTCACTTAGGCAATGCTGGGAGGAGTAGGTTTAGAAAGATCTAGGTAAATGGATTATAGATGTTTGGATTATAGAATGCTAACAAGACTTGTTGCTGGATGGCATATGTAGCATGAAGGGGAGAGAGAGAAAGAAAAGATGATTCCTATGATATTTATTTGAGCAACTAAGAGGGTAGGGACACTGGTACAGAGTGGGAATATGTCTTATATAAGTATTATTGGTTTAAATTCATCTATTGTGAATTGAGTCACTTATCTTAAATCAGACACTAAAGCATGAACATAATTGAGAATTAACCCTAGAGAGAAAAAATGAAAATAACTTAAGGTTCCCTCTGTTAACCTGAATAGAGTTCTCAGTAAATTGATAATAGTTAGACACCCCCCACCCCATCTCAGAGTTACAATAGGATTTGAGATCATAAACTTGAATATTAAAAATCCTGGGTTCTCATCAACTCTGTCTCTTATTAGATCTTGGATATAATATAAGACAATTACCTCTCTGACTCTATTTGCTCACTGGTCAGTAGGGATAGTTATAGTACATTCCCCATGAGGATTGCTCAAGCTGAAGGCATACAGACAACTTTGCACAGTGCTCGAAACAGAGAAATCCATCAATACTGTGTCTCTCAGAAACAATACCTAAAATCTAAATTGATTATTTTCCCTTTCCTGAAAGATCTATTTTCCTAGATGAAGCTGGGATAATGCTCCTTTTCTATGTTCCAGGAAACATGAGAAACTTTGAGGACAAATATTGAGTCAAATAATAAATTGTTCTGACCATTTAGATACTATTATCTAACAAGAAAGAAAGAAAGATGTTAATCAAACAATCACATGAATCAGTATAACATGACCTTTGTACAAAGTGTAAAAAGTACAGGTAGACTGTGCTATGGTGGTAGGGCAGAACATGAACATGGATAAGGGACTATGGGCAAAGACTCAGTGCTGGACTTGAGTGTTTGAAGAAGGCGGGGCTGGTGTGGGGGTGGAACAGTGTGGTCAGGGTTGGGACAGTGTGGTCAGCAGGAGGTTAAAGACACAAGCAGAGGTTATACAAAGCAAGCTGGCCAGATGGGAGACTTCAATTTTATCCCACAGAAAATGGGTGGAAATGGAATTACATGATCTGATTTATACAATTATAACTAACATATACCTTCTCCTTCACAGATCACTGCCTTGTCATGGTGAAGGGGCTTGTATAACTCGATGAAGTTATGAGTCGTGCTGTTTAGGGCCACACAAGATGGACAGGTCATACGGGTGAGTTTGAGAAAATGTGATCACTGGAGGAGGGAATAGCAAACCACCCTAGTATACTTGCTGTGAGAACCTCATGAATAGTATAAAAGGACAAAAAGGTATGACACCGAAAGATGAGTCCCCCAGGTCTGAAGGTGTCCAATATGCTACTGGGAAAAGTGGAGGAGAACTACTAATAACCCTAGAATGAAGCAGCTAGGCCAAAGTAGAAATGATGCTCCATTGTGGATGTGTCTGGTGATGAAAGTAAAATCTGATGCTGCAAAGAGCAGTATCGCAGAGGAACCTGAAATGTTAGGTCCATGAATCAAGGTAAGTTGGACGTGGTCAAGCAGTTGGTAAGAATAAATACCAACATCTTAGGAATCAGTGAACTAAGATATATGGGAATGGACAAATTTAATTCAGACGACCATTATATCTACTACTTGGGAAAGAATTCCATAGAAGAAATGGAGTAGCCCTCATAATCAACAAGAAAGTACAAAATGCAGTACTTGGGTATTACCTCAAAAATGACAGAATGATCTTGGTTGTTTCCAAGGCAAGTCATTCAACATCACAGCAATTCAATGGCTACTTCAATGCCTACCACCAATGCCAAAGAAGCTGAAATTGATCAGTTCTATGAAGACCTAGAAGACCTCCTAAAACTAATACCAAAAATGATGTTCTATTAATCACTGGGGTTTGGAATGCAAAAGTCAAGAGATACCTGGAGTAATAGGCAAGTGCCAAAGAAGTGATGCCTTCAAACTCTGGTGCTGGAGAAGACGAAGAGTCCCTTGGACAGCAAGGAGATCATATCAGTCAATCTTAAGGAAATCAAACCTGAATACTTGATGAAGGATTGATACTGATGTTGAAACTCCAGTATTTTGGTCATCTGATGCAAACAGCCGACTCATTGGAAAAGTCCCTGATGCTGGGAAAGATTGAAGGCAAATGAAGAGGACATCAGAGGATGAGATGGCTGGATGGCATCACCGATGCAATGGACATGCATTTGGGCAAACTTCGGGAGGTGGTGAGGGGCAGAGAGACCTGGCGTGCAGTAGTCCATGGGGTCCTAAGAGTCAGACACAGCTGGGCAACTGAACAACAATAACAACAACAACGAAAACATATATCTTAGCCCATGCATTTTTTGGGGGTATTTAATTTGCATAATATTCACAAATTAAATAAAAGAGGAGTGATAAGTTGACAGCCTTTAGGATAACTGGTCCTGGAGAGTTGGAGCATGAGTCTATAGGGCAGGATGACAATTCTCTGAAGGAAGCTGTGAAAAACATGGAGTGTGGAGTGGGTTCCACGTCCTCTTTACTGTAAGTTTAGTGACATGGATCACCTGCTTTAATCCATTTGGAATTCAGGGAATATTTGACATCTAGAGTAGTAAATGAATATATTTTAATTGGCATCAAAAGTAGTTGCCAAGGCCTAGTTTGATAAAATTTCAGCCTTGTTTAAATCTTTCTAAGAAACTGAGATGGCCTTTCTTGAATTAATCATCATAAGGCAATATAGCATTTGTTATTAGAAATGCATCTGGGAATTAATCCATAGAACTCCTATGAAAATTCTCAATTAAAATTGAGAATCAGTAATGTTGCCATTATAGAGTATTTAAACAAGATGACTTTGATGATATATATTTTGCTTAAGCCTCTCCATAAAGTTCTTTAATGGAAATGTTTCTGGGAATGTTCCCGGTTTCAAAGATGCTCTAATTTTTTTTTTCACTTGTTGGTAGAATTAGGAGATCTTTTCTTTCAGTAAAATATAAATGACACTTTCTTTCAAAGTTTTTGGAAATGCGTTGTTATTTTTAACGAAGTGCTTATACTTAATTGTGGTGTATATGTATATGGACAACAAAACCACTTTTGGAAATCAACATAATATTGTAGGAATAGCCAGAAATCATACATCTGTATGCTTCATATCCCATGGAGGTAGCAGTTGCCATGCCAGCTACAAACATGTTTGCATTTAATATAACTACCAGGGTTATTTGCATCTTAACACTTTGATTTCAGATTATGGCCCCTGGATAAACAAGAGCATCAATACATTCATCTCAAATGATGTCTTAGAAGGGAATAGGTTATAAATTATAAATAAATGACTAATTGCTTCTGCCTTAGTTTACATTCTTCATTTCATTTGAATATTTTAGAATATTTACAATATGAGTAAAACAGGTAAGATAAAATGAAATATATGCCATTTCAGTCTATTTTGTCAAAATATATATTTTTCTAATTCTATTATCTCTACACCAATACATAAATGTATAAAATAATACCTACGTTGCTATAGTAGCTAGCTTCTTGCTGAACAAAATTACCACAAATGTACAAAAAATTAAGTCTTCAAATAATAAGACAAATAAGACAGACAAGCACAAATGTGCATGCGTGCCTGTGTAGAATCTTCTGTTCATTCAATTACATTAAGAGGGCACATGACTTAGGTTTCTGTCTTTTTAACAGTAAAAAAAAAAAAAAAAAACAACTCTAAGATAGAAATCCTACTGTAGTGCAATTTTATTAAAATAATATTATCTGAAACATCCAGAATGTTATATTACTTTTATGTTTTTCATTCCCTTTAGCTTTTATTTAAATTTTTTAAAAAATCAGTTCTATTTATCTGACTGAAAAGTTCTGAAAGAGTTGACTTAATTAACAGTGTGCTCAAAGGTCCAACAACCATAGCTTAACAAAAATCATCTCTTTTGAACATATATCCAGCCACCATAGCTTGTCAACTCAGTTCATGTCAGATAGATTCCTTCTTTTCCATTTGCATTGGCAAGACACTAGCTACAGTCTTTAACATATTATTAGGATACACTTCTAATGCTTTTGTCTGCCCTCCCTCTGTGAACAACCTCATTCATCAAAATATTTAACTCTCTGGAATAATGCATTATTGTTATCATTGAAATTTTAATTAACATGAGGTTACAATTTCAGCATATTTTCTAATTTTGCTCTATTCATCATCTCATTCATTTTTATATACATACACATTTTTCATATAATCTACATGACTCCTGTAATTTGAGGAGAATGATTATTCCTATCTCAATTTTTACACATAAATAAGTTTTAAAATACTTGTTCAGGACACTAGTAAGAAGCAAATTTAGGACTAGAAAAACCATGAAAGAAGTGTGTATGGGATAACTGTGGTCATCGATTATTGAGCACATACTATATATTAGGCTTTTATTAAATATTTAAAAATCATTTAAACTGGCTCCAAATAAATATATTTTATACTCAAATGTTTGTAAATGACTGAGATATAGTAAACACTCAATACAATTGAGCTTTTTCTAAGCCGTCATGATACCTAGATGAGTAGGTAATACTCTTTCCTAATTAATTTTATACTTTCTCCCAATGAACAGCTAACCACACAAATGAGGCAAAGAAGTTACAGCATAAATTAAGAGCCCAAGCATCAAATTATAGAATTTTCATTTCAAATGTTGAGCAAGAAGTAGAGGGTTATATGTGTGAATCAGAAAATGATTTGGTCACCCATCTCAGGGAAGGAAATTGGAAGGAAACCCAGAGGTCATACATTGATCCCTTGTCATGCTCTGTCTCCTGTGTCGAAGTAGAGTAGAGGTGGCATTGGTGGGGGACCTGTAGGCCTCAGAGCAAAGGGAGCCAGTAGTCCAGGTGCATGTTTGCAGAACTTGGCTGGGTGTAGTCTTCCAGAGAGAGTGGAAACACAGAGAAAGATGATCCCCAGAAAAACTGGCAGAACACCCAATTATTTCCTTGGGTTCAAAGGGTCAGAGAAAGGTCAAAACACCTGAATGACCTGAACATAAAGGTGAGAAAGATGCAGAGGGGAATGCATTTATTTGTCAACCACTGCCTAAGGCTAAATCATATACACCTCTAAGAGAGCAAGAGGGATAGACAAAGCTGGAGTTCCACAAAGAGGACATTCATATCCCAGTGTGACTTAGTAAACCCCTGTTAGGTTTAGAGTCAGTTCAAGGGTGAAAGAGAAGGGAAAAAAAAATAATAATAAAAAACCCTAAAGAGATGATCTGGTAACTGAATGCATTGAAAACGCAGACCAGAGTTGACTGTTAGATTTAGGAAAAAGATCCCTTAACATGCTTGGATTAAACTCCTGCATTCCATAAAAGAGTTGGATCAATGACAAAAGACTGCATCATAGAAAAAAGTGATTGATACCCCTTTATTTCATATCTGAGGATGTGACTATCAAAGTCATGCTGTGTCCCATTTTATTTATAATTTAAACATCAACAAAATCATAACAAATGTTACAGGAAAGAGGAAAGATGAGGAGGTGGCTTGAGGAAAATAGAAAACATTTTCAAGTCACTACAAAAGAAAAAGTGAGAGAAAATACTAGGTGCTAAGTAAGATCTAGAATTTAGCTAAGCCCAGTCTTCAACCCTATAGCACAGGAACTAAGTCCACATGGTTAAAGTTTTCTCCAGGCAATGAATATATGATGTTAGTTATCTTTTTTTTGTACCCAACCTTATATTTATTGTAACTGTGTATTCAGAGTTCCTTATGTCAAATAGAAGGGCTACACAATAAATAAAACTCAATCCTTGTCTCTGAAGGGCTCACTATCAATTGGAAAGACAGACACATAAGCAAATAAATATAATGAAAATGTCATAAGTCTTAACTGAGGAATGGAAAGCATAGAAAGGCAATTTTTAACTTGTTGGAGAGAAAGTTGGTTAAGAAAAGCTTTCAGGAAAGGAGGTCATATTTCAAGTAAGTATTGACAGATATGAAGAAATTTATCAAGCAAATAAGAACAAATAAAGACATTAAGAAAAGAACATCCAAGCTGGGCTAACTTGAGTTTTTGCAGTTTATTTTACATGGTCATAAGCATTTCTCCACTTCAATTTTATTTCTCTCAAATGTTGTTTGTATTAATGTAACCCCCACACACATTTTCACTGCTGTTCAAAACCATATTGGTTTGTACTTTAAAACACACATATTATATTAGTCTAAAATAAAGACTCTTCGATAGATTAAAAGTTACAAAATCTACTCCTCTATATGATACTATCATCAATATTTTATGTTTATTGGTGACCATGGGGTCATCTGCTATGAAAAATTAATTAATCCAGGATGTCTGTTTACTTATCCACATTCTACAAAAATGTGCCTGAAACAGGAATATATTTAGGCATATAATCTTATTAACTATTGACTTTATCATACATAGAAAAGTTAACTTTAGATTTAAAAAAATATTTTATTTACTAAAACCAGAAAGTTCAGAGCCAGACATAATTTAATTTTTGATGTCTTCTCAACATCAGAACAAAACATTTACAGATTGAAATGCTGAAATTAAAGCCATAGGGTATGTTTTCAAACTTGATGAGATGATGTGAACTGTATTTCAAAACAACACTTCAACGTTGAGTTAGGCACATAATTCAGTGATCACAAAATTAACATTCCATAGATTCATTCATCAGAAGGTCCTGCTTGCATCTTTCCCCACATACTGGAAAGCTATTCATACCAGCAGCTTAAAACCCTTAAGTTTGCCAAGATTCACAGGTGCCTCCTGCTGAGAATGCCCCTATAGTTCTCCACTCTCCCCTTGCAAAAGACACATCTCTATTCACAAGAGGTGAAAAACTTAGAAACAGAGAGGCTATTCTTCAAAATCTTTGCAGCCAATTCAATCTGGAACTTGAGCAGTTGTACCTCCTCTTAACAACAGGTGCAGATTGATACACTGGCTCTCTTATAAATATTCTTGAAAGGATTCCTTCGCTTTAGCATTTTAATGCCATGTCACTTTAAATGAGGCCAGCTCTTCCCAGGTCTCCTAATTTTAGATGCATCAACTCTTCCATACTGTACCTAATTTATTTTACTAATGAAAATATCAAGTGTCAATTGGTTTGTGTCTCCTGTGCAAATTTGCTATTAAGATATTGCTATATTTTATAGAGTTGATGTTTCATACATTAAAAAAAAAAAGCCCATTTCTTTACCTGTACTAAATTGCTAGACCTCTTGGTGATTTTCCAGTTAAAAAAAAAAAAGATGATTTTATGCCTGGAATTTAAATGCACACACTTTTTATTGAGACTAAAATTTGGAGATTATTTGAATTATGGAGAAAATTGCACTAGACTAAGGCTATTCTTGGAGAAGGAAGTGGCAACCCACTCTTACATCCTTGCCTGGAGAATCCCCATGGACAGAGGAGCCTGGTGGGCTGCAGTCCACAGAGTCGCCAAGAGTCAGACATGACTGAAGTGACTTAGCATGTGCAAGGCTATTTTAGAATTATTACCACCATTTTCTAACTGCATAATCTTCTGAACATTATTTGATATTTTAATCTTCATTTTCCCTGTCTGTAAGACAGAATAGTAAATCCTGACTTGTATATTTCAAAGAGTTAATGGGAGGATTGAATTGAATATCAGTCATGACAAAATGTACATCTATAAGCTTAAAAATGTAAGAAATAAATATAAAAAGCAAGTAAAAAGGGAAGATCAAATATAAAATATAAAAAGACCCTTTTCCCAGAAGAAAACTTTGGAGAATGTTTTTTCATCCTTTTGTTTGACAAAGATTTCTTACAACTCAAAATTGCTAACTACAGAAGAAAATGATTTATAAATTAAATTTCAGCAAAAGTTAAAAATCCACTCTTCTAAGGACACCATTAAGAAAACGAAATAGCAAGACAGATGCTGGGTGACTATATTTGTGATTCCTATACCTGAAAAAATACTTATATCAGAAATACAAAAAACTGTTACAATTCAATAATGAGAAAAAAATTCTTGATAAAAATAAACAAAATATTTGAGCATACATTTCACAGAACATGATGTATGAGTAATCAATTTGAATCTGAAATGATACTTAACGTAGTTGGTTGTGGGGGCAAGAAAATATTTGGTAGCATTCAAGTCAGAAACCAGAAAACTAAAAATTTAAACATGGTTGGAGCTAAGAACAGAGCTAAGAAATATTTTAACTTTATTTTTAATTTATTTATTTTAATTGGAGGCTAATTACTTTACAATATTGTAGTGGTTTTGCCATACATTGACATGAATCAGCCATGAGTGTACATGTGTTCCCCATCCTGAGCCCCCTCCCACCTCCCTCTCCATCCCATCCCTCAGAAATATTTTAACTTTATATAGTTGGCTTTGGGAAAGAAATGATAGAATCCATATTCCTATTTTTTGCTTTCATGGAAGATATCATCTGAAAAACTTCAATGACCTTGAATACAAATATGAGTGGATTTGGGTTTTTAGTTTTAACATTGTAAATGACATGTCAAAAATATTTTTGTACTTAGGAAAATGAAACTCAAAAATGGAAAGTTTAATATATTGAGTTGAAGTTTTCTTGAGACAATTTAACTATTAAGATGCTCACTTTTGATCTCAGGAATAGTTTTGTAAGAAAACATCAGATTAACCATGGTATATTAAAGGGATTTAAGATAAAAGGAAAGGCTGGAAATAAGCCTTAATGACTATTATCAAAAAATTTCCCCAAAGTTTGGAATTTTATTTGTCCTTTTGGAGCTTTAGTATTTTGGCTTGAGAGATCTATGGCTTCTGAGCAAAAAATAGAGAGGGAAAGAGAATAGAAAATTCATTCCCTTGTTTAAAATAAAGGTAATAAAAAATTGAAAATATTTTCAAATCTCACAGAATTACACATCAACATACAGCTACAAGAAGATGGAAGACTGTGAGCCTATAGGTTTGTCTGGTCGTCTTTATAAAGATGGTTGGTTGTTGAAGCACAGCAAGAATCTCAGCTCCGTGTTAGACTACACCTAACACCCTGGGATTGCTATCCCTCTAGACATTACATCCACTCGGTTCAATTTAATTAATCCTTGACAGGTAATAAAGCAAAGAAAGCCAGATGGCAGAAATGTGAAGCACCCCAACTTCTAAAAAAAGGGAAACTGGTCTGGTCTTTCAGCTGCCAACTGAGAGATGGGCTCCCAGGTCACCTAGCTCTGAAAAGCAACAGGACTTGCTTATGAGTTCCACAGGACAGTAGCAAACAAAGCAGCAGCTGTTCCTGAGTGTGGAAGCACGCATGGGAGCCATGTCCCCAGGGCTCGCTGCAGAGCATGCAGGGCAAAGCACCAATTGTCCAGTCTTCTCTGGAAGGGATTTTACTGTATGTTGTACATCCACTGAGAGTATGGCTTCTAATTTGCACACATCTGGGTGCTGACTGCTACCCTCCCCTTTTAGAAGACATTCCTGCAATGCAAATCAATCATACAGTATATTACATTGATAAACTGGATAAAAATCATGTGAGCATTCCAATCGTTGTGAAAAAAATATTTACAAAATTCAACATTCTTTTATGGTAAAACTCAATTTTGTCAGATTTGTTTTCCACATGTATTGGAATGATCATATGATTTTTATCCTTCAGTTTGTCTATGGAGTATAACAAATAATTTGCCTGTTTATTGTCTTCCTTACTGCACTAAAACATTAACTTCAAGTTTCCTGGAAATAAATAAGTAAATAAATATATTTTGTAAGCTGATGTACCTTTTGTGCCCATAAATGGCACTAAATATTTGCTGAATAAACAAATAAATGGTTATAAGATCTAAGTAACATTAATTTTTAAGTTTTCCTTCTTCAATATTTAAGCCATTGAAAAGAGTTCTTTCCAGTCAGGTAAGAATTTCATTTAAAACCTTACACTTGAGAAATTTCACTTAAAATATTTATCTCTGTTAGATGATTTAGAAGTGGCCTAATAAGTTTCTCACTCTAAACTTTTTTTAAGATAAAGATATTAATCTAACCTTACAATAGAAGTGTTTGTATGCTCTCTCCTGGACACATCTTCTGTATTGCTATTACCATGTATGAAATTGTGACATATACTTAAGTATATTCCTAGACTTTCACAGTATTTTCTTTGCTATTTAATTAGTGTAGCAGCAGCATCAAAATTAGTACCATTATGAAAGTGATAACTTTTGAGTGTTTAATAAATGCTGAGACTTACATAAATAAGCCAGTTTATGTCATGATACTTCTACAAGGTAAGTACTCTCATTATTCGCATATTACAGTTAGGAAAAATGAGACAAAAGAGATATATTACTCAAGGCTATCCAGCAGTGTAGTCAGGACACTTCTAAAGCACTTCTATTGCCTTACAATAGATATTAATATCTAATGATGCGTGTCTACTATCATTATCCTCCCCTCATTTAAAAGATAATTTTCCACCTTCCCTTACTTGTTTTTTCCAGATAAATTTTGACTAATATGATTTATATTGCATAACATTAATTTGAGGGGGAAATAAATTTCTAAGATTTTTCTCCATTCAGAAACACAACTAAGCTCTTCATTTACTCATAATTTCCCTTAAACAGTTTTGTTTTAGTTTATTTCTTAGTTATATAATTTGACATTCTTGTGAATGTGGTCTGCTATTATATTTTGCTACTGGTTTTGCACATTTAGTAGGTGGTTACTAATACTACTGGTTATTTATTTACTTAATTTATACTAACAAATTTTTTTAAGATGGTTTGGGTTTTGTTTTCTGCTCCAGTTGACTCTTGGGAGATTTCCAGATAAATAATCATGCAACCTAAAATTAATAGCCATACATTCTTTTAAATATTAATGTCTCTATTTTTGCTAATTCCACCAGTCAGTCACATCCATACATGACTACTGGAAAAAAAAATAGCTTTGACTAGATGGATCTTTGTTGGCAAAGTAAGTCTCTGCAATGCTGTCTAGGTTGGTCATAGCTTTTCTTCCAAGGAGCAAGTGTCTTTTAACAATATACAGCGTTGACGTACTCCTTTTCCTATTTGGAACCAGTCTGTTGTTCCATGTCCAGTTCTAACTGTTGCTTCCTGACATGTCCAGTTCTAACTGTTGCTGCACAGGTTTCTCAAGAGGCGGGTGAGGTGGTCTGGTATTCTCATCTCTTGAAAAATTTTCCACAGTTTATTGTGATCCACACAGTCTAAGGCTTTGGCACAGTCAATAAAGCAGAAATTGATGTCTTTCTGGAACTCTCTTGCTTTTTTGATGATCCAGCGGATGTTGGCAATTTGATCTCTGGTTCCTCTGCCTTTTCTAAAACCAGCTTGAACATCTGGAATTACACTGTTCTCACACACATCCAAACAAACATATACACACAAGCCTACAGAATTTCCAAAAAGAGCAGAAACTTTTGATTCTGTTAATATTATCAGAAGCAAATATCTTAAAAGAGAACTTCTATGTTTTAAATTTGGATGACTTTTCTGTATAGATTGTGAGTTGTAGACAGCATTCTCTAGGCAAAATTTCATGGTGACAAGTTCTCTGATTGTTCCACATGATCTTTTATCCATGAGAAAAAAATAATAGTAAGAAGAGCAAGCACAACACAATAATCCCACAGATTTTTATTAAGTTTTAATATTATTTTTTACTGTCTAAAATTAAAGACTTCTATGACTAGCATATGATTGGTTTCCCTGGTGGCTCAAATGGTAAAGAATTTGCCAGCAATTCAGGAAACCTGGGTTTGATCCCTGGGTCAGGAAGACCCCTTGGAGAAGAGAATGGCTACCCACTCCAATATTCTTGCCTGGAGAATTCCATGGACAGAGTAGTTTGGCAGTCTACAATCCATAGGGTTGCAAAGAGTTGGACACAACTGAGTGACTAAGCAAACACACACATGACTAGCATGTAATTGATATTTTATAAGTAAGTATGAATTTGCCTTAAAAGATTTGTTTTCATTTCACATCTATCAAGATCTAGTAAACTGAAAGATCATGAAATCAGTGCTGTACTGAAGGTCAAAGTAGAAACTTTATAGATAAAGATAAGGACATTTTAGAGCTGGGATAACTAAAACATAGGCTACCCCAAAATTTAAGTGAAGGAAAGAGAATGAGAGAAAAAATAAATCTGCCTACTTTGAAATTTGTTTGAAAGTGGCCTGTATCCAGGAGGGAGGGTCACAACCATTTTTTTTTTTTTCTTTTTTATCCCTTCCTTGAAAATTCATCTTTCTGGCTTCCTTCAATCAGAATCCAGTCAAGTATGAGCCACCCTATACAAGAAACAATGTGTTTCTTACAACATTTATGCCATTATTCCTTATGACAAATTTTATTTTGACTATGAAACACATTTTGCATAAAATTCACTACTATATTAGTATTGGCATGTACATAAAAATGATATTTTTATTTATAAATAAATATTAAGTAATGTTTATTTAAGTGTCTTTCATGTACTGGGTACTTTATAATTCCTCCATTTTTCACATTTCTCAGTAACACATTGAAGATATCAAAATATGAAACTCTATAAATTTACAGATTCACTATTACCTACCAAATGCCTGTGAGTCATCATGGCATGTTTGAAACACAAAAAAAATAATTAAAAAATTCTTTTTGATATAGAAATGCAAAGAATATTAATATCCTGACTTTTCCACACAGTTTCATATAAAATTTCTCTCAGCAAACTCCCTTATATTAACATATAAAAGCCATTCTTAATTAAATCACAAATTCTACAGTATTAAAGGATTCTGGAGGCCATACAGTAAGGTCTTTTAATAGTTGGAATACAAGTTTGGATGCAGTAACATAAGCCAAATGAGACTGGCTTCGATAAACTTCAGTTTCATTTTCTCTCAAATAAGAGTAAAAACATAAAGAATCAAGGACTGCAAAGCTGACTTCAAAGAGATTAGATATCACTAATATTAGTATGTTGTTTCATGTCATAGTTTTTAGTTCTAGCCATCACATCTGAATTTTAGTTAGGGAGAAGATGAAATATATATTCTTCTTTCTGTAAGGATCCAATTTGGTAGCTTCATGAATTTCTTCCACTTACATCCATTTGTTATCCATCCAATGTTCAAGGGAGCCTGAGGGGGTGGTACAGTATGTGCTTTGCCAAAACAAAGGGTTGCATTAGGAAAGAAAGAGAAGCAAAGGAAGAAGGGATGTAACCTCTCTGTTGTTCAGCCTCTAAGTCATGTCCAACTATTTGAGACCCCATGGACTGCAGCACACCAGGCTTCCCTGTCCTTCTCTATTTCATGGAGTTTGTTCAAATGTCCACTGAGTTGGTGATGCCATCCAACCATCTCATCCTCTGCCATCCTTTTCTCTCCTGCCCTCAATCTTTCCCAGCATCAGGTCTTTTCCAATAAGTCTGCTCTTCGTAGCAGGTGGCCAAGATACTGGAGCTTCAGCTTCAGCATCAGTCCTTCCAATGAATATTCGGGGTCAATTTCCTTAAGGATTGACTGGTTTGATCTCCTTTCTGTCCAAAGGACTCTTAAGAGTCTTCTCAAGCACAACAATTCAAACACACCATATTCAGCCTTCTTTATGGTCCAATTCTCACATCCATACATGTCTACTGGAAAACTGATAACCTGGACTATATGGACCTTTGATGGCAAAGTGACATCTCTGCTTTTTAATATGCGGTCTAGGTTTGCCATAGCTTTTCTTCTTATGGAGCAAACTTGCTTTCCAAGGAGAAAGCATCTTTCTATTTGATGGTTGAAGCTACCTCCACAGTGATTTTGGAGCCCAAGAAAATAAAATCTGTCATGGTTTCCAATTTTTCCCCATCTATTTGCCATGGAGTTATGGGACTGGATGCCATGATCTTTGTTTTTTTGAATGTTGAGTTTTAAGCTAGCTTTTTCACTCTCTCTTCTTTTTCTCCATCATCAAGAGGCTCTTTAATTCCTCTTCGCTTTCTGCCCTTGGAGTAGTGCCATCTACATGTCTGCAGTTGTTGATATTTCTCCCAGAAATTTCAGTTTCAGCTTGTAAATGTGAACCTCTGTGACAATCCCACAATTTGTCTTCTAGGTCTATTAGGTCCTCATGAAATCATATACAAGCCCTTGTGCTTTGAAGTAAAAGGTTTTTGCTTTACTCTTCCAGGCCTCCCTTGAGTCACTAAAGGCTGACTCAAGAATTAATAATTAGGAATATGAAGATGTAAAAACAAATAATAGCTGTTGGGCTGGGAAACGGAAAAATTTAGGCTATAAGTCCTTCATATAGCAGTATCACAGTACTCTTAGTTCCCTGAAAAATATAGATAAAGGTTTGACACACATTCCTAAGTTGTTTTTTTTTACAGGAAGCAGACCCCTCATCAGATGAAAACTGCTGACGTGTGAAACTTCACCTTGATGCCAACCGGTTAGAGAAATGTGGACGAGCTGATCACGCACCCTGAAGCCCCCTCTATCACACTGTGTTTAAAACCCCTTCCTTGAAAGCCATTGGGGAGTTCAGGTCTTTTGAACAAGAGCTGCCTGTTCTCCCACCACATGTTGAATTTTGGTGTAGTAGCTAAGACTAATATCCACAATTATTCAAAAAGGCACTGCAATTCTCATTTCTCTAATAAATCTGCACGAAGCTATAAAACTACAGTTTGCAACAGATTGTATGCAGAAACAGCAGCAGGGATTCAATTATCTTCTCTTAAGCCAAATATTAAGGAAATGTGCAAAAATCATTAAAGTTTAAATGTTTTATATGTTATTAATAATTTGTAATAAGCTTGCTTAATGTTCTTTAAATTGTATTAATAAATGCATATTTTAAAATCTGTTTTATTTTTACTGTGGTAAATATAGATTTCCATTTATATATACATATATATGTAGATTTACAGCTTCTATAACACAAAGGCTTTTCGGATTTCTCAATAATTGTTATGCATTTGAAAAAGTCTTGAGATCAAACAGGTGGTAATCTCCAGTCAAAGTCATCAGAAAATTTCACCAAGAAGATTTGCCACTAAAATAACAGAAAACAACTACACTTAACTTGCTGTGCAGAGTGACTCATCGAGAATGATGTTTAAGGCCATTAAAATGGACCAGTTGAAATATACCCCCACCCCAAACTTTTGTTTTCTTTTTTCATAAGGGAATAATATCTATGCCTCTATAATTATTCTCTCCCAAGTTGGCAGTAGCCTATTTAAAGCATGTTTAACCTATTTTTTCTAGGAATAAATAATGTAATACCACATATGATACATCCAATTTATATCTGCTTTTAAAGAAACAAAAATTATTATTTGATTGTTGATTATACATTTATTAATAGAAGATATGAACCATAAAAGCTGATCACTTTTTTTGAATACTCAGAAACTAATTTAAGATATCCTGATAATGGCTTAAAAATCTTTTCATTTCTGTATTTCTATTGTTTATAAATTAGGAAATTACTATTCTTCACAGATCTTCATTTTCTTCATGAGTCAAACAAAATGTGATTTTTTCCATTACTTAACAGCCAACTTTACATCGTTGCTTTTAATGTTAGGTATTTATGGTTCTTTATTAGTTGCTATGAAGTTGAGATTTGGCTAGTACAATTAAGAGTACTTCAAGGCTGTATATTGTCACTCTGCTTTTTTAGCTTTTATACAGAGTATATCATGCAAAATGCCAAACTGGATGAAGCACAAGCCAGAATCAAGATTGCCAAGAGAAATACCGATAACCTCAGAGACACAGATGACTGACCTGTATGGCAGAAAGCAAAGAAGAACTAAACAGCCTCTTGATGAAAGTGAAAGAGGAGTGTGAAAAAGCTGGCTTAAAACTCAACATTAAAAAAATTAAGATTATGGCATGCAGTCCCACACTTCATGGCAAATATATGGGGAAACAATGGAAGCAGTGACAGATTTGATATTCTTGGGCTCCGAAATCACTGCAGATGGTGGCTGCAGCCATGAAATTAAAAGACACTTGACACTTGCTCCTTAGAAGAAAAGACTATGACCAGCCTAGATAACATATTAAAAGGCAGACGTTACTTTGCCGACAAAGGTCAGTATAGTCAAAGCTATGGTTTTTCCAGTAGTCATGCATGGATGTGAGAGGTGGACTATAAAGAAGGCTGAGTGCCGAAGAACTGGTGCTTTTGAACTGTTGGAGAAGTGTGTTGGAGAAGACTCTTGAGAGTCCCTTGGACTGCAAGGAGACCCAACCAGTCCATCCTAAAGGAATTCAGTCCTGAATATTCATTGGAAGGACTGATTTTGAAGCTGAAGCTCCAATACTTGGCCACCTGATGTGAAGAACTGACTCTCTGGAAAAGCCCCTCATTCTGGGAAAGATTGAAGGCAGGAGGAGCAGGGGGCAACAGAGGATAAGATGGTTGGATGGCATCGGCGACTTGATGGACATGAATTTGTGCAAGCTCTGGGAGTTGGTGATGGACAGGGAAGCCTGGCATGCTGAAATCCATGGGGTCACAAAGAGTGGACACAACTGAGCGGCTGAACTGAACTGAAGACTTGGCAGCAACTGGTGCTTTTTCCTTGTCCTCTTTCCCAGGCCAATAATCTCCCAAATGCCTTTTTCAACATTGTGTAATAATGATGCCTTGGATGATTATCTATATGCTCTAGTAATACACAAAATTTGATAAAGTTAACTATCAAAACAAAGAAAAAACAAACGTATTTACTGCAATAGACATTGAGAGGCCTCCTTTATCTGAAGAGTTTTATGCCATGTTGATGATATTTATTACCACAGGCCAATCACTTGTTAATACTTCATTTTTAGTGTTTCCAGGATATATTGAAAATGGATACAGATTTTATTCAATTTCTATATATTCTAGATTGATATTGATTATATATATTAGATGTAAGAAGTGAAGAAAACCAACTCCAATGAACTAATGTTACAAGACAAAATTATTGGAAGTATAGTCAGATATAGTATCTCATAGATGAATTAAAAATGCATTAAAATAAAAATAAAATGCATGAAAATAAAATAAAAATAAAACTGCATTAAAAAAAAAGCAAGCTTATCTAAGATGAAGAGGCATTATTTTGCAGTAAAATATCAATGAGAAATTATAACTTGGGATTCCAAGAGCACTAAAACAACCAAATTTTAAAAAATGTTGAAAAGAATGGGGGTCAACAAGGAGAGAAAATGTTTGGATATTCAGCAAAGGAGGTGCAAAAAAGAAAATAGGCTAAAAAGGGATGAAAAAGAACTAAGGGGAAAATATAATTGAAAAGGATTTTTATACATCATTACTGTATGTCAGATGTTGGGAAACAACGTTTACAAAGATTTCTCCCTGTAAAAGTGTTAAATATCTATTTTCCTTGCATGAATTATAGAGTGGTAGCAACAAGTTAGAACTAGACCTAGAACAACAGACTGGTTCCAAATAGGAAAAGAAGTATGTCAAGGCTGTATATTGTCACCCTGCTTATTTAACTTATATGCAGAGTACATCATGTGAGACGCTGGGCTGGAGGAAGCACAAGCTGGAGTCAAGATTGCCGGGAGAAATATCAATAACCTCAGATATGCAGATAACACCAGCCCTATGGCAGAAAGTGAAGAAGAACTAAAGAGCCTCTTGATAAAAGTAAAAGAGGAGAGTGAAAATGTTGGCTTAAAGCTCAACATTCAGAAAACTAAGATCATGGCATCTGGTCCCATCGCTTCATGGAAAATAGATGGGAGACAGTGGAAACAGTGACAGACTTTATTTTGGGGGGCTCCAAAATCACTGAAGATGGTGATTGCAGCCATGAAATTAAAAGATGCTTACTCTTTGGAAAGAAAGTTATGACCAACCTAGACAGCATATTAAAAAGCAGAGACATTACTTTGCTGACAAAGGTCCGTCCAGTCAAGGCTATGATTTTTCCGGTAGTCATGTATGGATGTAAGAGTTGGACTGTGAAGAAAGCTGAGTGCCGAAGAATTGATGCTTTTGAACTATGGTGTTGGAGAAGACTCTTGAGAGTCCCTTGGACTGCAAGGAGATCCAACCAGTCCATCCTAAAGGATATTACTCCTGGTTGTTCACTGGAAGAACTGATGTTGAAGCTGAAACTCCAGTACTTTGCCCACCTGATGCAAAGAGCTAACTCATTTGAAAAGACCCTGATGCTGGGAAAGACTGAGGGCAGGAGGAGAAGGCGACGACAGAGGATCGGATGATTGGATGGCATCACCGACTGAATGGACATGAGTTTGTGTAGGCTCTTGGAGTTGGTGGTGGACAGGGAGGCCTGGTGTGCTGCAGTTCATGAGATCACAAAAAGTTGGACAGGAATGAGCGACTGAACTGAATGAACTGGACTGCTTGCTGATGCATAAGGGATACAAAGGGTCATGTTTTGAGTTTGAGAAAAAAAGTTGAATAACAAAACCTCAGAAACAGAAGTACACTAGAGAGTCAAAGGAACACAAGGGTTTAAAGGACACCTGAATTCTCTATGTCCTGTTGGGTTCATGTGCGAACTTCATTGTCATACACCATGGATAGTATTCTTGCACAAAAGAAATGGCTAGCTAGTCTTCTCACCCTCACATCTCATAGTGTTACTGATAGAGAAAAAAACCAGTCTGATACAATATAAATGCTATGTCTTACCCAAATTTACATGTTGGCATCCTAACCCCTGAAGATGATGCTATTGGGAAGTGGAGCCTTTGAGAGGTGCTTAGGTCATGAGGATGGAGCCCATGTGAATGAGATGAGTGTTCTCCACTAGAACCCCACCATGACGGCACCTAGATCCTGGACTTCAGTCTCCAAAACTACAAACCGTTGTTTGTGAGTCATCCAGTTTGTGGTATTTTTTGTTAATAGCAGCCTGAATAGACAAAGACACTGTCTCAGCTCCATTTGAAAGAATAGGGGAGGGCATTCACCTGCTTAATGGAGAAACAAAACAGAACATGATAGTCATATTGGAACAGGCAATCCAATTTATGTAGAGTGGGAAACATTTTATATAAAGTAATAATTCATTGCTGTGTGCGTTCAGAGGTTGAACTCAAGTATTAACAAAAATATCACAGAACACTCATCAAATATGTATTGAGCACTTGTCTGGGAATATGAGAGCTGTCTCTAGAAACTCCAGCAGAAAACCAAGCATTTAGATTTCTTGAAATTCTGCCTGTATCTCACCTTTTCAGCATTCCGCTGGGAAGGGTAATTCTTCCCAAATACGTTAAAATTTCCACAGTTCATTTCAGCATTACCAGATTCCCTTTATCCTCCCCAACCCACAGATACTGCTCAGTTTTTCAGCTTCATCTTCCTCAAGTGTTCACGTGGTTTGTTCTTCCTCTAGTTCATAATCATGTCATTTTGAATTAGACTAGAATTGGAGATCATAAGGTGAAGGAGGAGAAAAATGGGAAAGCCGGCTGACTCCACAAAATTATACAAATCTGCATTTGGAGATCAGTTTGAAATGGCACTTCAGTTAAGATCAGTTTGATATGTAAGATTTTAGATTATTGCTATGGAAGTTATGTTAGTTCAAATGCATATGTATATAAGTATATATTATATATTAAGGTATATATATATATATATATAAAGTATAAATCTATATATAATGTATATATTTGAATTTAATGCATGGGAATAATATATAATATGTAGCATATGCACATATATTAATATGATTGTATATGAGTTATTATTAGTAAAATATTCAGTATTAACTCACAAATACCTGGATTCAAGATTCGGTCTTGTTCTATATGTTTTTCATATGATGGATACTAAAGTAATAACTTTCTTTCCTTATCCTAACATGTACTATATTTATAAACTTTTCAATGATATACAAGTTAAATACTTTTAAAACACTTGATAGCAGTTTTAAAGACAGAGAATACATATTAACATTGTGTTAGAGCCCATGTCGGCAAAATTTTTCTGTAGGAGCCAGGTAGCAAATACTGTAGGGTTTCAGGATCATGCAGTGGTCAATAACTGCCAATAGGGTATGAAAGTGGCCACATATGAGCATGACTTTTTTGTTGATGCATATTTTAATATAAATTCATATAATCCTCATCCATCAAAAATACTATTCTCCTTTTGGTTTTTTTTTTCAACAGGCTGATAAAAAAATTGGTGAGGGATAAATTTGACCTACATCCCAATTTCTAACTGCTGTCACAGAGAATATATAGGAGGTACATGACACAGCTCTCAGACAAAGAATGACACAGACCTCAAGCCATCCTTCTCTGTGATGTTAGAGAAGTGATTCCATCCTATATCACTTTCCAATATTAATGAAGAAGAGATAACTTTGCAAAAACGTTTTAATAAAATTTTAGAGGTTAGTTGCAGTTTGCATGCAGTTGCATGCAGTTTGCATGCTCAGGATATCCAACTGTACATCCACTCAACTCCATGAGTCCTGACAGTACATTGGTAGTTTGAAATTGACCATGGTGGAAATATTTCTACCACAAAAATCAGAAAATGTGAATAAATTAGGTTTTCTACCCCTAGAGAGGTGGTTGTTAAGCCTTTATAAAGAGACTTTTAAATGTAATATTTTTATGGACCCTTGGCTACTCTGTGAATAAGACATGACAACACAAAATAGTGTAGCTGAGGTGCTTTCTAGGAATACTACATGAATACTTTTCAATAATTGTTGCAACTATTGTTCTTTAATGAAATGAATATAGCATTTTTACTTATCTCAAAAATGTTTGAATAGCAACAAAAGTTGACTACCTCAAAGAAACCACATGATCACAGGCTTTGGAATTCACTTCAGTGAGAAAAAGCATTTTGATGTCATGGGAATTCATGAGAGGGATAGTAGTAACAGTGCAGAGCTGCCACCTGGATAGAGGGCCACACTTTTCCAGAAAGAAAGAATTACACACTATATTATGGAGAAAAAAAAAAAAAAAAACCTCAGCTGCCCCACCATTATATAGGAAGAATTAAGAAATAATGTTAGTGAGATATATTTTGCAGATCTCATTTTTCTTTGTTTATGCTTATTTTTCCAGATTTTAGAATATCAGATATTGAAATCTAGTTCTGAGAGCTGGACAAGGTCAAGAGGAAAACTTAAAAAAATTCCATAAATGGCAAAAAACAAAAATACCTGCTAGAAATGAATCATTGATATTACTTATTCACTTTCTCTTGCAAAAATTTCTGAAAATATACCCCACAAATTTCCAATCTCTTTCCCACTGAATTCTGCTAACAAGCTTTAGTATACATATATATATATTTTGTTTCCCTAATGTAATTTTGTTACATGAAAATCTACTAAGATGGGAAAAATAAAAGCAAAGCAAAATCTCACATTCCTGGTGAAAGAAATATGGTGATGAAGAAAAAAAAAATCCAAATTCAGTAAAAATCTAGCAAGTAGTCTGTATTTTTTTTTAATTGTGTGGGATGACAATAGAAAACACAGGAATTAAGCTAAATTGAAAAAAAAAAAGCAAGTCAAGAAAAAGCCTGAACTATCTTTGATTTATTTTGGACAACAAATATTTAGTTCTATCACTTTTTTAATTTGTTTCAAGTAATGCATCTTTCTATTATACTGCTTATTTATCTATTCTGCATACACCTAGCTTGAATTCTTGCATATTTTTCTTAGAAATATTGTACTCTAATGACACTTACGAATGTTTAATTTTTATTTATTTTTACTAGAAATTAATGTGTCCCTTTTGATATATTTTACTCCACTATTTGTTTCCTTTTCAGATCTATTTCCACTTATCCCTTAAACATATTTCCTATGATATTACATTCAGATCTTATGATTTCATGTGCACTGATGTTTGCCATCTTAACTCTCTCAAATCTCCCCTGACCTTCATATATATATATAAATCTCCAGTTGTGCTTGATTAAAAGAACAGTTAAAGTCAACTAGTTTATAAGCAAACTCATCAATTGCTTCCATCTCATTCTCTCATATTTCCTCTTATGTTTGAGGATAAGATCATCTATTTCAGTGGTTTACAAACTCTAGCTCACACAGGGAGCATAACACTCATTGCAATTAAATAAGTGTCTTTTTCAAGCTGTAATTCTCTGTTAGGGAATATTTACTTGAAGTTTGCAGACAGATATATAAAAAAATATCTTATGCATGAAATAAATAAGAAAACTTACAGGAAGTATAAAAGAACAAATCTTAATAGTACCGCTTAGAGGGTAATTTACAGCAGTGAATCCTTATATTAAAAAAGTGAAAGCTATGAAGTCAATAACCCACGTTTTCTCTCTATGAAGCTAGAAAAAGGAAATTACAGCATTCACATAAAGCAAATAGAAAAAGAAAGAAATAATAGCAATCACAGTAGAAAATCAAATAAAAACAGAAAAATAATGGAGAATATAAAGGAAACTAAAATTTAGTGTTTGAAAAGAAAGAAAATTGACAAACTGACCAGACAGACAGATAGACAGATCAGGAGAAGAGATGGACAAAAAAAATGAAAAGATATCCCAGATACTGCAAGGAGATATTTTTATATCAAACAGTTTCTAAAGGAATGGGCATCTAAATATATAAATTACTCATACAACTCAATAATGAAAAAAAAAAAAAAAACTAAAAGAGGGAAGAAAATTCACATAGATATTTCCCCATAGAAGGTACAAAATAGACTATGCTGCTGCTGCTGCTGCTGCTGCTGCTGCTAAGTCGCTTCAGTCATGTCCGACTCTGTGCGACCCCATAGATGGCAGCCCACCAGGCTCCTCCGTCCATGGGATTTTCCAGGCAAGAGTACTGGAGGGGGTTGCCATTGCCTTCTCCAAAACGGACTATAAGCACGTGCAAAGATGTTTAGCATCATTAGTCATGATGGGGAAATGTAAGTTAAAACCACAAAAAGATATCACTTCACAACTGCTAGGATGACTATAATCAAATATCAGATAATAACAAGTGTTGGTGATGATATGGAGTAATTGGAGCTGTCGCTCATAGTAGGTGGAAATACAAAACAGTAGGGCCATTTTGGAAAACAGTTTGCCAGATCCGCAAAATGTTAAATATAGGATTATCTTCTGAATAGTCAATTCTGTCAATCCTAAAGGAAAGCAACACCAACAAACCTTTTGGAAGGACCGATGCTGAAGCTGAAGCTCCAAATTTTGGCCACCTGATACAAACAGCTGACTCATTGGAAAAGACCCTGGGAAAGATGCTGGGAAAAATTGAAGGCAAAAGGAGAAGGGGGTGGCAGAGGATGAGATGGTTAGATAACATCACCGACTCAATGGACATGAATTTAAGCAAACTCTGGGAGATAGAAAAGGACAGACGAGTGGCATGCTACAGTCCATGGGGTCGCAAATAATTGGACATGACTTAGTGACTGAACAACAACAACAACATATCCAAGAAAACTGAAACATCTGTCCAGATTAAAAAAGTAAAGCACATGTGAATGTTCACAGTCGCATCATTTATACTTGACAAAAAGTGGCAACAACCTCAAGTCCATCAAATGATTGATAGGTAAAATAAAATGCGATATACTACTGATACATGCCACAACATGGATGAACCAGAAAGCACTATACTACATGAAAGAAGTCAGTTACAAAAGACCACATGCTGTACAAAATGTCCAGAATAATCAAATCTATGAAGACAATTAGTAGATTAGACAAATCTGGAGAGACAAATAGCCGAGGGATGGGCATGGGAATATGGCAATATGGGGAGTATGGGGCATGGGAGTATGGGGCTGAAAATGAGTTCAATGAAAATGTTCTCAACTTAGACTGCATATATGTTGAATATGCTAAAATCCAGTGATTATAAAGAATGCCAATGGTTTATTTTGAAATTGAATTTTAAAATGTATAAACTTTTTTTTCAGTAAAAGAAATGTGTAATTATAGATTTCTTAATAATTTAATCATCAAGTCAAAGTTCAAGTATTTTATAATGGTGATACTGATACAAATACATTTTTTAATGATTTTTTCCCCTAAATTTTTCCTTAGCTTCTCCTTTTATTCATTTTCAACCTGCTCGTACTAAATAAATGCAACTTTTTACTGCCCTGACTGAGCAATCCATATTAAACTACCGAATCTAAAACCTGGGCTTTCCCAAGTCAGTTCAGACACAAATATTCGAAGAGTCTGTCATCATTCATATAAATTGCTTGAAATTTTCACAGTAGTTTTCGTACATTCATGTAGAATAAGATTTATGGTTTTATGAATATGTCAAATAAATAAAATTTAGATGCTTTTATTTAAATTTACATCTTGAGAAATTTCATGTTTTATTCCTGCTTACTTCCTATGCTTACAATGTAACTAGGTTTTTGTGTTTCTATGTTCACTGTCACACAATTATCAGTTGATTACCCTGTACAACAAGTTAGAATAATATCTTGATTCTAATGATAAAAAAATTAAATAAAACGTTAGTCTATATGTTCCCATTATAGCGTTACTTTGGAAAATAACTGCAATTAATCATCTTGAGACTTAAGACAACATGTTTTCAAATCATCTCTAAAAATATGAATAACACTGTATTATGTATATTGCCACACCTACATTCAGAAAATCAGTAGAGCTGTCCTCAGTTGTGTACGTTGCGGCACTTGTCTTACCTTTGTCTTGGCAGGCTGATGAGGGGTTGTTTATGACACCTCTTGCTAAGGCTAAAGAGCTTGTGTACAATTTTCTGCGCCTTTAGGAAAAGTTGCTTCATGCTGTTCTCCAGTTGTTCATAGCGGCGCTGAAAATTAGAATCCATTGTCCACAAATGCATTATGGTAGATGTGTTGAGGAAATAATTCATGGGTAGCCTCTTCATAAAGAACTTGAATTCATCTGAAAAAAATGCCAAAATTCAACACTTTAATAATAAAATAATAATTTTTCCTCTTCTCCAAAGTATATTTAGTATGTTAATGCTGAAACAAAGGCAAGATATTATTCTCTGTGTAGCAAATTAATAGCAAGAAGGTAATTTTTTATGATTTAGGATTATTTTCTCTTTTGACCTTCATAAGATAGAACAAGAACATTCATAGAAAAAGGTAATTAAAATAATTGTTCTAAAGCAAATATTTGGGGTAGAAGTTTAACTTAATTTTTCCATGTTCTCCTTTCGATGATAAATGAATTTGATGGTGTTATATTTTTTTCCCCCAAAGTTAATAGTCATTAATCTAGCTTTTATTTCTGGCAATAGATTTAATCATCTGTTTCAAGTATTGTTTATTAAATAAATATTTTCAGAAATTATCCTTAAATCAGTATAGGAAAATACATGGATTATCATTACTAAATGTTTGCAGTGGTTGAAGATATATTATTTGGCAAGTGATACATACCATACTTTAATCACTATTCTACCCACAAAAAAATTTACACAGCATGCATTAAACCTCCGGGTCTTTGTGCCTTGATTTCCCTGTTTGTAGATGAGATAGAAAATTTTTGATTATAAAAATATCATTTTACTTTAAATTTTTATGAAGTGAAAAATAAATTGTTTTAAATGGTGATTTAGTTAGTTGTAAATATCCAATTCAAAAATAGTTATTTTCAAATAACCAGTTACAGGTGTTAGTGTTTACTTGAATTTGGACAAGGTGTGTTCAGACTGATTCCTTGGTAGAGACTGTCTCTATCTCAGTGTTTCAAAACCTCCAAGTTATCACTAATATTTAAAAAATATGCCATTCACATGGGAAAAGATAAATGATAAACTACATTAATATATATATATATATTTAAGGTAATTAATTTTTATATATTTTACAAAACCAGGGTTATGTCAATAATCAAATCCAAACTATTTCATCAGTGATGGAAAAGGCAACTTTTAGATAATTAACAGAAAATTATATTCATGAATATTGGGTTGATATTTTTTCTAGAGCAAATAAATACAGAGTTCTGGCATGTTTTGGATGTTAAATGTATCCAGAAGAACAGGAAACAAAAGGAAAACCAGGACTTTTTACAGTAAAATTCATCAGGAAAGAGTTTTGAGGGTATATCCATTTGATATGCTTCAAATCATTTTTTTAAGTAAGCAGAGTATAAATAAAAGATGCATTTTAAAATTCCAATTTCACAGTCCTCTACATTTTGTTTGGTCCCATATGTCTCCTTTGACAAATTGTCTCCTTTGAATAAAAGAGTTGGGGCATGGAAATTGGAAAGCATTCCCTGGATTATTCACAGAGCAGATGCCACTACTTTGCAAACTAATCATTCATTTCATTTCATTGTCATCTTTTACTTGAACATTTCTGATAAGCTTTTATTGTTTCATGGGTTTGCATATTTTAATTATCTTCATTGTTTGTTATAGTAATATTACGAAAGTTTCTAAATCAGTACATTTTATTCAAGTTAAAGAACTGATTAATTTATTTATTTTACCAAAGTGGATGTAACAGTATATGCCAGCTGAAAACTGGCACTATGTAATTTTTAAGAAAGAGTTTTAACATGACATTTGAATAATTACTTCGTTTTGAAGTCATTAAGAGTCACCATTGACAGTCCCCAAAACATTTATTGGACACCTGTTGTACACAAAACATACAGCTACTTCAATCTCTGAGTGAGAATATGAATAAACCTTTCATCTTATTTTTTTTAAATAACAAATGACATGCAATATTTTAAAATGCTAAAATAGCATCTTATCTGAAATTCATTCTACTTAGAAGTCAATGGAATGTCCAGAAATATTCCTCTGGATATTTTTTCAGTTAGTAAAATTTATGTTTATATAATATGAAAATAAAATTTGAATGATACATTAGAATTATTATATAAACTACAGATTTACATAATTACAAAGAGAAAATACAGTGATTAGTGGACATCAGATAACAGTTAACCCTGTAATAATGTCCAAACCCATGTAGAAGATAAAGTGCTCTTGCTTTTAAAATGGCAACTAAACAATGACTGTGGTGGTTTAGTTGCTAAATCATGTCAGACTCTAGCGACTCCATGGACTGTAGCGCACCAGGCTCCTCTGTCCATGGGATTCTCCAGGCACGAATACTGGAATGGGTTGTCATTTCCTTCTTCAGGGGATCTTCCCAACCCAGGAATCGAACCCAGGTCTCCTGCATTGCAGGAAGATTCTTACCAACTGAGCTATGAGGAAAGTATAAACAATGACTAACCATACGTCTCTGGGGAAATAAATTTGTAAAAGAAAAAGAATTAATGTCATATAAAAATATCCTAAGAGAAATGCATTCAGTATCTGGGTTATTAGAGAGAGATTAATTTGGAAACCCCTGTTTGCAAGATATGTATCAAATGAGTACTTTTGCTCAGCATAGTTTTGAGGACTATGAGAAACAAAACAGCAGCATTATCAGTGGTAATAAACATCCTGTATGTAAGTTAGTCAGTCTTCTTCACAAAACTAACTCACATGAAGTAAAAAATAATACAAAAGCAGATACATGATGTTAATTAATTCTGTGGAGGCAAAGAGAATTAG
Organism: Okapia johnstoni; assembly: GCA_024291935.2. NCBI lineage: Eukaryota > Metazoa > Chordata > Mammalia > Artiodactyla > Giraffidae > Okapia > Okapia johnstoni. Next base: position 60,968,587 of record CM044322.1, read on the forward strand.
AATAGGTGACGTCTTTCCAATAAATTACAGAAGACTAGCTAGGCACCATGTTGACTCTCAAGATTACTACTGCTCTTCCAATAAAAATGAAATTTTTTCTAAAATAGCTGAACAAGGTTTGTTGCTGTTGTTTTTACCCTCTCCTCTAAAACAAACTCTAGTTAACACTTTATATCTAGTTAGTTAACTTTGAAATGAATTCACTGTCTCTCTGTTAAAATGAGTTCTTGCTTTGGCAGGAACTCAATTGCAGTGCTTTAAATATTAACTCAGTCCCCTCAATAATCCTTCATGTAAATTTTATTGGCATAGTTATGCATGTTGAATGCAGATGACTTTTAGTTTTGTAACTCTAGTGTCAGCAAAAAACTTTTATTTTTGCTACTGCATTTACATATTGATCATATGTATTTATATATGTATGGACTTTATTCTCATGCTTCACAGTTGAATTAAATAGATAAGAGTGGAGAACAGAACATTTTTGGATGTAAAAGGACCAGTCATAATATGTAGATCCTGATTTGTGCTTCTGTCTTCACTGATGAGCACGCAAAACATTGGCCAGTGTATTGATTACACATTTTCACATATTCAGAATCTCTGCTCAGAACAGCTTTTGAATATATTTTCAAAAGTGTTCTAAAGCACTCTAAATTTTCTAGAGCTTTGGGAACACATAATTTACTTCCTCAAAAGCATAGAAAAGCAATCAGATTTTTTATTATTATTATTATTTAGAGATGATTTCTTGCATTGTAAAACCACCAACATATCCAAAACAGAAGCTGCTTCCATTAGAAAGTAGGACTGTGGGTGGGCAGGATTCTAGAAGGAAATTTGTGCTTTTATTTGTGATTTTTATTATTTCATATGAATGTGCTATTTTACTAAAATTTAAATAAATATTGTTAACCAGTAAAAATCATAGCCAAAAAATACTATTAAGTTGTCAGTTCAATATGTATATATCTTATATTTCAGACATTTATATAAAATGCTATCATTTAATGACTTGTTAATACAAAAGTAAAAGCCTACTGGCTCACATTCTGTTTTTTGTTTTCTGTATCAATTACCATATTGGTACAAAGTACCTTTTCAGTAGAAATGACAATGCAGTATGTATAATAATTTTAAGTATTATGAAAGCATAGGAATAGTCTTACTTTAATAACAAAATATTGTACAATGTATAGCAAAATAAAGAACACGGACACAGAACATCTTTAACTGAAAGGATGTAATAAGCAGAAAAGATGTGTATCAGATATACATGAAGAATCCATGAAAACATTTGTTTTCAACCAGAACTTATCCATTCATTTCTCATGAGAAAAATAACTTCTCATTTTGAGATACTACTGGTCTAGTTCTTCATACATGTCTCTCCTGTGTATGTTTGTAAACAAAGAAGTTTTTGAATAATACATGTTAATAATATATTCTATTAACACAAATTTTTCTGTGATCAGTAAGTTAATAAAACAAATATTAATTCCTTATATTGAATGCAGTACCTTATCTATAAATGAACACATGTCAAATCTAGTCTGTTTCTGAGACTGGGTTTTTATTTATTAGTTTGTTTAGTCTACAGTAGGTTTTCACCTATGCTAAGTACTACCTCCAAAGTTGAAAAATAAGCATCAGACTCTACCATTGAACTTCAAACCTGAATGGCAGAAAGTTACTAATGACTGAAATGGAAATCTGACCCTTGAGGGAGCACAATGAATAGGCAAACTTTGACTCACCCCATAATCCTGATTAGAACTGCTTGGTTTTTAACTTTTATAAAGTTTTATTTTTCTCCAAACATTTCCAAGGGACTATTTGAAACATTTGTACCAGTTTAACATTTTCTCACCTTCTACAGTAAATCACTGATAGGACTTTGAGTGGCCACATATCAATGCAAGTCTATTCAAATCTTTCTATAAACCATAGGTATAGAGTTTATACTGAAATTGACAAAATACTAGAATGCTGCATAAAATAAATGGCAAGCCTGTTCAATAGCTTGTGAGGCTACGAAGTGAGGGGTTCACACAGGCGTAAATCAGAAATAGAACCTAATTCCTTAGTAGCTGGCCTAGAAATGTTGTTCTTTTCCTGATCATTTTCTTTTTCTCTGAAAGATACATCATATTTTTTTGTTAAAATATTTCAATACAGCAAGACAATTAATCTGTCCTTCATCAGATTGCTCTGTGTATGAACCCCCTTCAAGTGTTTGAAAATTTACCCAGAGCTTACCTCTACAATTATAACTATAGTTATCTCTATAGTTATAGTTTATCTCTATAACTATAACAAACTATAACTATGCAACAGGCAAGACCCAGGTCCTCACATTCCCAGCACTCTTGCAGCTACAAGATATAGCTGCATCATCTAAGATATAGAAATCAAGTGAACACAAGCAGAGCTTGGATCTAAGATATAGGATGCATCATCTACGATACAGGAATCAAGTGAACATGAGCAGAGTTTGGATCTTATGCTGTTGAAGCGATAACAGAGGATGCCTTGAGCAATTCTCTAAGGAGACAGCGATTGCAACAGTAATGGTAGCATTTGCTGCTATTGGGTGTTCAGCCACTCAAGATGGTTGTTCTCCTGCTCTCTGTCTGTCCTCTGCTTGACCACCACCTGCTTCACCTACACTGTGCTCATATCATTGACCTTCCTATGTATTTGCCCCAGGCTTCAGCAAGTGACTATTCTAGTTTTAGATCAGAACTTCAACTATGCTTATCAAAAGGGCAATAAGGGGTATGCCCCTCTGCTAGTTTCCTTGGCAACTGATAAGCCAACTTGACATTAATTCCCTATAATTGGTAGCCAACCCTGCCCATGGGAGCAAAGAAGGCCACCTTTACTATCCCACTGTCCACCACACATGGTGAGGTATTGCTCCAGGGTCTTGCTTCAGATGTGTAAGCTCTACCCATTCATTAAACCATTAATGTTTCTGTAACTGACTCCAGGTTCTTTCTTCAGTCTTGAAGGTGGGCAAGTGCAGGCCTTAAAGGCCTACAAGGTACAGCCCTATAGAGATCTAGGGTTCAATGTATTCAGCAGTGGTGATCTCACTAAATAAGTCTTATGCAAGATTTTTTTTTAAATTTGTCTCAACCAGGTAGTACAAGTATGATTCTCTAGCTTTCTATATGCTAACCAATACACTTTAATTGATTCCTTATCAGATTGGGTTATCTAGAGACTGATTTTCTTACTTTCATTCAAAAAAATAAAAATTCTGGGCTACTAGAGGTACTGGTATCATAAGTGGTTTGGAAGAGTCCCCATGGATAATAGGAGACTCTTTTTGGATTTGTTGGGGAAAAAAAGAGTTTTTAAATAAATGCAGTATTCAGGGTAGAAGTTTGACAATAGAAGTACCACCTGTGTTCATCTAGAATGAAGAGCTTGTTGAAGGCACATTTGGGACTATGTGCCTATATAGAACTGAATGAGGAACATAAAAATTTCAAAGACTGAGACTGACTTGGTTACTACAAATAGAGATGGCTTGCTTAAAGAGCTCAAAATCCTCCTTTTTTTTTTTTTTTCTCAAAGCACAGAACGCTGGAGACTTTCAAGGACTAAAAGAGATCTTTTATCTCTTGCAGCTGTAGAGCTTCAAAACAAATTTTGATCACAAGACTGAATTTAAATTCCTGCCAGATCGGTTAAAGTTAGAAAGAACATTCGAAGGGGTGCGAACCTGGGAACTGGAAGGTAGATTGGGGGAGGACTGGGATGAAGTCAGAGTAACCCAGAACACTAATGCTCACTTTCTTTGTCCCCAAGAAACAGCATCTTCTCTCCTGCCTGATGGACTAGAGTGTCTTGCTTCAAGTCATTGTAATGATTTTAATCAAAGGAATGATCGTCATTAGGAAGCAAACTTCATCACGTCCCACTTTCATCATCTATCGTGTCCCAAGGGAGTTTATTGAAACTATTCTAACTGTCCAGTTGTTATCAAGAATTTCCTGATTTTCTACTGGAAAAAGAACATTAAGTGCATTGAAAAAGGAATGCATGCATATCTGATGAACATTATATTCTGTAGGATGGGGACATCCGTTAGTGGGAAAATCGGTGTGAAATCAGATGGTGGGTTCTGGCTTCAATTAGGATACAATTAACCCTCTGTGACTGAGGCCTAGAAACAGAGATTACACCTCAGAGGCACAGTGGACATAGGTATTGTCATAGATGATAAGTCCAGGGTGCTATTCAAAAAAGTCTACCTGGAGGAATTTTATTTTATTTATTTATTTATTTTTTTAATAAATTTATTTATTTTAGTTGGGGGCTAATTACTTCACAATATTGTAGTGGTTTTTGCCATACATTGACATGAATCAGCCATGGGTTTACATGTGTTCCCCATCCTGAACCCCCCTCCCACCTCCCTCCCCATCCCATCCCTCTGGGTCATCCCATTGCCCCAGCCCTGAGCATTTGTCTCATGCATCGAACCTGGAATGGTGTTCTGTTTCACATATGATAATATACATGTTTCAATGCTATTCTCTCAGAACGTCCCACCCTCACCTTCTCCCTCAGAGTCCATAGACTGTTCAATGCATCTGTGTCTCTTATTCTGTCTCGCATATAGGGTTATCGTTACCATCTTTCAAATTCCATATATATGCATTAGTATACTGTATTGGTGTTTTTCTTTCTGGCTTACTTCACTCTGTATAATGGGCTCCAGTTTCATCCATCTCAATAGAACTGATTCAAATGTATTTTTTTAATGGCTGATTAATATTCCATTGTGTATATGTACCACAGCTGGAGGAATTTTAGAGTTCACTAATCAGGTCATAGTCCCTTGGGATTTAAATGTGGAATCAGTGCTTTGAGGTCCTATTTAATTTGTATAATTGAAGGAAAAAAATCTGCAAAAGAGGTCTGACTTCAGTTTTCATGAGAGAAGAATGCTATCCATGGTCGTGAATGATTTCAAAGACTTAGAACTCTTATACCCTACTTAATAGACCACACGTTTCCTTTGCATTATGAATTAACCCCTGGGCTCCTAATGCCACAATATCTCATGAAACAAAGAGTGGCCTTATAGAAATTAAACAGTAAATTGGGTTTTCTATGAAGCCTCCTCAAATCACATCCAATGGGATCCTAACCCAGACCATGTTTATTTTCCTGTCTCTGACTAAAGAATTAGGATAGAAAAGCTCTGTCTCTCTAACCTATCAGGTAAAACCTATAAAGGTAAGATGGATAAAAGGAAGCTTCCTTCTCCTAGGAAAAGACTAAATTCAAGTGATACTGCTTTTTTTTTTTAATGCTTGTCATGGTTGCAGGACTTGGAGATTGGTTCAATACTGAACATTTTGAAAATAGTAATCGCATTCCATCTCTAATTGACCCACATGTTGGCGCTAGCTCAATCACAGAGTAACTCTAATTAAAGCTGCCATTCCAGATACGGTAGCTTACTGTTGACAGGACTCCTAGCATTAGGGAGAAAGTTTCTTCTATGGTACAAACTCTTTTATCTATCATTATAAAAAGGGAAGCCTGGAAGCAGTTTTCTTTCCTATGTCAGCTATGAGAGTGAAGCATCTCCATCATATTCAAGGGTCAAATCATTTCTCAGCCCCTATCTGCCAAGTGACTTCAAAGGAATGCAGATCATTGCATCTTGTCATGGGACATATTTTGTTAATGACATCATACTAAAAAGACGGTATCCTGTCTGCTGGCCCATACCTTAGCTATGTGCAAGATCTGCAAATGCATTTTATAAAAACTCAAGCCTCTGATGTGTGAGTGAAATTTCTGAGAGTCCAGTGGTCCTGAGCACATTTGGATAACTTCTCCAAAGTGAACAACAAGCAACTGCTCTCCTCCAGCTCCCTTTAATAACAAAAATGTAATGATCTTTGAAGAAGCAGCAAAGGAACTATCTCGTAGCATCACTAATAACGATGACTGTAATGATCTCTCTTGGGATGTCAGAGGTGCCTGTTGCAGATGTGTCTTCTCCTTATACACTCAAAAGATGGCACTTATTTTGTGATTTTGTTACTGTTCCTGGCACAGCCTCAGACCCAGGCTCTCCAGTTCTCCTGTTGACTCTGTGAGCTACCCAATCCGCTGTCTGCACATAAATTCCTCTTCTGCTGCAGTCAGATTCTGTTCTTGCAAGAATGCTGACTGATACAGTTAATGGGGCCCTCAAATATAATTAGAATCTGGAGTTCAACAAGAGTTTAACAAATATTTTTTGAGTGTCTAATGTGTGACAATTGCTGTGCTAGTTAAGTGCTAATATTACATTAATAATCATTTTTGTATCTGTAGTAGTAATTTCTTCATAGGTTTAGTAAATTAAATTGGATAATAAGGAAAATAAAATACCTTTTACATAATTAGTGATAAATAAACGCTAGCTATTATTTTTCTTTTTATAATTTATTCCAAGTTTCTATGTGTGCTGGGCTGAGCAGTTAAAGTGAATTATTTCTTTTAATCCATCCAGCAACCCTAGGAGATGGGTACTATTATACTCGGCATTTCACTGAGGAGGACAAGTGACTTAGCAAGATTCAGTCAACTGTTTAAAGTGACAAGGTTATTAACCAGAGCCCAGAACAAAAGAAGTCTGAAAAAAGTGTGGCTCCTGTCTTAATAAGCATAAACTTTTTTGAGAGTTGATAGAAAAACAAAATTATTCCTTCTGTTTAAAGACTGCTTTTCTTTAGTAGATTTTTCACAAATATTGCTGCATCCAATCTCACAATAACCCTGCAATAGGATGGGCAGGTTTTATTGAGATGTGATGTGAAACAATTTTGAATTAAGGGATCATTACACAGAGTCAATTATGAGAAAAAATAAGAAAAATAATGGACTCAAATAAATATAAAAAGAAAGATCATTTTATATTTCTCTGAGGGGCAGGACAAAGTTTTATTTTTCTTTATATTTTCCATTTACAAAAGCCTAAGACAGCACATTACACATGGTATGAATTAATAACACGTTTCTTAAATGGCAAAACTGATTGATAAGATTAAGAAAGAAAGGTTGAAGCTAAATACGAGCATATACAGAATAATTCATTTGGAAAAGTCGAGTTTGGTCATATGAAATATGAAGCTGCAAGTAATTCACATGGGAAAATAAAGCTGAAATAAGATGTGTAGTATAGTTCTAAGCTTTAATATTCAGGTTGAAGGCAACATTATGAGATAAAAACATAGATAAATGTCTTAGTTTATGGATGAGAAAGTGGCAAATGGGGTCCAGGTGGTACAGTTACAGTGCATGTGAATTTCAGAGTATCAACAAAAAATTAAAATATCCTGAAATAACATATGATCACTGGTTATAAACAAAACTGAAAGTACATACTCATACTGCAGAAGGAAAATTTATGAATGGTATCTTTTAAGTATCAAGCACTCTTCTAGGCACTTAGTTCTCTTAATTCTACATAGTTATTGCTGCTACAGCCACTGTGTTAAAACCATACCTATGACTTAGAGATGCTGAATAAATTTCGCTAGGAGGGAAACCTTGTAAGTAGCACCTGGAGAAAAGCTGGTGAACACAGAAGCAATGTCTGCTGTGAGATCAAATCAATTTGAAACCTTGTCCCCAGTGTCAGACAGAGAATCCAGAGCCAGGGTGATTCTAGTGAGAAGAGAATTTACTTCATACACTGTAAATATGAAGTAATACTCAAAGGATATATCCTTTCTCTTGAAAGATAAAAAAAATGTCTGACATCATCCTCTCCCAGTCCCTTGTACACCAATTGTCAAATTTTGCAGCAGTTTTCTCTTCGACAATGAAAAATGGAAACCAAAGAAACTTAGTGGTCACAGAAAAATGGAATTAGTACTTAAACTAAGAAATTCCACACAAAATCTGTCTTTTATCCTATGTGATCGTCTTAAATGCCATAAATGTACATGAGAATATATGTTAATAATAAGTATTAAAATAGTATTAATTCACTATAATAAATGATATCCAAACAGGAAACTCTTAAATCTATGGAACTAAAATCACCATTTTTGATGTTCAGATTGACAAATTTATAATAAAATTAAGTACAAGCATAAAGTTTTTTATCTTAAGTTATTCTGATATAGTTTACTCCAGCTATAGTTCCAAGTGAAGTTAGGACTCTCAATGCACTATGGAAAAATTATCTTAGTCCTTTCTCACTTGATGGAATCTTAATAAATTGCTGTAGAACTTTGGAAAACCAACCTTTAACAAAGAGTAGACACATCTTTTAAATAGTGAATCTTCTCCAAAAAGAAAGCACCATAGATCCTTCACAGAAAGCACAGGAGAAGTACAGCAAGAGAAAGAAGCCTTCCTTATATCTATATCTATCTATTTGAATCACTGTGCTGTGTGTATGAAACTAACATAACATTGTAAATGAACACAGCATTGTAAATCAACTGTACTTCAATTTTAAAATATTAGAAATGAAGACCTCTCTATCAGCCACAGCACAAGTCTACAGGCAGTTAAGCACGATGGGAAACCAGGCAGTTACTTGGCTCCATGATATTCAATAGAAATCTATTTTCTTTTTACTTCCTTTTTCACAGATGTCTTGTATACAACAGAAATTAGCTACTAGAAGAAAATATGATAAAATGTTCAATAAGACAGAGTCAGTATTTTGGTAACACATAAATGCCTTGTTGTTGTTCAGTCGTTAAGTCATATCTGACTCTTTGCGACTCCATGCACTATAGACCACCAGGCTCCTCTGTCCGTAGGATTTCCCAAGCAAGAATACTGGAGTGGGTTGCCATTTCTTCCTCTAGGGGATCTTCCCAACCCAGAGGTCTAACCTAAGTCTCCTACATTGGCAGGAGGTTTCTTTACTGCAGAGCCACCAGCGAAGCCCAGATATGTGAATGCATACTTTTAATTCTATCTTCAAATAGTCACATATTAGCTTTAAGAGATGTCATATTCTCTTTTTATCATGGCATGGTTGAAAAAGATTCCTCGGATTTCTTAACTGTTGAACACTTTTTTTTCTGAATTCAATTAACCAAATACACTGTGTTGTGTTTGTTGAATATGTTTTTCATATTGCTACTCAAATTTGTCAGGAATATGTCTTTTTGCAAAAAGACAACATGCAATGCTTCCAATTGCCCATGCTTTGTCTATTTATTCCAAATGAAAACCTTCAGACTATGGTATTGACACTTTACACACAGCTGGCAGTCATGCTCAGTTGTTTGTTATGAACTTTGGACCATCAACCCAGTCCAAAGGCTGAGAACTCTTTCCACAAATCCCTTTACTTGGTTAGTTGTAGGCTTAAAGTTGATCAGTGAAATAAACTTGAGATGTAGAAGGTGTACATTCAACAGAAGCCATTATTCTCAGGAGTTAATGATGTTGAACATGAGACGGTCACACACAGTTCTTTCCAAAATTCAGTACATGGTGGGTTCTGCACAGAGACCAGTTTCCACGGAAATAGCAGCTTGCCCACAAGCAGCACCTTCCAAATCCCTCCCGGGCTCCCACTTGATGGTGGCCAGATGCTTATTGTCTCCCGGACCTGTCCACTGGCTCTGGCTTCTCCATCCATTCCAGGGCTTCAAGATTAAGTGGATTATGGATGTTTCTCTAATTCTCTGTCTACCCCTGTCATGCCTTTACTTTCCAAGTTTCTCCCTGCTGTAAACACTATTTTCCATGTCAAGCCCCTTTATTCCCATAAGCTTTTGTTGCTTTATTTGCTTCAGTTCAGAGGAAGGAAACAGGTGAAGCAGCTCTGGCTGATTTTCTAATACATCCATTGTCCTCTTCCAGAACATTGATTTTGCTCTCAACTGTGATGGGTCCGATACTAAACTCCTCGCAGCCTCTGGTGGATATGTGACTATGTCCTGGCCAAAGTGACAAAAGCTACAATCTGTATCTGTATGTTGGGGTTGGAGAACTTCTGTGTAGTAAAGGTTTGCTTTTCAGATTTAGGTGCTTCTCTCTTTTTTTCTCCCAGCTTTTCCTGAATCCTGTTGCATGAACTGCAGACTGGATGCTGGAGCAGCCATATAGTAACCATGGGACGAAAGCCAGTGGCAAGGGAGAAGATTTGGTCTCCATCTCCACAAGGCCTTGAAGCAGTCCTGGCAACACTCCCTTACTTCTGCCATCTGCCAGGTTGTTGTAACTGAGGACAGGAAAGGAAGAGGGCAATGCAAGTCTTTAAAGCAATAATCCCGTGACATTTTATCTTGAGAGCCCCTTGTTGTTGCTAAGTCACTAAGTCCTATCCTACTCTTTTGCGACACCATGGACTGTAGCCTGCCAGGCTCCTCTGTCCGTGGGATTTCCTAGGCAAGAACACTGGAGTAGGTTGCCGTTTCCATTTCCAGGGGATCTTCCTGAGCTAGGGATCGAACCTGTGTCTTCTGAATTGGCAGGTGGATTCTTTACCACTGATACAGCAGGGAAGGCCCCTGAGAACTCCTTATATATTTGGAAATGACTGAAGACTCCAAAGAGCTTTTGTTTTTGTGGTTTATTTTATAGGTATCTATCATGTTAAATTAAACATCTATCTATTATTACATGTGAAATAACAATAATTTACCCTTGACATATAAACAAGATATTTAAATAATAAAAACTATATTTTCTAAAACAAAAGGTAACTTGGGAGAGATTGGCATTGTTACATTTTTGCAAACCTCTTTAATGTCTGGCTCAAGCTGAAACACTTGATTCTTGTATCTGATTCTGCACATAGATTTACTGCCATATCATATGCCATGTCACTTTTAGATACCTCCAATATACACTTAAGAAAGAATGAAAATGGAAAAGAAAAGCAATGACATCTCAAAATATTATAACAAGGAGCATGCATTCATGGATATTCTAAAAGTATTTCAAGGACACCAGGTTTCTCCCGAGGATACATTGAAAACCTCTCTTCTAAAGAATAATATAATATAAACTGCAATATTCAGAGTTTATGTATTCGGTGCCTAATATATATGTCAGGTAGTTAATATATAAGATAGCTATATAGTTTTATAGCTAATGTCAAACATTAATACCACAATAAAAATAATAATAAATGGGATAAATTTCATAGTAAGAGACAAAATCAGAGCTCCCCCGGTGCCTCAGATGGTAAAGAATCTGCCTGCAACATGGGAAATGTGAGTTCAATCCCTAGGTAGGGAAGAGTTCTTGGAGAAGAGAATGGCTGCTCACTCCGGTATTTTTGCCTGGAGAAGTCCATGGACAGAGGAGCCTGGTAGGCTATAGTCTATGGGGTCACAAAGAGTAGGACATCACTGAGTAACTAACACTTTCACTTTCAAGAGGCAGTATCACCTTTTATGTGCTTTTCAATGGAAGACAGTATGTTTCTTATTTGAAGGAAAGGGAATCTGTGACATTTACTTTCAAAAAATTTAACATGCAATGTTTCATTTTCAAATCATTTAAACATAATAATCAAAGATAAAAATCAAAGATAAAAATCATACATTAGTTTTAAGTTAACAGCTGCTCTATGGGTTCAATAGTCTTGCCCTTTTTCATCATAGATTATCTTGGAACTTCATGGAGCAGAGAAACAAAGCGGAAACAGTATCATTTGATTTTTTTTTCCTGAAAGTGCTGCCAAATTTCAAAGTTGAAGCATCATATTTATTTAGTGTGCTGCAGTGCTCTGTTCCTATGATCAGGGTGCTGAAAACCACCATTACTATTCTTAGTGGAGGACTCTGAGAGCCAATCATTAAAGATATAAATGATACCATATGGCCTGAATGCCTGATACTTTTGTAGAGGCCTAGCATTGTGTACAGGAAAAGTGGGCTAATAATAAAATCACGGCAATATTACTTCTTTCTCATAACAATATTTTCAATAGTAGTCTAAGCAATAAAAATAATAACAGGTCTAACACCACTGGCAACACTAAATTGCAAAAGCAAATTGCAAAGCTAGTGAAATTGTTATCAGAGGGATTGATCAACAATAGAACAAATATTTCAAGCTCCCAAACAAATGTTCGATAAAGTGATGCTTCACTATTACGCAAGCATTATGATAGTGATTTACCAAAGAAATACGACTTAAAGATATTTTGTGGTCTTTCATAGGCTGTGGCAAAACACAAAGGACTATAATGAAAGCACACTTATTTTTCTGTTGCATTGGACTTTAGTTGTTCATACACGTTACTTAAAAAATCCTAAAAAAGACTAGACTCCCAGTTTCAAGGAATGATTCTTTGCAGTGGAAACCATGGAAACATTAGACCTTAGCCAGAAATGTTGCTGTTTCTCTGCACAAACAAATGCAGTCAGTGTAACTGTTCAAGAAAGGTTTAAGAATAATTACTTATATATTGCCGACAAATTACAATTTTCTTTTTCCTATTGGATATTAAAGAAACTTAAAAAAAAAGATGACTATAGGGTTCTCTGGTGGCTCAGTGTTAAAGAATCCACCTGCTGATGCAGGAGACACGTGTTTGATCCCTGATCCGGGAAGATCCCATGTGCCGCAGAGCAGCTAAGCTTGTTCACTACAACTACTGAGGCTGTGCTCTAGAGCCCAGGAGCCACAACTACTGAAGCCCTCACACACTAAAGCCCGTGCTCTGCAACAAGAGAAGTCACCACAATGAGCAGCCTGTGAACCACAACTTGAGAGTAGCTCCTGCTTGTCTCAATGAGAGAAAGCTCACACAGCAATGAAGATCCAGCACAGTCAAAAATAAAGAAATAAAATTATGTTTAGAAAGATTATTATGAAATTGCATCTTTATAGGACACTAAACATAGAGATTTAGTTCTGTATTTATCATCAGTATCCAGCTATCATCTGTCTAGTAATATCTATCTATCTAGTTATCATCTCTCACTTGTCTTGTGATGGTCAGGGAAGGCGCAATTTTGCTGCTGTAACAAACCATCCCCCATATCCTAGATGCTTAAAACAACAACAGTGTATTTCTTCCTTATCTCACGTGCCTGGTAGAGCAGTGGAGGACTCTACTGGGTCCAAAGCTCACGGAGGCTCTGGCTCTGGCATCAACTGCATACCATGGAACATAAAGCCTTCGTGGTTTCCACGGTAAGGGGCAAGAAAGAGATGTGTGGATTTGTGTTTCTTTCTTTCTTTTTTTTTTTACTGCCATAGCCTGGAAATGACACCTTTCATTTGCACTTACTTTTTATTTGTCAAAATTTTTCACTCAGCACTATGTAACTGCAGTAGGACTAGAAAAGAATTAAGGGAGCAAATAGAATATCTGATGAGTATTCCACTCTGCAATCTGCCCTCCTCCTCATCAGATCTCCTTTGTCTCTCTTCTTCTCACATCTCCCCCAGGAAAGATAACCCAAATATTCTATCACTGTATCAAGTGCAAAGACCAGGTTATCTGAGAGGTGTGTACTAGTTTGTAAGTCAAGTTCAGATAAAATATGGCTACCATGTAAACAGACGTTATTTTGTCAACAAAGGTCCATCTAGTCAAGGCTATGGTTTTTCCAGTGGTCATGTATGGATGTGAGAGTTGAACTATAAAGAAAGCTGAGTGCTGAAGAATTGATGCTTTTGAACTGTGGTGTTGGAAAAGACTCTTGAGAGTCCCTTGTATCTGCAAGGAGATCCAACCAGTCCATCCTAAAGGAGATCAGTGCTGGGTGTTTATTGTAAGGACTGATGTTGAAGCTGAAACTCCAATACTTTGGCCACCTGATGCGAAGAGCTGACTCACTGGAAAAGACCCTGATGCTGGGAAAGATTGAGGACAGGAGGAGAAGGGGACAATAGCGGCTGAGATGGTTGGATGGCATCACCGACTCAATGGACATGAGTTTGGGTAAACTCCAGGAGTTGGTGATGGACAGGGAGGCCTGGTGTGCTGCAGTCCATGGGGTCACAAAGAGTCGGACACGACTGAGCTACTGAACTGAACTGAACCATGTGTCTACATGACAACAAATTAAAAAGATGACTTGTTTGCCTCCTATACCTAACACTACTATTTGTAAAGGATATGAAGAGAGTAGCATTAAAACATATACATTGCCATATGTAAAACAGATAGCCAGCAGAATCTGCTGCATGACACAGGGAGCTCAAACCTGGTAACCTGTGATAATCTAGAGGAGTGGGATGGAGTGGGAGGTGGGAGGAGGTTCAAGGTGAAGGGGACATAAGCATACCTATGGCTGATTCATGCTGATGAATGACAGAAACTGGCACAATATTGTAAAGCAATACCTTCCAATTAAAAATAATTTTTTTAAAGAGATGTGAACAGGAGACACATAGAGGTTACTATGATTAGCCATCCTAGAACTCACCATAGCAGACACTGTAAGATCTCTGTACCCTAGGAGTGGAAATTGCTTCTTGATTAGGGCTAGTGTTACTGTCTGGGAGGTTCTTCCTTTCATGATTTCCCTTTACCAGTAACTGTTTCCACAGTTGTTTTTCAGAGATAGTTCTTAGATCTGCTATATTTCTTTACATTTTTGCCTTTCTCTATGTCTTAGATTTAAGGAAGACCTGGAAGCTGTGAAGATTCTAAAGGAAGACCATATCCTTATTCTGATCTTTTACTGAACATGCATCCCTTAGATGTTTTTCTTTCTTAACTTTTTAGGGCTTAGAGTCAAGAAGCAGTTATTTATTTTAAGTCTGGAGGCCTGAAATGGTTGGACTTTTTTCTTTCATGTCTCAAAGAGAGCTTGTCTCTTTCATGTCCCAAAGAGAATTCATTTGCTTCTTTATTACATGGTCAAACACAGCTATTACCTATCAACACATACTATGAAGGCTCTGCTTTTTAACCTCTTTCACTAGAGCTATAATTGCCCAAGACAAGGGGCTTTCCTTCAAGTAACTGCAAACGACAGCATTACCAAAGCATAATATGGGTGGACATCTTTTCTTGCTACCTGTAGACTGGCCAGTAGACCAATATCCCCATTGTTTCTCTTTGTTTCTCATGGAAATATCTCACAGTTAACACAAAACTACTGTGGTGGTGAGGAGAGACTAGGTTACACAGTAACAACAAATCCAGAGGTAACATAATCTATGTGTCTTGATCATTATTTTCAGCCTCAACGTGAGTCTATTTTTTGGAAACAAATCCATATCTTCCATGCATAATGCTGATGAAAAATATTATTTACTAATAATTGCAAAATCAGAAACTAGTGTTTTCCCAACAAATTCCATGAGCCCGTGTTTGCAATACTAAAATCCAAGAAGCCTAAAAAACAAGCAAGCATTTTTAATTGACAAACAAGCCCAATCTTACCTGTGTTCTCTTGGAAATAAATCTTTTCTGAAGCAACATGAGTTATTACATGGTTGCACACAAGTTGGAGTGCTATGTAACATGTAGTGTTTGTATCATATAATCATTCTAAAAGGTGAAAATATTATAAATTTTGGAGCACATATTCATCAGAGTTTTTGCATATGGTATTGGGTTGGCCAAAAAGTTTGTTCAGGTTTTTCTGTAATAGCTTATGGAGAAACCCAAACTAACTCTTTGGTCAAATCAATACTATGGACCTGAAATTTATGAATCATGTAGCATAATGGGGTATCACGTGTGACTGTTTGCACATAGTATTTTGACACACATTATGTTTCCCCATTTTTTAATATATTTAGATTTGTGACCTTTCCTACATTCTGTACATGTTTATTTTTCTTTCTTACGTGTATATTATTGTGATTGCATGTTGTATGTGTGTGTGTATGCTTGATGGGATTATCTGTGTGTGTCCTGTGCTTAACCACTCAGTTGTGTTCGACTCTTTGCAACCCCATGGACTATAGCCCACCAGGGTTATAGAATCCATGAGGATTCTCCAGGCAAGAATACTGGAATACTGGAATGGATTGTATGCTGTGATTATTCCTAGTGTTAAAACCATTCGGATTGTAAAGATATTTATTCATTTTAATTGCCTTTTGTATAAGCTAACTGTATTATCCCACATTGTAAGTACTCATTTTTGTCAATCAAAAATCCAATACTTGAGTATAATCTATGGCATCTAAGAAAGAGTAGAGAAAATATCTAAGAAACTAGGCAAAAATATTGGTGCCAAAAACTTGAACTCTGGTTCTGTATCTTCCTTACTTACTGATGAGAATTAATCACATCTCAGAACACCTATGATTGTTTTGCTACGACTTTGACACAGACAGAATTTCATCTTTCTCACAGCCCTTACCCACTAGTTACATAAGTATCTATAAATGCATTGCAACCACTACAGAGATGAAAGAAAACAGACTTGCTCTAAAAGGAATATTAACACATTGGGTGAATTAAATTATAAAAAAAATATCAGAGTAATAAAAAAGTCAGGAGAGATTTTAGAACTATACAGGAGGTCATATATTTAAATTCAGAAAGTTTTACTTTGTACACAGTATTACGTGAAATATTTCTATGAATAAAATTTGGTTACTGGCTTTAAGGGAATAACAGTATCTATTAAATGGAGCAGACATCAGTAGAATTAGATCATGCCTACCTTTTTCCTTTCTTTCATTACAATGTCAGCATAATATTTAAAATGTCTCAGCAAACTCTTCTCTTCACCACTTTAATAAGTAAATTTGCCAGGTGCAGCACTAGCAGGAGGCTCATAATGTATTTAAGTTTGAAAATGAGGCAATTATATTTAAAAGTTCTGATTGGCTATATTTTAATTTCAGAACTATGAGATGCACTGATTTAGCTGGTGGCTTGCTGAAGTAACCTTGTGCATTTGCACCTGTTCCTTTCATTATAACAGAAACACCTTGCCAGGGGTGAGAAGAGGATATTGGTTACAGAAGCCATGACAGTCTGGTCCCTGGGCTCTTACTATTGATTACATTCCTTGACAGTCACATGGGAAGTTAATTACTAGTAGGCAATTAACACCCATGCAAAATAATAAGGAAAACATAATTATATTGAGAACTCCCAGAGACTGTTTGTAATCTTAAATGTGATATTCCCAGGTCTCTGAATAGTTATGGCAACCCAGATTTTGGCATGTCTTTGTGTCTACATTCTTAAACCCACGTCCTATCCCTGACAAAAAGTGGTAAGTGTTAACACTCTATTTCCTTTTAAATTATTAAAAAGAATCCTGAATTTTCATCCATCTAATTACAAATTCCCTAGAGAGAAAGCAAGATAAGATTTACTTTGCATATAAAGTGAATCATCCTTGTAGAAAAACAGATCTGCTTGAAAAAGACTCAGGATACCTTATCTAATATTAGCTTGTAATCTCGTTAAATTAAATTTCTGCCTTCTCTGTTATAGGATGGGAGCTCAGTGAATAGATTCTAAAGCCAGGCCATCTAGGCTTTAGTTCCCATATTGTCCTCCAGAAACCCTATGACCTTGGGGAAGGTTATTTACCTTCTCTGTCACATATCTGTTCTATAAAATGGAGTAATGCTAGATTTGTAATATGTATTTTTATTTTTATCTTAAACACTATGTATTCTCATTCTTTTATGATATATTTTATAATACATAACACTGGTCTGCTTCTCTTCGTTTCGGTCCTTACTTCTGGAGTGACATGATTAAAGGTAACTCAATTTTTTTTCCCCACAAGTAATCCAATACTTTCATAGATCAGGCACCAAATTAAATGGCTCTTTCCACTTAGAAAGAGAAAGGAGACAGCGGTCCCCTTCCCTAATCTAAAGGTCTCCTTGGGAAATATATGAGCTTGAACCTGAACTTCAACTCTTTTGTATGTGTATGAAATATCTTTAGGAACCAACTAGCCTCCTGTATTCAAATTTTATATTATTTTCTCCCAGCCTAGAATGTGTTCAAATTCTGGATCTTTCTCTCTCCTTGAACAGTACAGACCCAAGGAGATAGTCCCTGCCATCTTCCTGGCCCTTTGAGGCTTAAGTGAGGAAATTAGAGTGAGCTGTGACTACTTGGCCCTCTTGGGATAAAATAAGTTTTTTTATCTTTGAAATCAGAGTAATTATCTTCTGCATTAGGAAATTAGATCTAACCCTTATGGTATATGGACATGTCTTTAGGAGTCTAAGAATTGCTGCAGGACAGGTAAGAAATCCAGCAGAGTTATACATTCTCATAAGTCATAATAAGAAGCCACCTGAGAGGATTTGTGAGGTTTATGAGCTAGCGCATAAATTTACTTAACAGATCATTTAGAATCTGCTACTCAAAAAAGAGTATAACCCCAATTGATTTTTCAATGATCTTAGAAGGTATTACCAATATAATTTAAATATAAATTATAAATGTGTAATTATAAATGTGTAAAAAGATGAAAACTTTTACGCATTGCTATTAAATACTAAATATCCTTTCTTTAACTGTTTTATTTATTTATTTTTATTCTTTTTTTAAAATTTTTTGACCAAACTGTGTGGCTTGCAGGATCTTAGTTCCCCAACCAGGCATCAAACCTGGGCCCCCAGCAGAGGAAGCACAGAGTCCTTACTACTAGACCACTAGGGAACCCCCAACTTTCAATGTTAAAATAATAAAAATTCCTCTGAAGCTATATATTTGTACAGAGAGACTCCTGTATACCTTGTTATTTAGTGTCTCCTAATGATTACATTTTGGGCTTCCCAGTTGGCATGGTGGTTGAAAAAAAAAACAAAACACAAACATCTGCAGTGCAGGAGACGCAAGAGACTCAAATTCGACATTCCTGGGTTGAGAAGATTTCCTGGAGTAGGAAATGGCAACCCACTTCTGTATTCTTGCCTGGAAAATTCCATGGACAGAGGAGCCTGGTAGGCTATACAGTCCATGGGGTTGCAAAAAGGCAGACACCACTGAATGACTGAGCACACACACACACACAGATTACATTATATATCAATACAGCACAGTGCCAAAACCAGAACAACGACATTGGAATAATGTGTGTGTGTGAAGTTCTGTGCTATTTTCTAAGAAGACTAGATATATTAATCATCACTACAAGTGAGGTACAGAATTATTCTCTTGCTGCAAAGACATCCCTCCTTCTGCACCTTTATAGTCAACCAGTTTCTCTTCCTCTGACCATCCCTACCCCTGGCAGACACTAACCATTTTTTTTCTCGAATATGTCATTTTGAAAATGCTATGCAAGTGGAATTAGACAATATGTGATTTACTGAAACTGTCTTCTGTTTTTCATTCAGCATAATGCCCTCAAGATTTAGCCAAGTAGTCATGTGGACCAATATGGATCACTCATTCCCTGTTAATGGTGAGTAGGACACAATGATGTGAATGTGCTGCCATTGGTTTAACCAACCAACCAATGATGGACTTATAGTTATCTACAGTGTTTGTCTAATACAAGTAAAGAACTATTTCTATTTCATGAAATTATTGGTGATATATGAAGGCCTGACCATACCACTTTATTTTTATTTTCTTTTTTGTGTCCTGTTTTTACTTTTTCTTTTTACTGCCTTTCTGTGCATTGCATAGACATTGCTTAGAATTTTATTTTGATTTTTATGTAGTATTTGAAAGTATCTCTATGCATAGGCCTATTTAAAATAGTTGCATTAGGTACTACATAACTTACTACAGTGTACTAGAGTGGAGATTTGGCCAGTAAAGGGAATGTAGAAACATTGCTGCTGCTGCTAAGTCGCTTCAGTCGTGTCCGACTCTGTGTGACCCCATAGACGGCAGCCCACCAGGCTCCCCCGTCCCTGGGATTCTCCAGGTAAGAACACTGGAGTGGGCTGCCATTTCCTTCTCCAGTGCATGAACGGGAAAAGTGAAAGTGAAGTCGCTCAGTCGTGTCCGACTTCTAGCGACCCCATGGACTGCAGCCTACCAGGCTCCTCCGTCCATGGGATTTTCCAGGCAAGAGTACTGGAGCGGGGTGCCATCGCCTTCACGTCCTCTTTAAGCTCTTTTCCTCTTCTTTGTCCTCACTGACTAGATGGACATGATTTTGAGCAAGCTCCGGGAATTGGTGACGGACAGGGAAGCCTGGTACACTGCAGTCCATGGGGTCACAAAGTGTCAGACACAACTGAGTGACTTAACTGAACTGACTCCTCTTTTACAGTATAATTCTCATATATTTTCTCTACATACATGGGAAATTCCATCAGATAGTACTATAAAATTTTTAAGCTATCAAACATAACTTAGAAAACTCAAGTGTAGAAGTTTACTTATATTTTTAATTGTTTCTGTTATTTCTTTCTCTTAGATTTTTGATTAATTATTTTATATTTTTCTTTCTGTTTAGAGAAATTTCATTAGCAATCATTTTGGATTGCTATGTTGATGATAAATTATCTTAATTTCCCTTCATCTGAGAATATCTTCAAATTCCTTAGTGCTTGAAATGTATTTTTTCCTGGCTGTTGAATCCTGTTTAGCATTTCTTTTCCATCAACACTGGAAGAAAGTTGTGTCACTTTCTCTGTTTCCTTGGTTTTCAGTAGAAGTTATTCAAGCTGTACTCCCTTAAAGAAGGTGTTATTTATCCCCTAGTGTTTTCAAGATATTATATTTGCCTTTAGCTTTCAGAATTTTTACTCTGATGTCCTTGGTATGGATTTTTTTGTGTCCATTCTGTTTGGGGCTTTTTTTTGACTTCTTGATCTTATAACTTTATATCTTTGGCAAATTAGGGAAATTTTCAGCTACAACATCTTTGAATAATGTTCACTCTCTCCTTCTCTGTTTCCTTGCAGGTCTCCAATGACATGAAAGGTTAATCTTTTGTTAGAGCACTACAGTTCCCTAGAGCTCTGTGTTTTTTTTTTAATTTAACTTTTTTACTCTATTTTGTCTATCTTGCTTTTAGATTCAGTAATTTATAGTGCTCTATCTTGCAATCCAATGACTCTTTTCTTTCTTATATGTTCTATCTATGTTTTGTTGCAGTTATTATAACTTTCATTTATAAAATTCCCATTTGGTCTTCTCTTAATAACTTTTATTTCTTTGCAGAGTATGTAACAACGATAAAAATTTATCTTTGCCAAAAAAGAGGTCTAGTCTTTGCTCTCAGCTCTTGGGAGGTAATCTGTGTCATGTCTGTTAGGAGTGTCTTTTTGCCTGAGGGCCATGGGTCCTGTTAAATAGTCTACAGTGTTATTTAGAGAGGGGCCTGACACACTAGAAAAATCAACAATATAATGTACTGTGGGGACTTTGGGACACACAATATCAGTTGACCAAGAGACTGAGATTAACTACATAGGCAATCAATTAATCAATTGTGCCTATGTGATGGAGCCCTCAATAAAAACTAAACGCAGAGGCTCAGATGAGCTTCCATGACTGGTGATAACCATATATATTGTCACAAACCAATGCAAGGAAATAACATGCCCTGATTCTGCACCGAGAGGGCAAAAGAAGATCCAAGTCTAGTAATCCCATGGACTCTGTCCTATGTGCCTATTTCCTGGCTAAATGTGTCCTTTTCTTGTGATAACGTGTAACCATCAGTATAACCATGAATATAGTAACTTTCAGTGACATCTGTGAGTTCTTACACACCAAAAGTGAGGGTAGTTTGGAGAAACTTGCAGACTTGCAATTGGTGTCAAAAGTTAAGACAGTCTTAGAAGAAATGTATCAACTCTACCTTAGTAGTTGGCTTAACTTCACTCTGAGACTGTATATTTACGTTTGTTTCAATCAAGTTCCTAACTGTTCACTGAAGCATTTTGTTATGACCCCTTTAAAATCCTTCTCAGATAAATCTGTATCATCTTGCTGTTGGTATTTATTAATGATCTTTTCATTCAACTTGAGATTTTCTGGTATTTCCTATGATAAGTAGTTTCAATTGAAACATGAGTCTTCTGAGCATTATGTTAGGAACCACTGGATCTTATTTAAATGTGTTTTAGAAGGTCACTTCTTACACTGCTCAAGCAAAGAAGGGCATCATTTTATTAATGCCAGGTCAAGGTAAAAGTCCAAGTTTCAATCTTATAATACATTGAAGCCCCTGGAAAGAAGGGCTTCCTCTTACTGCTAGAAGGGGGGTGGATCTCGGGTTTCAATGACACCTCTCCTGATAAAGTCCTAATATGAGGGAACTGGGGCCTCATCACTGCTCTACAATTAACCTCCCCTGACATTGCAGGGCCTTGGGCTTCTTGCTCCCTTGGTGGTAAAGTTCTGACTCTTTCCTAGGTATCCTCTGACACCATGGAGGTGAGGGTAATCACTATCACTCAGCAGGACTGAAAGTCCAGGCTCTCTACGTGGTCTTTTATGACATTAGCTCGTGGTGGGGGTGGGGGGGTAGGGGTGGTGGTTGCTAAATAAATCTAGGTTTCCAACTTGGCATTTGTTGGCAGAGGTAGGTTAGGGCTGCAGGTTTTTCTGAGGCATTTGGCAGGAGCAGGAATGGTGTTTATTGTCTAAAAGTTTTCTCTTTTCAGTTGCCCTTTCTCTGCTAAAGAAAGCAGTTTTCTTGGGGTTTCTTTTGTCCCCACCCATTGATGTATTCTGAGCTTCCCAGGTGGTGCAATGGGTAAAGAGTCTTCCTGCCAATTCAGATTGGATATATTGTCCCATGGACAGAGAAGCCTGGCAGGCTACAGTCCATGGAGTCATAAAGAATCTGACATGAGTGAAGTGACTTAGCATGCTTGCACGCCAATTCAGAAGGCGCAGGAAAGGCAGGTTTGATCCCTCCACTGGGAAGATCCCCTGGAGAAGGAAATGAAAATCCACTTCAGTATTCTTGCCTGGAAAATTTCATGGACAGAGGAGCCTGGAAGGCTATAGTCCATGTGAACAGAAAAAGTTGGCTACAACTGAGGGATTGAGCACACACATACACTGATGTATTCATGTTTCTGGAGAGCTGGTCATCTAGTTATTTGACTTATAAAGTCATAGAAAAAGAAAAGGAAAATATTAAACAACAAAAATAATAAAAATATAGGATTTAAGACGGTATTGTTCCTCATGGCCTTTGATCCTCAGCCTGTCTGCCACCTTTTACACATCTTTTACAAGCTCATGTTTGTTTCATGTAATGACATCTGGAGTTTTAGATGAACTCCAAGTTTTAATAGGAATTAGAGAAAAAAGTACGGCCAAGCCCTTGTATTGGAGAAGGCAATGGCACCCCACTCCAGTATTCTTGCCTGGAAAATCCCATGGACGGAGGAGCCTGGTGGGCTGCAGTCCACGGGGTCGCTAGAAGTCGGACACGACTGAGCAACTTCACTTTCACTTTTAACTTTCATGTATTAGAGAAGGAAATGGCAACCCACTCCTGTGTTCTTGCCTGGAGAATTCCAGGGACGGGGGAGCCTGGTGGGCTGCCATCTATTGGGTCGCACAGAGTTGGACACGACTGAAGCGACTTAGCAGCAGCAGCAGCAGCAGCAGCAAGCCCTTGTATATTTTTCTTCATTAATTTTCTCAAAGCCACATTTACTAAAAAAAAAAAAACAAGAAGCAAAAAACTTGAATCTCTGAGATATTACCTTATTTGTAAATTTCAGATTGGTAGAAAGCTGACTAAGCTGGTGCAACAATCTATCTACTTGATTTTAGGGGGTTATCATTAAAGAGATTATGAAAGTGCAAAATGAATAGAAATAGTGTACACACCACTGTCTTTCATTTTTCTTGCTATCTTGAACTTACATTATGCCATCTATTAGATTATAACACTCAAATCCAAAGATTAGGACCCTAAAATATAGCTATAAAAAAACATGCAACTAGTGGAGTTAATTAGGGTTACCCAAAGAGGAAGGAGGGACTTTCCTGATAGCTCAGTTGGTAAAGAATCTGTCTGCAGTGCAGGAAACACTAGTTTGATTCCTGGGTCAGGAAGGTCAGCTAAGAAGTGATAGGCTACCCACCCTAGTATTCTTGGGCTTCCTTTGTGCCTCAGCTGGTAAAGAATCTGCCTGTGATGCAGAAGACCTAGGTTTGATCCCTGGGTTGGGAAGATCCCTTGGAGAAGGGAAAGGCTACCCACTCCAATATTCTGGCCTGAAGAATTCCATGGACTGGATAGTCCATGGGGTCACAAAGAGTCAGACATGACTGAGTGACTTTCACTTTCACATTGAAAGAAGAAGGGCTGATGTTGAAGCTGATGCTTCAATACTTTGGCCACCTGATGCGAAGGGCTGACTCATTGAAAAGGAACCTGTTGCTGGGAAAGACTGAGGGCAAGAGGAGAAGGGGGCGACAGAGGATGAGATGGTTGGATGGCATCACCGACTCAATGGATATGAGTTTGAGCAAACTCCAGGAGATAGTGAAGGACAGGGAAGCCTGACATGCTGCAGTTCATGAGGTTGCAAAGATTTGGACACAGCTTAGTTACTGAACAACAGCAATGAGTATAACAGAAATATCTTGTCTATAAATGAAAGAAATACCCTTTAAAATCATTTTTAAAAGTAAAATTATTTCAAATACATGTGCGAAACACCTACTCTTTTCACAGACTCAGGCCAAAAAATTGTGTGTGTAAACTACAATAAAGAAAGCCACATCTTCCACTATAGTAAATGGTGAAATCTTTGGAGCTGTGATCCAAAAGGTCAGTAACCATAAATGACTCTTTTTGGTGCTAGCACAGCATAGCATTCGTTTACCGTTATCTTTATAAGTACTATCCCGAGTGTCTTTCAAAGACACAATTTTATTTCATATTTTAATCTTTAGTGCCTCACATTCTAATAAAATACATAATTACAATTGGTTTGCTTAATAAAATATGTTTGGGGAGAATTTCACATTATATGAGCAGTACTGTTGTTCTTCAGCCCCTAGGTCGTGTCCAAATCTTTGTGATCCCAACAACTGTAGCATGTTAGGCTTCCCTGTCCTTCACTATTTCCTGGAGTTTGCTCAAACTCATGTCCACTGAGTCAATGATGACATCAAACCTTCTCATCCTCTGTTGCCTTCTTCTCCTTTTACCTTCAACCTTTGCCAGCAACAGGTCTTTTGCAGTGAGTTGATTCTTCACATCAGGTGTCCAAAATATTGAAGTTTCAGCTTCAGCATCAATGCTTCCAATGAATGACCAGCATAATTTCTCTAAATTCAGAAATGGTCCTTGGGGAAGTTGTATGATAACAGAAAAGAGATGTTTTAAAGAATACAAAATTCCCCTAGTTTAGTTTTCAATGTGTCTAGGGAAATAGGATTCTGTATTTTTAAAGATGTAGATGAGTCTAGGGTCTGATCACAGCTTTGTATCACCAACAGGTGAAGTTTTTCATTTTATGAATAATCTATCAGTGTTAAATTGTGTGCTCAACAATTCACATTTGATAAAAAGCATGTATGGTGTTAAGACTCAGGTTCCAGTATTCCTCAAACACAAGCTTTCAAACTCCTGGGTGAAGTCATGATAGAAGGACAAAAGAATCTGCCCTTCCCCCACCACAAATGATTACCTATTTCTTCTACTGGAGAGTATACAAAAATACTTGTCTTTCAAAATTCAGAATATCATTTTAATCTGAAAGAAAGTGACTTATAAAGAGAATTAGGGAATATGAAATAACCAAGGGCTTTTTTTTTTTTCCCTAAAAAAAAAAAAGCAGTCTACACAATCAGCTTCACGTTCAATATGCTGTGATTTCTGCATTATAAATGAACTTGTGGTGTGCTGTGCTGCACTTTGTCATTCAGTCATGTCTGACTCTTTGTGACCCCACAGACTGTAGCACAGGCTCCTCTGTCCGTGGGATTGTCCAGGCCATAATACTGGAGTGGGTCGCCATGCCCTCCTCCAGAGGATCTTCCCAACCCAAGGATCAAACTCAGGTCTCCCACATTGCAGTCAGATTCTTTACTGTCTGTGTCACCAGGGAACCCCGTAAATTAACTTGGTCATCATCTAATTATATTCACATATATTTTTCTCTCCACAAAACTATTCTTTTCAATAAAAATAAATAGGATGGGATTTTCCAAATATCATCTTTAGTGTAAAGTGTTTTTTAAATGCAAATAGGAAAATGTTAGGTGTTATGAACTAGTGATCTGTAAGCAAAGTGATAGTGGGGATACTTTTAAAATCTACTGGGTTGGAAATTAAAGATATTTACATGCACGTATAAATAAGCATGCTGATTTCTAGGATGCAACCTCCCTGACTTAACAGTGAGAACTTATCAACCATTAATTATTTAATTCCAACAAGGAAACCTTATTTCCCTACAACAGTGGTTCTCTTCTCAAGCTTTGGTATACATTAGCATCACCTGGGTCTTTTAAAAGCCCAATCCAAGTTCCATACCATAACAAATAAAGCAATATATCTAAGGATGGAATGTAGGCATCCACAGTTTTGGTGACCCCCATGAGTTATAAATGAGCTTCCCTGATGGCTCAGCCTGCAATGCAGGAGATGCAAGTTTGATCCCTGAGGGACGATCCCCTAGAGAAGGAAATGGCAACCCACTATAGTATTCTTGCCTGAAAAATCCCATGGACAGAGGAGCTTGGTGCGCTGCAATTCAAACTGTTGCAAAGAGTCGGACAAGACTGAGCAACTAAGCAAGCAAGCATGAGTTGTAAATGACGAAAAGTTTTGGGAACCACTGCTTCTTTACATTCATGCTAAATACACTACTTAAGGGCGGAAAGGAAAACCCAACCGATTTAGAGATAAAAGTATATGTAATGCTTAGTTAAATAAAATGGTCCAGTCAAGATTTGTCAAATTTCAAGATTTTAAAAAAAAAAGGCTTTTGTTACTCAAACTGACTTAGTTTTCACTAATTAAATTACAACCAATTGTCACAAATCTGTACTAAAACTGAGCTTCAGAAATGTGATCCTTGAATGCTCTTATTACTTGACCAACTAGTCAAAATTTCACAGGAAACAAACAAAAAAGCATTTTTATTTCTGTATAAAAAGGCTTCAGCATATTAAAAGATATTTTAAAGCAAAATTTAAATGGAAATAATCCTTATGCTGCTAAGCTTCAGGGTTGACTTCAAATAATAGTTTTAGAACAGATCAGTCTCACTCTTTAAAAGAAATCTATATAGTGTCGATTAGTGTACTGACTCATGAAAGAACATTAAAATGCTATTACTTAGGTGAGAAACATTCAAGTGATGTTCCTTAAATAAGATTTAGTTGAAAAGTGAGCAGTTATTCCACTTGGTATGTGTTCTTTGCATCAGCATCTACCAACTAGATAATAGTTCCATTTGACAATAGTCTGCAGGGAGGTTTCCTTTGTTAGGAAGGGGTGTTAGTCTGCTCTAGAAGATTCCAATTAGTATTAGCATCATCTTCCGAAAGGAAAGAAAGGTTTTCAATAAGGAGAAATATTAACTTTGTAGGAGGTTGTGTAAGACCCTTAGAAACATATACCTACATATAAGGAAAAGGAGAAGTGGAATCAGTAGTGGATTTTCTACACAATAAAATTCTTAAAAATGAAGTAAAGACAAATAAAGTGAATTTCCAGAAACTAGTCTGAGTAAAAGAGGCTCAGTTTTGGCTCATGTGAGGAATAATGGGAGCAAGATGATTGTAACAGTTGAAAGCCAAGATTTTCAATAGTCTGCTATGATAATTATGAAGATTGATGCTTCACATTTTACTTTAATTTTTAATTTTTTTTCATTTGGTGAATATAAAGCAAATTTTGTACCCCTCAAAAAATATCTGTTTTACTCTGAAGTCAATTTTATAATATTTGTACAGAAAGTGAAGATGAATGAGTCCATGATAACCCCAAAGCTCTCATTATTAACATGCTCTATGTTTAAATTGTTTTTAATTTGTGAATCTCTGTACTCCTCTTGGAAAACCTGAGTTGGCTGGTTTATAACTACCTGAGATGATTTAATGGGCTTCCTTTGAAGAAAAGTAGCAATATGGAGGAAAAGAGGAGGAGTTATAACATAAAATAAATTTGGGAATATAAAACAGTATCTTGAAAAAAGAGTAAAAGGATATTTGAAAAGACACAAGAGGTAATATGTTGAGACCCAAGCAGAAATTTCTGCAATTTAGTCTCATAAGATGTAAAGAAGCTGGTTCAAAGTGTTATGAAAGTTTACACAGCACTTTTACACTTTCAAGTATCTGTTAGCAAGAATTTTTAAGAACTCTAAGAGTTAGCAAACTTATTTAGTATTCTGGTGATCATGTTTGATGATTATTTTGGTAGTTGGAAAAATGAGCAAGCAGGCTCTCACCAAACACCAAATCTGTTGGTACCTTAATCTGGGACTTCTTAGCCTTCCAGAACTGTGAGAAATAAATTTCTTTTGTTCACAAGCCACCCAGTTTGTGATATATTTGTTATAGCAACCCACATGGACTAAGGCAGCCCTGACCTCATGTTGCTTAGAACGTTTACTTTAGAAAAACTGCAATTGTAAATTCTGTCTCTGACCCTTTGAGATGTAAATCTTATCGCAGCCTCTGGACAGTTTTACAGCTCAGGGATGTCTTTCTCAAGGACCCTTTGAAATATAACCATTAAGAAAGATGGAGTACCTCTCTCTCATTCTCTGTGGGAGGGTAGAAGCCTACCTACAACCAATTAGCAAACACAGATGGCCTATTGACATTGACTAAACCTCTCCCCTGACTTGTCCTCCACTTGTTTTCCACCAGCTCAGGCCAGTGTTTAAAAATTCTCCCACATTTTGTCAAAGCAGAATCGAGGTCCGTTTTCTCTACTATTGTGACAGTTTTGGATGAAATCACCCTTGCCTTTCTAACTTGCCTGTTGCAATTTGTTTCTTTGATAACAAGAGCTCTAGAGCCCATGTGCCACAGCTACTGAGCCCACAGGCTCTAGAGCTCGTGAATTGCAAGTAGAGAAACCTGAGTTTAGCTGTTAAGAGAAAGCCTGCACAATTCAGTGAAGAGTCTCCCATGTGTTGTGACAAAGACCCAGCGCAGTCAAAACCAAAGTAAAAACTAACTAAAGAAATGACTTCTTTTCCTAAAAGGGAGAAAGACCATACTGTTCAAACAAACAAACAACAACAACAACAAAATATGAGCTGGTTAACCTGGATTATTGGCGTGTGTTCTCAACGCCGTCTTAAGCGTTATTTTGATGGAGAGGCAGAAGGAGGTTAAACACACAAAGGAGAGCAGGAGAAGAAAGAACGAGACCACAATACAGAGACTGGAGTAGCATAGTCAATCCGAATCTAGGAGAAGCAAGGAGGTATCCTCCCCCAGAGCACCCAGAGGGAATGTGGTCCTACTGACACCTTGACTTCGGCACTCTGGCTTCCAGAACTGTGACAGAATTAATTTCTACAGTTTTTCTTTTTTCTTTTTTTTAATGCAGATTATTTTTAAAGTCTTTATTGTTACAATATTGCTTCTGTTTTATCTTTTGTCTTTTTGGCTGCAAAGCGTGTATGATCTTGGCTCCCCAACCAGGGATGGAACACCCCCCTTCCTGCATTGGAAGGCCAATCTCAACCACTGGACCACCAGGGCAGTCCCAATTTCTATGCTTTTAAGCCACCAAGTATGGCAATTTGCTATAGCAGCCCTAGAACACTACTAGAGTTTATCAGAAATCATTTTTAAGTGTATCTTTTAAAAACTGCAATAATTAGACTATTGTAAAAATGTTAATTCCATTCAAAACATTTTGGATGGACCCCGCTCTTTGATTAAAGTAATGCCATAACATTACCACATGTTGACAACTGTGCACTGTTTTCATAAGAAAAGCAGTAGTAAATGAAAACGATCATATTATTTTTAGTAGAAAATGTAAAGTCTTTTTCTCTTTTTTTCTAAGTACTATTGTTAAAATGATAGAACTGGGATAAGCCACTTAAGCACCTGCTTTTAAGGAGGATGCTGTTTAAATAGATAAATTCAGCCAGAACCCTGGAGATACTAATGAAATTCACCAATTTAGGATAAACAGCTTCAGTATGGATTTTTGATAAGAAAACAGCTGCTCAACTAGAGGTAGTAGTAGCTAAAAAGTCTGAAGGCCGTGAGATTTGTCTGTTCTGGAAGATATGATATGCAAGGAACAGATGGTTAGCATAAATAATTCAAAATCACTCTCCAGTCACTTCTTTGGGTAAAAACAATGTGTTGAACTATGTTTACAAGGTTACTTGGAACTTTATGCATACAAACTATTTCTGTCTCCATTCCTAGTTTGCTTTCAGCATGCAACTTCCAAACAAAGCACAAATTTTAATCATTTAAAAATTAGTCCTCTAAAATCAATACAGAAAGAAGCATGGTATGCATTATATAAGAGCACTATTTGTTTATTATATGGCTTCCCTGGTGGCCCAGATAGTAAAGAATCTGCCTGCAGTGTGGGAGACCTGGGTTCGATCCCTGGGTTGAAAAGATCCCCTGGAGGAGGGCATGGCAACCCACTCCAGTATTATGGCCTGGAGAATTCCCATGGACAGAGGAGCCTGGCGGACTACAATTCATGGCGTCACAAAAGAGTTGGACATGACTGAGCGACTAAGCACACAGCAAACTTATGTATATTATATGTGCAATCACAATTAAATATGTTTAGGTCTTCAGCGTAAATTCTCTTGAGGTTAAAATGATCACTTACACTGTGCATGTTGGTAAGTGAACATGGAAAACTATTATCAATGTTTATAACAATCAACAATAAATAAACGAAACTAACTTTTGCATAGTACGTTATACTTTATAAACATTCTTTCTCATCCTTCAAATAATTTTTTAAATTTTATATATACAAATCTAAAATCACTCCATCAGTTAAGAAAATAAAATACTAGCCTTATAGTCTTATAATCCTACTTGATGCTTAAATTTTATGGTAAAGGTTTTACATATCTTTTGTTATTTACTCTAATCTTTCTTTCTCTTTCTGAAAATAGACTTCTTTCCTTTTACTTAAATTTTTTCTTATGTTTTATCTGTATGAATAATTCCTTTTCTCCTATTTCACAGAAGCATATATACCTAGACCTGTGTTTATCCATGACTACAAGTCTTATAACATGATTCATAATCTCCTTTCTTTTGGTTGACTAACATTTCCCTCTTCATTGTTTCAATCTTTTTGATATGAAGATGGGTTTCATGACTTTTCTAAACAAATGTTTACCAGTCTCTGTATTCTCCTCAATCCTCTACTCCAAAATTCTTTCTCTTTTCATAATGGAAGTTCTTGAAAAAAATGTACTTGGTTTTTCTCTACTTTCTTTCCACTAAGTTATTCTTAAGCTCATGTTCAGCTACACATCACTAATACCTATGTATTTGGCAAATGTTCTCAGTGTTTTAGACTGAGTAACTATTGTAGACAGTGGCCAGGAAGAGTTAAAAGTGAGTTTTCTGCTCTAGATCCTATGGAGGCTTTCAGATCTCTTCTGGCAACTCTTAAGTACCATCCTCTAACCAAGATTTATACGTGTTACAGTTTCTAACCCTATAAGGAAGACATCACCATCAATCATTAATATATTATTCTGACCCTGGTTTCAGAGTTTCAGTCATGCTTTCTTGAATAGTAGATTCTGTGCCTTGAAGACCGCTACATTTCTACTCACCTACAAATAGTGCTCCATTCTCTGCAATCAGCCTGCCATCATTAGTCAGGTATGGCTCCAGGTGAGGCATATAAAGCTAGCCTTCTTACATGTTATACATCAAAAAGTCAAATTACTTGTCCAACACCACATAGCTATTCAGCTACTGTGAGATTTAAAAACTTTCTGGGTGATTTACATGAGCTTTGATAGACTCTGGGAACTATTGCATATACATCTTTCCTCCCAAAATGTTTAAACATGTATCTGTATTTCATCTTGTTTGGTTTATTGTTGTTTCATTGCTAAGTCATATCTGACTCTCTGCCATCACCATGGACTGTAACCTGCCAGGTTCCTCCTTCCAGAGAATATCCCAAGCAAGAATATTGGAGTGGGTTGCCATTTCCTTCTCCAGGGATCTTCCCGACCCAAGGATCGAACCCAAGTGTCCTACATTGGCAGGTGGATTCTTTACCACTGAGCCACCAGGGAACTTGCCATTTGTTTTCCATAGTAAACATTTATAACAAGAGTTTCCTGAGTCAGAAATTCAACATAGAAGCACATATCTATGTATTGATATTGAAATACTGAAAGAAAGCTATGGATGACCATCATTAGGGACTTAGGTACTTCAGCTATTACTGCTTCCTGTACCTACAGTGGTTGGTTACATTAAACAATAGTTCAGTTTTTGTTTATTTATATTCTGGAGATTTGTAACATTTAGGAGAATTTTTAGAAAATGCTTTTACTTTGTATTTCAGAAGCTAATAACTAAATTTAAGCCATCAGTCTTCCTAGAGCAATGCTTAACCCATCGAAAGAAATCATCCTATGAATGGAGTCTAATTATCCACTAGGAAAATGTCAAGGGCACTCTTAACTGTGCAATTTCTCTCTCAAACAAACACAAGCAGGGTTAGGCCTAGAACTGACCCATTATTATAATTAACGGAATTATAAATTGTATGATAGCAAACAGGCATATTGTTGCCACTGTTATGCATTCATTTTGATCTCTCTTCTTCCATTATCTCTGGGGGTATGATGAAATTAAGAAGAATACAGAAATGTTACCTTATTCACCACAAAGGCTAACACTGAGCAACAAAAGCCCCAGGCCTGGTAAACCAGTACATTTAAGTCCAACTTTATCCCCTTTGACTGTAGTAACTCGTACAGACTCATGCACATGGCACAAGTCACAACTATAAAGTTCCCATCCATCCATTCATCAATCCATTACTTTTTTCTGTGACACTGGGAAAAAACATTATTCTTTCTCTCTTAGGCTAACCTGGTAAGATAAAATTCTGATGTCATTGGTGTGTACGTGTGTGTGTTGG
This sequence comes from Okapia johnstoni, assembly GCA_024291935.2. Taxonomy (NCBI): domain Eukaryota; kingdom Metazoa; phylum Chordata; class Mammalia; order Artiodactyla; family Giraffidae; genus Okapia; species Okapia johnstoni. The sequence continues at coordinate 61,001,520 of CM044322.1, forward strand.
TAGTCATCTTTATCACCAACTGGGGGAAAACTGTCCAAGATGAAAGCCATAACAAAGAAAAGATGAGATAATAAAGTTGTAGATCCCTGCTCTAGGTTCATTTTGCTAAAAATGAAAAATCTAGCCATATTTCTCCCCCACTCCTATTTTAAAGTGACTTCATTTAAGTCAAAATGCAGTATTATTAACATTAAAATTAAACATTCAGTTCTGGTTCAAGAAGGTGGAGTGGAAGGATAAGTGCTCATCACCTCGTGCAAGAGCACCAAAATTGCAACTAGATGTTGAGCAATCATTGAAAGAAGGATGCTGGAACCCACCGAAGAAAGATACCCCATATACAAAGACAAAGAAAAAGCTGCAGGAGGATGGTAGGAGGGGCACAATCAGGATTAAATCAAATCCTATATTCACCGGGTGGGTGACCCATTCACTGGAGAAAAATAATATCAAAGAAGCTCTCCCACTGTTGTGAAGATTCTGAACCACACACCAGACTTCCCACACTGGAGATCTGACGAAGAGACTGGGAATCCCTAGGGAATCTGGCCTTAAGGGCTAGTGGGATTTGATTATAAGACTCTCAGAGGACTGGCGGAAACAGATTTAAGTCTTGGAGGGCACAAACAAAATATTGCATACACCAAGACCCAGAAGAGAGGAGAAGTGACCCCCACAGGAGACTGAATCAAAACTACCTGCTAGTGCTAGAGGGTCTACTGTGGACGCATGGGTGAGCAGGGGTTCACTGCAGGGATAGGGGCACTGAAAAGTCCCCCATGGCATAAATCCTCTAGGAGTTGGCCATTAATCCTATCATAGAGCCTGTAGACCCCAGGGCTGGATTGCCTCAGGTGAAAAAACTACCAGGGAGAGAGCGTAACCCCACCAACCAGCAGACAATTGGATTAAAACTTTGCTGAGCAAGGCCTAGCCACAATGGTGTTATCATTCACCTAGAGCCAGACATCCTAGAATGTGAAGTCAAGTGGGCCTTAAAAGGCATCATTACAAACAAAGCTAGAGGAGGTGATGGAATTCCAGTTGAGCTATTTAAAATCCTAAAAGATGATGGTGTAAAAGTGCTGCACTCAATATAACAGCAAATTTGGAAAGATAAGCAGTGTCCACAGGACTGGAAAAGGTGTTTTCATTCTAGTCCCAAAGAAAGGCAATGCCAAAGAATGTTCAAACTACTGCACAATTGCATTCATCTCACATGCTAGCAAAGTAATGCTCAAAATTCTCCAAGCCGGGATTCAACAGTACGTGAACCATGAACTTCCAGATGTTCAAGCTGGATTTAGAAAAGGCAGAGGAACCAGAAATCAAATTGCCAACATCTGCTGGATCATCGAAAAAGCAAGAGAGTTCCAGAAAAACATCTATTTCTGCTTTATTGACTATGCCAAAGCCTTTGACTGTGTAGATCACAATAAACTGCAGAAAATTCTTCAAGAGATGGGAACACTAGACCACCTGACCTGCCTCCTTAGAAATCTGTATACAGGTCAAGAAGCAACAGTTAGAACTAGACATGGAACAACAGACTGGTTCCAAATAAGAAAAGGAGTATGTCAAGGCTGTATATTGTCACCCTGCTTATTTAACTTATTTGTAGTGTACATCATGAGAAATGCCAGACTGGATGAAGCACAAGCTGGAATGAAGACTGCTGGGAGAAATATCAATAATCTCAGATATGCAGATGACACCACCCTTATGGCAGAAAGCGAAGAAGAACTAAAGAGCCTCTTGATGAAAGTGAAAGAAGAGAGTGAAAAAGTTGGCTTAAAGCTCAACATTCAGAAAACTAAGATCATGGCATCTGGTCCCAACACTTCATGACAAATAGATGCTGAAACAGTGGAAACAGTGACCAACTTTATTTTCTTGGGCTCCCAAATCACTGCAGATGGTGACTACAGCCATGAAATTAAAAGACACTTGTTCCTTGGAAGAAAAGCTATAACCAACCTGGACAGCATATTAAAAAGCAGAGAGATTACTTTGCCGACAAAGTTCGTCTAGTCAAAGCTATGGTTTTTCCAGTAGTCGTGTATCTATGTGAGAGTTGGACTATAAAGAAAGCTGAGTGCCAAAGAATTGATGCTTTTGAACTGTGGTGTTGGAGAAGACTCTTGAGAGTCCCTTGGACTGCAAAGAGATCCAACCGGTCCATCCTAAAGGAAATCAGTCCTGAATATTCATTGGGAGGACTAATGGTGAAGCTGAAGCTCCAATATTTTGGCCACCTGGTACAAAGAACAGACTCCCTTAAAAAGACCCTGGTGCTGGTAAAGATTAAAGGTGGGAGGAGAAGGGGACAATAGAGGATGAGATGGTTGGATAGCATCACCAACATGATGGACATGAGTTTGAGTAAGCTCCGGGAGTTGGTGATGGACAGGGAAGACTGGTGTGTTTCAATATATGGGGTCGCAAAGAGTCAGACACCACTGAGCAACTGAACTGAACTTAACTGAGCAAGGCCCTACCCACCAGAGCAAGACCCAGTTTTTCCCATCACCAGTCGTCCCATCAGGAAGCTTACACAAGCCTCTTAGCCTCAGCCATCACAGGGCAGACAGAAGGAGCAAGAAGCAGCACAGCCTCACAGTGGCTGTACAAAAATCATATTATAGAAAGGTAATCATGATGAAATAGCTGAAAGTTATGTCACTAAGAGACAAGATAAAACCCTAGAAAAACAACTAAATGAAGCAATCTTCCAGAAAAATAATTCAGAATAATGATAGTGAAGATGATCCAGGATCTCAGGAAAAGAATGGAGGCGAAGATTGAGAAGATTCAAGAAATGGACTATATAGTCCATGGAATCCAGGCCAGAATACTGGAGTGGGTAGCTTTTTCCTTCCCCAGGACATCTTCCCAACCCAAGAATCAAACCCAGGTCTCCCACATTGCAGGCAGATTCTTTACCTAGCAAGACTCTCCTTCAGATTTGATGGAGAAATCCAAGGCTTTCCAGACAAGTAAAAGTTAAGAGAATTCAGGACCACCAAACCAGCTTTACAACACATGCTTAATGAATTTCTCTAGCGAGTAAACACAAGAAAAGGAAAAGACCTACAGAAAATAAACCCCCTGAAAATAAGAAAATGTTAATTGGATCATACATATCATTGCCTTAAACGTAAATGGGTTAAATGTACCAACCAAAAGACAGACTGGCTGGGTGGATGACAACCTGCATGTATGCACTTTCACTTACCATATCACTCTGCTTGAAGTGCTCAAATTGCATGTAATTATATTGTTAAGTTAATCATGTTCCTAATGTGGTTTGCAAGTATAATTATCTCTTATTTTTTGTCTGGCTATTGATTGTGACAACTGATAAACATCTTTTACTATCGTGACTATGTAACTATTACTCACTTAATACCATTGTTTCATGACTGGCCAACAGAAAAATAATAGAACTCTATATCACCAAAACTAAGACCTATTATAAAAACTTGTAATCACTTTTTAAAATCCATATGCATATCAGAATTATCTTGAAATATTTTGAAAAATTCAAATGCTTAGGGTATTGCATTTTTTCCAGAGCTCCAGATATGTTTCTAATGAGCAGTCATGTTAAAAACAACTGGACTATATGACGATCTTTTACTTTTATCTAGTTTGTTTCACTTTTTCTATTTCATATTCAGTGCTCCCATTTCATTTAGTTTATGTTCTCAAATTTCTCCCTCTCTTCTCTTTTTTTATGTTCTTTCTCAAGCCTTTGCAAAGTGTAGTAGGAAAGCTTTTGTGTACATATATAAATATGTACAATATACATTTTTAAAACATGAATTTTTGCGTAACTAAAATTATGACATTTTGATTCCACTTGTTTGACTTAGTAAGAGTAGAATGCTAGATTTCTAATTAAAAATAGGTACGCAACAAAGGTTTACTGTACAAAAAAGTGAACTATAGTCAATATCTTATAATAACCTATGATGGAAAATAATTTCAAAAATAATATAAGTGTATTTGTATAACCAAATCACCTTGCTGTGCACCTGAAACATTGTGAGTCAACTATATCTCAATAAATAAATATATATGTATATATATGTGTGTGTGGGGGTGTGTGTGTGTGTGTGTGTGTATTTAAAAAATAAACTTTCATCTTGTGGCAAATTAAAATGCCAGTCTCATTTCTACCCTTTCTCCCTCTGTCTTGTATCTTGGCAGTCCCTGACCATGACTGGCAGATCCCTGGCAAAGTTGTACTTATCCTTCTAGATTTGGCTAAAGTGTTCACTTCCCCAGAAGCTCTTTCTCACTGCTTCTCACCAGTATATCACACTTCATTTTCCTTATTTGCAACAATACCACCCCCAGGCCTACCTGTGTCCTATGTATATTGGCATCAACTATTAAAACTCTCTTCTCAGACAGATTTTGTGTTCTGTAAGGATACAGTCATCATAATTTTATATCTCTTCTGCCTATTAAATACCTATTCCTCAATAAACTATTACTGTGTGTGGTCATGCCCTAGTGGCTCAGTGCTTTTCACCTGGTTCCAAATACTACCTCTCCATCATGAGACAGATGTTGACTTGGGATGAGTTAGAATTGGACTGAAATAGAATAGGTGGAAAATGACCTCAGGCATCACAGGGCTCATTTTTTAGTCTCTCCCTGGAGAGGGCACAGTGCAGGAGTAGGAGACAAGTGTCAAATCACCTCCCTAGGCATTTAGACTTTCAGGAAACATTTACTTTTATATCTGGGTCTTAGCAAATTAGCTATGAATGCTGAGACACTGACATAGTTCCCACACCTAAATACCTATCCATTTTGATCAATTAGTCATTGGATAATGGAAGAAAAGGGTGATTAACTGTGAGGGCAATTAACCCAGCAAACACCACCACTTACAAAATGCATTAAGAGAGCAGCTATACTTAGGTATTGTAATGGTAAATGTGGTAGCTGCAGTTTTTACAGGTCATCTTCCTATGGGCTTAATGATTCTCAAGAAATGTGTCATTGTGTTGATTTGCATTCATTCTACTTCAATTTTTTACGAGGATCATCTCTGTAAAATTCCATTACTCAAATTTATGTGTGATTTTCTCTCACTAAGATTATTATTAGACATGCCTTGGCTTTATCGTAGATGTAAGATGAAGTTATAACTCCCATGCTATACAAAGATAGAGTACTTTTAAGTGCAATACAATTCATTAAAGGGAATATATATTTATTCAAGAATGATTTTCTTTTTAAATTTGCGTTTTAATCTCTAAAGGAATATGGGTGGAGTTAGAATGAAAAGAGAACAAAGAACATTTTTAAAAGACATGTGTTACAAATGCATTTCTCTTTTTAAAAAAAATCTATTTCTTACAGTTTCAACTAACTGGATTCCTCTGCTGCTCTCCACCCCGCTGGGAAGGATTTTCACATCCTAGAGTGTTATCATCAAAGCTAGGTTGGAATTTAAAAATGCTGAGAAGTTCAAGCATTGTTTTAAAGACTGTTGAACAGATGTAGTTGCTCCTAAGAGACTTTCTTGATAGTAAATACCTTGTATTTCATCTGAGAACTTCAAAATATAAGTATGCATTTTAGCAGAAAGTAAGACATCACAAAAGAAAAAAAATCATCAAGCATGGAGAATAAGGACATGTTTGCATTTTATCTGTGGCTTCGCTTACTGCACAATTTGAAGTATACACTTCAAACTGAAACACTGGTGAATATTTTTCACAGATATAAGAATACCCAATCAGAAGTGGCATAATATATCAAAAATTGGCATGTGAAATATACACTTGGGCTTGAGGGCATTCCATCAATGTTCAGAGTTTTATATAAGTGGAATTCAAATATTGGATGGGTAGGATATACTATTTGATTGATAATATATTGATATAACTGAGAGACACACAAGGGAGTGACCCAGACTTGCCTGTGAGTGTCCAGGAGTCTCCGGCGTAGGCATGGGTTGGCGGTGGCCTGCTGCAGGGTTGGGGGAACTGAGTGTAGTAGTGCATGCATGGGACTTCATTACCTTCACTATAGTTGGCCTCAGGTCAAATAGCAGGAAGGGAACATAGCCTGCCCTTCAACAGAAAGTTGGATTAAAGATTACTGAGCATGGCCCCACTCATCAGAACAAGACCAAGTTTCCCCCTCAGTCAGTCTCTAACATTAGGAAGTTTCCTCTAACATCTCTAACATCAGGAGGATAAGCCTCCAATCCTTCTCCATCAGAGGGCAGACAGACTGAAAACCACAATCACAGAAAACTAGCCAATCTGATCACATGGACCACAGCCTTGTCTAACTCAGTGAAACTATGAGTCATATTGTGTAGGGCCACCCAAGATGGATGGGTCATGGTGAAGAGTTCTGACAATGCATGGTCCACTGGAAAAGGGGATGGCAAACCAAGGCAGGATTCTTGCTTTGAGAACCCCATAAACAGTATGAAAAGGAAAAAATACAGGAAGGACACTGAAAGATGAACTCCCCAGGTCAGTAGGTGCCCAATATGCTACTGGAGATCAGTGAAGAAATAACTCCAGAAAGAATGAAGAGATGGAGCCAAAGCAAAAAACAAAATCCAGTTGTGAACGTAACTGGTGATGGAAGTAAACTCCATGCTGTAAAGAGCAATATTGCATAAGAACCTGGAATATTAGGTCCTTGAATCAAGGCAAATTGGAAGTGGTCAAACAGGAGATGGCAAGAATAAACATCAACATTTTAGGAATCAGCAAACTAAAATGGACTGGAATGGATGAATTTAACTCAGATGACCATTATATCTACTACTGTGGGCAAAAATCCCTTAGAAGAAATGGAGTAGCCATCATAGTCAACAGAAGAGTCCAAAATGCAGTGCTTGGATGCAGTCTCAAAAATGACAGAATGATCTCTGTTCATTTCCAAGGCAAACCATTCAATATCACAGTAGTCCAAGTCTATGCCCCGACCAGTAATGCTGAAGAAGCTGAAGTTGAATGGTTCTATGAAGACCTAAAAAATCTTCTAGAAGTAACACACAAAACAGATATCCTTTTCATTATAGGGGACTGGAATGCAGAAGTAGGAAGTCAAGAAATACCTGGAGTAACAGGCAAATTTGGCCTTGGAGTACAGAATTAAGCAGGGCAAAGGCTAACAGATTTTTGCCAAGAGAACCCACTGGTCATAGCAAATACCCTCTTCCAACAACACGAGAGAATTCTTTACACATGAACATCACCAGATGGTCAATATCAAAATCAGATTGATATATTCTTTGCAGCCAAAGATGGAGAAGCTCTAAACAGTCAGCAAAAACAAGGCCAGGGGCTGACAGTGGCTCAGACCATGAACTCCTTATAGTCAAATTCAGACTTAAGTTGAAGAAAGTAGGGAAATCCACTAGACCATTCAGGTATGACCTAAATCAAATCCCTTATGATTATACACTGGAAGTGACAAATAGATTCAAGGCGATAGATATGATAAACAGAGCACCTGAAGAACTACGGATGGAAGTTTGTGACACTGTACAGGAGGCAGTGACCAAGACCATCCCGAAGAAAAAGAAACACAAAAACGAAAAATAGCTGTCTGAGGAGGCCTTACAAATAGCTATGAAATGAAGAGAAGTGAAAGACAAAGGAGAAGAGGAACGGTATACCCATTTGAATGCAGAGTTCCAAAGAACAGGAAGGAGAGATAAGAAGACCTTCCTCAGTGATCAGTTCATAGAAATAGAGGAAATCAATAGAATGGGAAAGATTAGAGATCTCTTAAAGAAAATTAGAGATACCAAGGGAAAATTTCATGCAAAGATGAGCACAATAAAGGATAAAAATTGTATGGACATAACAGAAGCAGAAGTATTAAGAAGAGGTGGCAACAATACACAGAAGAACTATACAAAAAAGATGTTCATGACCCAGATAATAACGATGGTGTTATTACTCACCTATAGCCAGACATTCTTGAATGAGAAGTCAGTTGGGCTTTAGGAAGCATCACTGTGAACAAAGCTAGTGGAAGTGATGGAATGCCACTTGAGCTGTTTCAACTCCTAAAAGATGATGCTGTGAAAGTGCTGCACTCAATACACCAGCAAATTTGAAAAACTCAGCAGTGGCCACAGGACTGGAAAAGGTCAATTTTCATTCCAATCCCAATGGAAGGAAATGACAAAGAATGCTCAAACTACCACACAATTGTACTCATCTCACAGGTTAGCAAAGAAATGCTCAAAATTCTCCAAGCTGGGCTACAACAGTATGTGAATCATGAACTTCAAGATGTTCAAGCTAGATTTAGAAAAGGCAGAGGAAACAGAGATCAAATTGCCAACATCCACTGGCTCATTGAAAAAGCAAGAGAGTTCCAGAAGAAACATCTACTTCTGTTTCATTGACTATGCCAAAACCTTTGACTGTGTGGATCACAATAAATTGTGAAAAAATTCTTCAAGAAATGGGAATACCAGACCATCTGACCTGCCTCTTGAGAAATCTGTATTCAGGTCAGGAAGCAACAGTTAGAACTGGACATGGAACAACAGACTGGTTCCAAATCGGGGAAGGAGTATGCCAAGGCTATATATTGCACCCTGATTATTTAACTTATATGCAGACTACATCATGAGAAATGCTGAACTGGATGAAGCACAAGCTGGAATCATGATTACCGGAAGAAGTATCAATAACCTCAGATGTGCATATGACACCACCCTTATGGCAGAAAGTGAAGAACTAAAAAGCCTCTTGATGAAAGTGAAAGAGGAGAGTGAAAAAGTTGGCTTTAAACTCAACATTCAGAAAACTAAGATCATGGCATCCAGTCCCATCACTTCATGGCAAATAGATGGTGAAACAGTGGAAAAAGTGAGAGACTTTCTTTTTTGGGGCTCCAAAATCACTGCAGATGGTGACTGCACCCATAAAATTAAAAGACACTTACTCCTTGAAAGAAAAGTTATGACCAAGCTAGACAGCATATTAAAAAGCAGAGACATTATTTTGCCAACAAAGGTCCATCTAATCAAAGCTATGGTTTTTTCAATAGTCATGTATGGATATAAGAGTTGGAATATAAAGAAAGCTGAGCACTGAAGAATTGAAGGTTTTGAACTGTGGTTTTTGGGGAAAACTCTTGACAGTCCCTTGGACTACAAGGAGATCCAACCAGTCCATTCTAAAGGAAATCAGTCCTGAATAATCATTGGAAAGACTGATGCTGAAGCTGAAACTCCAGTATTTTGGCCACCTGATATGAAGAGCTGACTCACTGGAAAAGACCCTGATGCTGGGAAAGATTTAAGGTGGGAGGAGAAGGGGATGACAGAGGAAGAGATGGTTGGATGGCATCACTGACTCGATGGACATGAGTTTGAGTAAACTCCAGGAGTTGGTGACGGACAGAGAGGCCTGGCATGCTGCAGTTTATGGGCTAGCAAAGAGTCGGACACAACTGAGCTACTGAACTGAACCAAACCGAATTGATATAATTGATTTCTAATATACTGATCTAACTTTGAAAGGTTGTGATGCTATGAGGATATTTCAGAGTCTGTCTGCTAAATAACCCAAAATACTATCTATCTCATAGCTTGAGTTTTTCCTTGTACTAATTTATACACTATGAATACAATATACAATCTCAAAACTCATAGAGTCTATATTTAGAATAACAAGTAACCTACCTTAAGAATGAAAATAACTATCAGTTCTTGGATATTAAGCATGTATTATTTCAAGCTACTTGCTTTCCTTTTCGAACACTGACATAGTTGAAGCCGGTGGATCCAGTTTTCATAGAAGTGTGATAGACTTAATGAATAGTCACCTTTTGTTGGTAACATTTTTGCCATGTCCTTCCCTATGGATGAATATTACATTCCTACCCTGTTTAAATTCAGGATTGGTCATATAACTTCCTTTGGCCAGTAAACTGTAAATCTAGAGGATACAAGTTTCTGAGCAGAAGCTTTAGAAGTCAAAATCTGTTCATCCATCGTTTCTCTGCCTGAAATGACTACGGGGAATGTTCCCATGTTCAAGTGAAAGACTGTTCTGTCAGCCTGGGTCTCTGATGAGCAAGGGACAAAGGGCAGCTGACTCGCAGCACACATGCAGGGCAAAGGCTAAATCAATGTATGTGGTTGTAGAGCTCTAAGCTTCTGAGGTCATTTGTTACCTTGTCCATCCTGGCTGATATAAACAACTAGAGTTGGTAAAAGATTATTCTGGGCATTGTGTATTTGCAGAAGCAGGCTAGCTGTCTCCCCATGTCACTAGATGGGGAGAAAAAATGATAGAGTCAAAGTAGAGGTATGGTTACATATGAACTGAATGAAAACCGTTTTAAAAAGTCAGGTGCAAGCTTATTACAATTCCAAATACATTTAGCAGCAGGTCTACAGCCGAGAAAAAGATATATCCTTTCCCTTCAATTTCTATACGTTGAACTTCATGACCGTTTGCTTCTAAACCCAGAAAGTGTTAGTCACTCAGTCATGTCAGACTCGTTGCAACCCCGTGACTGAAGCCCCCCAGGCTCCTCTATCCATGGGATTCTCCAGGCAAGAATACTGGAGTCGGTTGCCATTTCCTTCTCCAGGGAATCTTCCTGACCCGGAATTGAACACAGGTTTCCTGCATTTTAAAGCAGATTCTAAACCAAAAGTAATCTTCTAGTGATACCACATACTTCTATTATGAGTTACATAAGCCTTAAGGACTTAAAGGAAGAGTAAATGCTAACACGGTATTTTCATATATGAAAACTTTAAGACAAACTCGAATTAGACAATTGCCTAGTACAGAACAAGAGGATAGGGGAAAGCATTAAGCTAAAAAGATATCCTAACATACTTAGGTGGGTAAACTTACCCATTGCCTAGAACAAGACTATCCATAGCCTAAAATAATCTTGCAAGTGAGCAGTTTTTGAATTAGGCCTAAATTAGGGCTCACTGCTTTACTGAATGGGAAACAGAAATCATAAGATGTTATTTCAGGTGTAAAAGGCTATGAAAATTATTAAAATCAATAAGGGACTCTTCACAAATTCCAGGGAAACTCTAGTATAGTTTATGATAAGGTTCTGCTACTTGCCCTGTTAAAAAGCAAATAGACAGACTGCTAATGTGTGTGTGCATGTTAAATTGCTTCAGTCATGTCCAACTCTTTGCAACCCTATGGACTGTAGCCCACCAGGCTTCTCTGTCAATGGGATTTTCCAGGCAAGAATACTGGAGTGGACTGCCATGCTCTCCTCCAGGGATCTTCCTGACCCAGGGATTCAACCTGCATCTTTTATGTCTCCTGCATTGGCAGGCCATTTAGCCATCTGGGAAGTCCATGGTTAGTAAGAATTCATGAAAGACTGTGATGTAATCAGAATCCAAAAAGAGCTCAATGCAACAATGGTAGAAATATCCAGACAAAATTAAATGTAGCATTTATTTCAAAAATGTGGGGTGAGTGGGGGGAAGGAGATAGGATATAATTTGCCAGCAAGTTATTCAAAACATACTTAGAAAATCTTGCTCACAATTCAGTGTTTATGAACAGTATGACATAGATGCCAAAAGATTAATGGATTCTCAGTCTGCATTATGTCTGTAAAAAAGGAGGTAATTATTTTCTTTTATTTTACATTAATAAAACAACAATTACCAAACTGTGCTCTATTCATTCTGAATTCCATTGACAAACCACAATTGCCCCTAAAGGATTATAAGAATAGTTAATGGTTCAGAAGTAAAGGATAATCTAAGAGAGTGGGAATATTAAATTTGCTAGTACAAATACATAAGAGAGATGGAATAGTTTGCAAATACCTGAAGCCTTCCCTGTGGAAGAGGAAGTGGACATTTGTACCAGCACAGAGAGGGTTACAAAGCACAGTTAAAGTGACATATGTTTTAGCACACAGCAACAGCATGCTACTTTTACAGAAACATGAGAAATAAGTAGAATTTTAAAATAAATGAGTCATCTTATAATTAGAGCCATTCAAACTCATTCTCTTCAGTTCCATGATACACTGAATTCCTTATCACTGGAAGTTTAAGTTAAATAATCAACACTAAGTTTAAGGGCTTCCCTGGTGGCTCAGAAGGTAAAGAATCTTCCTGCAATGCACGAGACCCAGGTTCAATCCTTGTGTTGGGAAGATACCCTGGAGAAGGGAATGGCTACCCACTCTAGTATTACTGCCTGGAGAATTCCATGGACAGAGGAACCTGGAAGATTCTTCATCAGGAAGAAGGTTTGACAAACTGACCACTAAAAGACCCATCGGTTTGAAAAGGCTGAGGCATGTCTCTACACCTCAATGGTGTTTGCGGACATTTATCTTGTTACTCTATCTGCGTTATCTTTCACAGTCAGTGTGACACATTTGGTCAACCTTCCTGGGATGATAATTGTTCAGAATTCACACAACACAGTTACCTAACAATCTAACATAACATCACACATTTGTTTTCCTGCCAATTAACTTCAAGATCTTTCCACTAACACCTTGTCAACTCCTTAAATGATGTGGTGACTTTTGCCAATAGAAGGGTGATTTTTTCTTCACAGCTAGCTGTTAAGATCATACTAGTAAGATAACAAAAATTAAATGAGACTCCCAGTGACAGGCCATTTAGCCAGATGGAAGATGCTACATGCATGCTATAGGTGTCACTATCAAACAGTGGAGTAGGTTGAAGGGATATTGGTTAAATCGAAGAAAATATACCTTTTGCAAACGGATTTGATAAGTCTTATGAGCTATCTGGCTATGCTCTACAAAATGTGCAGTTATCAATGTACACAGAATCTTGAATTATCATCATAGTAATGAAAAGTAATTTTTATAAAAAGTCAGAGATACAGAAATACTATTGTTAGTATGACATCCTAGATTATCACATTTAAAATTAGGATCTTGTTGAAATATAGCTAGCAAATATTAACAGTGAGCGAAAGTATCCAGTATGGAGTTCGATTCCCTCTAAATAGAATTATTATCTGTTTTGGCTCTAGAGTTTCCCATTATTCCATAATGAAATAAGCAAATTATAATATATATAATTCACTGTCAGCATTTAGAAGAAACTAAGATATACAAAATTAGTTATCAATATCATATTTCATGCAAATATACATAACACACATTGCCAATGCCACTTAATGTGTCTATGCATTGTCTACAAGTGTATTCATTTTACTGCAAGTCATACTTATAGCAAGCCACTAAGTTAAAATAGGGATTCCCTGTTGGCTCAGACAGTAAAGAGTCTGCCTGCAATGTGGGAGACTGGAGTTCGATCTCTGGGTCAGGAAGATACCCTGCAGAAGAAAATGGTAACCCACTCCAGTATTCTTACCTGGAAAATTCCATGAAAGGAGAAGCCTGGTGGGCTACATTCCATAGCATCACAAAGAATCAGACACAACTGAGCAATTGCACTTTCACTTCACTTTCAAGTTAAAATAAGCTATGACATACAGGTGAGGAGTTTCCTTATGTAACAAGAGCACTTGTTCATGAAACAGTCTGACATACAAAATAAGAATCATGTATTTCTGTCTGAGCTTGAATTCTTTTTTTTTTTTGGCATGACTTTTGAGGTTTTATTTACCTGCCCAGGGATTAACCTGCGACCCCTGCAGTGGAAGAGCAAAGTCCTAACCACCGGACTCCCAGGAAATTCCCTGAACTTGAATTCTTGATTTACCACAAAGTAGATATGTTGGAAAAGTAACATAGCATGTGTTAGACCTGGCTTTCCTATCTGTAATATAAAAACAAAAATTCAATTATATTAGTAATCTGTAGAATTATTTTAAACAATAAAGCGAATAAGGTCTAACCTATATCAAAGTGGTCCATATACTTTCTGTGAAACCCATAAAATAATGAACTTGGAAAATATAGCAAATATTTACCATGATTTCTTGGAGAAAGTGGTCAAACTTAATGTCTCATAATGCTCCATTTTAATTAAATAGATCATGGTACCAGTCTCTACATTTCTTTCATCCTCAGTGAAATAGAAAGTATAGACTCTCCATATATAAGTGAGCAGAGGGGATTTTCCCAGCATAAAAAACATCACCAAGATATTGCTAGGTTTCAACATATTTGCTTATTTATTTATTTCAAAGATTTATTTCTTGCTCATATGACACATCCACCTCAGAGTGGGTGGGGCTATGCTGCCTACTGTTCTATTTCAGTGACAGGAGCTGCCAGAGTCTTTATCACTTGAATCGTCATCAACTACTTTGACTGAAGAAGCAAACCGAACACATTATGCCTGGTTGTCAAAGGCTTCCTCTACAGAATGACAAGCTTTGTTTCCTCTCACATTTCCTTTATCTAAACAAGCCGAATGGCCACATCCAGGGGTGATGCGAAGTCAATTCTCAAAGGCCCATAAAGATGAGAACCATCTATGCTTGCTGAAAAGCATGGCTGACAACTTTATCTTATAAATCAATGTCATTAGACAATCTGGAAATGTTTTTATATACTTTAAATATCTAATTTTAAATATTTTATGAATAAGTAAAATTTACATGAGATATACCTTGACTTTCAGTTCATGTCTAATGCACTATAATTAGACTATCTGCGTGAATCCAAAAGTCCAGGTTAAAATTCATATATTTTTGTCTTTGTTTATCAGTGAAATGACTGATGAAGCAGTTTGTGTAAAAGACGACAAGATTAACTCTGCACCTATGGAAAGAGTTCACTCATTTTCTTTAGCAAAATAATGAAATTTAATAATAAATAGGATGTTATGAAAATGAACAGGTAGAACTACTTGGTAGTTTGTCAGAGGGGACACTGTCTAAAAATTAAATTAAATTTATACAACAATGGAATATTTAACTTTTAGAGTACTGAGTATGCTACATTAGTAGATTTTAACAAAAGTTATGTGACCATTATGAGGTAACTACGGAAGATATGAATGCACTAAGTATTGATATCTTCCTAGAATTTAGTTGAAATGAATGACTATTTTTACCAAAATGACCCAGAAATCATTAGAAAAGTCTAAACATAGATTCTTATAAAACAAACCAAACAGTAGCAAGTAAAGTTTCTCTGAATACTCAGTATTATTTATTAACCTCTCTTCACCATATTCTGTATCTATGAGAAAACAAACAATAAGGCACTTAATAAAGTCACCATTTATTTCATTTTTATGATGCTGAATCAAAGCCTTGAATGATTTGTTTCTGACTAAACTGGATAGGTTATCAGTTTATGGGTTCTAATAAACATGGACTATGATAGCTTTAGAACAAACACACACATATATTGAGAGATAATTCTTCACAACAGATACTTTTAAACTGATGGAAAAAGCATCGTATTTTTGTGTTCTAATGTATCTATGTAACCTATAATGTTATTGAAAGGAGTTCTTCATGCTATTATTCAGATTTCAGTGATAGAAAATAAGACACCCCCAAAAAACAAATCAACAAAGAAACAAAAACTCTCAAAATACATTGGTAAAAACAATACAATACAATATAGAGGCAGGGCATTTTTGTTTCTTAGAAGTTTTTTTTTTTTACAATATGCCTCCAAAAAGATGAATTGTGCTATAGTTATGGTGACATTTCAAGAGGTAGTAAATGAGGTAGATTGAACCAAAACCTGGGCAACGACTTAACAAAATATATTTTGTTATCGCATTCATCAATCAATCACTATACTTTGCAATATATATAATGTCTATCAAATATGGCACACTTTCCTTGTTTCTGTCACTGATTTAAAAAAATGGTGTTCTTTGCCCTCAAGAAACACTAAACTTTTTTTAGATAATTGGGATGACGGCACTGATCCAGGTCTGGAAATACATCAGACAAACTGGAACAGGTAGAAGGAACTTGGCAGAAAGTCTTTTGGGATCTAAATCAGGAATCTTTGCATAAAACACATGCTTGCCATTCTACAACCATCTTATTTCAGATGATTTAAAAAATTAATTGAAGTACAAAATAAAATTTGGCTATGGCAAAAATAGTATTCATAATATATTAAACATAACACAGCAAGGCATTGATGAATTAGAGCAGAAACAGTGACTAATCAGAACAAACAGCAATGAAAACCAAATCAGTTTTGCTATGTCACCCTTGAAGGCGCACACAGTTTTTGGTGCTGAGAGTATCTGTGAATTGCAGTATAGCCAATGAACAGATTATCACAATAAAGTCAAGCCTATATACATATTAGATAACTCACAACTGAGATTTGATATCATAAAAAAAATATTTTCTTTCCCTTACTCATATTTCAATTACCAAATGCTAGAATACTGCAGTGGGTTGCCATTCCCTTCTCCAGGGAATCTTCTGACCCAGGGATTGAACTGGTGGTTCTTACCATCTTCTGCATTGGCAGGCAGGTTCTTTACCCCCAGTGTCACCTGGGAAGCCACTGAGAAGGGGATGGCAATCCATTCTGGTATTCTTGCCTGGAGAATCCCATGGAGAGATGAGCCTGGCAGGCTACAGTCCCTAGGATCACAAAGAATCAGGCAGGACCAAAGTGACTTCACACAGAAAACAATTGTGTTATAAGTATAAGCATACGGCCTCCAAAAAGCTTTACTCACAAGAAGGCAATATTATATACAGTAGTTAATTTAGAATAAAAATGTTAGATCTAGCACCTCTAATTAAATAAAGTAACTGAATGACAAATGAGATAGCTGAAGTTTTGAGTTTAAGTGATCAGAAAGCTTGTTACTGCTAAAGCTTGTTTATCAGATGTTCTGGTATCTAGTTTGGACACAATTATGGGGACAGTGGGTTGAATGTGTCAAAATTAAATTAACAAATACACATATTGCCTTTTCCTGCTAATATATGACTGTAGAACTTCAGATATCAAGAGCAAAACCTATATTTCTATCTAAAATTGTATGGTTAGAATATGATGTTTTTAGTTGCTTGTGTCTGAAAAGCCAACTGTGTCTGACATGTCTATTCACAAACATTCTGGGTCCTCTTCTAGGCATATGGTAAAATGGCACTTCTCTGTTTCCTTTTACATTAGCCTTGGCCATAAACTGATCACAGGTAATAGGAGTTGCTTTCCAGTCGCTCATATTAACTTCCAGCAATTCATGTAAGAGCCAGGGGCGATTTACAGCACTTTTTCCATGGCCTCTATAGCCAAGCCACTCCAGATGGTGATACTTCCTTCAGCTTGAATCCAGGAGTCAGGACAATGCAGTACAAAGACTCCAGCTAACCTGTGTGGACATGTAGTATGAGTGAGAAATGAACTTTTTATAGCTGAGATTTTAGGGATGTTTATTACCATTGATGTGTTAACAAGCTGATGTTGACTTACATGGAAATGGAAGCCAAAATGGAGTGCTCAGTCCATGCTGAAGAAAGCAAAAGTGTGCATTTGTGACACTGACTTAGTGGATCGTGGCTGTGTCAAAGACACTTTCAGAGGCTAGAATGTTGACCATTACATTAAGCAGTGGAGAAATATCTGGCATAACTGTTATCTGTGATCTGGGTGATGAAGATCATTGCACCCAATAAATGCACAGTGCCAGGGAAGAAGCCAGAAAAGTGTTCTGATGCTAATGACTGTTTCTGGCAAGGTATGGCAAATTATGACCCTCTGTCACAGTGACACATTGCTCCAGATGGACACTTCACCATTAGCCCAAGTCCTGGAGGGAGCAGCATACAGAAGACTCCAAGCCAGCTCACCATGGACAAATGGTATGAAAAAAAAAATTGTAGTGCCATACTCCAAAGAGAATTTTTGATTCTGCATTTCTGTAGCTAATTACCTAGATTTTGGGTCTGATACACCACCTCAAATTTAAAAGAGAATTAGTGAGCCTGAAAGCAGAAACAAAAAGGAATAAACAAACAACTAATCAGAGGTTGTTTTTTTTTCTCTCTTTTTTTTTTAATCAGAGTTGAAAGAGACAAATGCTTCTGAATTTCTAATATTAAAATAATATATTAGTTACAATGGGGTAGAGCACAGAATAGATTAATTTGTCTTAGGGAGTAAGTCCCTAAGGCAAAAGATGTTCAGTTCAGTTCAGTTCAGTCGCTCAGTCATGTCCGACTCTTTGCGACCCCGTGAACCACAGCACACCAGGCCTCCCTGTCCATCACCAACTCCCTGAGTCCACCCAAACCCATGTCCATCGAGTCGGTGATGCCATCCAGCTGTCTCATCCTCTATTGTCCCCTTCCCCTCCTGCTCTCAATCTTTCCCAGCATCAGGGTCTTTTCCAATGAGTCAGCTCTTCGCATCAGGTGGCCAAAGTATTGGAGTTTCAGCTTCAACATCAGTCCTTACAATTAACACCCAGGACTGATCTCCTTTAGGATGGACTGGTTGGATCTCCTTGCAGTCCAAGGGACTCTCAAGAGTCTTCTCCAACACCGCAGTTCAAAAGCATCAATTCTTCAGCACTCAGCTTTATTTATAGTCCAACTCTCACATCCATACATGACCACTGGAAAAACCATAGCCTTGACTAGATGTAAGAGCCAGTAAATATTTTCACTGGACAAGGCACTGATAAAGGAGTTTAACACAGTCACATAATTCAAATAAGAGAGGTAGGAAGAGAAATAGAATGAAAAAAAAGAGAGAAATAACAAATTTAGAAAACAGATCTGGGTGTGACTAACGTGTAATCGGAAAGAACAAATCTGACTCCAGACTGGATCTGATTCTTTCACTTTAGCCTTTGTATTCTATTGCATTTTCTGCAAGTTAAGAATACCATCAGGACTTTTCAGGTGGCACTAGTGGTAAAGAACTCTCCTGCCAATACAGGATACATGAGAAGTGGGTTCAATCCCTGGATTGGGAAGATCCCCTGGAGGAGAGCATGACAACTCACCCTGGTATACTTGTTTGGAGAATCCACTGGACAGAGAAGCCTAGTTAGCCACAGTCCAAAGGGTCGCAGAGATACAACTGAAGTGACTTAGCATGCACAGACGCAAGAATGTTGCCTATAGTCTAAAATATACAAGAGCCATTTTTAAGGCTCAGACCTTCAAAGGTATAACACTTTTCCATTCATATAGAGATTAAAATTTACAAAACAGAGAATAATATTTGTCTTGTTAGAGATTTACAGGAACATCATAACCTGATCTATGTAGACAGCAGCAAGAACAAAGGATTCTGAAAGCAAGAAGTTTACAAAAACCAACTATATCCCTTCCTCTTTTAGTATAAAAGAAGCCTGAATTCGAAATAGGGTAGGATGGTTATTTGGGACACCACTCCACCATCTTCGTGGTCTGCTGGCTTTCTGAATAAAGTCACTATTTCTTGCCACAACAACTCATCTCTCTACTTACTGGCTTGCCATGTAGTGAGCAGTATGAGATTGGACCTGGTAACAACTGGTCCATGGACATGACTGAACTCTAGTAAGTTAGGCTTAGGGTTAGTTTTAGGTCCTTGGCATTGACTGAGCTCCAGTAGATAAAACTTATATGAGTTGAAATGACCCCCCCCCAAAAAAAAAAAAAAATGACTGCCAGCTAAAGATCATCTGAAGTTTAAGATTTAAAATCACTTTGATTCTCAATGTTTTCCATCTCACATGGCTCAAGCAACTCCTATGGTGGCAAGATGGTTCTCTAATGTTCTTCTGGCCATGTTATTCTTCCCTATCTGAGAAGGAAAATGAACAGCATTCCCTATAGCTGTTGTGGAAACAGAGAATCTTCCATGTCTCTGAGATACTCCTAGGAAATAAATTTCTGTGTTTCACTGACCCAATTTTTCATATGTATTGAACTGATATTTGTAGCTGGGAGAATGGATTCTTGTGATTCATTTGCATTCATCAGAGAGCAGTTCTGAATGTCATTATGAGTTCAGTCGCATAAACTGTGCATTACTAAGAATGGGAATGGGGGATCCTGGAAGAAAAATCGGGGTGTTTTATGTCAAAGAAAGAAAAAGAATACTGAAAGGAAACAGTAGGATTTTATTAAAGTGATAATATGCAAAATGGATTGATAGTTAAGTGGCATATGTTTTATTTAGATATACTTATTTTCCCTGGAAAATAGCCTTTCCTATGAATTGATAATTAAATATTATCTGAGGGAGAAGCTACTTCTGAGAAAGTTAAGAATAGTTTACATAAAAACAACAAGAAAGAAATACATTATTTTTTTAAGTTTGTAAATCAAGTTAACCCAACTTTAATACTACATTTTGCCATAGCAGCAGTAGAAAGTTCATCCATTTTCAGATGAATTATCAAATGGACAGTATTCTTTGCAAGTAACACCTAGAGAAATTCATTATCAGGGTGGCCTCCAGCTGCCATTCTTGGTTCATCAAATGAGTATTCTTAAATGTAATAGGACATGATCTTGATAACTCTCTATGTTGACAGCATACTGTACACCTAGATTTCCTATGCACCAAGTGCTAACACCATTTTTCTAAAGAGTAAAGAAGCCATGTCAAAAATTTCTGAAAGATTTATGTTCTATATAAACCAAGCCTGTTATTTTTTTTTCTTAAACTTATGTATTACTTCTATCATCATATGACATAGCTACAGGCTAAATTATTGCTTCTTATTAATCCAAAAATAATTGAGGATAATTCAGAATGTCGCATGGGAAAAAAAACACTTCGCTATTTAGTTGTTGTTGTGTGTTTTTTTTTTTAATTTTAGCCTTCCTTTCCTTTCATTTTTTAAACATTTTCTTGATAACTATGTGAAAATTGTTCTTACTAATTTCTATATCTGAATCATCTTACATCTTTTGCAGGTTCATATGTGCTCAGTCTCTTAAACATGTCCGACTCTTCGTGACTCCAGCAGACTCCTCTGCCCATGGGGTTTTTTCAGGCAAGAATACCAGAACAGGTTGCCATTTCCTCCTCCATGGAATCTTCCTACCCAGGGATCGAACCCACATCCCCTGCATTAGCAGGCAGATTGTTTACCACTGAATGACATGGGAGGCCTGGTTTCTTTTCCATTTGATATTAGACATAAGGTCTACTCACATGCTGATAATTAGAGATTTATGCTCATCCTAAATTAAAAGAACTGCAGAGGTTTTAGAAAATGTTTTTTCTCCTCAAGAGGTCACCCTCTTTATATTTAAGAAACATCATAGGGAGTTGATCTTTTAAGAATAACCTCTTTAGGATCAAGATTTGAGCTGTATCTGTGCTGGGTTATGCTTACATAAAACTAAGTCTAGCTCTGACTCTCCCCTGTTCTTAGGGCATGATGCTTCAGAGCTTTCTGTTAGGGACCTAGTGAGCATATGCTACTTCAGGCCTGTAACACTGAAGAAGATTCAATTCTATCATGTAGAGGTTTTTAGTTTATCTCTTTAGTCATCTGCCACAGGATAAGGCAAACGTCTTCAAGAGGGCGCTGAACATAAATTTAAAACTCCTTCAGCCTCTAATTTTCTTAGTTCGATCAATTGTGACTGCAAAAGTTTCATCTGATTTCTCTGTCCTGGAATACCAGCATTTTCCAGGGGCTATCCTAAATTTTCAGTTTCATACTTTGCCCTGAATTGACAAATGTGCTT
Source organism: Okapia johnstoni (assembly GCA_024291935.2). Classification (NCBI taxonomy): domain Eukaryota; kingdom Metazoa; phylum Chordata; class Mammalia; order Artiodactyla; family Giraffidae; genus Okapia; species Okapia johnstoni. Next base: position 61,023,131 of record CM044322.1, read on the forward strand.
TAAGGAAAAGCAGTTCTAGAAACACAGTGGTACTTCCTCATTCTCTCTGGAGATCCCATCCTTTCCTGCTCTATTTTCAATCTCCTCCCTCTAGAGAGCTTTTATCCCTCAAGCACTTGAAAGTCTGTGGTAAACTTCATCTGCTTCCAAAGATTTTTGAATACTTCTTTAGCATCCAGCACTATCCGAAATTCAGCAAATATCTTGTGGTAAATTAAACTTCTTTAGGCCTATTGAGTCTAAAATTTTGTCATTCTACTCTCCACAACCATTAGAACATTTGCTGGTTTCTCTTTCGCCCATACAGACTTGGGGATCCTAAGATTCTCTGATCTAACATGTTTTTTATTTTATAACTTTGTGGTTCTACTATGCAAAATGGTGAGAGCTTGTTGAAATCGTCTATGGTGTTTTTCTTGTCTGATATTAGCTGTGGGCTTGTCATATCTGGCCTTTACTATGTTGAGATATGTTCCTTCTACGCCGAAATTAATATATTAAAAATACATTAAATTTCATTGTCATTGTTTTAAGTGAGTTCAGTTAAATGAATCACTGGCAAAATTATAACTTCCAAGAATATAAAGCTTACCTCTTGCCAATTAAAACCTCTTTGCCAGTTTGAAAGTTAGTCATATCCAACACTTTTGACTAAATACTAATTATACTTATCACATTCTGAGGATTTTTATTATTCTATTCTCAATAATATATCATATATGTTGTTATCATCATTTTTCACTTCATGTTGAGGTACTCAACTTTTTATCAAACTTCACTGTTTTATGAAATGAAGGCCATTACATGTAACATAGTCTATTCTGTAAGTAACAATATGGGAAACACAAGCATGCACTCATAAAAATTCAGAAATAGCAAAATCAAACTCGACAGACATTGTTAGATCAAAGCTGATCTAAATTTGGTTTAAAAATAAGTAGTAGAGTAAAAGTGCACATTCATGAGCTTCCCTTTAATGTGAAGAAAGTATAGAAAAATCCTTCTCTGGATCTTGCCTCACAGGTGGAACTCAGGGCCCATGAGAATAGTCCAGAAGGGAATCAGAGGTATTGAACTAAGAATGCCACCTGCCATGTCAGTAAACACAGGCTGTCTGGACTTTGACCCACCACAGCTGCCCCAAGGTGAGCCCTGAGGGAATGCAAGATGGAAACAGGATGCAAACCATTAACCTATCAGACACTGCAGCAACCCTGCCAGGTTGCTCCCTAAGGTGACTCAGGTAAAGCATAGGATACTGGCCCCAGAAAGCTGAAGTGCATAACACAGGAAAGACTTCTTTCAGCCTTGACTTTTCATCTTCTCTTACATTGAAATAGAGAAGAAAATGGCAATGCACTCCAGTATTATTGCCTGAAAAATCCTATGGACAGAGGAACCCCAGGGTCACAAAATAGTCAGACACAACTTAGATACTAAACAACAACAGTACACAAAAAGCAGTAAATTCCTTAACTTGAGATGTCTGGTTTTCCTTAATCAACAGTATCTTTTGATGTTCCAACTACCTGGTCTTTGTTCCAAAAACTCCTTTCATTCTGGCTCCTCCCTTACCTCGTGGGGCCATCCCTCAGAGCAACCTGAAAGTTCTGTCTCTTCAGAGCTCTTGAAGAGCTCAGAAAATCCACCAAATAAAGCACAATTACATAATTCTCAACAGTTTAAATTCTTATATTGAAAAAGGCAAGGACTTTCTATATTAAATGACTAATATGTAAGCTCAAGAGAGGGCTAGGTTCTAGTACCATAGTACATAGCAATACAAAAAGTACCACATAGGGTTTCAGTAAAATCCTGAATACCCAACAATAAAAGCAATATCCACAGTCAAAGAATAATAAGAACGAATCGAGTAAATGCCTTCCAAGTATGTAATAGTTTCTTCCAAAAGGGTAAAATTGTCTGTTCAATATAACATTTTCTTTTGGTGAAGTTTAGAAGTGTTAGATAAAAATATATGTCTTACCTGATTCCTCAAAGTCAATGTTGTAGGCTTTCCAGGTTTCAGTTATGCGAAGAAGATTCTCTTCCATGGCTTGAATGTCCATGGAAGGGCAATTGCATTCTGGGAACTTGGGGCCACAATGACACCAGCAGTCATTGTCCTTGCAGATAAACTCTCCCTCTGAGTTGCAAGCAATATAGCTCAAAGCTGCTTGTACAAAACGCTCCTGAAGGTAGTCGGGAAGTAGGACTTGTAGCCCTTAAAGAGAAAACCAAAAAAGGAAATTCATTTTGATAAAGGCCCAAGTATAATACATAATTATGATATTCAGAAAATGTCAAAAATATAGCATATAAAGTTATGGATTTATGCATATTTTAATATGATCATTAGAAAAATTATTGAATTCTGCAAAATTGCAAATGTTTATCATTTTTTTTGACATACGCTAACTCAAACACTGTCCAAGAATCTGTGAAATCATAACGTATTTAATATATCAGACTATCTGATTTTGTTTTTTAAATTGATTTGATTGGCTATTTGAATTTATTAATCAGAATATTTGATTATTTTTATGTAATGTAGATAGAACCTGCCTTTACATATGTTGAAATAAGATGTATGCATTTCTTTTCCACTTATTTTCAAATACTTTCAATATTTTTATTTTACCTTCAAACTACCAGCTCATCTCTACTTAGATGTTATTTGCAGCATTGGCAAAAGTGTTATGAAATGCTGCTGTATCTCATGTCATTAAAACACATAACTTTATCTGAGTATGTTTTTCAAATGATCACTTCAACTGACTACAGGGAAGTCATCAGACAGACGGAGTTGTTTCACTGCTTATTCCTCGTCAGTCATAGTGATACTGTTTATTACTTTTCCACATGCAAGTTAAGTAAAGTTGTTAATTCTTAAGAATATATCAAGAATAAAAATAAGGCTATCAAAAATATTTAGAGATCTCTACTAGTTTTACATTTAAGCATTTGCTACAAAAATCTAATCAAAAGGGTAAATATTCAATATAATCAGTAGGTAAAAATAGACATAAAAATAAAGGAAAATTTGTTCAATACCTCACAGCTATTTACCACAAAATTTGATTTTTACCACTTTTACATGCTTCCTTTCTAACAATAACAACAACAAAAAAACTTTTTTTATTTTTTAATACGCTCATTATCTACAAGGCTAATTTAACTAAAATCATGAATAACATTTAGAGGGAAAAGTCTATCTTGTAAAGATCTTGACAATTGCACTTATCTCATTCTTTCAGACTAATTCTACCATAGATTGGCCAGGAAAAGTACTCAACACATACTTATTATTTTATTATTCATTTTTATTTCACCTCAAATAATTATTGAATGCCTTCCATTTGGAAGAGAATTTCTAGGGAAAGTACAATATGAAGATGACCCATTCTTGCCCTAAAGGCACTTGCAATATATTTAGTAGGAGAGGCTATATAATATATAATATTAGAAGTATACAATGATATTATACAATAGTACTTAAAAAGTACTAGAGTCAGGCTACATATATTTCACTAAGTAAGTAAGTAAGTGCTAGTCGCTCAGTTGTGCCCGACTCTGTGACCCCATAGACTGCAGCCCACCAGGTTCCTCTGTCCATGAGATTTTCCAGGTGAGAATACTGGAGTGGGTTGCCATTTCCTTCTCCAGGGGATCTTCCCAACCCAGGGATCGAACCCGGGTCTCCTGCACTGCAGGCAGATTCTTTACCAACTGAGCTACAAGGGAAGCCCCATTGGTAAAGCAACCATATTAGGTTCATAAGATTAATAAAACCTTTCATTAAAAAGGTAGAGTGGAACATTATTTGATACATGGATACTTTTCAACTTTAAGAGATTTGGAGGGTGCATGGGATAATACATTAGCAATATCACACACAAATGAACTATGGAACATATTTTTTTAAATAGCAATTAGTAATATTGTTTTAATTCATTTGCACTATAAGAATGCAATAAGTGAGTTGCTTAGAAAAATAAATCCAGGGTAATGTTATTGGGGCTCTTATTTCAGGATAAGTACAGGGAATTAGTTCACTTGTATTTAAATGATGTTTAACCATGAAAGTACTCTGAGCGGTACTTTAATTTAGATGCAGAAGATATAAAGAAAAAACATTAGTTTAGACAGAACACTAAAAATATCTAAACTAAGGAAAAAGTGATAAAAAGGCAATTTTTTTAGGAGACAGGAGAAGAGGAATGGGATCTATTAGACAGTAATTTTATGATGTAAGGCAGGTGAAATATGTCAGATGACTTGGAGGAGTAAAATGGTAAAGCTAGATATATTCTTAAATGTCTAGTCCTGTAGGTCATTAAATGACTGTATATTTCAGAAATATCTAATATCTGAAAATACTGATATTCAGTGTTAAAAACAGGCTAACTCAGAGTCTCTGTTAATGAGACTCAGGACTTTGGACTAGATATATGGACCCCACTGATTATCTCAATACAAAAAATTCAAAAATGAAAAGAAAATCAGAGAATTTATGTAACACTTAAAATGTCATAAACCAAGTAGTTACGGTATAATTTTCAATCTGTAAAAATGATAGTGCCTTTGCAGAAACAGAAAAGGCTGGAAAAGTAATTTGAGAAGGAAAAATTGCTGGCAGAAAACGGTAAGTTTAACTTTAGACATACAAGGATTTCTGCTGTATGTTATCTCTGCTTTATATCTATTAGTCTAAAGAAAGGAAACTGATATTCTATAAAGCCATACTAAAAATAACAACTTTTTTGGAAAAGAGGTTTACAGTCAGACCACTCAAAACATTTTAACTTTACAACTAGATCATTAACGTAAACAATAATTAATACCTAGAGAGAAAACTTGGACTGCCTTAACAGACAGGCAACTCAGAGGGATTGAGGGCTGTCCTATAGACATTCTGCTAATGTACAGAAACAAGAAAGTAAAAATACTGATGAAACCATTATTAGAGAAAATCTCCTTGATTATGAGACAAAGGTAAGGAAGCCGAGTTCTGAGCCTAGGGGATATTGTGAAAGTGAGCATGTGAGGCAGGACAAATGTTACAAGCTGAAAACCCACTGAGTAAAATATAACCATGTCCAGTATTGGAGGACCAGCTTTTTTCAACCAAACTTCTCACTAGGAACAACTAGAAAATATAGAAGGCATATTAAAGTAATCTGTCTATACTACATAGTGCAGGGAACTATAGTCAATATCTTGTAATGCAAAATAATCTAAAAAGTTGGTACAGAGAAATTCTTATACATATATATATACACATGTATATATGTATGACACAAAATCACTTTGCTCTACACTTGAAACTAACATGACATTGTAAATAAACTATAATTCAACTTTTAAAAATCTGTTCAAAAGGATCCAAAGTCCAATAAATGTGAGGATGTCTAAAACTACCATGACAAGAAAAGGATCCCTGAGGTGTGAACCACACAGCTTTTGTCTTAGACTTTTGTCCAGTTAGCAAATCAAAAATTGAAGTTTAGAGGCAGTCATGATAAAGATAGTAAATTCCTCCAGATTTGTTGGAATAGATAAGGGCTATTTACCCAAGCAGTAATTAAACAAACAAAAATTAGATTTCAAAGGTCTAAAGCATATTTTCAAACAAGTCAATTAAAATGGATTGAAATGCTACTGGAAATAAAAGTAAACCTTCTCTGGAGAAAGAAAACATCAAGAATTTTAAATTATTTTTACAAAGCACAGCATCAAAATTTAATAAAAATAATGAGCATATAAATAAGAAAGATATAGTTTATCAAAAATTAACTATAAATTAATTTCAGTCACCTAATAGAGAATTAAAAAAATCACAGTAGGCAATTTTGACAAAAAACTGGAAACTAAAAATTATAACCAAATGGAAATTCTGCAAATAAAATATACATACATACATACAAACACACACACACACACACACACACACACACACACACACATAGGAGTTACCAAATAATAGATTTAATAGCAGATTAGACACAGCTGAAGAGATAAACAGAAAACTGGTATATGTCATAAAAAAAAATATTGAACACAGAATAATAAAATGGCAAATGGATATAAAGAACAGAAAAAAATAGAAAATACACATAGTTCAGTCTCTCAGTTGTGTCCAACTCTTTGTGACCCCATGGATTGCAGTATGCCAGGCCTCCCTGTCCATCAACTCCCAGAGTCCACTCAAACTCATGTCCATTGAGTCGGTGATGCCATTCAACCATTTCATCCTCTGCCATCCCATTCTCCTCCCACGTTCAATCTTTCCCAGCATCAGGGTCTTTTCCAAGGAGTCAGTTCTTCATTTCAGGTAGCCAAAATATTAGAGTTTCTGCTTCAGCATCAGTCCTTCCAATGAATATTCAGGACTGATTTCCTTTAGGATGGGCTGGTTGGATCTCCTTGCAGTCCAAGGGACTCTCAAGAGTCTTCTACACCACAGTTCAAAAGCATCAATACTTCAGCGCTCAGATTTCTTTATAGTCCAACTCATATTCACACATGACTACTGGAAAAACCATAACTTTGACTAGACGGATCTTTGTTGGCAAAGTATTGTCTCCACTTTTTAATATGCTGTCTAGGTCGGTCATAACTTTTCTTCCAAGAGAAAAGACACATACGTCATGACTAAAAGATCTAAAAACACAGTTAACTGAAACTTCATGATGAGAGTAGAGAAAGAAAGAGGCAATATTTGGCGAATTAAAATTTAAGAAATGCAATAAATTCTTGAGAGATAAATAAAGCTCTAATTTGCATCACACAAAGATAAAGTCTAGCAAGACCGACAACTGTGAAAATGATCAGCTGACCAGAGAACTTCAGTGCTGTATAGCTCATGTCGCAATGCGCATGAGTTTGAGCAAGCTCTGGGAGATGGTGAAGGACAGGGAATCCCAGCATGCTGCAGTCCAAGCGGTTGCAAAGAGTCAGACACAACTGAGTGACTAAACCAAAAATAGCTCATGTACTACCTAAAGGCACATGAAGAGTGTGAAAAACTAAGGACTCCCTTGAATGTGATGAAGTTGGCATCTAAAATTTTTATCACACATTCAATAGATCAAAAGTAGGTAATCTCTTGTATTATAAATATCTTAAAATAAAAATATTACATTACATATCTGTATGTACTGATGGAATCTAATCCCAGTAATCCGGCATCAATATTCTCCTTTAAAAAGAATAAATGAGCAAACAGTATGTGTGTATGTATGTGTTGTGTGTGTGTGTGTGTTCTCTCCATGAAGTCACCATTTCATTTCACTGTCCTACAAATTTTTGTACTCATATATTACATTTTATTACTAAACATCTTTCTTTAATCACAGTCATGTCTCTACTATAAAAATCAGTGATTGAAAATGTATACGTTTTTTGAAAATTATAAATAATACAAAATTTTGTAGACTGAATTACATAAAATATAGTTTTCTAATCATGAAAATAATTTTAAAAATCACTATGGTTTGAATTATTATGATTACTGATGATATACAATTAAATAGTTATATGTATTACAAGTATTGATAAATAACTTTTAAAGACAAATGTTATCTGTCCCTTGAAAACTCATGATTTAATGAATTGATAGAGCTTTGTTAATTAGTGTGGGGTTTTTCGAGAAATATAAATTAATACGAATTATTTCAAAATAAATTATTTGCCTTCTTTTAATTTTTATATATCTAAGCTCTAAGAACCCCGGAAAAGGAAATGGCAACCCACTCCAGTATTCTTGCCTGGAGAATACCATGGACAGAGAAGACTGGCGGGCTATATCATGGGGTTGCAAGAGTTGGACATGACTTAGTGACTAAACCACCATCAAGTCTAAGAAAATGTGTTCCAACATATCAATATATAAAAAATAGGAAACAGGATAGTATTTTTAGCAATATAATTAAACTTTCATTATAAGCAAAAAATAATTGCATAGTGCTCCATCTTTTATTATCTATTTGATAACACAGTCTGCCAATTTTGCTGAAATAAAGCATTAGGAACCAGCTGATGTGGAAAAGTATTTGTTACCTAATCACATGGATCATTCACTTTCTGGGAATTTTACCAAAAAGCTACTACCAAAATTTAATAACTTTAAATTACTTCTGTTACCCTTTCATGCAAATGTACCTTGTTTGATATGTTAAATTCTTAAGTGGGTTGAAAAATGGGAATATCATTCATTTCAGTATGTATTTGCTAATACTTCCTATGAATTACATTTTTCATATGTATTAAAAGTATTTTCATCAATAATTTGGAGTTGTAGATATGGATCTTTCAATTAAAATAAAAAAAAGTGTCTGTTCTGTAACTTGACTGGCAAAGCCAGACAGACAAGCAGATAAATCCAGCTTACTCGCTGCCAGGAAACATTTGATTTCATTTATTTTCAGTCAAAATCAATGTGTTAATGTGTAATGCATCTCTCTGACATCTCATTTATGAATGTCAATTCTAATATAGATAGTTAAGTCATGGAATTCGTTTTGAATTTTTTGCCTAATGCTGTACCTCAGTAATTCTTATTGATGCTTTCTTTGCTCTAATAAAATTCTACTTCAGGAACAATTCTTTTTCTTCTATAAGACCAGAGCTTCAGAAGAATAAGGTCAATAACAGAGCTGAACTCACTATCTCCAAACGGACCAAACAGTGATTCCAGTGCTTCACCTCATGCTTGCAAGTAAAACACAACCTCTCTCTCTCTCTCCCCCTCTCACATATACACACACATCATCCATACCTATGCACATCTATCCATAAAACCAGCTAACTATGAAAGACACAAAGACCCATGGTAGTACTTTAATAAAAGATTCTTCTGAAACACCAGTTTTTGCAATTGCCACATATAGTGACCCAGGGTTTTATAAATACTTTTCAAAGAGATGTATCATGGTAACATTCTTGGATTGGTGAACGTTTTGCATTCCTTTTCTTTCTTTTTAGTGGAGAAGGGCTACTATTTTTTATTATATATTATATATATATATTTAATATATATTAAAGGTGAGATTGAATAGGTGAATCAACATGATACTTGTAAGTACACATGAAATTTAAGAAAGAAAGAATACATGGGATATTGAGGGTCTTGATATTGATTTTCACAGCATTATCTTTGCAAGGGATGTTGTGCATTGTGGTACAAATATAGTTGTAGCAGACAACTGAAAATATAGTCCTAGCAAACAGTAAAAGGTGGAAGAGATGCAGATTTATGCCTTACATAAATAAAAAATAGTTACACAAAAGGGGCATGTTGCTTCATTTATTCCTTGCATTGATTTTTTTTCCAAAGCTGATAGGAGGCAGAAGTTTTGTGTTTAAAATATTATATTCTTAATACTGAACACAGTGATTCACAAAGAGTAAAAATCAATAGTATTAATTCACAAAGATAAAAATCAATAGTGTTAATAAATAAAATTGAATCAATTGAAACAAACATATCTGATATAAAAATTCTTTGTTTTTTCCTAGTAAAATTAATACTCTGATGGAAAGTCAATACATTTTAAAAAGGGGTGAATAGTAGAGAATTATAGTTAATAGAGATTGTACTTTTATTTAAATTAGAGAAAATATTTCAATAACTTTAAAGCTAAAATTGACAATAATAACTTGGATCACACTTAGAGTTTAAAATTTTAAGCACTTTCTGTGTAACTTTGTACAATTTAAATTGAATGAAATCTATTTATTACTTAAGGTAAATTTAAATAACCTGATGCCTTTATAGTTTTAGATGGAAAAATTGAGGAAAAATTCCATAAATTTCTAAAACATTTAAACATTGCTATGTAAAACTGAATAATGCAAATATAGCTCTAACTTAAGCAATTTAAGAAGGTAGACTAGAGAAGAACCACTCAAAATTACCCCTTTGATCAGTGAATTCAATTTAGATTATGTGTCATCAAAAAGGCATTTTTGAACTTACTCAGCTAGTACATGTTTAAAAATGTGGATACATAACCTTTCCCTGTCTGTATGAATGAGTGATATACACATGCTTAAACATTTAGAGGATAAAATATATCTGTTAAAATTATGGTTTTAAAAAGTCCTCTATTGAATTATTTCACAAAGTATAGTAATAGAAAGAAGACTGTAAATTATTACCATTATCACAGAATCTATCTTTATAAAAGAAATAATGCAAGTATAAATATTTTGTTAATATACTCTTAAATATATATCTATTTGTCAGAAGAGAAAGGCAGCCTTAACTATCATATTAAGTTATGCTTAAAATGTCAAAGTTTCACATTCCAGTATGCATAAATATGGTTACAATTTTTATCAGAATCTATGAGGAAAAAGGGCTTCCCTTGTGGCTCAGCTGGTAAAGAATCTGCCTGCAAGGCGGGAGACCTGGGTTCGATCCCTGGGTTGGGAAGATCCCCTGGAGAAGGGAAAGGCTACCCACTCCAGTATTCTGGCCGGGAGAATTCCATGGACTGTACAGTCCTTGGGGTTGCAAAGAGTCCAACACGACTGAGCAACTTCCACTTTCACTTTCATGAGGAAAAGTTAAAGCTCAAGGAAAGCTAAGGAAAACTGCTACTTATTGAGACAATGATTACTGTGTGGAGCAAAAATATTATCACAATACATTTTCAGTTGTTATCATTATTTAATTTAAAAAGTAAAATGAATTTTGACATTCTCTTCATCTGGTCTAGAATGTTTATATCAGTTAAAGATTAGGAGCCTTTATAAGAATTTTAAAAGCCTAGTACTGAACACACAGCTTATTAAAAAAATAAATAAGAAGAAAGAAATCACAACTGGATAACTGTCATTCAGGCTCATAGAGAATTAATGAAATTTCACCTACATACCTTGCAACTGAATCTTATTCTCAGGACTCTGAACCAGAACAGAACTGACAGAATCTAGGTTGTCATAGTTACTGCAGCCAAGAGGACCCGTCCGTGTTTCTGTTACCTGAAGAACAAAACATCAACTTTATTATATGTACCAGATCTTACCGTGTTCTTTCCATTCAATCTATTAATAGTTGTCACACACATATACATTGGACAGTAAACATCACTAAAAGGTCTAGGACCTGATACACATCAACAGTACACCTAAGCAGAAAGAAGACAAATGATGCCTTTATCTTCAATTCCATTTCCTTCCCTTTGGCCACGCATCAATCATCAGAGAATATAATGGAAGCCCTCATTAGTCAACAACATCACTCATATAAGGTTACTGAATTTACCAAGACTGAATTTACCAAGATATGACAGAGCATGCTCCTTTAGGTAGAGAGCAAGTTTTGCCTCACATGAGACCTTTTTCTTGTTTCTTCATCTCTCATCAATAAATCAAAGCCATCTTCCAGGCTACTGTCTAAAGACTGATTTTATTATTTCATTTTTCTACTTAAAAATCTACAATTTCCGACTCTATTATGCTGGTATCAATATTTAAACTCTTCTGCTTGGCCTCCATCTGCCCCACTTCTCCCAGCATGCGGGCAATCTTGCCATCCAGTTGGACTTTGTTAATTCTCTGCCTTTGCTTATACAACATCCTTCACCTTTTCCCACCTTTCTCCTTTTAGATAAATTGATTTTTTTTTATCCTCAAGATTGACCTTGTGTCCAAACACCTACACAAAGTAGTCCCTAATGATTCCCACTTGTATTACTTCACCATTTCTATGAAGTTATGGTTTGCAGAGTCCAGCCTTAGCACTTAATTAGGGAATCACATATTATAAAGTGATACTTTTCCCCCATGGGTATTGTGGGATGAATAGTATCAGATGAGATGTTTAAGTGATTATATCAGACTTGAAATTTATCCTGAGGATATTTAAAAAAAACAACAACAAAAAACATATTTTAAAACAGAGGAGTATTATAATCATTTGGGGGTTTTAAAAAGATGCTCTCAACAACCAGAAAGGTTTCCAAAACATTGTTGATCTCATTTCATTTCACAGTTCACAGCCACACAATGGCTTCTCACCTCACTCAGAGTAAAAGCCAGAGCTCTTTGGTGTGACTAAAAAGATGCTCTATTTTCAAGCTCCCCGATATCTCTCTAACTCATCTCTCTCCCTCTTTCCGTCATTTACTCCATCCCAAGCACAATGTCTTCTTTGCTGTTCCCAAAATATGCTAGCTATTCTCCTGTCTCCTGATTTTTGACTTGCTGTTCCTGTATCTGAAATGTTCTTCCTCAAAATATTTCTAAGCTCACTCCTTCACTTTCTTCATTTCTGCTCAAATGTATCTCTCTCCGGATCACTTGGACTAATCAATGTTAAATGAACATACCTTCCCATATTTCCTTCTTCCAACTATTATTTCCTCTGCTCCTTATCTTGTTCTATCTTTTCCACAGTAGTTTTCAGCTTATAACATGCTGTATAATTTACTCATTTATCATGATTATTGTCAACACCTCTCATTAGAATGCAAGCTCCACCAAGCACAGGTGGTATTGCTTATTTGTCTGCTGTAGTATTTGCAGAACATATTATGCTCTTGTGTAAACCCACAATTAATTAATTAATTAATATTAAGACAAAGACAAGAGGACAGTGTGAGGGGAAAACTAAACCAAGGAAGACATTAATGCCATTATTAAGGTAATGAAAGCCTGAGTGAAACAGTGAAAATATGATTTATCTGAAGAAGATGGGATTTGAAAAACTAGAACTAACAAGATTATGAAACATTGAGAATGAAGTTTCTGGAATGAAAGTGAAAGTGAAAGTGAAGTCGCTCAGTCTTGTCTGACTCTTTGCGACCCCATAGACCATAGCCTACAAGGCCCCTCCGTCCATGGGATTATCCAGGCAAGAATACTGGAGTGGTTGCCATTTCCTTCTCCATAAGATTATGAAACATTGAGAATGAAGTTTCTAGAATAAGTGATAACATTAAAATAGAGGGCAAAGAAGTTCCACTGTGAAGAGCATGTAAGGCAGCCTGATTTTGATCATTTTGACTCTGACTTGAACAACACTCTTAGTTGGAAACATTCAATAGAAGAAGTGACAATATGGTATATTTCTTAGAAGTTAGGTCAAACATAGAGTTACTATTTTGGGAGTCAAAAACTCATAGGTGATAATCAAAGACAGGGTGGCGATGGACATGTCAGCTCAGGTGCATGGAGAGAATGCATAATTGTATCATGACAATTCTATCACATTTTCTAAACAAGTCCTTTAGAATAAGCCGGATGGGTTATGAGCACACAGCAACCATTAGGGATGTGGTTTACTCTTTCTCTAATACCACATAAACTTGTATTCTCCTCTACTGCTGCTCTCTGGTGGTGACATTGAATATCCTTCATTTTGTTCAGGAAAATAATTTCTGATGTTGATGTGTCACATACAACCAAGTACATATGTATGCGTGTGTATAACTAATATGAAATATAAATGATTCATAACAAAGAATAACAGGAGAATTTTCTGTCTCTGGGATTTTCCAGGAAAGAATACTGGAGTAGGTTACCATTTCCTTCACCAGGGGATCTTCCTGACCAAGGGATCAAAACCATTTCCTGTTTGGGCAGGCTATTTCTTTACCAATGAGGGACTTGGGAAGACCATTTAAAATTTGAGATAATATAAATCTTAATCTTGTTCTATCAGGTAGTTTAACTATTTCCCCCCAACACACAAAAACATTCTATACTAATATAAACAAACACTAATATTGCCATTTTAAGGAAGATTTCTAAATAAATATTCTCATTGACATACGAGATCTTAGAAATTGGTATTCAATCTCCCAGAGAGTTAACTGTTAAAAGAGGATAAACAGGATTATTTTATCTCATTACAGGCAATTCCTTAAATTCAATTATTATGTTCTTGAGAATAAATACAGGGGATTTAAATAACAGTCTCATAAATTTTCAGAATATTTCAATATCTGTGTGTGTGTGTGTTCAGTTGCTCAGCCATGTCCAACTCTTTGTGACCCCATGGATGGTAGCCTCCCAGGCTCCTCTGTCAATGGGATTTCCCAGGCACTACCTCTGTATCTATTGATCATTTTATTCCCTCAGCTCTAGAGTATACAGTAATAATAATATTGCATATTCCTGTTTATAATTTTATTTTATATTTTACCATTCATAACTGACTTCACTAATCATTGTTTGATTTAATATAAAGTTCAAAATCTCTAGCATATTCAATGATGCAAATCTATTTTTCCAATTGTATTATATTTTAAGAATCCTACATGTCAATACTAACAAACATGTCCATACTTATTTTATATTTTCAATACTAATGAAAGGAATAAAAATGAAAGGAAAGTAATAAAAGCTAACAATGTATAGACATTTGTAAGGATATGCTAACTCTACCAAAAATGAATTATGCAGTTGTGCCACAAATGATTTCAACTCTTGTTTATCAGCTGGCAGATGAGCATCTGTATTAGAGGTCTCCATATGTAATGTAACAAAGGAAGAGCTATTCAATAGCTAAACATAAAAATGATGAAGACTAACAATAACCCAGTACTGTTAGCCTTCAGTGTTTTTTAGGAATGACTTGCAGAGTAAAAAATGTTTTTTTTCTTATAATCAATTATCTCTTGGTGAGAGGATGCTGAAACAAAGGAACATAGATTTTAGGACACAAAAATGATATCCTTTCTGAGGTGTTTAATTGATTTGTGGTTTTATCTGAATATCATGAGGAAAATTAAGTGGCTGGGAGGCTGAAGAGGGGTGTGGTGTGTACAAGAACGGAAACTATGACTTGGCCAGCTGTGGAATGCAAAATCAAAACTTTTCAAAATGTACTGATATTTAGCAGAAATTTGTCTTCACACTGTAATAAATGTGCTCTTCTCTAATTGACAACTGGTGTAAACCGTTTTTAAATATGTTGTTAAAATTCAGAGAGGATATTAAAAGTATGAAATGAAAAATATGTGAAAACCGTGTTTTCTTTTCAGCTTTTCCTATATTGTTTCTATTTTGTTTCATTAAACCACCATCTGTTATTTTCACAATCAGAGAACTTTATAGAGAATAAAAGAAAATAAATAACCTTCTTATTAAAAGGGATGACTTGGAATTATATAAATAATAATATATTTTCAACTTTATTTAAGTTAAAATAAAATGGCATCAATAATTCATTCGGAAATAAGCAGGCTTTATTATTTTTGATCATTTTCTGGGTCTTACATATTCTAAAGGTACTATCAGAATCATGCCACAAAAATGCATTGGATTTATAAAATTAATTCAATAAGATTTGCTTGAATCTCAAGCAGAAAAAAAAGATTAGAAAAAAGTTAAAACAATGAAAAAAAAAACGTGCAACAACAAAAAAAGAGTAATCAAACAAAAAACACGCCACATTCCTAAAAGAAATCAGTATTATCAGAGAGTCTGTTGTTTTATTAATAAAATTATCACATTATATCTTTAAAATATTTCTAGTCATCATTAGAACTCCACCACTTACTAGATCTAAGTTTCAAGTTTCTGTCCAGTGAAATAGTTAAAATTTTCTTACAATCTGAAGAGTTTGTGAAGAAAAATGAGATAACCAACGCTGTGTGCTTATCATGGGGCTGGAGGACAGTAATGATTGCGCAGTAAGTGTAAAGTGTGTAAGTGTTTACTATTGAAAGGCAGAGGCACAATAATAACCCTGTGGTAAACTTTTTGGAATCATTCACAACCCACTTCTAAGACCATAAAATTGTAATATTTTTTTTCTGAAATCAGTGCTGCATATTAACATTTTTATTTGAAATAGAAAAAGAGTGCTTACATTTTAGATAATCCTAAATCAAGTTTTAGTCATGCCTGACTCGTTGAGACCCCATGGTATGTTGCCCATAAGGCTCCTCTGGCCATGGAATTCTCCAGGCAAGAATTCTGGACTTGGTAGCCATTTCCTTCTCCAGGAGATCAACCACACCCTTAAATAAGGCTATGAACAAATTTTACAAATCACATCAATGTGAAAATCAAGCACAATATAGTAAGAATAATCCACAAGACTTAAACCTAAGACAATGGTATAGAAAAAAACAGGCAGTCTGATTGCATAGAACAGGATAGAACAATAGCAACTACACTGAAAATAGAAAAAGTTACCTTAACTCAAGTATAGAAGACAACCAATGTGTCTCAGAAAAGTATGCTTGTATGAAAAAAACCTTATCTACATTGAATGGAAAAAAGTGATAGAAAACGCATATGCACTTTGTAAAATTATACATACACATATACCATAAATAGCTCTGTGAAACTGCTATTACTCTAGGCTTTCTTCCAACGGAAAAAAAAAAATTAGTTCATCACTTTGACTGGTCTAATTATTATTTATCAGCAACTCAATAAAATGTATAACTGTATGAATAGTATATCTCTTATTGCAAATCTGTAAATGCACATTTTTTAAAGTTTGTAATGTTTCTGGAAATTTTATCTAAACTTAAGAGGGGGAAGTATTTTTACTTCTTAAACTAAAAAAAAAGACAAGAATGTGTCTATTTTCTATTACAATGACTTGTCATCTCTAAACTATTTATTGATCATATGATAAGAACATGGACTAGCAGGATTCTTGTTTGTTCCAACCTGTCATTTTTAATGACAAAATTAATACATGTTCATGTTGGAAATTCAAGCAGTGAAATAAATTGAAAAACCAAGAGAAACAATTGCTTTCTCTGGTTACATATTTGCTTTCAACTTTTTACCAGACTTGAAAATGGTTGTGAATAGGAGTAATTCCTATTCAGGGCCACTTCATAGCATCAATTTTTCATGCATTGTTTACAGCCATTTTTCTTTAAAAATATTATATTCAATTGGTTCCAAAGTTATATTAGAGTATATTGAAAGTTTTTGAATAATTTCATATCTCCATTCATTATGTATATGGAACAATAGATAAGTATAATGTGGCTCATTTACGAAGAATTATGCCCAAAGAGAAAACCTAATATCTTCCTTCTGCATTCAATTGTCTTCTCCACAATCCTACATCTTAGCTATATAATACAAAAGAAATGCTAACATTTAAGAGAGGATCTTGTTAACCTGTATTATAGCAAAAGAAACCATCTGCATTGAGGTTGGGGTGGGAGGACTAATGAAATTGATTACTGGTATCTATATCCAGATGAACTACATTACCAGATACTGCCTACAGTTTTTAAGGTGGACCACATTTTTCCACATTTCCCTCAGAAAGGCTCTACTGTATAATGCATCTAAAATGCCCCTTCTTCCAGAAATAATCCTTCTAATCTTAATCACCTCACACAATTTAAAATGGCACTGATAAGCCTATTTGCATGGCCAGAATAAAGATACAGAATAGAGAACAGACTTGTGGACACCACAGGGGAAAGAGAGGGTGGGACTAATTGAGAGAGTAGCATTGAAACATACATATTACCATATGTAAAATAGATGGCTAGTGGGAAGTTGCTGTATAGCACAGGAAGCTCAACATGGTGTTCTGTGACAACCTAGAGGGATGGGAGGGGGCATATGTATACTTATGGCTGATTCATGTTGTACAGCAGAAACCAACACAACATTGCAAAGCAATTATTCTCTAAAAATAAACTTCAAAAATAAAAATTAAAAAAATAGAAGAAAAATTTTGTTGAGAATAAGACTAAAGTAGAGGGCATCAACCATATTTGTCTCATATTGCATTTTTATGTCTTAACAAGTTTTCTCATCTAAGATAAAAACTAATATTTTTTCAAATATATGCATTTTTGTATAGATTTTTATATCAAAATTTATTCATTTTACTATCTCTTTATTTATCAAAAATATCAGTTAACATAATTGTATTCCAGCAAATGACTCAATATGCAGAATATATGAAGAAATCCATATGATTTCTGGTTTACAGTTCTGCATATAAGGAGCTTGGAAGTCGCCATTCCCTCCTCATAACAAGTAAAACAGATGGAAAAATCCACAAGTCTTCTTAAATCCATAAGAAGGAAACAAACCGCTGCTCCAAGATTGGAAAGACAGACAGGGAATACAGGGAGTCACGGTACAAAGCAGAAACTCATGTTGAAACATAGGAATCAGTGCTAAGGTAAGAACACCTGAACTTCCACTGACAAATTGTTGACAGCAAATGCACGGAAGGGCTTCCTTGGTGGCAGCTCAGACAGGAAAGAATCTGCCTGCAGTGTGGAAGACCCAGATTTGATCCCTGGGTTGGGAAGATATCCTGGAGAAGAGAATGGCTACCAACTTCAGTATTCTCGCCTGGAGAATCCCATGGATAGAGGAACCTGATGTGATACATTCCATGGGACCACAAAAACAGTCAGGCACAACTTAGTGACTAACACACACACACACACACACAAACACACGTATATATGGACAGTTTGGGAATTAAAAATAACAGAGAGATCCAGTCATAAGAAGACTTTCCACCATATTTTGAGATTTACCTCAAGGAACTCAACCAGGTTCCTACAGTAAATATTTAAGAATAATATCCTCTTGCTTTCCACAGTGGAATGGAAAAGGAACCATTTTGAAATACTCTAGAACACTCTGCTCTTCTCTGTCGTCAGAGAAAACTAGATAATCAGAGGTTAACTTTCTATAGGATTATCTCAGCCTGAGTGACATAGGGGAAGGGAAATACCTGGTTCTAGCCTGGGAAAATCCCATGGACGGAGGAGCCTGGTAGGCCACAGCCCATGGGGTCGCTAAGAGTCGGACACGACTGAGCGACTTCACTTTCACTTTTCCCTTTCATGCACTAGAGAAGGAAATGGCAACCCATTCCAGTGTTCTTGCCTGGAGAATCCCGAGGACGGCGGAGCCTGGTAGGCTGCTGTCTATGGGGTTGCACAGTCAGACACGACTGAAGCGACTTAGCAGCAGCAGCAGCAGCAGCCCATTCTAGCCATCTTGTCCCATTCCAGGTGTGAGGGAGGAAAAATCTGAGACACTTTTATGAATTTTACAGTCCAAAGGCATAAGCTCTATGAAAAATGACCAGACGATGGGACCATAGAATGCTTCCCCTTCTCCACACCTCATCATCACATTACTCAAGATCTGTTTCTAGCAGTTCCTTTCATCCATCACATCACAGTCAGCTACCAAGAAAAAGTTACAAGGAATACCAAAAGGCACAAAACACAATCTGATGAGACAGAGCAAGCACCAGAACAAGACATGACAAGGATGCTGGAATTATCAGATCAATAATTTAAAATTACTATAATTAATACACTAAGGGCTTTAATGGATAAATTAGTATATAAAAACAGATACACAAGTTAAGTAGAGAGAAGAAAATCCAGGAAAGAATGGAAAAAAATGCTAGAGATAAAAAAAAAAAAAGAAACACTAAAAGGAAAGAAGTGTGCCTCTGATGGGTTCATTAGTCTACAAATCTGAGGAAAGAATCTCTGAGCTAAAGGATTTATCAATAGCAACCTCAAAGATCAGAAGTAAAGACAACAAAGACTAAGTTTTTTTTTTTTTTTAAGGAATAGAATATCCAATGATTGAGGAACAAACACAAAATGTGTGACATAAACATAATGAGAATTCCAGAAAGAAAAGAGAACAAGGAAAAGAAAAAAAAAAAAAAAAGAAACAAGAATGACCTAGAATTTCCCTCAAATTAATGCCTAAAATCAAACCAAAGATCCAGGAAGCTCAGAAAACACCAAATAGAAAAAAAAAAAAAAAGCCTAAAAACTAAACTAAGCATATCATTTAAAAATTACAAAAAATCAAAATTACAGAATAAATCCTGAAAGAAGCCAGAGGAATAAAATACGTTACCTACAGAGGAACTAACATAAGAATTACATCTGGCTTCTCAGAAACAAAACGAGACACTGAAATATTTATATTGTTGAGCAAAAAACCTATCAACCTAGAATTCTCTGCCCTGCAAAATTATCCTTCAAAAATGAAGGAGAAATATACATTCACAGACAAAAATTGAGAAAATTTGTTGTCAGTAGACTGGTCTTGCAAGAAATGTTATAAGAAGTTCCTTATAAAGGAAAATGTTTAAAACATTATAGCTCAGAAACCCAGATCTATATAAAGAAGAGCATCAAAGAAGGAATGAATGAAAACAAAATGAAAATTTTTGTTTTTCTTATTCTTACTTAACGGAACTGATAATAGTTTGTTCAAAATAATAATAC
Organism: Okapia johnstoni; assembly: GCA_024291935.2. NCBI lineage: Eukaryota > Metazoa > Chordata > Mammalia > Artiodactyla > Giraffidae > Okapia > Okapia johnstoni. The sequence continues at coordinate 61,043,362 of CM044322.1, forward strand.
CAAAATATACATATTATGTATATATATATATAATGTGTGTATGCTTACAGATAGATAGATAAAGTTAGGTTACTATCTACCATATTCACTATTGTTTTCTGATGTTGACCTTATTATTTATTCTACTTTTGTCTTCCATTCTTTGTCTGCCTTTTGTGGTTTTAACAAAGCATTTTACATTGTTCCATTTTCTCTCTTTTCTTAGCATATGGGTTATAACTCCTTCTTTTTTTGTTTTTTTGGGTTTTTTTACATTTTCTAGTCAGCATCCTGGAGCATGCAATTAGAAATTATAACCAATTCAAGTCTACTTTCAGATACACTATACCACTTCATGGATAATATGAGTACCTTATAAAATAAGCTTAATTTGACCTCCCATCTCTTGTATTATTCTATTATTCTTCACACATTTCACTTAAATGAAATAACTATATCAATAATCAGTTTTGAACATCAACACATCAATTAAAAGACAGAGATTGTCAGAATGGAGCAGAAAACAGGGCCCAACCACATACTGTCCACAAGGAGGCCACTTCAAATTAAAAGTACATTAAAAATAAATAAATGGAGAAAATATACTTTAATTAAAAAAAGTAACAGGATAATTATATAACTACCTTAATTTCAGACAGAACAGACTTTGAAGCTAATAGAGCTACAAGGGATAAGGAAGGGCATCACACAATGATAAAATGGTCATCTCTCCAAGAAGATATAATGATACTTAATATCTTTGTGTATAACAACAGTGCATTGAGCTAGGTGAGGCAAAAATTTACAGAACTGTGAAAAGAAACGGATGACTACAATAGCTTAGTTTGAGATTTCAACACCTTTCTATTACAAATGAACAGGTCCAACAGGCAGAAATCTACAAATCAATAGCAAGATGGTGATGAAAGTGAAAGTGAAAGTGTTAGTCACTCCATTGTATCCAAATCTTTGTGACTCCATGCACTATAGCTCTCCAGCTCTTCTGTCCATGGAATTCTCAGGGCCAGAATACTGGAGTGGTTGCCATTCCCTTCTCCAGGGGATCTTTCCAAACCAAAGATCGAATCTGGATCTCCCACATTGCAGACGGATCCTTTACCATCTGAGCCACCAGGGAAGCCCAAGACGGTGACAGCAATACTTAAAAAAAAAGCAAAAACACTTGACAAAATAGATGATGCTAACATCTGATAATCATGAAACTCTACAGTTTCCTTATCAGGGAATTTAAAAGAACAATGTTCATCGCAGCACTGTTTACAATAGCCAGGACATGGAAGCAACCTAGATGTCCATCAGCAGACGAATGGATAAGGAAGCTGTGGTACATATACACAATGGAATATCACTCAGCCATTAAAAAGAATACATTTAAATCAGTTCTATTGAGATGGATGAAACTGGAGCCCATTATACGGAGTGAAGTAAGCCAGAAAGAAAAACACCAATACAGTATACTAGTGCATAGATATGGAATTTGAAAGATGGTAACAATAACCCTATATGCAAGACAGAATAAGAGACACAGATGCATAGAACAGTCTTGTGGACTCTGAGGGAGAAGGTGAGGGTGGGACATTCTGGGAGAATAGCATTGAAACATATATATTATCATATGTGAAGCAGAACACCATTCCAGGTTCGATGCATGAGACAAATGATCAGGGCTGGGGCAATGGGATGACCCAGAGGGATGGGATGCGGAGGGAGGTGGGAGGGGGGTTCAGGATAGGGAACACATGTAAACCCATGGCTGATTCATGTCAATGTATGGCAAAAACCACTACAATATTGTAAAGTAATTAGCCCCCAACTAAAATAAATACATTTATGAAAAAAAAAAAAAGAACAATGAGCATTATCCATTCTCAAATGGCTCAAAGTAGTATAAAGATAGAAAATACCAAGTATTGATAATAATGCAAAAGAAGTAGAATTCTGATACACTGCAGCCAGGAGTATAAATTGGTACAACCACTTCCACTTTAGAAAATTCTTTGTAACTATCTACATAAACAGATGTTGGCACATCTTAAGAACAAGACATACAGCCAAATATATAAATATATATATGAAAATGTCTGTAACCAAAAGAAACATTCAAATATGTTCACAACAACACCATTCTTAATAATCTCTAACAGAAAAAAATAATCAAATGTTAATTAATAATTTGATGCATAAGTAAATTGAGGATTCAAATACTGTACCACAATAAGAATAAAGTCAATGACACAGAATAACTAGAATGAATCTCACAAATATAATGTCAGGTAAAACAAGTCACATATATTATATTTCCACTAAGAAGAAGCTCAATATAAGACAAAAATAATCTATGATGTTACAAGTCAGAATGTTGGTTAGACTTTGTGAATAGAAGTCACAGAAGAAGGCATAAGTGGGACTTCTTGGATTCTGGTAATGTTTTATTCTATCTCAACATAATTTGAACATGACTGTGTACTTTCTGTATATATGCTTTATATTAGTAACATATTTATCAATAAGTGTTGGCTAATATTATTGCCCTCATGAATTACATCAGGGCGGGGACCATGTCATCTATGTCTACATCTATGAGTGCTCAGTCACTTCAGTCATGTCTGACTTTGCAACCCTATGGACCTTAGCCTGCCAGGCTTCTCTGTCCATGGGATTCTCCAGGTAATAATAACAGAGTGGGTGATATCTATCTATTTATCTGTCATCTATCTAATACTACAATACTAGCTTGTATCTTTGCAAATTTCCCTTTCAAATGTACCTTTCAAATTTATTATTATTATAATGTGATTTTGCAAAAAGAAACTACTAAAATCTGACACTGAATGATTATGAAAAATGAGTTATTTTTAGATGATTAATATAATAGCTTAACTTAATCAAAACACATCCCTATTTAATTATCTTAAAATATCATATTTATTTTATCTTCTTTCAAGGCTACAATTATGCTGCTGCTGCTGAGTCGCTTCAGTCGTGTCCGACTCTGTACGACCCCATAGACGGCAGCCCACCAGGCTCCCCCATCCCTGGGATTCTCCAGGCAAGAATACTGGAGTGGGTTGCCATTTCCTTCTCCAGTGCATGAAAGTGAAAAGTGAAAGTGAAGTCACTCAGTCGTGTCCGACTCTTAGCGACCCCATGGACTGTAGCCTACCAGGCTCCTGCGTCCACAGGATTTTCCAGGCAAGAGTACTGGAGTGGGGTACCATTGCCTTCTCCGCTACAATTATGACTGTTCTATAATTACAGATTCATACATGATAAATCAGCCATCCACTAGGAACTAACTTGAAGATCAATAATTCTTATTTTTATTTTGTAGGTATTCATAATTCCAAAAAAATGCTAAAAATAAATTAGTCTTTTCCTAATAATCTCATCTATAGTGAAAGTGAAAATCGCTCAATGGTGTCAGACTCTGAAACTCCATGGACAATACAGTCATGGACTTCTCCAGGGCAGAATACTGGAGTGGAGTGGGTAGCTGTTCCCTTCTCCAGGGAATCTTTCCAATCCAGGGACTGAACCCAGGTCTCCCACATTGCAGGTGGATTCTTTACCAGCTGAGCCACCAGGGAAGCACAAGAAAAAATATGATCATATAAGCAAGTTATTTAAATATTCAATTTTTCCTAATGGTAATTAATTTTTAGGTTTACTTTGATTAAAAAGTTCAGAAATTTTTCACAAATATCACATTGTTTGATATTAAAAAGACAAGTGTTTACTGAATTTCCATAACTAGTACTCAAAAGAGATGCTCTAATGATGACAATGGTATCAGGAAAAGATCCCATGGGTCTAGTTGGAAAGACTTTTAAAAGCAATGAATTTTTAAACAAAATTAAAAGCACTATTTCCCAAGAGTAGAACATTATTGGGAGAGTAAATATACTAAGAATTAGGAGATTAAAACCATCAAGATATTTTAATATCTTATTCCTTTTCTTAACACAAATTATTCTTTATGTTTCAATATGGTAATTATATAATTACAATCATCTGCTTATGTTGTCTTTTTTACTTATTTTACTATAAAATCCTTACTCGTAATTAAACACTGCCGGGCACATGGTAGAAATTCAATAATTGTGAACTAAATCTGTGGATATTTTACTTATTATTTAGAAATCTATTTAAAAATGCTCTAACATTTTTGAAAACCTCTTGAAGAAAATGGAGTAGAGCCAGCATATATAAATTTTAGAGCTATCAGGAGTCCTAGAAATCATGTAGACTCAGTATGTCATTACACAAATGAGGTATCTAGAACCTAGGGAAGTTTCGCTAACTCCCTATGACAGAAGAAATGAGCTGGACTGGTTTTTGACCCTTTTGACTTAAAAATCTTGCAACCATTTCAAATATCCTGTTGGCTTTCCAATATTCTAGACTTGTTTCTGAAACTTTCCTTGCCTTAATCAATCTAATTCATTCTCTCTCTCTGACTTTCTTTCTCTCACTCTAATAATAAAGTTATAACAAAGCACAATTTAATTGATCTGGATTGAAGTACAAGTCAATTAGAATAATGTAATATCTTGGGTCATTCTCATGAACAATAAATATTGCTATTAATGTACTGGTTAATATAATTTTGATGGAAAGCCAAGTGAGTTAGCATTATTATAAGTATTAATTCATTAATGCCTTGAAATATAACCCTCCCTATATTCTTAAATTACTCTATCCCAGGCTTCTAAAAGTAAAATACAAGTGTTGATTACTTTCTGTGCGTGTGTGCTAAGTTGCTTCAGTCATGTCAGACTCTTTGGGACCCTGTGGCCTGTATCCTTCCAGGCTCCTCTGTCCATGGGATTCTCCAGGCAAGAATACTGGAGTGGGTCACCATGCCCTCCTCCATCACTTTGCCCACAAAGTTCCATATAGTCAAAGCTACAGTTTTTCCAGTAGTCATGTATGGATGTGAGAGGTGGAGAATAAAGAAATCTGAGTGCTGAAGAATTGATGCTTTTGAACTGTGGTGCTGGAGAAGACGCTTGAGGGTCTCTTGGACAGCAAGAAGATCAAATCAGTCAATCCTAAAGGAAATCAATCCTGAATATTCATTGGAAGGACTGATACTGGAGCTGAAACTCTAATAGTTTGGCCACCTGATGCAAAGAACTGACTCATCAGAAAAGATTCTGATGCTAGAAAAGATTGAAAGCAGAAGAAGTGGGGAACAGAAGATGAGATGGCTGGATGGCATCACCAACTCAATGGACATGGGTTTGAGAAAACTGCGAGAGAGGGTGAAGGAAGCCTGGCGTGCTGCAGTCCTTGGGGTCATAAAGAGTAGGACACGACTTAGCAATTGAACAAGGAATGAGAGACAATGGAGAAAACGTATGTGAAATAAAGTATTAAGTATCAAGAATCCACCTGATAATGCAAGAGGCCCAAGAGACATGGGTTCAATCCCAGGATTGGGAAGATACCCAGAGTAGAGAATGAGCCCACTCCAGTATTCTTGCCTGGAAAGATCAATGGACAGAGAAGCCTGGTGGGCTATAGTCCATGGGGTTGCAAAAAGTCAGACACAACTGAACACAAACACAAATATTAATACAAAAGACATGACACACATTTAATTTAGGGAAAAAATAGAGTATATATTCTTGGAGAGTATCTGCTTCAGTGCGATTCCCGTTTGTACTTGCTATTATGAGTCTAGGCATGGCTACAATGATTCACTTATTTTTCATACCCTAAAAATTATTCTCTTTCAAAATAATACACATGTACATGACCCACAAACACCCACATGGAAACCTGTTGAGAAAGACTATACTTGCCCCTTGAGCACACATCAAAATACAAAATTGCACAGGGAGCTGGAAAAGAGTTTTCTCAGGTTCCTAAAGTTTCTATTTAGTGTGATATGGAATATAGTGAACTGGACACTATTTATTTGGAACAAGTCCAAGCAACATCAGAACGCCCTTATGCTTAAACCATGGTTACCATGGAGTTTAAATGTCTGGCACTTGATGGGTCTTGTGCAGGCCAAATCTATAAGCTCATTCCTACAGATGTTATTTTGATATATTTTAAAATAACACAAAGCTTAAAATCACAGCAATTTCAAGAAAACTCTATAGCAAAAAAAAAAAAAAGCTTTCATTAGATTTCTAACTACATGTATATATATTCATAAAACTGACATTTTTTTAAATGTTACATTTTGATAGCTGTAACTGACTACCTTACATAAATGGTAAACTTGTACCTTATTGTATTAAATTTAAAGGGATATTTTTTATTGTACTATAGTTAGCTAAGAGTTCTCTGATGTATTCAATATTAATGTGAAAGCATAAAACCTCACTGCCACAAGGCAGTTACAAGCAATGGACACAGACTGCAATCCAGCTCAGGACTGTGGCCTGCCGTCTGCATTCTGGCAAGAGTTATTAGGCCACCACTGCACGTGTTGCTGTTACTGTAAGCTTGAATGCCATGTCCCCCAGACCTAAGAAATTACATTTTAGGGAACTCATGAGCCAGAGATTCTTTTCTGTTGCTTCACATGAAAAAATAGATGTAATCTAAAACAGCATGCATTACATTTTTTAAAGAAATGATACAGAAGAGTTAAAATATTAAGAATGATTTTATTTTCTTTATTGTTTATTCTATGACTTGCAATCTCATTGGCTTTTAGTTGTTATAGCTACTTAAAATTATCACAGATTTTAAAATGCAATGGAAATTTCAGAATTCAAGTACTATTTTTTTTTGGAGTTGGTGTAAATCATCACATAAAACTAATAGTGTTTTTTGTAATCATTTTTGACAATGATGTCAGCTAGCCTACATAAGTGAAAATATAAAGTAACAGTTATAAGAAAAGCAACACTGAGTATAACAGCATCATTGAAAAAATGGGATTAAAAGTCCAGCCCATTTTGCCACTCCCTTGGAGACATTAATCTCTAATTGCAAAAGAACACACACACACACTGGTATGTTCCCTCTGGTCTTTCTCATTCATTTCTTAAATAATTTCTGTATTTCTTCATCCAATCACTCCAAGCCACTCTATCTTGATGTATTTTATCTCTTCTTGGTTGTAGCAAGCAAAGAAGCAGTTAGACTGAATATACCAAAGATGTTATAGACTCTAACCTACAACTGAGCAAATGCCATTAAGTTCACAAACAAAAATTTCCTGCCAGGACTAGTGAGCAAAGGATAACACCAAGGAGCGCCACTCACTTCATTAATTCCTGTTATATAATTTATTTGATCAGTATATTTCTAAATCTACCCAATCTGCCCAATTGGTCCTCACCTGAAGTCTCAGGCAAGCAGTGAACTGTGAGCTGATGTTCCAAATGATATAAACATTTACCAACTGAATTATCTATTTTGCTTCCTTTTGACACTTTAGCTAAAAATGTGCAGATGCAAGTGTCAAGTGTTGAAGGTAAAGCACTCATCACCATATTAAGGATGATGGCAGCTGAATCAAAGGTGCTGCCAGGCCACTGTGGCTGGTAGGGTACATGAAGCACACCCCAGGACAATCTGTCACTGTCAAAATGCCAATCGCAAATGCTCTGCCGTACTAGGATACTAACGTAGGGCACCTGGATAAAATAGGCTTATTCTGTAATGTAAATTTAATAAAACTATTTCATTATTATTGTTTTTAATTTTCTCCTTCAATTATGGTGTCAGTAGAGTAGATCGTAACATTTCCCGCAGCTCCCACTATTTTATTTCAGAAAAAAATACTTGCACTAAAATTTTTGCCTGACTCCTCTGAAATTCCACATTTAATATGACTGTTCTGAACTACTTATTAAAACATTCCTTATTGCTTCTGATTAGAAATGGAAAAATTTTTATCACAGTCTTTTGAAGTTTCAGCAGTATTGAATATTTCTGAATTCCTTAAGCATATCAAAAGTTTCTGACTTCAGTTATCTTATTATAATAGGGCAACTAATGCCTGTGCACAGAGTGGCTAAACTTTCATATTGAGACTGTCATATTCTTCCATTTGCTACCCAATTAAACAAGCGCCCAGAGAACTGATAAGTGCACGTTAAAACTCAACAGTCTCGGGAGTAATTAGAGAGACAGAAGTGGATTTCTTGTTTCAACCGACCATTACAGAAATGGTTTTGCTGTCATTTCTTTCTTCCTTCCCTTTTTTTTCCTCAAAAAAATAAATTGGCCTGCTCACACACAAGAAAGTTAACAACAAATTCGAATTATTTAGCAACTGATTATCACTAACAGTTAACACTAAGTTGACTTCAAATGAATTTAATAAGTCTGTAAGAGACAGTGGAATCATAGTTCACATCAATTACATATGCATTATTAAAATTGTAAGACCAAGAAAAAAACAATAAACTGGTCAGTTATGTCAGGAATATTGTAATCATACTCTTCAGTGCTGTGGTGCAGGAGAAGACTCTTGAGAGTCCCTTGGACTGCAAGGAGATCAAACCAGTCAATCCTAAATGAAATCTACTCTGAATATCCATTGGAAGGACTGATGCTGAAGCTGAAACTCCAATACTTTGGCCACCTGATGGAAAGATCTGACTCATTTGAAAAGACCGTGATGCTGGGAAAGACTGAAGGCAGGAGGAGAAGGGGACGACAGAGGACAAGATGGTTGGATGTCATCACCGACTCAATGGACATGAATTTGAGCAAGCTCTGGGAGTTGGCGATGGACAGGGAAGCCTGGTGTGCTGCAGTCCATGGGGTCACAGTGTCAGACACGACTGAGCGACAGAACAACACTCTTCAGTGATGCTCTCCTCCCACTTTTTTTTCAGTTGAAAAACTGAGGATTATAATTAATTCCTTATCATGAAAAATTAATGGAAGCATAAACAAAAGTGAAAAGGACAAAAAGTTTCATTGTTACAGTATATGTTGGTCTATGTCCCAAAATAAATTTAGGAGTGCAATAAGAAAAATCCAAAGTGTACTCCCACTCCAAATTGTATTTTCCTCTTCTATGACTTTTCCTGAAATCCTATCTCTGTTATATTATTTCTTGCTGACTATTTATTTCCTCTTGAACCAGGGTACCCAAGTGACTTCTGGACCTCCAGGCTACCTCTGGGACTCCATGCAGCTTTGCTGGCAACACACCTTCGCGTACACCCCAGGAGTCATATGTGCTGGTATCCCCTGTGCTTTTAAGTCCCCAGGGGTGCTAACTCTGAATCTGTGGAGATGCTATTTAGACACAAGTGGGTAATTTTCAGCCACACTAAACACTAAAATCCACCATGTTCATCAAGTAAAATCCTAAAGATTATTCTTCCATGGCTATACAACTTCAGTTTTGTAATCTATGAACAATTACAAAGAAAACACCTGTTGATTCATATCTCATTCATTTAATATTGTTAGGAAAAGAGTTTTTAAAAAGTGATTTATTCTAAGCCACTCAAGCTTGGCTCAAGGAATTTTTTTTTTGTATCAAAGCTTATGTTTGAATTATTTTCTATGGAAAAATTTCAAAATCAGAAAATCATTTAATCTTCCTTTTAAAATAAAATATAATGTCATCTTTCCTTGTCTCAGTTGAAAAACAAGTAGTCTTTTCTTGCCAACATACCGAGTGCATGAGTATTCAGGTTTTTGTTATCAAAAAAAGAACTAAAGACTCCAAAGTGTACCTCTCAACTTTCTGTTAACAAGGTGATAAATTTCCTAGATAACAGAAACTGTGTATTTGCCCTTGCTGATGGAGCTCATAGGTGAATTGCACATAAGAATTGCCCTTGACATATGTATTTACTAAATATATAAGACTTTCTAAGAAAAATATCCCATAGATAGGTAGATAGAAAGGGAAAGATATCTCAAGAGAGATCTATACCTGTATTTATACATATGTACATATATATATATATATATATATATATATATATATATATTTGTGCAACATCTGAAAATGTATATCAAACTAACTGACACAATTTTAAAGAAAATTACATATTTTAACTTAAAGTCATCAAAAAATAAAAAGATGAGCTATATAGAAATACCTGTACAATTATGGTACAACACTAATAATTGAAATCATTTTCTGCTATAATACGAACATCATATTCCACAAAACACTATTCCACAATGTGTTCCCTACAATTCAAGATGAAACCTTTTGAATATTTTCATTTTCTGACAATTTGTTCTACACTTTTCCTTGACTGAAAATACCCAGAGAATACTAATTTTTTTCACTTTCCAGTCAAACACAAGACTTTTGTGAACTTTTCCCTTAAGTTTTTATAGTTCTATACTAACATAATTTATTTTGCATTATGAACTATGGACAGAGGTTCATAACATTGTAAAGGAGACAGTGATCAAAACCATCCCCAAGAAAAGGAAATGCAAAAAGGCAAATGGTTGTCTGTGGAGGCTTTAAAAACAGCTGAGAAAAGAGGAGAAGTGAAAGGCAAAGGAGAAAGAACAATATATCCATCCAAATGTAGATTTCCAAAGAACAGCAAGGAGAGATAAGAAAGCCTTCCTAGGTGAAAAATGCAAAGAAATAGAGCAAAACAATAGAATGGGAAAGACTAGAGGTCTCTACAAGAAAATTAAAGATACCAAGGAAACATTTCATGTAAAGATGGGCACACTAAAGGACAGAAACAATATAGACCTAAAAGAAGCAGAAGATATTAGGAAGAGGTGGCAAGAATACACAGAAGAACTGTACAAAAAAGACCTTCATGACCCAGATAACCACATGACGTGATCACTCACTCAGAGCCAGGCATCCTAGAATGTGAAGTCAAGTGGGCCTTAGGAAGCATTACTAGGATCAAAGCTAGTGGAGGTGATGGAATTCCAGCTGAGCTATTTCAAATCCTAAACGATGATACTGTGAAAGTGTTGCACTCAGTATGCCAGCAGATCTGGAAAACTCAGCAGTGGCCACAGGCCTGGAAAAGTCAGTTTTCCTTCCAATTCCCAAAGAAAGGCAATGCTGAAGAATTTTCAAACTACCACACAATTGGACTCATCTCACATGCTAGCAAAGCAAAGCTCAAAATTTTCCATGCTAGGATTCAAAGGTACTTGAACGGAGAAATTCCAGATGTTAAAGCCAGATTTAGAAAAGGCACAGGAATCAGAGATCAAATTGCCAACATCCACTGAATTATAGAAAAAGCAAGAGAATTCCAGAAGAACTTCTACTTCTACTTCATTGACTACAATGAAGTCTTTGACTGTGTGTATCACAACAAACTGTGGAAAATTCTTCAAGAGATGGGAATACCAGACCACCTTACCTACCTCCTGAGAAATGTGTATGCAGGTCAAGAAGCAACAGCTAGATTCAGACATTGAACAACAGACTGGTTCAAAATTGAGAAAGGAGTTCATTAAGGTTGTATACTGTCACCTTGATTATTTAACTTATATACAGAGTACATCACGCAAAATGCCAGACTGGATGAAGCACAAGCTGGAATCAAGATTGCCAGGAGAAATATCAATAGCCTCAGATATGCTGATGACACCACCCTTAAGGCAGAAAGCGAAGAAGAACTAAAGAGCCTCTTGATGAAAGTGAAAGATGAGAATGAAAAGCTGGCTTAAAACTCAACATTAAAAAATTAAGATCATGGCATCCGGTCTCATCACGTCATGGCAAATAGATGGAGAAACAATGGAAACAGTGAAAGACTTTATTTTAGGGGGCTCCAAAATCACTCCAGATGGTGACTGCAGCCATGGAATTAAAAGACACTTGCTCCTTGGAAGAAAAACTATGACCAACCTACTCAGCATATTAAAAAGTAGAGACATTACTTTGCCAACAAATGTCTAGTCAAAGCTATGGTTTTTCTGGTAGTCATGTATGGATTTGAGAGTTGGACTATAAGGAAAGCTGAGCATTGAATAATTGATGCTTTTGAACTGTGGTGTTGGAGAAGACTCTTGAGAGTCCCTTGGACTGCAAGGAGATCAAACCAGTCAATCCTAATGGAAGTCAGTCCTGAATATTCATTGGAAGAACTGATGCTGAAGCTCCAATACTTTGGCCACCTGATGCAAAGAAATGACTCATTAGAAAAGACTCTATTGCTAGAAAAGATTGAAGGCAGGAGAAGGGGATGACAGAGTATGAGATGGTTGAATGCATCACTGACTCAGTGGACATGAGTTTGAGCAAACTCAAGGAAATAGTGAAGGACGTAGAAGCCTGGTGTGCTGCAAGTCCATGGGGTCGCAAAGAGTTGGACTTGACTGGGTGACTGAACTGAACTGAATTGATGTGATTTATATTTAAAAAAATCCTGATTTATAAATTTTGTATTTTCTAATAAGACTGTATCAGTTTACATTTAGATTGACCTCTTTTACTACATATGCACATACACATTTTATGTGACTGAACCACACTGACTCCATTTTTTCAGCTCTGTCTTAGGCATGCTGTCCTACCTCCTTCTCTTTCTACATGACTGAGCTTTAACCTAACTCACAAGAAATGCACCCAAGCCGCATAAGTTTCCAATCAATTTTTACCTTGCTTGTCTGTTATAAAAATTGGCAGAGTTCTTTTTTTGCTGAGGCATATTTTAAGGTCATGAGACCTTCAGGGGTTAGAAAAAAACTCTGTTCTTATAGCTACAGACATGTTTCTCCCTTGGTAGTCAAATTCTGTTTTTCAATTTGGCCCCTTTCAACCCTTCTGTATTCCTTTCAACAGCATGGAGTGCAGCTGAGCATACTCTGGATCACCATTTTCCCAATCCTACCTGTATGTATGTTACCTGCAATAAACTTCATATTGCACATTATAAAGCTGCCCACTTCATTTTTCATTCTCAAAGTTCCTTCTCAGTTCAAAGGGTATTGATAAGTATCTTTGGCTTTCAATACAGATATACATTTATATATTTTGAGATCCATGACTTTTAACTACTTAAAATTTTCATCTTTCCTATCCTGCAGTCTCTGGTCTTAACACTGATTATTTTGTTAGAATCTTTTTTAAAAATACTACCTCCAGATTGAGTGAATGAATGATAAGTTTGCTCAGTTTTGGAATATTCATTAAACATTTCTTTTATCATTATAAGTAAAACCTGTTTTCATAGTTATATTATTTGAGTTATATACAATGAGTTGAAGTTGCTTTACTTCTGTAAATTATAAACTTTATTCCACTGTTTTTTATATTGTTTTTTATTTTTGTGAAATGTCTACACTTTCAAAATGTTATATCTCTTGGATATATTATCCATATTTATCCTAATTTCAGTTCATGGTAGTTTTCTTTGAATTTCTTTTTTTTTTAGACTTGAAACATGCCTTTTGTTAATTTTTTATTTGTAGCCATTCTCCATTAATAGATACATTTAATCTCAATCACAAAGTATTTTGGGTCGTATTTTCTAAGTTTGCAAGAATTTTCTCTATCATCTCTACTTTTTCAGAGGCTTACAAGTGATTGCCCACTATGGTTTATTTTTCTGATCTGGCTCTGCTTATCTAGATTGATATTTTTTCTCTCTTTATTCACTGGGACTTGTTCAACTGCTATAATACTAGAATACTTCATTGTCTGTAATTCTGAGAAGTGAAGACTGTGCCATGTAGCTGTCACCTCAGATCAAACAACAATAGCCTATTCACAATCTCTAGTCTGCTGTTAAGATTTAGTTTCTTTACCCTGAGGAGCTTTCCATGCCTTAGGTACAAAAACTTGACCATTTTTTCAACCATTCTTCAGCTCCTAAGAGTCAAGGAAATAAAGCTAAACTCATATGGTGCCAGATATCATTTGAGTGCTAAATTCTCCTTGGTAACAATAAGATTCTAATTCTCAAAATGAAGATTTTCAGAAGCTGCTTCTCAGGTTTGAAGTAATCTCAGAGGGAAGAAAATGCTTCAAATAATTCTCATGATTATACTGTCCAGGACTTGTTTTCCTCTGTGCATCTAAACATATCTGTCTCAAGAGGTTTGGATGGTTGGCAATAGGAGCTGGGGATAGAAGAGAGTCAATCCTCTCTTTAGCCTGCCATCTTTCCAGAATGCCCCTCTTATCTGTCAAACCGATAAACTCTCAGTAATCTAGTTCACTTTCGTCTCTTCATTTATTATCTACCTATTGGTGATTTTCACATTTTTGCTCCTTGTTTGATTCTTTCTTGCACTTCAGGACTCACCATTGCAACCATCTTCTAGATGTTGTTATTTGGTTTTTCACTAGTACCTCATAAATTTTGTGTTACAGACTAAACTTATTATCTCTGTTTCTATAAAACAAATATTAACTCTGTCCAGTCAAATTAATGGAAACATGGAAACGCCATATCCACCAAATCTCTCAAGGGTTTATCTTCTCCAGCTTTTTCCTCTGGGCCTAACACTGGTTAGTATGCAATAATGTAAATTACATTTTCCCAAACCCTCATGTTTCTCTATTGCTACTGTATGAGTTAAGACTTTTATCTGCTTTTCCATTATTTACTGTAATTACATCCTAATTTATTTATATGCCATTAGACTTTTCTGATCTAATAAGTTCTCCATTATGTTTCTGGGTTACAATGTTAATAAATTTCTCATATAACAACAACAAAATTATTGACATGTCAAAACATTGCTACCGACCCTCAATTGCCTCCCAACTGGCTTCTTGCTTTCTTCAAATATTTTGGTAACTACCTGCAAATAGTTCTACACTCAATTTGTTGGTGTTAAAAGCTGCTTTACTTTCATTTCTTCTCAGTGGTTTGTGTGTCTGCTACAATGGCTTGGTTAGGTTAACAATGAGCTCAAGCCCTCTCTGAAAGTGAAAGTTGCTCAGTCTTGTCCGACTCTGCGACTCCATGAACTATACAGTCCGTGGACTTCTCCAGGCCAGAATACTGGAGTGGGTAGCTGTTTCCTTCTCCAGGGGATCTTCCCAACCCAGGGATCAAACCCAGGTCTCCCACATTGCAGGTGGATTCTTTACCAGCTGAGCCACCAGGGAAGCCCAAGAATACTGGAGTGGGTAGACTATCCCTTTTCCAGCGGATCTTCCCCACCCAGGAATCCAGCTGGGGTCTCCTGTATTGTAGGTGGATTCTTTACCACCTGAGCTAAAAGGGGAGCTCAAGCTCACTCTACAAGTGTTCATTCTAGGACCCAGACTAAAGAGACACTGATTTTCACAGAGAAAATCTTTCACATGACAATGGAAACACAAGAACAGAAATTTAGCCATAAAAATATACATTTTGAGCCTACATGTCATGTCCACTAACATTTCATTGACCAAAATCACATGACCAAGTTCAGTTCAGTTCAGTTCAGTCACTCAATCGTGTCCAACTCATTGTGACCCCATGAATCGCAGCACACCAGGCCTCCCTGTCCATCACCAGCTCCGGAGGCCAACGCTAAAGAGACAGAAAAAAATGTTTCCCAGATGTCTTCAGAGAAATTATAAACTCATTTGGCAAAGGGTGTGCTAAAAGGCATGTGCAAATAATGAGGTAAAGCTAAAGGCATGGGTAAGGAACTGGGACAAAAATAACTCAATCTATGTCATTATCCCACCTTGGTAAACACTGCTCTTCACAAATCAGTCACAGATTTCTTCAGACACACTGAAATCCTCCATAATTCTTTAGCATGGCATACCCTTTTATATTTAAAGCCTTTGTCTTCTGTCTGGATTTTCCATTCTGTGATACCGCCCTACTATTTATCCTTCAAGACTGGGATCAGATATTTTGGGGCATTCTTATCAATTCTCTTAGACAAGAATCAATGAATGTCCTTGCAGTAAGTTTACTTTTGCTGTATTGCCTTTCTCAGTCAGATATCTGCCTCCCCAGACCAAATCTGCCAAGGCTAACAATCATGTTGTTTTCATTTATTTAGACCTAATACCTAGTAGTGCTGACCGCATCACAGATACTAAATGAACATTCACCAAAGAAGCAAATTAATTAGGTAATTTGTAAACTTATGGGTAACTTTACACTGATATAGGGTACTAGATATTATATCTAGCCATGACAGGATCACATATTATGCATATGTTTTGTTTTAATTTCCAAATCTATTAATTCAATCAAGAGAAATTGTTTTAACTAATCTTATTAAAATAAAAATTTAACAATTAGATGCCTCAAATTAAACTGAAAAGATAATTGTATGTATCAAAAATAAAAGAAATTATATAAAACATTTATCTTCTTTTTAGGTCATAATTTTCTCTGAGCATATCATTTCAATGAGATTTTTCAAACTTTTTCATGGACCAAAGGTGAACTTGTCTGAGAGTTTGAACTAAATTGCTTTAGCCATTTTTGAGTTATGTGAAGGTGAGAGTACATTTTTCATGCACCTAACTAAAATAGGCTCCAACCTTTTCTACTTACATGAGTCATAAATGACTAATGCTATATATTTTAAAGTTGACAGAATTATTATATTTCTCAAAGCAACCTTTAAATTTAAAAGAAAATATCTAGTCATTTTTAAGATGACAAAAATGTCCATGTATGTGTCTGAGGATTGCTAACAGAGGATGGTAGTTTAAAAGTAAGGAAAATATAATTAAGGTCAACTCAGATTTCTGTCTAGATTAGATAGAAAAAAAGATATAGGACAAATATCAAATTAGTGTAGCATTTCAGGGCAGAAATGTTAGGAAGTTAATGCACTTTAAAGTGCACTTTAAAATGTAAAAGTAATTTAACCTCAACCTTTTACAATCCGGCTGGAGGGAAATGCAGTGATATGAAATATAAATTCTTTGCCCAGCACATTCTCGAGTGAGATTTGATCACTTAAACTTTGAGCTCCTCTTACGCAGTGCAATGGGGAAAATATCCATTATCAAATGGCATAAAATAAATTTGGTATTATATGTCACATCACAAATCCCTTTTTAAAACTGGCTTAGTCTTTTTCAATTCCCTGGACAAAAATGTTGAACTTTAAAGGTGAAAAAAAAATGATATATGTTTAGAATATTAAAGCAGAAAAATGCAACATCTTTCTTTAACTTTACATTTATATCATCGACATGCCATAATTTGATAATCATTTGCACTCTAGCTCACTAAGAAGGCTTTGAATCTCTGTTCATTTCCTTTCTACTTTCCACCAATTTGCTCAGCTTGCCCTTTGTATAGCTACTCAAGTCTGATGAAATGGCTGAATAGGAAAAGGTCAAAGGCATTGCATCATTCAATTCGAGAGACTACTCCCTATGGCATCACTGATTCAATGGACATGTGTTTGAACAGACTCCAGGAGATAGTGAAGGACAGGGAAGACTTGCGTACTGCAGTCCATGGGGTCAAAAAGAGTAGGACACGACTGAGCGACTCAACAATAACTCCCTATGGAGCCATAGATGTAATAGGAAATAAGTCCTTTAAGTGTTGAACAACTTTGTAGGTTGGTTCAAGAAACCAATGTGGAGGATTTATCTTGAGATACTCTGCAGGCTACATTAGAAAGGTAGTAAGACAAAGTCAGGGAGAGTAGCTGGAAAACTTTACAATGGGAAGTGCCTCAGCTCGATTCCTATCACAAATGGATGGAAACCAAAAAGATGTTCAGAACTCATTGCTTGGATTAATACAAGTGACTAACAGGGAGAATAACATTCAAAAAATTCATATTTAAATTTAGAATTTGATAAAAATATGATAAACAGAGGAAAACATTATAGATTATTGGAAAAATTAGAAGACCTTGGGTTTGGAAACGGGAATGGCAGTATATAGTTAGGAATTGTTGACATAGTGTTGACGGTTGATAAAATAGACATAAAACAGATGATCTTCTCTGACATCATTTCCTATATGCAAATATTTCTATTAATAAAATGTCCTATATGCCAATACTTCTATTAATAAAATTTATATCAAATACATAATTATTTATTAGTAATTCTTCCTTATAATGATTAAATTGACAGTAATGGGCATGGTGGTGGCTTAATCACTAAGTCCTATCCTACTCCTGTGACCCCATGGACTGTAGCCCACCAGGCTCTTCTGTTCATGGAATTCTCTAAGCAAAAATATTGGAGTGGGTTGCATTTCCTTCTCCAGGATATCTTCCCAGACCAAGGATCAAAGATGCATCTCCTGCATTGGCAGGCAGATTCTTTGCTGCTGAGCCACCAGGGAAGCCCAGTAACTGTCTTACAGGTCATTTATTCCCCTATAACACACTTCATACATGTAAGGCACTGTTATAAGTACATTAAATATATTAACTCTTCTAATCTTCATGACAGCCAGATAATCTTAGTGCTATTACTGCCTCCCTTTTACAGATGGTTAAACTGAGACAGAAAAGAGTTTATTTAAGCTAGATCACACAATCAGGAGGAGACAGTGGAATTGGGATTCCAGTTTAGGGCACTGTGGCTCCAGAATCAGCACTCTTCACTGCTCTGTTCCCTTGGCTCTTTCTGACGTAATACGCCATATTGAAATAGGGAGTGTGTACAGAAATGTAGAGAAAGTAAATAATAGGATATTTCTCTCTTAATTATTTAACTCTACCCCCAGGAATGTAATAGAAGAAATTGAGTAAAACAAGTAATGTCTAACAATGGATGTTACTATCTGTTCGTAGATAGATGAGCCAAATTCAGAACAATATGGGAGAGGTAGAATAAAATTATTTTTATGTCTTTTAACTTAATATGACATTTAATGGTTATCTTTTTAAAAAATATGGAGACAGTAAAAAGATCAGTGGTTTCCAGTTGGGGAGGAGGGAAGGATGAATTTGTGGAGCACAGAGATTTTTAGGGCAATAGAAATATGTGTATGATCATAATAATAGATACATGCCATTCTACATGTATCCAAACCCATAGAACACACTACAACAAGAATGAACCATAATGTAAACTGTAGACTTCAGGTCACTATGATGTGTCAATACAGGTGCATCATTTCAATAAATATACCATCTGATGGAAGATGTTGATTATGGAATAGGCTACACATGAGTAGAGGCAGGGAGTATATGAGAAGCATCTGTTCCCCTTAATTTTATTGCATACCTAAAACTTCTCTAAAAATAAATTCTTAATTAAAAATAGAACAAACAAATTTTAAGGACCCAAGATAACTCATAAACCATGCATATTTATTCCCATCCCAACTAAGAGTTTCTTTATTTTCCAAAGCTCTTACCAAATATAAGAAAACCAAACCAATTTTTTTTTGTATTCATACACTAATGACTAAAATAAAAAGATAATTTTGAAAAAAATCAAATTCCTATTCACTCAATGAGTGAAATTCACGCACTACTCTCTATACAAGTGTAGTCAGCTATACTGTGAATAAGATTCAACAGATAGTCAATCTGCACTTAGTTTAGGAAGCTGATTTTTCCCTTATAAGCACTTTTGTTACTGGCATCTGTTCTTTCACAAATTCAACAGAATGCACTCAACAAATATTTGTTAAGTGTCAGTCACCAAGTACAGTAATGCATGTGTTCTATGGTGTTGCCAGCATTTCAAAGGTGAGGAGATTCTGCCAAAGAGCTTGACATGTTAGTTACAGTGATGGGATGTCCTCGTTTAGCTGTGATATGGGTTTGATGCTTTGCAAAACAGGAAGTGGAATATACATAATTATTATACAAGAAATAAGCAATTCTATACTCTTATTTAAAAACAAGGCAATTCTAAAAAAAGATTTTGAGTTTCAGGATGCTGAAATAAATATAGAGGCATATTGGGGATTCCTATGAAACTTCTCAAAGCTATTTCAGCATCCACGTGGTAGTTACAGTCACTTACCTAATTTTAGCAATCTGAAACTCGGGTTGCTGCAGTTTCTGATTGGTACAACATCATCAATTCTGCTCATGCTGAGTTAGGTTCGTTTAATTTCAATTAGCATTTATTGAGCTCCTATCTTGTACTGAGCTCAGGGTGGAGAGATCAGAAGATAAATAAACTACCTTTTGGAATATAGCATGAGCTCAATAACTACACGTTAAATAATTACAGCTGACACTTCATTGCGCTTTTACATGCTAGGCATTGTTGTGAGAGCCTTTCAAATATTGACTTCCCTGGTGGCTCAGATGGTAAAGCATCTGCCTATAATGCAGGATACCCGGGTTTGATCCCTGGGTCAGGAAGATACACTGGAGAAGGAAATGGAAACCCACTCCAGTACTCTTGCCTGGAAAATCCCATGGACCGAGGAGCCTGGTAGGCTATAGTCCAGAGGGTTGCAAAGAGTCAGACATGACTGAGCAACTTCACTTCACTTCAAATATTAACCCATTTGACCCTCACAACATATCTATATAATCCTCAATCTAGAGACAATGAACCTAACTCAAGGAGAAGTTGAGTGTATTAATTTATCCAGGTGTCATGACTAGCAATCAGCGAAGCTGGGATTTACATGCAGGCATTCTGATTCTAGAATTCATATTGATAAGTATTTAAATAAAAGTATGTGAGTGAGCAGCTTAATGAACGAATATATATATTTTTTAATGACTAAATAAAAGATATTAAATAGGGAGATCTTTGAGACATGAGTAAAATGAATCAATTTAGGATAACATGGGAAAAAATTCCAGTAAGAAAGAAAAATATGAGCAATAAAATACATCGTGTAATGCTATGAATTCACTAATAAAAATGTTGTTTGGTTATGAAGAAAAACCTGATTAATGAAAATATTACTTGATCGGGTTTAGTGCATGTTTTCCAAGGCCAATATGCTTCTTAGGAAATCTGTAATTACATGCATTTTAGTTTTAAATTGGGGGTTATCCAAAATCAAAAAAGGTTCTGACGGCTCATTATATTGCTCCACACATATACGATCCTTGCTGACTCCACACTCCCATTTTAATTTCATTATTATTTAACCTCTATACTTGCTATTTACTCATATAAAACTACAACAAAACAAGTTTGTTATGTTAAAATTATGTTCTAACTTGGAAAACGTCCTACCTGTTTTCTGATTTTCTCCATATTATAAGTAGAATTGAAATTTCAATTAACATATAACATAAATTTCCATTTATTCCTAACTGCCTAAAAAAGGCATTCTCTGTATTCACAATGGATACATTGTATCAGGTCTTCCCTGT
Organism: Okapia johnstoni; assembly: GCA_024291935.2. Lineage (NCBI taxonomy): Eukaryota > Metazoa > Chordata > Mammalia > Artiodactyla > Giraffidae > Okapia > Okapia johnstoni. The sequence goes on from CM044322.1 coordinate 61,064,491, forward strand.
TGGCTTAAGAGTAAAGAATCAACTTGCCAATTCAGGAGATGTGAGTTTGATCCCTGGGTCAAGAAAATTCCCTGGAGAAGGATATGGCAACCTGCTCCAGTATCCTTGCCTGGGAAATCCCATGGACAGTGAAGCTGGGTGGGCTACAGTCCAAGGGGTCACAAAACAGATAGACATGACTTAACAACAACATTGTGTAAAGACATCAATAAATGTTTGTTTTTCTTTTTTCTTTTCTTTCTTTATCTTTCCTTTTTTTTTCTTCTTTCCTAAAGATTGCTATACTGATGTTGTTAAAAAATGATTCTATATTTTACCCTACTTTCTAGATAGAAATGTAGGTTTTTATTCCTAGCCTTTGGTTGAATGTCTTGGTGACTGCAATTGTTTTAATTATTATAGAAATATTTGACCATTTCTGTGAAGATAACAGTTTTCCTAGACAAGACAGCAGTGATTCTTTTGGCTTTCCATAGACTCCCCCTGAGCAGAACACCTCTCTGTGTGGGATCTAAGAACTACAGCTAAGAAGGTGATGAATGCTATCAAAGTTCTTTCCTCTGTGGTGGACCCACAAACCAGGCATATCTGCTTTTTAACTGGCTTTTACCAAAACTGTTTCATAGGAAATTGTATAAGCATCAATGGATTTAGAAAACAGCACCTTGCAGGAGATTATTTCTAAAATTATCTAGCAATTTTCTGAAAATATATTTCTTTTCCTAATCTATGACTTAAATCCTCTTATTTTTATACTACTGGAAATTTGAATGGTATCAAATTTTGAGGTGTGGTAATAATAGAGTAAGCATTTTGAAAAGTCTGATTTTATATAATATTATGTATATGTATAAATACATACAAACACACACATGCAGGGAGCTCAAATATTTGCATTGTCTAGGTCGTTTTTCAGACCTATCTTTAGTTTTTCTGCTGACACCTGCCAGAGTAATTAATTCAAGCAATCCTGGTAGGCAGTCATCATGGGTTTAATGAAACAGAAGGACCCTTTTATGGGGATATCACTTGACATTTGCTCTTCTATATTCCTCTGGGAACTGCAAGTTTAATTTATATGTGGGAAGAAATGGAGTTCAAGATTTATTGATTTAAAGTATTGCTCTTGAGAGCCTTTGTTCCAGATAATTGTTTCCAACAATCCAACTTAGAGTTCTGAAAGATAGATATGATCCCTGAAACAACACTATTGCCTTGTGCCTCCTATCTCTAAATAAAGTTAAATAACAAATATTTGCATAAATTTAGTGATCTAATATCAGCAACTATGTTGAAACAAAACAAGAATCAAAACAGCTTCATTTTCCTGGATAAAGGCAGGGTGATTGTGATCAACATGTATTATGTTTTAAAGAGTGTCATTTAATTGTCTTTCATGGAGGAGGTAATATCCCAGGCAATAAAACAGACTTCCTGATGGGGTCCCAAAAGAGTCAGATGTGACTTAGAGATGAACCAAGAAGAAAAAGAACAGTGGTCCCAATAAATACAGTGTTACTGTAAACATCCTGAGAAACTGGTTATATTCAAACTAAGAAAGATGCCCTGGATATTACTAGAAGAGAAAGTGCATTTTATTTTGTCTAATGTTTCACTGGCAGGAATTTTACTAGGATACCTCTCATGCCCTCTCTTAACCCAACTCCCTCCCACATTCAATAGCTTCAATCAAAGGTAAAAGAATATCTGATTAGTGATATTGAAGGATGGGATTATGCATTCTCTACTTTGCTCCTTCTGAAATACCACCTGGACAGATCCATCTGAGGAGCTATATTCCTCTTTGGATAAGTTAAGTTTAGAGGAGTGGCTTTTCCCCAAGGGAGAGTGCTAGGTATTTAATTGGGAGTGAACTATTCAGAAGCCTGTTGTGTCTGTAGTTTTCCAAAATGCTAAGAAATAGAGCTTATACTTTAAATTCGGTCTTGATGATTTCATGAGTACATCTTAATTGGTTCTAAAGTCTTTAAGGGTGGAGGAGGGGAAGGAGTATGATGTTAGAGCTCATGCACTTCAAAAGGGATAATGCTAGAAATGTTATGGAGTATACAAAAAAAACCCTAGAATGCCTTAATAATTTCCAGGAAGTTTCTGTGACCTCATATGAGAAAAAATTATGTGATCCAATACAGTGTTTTGAGCAAATTTATATAGTTATCAAGGGATACAGAGAAATAGAAATGAAATAGCAGAGGCTAAAAGTAAGGACCTCCAACTCTAGTTAGGATGTAGAAACCATCAATCTCACCCTAACAATGAAAGCCAGACAAACTCAGTTTTCTTTTCAAGAGTACAGTGGATGCTGTAAATATATTTAAATCCAGAAAATAATTAGCTTTTTTCTGAAAGAAAAGAACACTAGGCTGCTCTAATCTCTGGGAGAGAGGGAAGAGGATAAATCTGCCATTGATAAACTAAAGGGAAACTAGAACTGAATGTTTAGTATCTTTGTTAGTGCCAGTATGATGGATTAAAATACTGGAAGTTCCAAAGTGAGTATACACCCTCCCAGTCAATTGCTGCCAGTAGCCTTCACTGCTGACCACATGAATTTAGCACATCAGAAGTTAGGTGCAAAACAGCAGAGCTGAGGGAAGCAACTGTGCTTTCCTCAAGTACAAGGCTTTGGGAGAAACCCTCTGATGCATTTTTGGCTTTCACCAAGTTCAAGGCATACAATGGGAAATGTTTGACAATAGAATAATTATTCATTTCTTAGTCTGCTTTCCTTGACTACTGCCTGGCATGCCCTTTATGTCCACATTCTCTTGCTTTTTCATATATTATTGCTATTGTCAAACATCGTGTATAAAAAAAAAAAAAGAAAAAAAAACAGCAAAAAGAAGACTCTATGTAAATAATATTTCCTCTGAAAATAAGCATACTTCTTCCTGTATTAGGTTTCTATTAAGTGTGACTGAATAGTCTAATCTGGAATTGAGGTTGACCAGAGCTTTCTGCAAAATTTGACTTGAGTTAGTGACTTTTGGCTTAAAACAGTTGGAAGAGAGCATCGGCACTTTCCTTTCAGAAGGCCTTAGGATCTGGCCAAGAGTGAGATTCAGGAAACTAACACACTCTTCACAACCCATCTGCCAACTTCTAAATCAAGGGGAATCTCAGCGTGAAGGCTTGGCTGCTGATCTCTTGGGACCCTGCAGAATTCTTTGCTTTACAGTCTTGTCCTGACTTTCTGCACACTGGAAGTTCACCATCCCCCTTGCTGCCTTCTCCATACACATTTGGAAGGTCAGTGCCTGGTATTTGGTGAAAGTCTGAAAGGCTTCAGCGGGCATCTTTTCTAGCTCTTTTTCCCATTGTATGCCTTGAACTTGAAAGTAAAAGTGAAAGTCACTCAATCATGTCCGACTCTTTGCAACCCCATGGACTATAGTGAAGTTGCTCGTCGTGTCCAGCTCTTTGCAATCCCATGGACTGCAGCTCACCAGGCTTCTCCTTCCATGGGATTTTCCAGGCAAGAATACTGGAGTGAGTTGCCATTTCCTTTTCCAGGGTATCTTCCTGACCGAGGGATCGAACCCAGGTCTCCTGCATTGTGGGCAGATGCTTTAGCGTCTGAGCCACCAGGGAAGCCCAAGACTATAGAGTCCATGGAATTCTCCAGGCCAAAATACGGAAGTGGATAGCCTTTCCCTATGAAGTTTCCAGTAGTCATGTACAAATGCGAGAGTTCGACCATAAAGAAGGCTGAGCCCTGAAGAACTGATGCTCTCAAACTGTGGTATTGGAGAAGACTCTTGGGAGTTCCTTAGATTGCAAGAAGATCAAACCAGTCAATCCTAAAGGAAATCAACCCTGAATGTTCATTGGAAGGACTGATGCTGAAGCTGAAACTCCAATACTTTGGCCACCTGATGTGAAGAGCTGACTTTTTGAAAAGGACCCTGATGCTGGGAAAGATTGAGGGCAGGAGGAGAAGGGGACAACAGAGGACAAGACGGTTGGGTGGCATCACCGACTCAATGGACATGAGTTTGAGCAAACTCTGGGAGATGCTGAAGGACAGGGAAGCCTGGTGTACTGTAGTCTATGGTCACAAGGAGTTGGATACGACTGAGTGACTGAACAACTGGTAAAGTTCTTCTCTGAAACATACTTTACTTATATTAAAATAGCCACTCCAGTGTTAAAATCACATACCTACTCTCATCCTTTTAACTTACTTTCAAGTTTCAAATGATTCTCCTGTAGGCAATATATAGTCAAATTTTGCTTTCTTAAAAAACTTTCAATGTGACACTGATGTGTATCTTAATAGAATGTTTACACTATTGATATTATTAGGTTTAAGTCTATTTACTTAATATTTATTCTCTATTTCCCATTCTGTTCTTTCTTCCCTTTTTCTTAAACTTCCTTTGAATTAATTTTATGATAATTCTATTATATTACCTTTCTGTCCTGTTAACTGTAACTTTTTGTCTTGTTATTTTAGTGGTTGTTTTAAGGTTCATAGTATACACACTTATCAAACTACCTTTAAATTATATTATATAATTTCACTGACAATATAAGAACTTTAAATTTTATACACTTGACCCTTGAACAAGGAGGTTAGGGGTACCAACTTCCATATGGTAGAAAATAAGAGTATAACTCATAATTGGCCATCTGTCTCTATAGTTCCTCTATACAGTTAATTCTGTACCCATGGATTCAACTAACTATAGGTCATGTAGTACCGCAGTATTTACTATTGAAAAGAAATCTGCATGTAAGTAGCTACTTGTAGTTCAAACCCATGTTTTTCAAGGGTCAACCACGTCCAGTACACTTCTTCTAATCTTTATGCTACTGTGGGCCTACTGTTTATTTCTATATATGCTATAAACCTCATAATACATTGATTGTGGTATTGTTTAAAGAATTGCTTCTCTTTTAAAGAGACATAACAACAATAATAAAAGAGATAAGTACCAATGTTAGCACCATTTTCACTTTTCACCTTTCTTCATTCACTTATGTACATACACATTTGTGTATTTAATGACTGACATTAGCTACCTTCTTGCTTGAAAGTTTCTTACATTATTTCTTTCATTCAGGTTTGCCACTGAGATTCTTGCAGATTTTATACATTTGCAAATCTATTTTCCATTTTTGAAACATTTATATTAGAAAATAAGCTTTACCTTGACAGAAATTTTTAGTATTTTAAAGTTCTCATCCCCACTGTTTTCTTACTTGCATTGTTTTCAAGAAATCTGCTATCACTCTTAGCTCTATTCTTCTGCACCCAGTGTGTCTTTCTTTCCCCCTGACCCCTGTACCTCATGAATTTATATCTAAATATTTACAGTCTTAGTCAGCCTTATATCTTAGTTAAATTGCTTTTTCTTCTGTTTGGGAATCCTCTGATAACCAATGGAAAGTAAGATATTTTTTTTAATAGTAGTTTTGACAAGTTTGTGGATTTCCCTATGGCTCAGATGGTAAAAAATCTGCCTGAAATGCAGGAAATCCGGGTTCGAGCCCTGGGTCAGGAAGATCCCCCGAAGAAGGAAATGGCGATCCACTTCAGTATTCTTGCATGGAGAATCCCATAGACAGAGGAGCCTGGGGGACCACAGTCCATGAGGTCACAAATTTGAGCAATTTGATTATGAAATGAAAAGTGAAAGTGAAAGTCACTCAGTTATGTCCAACTCTTTGCAACCCCATGAACTGTACCCTGCCAAGCTCTTCTGTCCATGGAATTCTCCAGGCCAGAATACTGGAATGGGTAGCCATTCCTTCCTCCAGGGGATCTTCCCAAGCCAGCGATCGAACTCAGGTCTCCCACACTTCAGGCAGATTCCTTACCATCTGAGCCACCAGGGAAGCTGATTATGAAATATCTCAGTTCAGTTCATTTCAGTCACTCAGTCATGTCTGACTCTTTGCGACCCCATGAACCACAGCATGCCAGGCCTCTCGGTACATCACCAGCTCCCAGAATTTACCCAAACTCATATCTGTTGAGTTGGTAATGCCATCCAGCCATCTCATCCTCTGTTATCCCCTTCTCCTCCTGCCCCCAATCCTTCCCAGCATCAGGGTCTTTTCCCATGAGTCAACCCTTCACAAGAGGTGGCCAAAGTATTGGAGTTTCAGCTTCAACATCAGTCCTTCCAATGAACACCCAGGACTGATCTCCTTTAGGATGGACTGGTTGGATCTCCTTGCAGTCCAAGGGACTCTCAAGAGTCTTCTCCAACACCACAGTTCAAAAGCATCAATTCTTCAGCACTCAGCTTTCTTTATAGTCCAACTCTCACATCCATACATGACTACTGGAAAAACCATAGCCTTGACTAGACAGACCTTTGTTGGCAAAGTAATTTCTCTGCTCTTTAGTATGCTGTCTAGGTTGGTCATAACTTTCCTTCCAAGGAGTAAGCGTCTTTTAATTTCATGGCTGCAGTTAACATCTGCAGTGATTCTGTAGCCCAAATGAAATGCCTAGCTAGGTGTAATTTTCTTGACCTTTCTCATGTTTGGCATCTTTTGAGTTGCTAAGATCTGTGTGTTTTGAATGTCCTAATTAATTTGGTAATTGGTCATTAACTTTTCAAATATTTTTTATTTAGTCTTTGGCAACAGATTCTAAGGTCCACTCCCAATCCTTTCCTTATCGTATGGACAATCTTCTGTAATATTCTTCCACTGAGTTTAGATAGGACCTGTGACTTGTTGTGTCCCTGGTGGCTCAGACGGTAAAGCATCTGACTACAATGCAGAAGACCCAGGTTAGATCTCTGGGTCAAGAAGATCCCCTGGAGAAGGAAATGGCAACCCACTCCAGTACTCTTGCCTGGAGAATCCCATGGACAGAGGAGCCTGGTGGGCTACAGTCCATGGGGTCACAAAGTCAGACATGACTGAGTGACTTCAGTTTCACTTTTCACATGACTTGTTTCTAAACATAGAATATGGTAAAGTTATGTAATGCATGTTATTATGTGATTACATGTCCACAAGTCCATTATATAAGATTGCGATGTTATATTATGACTCTCTTCCTTGCCAAACATGAAGAAACAAATAAACAAGTTGTGAACTGCCATATGGAGGAGATCACTTGGCAAATAGTTGAGAATCACCTCTCACCAACAGCCAATAAGAAGGGACCTTCACACTGACAAGGAAATTATTGATATTGACAATCATGGAGCTTTGGAAAAAGACCCTTCCCAAGTTGACTTTCAGGTGAAAATGCAATTCTGTGGACACCTTGCTTTGAGAATTAACTAAGCCTTGCCTAGACTGTTGATCTTTCAAAAAAAAAAAAAGACAATATAATGTGTTTCTTCTGACTCTCTAAACTAATGATAATATTACTATACAGCAATAGGTATCTAATAATTCCTTCCATTCCCAGTCTCCTCTGGGGACTCTAATTACACATATTTATGGCTGCAGCAAGTCCCACAGCTCACTATTAATTGTTTTTTTTGGTTTTTTTTTTGCATTTTTTTTCTCTCTGTTTTTCATTCAAATTGTTTATATATCTGCATCTAGATTTTGCCAGTCTTTTTCTGTGCCATGTAATAGGCATTTAATTTTATCCAGTGTATTTTTTACATCACACATTATAGTATTAATCTTAATAAGCTCAATTTGGTTCTTTTTTCTATCTTCATGTCTGTACTTCAGAAAATATGGAATACAGTTATAATACCCATTTAAGTGTTCTGGTCTGATAAGTTTAATGTTTGTGCTCATTCTGAGTCAGTTTCAGTTGACTGAATGTTCTCTTCATTACACTTTTTTTGTTGTTGTTTCTTGGCCTGTTCATTGCCTGGTAAACATTACTAGTATTTATCATTGTGAATCTTACTGTGCTGGATGTTAGACTTTTTTTCTGTATTCCTATAAGCATTCTTGAGCTTTGTTCTGGGATGCAATTCTCAGAAAGAATCTGATTCATTTTGGTCTTATTTTTTATTAATTTTTGAGGTGAGTCTAGAGAAGAATTCAATTTAGTCAATTGAGTTATTTATTCCCCACCACTGAGGCATGCCATTTCTAAGCATTTCATGCAGTTCTCCATGAATTGTTAGCATTACCCTTCTGGCTTATGGGAACACATTTCTGGATCCTGAAAAGTGAAAGTGAAAGTGGCTCAGTCCTGTACGATTCTTTGTGATTCCATGGACTATACAGTCCGTGGACTTCTCCAGGCCAGAATACTGGAATGGGTTGCCATAACCTCCTCCAGGGGATCTTCCCAACCCAGGATTCGAACCCAAGTCTCCCACATTACAGGCAGATTCTTTACCAGCTGAGCCACAAGGGAAGCCCAAGAATACTGGAGTGGGTAGCCTATCCCTTCTCCAGGGGATCTTTCTGACCCAGAAATTGAACAAGGGTCTCCTGCATTGCAGGTGGATTTGTTACCAATTGAGCCATCAGGGAAGCCCTTCTGGATCCTGAGTGAATGTCAAATACCCTTCTCCAATCCTATAGTGTAATTTTCCTCCCTGATGTCAGGTAATTTCCTCATAGGTTTGCAATCAACAACACTCTGCTAAGCATTTGAAGGCAAACCCCTATAGTCCCTGGGGTTTTCTTTCTATGTAGCTTTCTCCTCCGGGAGATAGTAGAGGACAGAAGAGCCTGTGGAGGACATGGCATGCTGCAGACCATTTGAGGTGGCATATAGTTGGACACTGCTTAGCGACTGAACAACAAAAACCAACAACTATTAAAACTTGGGTCTCTCTAAACTCTGAGCTCTATACTCAGTTTGAAAAATTTTTTGGTTTCTATCTGGATCTTCTCTCCCTGAATTACATGCTGTAAACTCTTTCAAGACAGTAAGCTGCAGGCAGCCATACCTCTCACCACAGTAGTGTCCGTTTCTCATAGTTATTAACCTTCATTGCCTGTAGTTCAATGCCTTACAAACTATTATTTTTGTCTTTTCTCACTGCTTTTGATTGTCAGGTAGGAGATAAATCCAGTTCTTATTAATTTATCTTGGATAGAAACAGTTCTATGTAAAGATTTAAAATTTTATTAAATAGGCATTTATCTTACCTAGTGTTTTTTTTGTTTTTTTTTGTGTGTGTCACACATTATAGTCTTGATCTCAATAAACTCAATTTGGTTATTTGAGTCAAATAACCAAAAATAAAAAAAATAAAATAAAAGAATTTCTTTAGGCATTTTCACTTCATATATTCTTTGTATGTGGAAGAGATAATAATTTAGTCAGCACTCAGTTATAACATAGAATATATTATATATATATATATATAATTTGTCACAAGAAAGATAAACACAAGATGTATTTTGAGTGCAGCTAGTTAAGACAATTGAGATGTGAGAGAGCAGAAAACAAATAAAATATAATGACCTCAAAGAATATAGTCTCTGACACAGGAAACAATACTTAAAATAGGACAGAGCTGAAAAGAGAAGGGCAGAATGAAACAGACACTAAAATATGCTAAACATTGAAGTGTTACTTTTCTTTCCTAATTTATAAAATTAATATTTAATCTAAACAACAAAGCTTAAACTTATTTAAGGCTGAGTTTCGAAAAATTGATGCCTTTGAACTGTGGTGCTGTAGAAGACTCTTGAGAGTCCCTTGGACAGCAAGGAGATCAATCCAGTCAATCCTAAAAGAAATTAACCCTGACTATTCATTGGAAGGACTGATGCTAAAGCTTAAGCTCCAATACTTTGGCCACCTGATGTGAAGAACTGACTCCTTAGAAAAGACCCTGATGCTGGGAAAGATTGAAGGCAGGAGGAGAAGGGGACAATAGAGGATGAAATGTTTGGATGGCATCACCGACTCAATGGACATGAGTTTGAGCAAACTCTGAGAGATAGTGAAGGACGGGGAAGCCCGGCGTGCTACAGTGCATGGGGTCACAAAGAGCAGAACAGGACTGAGCGACTGAACTTAACTGAACTGAACATGTCTTGGCTGTTGTAAATAGCCTGAAATGAACTATTGGGGTACCTGTATCTTTTCAAGCTAGAGTTTCTCCAGATAAATGCCCAGAAATAGGATTGCTGGATCATATGGTAACTCTATTTTTAGTTTTTCAATGAACTTCTATATTGTTACCATAGGGGCTATACCAATTTATATTTTCACTAACATTGTAAGAGGGTTCCCTTTTTTCTACACCCTCTCCAATCTAGACAGCATATTAAAAAGAAGAGACACTACTTTGTTGAAGAAGGTTCATCTTGTCAAAGCTACGGTTTTTCCAGTAGTCATGCATGGATGTGAGAGTTGGACAATAAAGAGGGCTGAGCACCAAAGAATTTATGCTTTTGAATTGTGGTGTTGGAGAAGACTCTTGAGAGTCCCTTGGACTGCAAGGAGATTCAACCCTGAAAAAGGAGATAACCCTGAATATTCATTGGAAGGATTGATACTGAAGCTGAAAGTCCATTACTTTGGCTACCTGATAGAAAGAGCTGGCTCATTAGAAAAGACCCCGATGCTGGGAAAGATTGAAGGCGGGAGGAGAAAGGGACGACAGAGGATGAGATGGTTGGATGGCATCATCAACTCGATGGACATAAGTTTGAGCAAGCTTTGGGTGTTGGTGATGGACAGGGAAGCCTCGCATGCTGCAGTCCACGGTGTTGCAAAGAGTTGGACATGACTGAGCAACTGAACAAGGAACAACAACTTAGCATGATTAGCATTTGAATTATAAAGAACACTTATATTAGAATCATAGAGTCCTGCATGACTGAGTGTCTGAACTGAACTCCAGCCTTTACTATTTATAGATATTTTAGTGATGGCTATTCTGACTCATGTGAGGTAATATTTCATGGTAGGTTTGATTTACATCTCTTGACAATTAGCAATGTTGAGTATCTTATTATATGCTTGTTGATCATCTGTATGTCTTCTTTGGAGAAAATAAGTCTGTTTGGGTCTTCTGCTCGTATTTTGATTGGGTTGTTGTTTTGTGTTGTTGAGTTGTATGACCTACTTGGGTATTTTGGAAATTAAGCCTTCATTGGCCACATAATTTGCAGGTGTTTTCTCCCAGTGCATTGGTTGTCTTTTCCTTTTGTTCATGGTTTTCTTTGCTGTGCAAAAGCTTATGGGATTGATCAGGTCCCATTTTTGTTGTTGTTGTTGTTGTTTTCCTATTGCCTTAGGAGATTGACCTAAGAAAACATTGATATGATTTATGTCAGAGAATGTGTTACCTATGTTCTCTTCCAGGAGTTTTATGATGTCCTGCCTTATACTTTAGTCTGTAAGCCATTTTGAGTTTATTTACAGTCAGTTCAGTTTGGTCGCTCAGTCGTGTACAACTCTTTGCGACCCCATGGACTGCAGCATGCCAGGCCTCCCTGTCCATCACCAACTCCCAGAGTTTATTTTAGTTTACTGATACGTGTGTCGTGGTCCAACTTTCCCATCACCACTTGTCAAAGAGACTGTCTTTGCTCTATTGTATATTCTAATGTCTGGCGGCTGCGACAGACTGTGCAGAAGTGCGGCGGCTGCGACGGACCACGCAGACGTGTGGCTGAAAGGAGCTACCCCCCAGGCGAGGCCGGGGGCAGCGGCTGAGAGGAGCTACCCTGGGCTGGAGGTCGGGGGCAGTGGCCAAGAGGAGTTACCCCACGTTCAAGGTTCAGCTGCTGTGTAGGCACAGGAGGGCAGGGACCAGCTACTCCACATTCAAGGTCAGGAGGGGCCGCCATGAGTAGATACCCCTTGTCTAAGGTAAGGAACAATGGCTGCAATTCACTGGAGCAGCCGTGAAGATATACCCCACATCCAAGGTAAAAGAAACCCAAGTAAGACGGTAGGTGTTGCAAGAGGGCATCAGAAGGCAGAAACACTGAAACTATAATGACAGAAAACTAGCCAATCTGGTCACACAGACCACAGCCTTGTCTGTCTCAATGAAACTAATTCTTGCCATGTGGGGTCAGCCAAGACGGACAGGTCATGGTGGCAAGGTCTGACAAAATGTGGTCCACTGGAGAAGGGCATGGCAAACCACTTCAGTAGTCTTGCCTTGAGAACCCCATGAACAGTATGAAAAGGCAAAAAGATAGGACAATGAAAGATGAACTCCCCAGGTCAGTAGGTGCCCAATATGCTACTGGAGATCAGTGGAGAAATAACTCCAGAAAGAATGATGGGATGGAGCCAAAGCAGAAACAATACCCAGCTGTGGATATGACTAGTAATAGAAGCAAAGTCTGACGCTGTAAAGAGCAATATTGTATAGGAACCTGGAATGTTAAGTCCATGAGTCAAGGCAAATTGGAAGTGGTCAAACAGGAGAAGGCAAGAGTGAACATCGACATTCTAGAAATCAGTGAACCAAAATGGACTGGAATGGGTGAATTTAACTCAGATAACCTTTATATCTACTACTGTGGGCAGGAATCCCTTAGAAGAAATGGAGTAGCCATCATGGTCAACAAAAGAGTCCGAAATGCAGTACTTCGATGCAATCTCAAAAACGACAGAATGATCTCTGTTGGTTTCCAAGGCAAACCATTCAATATCACAGTAATCCAAGTCTATGCCCCAACCAGTAATGCTGAAGAAGCTGAACTAGAATGGTTCTGTGAAGACCTACAAGACCTTTTGGAAGTAACACCCAAAAAAGATGTCCTTTTCATTATAGGGGACTGGAATGCAAAAGTAGGAAGTCAGGAAACAGCTGGCGTAACAGGCAAATTTAGCCTTAGAGTACAGAATGAAGCAGGGTAAAGGCTAATAGAGTTTTGCCAAGAGAACTCACTGGACATAGCAAACATCCAATTCCAACAACACAAGAGGAGACTCTACACATGGACATCACCAGATGGCCACCACCGAAATCAGATTGATTATATTCTTTGCAGCCAAAGATGGAGAAGCTCTATACAGTCAGCAAAAACAAGACCAGGAGTGGACTGTGGCTCAGATCATGAACATCTTTTTGCCAAACTCAGACTTATATTGAAGAAAGTAGGGAAAACCACTAGACCATTCAGGTATGATCTAAATCAAATCCCTTATGATTATACACTGGAAGTGACAAATAGATTCAAAAGGATAGATATGATAGACAGAGTGCCTCATGAACTATGGACAGAGAGTCATGACATTGTACAGGAGACAGGGATCAAGACCAGCCCCATGGAAAAGAAATGCAAAAAAGCAAAATGGCTGTCTGAGGAGGCATTACAATTAGCTGGGAAAAGAAGAGAAGCAAAAAGCAAAGGAGAAAAGGAAAGATATTCCCATCTGAATGCAGAGTTCCAAAGAACAGCAAGGAGAGATAAGAAAGCCTTCCTCGGTGATCAATGCAAAGAAATAGAGGAAAACAACAGAATGGGAAAGACTAGAGATCTCTTCAAGAAAATTAGAGATACCAAGGGAATATTTCATGCAAAGATGGGCTCGATAAAGGACAGAAATGATATGGACCTAACAGAAGCAGAAGATATTAAGAAGAGGTGGCAAGAATACACACAAGAACTGTACAAAAAAGATCTTCATGACCCAGATAATAACGATGGTGTGATCACTCACCTAGAACCAGACACCCTGGAATGTGACGTCAAGTGGGCCTTAGAAAACATCACTATGAACAAAGCTAATGGAGGCGATGGAATTCCAGTTGAGCTATTTCAAATTCTGAAAGATGATTCTGTGAAAGTGTGGCACTCAATGTGCCAGTAAATCTGGAAAACTCAGCAGTGGCCACAGGACTGGAAAAGGTCAGTTTTCATTCCAATCCCAAAGAAAGGCAATGCCAAAGAATGCTCGAACTACCACACAATTGCACTCATCTTACACGATAGTAAAGTAATGCTCAAAATTCTCCAATCCAGGCTTCAACAATATGTGAACCATGAACTTCCAGATGTTCAAGCTGGTTTTAGAAAAGGCAGAGGAACCAGAGATCAAATTGCCAACATCGGTGGATCATCGAAAAAGCAGGAGAGTTCCAGAAAAACATCTATTTCTTCTTTATTTACTATGCCAAAGCCTTTGACTGGATCACAATAAACTGTGGAAAATTCTGGAAGAGATGGGAATACCAGACCATCTGACCTGTCTCCTGAGAAACCTGTATACAGGTCAGGAAGCAACAGTTAGAACTGGACATGGAACAACAGACTGGTTCCAAATAGGAAAAGGAGTATGTCAAGGCTGTATATTGTCACCCTGCTTATTTAACTTATACACAGAGTACATCATGAGAAACGCTGGGCTGGAAGAAACACAAGCTGGAATCAAGATTGCCGGGAGAAATATCAATAACCTCAGATATGCAGATGACACCACCCTTATGGCAGAAAGTGAAGAAGAACTAAAGAGCCTCTTGATGAAAGTGAAAGAGGAGAGTAAAAAAGTTGGCTTAAAGCTCAACATTCAGAAAACTAAGATCATGGCATCTGGTCCCATCACTTCATGGGAAATAGATGGGGAAACAGTGGAAACAGTGTCAGAATTTATTTTGGGGGGATCCAAAATCACTGCTGATGGTGATTGCAGCCATGAAATTAAAAGACGCTTACTCCTTGGAAGGAAGGTTATGACCAACCTAGATAGCATATTTAAAAGCAGAGACATTACTCTGCCAACAAAGTTCCGTCTAGTCAAGGCTATGGTTTTTCCAGTGGTCATGTATGGATGTGAGAGTTGGACGGTGAAGAAAGCTGAGCACTGAAGAATTGATGCTTTTGAACTGTGGTGTTGGAGAAGACTCTTGGGAGTTCCTTGGACTTCAAGAAGATCCAACCATTCCATCCTAAAGGAGATCAGTCGTGGGTGTTCATTGGAAGGACTGATGTTGAAGCTGAAACTCCCATACTTTGGCCACCTTTTGTGAAGAGTTGACTCATTGGAAAAGACCCTAATGCTGGGTAGGATTGGGGGCAGGAGGAGAAGGGGATGACAGAGAATGAGATGGTTGGATGGCATCACCAACTCGATGGACATGGGTTTGGGTAGACTCTGGGAGTTGGTGATGGACAGGGAGGCCTGGCGTGCTGTGGTTCATAGGGTCGCAAAGAGTCGGACACGACTGAGCGACTGAACTGAACTGAATGTATATCCTAACTTTATGAATAGCTCTTGGAGTTTATATTAATGTATTTTTATAATTTCAGAAATATAAATGAAACTCTAAAGTCATGGTACTTCTTCTCAATATCACCTTCAACACCCTTAGTAAACTATGCAGCACCAAAACATCATTTGAAGATGGATTTTTCAGCTGGAATATTGACATGTAAGTTGATTTTATCATATTATTTGTGCTTTTTACTAAATTTGTTGGAAAAAATTCTGAACACCATAATTTTAAATATATTTCCAATAAATTTTCTGTTAAAAAATGCTAGGAATATATTATTATATTTTTTCTTTTAGAAAAATAATTATAACTTTTAGATTTTTTAACAGATTCAAAATTTTAATTTTATTTACTGCAGTTTTATTTTTAAAACAGAGTATTAAGGAAATTTTGGAATATGCATATAGCATATCAGGCAATAGATTAAATTTTCCTCAATATATATATATTTTGATTTTTCTCATCTTTGTCAATCATATATTAACGTTCATTCAACTATTTCAAAATAAACCTATAGAATATGTTAGTTTGATTTTTTTAGATAATGAGTCAATTTAACTGAATGTTCTGAAAATAATGGATAACCCCAGACATTATACTTGATATTTTTTGCAGTAATAATTATATTGAGAAATAATATTTGACATAAATGTCATTATTAGAATAGTATAGGAGTTAATTAAGCTATATGGGCATTTGAGCCATTCCTTTTGTGTTTATAGATGTGTTAATGAACTTCAGTCTACATTTACATTCATGATTGTAAGAGATCAAAGCAACCATTTGTTCAATTTCCCTTTCTAGAAACTGGCTCATAGTTAACTCTGTTTGTCCAACTCCTGTGTTTTTTAAAGAATTAGCATGAAAAAACAGGCATGATGATGCAAATTTAACAATATTTTTGCTGTTATCTGATAATGATCTTATTTGACTTTATTTTTTAACAATACTCTGTCTCCTAGATTCTATGAATCATGAGATATCTTCATACAACATTTGTTCAAGAACTTTCATGCCCACTACATGACACTTTAAAACCCAAGGTTTTTTATCTAATCAAAGAAATTGTAGATCTTGGTATCCCTAGTGTGAATTTTTAAAATATAAAAGCAACACATTGAACCTTTAGAGAGTTGGTAGAAGTGTTAAGCTTTTGATTTCAAATATACTACAAAAGCACTTTGCATTCAGTTGCTTATTCAAGTAAAAGGATTTCAGAAGTTGAATAACCTTGGATTTGGCTTACACACTCACCACCCTAGCCATTCAGCTCCTTTCACCCTGTTCAATTATATCTAAGCAATTATAATCTTATACTTGAAGAGGGACATCTTTTACTTTCCCCACCTACACCTCCTTGCAGGCCTTGGGTACTTTCAGACTATTTTCTGAACCATGTTGCTCCCACTATACATACCTCATTCCCTTTTTTTTCTTAGTTACGCATAAGATATGTGAACTTTTCTTTACAATCCATCCATCTCTGTATCATTCCTATATTGTTTTCTGTTTCCTTTCCCTGATCGAAAGTTCCACTTTTTTTTCCTGTTTGCAGCCCCGCTAGACACACTTTAAAATATTTCCATTATGGAGACTTCCTTAGTTACTCAGTGATAAACAATCTGCCTGCTAGTGCAGGAGACATGGGTTTGATCCCTGGTCTGTAAGATCCATATGCTACAGAGCAACTAAGCCAATGCACCACAACTACTAAACCTGTGCTCTAAATCCTGGGGGCTGAAACTACCAAAGCCTGCATTCCCTAGAGCCCATGCTTTGCAATGAGAAGCCATCGCAATCAGAAGCCCTCGAACCACAACTAGGGAGTAGCCCCTGCTCACTGCAACTAGAGAAAAGCCCAGACAGCAACCAAGACCCAAAAACAGCCAAAAATAAATAAATATAATTATTTTAAAAACTATTTCCATTATGTGCATTAAAACTCCCTTCCAAGACTACTGGATAAAGAGTACTTTCTGGAGTCCTTTCAAGGCAAAACTGTTCACTCTCCCACACTCCAGGTTACTCCTCTGTGTTTCCTGGAGCTACTCTTAGATTACTCATTTATAAAAGTCACTTCTATTTTGAGGTTGGCTCATTTCTACCATCCATGAAGCCTTATCAACATCAACTATAGCATCAGTGTCTAAGAACACTGCCTGCATACAATAGCCTAGCCATTAAAACATGTGCCTTTTGTGATACAGATTTCTATTTTGGGAGAAAAGAGTATGTACAAATATCCATTAAGTTTTGATACGAACTGTGAATGAATACTTACTATGGATACAAAAACTCTTGTATAATTCTACTTGGTGTGCTGAGTGAAAAATCAATAGCCATATAATAAATACACTTACAACAATGATGTCTTCCATTAGAAAATATACTTTAAGTTACTGTTTATGTCACTGAAATTGATTTCTGGAAAAGCCTATTTCTTTTCAGTAACCTCAAGCTAAATACCTCAACACTACTCTACCTTACAATATTTTAAAGTTAATTATAACATCTGCATTCATGCTGGCCACATTTGTATCTATATGGCATAAATATTGTTTATACACTTGATTACTCAATATAACCTAAGTCCTATGGTCAGAGGTAGACTATAATCGTACAATTTATCTCTACAGAAGTCTTTTTTTAACCTCATCTACAAGCAATATTGGAAATGGGCAGTTATTATTCGTGCAACTTTTAAGCTAAAGATATTTTCATGTAACCTTTTATTCTCTCTAGGACAATCTTGGACAAAAGATGTACCTTAGGCTAATTTGTCTAGCATTCTCAACATATCAACGTACTAATTTTTCAAGTAACTGAAAAAATATAAATATTAATTTTAATCTCACAAAGCAATAAAATGATATATTCCATGACTGCTTTTTACATTAATTATGACATGTTACATTTAAAACACTAAAAAATGCTCTTTATATTTTATTTTGTTCGTACTAACTTTGTCCAGGATCACACCACTACATTGTGCCAACTCTTTGGTCTGTTAATTTTACAATGGCCCCTGGCCAAACCCAAACACAATAACATGCTTATCCAGACTGCCAGAGAAATATGTCAAAACATCTCTTGTTCTGGAAACTACTGCCTCTCTCTCTCTGTCTTTCTCTCTTTCTCCTTCTTCTGAAAATTAAAGGTATCCTGTTTTCCCATTCTCTCAGCTTTCATAAAGCCAACTTCAGTTGAGTCAAAGGCTAAGGATTTTAGCAAACACATGGAGTTTGTCCACTAGCTCCACATTATGGTGTATCTTGACTTATAGAAACTTAGAAACAACTACTTGTACTTCTTAACTAGTGTTGTAAAAAACAAGGGGGGAGATACTCCTTGAATAGACTTCTTAATGATTTTCATGAAATGGACTCTCTTTGAGCCCAATTATCCACTGCTCAGGATAATGTTTTTAAATGTACACAATCAAATTATGAAGTTTTACAAAAAAAATCAGTATTGTTAAAACAAAGTTTCATCCATGTACACTTTTGAGTGAGTCTAAGTAGTCAAGGATAAACTCAATTCATGTGCATTTCAATTAATGCTCTGACATGAAAAACCTTTATCCAATTGTCCAGTTAAAAAAATTACATGAAAATATATATATAATTTCATCTTAAATGTACTGCAAAACTCAAAACAAAAGGAAATAATACATTATTTTTCAAGACACCATGGTTTAAATCAGTGAGCCATGAACATGCATAGAAACGGATCTTAGAGTCAGGAAAAACAATGGTATGATATGATGGTTTAGTCACTAAGTCATATCCAATTTTTGCAAACCCCATGGACTGTAGAACACCAGGCTCCTCTGTCCATGGAATTCTCAAGGCAAGAATACTGGAGTTGGCTGCCATTCCCTTCTCCAGGGGATATTCCCAACCCAGGGATTGAAACCCAGTCTCCTGCACTGCAGGCAGATTCTTTACCACTAAACCACCAGTGAAGCCTCATGGTATGATATAATCGTAGGATAAACATATTCATACCTTTATGGCGGTGGATGCGATTTGAATGTGGTGAAGTCTCCGAAGGGTGCTGTCCCTGTCAATGAAATAGGAAGCAGCCAGTTGATGTAGAGTCTCCAGAGTAACCGAGGAGCTATTGGTGCTGGGGTCACTTCCTTCAGATCGTTTGCTCAGCTTCCGCTTGTCCACAAAAATTGTGAGTGACTCCTCTCCTGCATGAATAATATTTTACATTATTCCATTTACCACTTAAAATCAATGTTTAAATTACCTGCAAGTGAGGAAGCCTAGATTATAACCTTTATGAAGCAAAAGAGTGACAAATAACAAATGGACAGGGAGGTTTTTTTGTAATTTTGTTCACAAATACTTCACACATACCTAGAAAAGTATAGGGATGCTGATGGTTGTGAATACATATTTAGTTTAAGCATTGAGTAGCAAGCTTTTGTGGAAATTTTCCTCTAGATTTTATTGACTTTTTCATATAGTTTAGCTTATCTAACACTAATGTGGCTCCAAAGCAAATTAAGATAAGAAAATATGTAAAACAAACAATAGTTACTACAGATCATTATGGCAAATGGTAACTTGACCAAGCATATTACAAAACGTTGTTGTTTAGTTGCTAAGTCATATCCGACTCTTGGATTTCTCAGGTAAGAATTCTGGAAAGGGTGGCCATTTCCTTCTCCAGGGGATCTTCCAGACCCAAGGATCAAACCTGCACTTCCTGATTGGCAAGCAGATTCTTTACCACTGAGCCAACTTGGAAGCCCACTTCAAAACATTAGCTGTTTTCAAATGTATCTTTAAAATGCAAATAAAACATATAGATGCCTATATAATTATATAAATATGTGTATTAAGCTCAGAGGTTATCACGAGAAATGCTAGGGTGGATGAAGCACAAGTTGGAATCAAGATTTCTTGGAGAAATATCAATAACCTCAGGTATTTAGACGAAACCACCCTTATGGCAGAAAGCGAAAAACTAAAGAGCCTCTTGATGAAAGTGAAAGAGGAGAGTAAAAAAGTTGGCTTAAACCTCAACATTCAGAAAACTAAGATCATGGCATCTCGTCCCATCACTTCTTGGCAAATAAATGAGGAAACCATGGAAACAATGAGAGACTTTATTTTTTTGGACTGCAAAATCACTGTAGATGGTGACTGCAGCCATGAAAGTAAAAGACACTTGCTTCTTGGAAGAAAAGTTATGACCAACCTAGACAGCATGTTAAAAAGCAGAGACATTATTTTGCCAACAAAGGTCCGTCTAGTCAAAGCTGTGGTTTTTTCAGTTGTCCTGTGTGGATGCGAGAGCTGGACTATAAAGAAACCTGAGCACAGAAGAATTGATGCTTTTGAACTGTGGTGTTGGAGAAGACTCTTGAGAGTCCCTTGGACTGCAAGGAGTTCCAACCAGTCAATCCTAAAGGAAATCAGTCCTGGGTGTTCATTGGGAGGACTGATGCTGAAGCTGAAACTCCAATACCTTGGCCACCTGATGTGAAGAGCTGACTCATTTGAAAAGACCCTGATTCTGGGAAAGATTGAAGGCAGGAGGAGAAGGGGGCAACAGAGGATGAGATGGTTGAATGGCATCACGGACTCCAAGGACATGAGTTTGAGTAAACTCCAGGAGTTGGTGATGGACAGGGACGCCTGGCGTGCTGCAGTTCATGGGGTCGCTGGAGACAACTGAGGGACTGAACTGAAGCTCAGAGGGTTCTTGCCTGCTGCAGTCCATGGGGTCACAGAAAGTTGGACATGACTGAATGACTAAACAGCAAGAAATATATGGCATTATATATTATAATATTATGTGTTAATAGCTCTGTAGAAATCACTAACCTCCATGGGAGTTTTAGGTACTTGACAACGGACCATCTAAGGTGAAATTTAAAGTTAAGCAAATTACAGTTAAGCTGCAGTTTTCAACGTTTGAATGTTGATTAAAAAGTGTCGATGTCATTTAAGTCTAACATTAAGAACTTGCCATCCTCAGACTTCCAGATTCTTGGATCATCTAGCATATAATTGTCAGACTTGAAGCTTGTTCTCATTCTTTCAGAAACCCATCTGTTCAGGTGGCATTATGCCCACTGACAAATTGGCAAGCCAGTTTCCTAAAAGACTAAATAAGATTTCTAGCAGAAGAGCTTGCCTGTCTTTTCCAAATTAAAAATAATGCCAATTTTAAAATGACACAGTCTAGTGACCATCTAATTCTAAGTGACAGTTTCTACTTCTCTGCAAGAGATCAGGTGAATTGGTATCAGAAATAAGGTGTCAACAATGTTATCTCCACACACACACACACTCACACATCCTGGAAATAAAGCAGACTAGAATTACTGAAGGAAAAAAAAAACGTCAAAAACATGAACAAGTGGATCAATTTATCAACAGCATTAAGTCATTTGCATGGTAGCCAGCCTTCAGATGGGAACATCTGAAAGCAAAAAGGAAATATTTATGTCAAATACTATAAGGAAAAAAAACCAAAACAAAACAGCAATCATTTACCTCCAAAGGGAAGGATGAACTGGTTTGGAAATTTGGTCGCACTGAGTCTGAGACCAACTCACACATGTACCTAAGCAAACATCTTGTACATGGAGACAGAAAGATCAGTGCCATTATCTTCTTATAATCTAAGAAGTCATAATGCAGCTCAATGGCACATGCAAGTGTTATGATCTGAATGTTTGTGTCTCACAAAATTCATATGCTGAAATTCTGTCCTTCTAAGGCCATGGTATTAAGAGGTGGGGTCTGTGGGACATGCCTGGGTTATGAGAGCAGAGCCCTCAGGAATGGAAGTCACACCTTTGTAAAGGAGTCTCCCAAGAGATTCTTTGTTCCTCCTGCAATGAGAAGATACAAGGAAAAATCTGTGACTGGAAGAGAGCTCTCATTCAATCATCTTGGCATTTTGATCTCTGACTTCTAGCTTCCAGACCTTTGAGTAAGACGTTTCTGGCTGTTTACAAATTACCCAGTCATTGGTATTTTGCTATAGCAGCCTGAACAGACTAAGACAGCAAATGGTGTCTCTTCTTAAATACAGTTAAAAACCAAATGATAAAGATATCTTGATAAAAATAAATAAAAAAGAAAGAAAAATTAATCATCTCTTCAGGCCAAAATAATTACATCAGAAAATGAAATAGACTGAATAGTGCTAAAGACTAAAACTTTCAAATCTGCTTTAACTGCAACACTTTTCATAAAGCAGAACACAGAAGATTTAGGTTAAAATATAGATATGCTGACAATGTTACAAGACTCCAGAACATGTTTCCTAGACCTAGATATACTCAGTGGGGGTAAAAATGTAATGATAGAGATCTATACAACCTACTTAATAAGATAGATCATCTAGTGAAACATGAAAGCTTATAATAATAAAGAGGAAATGAAAATTTCTTCTCAAAAGTACATAGAACATATTGGCCATATAGTCCATTAAAAAATCCTTAGCAAATCCCAAAAGTTTGAAAAAAGAAACCAGTTGAGACAGTTTTTCTCCTTGATGACTCTAGATAAGCTCCTATGAGCTTGTTTTGACTAGACTCTTTCTATGGGCATGTGCGAATCCAATTTTAGGAAGAAATCTGTTAAGTCACTTTTGCAAGAATCCCCTACCCTGAACATCTGATCATCTTTAATAGCTGACCAAGTTCCTCATCCCATACCATCTCCCTGGTGACATTTGATAACCCTGCTCTGGCTTCAGCAAGATTCCTGTTGGGTCTCTTTAAAAAGAATTACTCTGTCTTCTCTGTAATCTATCTACCAACACTTCTACTCTGCTTGTAGACTAAAGGCATCATTTTCCTGGCTCTGCTCATAAATAAGCACAATCTCCCCTGCTATACAACTTTATTGTAGGAGGCTCTGTGCATAAAGTCTGCCTTACTGTTCTTTATCAAATGTCCAGATACTTGTTTCTTTAACACACTTACTGATTACAATATAGTAAAATTAAAAATTGTTAGAAATATTTTTTTTGAATTTCCTATGGATAGATATTCTATTATATAATTCTTGTGTAATACCATAAATGAAAGGAAAATAACAAATATCCTAAGAAAAACTGAGGAAAATATTATATTATACAACCAAGCACAAATGGGCTCAATAAAGGACAGAAATGGTTATGGACCTAACAAAAGGAAAAGATATTAAGAAGAGGTGGCAAGAATACACAGAAGAACTGTACAAAAAAGATCTTCACAACCCAGATAATCACAATGGTGTGATAACTCACCTAGAGCCAGACATCCTGGAATGTGAAGTCAAGTGGGCCTTAGGAAGTATCACTACAAACAAAGCTAGTGGAGGTGATGGAATTCCAATTGAGCTATTGCAAATCCTCAAAGATGATGCTTGTGAAAGTGCTGCACTCAATATGCCAGCAAATCTGGAAAACTCAGCA
The DNA here is from genome assembly GCA_024291935.2 of Okapia johnstoni. Classification (NCBI taxonomy): domain Eukaryota; kingdom Metazoa; phylum Chordata; class Mammalia; order Artiodactyla; family Giraffidae; genus Okapia; species Okapia johnstoni. The sequence continues at coordinate 61,088,034 of CM044322.1, forward strand.
GTGGCCACAGGACTGGAAAAGGTCAGTTTTCATTCCAATCCCTAAGAAAGGCAATGCCAAAGAATGTTCAAACTACCTCACAATTGCACTGATCTCACATGCTAGCAAAGGGATGCTCAAAATTCTCCAAGCCAGGCTTCAGCAGTATGAGAACCGTGAACTTCCAGCTGTTCAAGATGGTTTTAGCAAAGGCAGAGGAAGCAGAGATCAAATTGCCAACATCCTCTGGATCATCCCAAAAGCAAAAGAGTTACAAAAAATATGTATTTCTGCTTCATTGACTACGTCAAAGCCTTTGACTGTGTGGACCACAATAAACTGTGGGAAGTTCTGAAAGAGAAAGGAATACCAGACCACCTGACCTGCCTCTTGAGAAATCTGTGTGTAGGTCAGGAAGCAACAGTTAGAACTGGACTTGGAACAACAGACTGGTTCCAAATAGGAAAAGGAGTAATTCAAGGCTGTATATTGTCACCCTGCTTATTTAACTTACACGCAGAGTACATTATGAGAAATGCTGGGCTGGAGGAAGCACAAGCTGGAATCAAGATTGCTTTGAGAAATATCAATAACCTCAGATATGCAGATGACACCACCCTTATGGCAGAAAGTGAAGAAGAACTAAAGAGCCTCTTGATGAAAGTGAAAGAGAAGAGTGAAAAAGTTGCCTTAAAGCTCATCATTCAGAAAACTAAGATCATGACATCCAGTCCCATCACTTCATGGCAAATAGATGGGGAAACAGTGGAAACAGTGACAGACTTTACTTTGGGGGGCTCCAAAATCACTGCAGATGGTGACTGCAGCCAAGAAATTAAAAGATGCTTACTCCTTGGAAGAAAAGTTATAACCAACTTAGCATATTAAAAAGCAGAGACATTACTTTGCCAACAAAGGTCCATCTAGTCAAGGCTATGATTTTTCCAGTAGTCATGTGTGAATATGAGAGTTGGATTATAAAGAAACCTGAGCATCAAAGAATTGTTGCTTTTGAACAGTGGTGTTGGAGAAGACTCTTGAGATACCTTTGGACTGCAAGGAGATCCAACCAGTCCATCCTAAAGGAAATCAGCCCTGAATGTTCACTGAAGGACTGATATTGAAGTTGAAGCTCCAATACTTTGGCCACCTGATGCGCAGAACTGACTCATTTGAAAAGACCCTGATGCTGGGAAAGATTGAAGGTGGGAGGAGAAGGGGATGGCAGAGGATGACATGGTTGGATGGCATCACTGATTCAATGGACATGAGTTTTAGTAAACTCCGAGAGATGGTGGACAGGGAAGCCTGGCGTGCTGTAGTCCATGGGATCACAAAGAGTCGGACATGACTGAGTGACTGAACTGAACTGAACTGATACATAAGTTCATCACAATTCTATGTAAAAATATTCAGATTTTAAAACTGAGATATTATTCAATCAACTACAATTTTGTGTTCAAAAGTAATTTTCATTCACATTTTTAAAGCCAGCTGTAGCTCATAAGCATGACATGAGTGCCAGAGGACACCACTCATTTTGTAAAAACTAAATGTGATTTTCAAGGGATTCAACATTCTGAGTCCGTTAGAAAGTGAAAAGGATTAATGATTGTAGATATAAAAAGATGTGATTATTTCACATAGAAATCATGCAGCTGTGCCTTTTACAACTAAAATGCTGTGGAGGTTTATGGACATTAAAAGCACATACTGAAGATTGCTTTCATAGAGAATGCAAAACAGAAGACTGTAAAACCACAAAAAAATTCATGACTGTAATGTTATCCTAGGGTCAATTCATAGGGTAAGATTAGGTATATTCCACATATTGTGGACCTCACAATTATGTATTTTTCTGTCCTGGTTTTCAAGAGTTGATTTTGGGTCCAGGAGAAACAGAAATGAAAGAACTTTCATTGTATTACCTTTTCACTTGGATCTTCTCAACTTGCATTCTCACATATATAGATTTTAGGGATGGAGGTAATGCTTTCAAAATTTCACAACAAAAAGCAATGGAAAAGAGAGTGAGTAAAAGAATCCCACAGATAAATCAATAAAATGCAGTAGTTTATTATTTGCAATTTTAATTGTGTCATGGATGCAAACATGCACAAATGTATTGTTGTCCAACTCTTTGTGACCCGATGGACTGTAGCCCGTCAGGTTCCTCTGTCCATGGGGTTCTCCAAGCAAGAATACTGGAGTGGGTTGCCATTTCCTTATCCAAGTGATCTTCCTGACTCAGGAATCGAACCTGCCTCTACTTCATTGGCAAGGGTATTCTTCACCACTGAGCCTCCAGGGAAGCCCATGCATGTGTTAATGGTCCATTGTAAAGAACAGTGAGTGATGCCCTTTAACTTGGTATCGAAAATAGAAAATGATGAGGTCAGCAGAATTCACAAGAGCCAAATATGTCATGATTTAGTACAAGTTTTGACATCCTTGCTACAGTCCATGGGGTCGCAAAGAGTCGGACACAACTGAGCGACTTCACTTTCACTTTCACTTTGAAACACGTCAGAAAGTTATTATGTTCATTTTTTTTCCTTTTTATGCCTTTGCCTTCTGCCAGTAAGATAGCATGTTCCAATGAGAGCCTCTCTCAACTTGATTCCCAGAATGAGCACACACTTAAGAGTACGGGATCCATATATACTGGAGACATAATACTGGGGAGACACAACCAGTATTATGTTGTGTAGTTGCAGTGCACTGAGTTTTGAAGTTATTTCTTTTTTAACTGCAATGAAGGTAACTCTTGGATGTTGGCTGGATTTTATTTTATTTTAACACTGCTACTATCCATGGACTAGTATACTGACTCCAATATATATCATTCCACCCAGGTGGAAAAAAAAAAGTGCATTTATGGCAAATATCTTCCCAGTCATTCAACTTTCTTATCCTCGAAAATCTTACTGTGAATGTCTATTTTGCTTTTGTGTCAGTTTCATTTATCAAAAACTGCTATAAGAGTAGAATAACAGGAATAACCAGTGCAAATACAGTTTAAATGTAATTGTAGGTTTTACTTTTGATGTATCATTTTTGTTCAAAATTGTTATCCTATTTTTGGTAATAACAGCTCATATTATTCCTTGTGTCTTTCATTCCTTAAAAAATTCTCCAAGTTTTACTATATTTTAAGTATCTCTGTCTTTTTAAATTTTACTTCACTTTTTAGTGTTTACTCTCACTGCTAATGATCATTGTTTCCTAGCTTTTTGTGTTAAAAGGTATATCCCCTGAAGACATGTATCTTTCCACTAACATAGGGTTGTAGAAAAATGTCAGGGTTGTAGACACAAACAGAAGGGGGAAAATCTAGAAAAAACAGGCTTCTGATAAGCAACAAAGGCAAATATATAATGCTTATTAACAGTTATCCCCCTCAAGTTGTCAGAAAAATTTCTAAACAAAATTGCCCAGAAACAATAGTCTCTATAAAATAACGACATGAATGAAAAAGTAACTGGAAACATATAGTTCCAAGGAGAGATGGAACAGAATACACCCTGAGTGCAATACAATTAATTTACATGGAGCAGTTTACAAACAATGCTATAATGAACATTTTTGTTATGTATAGTTGCAGACTCTTGCTATTATTTTGGTAAGATTGATTCTCAGAAGTGAGATTTCTAGAGCAGTTAAGTGCACTTGAAATTTATATAGATACTCTAAATAGTGCTGTTCAAACTTCATGTGCATATAAATCACCTGGAGATCTTGTTAGCATGTAGATTCTGACTCATTAATCTGAGATGGAATCTGAGATTCTGCATTTCTAACAAGTTCCAAGGTGATGCTGATGCTCTTGGATCATGGACCAGCCTCATGTAATGAGGCTCTAAACCAGAGTAAAATTTATTACCAATTTAAATGTCTGCCTTTATCAGTGACCTATGTGTTCCTTTAAGGAAAGTCCTGAATCTTTGTGCTTTTATAGGTAACTCAGTACATATTTGTCATATAAATGGACAAGTGATTTATCTGTCCTATTAAAGTGCTATACAGAAAAACAAGAATAAATATAACTGTATTTATGAAATTCTAAAACTCAGCATTTATCTTTTGACTTAGTTGCCAGGAATGCCATTATTAAGATCAACTGACATAGCAAATTTAATTTCATTTTCTTCTTTGTTATCTTTATTATTATTTTTATAAATGGGCTCAAATCATTTTAGTAGGCAACTGCGTTATAACCATTACATGTGAATTAACAATATTACTTTAATTTCAAAGTTTTCTTTCACTTTACCAGACAAATGTGAGAAACAGAGATAGAAATGAAAGAATAAGAGAGAGACAGAGACACAGAGAGAAGACAGAGAGATGAACTGATATAAATAATCTTAAGTAGTATGCATCTAAGTAAATATTCAGTCTTAAATACAAATATGGAAGTGTCATTATTTTAATAATTCCTTGGAATATAAAGCTTCAGAAAATTGTTCTTTTCTTTCTTTCAGTACTTTTTCTTGAACAGAATATGCATTCTAATTAGAAATGCAACCGACTGTGCATTTCTAATTACTTGAGAATACATAGAAATAGTTCCATGTATTCTCAAGTAATGATTCCTATTTGGTTAAATAATAAATTATATGTATTAATACATACACTGGCAGATTAACTTATTTAAATTATGTCTCAGATAAACTAAAATAAAAGGAATTTATGCCTCCTAAGAAGAGACAGTGAAAATGAGAGACAGTTGTCAATCTATTTTGAACGAAGATGGTGCATGATATAGAATTAAAAACTATCTTTGAATGTTTTCTACAAAATGTAATTTACATACAGAAAAGTGAGAATTGAGCGTTTCTGTAACTAAATGAGGATATTTGGATTTCCATACTTATAGGGATGCAAGAAAATAGGGGGAAAAAATCAAACTAATATTCTATCATATCCCAGCTTACTGACCTCTGTTTTTTCTTTGATAAATATACACACACATAAAAAATATATCAAAAAATTTTTGAGCTAAATAAACTACCTTGCAGGTATAGCTAATTATATACTATATAGTTACTGAGGTAGTATTTATTTTACATAATTACCTTAGTAAGTTAATGTTACTGTGGATTTCAATCATGCATTTTTTCACTCTAACAATGAAGAAAATGTTTTCTATAGCTAATAAAATTAAATATCTGACACAGTGCTTTAAGTTGAGCCATATGGTAATCCCTGATATATTCTCATAAGAAGCACTTTCAGAAAAACAATTTCAAAAGCAAACTTGCAAGAAAAAAAAATGTAACTCTTTCTGCTAAGAAATTAATGATGGCTTTTAAAACTGTGCATTCAAAATCAAAATAGAACCGTTTTTATGTTGCTGAGAATAAAAAATAAAATCTTTAAAGTTGTAAGTGAACAGATCTCAATATATAATCTATTTGCTTCTAGGATGAATTTTGGTCCAATAAGAAAAACATCTCTGAGAAAAAGAGTACTTAGGAGGGAAGTTATTTTGCCTAAACTGTCCTCACTGAGTCCACATTCCAGACCCTGCCCACAGAGGTGTGGGTTGACAGACAGGTGGGTGTTGGGAAGGGACCTGGGAATCAGTAACCCCACCTTTTCCTCATCTTCCTCTTTAGGATGTGCTTTCTGGAGCACAGAGCACCTTCTGTGGTCAGCTTCTCACCTCCTTAAGTTTTAAAGAGCCATTTCGCCAGGAGGTGTTCACATTCTCCAGTGACTATGGATGGCTCAGAGCTTTACCTATGACTTCTTGGGCAAGTCTTTGCAGTTCTGTAGGTGAGGCTTGGGTCATATTTAAAATTACTATAAATATTTTGATATGACATTTTTTATCAATTTTCAATTAATTTTTGATTTGCACCATCTCCCTTAATTCTTTGTCCTTTTCTATTGATCGAGAATCCTGACCTGTTATTAGTGAACACCCTCTGTCTGCTCAGTAAGCCCAACAAAGTTAAGGTCTTTTTGTTTCCATTCACTCATTTTTTTTTTCCTTTTTCGGTCTTTCTGTATTCAGTACACAGATGCACTTTATTTCAGTGTTTGTCATAGATTGTATTATAATGAAATATATTATAAAAACAGTCCTGAAATATATTCCATAGCTAGAAATCAATATATCCCAGGAGTGAAATCTTTTCCAAGATTGATTCTTTAAATTTAGTAGCTTATTTTAGATTTTTAAACTGTGATGGAGTTTAGATATCATTATTCCAAATAGAAGCAAGCTAAATAACTATACTGAAAAATAGTTTGGAAGCTATAAGATGAAACAAACATAGAAAATGATATATATTGAAGAAGGCTTTTTATGATTTATTTTCCCCTATAGGAAGATAATTTAATCACTGACTTTTCTATCATAAAATATCCCATTAAAAGCTTCAAATATCCTATCCCAAGTTTTATGTCTAAGTCAATAACATGATGTACTAAATAACTCTTGGGGAAAAAAGACATTTTTCATTTATTTCCTTTTCATCACTTTAATGCTGGTAGAGAATATTTTACACTCAACTTGTTTTGAAAAATGTTTAAATTTAGCTGAAGATCTAGTTACTTAGAAAGCATCTACTTATAAAGTAATGAGTTTTCAGATGCAAAGTAGTATATATAGACTGGATAAACAACAGGGTCCTACTCTATAGCATAGAGAACTGTATTTAATATTCTATGATAAACCATAATGAAAAATATTAAAAAGAATGTATATATATATATATATATATATATATATATATATATATATATATATGTATGCATGTATGTATGTATAACGGAATCATTTTACTGTAAAGAAGAAATTAACACAACATTGCAAATCAACTATATTTCAATTAAACCATAAAAATAAAATTTTAAAACCTAACTTTTTATTTAAAATATCTTGCTTGTATACCTGACATCCTCAGTGTTAATATTAGAGTTGTTCTTCAGTCTTGGTCATTTAATGAGAGAGAAAGAGAATTTACTCAAGTTAAATACCACCAGTCTCAATTTTTAAGAAATGGAGTAATACAATTTCATGTTCAGTCAGGTAAAACATATGAAGTTAAAATACACTTATAGCAACAAAGGGAGAAGGCAATGGCACCCTACTCCAGTACTCTTGCCTGGAAAATCCCATGGACGGAGGAGCCTGGTAGGCTAGAGTCCATGGGGTCACTAAGAGTCGGACACGACTGAGCGACTTCACTTCACTTTTCACTTTATAGCAACAAAAAAGAGTGTCATTACAAAAGCAATAATTTTAAAAATGTCTGAAATCAACCTAGTATACATTTTAATTGGTAATAGTTTATATCCTTAAGCTACTAAACTAATTTCATGCATTTTAGCTAAATTATTAACATCATCCAACAGAGAGATTTCTGAAGGAAAATATAAGTAACATTTAAAGATGAAAAAATAATTTCAACAGGAAATACCAAGAATACTAAATCCAAAGAATAGTCAGAGATTAGAAGGCAAATGAAGGTGATGATTCTATTCTTTCCCCCAACCCACCATGGAAGACAATGCTTGAATAAAACTTTTAAGTAATTGAAGTAAATCAATTTTGAGAACGTAGATTGTCATTATCAAGTAATCAACCTTAAAAAGTAATTTACCACAAAGGTTTTCATCAACTATGTTTATAAAAACAAGCCAAAAACATATAAAGCAAAAACTATCTTAAGGTAACAATGTGATACCCATAATGCCAAAACAATGAAATAAATCAAAAAGTCACCATAGTTTTGTTGCTAAGGAACAAAAATATCCCTGAGAATCATCTCTACTTTTGATCTCTTCTGTCTCCCGCCTTGTCACTTCCTTCCTTTCTTATTTGAAGAAAATATTTTATGTTCTGAAATTCTTCTGGGAACTCTGTATTGTTGATGTAATGAAACCTAGTATGGTATGTGTTGTAAGAACACTGAACTTTTTAAAAGGAGGTGTTATAGAAATAATTTAACTTTGACCTTCACTTCAGATTTCATTGTATTAATAACCATTGTCATTACAAAGCCAAATAGACATAACTTTCAAAGAATCAGTTTTCACAGTTATGGGGATATTTTTTGGTCATTATTTTGCCATCTACACTGCTGTTAACAGCAATTACATAAATGCATGGCTTGTTTATGGCGCTTACACTAATCTTCCCATGACCCCGTCACACAGGTGTTACTCTCCCCCATTTTTCCTTAAAAAAAAAAACTAAAAAAAACTATAAAGCAGTGCAGTTACTTGTTTTTAACATCTCACAATTGGTTTAAAATAAGAAAGGAGTCAGGATTCAACACTAGGCTTGTCTGATCTCTTTATCTCATTATTTTAGTATTATTTATTTATGGAGGAAGGTAATGGAGAGAGAATGTGTATTACAGCTTAACTTTTCTGTCTGCCTGGACTACCTCTCTCTTCTACATTTAATTCCTCAGGATTCCATGGCAGACTTGCTTCTTTCGTGTGTCCAGGGATCTCTCCTTTTTCACCCTCCCCATGCCTGGTTCACCTGCTCTCCCTCTTATCCTGATTCTCACCAGTTCTGAATCTACTGGTTTAACTGACCCATCCTGGCTCCATGGATTTGCTTCTTTCATTTAGTTTTCTTCCTGATTTAGACCTCAATTATCCTCTATCATATATTTCATCATTTTGACATTTATCTAGTGGACTGGGCAGTCTCAGCTTCCTAACAAAGTGTAGTTTCACTTATTCATTTAAAAATTTAACAAATATTTAAAGAGAACTTATTGTGTGCCCAGCACTACTATAATGTTGATTGAAAAAACTGCGCAATTCAGAAGTTGAAAATTAAGTTTTATTTGGTGGACAAAATTAAGGACCTAAGCCCAGAAGATAGTCTCTGAGGTCACTCTGAGGGACTGCTCTGAAAAGAGAAGGGAGGAGTCAGGATACATAGGAATTTTGCAACAAAAACCACATAGTGGAACATCAAAAAATTACTATTAATTAAAGAAAAGTTTTAAAAAATTGAAAAAAAATAATTCAGGTTAATGGATTTAGCACTTTTCTATGTATGGGAAGATGCAAGAGTCTGTGCTCATTGAAATCATTCCTCTGATAGGCACTTTAACTATCTAGGGCCAGTACCCTCCTTTCTCTGTTGTGAATCCCATCAGGGGGAACAGCTGGGGTGGCTGCAATGGCTGCTGGCTTGATGGCTGCAACATGCTTTGTTTAGACATTGATATTTTCCATCCACAATAACTGCGGGGGGTAAATTGGTAACAAATATAGGCAAGATTCCTGTCTTTATGAAAATATGCAGGAATGACAGATGATAAACCAGGAAACACATAAATAATGTTTTCACATAATAGTAAATACTATGAAGAATGTAAAATGAGATCATGAAATAGTAGAGACTCTTGGTGGTCTACAGGCACTATTGCTGGTTGGAACATCAGTAAAGTTACTCCCCTCTGAGAGTAACATTTGAGCAGAGAAATGTGAAGTTTTCTTGTGGCTGAAAAATCAAGCACAATCAGGAGAGTGGTCAGATGAGGTTTCAGATGAAAGCCAATGGCAGATCATTCACGTGGTACCGTAAGAAACCACAGAAAGGCATTTGGATTTCATATCAAGTGGCTAGTTGTAGGCTGAGTTAAAACAACTTGTTTTAAAAAGATGTGTGCAAAGGACGGACCTTAGGAGTATTCTAGAAGAAACATTGTGGTCACTTGTCTAGGGACACTGGGGTGGGAGTCAGAAAAGAATTTGATACAGGATATATTTTGGAGGAATAACCTGATGTGACTTGGTGACAGTCTGGACTGGCAGGAAGAGGGGAAAAATATACATGCTCTAAGACGGGAAAAATAAAGAGCAGGTGGTCTTACACACCACCTCACTGTTAGTGTGAATCAGTCTGTCTGTCTTCCATACGCTACCTGAGAAATTAACAAGCGGGCAGGGAATCACTGTTTCCATGGTGATTCCTACCCAATTTTGTCCAATGGTCCTCTTTAAGGAAAGAGTAACCTCCATTTCAAATGGAATATTTGGACATTTTTTAAAGTCCTATAAAACATTAAATATATGGAATTCTGGTATACTTTTAAATTTTAGAAAAGTGCCATTTTCTTCCTATTATACATTATCTACCCCCAAATCATTTACATGTATTCAAAATATTGAATTATATATATCCATGATAAAACACATGTAATGATATTTAATCACATGGAGGAAGAAGTAACATTATTAATCTCTACTTTCATGTTATGCATCTTCATTGATATTTATTTCAATGAAATAAATACTCTCTTTACATCATATATCATATGATACTCTCCATATCATATATCAACCACAATCAGAAATGTTAAAAATAGCTCTAAAAATGTAATTTTGGAATTTTAATTTTTACTTCAGGACCTTCCCTGCTCTCTGTAAACAGAGTCCCATCTGTGACTAGATTGCTTATTATTCAAATTTAAACAAAATTTGGCACATCACTTTCCATTATAGAGTATCATAACTATGCCTATATTTAGTCTATGTTATTAGACTGTAAATTACTTTCAGGCAGAAACTAAGTGACAATCCTCTACCTCACCCTTGTGAACACCATGCAAGATATTTAGCAGTAATTCAATAAATATGTTGATTAAGTTAATGAATGAAATCTAAGATTGTTCAAACTGCAGAAATTTGGATGAACCAACACTGTTCCTTGACATATACAGTTTTATGCACAAGCACACACAGGCACAAATATTTCAAAGAGTCGTACCTCCCAGAGTAGCAGAGAGCAAGAAATGTGTCCCATATTTCTTGATAAGATTTTCTGTGATTTGCTGAAGGGTAGGTCGACGTCCCAAAAGTCTTATGTTGCGGAAGAATTCAGGGGCAAGAGGCAGAGGGGAGCCAAGGAAATTTCTTCTCTCAACTGCAAGGTTATTTACTTTCCAGCGGCCAAACTCCCTGAAAAGCAAATTTATTTTTATTCATAAATACATAATCTATCTGAATGTTTTCATTTGAAAAGTGCACTTGGTAGTTTTGCTGGAGTCACTACATTACAATGATTTTTGCTTGTAACAATACTGCATGTACTATGGGTAGGAGAAGCAATATTTATGATTTATGTAGCTGAGAGTGACTATTCTGAAGCCATTCGTGTAGAGGAAAAACAAACCACTTAAAGTAAACAGCTTCTACTGATGTTTTTCCTAAGGAATTCTGTACTTATAAAAATGATTTCCTTATGCATAGAATATTAATGTAGAGTTATTTTTAAAAGGGAATCTAAAGCAATATTTTATTATTTTCCAATGGAAGTTGAAAAAAGATTAAATTTGTTTTTATCATTAATGATTCTTTTTCTATTCAGTTTAGACTGGAAACTTGTAAGACTTCAAGAATATTAAGGAGCTGTAGAAGAATTTTTAAAAATATGATCAAAAAAGAAACTAGTTCTTGTAATAATTGTTTGCAGTATATTTTGAAACCCCGATTCAACTTAACCAGCAATTACTCAAGATGCAAAATGACTTTTAAGCTGGATTTGGATAAATCAGAGAAATAGCAAATATGAATATAAAAGATTTATATAAAAAATGTATACATTTATATTGAGTTAAAGCCAACCTAATAATATTTTAGAAAATAACTATGCTGAACTAGATTGCCTGCTATCAACTATACAGATTTTTTTCCCCCTTCAGGAATGATCTGATAAATCTCAAGAAGCTTCCACAGAGATTTCCTGCTACTAGAATTAAACTCACCTACTTGTGTAATTTGACCCTGTTACTACTTGGCAAATAAAACGTTGATTAAATATGTATAAATATGTGCCATATTTATTTACATTTTTGCTTACAAAAAATACCTGTAATGCCCTACAAAAAAGTACATGATAAAGATACATCTGTGAACCAGACTCAAAGTGGAGTTCACATTCTAGAGACAGTTTTAAGAACAAATAAAGATGTTAAATTGTAAACACATTCAGATTGTGACAAGTGCTGAAAGCTACCACAGGTAGCCTATTGTGATGGCCTATAGGCAAGATGGCTCTATTTTATCATAAGTGACCAGAGAGGGCAACTCCAGAGAGCTGCTATTTGATACTTAGGCAATCTTTAAAGGAAAAATACAAGAGACTAGTTTTGGGGAGGCACAGAAAAGATTCACACAGAATAATGAAGAACAGTAAATACTTCCAGGACCAAGAACCATGTCCCTGATAGAGTCTCTAACCACGAATCATTTGTTCCTGTGACACACATTTGGCAGCCAAACAATTCATCCAGCCTTTTGTAACTAATTACAAGAAAAGATTCACTAAGGAATCTAGGTAAGACCAGCCTGAAAACGTTGCCTTCATTGAGACATACCTGCTAGCACCTCTGTAAATCAGCAGATCCCAACAACCTTAAATAGTATGATCATACCAACGGTTCTCAAACATCAGGACCTATTAGAATCACTTGGAGACTCCATCCCGGAGTTTCTGATTCACTAGGCCTCCGATGGGGTCAAGAGTTTGTATTTTCAACTAGCAGTATTCCTGGGATCATATTTTGAAGAAAACTACTGATTAGATCATTTGGTGTGTTGCTTTGAGTAAAATTTACTTTGAGTAAATTTGAAAACCCTTGTTCAGTAAATTTCTGGAGTTTATTACTGGATTTATTACTTCATGTTTCCTCAGAAGAGAGTAAGAATGTTGTTATTATCTTCCCAAACCTGATTGATAACAGTAATTTCCTATTTCTTTTCATCTTGTAACAGATTTACCTGAATTTATTTGTGCATGTGTGTGTTTGATATACATGTAGAATATACAAATGGAAATATATATTCAAAATTGTGAAGGAGAACATTTAAAATAAAATATTAAGGTTTTAGTGTTTTGTGACATAAGGTATACAATAATACAGTGCTTCTAAAAATTATTTATTAAACCATGATCTAAATAATGCTGCTAAGTCGCTTCAGTCGTGTCCGACTCTGTGCGACCCCATAGACGGCAGCCCACCAGGCTTCGCCGTCCCTAGGATTCTCCAGGCAAGAATACTGGAGTGGGTTGCCATTTCCTTCTCCAGTACATGAAAGGGAAAAGTGAAAGTGAAGTCGCTCAGTCGTGTCCGACTCTTAGCGACCCCACGGACTGTAGCCTACCATGCTCCTCCGTCCATGGGATTTTCCAGGCAAGAGTACTGGAGTGGGGTGCCATTGCCTTCTCCTGATCTAAATAATAGTTGCTTATTAATTTCAAAACTTTACTCCCCAACAGTTACTTTTTTATTTGCTGAAAAAAAAATTATAATTTTATCAAGGGAGAGTAACATAGCTTGAACCTAAAGTTGTGGTATATCTTTTTCAATGGTTTAAATGAACAGATTTATAAACTCATATGCATTGACAAATACTCATAGTTAAGATACAAATTGCTAAGTGAAGTAATTGGACTTTAAATAACCAAGACAATTTTTTGACGGTGATTTTTTTTACAACTTATACAAACTCTTTCTAAATTGCTATGTCTTGCTAGATGACTGTAGGTAAATAACAGAGTGGAAGAGTGCAATCCCAGCCTCTGTTATTTTTTTGACAATTAGTCAATGTATACCACCAACCCATGATCAGTACCAATCCGTGATCTATTCTGACTTGAAATATTTGCAACTTTCTTTAGTTTATTCTTCTTAAATTTAAGTCATTTTCTGAACTCAGCTTATGACATTAATTTAACAAGAAAATTACCTAATGGTTTGCTACTTATTGTCGTAGCTACCAGAAATCTTGCTAGTGATGTAGATGAATAGAAGAAAACCTCTGACCTCAAGGGTTCCAAAATTATACTAAGTGAAGTATAACATGAATGGATAAATTGCAAAGCCTTCACAGTGTGCAAAAATACAAGTGGGACAATAACTTAATGAACATAACCCCTCGGCCCAATTGCTTGATATAAATTCTACTAACTTAACTCAATTTGAATATGTTTTGTCTTCCCTTATATATGCACACCTCACATGGCTATTAAGAGCCAAAGACTATGGACAATCTTCCAGGTAGCTTTCTTCAACTATCGGGTGCTTTTTATTACCTCAGTCTGTTAACACTGATTATGTTTATGATCTCAGTTCACCTTCTGACATTTCAGTGGGACAAAACACTTTGCCATACCATCTGGTTAATTTATTCTCTCTGTCATACAACACCAAGAGCAAAGGACAAACCCTTTGAGAGTGTCACCAAATACTAAAACTAAACTAATTAACCAGTCAACTAACTAACTAAATGAATAAATAAATGAATTAAAAAAACAGAATTGGTAGTAACTGCAGTAAATTGTTTTAATTTTCAAAGCCTTATTTAAATTCTTCTCCTAGCTTTTTTTATATTTTTCATGTAAAAATGAAATATTATACTTTTTATTATTTGCATAGAAAACACAAATATTGGTGTGAGATCTGAGATCTCTCATTGCTACTCACATTTTGTTTGTGTTGTAATGATATATGATCACTGCTATAATCTCTATAAATTTTTTGGTGAAAACCTACTTAGAACATACTGAAATAATCCTCAGAAGTGGTGATAAGAGCACTTCATGTAAAGGAAATAATCTCTGGATGTTAAGTACCATACTGTGAGCAGTAGACACAGATATGAATTCAAATAATGTGTCTCTTTCACCTGAGCACAAGTATGATTGCATTTATTGGTGTTTTTCAAAGTAAATGTGGCCATGTAGCTTACTGTGATCAAAAAAGTGTGAGCATGTAGGTTAGCCTGGACAATCAGCTTGGAACCCTGATCAAGAAAGATGATTTGAATCCCTATCCTTCAACCATTGGTCCTGCACCTTCTTAGGACGAACATGAGCATGAAGTGAAAAGAGAGCTTGTCATGTAAGCTACCAAGATTACAGAACTGGCCGTTTGTTTGCTTGGTTTCTAGCAATATCATGGCTGAAATCAAGTGTTTTAAATTTGGGGTAACTTGAGAAGACAAGAAGGAACTAGTAGTTGTACATGAATTAGAAATTTATGGCACAGTTTTTTTTTTCTCTTTTCCTTCCTGAAGAATAGATTCACTTCAGTTGGAACTAGACCGTGCATTCATTAAATTTTGGAAAAACAAAGCAATAGAGTGCTGAATTGAAACATGCTGTCTGATAAGATTATCATAATAAGAGCATTTTACCTAAAGGCAGCTCAGGATTCTATTCAGATGCATTATGTTTATATTAAATAAGAACATTGTTTTATCTAACTAAATACTGTATTCTACCTGGAGCCTCCATAGAACATAAATGTCATCTCATTATAACTTTTGGAAGTCTTTAAATGACATCAGCACAATCATCATTGTTTAGTGTAACTCAGCCCCTTTCTTTATAAGCACCACTATTTTGTAGAACACACAAATGGATTATAACCAGTTCAGCCAGAACATTACTTTGAAATTGTTTTCTTTGGCTCTAAGGGGCCTCCATTAGTTGAGTAGAGTTGCATGTTTGCTGCTAAAAATTCTGATTTGCAAGCATTATTTATTGTGTGTGTCCCTGTAATGTTTACTTTTCTACAACCATAGTTATTATAATTTTATCCCTACCCATATCATAAAAAAGATTAGAAAACCTGAATGACATCAACAAATTCCATTTAAACAATGGTTACATCTTTGCCACATTGCCATTGACATTTCTTATTTGTATTTACATTCTGTGTGAATACGTAAATGTACTCAGTACACTGGACTTGTACTTACACTTGACTTACAGTTAACCACCATACTTTCTTTAAAATTACACATGTATATTTGGTTCCTGAAAAATACAGAATCCACGGCGGTTGATATTAGATATTTTGCACTCTCTACCAAAGGAAGGGCAAAATAAAAATATTGATGAAATGAGTTTATACATTTGCTGAAAAGGTTTATCTTTAACTGCTAATTTACACTAAATAAAGTTGCTTTGTGAAGTCCTAAAACCTATTATTACATTACTATTCATGATACTACATTTGTTGGCTTGAAATTTTAATTCTGTCAATATTCATTAAAACTTGCAGACACAACAGAATATTAAAACATAATATATTACCCAAGCACTAATGTGTGGACAAATCTAGCCTAAGAATTATAAATTAACTTGCCAATCTTTAGCAGCAATAACCTTCTAATTGCATCTGTAAAATCATACTGATCTTAAGAAAGGCCACTAATAATCACTACTGGTCTCCCATAATTCTATTATGTGATCGTTATATATAAAACTGGCTTTTTTAAAGTTCTTTCAGAGGAGTTTCCACATCTCACAAATGATGCTGTTTTCCATTTGGCCAGAACAAGGGAAATGCTGCTAATGGCCTGAATAACAGTAGCTCTGAGGCCAGTTTTCTAAAAGCAACTGAATGTTGAACAGTTGGCAGGATAGAGAATCCATTCTCTTTCACCCTCTTGCCCCTTAATACACTGATAATTTTTTTTTTTAACAGTAGCAGGGTTTTTAAAGCTTGGGAGGTATTTTAATATAAAGCTAGGAATTTAGAAGAATGAATCTATTAAAAAAAATACTGGAAGAAAGGCATAATCACAAATACGACTTATGTGAAATGTTTACCTGCAGGATTTTTGAGAAACATCATTAATGACTACTGTATATTGAATAAGCTACCAAACGTAGAGTAGAATGTTTGTGCTGTGCTAAGTTGCCTCAGTTGTGTCTGACTCTTTGTGACCCCATGGACTGTAGTCCACCAGGCTCCTCTGTCCATGGGGATTCTCCAGGCAAGAATACTGGAGTGGGTTGCCATGTCCTCCTCCAGGGGATCTTCCCAACCCAGGTCTCCCACATTGCAGGCAGATTCTTTACCATCTGAGCCACCAGGGAAGCCCAAGAATACTGAAGTGAGTAGTCTATCCCTTCTCCAGGGGATATTTCCAACCCAGGAATTGAACCGGGGTCTCCTGCTTTACAGGTGAATTCTTTACTAGCTGAGCTAACAGGGAAGCCCATGTGTGTGTGTGTGTGTGTGTATGGATTTATTCATTTTTAAATTAAACCACTCTTTTGATGAGATGTTAGCAAAGGTTTTGATGTAAAAAATAAACATACATGGTGCCAGTGAATGACTTTCTAAGTTGAGAGAGGGAATGATTTAACAAGCAAAAGCTTTCTTTCTAAATTTTGGAAATATAGTTTAACATCTGTTGCATCTCATCACAATTATTCCTCAATCACATTCATGTAATTACACAGATTTCATAATTATTGATCAGTGTAGATAAGAGACAAACACAACTGAGCTAAAATAAAATGTCTAGTTGATTCTCTGTGAAAATAAGCAACAAATACAAATGTCTTTCTTTGAAGTTTATAATTACAAAATTAATTATTTATCTTGAATAATGAGTCAAGATTTACATTTCTTACATAAATTTAAATATTTTAGGAACTAATATTAGTCTTTCAAAGGATAATAGATTTAGGAGTCAGCTAAAGTTTCAAATTGAAAGTTCACCAATTTAGTTCACAATTTTCAAAGGTATGTACATTTTGGCAAGTTCTTAACCTTAGTGATGTAAAGTCGTTTAATTTATAAGTCTATGTTTGATAATACTGCCTCTGTAGAGTTTTTACAGAAGTAAAATTTGTAACAATTAACTTAGATGGTGCAAGGAGCAGAGTTTACTTCTTAGTAAATTTTGTCATGTGCACCCTTGTGAAGGCACAGATTTTTGTCCTAGCCAGCCCCTGGTGGCTCAGTGGTAAAGAATATGCCTGGCAATGCAGGTGGGGTGGGTTTGATCCCTGGGTCAAGAAGATCACCTGAAGAAGGGACTGGCAACCCATTCCAGTATTCTTGTTTGGGAAATCCCATGGACAGTGGAGCCTGCTGGGCTACAGTCCATGGGGTCCTAAAAGAGTAGGACATGACTTAGCAACTAAAGAACAAAAACATGAATATGAATCAAAGCAATGTGCTTTAGTAAAGCTAATGAGAAAAAATTAGGGCTTGCCGGGTGGCTTAGTGGTAAAGAATCCTCCTGCCAACCCAAGAGCCACAGGAGAAGCGGCTTCAAACCTTGGGCTGGGAAGATACCCCAGAGGAGGAAATGGCAATCCACTCTAGTATTCTTTCCTGGGAAATTCCATGAACAGAGAGGTCTGGCAGACATGACTGAAGCAACTGAACATGTATGCAATAAGTAAAATTAATAAATGAGTTTTAAAATAAGACTACACTCAGTTCAGTTCAGTTTTTTTTTTTTTAATAAATTTATTTATTTTAGTTGGGGGCTAATTATTTTACAATATTGTAGTGGTTTTTGCCATACATTGACATGAATCAGCCATGGGTTTACATGTGTTCCCCACCCTGAACCCCCCTCCCAGCTCCCTCCCCATCCCATCCCTCTGGGCCATCCCATTGCCCCAGCCCTGAGCATTTGTCTCATGCATCGAACCTGGAATGGTGTTCTCAGTTCAGTTCAGTTTAATCACTCAGTCGTGTCAGACTCTTTGCGACCCCATGGACTGCAGCACGCCAGGCCTCCCTGCCCATCACCAACTCCTGGAGTCTACCCAAACTCATGTCCACTGAGTTGGTGATCCCATCCAACCATCTCATCCTCTGCCTACACTCAAAGAATCTGCAAATTATTTTTCTTGGTCCAAACACAGATTAATAAATGCTCCTTAGAAAGAATACATGTGAAAAGAATAGTTACCTCCTAACGAAAAATCAATTTGTGGTTTGATAATTTATTTAAACATTTAAGCATTTCATTGAGATTTGTTCAAGATGGTACAAACTCTACCTTAAACATTGGATCAAACAATTATAGACCATGAATTATGACAAGGTGAGTAACAAATCAAATACCTGAACTTGCAATAGGTTAAAACTACATATACTTCTTCATTTCAAATAACCTATAAATTGTCTTCAAAAATGCAAGATCAGGGACTTTTTTTTTTTTTTTTTAGTAACTAAATTTTTAGAGACAGTGAATATAAATTGCTAATCTTCTCACGAAAATTTCCCATAATAAAAATTATTTTTAAGTAGTAACTCAATTTAATAGAATGTTTTTCCTATAATGTTAAAATGCCTTAAGGAAAACTTTTTTAAATGTTATGATTTTTCCCACATAGTAAAGGAAAATATAAGTGTGTTGTAGTAGGTCACAGGTTTTAACATACATATAATTTATTTCAATTTGCTATTAACTTTATGTCTTTCACAACCACATGTGAGGCTGGATATGGTGTTTTATGACAAAATAAATTTTCAGAAAATGTATAATCTTAATTTTCCAAGGTAAAAATTACTCATTTCCCCAAATTATAACCTTTCAGCTTGAATCAGACTTGAGTTGTCAGAATGCTGCTTTACATACAAAAAGCTGGTGAAATATAAACTATAATGTTACCTTTCTCTGGATATTATCATCATCATCTAAAGATTACAAACTGAAACATTATCTAACAGACACTCAGTTCTCCTGTCTTCTATGCTTTGGATTCATATAAAATAAATTTGTTATATTTAAAATAGATAACCAAATAACACTATACAGAGTACCCTGTATAGTGTAGGGTACTCTGCTCAATATTCTGTAATAACCTAAATGGTAAAAGAACATGAAAAAGACTAGCTATATGTGTATGAATAACTGAATCATTTTGCTGTACACCTGAAATGAACACAACAATGTTAATCAACTATACTCCAATGTAAAATAAAAATTTTAGAAAAAAAGAAAAATAATTGTAATATCACCCACTAGGTACACCCTTCAGAAACATCAATGACACATGAGAAGACTGCTGTCTTATCTGCTCTTCCAACCCTGTCTTCTGCTAATTCAAGTCCTCTTGCTCTGTGTATTTTTATTAATAGCAAAGTATTCTTTTCCTTCATAGTACTAAATATATTTATCTTTGTGGTTATTCAGTTTACATCTGCCTCTTCCATTATACAATAAACTCCACATAGATGTGGATTACAGCTTGTTTCTATAATTATGTATTCTTAAGCCTCATATCCATGATCCATCCTAATTGCTCAATAAATACATACTGAATCAACAAAGGAGTGAATGTTATCATGTGAGCTAAGATGAAATAAACACCTAAAGTAAGAAAAAAGATGAAGTTTCTGACTTATGAGCACATACCCTGGCTAAAGTTTACAGAAAACCAAGCTCACTGGAAGAATGCATTTCTCAGTTGAACTCTTTGAGTGTTCAAATGACGGTGGGAGGTTAGCAGTTAACTACATACTTTAAATTGAGAATCACTAAGGACAAGGTAAAGATCTACTCCTACTAAAAGTCAAAACACATATCTGAATGTTGAGAAAGATGCTACCACTGTCCATGAGTGCAATAGGAGTCCTGGTATTAGTTATAACAGGATTTTCAATCTGCTGTCAGCCTAAAGGCAAGGAAAAGACACTGATTATACAAAATCAATTTCCATCTTGCTAGGGGATAGATAAATATATAAAACACATTTTGACTAGTAATAAAGTATAAGTTGCTTTTACTCATTAATAGGCAATAAGTTTAAAGGTTGATCAGTAAGAAGTAAAATTTTCATGTTAATGATATATTTGAAATTTTTATTGTCAAATAACATTTACCTCAAGATGGAATAAGAAATGATACTTAATTAGAATTGTGTTTAAAGTGACTAAGCCATGAGGCTTAAACTACTGCACTGTGAGATATGTATGCTCTTCTTATCTCCCTTTGATAAATGAGAGGGTTTTGGTGTGAATTATTTCTCTAGGGATGTGTACCTAATAATAGCTTGAATCCAGGGAACTTGACACCAAAAGTATTGACCTTAACTTCTTTATAGATTAATAGCTACTTTGTTTGAAAGATGGATTTTAATAATAATAATGTATTTGTGTTTGAGTATGTGTTTGTATTTATGTGTGTGGGGATCATAAAAGGGATTATATGGTGAAAGAGAGGAGGAAAGATAGAAAAATATATATATGTAGAGAGAGAGAGAGGTGCGAAGGAAGGAAATTGGGAGAAGATTATCAATCAAACGGGGAAGAAGATAAGAAATATTAATATAAATTATTGTAATAGAAGCAAAATGCTGACTATAGATTAATCATATTTTGTCCTGACTAAACATTGATAAACAAAAAACGTAAATATCTATTTGGTAGAAGGAGCTTAAAAAACCCTTGAGACTAATTCACATTTCTCAGAAAAGGATGGTAGAGTTGTAGGGACTGAATGATTAAAGAGGTGTGTGCTCAGTTGCTTTCATAAGTCATATAGTAAAGCCCCAAATCCAGCCTCAGGGTACAGAGAGTAAAAGCCTCAGAGTGAGAAACACAGATAAGGAGAAAGAAAAGAGATCCTTTGATGGGCTCACCCAGCATTGATGAAGGAATTCAAGGATAAAATTGGGAAGATAATGGAAAAAATCTGTTACATCAAACAACCAATAAGCTGAAGTCTATCAATATGTACCTAATGCATAAGAAGGTTTCCAGAGTAGGATAAATTCCTGTAAATCCACAGGGAAACTTAGATACCATGATGAAAGGTTAACATCACTGAACACAAATGGAGATACCCCATCACAAGAAATAGACTTATTCTACAATGGGGATACTATGTCTCATCACTTTATCAGAACTGCTTGCACTGAAAAGTATGCATGTAGAAAAAATAAGTCCATAAATATAATCTACTGATACTTAAGAAAAATAAATTATGTCTTCTCCTCAAAGTTTTGGAGAAGGAAATGGCAACCCACTCCAGTATTCATGCCTAGAGAAACCCATGGACAGAGGAGCCTGGCGGGCTACAGCCCATGGGGTCGCGAAGAGTCGGACACAACTTAGCAACTAAACCAACACCACCACCTCAAAGTTTGCTTTAAAAAAACAGAATGCTGGACTACTGAGTAGTACAGGACAATTACATTTGAGAAAACCTATCCAAATGCTGAAAATATCTGGAAAGAATGGTATTCACACCAGAAGGAACCAACCAGCTGTGCATTTAATTAATAGGCAAAGTAAATGAACAAGCTGCATTCAATTAAAGTGCTAACACACCTAGAGGAAGAGCAACTGAGTAGGATTCAGGCGGAAAACTGCTAAAAACAGAACAAAAGACTTTCTTGAAAAAAATGAAAGGCCAGGATGGAGGATATACCTGTGAAAGTATTTGGGGAACTATAACAACCACTGAAAACATCTTGAACACATATTACTACTTCATTATTGACTTCGAAAGGAAGGGAATCAATAGGTCTAAAATACCAATGAACCTAAAAGCCTATCATGGAGAGTCCCTCTATGTGACCAAAGAAAATAAAAAGGCGAAATATAATCTAGGGAGTACCTAATGAAAATTTCCCAGAATGAAGGAGAATGATAGATGAGTGTGGGTGGGGTAAAAATGAGAATATTATAGAGAAAAAAGGAAACAAAGAAAAAGATTTACCTCATCTTAAAAAAAGAAAACAAAAAAAAAACAATATTTCTTAAATTTCATCTCAACAATAGAGGATTAAGAGAAACGCCAAACACTAGAAGCCTTCTAAAGGAAAACAGGAAAAATGCTCTTTGACATATCCCACTTCTTAAAATAATGAAAATAAACAGAAAAATAAACAACCAGGACATAATTAAACTTAAAAACTTTTGCACAGTAAGGGAAACCATAAACAAAATTAAAAGACAACCCTCAGAATGAAAGAAAATATTTGCAAATGAAGCAAAAGACAAAGGATTTATCTCCAAAATATAGAAACAGCTTACGGTGCTCAATATCAAAAAAGCAAACAATCCAATCAAAAAATAGGTGGAAGATCTAAATAGGTATCTCTCCAAAGAAAGCATACAGATGACCAAAAGACATGTGTAAAGATGCTCAAGATCACTAATTATTAGAGAAATGCAAATCAAAACTACAGTGAGGTATCACCTTAAACAGGTCAGAATGGCCATCATAGGATACATTAAAGTAATTTCGTTTCCTAGCTCGTTGCATTAACACCTGTAATTATTATTATTGTGAGAGAAAGTTTATTTTTTAAACTGATGTATATGTTATGCACATGATTGTAGGATGAAGATGTTACCTTTTTAAGAATCTTATTTATTGGTATATGTTTA
Organism: Okapia johnstoni; assembly: GCA_024291935.2. Lineage (NCBI taxonomy): Eukaryota > Metazoa > Chordata > Mammalia > Artiodactyla > Giraffidae > Okapia > Okapia johnstoni. The sequence continues at coordinate 61,111,163 of CM044322.1, forward strand.
ATTTAGTTTTAAAACTAATTTAATTTCTTTTCTTAAATGTTGATTATTTGATCCTAAAAGCAGTCTTGTCGCTGTGTTTATATGCTCTTCATAGAAGGGGAACCGATTGCCGTTCCTAAACTGTTTTAACCAAAGCAAAGGAAAATTTAACATCTTGTGGATGGCTACTTCAGCAAATCGTACCTGGGGCCTTTGTTTTTGTATATAAAAGAAAATATACTTCTGTCAAAAAAAAAAAAAAAAAAAAATCTACAAACGATAAATTCCTGGGAGGGTGTAGAGAAAAGGCAACCCTCCTACACTGTTGGTGGGAATGTAGATTGATACAACCACTGTGGAGAACAATATGGCAGTTCCTGAAAAAGCTAAACACAGAACTACCATGCACATGTACTCAGTTGCTAAGTCATGTCCAACTCTTTGCAACTCCATGGACTGTAGCCCTCCAAGCTCCTCTGTCCCTGGGACTTCCCAGGCAAGAATACTGAAGTGGGTTGCCATTTCCTTCTCCAGGGGCCCTTCCTAAACCAGGGATTGAACCCATGTCTGCTGAACTGGCGAGCGGATTCTTTACCACTGAGCGACCAGGAAAGCTCAGAACTACCATATGACCCAACAATCCTACTACTCAGCATATACCTTGAGAAAATCATAACTCAAAAAGACATAGGCACCCCAGTGTTCACTGCAGCACTAACTATACTACCCAGGACATGTGAGCAGCCTAGATGTCCATTAACAGATGAATGGATAAAGAAGATCTGGTACATATATACAGTGGTACATTAATCAGCCATAAAAAAAGAATGAGGTTGAGTCAGTTAAAGTGATGTGGATGAACTTAGAGTCTGTCATACAGAGTAAAGTAAGTCAGAAAGAGTAAAACAAATATCATATTTTAATGCACATATCCATGGCTTCGCAAAGACCATAGGGTTGCAAAAGTGGGACACGACTGAGTGACTGAACTGAACTAAATGCATATATATGGAATCTAGAAAGATGGTACAGATGAACTTATTTGCAGGGCAGGAATAGAGACACATACATAAAGAACAGACTTGTAGACAGGAGGGGAAGGAGAGGGGAGGATGAATTGAGAGAGTAACATTGACATATATACACTTCCATGTGTAAAATAGCTAGCTAGTGAGAAGCTACTGTATAGCACAGGGAGGCAAGCTCAGAGGTCTGTGTTGACCTAAGGGGTGGAATGGGGGTGGGGAGGAGAGGAAGGCTCAAGAGGGAGGGGATATATTTATATATATGGCTGATGCATGAGGTTGTACAACAGAAACTAACACAACATTATAAAGCAATTATATTCCAAGAAAAAAATATGGGAAGGAAAACGCTTTGGTCTTACCCATTTTAACTCTTTTTTTCCCCTTCTTAATATTTCAAAGTTCCTTCACTTATTATCTCATTCCTGTTTAGAGAACTCTCTTCTAAAGTACATTTTATGGTGATAAAAATCTTTCCATTTCCCTCAATCTGATAATGTTTTTATTTTTCTTTTATTCCTAACAATTGCATAGATTTTGAGTAGATATTAAATTCTGGGTTGATACTTCTTTTCTTCCAACATTTGAAAAAAAAATATTCTGCTTCCATTTTTTTCTGATGTGAAATTTCCTGCATTTAAATTAAATTTCCCCAGGATGGTGTTATTCTCTTGTTGATTTCGAGATTTTTTTTTTTCTCTCTTTTGCCTTGAGAAGTTTGATATGATGTGGCTTAGTGTGTATCTCTCTACAGTTCCCTATTTAGGATTTGTTCAGCTTCTTGAATCAGAGGGATTATGTCTTTTGACAAACTTGAAAAGGTGTTATTTCTTTGAGTTCTTTTTCAGCCTTGCCATCTACCATCTGGGATTTCAGTGACATAAATATTAGATATTTTGTTAAAGCTCCAAGGATCTCTGAGCTCTGAGGCTCTGTTCATTGTGTTTTATTATTGTTTGTTTTGGCTGAATTTATTTATTTTTGTTTGGAAGAGGTGACACATATATACAGCTATTCAGATTACACAATGTCTTTTGTCTTTAAGTTAACAATTTTTTCCCTTTCCCTATCATTTACTGTTACCCAATCCATTGAGATTTTGCTTAAGAATGTATCATGTTTTAGGACAGTTTTAGGTTCACAGCAAAACTGTGGAAAGGTACAGAGATTTCCTATATATTCCCTAACCCCACACACAAATTGCCTCCCCCATTATCAACATCACTTACCAGAGTGGTACATCTGCGGCAATTTATTAACCTATACTGATACATTATAATCACTCAAAGTCACCCAAAGTCCATAGTTCATGTAAGGTTCACTTTGGGTGCATACTATGTGTTGCAAAAATGTATAATGACATGTATTCACCACAATAGTATTTTCACTTTCTTGAAAATACTCACCGATTTGCATATTCATTTCTGTCCACAACAACCCCTAGCAATATAGATCTTTTCACTGTCTCCATAGTTTTGTCTTTTCCAGAATTCCATATCTTTGAAAATTATAGGATGCAGACTTTATAGATTGACTTCTTCACCTTAATTATATGCCCATAAATTTACCCCATATTTTTTCATGGTTTGATAGCTCATTTACTTTTAGCACTGAAAAGTGTTCCATTGTCTGGATATCTATACCTACCAAAGGGTATCTTAGTTACCTCCAAGTTTTGGCAGTTATGAAGAAACTTGCTATAAATATTTGTATATATTGTGTAAATATTTGTATAGGTTTTGCTGTGGACATAGCTTTTCAAATCCTTTGGATAAATACCTGGTACAATTGCTAGACCATATGGCTTCCTAGGGGCTTCCCACTGGTGCTAGTGGTAAAGAACCTGTCTGTCAACGCAGGAGACCTAAGAGATCCCTGAGTCAGGAAGATCCCCTGGAGGAGGAAATGGCAACTCGCTCCAGTATTCTTGCCTAGGAAATTTCATGCAGAGAGGAGTCTGGTGGCTATAGTCTATGGGGTTGCAAAGAGTAGGATATGACTGAGTGACTGAACATGCACATACACACACACACACACACACACACACACACACACACACACACACACACACACACACACAGCTGGTTTAGTTTTCTAAAGAAACTGCCAAACTGACTTCCAAAATGCCTGAACCGCTTTTCATTGCCACAAGCAATATATGAGAGCGCCTGTTGTTTTACATCCTTGCTAGCATTTGATGTTGCCATTACTCTGGATTTTGGCTACTCTGATAGCTATGTAGGAGCATCTCATTGCTGTTTTAATTTGCATTTCCCTGATGACAGGTGATGCGGAGCATCTTTTCACATGCTTATTTGCCATCTGTGTGTCTTCTTTGGCATGATAGAGATTTACTAATTTATTGATTAGATTGTTTTCCTATTGTTGGTTTTTTTTTAAGTGTTACCAAATTTTCCTTTAGTATTACATGTGATATGTACACACTGCTATTTTTAAAATGGGTACCCAACAAGGACCTACTGTATAGCACAAGGAACTCTGTTCAGTTTTATTGTTGAATTTTAAGAGTTCTTTGCTTATTTTAAGGACTTCCCTGTAGCTCAAATGGTAAAGAATCTGCCTTCACTGCAGGAGACCCGGGTTCGAGTCCTAGGTCGGGAAGATTCTCTGAAGAAGGGAATGGCACTCCAGTATTCTTGCTTGGAGAATCCCATAGACACAGAAGCCTATAGGGCTACAGTTTGTGGGGTCGCAAAGAGTCGGACCTGACTGCACGATTAACACAACATTTGCATATTTCAGATCAGAGTGCTTTATCAGATGGGTCTTTTGTAATTTTCCCCGGTATGAGACTTGTCTTATTCTTTTGACATTGTCTTTTGCATGGCATAGGTTTTTAATTTTAATAAAGTTCACCTTGTCATTATTGCTTTAATGAATCATGCTTTTGCTGTAGTATCCAAAAGTCATTGCCAAACCCAAGAACAGCTAAGTTTTCTCCTATGATATCTTTTAGAAATTTTATTATTTTGCCTTTACATTTAAGTCTGAGATCCATTTTAAACTAGCTTTTGTGAAAAGTGTGAAGCCTCTGTCTATATTCCTTTTTATTTTTTGCAAGTGGATGTCTAGTTATTCCAGCACTATCTGTTGCAAAGACTACCTTTATCTCACATTATTGCCTTTGAACATATTTATGTGGGTCTTTTTTTTTTAGGCTATCTATTCTGTTCCACTGATCTCTTTATGTATTCTTTTGACAATACCACGCTACCTTGAAACTGCTTCTTTACAATAAATCTTAAAGTTGTTAATGTTAGTCCTCCAAATTTATTCTTAATTATCATGTTAGCTCGTCTGAGTTTTATCCTCCCCATAAAAATTTTAAAATCAGTTTGTCAATATCCACAAGATGATTTCTTGGGATTTTAATTGATATGCCATTGAATTTACATACCATGTTGGAAAGAACTGACATCTTGAGAATATTGTGTATTTCTCTCCATGAACATGGAATAGCTCTATTTTATTCACTTCTTCGATTTTGTTCTTCAGAGGTTGTCAGTTTTACTTATATAGATCATTTACATATGCTATTGTATTTATACATAGGTATTTATTTTTTGTATCAAGTTGTTAAACACAAATTCCACTTGTTCATTGCTGATATACTGGAAAGAAATGGACTTGTATCCTGAAATCTCACTGTAATCATATGAATTTCAGAAGTGTTTTTTGTTGATTATTTCAGAAGTTGTGACATAGATTTTCATGTTATTTGAGAGAAAAGGCAGTTTTATATCTTCCTTCCTAATTTGTATAACTGTTATTTCCTTTTCTTGTCTTATTGAATTAACAAGGACTTCCCACACAATATTGAAAAAGAGTGGTGATAAAGGACATCCTTACCCAAGGGAGAAAACTTCATTTCTCACCATTAAACGTGATGTTAGCTGTAGCTTTTCTGTAGATATTCTTTATCAAGTTGAGGAGTTCCCAAATATTCCTAATTTACTGAGAGTTTTTATCATAAATAGGTGTTGGTTCCACTTATTGTGGTGTATAAATCTTTCTTATACTTAGACGGATTTAATTTGTTAATATTTTTAGTTGAGGATTTTTGCATCTATGCTCATGAGAAGTATTGTTCTCTAATTATCTTTACTTATATTATGTGTCTGGTTTTGGTATTAGAGTAATATTGGCATCTTAGAATAAACTAGGAAGCATTTCTTCTGCTTCTGTGCTTCTGTTCGCAGAAAGTTAGGTATTGTGGAGAACTGATATGATTTATTCCTCAAATGTCTACTATAATTCACCAATGAATCCATCTGGACTTTGTGCTTTCAGCCTTCAAAGGTTATTAAGGATTGTTTCCATTTATTTAACAGATATAGGCCTATTCAGTTTTCTGTATTTTCTTGTGTGATTTTTCTGCTGGCTTGATCTGCCCATTTCTGATAGAAAAATGTTAAAATCTTCTACTGAGTTTCTGAAATCAATTTTTGTATTTTTCCATTGTTAATTTTCCATTATTTTAAAATATTTTTCTTTTTACATAATCTTCTTCAAGAGTAAGTGCGCCATCTTTTAAGAGACAACATCATTAGCAAAAGTCCAAATTGCACAGACAATTCTGAGCCTCCCCACCTCCCACCACCCCCCCGTACCCCGCCACCCCCCCATACTCCTACCCCACCTCCATACCCCTACCCTTCTCAGGCCACAAACCTCCAATATCCAGACTGAAGGCTGGTCTCAGATTGTAGTTTTTCACACTGCCACCAGAGGGCACCAAAACCAGTCCATCACAAAGTAATGGCCTGGTAAGGAAAAGGAAGTGATTTTAATGAATTTTGTTGTCCTTTTCAGTCGCTCAGTCCTGTCTGACCCTTTGCCACCCCATGGACTGCAGCAGGCTTGGCTCTCTATAAACAGTGAAGGCCTCTGTCCTTCACTATTTCCCAGAGTTTGCTCGAGACTCACATCCATTGAATCAGTGATGCCATCCAGCGATCTTGTCCTCTGTCATCCCCTTCTCCTCGCGGCTTCATTCTTTTCCAGAATCGAGGTCATTTCCAACAAGTCAGCTCTTCACATCAGGTGGCCAAAGTATCAGAGCTTCACCGTCAGCATCAGTCCTTCCAATGAATATTCAGGGTTGATTTCCTTCAGGATTGACTGGTTTGATCTCCTTGCAGTCCAAGGGACTCCCAAGAGTCGTATCCAGCACCAGCTTTTTTTATTGTCCAGCTCTAACATCTGTACATGACTACTGGAAAACCGTAGCTTTGACTAGACGGACCTTTGTAAGCAAAATAATGTCTCTGCTTTTTAATACACTGTCCTAGGTTTATCATATTTTTTCTTCCAAGGAGTAAGCACCTTTTAATTTCATGGCTGCAGTCACCATCCACAGTGATTTTGGAGCCCAGGAAAATAAAGTCAGTCATTGTTTCCATTGTTTTCCCATCTATTTGCTGTGAAGTGATGGGACCAGATGCCGTGATCTTCGTTTTTTGAATGTTGTTTTAAGCCAACTTTTTCACTGTCCTCTTTCATCTTCAGCAAGAGACTCTTTAATTCCTCTTCACTTTCTGTCTAAGGGTGGTGTCATCTGCATATCTGAGTTTATTGATATTTCTCCCAGCAATCTTGATTCCAGCTTGTGCTTCATGCAGCCCGACATTTCACATGATGTACTCTGCATGTAAGTTAAATAATAAGGTGACGATATACAGCCTTGATGTACTTCTTTCTCAATTTGGAACCAGTCTGTTGTTCCATGTCCAGTTCTAACTGTTGCTTCTTGACCTGCCTTCAGGTAAGTGGTCTGATATTCCTATCTGTTTAAGAATTTTCCAGTTTATTGTGATCTATAATCAAAGGTTTTAGCACAGTCAATGAAGCAGAAGTAGATGTTTTTTCTGGAATTCTCTTGCTTTTTCTGTGATCCAACAGATGTTGGCTATTTGATCTCTTGTCCCTCTGCCTTTTCTAAATTCAGCTTAAACATTTGGGAGCTCTCAGTTCACATACTGTTGAAGCCTAGCCTGAAGGATTTTGAGCGTTACTTTGCTAAGTAATTACTCTGTAAGTCTACATCACCGATTTGATGGACCTGAGTTTAAGCAAGCTCCCAGAGTTGGTGATGGACAGGGAAGCCTGATGTGCTGCAGTCCGTGGGGTCGCAAAGAGTTGAACATGACTGAGCAGCTGAGCTGAACTCACTAAGTTTAATGAATTTAACTTAGAGTTTAAGAGATTTCTACTCTATCACTCTTCAAGGTGTACCGTCTCTGGGGAGAAATGAAAATGATCAGATTTCTTCACCAGTGTGTCTTGAATAAATACTGCTGCAGCCTTTTAATTTTTATTTATTGATTGATTGATTGATTTACTTTACAATAGTGTGTTGGTTAAAAAAAAAGTTGAAATAAGTGTTGCAACTTTTGTTGTTTTTTGATGGTTTCTATTTTTTTTTTCTTTTGCTGTTTAAATTGTGCAATCACACAATTTTATTATGGGTGTTTTCAAACAGTTCTCAAATAGTTCTAATGTTTCTGACAACTCAGTGATTTCATCTATTCATATTTTTTTATTCCATTTGAAATTTTCCTGGTTTTTGGTGTGACAATCCATTTTTACTAAAATCCTAGGTATCTTATATATTGTGTTACAAGACACTGGGTCTCATTTAAATCTTCTCTTATAGTTGGATTCGCCTGATACCACTTACAGTGAAAGGGGGGAGCACTGCTACATTGTGTCCTACGCACATAGACATTCATTTTCCCTATTCAGCCTCTTTGACACCCCAGGGTATGAGCGGCTCCTAGAGGATATGTGGGGTCAGAGTTTCAGCTCTGAACTAGGCTTCTGCTACACCAAGGCCAGCTTTGAGAAGCAGTAGTATTAGTCATAAAGGTACTAATACTACTAGTACTGCTAGTAGCTGTACTGTACCCCACCTGGCTTCTACTGGTACTACAGTTGGGGGAGGGGCTTGATTCATTTCTGTTGAGTTGTGTAAAAAGTCTTCATATCTTTGACACTACTGCTGGCACCATACCAGTGGAGAGAGGAAGACAATTCCAATTAATCCTTGGTGGGGGTTAATGTGTGTGCTCCACATGTAGACTGCACCGACACTGTGAGAAAAGGGTCTTTCATCCCAGCAGGGATGAAAAGTTCAGTCTTCCACTCACCTGGATTGCCCTGGCACATCTTGCTCTGGGTGGGCAGCGGGTGGGGTGGTGGCTGCTTATTGTAGCTTGGCAAGGGAGCCATTTCGTATTTGTTGGCACAGAAGCAGAGAGGAGAAACTGGTTGTCTCTAAGTATTTGGCTGGGGTAGAGACATTACCATCTAATTTTTTTTTCTATCATACTTGTCAACTTATTTCCTGGTTGAATAACTACAGATGTTGTTCAGTTACTAAGTCATGTCTGACTTTTCTTGACCCCATGGACTGTAGCACACCATGCCCCTCTGTCCTCCACCATCTCCCAGAGTTTGCTCAAATTCATGTCCATTGAGTCAGTGATGCTCTCTAACCATCTCATCCTCTGCCACCCCCTTCGCCTTCTGCCTTCAGTCTTTCCCAGCATCAGTGTCTTTTCCAAAAACTCATCTCTTTGCATCAGGTGGCCAAAGTATTGGAGTTTCAGCTTCAGCTTCAGCAGCAGTCCTTCCAATGCATATTCAGGGTTGATTTCCTTTACAATTGACTGGTTTAACCTTGCAGTCTAGCGAGCAGTCTCATATTGAGTTTTGTTTGTTAGTTTGTTTTGTTTTGTTTTTGGTGTGTAGACCAAATGCCAAAATCTTTTTTGGCATTTCTGGTTAACTGACTTTTTCACTCCAAGTCTGGGATATATGAGGCAAAAAGCAAATCTAGGAACTCATCAACTGTCAGTGCTTGGATTCCAATGTCCCTAGCCAGTTCACCTTCTTCCCTACAACTTTCAAAGTCTCCTTAATTTTGTTTTATATACTAATATACTTTTTTAGTTGTGCTTACTGGGAAAAATCAAGAAAACTATGTATAGACATACTTCTTAAAGCAGGATTGCTATAACAATGCTAATATTTTAAAATTACTTTTCATTTATTTTATAATAGGTATTAAATATAATTGCATTATTAAATACAAAATACTGCTAAGAGACTAGTAATCTTAGTAAATGCTAAGAAAGAGTTACTAAACTTTTAATACAGGTGTCTGTTAAAAATAGTGAGTTCCAAATAGAATCTAGAAAAATTGTAGAGACAAAGCTTATTTGCAGGACAGGAATAGAGACGCTGCAGTAATGAATAGATGTCTGGATGTTGTGGGATAGGGGAGGTGGGATGAATTGGGAGACTGGGATTGATACATGTGCACTACCTTATGTGAAGCCAATAGCTAATGGGAACCTGCTATATAGCACAGGGAATTTAGCTCAGTGCTCTGTGATGACCTAGATGGATGGGATAGGGTGGGAATGAGCAGAGAGGTCCAACAGAGGGGAATATATGTTTACGTATGGCTGATACATTGCATACATTTCTGTGTACATATACATTTCTGTGTACATTGTTGTACACAGAAACTAACATAACATTGTCAAGCAACTATACCCCAATTTTTAAAAATCCACTTAAGAAAAGGAAAATTCTTTCTGCCAAGTTTATGCACATTTCTGAAGATCTCTGAAAAGAAAAGACAAAAGTGTATACAATATTTTTTTAAACTTTTAGAGTTTTTGGAATATGTAAAAGTGGTAAATTAGGGAAAAAAAAAGTCTAGTGGAAAAACTATCCCTTTGTAATCATATAAGCAATTTAGTTTAGTAGAAGTGTATAATGAGTAACTTGAGGGAGAGTTATGTGTTCATTTAAAGGTAGAGTTTTTGTGGTAATCTTTTTTTTTTAATTTTTATTTTTTGTAGTAGTGATCTAGGTGACTCAGTGGTAAAGAATCTGTCTGCCAATGCAGGAGACATGGGTTTGATCCCTGGTTTGGAGAGATGCCCTGAAGAAGGAACCCGCTCCAATATGCTTGCCTGGAGAAGCCCAGGAATGGAGTAGCCTGGTGGACTATAGTCCACGGGGTCAAAAAAGAGTCAGACAGGACTCAGTGACTAAACAACAACTACAATGGGACCTAATCAAACTTCTCAGCTTTTACACTGCAAAGGAAACAATAAACATAACAAAAAGACAGCAACAAACTGGGAGGAAATATTTGCAAATGATGCACCCAACAAGGGCTTATTTTTTAAAATATGCAAACAGCATATATAACTCAATAACAGAAAAACAAACAACCCAATCAAAACATGGGTAGAAAACCTAAACATCATTTCTCCAAAGAAGACATGCAGGTGACCAACAGGCACATGAAAAGATACTTAACATTGATAATTATTAGATAAATGAAAATCAAAACTACAGTGAAGTACCATTTCACACCAGTTAGAATGGCCATCACTAAAAAGTCTACAAATAAAAATGCTAGAGAGGGTATGGAGTAAAGGGAGCCCTCCTACACTGTCAGTGGGAATCTATTTTGGTGCATCAGTGTGGAAAGCAGTATAGCAGTTCCTAAAAATATTAAAACCTCAAGTTCCCATACAATCTAGCAATCCCACTCGAGAGCATATATCTGGAAAAAACTCTAATTTGAAAAGATACTTGCACCCAATTTTCATAGCAGCACTATTTACAATAGTCAAGACTTGGAAGCAACCTAAAAGTCCATTGAGAGATGAGTGGATAAAGATGTGGAACATATATACAACAGAAAACTAATCAGTCACAAAGAAAAGAATGAAATAATGCCATCTGCAACAACAGGGATGGACCTAGAGATTATCATACTAATAAAGTATATCAGAAAGACAAATACCAAACTATATCATTTATATGTGAAATCTAAAATATGCCACAAATGAACTTATTTATGGAACAGAAACAGACTTAGACTTACACACATGGAAAACAAACTCATAGTCACCTAAGGTGGAAGCAAAAGGGGAAAGGATCAATTTGGCAAAAAGGACTGGGATTAGCAGACACAAACTACTATGAACAGAACAGATAAACATCAAGGTACTATTGTATAGCACCAGGAACTACCTTCAGTGTTTTATAATAAATCATGATAGAAAAGGATATGAAAAAGAATATATATATTTAATTTATGTGATCTATAATTATATAATATGTTATATATAATATTATACAATATATAATATTATATAATATACATATAATTTACAGTGTTAATTTCTGGTGTACAACAAAGTAATTCAGTTATATAACTTTGTTGTACACCAGAAATTAACATTGCAAATCAACTACACTTCAACAAAAAATAAAAATAAACAAAATGGGAGCACATAACCAAACATTTTCTAACAAAATGTATAATCTAATTATGTATAATACTGATATAAAATCGCATTTCTCTATGTATGTATAGCAATGGTTAACATATTTACATTTCCTAGATTCCTATGTTGAAAGTGTTTTCGATGACAAATATGATAGACTGAAGTTTGGTTTTGTTTTTTTTTTAATGATGGGAAGTTGTTGAGATTAGCAAACACACTCTATAAGGAAAAAAAAATAACTCACATTGTAAATAAAAATAATTAAATAAATAGCAAAGACAATCTAAAACTAGTTATAAGAGCAAGAACAACAACAACAACAAAAAATTGCCTAACCTGCAATAACATATAATATGTGATTTAGCTACTACCTTCTCACATTTTAAATATCCCCTATACATCCAAGAAATAGAATTACTCTTGTTGACTACTGAGGCCATGAATGTGAAAAAAAAGGCAAGAATCTCAGGACCACAGAGTTCCTCCAAACAAGAATACTTTTAATAATAAATGCTGCACATATGCAAATATAATGTAAATATATTTTTAGAATGCAGAAAATATTCAGCTTCTTTCTACTGAATATTATTTAAAGTACTTATTAGAAAGTAAAATTAATGATGACCAATAAATATTTTTTGACTGTGTAGGATTTAATAGTGTTTGCTTCAATGAATCAGCTTCAGAGAAATATAAATTTAATTTTAACATTATAGGAAATGCTTCATAACCATCATATGGGATAGGGGTATTCCAAAGATTTATTATGTATTAATGCTGGTGAAGGACATAATGATAACTTTAATAATTAGATAACATATTTTAATTTATGAAGTTTAAGCATTAGCAGCAGATGGAAATTAAGTTTTTGTTAAATTTAACAGGAAGATCATGCCAAGAAAATCCCAAGAGAATAATTAAAATGAAATATTATAGAAACATTAATATTTTGAGGTCCAGTGAAATCTAAGTTAAATTATATGATGACTCTTCTGATGATAATTACTGAAAATGTTTCATAGGAAAGAAATAATGCAGATGGTCAAGGTTCCTGTGACGTTGAAAGTGATCAAGTTTTGGGGAAACTGATATAGTCTAATCAGAGACAGCAACTGAGTAATACAAAATTAATAGTAAATAAAGCTGAAAAGGGAGGTGGTAAGAAAATTCAAGCTAAATGTTAAGACATCAGGCTAAATTATTACATAGTTATTATATTGACAATGAAAAGGAATGCATTTTTAATGTCACAAATGAGACACTTATTTCATTTATAAAATTTAGAGTAAAACTAAAACTAAGTATTTGAACAATTGACATTCCTTATTCTGGATTGAGCTTGAATAACTATTTTATAAATTAGGTATTAGGGCTCTTCTGAAAGAATTAGGTCAATTAAAAGTTAGTAAAGCCAGAAGTCCAGATGGTATTGAATTCACCCAACTAAAATTAACTCTGCTGAATTTGGCTTATTCTCATCATTCAGTTATTCATGTGATATATGTGAAAATCTGGCAAATTGGAAAATCACCATTAATTTGGTCCATCAGTGGAAGATGACTCAGTTCTCCTAATCACTGATTTAAACACAAGTGTCTTCTTTACCCTAAAATGTGTTTAAAAGCTACTGTATATATAACAGAAAAAATGAACAATCAAAAAAAAATCACAAGTAATTAAATTTTTTCCACAGGTTAGTAGTGAAAATAACCATTTGTATAAAAGTTAACAAGTAGTTGTGTACAGAAAAGAAACATTTTATATTGAATGAAATGAAAAAAACTTTAAGAAGTGGAAACTTGTGCAGGGGAGAATTTTATACTCATACATTTTTGTTCTACAGTGTGTTATGACCTTGAGTAAATCACATTATATCACTCAGATTCGTAATTTTCTCTGCTATAAAATCACACTTAGTGTCCTTTTTTCATGTTTCTGATTTCCTACTTTAAATTTAAATAATTCCATAGAAGAAAATTTACATGCTTAAACTTCTCAAGATTAAATGTATCTCTAGATAGCTAGTATGTGATTCACATTATTTTACAAGGACTTAAATACTGAAACTTAGTTTATGCCATCACATCCTATGTATATACTTTGAGAACAAAATGCTATTTGTTTGCCTGCATTTTCTGTTGTTTGTTTGTCTTGGCAATATTCAACTAATACTCTGTGAAAACTGATAATGGCAATCAAAGATACAGAAAACTTTGTATCTATTTTCTCACTGAAGACTCACAATAATCCTATAAGGCATAAATAATTATTTTTATTATTTGTAGATCATAAAAATAAGGTATAGTAAAGTTAAAATACTTTAATTCAGTTCAGTTCAGTCACTCAGTCGTGTTCGACTCTTTGCGACCCCATGGACCCAGGCCTCCCTGTCCATCACCAACTCCCGGAGTTTACACAAACTCATGCCCATTTGAGTTGGTCATGCCATCCAACCATCTCATCCTCTGTCATCTTCTTCTCCTCCTGCCTTCAATCTTTCCCAGCATCAGGGTCTTTTCAAATGAGTCAGCTCTTCACATCAGGTGGCCAAACTTGGAGTTTCAGCTTCAACATCAGTCCTTCCAATGAATATTCAGGACTGATTTCCATTAGGATGGACTGGTTCAATCTCCCTGCAGTCAAAGGGACTTTCAAGAGTCTTCTCCAACACCACAGTTCAAAAGCAACAATTCTTTGGCACTCAGCTTTTTTTATAGTCCAACTCTCACATCCATACACGACTACTGGAAAAACCATAGCCTTGACTAGATGGACCTTTGTGGGCAAAGTAATGTCTCTGCTTTTTAATATGCTGTCTATATTGGTCATAACTTTTCTTCCAAGGAGCAAGCGTCTTTTAATTTCATGTCTGCAGTCACCATCTGCAGTGATTTTGAAGCCCAAAAATATAAAGTACTTGACCTGTCTAAAATAGTGTTCAAGTCAGGACTGCCCAACAGAAGTTCTGTGACTCACAAATGCTGTTAATACTATCTGAGCAGGAGGGTGACATAATTTCAAGGCAAATGAACAGAAGGTTATTGTGGTGACACTTAGACTAGAAGCGGGTATTTGAATTTTTTATTGGTACTGTTCTTACATTATCATTATGTCATTTATTTTTTAAATTTTTATATAATTTTAAATGGTACTTTCCATTTACAGTTACAAAATTTTAGCTATAGCCCCTGTGTTGTACAATAGGTCCTTAAGCCTATCTTACACCCAGTAGTTTATGTTCCCTAGGATCCCCACACCTATATTGCCCCTCTCTCCCTGGTGACCTCTAGTTTGTTCTTATATCTCTGAGTCTGCTTCTCTTTTGATATATTGACTAGTTTGTTGAAAATTGTACAATATTGAGTACCTCAAAGTGCAAAATACTCTATGTCTTGTCTAGTGTTCTATGTCTAGTGCAAAATACTTTATGTCTTGTCTTATCACTTTACAGAGTTGGAAATCAAATCTTAATTAGGCTTGATTAAATGTCATTGCCAAGGTCAAGGAATAACAAAGAACATAGATTAAAAAATTAGAACATAATTGGTATAAAAACATTTTTCATTTTTTTATAAATTGAATGCATTGTGGTGAACTGAAACTTGTATTAACTACATGCTTAAATCATCTCTAAAAACGAGAATAATATTATTATCAAATTCAGAGATTACTGTCCCAATGTGAAATATGCTCAGAGAGGTATACATCTGGACACTGTCCCAATGATGGTATTTACTTGAGTACAGTATGCTCCCATGTCTAAGACATTGTAATAGTAACAGAAAGCTATGCCAACATCTACAGGACACGGTTAAAGTAGTTTGAAGCATGACATTTATAACCTCAAATGCTTACATTAGAAATCCCCAAAATATTGACAAGTAGTTAGATGTACACTTGTAATAGAAAATATGGATAATAAATCAAAGTAAGAAAGAAGGAAGGAGACAAAATAGGGAACAAAGTAATAACGGAAAAATACAACAGGGAGAACCAATAAAGGCAAAAGTTGTCTTTGACACAGGCAATGATAGGTAAATAGATGGATGATATGTGATAGTTCAATAGATAAATTGGACTACATAGAAAAAAACTTCATAAAAGGATACACTCGACTAAGTGAATAGGCAATTGTAGAATGGGAGATAATATTTTCACATCATGTATCTTGTGAGGAGTTAATATCCAACATATGTAAAGAACTCTTTTAGCTCATAAAAAGCAAATAACCCAGTTATCAAATGGGCAAAGGAGTTGAACAGACATTTCTCCTAAGAAGATACACAATAGGCAAGGAGCATATAAAGAGATACTTGATATCACTAATCATTAGGGAAATATAAATCAAAATTACAATGAGTTACTTCACTCTGTATAATGGGCTCTGGGAGCCTGACTCAGTGCTGAGCTCTGTGACATCCCAGAAGGGTGGGATGGGATGGGGTGGGGAAGGGGTTCAGGAGGGAGGGGGCATATGTGTGCTTGTAGGTGACTCATGTTGTTGTATGGTAGAAGCCAATGCAATATGGTAAAGCAATATCTTCAAATTAAAAATAAAATTTAAAAATAAACACAATGAAGGTGTTTATTAAGGTGGCTACTATGAATGAAAGAAAGGAAGGAAGGAAGGAAGGGGGAGGAAGAGAGAGAGAAAGAAAGAAAAAAAATGAGAGGAGTGAGGGAGAGCAGAAAAGAAGGAGGGAAATAAATACTGACATCAGCGAGGATGTGAAAAATACAGACCTTTGACCTTTGTGCACTGTTAGTGGGAATGTGCAGCCAGAAACCACTGTGGAAAGTAACACAGTAGTATCTTTAAAAACTAAAAATAGAATTACGATGTGATGCAGCAATTTTACTTCTAGGTATATACCCTCCCAAAAAAATTTGAAAGCTTGATCTCAAAGAAATATCCATACACTCATGTTCACAACAGTAATAGCCAAAAGGTTACCATCCAATCCCTACTTGTTTTTATGCACTCTCTTATTTGTTACTTAGGGTTTTTAGTATATTGGGACACACATTTTTTGTTTGCTTGTGTTGTTTTTTAGGAAACTGCTATTCTAAGTGACTATTATTTATAATAACACAAAGTAAAAAGCCCTGTAATAGAAAACAAGGCTAAGAAATCAAAGTAAGGAGGGGTTGATAATGAAGAGGATGACATATTAAACCCAAAGAATTTATATTTGATTGCATGAGAATTTTTTTATTGTCTCTTGACTTCTAGTTTATCAAGAAAAACTTTGACAGCTTATATTCACACTTATATACTGATACGAAGAACTGACTCATTTGAAAAGACCCCAATGCTGGGAAAGATTGAAGGTGGGAGGAGAAGGGGATGACAGAGGATGAGATGGTTGGATGGCATGACTGACTCAATGGACATGAGTTTGGGTAAACTCCAGGAGTTGGTAATGGACAGGGAGGCCTGGCATGCTGCAGTCCATGGGGTCGCAAAGAGTCAGACATGATTGAGTGACTGAACTGAACTGAACTGATTCATGTTTATAGAAGTATACAGGCTTTCTGAGATCATTAATTTGTAGTTCAAATAGTCATTCAAGTGCTAGTCCACTAAGATAAAATAAAAGTACATTTCTATGATGTTTTCAATGGTAATATGCTTTTATACATGCTTAAAATGATTTCAGTACTGTTCTGACATGTTTTATCAAACAAAAAAAATTTGGAAGAAATACGATAAGATATGTCAAATGCCTAGCACAGTTCCTGATATTTAATTATTTACTAAAAGAACTCCTCTAAAAACTAAGACCATTGTCCATAATGGCCATTTAAACCAGCATCATGAGTTTGTCATACTGAATCTTCATATCTCTTTCCCTTTGTTACTATTTCCTCAGCATTCTTCCCTTCCCCAAATTCTCTACCTCATTAACTGTATAAGCATAGAACAGCCCTCTTTGAAAATACCTGAAACAGCCACCTTCTAATCCAAGGCTTCTTATTGCTCATATTCAATAATAATCAACATTACTCATCCCTCTCCAGGTCATTCAAAATATACAAGGTGAGAATAGATTAATTGATTAACCCATGATACACTACAAAATGGCTATTTAATTTTCAACACAAAGGGCATAATTCAAGTCAATAAACACTGAATGAATACCTGCTAATGTAAGTATTAATAATTTCCTTAACCACAGGCAGGATTCAATAGTTTCAGAAAGGAACTAAGGTGTCTCCATTTCCTTCTTGTCTTTTTAAGTCCCTAGGTAAATCAGATCTTCATGCCAGAGCCTGACCTAAAACCCTTATATCTTTCATTTTCAAACCCAAGCATCTTCTGTCATCATGTATTTCCATCTTGCTCTAGGAGCTGGGCTTCTAGAAAGAGTGCCAGTGAACTAAAACAGTAAGCTCCAAGCTCACATGATAGTATTTAGTATCATACGTTTTTGTGGTTTGAAAAGGTAGGCCGTTTATTTTAATATTGATTGTCGGGGAAGGTTTCATAGAAGACACAATGTTTAAACTTTGCCTTGAAAACTGACAAGATTGCTCATATATGAGAAATGTGAGTAAAGCATTCAAGGTTAAAGGAAAGACTATATACACAGACATAGATAATGAAAAGTACACTGAACATTGGCAGAGCAAGGATTAATCCCAGGAGACTGAAAGGCAGACCATAAGGAGGTAAATAATAAACTTTGGGAAGAAAACACACACACACACACACATTCACACACACATTCACACACACAAACACAGTGGTTGGCAACAGAGTATAATCATTAAGAGTTTGAGGTTTGAAACCAAAAAGAATAGGAATAAAATGAAGTTAATGATGATAAGTTGTTTTGAGAATTCAAAGAGAAATGTTAATGAGTTAATCACAGAATCTGGAAAAGAGTATTAACCAAATGCCACTATTCATTTTCCTGTTATCTTGAGTATCTATAGACTAAAGATTGCTTTATTCTATGAAAAAGCTTAAATCATCATAGTTTTATTTTTTAATAAAGAAACAAAAAAGCTTTCCTTGTATAAAAAGTTTACTTGATCTTTTTTAGATAAAATAAAATTACAAAAATCAACTGATGACAGAATAGATGAGAGGAAGAATTTGGAACTAAAGAGAGTAGAGTGATAAAACAAATGTAAAGTGTATTCCCACAGATCAAAAAGCATTTATAAAGACTGAAACATCAAAACTTATAAGGATAGTTCCAGTGGAATGAACACTCACACGCCTGAAGGGATTGGATCACATTTTCTGAATATAAATTCAAGGCATATGGTCTTTTAATTGGATAGAATATTTAAAATAAAGACTGTCCAGAAAACCTCAGTCACAGAAACTATTTCCAAGGTCACCTTGTAGATGAAAACACTTAATAATGAAAGCATTTTTATGTTTAAGTAACTAACCACATTTGAAGTGGTGCCAAGATTTAATAGAAAATGTTGGTCATTCATAAATTGTGTTATTGTAAAGTTGAAGGTAATAATAGTCCAAAGAGTTCCTATGTAGTTGAAAATGAACTATAAGTTAGAGATATTACAAAAAGGAATATATATGCATTCCAAAGAGGTAAATAAACCTTGGAAGGGTATAAAAGCAAGGAGACAAGTCAAAGTAGAGAATTTCTGACAATACATTTATATGCTCCCCAGAGGTATTTGACATAAAATGTATGCATCTCACTAGTGATCTCCCAAATTTATCTACCCTCACACCCTAGAGTGTTGAAATAAATAAAGAAGCTTTTGACAAGAATTATAAAACCAGTTATAATTAAGTTGTCTCTGTGTCTCTAAACAGGAAAGAAATAGACCTTAAGGAGTATTTTCTATATTCTCAGGTTTTCTACTGAAAAGATTCTTCCTAAAGTCACTGAGAGATTTCAAATGTGAGAGGTATAAGTGTTTAGAAAGCAGAGCGAGATAAAATTTCTTCAATGAAAGTACTAAAATACTGACTGCAAATCTTAAATTAAATCTCATTTTGTATCATCAGATAATAAGAGATAGCTAAGGATATGAGTGATATTTTGTAGAAATGTCACATCATACGTGAAGGGTTATTTCCTTCATGGTCTCTAACATTTAATTGGAAATCTTTGCCAACTTGTGGATATAATAACCCATTCTGGGGGTTTGTGGCTTATTGCTTGAACAACGGTGTCATTCTGTTCAATCTGAGTTTCAAACATTCATTTCAAATTCACCAACGTATTCTTGCAGAAACTAATACTATCAATTACAAACTTTATATTACATATGATTTTAATTTACAAATAACTTTTAACACATATCATCATGTTAAGATGGGGACTGCAGATTACAAATGATTTACAACACACTGAAAATAGAAGAGAATTAAGAGTATAATTGGTTGTGATTATTGCAGTGTCATTAAATACAATGGGAAAAATTGGCTGTCCAGTTAATTAAGTAAAGGGAATTAGTACTTCCAGGTTTTTTTTTTTTTTCAACTATCTCAAGAGGAGTTTGTAATCTGCTTAGTAAATCAGTACAACAAAATTTAATCAGGTCTTATTCTGATGCATTTATGTCAAGCCAATAGTAAAATGAAAGTAGAAAAAGCAGATAACAGATGAAGCAGGAGAATGAAACAAGGCAGAAGTCAGGGTAAGGAGAGATGAGGAGGGCAAATTGAAAGTGATGAAAGTGGTAAAATAAGATGCACCAAAACAATAATGGGAACTTGACACATTTTGTTCAGTAGGGAAGGCTATTTATGCAGAGATAACTACAAAGGAACCCTCTACAAACTATGTCATATATGTGTGAACAGTAATCACATATAATATAAGTATATCCACTTTTACATGTGCAACTTTATTCATAGAATAAAATCAGTAAAAATGTGTTCCAGATAAGTGTTTTCCAAGTTGTTTCTTTTTTAACTCTCATAATAACCTTTGAGTTAGCCACTTGGACTCTCTCTAAATGACAAATTAGAAAGCTGAGGTTTAAGGAAATAAATCAATTGCACAGATGCACAGTAACAAAAGTGTGATTCTAGTCCAGATTCATCTGACCTTGATGGCCTCTAATTGTTTGAGTTTTACACCTCTATTATATAGGCACTTTGTGAACTAAATATTAAAACACTTTTCAAGTCATATTATCAAATTCAGAAAAACGGCAGCTAGGTACTTGAATCTCTGAGCTGACTTTTCTTATAGCAAATGAAATTTTAATAAATATATAAAAATAAAATATAGCTGGAAGAGATGTTAAGAGCCCTCTAGTCCACTTATCGGCTTTGTGATATTTTTTCCCCCTAAAAGATCTATTTTCAACCTATAATGGGTGATGTTATATACAAGTCACTGGGCTAGACATTTTGATATGCAAAAAGAATAGTTTAAAACCTTGATCTCCATCAGAGGTCAAACTACATCAAAAGCATGCTTTTTAATGGAGAATAAAATATCTGAGAAATACACATGCAAATAACATGCTGTGGAAATGGAGCTGCTGCTGCTGCTAAGTCGTTTCAGTCATGTCTGACTCTGTGCAACTCCATGGACGGCAGCCCACCAGGCTCCTCTATCCCTGGGGTTCTCCAGGCAAGAACACTGGAGTGGCTTGCCATTTCCTTCTCCAATGCATGTAAGTGAAAAGTAAAAGTGAAGTCGCTCAGTCGTGTCCGACTCCTAGCGACCCCATGGACTGCAGCTTACCTGGCTCCTCCATCCATGGGATTTTCCAGGCAAGAGTACTAGAGTGGGGTGCCTTCTCCAGTGGAAATGGAGAGAAAGATCTAATTAGTAGTAACCAAGCAAATTAAATCTTAAGAAAGTAGGTTACATTTGAAGATATTAAAGGATTATTAAAATTTCAGTAAATGAAAAATGAGAAAAGATTATTCTGGAAAGGAGGGAACAGCATAGACACTGGAAATTTTGTCTCACAAGTTTTTCTAACTTGCTTAATGGGAATAAAACTCAAAAAAGTATCATTAATATTGAGAAAGTTAATGGATACAAAGTTAATGTAATATTTGAAATAATGTAACTGTTACTATAATCATCAATGTTGTTGCTATAGTTAGAGAATAGAGTGGGCAGCTTCTGTGCATATTCTTGGAAAATACATTTTACAATGAAATGTAATATTATGCCGTTTTATTGAGAATGATAAAATATGATTTAGGAACGGAGTAAAATAAAAATTGACTGAAAAAAAAAGATATGACTAAGAGATATAATCTGACACAGTCTTAAAAACATAAATTTAGGCCAGAAAATAGAAAATATTAATGCAAAGAAATTTGAAATTTATTTCTAGTCTAATTCTTATGATTAGGTCTTTAAGAAAGAAAGTAAATAGATTCAATTTGTGTTTTAATAATAAATCATTTTATATATTAGTATGCTTATCAATTAACATACTTATGCATTTTAACTAATACTATTAATTTTATAACTTTAGAAGCACATAATATTTTGTATAATTTGTAGATAAAGAAATGGAGACTTCAGACATTAGCTGGTTTCCATATCATTAGCTTATAGGTGGTAGTGTGCACACTAAGTTGCTTCACTCATGTCTGACACTTTGCGAACAATGGGCTATAGCCCACCAGGCTCCTCAGTCCATGGGGATTCTCCAGTCAAGAATACTGGAGTGGGTTGCCATGCCCTCTTCCAGGGAATCTTCCCAAACCAGGGATTGAACCCACGTCTCTCACATTTCCTGCACTGAAAGGTGTGTTCTTTACCACTAGTGCTGTAGAGCCAAGACTTAGCACAGTCCTCTAAATTCAAATCTAATCTTCCTGCACAATATATTCATTTATCCATTTAGTTTATTTTTAGAGGAACTACTGTGTGTATGAGTATTACAACAATGATTAATACAGACACAACACCTGCCATCATGCAGTTTACAGCCCAGTAGTAGAAACAAAAATATTTACTCTGTGACTTATAGTATAACAAGTGATATTCAAAATTTAGAGATAGAAATTTAGGAACACAGATAAGGAATAACCAACCAGATTGGGGAGTAAAGGAAGGTTTCCCGGAGAAACAAATTCCGAGTTAGGCAGAATAATGCCCCTACCTCCAAATGTCCACATGCTACTCCAAAGAACCTGTGATTATCTTAAATTATATGAAAAAGGGAAAGAAGATTGCTAGTCAGATAAATTTAAAATAGAGGGATTATTTTGGATTAACTAGGTGGATCCAATGTAATCAGGGGGACCACTGAAAATGAAGAAGAGAGGGATGTCCATGGGAGTCCTGTGGTTAAGATTTTGCTTTCCAGTGCCAGGATGTGGGTTCAATCCCTGGCTGGAGACCTAAGAGCCCAGGTGCCTCTCAGCCAAAAAACAAAAACAGAAAACAGAAACAATATAATAAATAAACAAAAACTTTCAAAATTGGTCCACATCAAAAAAAAAAAAATGGAGGAGAGAATCAGAGAAACGGCAGCATAACAAAGATTTGGTATGACGATGTTGACTTGACATGGCCACAGGCTAAGGAATGCTGGTGACCTCTTTAAAAAAAAGGCAGGGGGGAGTGGGGTTGGCAAAGGAATTCATTTCCCCCCAGAGCTTCTAAAACAAGTTTAGAACTACTGACATCTTTTTAGTGAAAAACCCATGTTGAACTTCTGGCCCCCAGAACTAAAAGAAAATAAATTTGTGTTGTGTTAAGCTATCAAGTTTGTGATTATTTGTTACAACAACAACCAAAACTAATACAGATTTCTATGCTGGGATCTTCAATGTACTAATAAGGAGTGTGGCATTTCCATGATGAATCATTTACAATTTATAAGCAGAAAAGTAGCAAAAAGTTTGTGTTATAGAAAGTAACACTAGTGTTACACAAGATTTAGGAGTTGAAAGTGAAAGAAGAAGGCAATCAAGACTGAAGACATGTATTACCAGTAAGTTAACCATGAAGAAAGGTGCTAAAGACAGTAAGGAAATGAAAAACAGGACCCTTGCCTCCAGTCCAAAAGATATTCTAGAACTAAAACAATCGCATATAATTACAATAATATTTGAAGGAGCACCACTATGCAAAAACCAGAGATAGAACTGAACTCAATGTAAGATGCCAGAAAGATTCAAAGGAAAGCCCTAGACAAAGTGATATTTGAGGTAAAAGAGGGTAAGAGGAGTCAACATTCTTCAGGAGAAGTGTGAAACTGAAAAAGAAATAGTCTATAGTAAAAAAGAGCCTGAGTGTGCAGCTTAATATAAGATTGATTTGTTGACAAATAAGCAGTTGACTAAAGTTTGTATTAGACTTCCCTGGTGGCACAGTGATAAAGAATCCACCTGCCAAGCAGAAGACACAGTTTCGATCCCCGGGTTGGGAAGATCCCCTGGAGAAGGAAATGGCAATCAATTCAGTATTCTCTCCTGGAAAATCCTCTCCCACAGAGGAGCCTGGTGGCCTACAGTCCACGGGGTCACAAAAGAGTTGGACACAACTTTGTGGCTAAGCAACAAAAGTTAGTGTTTCCAATATGAAAAAGCTCTAGGTCATGACAAAGTCAGGACTGTGACCAAGAAAATGGTTGTTCAAGTAAACCGAAGGTGAAAGGCACTAACCATGAAAATGTAGAGGAACTAAAAGACAAACAAAGTGAGTGTGTGACTAAAAGACAAACAAAGTGAGTGTGTGGCCCAAATGGATGTAAAAATTAACTCCACATTAAGAGTCAAGGAACCAGAGACAAAATTGCCAACATCATTTGGGTCATCAAAGTAGCAAGAGAGTTCCAGAAAAACATCTACTTCTGTTTTATTGACTATGCCAAAGCCTTTGACTATGTGGATCACAACAAACTGTGAAAACTTCTTAAAAAGACGGGAATACCAGACCACCTGACCTGCTCCTGAGAAACCTGTATGCAGGTCAAGAAGCAACAGGAAGAACTGGACATGGAACAACAGACTGGTTCCAAATCGGGAAAGGAGTACCTCAAGGCTGTATATTGTCACCCTGCTTATTTAACTTATATGCAGAATACATCATGAGAAATGCTGGGCTGGAGGAAGCACAAGCTGGAATCAAGATTGCTGGGAGAGATATCAATGACCTCACATATGAAGATGACACCATCCTTATGGCAGAAAGTGAAGAAGAACTAAAGAGCCTCATGATGAAAGTGAAAGAGGAGAGTGGAAAAGTTGGCTTAAAACTCAACATTCAGAAAACTAAGATCATGACATCTGGTCACACCTCTTCATGGCAAATAGATGGGAAAACAATGGAAGCAGTGAGAGACTATTTTGGGGGGGGGCTCCAAAATCCCTGCAGATGGTGACTGCATCCATGAAATTAAAAGATGCTTCCTCCTTGGAAGAAAAGTGATGACCAACCTAGACAGTATGTTAAAAAGCAGAGACATTACTTTGCCAACAAAGGTCTGTCTAGTCAAAGCTATGTTTTTTCCAGTAGTCATGTGTGGATGTGAGAGTTGGACTATAAAGAAAGCTGAGCACCAAAGAATGGATGCTTTTGAACTGTGGTGTTGGAGAAGACTCTTGAGAGTCCCTTGGACAACAATGAGACCCAACCATTCCATCCTAAAGGAAATCAGTCCTGAATATTCTTTGAAAGGTCTGATCCTGAAGATGAAACTCCAATACTTTGGCCATCTGATGCGAAGAACTGACTCACTAGAAAAGACCCTGATGCTGGGAAAGACTGAAGGTCAGAGAAGAAGGGGACCACAGAAGATGAGAAGGTTGGATGACATCACTGACTCGACGGACATGACTTTGAGCAAGTTCTGGGAGTTGATGATGGACAGGGAAGCCTGGCATGCTGCAATCCGTGGGATCACAAAGAGTCGGACATGAGTGAGCTACTGAACTGAACTGAATAGTCAAGACTTGGTTTAAGAGGAATGTATAGAGCATTTTGATAACAGTCTTCAGTTAATGTCATGAAATGACCTATTTGTCAATATTGACAAATGATGAGGAGGGAGCAGGGGGGAAAGGTCTGAGAGCTGGAGCTTTTAAACAGCAGAGGATTATATTAAAGTGCAGAGGAGATACGGACAGTTAGAAAGTAATAACATGGTAGTGGTGCAAGGGAGTGAATTTAAGGTAAGGAAGGGTGTGTGAAAATAAAATTCTCCTCCTTGATTTGGCTGCAGGGGAAATAGCTTCAGTGCAGTGCTAGGTGTCAATTATATCACTAGGAGGTAAAGAAGCTTACTATGTGGGATGCTTATTTACTATGAAATCAGATGTTCCAGAGGTATGGGGAAAATGCCAGGTAGGGGTCAGATTAAAGGGAAGTTGCTTCAGCAGAGAAGTAACACACTGACATCTGAGAGACTAGCAGAGGACAGAGATCATGGGGACACTCTTTATCCAGGGATTTTGCATTCACGGATTCAACCAACCACAGATTAAAAATACTGGAAAAAATCCCAGAAAGATCCTAAAAGCAAACCTTGAATTTGCTGTACACCCAGCAACTATTTACATAGTATTTATTTTGTATTTAGTTCCATTTACAAACATTTACATTAAGTATTATAAGTACTAGAGATGATTTGAAGTATGTGCATGCATGCTCAGTTGCTCAGGAGTGTTCAACTCTTTGCAATCCTTTGCAAGCCTGCCAGGCTCTTCTGTCCATGGTATTTCCTAGGCAAGAATACTAGAATGGGCTGCCATTTCCTTCTCGAGGAGATCTTCCCACCCCATGGATCCAACCAGCATCTCCTGTGTCTGCTGCATTAGCAGGCGGATTCTTTACCACTGAGCCACCTTGGAGCCTAATTTGAATTATATTGATATGTATAGGTTAGATGCAGATACTGTGCCGTATTATATAAGGGACTTGAATATACACAGATTTTGGCATCCACA
Source organism: Okapia johnstoni (assembly GCA_024291935.2). NCBI lineage: Eukaryota > Metazoa > Chordata > Mammalia > Artiodactyla > Giraffidae > Okapia > Okapia johnstoni. Next base: position 61,137,376 of record CM044322.1, read on the forward strand.
GCGGGGCCCTGGAACCAGCCCCCTAGGGCCTGTGTAGTACAGCTGTACTGAGGGACAGCTATAATGAGCAGCTTCTATATGAAACACTAGTCTGTAATGTACATATGTAGAATGAATGTAGCATTTAGAAGTCATAGGATGGAAAACTTGCTAGGGTCTATTTTAATAGACAAAATAAAAGATAATAAGTAAAATAAAGTCACAGAAGGAATACATGAAAAATAAGAGATTCATTAAGTATTTGAATCTATAAGATTTAGCTGCTGCTACTGCTGCTAAGTCACTTCAGTCATGTTCGGCTCTGTGCAGCCCTATAGACGGCAGCCCACCAGGCTCCCGCATCCCTGGGATTCTCTAGGCAAGAACACTGGAGTGGGTTGCCATTTTCTTCTCCAATGTATGAAAGTGAAAAGTGAAAATGAAGTCGCTCAGTCTTGTCCAACTCTTAGTGACCCCGTGGATTGTAGCTTACCAGGCTCTTCCATCCATGGGATTTTCCAGGCAAGAGTACTGGAGTGGGCTTCCATTGCCTTCTTCATAAGATTTAGCTACTATAACTTAAAAGTATGAAAGGGAAAGTTGAAAGAGAAAATTCTAATGTTGCTATTCGATGAAATTAGAAGGCTGATGATGCTAATATAAGAACATACATGATAAGGAGTGAGTTTTGGAATACAGTGTGTTCATTTTTTCATTTATTAAGCCTGAGGCATTAGGGACATCCCAGAGAGACATTTACCAAATCATCTGAAATTTTGTTCTGAAATTCAGAGATCAGGGGATTATGTCAGGGATTAATCTATACTCTCCAAAATCATCAACATAAAACTGTAGTTAAAGCTATGTTAAATATATGATCACCTATAGAGAAAGAAGTATAAGAAGAAAATACTAAGAACGAATCACTAAGGGAAATGATCATTTAAAGCGTAGACAGAGTAAAAGGACAGACAGAAAGCTATGAAATGTCTGGGAGTTAGGAAGAGAACTAGAAATGATATGGACTTTGGAAAGCAAGTATTAACTGTGGTCAACTATTACAAAGTGTTTCAAGAAAGAGCCAATTCTGACTCCATGATGAATCTGCTTCTTTGACTTTAATCTTGGTTTTTCATTGCTTTCTTATTGTAATCAAACAAAATGACCTGCCCTGGGAGCCCTGCCCCTCTGCCTGAAGAGATCAACACATCCCCTCCCTGAGATTGGCCATTCCAGGGGATTTGCAAGAAAATGGTCTTTACTTCCTCAACTCCTCCCTCTCCTCATTCTATAAAAGAAACTGGCATCCAGACCCCCACAAAATGGTTATTTTGAGAGGTTAGTCTGCCACCTTCTTGGTCAGTCACTAAGAGACCTCCGTAGGGATTTGCATGTTTCTCATTCATGCTATAACAGCATATATGTGACTAAGCAGACAGACCTGAGGAAAAAGGAATGGCTTTTAAAGGCTGAAAAAGGGGAATACATAGAGTGAATTTTATCAACGAAGATTGGTGATAAGACATTTTTCCACCATTTATTTTCCATTTATTCCACTGGTGGAATAAATGATGATCTCAAAGACCAGAAATAATCATCTATTACCAGGTGCTAAGTCAATCTTTCCAAACAATTTCAGAGAAAGGAAGAAGGAACCCTGAATTGATCAAGTTTAAATTTCGGCTCACCCTCCAGGTGGCGCTAGGGGATAAGAACACACACACACACACACACACACACACACACACACACACACACACACACATGCGCGACAAAAGAAAACTCGTGTTGAAATGTAAATCTCCTGATAAAAATAAAGTTACAGTCCTCTTACATCTGCAATTATGTGATTGTTAGCTGTAAAATTATCATCATCACCATCATCACCATCACCATGCCCTAAGTGTTCATTTTGTTTCAAGTAGTGATAAATTACTTCACGTTAACCATCTCATTTAATCTGCTGAACACCTTTAAAGAGTAGGTGATGTTATTCACGTCTTTTTACATAACAAAGATTAGGACTAAGTAACTTGACCAAATCATACTTTAAGGACCCAGGATCTTTACTAGGATTGTATTAATGCAAAGTATTGATAGTTTCTTATTTATAATATTAATTAATTCTAGGCAGTTAGATCAGCTACCTATAGAAGTAAATAGATACATAGATAGACTGCCATATGATAATAATATCTCTTTAGGTCCCTTTGTTTTCACAGTCTAAAGGAATATTGAGTATCAAAATGATGACTTGATTTTAAAATGTAATTGACAGGTTTAGTGATCAAATGGAAGCAGTGGATACGCTCACTAAAGCCATAACATTTACACAAGGAGAGAAAAACTTGTGACTACTGCAATCTTAGTTAGAGGGATACAGTGTGTTGCAGTAGTTCAATATTTTTAATCTGATGAGATGTGCTCAGCTGAGTGAATAAAATAATAATAAATGTTTTAATATCTAACAGATAACAAAATTGCATGTTCTTCAGAGAAATGTTTAAACGGATATAGAAAGTTTACAAAAGAATTTTTTTTCTAATCTGCATTGTGACTGGTTATTTAACTATTCTTTGTGGTTGAATATTATAACTCATGTCACTGAGATTACACAAAAAAGCAACAGACATGACAAGCATGGGAGAATCATGAGACAGCTGCATAATTACTGCAAATGAAAGCCTTCAGTTACACATAAGAAAGTGTGAGAGAAAATCCCCCTGCAGTTTCACAGCTTGAGTACAGAGAAGTGCTGAGTGATAAATTCTTGGGCTTTTTTGGAAAAAAATATCGACAGTTTTACAACCTGAACTCTATATAAATAAATGAATATAGCATGCTTGTGTGTTAGTTGCTCAGTCATGTCCAATTCTGAGATACCATGGACTGTAGCCCACCAGGCTCCTCTGTCGATGCAATTCCCCAGGCAAGAATACTGGAGTGGATTGCTATTTTCTTCTGCAGGGAATGTTTCTGACCCAGGGATCAAACCCAGGTCTCCTACACTGCAGGCAGATTCTTTAAGGTCTAAACCACCTGAATGGAGGACAAATACACCACTGGAAGAGCATGCTTCTGAAATTAAAGATAGGAAGTTGAGAAAAACAATAAACAGATACAAATGACTGTTTCCATGATCATTCACAGGTTGATAGCAGCTGAAATTGTTTTCAGTGTGCTCACAATGCAAAAAGTGGGAGGAACATGTAGAAGAAAATGCTAGATACAGTCATGCTGTGCTTTTTATTGTAATGAAAGCTACTAACTTGGTTGGGTAAACAGCAATGAAAAGAAATTATTCCCTATGATCTATAGCTATAAAATTTGAGTAATGTCTTAAAACTAGGAGGCAGAGGAGAAAGAAGACTTAAAAAGAGGGGTTAAACATGAATAGGGCCAAAACTAATGTAGAAATTTCAAAAATTATGTTCCATTATAATTTTTGAGATTGAGATCACACTGTCTCCAATACATAATGAAGCTATATTCCAGAGCCAATAATTTCACCACAAGCCATTGAATATGAACATTTTCTCTAACAAAGTATTGAATGTTATCAGTAAGAAACAAGGAGCTATTTAGGGGATAATCTTAGCTTTGATAAATCACTGAATATAGTACTTCACTCTGCAGAATATGATGACAAATATTGCTTTTGAAACATTTGCCAAAGTTTGATGTGTTCCTCTTGATTAATTTTGGGGAAGAAAACAACTTGCTTAAACTGTTTCATCAATAACATTTACTGTTACTAATTATCAAATATTATTTAGATATCATTTGTAATAGTTTGAATAATAGATATCAGTGTTTATATAATTAGCTACTAAAAATACTCTGTAACCACAAAGCAATTATTTTGATGATATTTTTTGTCATAAGTTTAGTGAAATAAATTACCTCCAACTAATTGGAACTAGAAGATATGCAAGGAAGCATTAAAAATAACAATATTGATGGCTTTTTAAAAACTGTAGTATTTTACAATCACTAGTTTAGCCAGAGGGAATAAGACGTCAAAAAAACTGGGAGCTTAATAAACAAAAATCTGATAAGAAACTGCTTTTAGAGGATGAAAACAAAAGTTATAACATTAACAAATTTATGATTTTTTCAGTGGGCATGAATTTTAAAATAAAAAAGTTTAAAAATTAAATAAAAGGATTATCAGTAGGACAAATACATGAAAGTCATAAACATCCAGCATGTTCATATGGAAGACTTGTACTGAGAGAAAAGTTTACACCAAATACAAAAGGGAATAAAAATAAATTTTAAAGTCATTTTGAATAATAAAGAGATAGTTATCACTTTAAATAGCAAAATCCTTGATTTGCTAACAAATTCCTTAAAAAATAATATTGAAATGAAATATTTGTTGGCTTTGGAGGGAATAAAGTCCACTAAAGCAAAAGTCTGGCGAGCAAAGATTTATCTTCTTCAAATTCCAGATCTGAAATATTATCACCTACTATGCTAATAAATGGGATCACAGAATAATAAAACCATAATCATCAAACGCTGAGAAATAATGTACCCAAAAGGGTTAAGAAGAAACTGACATGGAATTCTAACGGTGGGGCATGCATGCTGCTGCTGCTTAGTCGCTTCAGTCGTGTCCGGCTCTGTGCGACCCCATAGACGACAGCCCACCAGGCTCCATCGTCCCCGGGATTCTCCAGGCAAGAATACTGGAGTGGGTTGCCATTTCCTTCTCCAATGCATGAAAGGGAAAAGTGAAAGTGAAGTCGCTCAGTCGTGTCCGACTCTTAGCGACTCCATGGGCTGTAGCCTACTAGGCTCCTCCACCCATGGGATTTTCCAGGCAAGAGTACTGGAGTGGGGTGCCATTGCATAGGAAGTAGATATTCAAACTTTGTGCTGAAGGATTTGATATTAAGTCCATGCAAATGTTAAATCAGAATTGTAAACTAATAGTCTGGATGTAAGAAAGGAACACTCCTTACATGTTGATGTAAAGACGAGGCCACTCAAGAAAGCTATCCTGTGATCTGATAATACTCAAATAATTAGGCATGTATCTATTCAAAAACCAGTTTTTAATATGCCTATGTAACCACAGACCCAAAAAGGTTAATCCCTTCGATGTAGCGTTTGTTACTTGTTCAGCCCATTTCCCAATGTACTTTTATTGTATCTCAGTATAAAACTAAAATTGATCCTATTGTCACAAAATTTAAAATATATGTATATTCTAAACTATTTTATAAAAAACTCACCCTTGTTTGAGTTCTCTGAGGTGAACTCGTTAAAAATGATGAACTCTTTTTCAACATCACTAATCATCAGGGAAATTTGAATCAAAACCACAATGAGATATCATCTCACCCTTGTTAGGATGACTTTATGAAAATGACAAGAGACACAAATGGTGTTGAGAATAGGGATAAAAGGGACCCCCTTATATACTGTTGGTGGGAATATAAACTGGTGTAGCCACTGTGGAAAATGGTTTTGTGGTTTCTCAAAAAATTTCAAATTGGACTATCATACAAACAATTCAGCAATCTGACTCCTGGCTAAAAATCTGAAAGAACTGAAATCAGTATCTCAAAGTGATATCTGCACTCCCATGTTCATTGAACCATGAATGGTTCATTAACCATTCACAATAGGCAAGACAAAGAAACAACCTAAGTATCTGTCAACAGATGAATAGATAAAGAAGTTGTGATATATATACACACAATGCAATATTATTCATCCACAAAAAAAAGGAAATCCTGCCATTTGTGAAAATATGAACAAATCTTGAAAGCATTATGTTAAGTGAGATGTTAGAAAGACCCATACTGTATGATATCACTTACACGTGAAATCTAAAAATGTTATCCTATAAACACAGAGAACAGAATGGTGGTTATCAGGGGCTGGGCGTTGAAGGGGAATGAAGAAGATGCTATTTAAGAGTGCAAACTTATAGGCAGTTGATAAATAAGTTCTGGAGATCTAATGTGCAGTGTAGTGAGTACAGTCAACAATATTGTATTAGAAACTTCAAAATTTCTGAGACAACATCTTGACTGTCCTCAACACAAAACAAATGACAACTACATGACATTATAAAGGTGTTAACTAACACTATCTAGTTATATTGCAACATGTAAATGTATCAAACCAACACATAATTGACCTTAAACTTACACAGTGTTATATGTCAATTATATCTCAATGAAAAAATGAGTTCTTGATTGAATGATATAAACTTAATGGACTTGATAAAATTTTGCCTATACATTGCAACCACTTGAAAGTATCTTAATTTAGCTAGGAAAACTAATATATCTAGATTTTATAAATTAAAGTGAGTTTGTTAGTATAATAGTTTCCTAAGGACTCTTTATTGTTATTTTAGGAAGTCTAATTATTATGCAGTGTATATTGGAGCCTGTTAAACACTCACACAACAGAAAAAGTGTTCTGATATTCCTGGGCATATCCATAGACATCCAGAAGTGACCATGTGACTGACTTCTGCTGTCAATTACAAGCAGACATGATGTGCGTTCCCTTTCAGGTCAAGCTTGTGAAAATCCACCATCTAAACTTTGGTATCTTCTTTACCTCTTTCAGCTAAATAAAATGAGGTTAACCCCCAGTGCAAACATGAAACCACATGTTGAAGATAGCAGATTACTCATCTCTTTTATATGAGCAAGAAGTAAATCCTATTTATATTTGAACCATGAATTCTTGAGTCTATTTGTTGCAGCAGTGAGCTGCTCCATAACTAATACACAAAGTTTAGCAACATTACCAAGCTGCTTCTGTTACATAGACATTTTGGTAGTTTTATGTTGTTCTTCAGTTGCTAAGTTGTTTATATATTATATATTGATAAAATAAGCATATATGTCAAGGAAGAATTACATGGATGTGCATATATGTGTGTGTGTGTGGTGTGTGTGTCTATGTGAATTTGCACAATGTCATCTGTTCTTTAGCTCTTAGTTCTTCTAAGAACTAAGGTGGGAACTTTTAAGAACTAAGGTGGGAGTAAGTATGGTAGATAAGAATCAAAGAGCAAACTGCCCTAGCTAAAGGGTCCATAATCAAGAGGACTTGAAGATTGTTGCCAAAGAACTTACAGTTGACTGAACTGATATACTGTATGGTAACCAATTACTAATCATTTTTATTTCATGTTGACCACTACATCTATCCATTCTGACTGCCTCCCACCTGTATGCTCACAGTGTGGATTTAAATATGCCTGCTCTCCTTTACCAGCCTGTTCTCATCAGTGGGAAGAATAGTCGAGCTTGAATTTGTAGTTATCAGAATTCAGTAATGTCTTCTGGTAGGTAGAAAGCTACTAGGACCCTTCTGGAAACAATAGATCCTTTCTATTTGTTTTGCCTTGTTTACATCTTTTACATTTACTTTTCTGGAATCCCTGATTGACTGGAAATAAAATCACATTTCTTTGTGCATCAAAGACAAGACAAGCCTTCCCAGTGATTTAATTAGTCTACTGTGATTTCTCCAAGGGCATAACAATAAACCAGATGATTCTTTTTTAATAAATACTTTCTCTAAAAAAAATAAGAGAATATATTTCTTGATTTATCAAAACAATTACACTCTTTGTGTTTCGTTGTGAAGGGTTCTCCAATGATTTGTCCCATTTTTCCTTTCCATCCATCCATATACCCACACATCCATCATGTTAAACAAAATTTATCAGACCTTTTTTGCAAATAAAACTGCAAAAGTTTTGGATACAAAGGTGAAAAACAAATCTGTTCTTATCCTTAACATTTTTATGTATATTTATTGATAGTATCAATTATTAGCAAACAAGAGCTGTTATCAAGCATTATTACCAACATTTCTGGATGTTTCTTATAAGCTTGAAGCCATGCTAAGTGATTTGTATAGTTGATCTGATTTAATACTTACAACAGCTCAGGTAGATCTTTTACCTCTATAATATTTTCACGAGAAAACCAAAGTAAAAAAAAAAAAAATTAACATATCCCTAAATGCAGATGCTATTAAGTGGTGAACATATGTTTCAAGTACATATTGTTTTCTGAAGCCCTTCTCCTAAGGTAAATTAATTGTCAATATAGGCACAGTGATCAAATTCATTAATGTTCCTAAGGTCAGCAGACATACGTATAGTAGATGGTCAAGTCTTAAATTTTTATGCTATCAAAAGAGTGACAGAATCAAAATAAATACAAAAACAATAGGATGGCTAGCATATGCACATTTTAATAAATTGAACCCAATATCCATTTCTAATGATCCAATTATAACATTGCAATTTAAAGCAATGTTTTAAACTATTACTCCTCTGTTTATGAAATGCTTATAGTGTTGAAAATGAATACAAAATTCTAACTTCAGGAGTATTTTCTAATGTAGGAAACACCTTAACAACATCCAGAGCAACTGGGCATCCATGTATACATAAAATGTTTCCTGAAAAGAGGAGATCAATTCCACATAACAGAGCCCAATCTATACTGTGTGATCTTTCTGAAATCTATTCCACTTCTTCCTAACTTCAACTCATTGATCCCATTTCCATCCTTTGAGGAATGCATACTTAATTTACTTACAGATTCTACCTGGCAGCTTTCAAATACTTAACAGATCTCCATAATGACCCCAAAGAGTTTCTCACTTTCAGAATATCTCCTTAGTTTAATTTAAATGCACTGTATTATAATAAGCACAGTATTATAAGGGGACACCTTTCCTCCCCCATCCCACTCCCTGCCACGTGCAACTCATAAGAATATCTAGGTCTTTAATTTAACAAATGAAATTCTATAATACAAATTCCAAGTTAGTATAAGATCACTCTACAAATAGAGTGGAGTGGCTATTAACAAGTAACTTGATTCTTTCTTTGGGGTTTCACTTAATTTCTTAGTTTCAAAGGTCCCTGGCCAAGTTGTTTTAAAGAGTTGGATTCTTCTCCACTGAAACTTATAGTCTTTTTACATAAAACATTTTTTTTCTTTTGGTTCCCCCTATTACATATTGAGAGATATTGAGAGAAAAGATATACCATTGTGAAATTTTCTAATTACATCATAGTTTGTGAGCTTTATTGTATTTTATATATAGGGTTTTTGAGGGTGGGGGAGGGAAGGAAGTCAGAGTATATTTTTGTTGTTTATTGAAGATGCACAAATAATATGCTAATGTCTTTATCTTATGAGGCATTTATTATATATTAAAACTTAGTTAATTGAAAATTATATAACATGATAGCTTTTAAATAATACATAAATATTTATATACAGTATGGTTTGAAGCACACATTGCTAAAGAAGACATTTTAGGTTAGATGGATATTTAGCATAATAAAAATATAAATACATATACAATATATAATACTTATATATATATATATATATAAAGCACATGATATAAATGTGCTTCTCGTGTTCTGAAGCTCGCATAAAATCTTATTAGCCCCAAATGTTAGGAAATGTCAAAGAATATGTGACTTGTTTACAATTTATTATGAATCTGAGTTGAAATTATTAAATGTTTTCAAATTAACTTTAAGATATTCTCAGAAATATCTTAAAGTTAATTTGAAAACATTTAATAATTTCTACTCAGATTCAGATGGTTGGATGGCATCACCTACTCAATGGACATGGGTTTGGGTAGACTCCGGGAGTTGGTGATGGACAGAGAGGCCTGGCGTGCTGCAGTTCATGGGGTCGCAAAGAGTCGGACACGACTGAGCGACTGAACTGAACTGAACTGATTCTCAGAAAATAATTTGAAGAGATAAAAAACATAATATTATTAATGGGAACCTTCCTTATAAGCAAGATTTAAAAATCAGTACAGAGCCAGTGTCCCTAAACTTGTCTACCTTATCTGTATCATGTTCTGTGACAGTTGAAGGTTTTCTCCTTTGATATTTCAGTAGCAAACTCTAGGGAAAATGGGAATGGAACTCTTCCTTTCCTCTCAGATGTGGTATTGGTAATTTATAGAACTACATGGTGATCCCCAGGAGAACAAGGACTATATAACAAAAATGTAAGCCCATCACTGTAGGAAGTTTGACATTTTAGAATCCAGCTGTGTGATATATATATATCACATATATATCACATATATATCACATATATATCACATAGCCCCGATGCTATGACGGGGCTTCAAGCAAGAATTATACATCTCCTTTCTTTAAGCAATAAACTTAGAATAGTTATTCTATATTTGTTTACTCATTTATTATAAGCTATATTATGGGTTGAATACTTGTATGGGTCCTTGAAGAAAGCCACATAGATTGACATCAAAGGAATTAAAATATCACAAGGAAAAATCCAAAGCTCATGCTATGACATTATAATGAAAGTGACTATTCTCCACTCAAGAAAATGTAAATCTTATTAAGGTCTATGCACATTTAATGAGAATGTTAGCTTAAGATAAATATCATTGAATATGTTATTTACAAAGGGAACTTAGTTTGTAGAAAAGATAGGTTCCTGAAAATAGAAGTATAAATTTAAGCTGGTTTAGACAAAATCATGTGTAACAAATTCTAATAAAATGTACTTTTTCCACGGCACAGTCACAAAGTAAATAATAAATAAAATTACACTAAGATGAAAAATATTCTCCTTTCCCTTCCTCCATTCCTTTCTTCCTCCATTCTGTTACACTTCACATAAATCTTTTATTTTTTTGTAAATGTTTTATTTTGCAAATATTTTTACCTAGAAATATATCTGCAAAGAACATGATGAATATTTGATGAAATAACTTTAGAATTTCAAGAATGTCAGCAAAAAATCAGGAATTACATATAATATTAAATTATGCTGATAATAACAGCTGGTATCTTGGAAGAAGAGAAATATCTAAGTAAGAAATCAGTCTCTACAGAGCATCTGCTTAATGGTGAAGATTCCATGCCTATGTGGTGAAATTAAAAGATGCTTGCTCTTTGGAAGAGAAGCTATGACAATTCTAGACAGTGTATTAAAAAGCAGAGGCATCACTTTGCTGACCAAAGTCCATACAGGCAAAGCTATGGTTTTTCCAGTAGTTATGTACAAATGTGAGAGTTGGACCACAGAGAAGGCTGAATGCCTAAGAAATGATGCTTTTGAACTGTGATGTTGGAGAAGACTCTTCAGAGTCGCTTAGACTGCAAGGAGGTCAGATCTGTCAATCCCAGAGGAAATCAACCCTGAATATTCTTTGGAAGGACTGACGCTGAAGTTGAAGCTCTGCTACTTTGGCCACCTTATTGAAGAGATGACTCATTGAAAACAACCCTGATGCAGGGAAAGATTGAAGGTAAAAGGAGAAGGGGGCAGCAGAGGATGTGATGGTTTGATGGCATCACTGACTCAATGGAAATGGATTTGAGCACAACTCCAGGTCATGGTGAAGGACAGAGGAGCCTGGTGAGCTGCGGTCCATGGGGTCGCAAAGAGTCAGACACGACTTAATGACTGAAGAACAACAACTAAGCCTGGGTGGTAGATTTCCAGATAATCAAAAGAAGCTAAGAGTCCCTCTGTTATCCATGCCCACTCTATCCTAAAGAAAGGAATTGAACTAAACTCAGTAGTAGCTTCCCATTTCCTATGCCTGTCAACATGCTAGCTCTTGTCTACCTTCTATTGATCCTGGATTCAGACACAGACTAGGACACTATCAAAGACCATGCTCAAACCGTTTTTATTATGTGTTCTTAATTATTATAGTATCTACTTCTGGTCATAATTCCACAGGAAATAGATTCTGCCTAATAAAAAAAAAACTGCCTAAATTTGACTTGATTTCTTCAGTTCTGTCTTGAATACTCTAAACGGAACCACTCAATTTTGTCCATCTAATAAGTAAGCCCTTCATCCAAGAATTCAAAGATAACAAACTCTGAGAAACGTGGTCTTATGTCTAGGGGCAACTAATATAAATTTAAGTTTGCAATATTAGTGATTTGAGCAGCTGAGAAAACATCTAAGAAGTCAAAATAATAGTAGAATAACTATATTCCTACTAAGGAACAACTTCTCTTGTTTTGCTGCAGTATGTGATGTGAGTCAAAAACAAGGAAAGGATAGAATGTCTAAAGCTAGCACTAAAATGTGATGTTTTGTTTAGTTTTCAAAAGTTAAAGGTTCCTAGAGGGTCACCAAAACATGAACCTAGAGAATATTATACTTAGTGAAGTAAATCAGACACAGAAAGACAAATAGTATATGACATCATTTCTATCTGGAATCTAAAAATAATGAATTTACATATAAAACAGAAATGGCCTCACAGACATAGAAAACAAATTTATGGTTACCAAATGGATGAAGGAAGGAACAAGGGACAAATTAGCAGTGTGGGATTAACATATATGAACTACTATACATAAAATAGAAAAGCAAAAGATTTACTGTATAGCACAAGGAATTATATTGAATGCCTTGTAATATCATATAATGGAATGTAATCTGAAAAAAGGAACTGAATCACTTAGTTATACACAAGAAAATAAGACAATATTGTAAACGAACTATAATCCAATAAAAAATTTTAATAAAAAAAGATTAGAGCATGGAAACAATCTAAAAGTTCATCAACAGAGGAATGGGTAAAAAAGATATGGTACACATATATAATGGAATATTACTCAGCCATAAAAAGGAACAAAACTGTGTCATTTGTAGAGATGTAGATGGATGTGGAAACTGACATACAGAGGGAAGTAAGTTAGAAAGAGAAAATAAATATCACATACTAACACATATATAGAATCTATAAAAATGATATAGATGATCTTATTTGCAAAACAGAAATAAAGACCCAGACAATGACAACAAACATATGGAAACCATGGGGGAAAGAGTGTTGAGAGGAATTGGGAGATTGAGATTGACACAGATATACTATTGATACTATGCATAAAATAGATAACTAACAAGAACCTACTGTAGAGCACAGGGAACTTAACCAATGCTCTGTGGTGACCTAAATGGGATGGATATCCAAAAAAGGAGGGGATGTATGTGTATGTATAGTTGATTCATTTTTCTGTACAGTAGAAACTAATACAACATTGTAAAGCAACTATACTCCAATAAAAATGAAAACAACAACAAGAACAACAACAAAATATTTACGAGAGAAAGTTACAGATTTTACATCTTGGATATTGAGAGAAATGTATATTTTCTGTTTGCTGACTATATGATTGAGAAAGCAAATCTGAAGTATGTGGAATGTTAAGGCTGACTTGTTCTTTCAGCTCTCAAGGTCCAGAAGAAGGAATAATGCACTGATACTAGCACTGCTACTGGTTGTAATATTAGGCACATGCATTTTTATTAACATATTTTCAGGACCGGAATATATAGAAAGATAAAAGACGTATATCATAACATGAGATGTGCAACTGAAATAAACTGAGCAAATTTTAAACACACACTTGTTTGTATTTATCAGTTTGTAGTACACTTGCAGTAATAGTATCTTTTCTTGATAAGCTGTGTCTTAGTTACCTGTACTATCTTATAGACATTATTTAAGATCTCTGTGGAAATAATGACAGTTACTCAATTTTTAATGCAGTGTAATATAATTTAGACTTAGAAATGGCTAGTAAGGAGATTTAACTAAGAAGGAGGACTGTGTAGAGCAACTGCCATTTCACAAAGGCTAACAGATAATTAGGGATTCCCAGGCGGCTCAGGGATAAAGAATTTGCCCGCAATGCAGGAGACACAGGAGACAAGGGTTTGATCCCTGGGTCGGGAAGATCCCATGAAGGAGGAAATGGCAACTCATATCACTAGTCTTGCCTGGAAAATTCCATGGACAGAGGAGCCCGGCAGGCTACAGTCCATGGAGTTGCAAAGAGTCTGACATGACTGAGTGAGCACACAGGCACAAAGAATAATTAGCAATATATTCTGGCCTATAAAAAGGGAACATATTTACCTTATTCCCTTTATTGGACAGCAGAAATTAACACAACTTTGTAAAGTAACTATACCCCCAATTAAAAAAAAAAGTAAATAAGGGAACATTCCTTCTGTATATTTCCAATGTGTGATAGCAGATTAAAGCAAGCAAACTATTTGTGCAAGAATGTACCCAACACAGGCATGTCAGTTTTTCCCATTGAGTATAGGTGATCTTGAGCAAAAAGAAAAAGGAAGCCGATTCTTTTGCTTTCAGTGCTTAAATGAGGCAGCGTGCCTATAATCTTGAGAGAATACTCAGCAACATATCAATTTGCCTACCCTCCTTAGGACAGTGGCCTTTCAAAAACTTCACAGAAATGGTTAATCTGCTTTGTCTCTGTTGCTCTCAAAGCTTCCCAGAGAACTCTGTGCAGCACAGCTGCACTGCAGATAGTCTGACACTGTCATTAAAATGGAAAGTGTCTCTGGAGAAGGACTGTAATCCTAGACTGAAAAAAAAAAAACACAAAATCAAAATTTTCCCTTTCTGTGTAGTAGAACCCCTGAGAACACAGAGGACTCTTAAACCTAACTTTCAATATTTGTACAACTTGTCCCAAAATCACATCTCAATTCATTGTGCTTGTGACCTATGAGAAAATAAGAAGGTAGCTTGGAAATCTACTCTTCAGTGAAACAGAAGGTCAGGCAAAGAAATGGATAATGTGAAAGGAGTAATGCAAATTTGTGAGGAGTAGCTCCTCTTTCTCAGTCCCAACAGCAGAAGTGATGGAAACGTGCCTTGTGTAATGATTTCATTCAGAGCGGCTCATCCAGTATTACTGATATTCACACTGATCCTGTCTAATTGCCTGTCTACTAACCTTCTCCCCGAATTTGGAAAAAAATGTGAAAATCAATCAAATCCTTTTTCTAATAATCCAATTCAGTGAGGCCATGTTTATCAGTCCATAGATACACTTTGATTTCCTCATTTCTTGTCTTCAGAAATAACTGTGTTTTTTGAACTGAGGTACATTTTAGAGCCATACTGAACATATACTACCTGGATATTTTATGTGTGTGTGAATTATAATTTGTGATAATTATAATTCATGATATCATAAATTGTAGCTATAATTTATGATAGCATTGAGTTATTCTTCTGTGGAAAAATATATCTTTCAAACTAGGCTTCCATGTCCATTTGTCTAACTTATTAGATAAGGGTCTAACAAAAAAAACCTATGAAATTTGACTGACTGGACTTACTAGCTGTTATTGAGAACCAAAAAAAAAAAAAAAAAGAGAGAGAGAGAGAATTAGAAATGTCTATTTCTATAATCGCATTTAAAAGTGACTCAATGTATTATTTTATGCATCAATTCTGTATCCTATGAGGAAATCAAAGGTAAATAAAATATTTAGATAAGAAAAGCTTTCAGTTCAATCTATTATGGGAGTACCGACTTTCTGCTGAGTTAAGCTGTGTGTATTCTGATAGCAGAGAGGGAGAGGTCTTACTGACTTGAAAAGCTTATATACGAAAGGATTGGCAAAGTGGAGGACCTTCCTCAGGAGACATCTGTCCAACCACATGGGGTATTAGGGAAACTGTGTGCTGTCCACCTGAGAGCCAATGTTCTCCATTCTATAATCAAGTATTTGAGCATTCTGCCATTGAATAAAGTCTTTGAGGATACTGCTTTTTGTCATCGCTCAAAACAGATCTTTACTCTGCCTTTATGTTGACTGGGTGATCCTCTCCATGGACTTAATACTCATCCCTAGAAATTAACAGGAAATAGCCTAACAGTTTTAAAGTATGAACAACGTAGGCTAAACGTCTTAATAGATTGGTCAATCAATACTAAGCATTCATGACAGTCATGTTCCAAAAATAGAAAGTTGAGATTTAGCATTAAGACCAGATACCATCATTCAAGTTCTTATTCCCTTTTTCACACATGAATATTAGACTGGAACCCTCCTTGTAATGTGATAACCAATTCTTTTGAGCCCTTTCAAAAACACTAACGCGAAATGCAATGGCGGATGCTCCTGTCAGTGCCAGATACTTAATCCTGCGCCCACGTCCTAAAGTTAAGAGAAGGCTGAACACACTTTGTCCTGAGGTTCCAAGTGAGCAGAACACTGAAATCAGATTGACTATATTCTTTGCAGCCAAATATGGAGAAGTTCTAAACAATCAGAAAAAACAAGACCGGGAGCTGACTGTGCCACAGACCATGAACCCATTATTGCCAAATTCAGACTTAAATTGAAGAAGGTAGGGAAAACCACTAGACCATTCAGGTATGACCTAAATCAAATCCCTTATGATTATACAGTGGAAGTAAGAAATAGATTTAAGGGATTAGATCTGATAGACAGAGTGCCTGATGTACTATAGATGGAGGTTCATGACATTGTACAGGAGACAGGGAGCAAGACCATCCCCCAAAAAAAGAAGTGCAAAAAGGCAAATTGGTTGTCTCAGGAGGCCTTACAAATAGCGGTGAATATAAGAGAAGTGAAAGGCAAAGGAGAAAAGGAAATATATACCCATTTGAATGCAGAGTTCCAAAGAATAGCAAGGAGAGATAAGAAAGCCTTCCTCAGTAATCAATGCAAAGAAATAGAGGAAAACAATAGAATGGGAAAAACTAGAGATTTTTTCAAGAAAATTAGAGACACCAAGGGAACATTTCATGCAAAGATGGACACAATAAAGGACAGAAAAGGTATAGACCTCACAAAAGCTGAAGATAATAAGAAGAGGTGGCAAGAATACGCAGCAGAACTATACAAAAAACATCTTCATGATCCAGATAATCACGAGGGTGTGATCACTCAACTAGAGCCAGATAACCTAGAAGGAGAAGTCAAAGTGAGCCTTAGGAAGCATCACTACAAACAAAGCTAGCGGAGGTGATGGAATTCCAGTTGAGCTATTTCAAACCCTGAAAGATGATGCTGTGAAAGTGCTACACTCAATATGCCAGCAAATCTGGAAAATTCAGCAGTGGCAACAGGACTGGAAAAGATCAGTTTTCATTCCAATCCCAAAGAAAGAAAATGTCAAAGAATGCTCAAACTACTGCACAATTGCACTCATCTCACATGCTAGCAGAGTAACGCTCAAAATTCTCCAAGCCAGGCTACAACAGTACATTAACTGTGAACTTGCAGATGTTCAAGCTGGATTTAGAAAAAGCAGAGGAACCAGAGATCAAATTGCTAACATCTGCTGGATCATCGAAAAAGCAAGAGAGTTCTAGAAAAACATCTATTTCTACTTTACTCACTATGCCAAAGCCTTTGACTGTGTGGATCACAACAAACTCTGGAAAATTCTTAAAGAGATGGGAATACCAGAACATCTGACCTGCCTCTTGAGAAATCTCTATGCAGGTCAAGAAGCAACAGTTAGAACTGGACATTAAACAGTAGACTGCTTCCAAATAGGGAAAGGAGTACGTCAAGGCTGTATATTGCCCCTCTGCTTATTTAACTTATATGCAGAGTACATTATGAGAAATGCTGGGCTGGAGGAAGCACAAGCTGGAATCAAGATTGCCGGGAGAAATATCAGTAACCTCAGATATGCAGATGACACCACCTTTATGGCAGAAAGTGAAGAAGAACTAAAGAGCCTCTTGATGAAAGTGAAAGAGGAGAATGAAAAAGTTGGCTTAAAGCTCAACATTCAGAAAACTAAGATCCTAGCATCCGGTCCCATCACTTCTTTGCAAATAGATGGCAAAACAGCGGCAGACTTTAATTTTTTGGGCTCCAAAATCCCTGCAGATGGTGACTGCAGCCATGAAACTAAAAGACACTTGCTCCTTGGAAGAAAAGCTATGACCAACCTAGACAGCAAATTAAAAATCAGAGACATTACTTTGACAACATAGTCCATCTAGTCAAAGCTATGATTTTTCCAGTAGTCATGTATGGATGTGAGAGTTGGACTTTAAGGAGAGCCGAGTACCAAAAAATTGATGTTTTTTGAACTGTGGTCTTGGAGAAGATTCTTGAGAGTCCCTTGGACTTCAGAGAGCTTACACACAAACTAAAAATTTAGTAGACTTGATAATGAATCCCTCCTAATATTGGTCATATTTGATTGGTGCAAAAATCTCTTTGCTGTTGTTCAGTCGCATCTGACTCTGGGACCCCATAGTCTGCAACACTCCAGGATCCCCTGTTCTTCACTATCTCCCGGAGTTTGCTCAAACTCATGTCCATTGAGTCCCTGATGCCATTATTTCCACTAAAAAATGAAAAGGGAAGAATAATTCTCAGATACAGTACTGGAGAGCAGATTTTTCGTTATAAACATCCACAGACAAAAGTTTTTCACCTAGACTTGCTCATAAATCCATGTTGCATATAGGATTATCTTCCTAAGGATTTTACTATAATAATTCAATCATAGCATGAGGACAAAGAGTACTGTAGCATGGTATACCATTTTATGAACAGACCTTATGCTCATCAACAAATAACATTGATAATAAACAGCAGTGGAAAAGTGATTACCAAATACAGGGTAAAGCACATGGTGTTCAGCAAGGTCAAATGTGGTACTTCCATCTCAACTGTGAAGATATTTCAGGTATTATTGAATAAGGAGAAAACTCTTTTTGAAAACATAACTAGAGACTATTTTATTTTAGAATTCTCTGTTAGGCATTATGCCAAATGTTTTATGTGCATTAATTTATTTCTCCTATAAACTTGTCACCTTAATATTCCCAATTTTAGTTGAGAAAACTGAGATTAGTAAACTGAGTAAACATAGAAGACACACAAATACTCTGAGATCACATATAAGTTATTAAACGTGACTATTATCCAGGAAGCTTGATATTAAAAAAGGAATACATCAATTACTATTGCCAAATTGGCCTCCAATAGGACCATCTCAGAATCTTTGAGCACAAATATAAATAGCAAAGATTTGCTTGTCTACTGCTGCTATGGTCTGAATATTTGTGTATCCCACAAAATTTATATGTTGAAACCAAATGTCCAGGGTGATGATACTGGGTGGTGGTTAGGTCATGATATCTTAGCTCTCATGAATGAGACCAATGTCCTTTAAAAAGATTCCCCTTCTGCAATGTCAGAGACAAGGAGAAGTCTAAAACCTGGAAGAGGGCCCTCACGCAGCAGGCTGACACTCTGATTTCAGATTTCTAGCCTCCAGAATGGTTAGAAATAAATATCTCTTGCTTATAAGCCACTCAGTCTATAGTATTTCTTTATAGCAGATTGAACAGACTAAGACAACTGCTATCTTCAGTACATGGTTTATTTTCAGTAGTTTTTTTGTTTGTTTGTTTTTTTCACTCATTTAAAAAAAAAAGTTATTGTTGTTTTTGTTCAGTCACTCAGTTCTGTCCGACTCTGTGACCCCATAGACTGAAGCACGCCAGGCCTCCCTGTCCACCACCATCTCTCAGAGCCTTCTCTTGTCCATTGAGTCGGTGATGCCATCCAACCATCTCATCCTCTGTCATACCCTTCTCCTCCAACCTTCAATCTATCCTAGCATCACGGTCTTTTCTAATGAGTCATTTCTTCACATCAGGTGGCCAAAGTATTAGAGTTTCAGTGTCAGCATCAGTCCTTCCAATGAACACCCAGGGCTGATCTCCTTTAGGATGGAATGGTTGGATCTTCTTGCAGTCCAAGGGACTCTCAAGAGTCTTCTCCAACACCACAGTTCAAAAGCATCAATTCTTTCTTTATAGTCCAACTCTCACATCCATACATGACTACTGGAAAAACCATAGCCTTGACAAGATGGACCTTTGTTGGCAAAGTAATGTCTCTGCTTTTTAATATGCTATCTACGTTTGTCATAGCTTTTCTTCCAAGGAGGAAGTGTGCTTTAATTTCATGGCTGAAATCACCATCTGCAGTGATTTTGGATCTCAGGAAAATATAGTCTTTCAAAATAAAATTGAGTAATCACACTCCTGGATATTTCCCCAAAGGAGTTGACAAAATACATGCTCACAGAAACCTGCACACAGACATTTATACCAGTTTTGTTCATAATTTTCAAGACGTGGAGGCAACCAAGATATCCTTTAGTAGATGAATGGATAAATAAACAGTGGTACATCCAGATGATGGAATGCTATTAAGTGCTAAAAAGAAATGAGCTATCAAGCCATGAAAAGACATAACATGGGAAACATAACACAGAAACATGTTAAAAGCCATGGGAAACATAACACATATTAATGAGTGAAAGAAACGAAACTATAAAGACTACATAACGTATGATTCCAACTATATGACATTCTGGAAAAAGGAAAACTATGGAGACAATACAAAGATCAAATTTACTAGTAGTGGGAGTGGGAGTGGAAAGAGACAAAAACAGGTAGAACACAAAATTTTAGGAGGGTAAAAGTACTTTGTTTGTTACTATAATGATGGATATATATCATTATATATTTATCCAAACCCATAAAATCGACTATACCAATAGTGACTCCTACAGAAAACTATGAACTTTGGGAGCTTATGATATATCAATGTAAATTCACCCTTGGAAGAAATGACCATTCTGGTGAGTAATGTTAATAATGGGAAGGCTATACATATATGGGGGCAGATAGTTTATCAAAAACCTCTGTATCTCCCTCTCAATTTTGTTGTCAAGTCTAAACCCTCTCTAAAAAAAATAAAATCATAAGAAAACAAATTCAATCATCATGACATTCTTAGACAACACTTTTTCTGGTAATCTCAATTTCCTCTCCCGTTCATCTTAAAAAATTTAATGAGAATTGAACCACAAAAAAAGAAAGTGTATAAAAATCAAATGTTCACTGATGATCAATCATATATGAATCTCTTAGCTATGAAGTAGTTGAAAAGATTAGCATAATAAATAACCTAGCTCAATAATGATGGTAATAGGCACTGTGATAAATTATTACTAGGCATAGGATAAAGTTCAAATATTTGAACAATTTAGTATTATTTTAACCTATATGCCATCAGTGACCTTATGGGAGTAGAAATTCAGAAGAAACTGTTATGACAGGGTGATAAAGAACACTCATTTGAAGTAGAAACAGAGAACACTGTATGAGTTATATAATTGACTTTAATATAATTGTATTGAATATACATTACACACATGGTCATAAAAATTGTCACAAATGATTAATGACTCTCTAAATCATGGTGAGTTTCAGATCATTTTATAAAGTCCATTAAACCACAAAATATTTTAGTCATGATCTTTGTTCCTTTTTATGAATATCCAAAGTCATATTCACTTTGAAAATTATAAACATTTGGACTCACAGATCTGTAAGTGCCCTCAGTATGCTTGCTTGTCTCTCCATCACTCACTGACCAGTTGTGTACATCAATCATTCCAGAAACAGACACTTAGATCCTCTCTGGAGAAGGGATTCAAGCAGTCTAAGTTCAGATTACTTATACTTAAAAAATTCAAAATGCCAGTATACCTATGAAACAAAGCAATAGTGTATAGCCCAGAATGGAAGTAAAATCAAGAATTGAAGTCAGGAGGGTGTACTTAGGAAATTTTAAATTATTTCTTCCTCCTTCCTTCATTTTCAGTCTTTTAATTCATTTTTAGGTGGAGATTCAATATTATTAACTGAGTTATTTATATATAGTTTTCTTCATTTATATTGCATAGAGATTAAAGCAGAAAGTATTAATTTAGAATTGGAAAACATGAAAAATTATGCAATTTTTTCAATTTCAGAAGATTATAGATAAAAGAAGGCAACTAACTTGGAAAAACTGTCATGGAATGAATTAAGTTACTAATTCAAGCACAGAATATCCATTTACCCTTAGAAAAACAATAATGTTTAAAATATGTGGAAAAATTTCTCATCCGTCCCTTCAAAGCAGCAAGAACATGAAAGGATGATCTATTAATTTAAATGAAGTAACACTTTTTTTCCTCTAACATTCATTGGAAATCATGTCCAAGTATCTTCCAGTTCTAAAATTAATCCTAAATGTGGAAACATATGCAATTCCAGAAATGATCAACATCAATAAGAGCAGAAATATCCAATTTATTTGAGAATGTCTGTATTTATGTACATTGCAATGGTGTGCTGCAGTTCATGGGAATCACAGTGTTAGTTATAACTTAACGACTGAACAACAAACAACAACAATAACCATGACCTACATAAAAGAAAGAATAGATAAAATAGAAAATGATAGTATTGAAGAGTATTAGACATTAAAACCATAAAATAGTTATGAAAATGTGGCCTTTCTAGCAGCTTTAACATACTTTCAAAAGCAAGAACAGTTATTCACACATTGGTGAGAATAACAATCAATTGTACTGAAATGATTAATGGAAAACTATTTTTGTATAGGCCACTCTAGCGGTTATCCTAGGGAGGAAAAAAAAAGAAAGAACAAACTGAAGAAGTAGTATTTCAACTGAGGTAAGAGTTTACTGCCAAAATATATAATGAGAAAAATGTTCCCATTTATCCATATGTAAAATTAACAACTATAAAAATACTAGGGGGCACTTCAAAGCAATGACTGTAGAATGCTAATCTAATTGATTACAGGGCTCTAAGATGTTGCAAATAACTGTGCATAGAAGAGAAGCGAAAAGCAAAGGAGAAAAGGAAAGATATACCCATTTGAATTCAGAGTTCCAAAGAATAGCAGAGTGATAAGAAAGCCTTTCTCGGCAGTCAATGCAAAGAAATAGAGGAAAACAATAGAATGGGAAAGACTAGAGATCTCTTCAAGAAAATTAGAGACACCAAGGGAACATTTCATGCAAAGATGGGCTCAATAAAGGACCAAAATGGTATGGACCTGACAGAAGCAGAAGACATTAAAAAGAGGTGGAATAATACACAGAAGAACTGTACAAAAAAGATCTTCACGACCCAGTTAATCACGATGGTGTGATCACTCACATAGAGCCAGACATCCTGGAATGTGAAGTCAAGAGGGCCTTAGGAAGCATCGCTACAAACAAAGCTAGAGGAGGTGATGGAATTCCAGTTGAGATATTTCAAATCCTGAAAGATGATGCTGTGAAAGTGCTACACTCAATATGTCAGCAAATTTGGAAAACTCAGCTGTGGCCACAGGACTGGAAAAGGTCAGTTTTCATTCCAATCCCAAAGAAAGGCAATGCCAAAGAATGCTCAAGCTACCACACAATTGCACTCATCTCACACGCTAGTAAAGTAATGCTCAAAATTCTCCAAGCCAGGCTTCAGCAATACGTGAACTGTGAGCTTCCAGATGTTCAAGGTGGTTTTAGAAAAGGCAGAGGAACCAGAGATCAAATTGCCAACATCTGCTGGATCATCAAAAAAGCAAGAGAGTTCCAGAAAAACATCTATTTCTGCTTTATTGACTATGCCAAAGCCTTTGACTGTGTGGATCACAATAAACTGTGGTAAATTCTTAAAGAGATGGGAATACCAGATCACCTGACCTGCCTCTGAAAACCCTGTATTCAGGTCAGGAAGCAACAGTTAGAAATGGACATGAAACAACAGACTGGTTCCAAATAGGAAAAGGAATACGTCAAGGCTGTATATTGTCACCCTGCTTATTTAACTTATATGCAATGTACATCATGAGAAAAAATGGGCTAGAAGAAGCACAAGCTGGAATCAAGATTGCTGGAAGAAATAGCAATAACCTCGGATATGCAGATGACACCACCCTTATGTCAGAAAGTGAAGAAGAACTAAAGAGCCACTTGATGAAAGTGAAAGAGGAGAGTGAAAAAGTTGGCTTAAAGCTCAACATTCAGATCATGGCATCTGGTCCCATCACTTCATGGGAAATAGATGGGGAAACAGTGTCAGACTTTATTTTTGGGGGCTCCAAAATCACTGCGGATGTTGATTACAGCCATGAAATTAAAAGATGTTTACTCCTTGGAAGGAAAGTTATGATCAATCTAGACAGCATATTAAAAAGCAGAGACATTACTTTGCCAACAAGGTCCGTCTAGTCAAGGCTGTGGTTTTCCCAGTAGTCATGTATGGATATGAGATTTGGACTATAAAGAAAGCTGAGCACTGAAGAATTCATAGTTTTGAATTCTGGTGTTGGAGAAAACTCATGAGAGTCCCTTGGACTGCAAGGAGATCCAAGCAGTCCATCCTAAAGGAGATCAGTCCTGGGTGTTCATTGGAAGGACTGTTGTTGAAGCTGAAACTCCAATACTTTGGTCACCTGATGTGAAGAGCTGACTCATTTGAAAAGACTCTAATGCTGGGTAAGATTGAGGGCAGGAGGAAAGGGGACGACAGAGGATAAGATGATTTGATGGCATCACCGACTCAATGGACATGAGTTTGGGTGGGCTCCGGGAGTTGGTGTTGGACAGGGAGGCCTGGCTTGCTGCAGCTCACGGGGTCACTAACAGTTGGACACGACTGAGTGACTGAACTGAACTAAACTGAACTGAACTGAAGATTTTGGTTACAAGCAAGAAATCATGAAACATTTTTTCCTTTTACATAATAAGGTATTTCTTTACATCTTTGATATCTCTGTACTATCATCTATGATCCCCAAATATCATAGATTAAAATCTTAGGTCACAGATGTTCCTATACTTAATAGCAAAGAATACAAATTACCTTCCAATTTCTATCTAAAATAAATGATAGGTTTGAAACTGAAAATCTTAGCCAACCTCTCTTAATCTGGACATTTTTATAGGCTGCTTCTTCTCCCTAGAATGCCCCTATTAATTTTTTTCCTTTGTTCTTCCTTATGAACTTATCTTCATTGTTGAGAACTCAGTTTAGAGTTTCCTCTCCCTAGCAGCAATCTCTGAAATGCCAAGACTAGGTTTTTATTGTTCCTTGGTTAGTCTCAAACTTTGTGCAAACTGCCTTAGCACTTATAACTTTTATCACACAGTATTATTAACTTGAAAATCTTCCACAGAAGAATGTAAATAGCCTGGGATAGAAACCGTCTTATATTTTTATTGTTGCATTCTCAGTAACAAGCACACAGAGGGCTTTTAAGTGGTTGGGATTGACACACATATACTACTGATACTATGTATAAAATAGATAATAATGAGAACCCATGGTATAGCACAAGGAACGCTAAACAGTGCTAAATAGTGACCTAAGTGACTTTGTTATTGGTTTAGTCACTTGTCATGTCTAACTCTTTTGCGACCCCCATGGACTGCAGCCCACCAGACTTCCAGGTCCATGAGATTCTCCAGGCAAGAATACTGGAGTGGGTTGCCATTTCCTTCACAGAGGGATCTTTCTGACCCAGGGATTGAACTAGCATCTCCAGCACTGGCAGGCAGATTCTTTACCACTAGAGCCACCTTGGAAGCCTCTTTGTAAAGAAACTATACTCCAATAAAATTTTTAAAAAACAGATAAATAAATGATTTATTGAAAGATTTTTACAATTAATCAAGAATGAAAATAGCACATGGAAGGCAGGAAAACACTTATTGCATGCAAGTCATCAATCCCCCCTACAGACACACACACACACACACACACACACACACACACACACACACACACAGAAAGGCAGTAAAGTTTATCAACATAATAATCCTTTGTGGACTTGCTATGTGTCAAAGCTTTACGGACACTGTAGTTTTTAAATCTCACGCCCATCATGAAAGTCAGAATTTTATATCTGAGGAGACTGAGGCTTTATGGTAGTAAGCAACTTGTTCAGGATCTTGAATCTGGTTGCCTGATTCCATCTTTAGTTATTATGCTATAGTTCTTTCCCTTCATATGTACTCTGTGGTGGCTCAGACAGCAAAAGCGTCTGCCCACAATGTGGGAGACCCGGATTCAATCCTTGGGTCGGGGAGAAATGGGCAACCCACTCCAGCATTCTTTCCTGGAAAATCCCATACCCTGGAGTCGGACAGAGAACTGAACTATGTGGTGTGTCTAACCTTAAAACTAACCCCTAACATTAATGAGGGAAAAAATCAAAGTGAACAAAATAGTTTTTAGAAGACAGAATACAGAAAATGTCTCCAGATAAGACTGGTTGATAATTTACCATTAATGATAAGAATAAAACATGTTCATGTCTGCATCTCCTACTAGTCCATAGATTTTAGGAAAGAAAGAATCATGCCTGTACCTGTTTCATTTCAAGTTACCATGTTTTGGCACACAATAGGCACTGAGTATATATGTGCTGAAAAATAACTGTCAAATGCTTACTTTTCCCTAAAATAGCAATTTCCAGAAATTGGTATAAAGAAGGGTGAATTTCTCATTCTACTTGACAATGCCAGAATGATTTTTCTTCTTTCTCCCTAGTGATCTTAGGATCATAAAAAGGTTCTCCTTACAACCCATCATAAGGTGACCACCAAATACCTGAAATAGAGCTTGCTTCATTTCTTTTCTTTTGCTTAGAGTTTCTCAGTTACAATTCCAGAACTACATTTCTGAGGAAAAATGTTCCTTTACTGTTTACACCATATGTACAAGTAGCTAGATCACAAACAAAGCAAAGAATGAGGACATGAATTGATGATTTTTTTTATAGAAGCTAGCAATGCAATCACAAGAAGGAAGATGAGTTGAAGCAGTAATAATTTAATAAAAAAATGAAGTGGACCAAATTGGAAATTTAACCTAAGGAGCACATCCAGGATATTACTGCTGCCAGTCTGCTTTTTACATAACTTTCAATAAAATTCAAATAGGGAAGGCAAGCTTACTGTAAATCACAATAGGCAAAGAAAGTACAAGGAGCCAGTCAGAAAAGACTAAACTCACAGAGGAAGGAAATGGCCTCTTGTTAGACCCAGAATTTAGGAAATGGAAGAAAATTCAGGCTTTTTACTTTGAATTGTGACATTACTGCCTTAGTTCTTTTTGAACTCAAGACTGTATAAATGTTTAGGTCACATGCATTCCAGCTCTGTAAATTGAGAAGAGTGCTCTCTCTATGTGACTTCACAAAGTAAATACTATTTGAGCCATCTCAAAACATCCTCCTAGAAACTAGAAAAACTAGAGGGAAAGCCAGTCATCTTCAAAAAATTAAGCTCTGTGGTCAGAATTTTTAACATGAGATAAGGAAAAGTCTGTCTAGTCCTTAATTCCAGGCTCTCTGTGTCAATGACTGTGTGTCCAAAATTCTCCTGACGCTTCCAGAATAACTGAATGAAGAGTCCTGGACACTGCTTTCCTAGTTTGCCCAAAGATTAGTGCTCTGTGAACAGTGTTTCACTTATTGCTCCATATTTTATGACTGAAATGACCCTGCTCATACACTAAGAAGCCATTCATCTCCCAAAGTGTCCACCATTTTAACCTGTACACACAACTGTACTATCAGAGTTTGGGTCCATGTTTAGCTTCTACCTTTAAATACTACTTACGTTTAGTCAAAAATAGGAGACATCTCCCTTTGGAGTTCCTTTTTAACTGAAATGTTTAGAACTAACTAATGATTAGTATCTAACAGTTACTTAAGATGAAATATGCTTCAGTCTAGGCTCAGGATTCATTCACCCCTGACTTGAGCAGAAGATAAACACTTATTTAAAATATATATAATAGCTAGTTTTTAAGGAAATATGACATTATGTTATTATTTTTTGTTAATTACTATTACATGGTAGGGGTTCCCTTGTGGCTCAGCTGTAAGAATCTGCCCACAATGCGGGAGGCTGGGTTCAATCCCTGGGTTGAGAATATCCCCTGGAGAAGGGAAAGGCTACCCACTCCAGTATTCTGGCCTAGAGAATTCCATGAATTGTATAGTCCAGAGGGTTGCAAAGAGTGAGACACAACTGAGTGACTTTCACTTCCTTCCACTTTGGTCACTTGGTAGGAAAAGATGAAAACAAATAATGGAACCGAGGAATTAATTACTGATTCAGTCCATAAAATGTAATAGCTGAGCTTATGTACGTACAATTTTCTAAGTGAAAGTTGCATGATAGTCCAGCACCAAGTATTAAATTATAAACTTTGACACTTTAAAGCGATACCGTACTAAAGAAATAAGCTTGGTAGTTGAAGAAAATGTCATCTCCACAAAAATGACATCACAATCTTAGCCTAGATTTTGAGCTGGATTAAATTTCTCCAATTTTAAAAAGTAAACCAAATAACATTTTCCCTTTTTTATCTCATGAGTCACTTCATTTCATCAGTTTTTAATTTCTTTGTTGTAGAATAATTAGCACAGATTGCAGATAGGATACGATTAGGGTGTGGATCAGCTCGGAAGTGAGGAAGGGGAAACACTAGGATTAAGAAAGACAATTTTCTAGAATGTGTTTAGGTGAAGAACATGAAACTCACAGGATAGAAGAAGAGTTAGAGAGAGAGGAAGGGTTAGACTTAAAGATGCGGAGAATCAATAATTTCTTCCCTGGTAGAGAAAATGTAATTCTCCTAACTGGTGTCATTGAAAGAAGATACCGATGGCTACAGGCCCATGGACTAATTCTATTCTTCTAACTAAATTTCATTATCCATTATGCGAATACCTATCAGGTGCGGGTTCTGAACGAGCTGATGCTTTACCAACAAGATTTGGATGCTAGAAAAGGCACTTGAGAGTTTCCTTGGACAGCAAGCTAGATCAAAACAAAGTTAATCAACTCCTAAAAGGAAATCAATCCTGAATAATTCCTTGAAAGGGCCTGATTCTGACAGCGGTGAAGTTTCCAAAACTTTGGCCACCTGATTTGAAGAGATGATTCACTGGGAAAAGTTCCTGATGCAGGGAGAGATAGATGGCAGGAGAAAGAAGGGGATGACAAGGATGATAATGGTTGGCATGGTCAACATCAAATGGACATGAGTTTGAAGAAACCTCTTCAAAGGAGACAGTGAAGGACATGGATGGACAGGTGGAGCTGCAGTCCATGGAAGCGTTGCAATGAGTGGGGACACATGAGGGCACAAAGCTTTTCTATTTTCGGGGGGATGGTTGGTTATTTTGGGGTTTGCAACTCACAAGCTCCAAAGCAGACAACTGATGCTACATAAAGAATAAAACCTTTTTCTTATTTGGGATAGAGAGAAACAGGGAGAGAGGTGAGAGAGAAATTGTTTTAAATTTCTGTTTCTCATCATATTTCAGATTTTTAGTCCAAAAGACTGGACACACCAGGCAGAGCAATTTACCCTGGAAACATTGCAAATATATGACAAACCATCCTGATAGTTATTAACATTTTGCTTAAGATTCATAAATACTTAACATTTCTATAATACTTTAGTTTACAAATTGATATTATCAATAATTTATGAATATTCATAGATTCATAAGAAAGAAATACTGACAAAGTGGTATTTGGAAGAGAAGTAGATTTATAATGTAAAGTATCTTTCTGACACATATTGAACACTTGTAAGATATGCTACTGTCTGTAAAAATGTGCAGTTTGAAAAAAAAATATGCCCCATGTCTTGTTGAAAATAATACAATTATTTCAGGCTTTTTAACCTAAGTTTGTTTTCAAAAAATGTCACAGAAATGTTTTCTGTTAATTTCTAGCTAATTGTAGGTTATCATAGATTCATGTAGCTTGAGGAGTTTGAAGATGAATCAGGAGTTTCTTATGGATTCAGTTCAGGTCAGTTGCTCAGTTGCGTCCAATTCTTCATGACCCCATGGACTGAAGCACCACAGGCTTCCCTCTCCATCACCAACTCCCGGCACTGGTTCAAACTCATGTCCATTGAGTTAGTGATGCTATCTAACTTTATTCTCTGTCATCCCCTTATCCTCCTGCCTTCAATTTTTCCCAGTTTCAGGGTCTTTTGCAATGAGTTAGTTCTTCACATCAGGTGGCCAAAGTATTGGAGTTTCAGCTTCAGCATCAGTCCTTCTAATGAATATTCAGGACTGATTTCCTTTAGGATGGACTGGTTGGATCTCCTTGCAGTCCAAGGGAGTCTCAAGAGTCTTCTCCAACACCATAGTTCAAAAGCATCAATTCTTTGGTGCTCAGCTTTCTTTATAGTCCAACTCTCATATCCATACATGACTACTGGAAAAACAATAGTTTTGACTAGACAGACCTTTGTCGGCAAAGTAATGTCTCTGCTTTTTAAGATGCTGTTTAGGTTGGTCACCGATTTTCTTCCAATGAGCAAGCATCTTTTAATTTCATGACTACAGTCACCATCTGTAGTGATTTTGGAGCCCAAGAAAATAAAGTCTCTCACTGTTTCCATTGTTCCCTCATCTCCTTTCCATGAAGTGACGGGACTGGATGCCATGATCTTCAGTTTTTGAATGTTGAGTTTAAGCCAGCTTTTTCACTCTCCTCTTTCACCTTCATCAAGCCAGGCTTTACAAACTCGGTTCACATACTGTTGAAGCCTGGCTCGATGAAGGTGAAAGAGGAGAAAAACATCTCTCACCTTCATTAAGAGGCTCTTTAGTTTTTCTTCGCATTCTGCTATAAGGGTGATATCATCTGTGTATCTGAGGTTATTGATATTACTCCTGACAATCTTGATTCCAGCTTATGCTTCATCCATTCTGGCATTTTGCATGATGTACTCTGCATATAAGTTAAATAAGCAGGGTGAAAATATACAGCCTTGATGTACTCCTTTCCCAGCTTGGAACCAGTATGTTGTCCCACGTCCCATTCTAACTGTTGCTTCTTGACCTGCATACAGATTTCTCAGGAGGCAGGTCAGGTCATCTGGTATTCCCATCTCTTTAAGAAATTTCCACAGTTTTTTGTGATCCACACTGTCAAAGGCTTTGACATATTCAATAAAGCAGAAGTAGATATTCTGGAACTCTCTTGCTTTTTCTATGATTTAACGGATGTTGGCAATTTGATCTGTGGTTCCTCTGCCTTTTCTAAATCCAGTTTGAACATCTGGAAGTTCTCATTTCACCTACTGTTAAAGCCTAGTTTGAAGAATTTTGAGCACTACTTTGCTAGCATTTGAGATGAGTACAATTGTGTGGTAGTTTGAACATTTTTTTGCATTGCCTTTCTTTGGGATTGGAATGAAAACTTAGAAAAAATATTCTTTCAGATATGCACTTACTACACTGTTTTAACTTTCACCATTTCTCAGATGAACATATCAGTGTAAGTGTATTATCTGGCAAAAAATCAAAATTATATTTCATATGTTAATGCAATTGAAAGTCCTCTAGAGAATAATTTGATTCTACTCTGATATAAAAGTTTTTGAACATTTTACATTTTTCATAGGAAAATTCCTTTCTTTTTACATGCTAAATATAGATCTTTACTTCTTTGCAATCAATCAATAATATGTGGTCTATAATAAAAATCATTGTACCTCACTCCAAATTTCAGGGGTGATTTATCAGACTAACTGAAAAAATTGAAAACAAATATGTATGTAGAACAAAGGTGTCCCCTTCAGAAAACAAAAAAATTCAGACAATCAAAGCATTGACATAATATGGCTCATATATCATTTTGGCTAAAGAAAATTTGATTTAGACCTTCAAAAATATATTTAAGCACCATTCTCAGGATTCAATAAACTTTTCTCTGGATGATTCTAGTTTACTAGGAGAAGCTTCGGAATTTGTGGAAGCATGTTTTCTGAGTGTCAGATGTGGAAGAAAAAGTGAATACTAGAGGTTTATGGACGCTAAATATCCCGCAATAGGAGGTATTTGTTTTTCAGTTGTTCAGTCATGTCCGACTCTTAGTGACCCTATCGACTGAAGCCTGCCAGGCTCCTCTGTCTGTGGGATTTCCCAGGCAAGAATTCTGGAGTGGGCTGCCATTTTCTTGTCAAAGGGATCTTCTGGCCTCAGAGATCAAATCCCTGTCTCCTGCATTGGCAAGCAGATTCTTGACTGCTGAACCACCAGGGAAGCCCAATGAAAAGGATAGCGTCTCAAAAAAAGATTGTCTTGTAAACTATCCACAGTGTACTTCCTGGGAAAACAGTGATTGATCTGGGTATTACATATACTGGAAACAGTTAAATTCAGTGGTTATGTATAATATTAATATATATTAATACATATATATATAAGCTTATAAGTGTATATATATATATATATATATATATAGGCTTTTACTTTTTAAAAAAAGATCCCCTAAATCTGCCCTCTTACTATTAAAAGGAAAGATAGTCCAGACATTTTTTTAATCTCAAAATATGTTTCTATGCAATTTCTCAAAGCTTCTTAACTAATTTATACTCCTTGTCCCACTTAACACACCACTCTTTTATCTTATTTATTTCAAAAATCTTTCTGTACTGTCCAGCAACAAAACCCAGTGCTTCATTATGTTCATGCTAAGATATAAATATTATCATGGCATTCTCTCAAGGGTAATTACACTTGTAACAGATATTCTAATATCTTTCTTTCTCTCTCTTTCTATTGCAATTTGAAACCAGGAAATTTAGAACTCTGCATATAGAACATTTTCTGGGACATCCAAGACTTAGAGCAGACACATGGAGGGTTGTTACTCAAGAAGGATGCATTATCTTTGCCATCTATGAACAACCAAACTAAAAAAGAAAACACAAAAAGCAAATCTTCATTTACTAAGCATTTTAACTGAAATGACATATGCAGGCTCTCATCAGAGAACATGCTTTGTTTACAATCTATTCAACATTTTACATATTGCTGGACGTTTTATAATAAGGTTCATTGCTTATAAGGCTAGGGAAAAGTAGAGAAATATAAGAATGAAAATTGCCTCTAATTAGTAATACAAAATTCACAAAGTGAAGAGGCAAAAGGTGACTATATTTTAGTATTCTTTGGCACGATGTAAAATATGGCCATAATAACATGGTAAGCCAAAACTTCACTAATGCCAGTTGATTAGAGACTAAGTAAAACTACAGTTTTTGAAAGTGAGATAATGCTGGAAGTGTGACAGCAGCATCACTTCACATTAAATGATACAATTTGGTTTGATTAAAACTTGACTATTTCTGGTATGGAGAATGATCATGTAGACTTATGCAAGATTAAACTCTGATTTTAAACAGCTATAACTGAACATGAATATTACAAAAATAATGCAAAGGAAATTTGGTATCAGAAATGTTCTGTTCTCCTTGTTTGATGCTTATGTACTTATATGCATGTGTTTGGCTGCATATAATTCATTTTCCTCTCTTTAGAAATAAAGTGAATTACAAGCCACCAATCACTTCATCATTCTATTCAGAAACTTCAACTTTTTCTCAGTGCCCATCATGTCTAATTTGTTCCCCTAATCTCTTTATTCCATCCTGTATGACTGTCTCTCAAATTTGTTCCCATTTCTCCAACACCATTGATACTACCTTAGCTTCATGTGGTCAAATCTCTCATCCTGAATGTCTTCTAAACAGTCTTATTTTCTATGTACCTAAGAGTGTACCTTATTGCTCTTAGTTGTGCCTTCTAGAACACAAATCTACCCACATCACTCCTTCCTTCAATGGCTCCTCACTGCCTTCAAACCAAATCCAGATTTCTTAACATACAGATGCTGACCTACTGATCCAGCCTTATTTCTATAGAGGACCTTTAATAACATTAATATTTGATTATTACAACCGGAAGGAGGTGTCCCTGGCTTCCATGGGTAGAGAACAGAGATGCTGCTAATCATCCTAAAATGCACAGTCAGCCCCATGACACAGAATTATTCAGCCCAAAATGTCACAGTGAGGAAGCTGAGAAAGCTTTTATTTCCATAAACAAAAACCTTTTCTACTGTTTTGCTGAACCACTTGAAATGTTAACTGAAATGACGGTATCCTTCGTGAGGGACACACACCAGGATTATTTTGTTCAATTCTATCTTTAGAATTAAGGTTTAGCAGAGTTAATTTACGTTTGAGAAGAAGAGTTCCTGGAACTTGGGAGGGCAGTATATAAGTATTTCTTAAATGAATGGAAGCTGAATATGTATACATCCTCTTCTGCAGTTTGGCTTTAATAAAAGAGAGAAAATCTAGTATCATTTTTTAAATTGAAGTATAGCTGATTTACAATGATGTGTTAGTTTCAAGTGTAGAGAAAAGTGATATAGATAGATAGAGATATGTATAGATATATATCTATTCTTTTTAAGATTCTTTTCCCTTATACGTTATGACAAAATACTGTGTATAGTTCCCTGTGTAATACAGTAGGTCTCTGTTGGTTATTTACTTTATATAGTAGTAGTGTATATATGTTAATCTGAAACTTTTAATTTATCCCCACCACCATCTTTTTCCTTTGGTAACTGTAAGTTTGGTTTCTATATCTGTGGGTCTTTTCTGTTTTGTACACAAGTTCACTTGTATTATTTGTTTCAGATTCCACATATAAGTAATATCATATATCATTTGTCCAGTACTGTCTTTTCATGCCTGTGGCCTGATAAAGAGTTCAAGGTTTATCAAATTTTAAATAATAGTTCTTTCATTCAGGCTGAAGGTATTTGAAAGGACAATAGCAGATCCCAAGAGTATTAGTTTCCTATAACAATTCTGTAACAAATTCCCAGGAACCTAGTGGCTTAAAACAACATGAATGTGTTATCTTAATATTCTGGAGATCAAAAGTTTAAATGGTTTGGCATGGTTGCGTTCTTTCTGGGGGCTCACTGTGGACAATATTTTAAATACCTTGCCTTTTCCAGCTTCTAGAGACTGACCACATCCCTTTTCATGGCCCCTTTTTCTGTCCTCAAATCCATGAATGTAGGCATCTTCAAATGTCAGTCCCTCTCTTACCTCTAATGCTGTTGTTACATCTTGTTCTCTGAATCTGACCATCTTGCCTTTCACATAAAGGTATTTGTAATTAGACTGGTTCCATTTAGATCATCCAGGAAAATCTCTTCATTACAAGGTCCTTAATGATCACATCTGCAATATCCCTCTTGCCATTTGATGCAGGTTCTATGTCTGGGTCAGGAAGACCCCCAGGAAAAGGAAATGGCAACCCACTCCAGCATTCTTGCCCGGAAAATGCCATGGACAGAGGAACCGGGCAGGCTACAGTCCACTGGGTCACAAAGAATCCGATATGACTTAGCAACTGAGCACACATGTATGTATTCCCAGATTTAAGGGATTAAGGAATTGAGGTTGAGCCATTATCCTGACTACCACATCAAATAATAATGAATGGAAAGTGATTACTCATTCATTTATTCATTCATTCAATTAATATGCAGTTCACTCCAGGAACTGCACTAGGAAAGATGCCCTCAAGGCATTGGAAGGAGAAGGTCAACCCACTAGATTAACAGTTACCATACTGAATGAGAGAGTGATAAATGTTTTCCCAGAGGAAAGGAGAGGGCTGTGGGAATAGTCAGCATCACTTCTACTACTATTTACAGAGACTCTCCCTCATTTCCTTCTCTTCCCTCCCCCCCTTTTTAGCCCAAGGATCATAATTTACTTTATCAAACTCATATTGTATATTCAAATAGTTAGTACTTATAATTAAGATTGCTGTAAGTTTTATGGAACAATAAATTAGTGGCAAAAAGAAAGGGTCCTGCACAGGTTTTTTAAAGACGTTTTGAAACTGGCCTCACCCAGTCAACAACTTAATCTAAATTTTATCTGATATATGACTATGTTTAAAAAGGTTATATTTTTAAATACATGAGATTTTTAAACAAATTTCCAGAAGAATTTGACTGTAGAATCATTTCACTTCAACTCTCTATGTTTAATAGAGAACTGGGGTCCTCTTAGTTTCAAATTTCCACAGTTGTGATGCTGAATCTGTATTCAGTGTGATGCTGAATCTGTATCCTTTAAGGATATCTTTGAAGAGCTCTTTGTTTAGTAAAGAATTTAACCTTGTCCCAAAAGAGGTCTAGTTTCCTTAGTTCCTGGAAGGTTATCTTTGCTTTCCTTGGGTCAGCCAGATATTCACATTGTGATTCAGAGTGAAGATGGGTCACTTTAAAAAAAAATCAAAAGAATAACAATGTGATTTAGGGTAGGAGCTTTTGGTCATGCAGTATCAGTACACATGGAGACTGAGAACCATGTAAGCAAGCAATCAATCATGTCTACATGACGGGCACCAATAAAAACTCCCAACATATATTTGTGTGAGCTTAGCAATTTTGTTGTTGTTCAGTAATTAAGTTGTGTCTGATTCTTTGCAAACCCATGGACTGCAGCACTGCTCCTCTGTCCTCCACTATCTCCCAGAGTTTGCTCAAATTCATGTCCATTGAGTCAGTGATGCTATCTAACCATCTCATCCTCTTCTGTCCCCTTCTACTCCTGCCTGCAATCTTGCCCAGCATCAGGGGCTTTTCCAATGAGTTGGTTCTTTGCATCAGGTGGTCAAAGTATTGGAGTTACTGCTTCAGCATCAGTCCTTCCAATGAATATTCAGGGTTGATTTCCTTTAGGATGGACTGGTTTGACCTCCTTGCATTGCAAGGGACTCTCAAGAGTTTTCTCCAACACCACAATTTGAAAGTGTCAATTCTTTGGCTCTCAGCCTTCTTTATGATCCAACTTTCACATTCATACATGACTACTGGAAAAACATACCTCTGACAATATGACCTTTTTTAGCAAAGTGAAGTCTCTGCTTTTTAATATCCTGTCTATACCTCATGATTATTATTGCATATGGTGAAGCTGGGACAGCAGCATAAGCCAACTATATAGGGAGAAGACAAGAGAAGTTCCATGTTTGACACTTCCTCAGACTTCACACTTCACCCCATGCAGTTCTCTTATGGCATATTGTAATCTGTTTTTTTTTTTCCTTTAATTAGGCTTAAGTGAGTAAAATATCTTTTGGTGAATGAGTTTTCTCCCCCACACCCAAACCACACACAAACACACACACACACACATACACACACACAAGATTGAGCCTTGGAGAACAGAATATCTGTGTTTTTGGCTTACCACTTTAAACTTACTGTCTGGTACAATATGATCTATATGGCATTTGACAAATATTTGCTAAATTGATAAATGACGGTTTATGCATAATAGTTTTTATTTTGATCTGAAAATAAAGCAAGATGCTATACATGTTTGTTCACCTTATAAAAATTCTTATTATCTAGAATATACAGATATACACAGACATATATAATTGCACACTTACACACATTTAAGCTTTGGAAAATAAGTAAATACACATATAATAACTTTTTATTTCTGTTCTTGTTGCAGGTCCTGGTGACATAATTTAAATAAGAGATTAACCTTAAAGTCAAAAGATAGTGGTTTAAATAAATCCATGAGGCCCACAGCAAAAATAATAATAATAATAATAATAAGTAGCCTCTTTAGTTGGGAAAAAGAACATATATATATACAAGTGATAAAGTCCACAACTAAAAAATAAACAATTTCAGGACTGCAGTAATTTGTTCTTACTAAGTGAACTGTTTCTCCAGCTACTTCTTTTAGAGTTTCAGGCTTTCAAAGGATTTCTCACCTGCAGATGTGATAGAAGTCTATCATAACATATTTATGGTCTATAAAATCTATATAAATCATGAGTAAGAGAAAGGTTCAAAAAACTCAAAAAGCAATCATTTTGGCCCTTTTCATAAAACTGGAAAAATATCACAACCACACAGGTAGAAAAATATTCTGAAGGGAGAAAAGTGCTTGTACTAAGAAGTAGTACAGGAAACAGTTGAATTACTTTCATTTCAAAATGTAGATTTATTTTTATAATTCCATTGATAGTTTTAGTCTTGCTTTAAAATTCATATATTTAGTATTTATGATTATACACTGGCAGTATGTGTATCTTTGTGTTACTAAAAATATTTTCATGACTATATTTTTCCCACTGAGTTTCAGCCAAAACATTTTTCACTGTTTACAATGTTTCAACAATCTGTTAGTTTCCAATAACATAAAGATAAATAAAATATAGGCACTCTCCTCAAAGATCACACTGTGTATGTGAGAGGGTAGGGGGGATTTCCCTGGTGGCTCAGGTGGTAAAGCATCTGCCTACAATGCGGGAGACCTGGGTTCGATCCCTGCGTTGGGAAGATCCCCTGGAGAAGAAATGGCAACCCACTACAGTACTCTTGCCTGGAAAATCCCACGGATGGAGGAGCATGGTAGGCTACAGTCCATAGGGTTGCAAAGAGTCAGACATGACTGAGTGACTTCACTTCACAGGGGGGATTAGATAGGAAAATAAATGATGCAACAAAATATATCATTTCTTTAGATCAATTTTAACTTATTCCATCATGACTATTATTATTTTCTAGCTTATAATTTCAAGGGATACATTATCTTCCATTGTAAATATGCAGTTAGTATGACCAGACGCATAATAGAACATTTATTTCTATTTTTATGTTTTAAAGTGAAAGTCACTCAGTCGTGTCCAACTTTTTGTGACCCCATGGACTATACAGTCCATGGAATTCTCCAGGCCAGAATACTGGAGTGGGTAGCCTTTCCCTTCTCCAGGGGATGTTCCCAGCCCAGGAATTGAACCCAGGTCTCCTGTATTGCGGGTAGATGCTTTACCAGCTGAGCCACAAGGGAAACCCGTATGTTACTCTATAATGTTTCAATTCAATAAATATACTTATCTCAGTATCTCTCTATTTCTCTGGACTTCTGTAGTTAGAACACGTTAGGCAATATAAGCTTTATTTGTACTCAAAACTAGGTAATGAAATGATATAATCAAGGCTAAAGTTGGTGAATTAAATTACTTAAAAGGAAATTTAAAACAATATTAGAGCACAAAGACTAGAGAAAAGGTGAATATGACCAAAAAAAAAAAATAACATTAAGTTAGATCAATAAGAAGTGGTAAGTGGTTGGATCATAGAGCTTAGAAGGGAAAGACATCAAGTGTGATGAGTTTTGACCTGCAAGGCTAGTTCAGTTACAAATAATGCTGGGAGGCTACTATATGTCAAAGGCTACTAAGTATCAACATGACAAAGAGAAAGAAATCACCATCCCTACTTGTTATGGACTAAATATTTGTGTCCACCAAATTTATGTGTTGAAACCCTAAGCTCATTGTGACTTGAAGATAGGGTTTTTGTGAAAGCAATTAGGATCAGATAAAGTCATGAGGGTGGGGCGCTCATAATGGCATTTGCACCCTTGTAGGAAGAGGCAGCAGAGAGCTTGCTCCCTCTTCTTTCCAGAACAAAGTAGTCATGTGAGCACACAGCAAGACAGTGGGATCCTACCAGTTAGGAAGAGAGATTTCATCAGAAACTGTCCATCCTGGTACCCAGATATCAGAATTCCATCTTTCTGAACTGTGAAAATATAAACTTAAACTACTCAGTTTGTGGTATTTTGTTACCAAGGCATGAGGCCACTAATACTCTACCCTTGGGATATAAAGTAGTAAACAGAGACTTCATTTAATAAAATTCTTGCTAGTAGCATAATATAACAGCATATCAGAGGGAGAACTAGCAAGTCCTGGGAATTCAGGGAAATCTTATTTTCTGAAAGATATTATGCTTAAGCAAAAAAAAAAAAAGTGTAAGAATTAACCATAATTCATGCCAAAAATTGTGAATGGATTTCTCATTAGAAGAAATAGCATAAGTTGAAACATGAATGTTTACAGAAAATCTTAACTAGTTGGTTCTTGTGAAAAGCAGAATTCTGAGAAAGACTCTAAGATTTCCTCTTTTTTTTTCTTGATTCCAGAAAGAACTGTGAACATGATGGAACATCTCTGCTTTGATTAAGTTATTGATTTGTCAACACTGAGTTCAGCAAAAGGGAAAGGATCTGAGTATACCGGAGTTAACCAGGGAAACTCTTATCAGGATTTGGAGCTTTTATGCAGGAAGAGATATTGAGGTGTGAGAGGACATGTGGACAAGGCACATGATGGAGAACTGTGCAGGACATGAAGTTGCTGAGAGGTGCCCTGGGCCAACAGCCAGCAAAGAACAAAGACCTCAGTCCTACAACCACAGAAATCTGAATACTATCAGCAACACTGTGAGTTTGAAACATGACTCTGAACTCCAGAAAGAGAATGCATAGCCCATCCAATGCCTTGATTTTGATCTCAAAATAAACTGATCAGAGAGGCTCCCAAGGCCTGCATCCTGACCCACAGAAATGATAAGTTGGAGTTGTCATGAATGAGTAATGTTGTGGTACCTAGTTAGGCAGAAATATTGGGTTGGCCAAAATGCCCATTCAGGTTTTTCTATAACATCTTATAGAAAAACCTGAATGAACGTTTTGGCCAACCCAAAAGAAACCTAATACATTATTTTGTTGTTCAATTGTTAAGGCATAACTGACTGTTTGTGACCCCGTGGACTGTAGCATGCCAGGATCCTCTGTCCTCCACCGTCAACCAGTGTTTGCTCAGATTCATGGCCGTTGAACTGGTGATGCTATCTGACCATCTCATCCTCTGCCATTCCCTTCTCCTTTTGCCTTCAATCTGTCCCAGCATCAGGGTCTTTTCTAATGAGTTTGCTCTTCGCATCAGGTGGCCAAACTTTTGAAGCTTCAGCTTCAGTCAGGCAGCATCAGTCCTTCCAATGAAGAGACCTTAATTTATGAAACTAGAAGAGGCAAGAGGAGAAAGCAATGGCACCCCACTCCAGTACTCTTGCCTGGGAAATCTCGTGGACGAAGGAGCCTGATAGGCTACAGTCCATGGGGTCGCAAAGAGTTGGACATGACTAAGCGACTTCAATTTCACTTTTCACTTTGATGCACTGGAGAAGGAAATGGCAACCCACTCCAGTATTCTTGCCTGGAGAATCCCAGAGACAGAGGAGCCTGTTGGGCTGCCCTCTCATGGATCGCACAGAGTTGGACACGACTGAAGTGACTTAGCAGCAGCAGCAGCAGCAGAAGAGGCAAGATAGAGGAGCTTGGGCTTCGTGATGTGGATTGTGAAGACCCTCTGAGTGACTGTAGCAGGGACACATGTCAGATTTTCTTGTGCAAAGCTGTAGTATAGAGGGTAAATAAGAGGGCACTACTGCTAGTCATGTACAACACTATAGTGATCCTCTGGCAAATAGAAAAGGAGAGTTTGTCTACAGCAGCAGCAGCAGCGAGAATGGAGTAAAGTGAATGCATTAAAAGAGATTAAGAGATAAGAGGACAGACACGGAGATTTTTGCATGTGGAGAATGAAGGAAGAAAATAGCCTGGAATGACTCCCAAATCTCTACCATGAATGTCCAAATGAATGGTGGGCTACAGTCTATGTGGGAATACAGTGGAAGATGGCAGATTGGAAGAAATATAGAATTACATTTTGGAAATACAATGTTTGGGTGTCTATATAGAACAGAATGTGAAGGGAAAATGATGTCTCAAATCTGTGGCATGTTTTTGTGTGAAATATAATTTACAACTCCCTTCTTGGAAGAAATTAGTATTTCTGATAAAATGTTCAATCAATTACAAGATAAACTTTCAATGGTATTCAGATTAATTCTGGGAAATGAATCCCCCTCCCACTCAGCTGTCAATCAAGAGTCTAATAATCAGATCTTTTTTTTTCCTTTTTTAAGTTTGCAAGGATGCATCCTCTCTTTTTTCTTTATAGATGTCTCTAACAAGCATCTGAACTGGTCTGATTCAGAAATCTGCCTTTGTATTAGCTTCAAAGTAATGCTTGAATGTATGCTCACATATCAGTGTTCTGAACATTTAATTTTAGAAAATGAAGTTAGTTATATCAGTCTTCATATCACTGTACAGATCAGACTATGAGAAAGAGATATTGGAGCCCAAGGAGGAGATAGAAATGTGACAATCAAAAAACTGAGAACTAGGAGAACAGGGAATAACCTTCCTCTGTAAAAATATGGATCAAAATGTGACTATGATGCTTTGTGACAGTTGTAATGGTAAATTCTAATGTGTACTAAATATATATTATAATACTTGCAAAACTGCCTTTGAAAATACCTTTTATAATAAAGCTTAAAAACTGATTTTACTACCAATACCTGAGTCTAAAGAAATGAATTGAAAAGAGAGTGAAAGGAAGAAATGACTGAGTGATAAAGAGACTGTCTACACCATTAATTTTCCTGCAGATGGAACTGCTCTAAAAGAGTTGGCTGAAGAGTCCATGGACTGATAAGAATCAAATTTGGCCCACAGTCATCTGGCCAGCTGCATATTCACCTCAATTACAGTCATAGGTGACATGGGAGAATGGCTTATTTACTTCATCAAAATCAAAGCTGTCTCATGAGACATTAAATCACTAAAAGATCCTAATTTAAAATCCAACCATTTTTGACTGTGCTAGTTATCAATTCAGTGGATATTAATTTATTTAAAAACTCAAGCTAACCAGACTTCTGCCTGATTCTTGAGAATGAAATTAGCCCACAACAGAAGCCAAGGCTGCCTTCCCCTCCATGAAATCAGAGGTGACTGCTCAGTATGAGGTATTGGTGACTGTCTGATAAAGGCTTTGTGATCATCTATCCATCCATTCATTCACACATCCACTCGTACACATTAATTCGATTGCCTTTTCTGTTTTCACTTGGCAAGGTGCTAAGGATGCAATGATGAACTAACTAGACAGAATCCCTGCTTTTGTGTTAGCTTCAGGGAAGATGAGTGTTAAACAAATATTATTAAGTCAATATTTTGAGGAGGGAGGGACAAATTAGGAGCTTGGGATTAATATACACATGCTATTCTATATAAAATA
The DNA here is from genome assembly GCA_024291935.2 of Okapia johnstoni. Lineage (NCBI taxonomy): Eukaryota > Metazoa > Chordata > Mammalia > Artiodactyla > Giraffidae > Okapia > Okapia johnstoni. The sequence goes on from CM044322.1 coordinate 61,179,978, forward strand.
GATAACTAACAAGGACCTACTGTATAGCACAGGGAACTCTACTCAAACTGTAGTAATCTAGATAGTTAAAGAATCTGAAAACGAATGACTATATATATTTATATATATGTATAGGCACACACATATATACATATATGACTGAATCACTTTGCTGTATATTTGAAACTAACATAACATTATAAAATAACTAGACTTCAATAAAAATTTTAAAAGAAAATTAAATCAATATTTTTAGTAAAATATCAAAACCACAAAGAGAACTATCAGAGAAAAAGAGAGAGAATATATGAAAAAAAAGTGAAAAGTGTTAGTCTCTCATTCATATCTGACTCTTTGCGACCGAACGGACTGTAGGCCCCCAGGATCCTCTGTCTTTGGAATTCTCCAGGCAGGAACACTGGAGTGGGTAACTGTTCCTTCTCCAGGGGTCAAACCTGGGTCTCCTGCATTACAGGCATATTCTTTACTGTCTGAGCCCCCAGGGAAGCTCAGTGTCAAATTTTAAAAGGTGAAGGGAAACTTCTTTGAAAAAATTTAAGTTGACTGTGAAAAACAGAAGGAAAATAGCTAGAAAAAAAAGGGATAGAGGCTTTCCAACAAATGAGGCATGAAAGATCATAGACAGTATATCTTTCAACACCTACACACAAAGATCATACAGAGAAGCTGTAGGATGAGAAAGGAGGAGATAGAAGTGGAAATTGTCTGTTGGTTGATACTTGTCCCAGGTCTCAAATGATCACTAAGATAAGTCTAGTTAAGATTCCTCACTATACAAAGATATGATGTAGTAGCTGACAATATTCCCACACTCTGCACTTCATACCTGTGACACATTTATTTTGTAACTGGAAGTTTTTACCTTTCCATCTCTCTCATCTATTTCTCTCATCAACCCACTACTCTTTTCACTCAGAGCCACTTGTTTGTTCTCTGTATCTAGGATTCTTTCTGGTCTGTTGTGTTTCTCAATTTATTTTATGAATCCACATATATGTGAAATCATACAATATTTGTCAGCCTCTGTATGACCTATTTCACTTAGCATAATATCCTCCAGGTCCATCCAAGTATGTGCTATGGTTCCAAAATCCATTTTTATTCTTTCTATAATTAGTTTGCTGGAAAAATGTTGAGTCCAAGACAAGTTTTACATGAACTATGAAATTACTGAATAGAATATTTATAAACTTTGAGGTTTGAATTTCAATGTAATGCTTCAAATTATTAAATATGTTACATTTGATGACAATGTTTGAACTAATAATTGTCACTTATCATCACAAAAAAGGACCTGAGTAGACATACATTTGTATCTTTGTGAATAATCTGAATTAGAAATATTTTAAACTCATCCCAGATATTGTTCCCAAAGGTTTCTTGGCTTGATTCATTTCCAGTGCCATACTCCTCACCCTGCCAACATGCACAACATCCCCTTAACTGTCTTAGTGAAGAGAATAGAGAAATTTAAAAGCAGAGAGGATGGGAAAAAGGAAGATGCTGCAAGAATGATTCCAAGCCATTCCCACACCCTTAACATCTTCACAAGTCAAAATAATTAATATACTCATACACATACACATTGCTTTCCTATGCTGATTCTTTGAAAATAACTAAATTAGATAAATCATCAGTTAATATAATCAATAAAAAAGGGAAAAAGCAGGAAAGAAATAATCATAAGCATAGATATATGTGTGTGTGTTCACATGTGTGCAAAGTAGCTTCAGTCCATGTACGATTCTTTGCGACTCTATGGGCTGTAGCCCTCCAGGCTCCTCTGTCCACACAACTCTATGCAAATAAATTTGAAATCGTACATAAAATTGACATATTTTTTTAGAAAAATGAACTTTTCTAGAACTTTACCAAAACCAATCCAACAGGCTAATAGAATTCTAAACAAGTTATAGAGGTAGCAGAAACATTTTAGAGAGAAAATAAAAAAACTACTCTGAAAAAACACAGAGTACTGGATTCAGACGGTATTACCATCAGATACAAATATTTCAGCATTTGCATTTTGAGAAAGCCCTCACAACACAATGTTATGTCTAGAAATAATCAGGCTTGTGGGGAAAATAGGTTAGCTGATGCTGGAGGGTAAAGGGCAGGGCAGCCCTGCCAGAGGCAGGGCAGAAGCCTAAGTGGTGAGGCCTCTGCGCCCTGGCACAGACCTGGATCAACTGCCGACTTTCACAGCTACATTGACCTTGACAGCAACACTCAAGCCCAGAGGATCATGCATCAGGACCCAGCTCCTGAATGCTTCTGGAGGGCCATGTGGCCTCAGGCAAGACCACTTTGGAATAAAGCCCACGCATGCCTGGTATTCCACTTCAGGGACCTGCAGTGACTTCTGTACTGTCCCCCACTACTCCCATGACCTTGCCACAGACTGGAGACATGGCTGGTGCTCTGATCACTGCTGGTCCTAACAGGCCTATGACTAGAGGTGTTTGGTTTCAGATGCACTGAGGGGAGAAGTGAACGACTTCCATCCTGGGAGGCTAAGAGAGGAAACCCCAGGAGTCCAGACCTTGCAGGGACTCAGATGCCACTCAGCCTGGTGTCCTGCACTCTGCCTGCACAGTTTCTGTAGCATCTGACCAAGTTCAAAGGAGTGACCATTTCCACAAAGGCAAACTGCCTCCTGCAGTGAGCCTCCATGTCTTCCCCCAGGGAGCTCAAGCCCTGACATAATATATATCAACTGGCTGCTTAGAGACAGAAAAGGAAGCTGTGTGATGCTCAAGCCATAACCCCATATCATTCTGGTAGGGTTCCGTCTGACACAGGATCAAATCCCATACCAGCTGAAAAGCAAGCAAGAAAGTACTCCTGGAACAAAGGGTGAATACGTGCTTGTGTGTCAATGAATTTATTATTCAGCTGTTGTTATTTACTGTTGTTGCCCCGGATGCACAGAAAGAGTATGTGTGAACCAAAGTGACGACTGCATTATACTGTCACAACCTCCTTATTTACTCATTGTTTATGAGGTAATTTCAGTTTCTAAAACATGAATTACACTAAAACAGACTGTTGGAAAGAGCCGATAATTCTACATGCCATTTAAACTACTCCAGAGCATCAATTTCCATCCAAACAATTTTTTTGATGAAGCAAATATAAATCAATAGAATAAAACAACAAATACTGCACAAATAGTTCACAGACCAATCTCTATGTGATATAATTAAAAATCTAAACAAAATATTAGAAAATAAATTGGAGTATCTCATTTAAAGAACATTGCAAGTAAGAGAGATATTCTAAGAAGCCAGGGAGGTACACAGATTATTCAGTTCAGTTCAGTTCAGTCATTCAGTTGTCTTCAACTCTTTGAGACTCCATGGACTGCAGCATGCCAGGCTTCCCTGTCCATCACCAACTCCTGGAGCTTGCTCAAACTCACATCCATTGAGTCAGTGACGCCAGCTAACAATCTCATCCTCTGTTCTCCCCTTCTCCTTCTGCTTTCATTCCTTCCCAGCAGAAGGGTCTTTTCCAATGAGTCAGTTCTTCACATCAGGTGGACAAAGTATTGGAGTTTCAGCTTCAGCATCAGTCCTTCCAATAATATTCAGGACTGATTTCTTTAGGATTGATTGGTTTGATCTCCTTGCAGTCCAACGGACTCTCAAGAGTCTTCTCCAGCAACACATTTCAGAAGCATGAATTCTTTGGTGCTCAGCTTTCTTCACCGTCCAACTCTCACATCCATACATAACTACTGGAAAAACCATAGCTTTGACTAGATGGACCTTTGTTAGCAAAGTAATGTCTCTTCTTTTTAATATGCTGTCTAGGTTGGTCATAGCTTTTCTTCCAAGGAGCAAATGTCTTTAAATTCATGGCTGCAGTCACCATCTGCAGTGATTTTGGAGCCTGAGAAAATAAAGGTTATCACTGTTTCCATTGTTTCCCCATCCTTCATCTTCATGTTTGCCATAAAGTGATGGGACCGGATATCATGATCTTAGTTTTCTGAATGTTGAGTTTCAAGCCAGCTTTTTCACTCTCCTCTTTCACTTTCTCCAAGAAGCTATTTAGTTCCTCTTTACTTTCTGCTATAAGGGTGGTGTCATCTGCATATCTGAGGTTATTGATATATCTCCCCACAATCTTGATTGAAGTTTGTGCTTCATCACTGCCCCTCCCCAGCATTATGCATGATGTACTCTGCATATAAGTTAAATAAGCAGGGTGGCAATATACAGCCTTGACATACTCCTTTCCCAACTTGGAACCAGTCTGTTTTTCCATGTCCAGTTCTTCTGTTGCTTCTTAACCTGCATATAGATTTCTCAGAAGACAGGTAAGGTGGTCTGGTATTCCCATCTCTTTAAGAATTTTCTACAGTTTTTGTGAAAATTTCTCCAGTGGACCACGTTTTGTCAGAACTTTCCACCATGACATTTCCATCTTGGGTGGCCCTACAAGGCGTGACTCGTAGTTTCATTGAGTCAGACAAGACTGTGATCCATATGGTCAGTTTGGTTAGTTTTCTGTGATTGTAAACCATTCAACACACATTATTAGGAAGTTTATTAATATAACCCATGATATTAATATATCTGAGAAAAAATTCAAATTACTTCCTTCTTGGACACTGAAAAAGGGTTTGTCAGACTCAACAGTAATTATGCATAAAAACAGAAACACAGAACAAAAATGAAATTGATGGACAATCCCTTAAAGATGCATTTACCAATGATCTTCATTACTTGCTGTTTCTGTATCCTTGATCCACCTGCTACTGCTGCCGCTGCTGCTGCTGCTGCTAAGTTGCTTCAGTCATGTCTGACTCTGTGCGACCCCATGGAATGCAGCCTACCAGGCTCCTCCATCCATGGGAGTTTCCAGGCAAGAGTACTGGAGTGGGGTACCATTGCCTTCTCCATTGATCCACCTACTGGCGGAAATTTATTTGTAATCCTAAAATCAATACTTGTGGACTTGCTGCAGTCATTGTGGAACACACACATGAGCAGAGCAGAGAAAATTTTGAGTTGTCCAAATTTGCTGAGGTCCAGGACAACTACAGAGCCCATCATAAGATGGAGACAGCAGAGGACAGTGCAGTGTGGGCTACGAGCCCAGCCCTGTGCCAACTCTACCACCATTAGTGGGACAGTCTCAGGCAAGTCACTTAAATCCACTGAATCTTATTTCCTTTTTTGTAAAAGAAAGAAAATAGCAGAACGAGTTGTTTTAGGATTTAAAATTATGTGGGATAAGTCTGTACCCCTCAAAAATTCACACATACGTACCTACTACCCTAGGAGCAGTGGTTCATTAAAACCGCGCCTCATTTAGTTGCATTTTGCTTTGATGTGCTTCACAGATACTGTGTTGTTTTACTGATTGAAGATTTCTGGTTAACCTGAGTCCAGCAGGTCTACAGTGCCATTTTTCACATTTGTTCAATTTCTGTATTTCTGTCACATGTTGGTAACTCACAATAGTTCAAACATTTTCATTTTTCTTTAAGGGAGGAAATGTATACGTGTTTGGTGGTGGTGGTTTAGTCACTACGTCGTGTCCCATTCTTGTGACCCCGTGGGCTATAGCCTGCCAGGCTCCTCTGTTCATGGGATTCTCCAGGCAAGAATACTAGAGTAGGTTGCCATTTCCTTCTCCAGGGGATCTTCCCGCACCAGGGATCAAACCAAGGTCTCCTGCATTGCAGGCCGATTCTTAAGCAAGTGAGCTACGAGGGGATCTTCCCAACCCGGGGATCGAACCCAGGTTTCCTGCATTGCATGCAGATTCTTCACCAGCTGAGCCACAAGGCAAACCTCCAATACATATTTGATTATTATTTAAATATATTTAAAATAAAATTGATTTATGTTTTTTTTTTATTTTATGTAAAGCAGTGTAACATAATGTGATTATAGACTGTGATAAGTTAGACATACAGACTACAAATACTAAATTAATTACTATAATAACAAAGCAAACAATTACAGTGAATAAACCAGCAAAAGAGATGAAAAATTGAGTAATAAAAAGTACTCAATACAAAAGAAAACAGAAAAAAAAGAGGAAAAATGAACCAAGAAGATCGGGAAAAATAGAAGACAAATAACAGGATGGCAGATGTTAAATATATATACTTAATAATAATATCACATGTTAAGTTGTTGAAATCCTGATTACAAAGCAAGAATATGTCAGACTGGACTGAGAAATAAAAACAAGGAAGTATTTAAATATAAGAAACAAGACACGGCAAGAAAACAGCACGTGTCCACTGACAGACAAATGAATTTAAAATGCAATATTATATATATATGTATACACAAACACACACACACACATAGAGTGACCTTTGATATTACCAATCACCAAAAGATTACAACTCACTGAAGGCTCAGATGATGGCCAGCATTTTTAGCAAAAAAGAACTTTTTTTTAAAATTTATTTATTTTAGTTGGGGGCTAGTTACTTTACAATATTGTAGTGGTTTTTGCTATACATTGACATGAATCAGCCATAGGTTTACATGTGTTCCTCATACTGAACCCCCCTCCCACCTCCCTCCCCAACTTTTTAATTAAGGTATGTATGTTATTTCCTTAAACATAATGCTCATACACAATTCACGCTGTAAACATAACTTTTATATGCACTAGGAAACCAAAAAAGTCAAATGACTTGCATTATTGTGGTATTTGATTTATTGCAATGGTCTGGAACCACACTCACAGTATTGTCACAGTATTTTGTACTTGCTACGAGTCTGTGGTGACTTTATAGAACATGATTATCATGAAGAATGAGAACCAAGTGTACAAATATATATTACATATGTATATATAATACATACATATGTGAGTATATATGTGAAAAAAAGTGTAAGTGGTAGTTGCTTAGTTGTGTCCTGCTCTTTGCGACCCCATGGACAGTCAGGTTCCTCTGTCCATGTGATTCTCCAGGCAAGAATACTGAAGTGGGTTATCATTTCCTTCTGTAGTGGGTTGCCAGGGGATCTTCCTGACCCAGGGACCAAACCCAGGTCTCCTGCACTGGAGGCAGATTCTGTACCATCTGAGCCACCAGGGAAGCCCATGTGAATATATATGCACCCCTATATATGTGTGCATCCTGTGTATATGCGTATGTATCACATACGTGTGAAAAGTAAGAGTGGTGTACAGGGCTAATAATACTGAAGGCTTCAATGCCCAGTTAAGCACATGGGAATCCCAAAATCAGCTTTACTACCTAGTGCAGCATTAGATGCTCTCACCAATGTAATTGGTCAAAACAGAAAAATTAGAAGCTGAAAAGGAGGGAACACTAAAATATTAATATTAATATTTGCAGATGATATGATTTAAACCTGAAATTCTACAAGACTCAACCAGAAAACTTTTACACACAATAAATAATTCATTCAGGTAGTGAGGTGTGAAATTAAAACACAGAAATCAATAGCCTTCATGTATACAAGTAATGACCAATTGAAGATATAAGGTAAAAGAAGACATTATTTATATTAGCAGCACAAGGAAAATTAAAAGCATGCAGAAAAAAAAATCAATGAAAAATGGGAAAAATCTACTTGAGAAAAAATTTTAAGCATTCTTAACAATCACAAAAGTAGAATGAAACAAGTGGAATTATATACCATACAAAGACTCAGCCTCATAAAGGGGTCATGTGCAGGACATATGGAAAAATAAATAGGCATAAATGTCCAGGAAAATGTTGACAAAAAGAGTGACGTGGGAGATTAACACTATCAGAAAACAAACATAAATTTAAAATCTGAGTTATTGATTTCTGTATTAACAGACCAACAAAATAAGCTGATGTTTCAGATAATAAACTCATATACATATAGAAATGTACTATACCATGAAAGCACTTCAGTTAAAACAGGTAAGATTGGAATTTTAAACCAAGGTGTTGTGATAAATTCAGTAGTTATTTGTGAAATAATGGAGTTGAATTGATACCTCATCATACACTAAAATGAATCAAAACTGATTAAAGACATACACATATATAAATTCATATAATTTTTATATTTATCTCCAACAATAGTGTAGAAGGTATGGCTAATTAATCTATAACCATAGACTGGAAAAAGCTATTCTAGCTGTTTCAAAATCTAGAAGTTATAAAAGAACCATTTAATTCTACTTTATATTAATATAAATAAGAATCTATAGCTAGATACCCCACATCACTATGTGTTCAGTCTCTCAGCTGTGTCCATCTTTTTGTTACCCCATGGACTGTAGCCTGCCAGGCTCCTCTGTCCACAGACTCTTCCACCATAATCAAAGACAAAGAGTATAACAAACTGTGAAAATATTGGAATTCATAGTACAGATGAAGGAGAAGGCAATGGCAACCCACTCCAGTACTCTTGCCTGGAAAATCCCATGGACGGAGGAGCCTGGTAGGCTGCAGTACATGGGGTCGCGAAGAGTCAGACACGACTGACCGACTTCACTTTCACTTTCATGCATTGGCGAAGGAAATGGCAACCCACTCCAGTGTTCTTGCCTGGAGAATCCCAGGGACGGTGGAGCCTGGTGGGCTGCCATCTATGGGGTCCCACAGAGTCGGACACGACTGAAGCGACTTAGCAGCAGCAGCAGCAGTACAGATGAAAAGTCTAACATACCTAACTTGTCAAAAGCTCTGTACATTAATAAGAAAAAAATCAGTTCAAAATAAAATGGGTAACACAAATGAATAAGTAGTTAAATATGCTAAAAAATAAGTTCACCACATCATATAGCTGGATTCCTAAAAATGGTCTTTGTTCCTAATCTAATTACATTTGTTCAGATGAACGTATGGAAAATCCACTTGGAAAAGGCTTTCAAATTTCATTTCCACAATGATAAAAAAATAATTTCAAAAAGGCAATCTGAGATAAGTGATGTCTAAAAAACATTGCCATTTAAAGATACAGACTAGACAAAATGTTAATGATTTTGTTTTTATATTTAAAATATGAGAATTTTTAATTTCTCTTCATGACACTCTTCATTTTAAATAAAATATACTCTTCATCATAATAAAAACAAGTTTCATCTTGCACATTTTCTTATTTTTTTTTGATGACAAAAATATCTTAGCAATTTAAACAAAAAAGCAGTAACTGACTCTGGACATTTTTAAATATTCAGGGACACAATTTTCCAAGCCACAAAGAAGTATAACCACACTATTTTTTTTTATTCTCATAACAATCCAGGTAGTAAAAATATCATATCCTTATTTCATCAGTGAAGACAAAGAGGATTGAAATCCTAGCTCTGCAGTGTTTAATATGTGTAATAATTTATGAATATTATTTTATTTTAATATAGAAGCAGCTCACGGAGAGAAAAACTTAAACAAGTTAAGCAACGGCTTATCTTTGGATGTTCTCAGATTTTCTCATTCAGTCATTGTTTTGATTAAATGATACATAGAAGCAGCATCAAATCTATAATATTCAGTATACTTAAAGGAATGCACATTATTAAATCTCATATTAAATCTGTAAACTTTACTCAGAATTTGAAGCAGGCATAACTAAATTGGAGTTGTGTAATGAAACCATGTTATCATCTATCGGCCCATCTATTTATAACTTGTTTTCATAGATACTTTTCATAGATATTTGGAATTTTGTGTTTCAGTAAGCATTTTTAAACGTGCTAGAAATTGTGCTATGTTTTTTTTTATTCTCATAACAACACTAGTCAAAAATATTATCTTCATAATAGCTATGAAAAACAGGATTACAAATATTCATTAATCTGTTTTGATGTGGAATAATAATGTCTGACATCATAGCATAATTTCTGAAACAGCTGATTATATATTCTCCTTAAAAATACTCATATATACGCGTTTATAACAAATGTATTTTGCTGAACTTCTTACATAAACAAATGCATCAGTCTTGAACCAGTTAATTGATATGTTGCATTATTAAAACAATTTTACCTCTTTAAAGGCTAATATTTATATTTGTTTTTCTTTTCAACTCATTTTTCTCTTTCTGAGCTATGAGATGTGGAAAAAGGCAGAGATCAATTCACAGGCAGGATTTAGGGTAGTGCTATCCAATAGAATTTTCTCTAATTATCAAATTGTTCTATATCTCTGCTCTCTGATATGATAGCCACTAGCCACATGGGAAGATTGGGTGAAGGTGGTCAAGGGGTTCAGTAAATTAATTCTGAGGAAGTAATGTAAGCATAGTGACCACAGCTGACGATAATGTATTGTATACTTGAAAGTTGCTATGAGAATAGATCTTAAATATTCTCACCACATACACAAGCTAACAATGTAAAGTGACAGATGTGTTAACTAACCTTATTTTGGTTGTCACTGTTTAGTCGCTCAGTCATGTCCAACTCTTTGCGACCTTATGGACTGTAGCCCAACAGTCTCCTTTGTCCATGGGTTTCCCAGGCAAGAATGCTGGAGTGGATTGCCATTTCCTTCCCCAGGCGATCTTCCTGACCCAGGGATCAAACCAGCTCTCCTGCATTGGCAGGCAGATTCTTTACTGCTGAGCCACCAGCGAAGCCTAACCTTATTTTGGTAATCATTTCACTAAATCATCAAGTTGTAAACATTAAACTTACACAATGTTATTTATCAATCATATCTTAGTAAACCTGGACGAATGTGTTAAATATTATGCTATAGCTTTAATTTTTAAAAATAAACTAATGTAAGCGAACGGAATTTATAATTTTAACTAACTTTAATTTTTACTAGCCACAAACGAGCAATGGATGGTGCATTTCACCTCTAAAGTTTATGCCTAACTAGCACCTCATTCATGGTAGAAATCCTGTCAACCTACATCCCAATATGTCTCTAATGTGCCCATTTTTTTCATCTTTCAAACCATTATATCAACAAAGGTTACAATTGCTTTCTAACTAATACACCTGTTCTACTCCTTGCAGTCCATTCTCCAGACAGCAGTAAAAGTAAATATTTAAAAAAATCAAACTAACATAAGAAAATTCTTAACAGTGAAAGACTGAGAGCTTTTTTCCCTAAGAACAGGTACAAGTCAAGGATGCCAATCTTCACCATTTCTGTTTAACACAGTCATAAATTAATTCAAAATGGATCAAAGATCAAAAGAGTAGACCTAACACTATAAAACACTTGAAAGAAAACACAGGGGCAAATCTGCATGATCCTGGCCTTGGCAATGGTTTCTTAAATGTGACTCAAAAAGCAGAGCAAAAACAACAAAAAATAGATCTGTTACACTTCATCAAAACTAAAAACGTGTGGCTATAAGAAAGCTATCAAGGGAGTAAAAAACAAACAAACAAACAAATAGGAAAACATATTTGCCAATCATATGTCTGAAAAGGGTTTCATATTAAAAAACATTTTTAAAGTTTACAACTCAACAGTAAAATGAAAAACAACTTAATTTTTAAATGGGCCAAGGAAGTGAATAAACATTTCTCCAAAGAGGATTTACAAAATAGCCAACGAACAGACTATTGGTAAATGTAAACCAAAGGAAAATTTAATATCAGGATGGTTATAATGAAAAAAAGAGAGAGAGAAAGTGAGAAAAAAAGAAAGGTGGGCGGGAAGCATAAATGAAGGGAGTAAGGAAAGAAGGAAGGATTACCAAGATGCAGAGAAATGAACCCTTGTAAATTGCTGGTGGAAATGCAAAATATTGCAACTGCTATAGAAGAGAGCTTGGCAGTTCCTCGAAACTGTATACATAGATTTACCATATGACCCGCTGGGAGAAATATCAATAACCTCAGATATGCAGATGAAATCACCCTTATGGCAGAAAGTGAAGAACTAAAGAGCCTCCTGATGAAAGTGAAAAAGTTGGCTTAAAGCTCAACATTCAGAAAACATAAATCATGGCATCCGGTCCCATCACTTCATGGCAAATAGATGGGGAAGCAATGGAAACAGTGGCAGACTTTATTTTGGGGGGCTCCAAAATCACTGCAGATGGTAACTGCAGCTATGAAATAAAAAGACACTTACTCTTTGGAAGAAAAGTTATGGTCAACCTAGACAGCATATTAAAAAGCAGAGACAGTACTTTGCCAATAAAGGTCCATCTAGTCAAGGCTATAGTTTTTCCAGTAGTCATGTATGCATGTGAGAGTTGGACTATAAAGAAAGCTGAGCACTGAAGAATCGATGCTTTAGAAATGTGTTGTTGGAGAAGACTCTTAAGAGTCACTGGACTGCAAGGAAATCAAACCAGTCCATCCTAAAGGAAATCAGTCCTGAATGTTCATTGGAAGGACTGATGTTGAAGCTGAGACTCCAAAACTTTGGCCACCTGATGCGAAGAGCTGACTCATTTGAAAAGACCCTGATGCTGGGAAAGATTGAAGTCAGGAGGAGAAGGGCACCACAGAGGATGAGATGGTTGGATGGCATCACCGACTCAATGGACATGAGTTTGAGTAAACTCCGGGAGTTTGTGATGGACAGGGAGGCCTGGCATGCAGTGGTCCATGGGGTCACAAAGAGTCGGAGATGACTGAGCGGCTGAATTGAACTGAACTGAACCATATGATACAGCATTTCAACTGCTACATACCTAAAACATTGGAAATAGGAACTCAAACAGATGATTGTATACCAATGTTTATTACAACATTATTCACAAAAAATGGAAACAACCCAAGTATCTGTCAACAGATGAATATATAAACAAAATGTGGTATATACATGTAATGCATATTTTTCAACCTTACAAAACAATGAAGTTTTGCTACAAGTTGCAACATAGGTAAACCTTAAAAACAGTATGCTGAGTGAAATAAGTCAGACACAAAAAGAAAAATACAGTATGATTCATATGAAAGTGTATATATTAAAGATCTAACAAAGGCACACTTAAAGAGATGAAAGTGTATTAGAAGTTACCACAGCCTGGGAGGGAGATGGAATTGGGAGTTATTGCTTAATGGGTACAGAGTTTCTGTTTGAATTGAGTAAATGTTTTCAAACCAGGTGGTAGTGGAGAAGGTTGTACACCATTGTAAATTTAATTAATGCCACTGATTTTTATACTTAAACATTGTTAAAGTGGTAAATTTCATTATGCATATTTATTTCTCCACAACTGAAAAAAGGGTAGGGTAACAATAAAACTCTAAGTCATATTTAAAAGAAACTCTCAAATCATCATTTATCACCTAATGCCCTCCAATAGATTATCATCATTTTAAAAATAAAATTAAAATTCTATGTCTAAGGTTTCAAGATCCCTGAGTTGGGAAGATCCCCTAGAGGAGGAAATGGCAACCCACTCCAGTATTCTTGCCTGGAAAATTCCGTGGACAGAGGAGCCTGGCGGGCTACAGTCCATGGGGCACAGAGTCAGACTCACCTGAGCAACTAAGCGATAAGAGCAACAAAGAGATGGAAAGAAAACAAAAGTGTGGATTATGGGAAAGGATTTAGAATTGGTTCCAAGAGACACAGAAAAATATCACTAGACATTTTTATTCCAAGAATTGACGTGATCTAATTTACAATCCTGAGATGTCGCTCTGGCTTCTCTGAGGTACATTTATTTAGTCCTGTTGGATGCCTGTAACAATAGTCCAGTCAAATAATGTGATATCCTAGACTCAGGCTGAGGTATGGGATGGAGCAAAGTGGATGTATTAGAGATCTAAAAGTGTTTGTTAATGGACTGCATACGGCTAATGAAGGGAAGGAGGGTATTGGGAATAATCCATAGGTTTTAAAACGCAGCAAGCCGCTGACTGATAATAAAGAGGACAAAGAAGAATTGTTGGAAGCATATCAAGAGCTTTATTTTCAACATATTAATTTTGAGCCAGACATTTAATATCTAAAAGAAGATGCAAAAAAAGTAGACAATTAATAGAATCAGGATAGCCTTCTGAAGAGAGATCTAAACTGAAGAAACCTATTTGGTTTCTATATTAGTAAATACTTGTATTTAACACTATGGATGGGATTGGATAATATTTCTTAGAAAGATATTTCAGTTTCAAAGAAAAGATGTACCAGGACAGAGATTCAAGGCAAGAAAACATTTAAATGAGAAGCATTAGATCAATTCTGAACGTGAATTAAGAAGGAAACTTATCAAGTAATATACAAGTAAATCTAGAGATATGATGAGCTTTGGAGTCTGTAGATTCACCACTGCAATGATACTAACAACTCCTACAGGGAGTTGTTGCTTATGGTTTACCTACTTTACAGATAACAAAACCTACCATCACAGGCAAAAAACCAATAACTTGCTCAAGTTTACGTAATTAGTAAATAAAGAGGCATGGCATTAAAGTCTAGACTTATTTCTATCATCTTCTCTCATAAAAATAAATATTTAATATTTCTCATTATAATATTATAAATCTATGAAATTAGGATAGTAAATCTAATTATCCCCATTTTTTTAATCAATGAGAAGTATGAACTTCAAACATATCTGATGATCTGTTCAGGGTTTAGAGTCATGACTGGGGTTCAAGTCTCAAGTCCCACCTAAGTCAGTCAGCTTGCCCAGCCATGTTCCCATTATAAAATAAGCTTTATATTTCTTCCATTATCTGTTAACTTAAATATACTATTTAAAAAACTTTGTGTGTTGGTCCTAGCTTCTCCTTTTGGCAATACTTTGTTTCCTCGACTTTTTCCTCCATCAAAAACACACTGATGACACACACAACCTTCTCATCACCTGTATCAGTACAAGCTTTTAAGGAACACAAACCATTAATTTCAATTACAGGCCAAGCCAGCCCTGAGCTTCAAGAACAGCACTTGTATTATTTTTATTGTAGGACATGACTATCATTAACTAACTTAAAGGGAAATAAAGATAAAAAAACATAAACATGTATTTATGTCTTATTTCTGTTTTTATATATTAATATCTAAACTTCACTGGATCTTTAAAATTTTGCTTTCCTGGCGATTCAGCAGTAAAAAAAATCCACCTGCCAGTGCAAGAGATGTAGGTTCAATCCCTGGATCAGGTAGATACCCTGGAGAAGGAAATGGCAACCCACTCCAGTATTCTTGCCTGGAGAATTCCACAGACAGAGGAACGTGGTGAGCTATAGTCCATGGGGTCACAAAAGAATCAGGCACAACTGAGTAACTAAAAAACCACAAAAAAGCTCTAAGTTTATTGGATCTTTAAAATTTTAATTGGTCAGGTACATGTATACCAATTACCTTGAGTTTTCTTTTTACCACCTTCCCTTTTAGCCTCAATTATATGAAAATATTCATAGCCTTCAATCAGAGAGCCATTAAATATCAAATAATAATAATGGAAATGAGTGGCAGTGAATAGCATATTTTTCATTAAACCCATCAGCTAATTCTCATTCATCTTCCAACCCAATTACATTCAACACACACTGATATCTTGTAGGTTCCTAGGCATATGGATTGTACTTATTTCCAAGACAATTTCAATATTCTTTTCATTTTCTTACAGATAATGTGGGGAAATTAACTTCTTCAGATTTTATGTGGAAATTTTCATGTTAAAAAGTTCTATAATAAGTTTAAATACTCTGGGTAAAGCTTATGGTGTGAAAATTTGAAAATACAAAGGAAGAGATAATCACTAGTGGCAGAAAATTATGTGTTCACATACAAAACATAGATACAGGTATTGCCTAAGACCATTTGCACCTTGCAGAGATTAGGTGTGATAACACATTTTCTCTTTCAATATGAACTGCTTTGTTTTAAAATATTTCAGATTTCAGGTAGCCTAAAATTTGCCTTACTATGAACTTTCCAGTTTCATTTACCCTTTTCACTGACATAAATTTAAAATCAGAAAGACAACAAAAAAAAAGATGCACGTACATACTTCTAAAAAATCTTGAGTTGTTGTTTCTAAAATTTTCAGTCCTCCCCAATTTTCCTAATTACTTTGTACTTAGGAATCCTGTCACATCTTTCCCTGTCTACAAACTGGGATTTACATTCTCCCTCCCAATACACCATCATCAATGAGAACATTGTTTTGGGTTCCCAGTGCATATTCAACTACTGAGAAAATGTGAAATGTGTACTCACTTCAGCAGTCCTAACTAACTCATACTTCAGCTTAGTAGTGTAATATGTTTAAAAAACTAACTACAAATTTCTGCAAAATATCGCCCTGAGCCAGGATTTATTCACTTAAAAAGACAGAGAATGTGGCACTAACTTCTTTTTTTTTGTAAATCTTCCTGAGAAAAAAACAGCCTACTTTTGGCAAATGCTGAAGCCAAGTACATCTTTATTCAAATTTTTCATCCTTTTAAAATATGCCCTTCAAAGTTGTCCTTTATTTAACAGTTCAAAAGCCCTTCTAATGAATTTCACTGACTTTCACATATTAAAAATGTCCTAGTGTTATATATTTCCTTTGACAAAATCAGCGGCCACTGACTTGGCCACAGAACAGTTCCAGCACGTCTGTCCAGGCTGTGAAGTCCAAATGCATTGGATCCTCATTCTGGATCTTGAGGTTCAAGCTGTATCAGTGAGTCACCCCAACCCAATCCAGGCAGAGCGAATACTGCAGCCATTCCAATTCACTGTAGTCATGTGGACCCAGCCTCATTCTGAATTTCCTCAAGTGCTTTCATCACTTGGGTTTGGCAAACTGACAGCTCAGAATAGATAGAGTATTGATTTGTGTCTTCTCAGTGGTGCAGGTGGAACAGGGAAATGAAAGGAGGCTCTTGAAATTAGTAGATTGGCACACATCCATCACTGGGATGAACCCTATTTTTTTCCCTATTCATCCCATTTTGACCAGGAAAATATCTAACTGGGTGCTTTGTATGAGGCCCTTCACAAAGTAAGTCCCTTGGTGGTTTTGTTTTGTTTTTATATTTTTAGTGGGCCATGAAATTCAGGAGAGTCTCAGTTTCTTGTCAAGTGTAAAAATAACAGTAAAACCTGACTTCTGATCAATTGAAGACATTATTTCTTAACTTAGGATTGCAATAATATGGCATTTATAATTATGAGGACACCCAGAAGGAAGAAAATATTTTGAATAAGTTCTGACATGATATATTCCTTATCAAATTGCAGTTACCTTTGAACTATAAACCTCTTAGGATGAGCTAGTAAGTTCTAAATGTTTTCACTGACTCTCTACAAATTTCTAGAGGATAATGAACTCTGTATCAATTATGTGAGATTTGTATCTGTTAACAATTTTAGTATATATTTTATAGTATTAGAGAGTAAATCACTGTGTGTTAGTGAGCAAAACAAAGCATGAATACTGAAATAAATTTAAATCATATAGCCCTGGGAACATGCCCTAGCTCTTCCATTATACATATATTTAGCATGAAATAATTACTCACAATTTCCAAACTTTATTTCCCTTGATTTCTGTATAGTGAAAATAACAACACTGAGTTCAAAGGATAATGTGATATCTAATATTTGTGAAGAGGTTCTTCTTAAATTGTTAATAAATAGATATTAAGTATTATTGACTCTTATAGGTAATCACTAAACTCTCTTAAATTGTATACATTAATAAAATAATACTATGAGTTATTAATTTATTACTAGGTGCGAGTTGTTATTATAACTATTTTACATTTATGAATTCATTCAGTCCTTACAATAAGCTCATGAAGTAGTTATAGTTATCCCAATTTTACAAATGAGGAAATTGAAGCACGGAACAATTAAGTAACATCACAAACATAGTAAATAATAGGGCTAAGACTCAAATCTCAGGTACCAATACCCAGAATCTTTGTTTTAACTTAGTCACTACACTTCAATGCATTTCCATTATATATTAATTTTCAAAACAAAATTACATTTCCTAAAAATACAACTGTATTGTCATTGCTGCTCTTGTATATTTCGTAAGATAAAAATAATACAAAGCCTAAGACGGAGGTCCTCTGTTACTTAGTAACTCCAAGGCTCCAGGAAGTATTGCAATTACAATTGGAATTTCAGCATAGAATCATTGTTACTATGAGGATTAAGAAGCTCATTTTTCTGGTAAAGTACCATTGTGATGTTTGGAGTAAAAGTATACATTTCACACAGAAAATGTTTAAAATATTTGTGTACTGATAATTAAACAATGTTCAAAGGGAGGTTTATCTGACAGAGAAGGAAGTACAATATAAATCATTGACATCACTGAGGAACATCAATACGAATATGTCATTTTTGGTAAATATGTAATTCTCAGATAACGAAATACATTTGTGTATAGCTACTCTTCCATATGTGGGAAAACAAAGATGATTGAGTTAAGCATAAATTTACAAAGGCATAAATTTCCTTTAGGTTAACTGTGATTCAGGACCGCTTTGACGGCTTATAACTTTCTGATAAATTAAACTCTTGGTTCTTATATACTCAGTCTTAGAATTTTCTTGGTGGGAGGGTCAAAAAGTATTATTAGTAGCATATTTAACTGGTTTATGGGAGTACAGGGGTCAGAGACTCCTGAAACACATGTAGTCAGCTCTAAAGTAGTCCCTTAATTAGTATGAAAAGATCATATCATTCCACATTATTAATAAAATGCTCTTGACCTCAAATTCCTTGCACATTGCTTACCATTACTTTCTTTTATCTGGAATTTTTATTTTTATGCTATCAGAAGAGGGTCACAAAAAAAGTAGCCATGAAAATTGGATCTTAAAAAATAGAAGACTGCTGCTTTTTGTTTCACGCGAAATAGGAAATAGAAAGCTTAATTTTTGTAAGAGGAAATGCAGGGACAAATTAATTACAAATCAGTTCTAGGAAAATCAAGCATTAAATGTCATTTCTTATTTTAAGGAGTGAAAACTGAAAACTCTGATCTATATCAATGTTATTAAATGTGTTTCCCCATTGTAAAGTTTTAATGGACTCTAGTAAAATTTTTCTGGAGAGAAATTTCACATATATACCAAATATTCTTTGATTTTAACATAAATATTTTATATTCCCCAAAGTTCACCTTCAGGGACTTAGTCTACAAAAATAATGAGAAAATTTGCACATACCTAAGTGTAAAAATAATAGTTCTTAGTCATTCAGGCACTACTCTAAGCTTCTTTTGGTACTCTCTTAATTTATCCACACATCAACTCTACGAAACGGGTACTTTTTACTATATTCTTTTATCATAAGAACACGAAGTTTAACAGAATCTAAGTAATTCATGGAGCACCTTGAATTAAAATTTATGCAATGTGATTCCAAACCACTATATCATGATAGCTATAATTTTGTAACGGACTTTTTTTTATCATCTTTAAAATTTTCAGAAATTAGAAACACAGGTGATAAAAGAGTGCCAAAATAATGACTCATCCTTTCAGTATAAGTTCACTTTAGTTCTGTTGCTCAGTTGTTTCTGACTTTGCAACCCCATGGACTGCAGCACACCAGGCTTCCCTGTCCATCACTAAATCCCAGAGTTTACTCAAACTCATGTCCATTGAGTCTGTGGTGCCATCCAAACATCTCACCCTCTGTCATCCCCTTCTCCTCCTTCCCTCAATCTTTCCCAGCATCAGGGTCTTTTCCAATGAGTCAGGTCTTCCCATCAAGTGGCCAAAGTATTGGAATTTCAGCTTCAGCATGAGTCATTCCAATGAACATTCAGGACTGATTTCCTTTAGGATAGACTGGGTGGATCTCTTTGCAGTCCAAGGGACCCTCAAGAGACTCCAAGGGACTCTGCAACACCACAGTACAAAAGGATTAATTCTTCTGTGCTCAGCTTTCTTTATAGTGCAACTCTCACTACCATACATGACCACTGGAAAAACCATAGCCTTGACTAGATCGACCTTTGTTGGCAAAGTAATGTCTCTGCTTTTTAACTTGCTGTCTAGGTTGGTCATAACTTTTCTTCCAATGAGTAAACATCTTTTAATTTCATGGCTGCAGTCACCATCTGCAGGGATTTTGGAGCCCCCCCCCCAAAAAAAAAAGACTGTCACTGTTTACATTGTTTCCCTATTTATTTGCCATGAAGTGATGGGACCAGATGCCATGATCTTAGTTTTCTGAATGTTGAGCTTTAAGCCAACTTTTTCACTCTCCTCTTTTACTTTAATCAAGAGGCTCATTAGTTCTTCTTCACTTTCTGCCTTAAGGGTGGCGTCATCTGCATATCTGAGGTTATTGATATTTCTCCCGACAATCTTGATTCCAGCTTCTGCTTCATCCAGCCCAGGGTTTCTCATGATATACTCTGCATATAAGTTAAATAAGCAGGGTGACAATATACAGCCTTGAAACACTCCTTTGCCTATTTGGAACTAGTCTGTTATTCCATGTCCGGTTCTAGCCATTGCTTCCTGACCTGAATACTGATTTCTCAAGAGGAAGGTCAGATGGCCTGGTATTCCCATCTCTTTAAGAATTTTCCACAGTTTGTTTTGATCCACCCAGTCAAAGGCTTTGGCATAGTCAGTAAGGCAGAAATAGATGTTTTTCTGGAACTCTCTTGCTTTTTTGATGATCCAACAGATGTTGGCAATTTGACTTCTGGTTCCTCTGCATTTTCTAAATGCAGCTTGAACTTCTGCAAGTTCTCAGTTCATGTACTGTTGAAGCCTGGCTTGGAGAATTTTGAGCATTACATTACTAGCATGTGAGATGAGTGCAATTGTGAAGTAGTTTGAACATTATTTGGCACTGCCTTTCTTTGGGATGGAATGAAAACTAACCTTTTCCAGTCCTGTGGCCACTGCTGAGTTTTCCAAATTTGCTGCCATATTGAGTGCAGCACTTTCACAGCATCATACTTTAGGATTTGATATAGCTCAACTGGAATTCCATCACCTCCACTAGCTTTGTTTGTAGTGATGCTTCCTAAGGCCCACTTGACTTCACATTCCAGGATGTCTGGCTCTAGGTGAGTGATCATACCATTGTGATTATCTGGGTAATAAAGATCTTTTATGCATAGTTCTTCTGTGCATTCTTGCCACCTCTTCTTAATATCTTCTGCTTCTGTTAGGTCCATACCATTTCTATCCTTTATTGAGCCCATCTTTGCATGAAATATTCCCTTGGTATCTCTAATTTTCTTGAAGAGATCTCTAGTCTTTCCCATTCTATTGTCTTCCTCTATTTCTTTGCACTGATTGCTGAGGAAGGCTTTCTTATCTCCTCTTGCTGTTCTATGGAACTCTACACTCAAATGAGTATATCTTTCCTTTTCTCCTTTGCTTTTCACTTCTTTTCACAGCTGTTTGTAAGGCCTCTTCAGACAACTAGTTTGCTTTTTTGCATTTCTTTTTCTTGGGGATGGTCTTGATTCCTGTCTCCTGTACAATGTCACAAACCTCAATCCACAGTTCTTCAGGCACTCTGTCTATCAGATCTAACCCCTTGATTCTATTTCTCACTTCCATTGTACAATCATAAGGGGTTTGACTTAGATCATAACTGCATGGTCTAGTGGTTTTCCCAACTTTCTTCAATTTAAGTCTGAATTTGGAAATATGCAGTTCATGATCTGAGCCACAGTCAGCTCCCAGTCTTGTTTTTACTTACTGTATAGAACTTCTCAATTTTTGGGCGCAAAGAATATAATCAATCTGATTTAGGTATTGACCATCTGGTGATGTCTATGTGTAGAGTCTTTAAGAATCAGGGAACTAAAATGAACTGGAATGGGTGATTTTAACTCAGATAATCATTATATATTTAACTCAGATGACCATTATATCTACCAAGAATCCCTTAGAAGAAATGGAGTGGCCACCATAGTCAACAAAAGAGTCTGAAATGCAGTACTTGGAAAGTAAATGTGAGGTCGCTCAGTCGTGTCCAACTCTTTGCAACTCCATGGACTGGAGCCTACCAGGAGCCTCCATCCATGGAATTTTCTAGGTAAGAGTACTGGAGTGGGATGCCATTTTCTTCTCCAGGGGATCTTCCCAACCCAGGAATCAAATCCTGGTCTCCCACACTGCAGGCAGACACTTTACCATCTGAGCCACTTGGGAAGCCCAAGCAGTACTTGGATGCAATCTCAAAAATGACAGAATGATCTCCGTTAGTTTCCAAGGCACCATTCAATATCACAGTAATCCAAGTCTATGCCCTGACCAGTAATGCTGAAGAAGCTGAAGTTGAACAGTTTTATGAAGACTTACAAGACCTTCTAGAACTAACACCCAAAAAAGATGTGCTTTTCATTATAGGAGACTGGAATGAAAAAGTAGGAAGTCAAGAAACACCTGGAGTAACAGGCAAATTTGGCCCTGGAGTACAGAATGAACCAGGGCAAAGGCTAATAGTTTTGCCAAGAGAATGCACTGCTCATAACAAACACCCTCTTCCAAAAACACAAGAGAAGACTCTACACATGGACATCACAGATGGTCAATACCGAAATCAATATAAGTTATGCAGCTGTTACAACAAATGATATAGTTTTATACTTTTTGACATGGGAATGTGCTCAAGGTATGCTTTTCAGTAATGAAAAAAAATATTTTAAAATCAATTCTGGAGCAAGAATTATTTTTAATGTCTAAATAAAGATATATATTCAAAATGTGATAGTATACAGTTGAAAATGTTTACAGTAATTGTATCAGGGAAGAGATTCCTTATGGCTTTAATTTTACACTGACTTCTTTAGAAAGACTGATTTGTATGGATGTAAGATGGCCTACTGGATTAGCACTGGAGCTTTGGAGTTGGATACCAGGGTGGTACATCAACTCCACATTCTGAGTGTTGATAACTAGTTGAAGAGGTATGATACTGACTTCCCTAAATCTCACCTTCCTTTTCTGTAACATGAAGATGTTAATAGTACCTAGCCTAGACTTTCATGTGTGCATATTTAATCACTTCAGTAGTATGGGGATCTTTGTGACCCCAAGGACTGTAGCCCGCCAAGCTCCTCTATCCATGGCATTTTCCAGGCAAGAATATTGAACTGGGTTGCCATGTCCTCCTCCAGGGATTGAATACAGTTTCCTGTGTTTCCTGCATTTCAGGTGGATTTTTTACCTGCTGAGCCATCAAGGAAGCCCCTGGCCTAGAGTTTCACTAAGGATTAAATGACTATCTATGTAAGAAGCATATAGCTGATATCAGTCAATAATGGCTAGATATTTCTGAACTATGCTACATGGAGGAAATGATTTCATTAGGTCTTTATTTTTCTTATTCATGCCATCATAAACATTCTTATTTCTTAAAGAAAGAATAACATTGGGACTTACTATTTTGATTTTATAAATGCTTTACAAATACCGATACCATCATTAAGAAATATCACTTCTTAACAATGGCATGAAAAATTAGTATATTTCTGTATCAAGGTTTCTAACAGCCACAGACCTCATCTCTTCTGATCATTGTTATCAGTGAATTGGAGAAGAAAATAACGCATCATCACCAAGTTTGTGTGTGTGTGTGTGTGTGTGTGTGTGTGTGTGTGTGTGTGTGTGTGTGTGGTTGTATGCTTGCTCAGTCATGTCTTGACTCTTTGTGGCCCCCATAGACTGTAGTCCGCAAGGGTCCTCTGTCCATGGAATTTTCCAGGCAAGAATACTAGAGTCGGGTGCTATTGAAGCCCATTTGGATATGACATCTAGTTAAATGATAGCTATTTTATTTGACGACTGAATCAAGAATGAGGAGTCATTTAAAAGGCACCAATGGCTAAAACCAAATGGTGATATTTAATAAGGATAAATACAAATTTCTGGATATAATTTCTAGAAATCAATAGTAAAAATTAACAAATGGAGGAGCCTTGGCTTGAAAACAGTTCATCTGCCAAAGATCTGGGGATTTTCAGCTAACCAAAGTAAATAATATGACAAACTAGCAGAAGCTAATTTAATCCTAGGCAGCATTAATAGAGTTATAGTGTGCTTATCATGGGAATTGATAACCTCGCTATACTCTGCACT
The DNA here is from genome assembly GCA_024291935.2 of Okapia johnstoni. Lineage (NCBI taxonomy): Eukaryota > Metazoa > Chordata > Mammalia > Artiodactyla > Giraffidae > Okapia > Okapia johnstoni. The sequence continues at coordinate 61,203,909 of CM044322.1, forward strand.
GTCAAAATGAATTTTGAACACTGTTTAATTCTGGACACTAAAATTTTGGAAAGGCAATGAAAATGAGAGGCTATCATTCTTTGTTAAAAATGAGGACAGGTCTGTAATTTGAGATGTATGAGAATTATTTTTTTCTTTTTTAATTAAAGCATAGTTGATTTACAACATCATATTAGTTTCAAGTATACAACATATTGATTCAATATTTTTATATAACATACTCCCAGCAAGCAAAAGTCCAGGACCAGACAGTGAAATTCTACCAAACATATAAAGAAGAGTTAATACTTGCTCTTAAATTATTCTGAAGATTTGAAGAGGAGGGACCACTTCCAGATTAATTCTACAAGACTACTATTGAGTTGATATCAAGACCAGAAAAAAAATACCACAAAAACCCAAAGATAACAGACTGAACATAGTTGCAAAAGTCCTCAAAAAATATTAGCAAACTATACGAAAATTCTTGAAGAGATTAGGAATGCTTAGAATGAACTTGCATTGTAAGATACCATACTCTCTGTTTCATTTATTGACTGTTTTTCTCAGTCGTGTTTGTTTGCTTATCCTCATCTCTGGTCCTAAGCATTGATGTGATACAAGGCTGGGTCTTGACCTCTTTTTTGCTCTGTTGACATTAACCTTTCTGATGACCTTCTCTAGCATCATGGCCTTAAAATGCCATCTTTATAATGATAACTTACAAGTTTGTATTTTCAGCTTGGATTTCTTTGCTGGACTTTATGCTGCAATACTAAAATGTCTTCTGAATATCTCTACTAGAAATCTTACAAATCTTAAATTCAATAAATGAAAAATTAAAATCTTGATTTTTTTACCCCCAAAAACATTATTCTAAATTCACCCTTTTCTAAGTAAATGACTTCATCATTGCTCTTACTTAAAGCATCCAGAGCCATCTTTGGCAATTCTCTTTCTCGTTTTACCTTCAAATTTATCAATATCTTGCATTGTATGCACAAACTGTCCAGTTTTCACCAAATTCAAGACTATTAATTTGGTCTAACTCACCAACTCTCACCTAGAAAAAGGCAGCAGACTAGAGTTCTTGCTTTGGCCTTTACTTCACTATGTCAATTCTGAACTCAAAGTTCAGAGTAGTACTTTTTAAAAAAAGTCTGTTTACCCATATATGGGTGTACATTAATTATATGCACATATTTAAGCATATATAATTATTAAGAGTTGACTAGTAAAAAGAAACCATTCTCAGGTACAAATGTTCCTTCATAACACAAGTGCAAATAGAGATGGAATTTACATATCTTAGCATAAATCATGAAGGAATCCCTTCTCTATGTGAGTTGCAATTAAAGTATATAGCTCATTATATTCATTTATTAGATTATTTCTGCTTATATGGAATGTTATTTCAGTATCCATAGGAATAAAAAGTCATTCAGTCTGTAGTCAATCATTTTCTAAGCTCCTCCTATGTTCCAGACACTATTGCGTGCTGGATTGAATAATGTGCTCTAAGAATATATATCCAGGTCTTAACCTCAGGTACCCATGAACGTGATCTTATTTTGGAAGAGTTTTAGAAATGAGGTTCAAATGGATTATTATGATTCCAGTGGTTGGCATTCCTATAACAAGAGAGACATTTGGAGACAAGGACATATGAGGAAAATACCATGTGATGACAGAGGCAGTGTGTGTTAGTCATTCAGTCATGTCCAACTCTTTATGACCCTATGGACGATAGCCCACCAGGCTCCTCTGTCCATGGGATTTTCTAGGCAAGAATACTGGAGTGGGTTATCATGCCCTTCTCCAGGGGAACTTCCTGATCCAGGGATCGAACCGAAGTCTCCTCACTGTAGGCAGATTCTTTACCTTCTGAGCAACCAGGGAAGCCCTGACAAAGGCAGAAACTGAAGTAATTCATCTAACAAGTCAAGGAATACCAAGGATTTCCAGTAACCACCAGAATCTATAAGATCAGCCATGTGTTCTTTGTATCTTTCAGAGACAGCATGACACCTTGATTTTGGACTTTTAGGCTCCAGAAATGTTAGTTAATAAACTTCTATTGCTTTATGCCACCCAGTTTGTGATCACTTATTACAAGAGCCCTAGGAAACTAATACAAGTGGGTAGTAATGATAGAGTGGTAAGAAGTCACAGTCACTATACTTGATGACCAGTGGGAAAAGCCATCAAAGATGAATAATCACCATCATGTACACTGTGTTATGAATATACACAGGATGCCATGAGACTATTTAGCAAGGGACAGCAAGAAAAATTTTACTGAAGTGAGGCACTGGGCAAGTTCTGGCTTACTTATTTGGCTTTTGAGGGTACTGGGTAAAAGAAGTCAGTGCTTAATGATTGCTTGAATGAAAAAGAAATTACTGGTTTAATGTCTGGAGTAGAAATAAGGCAAACTGAGGCTATAATAATATCCTATCCAGAAGAACACTGTGTACTTGGTAAAATTTTATCATAAAATAAAGATGAAAAAATGAACTAATTAATAATAAAAATGCAAGTAAAGTACTATAATAAATAGGCTTCCCTGGTGGTTCAGATAGTAAAGAATCTGCCTACAAAGCAGGAGACCTGGGTTCGATCCCTGGGTCAGGAAGATCCGCTGAGTAGGTAATGACTATCCACTTCAATATTCTTGTCTGGAGAATTTCACGGACAGAGGAGCCTGGTGGGCTATAATCCATGGAGTCACATAGACTTGAACACGACTGAGCAACTAACATTTTCACTTCACTTCACCAAGATTTGATAAGCTTGTATGTGATAAAATCCTCACCAACAAGGGAAAATGCATCTAAAACTGTGGTAACCACACCATACTATCCATTCCCTCTATTCTTCTATTACTCACATTGCAGGCAGAGTTTTTTTATTCTCTGAGCCACCAGGGAAGCCCTTCTTCTTCCTAATGGAATCTTACTTTTGATCAACTATTTAACCATATGTTTTATGGTTCATGAATCTAAAAAAAAAGAATATTTTCATATTTCCAAAAATAGATTTTGATGAACTGACAGCATTGCATGCCTTTGCAAATAACTGGTTTAGGGGCCAAGGTTCAGCTAATTGGTGGACAAAGGGCCCAAATGACTGTTTATAAAAAGCAGTTTCATAGGACCTAATTTAGCACAATTATATTGACATAAAGGACTCTTTCATGAATTGAGAGAGGTACATTCCTCTTTTCTGGGAAAATAAAATCATAAGCTAAAGTCATATCATTTGGCACATTCGAGTATATTATTTCCTTTGAAGTATTAACAAGACCTCAATAAATGAATATAGATGTTATTGGAACTGAAATGAGCCAGCTGACGATTGATTTTAGGAATATGAGAATTCTTGGGCATCTTGATATTATTATTATTATTATTATTAATCAAGTGTTATTATTTTGAACCAAATCTTAATTGGGTTTCACTCAAGAAAAATGGAAGGAGAAGAATTGGAAATAAGCGTATATATATTTCTTTTGATGAATGAGTTTTATTGTCCCTGAGTGAGGAGAAATATGCAGTCATGGGTCAATAGAGCATTTTGATGTTTATATTGATAATTGATAGGAGTTGTAGCAGCAGTCTTATAAAGATGTTTCTGTACAGATAAAATAAACTTCCCAAACCAGCTTTTGGGAGGAAGAGGATATGAATTATTCATCTCTAAAACTTCATACTACCTCACAGAAGTGCTTCATAGTAGACACCTGAAAAAAAAATACAATGAATTTCATTTGTTGATATATAATTGCTAGTCTATACTCAAAGAACTCTTCAAGAAAATTAGAGATACCAAGGGAACATTTCATGCAAAAATGGGCACAATAAAGGACAGAAATAGTATGGACCTAACAGAAGCAGAAGATATTAAGAAGAGGTGGCAAGAATACACAGAATTATACAAAAAGATCTTAATGACCCAGATAACCATTATGGTGTAGTCACTCACCTACAGACAGACATCTTGGAGTGCAAAGTCAAGTGGGCCTTAAGAAGCATTACAGCGAACAAAGCCAGTGGAGGTGATGGAATTCCAGCTAAGCTATTTCAAATCCTAAAAGATAATGCTGCAAAAGTAGTGCGCTCAATATACCAGCAAATTTGAAAAACTCAGCAGTAGCCACAGGACTGGAAAAGCTCAGTTTTCATTCTAATCTCAAAGAAAGACAGTGGCAAGATTATTCAAACTACCGCACAATTGCACTCATCTCACATGCTAGCAAAGTAATGTTCAAAATTCTCCAAGCTAGACTTCAACAGTATGTGAACTGAGAACTTCCAGATGTTCAAGCTGGATTTAGAAAAAAGCAGAGGAATCAGAGATCAAATTGCCAACATCTGTTGGGTCACAGAAAAAGCAAGAGATTTCCAGAAAACCATCTACTTCTACTTCATTGATTATACTATAGTCTTAGACTGTGTGGATCACAACAAACTGTGGAAAATTCTTCAAGATATTGAGAATACCAGACCACCTTACCTGCCTCCTGAGAAACCTGTATGCAGGTCAAGATGTAACAGTTAGTATTGGACATGGAACAACAGACCAGTTCATAATTGGGAAAGGAGTACTTCAGGGTTGTATATTGTCTCCCTGCTTATTTAACTTATACTCAGAGTACATCATGTGAAATGCCGGGCTGGAGGAAACACAGGCTGGAATCAAGATTGTGGGGAGAAATATCAATAACCTCAGATATGAAGATGACACCACCTTTATGGCAGAAAGCAAAGAGGAACTAAGGAGCCTCTTGATGAAGGTAAAAGAGGAGAGTGAAAAAGCTGGCTTAAAATTCAACATTCGAAAACTGAAGACCATGGCATTCTGTCTCATAACTTCATGGCAATTAGATGGGGAAACAATAGAAACAGTGACAACTTTCTTTTCTTGGGCTCCAAAATTACTGCAGATGGTGACTGCAGCCATGAAGTTAAAAGACGCTTGCTCCTTGGAAGCAAAGTTATGATAAACCTTGACAGCATATTAAAAAGCAGAGGTATTATTTTGCCAGCAAAGGTCCATCTAGTCAAAGCTATGTTTTTTTCTATAGTCATGTATGGATGTGGGAGTTGGACTATAAAGAAGACTGAGCATCAAAGAACTGATGCTTTTGAACTATGGTGCTGGAGAAAACTCTTGAGAGTCCCTTAGACTCCAAGGAGATGAAACCAGTGAATTCTAAAGGAGATCAACCCTGAATATTAATTGAAAGGACTGATACTAAAGCTGAAGCTCCAATACTTTGGTTACCTGATGCAAAGAACTGACTCATTGGAAAAGACCTTGATGCTGGTAAAGACTGAAGGCACAAGAAAAGGGGACAACAGAGGCTGAGATGGTTGGATGGCAGCACTGACTAATTGACATGAGTTTGAGAAGGCTCCAGGCAATGTTGAAGGACAGTGGGGCCTGTCATGCTGCAGTCCATGGGGTCGCAAAGAGTCAGACATGACTAAGCAACTGAACATGGAATAAAAACTCAGCATGATTAGCATTTGAATTATAAAGAGCATTTATATTATGCCAACAGTACTACAATAGCAACTTGTCATCATGATGGGTATCTAGTCTTTGATGAACTATTAAAAAACAAAAAATATATTCATAGAAACCAACAGATTTTAAAATAGATCTTTTTAAATAGAAACTTGAAAAGATCCAATTGAAGCTTTTAAAACATGAGAGGTTTTTTATGGAATATAAGATACAGAAATGTTCTTTTCAGTCACTTTTTCTCCAAGAATTAAGGCTTTTCCTGATGATCTCCAGGTAGGAAATGATTGAGTTGTAACCACACTGTAAGTTAGATTGAATCTATTTTGTCAGATTATTAGGGTCAATGAGAGAGATCACACATGTCTGTCTTCATCGCTTCTTTAAGTACTGAAGACAGTTAACTTTATCACTTTACACTCAATACCTGGAGGAGGACAGACAATACTAATTAGTTTTCAGAAGCCATTCTCTTCAGTTCTGCAATACTTTACAGGGAATGGTAATGTGTTCATAACCCTAATCTCTGCTGCATTGCAATTTTACTTGGTTGGCACAGCATATTTTATGAAGTTTAAAATGGAACCAGGGATTAGATTGGTCAAACACCCTAAACTCTGTAATTAGAAAGGCTTTCTGAAGATTAACTTCAAAAATGTTTTGGTGCAAATTATTAATACTCCTCTTTAAAACGGCTTTAAAATTATATTGTATCTGCATACTCTCATAGAATAAATATGAGACTATGGTAATAAAACTCTTAATAAATCTTGTTGAGCTGGACTAGTACAGCTCTAATAATGGCAATAATATAGATAACTACAATAAGATCATCTAAAATTTTCAGTTCCTTTACTATGAACCAGAAACTAAGTGGTATATGCAGAGTGCACGCCATTTAATTCTTGCAACAAATCTGCAAAGTAAATATTATTATTCCTGATTTGCTGATAGATAAAAAACTAAGGGTAAGAAAAGTGATGTAACTTGACTAAAAGGTTATCCAGTCCAAATGTGTTGTAAGTGGAATTCCCAAGCAATCTGCATTTCTCACCCATGATACATGACACCCCAGTGTAGATGAGGATAGCAGAAATTTACAAGGATTATTTGAAAATGTCATTTTTGATCCTTCCTAATATAAAAATTTCCTGAAAGGAAAATTAAGATACCCCTAAACCATACAGCTCACATTTCCTTTCCATTTTCACATTTTTTATGTATTTTCAGAAAGGGTAAGAGTGAAAAATTAAAACCTTCATTCCAATAGACCCATACCTGGTGCCAATACCATACTCTAAATACCTGAGTTTACTATAAAACAATACATTTCTACTTTCAATGCAAGTAAAATAAAATAAAAGGAAAGTATTAATAATTTGGGGATCAGGAAAAAATAATTTCAGGCTTCCTTTAATCTAAATTTTGTGAATTATTGCTGGTAAAGTCTTAGAAATGTTATTCATGTAAGGAAATGATTTAATTATGTTGAGCTTCTTTCTATATTCATATTTACTGTATTTTCTTTTGGAGAAGGAAATGGCAACCCACTCCAGTATTCTTGCCTGGAAAATTCCGTGGACAGAGGAGCCTGGTGGGCTATGGCCAAGGGATTGCATACAGTCGGACACAACTGAGCGACTTCACTCACTTCACTCACTCTTTCTATATTCATATTTACTGTATTTTCTATGTAGTTATGATCAAGCTGAAATCACAAGGTTGGGAATAAATCATGTCTGAATTAAAAGCTATCCATATAAATAATGTTTTGTCAAGGACCTCAAAAACATTTTCAATACATGAAACCCGTTTAAAAATAATATCAGGAGAATTTTGCATCTAATACATGATTCCAATGTTGTCGTTTTTGTAATGTGCACTTGAACATTAATTGTGGGATTCTGGGAAACATTATATATGCATTTAAATATGTGAAAAATATTTATATGTTTGCATATGTATGCGTGCATTTGTATGTATATATATATATGCTATATATACAATAAATATATATTGTGTGTATATATATATATATATATATATATATATATATATATATATGTATATAGTTTTGTGTGTGCCAAAGGACCAATGAGTTTGCCTAGGATGATTACAGAATTCTCTTTGCTCAGGATAACAATCCGGTATTACTTACACCAAATTGATTTCCTGATTGATAATGGCTTTTGGGTACACTTCTAAGAGAGCCACTATGGTGAGATCACTTCTGATAGGAAAGAAAGCCCTCTGTGGGAGGGGGGACAGGAAAGAGATAGTAGCACATATTAATAAGCAGGAAGTTGGCGTACCAATGTATTTTTCAACATATACCTGAAGAAAACTTATGATATAAAGTAGACATGGAATCCATTTCTGCAATAAGGACAATACAAGGAAAGCTGCAGATTCTTAAAATACATATATATATATATATTTTTTAATATAGCAACCTACATTAGAAAACTTTAGACATACAAAATCATACTCTTCTACACTCCCTTCTAATTATCTAGTAAAATCATTTACTTAAAAGAGGAGTTCAAAATATATTTTAGATTAATTTTCTTATATACAGCTCACATCTCAGAATTACTAAATTTTAAAAGCATGCTGAAAAACCTTGAGTGCGTGTATTACACTGAAAATGGTTGCTAAGATTTACATTTGATTATGCTAAAATGGATGTTATGGCTACTTTTGTGCACTTACTGCAGAATTTCATTTTTAAGAAATGTTTTAATGTATCCACATGCCCTAAAGCTAAGCCAAAGGAAAAGGGAAGAAGTTGATGAAATACAGTTTAAGTATTTTATTTTAAAATTTCCCCCTGCATTAAAACTATTATTTTACTTGAGAAATTACTAATCAGTAAGTCTTTCATTCTTTTAAACTCAATCTTAATCCATACAAAATATTTAACATCAATTCTGTTGTATTTTGAATTTCTTATCAATTAGGTAAGTGAAGTATGCTAGGTAAATTGCTCATCATAATTAGTTTTAAGCTCAATTCAAAGAAACAAATCAGAGAACACTCACATGAATTTAAAGTGTCAAGTCTTTCACTGCTGTAACATTTCCCTCATTCTTTACCTATGATTATTTAGTCTTATTATTATGGAGCATTTAATGAGTTCTCAGAATGAAATGTAATTTCTGTTTTTAATAAAAATGGAATTATTAAACAGAGTAGTACAATTAAATTGTCATTATTCCCAATAACACTGATTTCAGCTGTCAATGGATTCCTTGTACTCTTTTTCTAACTATGAATTTTCCTTTATATAGAGAATATTCATGTGCATAGGCCAAAAAAGTAAAATACCTAAAATTATATCATTACAAACTGTACTGGTTTCTTTAATCAACATATTTTAAATAAGAATCTCAAGGGTTCTATTATTCTCTTAAACCAGGCAGTTAAAACATCAGAAGTCTTAGACATTAAAACTAATAATATAGCACCAAAGTTTAGAAAACACAATTTAATTAAAGGTAAGAATAAACTGTATTTTGCTATTCACACTTCTTTTGTCAAATGTGTTCTATGTTCAATATTAATGCTCATTTTAATGTTTTCATAAAAACTATGTTTATTTAAATATTTTTTTAAACAAAAGTTAACATACTTATAAAATATACCCTATGAACTTTCACCTAAATCATAGGATTAAGTGGACAAGATAATATACAGCCTATCCTTGAAAAGTCTTTTGTCTCCTGGAAAGGGAAAGACTCCTGAATGTATAAAAAATTGTACCATTTCAAAGAGATGGCTTTTGTAGCATGTTTAGAATGTGTTATGTTTAGAATGGAGATTTAGTAAAACCACTAAGTAATTCTCATATATAATTCCTTTAATGGAAAACTTCTTGCAAAATCAAAGCATATTACAATGTTTGTGGTAATCTTGTATATCAAGGACTTATACTCAAGCATTTATTTATTTTTCCAATCATTTTGTCAAAAACTTTTGTAGGCTACTATAAGTAAAAATAGACCAAAATTATATATTTAATTTCTCTTCTAAATACGTGGTTTTACTAAGCAATAACGGAGAATAGAGTAAAAGGAGATGTGACCTTATCTCTGTATAATTTTTAGAATTCCAAATGCATAACAAAGTTATTAAGCATTAGTAAGAGGAGAAACCATGATTTTAATTGAAGAAAAATATCTTTCATTTAGCTATGTTCTGGGATTCCCTGGTGGCTCAGCTTGTAAAGAATCCACCTGCAATCAGGGAGACCTGGGTTCGACCCCTGGGTTGGGAAGATCCCCTGGAGAAGGGAAAGGCTACCCACTCCAGTATTCTGGCCTGAAGAATTCCATGGACTCTATGTATAGTCCATGAGGTTGCAAAGAGTCGGACATGACTTAGCAACTTTCACTTTTACTTTCTAACTATGTTTTTGACACAATTCAATTTTTTATTAAAACTATTCAACTGCTTATCCAGTTTTCCTGGTATATTACAAGTAACCAAACCATTGCTGGATAAAGCACAAGCTGGAATCAAGATTGTCAAGATAAATATCAAAAACCTCAGATATGCAGATGACACCACCCTTATGGCAGAAAGTGAAGAGGAACTAAAGAGCATCTTGATGAAGATAAAAGAGGAGAGTGAAAAAGCTGGCTTAAAACTCAACATTCCAAAAACTAAGATCATGGCATCCAGTCCCATCACTTCATGACAAATAGATGGGGAAACAATGGAAACAGTGACAGACTTTATTTTCTTGAGCTCCAAAACCACTGCAGATTTGAAATTTCATTTCAGCCATGAAATTAAAAGACATTTGTTCCTTGAAAGCAGAGACATTACTTTGCCAACAAAGGTCCGAAGCTATGGTTTTTCCAGTAGTCATGTATGGATATGAGGGATGGACTATAAAGAAAGCTGAGTGCTGAAGAATTGATGCTTTTGAACCATGGTGTTGGAGAAGACTCTTGAGAGTCCCTTGGACTGTAAGGAGATCAAACCAGTCAATCCTAAAGGAAATCAACCCTGACTATTCATCAGAAGGACTGATGCTGAAGATGAAGCTCCAATACTTTGGCCTCCTAATGCTGATTCATTTGAAAAGACCCTAATGCTGGGAAAGATTGAAGGCAGGAGGAGAAGGGGTGACAAAGGACGAGATGGTTGGACGGCATCATCAACTCAATGGGCATGAGTTCGAGCAAGCTCTGGGAGCTGGTAATGGATAGGGAAGTCTGGCGTGCTGAAGACTATGGGGTCGCAAATAGTCAGACACCACTGAGTGACTAAACAACAACAACAACTCACTACTGTTATTGATAACTCAAGATTTGGTTACAAAACTACTTTCATTCAAATTCAATCTTTGCCCCTAGAGCAAGATGTTACCTGGACCGTTCAAATCAGTTTGTCATAAAGGTTCTTATTCAGTGTGAGGAATTCCACTCTAGAAGCCCTGAAGTACTGATCGACTCTTTAGGTTGTTGGTAATAACGATAGGAACATCATTTGTTTTCTTTTCTAATATTTTCTCAAAGTCACATGCCATCACTTCTAAAACATTTGCAGATTCTCTTTCATTACAATACATGGGAAATGGTAAAAATAAGGGCATTTGCAGTACTGCAAATGTACCTGGTTAAGATGCAGGTTTCTTAATATTCATTATGTCATCCTGTTGACTAACTTAGAAGGCAAGTAATATCACTGCCATTTTATAGACGAAGAATCCAGAAGATGATTAAATGAACTGCTCAACATCACAAAGCTAGTACATGGGCAATGCTAGGATTGAAACTTACAGGCAGCCTTACATATAAAGAAAATAATGTCTCCACCAAGTAATCATTACCAGCTTTAAGCATTTTTAAACCAAATTAGTGATATTTTCATTAGGAAGCTATACTATATACAATACATATGTATGCCGCACAAAGCAAAGCATTGTCGACCTCAACCACAGTGGCCGAAGAGGTACTTCCTGGCACAGTTCCTTATCCTATTCCCTGTATCAAAAGCAAGTTTAGGTTTGAATGCCTCCTTCTTACCAGTCTTCAAAGACTGCTGCTGCTTCTGCTGTTTAGTTGCTAAGTCACTTCTAATTCTTTGCAACCCCATGGACTGTAGCCCACCAGGCTCTTATGTCCATGAGGTTTCCCATGCAAGAATACTGGAGTGGATCATCATTTCTTCCTCCAGGGGATCTTCCTGAGCTGGGTTTGAACATGGGTCTCCTGCATTGGCAGACAGGTTCTTTACCACTGAGCCACCTTGTAAGCCCCTTCAAAGACTAAGTATCTATTTATTTACCGAAAAATAGTGATCTTATCAATTATCAACTATAGATACTCTCCAACTGAATCTAATGACTTTCTCGATGAGTTGCATTCCATTTTTTATGTTATAATTTCAAGAATACTAGACTATAACTTTAAGAATACTTGCAGAAGAATGGCAAACACAGGATAGCTAAATGAATACACACACATATGTGTATGTATATATATACATACACACATACATTTAACCTTTGAACAATATGAGCTTGAACTGGCTGGGTCCAACTTATACATGAATTTTCTTCAATAGTAGATAATACAGAACTACACAATCCTGGCTTGGTTTAAGCTATGGATGCAGAACCTCAGATATGAGGAGCCAGTGTATGGAAGGTCAACTACAAGCTATACACAGATTTCCAATTGTGCAGAGAATTTCAGTGTCCCTAATCTCTTTGTTCAAGGGTCAATTGTGTGTGTGTGTGAGGAGAGAGAGAGAGAGAAAAGCTAATTAATGTCTATATTCATTTCTAATAGAGTATGTGTTCTTAACTGTCCCCATCTGCCTAGCTGGATATGGGAAGGGGGTATGAGTAGGGAGGAAAATATAAACTAAATATGTGAATTCAGTTCTTTTTAATATTTAAATATGTCCCTTTAGGTTTGCTTTACTCAGCTGGTAAAGAATCAGCTTCAATGCAGGAGATCCCGGTTCGATTCCTGGGTCAGGAATTTCCCATAGAGAAGGAGAGTATACCCTCTCCAGCATTCTTGGACTTCCCTGGTGGTATATGTCCTGACTCTGTAGGCATAAAGCTTTGATATTCCTTTTTCCAAACCTTCTGCAACACAAAGGAAATGTGTGACTATTGTAACCACAGGGAGATGGAGGCTGAATATGGGTCCAATATGCAGAGGCTGTTGTGCTTGTCACGGTGAACTAAAGTTCAGTTCATCTTATGACTTCTCACTGGAAAAACTCATTCCTACCTTCTACCTCTAGACTCAACACTTTAGGTCCACTTTGGCCTTTTCATTTGATTCAGAGCTTCTGCCATCCTCTTCCCATCTGTCCCTTACCGTAACAAATATGGTACTTATGGCCCTTTGTATACCACTTGCAAGCCATGGGCATTTAAGAAATACACTCTAGTTTCACCCACCTAAACATATTCTACTGTCACCAGGCCACCCATGTCATGTTGAAATTGTTCATGTACAAGTGACTTGGGACAGGCTTGCAGGCTCCCCCAGTTACCAGTGAAGTGTATCACTATGGCTGCTGTTCTTGATCTTTCCATAATTATCGATATTGTTAACCCTTTCTCTCCCCACCTCCCCATATATTTACACTCAGGCATTTGAGTTATTTTACCCACTTCCTACTTAATTATTAATAACCTTCACATCCTAGGCTAGAAAAAATAAGTCTTGGACATTTTGCTTCCTTTATGTCATATCCCAATTCTTTCTACACTGAGAATACAGTGAAACTCTCTGATATAATTATAACCTAAATTTGGTATTCCCTGAGTCAGAAAGTTTGGGACAAAGCCAAATCCCCTTTTGGAGTTTAAATATAGATATTGAATTAAAGCTACAATTAATTATCTTTTGGAGTAATTTAATTAAGTGGATTTAATTATTAAAATTTTCTCTACAATATACTAGGAAAACTATCTCATGAAAAAGAAAAGGTAAATAATATTTTAATCTTTGCACAATATATGAATAATTAACCCTTTTTTCTGAATCATTATTTAATCTATGAGATAATTTTTACAATCTTTATCTAGGAAAAGAAAATAAATATATGAATCTGTCATGTTTTGCTGAAATGATACTCTACTATTGGATTAATATCCTGTTCAGTGTGGATTTTATTTTTATTAAATAAACTTACCTTGAACATATGTTAAAGGAAGCATTTTTTAAGCTACATAAAATAGAAATTGAGTTAATTTTGAAATATCCCAATCAACCAAACTGCAGTTTTAAAAAATCACATAAATTCAAAACAATTTAAAAGTCATAAGTTATTTTTCTCAGTGATGCACAATACAGTTTTAGAGGATGAATTTTCATATAATTAACATTCCACTTAACCATTAACAATATTCATGCCCTTGAGTACAAAGAGACTGTTTAATTCCTTTAGAGATGAATAGGGTGAAGGCTCATATGTATCTTTATAAAGGTGATAAACTATTAGTTCTTAAATGTCGTTGATATCCACACCTGACTAACAGGGTGTAGACAGTTTTAGTATAGCCTACATGGAAATTTGAGTTAATAGAAGTGATGATAGAAAGTTATGGACAGCAGAAAATATAACCCAATTTATATTTAACAGGGAGTTTTCTTCTTACAGGTGACTATGTCTCATATATTAAATATCATGCTGAAAAAATTATAAATGCACGTTCTTCAAGTTTGGATCAAGTGAATCAAGAAAGTCTAGTTTATAGCCTATTATTGTATTCATGAAACACTCTATGCTAAATATATGATGGTTCACTTTTCAGATGGATGCAGTAAATTGGGCTGAAATGAGACAAAAACCATTGAGCGCAAGTATTTTTCAAAGTATTGCCCACTGAACATCTGCACCAGAATTCCCTGAGGTATTTAATAAGAATTCACATTTCCAGGTTGGGGATGAGGCCTGCAACATCAGACTTCTCCGAGTCTAGGAGTTTGCATTATCATAAACACAAGCAGAGTGAAAGTGAAAGTCGCTCAGTCATGTCCAACTCTTTTGACCCCATGGACTATACAGTCCCTGGGAATTCTCCAGGCCAGGATACTGGAGTGGGTAGCCTTTCCCTTCTGCAGGGAATCAGATCTTCCCAACCCAGGTCTGCCATGTTGCAGGTGGATTCTTCACCAACCGAGCCACAAGGGAAGCCCAAGAATACTGAAGTGGGTAGCCTATCCCTTCTCCAGCGGATCTTCCTGACTCAGAAATCAAACCAGGGCCTCCTGCAATGTAAGCGGATTCTTCACCAACTGAGCTAACAGGGAAGCTCACACAAGCAAGTTTTGGGCAAACTGGAGTCTGAGAAGTTCACTCTCATATAAATTTTTTGTAATTTAATTGTATATATAGTTGACTTCCCTGGTGGCTCAGAAGGTAAAATCATCTACCTACAATGTGGGAGACCTGGGTGTGATCCTTGGGTGGGGAAGATCCCCTGGAGAAGGAAATAGCAACCCACTCCAGTACTCTTGCCTGGAAAATCCCATGGATCGAAGAGCCTGGTAAGCTACAGTCCATGGGGTCACAAAGAGTTGGACACAACTGAGCAATTTCACTTCTTCATAGTTGATTTACAAAATTATGTTAGTTTTGGTTGTACAGCAAAGTAATCCAGCACTATATATATAATATATATATATAATAGATAATAGATAATATTATTTTACATATATATAAAACAAAAAAGTTATATATATATATACATATATATATATATATTATTTTTCAGATTATTTTCCCTTATAGGTCATTATAAAATATAGGGTATAGTTCCATGTGCTATACAGTAGGTCCTTGTTTTTTTCTTTAATCTATATTATATATAGTAGTTTATATCTGTTTATCTAAAGCTCCTAATTTATCTTTTTTCCCTTTGGTAACCACAGGTTTGTTTTCTATGTCTGCAGGTCTATTTCTGTTTTGTAAATAAGCTCATTTGTATATCATATAAACATTTTTATGTGAGAGAATCAACTTGATGGATGGTTCATCAATTCCTTGAGTTAAGGATTTAACTCTTTTTGGAACACATACACACACATACACATATATAAATGGGGGCTTCCCTGGTTGCTCAAATGGTAAACAATCTGCCAACAATGCAGGAGACCTGGGTTCGATTCCTAGGAACATCCCCTAGGAATCTTACAAGAGAAGGAAATGGAAACTCACTCCAGTATTCTTACTTGTAAAATTCCATGGACAGAAGAGCCTGGTGGACTACAGTCCATGGGGTTGCAAAGAGTTGGACACGACTGAGCAACTAACATTTTCACTTTTCTTTCATGTATATATATATATATATATATGGAGAGAGAGTAATCCAATTTATGTTAATAAGGAAGTTACCTAAACAGCACAATTTTAGTTAAAAGAACATTTTTGTCCATTAACTTCCTGAAATACAGTGAAGTATAAAAAGAAAAATAGTACACATTTCTTAAGTGCCTACCACATGTTAAGCATAGTGTCTTACGTTTATATGTCAGTTTAAGTTCACAACATTTATGAGTTAGGTGTTATTTATGTTTTAATAGATGAGGAAATTAAGATGATCTCATAAACAGAATGTTGTCTCCTTTCTGGTGTTCCTCTGCTGTGAAAGCCTCCCCCATTCTCACTCCGCTAAAAATTTACCTACTTCAAAGCTAAACTCTTCTAAGAAGGCTTCATGATCAACCTCTACCCAGTACTTCTCCTTAGATATGTCTCTTATAACATTAATAGCAGTCCCATGCCATCACTGGGCAAGCTGCAGTATTGTCTGTTTTTATGTCTGTTCTCACCAGTGACTATGAATTCTTTGTGGATAAGAATCTGTCTTAATTTACATTGTTGGTGTCTTCTGAGCCTAACAGAGAGAACACTTCTTCTACAAACTAAATTCGGAAACATCTTAAGACATGCCAGATATGTGTAACTCAAGATGATTTACTTATTTTTTTTAATTAAAAACACAAAAACCACTACAATATTGTAAAGTAATTAGCCCCCAACTAAAATAAATAAATTTATTAAAAAAAAAACACACACTAACATGGAAAACATATTCACTCCTCCAAACACAATAAACTAAACGCACCAGGAATGCCCTTAGAAAGCAAAGGTAGAAAGTAGTTTCAAACAATCCTGACAGTTTTGTTTTTTTTATCTTTCAGTTACTAAAATCTCTGATTAAAAATAGAAAATCTTCCCAGGGGAGCTAATTTCTTTTCCTATGTGCCTCTTCATCAAGTTACAATGACTTCAAGCTAAAAATAAAAGTAACACTACCTGAGTATGAAATTGAAGAATATCCTTATAAAGTACAATACATAGTTTTCATTTAGGATTTCCCAGGGGTTTTATAGATTAAAAAAAATTCAAATACGTATGTAGTGCTCGGCTGTTCATAACCAATCTCTGGATATATACATACATATATATATATATATATATATATATATATATACACACACACAAATGAAACAGGAAAAAGAAAGCACAGCACATGTTACATGGTATTTCCCTATGTTGAGTATCATGTACTGAAACTAGCATAGAGATCGTCCTCTACCTCTGTATAAGATAAAGATTTTCTGACTGTAAAAAAACAACAACCACCCACCATCCCACCTCCCCCCAATTTGGTCAGGAGGAGAAGGACCTGAGAGAGAGAGGATGAGATAGTCAGATAGCATCACCGACTCAATGAACATGAAAGTGAAGGTGTTAGTCATTTAGTTGTGTCAGACTCTTTGTGACCCCATGGACTGTAACCTACCAGGCTCCTCTGTCCATGGCATTATCCAGGCAAGAATACCGGAGTGGATTGTCATTTTCTTCTCTAGGGGATCTTCTCAATCCAGGTATCAAACATGAGTCTCCTGCATTTCAGGCAAATTCTTTACCTTCTGAGCCCCTGGAAAGAACTCATGTTCACTGAGCAAACTACAGGAGAGAGTGAAGGACAAGGAAGCCTGGCATGCTGTATTCAATGGGGGTCACAAAGAATCAGACACAACTTAATGACTGGACAAAAACAAAATCTATCTAATCTGAAATTCACTGTATTAGATTATCTGCAATCAAGAACAAAAGCCACAATTGAGTCATTCATTTTTAACAATGTAAAGCATGTCTAAGGTCAGATATTTTCAGTTGTTCCCTGTCTTACAGATGAACATACTGAGTCTCAATATTTTTCAAGTAAAGAACATTGATACTTATATTCTAATTGCCTAATGATCAAAGAGCAGTCTGTCCACTTGTAATTCTTGTTCTTTGTACCACATCATTCTTTGTCTCTTCACCCTTCACCCGCTCTAGTTATTGACTAAGATAACAAGCATTTATTGACTTTCCAGCACTGTTGACATATAAATGCTCAGAAGGTTGACATGTAAAATAGTGAAGACATCTCACTATGTGAAGACATCTCAAATCCATGGAAGGGTTTGACTAAAAAACATCTAATATAGCACAGAAGAGAGAATTGAAAGAATATTTTGTCATTCTGAATTTATAACAGACCTCTAATCTATTAGGCATTGGAGATTTCCAGAATTTCAGATTTGAAAAGGATCTTGAAGATTATCACAAAGACTTAATAACTATAACTCACATAGGTTAATTATACATGTAAATTAGTCATATAATCTAATTTTCAAAGAACACAGAACAACCTCAAAGTATCACTATTCATCTTCAAAAACTCTTAGAATTGACATCAATATACAAAAAACTATTGCATTTCTATACATTCATAACAAACTATCAGAAGATGAATAACGAAGAATACATCAATAACAGACTATAAGAAAATAATCCCTTTTACAATTGCATCACAAAGAATAAAATACCTAGGGAAAAAAATTAACCAAAAAGGTAAAAGATGGTACCTTAAAAACTATAAGATACAGATGAAAGAGACATAATAAAACACAAATAAGTGGAAAGATATCCCATGTTCATGTACTGGAAGAATTAATATTGTAAAATGTCCATGACACCCAAAAGTCTACAGATTCAACCAAATATCAAAATTCCAACAGAATTCTTCACAGAAATAGAATAAATAATCTTAAAATTTTGTGGAGACACAAAAGACCTCAAATAACCAAACTAATCTTGAGAATAAAGAGCAAAGCTAGAGACATCTCACACTCATTTCAAACTATGTTACAAAGCTATACTAATTAAAACAGAATGATATTGGCATAAAAACAGACACATAGGTCAGTGGAACAGAATAGAGAGCTCAGAAATAAACTTATTCACATAGAGTCAATTAATTTAAGACATCAAAGTGTCATAAACATTTTAGTTAGGCAAAAATTTGTAAGTTTTCTAAAAAATATATATTATACATATCATTTATATGTATGTATACAAAAGCTTTTACACTATGCTTGATAAACACTTGAGAAAGCACATCCACAAAAAGAAGAGATGGAGAAACTGGAAAACATAAGCTAAATGAAATGGGAGCACTGAATATGAAATAGAAAAAGTAAAACAAACTAGATAAAAGGTCATCAATGAGCTAGTATGAATAGAATGTTAGATCTTTAGTTTTTAAAAAACAATAGATATTCAACAAGCAACAAAGTTTTACTGTATAGCATGGGAAACTATACTCAATATATTGTAATAACCTGTAATGGAAAGTAATTTCAAAAATAACACATGTGTATATGTATAACTGAATCATCTTGCTGTGCACTGAAATATTGTAAGTCCACTAAATTAAACTTCAAAAAAATATATATATTAAGAAAGAAAAATTAAGACAAGCGAACCAAGAATATACAATGGGAAAAGACAGTCTCTGCAACAAACAGTGTTGGGAAAACTGGACAGCCACAGGCAAAAAAATGAACCTGGATCACTATCTTACACATACATAAAAATTAAAGAGATTAAAGATATAAATGTAATACATGTATAATGTATGAAATCATAAAACTCCTAGGAGAGAACATAGGCAATAAGTTCCTTGACATTGGTCTTAGAGAGGTTTTTGGATTCGACACAACAAGCTAAGGGAACAAAAGTGAAAATAAGCAAGTGGGGCTACATTAAACTTCATCTAAACAACAAAGGAAATTATCAATAAAATGAAAATCAAACTTATGGAATGAAAGAAAATGCTTGCACATTTTATATCTGATAAGAGGCTATAATACAAAATATATAAGGAACTCATACACCCCAATAACAAACAAACAGAAAATCCAATTAGAAAATGAGTGACAATGAGAACAAACCTTTTTATTTTCCAGATAAAACACTCAGAGGGCCAACGAGTATATGAAAAGATGCTCAGTATCACTAGTCATCAGGGAAATGTGAATCAGAATTGCAATGAGATATATCACCTCACACCAATTAAAATGACTAATCAAAAAGACAAGAAGCCACGAGTGAAGATGTGGAAAAAAGGGAACCCTTGTGCACAGTTGGTAAAACTATAAATTTGTACAAACACTATCAAAAACAATATGAGGTTTCTCAAATGACTAAAAAAAGAACTACCTGGTGATGTAGCAATCCACTTCTAAATATTTATCTGAAGAAAATGAAAATACTAATTTAAAAACATGTATGCACCTGCATGTTCATGAAGAACTACTTACAATAGCTAAGACATGGAAACAATCTAAGTGTCCATGATTGATGAATGGATAAAAAAATCTTGCCATTTGCAACAACACAGATGGACCTTGAGGGCACTATGCTAAGTGAAATAAGTCAGTCATGAAATACAAGTACTGTATAATTTCACTTGTATGCAGAATCTGACAACAAAAAGCAAACAGAAAAACAAGACAGATACAGAGAACAGATTGGTGGTTGCCAGTGGCAGGTGGTGGAGAGGATAAGTGAAATGTGTGAAGGGAGTCAAAAGTACAAACTTCCAGTTATAAAAGAAATAAATTCTGAGGGTGTGATGTTTAACACGGTGACTACAGTTAATAATAATGTATATTTGAAAGTCTTTAAAGGAGTAGTTCTCATTTAAAGTTCTCATCATAAGAAAAATAATTTGTAACTATACATGGCAATGGATATTAAGTAGAATTATTACAGTGATCATTTTGCAATATATACAAATATTAATTACACTGTACACCAGAAACAAATATTTTATGTCCATTATATCTCAACTTAAAAATAGGAATATAGATAAGTCATATAATTTAATTTTGAAAGAACATAGGACAAACTCAAAATATTTTAGATCTTCTAAAATGGTTGAGAAGCAAAATCAATTATTCTAATTAGTTAATGTAGTAAATTAAAAAAAAATGGTACTGAGTACTGTGTATTACACAATAACTGTGAACAAAAGAGGGAGTTTGACAGCCAAAAGGCACATGATAAGATACTCAACATCATTAATTATTAGAAAAACGCAAATCAAAACTACAAGGAGGTAACACTTCACATCTGTCAGAATGACCATTATCAAAAGGTCTACAAACATTAAATTCTGGAGAGGGTATGGAGAGAAGGCAACCTTCCTACACTGTTGGTGGGAAAGTAAATTGGTACAGTCACTACGGAGAACAGTATGGAGGTTCTTTAGAAAACTAAAAACAGAGCTATATCTGACAGAATGATTCCACTCCTAGGCATATCTCTGGAGGAAACAATAATACAAAAGGCTGCATGCACTTGATGTTCATTGCAGCACTATTTACAGTAGCCAGGATATGGAAGCAAACTAAATGTCCAAAAACAGATGAATGGATAAAGAAGACGTGGTACATGTATACAATGGAATACTACTCAGCCATATAATGAAACAAAATAATGCTACTTGAAATGATGTGGATGGACCTAGAGACTGTCATACTGAAAGAGACGAATATATAATATCACTTACCTGTGGAACTTAGAAAAAAAAGGTATAGATAAATTTACTGGCAAAGGAGAAACAGAGTCACAGATGTAGAGAAAAAACTTATGGTTACCAAGGAGGGAAGGGCGGGGGAAGGCAGACAAACTGTGAAACTGAGAGTGACATATACATACTACTGTGTGTAAAACAGATAACTAATGACAACCTATTGTTTTGCACAGGGAGCTCCATTCAATGATCTGTGGTGATCTAAATGGAAAAGAAATCTAAAAATGAATGGATATATGTATGTATGTGTATAACTGACTCACTTTATTCTACAGCAGAAAATAACACAACATTGTAAAGCAACTATATTACAATATTTTTTCAAGAAAAAGAATTTAATTCAATGAAAATTCTAGATATTTAAAAAATACCCACTATATCAACCCTGAATATTCATCGGAAGGACTGACACTGAAGCCAAAGCTCCAATACTCTGGTCACCTGATGTGAAGGGCCAACTCATTGAAAAAAACCCTGATGCTGGGAAAGATTGAGGGTAGGTGGAGAAAGGGGTGACAGAATGCAATGGTTGGATGGCATCACCAACTCCATGAACACGAGTTTGAGAAAATTCTGGGAGATAGTGAAGGACAGGGAAGCCTGGCGTACTGAAGTCCACGGGGTCGCAAAGAGTCAGACACTATTTAGCAATTGAACAACAACAACAACCCATTATATCTACTGAAAGGGCTCTTTGACTAATCATATAGATGTGATAGGTCACATCTCTTTTCTTCCATTGTTTATGGATCACTTTGTGTTTAAATAAACTTTAGCCAGTATTCAAAAGTGGTAGTATTGTTTGCCAGTACCATTCACTTTCTCCTACTATCATAACCGAACATTGATCTTGGTGAATTGTCATCCTATTTGGTGTAGCCCAAATGACTCAGAAAAGCAGCTCTTCTTCATAACTTCATAAATTAATCCTGATTTGTATAAACCAGTTAAAGTATCCTAACATCCTTGCCTGGAGGAGACTCTTGAGAGTTCCTTGTTTAGCGAGGAAATCAAACCAGTCAATCCTAAAAGAAATCAACCTTGAATATTTATTAGAAGGACTAATGCAGAAGCTGAAGCTCAATACTTTGGCCAACTGATGCGAAGAGCTGACTCATTGGAAAAGATCCTGATGCTGCGAAAGATTGAAGGCAAAAGAAGATGAGGGCAGCAGAGGATAAGATGGTTAGACAGAATCACCAACTAAACGGACATGAATTTGAGCAAATTCCAAAAGACAGTGGAAGACAGAGGAGCCTGATGTGCTAGAGTCCATGGGGTCACAAAGAGTCGAACACAACTTAGCAATTGAGAAACAACAAATCTCCTTGCGAGTACCACTGGGGCAAGATCAGCGGCTTAAGCCAAGCAGATAATTCAATTCCTTTACAATTGTTATTTGCTCATAGTGAGGTGTGTGATTTATGATGGTCACATCAGGTCTTACAAAAGATCTTGTGTTTCACAATTCAGAGAAAGCTTTCACTATCTTTTGCTGAACACAAACAGGAAGCTTTCAGTCCTCAGGCCTTCAGTCATATCATGTCCTTGAGGGAAAGGTGCCTGAGGACAAATCCGGGAGGTGTTGGAGGAGCATGGAGAAGAGAAACACAAGGAAAAAAACCTGGGGCTCAATAGTCTCTTGGAGTGGGTCCAATCTTCGGACAGTTTTACTTATCTTTTTGTTTAAGCCAGTTTTTGTGAGCATGGTGCATGGGTTTGCAAGATCAGAATCACTGGGGAGATGGATACTGATGCAAATTCTAGGCTTCAGCCCAGATCAAATAAATCAGAAACTTGGAGTGTTTCTTGTAGATCTGTGTGGCCGAGTCAGGTCTCCATGACATTCTCAGGCACACCAAAGTTTAAGAGGCATTAATGTGAGCTACTTGAAGTCAAAATTTCTATTAATTATAGTCAAATGTACCCAAAGTAATAAAAAAAGCAATCCCCTCTATCAAACCGAGTGTGCCACATATACATACAGAGTTGCCAAATAATGCTATACTTAATGGAGAAGGCAATGGCACCCCACTCCAGTACTCTTGCCTGGAAAATCCCATGGAAGGAGAAGCCTGGTAGGCTACAGTCCATGGGGTCGCAAAGAGTCAGACACGACTGAGCGACTTCAATTTCACTTTTCACTTTTCACTTTCATGCATTGGAGAAGGAAATGGCAACCCACTCCAGTGTTCTTGCCTGGAGAATCCCAGGGACGGCGGAGCCTTGTGGGCTGCCGTCTATAGGGTCGCCTAGAGTCGGACATGGCTGAAGCGACTTTGCAGCAGCAGCAGCAGCTATTTTTAAAAATAAAATTTAACTTTTAAAATTTTTCATTAAATTTAATGTAAATCTCTTTAAAATTGCAATTTGAAGTTATGTTATTCATCTCTATTTTTAATTCATAAAAATTCACTTTCTTCACTGAACAAAAGAAATATATATATACATATATATGAATGTATATGTATTTTATCTACTTTTAAATATACATATATTGGAAAGGCCTATGTACATATATATATATACATATGCATGCATGTGTGTGTGCTAAGTTGTTTCAGTCATGTCCAACTCTTTGCAACCCTAAGGACTATAGCCTGCCTTATATATATATATATATATATATATATATATATATATATATATATATATATATATATATATATATATATATATATATATACATATACATATATGTGTGTGTGTGTCTGTATATATATCTATACATCAAATCAATTCAGTTTCTCAGTCATATCCAACCTTTGTGACCCCATGGACTGCAGCATGCCAGGCTTCCCTATCTATCAACAACTCCCAGAGCTTGCTCAAACTCATGTCCATTGAGTCAGTGATGCCATCTAACCATCTCACCCTCTGCCATCTCCTTCTCCTCCTGCCGTCAATCTTTCCCAGCATCAAGGTCTATTCAAGTGAGTCAGTTCTTCACATCAGGTGGCCAAAGTATTGGAGCTTCAGCTTCAGCATCAGTCCTTCCAATTAATATTCAGGAGTGATTTCCTTTAGGATGGACTGGTTTGAAGAAATGCATATACCTGTGTGTGTGTGTGTGTGTGTGTGTGTGTATACATACATATATATATATATATACATGCCCATATTACCCAACATGGAGCTTCCCAGGTGGCTCAGTGGTAAAGAATCTGCCTGCCAATGCAATTTCAATCCCTAGGTGGGGAAGATTCCCTGGAGGGGAAATTGGCAACCCACTCTAGTATTCTTGCCTGGGAATTCCCATGGACAGAGGAGCCTAGTAGGCTACAGTCCATGGACTTGCAAAAGAGTCAGACATGACTTAGCCACTAAACAGCAGCAACAGCAATTACCTAACACAGAGCTTCTAAAATCCTTGTAATCTCCTGAGTGAAAAGGGTGCTTAAGAGCCGTTTATTCTAATATTTGGTCTTTGACTTCAATCCAGACACAGAGCTTCTAAATCCTTTGGAATTTCCTGAGTAATAGGAGTATCTTTAGTCCTAAGGAAGTAAATGTGTGTGTTCCTGGATTGGAAGAGTCAGAAAAATAAAGCCATGATTAGAAACCTATACAGTTTAACCCCATCCCCATCCTCCAAGGAGGAAGTTAATAATTATTCAAACTTCCTAAAAATCAATAAACTAGGAGCTTCAGAGAGCTTCTGGGTTTGTGAACATATCTGTATGTGGAGAGGGTGGGGAACCCTGGCTCCATGAGTACAGAAACTCCTGGGTTTGGGACTCTACTAGACCTTGCCCTGTTCTGGCCGTTTATCAGTATATTCTTGAATCACATCCTTTATAATAACCTAGTAAATATAAGTAGAGCTTCCCAGGTGGCGCTAATAGCAAAGAACCTGCCTGCCAGTGCAGAAGACATAAGGGACACAGATTTGATCCCTGGGATGGGAAGATCCCCGGAGGAGGGCACGGCAACCCACTCCAGTATTCTTGCCTGGAAAATCCCATGGACAGAGGAACCCGGTAGACTACAAACCATAGGGTCACAAAGAGTCGGGGACACGACTTAGCACACACACACAAACATAAGAAACCATTTCCCTGAGTTCTGAGAAGCCACTGTAGCAAAGTATCCAATCTGAGGAAAGAACTGCAGTAACCCCCCCACCCCCGATTTTGAGCCAAGTAGACCCAGTGTGGATCACTTGGGGATCCACCACCTGTGTCTGGCATCCAAAATGAGGCAGACTGTGGGACTGAGCCCTTAACCTACGGGGTCTGAAAAACTCCAGGTAGTTAGTATCATAATTGCATTGTAGAACCACAACTGGTGCCTAGAAAGTTAGAGAACTGGTGGGTGGGGGAAAAAATAAAACCTGCATATTTGGTGTCACGAGTGCTGGGGCATGAACAGGGAAAAGAGAACCAATAGCCTACTTCTAAGAGGCAGGTTTTTTTCTTATTAGTCTAATATGTAAATATAAATCTAATAGTTAGTACACATCATCCTTAGAAGAATAACAGTTTTGAGAATAAATCCACATGAACCATTCTTAAATGAAAACTGATGTCATATCATGTAGGTATACATATTTGTATGTATAACAAAGTTCATTTTTATGGTATTTTTTTTTCCTCAAAAGGGAGTTTAACTTAAAGAAATTAAAGTAATATATTCCTATATTTAAAAATTACACAGTTGATTATAGTTTCACTTGTGAAATTATAGGCCATTTAAAATTATATAAATATATGCAATTAATATATTCATATATTCATCAACTGGAAGAGCTTTAGACACATGAACATTCAAATGTTAATGGTCTTTAATAGCTCCTTCTTATTGTAAATTAAAATTAGTTACATCATCTCTATACTTAACAGCAACTATCAATTTTAGAAATCCAATTTACTTTTAAAAAATCCTTTTAAACCCTATGTTAAAATATCTTTGAAAGTGTCTCCAGAGAAGAATGTTTTGCCATTAAAATCACCCAGTCTATTCATAGAACAAATGAAACTCTTAAGTTCACATACTGACGCTGAACTTGTAAGAAAATTAGAATCAAGTTTTACACCCATTCAAACATATTTAGTGCTTAATGCTCAAGCTTGACCATTCAGTATAAATAAAAGTTAAATAATAAAATTTGAAACCTCTACCAAAAAAGGCACTATATTCATAAAGTGATAAGTTGAACTTTTCTGCCATGACTTCTTTCAAGTGTGCTTACATTTAATTTTTTAAAAATTTGATTTCTTGCCTGTTCAAATTATTTTTCATAGTGTTCTCAAAACATGATTATATGAACCAACAAATGATACATTTAAATTACTATAAACTTATTCAATGTTGAGTAGGTCTAGGGAAATATGAGCATGAAGAGTGAACTGCCTATAATCTAATTTGGAATGTGTCAAACTGTGATACTTTGGCTAAATAGAAAAGTTTTATTAGATTTATATTCTGTTAATCCATTAAATTCTGCTGAGTGAATCACTTGAACTCAAAAGGCAAAGCCTTAGAAGCTGCATATCCCAAGTCAGGTTCCAATTTTTCTAACAAGGTGAAAACAGAATGAATTTAATCAAAATGCCTGACAAAACTGTGCATGGAGAGAAGAGATGCCAATATCATGTTACTCTAAATCAAATACAAACATAAGAGCCAAATGATTTCATTCTATCTTCACGGCCTAACACAGAACAAAACTTGTAGGGATTTAAACTGAATATCACCTTGAGTACATGAATGATTTGATGACTCTATGAATAACAAATCAACATGTTAATAAATCAGAATATGAATAAGAAATGTACTTTCTAAAGGAAACAGAACTAAAGGATGATTCTTTAAATAAACTAAAAAGTATTGAGCTTCTTCCACATTTTGGAGTTAATCTAATTCTCTTTAATGTCACCCTTCCATTGCTTTATTTACTGATTTTGAATCAATGTTTCTATCTTGATAGGTAATATGATAAATACACCCATGCCAAAGTGAAAAGTAAGTGAATAATTCCTTGGCCCAGAGAGTAATGCATATTTTAAGTAGAGCTTCTTAAGAGAATGTTTGAAATGGATCTGAATTCATTTGGAATCTACTATGTGCCAATGAACCTACCTTATTCCATTTAATTCTTCAAAACAGCCCTAAGAGACAGAGATAATTACTCCAGGTAATTTTACAAATGGCCAAATATTATCATTAAAAAAACCAAAAAAAAAAAAACCTATACAAATTAAAATTGAACACTTAATTCTCATCTCGTATTTCATGCTCTTTAAATACTATTACTGCTTATTCTGCATAGTCTCTCTATGGCTTTGTTATTCACAAATAATAATTTTAATGAAAAAAATTTCAGTCTGTTGCAAACCAAAATTAATAGCAGTATTATGCAACAGAACAACCTGACACATTCTGAAAGTTACTACTGAATCAAGGAAGGAAAATGAATCCACTAAATAAGTACTATAGCCCATGGCCAAAATTCAAAGAAAAGATATATTTTACTTTCAGAAGAATTCCTTTAGATGTAAAAGTGGAACCATGCTAAAAAGATGTGGGTGTTCTTCTTAATAAAGTTACAGATGCTCTCAATGCCATAAAGCATGTTACTACTTATTACTGTATTTACTTATTTTGCTTAGAGATGAATGGCAAGTACTAAAATGTTCTTGTATGTGCATAGCAACAAAGACAGAATATGGTTAGCCAATGTGGAAAGCAATATCTTTAGTTTTAAAAAAAAGTAAACGATGTTACCTTAAATTTATAAAGCATTTTATAGTTTTCAAGGCTCTTTGCCACATAGCATGTACCCCTTCAAAAGCCCTGTGAGATTGTGAGGAAAGATAAATTAGTAACCCAATTTTATGGGCGAGCAAATTAAGGCTCAGAAAGATTAAGTGTCTTACATAATAATACACATAGCTTTTATGGTGGCATTTATATATTATCAAAGTCAAGTTTCTTTCTAGATTTTCTGGCGTCCTTCAACAGCAGTGATTTTACTTTTGAGATAAAGTTTTACAAATGGTTCCCTAGTTTTCAAAATGGTTTTAATCTAAAGAGTAGAACTGAATGAATGCCGTGAAATAACAACTATAAAGCCCCATAAAGGCTTTCAAAAATCATTTACAGAAATTAGTATATTTTTAATACAGAAAGCCAAATATGTAAATAAATGAACCAAAAAGGAAGCAATTGTTCTTCAATTTATAGAAGTGGTTAAAAAGGACATCCATGCCTTGCATCAGCAGTTCCTGAATTTTTGAATTAATAATACCTCATTTTCTTAGTTTAGAGTAATGTGAATTATTTTCAAAGAATCAGCGATATGTCACATCATTCTTTAGCATGAATTATGATGGGCAGGTTTGAGCTCTAATGATGCTGCGGGATCACAGAGTTTGCAGCTAGGACGCTTACCATATAAATTAGTGCAGTATCGCATTAGCAAGCAAGGCACAATCAGAGAAGTGAATTCAAACCGAAGGAAAGGAATTGCCATATATTGAAATAAAGCAAAAATGTGCAATAATACCGCTTTACTCTTCAATTTAATCTTTCTGAATTCTGAAGATGGATTTGAGGATTTCGTTTGCAATCATCCTTTGCCATGCAGATATGCTGCAGTAACTATATTAGGGCAGACAAGTAACAAAATTATTCCAAATATATTCAAGTAATTAGACGGAAGACCAGTCAGCGAGATCAATGTGTCCTTTTCATCTCATTACTTAGGTGGTACAGGATGCCTAGTAACACTGAACAATACCTTATGACTTTTGAGGTGTTGAGGCATCCTGCTTTTGCCTATTTCTTTCATTTGCACGTTTCAAAGTGACTTCCAAGTTATTGTTTGCTTTTGAGAGAGCCAACAATTTCTTCAGGCCAACCCTATGAAATTTCACCAGAATTTTGTAAGTTATAAACTCTTAAGTACTATAAAATTGTTAGTATGTATAATTCAAGAAGTAAAAATGTATACATGGTTATAGGATGCTGCTGCTGCTGCTGCTGCTGCTGCTGCTAAGTTGCTTCAGTCGTGTCCGACTCTGTGCGACCCCATAGACGGCAACCCACCAGGCTCCGCCGTCCCCGGGATTCTCCAGGCAAGAGTACTGGAGTGCGGTGCCACTGCCTTCTCTGGTTATAGGATAATTGGTATTAAATTCAACTCCATCACTAATTCTTTGTGCTACCAGACCTCACACACAACTGCTCCACTGGCTACTTTCTTTCATCTTACTGAGAAACCAACAAGAATACGGCAAAGATTTCATAGTAATCATCTATCCATCACCATCCTTTAATATGCTATGGACCATGTTTTATAAGTTTAACACACATCACATTATACTACTGTTCCTGCTAAGCTTGTATGTTCATATCACTACAAGAGTCAGAACTACCTGGATGAGTTTCCTGACAGATCAGATTTCAGTCTTAAGTGATATAAAATAGAATACATTTTAGTTTGCCTTTTCCTTCACTTATTTTTCACAAACTTATTCCAGCTTTGAGGTGAACCCAGATGCATAATGTCCTGCTGTGATATACATCCAGTTAATTTAAAACAGGCAAGCATCCTGTATGCTGAAAACAGTTTTATCATTACAAAAAAGGAGTTCCCTCAAAAAAAAAAAAATCTTTGGGTTCTCTTGACTCTGGCAGATGCTTCCTAAAGTTCAAATTAAAATTACAGAAGAGTGCCAGTTAGTAATCAATTTAGTTATCTTTTGTACCTAATTCACTTTTAATTAAAGCATTGAAAGTGAAGGAAGAGATCAGTACAAAGTCAAAGGTTTCACACAGACATCACTGAAGCTCTTCATTGATCAAATTAGATGCCAGATTACAACCGATGTGAAAATATATCAGTCTATCAGTCACGTTCCTTGATCAGAATCCCTTTGATCATTATAGAGCAAGTTTTGTAGTAGCAGCAAAGCAATTTATTGAGGGGGAAAACTACAAATTGCTTGAATTTTGCCAGCAACTGTGAGAGCCATGCCACAGAAGATGCGTGTCCTTCCAATTGGATATCCACACAGTTTTGGTTTGCTACCTAACGCAATAGATTACCAACCCCCTAACAGTATAATTGGAATCTAAACTATTTAACCCTTCTATAGTCATTAACTGATATTGGCACATCAAATTCTCTCCAGACAGTTTAAAGTTGAGGGCACTGCTATTCTTCAGTTCTTCGATGTGTGTTAGTTGCTCAGTCGTGTCTGACTCTTTGCTACCCCATGGACTGCAGCCCACCAGGCTCCTCCATCCATGAAATTCTCCAGGCAAGAATACTGGAGTGGGCTGCCATTTCCTTCTCCAAATTCTTTAGTAAATCCTGGTAAAAAGAAGTGATACTGGAGAAAAGAGATATATGCTCCATGCAGTATATTCATTTAAAGCATGTAAACTCTTTCATTTATAGAAGGTTTTGTACATGGAAACAAGAATATATTTTCATTGTTAATTTCCTTTTTAACAAAACAGATATTTTAATGTTATGACTATGGTTTTTACTGAGAAAAAATGTGCATAATAAAAATATGATACATGAAGCAAATTTCTCTTAAAATTGGTATCATTTAAACAGCTAATGTTCTTTTATTAGATGAGAATTTGCTGCTTTAACTTAGAGGAATTTCTAAACCAAATTAAAAATTTAATCAAACAACTATGTTACTTCTTGATAAATTTCCATTCCTCCTCACTAGAATGTTTGTTTGATGCTTAATTATTTTTTTTACATTTTTGTTATTTTAATAGATACAAGTCACTTCTTTAAATTAGATTAGATATAGATTATTTAAAGTAGATTTTGTATGTGATCTCAAACAAAGTACATACATTTTATTGTTGTTGTTTCAATGTTTTAACCTATAAAATGAGTATTGGACTACACTCTGCTTAGGGCCCCTTTCAGCTCTAAAAAGTCTTGATTTAAAGATCTGAAATATTAGTTAGTAGAAAAGATTGATTACTGATGAATTCCAAGCACATGGGTCAATGAAGTTCATTTACTAGTAACTTTTCATTTTACCTGAAGACCAATATACTCAAACTTACTATCACAGTTAGTAGATCATTGGTTCTCCAGTGAGGGTGTTTTTGTCCTCCTGGGGATATTTATCAGTGTCTGGAGACACGTGGTTGTCAACAGCATTGAACAGTCTTTTTAAGCTATCAACCTCCAAGGGTCAGCCATATGAGTAGGTAAGGTAAAACATCCTTGCTGGAGGAGGCCTGAAGAAATTATTTAAATTAAGCCAATCTTTCTGAAGAGTGGGGCAATTTCACCTCCAGGGGAGATGTGGCAGTGTGTAAAGACATTTTTAGTTGTAAGAACTTGGGGTGGGGTGGGGAGTGGGTATTACTACTGGCCTCTAGTGAGTAGAAGCCTGCAATGCTTCTAAGCACCTGAGAGTGCACAGGATAACAACTAGGACAAAGAATTAGCCCAAAAGGTCAATAGTGCTGAGCTTGAGAAACCCTGCACCAGGTAGGAAAAAAATCTTTCTGTCTTTAGCCTACTCTTATAAG
This sequence comes from Okapia johnstoni, assembly GCA_024291935.2. Taxonomy (NCBI): domain Eukaryota; kingdom Metazoa; phylum Chordata; class Mammalia; order Artiodactyla; family Giraffidae; genus Okapia; species Okapia johnstoni. The sequence goes on from CM044322.1 coordinate 61,235,854, forward strand.
AGAAATATAAATGCCTATATATTAAATAACATTACGATGATACATTAAATAGCATACTTCAGGAAAAAAAGCGAAAACTCAGCCTTTTAATTTCTAGATCTGTATCACATTCAAAACTACAGTCTAATACCTTATCTTTGCTTCTTTTTTCTTAATCTTGTAAAGATATTTTGCATATCTTACACATTAAAAACAGAACAAAATTATTTATTTTTTACTCTGTTTAAACTGTCATTCTATCTTACAAGTTGATCATTCTTTGGCAGAAGTTTCAAGTAATTTCTGTTTAACTTTAAAAGTTGACGTGAACATCTCATGTTGAAAAATAGAAACTAAGAATTACACTGATTATTATTTTCGCAGCCTACATTTCCTGAGCACCTGCTGCATGCCAGCATGACCTGAAGGAGCAGACCCCGTGACAAATTGGAGAAACACAAAGGGAAATGTTTCTATGAAAACCCAAGGAAGGATAAATGGGACATATCCAAGGGAAAAAGAAATCTAGCCTTTGGGGGATGAAGAGTCATGAGTGAGAGGAGATGATAGAAAATTAATCCAGAGATTTAGACAAGAGCAAAAATCACATAAGGCATGGAGAGCCATTAATGGAAACCAGTAGAATATTTTACAAAGGAAAATATCAGAATCAATTTCTTTTCATTTCTCTTTACTTGTTCCTTCTTTCCTTCCTTCTTTCGTTAGTTCTTTTTTTTTTTTCCTTTCAGATGTCACTAGCTGTTTAGAAGAGTATAAGCTGAAAACATCATAAATGGGGAATGCCCTGGTCTAGGTTAGTAGTGCAGAGAAAGGAAGAAAAAGTGGATATAGTATAAAGTTTAATATCCTAAGATCTGCTAGCATATCAGATGTGCGGGTCAAGGGAGTGTATGCTTCCAGGCTTTTGGGCTTAAATATTTGGATTCACGGTACTGGCCATCACTAAGAAATGGAAACCAAAGGAGCAGGTTTGTTTCTTTGAGCATGTTTTCTTTTCTTTATTATATTTTTTGCTTGCTTGCTTGTTTTATGGAGAAAAGTAAGTCTTCTATTTTGAACATATTAAGTTTAAGATCTCCATTGCACATATAGAGATAAAAGAAAATATTGGGGACTCATGGGAAGATTAGACTTTGGATTACAAATTTGGTGTCATCAGTACATAAGAGCACACAAATGGTATTAGGTGAAATTACCTATAGAGAATATAAAGAAAGAAAAGAGAAAAAGAAATAGAACAGAGGCTAACACATTAGAAAGCTTAGAGGTCAAGGGGATGACATGGAATCAGAAAAAGGGAAAGAGAGGATCAGCGAGTTTTAAGAGGGAAGCCAACAGAAAATGACCCCCCTAAAGACAAGTAAAGTAAGAGTTCAAAATGAAGGTCTGAAAACAGAGTGTAATCCTGCTGTGGGTAAAGTCAGGAGAGAACAGAGGCTTGACCATGAAATTTACTCAGTTGTGTTCAACCCTTTGTGATCCTATGGACTCTTTACAGTCCATGGAATTCTCCAAGCCAGAATACTGGAGTGGGTAACCTTTCACTTCTCCAGGGGATCTTCCCATCCCAGGTATCAAACCCAGATCTCCCACATTGCAGGCAGATTCGTTACCAGCTGAGCCACAGGGGAAGCCCAAGAATACTGGAGTGGGTAGCCTATCCCTTCTCCAATGGATCTTCCTGACCCAGGAATTGAACCGAGATCTCCTGCCTTCCAGGTGGATTCTTTACTAACTGAGCTATCAGAGAAGCCCATAGTGAGAGACAAGTTTGATGACTTTAACAAGAATTATTTCAGTGAAGTGTCTGGGTCAAAAGTATGATAGAAGTGATTACAAAAATGGAGACTTGCAAATATGGTCTTTTGAACAAGTGCTTATTTTTCTTCCTACTAAAATATTGCTAAAATGGCATTAAGACCTTTTCAATGGCATGCATTTACAAGGTGGAAAATCAAAGACAGAGAGTAAAATAATAGCAGACCAGATATTAAAACACATTTTGGAATTTGGAAATCAGTTTAGAAGTAGGAGGAAGCGATAATCAGGAGGATGCTTGAAGGGTTAAATGCAGAGAAAGCAAATCAGTTTGCTCATAGAATCCTGGTTACATGAGAAATGGAGCTGGGAGAAGGTATATGGCTGCAAGTTTGTTTACACCTCAGACCCTTTCTTACCTACCACGAAGCCCCAGGTCACCACCTCCCTACCCCATGCCTCGCATACTCCCTCCTGCCCCTCTGTGTCCAGGAAATCTGACATGGATTCTCAGAAACAGCTTTCACAGAGTTCATGTCTGTATGATACCTGAAACAACAGGCTTCAAAGCCAAAAAAGCAAGCCAAGAACAAGAAAAATTTCACAAGAATTAGGAAAGAACTGAAGGGTTTTATCACATTACTTGGTAATTAAATATCTAAACATGTTGTAGAGAATAGCTGTCATGTGAAATATAGATGATCATTTACATAACCTTGTGGCAAAGAAGTCGAGAAAATCATCTACTGTAAATAACAACACGATTAACAATGTTAAACAACAAACTTGGAAAAGATGCTTATGGTACGCCTAACGAAGAGAGGGTTACACTTTCTGTTACAAGTGCTCCTGCAATTAAGTTAGAGGAATTTGGACAACTCCACAGTGAAATGAGCAAAGAATATATAAACTATTTAAACAAAGTAAGAACTACACTGAACTTTACCATCAATTAAAAAATCATTAATGGGATATTTTGCTTCAGCAGAATTAAAATTGAATTTTAACTCTCCCCATTGTTGAATGTGCAGTAATAACTTTTTGAAGAGCTTTTTAATAAATTTGTTACTTCAAAGATCAAATCCTTTGATAAAGCAATTTTCAGATCCTTTGATTTAGAAAAAAAAAAAAAGGAGTATGTGCTTGTGTGTTTTGTGTTGTTTTTGTTTCTATTAACTAAAAAATTGAAGATTTTGAGTTACTAAAATACCTATCCTTGGGAATTGATAAAATTAGGCATCGTGTGTACATACATGCAATATCATGTAAATATTTAAAAGGATGATGCCAGTAATGAGACTTTTCAAAGACATCAGACTCTAATCTCTGGAACTTGTAAATGTTACCTCATAAGAAAAAAATTCATTTGTGCATATAATTAAGTTGAGAATCTTAACATGAACAGATTTCACTGAATTATCCCAGTAGGTTGTCCTTATAAGAGACACAGGTGAAAGAAGAGAAGGCAATGTGCCCACCAAGGACCAAGGCAGACGTGGGAGTAATGTGGCTACAATCAAGGGAGGCTGACAGTCACCAGATACTGGATGCAGCTGGGAACATATTCTGCCAAAGTCTCCAGAAGCAGCATAACTCTGCCATTACTTTCAGCCCAGTGATATTAAATTTTGGAGGTATGGCATCCAGTACTGTGAGAAAATACATTTCTATTGCTTTAAAACATCAAGATTATGGTAACATGCTACAGAAGCCATAGGAAGCTAACACACTACTTATATTCATCAATAAGGAAAATGTCTATATTTTAATTAAGATTGTCAGTTCATGAATCATACATATCCAAAATTACATGAAAAATACCTAGAAAATATACTGAAAGGACTTACACATGAATATTAAGATCATTGGTAGTTTGTGATTTTTTGTTTTAATTTTGACAATAACCATATATTATTTTTCTGGTTAAAAAACGTTATTTTAATTTTTAAACAAAAATAATAATTTTTCAACAAAATGCATTTATGTGTATATCTACTGCAAAATATCCCCATTTCTAACCAAGTAGCCTAAAGTGACATAGTTGAAGTTTTCTGTACCTGATGGTATTGAGTCCTAAGAAGTGGCATGATTACCTGATGCAGTTTTATAATATATCTTATTAGAAATTGTTTGAGGTTCAAGGAATTTTTGTGTTTTTCTTTGCGTCAGTTAGGAATTTTGCTGCTAATATCATAGACCCTGAGGCTTCCCAGGTGACATCAGTGGTAAAGAATCCGCCTGCCATTGCAGGAGATGCAAGGGACACAGGTAGATCCTTGGGTTGGGAGGATCCCCTGGAGGAAGAAATGGCACCCTATTCCAGTATTCTTGCCTGTAAAATTCCATGGGCAGGTAGCCTGGTGGGCTATGGTCCATGGGACCTTAAAAAGTCAGACACGACAGAGCAACTGAGCACATACATACATACATCAGAAACCTGGGTTCACTGACTTCAGTGTGTGATAGGTTTATTTCCTCTCATGTAAAATCAATCTGAAGTTAGGATTAGTGAGGGCTGGTGTAGCAGCTCTGGAAGTGACCAGGGGCACTATGTCCTCTGTCTTTATTCTTTCACTTTAGGGCACTGCTTCCTTCTCAAGGGCATTCAGTTGTCATAAGGTAGATGTTGGTCCAGTATTTTAGGAGAATGGAAAGGGGCAAAGTTGAAGATACTTCCAACCAAACCGCTTAGGAGCTTTACCTACTAATATCCACTCATATTTGATTGGCCATCCCAATTTGCAGTGAGGCAGCAATGTGTAGTCTTATTGATGGGCACAATTACTAAGGTAGAAGGGAGAATGGATATTGGTTTGACAGCAGGCAGTAATTATCATATCCATGGAACCAACAATTAAAGATGTTGCTGAGAAGTATTCAAATCACCATCCAGGAGGAGTCACTGCTGTGGTACTTGTTACCAGTCATACTACTCTAGAAAGAACAAATCAATGATTAAGTGCTCTGCCTTAAGACTAAAGACTGACTATGTCTATTACTCCTTCCTTGCCTACTACAGACTGTAACTAGACTAAGTTCCTATCTTAAGTGCTTGGTTCAAAAAGCATTCAATTTATTCCACCTAAAAGTAAGACTTGCAAATCTTCAATTTGTAGATTATATAAATTAATGATTAATATTTAATGGGCTTCCCAGGTGGCACAGTGGCAAAGAATCTGCCTGCCAATGCAAGTGACGCAAGAGACAGGGGTTTGATCCCTGGGTCAGGAAGAACCCCTGGAGTAGGAAATAGCAACTCACTCCAGTATTCTTGTCTGGAAAATTCCATGAACAGAAGAGCCTGATGGGCTATAGTCCATGGAGTCAAAAAGAGTCATACACAACTGAGGGACATACAGCACATTCAATTGCTTCAGCTCTTGTGAATCATTAACAGAAAACAAAGCAAGCGAAACAAAGCATAAATGAATATTAAATAGGCATACTAGTAAGCATTTTGATATAAATATAATTATTACTTTTTTAATTAAAAGATTACTCAACAAATTAATATTAGTATAAAATGAATAAGAATCTAAATATAATTCAATGTCAAAATGATCTTCAAACAATGTTCTCTTTTGTATATTTCTATGTTTATGTTACATATTTTATTCTAGTGTGTCTCAGTCACATTCAGTATGTTCCTAAAGTTAAACCTAATTTTTTCCCCTTTGATTGCCTCTTAAATTAACTTTTATAGAAGACAAAATAAAATCTTGACTAAAGAATTATCATCTCAGCACACAAATCTGTTAGGTGGTCTCAAGAACTATGAACCTCTTCAAAGATTTATTCTCTCTGTATGTATATATGTGTGTGTGTTTGTTTATATTTCATCCACATCTGTAATATGTAAATATTTATATAAGTATATTAGTTTTATATACAAGATCTTATCTCTGCTATAAACATTCACAAATTGCTTTCTCCCTATTTTTAAGTTGCTCAGTTTGCAATCTGTTTTCTACTAAACATCCACTGGTTGCTAATCCTGCCTATTTGCTCCTAGCTCCCCCTTGCCCAGGAGCACCATAAGAGAAGGAACTCTGTGATTTATTCCAAGCATAACTGTTGCCCCTATAATATTTATTCCGTGCATAACTTCTGCTGGTTCACTGTGTGTGCTTAAGAAATGACCTGGAGTTCATCTGAACTAAGTTTCAAAAACAGAAGTAGAATATAGACACATGAGCATAATATATGAAAACTCTTGTTGTGGAGCAGGTATCCATAGATGTTCCTGACAGCCATGGCCTGTTGGATGTCTCTAAAGTGAAAATGAGATAGGTTATAAGGATGCAAACATGAATTCAGCACCAACATATACTCCAGTCACTGTGATGTGCCTTATGCTCATTATCTCACATGATCCAAACATTATTATAATAATTATTATTATATGTCATCAATTACCAATAAGGAAGCTAAAGCTTAGAGAGTACAAATTAGTTTTGACTGAGATCTTACAGCTGTTGACAGGCTTACTCCAGAACTGAGGTGTTTAGCCTCACATTAAGGACCTGTATTTGTGAACATGAAGAAACTTATTGAGTATAGACACCTGTTTCCTTCCAAAGAAAAACCAGTTTGGATTATCTTTTTCTCTAGATTCACAGTTGTAACTAGGCCAGAGGGAAGGGCATGTAGGAGATTAAATAGGTTTATTGATATGCTTATTTCAGAAGCTAAAATTAGTTTCACAATAACCCCTATCTTTTCTTGTAGCTAATAATTGACATTTCAGAATTGTGTAAAATGCCATTAAATTCAAGTGAACAGAAACAATTTTCTGAAATAGAGTGAAAATCTATTAAAATGGAATCACAAGTTAAAGTAAACAAAACTCACTTGAAAGGTGGTTTTTCTAACATGGTTGTTGCTGTTGTTGTTTGGTTGGTAAGTCATGTCCGACTCTGCAAATCCATGGACTGCAGCATGCCAGGCTCCTCTGTCTTCTACAGTTTTCCTGAATTTGTTCAAATTCACATCCATTGAGCCAGTAATGCTATCTAACCATCTCATCCTTTGTCACTCTCTTCTCCTTTTGCCCTCAATGTTTATATTATTAGATACACATATTTATTGCCTTTTTAAAAAGATAACTTGTTATGAGATGTGGCTGTACAGTGAAATTACATCATTGAGTTTCATTTTCCTTTAAAAATTGAGCATAGAATTCCACATTCTGTGCATTTGTTTTATTTTAAATATATATTAAGGACTTTGGCAGAACTCTTCTTTAGCTCAAGTATACCTGATCAACACAATATGCCTAATTGTCTACTGATATTTACTTTAAAACCCTTTTCAGCAACATATAAATATTTATTAATTCAACTTATTACTGATATAATATTTGTGTTATAGTAGTTTCTAGAAGTTATCTGTCAAAAATTTACCTAAGTTTTATTATTTTTTATAAAAATGTATTCAGCCCTTCCTGTAGCCTGTATTTTTATCTTTTGGTTTTGTTTTTAGTGCTATGTAATTGGCCTTTTTCTAAAGTTAAAGAAGAAGGATTTGAATAGCAAGCAATACAGAAACACAGAATATTGAAAAAGATAAATTGTTCTCATTATAAATGCAAAAGTGATTCTAATATGAGATAAGGCACCATATACTCGTTGACTATAAATATATGATATATTTGATAATAAGAAGATAACATAAGGTTGGAGAAATATTAAGAATTCTAGGTGGACCATTCTTTATAATAACTTACAAAAATAAATGTCTCCTTTTAGAAAGTAAGATGATGGCTATTATTCAACTATGCTCTTACTCACTGAAAGATCTATTGTTGTTTAGTTGCTAAATTGTGTCTGATTCTTTTGCAACCCTGTGGACTGTAGCCCATCAGGTTCCATTGTCCGTGGTATGCTCCAGGCAAGAAGACTGGAGTGGGTTGCCATTTCCTTCTCCAGTATATCTTTCCCATTCAGGAGTCAAACCAATATTTTCTGCATTGGCATTCTGTGCTGCTCATCTTCATACTGAGCCACCTGGGAAGCCCCCAATGAAAAGATACCTGGATGAAATATATAGTGTAAAAACAAAAGTTTCTTCTCTGAATTTAGAGAACTAAGTAGTAAGTGCAACACCTTTGGAATAAGACAGAATAGCAATCAGTCCCTCCATTGGGTGTCTAGTTCCTAGGCTAAGGACTTTCAATCCTCCCTATACATTGCCTGGGGGCCTCCCAGATGGTGCTATTGGTAATGAATCTGCCTGCCAATGCAGGAGACTCAAAAGAGATGCGGGTTTGATCCCTGGGTCAGGAAAATACCCTGGAGACAGAAATGGCAACCCACTCCAGTATTCTTGCTGAAAAATTCCACAGACAGAGGAGTCTGGCGGGCTACAGTCCATGGGGCGGAAGAGAGTCGGACACCACTGAGCAACTAAGCACACATACACTGCACAGTCCTAAAACATCATACTAACAAATATATCAAAGTTTTCTAAGTACTCAGCCACTTCCCCTGACACTCACTGCTTATGGACTTAAGGTATTAGTGTATATAATATTGTTTATTATACTGCACATTTCTTACAGCATGATCTGAATGGGAGCTGCAGTAGACAACTCTTATCAATAACAATCTTTTTTCATGTAAAATGGCACCTCTTTTAAATATTATACCTATTTACTATAAAAAAAATCTCTAAACAAAATCTGGTTGATGATGATAAAAATTTGATTACAAAATATTATATTTTATCATGTTCTTATACACAATTATTTTCTCATTCTTTTCTAAAATTAAAGTATCACTCAACATCACACTGCTTTTGTCACCTAGTATAGCTTACACATTTTATGCCCTATATAAATTCTCTTCCCCATATCTTATATTCATTCTTTCTTAAGTGAATTTTTATTTTCCTTTTCCTTGCACGTTTATCTGAACACTTCCTAAATATTCTGCTATGTTCTTCATAACAAAACAACCTATAAATTCAGTATTTGTCCTTTCATGTAGCATATCTCCCAATTTTGTCTATGTTGTCCAGATGACAGGATCGTCTTGCTTTTTAAGATTGAATAATATTCCATCATATGTATATAAATAATGCATTTTCTTTATCCATTCATCTGTTGATTGACATGTAAATTGTTTTGATAACTCAGCTATTGTAAACAATGTTGCAACGACCATGGGATCCTTGAAATCCTGACTTCATTTCCTTTGGACATACAACTAAATTGGGATTGCTGGATCCGATGGCAGTTATATTTTTAATTTTTCTGAGGAATCTTCATACTTTCCTCTAACTGCTGCATCATTTTCACCAACAGTATACAAATTCTCCAATTTCTCCACATTCTCACCATTTGTTATCTTTTCCTTTTTGATGAGTCATCCTAATAAGTCATTGCAGTTTTGAATTGCATTTCCCCAAAAATATTGTTCAGCATGTTTTCATATATACCTTAGAATGAAACTAGTCACCTTTAAAACTTTAAAAAATAAAGCCTTAGGTATAACTCATCCTAAAATTAAATATAGATCAGTTTTTTTTTTTTACCCAAAATCTACAAAATAAAAAATAAGTAACAACAACAACAAAAAGAACTGAACTCATCCAATGCATTTGAAAAGACCCTGATGCTGGGAAGGATGGAAGGCGAAAGGAGAAGGGACTGGCAGAAGATAAGATGATTATATAGCATCACCAATTCAGTGTACATGAATTTGAGCAAATCAGGGAGATAGTAAAGGACACAGGAGCCTAGCATGCTGCAGTCCACGGGGTCGCAGAGACTCGGGCACGACTTTGCAAGTGAACAATTTATTGGTTACCCAATTTTTTAACCTAAGTGCTTTGTCTGGAATTCTTTTGAGAAGGACTGTGGCAGGTATGGGATGAATAGTACTTGAGGCTAACTGAATAGACAGGAGCAAGAATGATCAAGACCCAGTGTGAGTCCTTGTGAAGTTCTCATCTGCCTTCCACCTTCCATCCAATACTTGTGCCACTTTAACTTGAGGCTTCAAACCTAGGGTGAGATCAGCCTCCCTGTGTTCCTGTGCATCCTGTAGTTTCACAACTCAGCTATGGCTTGACAAGGAGAAAATGGTACCTCTAACATACTCATTATATTGCTGTCAAACTCAAGCCAAGACATAATGTATCCTTATTCAAAATGTACCTCTGGTGCTCGCTTCGGCAGCACATATACTAAAATTGGAACGATACAGAGAAGATTAGCATGGCCCCTGCGCAAGGATGACATGCAAATTCGTGAAGCGTTCCATATTTTTCAGCAGGATCCTCCATGACCCACCCCCCAGAATATTGGAAATAAAAGCAAAAATAAACAAATGGGACCTAATCAAAATTAAAAGCTTTTGCACAACAAAGGAAACTATAAGCAAGGTGAAAAGACAGCCTTCAGAATGGGAGAAAATAATAGCAAACGAAGCATCAGACAAACAATTAATCTCAAAAATATACAAGCAACTCCTGCAGCTGAATTCCAGAAAAATAAACGACCCAATCAAAAAATGGGCCAAAGAACTAAACAGACATTTCTCCAAAGAAGACATACAGATGGCTAACAAACACATGAAAAGATGCTCAACATCACTCATTATTAGAGAAATGCAAATCAAAACCACAATGAGGTACCATTACACACCAGTCAGAATGGCCGCTATCCAAAAGTCTACAAGCAATAAAATGCTGGAGAGGGTGTGGAGAAAAGGGAACCCTCTTACACTGTTGGTGGGAATGCAAACTAGTACAGCCACTATGGAGAACAGTGTGGAGATTGCTTAAAAAACTGGGAATAGAACTGCCATATGACCCCAGCAATCCCACTGCTAGGCATATACACTGAGGAAACCAGAATTGAAAGAGACGCGTGTACCCCAATGTTCATCGCAGCACTGTTTACAATAGCCAGGACATGGAAGCAACCTAGATGTCCATCGGCAGACGAATGGATAAGGAAGCTGTGGTACATATACACAATGGAAATATTACTCAGCCATTAAAAAGAATACATTTGAATCCGTTCTATTGAGATGGATGAAACTGGAGCCCATTATACAGAGTGAAGTGAGCCAGAAAGAAAAGCACCAATACAGTATACTAATGCATGTATATGGAATTTGAAAGATGGTAATGGTAACCCTATATGTGAGACAGAATAAGAGACACAGATGCATAGAACAGTCCTGTGGACTCCTGAGGGAGAAGGCGAGGGTTGGACGTTCTGGGACAATAACACTGAAACATGTATATTGTCATATGTGAAGCAGAACACCATTCCATGTTCTATGCATGGGACGGATGCTCAGGGATGGAGCGTTGGGATGACACTGAGGGATGGGAGGGGGAGGGAGGTGGGAGGAGTGTTTGGGAGGGGGAGCACATGTGAATCCATGGCTGATTCATGTCGATGTATGGCAAAAACTACTACAATACTGTAAAGTAATTAGCCCCCAACTAAAATAAAAAAAAAAAGAAAGAAAGTGAAAGAGGAGAGTGAAAAAGTTTGCTTAAAGCTCAACGTTCAGAAAACTAAGATCATGGCATCTGGTCCCATCACTTCATGGGAAATAGATGGGGAAACAGTGGAAACAGTGTCAGACTTTATTTTGGGGGGCTCCAAAATCATTGCTGATGGTGATTGCAGCCATGAAATTAAAAAATGCTTACTCCTTGGAAGGAAGGTTATGACCAACCTAGATAGCATATTTAAAAGCAGAGACATTACTTGCCAACAAAAGTCTGTCTAGTTAAGGCTATGGTTTTTCCAGTGGTCATGTATGGATGTGAGAGTTGGATGGTGAAGAAAGCTGAATGCCGAAGAATTGATGCTTTTTGAACTGTGGTGTTGGAGAAGACTCTTGAGAGTCCCTTGGACTGCAAGGAGATCCAATCAATCCATCCTAAAAGAGATCAATCCTGGGTGTCCACTGGAAGGACTGATGTTGAAGCTGAAACTCCAATACTTCGGCCACCTCATGCGAAGAGTTGACTGATTGGAAAAGACCCTAATGCTGGGTAGGATTGGGGACAGGAGGAGAAGGGGACGACAGAGGATGAGATGGTTGGATGGCATCACCAACTCGATGGACATGGGTTTGGGTAGACTCCGGGAGTTGGTGATGGACAGAGAGGCCTGGCATGCTGCAATTCATGGGGTCGCAAAGAGTCGGACACGACTGAGCGACTGAACTGAACTGAACTGATGCATTTAAGCTGAATTTCAGATAAACAATTTTTTTAAAATACTTTTATGTTTCCGTTCAATCTTTGGGACATTTTAGAAAATATTTATTTGAAATTGAATCGAGTGCCTGTGTTTTTATTTGCTTAATCTGCCAAATCTAATCTTTATGTAATTTAACCCCAATAAATGAAATTGTAAAATGGAAAATGTGCACTATTCATCAGGTAGTTTAATGCTATTTTAAACTATTATACAGTGAAACTACTTTCATAATCTAGACACAGAATAGTGCTCTCATAAAAACTCCTTCACCTGTCCCTTTATGTTCACCCCTTCTATCCACCTATAATGCCTCGCAACCATTGATCTAATCTTTCTCTGTAGTTCTGTCCTTTTGAGAATATCATGTAAATGAGACTGGCTTCTTGCAATAAAACGCTGTTTAAGATTCATCCAAAAAAAAAAAAAATGTACCTCTGATAGTTCACTTTCTGTGAAAATTAAATCATATTAAATTTTTGAAAATGAAAATCATTTCATTCTTTATAAAATATCTGAGACTCTGGTATTAAAGAATTCTCATGAAAATATTAGAATTATTCTATATTTTCCATGGCAGTACCCATCTGTAAGCTGTGGGCTATTTAGCTTGTCTAAGTAAAAAAAACAAATTTTAAAATCAACATCCATCCTTTAGTGAAACTTCAAAAGTTAGAATATTCTAATTACTTGAGTTCTTTTACGATCAAAGGAAAAAAGGAAATAAAACCATATTTTGACAGCATTACATTAAAAAAGTTAAAATTCATCTCAAAACTAAAACTAATTTTCAGAAATAAAAATTCAGTTGTTACATATTCACCAATTTCTTACTTAATTAATAGAGACAAATAACCCAGCAGGTTGCTTTTGATTACTTTTGTTCCAAAGAGACCAAATATAACATTTACATGAATTTTAAGTTTAAATCATTGGTTATACTTATAACAATGTGTTTACCAATATTTATAATTGAGTTTGAAAATTAGTAATACAAGTACTTGTGACCATTTCATCCAAACCTAGCTTCAAAAATATTTTATCATAATGAATGGATATTTGAAATAAAACTGTATGTAGAAATAACTTTTATGAAATTTTGATAGCTGATGCTAAGTGAACAAAGATGCCAAACCCTACATACACATACATACACATATACACAAACACAGATTTTCATGCTTTCTCTGTATGAGCCTTAAATCTTAAAAAGTATGTGTACACATACACTTACACACACACACACGTTTTAGGTTCCAAAGAAACTAGAAAAGAGAACAATGGTCACAAAAAAAACAGAAAGATAATGCAAAGTACTGCGGTATAGGCCAATTGTGAGCCGCAAGATAAAAAAAATGCCTATTTAGAAAAAAATTTTCCAGGTCAATATGCAAATGTCACTTGAAAGCATTCTGACTTTTGAAATAAGCTGCTTCTCTTGAGAGGTTTTACAAATATCAGCTGTGTTTGTATAATGTGTTTGCAAGCAAACCAAATTTGGGGGCCAAAGTAAATTTTTATAATGAATCTATATATGAATCTTAAATAAGCTTAAATAAGCACACAGATGGCTTTGCAGGTGGTAATGTCTTAACAACTAAAGCTTTTCAAGAAGAAGCACGTGTCAGTGTCTTGAAGTAATGATGGACACACAAGAGAGCTCTAAGAATTCTCCAGTCCATGGAATTGACCTCTTCTGTCAATCATTTGGCCACCATGATGTTTTCAATTGTCTCAACATGTCACACTCACTCAATAGTCTTTGTGTTACCAGCCCTAACTGTACATCCTGAACAGGTGTATAAGACATGTGTGAAAAAGGTTAGAGATTGTCAGAGCTTGGAAGGTTACAGTAACTGACTTCCCAAAGAGAAAAGAAAAGCTTTAGTAGCACATGCAGTTAGATCAGACTTTTCACCTTCCACATGAAAGTGGAAGCGTTAGTCACTCTGTCATGTCTGACTCTTTGCAACCCCATGGACTGTGGCTGGCCAGACTCCTCTGTCCATGAGATTCTCCAGGCAAGAACACTGGAGAGAGATGCCATTTCCTTTTCCAAGGGATCTTCTCGACCCAGGGATTGAACTCCCGTCTCCTGGGAGACACAGGGAAGCCCTTCCACATGAAAACAGGCTAAAATCAAATGGTGTTATCTATTTGTAATTCTAGATTAAGCAAATTGATCAACTATTTCTAATTAACAAATGAATTGTAATTGGCGTTTAATCGCTAAGTCATGTCCAACTCTTTTGTGACCCCATGGACTATAGCCCACCAGGCTCCTCTGTCCATGGGATTTCCCAGGCAAGAATACTGGAGTGGACTGTCATTTCCTTCTCTAGGGAATCTTCCCAACCCAGGGATCCAACCCGTGTCTCCTGAATTGGCAGGAGGATTCTTTACCACTGAGCCACCGGGAAGCAACAAATGAATTACCCACACAATTTCAATGAAGTGTTGCTGCTGCTGCTAAGTCGCTTCAGTCGTGTCTGACTCTGTGCGACCCCATAGACAGCAGCCCACCAGGCTCCGCCGTCCCTGGGATTCTCAGGCAAGAATACTGGAGTGGGTTGCCATTTCCTTCTCCAGTGCATGAAAGGGAAAAGTGAAAGTGAAGTCGCTCAGTCGTCGGACTCTTAGCGACCCCATGGACAGTAGCCTACCAGGCTCCTCCGTCCATGGGATTTTCCAGGCAAGAGTACTGGAGTGGGGTGCCATTGCCTTCTCCCAGTGAAGTGTTAGGTTTTGACAAATTTCCGTTTAGAAAAATATCCACTTTGGCCCCCAAGTTGTAGAAAAGGTCATCAAACCATCATTTTGGTGGCAAAAATCTTATTATTCTTTAACAGTGAAACATCATAAGTCCTGCCACCCAGGTAATAGCAGAGATCTCATTCAAAGGTCCAGTAAAGATAGTTGAGATTTTATAGACTGCCAAGCTAGAACAACGATTTTAGCTAAAGACATATTTGCAGAGGAATTTTAGTTCTTCCACCATCTAAAGGTTTCAATTTTAGTTACAAGAAAGAGGTCAGAACAAGCTTTTTGGTGCAACCTCTTGAGTGAAAAGGGAATAGTGTCCTGCCCTTGTGACGTTAGCAAATAGGATAGTTGCATGATTATCACTTAGTATGAAAAGGATGACACAAATATCATCTTGGTACCAGCTATTCTACTGAAAACTGCATGAACCTTTCACCTAAGGCTAACTGCAATTAAAAATAAAAAGATTTATACTGCAATCCAATAAACTGCTAATCACTAGATTTCTTTCATATGCACTCTCAACAGTTGTGAATTTTTACATCAAACATGTCTTATTTTGTGGACTGGATGCAATTGAAATATTACAGTGCTGAGCAGTTTATAGTAAGGGGTACTTGAACAAGATTTTTTTTCCTTATTGCTATTTGAAGTGGTATGAAGGGAAACGAGGCTTTTAGGGAAACCCTGATTTTTAGCAGACTCTTTCAACCATCTATGATGGGTGAACTGTTGAAGATGTATGTTTTAGGTGATACTGAAAATGAACCTATACATGATTTGATTCAATCTTGTGTAGAAACATATCATTACTGTATATATACCAGGCTTTCCAGTGGGCGCAGTGGTAAAGAATCTGCCTGCCAATGCAGGAGACACAAGGGACACAGGCTCAACCCCTGGGTAGGGAAGATCCCCTAGAGGAGGAAATGGCAACCGACTCCAGTATTCTTGTCTGGAAAATTCCATGGACAGAGGAGTCTACATTCTAATGGGGTCACAAAGAATCATATATGACTGAGTGACTGAGGATTCATATTCACTCATATATATATGTGTGTGTGTGTGTGTGTGTGTGTGTGTGTGTGTGTGTGTGTGTGTGTGTATGTATATATATCAGACTAGAGGCAATCATATGACCATAATAATATGTGATGTTTATGAAAAACTAACTGATTCTCTATGGTATAAATTTGACCTCTATTTCTTGAAATTAGTTGCATATGTGATTACATAACTAAATATCATTTTGTTCTGTTTAGACTCCCCACACCGTAAAGGGCATGTTCCAATAATTAAGATGTCATGATGCCTAAAATCACTATGCCCATATTCTACAAAAGTTCTCATACTCTCAACTGATACTCACAGAAAGCTTTCTACAGTCTCTAAGATTCTTATAGACTGATCTGCCCCATTTGATGTTTCTGTGCATTGTGACTATCACAACAGCCTACAAGGTTTTCACAATGTTTTAAATATTGTTGAGTAATGTTTATCTTTTATTTTCAAAATTCTTATGATAAATGACTAGAATTTTGATGTTTTCATGACATTTATATTCATATAAAATTGTGGGTCACAAAGAAATTTCTGAGCAGAACACTGATATTTAGAATGAGAATAAGACATCTGAGAGTCAAGCTTGGCAGGACCTAAAAGATGAATTGCATCAGAAAGATGCTTGGAGGCATAACACAAGCAAAATATATAGGGTATTGAGATAAGACTTTATTTCTTTTGATGATACACTGAATTTTAATGCCATATTGGGGACAACACACATTTTCTAAAAACACCCAAACCCACAAAACACTTCTACATTCAAACTGCGAGATGAAAACAAATATATATTTCTTGGAAATAATAAGCAATTGATATATATACCAAAATTCTCTCCACTTTTTTTCTCCATTTTTATTGAGAAATAATTGACATTCATCAATATATAAATGTATATACAAGTATTACTTACTTTGGGTAGACTATCGTCTGTGGCTGGATTAATGAATATGGTTTTCAGTAAGTTAACTAATGTATCTCTAAGAACAAATTGGAGGTATGATATAAAACTTCAATTTCTGTATGCTTTCTTAATCGATTATTTTCTGACCATCCAGTTCAATTTCAAAACCTGACTCCAACACACACATGCATACATACATGCATCCACTTTACCTGCCATATTTTTCCTCTGCAATACCTATCACCATAAAATAATATGAACATACACATTTACTCACTGGTGGTCCCATGCCTAAGATTCTGCATTCCCAATGCAGGTGGCCTGGGTTTGACCCCTGATCAGGGAATATATATCTATATGAATGTAGAGTTCCCAAGAATATCAAGGAGAGATAAGAAAGTCTTCCTAAGTTATCAATGCAAAGAAATAGAGGAAAACAACAGAATGGGGAAGACTAGAGATCTCTTCAAGAAAATATTTTATGCAAAAATAGGCACAATAAAAGACAGAAATGGAATGGACCTAACAGAAGCAGAAGATATTAAGAAGAGGTGGCAAGAATACACAGAAGAACTAACAAAAAAAATCTTAATGACCCAGATAACCACTATGGTGCAATCACTCACCTACAGACAGATGTCTTGGAGTGCAAAGTCAAGTGGGCCTTAGGAAGCATTACTAAGAACAAAGCTAGTGGAGGTGATAGAATTCCAGGTGAGCTATTTCAAATCCTGAAAATGATGCTGTGAAAGTGCTGCATTCAACATGCCAGCAAATTTGGAAAACTCAGCAGTGGCCACAGGACTGGAAAGGGTCAGTTTTCATTCCAATCCCAACAAAAGGCAATGCCAAAAATGTTCAAACTACCACACAATTGCACTCATCTCACACACTAGTAAATTAATGCTAAAAATTCTCCAAGCTAGGCTACAACAGTAGGTGAAACAAGAACTTCCAGATATTTAGGCTGGATTTAGAAAAGGCAGAGGGTCCAGAGATCAAATTGCCAACATCTGCTGGATCATTGAAAAAGCAAGAAAGTTCCAGAAAAACATCTACTTCTGTTTTATTGACTACACCAAAGCCTTTGACTGTGTGGTTCACAACAAATTTGGGAATATTCTTAAAGACATAGGAATACAAGACCACCTTATCTGCCTCCTTGTATGCAGGTCAAGAAGCAACAGTTAGAACCATACATGTAAAAACAGACTGGTCCAAAATTGAGAAAGATGTATATCAAGGCTGAATGTTAGCACCCTGCTTATTTAACTTATATGCAGAGTACATCATGTGAAATACCAGGCTGGATGAAGTACAAGTTGGAATCAAGGTTTCCAGGAGAAATATCAATAACCTCTGATGACACCACCCTTATGGCAGAAAGTGAAGAGGAACTAAAGATCCTCTTGATAAAAGTGAAAGAGGAGAGTGAAAAAGCTGGCTTAAAACTCAACATTCAAAAAATTAAGATCATGGCATCTGGCCCCATTATTTCATGGCAAATAGATGGGAAAACGATGGAAACAGTGACACTCTTTACTTACTTGGGCTCCAAAATCACTGCAGGTGGTGACTGCAGTCATGAAATAAAAGATACTTGCTACATGGAAGAAAAGCTATGACAAACCTAAACAAAGTATTAAAAAGCAGAGACATTACTTTCTCAACAAAAGCCCATCTAGTCAAAGCTATGGTATTTCCAGTAGTCATGTATGGATGTGAGAGTTGGACCATAAAGAAAGCTAAGTGTTGAAGTACTGGTGCTTTTGAACTGTGGTGTTGGACAAGACTCTTGGGAGTCCCTTGGACTGCAAGGAGATCCAACCAGTCAATCCTAAAGGGAATCAATCCTGAATATTCATTGGAAGGACTGATGCTGAAGCTGAAACTCCAATACTTTGGCTACCTGATGCGAAAAGACCCTGATGCTGGGAAAGATTGAAAGCAGGAGGAGAAGGTGATGACAGAGGATGGGATTGTTGGATGGCATCACTGACTCTATGGACATGAGTTTGAGAAAGCTCTGGGAGTTAGTGATAGACAGGGAAGCCTGGCATGTTGAAGTCCACGCAGTCACAGAGAGTTGGACACAACTGAGTGACTAAACTGATTTACTCATTGGTTACTGTGTATGTGTGCATGCTAATTCATTTCAGTCATGTCTGACTCCTTGGGACCCTATGGACTGTAGCCCACCAGGCTCCTCTATCCATGGGATTATCCAGGCAAGAGTACTGAAGTGGGTTGCCATGCCCTCTTCCAGGTGATATTCCAAAACCGGGACTGAATCCACATCTCCTGCAGCTCCTACTTTGTAGGCAGATTCTTTACCAGTGAGCCACTGAGGAAGCCCCATTGGTTACCCTTAATTAAAATGTAGACTCCATAAGGAAAAATAATTTTGTCTTTGCTTTTTCCCCACTGTGAATATAATATATACATATAAAACATGAAACCAGAATTTCTTCTGGTGGTGGTGCTTTAGTAGCTAAGTTGTGTCCAACTCTTTTTGATGTCATGGACTGTAGCCCGCCAGGCTCCTCTGTCCACAGGATTCTCCACGCAAGAATACTGGAGTGGGTTGCCATTTCCTTCTCCAGGGGATCTTCCCAACCCAGGCATCCAACCTAGGTCTCTGGCATTGCAGGTGGATTCTTTACCATTGAGCTACCTGGGAAGCCCATAATTTCTTCTAGCTCATAGTAAAACATAATTAATATAGACAAATAACTACAAGTATGAATTAATGGTTGGTTTACTATTGAAATATTAAATGCTACATTATAAAAGAATTTATAAGACTGTCCCAAATACAATCTAAAGAAACCTATAATTGCATTCAAGAATGTAAAATGTTTGTAATCAGAGGGATTTTTAACTGTTTGACTATGTATATGTACCACCATAAAACTCCTTAATTATACTGAATCAACTTGGGACTCTGAGAAAAAAATGACATTCTAATTTAATTAATTGTAAGTGAAAAATAAAATTTAGTATTTACACTTGTTTTCACCTGATGAGTAATATTAATACTAATAGTGTTGGAAATTACAAAAGTATAATAAACAGAAAAATAATCCCACATTACTCCACCAATTGAAATTGAACCACTGAACTTTTTGGTGCATGGATCTATCTAGTCAGGCTTTAAAAATAATCTTGAATATATGGTTGCAATTCAACAGCGCTGGCAATGTTACTGTAGTTGCTGTTTTCTTAATACTGTATCATTAGCATTTCAAAGATTACTAAAAACTCAGCATTTCTATTTAATACATGTTCTTTACATTGTCATTAAATGTGACTTGTCTTTAATGTTGGTACTTTTGAGGTTATCTTAAGGTTTCTTAAAGTTACCCGTTCAGTCAATGTTCTGGAAAATACTTTCTGAGCTCCTACTATGTGTCAGACAGTCTATTGAGGTTACATAACTGAACAGACAGCTATGCCTTGCCCACATGGAGCAAGTTTTCTTAAGGAAAGGGGCCAACATCAAACAATGAAAGACAGACTACAGTTATTTCTACAGAGGGCGGAGATAGCACTATGAGAGCATAACTGGGGGACCGGAATAAGTGGCAGAGATTTCATATGTGCTCAGTCATGTCAGACTCTTTGTGATCCTGTGGACTATAGCCCGCCAGGCTCCTCTGTCCACGGGATTCTCCAGGCAAGAATACTGGAGTGGGTTGCCATTTCCTCCTCTAGAGGGTCTTCCCGACCCAGTCTCTTATGTCTCCTGCATTGGCAGGTGGGTTCTTTACCACTAGCACCACCTGGGAAGCTCTATAGATTCCATGTGAAAAGTGAAAGTCACTCAGTCGTGTCTGACTCTTTTTGACCCCATGGACTATACAGTCCATGGAATTCTCTAGGCCAAAATACTGGAGAGGGTAGCCTTTTCTTCTCCAGGGGATCTTCCCAACCCAGGGTTGAATCCAGGTCTGCCATATTGCAGGCGGATTCTTTACCAACTAAGCCACATAATAAGGGTAAATAAAGAGGCTTTCAATATACATATAAACTTATTTATAGTGGTCTATCATTTTATCTTAATATATTGTTTTTTTTTTTATTTAAGAACTTAAGAATAAAGTATGGCAATGTGGTTATGTGAATACTGGCACTTTAAATGACATTTATTTAAATATTAGATCTGGAAAATATTAGAAAGAATGGAAAGTTATGATAAGTGGGGGCTTCCCTGATAGCTCAGTTGGTAATGAATCCACCTGCAATGCAGAAGACCCTGGTTTGCTTCCCGGGTTGGAAGACCCACTGAAGAGGGATAGGCTACCCACTCCAGTATTCTTGGGCTTCCCTTGTGGCTCAGCTGTTAAAGAATCCACCTGCAATACAGGAGACCTGGGTTTAATCACTGGGTTGGAAAGATTCCCTGGAGAAGGGAAAGGCTACCCACTCCAGTATTCTGGCCTAGAGAATTCTCCATGCACTGTATATTCCATGGGGTCGCAAAGAGTCGGACAGGACTGAGCAACTATCACTTTCATGGTAAGTGTCATGAAAATACTTTTTAAACACGAGTATTATTTTTAAAAATTGCCTCAACAAGAATTTTCTTACTGTGCAATTTGGCTATCATTTTATACACTAAACTATTAAAGGTAATACTTCTTAGAATAGCCACATAAAACTTTTGAATAATAATATAATGGTTCTAAGACATTTTTTAAAATATACACATTTTTATTATGTCTTCACGTGTATAACCTCAAAACAACTTGTTCTTCATTTAAATCAGAATCTGCATATTACTGCATTTAAGAAAAATATAGATTGCTTATGGCAGCATTTATCTAAATTTTGTAAGTTTTTATGTCCTTGCCTTTATGATTTAATAAACATATGAAGACCCACAACAAAATTTTGTGTGTGTGTATGTGGCTTGTGTGAATTTGGAGATCATAGATCTTCAGAATATATGCCTAATTTGTCTCCTTGTTTTGGCTTTTATGTCAAAAATAATTCAGATAACTTTAGATTTCATAATCAGAGAAATAAACCACCTAAACATTTAGCTTCTTATTTATTCAATGATATCTTGACTTTTAGGTTTGAACCATGTAAAGTGTTAAAGAGAGTAAAATCTAAGGTACTGATATAAATATGCAGAACCTTTTTAAAGTAATGTCAGCTTTAGCATCTTAATTGCAAGATTTACAATAATAGAAAAAATTCAGTTTTCCAATAATCAAAATGAGAGATGTTTCTAGCTTGCTTAAATATAATAAAATATGGAATTCCATTACAAGGCAAATGCTAAAGTCATTCAGGAAAAAATATTGATTCTTTAAAATACAAAAGATTTAATAATTTAAAAAAGTTGTTTCTAAAACTTGAGCTAACATTTAGATGTCATTTCTGAGCATAAAGTATCAGATTAATCCAAAATTCCACACAATGGTAATTAAACTGAATCTTCAAATACACACAGAATTAAATTAGTTTCAAGAAAAGAAAGTACTACCATTATAATCACCAATTCTGAGTCCAAAGTTGTGAAGTTTTTAAAAAGTAAGAATCAACTACAAGATATTTTACTGAGACTTGCAAACAATAGCTGTAACAATCTTTTTAAAAAATGTATAATTTTTGAGAACTTTTTATAGACATATAGTGGCTAACACAGTATGTCAGGTTTTGTATTTACTTTTTATTTGAAATAGTTGATTTACAATGCTGTGTTAGTTTCTGATCTACAGAAAAGTGAATCAGTTTTATATATATATATATATATATATATATATATACACATATATATACACACACACATACATATATATATACGTATGTATATACATATATATATATATATATACACATACATGTATAAGTATATATATACACATATATGTACATATATACATATATCCACTCTTTTTAACATTCTATTCCCATATAGGTCACTACAGAATGTTGAGTAGAATTTCTTGTGCTATACAGTGGGTTCTTATCAACTATCTATTTTATATATAGCAGTGTGTATATGTCAGTCCCACAGTATGCAGGTTTAATCCTGGCAGTAGTATTGATACATTTAGAGTCCTCAGACAAATTGTTTAACTTCTCTGCACTTCAGTTTCCTCATCTGAAAAATGCACAAGGTACAGTCTGTGAAAGAGTCAAAAATGGTCATGATAATGCAGTGTTTAGCATAAAGTCCCCAATGTTAAGTTCCATAAAGTCCCAGTTCCTACTTTTGTTACTCATTTGTGTTTTCTTCATGGATGTTTTCTACATGATTTCCTTATTCTTCCCAGTTTTAAAAATCATTTTGCCATTTATCTCTTTCTGACTACTCAATGAATTATCTATCTAGCACCCATTTTCCTGTCCACAATTCCCAAGGTAGCCCTGACATTTTATCAGATGACTGGATTTATGTCCCAGCCCTGATAATTCCTATGGCCTGGGATGAGTTAGTTAACATTTTTACATCTGAGCCTTCTAATCGGCACAGTGAAAATCACAGTGGTACTTAACCCATGGTGTAATCTGAGATTTAACTAAGACAATGTGTGAAGTATTTAGAACTATGTGTGCAAACCTTAACTGTGACCAGGGTGATATAAATGAATGTATGCTTTTGCTCTTCTCCAAATCAAGTTAACAAGTGATTGTCAGTATAGAGATGGATACATTTTGAATATATTAAATAATCTGTAGCTGGGAAGATCATATTGCTCAGATTCTCTATGAATCTCAGAAAAGGCACCAGAAAATTAGATCCTATATTATTAAATTATTTAAGCCTTCAGAAACCATAAAAGTAACTGTCACTGAAAAATGACACCTGCTGTAGAGGAGTCAACATGAAAAATGACACATTCAGAACACATGCTGCAAATTCATTATAAACATTCCCCGATATCATCGGTGACTAGAAACACTGAAAATCAGAGCAGCTGTAGGATTTCTAGAATTTATGAGTGATTTAAAGCCCACCATAAATATCACGTATTCTAAGTCTAGTCTTCAGAAATAAGAGCTGAAGTCCAGTGCTGGGGGAGTGGGATGCGGGAAAGAATGAATTTAAATTCTTGAAACTCATTCAAAAACTAAAGAGCATTTTGAGTATTTTTAGTTAAGCTTGTTTTTTAGGTTTGCAATTTTTGACAAATAGCTTTCGATATTAAAAATCTTTTTGACATACATCATCATTTGTAAAAACTAATAACTTTTATAGAAAAACTTAAAATACTAGAGCATTACCCTGTTTCAATGTATTACTTCGCATTTTGAAACATTCATTAGAGATTTTTAATCTGGTTTTGGAAAAGTGACCAATTTTCAGCTGTGGCTCAGGTAGGAGGCAAATTTCTATTGTCTTCTCTTTGGAAGGGAGAGAAGATTTTCTAGACCACTAGCCCATCATATTGGTATTTCAGATGAGCAACTCTTTATGCTTTGATCAGTTCCAGCTCCCTGAAGGGTAGCATCTGAGGCATCATGACCATATAAGGGGTGTCCTTAGAGCACCAAATCTAGTCATAATGGGTTAAATGTTGCTTCATACTCTTGTATGGGGGTTGACCTCTTCATTTCTGAAGGCTGAATATTCCCTTTTACAATGGGAATGTTTGTTTCAATTCATCATCATCAACAAAAACAACAAATTATTCCAGATTTCTGTAGTAAGACTAGTATTTTGCTAAGGCATCTAAATTCACTGCCTTGACTTGAGTTCTCTGTTTATTCATTTAGCCTAAAGTCAGACAAAGAGTTCTGACCAAACATTATAAATATTTAAATCTATCTATATAATAGTGTAAAGTTTTCCCTCTGTAAATATTATGAACTGGCATCAGATAGATCAGTGACTCTTACCATGCAAAAAATTATTGTACCTTTACATATTTGCTAAGTTGACAAGAAAAATATTGCCAATGCTTTTAACTTAAGTTTTATTTATACTTTATATTTATGCATCCAATACAATATAACTTAAAACATTTTAAGGATTAAATCATTAAAAAAGAATGAAATATTGTCTTTTGATATCTTCCTACTTATGAATGAATTTGTCAAACTTTTGACTTCATGTATTATTCTCAACTTTTCCAACCAAGAAACAAAGCATATGCATATACAGCTCCTGCCACTTGTGCCAGACATAAAGGCTTTATTTATTATTATTATTGTCAGAGCAGTTTTCATTTGTCTCTAAAAATAATTTTATAAATTTATATTACTGTCATCCAACTTTGAACCATGCAGAGTCAGTTTGGATTAACCTAGTTTCAGTGTTGCTCACAGCTTGTCCTTTGATAGATCTGCATCCTGAATATTGTTATATTTAGCTTCTTAGTTGGTGAGCATTCCATATACAGCATTTTAATTTTTTAAGCAGGTATAGTGAAATCTATTGTTTGGATTATAAATCCAGATAAATAAATCCAGTTTATTACAGATTTTACAATGTGTGTCTCCTGCCTTTATCCATAAAAGACAACTAGTGTACATATAACATACTCGAGTCTTAAACTTGATCTTAAACTGTGCTGTAGATATTCACTGTATTCTGGAATGTGCTGTCACACAGCCAAAATACTGAGGCTAGCACAAAAAACATTAATGGTTATTATTTTCTAGTCACTCAAAATCATAAGTACTGCCATTTCCTAGTCTTTCTACATCCGTTCAGAGATATCATAGCTTAGAAAACAACCTGATGTTGGCAGAAGAGCATTTTAAAATGGGAGGCAGAGTTTTTGTATGAAGAACAATACAGTCAGGGAGAGTAGGGGATCAATATTGTCAGAATTGTATTATTAGAGGTCTTATATTCAAGTCCTTACTCCATTTGAGTTAATTTTTATATACAGTATGACATTCTTTTGTATGTGAATATCCAATTTTCCCAACCCCACATATTGAAGACACAGTCCTTTCCCTGTTGTTCTAAGTATCCATCAATAGATGACTGGATAAAGAAGACATGAGACAGACATGCAATGGGATATTATTCAGCCATAAAAAGAATAAAAGCTTGTCATTTGAAACAACATGGATACCTTTGAAGGCAGAGGAAGACAAGTGTCATATGTGATTTCACTTATATGTGGAATATAAAAGACAAACAAAGCCAAACTCATAGATACAGAAAATAGGCTGATAATTTCTAGAGGGCTGGATGATGGGGGCAAAATGAGAGAAGGAGGTCAAAAGGTACAAATTTCCAATTATAAAATAAGTAAGTCAGGAGGATGTAATGCAGAGCATGGTGACTATAAATTAGAATGTGTTCATACATGCTAAGTCACTTCAGTTGTGCCCAAATCTTGGCCACCCCCTGGGCTGTAGCCCACCTCTGTCCATGGGATTCTCCAGGCAAGAATTATGGAGTAGGTTGCCATTTCCTCCTTCAGTGGGCCTTCCCGACCCAGGAATCAAACTCACATCTCTCAACTCTCCTGAATTGACAGGCAGTTTCTTTACCACTAATGCCACCATAACTGTATCATATATTTGAAAGAGAGTACATCTTAAAAGTCTTCAACACAAGAAAAAAAATTTGCAATTACGTATGGCAATGGGTATTAACTGGACTTATCCTGGTGCGAAGGGTTGACTTATTGGAAAAGACCCTAATGCTGGGTAGGATTGGGGGCGGGAGGAGAAGGGGACGACAGAGGATGAGATGGTTGGATGGCATCACTGACTCGATGGACATGGGTTTGGGTAGACTCCAGGAGTTGATGATGGACAGAGAGGCCTGGCATGCTGCAATTCATGGGGTCGCAAAGAGTCGGACACGACTGAGCGACTGAACTGAACTGAATCCTGGTGAATCATGCTGTTGTATACCTGAAGTTAATATAATGTTATATGTTAATTATACCTCAGCAAAAATACTTTATTATAGGGACTTTAGAGAGTCACACATATTTTTAATTCAGATTGTCAAGGAACCATTTAATGGCTTATGATAACATACCAACTCTGTACCACTAAGAAATGACTGATAGAAAGTTTGTTCTAGAAAGTCTGACAAATAGACTACCATCTTGCTGTACATATGAGAAAGGAGTGGCAACAGCATGTATGGTAGAAATATCTGTAAGCATCCAGTCTTTTTAGAACTTAAAGATTAGCCATGTGAAAATGATAGAGGAGCTGTATAAAATACCACAGATCAAGGAAAACTAAAAGCAGAAGCTTCAAGGATGTTAGCTTTAGAAAGTCATCTTTAGACAGGATGTTTCTTTCTAACAAGAGAAGGAAATTTAAGTACTGTGCCAGTAATATCAAAGAAGTATGCAAGATGACATGGACTCTTTAAAAGAGCACCCCTGGGAGAAAAGAAGCCAGAGAGAGAAACAGGTATGATTAAGGGGAAGATGGATGGGAGAAAGGAGGACTTCAAGGGGACTAGAATTGCAATAATGAAATAAAAATCAGATGAAAAGGAAACACAAACAGAACTGACAGTTCACATAACTGTATCAGGACATGGAGGGAAATATTGAGAAAAACATCTCAGAATGGAAAAGAAAAAATTTGAAATAAGGAGCAGCAAGGTGATAGCTTGAAGGTCAGAAAAATAATACGAGTTCTATGAATTAGATGTGCTGTAGAACAATTTTCACACACAGATAATAATTAAAAACTTAGATGGAAGAAATTCTTAATGGCATGAAAAGTTTGTGAACTTCAATGACTTAACAGTATCAAGACAATAACAATGACTTAAAAATTTAATAGATGTTAGCAAATAAATAGATATTATCTCAAAACAAGCCTAAAACAGGTCCTAAAAATAATTGAATAAGGCCTTTACGTCTTCAATCAATTTCCAATAACCAATTTATTTAAACAACTGAGAAATATGACAGTGTGTTAGATAGAGCTAAGAAAGTGAGGGTCAAATTACTTTTATCAAAGAAGTTTGTATCTTTAACTTGCAAATAACAGCAACTTCTCTATCATGAGTCAGCAACAACATACTTAATAAGGCATAAGTGCAGAGTGTGCAAAAGATTAACATTTTAACATTTCCCCTTTGTACTGGAAATATGAACTATAAACCAAATAAGTTACTAAAAGAGGCTCAGGAGATGTGCAAGGCTGTACAACAGCTAAGTTGGCAAAACCTTACTTGAATTTAAAGAACCATACTTGTTAGAATTATTTCCAAATCAATAACCATTAGCCCCAACAATGTTGATTTGTGCCTTTCTGAAAGGTAAATGGCTCAAACAAAATTATTGCAATAAAATCTTCCTCTTTAACAGTATTCATTTCAACAGGAAGCCAATAAATTTGACTTTCATGATAAGCCAATAAATAATTAAAAGCCCAGCATTTTATTTTTAATCAGCAAAAATTTAAATGCATTGGCATATGCAATGTCATTATTGCAAAAAAGCTGTGCAGTTATATTTTGATATGTACAACATGAAGTTTCAAAAATGAAGTGCACATGCCGTTACTATTAAAACATAATCTGAAGATTATAAATGTTTATTAGTATCCTTTAGATTGAAAATTATCCAGAGGATAATTTTCAGGATTATTTCTGAAGGAAGAAGTAAAACATTCTCAGTCTCAACTTAACACCATGTAACTCATAAAATTATATCAATAAAAGTGTTGCTATAGCAACATTAATGTATAATTTGCGTGTAATTTTATTTCATATAGTATAGTTTCTATCATTTTCGTCTCTCTCTCTCTCTCAGTCATGTCTGAGTCTTTGCAACCCTATGGACTGTAGCCCACCAGGATCCGCCATCCATGAGATTTCCCAGGCAAGAATACCGGAGTGGGTCACCATTTCCTTCTGTAGGAGGTCTTCCCCAACCAGGGATTGAACCCGTGTCTCCTGTGTTTCCTGCATTGCAGGCAGATTCTTGACTCACTGAGCTACCAGGGAAGCCCCTTTCTATCATTTCACCTTCTTATACTTTATGAGAGAGCATGTGACCTGATTAAATTGAATATATTTATTAGATACAATTACTATAAAAATGTAATAATAATAGAAGTGTTTAAAATATAAAATTTTTAAAAAGTAAGAGTTTTTAGAAACACATAATCTCAATTGTGCAATATATGCCCAGTAAAAACACTGGATGGAAACACACCAAAAGTTAAATTTGGTTGTCTCTCTGTGGTAACTTTATAGAATTATTATAATTTAAATACTTATACCTAGTCTAGTTCCAGACAGTCAAATCACTTTGCTTTCTTTAATGTTTTCATTAGCTTAAAATTATCCATGTAGTAATTAATTTACTAATAAAACATAGAATGTTGTGCTAAGGGCCACATAATGTTGCGTTTTGAATGAATATTTAGAGTATTATGTTATAAACAGGTTATTAACTTTCTCTAATACCTATTTTGGGGTGGGAGATCTAAAAAGTTATTTCAGGGATTAGTGTGAAAATTAAAAGAAAATATAAAATATCCACAATACTGCTTGCAACCTAAGAGAGTATCATGTAAATGGTCAATTTCCTAACATTGTGTTCCTTTGTCTCTACATTTGATCTATGTGTTTGCTTACTCTTTTGTTTCTAGCTTTAAAATGTTAGACTCTTAAAATCAAAGAAATTATTACACAGAATACATTTTCAGATGAGCTTAGAAAACACATCTCTACCTTTCAACCCTGGATGTGAACAACTAGACATGCTTCTAAATGCTATTAGCCAAACTAATGTGTTCTCTACTGGTTTAGCAGTGTGCTTTTTGTCTTTTGACATTACATGGAAAGAAAAAAAAAATCAAGTAATTAGAAACGCTTATAAGAATAGTAAAGTCTTCTAAATTTCAAGTTATTTAAATTACTCTGTTTGTGTGCCCCCATTTTGTATTAACACAGAATACTAAAAATAAAACCTATTGTGCATATGAAGAAATAAATCATACAAGCAAAATTAATTTGCAGCCCTCCTTTCAACAAAAGTCACTCTCTATGATATATTATAATGAATAGTCGAATTTAAATAGCATTTATAAAATAGTTTCATTAACAAAGCAGGTAGATTACTTTGTTAAAGCTAATGATTATTTTCAAATTAATGAGTGTGAAAAAATATTTGCATATCATTATAAAAAGGAGCGGTAAGTGAAAGCTTTTCCCTTAGAGCCTTAAGCAAAAATGTAACATTCTAACCCATTTTAGATGTCTGACTCCAGAACTATAAGGTAACCACCGTGTTGTTTTAAGCCACTGAATTTGTGGTAATTTGTTACAGCTGCAATAGAAAGTCAATATGTCTATTGATACTAAAAAATATTATGAATGGGAATTTGGGGGTTTTTCATTCAGGAAAAGGATGCCTTCTAATTCTATCACATCCTCTCCACTGTTAATACCTCACAGTCAAAAAACATACTCATGCTGTCCCCTGCTAAAAAAAAAAAGTCTCAGTTAACTTTATCCCACTTCCTCTTCTTGACTCTGCAGTGCTTCTTGCACATATCTGAAATACGTCTTCTGTTCATTAATTTTTTAGAAGAGCTATATTGAAGTATGATTTATATAAAAAGAACTGCACATATTTAATCTTTACAATTTGATGAGTTTAAACATTAAACATACAACCATGATATCATCTCCACAATCAATATAGCAGATGTATCCAACACCTCCCAGAACCTATTGTGTCCTTTGGTTTGTGATTTTGTTTCTGTGTTTTTATTTAAGGTGTACAGCATGTTGTTTTTAATTATTGGAGTGTCATTGCTTTACAATGTTGTGTTAGTTTCTGATATACAACAAAGTGAATCAATTCTATCTATACATATATCCCCTCCTTCTTGAGCCTCCCTCCCACCCCCCAAGGTCATCATAAAGCACCAAGCTGAGCTCCCTGTGATATACAGCAGCTTCCCATTAATAATCTATTTTACACATGGCAGTGTAGATATGTCAATGCTACTCTCGATTTGTCCCACCCTTCCCTTCCTGCCCTGTGCCCACATGTCCATTCTCTTTGCCTGCATCTCTATTTCTACTTTGCAAATAGATTCATCTGCATCATCTTTCTAGATTCCATATACATGCATTGCTTCTGTGTTTTGTGGTAAGAACACTTACCATGAAATTAGCCCCTCTTAGTAAACTCTGAAAAGTGCTGCACTCGATATGCCAGCAAATTTGGAAAACTCAGCAGTGGCCACAGGACTGGAAAAGGTCAGTTTTCATTCCAATCCCAAAGAAAGGCAATGCCAAAGAATGCTCAAACTACCACACAATTGCACTCATCTCACACGCTAGTAAAGTAATGCTCAAAATTCTCCAAGCCAGGCTTCAGCAATATGTGAACCGTCAACTTCCAGATGTTCAAGCTGGTTTTAGAAAAGGCAGAGGAACCAGAGACCAAATTCGGGTCATCGAAAAAGCAAGGGTGTTCCAGAAAAATATCTATCTCTGCTTTATTGACTATGCCAAAGCCTTTGACTGTGTGGATCACAATAAACTGTGGAAAATTCTGAAAGAAATGGGAATACCAGACCATCTGACCTGTCTCTTGAGAAACCTGTATGCAGGTCAGGAAGCAACAGTTAGAACTGGACATGGAGCAACAGACTGGTTCCAAATAGGAAAAGGAGTACGTCAAGGCTGTATATTGTCACCCTGCTTATTTAACTTCTATGCAAAGTACATCATGAGAAACGCTGGGCTGGAAGAAACACAAGCTGGAATCAAGATTGCCGGGAGAAATATCAATAACCTCAGATATGCGGATGACACCACCCTTACGGCAGAAAGTGAAGAAGAACTAAAGAGCCTCTTGATGAAGGTGAAAGAGGAGAGTGAAAAAGTTGGCTTAAAGCTCAACATTCAGAAAACTAAGATCATGGCATCTGGTCCCATCACTTCATGGGAAATAGATGGGGAAAGAGTGGAAACAGTGTCAGACTTTATTTTTTGGGGCTCCCAAATCACTGCAGATGGTGACTGCAGCCATGAAATTAAAAGACGCTTACTCCTTGGAAGGAAGGTTATGGCCAACCTAGATAGCATATTTAAAAGCAGAGACATTACTTTGCCAACAAAAGTCCGTCTAGTCAAGGCTATGGTTTTTCCAGTGGTCATGTATGGATGTGAGAGTTGGACGTTGAAGAAAGCTGAGCACCGTAGAATTGATGCTTTTGAACTGTGGTGTTGGAGAAGACTCTTGAGAGTCCCTTGGACTGCAAGGAGATCCAATCAATTCATCCTAAAAGAGATCAGTCCTGGGTGTTCATTGGAAGGACTGATGTTGAAGCTGAAACTCCAATATTTTGGCCACCTCATGCGAAGAGTTGACTCATTGGAAAAGACCCTAATGCTGGGTAGGATTGGGGGCAGGAGGAGAAGGGGATGACAGAGGATGAGATGGTTGGATGGCATCACCGACTCGATGGACATGGGTTTGGGTAGACTATGGGAGTTGGCGATGGACAGAGAGGCCTGGCATGCTGCAATTCATGGGGTCGCAAAGAGTCGGACACGACTGAGCGACTGAACTGAACTAAACTGACTGAATAAACTCTGTAATGACATCACTGTATTGTTAACTACAAGCCCTATGTTGTGCAGATTTCTAGAACTTGTTCATCTTGCATAATCAAAACTTGACACCCACTGAATAACAACATCTCATATCCCCTACTCTGACCCCTTGACAATCACTATAGTGTTCTCTGCTTCCATGAATTTGACTGTTTTAGATGACTCATGTAAGTGAATTCACGTGCTATTTCTCCTTCAGTAACTGGCTTCTTTTACTTAGCATAAGGATGACAACATCCTCTGTGTTGTCACAAGTGGTGGGATTTTCTTCTTTTTTTAAGGCTGAGTCATACCCATTGTGCACGTTTTTTTTATTTGTCCACTTGTCAATGGGTACTTTGGGTTTTCTCTAGCTTGGCTATTGAGAACAATGCTGCAATGAACATGAGCATGTACATAACTCTTAGAGATTGTGATTCTGATTCTTTTGGATATATACTCAGAAGTGGGATTGTTGGATCAGTTGGTAGTTCTATTTTTGATTTTTTGACAAATGTCCATACAGTTTTACATAGCTGCTCTACCATTTTACATTCCCACTGACAGTATACAAAGGGTTCTGATTTCTCCACAATCTCCCCAGTGCTTATCTCTTTTTAAAATATTAGCCAGCAGTCTACTTAATGTATTTTTATATTAAATTCATTACCCAAAGTATTAAATATCTTTCCATTTCAGTCTCTATTGCTTTTAATTACATCCTTATCATCATAATAACTTTGGCTAAGTTGTGTACTTTTTCTTTTCCTTGCTCCCAAATATATCAATCCTTCCTCTGAAAGATACCATCCCTGGTATATTTTCTTCACTTTTGCCACTACTTTAAAGCTGTGTACCTTAATATTTTACCATACTATACATTGTATTCTCCCTGAGTATATGCACTCAATTCTAAAGCTCAGTCATTTCCAAATAAAACTCTTGAAAGCACAGTTTAAAACATTCCAGTGGGTTCCCAATGAATACTTGCTAAATAAAGACTCAGACCATAGATTCAAGATCACAAAGTCTATTCAATGTCAACTTTTTAATCTTATCCTAAAAATAATAAGAAAAAACATATTAACTACTTTCTGTAGATTAAACATTTCTTCAGCTACTTTACATATACCCATTCACTTAGTATTAAAAGGCTACCACATGGGGCATAGCATACTAAGTTTCTGACATATTATAGCAGTAAAAAACTAGAAAAGAATACCTACCATTCACAAAGTTAATTCAAACATGGGACCTTGTATTACCAAGGGGAAAGACAGACAGGTAATAAGCTATTGAGAAAAATGAGCCATGGAAGAGTTGTACAGAGGTTTGAAATGGTACCAAATGTAAGTAAACTAATAAGGAAGACTTTGAAAAGGTGAAAATGCTTCAGTGAAAAAACTTCACAGGAGAAAGTAGGAAAATGAGCTATGTGAGCATCTGGTAAAGAGTATTTCAGGAAAGAAACAGAATATGGAAAGACCCTGAAGAAATTTACTTGATACGGTCCTAGGAAAAGCAAGAAGGCAAAGAGAACTGGAGCTCAGTAAGTAGGGAACAGTAGGAAAAGTGATTTGTGACCATCTTAATTCTCATACATCAATGAACCAGTTTTAAATTCTAATTTGAGTAAGATGGGAAAATTTTGGAGGCACTGTAGCCAATGAATGACTTAAATTCCCTTCTATGTTAACAGAATCTTTCTATGCTAATTCAAGAGGACACTGAAAAGGGACAACAGTAGAAACAGGAACAAGTAAGGTGCCATTAGACAATGCAGGTGTTTCACTACCACACTGATAGAGAGAAATAGTAGAAAAGCCCAGATTTGTTGATAACAGTCATCCTAAATTCAATTTTCACATAATTTTAAAATATCATATCTCCTATTTCATTGCTTACTATCATTTTCTTTTCTCTATATATTATCAAATCTGTTACTATTTTCATCATCAATACATCAAAACAGCTGTCAATCAAATTATTGTTGTTCAGTTACCATCATGTCTGACTCTTTGTGCTCCCATGAACTGCAGTATGCCAGGCCTTCCTATCCTTCACCATTTCCTGAAATTTTCCCATTTCATGTCCATTGAATCAATGATGCCATTCAACCATCTCATCCTCTGTCACCTTCTTCTCCTTCTGCTTTCAATCTTTCTCAGCATCAGAGTCTTTTCCAAGAAGTCTGCTGCTCACATCAGGTGGCCAAATTATTGAAGCTTTAGCATCAGTCCTTCCAATGAGTATTCAGTGCTGATTGCCTTTAGGATTCACTGGTTTTATCTCCTTTCTGTCCAAAAAATCAGGGAAAACCACTATACCATTCAGATATGACCTAAATCAAATCCCTTATACAGTGGAAGTGGCAAACAGATTCAAGGGATTAGATCTTAGAGACAGAGTGCCTGGGGAACTATGCACGGAGGTTAGTGATACTGTACAGGAGGCAGTGATCAAGACCATCCCTAAGAAAAAGAAATGCAAAAAGGCAACATGGTTGTCTGAGGAGTCCTTACAAACAGCTATGAAAAGAAGAGAAGTGAAAGGTAAAGGAGAAAAGGAAAGATATATCTATTTGAATGCAGAGTTCCAAAGAATAGCGAGGAGAGATAAGAAAGCCTTCCTCAGTGATCAATGAAAAGAAATAGAGGAAAACAATAGAACGGAAAGAGTAGAGATTTCTTCAAAAAAATTGGAAACACCAAAGGAACAATTCTTGCAAAGATGGGCACAATAAAGGAAAGAAATAGTATGAACCTGACCTAACAGAAGCTGAAGATATTAAGAAGAGGTGGCAAGAATACACAGAAGAACTGTACAAAAAAGATCTTCAAGACCCAGATAATCCCGATGGTGTGATCACTCACCTAGAGCCAGACATCCTGGAATGAGAAGTCAAGTGGGCCTTAGGAAACATCACGAGGAAAAAAGCTAGTGGAGGTGATGGAATTCCAGTTAAATTATTTCAAATCCTAAAAGATGATGCTGTGAAAATGTTACACTCAACATGCCAGCAAATTTGGAAAACAGCAGTGGCCACAGGACTGGAAAAGGTCAGTTTTCATTCCAATCTCAAAGAAAGACAATACCAAAGAATGCTAACTACCACACAATTGCACTCATCTCACACGCTAGCAAAGTAATGCTCAAAGTTCTCCAAGCCAGGCTTCAACACTACGTGAATCGAGAACTTCCAGATGTTCAAGTTGGATTTAGAAAAGGCAGAAAAACCAGAGATCAAATTGCCAACATCTGCTGGATCATCGAAAAAGCAACAGATTTCCAGAAAAACATCCACTTCTGATTTGGTGACTATGCCAAAGCCTTTGACTGTGTGAATCACAACAAACTGTGGAAAATTCTGGAAGAGATGAGAATACCAGACCACCTGACCAGCCTTCTGAGAAATCTGTATGCAGGTCAGGAAGAAACAGTTAGAAATGGACATGGAACAACAGACTGGTTCCAAATTGTGAAAGGAGTACATCAAGGCTGTTATTGTAACTCTACTTATATAACTTATATGCAGAGTACATCATGAGCAATGCAGCACTGGATGAAGCACAAGATGGAATCAAGATTGCTGGGAGAAATCTCAATAACCTCAGATATGCAGATGACACCACCCTTATGGCAGAAAGCAAAGAAGAACTAAAGAGCCTCTTGATGAAAGTGAAAGAGGAGAGTGAAAAAGCTGGCTTAAAACTCAACATTCAGAAAACTAAGATCGTGGTACATGGTCCCATTACTTCATGGCAAATAGATTGGGAAACAGTGGAAACAGTGACAGACTTATTTTGGGGGGCTGCAACATCACTGTAGAAGGTAACTGCAGCCATGAAATTAAAGACGCTTCCTCCTTGGAAGAAAAGGTATGACCAACCTAAACAATTTATTAAAAAGTAGAGACATTTTTTTGCCAACAAAAGTCTGTCTAGTCAAAGCTATGGTTTTTCCAGTAGTCATTTATGGATGTGAGATGTGGACTATAAAGAGGGCTGAGTGTCAAAGAATTGAAGCTTTGGAACTGTTGTGTTGGAGAAGACACTGAGAGTCCCTTGGACTGCAAGGATATCCAACCAGTCCATCCTAAAGGAAATCAGTCCTGAATATTAATTGGAAAGACTGATGCTGAAGCTAAAACTCTAATACTTTGGCCACCTGATGCAAAGAATTGACTCATTTGAAATGACCCTAATTCTGGGAAAGATTAAAGGTGGGAGGAGAAGGGGACTACAGAAGATGAGATGGTTGGATGATATCACCGACTCAATGGACAAGAGTTTGAGTAAACTCCAGGAGTTGGTGATGGACAGGGAGGCCTGATGCCCTGCAGTCCATGGGGTTGCAAAGAGTCGGACATGACTGAGTGACTGAACTGAACTGAACTTTCCAAGGGATTCTGAAGATTCTTCTCCAGCCCCACAGTTTGAAAGCATCAATTCTTTGACGATCTGCCCTCTTTACAGTCTAGTTCTCATATTCATACATGACTATGGGAAATACCATGGCCTTGTCTATATGGATCTTTTTGGCAAAGTGATATCTTTGCTTTTTAATAGTTGTCAACATAAGCACACAGTTACAGTGAGTAATTTACATAAGTATGGGTATATAGATCTCTCAAGTTACCATCAAATGTCCATAGAATAGTAAAAAACTGACTCCTACAACATATTTGGAGAGTTTCAGTTGATGTACCTTGATCTATTCCAGCTTCTTTGGAAAAACTGCTTTCTAGGGAAATAAACTAGCCTGTAACATATTCATACATACTTTTGTTGCCACAGTTCAAAGCTACATCTCAGTTCTATTTTGGAGTTCTTTCTGCACAGCATATCCCTGGACATTAACTCTTGGATAGCTCATAGAAAAGCTTCAGAAATCAAGGAATTCCCTGCTGGTCCAGTAATTAGAACTCCGCACTTTTGCTGCCAAAGGCCTGAATTCCATCCCTGGTCAGGGAATTAAGATCCCACAAGCCCCGTGTCATGGCCAAAAAAAGAAAAAAAGACTAAAAATACTTTCCAAATCAGTTCTTAATTACTGGTAATTAATTGTAATCAGAGTGACATCATGGTCAGAACTGTGACTTGGAAACATTCATCTTATATCTAATATGATAACATTCAAAAATAGAAATATCCATTGAAAAGATGAAAGAGGATCAGGAAAGAAGTTGTAAGAGTCATTAGAGAAGAAAGAGCCAAGCCGAGTAGCTTTAACTATAAACGCAAAGGGAAAATGAATTTGGACCATGAGGTGTGGTCAAGAGTACCTTATGATGCCCTGACAAGATGCCAATAATAATCATATTGATAGAAACATAGCTTACTTAGTGTCAACCTCTAGACTAAGTGCTTTCTTGACACATCGTTTAGTTGAATTAGCACATAAAATATATATGGTAAATATCATCATTATCTTCATTTTACAGATAATAATACAGATAGAGAGTTTAAGTGGCTTGTTCAAGGTTATGAGATATTGAAGAGGCCAGACCATAATTCAAATATAGTCCATGCTTTTTAATTACTATGCCATTTAGCTACTCCCACCATGTCACAAAATTGAGGAGAAGCCCCTGGATTTGGTAATTAGATGACCACTTTTGAATTAAAGACAGTAGATTGTGTAAAGAGTGAGCAGATAAAAGACCAAATCTATTTTTCTCTCTAGACATTTTCATTAAAATACTTCTTTTTACATTCTTAGCTTATATATTAATCTATGAGTTTATCCTTTTTTTGAAACACTACCTTCAGTTTCATAACATCACTTTCCCTTTTTTAAACATAGAAGTTGCTCAAAGGTAGTGAAAAGAGTGAGAAGTCATGAACTATGTTTTTTAGCCAAAGAAAATACAAGATTTGTAAGCTCACGCGTAAGAAAGACAAATGCATTTAAATACCAAGGTATCACTTTAATGGATAAGGTCACTGAAAGCCATTTTAAAATTTTAAAGGTATATAATTCTTCACCAACAATGCCATATATAAACATTTATTTTACAGATATATTGGACAAAGATATTTTGCAAAGATGTATCAATATAGACTGCAAAGAATTTGAATGCCAACATCAGAGGAATGGTTTAATAACTTGTGTTTTGACATGTAATGGAAACCATGCAACCACTGAAACAAATGGTAGGCTTATATAAACTGAAACTATAGTTTTCTCTGAGGCAAGCATGAGAATCAGGGTACTGAGGCTCAAAGCTGGGATGGGGACTTACTTTATACTGCAAATCAATTTGCACTGTTTTAATGTGTACTAAACATGCTAGCTTCCCTGATGGCTCAGTTGGCAAAGAATCCACCTGCAATGCAGGAGACCCAGGTTCAATCCCTTGGTTGAGAAGATCTTCTGCCAAAGGGAATGACAACCCATTCAGGTATTCTTGCCTGGAGAATCCCCAAGGACAGAGGAGCCTGGTGGGCTGCAGTCCATGGGATCACAAAAAGTCAGACACGACTGAGCGACTAAGTACAGCACAGATTTAAATAACAACTAAAAATTAATTTTAATGATATCTACCTGTTTTTAAAAAGGCTATTTAGTAGTATATTTTCATAACTTTAAGGATATACTTAATGAACAAAACTGCAACATAGCTGTTAACATATGATTCTAGATCTTTCCTGTCTACAGGTACTTTCCTGTAGTTTGGAAGGTTTAAAGACATTTCCAATAAAACTTGACTTCACTTTAACCTGACATCTCCTGCTTTCCCTTGTAAAAATTGATCATCAAATACAGATGTTTACTTCAAATTTGGCTTTTATCAGACAGAGGTTAGGTGAATCACAGAAAGAAAATATTTTCAAATACCTGAAGTCAGTTTTGGTCATCATTTGCCACTTTGCCAGTGGTAGGATTTAAAAATGAGAGAGAGGGTCCTTGTTTGCCACTTTTCCAGCAGTAGGATTTATAAATGAAGGGGGCAGGTCAGTGCGCAGATATCAATGCCGTTACTAAAACAAGAAACCACTGGAGTAAGCTAAGTGCCACTACAGCAGTAAAGGTTATTACTCATTCTTAGAAACAAGACAGAATCCCATAGCACTGAGTCTATGGAGTTCAAGTTGCCCTAGAAAAATACAGCAGGGGGAAGGCTCAGTCCTGCAATACAGGGTTACAGCCTCCATCCACATTTCTTTCCACTGAGCTCAGATGTATACAAGGGGCTCAATATGCCTATTTCAGAGGACAAAAATCAAAAGTTTCCAACTTGAGGGGAAAGAAGGACTAGCAGGTGTAGGGAATAGGTCAGAAGCTCATAGCTATGTTGTATAATTAAAATGCAGTTTTATTAGATGTGCTCATATCTAAACTTTGCAATTTCATCCATCATAAGGGATAATTTCCAATTCTCAGCAACATTGAAAGGTCATCAGATACAAAAGCAGTGGTGGCATACCACATTTTCTTCTTGGTATGGAATGCTGAAGTATTGACAAAAAGCCATAATTTAGCTTTATGAAGCAAGAAGTTCAATTGCTGTGGTTCTTGCTGTTGAAGTCAATCCATAAAATGAAACTCTTCAACCCCCCTGTACAATTTATGTCAAATTAATGGTGCTGTAAATTACTCAAATCTGTTTGTTCTGTTCAAATGATGGCCTTACAAGTTTTTTTTTTTTCTCAGAAAATTTATGCCTGAGTAATATGTCGATAGGATAATGTTTAGTTACTGAAAGGTCTCAGAAAGAAGAGATAATTTATGACATATTATGTATTATCTATCTATCTAGAATGTTAGATTGAATTGCCATGTCTAAAAGTATGGTATTCCCGAATCCACATAACATTATTATTTTTAAATAAAATGTTTCTGGAATTATAATGGATATTTTATCTGAATAATAAAATAAGCAGGGTTATTGCTTAAGTGTTCCCTGATAGCTCAGTTGATAAAGAATCCACCTGCAATGCAGGAGATCCTGGTTCGATTCTTGAGTCAGTGAAGATTCGCTGGAGAAGGCATAGGCTACCCACTCCAATATTCTTGGGCTTCCCTTGTGGCTCAGCTGGTAAAGAATCTGCCTGCAATGGCAGAGACCTGGGTTCTATCCCTGGGTTGGAAAGATCTCCTGGGGAAGGGAAAGACTACCCACTCCAGTATTCTGGCCTGGAGAATTCCATGAACTATATATAGTCCATGGGATTGCAAAGAGTTGGACACCACTGAGCGACTTTCACTGTTGCTTGATTAATTGATCTTTAAATGAATTTAATGTTTTATGTTATATAGGTCACACTCAAATATTTATATTCAAATTTAAAAGATAATATTTCATATAGAAACTTTAATTTTTAAAATTTACCACTTCTTACTTAAAAATAACTATTTTAATAAAATATTAAGCTAAAAGTGATTAGTATTTCGTTTTCAATAAAAACCTGTTCATGGGAAAATGAATGCACTCATGCCCATAAACTTTGCAAGTAATCCACTGTTTCCTTCAAGAATTTTCTACTGCATAATTATATTTCTTTTTCTGTCAGTTAATGCAAATTATATGAATATTAATCTACATTTTATGTGTTTTTTTTTTCTGAAATGTCATTCAAACATTTATCTGTATTGCTGAAAGAATTGAAAAAAAAAACAAAAATAGAAAATAATTTGCACATAAACCCATGAGATCTAATGGGCATTCATTTTTAGTATAAAATATGAAGTAAACAATGCCATTAAAAAGAACACATTGAAGGGAATAGGAGAATACAGTAACAAAGCACACTCATCCATACACAAACACACACACAAACGGAAAGAGTGATGCACTGGAAATAATCAAAACTGCAAATCACAAATATGTAAATCCCAATAGTTTTCTATGAAACAAAACCCTTCTATCCACACTTTATTACTGCTCTCATTCACACAGAAGTCAAATTCTGTTCCTGTAAACAGAGCTTTCACTGTTAAAATACAGATATCACAAATCTTAAACATTAAAGTCATGGAATTCTACATAATGGAAACAATGAAATGCCCAGCTGCCATTTAGAGATATATTTCTTCTATTTCCAAAATAAGATACTTTAAGAACCATAACGTGCAGCTGACAATTTATGAATTCGAAACAGACTTCTCATTTTTCTGGGTCATTCAAAACTGATGATATTCAGAATCTATATCACACACAAAAATGATGGAAAACATAATTTTAATTAGTCATGCTTTGACCAATTATCCATCAGAAACTCCCATCTTCCAGGGCCCCATAAGAGTTTTAGGACCGTGAAAATGGATAACGGAAATCTGGTTTAAAATGGAGCTGGGAAGCTGGAAAAGAGTTTTCCTGCATGTACTCCTGGTCTCAGCTTATCCAGTCAACCGAAAAAAGACCTTCTCACTGCTCAGAAAGAGCAAACACTCATCACTTACAACCAATGTGAAACTGCTACAACCCAGAGCATTCTTCCTCCTCCAGAGAACTTTTGTTCATAACAACTTCCTCTGAGGACCTAATAAAAACTAGCCTCCCTTTCATCTCCATGAACTTGCATGTGATGTGCCATGGTTTGCAATTCCTCTGCTATTCTTTAACAAACTCATCTTTGCTTAGCGACAACTATCATTAATGTTAGAGTTGAAAATATAATTTTACAATGAAGGAGCTTGGAGCTTTGGAGCACTTTTTTTTTTTTTATTTTATGTTGGTATATAATTGATTTACAATGTTGTATTGAAACACGTTGTATGTTTGTATATAGTTGTATGTTGTATGTGGTTGTATAGTTGAGTTACAAGGTTGTATTAATTTCAGGTATTTATATTGTAGTGTATATAGTTTTAGGTATTTCTATTGTTGTATGTTTCAGGTATATATAATGTTGCATTAGTTTCAAAGTGATTCACTTATGCACATACACGCATCTATTCTTTTCCAGATTCTTTGTCCATATAGGTCATTAGAGAGTATTGAATATAGTTCCCTGTGATATATAATAGGTCCTTGTTGATTATACATATTATATATATCAGTTTGTATATGTTATTCCCAACCTCTGAATTTATCCACCCCCCCCACGACAACCATCTTTCCCTTTTAGTAACCATAACTATCTGTTTTTACTTGCAATGCTACTGCCTGTTTTAAGAGGTGGGCCTAAAATGATTCTTGAAGGTTCTGTCTCCACAGGACTTAATAGAGGCATGCACCTATTTTCCTGCTTCTCAGCAAAGCCTACTTTAATTCATCTGTGAAAAATCCTCCATTTGCCATGAGAATTAGGAATAGACCTGGCTTACTTTATCATTAACCTTCCAGATGTTGAAACTTATCAACTCACAGATTATGGTCATATCTGACATTTGGGACAGGAGCAAAAGATGACTGATTTGTGTTAATTTCAAACATAGTTTATAATGTTTGCTTTTAATTTCTTCCTGTAGACACATACTTAGTTTATTTATATTTTAGTATATATATTATATGTGTATTTATAAACATGAATAAATACATGAAATTCATTAAAAGAAAGAGATATAGGCAAACAAACATTTTAGAAAATGCTGTTTTATTAACAGGATCACATCTAATGGGTTGAGAAGTTAAGAATATTGTTCCAAATTGTAACTAAAGAAATGGAGAAATTTACATGTATTCTATCACTACCCTGGATCCATGTCTTCATCTGTTCTTTGTTATATAACTGTAAACCTCACAGCTGCTATCCTTGTTTTGACTAATATTGACTCTCTAGTCCACTATCTTCATGGTGTCAAATAATCTCTTAGAAAGTAAGTCCAATTGACACATATACACTACCATGTATAAAACAGATAACTAATGGGAAACCCTGAGAAGGCAATGGCACCCCACTCCAGTACTCTTGCCTGGAAAATCCCATGGACGGAGGAGCCTGGTAGGCTGAAGTCCCTGGGGTCGCTAAGAGTCGGACACGACTGAGCGACTTCACTTTCACTTTTCACTTTCATGCATTGGAGAAGGAAATGGCAACCCACTCCAGTATTCTTGCCTGGAGAATCCCAGGGATGGGGGAGCCTGGTGGGCTGCCGTCTATGGGGTTGCACAGAGTCGGACACGACTGAAGCGACTTAGCAGCAGCAGCAGCAGCGGCTGTGGGAAATCACAGAGAGCTCAGGTCGGTACTCTGTGATGACCTAGATGAGTGGGATGAAGGGAGAGGATGGGAGGTCCAAGAGGGAGGAGATATATGTAAACATATAGCTGATTCACTGCTGTGCAACAGAAACAAAATATTGTAAAGCAACTATACTCTGACAAAAAATGAAGCTCTTTGTAAAATGTAAACTAAAAAAACAAAAAGTAAAAAAAGGAAATCAGATCAACCATTATCTTCTGGTTAAAATATCAACAATCAATAAACTATCAACAATTTCTCTTAGCAAGTAGAAAATCACCTGATCTCAACTCCTGACATTCAAAACCCCCAAGATTGAACTTCCGGGTCTTTCTCTAACCTCATCTAACAGCACATACTTAATCTTCCAAAGTCTTGAAGGCCTTTCTCCAATGACTGACTGCAATTTCCTCTGCCTGGGATATTCTTTTTCCTTGCAACCTGTGTATGACGCATGCTCACTTTTCAGATCTCAGCTCAAATATCACGTTACAACTATTACTTCTTATTATTATCATTGCTACCACCTGCCTCTGCAGCTGTCTTCCCTTAAATCTTCCTGTTTCTTTCTCCTACAGCAAAGGTCACAGTCTGAAACCATTAATCCTGTCTGTCAATCTACCACATTCCATTGTCTTCTGTCCTCCAATTTTCTAGTGAGTAGCTAGACATCATTCTTGTAATTGCTTTGTTATATGCTTGTGCTCTTTATTTATGTTTACTACATCAGGCTGTATCTTTTGGTCATGTTAATGGAAATGTTAATTCTAGCCACTTTTTAAAAAGTATCAGGCTATGTGTACTCTAAGAAGCAGAATTATGTGTAGTCATGTGCTTTGCTAGTCTTTTCAAATGTTTGTGCATGACAAAAAAATTCTCAATTATCCACATTCCAGATTTCTATGAAACAGAAGCTACTTTGGTTAAGAGTTATAATTCATATGAGAAGTGCAGACCACACTAGGAGCAATAGTGGCAGAGAAATAT
Source organism: Okapia johnstoni (assembly GCA_024291935.2). Classification (NCBI taxonomy): domain Eukaryota; kingdom Metazoa; phylum Chordata; class Mammalia; order Artiodactyla; family Giraffidae; genus Okapia; species Okapia johnstoni. The sequence goes on from CM044322.1 coordinate 61,280,202, forward strand.
AACTTTGTCTGTGCTTTTGTTTTTCAAGGAAAAACTTGGTTTTGTCCTAAAGTAAGAGTTGTTGGCTCTGTGTGTGTGTTGTGTGTGTGTTGATTATTTCTTTTGACACGACACTCCTTCCCACTGGTAGGACTTATTGGGTATCCTAAAGAGCTTTTTGTCCCTGTGGGTGTAATGATTCAGATACTATACACTGAAACTGAAAAATCTTTGAAATACATATCTATTGATTCATTAAATATAGAAAGATGAATGCATTCATATTAATGTAATTAGCGTTGACCTCCTGAAGCCCTGAGACTTGTCTTAAAGGAAAGTGTCAAATCCCAGAATATAAACAAGCATAAGGAAGGACAAAACTTGGAAAGTGAATTTTACTAGCCTTGGTTTATAACACCTCAAGCCTAGAAAAAACATTTGACACTTTAAACATTTGGAAAGGGTTCTAAATAGACATCACTTAGACAAATTTCAGATCTTATCAGTGGACCATGTCAGAATTTTTAGAACACTTCTTTTGTTGAGTAGAGTAGGAAATGGCTACCCACTCCAGTATTCTTGCCTGGAGAATTCCATGGACAGAGAAGTCTAACAGGCTAAAGTTCATGGGTTGCAAAGAGTCAGGCACAACAGAGGACTCTTGAGAGTCCCTTGGGCTGCAAGGAGATCAAACCAGCCAATCCTAAAGGAAAGCAACCTTGAATACTCAATGGAAAAGATCCTGATGCTGGGAAAGATTGAAGACAAAAGGAGATCAGAGCAACAGAGGATGAGATGGTTAGAGAGATTCACTGACTCAATGGACATGAATTTGAGCAAACTCCAGGAGATAGTGAAGGACAGGGGAGCCTGGCATGCTACAGTTCATGGGGTTGCAAAGAATTGGACATGACTTAGCGACTGAAAAACAACAATTTGTTTTTTATTTAGTGCTCAACCCTCTGGATACAGAAGAAAGTCTATTTTCTGAACAATCTAATCCATACCAATATCATAATCTATACTTTTGCAGTACAGTATACTTTTGAAACTTTTAAAAATGACATCCGATTCTCACTGAACTTTCAGAATTAAGCATCTTTCTAGCTGTCTCCTAACTTTTCACAGCAATATATTTATTTGCTTAGGTCAGTAAAAACCTGCCCTCTTTCTAACCAGTATATAGTTCAGCAAATCAATTATATAACAGAAGTCTCATTGAAGTGTCATATGTGTAGTATAATAAGGTTTCTTATTTAAGAAACAAATGGTGGCTATACTTATGGAACCAATTCTCACAAAGCTATTCCAAGAAAATTAGCCTACTGCTTGGTTTCCAAAGTTTATCAGGGGTGAGGAACGTTTCTTCTTGCCAGGCTGGGAATGATAGGTGAAATCTGTGAGAGAAACTCTCATGGACTTGGCGTTCTATTATTGGGATAACAAACAGTAAAAGCTTTTAAAAGTCTAATCCAAAATGATTAAAAAATTCCAGGCAGAAATTCAACTTGTGGTCTTAATGATTGGTTGGTATTGCACACTTCTAGTATCACAAGTAAATTCAAGGTCTTTGGAAAATTAACATCCATGCTGCACCTATATAAACAATTAGGCCAAATCTAACCATGCAGCCTTCTTTGCAGTCTAGAATCTCACATTTAGATTTTTATGATTGCCAAGTGAGTATGGGGAGAGTGTAGGAACAAAATGCAAGTGACTTTTAAATACACTGGCTTTTAAATACAATGGGTGTCTTCAGTGAAAAATATGGCAGAGTCCAAACACACCTTTCAGGGTTATTTTATTCTATGAGGATTCTGAAGTTTCCATCGCCTTTGAGCTATTTACAGCTCTGCAAGTTTTAGGTAACTGACAGCAATGCAAATGACTCTTGCTCATAGACATGCAAATAGCTTTTGTAAGATAGAGAGACAATTAATTATCCTCTCCTCCATGGAATAAACTAGCTACACATCTATTTGTAAATTCACATCTGTATCTCTGATTGAATTCTTTGAAACAGTATAACTTCATACTAGTTCCCCATTAATCACTGAGTTAAATAAAATTTTTGCACACATTTATTTTCTTTATCTATGAAAGTCACACCTTTTTTATAAAATAACCTTTTAACACATGCATGGATTGAGGGAACTAATTTGCCTTAGTGAGATGGAGATAAGCAGTAATTAAAGTACTATTCAATTAGAAGAAGCATGAAACTTTTGTTGTGGTTTTGACTTACACCAATTTTTGAGTGGACAATTCCAGAGCTAAAGATTTCAAAATTTATACGGCCTATAATCTTTCCTAGAAGGCTATAATTTCATGACTTTCTTAGATGAATAGTACAGAATAGATAAATTTATCCAGGATAAATGATCATTCCCAAAAGAAGAGCACAAGGAGATTCAGATTTGCATCTCTTAACATCTTTGAATTATAAATGGCAAATACATGATACAAATACCAATAATAGTGCTTAATAATTCATTTAAAAAGCTTTTGTTCTTAAATCAAATTGTTCCTAAAAGATCATCTGAATAATTCATCCCATGCAATATAATGAATATAGAAAATATGTTTGATTGAAAGTGATATTAAACAAACAGAATTATGAGACTTGTTGGGCTCAATTGTCTGTGGCTGCAAACAATCAAATGACATGGTATGAAGTACAGACAATGCCATCTGGTGGAAGCTATTATTGTATTATTATTGTACTTATTAAGCATATAGTGTGTCCAAGACTGGTAAATGCTGGAACTATGAGAAACAAGATTTGCTCTCACAAAGCTGAGAGTCTCAGATAACTCTGTAAGATAACTACACAAGTACAATAAATGTCTTATAAATTCTACCTTTTTAATGAAGACAGATCTTCACCTGAGAACTGCTCAAAGCATTCTGTGTATATAACCAGCATTGTTTAAGGTAGATGCATATTTTTACAATGTTTTTCCTATTATTAAATTTTTATTAAAAATTTAGATGACCCCTTTTGTTTTCTTCAGCAAAATGTCAAGATGCCATCATATATAAAAATTAACCAAAATTGGAAAATCTCAATAATATTTCAACTTTAACTTCTCTGCTCTGAGATACTATTAAATCTCTATTACAAAGGAAAACATTCATTTATGATGTAGGAATAAAATCAGCTTTGCTGTATCAACAGATAGATTGCTAATACTTTGGGAAACGAACATTCAAAAATTTTATTATGCTTTTAAGTAATTTTTATGCTTATATTTGAAAATGTCTAATGACTTTTTGGCATACAGTTTAGCTATTTAAAAATTATGTCAGTTCAGTTCAGTTCAGTCGCTCAGTCGTGTCCGACTCTTTGCGACCCCGTGAATCGCAGCACGCCAAGCCTCCCTGTCCATCACCAACTCCCAGAGTTTACCCAAACCCATGTCCATCGAGTCAGTGGTACCATCCAACCATCTCATCCTCTGTCATCCCCTTCTCCTCCTGCCCCCAATCCTTCCCAACATTAGGGTCTTTCCCAATGAGTCAACTCCTCGCATGAGGTAGCCAAAGTATTGGAGTTTCAGCTTCAACATCAGTCCTTCCAATGAACAACCAGTACTGATCTCCTTTAGGATGGATTGACTGGATCTCCTTGCAGTCCAAGGGACTCTCAAGAGTCTTCTCCAACACCACAGTTCAAAAGCATCAATTCTTCGGCACTCAGCTTTCTTCACTGTCCAACTCTCACATCCATACATGACCACTGGAAAAACCATAGCCTTGACTAGACAGACCTTTGTTGGCAAAGTAATGTCTCTGCTTTTCAATATGCTATCTAGGTTGGCCATAACCTTCCTTCCAAGGAGTAAGCGTCTTTAAATTTCATGGCTGCAATCACCATCAGCAGTGATTTTGGAGCCCAAAAAAATAAAGTCTAACACTCAAAATATAACTAATTCAGCTAATTTTATATTAATAAACTTAGGAACAAGAGGAGTAAATATTTTTTAAAAATAACATTCTACAAGATTCTGTTATAATTTTTTTTTCTTGTAAGATGCATAGTGGAACACCAGAAGTAATGCTAAAAAGAATACTGGAGGGGGGGCGACGTCTCACTTATGTAGAGGTATTTTGCAACAGTATATGCTCAGTCCTCAAGATACTACAGTAAAATCAAAAGTAAGATGAGGAGATTTCAAATTAATAGTCCCTAAGATCTTTTGGTCCAAGAGTTCTTTTAGAATCACTTTTTGATCATTATATAATATTAAACACAAGCTTTAGATGCTGCTACAAAAATTACAAAAATAACTAAAATAATGTAATTTTATTACAAAAGAACATAGAAGAAAACCGTATGTATAATTTTTAAGCCATTATTCATTTGTTTAAATACTAGATGACCCAGCAACGGTTCTCTCTCTCTCTTCTTCTCTAGCTTTGCCTTATCACTCCTCTGTGTATATAAACTGTACTAAAATCAAAGCCACAGAAGTACTTATTGACAATATTTTCAGAATTACCTTGTCAAAAAGACATATTTCCTTACTTTGGGGAAACTTACAGTTTACCAGTAGAACTTTACTGTTAGGTTAAACTAGTAACCTATGCTGAGTTTAGGTTTTTCACCTACAGGTGTTTTTACCTACAGGACTTTTTATGAGAAATCTCTTATGAAACCTCATGTTTTAGTTTTTTTTTTTTTTTAATTTTTACAATGTTATGTTGGTTTCCACCATACAAAAACAAGAATCAGTCATAATTTTGCATATATCCCTTCCCTCTTGAGCCTCCTCCTCCCCACCCCCCCACCCTGCTCCTCTAGGTCAACACAGAACACCAGCCTGGGCTCCCTGCATTATACAGCAACTTCTCATCAACTATTCATTCTACACACGATAGTGTATATACGTTGATGGTACTTTTTCCATTCATCCTACTCACCACTCCCTCCTCCACTGTGCCCACAAGTCTATTCTCCACATCTGCGTCTCCATTCCTTCCCTACAAAATATTCATCTATACCATTTTTCTAGGTTCCATAAATATGGTTAATATGCGATAATTGTTTCTCTTTTTGACTTAATTCACTCTGTATAACAGGCTCTCAGTTCACTCAGTTCAGTCAATCAGTTGTGTCCAACTCTTTGTGACCCCATGGACTGCAGCACGCCAGAGTTCCTTGTCCATCACCAACTCCCAGACCTTGCTCAAACTCATCTCCAGTGAGTCAGTGATGCCATCCAGCCATCTCATCCTCTGTTGTCCCCTTCTCCTCCTGCCTTCAATATTTCCCAGCATCAGGGTCTTTTCAAATGAGTCAGCTCTCTGTATCAAGTGGCCAAAATATTGAAGCTTCAGCTTCAGCATCAGTCCTTCCAATGAATATTCAGGATTGATTTCCTTTAGGATGGACTGGTTGGATCTCCTTACAGTCCAAGAACTCTCAAGAATCTTCTCCAACACCACAGTTCAAAAGCATCAGTTCTTCAGTGCTCAGTTTTCTCCATAGTCCAACTCTCACATCCACATATAACTACTGGAAAAATCATAGCTTTGACTAGACTGACTTTTGTTGGCAAAGTAATGTCTCTGGTTTTTAATATGCTGTCTAGGTTGGCCATAGGTTTTCTTCCAATGAGCGAGTGTCTTTTAATTTCATGACTGCAGTCACCATCTGCAGTGATTTTGGAGCCCAAGAAAAGAAAATCTATCACTGTTTCCATTGTTTCCCATCTTTTTGCCATGAAGTGATGGGACCAAATGCCATGATCTTAGTTTTTTGAATGTTGAGTTTTAAGCCAACTTTTTCACTCTCCTCTTTCACTTTCATAAAGAGGCTCTTTATGTTCTTTAGTTCCTTTCCTCTTTGCTTTCTGCCATAAGGGTGGTGTCATCTGCTTATCTGAGGTTATTGATATTTCTCCCAGCAATCTTGATTCCAGCTTGTGCTTCATCCAGCCTGGCATTTCTCATGATGTAATCTGCATATAAGTTAAATAAGCAAGGTGACAATATACAGCCTTGATATCCTCCTTGCCCAATTTGGAACCAGTCTGTTGTTCCATGTCCATTTCAAACTGTTGCCTCTTGCCATGCTTACAGATTTCTCAGGAGAGCCTCTTGCCATGCTTACAGATTTCTCAGGAGAGAGGTAAGGTGGTCTAGTATTCCCATCTCTTGAAGAAATTTCCGCAGTTTGTTTTTATCCACACAGTCCAAGGGTTTGGCATAGTCAATAAAGCAGAAGTAGATGTTTTCTGGATCTCTTGCTTTTTAAATGATCCAGCAGATGTTGGCAATTTCATCTCTGGTTCCTCTGCTTTTCTAAACAGGCTCTAGATTCATAGAACTAGGGCTAAATATGCCATATGACCCACCAATCCCACTACTTGGCATATATCCTGAGAATTTTTATATTCAAAGCCACTGGAATAATTTTCATAAAGATTCCATCCACATTTAGAAAATGCTGTTATATATGAATCCAATCCCAAAATGATTAGTGAACTGTAATTTTTGTCTGAGATACATGCAGGGTCCAGCACAGATTCAGGTAGGTCATTACTCCTGCCATTCAGAAGCAGGGCATTCACCTAGAGTAGATGTTTCTTCCCCAAGACAGCCTAAAAGTGATGCACTCCCAGCTCTCAATTCGTTAAGTGACTGCAGGAGTAAAGGACAGGTTAATGCCAGCCTTGTTGGAGGAGTTCCTTTTTCTTTACAATTTCCACCAATCGTAGCTTCCAGAGAACAATTTCACCACCATTATGAGATTTACTTATTTTCATTTTTGCCCTGGTTTCCTGTTGCAATTTAGGATGTGGTCAAGTCTTTTCTGATTTGATATCACACCTTCTATCTACTCTGCTTAATGATGTCATCTTCAGAGGGATGTCTGTGTGTGTGTGTGTGTGTGTGTGTGTGTGTGTGTGTGTTTGTGTGAAGACACATAATGGGAGAAGCTTAAAAGTGAACATGTTTCTTCTCTTTTGACTCTGCAATGATTCAGAGTAGCAGATGTAAAGGTGAAAGTAATTTGCTGTACTCTTCACCTTCCACACTTCTGAGAAGAGAAACATGTGCTGCTCATAAGCAGGCATGATGTTCATATGAATAGTATAGTAAAGATGAAATGAAGACTATTTCAGCTGAAATTGGCTATATTAATATAAACTGTTTTTATATAATCCTAGTACCCTAATATGGTTTGAGTTTCCAGTTTCAATTAATTTTTAAGTTTAAAATAGCAAAAGTATGGCAAAAAACTCCTTTATATTTAACCAAATAGAAGACATATGTCAAAAACTAGATCATGACTAATATGTCAAAAACTAGATCACAACTAACACATGCGTGGTAACTATAGTTTATAATATTATATTTTATACTTGCTGAGAGGGTGGATCTCGAGAGTTCTCATCACAAGAAAAACATTTTTGTGACTATGTATTGTGATAAATATTGGCTAGAATTATTATAATGGTCATTTTGCAATGTGTACAAATATCAAATCACTATGTTGTACATCTGAAATGAATGTAATCAAATGTATATAATCAATTATATATGTTGATTTATAACTCAATTTTTTTAAAAAAAATAGTTTGTTCTAAGACAGAAGTCCCAGTTCACTATTTTCCATAATAGTGTGTGTGTGTGTGTGTGTGTGTATTTTGAATGAATTAATGGTAGAAAAATGTTTAACTCTATGATGATCTGATTTAGAAGTATTACTGAGGCCAGGAACAGAAAGAAGATAATTTGAATGTAAAGCCTGAACAGTAAATCTCAAAATGTGAAGAGTGCCAAGGGAAAGCTGAAGTATGAGCCGAATTTTAATAGTTATGATACCCGAAACAGAGGTAGGGAATCTCAGTCTCATGAAATAACCTCATATCATAGCAACAATAAGTCCAATTTCCTCTAATAAAGCATCTGAATCCATAAGAAGGGGCAAGAACAGGACTCTTGATATTAAGTTTCTGTGTGACGGGCTAATTTTTTTATTCTAATTTGAATTTATTTATTCTAATTTCTTTTTTTTTTTTCCATTAGTAAATGAAAGGAATACTCACAATGTCTTACTTTTTTCAGGAAAATACTTTGAATAAAACTGCTTTAATCTAAAATATGTTAACACAACATGTATTTAAGAAGCATACTAGACTATACCTCCTCAGGCAGATACCAAAAATCATTTTTAAAAGCTAAAATATACTATAAAATGCAGTCACCGAATTTTTATATCGATTCTTTATAAAATAAAAAAAGTTATTCACATGACTTGCTAAAACTACATAATGAGTAAATTATCATGGCAGTATCAACAATGGAGAGTTCTTTCCCTTCCAACAGATTTAATATTTTAATTCATGTATATAAAGTTACGTTAAGTGAAAGTCACTCAGTCATGTCCCACTCTCTGTGACCCCCATGGACCATACAGTCCATGGAATTCTCCAGGCCACAATACTGGAGTGGGTAGCTTTTCCCTTCTCCAGGGGATCTTCCCAACCCAGGGATCAAACCCAGGTCTCCTGCACTGCAGGTGGATTCTTTACCAGCTGAGCCACAAGGGAAGCCCTCACGTATCTTACATTGTTTCAATATCATTCCGTTTTTAGAAGCAACTAAGATTGTTTATCTTGAAAAATTACACATGAACTTTACAAATTCTAGAAAAATCTAAGATCTTTATTTTCAGATACCATGTTCACTAAGTAAAAGTCTTTAAATTACAAAACTATGTTCAAAACAAATTCAAATAATGACCCTAAATAAAAACAATGCAGTCAGTTCTATGGCACGTTTACAAACACAGTTTCTCTATGGGACTTCCTTGGTGGTCCAGTGACTAAGACTTAAGGCTGTTAATGCAGTGGGCCTGTGTTCAATACCTGGTCAGAAAACTAGATCCCATGTACTGCAACTAAAATCTGGTGCAGCCAAGTGAATAAATAATTTGGGGGCTTCCTTGGCGGCTCGGTGGTAAAAAATCTGCCTGCAATGCAGGAGACCCAGGTATGATTCCTGGATCAGGAAGATCTCCTGGAGAGGGGAATGGCTAACCACTCGAGTATTCTTGCCTGGAGAATTCCATGGACAGAGGAACCTGGTGGGCTACAGTCCACAGGATCAAAAGAGTCAGACATGACTGAACAACTAACACTTTCTGTGAAAAAGAGGCCAGCAAGGACTATGCTTCAGTGGAATCTCATGGTTAGAAATAAAGTTATAGAATTTCCTGTCATCCTCATTTAATAAATAGGGACTCAGAGACAAAGAGAGGTGATACCATTTTATACATTCATACAAAAACTAAATGATAGATACAGGCCTGAAACCTTGATTCTATAATTCCAGTTCCAAGTTCTTTAAACCTTAGTTCTGTAATTGTTAGTTCTTTGTCTTCTCTCTATCCTACTCTTAGTTCCATTCACCTCTCTATTCTATGAGCAGGATTAAATTAATATAATGCAAAAATAAGTAGTTTAACTCTTTAAGCTAAAGGTCAAATGAAAAAAATGATTTAAAACCTTTTCAATACAGTGTAAGGATTACATGGTCACACCTAAAAATTAGGATTTGCAAACATTATTTCAACATTTGAAAAGGAAAAAGAGCGTTCTAGATTGCATCCTATACATGTTTAAAAAGTTAGGAAAGAAAATGAAGAATTAGAAAATTCATTTCATTTCCTCCATAAATGGCATAGTTAATCTAACAGATCAACAAAGTCTGTATTCTGTCAAATATCTGAGAGTTATCAGGGAGCTGTCAAAGAGATGGGGGTTTACTGGATAGGTGCCGTGACCCAGGGTGCTTACACATGAGCTCGGGGCCAGGCGCCTCTGGCGCCCAGGGCACGTGAGTGTTTCTCATCTCCCCGTCACCCGGTGTAACTTCTGAGATCCCACAGTCAGGCTCTCTCTGGGAAGAGTAGTCTCAGCAGCAGCACCTCAGGCCCCATTCCCCATCCTCTGAGCCTCCCCTGACACTCAACACATCCCAGGCCCTCCTTTCCCAGCCCCTCCACTAGACCTGCCCTTACTCCCTCCCTGTCCAGCACATGAAGCCATAAAGCACACCCTGTGGGATCCAACTGTACCTTGTTTGCATTTAACACGGTCAAAAATAATATCTTTTATGGGGACACTAGAGAAAAGCCTGAAGGTTAATACAGAGCCACAGGGCTTTATTTGAAGCCCTTCAGTAAATGTATCCGAGTTTGTTTTTTTGGATTTTAGAGGGAAAATGAGGTATTAATATATACAGTGTGCCTTATGTTATATCCTTGGTGGAGTCTAAGTCATCAACTCATAATCAAAAACATCAGTGCCCTTAAAATGCAACATATGAATGTTCACATTAAATACAAAAATAAAAACTAGAGCCTCATGTCTGTCCAGGGCAGGACAAGTTTTGAAACCTAAAATGCTAAGAGAAAAATGGCTCAATTTCAGAATGCTGGGATTTTGAAATTTCTGATACAGTGCTTTAAACTTTGCAAGAACTGAAATGTATCTAGCTGGAAGGTTTCTCATGATGTGGTTCAAAGATCTGTTTTCACTCTTATTCTGCTATATTTTTTTTAAATATTTTTACATCCATAGGCTTTTTAAAGGTTTTTGTTTAAATAATTTCATTTATATAGAAGATATTCTTTTCAAATGTACAGATTTGAAATAAGGAGGATATTGGATTATAATAATCAAGAACAGATTTTCTTGATAAATTTGTCAAACGGGCCAAAAATGCTTTTATATTACATTCAATGAGATATGGGCACACATGCAGTGCTCTCCAAATAGAAGAAAGAGTTAGACTGCCATATACAGAGAAGTATGATTTCTACAAAACTGAAGATGAATAGGATACCTGGGTACTATGATGTGAATAAACAATGAAGAGATGGATTTGGTACAATGGTTAGAAGATGCAAGCTCACAAATTGTGACTCTTGACTAGGAAGGCATTTCCAAGTGTCATGTTTCATTCACCGATTCTGTTATCTTGGGAAATAGTGAGTTCTCAATCCACTGAAACGTTGAAAGAAAGGGTTGATGACCATTTGACAGTAGTCTTATACATAGGGATTGAACAGCAGGAATTAAATATCATTGATTTGAATAGATGAATGCTAAGGACATTTTTAATCATTAGAATCTTTGACTTAATGTTTTAAAAAGTCTATCTTCTGAAATGATAAATGCAAAGAAAGTTATTATCCCTTTGCTTTTCATAAGTATGAAAAAGTATTCTTATGTGTAATGAATTTAATGATTGTTATAAAAAACACTTTTTTACAACGAATAATCTTTTAAAGATTGCATTTTGTGAGGAATTGCTTTATAACTTTAAATGGGTGTGTTTATTTAAATCTAATGTTCTATTCTCTTTTGGAGCAATAGTAGTGTGTGTCTTTAAGATAAGACAGCCATGCACAAGCCCACAGCCAAGTCCAGCCTTTGCTAATTTCAGACTGACAGGGAGGTAGTTTAATTAGTGAGCTAGCTGCTAATATCTGTTTAAGTGAGCAGCCAAGGAAACGTCTGTTAGAAAAAGGACTTGCAAATGAAAGGCAAGGCCATTCTCGATGCCTCTTTTCAATTGTGTCGAAAAGGAAGAGAACAAACAGCCTGCACTTATTTGGAAAAGAGAAGACTACTAAAAAAAAAGTAGAGACAGACACAAAAATAACCGTATGTCTACAAATATATATTGTAGTTTAGAGATACTGGTGCCTTCACAACAGACTTGTACATAAGTGAACTACTTCCACATATTGTGCAAACTCTGCCTTGACCATGGATAAATCATCCCGAAAAGCTTTGGTAATTCTCTGATAGTAACCAAAGAGCATGAGACTGTCTCCGACACCTATAATCAAGGTTACAGGCTTTTACTCTTAAACTAAAATGGTTTACTAATGTTTTTCCTGAGTTTGTTGATACAATAAATAGTACACTTTTTACATTTACATGGCATTTGTTTACTGGAATATTTAGAGAGATAGATGAAAGGAAAATAAACACTGCATGGTCACTCTTTGAGTAATCTTTTTCAACCAACACTTTCTGGACATCTATGTATTTCATACATCACTTCAGTCTGAGGCAAATTCCAAGGACAAATTTACTAATTAATTGATATAAAACTCTTCTCTAGGCCAAATGAACTTCAGTGGATGATGTTTACATTCTAAGTCTAATTATGGAATTATGATTCCAGTTGAAAATAATAGGGAAAATAAGCAATTTATAGAACAAGTAATCTCAAAAATAACTAACAGTTGTTACTTCTATAAAAGAATGGTTTGAAAACAGAAACTGAATAAACGTATTCTACTAAAAATCATAAATATTCAGTATAAATTACAGCTTTAACTTTGGAAGTTATAATATGAAGGTGAGGATTCTTTTACTGCTATTCATGTTATATGCTTGTTAAAATAAAAACAATAGTAACCTAATCTTAATTTTATAACTAATATTTTAAAAGTTGGAAATTTTTTTAAATACTCTCATTAAAAAGCAATTGCATCCATGTACGCTAGGTCATTTCAGTCACGGCTGACTCTTTGCGGACCTATGGACTAGCGCATGAGGCTCCTCTATCCATGGGACTCTCCAGGCAAGGATACAGGAGTGCATTGCCATGCCCTCCTCCAGGTGGATCTTCTCAACCCACGGATCAAACCTGCATCTCTTAGGTCTCCTGCATTGACAGGCAGATTCTTTACCGCTAGTGCCATTACTTTTATATTAAAACAAAGAAGACATAATAAATGCCATTTTAGGACCTTTTCTTACTTCCAATGAGAAATCTAATGCTAATGACTTTTTATTCATAACAGTTCTTTTAAATACACACGCACACACTCTCAAGAAAAAAGCCAAGGAAACTCTTTAAAAACTATTATTACTCAGCTCTTTCGCTTGAGTTTTAAACTTTGCATTTTTGGAATAGTGCCCAGTTTTAAAAACAAAAAAAAAAAATGCATGTTAGCAATTCAAAACCCACATAGCAATGATAACAAGAGAAAACAATACTGATAATGTTGGCAATTAAATTTATAAGAAGATCACAGAGATAAGTGTAGTAGAGAGTTAGAGTGCTTGGTAAGATGAAACTAGAGAAACAAATAATCAAATAATGTATTTGTCTGAATGCCAAAAAATCATAATTGTTATTTTCTCCTCTATAAATAATTGTATGAACTAGGAATTCTGTTCATTTTTTTTTTAATACAAAGAAATAAACGTGAACGTACTTTAGGCTAAATATTATTATTTATAAATGCTATTAATTGTTGCAAAGCATATATTTTACTTATCATGAGGCTATATACAATCCTGATTCAGAACTAGCTTTTCTGAAATTCCATTATAACTCCTAAAGCCTTGAATTAATCTTTCTATTTTCTTCCTCACAGAAATTTTCCCAGTGTCAACTAAAGGATACAAAGTATGAATTCATATGCAGATTCAATTGTGAATTAGAATTGAATACCAAAATTTAAATTTATTTTATGGTTTAATCTCATAATTGGAGATGTAATTAGAGTTGTTGAGTAGATATATTTAATTAATTTAAGTTATTTATATATAAACTCACTACCCAGAATAGTCTCCTTAATTTATCACTGAACAGTACTGTGCTAACGGACTAATGGAAGGATTTATGGAAAACCAACCAACTAGGAAAAATAGCTTCCTCACGATAGCCTCTACAGTATAACATACACAAAACAGAAAAGAATTGAAGTAATGAGGAGAATGGAAGTTATTACAAAATTCAGGTTTAGGTACCCACGAACACAGAGTAATCTGAGAGACTTTTAGATATTATTTTTAAAAAGTATTTATAAGTGACTTTTGCAAAAGACTGCAGATAGGAGAATTAACCACAATTGATTTTCGTTTTCATGCTTAACAATTTGTTCTGATATTTTCCTATTTTGCTTTTGGGATTGCTAGCATTGAAGTTTATAGCTCAAAGGATCTTTAGAAATCTAGAGCATCCTTAATTTTACAAAAGAAGATACTGAAGCCTGAGAATTAACTTACAAACCTGAGGTTAAACAGCTTGGTTAGTGACAAAGAATCAATTCAAGTCTCCTTGCTTACATTCAAGAGGGTATATTTTCAACGAGATGAGCTTGATTTTGAAACCAAGCAGTCTAAATGCAAAGTGAGCAACTTCTTATTCTATGAATATAAAGGCAAATAGAAATAAAGAAATAAGATGAGGTATATAAAATTTAAAAAATAAAATAGAAACTAGAAAGGTCCTGCCTCCAAGGCACTCATACCTCAGAGGAGACAACAGGTGATTTTAGAGCAGTGTCAAAGGTACAAGGACAGATATTCAGGCATAAGAGGGGCAAACAAAAGGGAAAAGGGTTTAAGTTTTTATTTTGCTAACCTGTAAACTGGGAATTATTTTAAGAGGGTTGGTTGGATGATTAAATGACATAACATGTGAAAGCATAACCACTTAATCAAATCACAGTATTTAGTTCCATCTTTACTCCTTTCTTAGTCTATACTATATGGATGCTCAGTTTGTTGTTGTTGTTTAGTAGCTAAGTTGCATCCAACTCTTTTGCAACCCCGTGGATTGCAACCCACCAGACTCCTCTGTTCCATGGAAATTTTCAGGCAAGAATACTGGTGAGGGTCTCTAATTCCTTCTCCAGGGAATCTTCCCGACCCAGGGGTTGAACCAATGTCTCCTGAATTGGTAAGCGGGTTTTTTACCACTGAGCCATCAGAGAAGATATACATGCTCCATAAAACACTATTATCCACTAGAGAGTATCATATGGATTTTAATATATTACATCATCTTTTTTACATTTTATGGTCTTTTCTGTTAGGTGCAATTTTGTTTTAGGTAACTTTGCTATAAGTAGGAGAAGGCAAAGGCACCCCACTCCAATCCTCTTGCCTGGAAAATCCCATGGACGGAGGAGCCTGGTGGGCTGCAGTCCATGGGGTCTCTGAGAGTCGGACACGACTGAGCGACTTCATTTTCACTTTTCACTTTCATGCATTGGAGAAGGAAATGGCAACCCACTCCAGTATTCTTGCCTGGAGAATCCTAGGGACGGCGGAGCCTGATGGGCTGCGGTCTATGGGGTCGCACAGAGTCGGACACGACTGAAGCGACTTAGCAGCAGCAGCAGCAGCAGCAGCAGCAGCAGCAGCAGCTATAAGTAGCATATTTAAGTAAATGTTTTACTCCAATTATTTTTGGAGCTTGAAATATTTACATTCGTTACACTGACTATATTTTTCTGTAGCCACCTTGTTTTAAGTTATGTTTATCATTTTTATTTAACCTTTAAATTTTTATATGTTTGTTTTTATATGAACCAAGGAAATTTAAGATGTAATGTTGATTTTTATATCTACCCTTAAGGTTTGCAATAATATTTAAACTTATTTTTCCCAGTTCCTATTTTTAGAATTTAAATAAATATAAATTTTACCACTCCACTTAAATGCTACAAAGATAGATTTCACTGCATTCTGGGCTCTTCCCTTTCCTGTTCCAAATTTACTTCTGGGCATCTTTGTCACTGATACATAATCGTTAATGTCAGTAATCACTTATTTCCTCCTAGACTGGCCAGATTTTGCAAATAAAACATAGCAGCTAGTAAAAGTAGAGTGTAAATAAACAAATTATTTTTTAGTATAAGTATGTCCCAAATATTGCATGCTGCGCTGTGCAAAGAGTTGTGCCCAACTCTTTGCGACCACATGGACTGTAGCTCACCAGGCTCCTCTGGCCATGGGGATTCTCCAGGCAAGATTGCCATGCCCTCCTCACAGGGGATCTTCCCAACCCAGGGATTGAACCCACGTCTCCTGCATTGCAGAGGGATTCTTTACCATCTGAGCCACCAGGAAAGTCCAAGAATACTGGAGTGGGTAGCCAATCGCTTCTCCAGAGGATCTTGGGTCATGCTTATCTGCCAAAATCTCTACCTACCACACTATTCTTGGGAACTACCATCTCCAAATATCATGGAAAAGAGAGAAATTGAATATTTATACTCTGGTTACATCACAAGGCAGAGTTCTGCAGGAGAGAGACAACTGCATAGTTCCTGTTTGAAGCCAACTCTGGGTTTCTGAGCAGGTAGCTGATAGTAATCATATAATTCCCAACTGTACTTACAGTAAGTGTCATCTCTGCCAAGACTACTGGGCTTGCTCTATCTTAAGCATTAAAATATATTTGCTAATCATTGATTCATATAACCATTAAAATGCTTCTCATATTCTGGCAGAAATTTGAATACCAATCAAGTTACTGTGTTATGAGCTTTCAATACCCTTGAATATTCATTAGAAGGACTGATGCTGAAGCTGAAACTCCAATTCTTTGGCCACCTGATGTGAAGAGCTGACTCACTGGAAAAGACCCTGATGTTGGAAAAGATTGAAGGCAGGAGGAGAAGGGGACAACAGAGGACGAGATGGTTGGATGCCATCACCAACACAATGGACATGAGTTTGAGTAAACTCCAGGAGTTGGCGATGGACAGGGAAGCCTGGCATGCTGCAGTCCGTGGGGTAGCAAAGAGTCAGACATGACTGAGCGACTGAACTGATGAATTTATACTAGTTTAAATGGAAAATTTAAAGTGATGCTATAAAGAAATGCTATTTAGAAGACATTTTAAACCAGAATCTTTTTTCTTTAAAAAACATATACATTCTTAATGTTCTTTTGTAAATGATATCATGATTACCATATTATTTATATCACTAATAAATACCTGGCCAATTTATATTCCTGATGAAAAAATACTTATATCAATTATATGTGGTACATAGAAAACCTTCCCAAAACTTAGAGGCTTAGAGAAAAATTTGGTATTTTCTTATTAATGATTCCATGAATGAATGAGCATTACGAGCTGGGCTCAGCTGTCTGGTTCTTCCAGGTTGCCTAATCACTAACATGCTTTTCAGTTTTCTACCAGATTGCCTAGGTCTGGATATCCTAGGATGGCCCCACTGCCTCATGTGGTGATTGTTTCTGTCTGGTGGCTGTCAGGTCCAAAGGACATTATCTGGCCTGGTTCCCCTCTGCTCTACGTGGTTTCTTCTGTTCTACCAGTCTAGACTGAACTTCTTCAAAGGTTCTTTTCAGATCTGATTCATTGCAAGGCAATTGCACAGGCACTTTTATAAGCTTCTACTTGCATCATATTTGCTGATGCCACACTGACAAAAGAAGGCGAAGGTCAAGCCCAAAGCCAATAGTGGGGAAAACATGCAAAGTTGTAGAGATGGGGAGATCTGAGTCACCAGGAGATGTGACAACAATCTAACACAATTTTATTAGCTCTCTGGCAAATAAATCGAGGGTATATTTACTGAACAAACCTGACTAAAAAATGTGAACATAGGAAGACGTAAGTTGTGCAAAGGATTTGTTTTTATATATTAGAAGATTTAATTCCAAAGATGTGGTCAATTAGATAATTGGAAACTTTTGTTTTTACTTAATTGTGGTAAAATGATTAATGAATTTAATTTCAAAAGTATGGGTTTTAATTATTTTTTTAACATGTCTGCTGTTTACAGACATACTATTTAAAATCTCTGGATGGTAGCTTTTTGTAATTGGTACAGTATCATAAATAAAAAGCTACAATAAAAATCACATATTAAAAAAAATGGAAGGTCTTTATAAGCAACAAGGAAAACTGATTTTTGTACAGAAATGCATGTATATGTACCAAAATATAATTTTGTATCAGAGCATATATTACTCATATAATTGAATATTTCTATAGAATACAAAAGGGCTTAATAAACTTTAATATTGAATTTGCAAATAACTCAAAGAAAAAAATTAATCTACTTAATCTGAAGACTCCAGTTTTTTAATTCAAAGCTGACACAATATGTATTTACTTATTAAATAACTATAAAATGTAAAATCAATATGAATAATTGTCTAAAATGTTTAGAGTCTATACATGAGTGTAACAACCAAGCAGTTTAAAAAAGTGAGTATTGTCATTATTTTACAAATCACTCATGTTTTTCCTTAAAAATCCCATCCTTCTCCCGTCTTCATTGAGATAACTGCTATCTTGACTTTTATTATAGTCATTCCCTGTTTTTTTTTTTAGGTTTTACCAAACATCTTTAGGTATGCATATCTAAATATAATTTAGTTTTACCTGTTTTGTGAACTTCGTGTAATAGAATCAGACTATGTGCAAATGTTTCCTGTGTTATGCTTCTTGAACTTAACATTCTGCTTGGGAGATTCATCCAGGATCCTGCTGGTAGCTACACTCTTGTCAATGTTAATATACCTGAATTGATCAGGATTTTGGTTGTTTAATGCTTTGAATTCTAAGAAATACTTACATAACTGAAAGTGTTTTCCCCTGTTTTTCTTCTAGAAATTTAATATTTTTGCCTTTCTTATTTAGATTTTTATTCCCTATGAAGTAGATTTGTGAATATGGTACTGGAAAGAGATCTCATTTCTATTTTTCTCATGTCTGTGCTCTCAGCCACTCAGTCATGTCGGACTCTGTGACCCTGTGGACTATAGCTCACCAAGCTCCTCTGTCCGCAGGATTTTCCAGCTAAGAATACCGGAGTGGGTTGTCATTTCCTCCTCCAGGGGATCTGCCCAACCCAGGAACTGAACTGGCGTCTCTTGCATCTCTTGCATCTCCTGCATTGCAGTTGGATTCGTTACCACCGAGCCACTGGGAAGCTCTGATTTTCACATATGGCTACCCAAACTCAGAACTGTTTATTCAAAACTCTCCCCTCCCCAAAACACTATTTCATTATACCCCTGTCATGAAGTGTCCATACACTTACTTTTTTTCTAGACTATCTTATCCCTTCCAACTCTTTCTTTAAATATAATTTTTTCTCAGGGAACATTAACAAGAAGACCAATAAGTCATCATATTTATCCCTATTGTCTCTTATTCTCACTCAAATTTTGCTTTGAAAAATTGCCCTGAGGAAGCAAGCTAAGTTGTAGTAAAATGATACATAGTAATATTATTCTTTAAAGTTATAAGAAAAGCATCATTACTTCCCCCCATGATTTTCTTACACATGTGTTTAAATAAAGAATGGTAGAAGTTAGGGGGGAAAAAAAAGACTTTTATTTTCTAGCAACGTATATGAAGATTCACACATGTGAAGTATCTTTTTTGTGGGATAAAAATCACCATCTATTTTATCTTAGAATTCATATCCCTCGTTCAAGAGAATGGTGTCAGAAATACTAAAAGTGTGTCCCTTGTTCAGAGCCCCTGCAATTTATTAAAAGGATGAGGATTTCTGTGGTCTGGAAGAAATTATATGTTTGCTGGTGGGCCTACTGCCTGAGGGTGTTTCTAGACCATAATAACTGCCATCACAAGGCTTCCACTTATTAAGGGGCCAAGTGTACTCCTATTCTGTGCTTCAAATGGGCAAAATTTCTCCAGGCATAGTCCACTTTCTAAAAGTGAGAACACTTACTTAAAATGCTTACCCTAAGTTCCATTATCAATCTTTAGCTAAAATATAGCGGAAAATCCAATCTTTAATATTTAACCAAATAACAGTTTAAGTGTTAGCAACCTCATTCTAGGTCTTCAATTCAATGATCTGCTCATAAAGTAATCACTTCATATTTTTAACGTAGCTTCAGCATAAAACATAAAAATATAATACACTTCAATTTAAAAATAAGACTTGATAGTTGACACAAATGCACACTATCAAGAAAAAAATGGTGGTTCCTTTTATTTTAAGTCCTGACTATGATTCTAGCAATGTTCAGTTGTTATGCTCTTGTTGTTCTATATTTGAGGTGAAAAGAAAAATATGTTACTGGAAAATAAGATAAAATGAACACTGACAACTGAAAGAAATTTGACCTAATTATTCAGGCTTCATATGTTGTGCATTTACAACTAAAGCATTTCAGATATTGTGTCAATGCAATAACTTATAAAAAGAAGATTATGACAGTAATAAGCACTTGTAGAATTTGATCACTTTTCAAAATGATGTGGTCTCTTAAAATGATAAATTTAGTGCGTAATAGTGAAAAATACTAATTTTGTACTTATATGTCTTAGATATTCACTAATTCTGTAATTAATCATTTATGAAACATAAATCTCTAAAAATTATTAAGACAAATGTTAAAAACAGAGGTAAGAACTAAACAAAGCCAGAAAGCCATTCTAATCTTTGAATTTAGATTCTCAAAATTCTCAAATATAAGGTCAACTTCACTAGGAAAAACTCATGTCCATATAACCCATCTATTATATCAAACAGATAATTAGACAGCATTCTCTGAAACGTGAGGAAATACTTGTTGGACAGATGAAATATCTCACAGTGCCAAGGCAAATGGAATCTTCGTGAGTACACTATACCATTCATTTTATAGCAACCATAACTGATCATAGCATCATCATCCAATGTGTCAAAGTTTATATAAGTTGTAGTCTGGTCCAGGCAGAAGGACAGGGACATTTTATCCCATTGTTTATAAATAAACAATTCCCATTTACATTTATTCAAACCACAACAGTAAAAACATAAGAAGGATTAGGAGTAGAGAGTTACTGAAGGTCTTTATAAATAGAGAATCATGAAGACAACAGGGAATGCATGAACTCTACAAACTAATCCCAAGGCATTGTTTTTTCATTACCTTTCACTGTGGTGATCCAAAAATTACCTCTTTCATTCAGCCAAGAACCTCTGTACACATGTCAAGCCATGTTTGCAACTCATAGCCAATCAATCGATAATCCAAAGCTCAACAATCACACACAAGACAACACCTCAGACCTCCCAACAGAGATGCCATAGATCATGGAGACATGCTCTGACATCCGTCTGTTTGAGAGACCGTTAAAAATTTTTCTGCAGAATGTTGAAATAGAAGACAGTC
This sequence comes from Okapia johnstoni, assembly GCA_024291935.2. Classification (NCBI taxonomy): domain Eukaryota; kingdom Metazoa; phylum Chordata; class Mammalia; order Artiodactyla; family Giraffidae; genus Okapia; species Okapia johnstoni. The sequence goes on from CM044322.1 coordinate 61,301,130, forward strand.
TCACTCTGTGAAATTTAATAGCTTCACTCAGTTTGTGAAAGAAAGCTACTAAACCCACAAAAACATGTAAAAATGATTATAGCTGGAATCATAATATATTGACTGCTTCCTGGTGCATTTCAGAAAGGAAATCTTTAATATCTGTCATTTCATTTCCTAAAGTAGAATAATTCTTTTTTGTAGACTTGTGACAGTGCTCTGGCTGCCTGGAATAAAGGCACACACACTCACATAGAGTGAGAATTGCGAGATGCCTTGCAGAACGTGTTCAGCACCCTCAGTCTCTTCTGTAAATATGCATGGCTGATTGGATTTATACATTTCTCAGAACGCTATATGAAAGACTACATACAGACCAGAAGCACAGTGCCCTCTGGTGTGCATATAACATAAAATAAAATATTTATATAACAGTAACTACACAGAAACAGACACCAATACGAAACGAAATGTTGCTTTGCATGCATGCTAAACCAATCACTGGGAATTGTAAACTTCTATCATGAAAAAGCAAACCGAACCGATAACCTTCATAAAACGTTTTTTATGGCATAGATCAATGCAATCTAACCCATTCAGGCAACCACTTGTATACCCCTCTACTTAATGGATTCATTGCACTTGTGGGAAGCAAGCAGTCTGACAGATTTAATGTATGACTCCTTTTGTGTAACTTATTTAGATTCAAGCTTAGAAGAGCAGTGAAAGTTAAAGGCCATATATCTCAATCTCTTCCTTTTTCTTGGCCCTTGCTTCCAGATCCTATTTGTGTGCATTTCCTTTTTATCCCATGGCCATTTCCTCCAGCTTCTGAATGTGCAATTACCTTGAAGGGTAAAAAATGATGAGGTGACTCAACTTCTCAGTGATTCGTAGAAGATACCATTTCCTTTTAAGCTAAAAAAGGTAACAAAGCATGGTACAAGGTAGAAAGGAAATGCCATTCAAGAAATTCTGATTTAAAACTTTGAGTATTTAAAGCGATAAACCTAGCCTCACAGTTAACTGAAATTTACAGCAGGGTAGCAGTCTAGAATTTGGGAGTGGTACACAAGTGGTCACCATTATCCAGTTTTTCTGGAAGAAGTTACATCTACAAGAAATACTTTGCAATAACCAGAAATCCTTACCGTGGTGAATGGCAAATAATAACTCTTCATATAAGACCCTTTCCCATCTGAAACTTGCCCTTAGAGCAACTTACTTATCCACCACCTTCAAGGAAGATATCTCTGCCATTGCTTTCCCTTTGCTTCATACCTGTATATCTTGTATCTTGTGCTAAATCCCTGCCGGCTTCTGTCCACAAAATCTGTGTATTCCTGTGAACGATGGAAGGGTCCCTTATCAGAGAGGAGCCAGTCGAAGGGGCTTGTGGCATGCTGATCCGAAACAGCAGCAACCGCTAAAACCCAGCAATGAAGACTCAGTGCTATCCACTCCCATGGAGCCATCAGAGAGAAGAATTCAGCACCAGCTCTGCTTCGCCATATCATGCTTCCACTGGGGACTTAGAGCCTTCATTCTCTTAGCTTTCCCTCAACACCTAGACAAAATACACAGACAGTTAGTTAGCCCCTGGGAGGTTCTTTTCTAGCAGTTAAGGTGCTGAGGTGGAAAATCCTTTTTTAAAAGTCTAATACCATTGTCTTAAATGAGATGATAGCAAAAGTCAATCGCAAGTAGTACACCAAAACGATTTCTTTGTTTCCAGAGCTCTTTCATACTTAGATTCTTTCTTCATTTGTTGGAAAATAAGTCACTGAGTTTCAACGAGCCTTGTCAGGGCAACATCGTACAGTGGATCACTAAAGCCCACTCTGAGCGACGATCATCAGAAATTTCCACTCATAATTACTTTTTCAGCATAAATGTTTCATAACACTGAACAGTATCAAAAGAAACACTGAATATGTTTATTTAATAAATTCTGTTATAAATTTTAACTCTACATGTATTTCATCCTTTACTTCTTTTAGAGAAAGGCTTTAAAGGAATTAAAATTATGCAGGTAGTTATTTCCATAATATGGATCAACTAAGATGGAATGGAACTGTGGGTCTTAGAATACATAGATAATTTTGTGTGTGTGTTTATGCATCTTCCATTTATCTATCTCCATATTTAGATAAATAGATGGGTGTGAGGGTGGGTAGGAGTGGGGGTAAGCATGTTTATTCAGATATTTTTCTATTATTCTGATAGGGAAAAACTTTCCTGATTAAACAGAATCATAATTAAATAATTTCTAGGACTCTGAAAGATTTAAATGTACATCTGTGTCGTATTCAAAAGATAAATAGGTATATCAATAAAATTCATATACATGCAAAACGGTGCAGATTATATATAAACTATGAAAATACATACACTAATTTTGTAGGCATTCAAAACTAAAGGTGTCAAGAGGTGTCAGCCCAGTGTGGTACAGTGTAATGACTTTACACAAAACAACTGATACAATAGCTATATGTTATGCAAAATATTCTACAAATATCTGAATTCAATTTTACTTTCCATCTCACCAAACCTTTTCAATATTATTATTTATAGCACATAAAACTCTGCAGTAGATAAATTATGACTAGCAAGAAAGTTTGATGGTGAGCATTTTTGGTCAGTAAAATCTCTTTTAGGGAACAATCAAATGCACAGTATTAAGTAAAATATTTTAACTATAATGGTTGCCATATTTCCTTGGTGTTAGGTTAAATTGATTGATAAGCTTAATTTGCTTTTAGTTATAAACCTTTAATTCATAATTTAATCCTAAACTATTTCAATATGAAAGATATACAGCAATTTTGCAACCTAAAAAATACCTCAAAACAATTATATGATATGATTGACCTAGGTCATCAGACTCACTTTCACCCTCTATACAATTATAAGGTCCAGTATCCATACACTATCTAATTCACCCCAATATTATGAGTTGTTTTTGTAGTGAATTTAAAATGTGATGACTAAAAAAGAAAAAAAAATGTGATGACTAAATAATGACCTCGTCTGTAAGCAGTGTGGGACACCTTACAAATGACGATGTTTTAAAAATGATTATCATAAAAAAGGACAATATCATATAATAAATAGATTTTGGAATAGGAGTTAAAAGACCCTGAATCCCCATTAATTATTTGTAGGAACATAACACTGTCAAATGATTCAGGTCATAACTTCCAGTTCTGATGAAGAAAATAGATTTTTCTTCAATATTGTTTTTCTTATATGGAAGCTTACCATTTACCTTAAAAACAATATACTTCACTTTTATTCATAAACTAAGAATTATTATTATGTATAATGATAAAGTATAACACATCAATGACCAACAAATATTTCTTATCTTTGTGAAACACATTTTTATTTTGTTGGTCAAATATATTAAAATAAACAACACATACATTGCTATCAAAAAGTTGTATTTTCTTACCTAAAGTACCTAGAATAGCACCTAGCATGTAGCAAGGACATTAGGAGTGTTTTAAAGCATATTTTATACGGGTACAAAATCATATAATTATATACCATCAAATTAAATCCAATTCTTTAAGGTCAAGCACATGATTTTGTTAAGATACAGCATGTTATTAACATAAAAGTAGGATATGATTGACCCAGATGGCACTTAAGGTACTATGCTAAAATTCTGTAATTTTTTAGTGTATAATTACCCAGAATGACTGCTTTTAATATTTTCTTTACAAATAGGTTGAAGATGTGTCAAGATCTTCATAATTCTTACTTTTAATACATAGGAAGATGGAAATATTTTCTTAAATTGTGTCCTGGGAAACCACCTAAAAATGTTAGTGTTAGATTTATTTGTGTTTCCTCAACTTCTGATATGTGTACATGTTCCCCACTTCTCTTTAGAAATGAGTTTTTCTCACAAAACAGTTTATTAGCACATGGGAATAAGAATCCTGCCCAAATTTAAGTAATTTGGAGAATCTATAGAAATCATTATTTTATAAGGTCTTTAGTGGCTCAGCAGTACAGAATCCACCTAGCAATGCAGGAAACACAGGTTCAACCCCTGGTCAGAAAGATCCCCTGGAGAAGGAAATGGCAACCCACACCAACATTCTTGCCTGGGAAATCCCCATGGACAGAGAAGCCTGGCTTGCTAGAGTCCATGAGGTCACAGAGTCGGACACAAGTCAGCAACTAAACAACAGCAACAATGACCCAAATATGATACCTAACAGTTCCACTGAAGTCTTCTTCAAGAATAACTTTGAAGAGTCACAAAAGTAGAGTTAAAATACATTAACTCATTATTATATTTAGGCTTTCAAAAGTCCTTAGAACAAGTGACCGTTAGGCTCCATATTCATGAACAAAGGGACATCATTAACCTGATTTTTCACAAAAGCAGGTAAATGCACATGTGAATTACCCTTGTACATGAGTACTAATTTTAAAATTATTACTGAATTGTCTTTATTATAGTATAACTTTGTGAGCTATATTATCAATGGTAAAAGTAATGAGTAGAATTCCTTTGGGGATATTTGGAAGTCACAAGTAAACAGCTAAACTCAGAGGTACTACTAGGAAAAGAAATCATGAGGTACTATGAAAGTGAAAATTATAAGTAATTCATCAATTCCGTTCCCTGGAATGCAGGGATAGTACAAAATGATCTTAAGTTTACTATTCCTGAATAAACGCCTTGTGAGTGAAAGTCGCTCAGTTGTGTCTGACACTTTGTGACCCCATGGACTATAGAGTCCACGGAATTCTCCAGGCCAGAATACTGGAGTGGGTAACCGTTCCCTTTTCCAGGGGAGCTTCCCAATCCAGGGATCGAATCCAGGTCTCCTGTATTGCAGGTGTATTCTTTACCGGCTGAGCCACCAGGGAAAACCAAGCAGATTTTCATTCTCTTTTTCTTGTTGTTTAGTCACTAAGTCATTTCCAACTTTTCTACCACCCCATGCATAAGTGCCTAAGAGAGCAATTAAGGAAATAACAATGGCAATGCACAATACTTTACGGAACATGTAAGGGCATATTTTATGAATAATAAAAGGGATTTAGGGTAAAAAATGTATTAAAAACAAAAAAATGAATTTATACTAAAAAGTAGTATTGATCTAGATTCCCTTTTTGTAAAATAAAAGAAAGTAAGACTATTGAAATATCATACTATTTAAAAATATATATTTAGTACATGGTCTACTTGTAACAAATTATATCTCATAAAATAAAATTTAGTGAGAATATTATCAATTCACACAACATTATTATTACTTGTAAATACCACCCAATGGCCTTGAGAATCTACTCAGAAAAAAAACACACTGAGAATATGTTACATACTTAGTAATATATACTAATACATGTAATGCACAATAAATACACAAAATATGATATATGTATATATTCTAGTATATGTAGTCTTCCTCACTAATTCTCCATAATCTTATTCTAGGGTAGCAGTGCACTACTTTTACCTAAAATATTGACATCTTATGCATATTTGAAATTCATAGAATACTGAAATGTGTAAAATAAAATATGTTCTATCATATGACAGGTGAATTTCTACAAAGATGAAAATCAGATTAGGAATCACTGATACAGACTTATTACCCTTTAGAATCATTAGTCAAATCATTGAAGGTCATCCTTTAAACCATATTAGTTCATTATGCAATATCTAGTTGATATTCCAATGCTAATGATTCCTATTTATTAAAGAATTAACATTTCATGCTATATGATTGCTTTTACATCTGCATTTGGACTGGTTTTGACTAAATGTCTAAAGTACTTTCTGAGGGAATAAAACCCAGTTGGGACCTTGTGAATGCAAAGAAGTTTCATAAATAATTGTGTCAAAGATCTTTCTTTTTTTATTTTGAAAAATGTAAAATGCACAGAAAAGCTAAGAAACTAGTAAACACATATATCCCTCAACTAGATTAACCAATTGTTTATGTTTTACCACATATTCTAGTCCGTATTTCTCTCTTTTTCTCTCTATCTCAATCCTTTATAGATTGTTTTGTATGTAACAAAAATCTAAAGAAAATTGCCTAATTTGCCAAGGTCATAGGCCCATTCTTTAAATTTCTCAGTATGAGCAACTACTGCATCACTCTATAAAGTAGCTTCTTAACATGCATAATCACTAATATTAAAATTTGTAAATATAAATATTTGAATCACCTAAATAACGTCTCCAATTCCCAAGGTGATAGCATTCATTTAAAAAGCCACATTCTTCCAAATAGTGAAATGTAATATATTATTCTAACAAGTATAAACATTTATATTTGAAGATGGCGGAGGAATAGGATGGAGAGACCACTCTCTCCCCCACAAATTTATCGAAAGAACATCTGAAAGCTGAGCAAAGTTCACAAGACTACTTCTGAACTCTGGCAGAGGACGTCAGACATTAATCAAGTCAGCGCATTATCTTCAGAAGGAGGTAGGAGAAATTATAAAAGATAAAAAGAGAGACAAAAGAGTTAGGGACGGAGACCCGTCCCGGGGAGGGAGTCGTAAAAGAGGAGAAATTTCTAAGCACCAGGAAACCTTCTCACCGGCGGGTTTGGGGGAAGATTTCAAATCTCGGAGGGCAACATAACTGGGAGAATCAATAAATAAAACCCACTGATTACGTGCCTAAAGGCAACTTCCAGTAAAGAACCCCAGACGCCCGCATCCGCCACCAGCAAGTGGGGGCTGAACGGAGAGGAGCGGGCCGCACTGCTTGGGGTAAGGACCGGGCCGAATGCCCTGAGGGTACATAAGTATATACGAGACTCACTAAGGGATCTAATAGACAGTAGTAATGTGTTTGTGGACAGAAACTCCAAAGCGTGCGCTCTGAAGAGTATATAGATGAAAGACAATAGAGAGTCAAAATCAAGTCGGGAATCTAAAGTCACTTCTATAAATAGTGTTCTGTTCGAGAACAGACACAGTAATACATATTGGGATAAATAGATACGCACACATATCAGATCTCCGGTGGTCTTAAACTCCCCGCTGCCTAGAGGAGAGAGTAGAAGATTTCGTATATGGATGTAGCAAAGATTTTGTACTGTCTTTGATCGCGTTGGAGGTTAGACTCTATAAGATCTACGCTATACGATATCTATAAGGCATAGTGTTTTGTGAGTGTGTTGTCGCAACTGAATGAACAGTGTTCCTCAGTGTTAGACAGGTAGTTGAGATGCATCAGTGAGGTTATATAAGCTGATATAGAAGTGTGATATCTTGTGTGTGAGTTATAGTCAATAAGTGTGCTATTCTCAGAATTGTTTGACTGAGTGTGTGTGTGTGTCTAAGGATAAGAGAACTTCTCTGATTGTGAAATATACTATATCACATGGTTGTCTGTGTTACTCTAGATAGTCACTCCGCAGGTGTCTCCGCGCTTCATTCGTATTGACTGCTTCCAACCCGCTAATGGCTCAATATCAAAGAACTACAGCGCTCTCACTCTCACGCGGCTTGCTACCTACTTGCTAGTGAATGCACTCGTGTCTCGTATATGGTATCTCCACAGAGATGTAGAGTAGCAGATCTCACATAATACATGTCTGATAGATACATGACGACTATTATGTTGTATCTGCACCATATATGTCACTAGATGTATATCACTAGATCGGACTCTCACAGAGACGTTTGTGTTCGAGTGCGCACACAGTCAAGTTGACACGTGAGCCTGGGCCCCAACTTGGATCATCCTTAAAGGAATCTTTTTTTCTCATTTGGGTACAAGGAGCCAAGTGGGAAGTAGGTTTTGTCTTCTTTGGGACCCCCGTTGCATGGGGCACTTGGAGGGGTTTGTCTGTGTCTGCTTCGCACATACCTGAGGATCTTGTCCCACAGATGGCACAGATGTGTTTAACAGAGAATCCGGGCTGGGTGGATGGTAGTTCATGTTTCCAATGCCAGGAATCCTGGTAAGGGCTGTGTCCTCTGAAAAGTGACACTGTTGGACCACATTTGCTTCAAAAAAGAAAAAAAGATACAATAAAACCACAGAAGCCTATAAACACCCAAACCCCCAATTCATCCAACTCACAATTCCTTCCTTGTTTTAAAAAAATCTTGTTCACAATTCAATAATCATTTAACCAATAACATATTACAATAAAAATCCAACAATTAATATATTAAATTTTATCAAAAACTATAAACATCAATTAACAACTACAAATTCTAAACATCCACACATCGTACCCTATGATACCATACACACAGAGTAATACACCTCACTACACCACACCCAGTTGTGTAGATATTATATAAAGCACATGCTATGATATCTAGTGTGCCAAACTGGTCTCTTACCATTGAGACGGCACCTAATCACAGATTATAAGATTGTCATTGGAATAGACATTCTAATGTGACTCTGCTCTATCTACACCACTATCAGCTCACATGACGATACGTATCATAATCGTAAGACACCCATATAGTCCTCATAGAGTCCACGTTTGTGAACTACTATATTTCTGTAGAACTATTTGAGTGACCAAATAGCCCTATAGAGTTCTTGACTAGATTGTCAATCTTCCCCATATTATATCATGGTGTTCAGTTGTTGACTCGCGCAAAACCACTCCAATGAGTCTAGACCACATCCATTGTTTCTGAACCCCATACACTGTCGGTGCACCAATAACAATGAACATCAGTCACAACCACAATGTTCTAACACCATACCGATCCCTATGCTATACACCTCGCACACAGTGGTCCACACATACACCACACACCTATACTACAGTAGATGTGTGTGCTTCCATGCCTGTCATAACTCCACATAATCTATCACATATGTCAGTAATAAAGCGACAACCCACATCGCTATACACCCCCACTAACCATCAGCCCAATGTGTCTTACAAGTTGTATCTCGCCACCAGCTATAATCTGTACCCATGAAGTGTGCATATGTGCTGTCTGTTCGAACAATCATAGAGAGTGTAATTGTATCCGTGATCCATCAGTCAACTACCGCTGTAGAAAAATACAGATTAACTGCTATATCTTGTCCCTTGACTATGTTCCCTTTGTGAACCACCACTTGAGTCATTCACTAACGCACTGTGCCTGTCCCCAAATGATTGAATACCAATAGTTCCTACCATGTGTATAATAACCTGAAGGTATCGCCTACAAGTACTATATCACTCAGTATCAATATGTCGTCTCACTATAGCGCCTGCACTAAACACAACACACAGAGTGTGTACATCCACTACAAGGATAGATCAGACTCCTTAGTGACTACCACACTCCTAACCATGATAACCACTAGAGCATCTATACTGAAGGTACCTAAATGTCCAAGGTTTCACAGACATGTCCTCTCCATGACCCAGATGTTCATTAATGTGTTCATGAGTAGCTGTCGGAGATAGACATAAATGTGACACTGTGAGGTGTATAGTCATCAGCCTGTAAACACCAGTTGACATTACGTGTGTGATGTATAAGATGTAACAGAGTTGATAGACTCTCAGATATCACATCAGATCATACGCCACTCTATGAGATCGTGTGTGTCTTCACCTACGCGACAGCTCATTTTCTCTTTTTGTGCTTAGTACTGGTGATGAGTCTCCTGTGATTGCGTGTCTAGATCTCTAAGTTCGCTGATGTGAGTCTGGTTCTCGCGCTAGCCTGACAGCATGAGATACAATCTACACATGTCCTCACTCTTCTGTTCGTACCTCCATCCCGTACTATGTGTCTAGCATCCATATAATCACAACACTACCACCAACGTCACTACGTGTGCACACTATCAACCTACCCGCCATCATTAATCCTACTCTCATACACCTCATAGCGTCTAATAATTCTCCACTCACCGTACCGTCGTATATACTCCCCTTCACGACTACGTCGCTCCACAGACCTCTCACAAACATACAGCACCCCTCCTAACTAACCTCCCATACAACGTTCGCCCATCACTATCACGTACAGTAAGACATGCGTGTACTAATCAATAACCCCTTCAGTGTCTACTTCCCAGTCAGAAGAGTCGCTTCCATCCAGTCTCTTGCAGTGTCACATACCACCTGTATCATAGAGTCAGTCACACTCGTACAACTGCTGTGCCATGTACACTGTACGCGTAGAGTCACCGAGTAGACCATCCACAACTCTTATTAAAGAGCTCACTTTCTTATAAGCGCCCCAGCTGTGTATATCTCATGTAGTGTTCTCATTCGACTATCACTCCCTACCTTATCTTGCTGTGTGACACGATCACGCGTACGCGACTCTGTACATCACCCCTTGCACTGCAATACACATGTCATTCAAGAAGCAGTTGACCCCATACACTGAATAGAATCATCCGTACAATCTACAATCCAAACCTCAACAACCTGTGTGCTCTCGCGTGACCTACATAGTATAGAACTTAATCATGTGATAATAACTCGTGATGTCAACACACTCTAAATCATCACAATCATATGACCGTCTGTGCTCCACTTCTAATGTAGATCTAATCTCACACGCCGACTACTGAACAAGTATCACTAGAAGAGTGAGCCTAGACAGTGTAAAAATGTAGTGTGACTATGTGAGATTCCAGTGTGTGTGTGCCTCCAACTGACTACTCTCATGTATGCTAGATGAGTGTGTATGCGCTTAGACTAGTGATTGAGAGACCACTCATAGAAAGCATTGTATTGTCTCGCTAAAACATCCTCATCCAAGGACTTCGTCCCTCTATGATAGAAGAGTCTGTCCAAAAACAATTGACCACAATGTTGTGCCACTCTCACTGTATCTCTGCAAGAGTATCGTACCTGTGAGAACTCTACCCACTATCCTACTGATCTGAAACCAACCTGTTCTGTATGAGGTAATTCCCCTCCCTCGCATCCTAATCCTCTTTGTATTCCTCATATGTTGTGTGTAAGTGGTATGACCATAGTGAACCATGCACACTAATCTCAGCCAAAGATCAACCACGATCTCAATCGTCGTTAGAGAAGATGAACACCACTAGAACCAGTGAAATCCCATGTGTGTATACACACAAACATCTAGTTGCCAGAGAAGTCACATCAGTTGAAAGAGAGACTCTAGAATCGCTCCGCATGAATCTTGAGACACAAACCTCGCGCTTTATTTTAGGATGACCTCTCAAGAGCACTGTTGTACACATGTGCATGTTAGAGAAGAGATGGTGTGTGAATGAGATACTGAATCACCTCCCATAGTACTTCAATCATACTATATGTGTTGAGTCATAGAGATACTCTGCTATCCTTATATAAAAAAAAGAACGAGCACAACAGATCATATTTAGATTAATAATATCACGTCTATGTTAGAGTGTAGAACACTAGTAAATCTTAAGAGTCTACTAAATATTGATGTAGTTACCATCCATCACTGTGCCATCTGAACTGGTATCTCCCACCCACCAACATCCTAATACATCTCATAGAATCTGTCTACGCACTAATACTCATAGAACTCTTCCATATGTGAGTAAGTAACCTTGAGACAACCCAAGAGACACTTCTCTCACTCAGTTGTGTGTGTGCCACATATCAGAGAGTATCACTCTCATCATAGTAAGACATACATCCATATCTGTCATTACTATGTGTGAGTCCTGTACACAGAGTATCACACAGATCTCTATCAGTGATACACACCACAGACCTGTCCTAGAACCGTGCTGTTCTACTACCTACCTAAAATATCACACCCCAGGACACTCTGGTGACCCCATCATTGTCCAATACACCTCACCTCACACATCTCCTTGTGTTGCCTACTGTGTCAGTAATGATGTGAGATTGTTACACTCCCACACTATCCATGATATAGAGACCTTGTAATCGAGCTCATCCGTGAACTCTGTAGTATAATCGAGTGTACATAATAGAATAGACTCCACAATGATTCTAAACACAGACAAGAGATCCATAAAGAACAATCTACCAAAAGATCCATGCTACAATGTGCTACTTTTCTTCGTACCTTAAGATCACTACTGTGCAGAGATCCACGCCCAGACAGATCTCCAGGTCCTCGTGCCCGGATCACTCTATACTGTCAGTACTTCCCTCTAATGTACTCAATCTCATCGTCACAGTACCTACTCCTACTGTCTGGCTAGAAGCGTTAGTGCCTCATGTGAGATCACCCTGTAAATACTAGCCGCCTACGTCAGACCCAAAGTGCATGCCTCAGAACCTAATTTGACTATCATATCAAATGTATGCGAATGTTGTACTACTATTGCCCGTATCATCTCACCGTCTCAGCCACATAATTAACGCCCCCTGAATGCCCACTCGCTCATAGCCTCTGCCATGTGAATTTACCGCTAAGAGTGACACATCAGAGTCTATGTGAGATTAGTGCCACTGACTCACTTGCACGCTCCCCAACTGACCTTGAGTCTCTCTCCACTTTTTCTCGGACCCTACATAGTTTCCTCCATAAAAGCCACTGAGTGCTGTCATAGTCCTCCACCTCTACTGTCACTAGTACCCCCCAACAACCTACACACCAAGACTCCCCTATACGTGCACACCCCAAGAGACTCTGCTCTATCTTACGACTACTCGTTCGATCCCTCGCTATCGCACTCTCCAGCGTACACCTCTAGCCAAGATATATCTTATTATCCCACCCACACTCGTGTTGACAAGAGACCATGACACCCCTACTAGTACCTCCACCAATCCCCTAGAAGACTACCACCCCCACCCCACTCTTCGTGCATCTAAAAACAATAGATGTGTGATACACTATATGATGTCTAGTGATAAATCTATAGATAGACTCTGTGCTCATGTACTGTCAGATAATGCAGTGCTACCTGCCACTTGTATGTCTCTGATAACACAGATCACCCACCCACAGAAACCATCACTATGTGCACAATATAATGTGTGTGTGCTTCATAGAGTTAACGAGAGACACCACTCTCACCACATGCCATAGAACCCACACGACCAAGAATCTCTCTCTGTGTATTCCCTCCATATCAGTGCTTGATAACACACTGTAACATATACACTATTAATGCTCACAACCTTGTTCAATAAGACGACTGAAGTATAGACAATACCTAAACATTGAATATGTTCCCATGTGCCTAATAAATCAAATCCTACACTAGAGAGAGTTCATCCTCACTCTGAATAGAAGTAGAACTTATACGAGATATATCAGAAAATAACTCCTCGATAGTGCTCTCGTCTGCAGATTCCTGTTCAATCTACCAAAACAGTCTCTGTATCTCTGTTCCTAAGGTTCTCCATCTCTCTACACAGACAACTGCCAGACTCTCGATCTCTTAAGCTACTCAATAGTCTGCTATCCATCAACTATAGAGACAAGACCTGTCATATCTCAAGTCAAACACGATAGTAGACTAGATATAAACCTAATACGAGCGTGTCTAACACATATATTCCGGACACCACCCCTCCCCTCTCTTCCTTCTCCCGTTCTTTGTGTGATGTGTGTATAGATCCTTTGAGTTAGAGAGATCATGTACGTCAGCTCATGTAAATTGTCTCAGTGCCTGAGTGTTATGTGAGAGAGTACATCGCACACGACAGAATCGTATGTCCTACGCCACATGTGTGTCACGATTGTCCAACCAGTGTGTGTGTTCCCTTTGTCACCCATTCTTGTTCCCGCTCCTCACCAAGTGTCGAACGAGCAATATGTATCCTTCTATGCGTGAAAGTCCCTGATGACACCTAGATGTTCTGCATATTGCCACGCCAATTGCCACCTCATTTCTGTTCTCGTCTCTCTCCTCGTCCCATGCTATCACTCTCAAGTGACCGTTGTCTGTCGTGTGCCGCCACAAGAGAGATACTGTGCCTCTCCACTACTATTCCTGTCACCTCTACAACCCCTCTACCACTGATTGAGCTGATAAACCACGCGTAACCAATCAATGTAGCTATGTGTGTCGCTATCCATCTGACTGCCTCGGTGCTTCATTACACCACCATGCACCTCCCAATAGTTCAGTTAGAGTACCAACCACGCACACTTTGTCTAAATCCCGGTGTCGCTAGTGTTACGCTTGTTCACTCCCTATGCATAACCAACATCGCCTCTATCCATCTATCCCTAGTACATGATGTGTGCTGTGTGCTCTCTACCTCCCGCGTTCGCCTTTTGACGCAGATAGCCGTGCTACCAGTGTGCCTGTTAAGTGTGTGTTCATCACACCAGTGTTGTCATAGTGTGTCCTCCATTCCGCCGCAGAGAGAGCACCACCCTTCTAAACTCTCACTCTTGACTATAAAGCCCCGTCACTCTCCACATGCTGAACGTCTTGCATATGTGAAAGATGTGTATGACTCTCCACAGCAGAGTCATCAAGAGTGAAGTGACTGCTCGTAGTGTGACGCCGCCTTCACTACCGACTTGCATGTATCGCAGACCAGCGCACATGTCATATATCCATCAGGCTCCCCTTGTCCTGTCATCCCCATCTCTGACCACTCATTGTATACCACTCTCTCATCTGAGTCCACACAAACTATGTTCACACACTCCAGTACACCTACTCCACTACCCAGACCTTTTGTGATACACTATATCGTCTGCCACACCCTTTATGATAAAATCAGTCCGCACACCTCAATGATATCCTCACACTCTACTGTGTTTTATCGCCTATCACCACTCGAGTTAACTGCATAACACAATATCTACATCCATCTTTCATCTGAGTTAAGATGACTACCCATCACCCTCTTCCAATCAATTGGTTTTCTGAGAGGAGTGTGTGAAAACAATCACTCTATGTCAATGTGCTCCATAACCTCCCTCATATCTATTCTGTGTGTGTATATTCTCCTCATCTCAACAGACGCACCTAAATGCACCAAGTGAATAACTCACGCTTATTGTACACAGTCTATACATGCACACCAAACTGAGTATATCTCAACTCAATCCTCAAATACGCATCTATATAGGTAGAGTAGTCTCCCACCTCTGTGTGTGTACATAATTCAGACCTGATCACATTGTCACTGTATCTCCCCGCTCTAGTCTCTCCCTGATCGCACCAGTCACACTCTCCATCCCTAATGTCAATCTCATCCAAGACCCCAACAGCATACACCCTTCTTAGTCATCTAGTTATGCACTCTAATGTGTGTAAAGAACCACCTATTCAGCTCTTGATTGTCACTCAAACAAAACCCTATCAATTCATAATACTATCGTTGTCAGTGTTGATTCCTAGCCTCACGAAATACCATATAATTCATCTATTCTCTCCATGTTACCCTCTGTCCAGAGATGCTCTCAACAGACTCAGTGTTTGACTCTGACCTAGACTGGTCGTCAATCAGCGATGACTGCCAATAGATGTTACAGCTCGCTGCTGTGATCGTTAGTTCACGTGTTTACTCCACTCCCACTAGCTGGTTGTCTAGACTAACCACCTACAACCATTCCCTCTACATCCATGTACCATCACCCAGGTCTGTTCTCACAACTTGTTCCACCTGATAGTCCTCTCACACTCTACAATTCCAGATCACATCATAGTTATCAAATCAGTAAGCAGAGTAGTCTACAATATGGTCTCGTGACTCTACTCCATAGTGTCCTCCCACTAGTCATTAGTTACTCCAGAGTCTAACTCATCCTCCTCCCCTAACCCGCATGTGACCTCATCTCTCATGTGTGTACTCTGTCCAATATGTACGACCTCTCACAGTCACCTGGACTGCTAAGATATGTGACCCTATTGTATCTGTTAGTGACGCTCACACCACTGTACTAGTGTTCTGCATAGTTGTTCCTGTTAGTGTGTCTGCACATATATCACACTACACACATAATCACTTACGCTCTCACATGATCACAGTTGCATACACGTGTTCGATACTAAATCCTCACCCATATCCATGTGTCTAGCACATTATTACATGTCTGCACCACTATCCCCACACCCACCCCCACCAGAAAACCCTCCCACCACACATATATCATACCACTCACACCCTAAAAGTCGCCGCTCTCCTCTTCACTCATTACTCTCACTCCCTCTAGTTGACTTCTAACCTCTTGTGTCTATTCCCTCTTCTCACATCCATATACATCCACCATAGTATTAAACCATTTCTCAATACCAGTCGATTATGTGTATGTCACTATACGCTCCATCTTCCACATCCTTACACAATAGATACTTCCTTTCATCCTATGTCCAACACACACTCACCGCAGTAAAGAGTCCACTATCGATACCAATGTCAACCAAACAATACCTCACAATACATCATGTATACTGTACCTGTTAATCACACTCTCACTCTCTCACACTCTCTCACACCCCACATCACCCCCCTCCACATCCACATTCCCCCCCCCCCCCACCCAAACCCTAACCCTTTCATCTTTAACAAACAAAACACCCAACCCCTAACCACACACATAACCTCCTAAATAACACCATGACACATTGTTAGTGATCTCCTCCTGTGACTGGTGTGTGACTGGGTTGCTTTAATTCGCAAGAGACTGTTATGCATTACTAACCTCCACACAAATACTGGATTAAAATCTATACTTCTATGCACTCGGCTATACAGAGAGCATATTGTCTCTCAATGTTGTCGTGTCTGTGCCTTATCTTCAGTACCTAGTCATGTTATTCTGGTCGCATAAAGTGTTGTTGACCTCGTGCTCATATCAGTCCCATCCCATCGTGTCGTTCTCTGAAGATCTATCCTTGTCTGATGACTATAGTGTGTGCCTCTATGTGTGCTCTACAATCCATCGCTCTAGTACCGCGTTATGTCGATACATAGATTCGATACATCACATATCCCAGGATAGAATGAGTCACGTGATGCTTCTGTCATATCTGTCCCAACCCACACTCTAGACATGTATAACCCTGCTCGTACATCCATTGACATTCAACAGTGTCCCTTGATAACTACACCACCTATGGTGATCAACAAAGCTACACACACCCTCGTTCTCACACCCACTGAGTGCAGTCAGACACCTGTGTATCCTCAGCTCGTGTCTCACGTGTACTGCACCTCAGTGATCTATAGAGAGTCTAAGAGAAGAAAGGAAGATCTAAGTCCTCCGTGTTAAGATAGTCCACATAGTGTTGCTCTCTCCATCTGTGTGTGACACCTATGTGATGTGACTCAAGAAAGAGTGTGCCTCATCACCTGCTCTCTCCAACTCACCACTCCCACACTCACACCTTCCCAACTTGAACGAGTGATTTGTTCAGACCCTACGATCATAGAGTTCCTTACACATCCTGTGCTTAATTACATGTATCTCCCTTCATGCACACCTGTCTGTACCATGTGTTTCCACATTCACAGCCCTATCCGTTGTGCTACAGGAGCTACTTCTCGCACACTACTCCTGTTGTTTATAGGTGCATCTGTGATATTCTACATATACAATCTAAAGTCTTCACCACTCCCACCTCTCCCTCGTTCACTCATAATGTGTGTGTGCTCCTGTACTTACCATATGTCCCTTCACACTCTCATGTTCACCCCCAGCTCCATCATCACTCCACTAGCCACTATCTTGTATCTCACCTTATCTACCACATCATCCACACCTTCAATCCACCATCTGGAGATGTAGACAGACCTGTAAGAAGTCTATACATAATATAAATAGAACATCAACTACATGTGCTCACTACACACTCTGTGCCCACGTCTCCACTGTCCACTCACTCCTCTCACTCAACTCTGTGTCTCTACCCCACCACCAACCCCCCCTCCCAAAACCCCAAATTCTCCAACACTGTGAACTCCATCAGTGTCCCACTTACACAGTACCTCCAGATCCTGTGTTCACCCACACCATCTGCACCAGAGTCTTATACCCCATGTGAACACTCTCTATACTCAACTATAGAATCTCATTGTTGTGCGCCCTCTGTCAGTTTGACCAATACCTCTCCCCCGCTCTCTCCAACTTTACCCCTCACTATTGTCCTTATACCCAATTCTCGTCGTTAAGATGTGCCTGGTATGTATGAGTCCTCGCGCTGCACTCTACAATACTCCCACATAGACAGTCATAACCTTAGTGTGTATAGGTATCTATTCCACAGTCATATACTACTTTACACAGTGTGCTCACATACTAACTAGTAAAACCCTATGCCTCATACTGACCTCTTGAGCCTCACTAAGTGAATATCAGCATCGCCATGCCTCACAGCAAGAGTGTGTATCTCATATGATACATGTCTCACCCACAGACCCGTGTTGATGAACCTGTCTCCACTAAGTGTATTGATAATACTTTTGTCCCACAAGTGGACTGTGTCTCTATCACGTCGCCTAACATCCCCTTGTTGTTTGACACGGTCCATACCTCATATCATTGTTCCATGATACAATACCAAACGATGTTATATACCCCACCACTCATATTTCCTCAAGTATCCATGTGCCCAGACAAGAGAACTGATGTTATTCATCAACTATACCTCCTCCAACCTACACCCTTACTGTGAGACTTGTGCACATTGGTATCACACTCGTGAGTCCCCTGATGTTACTCTGAAAGACTAGACAGAGATGTGTTGTGTCTCCTACTCCTCCTCCCTAGTATTCAGGACCCCTGTACCACCCGCGACATTCTAGTCCACTGTATCCGATGTTTACCGTACTAATGTGTTGATCCCCAGACACATGCTCCAAAAAAACTCCATCCATTCATCATAGACTTCCCCCTATCAGACCCATCTACCTCGTATTTAGGTGTGACAGATCACCCAATATAGAATAACACTTCCCTTTCGTGTCCTACTCAATTCTACGCCCACCCATGAATGTCTGTTACTGTCAACAAGACAAGTCTCCATATCATAAGAACCACGTTAAATAAGATCTCCCTGTGTGTCCAACACCTCCACTCTAATATTGCTACTCATCCTTCTACCAACCTTGTCCGCCTATAGTATTCCCACCATGTTCTCCTTCACACTCATCTATAATCATTGTATCTCTACATGCACGCCAGAAATCTGTGTTCACACTAGATACTCTACATATGTGTGCCCCTGTCTCATACATCACTACCTAGAGACTGCCTCACTCGTGCTCTGTACCTCCCAATCTGTCCCTGTGTGCCTGTAGTCGTTAGATTTAGATCTCTATAGTGCACTCAGTCACGCAACACTTCTTAAGACGCAATCCGTATACTCCTCTCTGTGCTCACGCAGCATCTGAGACAAGTTCCTCCTCCCTCTCCAGTCGCCAACGCTCCCTCAGAAATGTGCCCCTTGCAAGATACATCTGTGATGTTTCTCGTGACATATGTTACAAAGTTCTCACTCCACTACTCTACTACTTTGCGCACCATCCCGTATCGTAGTGTGTCACTCTTCTCTCATCCATCAATCCACAATCATATCAAGCAGTGGTGAGAAGTACCTAGTTGAAGTTGCACAGTGTGCTCTGTCAGATCCGTCCTAAATGTGTGGTCTTACTATCTGCTAGTCACACGAGTCCTAGAATCACTATATCCACCTCCCGCCTGCACTATAGCATATCTGACGTGTGATTGTGCTGTGATATGTGATAATGTTCAGTATAGTGTTCACTTCGCTCTCCGATGACCTCACTTATAAATTATCTTTCTACATAATGAAGTGCTATGTGTGAACCATATGTTCTCTCATCCATTCGTAAGCTAACCAGTCCTCTCTAAGATCTATTCTAAGAGTCGTCAAAGTACATAACCTAGTGAATCCCTGTGCGCCCACCCTTGATCACTCTTCACCCCGTCTCGTGTGCTACACTGTGATATGGTGACTATGCTCTTCTGCACCATGAACAGCCACTTGGTCCCCGAAGACACCATCATAGTATGAGTCCGTATACTCAGTCTACCCTGTAGCCCAGTCCACACCCCCATAGTTCTGTAATAATCGCATGCAAAGATGCTGACTAATGACTATTGATGTTAGACCGACTCTATCGAGTAACTG
This sequence comes from Okapia johnstoni, assembly GCA_024291935.2. Taxonomy (NCBI): domain Eukaryota; kingdom Metazoa; phylum Chordata; class Mammalia; order Artiodactyla; family Giraffidae; genus Okapia; species Okapia johnstoni. The sequence continues at coordinate 61,321,135 of CM044322.1, forward strand.
GCGAGCTTTATCCAGTGTTGAGTTCACTGTCCCCATACATGTATCATGATAGACAACCTATAGTATCAGACATATCACACACGCATATAGACTTATCATGACATATATATTTAATACAGAAGATACCAACCGATCGTACCCCTCATCCTGTTCCTCAGTCACCCACTCGCTCCTGCATGTGTGAGACATGTCACCCAAAGAAGTCCACTCAGTGTGACATATAGAGAAGTGCACGACTGATGCGAAACACACATGGTGTTCGAGATGCATGAGTCTATAGTCGCACACCGTCGCCTCTCATACACTAGGTTCAATACACTGTACTCTTCCCCACAAGTGTGTGATGAGACACAAGATGACCGATGGATCTAACTTCGGTGAATCCCCCCAGTCCCCATAGCCACCTCGTTCCACATTTATCTGTCTGACGCCTAAACTGAGTGCAACGCTATCCGCATTGCACACCATGTTAGTGACTGATAGATGTCTGACTGATTCATCAAAAATTCTTACTATCTCTCCAATGTAAACCTGTAAGTAGTAGGTGTGACGCAGAAGAAATCATCGCAGTGTATGTCCTGTATAGATGCTCCGCAGAGAGGAGACTGAGATGTACTCTGTCCACGAGAAACGGCTCGCGTTGCTTATGTTCTTCATGCTGTGTCGCCCCCCAGAGCACTACAACGCACACCGTAGAGACGTGCACTATTTGTGTGTTGTGATAGTCTACGTTTGCATCAACGTAATCGTCTCGAGGCTAGTAATATATCTACTTTTGCCTGACACTCGCTAAGTCTCCTGAACTTTCTCGCTCATGTTCCTGGTGTGTGCTAAGCGCTCGCACAGAACCTCGCGTATACAAGCCTGTCGTTTGCTGTGGACTGTGTCTCGCAGCATGCTCTCTCTGACGTCCCTAGCTGTTTTACTTCTTGATCGTAGCTACCGATGAGCGTTCGAGCTGACTAAAGCTGCAATCTACAGTCTTAGTTGTGTGTATTGTTATGATAGGTCTAATGATACATAGGTGCGCAGTAGGGCGAGCACGTTATTCGCACATACTCTCACTTCATCGAGTTATCTGTGTTGATACGCTGCTCACAAGTGCCTCAGTTGCTCGCGCTCTCTGTCTTCATGCGCTACGCGCTGTTTGTCTATTTTCTCGCTTCATCTGCAGACTAGTGAGTGCGTTCTTTTTGTCCAATGCTTGTGTAATGTGTTCGCCTGTAGTCGCTCCCTCTGAGAGCTTACGTGAGTATTGCAGAGGTTATGAACTCAACTAGACATTACCAGTGTGTTCACACTGTTTGTTAGCTAGTGTCAGTGATAGACCACTGGTTACTCTCTGGTATTGTTGAGACCTCTCCCCAGTGCGTTTACACGGTTCCAATGTCAGTCTCATACCAGAGCCAATCACCTGTTCCCTTACTCTCAGTGTGACAGCCTGATCTGCGAATTGTATCTGTCTTCTCCTTGTGTCTCTCCTAATGTGCACTCAACTACACAAGTTTCAGACCTACACCTCTCACATGCCTATAGTGCTACCAATACGCCGACGCGCATCTAGATGTAGTCGGAATTGATGATCTTGAGCCAGTATGCCCAGTGTATACAATGCCCTGTGTATGTGTGTCTAACACCTGCTCCTGTTCTGGAACATTAAACCAGACCACACTAGAGTGGATCCTACTGACTTTTACGTCACAGTATATTCGCTCGTGATACTCTTCTCTACGCACTCACGATAGATATGCGCAGTTTTTGACATCCTATATTGACAGCGCACACTACTCGTGAGATCTAAGTGATAGTCAGTGGCACTCTCCGTCGCCCAACTTCTCATTTTTTTCTACTCACAAGCTCACGTAGCTTGATGCTGTTGATGGTGTCTCGAGTAGTTGTTCTCTGTGAACTCTCCAGCATATACATATTGTTGTGTATTCTCTCTCTCAGGGATCTGCTTATGATGTGAGTACTAGTCATAGGTTGGCGTCTCATAGACCGTCATCAGAGTAGTTAGTGTCTTCTAGGTGGTCTACTCTCGCTAGAGAAATTCGGATCTGATAGCACACTCCTCTATAATTCCCCTCTGTCGGGCTTAGCATTGTGTCGGATGTGATGCTGGATAGAACTTAGTAGATTATCGTATGTGTGAGAAGATGCTCTCGCAAGATCGAAGATGGTGGTCGTGTGTCGCGCTGGAAGCTTGGTCACCACGTGAGACCTGGTAGATCGGGTGTAGTGAGGCTATCGGAAAGTGTGGTAACCGTCGTAGCGTGTGTATGCTGAGGCAGGTGGGGAGAGTGGACTCAACAGACCCAGGGCCCTTCCTGAGCTGTTAAACAGCATATAGTGTTGTGTGCAAGTCTCGACCATGTACTTCTCCGCACACATCTTTCTATCTCATTTGCACGCGATGAATGCTAGAGACGGAGTTGAGGGGTTGTCTGATCCCACTAGATCAGTCGATTACTCACGTTATAGAAGAGATATTTCCAATCATGGGTGGATCTAACGTTTCTATTGAGCAGCGACGATCCTTACCTAGCACATAGCATGAATGTTGGCTCGGAACAACATTCAAAAATCTGTGATAGATCTAACTGGATGTGTCATTAATTTTGGCATCTCGCGATAATGCCTCCCAAATACTATGAGAACTGTCTTCTGAAGTGTGCTCATCGCAGAAGTGACATTGTGACAGGCAGTGTTTGTGGGATTATTAACGACTGCTCTCTAGTCGAATCCTCCCAGTTGACTTCTGTAAAGTTAGGTATTACTATTGTTCATGTCTTACTAGACAGGAGACAGTGAGGGTTACTAGAAGCGAAAGATATGTGTGCTGTGTAGGATGGTTGGGGATCACAGGCACTTCTTGTCTGAAGTATGCTGGTATAATATAAGGGCGCGCGTGTGCGGAAGTCCAATCCCACGAGGCTGTGTGAGATTTCAGATAAGACGAGTTTTCGCTCGTACATCAGAGTTTGAATAAGCACCTGGAGACTGCACTAATTGATCGCATTCGCTATATGTATACATAGTTATCTAGAAATTGCCAGTACCATATGACCCTCAGACCATTTCTTGGTGTGGAATTAACGCTTTGATTCCAGAAGCTGGTCGTTACGTTGTCGGCAATGAGACTCTGCACTGTATTTAGTGTCCAAAAGAAGAAAAAAGTACTGAACATAAATTCTAGATAAGCTTGTCTTTGCCTTGTACAAAAAGGATGGAGGAGGAGGAAGAGGGGGGGAGATAATTCTCTCCATCATACATAGTGTTTTTCTGCTTGCGCAGAAATTAATTTTTAAAATAGTTGTTCTGGCGGACTGTGATTGCTAGTTTCAAAGCGCTCATGATAATGGCCCTGAACCGCTATCGGTTTCTTGATTTTCACATCGCCTGCGAGCATTTTAATCCTGATCCTCTGCCTACCTCCTGCTCAATAAATATTTGTTTAGTGAGATTGAAAGACGTAGTTAAAGTTTTTGCAAGGGTGAAAACCTGTAATCAGGCTATGTTACATTTTATGTTTTTTGATCATTTCTCTGTTTCAAAGCCTTAAATTGAGAAGAAAATCTTACTTTGGTTCAGTTTGGGTGTTGCAGGTCACTTTGGTTAGGCACATGTGATTCAGAATTCATATGACCATGCAAAAGTCAGTGAACCCTCCCCCATAAATCCCAGGTATTCACCAGGTGCTTCTGCTGGGCACTTGAACACACGCACACTCAGCATCACCTTTGTTTGAATTTACTTGGAGTGTTTTAGTTTTTGTGGGTGTTCTGACTCCTCACTGAGATTGTGACCATTTTTAGTGAATGAGAGACAGATCTAGATTTTATGTCTTCCCTTCACAGTGTCTAGAATGTTGGACTCTACCCATGGGTACTAGTCATACAGAGAGTAAAACAAATTTGTTTCAATGATCTATTTATTTAAAGATGAAAATTCTAATAATGCTGAATGCATATTTTCCCCGCATGGTCTATAGCTTTCTTTTTAAATAACTTAGAAACATACATGACTATTAAAAGTTTTTCTTTATTGAAATAATTCATTGATATTGAGTCAATCAAGTTTTGTTTTTGCATATTTAAATCATGTTTGAATCATGTTTCTTAGCTAAATATATATAAGTAATTAAGGGGAAATTTTAGTTATTTGGAAGATTGATAGTCAAGTATTTTTCCTCTATTTTGTAGGAAAATATGAAGGTTTCAAACATAGCAAAATATTATTATGCATATTCAGCTAAATGCTAAATAAAGAAACACACTCAAAAATATTTAACTATGATTTTGTTTACATATATATATTCTTTTTCCATTAATGGCAAAGTGCCTTAATTCTTGTGGAAGATTTGTACTGTATTTGATTAAATAGAAAGTGTAATATAAAGTGTCTACTCTGTTAAAAAGATGGGTCAAGTGAGAGAAAAGTTAGAGATTTGTGATTTTTAACACAGTACATATCAGGTAAAGAGGCTTACAGATTAATCCTTTCAAAGATGTGATTATTACTTTTGGAAGCTCTAAATCAAAGGTATTAGCCAAGTCAGTAAGAGATGACATATATGAAAGACTATAGCTTTTTCAGACTGATGAACTGAGAGATGCTCTGACTCATTTTTCAATTTTACAGCCCTTAAAAGTACTCTTGTAAGGAGTACAGTACTTTTTGTCAGTAAGTAATTAACCTTAAAGTATAGGTGGTCCCATTCAAGACAGAAAAAGCTAATCTTTGTACTTGAAAGCCATGAATGCTATTACAAACACAGAATGCAGTTTATTATGTAATTTCATTTCAAAGCGACAATCTTAAAAACTTTTCTTAGCAAAACACAATTCACATCTATCTAAAGAAAGAAAGCCTAATGAAACATACGCTACCTATGTATGATTAAATTGAAAAAAAATGATGACCTGTGACAAAATGGAGAGTACTTTAAAATTAATATTACACAAAAATAATCTGTAAGAAAAGAGTACTTGGGCACTGATAGGAGTTTTAGTAAATGTGTAGTGAAAGTTAATCATGGAATTACTATGAGATGGTTGGCAAGCTTTTCTGTTTTTCAAAGTTTTAGAGTTGAAACCATTAAAGCATCAGTATTAAGGCAAGATGTCTAAAAATAGGCATATTACTATATCTATTTAGCCTAAAGTTAATAATTAGAGTTCATTCACAACATAGTAGATTCAACATTATTACTAGTCATGCAGTACATTATTGCTGACTACTACCCCATGCTGTACATTATATCCCATGGCTTATTTAATTTATAACTAGAACCCAACCATCAACTTGCCCCCTACCTCAACTTGTACTCTATCTATGAGTATGGGTTTTATTTTGTTTTACTTTTTAGATTCTGCGTACCAGTAAAATCATGTAGTAATTGTCTTTCTCTGTCTGACTTATTTCACTTAGCATAATACTCTCAAGGTCCATCCATGTTTCTGCAAATAGTAACATTGCTCTCTTTTTAATGGGCTGAGTAGTATTTCATTGTATTTGTATACACCACATCTTTTTCACCCATCAATAGGCACCATTTTTTTCCATATCTTGTCTATTGTAAAAATAATACTGTAAAGGCCATCAGGGATACATATATCTTCTTCAAAACATGTTTTTGTTTTCTTCACATAGATGTCTATAGTTAGAATTGCTAGATCATATAATAGTTCAATTTTTTTTTTCAGAGAGGATGGAGGTTTATATTCCCACCAACAAAGCATGAGTGTTCCCTTTTCTCTGCATCCTAAACAATATCTGCTGTTTCATGTCTTTTTTATACTAGCCACTCTTGTCAGCATCTATGGGGTCACAAAGATTCCGACATAGGACTCAGTGACTGAACAGCTGTTCTGTCAGCTGTGATATAATGTCCTTGTGGTTTTGGTTGGCATATCCTTGGTGATTATGATGCTGTGCATCATTTAATATACCTAATGACCATATGACTAACTTCCTTGGAAATATGTCTATTCATATCTTCTGCCCATTTTTAAATTTGTCTTTTTGTCCTTAAGCTGTATGAGTACTTTATATTAATATAGCCCTTAATGGGACATATTGAATGGTTTGCCTTGGAAACGACTTGAGAAACCTGTATGCAGGTCAGGAAGCAACAGTTAGAAGTGGACATGAAACAACAGACTGGTACCAAATAGTAAAAGGAGTACATCAAGGCTGTATATTGTCACCCTGCTTATTTAACTTATATGCAGAGTACATCATGAAAAACGCTGGGCTGGAAGAAACACAAGCTGGAATCAAAATTGCAAGGAGAAATATCAATAATCTCAGATATGCAGATGACACCACCCTTATGACAGTAAGTGAAGAACTAAAGAGCCTCTTGATGAAAGTGAAAGAGAAGAGTGAAAAAGTTGGCTTAAAGTTCAACATTCAGAAAACTAAGATCATGGCATCTGGTCCCATCACTTCATGGGAAATAGATGGGGAAACAGTGGAAACAGTGTCACTTTATTTTCTTCGGCTCCAAAATCACTACAGATGGTGATTGCAGCCGTGAAATTAAAAGACGCTTACTCCTGGGAAGGAAAGTTATGACCAACCTAGATAGCATATTAAAAAGCAGAGACATTACCTTGCCAACAAAGGTCTGTCTAGTCAAGGCTATGGTTTTTCCAGTGATCATGTATGGATGTGAGAGTTGGGCAGTGAAGAAAGCTGAGCACCAAAGAATTGATACTTTTGAACTGTGGTGTTGGAGAAGACTCTTGAGCATCCCTTGGACTGCAAGGAGATCCAACCAATCCATCCTAAAGGAGATCAGTCCTGGGTGTTCATTGGAAGGACTGATGTTGAAGCTGAAACTGCAATACTTTGGCCACCTGATGGGAAGAGTTGACTCACTGGAAAAGACCCTGATGCTGGGAAGGATTGGGGGCAAGATGAGAAGGGGAAGACAGAGGATGAGATGGCTAGATGGCATCACTGACTCGATGGACATGAGTTTGTGTAGACTCCAGGAGTTGGTGATGGACAGGGAGGCATGGGGTGCTGCAATTCATGGGGTCGCAAAGAGTTGGAGACAACTGAGTGACTGAACTGAACTGAACTGAATAAGATATATGGTTTGGAAACATCTTCTCTTATTCAGTAGGTTGACTTTTATTGATTTTTTTTTTGTTGGCTGTACATAAGATTTTTAGTGGGATGAAGTCCAATGTGCTTATTTTTCTTTTCTTGTCCTTGTCTTTGGAATCAGATCCATAAAACATCACTATGACCACTGTCAAGGAGCTTACTGTCTGTGTTAGGGTTAGGGTTTATTTTGATCAATCCATTATAGCTGGCTGGAAAATCCAATTGAGAAAAATTCTGAGACACAGCAAGAGAAATAGAGATCAAAAGTTTCTGGTCTAATTCACTGCCTTCAAATTTTAATCTCAGTTGATTCCCACATCAGGCTCCAGTGCGAAACTGATAGAGAAAAACAGTAACTTGAAGGAGTTGGAGGAGTTTTCATTGAGAAGATAATGTTCTATGTTTTACTAACTTGATCGTTTAAGATATCAGTACCTTTACCATTTCTTCTACAATTAAAAATAAATCTACTTACCAATCTGGAAACATTGTCTTTTGAAATAGGTTGAATTGTAAAGATAGATGAATGAATTTGAATAAGCAACATATAAAGGAAATGTAAAATTATTTATTTCTGCTACCTCTATGATAGCATAAGTGATTATATATATATATATATATATATATATATATATATATATATATATATATATATGCCTTCCCTGGGGGCTCAGATGGTAAACAATCTCCCTGCAATGCAGAAGACATAGATTTGATCCCTGGTTGGGACGATCCACTGGAGAAGGGCATGGCAACCCACTCCAGTATTCTTGCCTGGAGAATTTCATGGACAGAGGAGCCAGATGGGTTACAGTCATGGGCTTGCAAACAGTCAGACATGTCTGAATGACTAACACTTTCAGCTACATGCTGCTGCTGCTTAGTTGCTCAGTTGTGTCCAACTTTGTGAGACCCCATGATCCATAGCCTACTAATCTCTTCTCTCCATGGAATTATCCTTACTAGAATACTGGAGTGGGTTGCCATGTCCTCCTTCAGGGCATCTTCCCAATTCAACATATGAACTCATATCTCCTGTGTCTCCTACATTTGCAGGGAAATACTTCAACATGGGTTGTTTAGAGTAAGAAGATAGTAGGATAAACTTCTTGATCTCAGGGAGTTTATGAATTAATTTAAAGGGATATTTTTAGCCTCAACAAAAAATGTTACTTGAGTAAAGAACAAAAATGACATATAAATAGGTGCAAAATAAAAGTACTTAGTTAAAGCAGTAAATTCAGATTCCTCATTCATTGTGTTCGACCAGGAAATGAGTAAAATGAAAGTTAGAAAGTGATTAAAATTTTATGTGAAATTTTCTATTACTTTTAATACTGGAAAAACTTGAACATAAAAAAATAAAATGAGAGAAGGGAAGGCTATTAAAGACAAAGATGAAATGTGATTCATTGTTGTAACAAAGTCCGAAGGTAATATATCTGATAATATATCTGAATATCTGATAATATAACTGAACCATGCTGTTGCTTCAGCTGTGTCCCACTCTTTGCAATCCCATAGACAGTAGCCCACCAGGTTCCTCTGTGCATGAGATTTTCCAGGCAAGAATACTGGAGTGGGTTGCCATACCCTCCTCCAGAAGATCTTCCCCACCCAAGGATTGAACCCTTGTCTCCTGCCTCACAGGCTGATTCTTTATTGCTGAGCCACCAGTGAATGCCAAAATATATAAAGCAGTACAAGATAATATCTGCCTGCAAAGCAGGAGACCCTGGTTCTATTCCTGGGATGGGAAGATCCCCTGAAGAAGGGACAGGCTACCCACTCCAATATTCTTGGGTTTGCCTGGTGGCTCAGGTGGTAAAGAATCTGCCTTTAATGAGGGATACCTGGGTTCAATCCCTGGGTTGGAAAGATCCCCAGGAAGAGGGCATGCCAACCTGTCCATGGGGTCTCAAAGAGTTGACACAACTGAGTGACTAAGCAAAGACCACCTACATGAGATAATATATAGAACATATAATTTTTCCTTAGAAATCAAATATTTTAGAGGACAGTTGAAATATGTATCAATTTGTAATAAATTATAATGGAAAATTTAATAACCTAAATGGGTACTATAAAGGACAGAAATGGTATGGACCCAACAAAAGCGGAAGATATTAAGAAGAGGTGGCAAGAATACACAGAAGAACTATACAAAAAAGATCTTTATGACCCAGATAAACACTCACCTAGAGCCAAACATTGTAGAATGCGAAGTCAGGTGGGCCTTAGGAAGCATCACAATGTACAAAGCTAGTGGAGGTGATGCAATTCCAGTAGAGCTATTTCAAATCCTAAAAGTTGAGGCTGTGAAAGTGTTGCACTCAATATGCCAGCAAATTTGGAAAACTCAGCAGTGGTCACAGGACTGGAAAATCAGTTTTCATTCCAATCCCAAAGAAAGGCAATGGCAAAGAATGTACAAACTACCTCACAGTTGCACTCTTTTCACACACTAGCAAAGTAATGCTCAAAATTCTTCAAGCTGGGCTTCAACAGTACATGAACTGTGAAATTTCAGATGTTCAAGCTGGATTTGAAAAGGCAGAGGAACCAGAGATCAAGTTGCCAACATCCGCTGGATCATGGAAAAAGCAAGCACTCCAGACAAAGATCTACTTCCACTTTATTGACTACACCAAAGCTATGGATCACAACAAACTGTGGAAAATTCTTAAAGAGATAGGAATACCAGACCACCTGACCTGCTGCTTGAGAAATCTGTACACAGGTTGGGAAGCAACAGTTAGAACTGGACATGCAACTACAGACTGGTTCCAAATGGGGAAAGGAGTACATCAAGGCTGTATATTGTCACCCTGCTTATTTAAGTTATATTCAGAATACATCATGAGAAATGCCAGGCTAGATGAAGCACAAGCTGGCATCAACATTGTAGGGAGAAATAGCAATAACCTCAGATATCCAGATGACACCATCCTTATGGCAGAAAGCAAAGATGAACTAAATAGCATCTTGATGAAAGTGAAAGAAGAGAGTGAAAAAGTTGGCTTAAAACTCAACATTCAGAAAACTAAGATCATGGCATCTGGTCCCATCACTTCATGGCAAATAGTTGGGGAACAATGGAAACAGTGAGAGACTTTATTTATTTAATTTTTTTGGCTCAAAAATCACTGCAGATGGTGACTGCAGCCATGAAATTACAAGACACTTGCTCCTTGAAAGAAAAGCTAAGACCAACCTAAGACAGCATATTAAAAAGCATTACTTTGCCAACAAAGGTCTGTCTGGTCAAAGCTATGGTTTTTCCAATAGTCATGTATGGATGTGAGAGTCGGACTATGATAAAGAAACCTGAGTGCCAAAAATTGATGCTTTTGAACTGTGGTGTTGAAGAAGACTCTTGAGAGTCCCTTGGACTGCAAGGAGATCAAACCAGTCAGTCCTAAAGGAAATCAGTCCTGAAAATTCACTGGAAGGACTGATGCTAAAGCTGAAACTCCAATAGTTTGGCCACCTGATGGGAAAAACTGACTCATTGGAAAAGACCCTGATGCTGGGAAAGATTGAAGGCAGGAGGAGAAGGGGAAGATGGAGGATGAGACGGTTGGATGGCATCACTGACTCGATGGACATGAGTATGAGCAGGCTTCGTGATTTGCTGATGGACAGGGAAGCCTGGGGTGCTGCAGTCCATGGGGTCACAAAGAGTCGGACACGACTGAGTGACTGAACTGAATGAATAATGGAAAAGAATCTGAAAAACAATATATATATATATATAAGTTTATATATAAACTTAATCACTTTGTTGTGTACCTGAAACATTGTAAATTAACTAAATTTCTATAAAAAATAAAATGATATAAAAAGAGTACCTATCTCATAAAAGAAAGAAGAAAAATAATAAAAAATAAAAGTGAGGAAAAGGTGTATGTATAGTACAGAAAAATATGAGTTATCGTAGGACAAATATAACTTTGCAAAAAAGTGATTGATAGTCTCAGTATTTTCTATGAAAGACCAGGGGTAAGATTGTTGAGCATCTTATAAAAGATGAAGATTTGAGAAAGTTGTTCTGATATTAGTGAAAGAAAACTATCCAAAGTTGTATAAGGACACTGTCAGGAAGTAACAGAGAGCCAGTTAAGTAAGACATCAATCTTTTTATTTTCAAGATTATGTGCATACATGTAAACATATCATAGTAATAAAATTTTACATTCAAAGTGCAATAATAACTACATTAATGAAAATATATATTGAGGAATGAGGAGATAATAAGAGCAAGTTTGGTTCAGTTCAGTTCAGTCGCTTAGTCGTGTCCGACTCTTTGTGACCCTATGGACTGCAACATGCCAGGCCTCCCTGTCCATCACCAACTCCCAGAACTTGCTCAAACTCATGTCCATCGAGTCAGTTATGACATCTAACCATCTCATCCTCTGTCATCTCCTTCTCCTCCCACCTTCAATCTTTCCCAGCATCAGGGTCTTTTCCAATGAATTAGTTCTTCCTATCAGGTGGCCAAAGTATTGGAGTTTTAGCTTTAGCATCAGTCCTTCCAATGAATTTTCAGGACTGATTTCCTTTAGGACTGACTGGTTTGACCTCCTTGCAGTCCGAGGGACTCTCAAGAGTCTTCTTCAGAACCACAATTCAAAAGCATAAATTCTTTGGTGCTCAGCTTTCTTTATAGTCTTAACTCTCACATCCATACATGACTACTGGAAAAAACCATAGGTTTTACTAGATGGACCTTTGTTGGCAAAGTAATGTCTCTGCTTTTTAATATGCTGTCTAGGTTGGTCATAGCTTTTCTTCCAAGGGGCAAGCATCTTTTAATTTCATGGCTGCAGTCAGCATCTGCAGTGATTTTGAAGCCCAAGAAAATAAAACCTGTCACTGTTTCCTTTGTTTCTCCATCCATTTGCTATGGAGTGATGGGACCAGATGCCATGTTTTAGTTTTCTGAATGTTGAGTTTTAAGCCAGCTTTTTCACTCTCCTCTCTCACTTTCATCAAGAGGCTCTTTAATTCCTTTCCTCTTCGCTTTCTGCCATAAGGGTGATTTCATTTGCATATCTGAGGTTATTGATATTTCTCCTGGCAATCTTGATTCCAGCCTGTGTTTCATCCAGCCCTGCATTTCTCATGATGTACTCTGCATATAAGTTAAATAAGCAGGGTGACAATATACAGCCTTGACGTACTACTTTCCCAATTTGGAACCAGAGCATAAAGATGTGAATTTTTATATTAAAAGTTAAAATAAAAAGTGAATGATAAAGTTATTTTAAAAATAATATGAGTGTTCATGTGTTTGTGTTTGTAGACAGACGCACACACGCACATTTAATAAGAGAGATTGGGGAAATATATTTACAAGACATATGAGAGAAAATCAAGCAACATTAACAACTGTTAATAATACTGTGTCTAGGGAAGTTCTAAACATTTAAAATTTATTTTCTTTCTGGCTTACTTCACTCTGTATAATACACCAATACAGTATACTAACACATATATATGGTATTTAATCAATCAGTAAAGATAACCCTGTATGCGAGACATCAAAAGAGACACAGATAAATAGAACAGTATTATGGACTCTATGGGAGAGGGCGAGGGAAGGATGATAAAGGAGAATGGCATGGAAGCATGTAAATTATCATATGTGAAACGAATCGCCAGTCCAGGTTCAATGCATGATACAGGGCACTCGGGGCTGGTGCACCAGGATGACCCAGAGGGATGGGATGGGGAGAGAGGTGGAAGGGGGGTTCTGGAAGGGGAAAACATGTACACCCATGGTGGATTCATGTCAGTGTATGGCAAAACAAATACAATATTGTAAAGTTAAAAAATAGAAAATAAACTAATAAAAGTAAAAAAAAAATAAAATAAAATTTATTTTCTTTCCAATGCTAATGAGACATACCTGGGATAGTTACTCATTTTACTGTAATTGTATAATTGAGAAACCAGCCCACAACCACAGTTAGTAAGAAGTAGTGCTCAGAATTGAACTCTGAAATGTATTTTAGCACACTATAATACTCTAGTTGTTCATTTTAGTGTCAGTATCTCTCATCTCTAGAAATTGAAAGGACAATGAATTACAAATAAACAAATGTGTAAAAAATATATAAATGAAAACTCACAGAAAAAAATTCAAATACTAGTCCAGGAATAAATACTTAATCCTATTTGTTAAGAAATACAATGGATTAAAATGTTGCTTTTGACTGTCAGACATGGGAGAACAAAGAAGGAGATGATATTTGGTGGTGATAAGGGTAGAAAAAAAATTGGACCTACATGGTTAATGAGAAAGTAAAGTGTTAGGACTCGATTTAAAACAATTAGGCAATGGTTTTTAAAATAATGATATATTTTTAGATGAATATATATACAGAAATGATAAATGCAATATTATTTTTATAGCTAAAGTTGAAAATGACTGGAATATAAGTCTTTGGGTAGTTGATTGAATTAAATGTGAAAATTCAATAATTTAAAATATTGTTATTAAATGTTAATAAGGTTTGCTATTAATCTTAAACAATTCTCTTGATTTTTAAAAATCATGAAAAACATTATAAAACAGCAAGGGTAAAAGAATCTAATTTGTGTAGGAAAATAAAAGCCTGTGTGCCTGCTTAAGTGCTCGCTGTCATGTCTGACTCTTTGCGACCCCATTGACTGTCTTCCATATAAAGAACCAAAGTGAAATGATTCCACAGCTGGGTAAAACAGTAAGGTCTTGCAAGTGAATTTAAGCTTCTTCTTATAGGCTCTGGGGAATCCATTAAAGTACCTGACCTGAAAAATAGTATAATCAGTGCAGTTATTTAAGAATATCACCCTACAGTTATTTAGGGGAATAATTTTGACCACAATGATGAAATAATAGATATAGTTAAAAATCATCTGATGACATATATAATACATTGGAAAATAGACCCTAGTGAGACCGAGTAGGAAGCAAGAACAGTTGTTCTGACACATGCCGTGACAAAGATTACTCCTTTCAGTAATATTTAGTGTCTGATATTAACTGAACTTATTTACTTTGCCAAATTATAAATAGCTTTATAATTTCTTCAACATATACTTTTAATAATTGCACAATGAATGACATGGTGATATATGTTTTATTCAAGTCTTTGGATTCAACTATTTCCTGAATTTTTATGCTCTGTTTGGCAGGGACAATCATCATCTTAACTGTAAAATAATGCTCAAAAGAAAAACTTCAAAACCTAGTTACATTTGTCTTTAGTTTGTCCATACTGTTCTGTGGTAATTCTGTGCAAGAAGATAAACTCAGTTTATAAGAGTTTATAAGAAAGAAAGGAACTGAGCCATTTAATCTTCTTATATTCTTGATAATTGCAAATTATTACAGTTCTTTACACTGTGTGCACTTCTTACTTTCACAGGGCTTGGCTTAGACATCCTTGAGTATTTCAGTAAAAATGAAGTGTGCACTGTCATGAGTGTCTGTTTTGTGACAAAAATTGCACTTTAATGTTGCTTTTCAGTGCATATTACCTATCATCCATATTTAGGTTATCAGATGATTATTTTAGCATAAAACACTTGGAATATTCATATATCCAGTGTGCACTTTGTCATAGAGTGTCTTTTTGAGTGTGACAAAAATTGCACTTTAATGTTGCTTTTCAGTGCATTTTACCTATCATCATATTTTTTATCAGATGAATGTATTTTGAGTAAGGACAATTTGGAATGGTAATTATATCCATTTTCTTTTTTTTATTATGTTATACCTAGATTTTTTGGGGAGAGATTTATACTGACATAACAAATATTTTTTCTCTACTTGTTAGTGACTAATATCCCAGCCTCAAATATGAGATCTTTTTCATGGAAATTTGAATGATGCTTGCATATTTCTCTATATATACTTGGAAACCATGAAAGCAGAATCAACATCCCTGTCTTTGTGATGGGATTATGTTGACTGAAAAATATTGTTGCTATCTTTTCTTCAGTAAGATGTCAATGACTGAATAAAGCCAATATCCAGTGCTCCTTTAGACTTTCAATGGCTCAGTGATAAATAGACCAGAATACAGTTCCACATCTGCCAAGTCCAAGACCACTTTATTATTGTGATTTTTTGTAAAGGGTTGTCTTTGTTGTTGCTGTTTAGTCACTCAGTCGTGTCCAACTCTTTTGCGATCCCATGAACTGTAGCCTGGCAGTCTCTTCTGTCCATGGGATTTTCTAAGCAAGAATACTGGAGTGGGTTGTCATTTCCTTCAGGGGATCTTCTCAACCCAGGGATCAAGCCCTCAACTCCTACTTTGGCAGGTGGATTCTTTACCACTGAGTTACCAGGGAAGCCCCAAAAATGATTGTCTAGTCATTCACATTGGAAAAGATCCTAATGCTGGGAAGGATTGAGGGCAGAAGGAGAAGAGGGCGTCAGAGGATGAGATGGCTGGATGACTTCACTGATGCAGTGACCAGTCTGTGGGGTCACAGAGCTGGACAGAACTGAACGACTGAACAACAGTGATTCACAAATCCACATGAATATCGTCCTACGTAATCCAGGATAGCTACATCCATGAGATATATTTTTTCAAAACCTGATATAGTTTTCACTTATTTATATGTGTTCTGTCTTAGGAAAAGTGTTCTATGTATATCATAAATGAGCTATTTTGAGAAACTTTATACTGAAGAGGAATTCACTTATAATAACTGAAAATAAGTCAAATTCAGAGTTGACCTAAAAGTAAATGGAAAGATATTTACTTAAATGCAAAATACTGAAAAATATCTGTCAGTCTGTTTGAATTCTCTTAATTCTTATACCAGATTCTTACACTGTGTCTATTCACATTAGATGAACACTGTATACTCTGGTTCAGTCCCCGTGTTGGGAAGATCCCCTGGAAGAGGGCATGGCAATTCACTCCAGTATCCTTGCCTGGAGAATCCAATGGACAGAGGAGCCTGGCAGGATATAGTACATAGGGTCACAAAGAGTCGGACATGATTGAAGTGACTTAGCATGCATGCATAGACCACATTCATATAAAAATCTTTACATGTCAGATAAGTAACATTTGAAAATTGCATTGTTTTTTCTACAATATTTCAGCAGATAACTTAGAAAAGTTAATATTTCCCACTGTATCAACAGATTTAGCCTCTGCCTTTAATAGTTTCAAAAATGATTGGAAACGGGAATATTTTATTCGGCCTATGTGTTTCATTTTTTGTGTCTGCTTTTTTAGTTTATTATTTTTTAAAAAAAAAATAAACAATTTTTAAAGGTTGCACTCCATTGACTATATATCTCATAGTGTATCCTTATAACCTATCTCACACCCAATTGTTTGTGCCTTTCATCTCCTCACCCCCCATAATATCAGTCCACACACTGGTAACCACTAGTTTGTTCTCTATGCCTGTGGGTCTGCTTATATTCTTTGTTATATAGTTTGTTGTATTTTTTAGATTCAATGTATGAGTGATATCATAGAGCATTTGCTTTTGTCTGATGTATTTCACTTAGTATAATACCCTAAAAGTTCATCCATGTTGTTGGAAATAGGAAATTTTCATTCTATTTTTATGGCTGAGTAGTATACAGATGACCATTATATCTACTACTCTGGACAGAATCCCTTAAAAGAAATGGAAGAGCCCTCATAGTCAACAAGCATCTAAAATGCAGTACTTGGTTGTAATCTCAAAAATGACAGAATGACCTTGGTTCATTTCCAAGGCAAGCCATTCAACATCACAGTAATCCAAGTCTATGCCCCAGCCAGTAATGCTGAAGAAGCTGAAGCTGAACAATTCTATGAAGACCAGCAAGACCTCCTAGAACTAAAACCAAAAGAAAAAATATTTCATTTTCATCATAGGGGGCTGGAATGCAAAAGTAGGAAGTTAAGAGATACCTGGAGTAATATAGACAAGTTTGGCCTTGGAATACAAAATGAAACAGGGCAAAGGCTACCAGAGTTTTGCCAAGAGAACACATTGTCATAGCAAACACCCTCTTCCAACAACACAAGAGATGACTCTACATATGGAAATCACCAGATGATCAGTACTGAAATCAGATTGATTTTATTCTTTGCAGCCAAAGATGGAGAAGCTCTATACAGTTAGCAAAAACAATAGCTGAAGCTGACTGTGGCCCAGATCATCAGCTCTTTATTGCAAGATTCATGCTCAAACTCAAGAAAGTAGGGAAAAACCACTAGGCCATTCAGGTATGACCTAGATCAAATCCCTTATGATTATACAGTGGAAGTGACAAATAGATTCAAGGGACTACATCTGGTAAACAGAGTGCTTGAAGAACTATGAACAGAGGTTCATAACATTGTACAGGAGGTGATGAACAAAACCATCCCCAAGAAAAAGAAATGCAAGAAGGCAAAGTGGTTGCCTGAGGAGGTCTTACACAACTAAGAAAATAAGAGAAGCAAAAGGCAAGGAAGAAAGGGTAAGATATAGCCAACTGAATGCAGAGTTTCAGAGAACAGCAAGGAGAGATATGAAAGCCTTCTTAAGTGAACAATGCAAAGAAATAGAGGAAAAAACAGAATGTGAAAGAAGACAGATCACTTTAAAAAAATTAGAGATACCAAGGGAGCATTTCATGCAAAGATAGGCACCATAAAGGACAAAAACAGCAAGGACCTAACAGAAGCAGAAGGTATTAAGTAGAGGTGGCAAATATACACAGAGGAACTGTACAAAAAAGGTCTTAATGACCAGGATAACCACAATGGTATGGTCACTCACCAAGAGCCAAACATCCTGGAGGGTGTAGTCAACTGGGCCTTAGGAAGCAGTATTATGAACAAAGCTAGTGGAGGTAATAGAATTTCAGCTGAGCTATTTCAAATCTTAAAAGATGATGCTGTTAAAGTGCTACACTCATTATCCCAGAAAACTTGGAAAACACAAAAGTGCTCACAGAGCTAGAAAATTTCAGTTTTCATTCTAATCCCAAAGAAAGGCAATGCCAAAGAATGTTCAAATTACCCTGCAATTGCAGTCAATTCACATCTAGCAAGCTTATACTCAAAATCCTTCAAACTAGGCATTAGCAGTATGTGAACTGAGAACTTCCAGATGTAGAAACTGGATTTAGAAAAGGCAGAGGAACCAGAGATCAAATTGCAAACATATGCTGGATCATAGAAAAAGCAAGGGAATTACAATAAAAAATCTGCTTCATTTACTAAAGCCTTTGACAGTGTGGATAACAGCAAACTGTGAAATATTCTTAAAGAGGTGAGAATACCAGACAACATTACCTCCTCTGGAGAAATATGTATGCAGGTCAAGAAGCAACAGTTAGAACTGGACACAGAATAAGGGAATACTTCAAAACTGGTAAAGTATGTCTAGGCTGTATATTGTTGCCCTGCTTATTTAACTTATATGCAGAGTACATCATACAAAATGCTGAGCTAGATGACTCACAAGTTGGGATCAAGACTGCTAAGAGAATTGTCAGCAACCTCAGATATGCAGATGATACAATCTTAATGGCAGACAGTGGAGATGAACGAGTCTCTTGATGAAGTTGAAAGAGGAGAGTGAAAAAGCTGGCTTAAAACTCAACATTCAGAAAATGAAGATCATGGCACCTTGCCCTATCCCTCCATAGCAAATAGATGGAGAAACAAAGAAAACAGTGACAGATTTCATTTTCTTGGGCTTCAAATTCAATGCGGATGGTGACTGCATCCATGAAATTATTTCTGCTCATTGGCAGAAAAGCTACAACAAACCTAGATAGTGTGTTAAAAAGCAGAGACATCACTTTGCTGACAAATACTTACAGTCAAAGCTATGGTTTTTTTTTCAGTAGTCATGTACAGATGTGAGAGTTAGGCCATAAAGAAGGCTGAGTGCTGAAGAATTGATGCTTTCAAACTGTGGTGCTGGAGAAGACCCTTGAGAGTCCCTTGGACAGCAAGGAAATGAAGCCAATCAATCCTAAAGGATATCAACCCTGATTATTCATTGGAAGAACTGGTGCTGAAGCTGAAACTCCAATACTTTGGCCATCTGATGTGAAGAGGTGATTCATTCAAAAGACCCTGATTGGATGGAAAGTTTGAGCAAACTCAGAGAGTTAGAGAATAGGAAAGCCTGATGTGCTGTAGTTTATGGGGTCACAAATGTCAGATACAAATTAGTGACTGAACAAGTATTCTTTATCCATTCATCTATTGATGGAAATTTAAGTTGCTTCCATGTCTTGACAATTATAAACAATGCTACTATGGACACTGGAGCATAGCTTTTTGAATTAGTGTTTGTATATAGCAAATTTCTCAGAGATTTTCATACTGTTTTCCTCAGTGGTTACACTTATCTACATTCCCACCAACAGTGAAGGAGTGTTCCCTTTTCCCCACATTCACATCAACATTTGTTATTTGTGTTTTTTTTGGTGATGACCACTCTGATAGGTGCGAATTGATATCTCATTGTGGTTTTGATTTGCTTTTCCCGGATGATTAGCAGTGTTGATCACCTTGGCCATCTGCCTTTCCCCTTTGGAAAAGTGTCTGTTCAGTTTTTCTTTCCACTTTTAATCAGGTGGTTTATCTTCTTGCTGTGGAGTTCTATAGGCTATTTATATATGTTGTATATCAATCCCTATTGATCACATCATTCATGACTGAGCAACTTCACTTTCAGTTTCTCCCATTCAGTAGGAGAAATTTTCATTGTTAATGGTTTTCTTTGCTGTGCCAAAATTTTAGTTTAATTAGATCCTATTTTTTATTTTTGCTTTTATTTTCTTACTTTAGGAAATGGATGTGAAAAGATATTGCTACAGTTTATGTTCTTCCTCTGTTTTCCTCTAGGAATTTTACAGTATCTAGTCTTACATTTAGGTCTTTATCTATCTTGAGTTTACTTCTGTATATGGTGTTATAGAATGTTGTAATTTCAGTCTTTTACATGTAGTTGTCCAGATTTTCCAGCACTGTTTATTGAAGAGACTGCCTTTTCTGTCATATATTCTTGCCTCCTTTGTTGTAGATTAATTGACCATAAGAATGTGAATTTATCTCTGGATTCTGTATCCTGTTGCACTGACCTATGTATCATTTTTTTATGCCAATGTCATACTGATGTGATAACTGTAGCATTGTAGTATAGTCTGAAGTCAGGGAGTCTTATTATAAAACATCTATAGTTACCTACATTACACATTGTGATACAATGACAGTTTCACAGAGGAGGAATTTTCATACTTTATTTATTAATACCATAACTCTTCAAACTAGATTTTCAAATACCTTTGCAACACAAGTAAATAGCATTAGGTATAAGAGTATTCATTTAATAAATATTAACTGGATACTAATTATGTGTTTGTCAAGTCTTCCGGTAGGTTTTAAAAACCATTGATGTTGCTATCTTCCATCAGAAATTTTACCTTCTAAATTCTGTGTGGAACTGGATTGGAAATTCCATACTCAGGAAATAGTGGTCAATTGTAGGGCACTACCCAATAAAAGTTCTGCTCAAGTTTCAAAATAAATACCGTAATGTATTGTAAGAGCAGCAAAACACTGAAAAGGAACCTCTATTACTGAATACCATTATTGTGGACAGGGGGAAAGTCTCAAATTTGTGACCTTCTAGGAAAACATAAAATTCATAAAAAGCCCTATGAAAATTGTCTGTGAATCAAATAACCAGTGGCATCTCATTATTCCAAAACGTCTCTGTTTAGTGTGCTTATTTCTTCTTCTCCTCAGTGTATTTTCTGTTAGATTTCTGTTGCAAAATCTCATACTGATTATTTGCCTTTAGAGCAAAATATTGAACTGGAAACATTCTCACATCCACTCTTGTTCTAAAGTGCTATTGACATTTATGTACTTGGCATGCAAAACTGGCCTAATATCTTTCTAGACCTCCTGAAAGGCCTGCTGGACTAAAGTGAATTTAAAATACATTGACTTCAAATGCTGCTGTACTTCCTAACAAGCTTATCTTGACACCATTAGTCTCTGCTACAATATTTTTGATAAGCTATTTATTTTATCAAATATATTTGACAGTCTTATTTTTGTGACACCACAGAACTATATTGAAAAGAATATTTATCTCCATCTAATTAGAAATGGTATATATTGAGGTGTGCAATAAAACTTTTCTTTCTTATGGTAGTAGTCTAATAGCATTTATAGTCTCAATCTAGGATAATTTTTTATTTAATTGATAGTGAAACCCACATTAATTTTTTTTCCATCTTTGTACATATAATTGCTATGTACCAATAAGCAGCTTTGATGATTTGAAGAGTTACCTTTTGTTTTCAAATACTTTTAAAGTGATCTGCTATTGATTCTATGTCTTTATGATGCCTTTCATTTCTAGTAACTTTTACAAAATTAAAATAATGAAATTTAAAATTTTAGAAAGAAATAAGTTGTATGATTTCATTTATAAACTAAAATTCTCTTGAGTAAAGAAATTAAGAAACATAAATTATCTTGCCATAACCGGAAATATTTATTTATAGTAGAGAAGGAATGTAGAAAAGAAGAATGTGGTAGAATGGATAACCATTAGTATGGTACCTAAAAAGAAGAATTCAGGATGCTTTTTGCATAAGAAACTGATTGGGAAACATTTAAACTTTGTTATAAATTTCAGAGTGATTCCCCTGCTTACTAGATTTGTTAGGTAGCCTGTCACTTATTTTTGTATGGTCCACATATTACAATGTTTTTTCTTAATTTTTTACATTTTTAAAAATTTATCTATTTTTTAATTGAAGGATAATTGCTTTACAGAATTTTGTTGCTTTCTGTCAAACATCAACATATATCAGCCATAGGTGTACATATATCCCCTCCCTCTAAAAACTGAAAGAATAATGTTTTATGACAGGAAAAATTTTAAATTCGTATGCCAATACCCATAAATTAAGTTTCATTGAAACACATCCACATATATCTTCCAGTTATAACCAATGGCTATGCTTGTGCTCCAATGGCAAGGCCGTGTAGTGTGATAGAGAATCTCTGCCTGCAAATTCTAACTGTTTACTTCTCCATTTATATGAAAAGTGTGTTGACTCCTACTTCGGCGTATAGAGAGGACTGTTCCTCTTGTACTTTCACTTGGCTTGAGAGAAAAACAAAAACAGAATCAAAATTCACCAACCTGAATTGAGAATACGTTATAAGGGTACAGGGATGATTCATAAAATAAAAGAATGAAATTGTACTTCAAAAAGGCACTAGGATCTCAGTTTCAACAGCCATCTTAATACTTTATATTTCTAACTCCCTGTTCATCACTTCCATTTCTTTTTCTCTATTTAGGAAAGATTCTTTTGCTTCTTCAGTAAACATAGATGTTTCTTACATCTATAGACATCTACATCGTGTTCCACACCCCATGTATATCTGTACTTCTTATATCAAGCTCCTAAAACCTTGCTTTACTGGTAAAGCTATCAAAATGTGGATTGATTCTTTGTCCCAATCCTAAATCCTGAGAACGTTATTCATTGCGCCAAATTTAGTCAAGTTGCCTCCTATAAACCATGTTTAAGGAAGGCAGTCATTTTGCAGAAACATGGCTGGCCTTAACTTTCCCACCTGGCATATCAGTATCCGTATGGAAGGGGACATTCCAGTATACTAACGTAACAAGGAACATAATGTCAGAAACAACATATGTAAAAGTAATAGATATGATAAAGATATCAGATTATTTTGAAATACCTTGAACACTTTTTCTCAAAGCACACTTGGTCAAAGCAGAAGCACACTTTTTTTTTTTTTTAATCTACGAGTAACTACAAAAAATAATCATGGCAGAAATAGTAATAGCATGTAATATGTATTAGTCTTATATTGTTAATATTTCTTTTGCACTATCTTACCTAATCTTCCAGTCTTATGGGGTAAATAATATTGTAACCAGCATTTTACCCAGAAGAATCATCAGAGTTGGTTAAGGTCAGTAACTTGAGAGAGGTCACACAACTTTAAATGGCATTGTATCAAAATAATAGCCTGCTTCCATCCCTACTAATCTACCTCATAGGATGAAAACTAGGAAGAATTAAAATCCATCAAATACATATTTGAAGTTACTTATGATAAGCGTTGGTTTCTAAAATATTTATGTAATATTATTATAATATACATTTTCTCAAAATATAAATTTTCTATTAAAAGTGATTAGAGGCCAGACTTTAATTTCCACATGCAATAGTATAATAAAAATTATTATTGGATATGTGAAGAGAAGACTAATGGATTTAGTTTGACATTTTTGTTTCCTCAGTCCGATTTAATTTAGAATGAATGGGCAACATTGCAAAGTTCTGAGTAATATTAAAATTGACATCCAGTATGAATAAGAGTCGAACGTCCTCCTAAAATCACACTTTTTTGAAACTCTGCAAGCATAGCATGAAAATTAATAAAATGTTATAAAAATTTAAATTAGGCATCTAGTTTGCAAACCAAGTATATTTAACCTTGATTTTATTACTATTCCAAAGTTTTTTTTTTCACTTTTAGAATCAAATTCATCTTTCTCATATTTACATTAGCTTGAATGATTTCTTTCAATTCTAGAACTTCATGCAATTCTGTCAGTTTCATTCTGTGGGTTTAACACTACCCTTAGCAAACTTCATTCCAAGGACAGTTTGGAGTTTGACTTGTTTTGACAAAAAGATGTGTGAGCACTGTGGAGGAATCATCTGCCTTTCTGGATAGCATAATTATCTATTAAGAAGGTGTGTATCCAAAGATGTTTACAACATAAGCATCATGATGCTTACTCTTAATAAATTGTGCATACATACATATACAAATGTAATAAAATATATACATATTTTAAATTTTTATGTAGTGTGATTCAATATTGTTATTTTAAATATCTGAAGAATTTCTTATGCAGCAAGCAAGAGGAGACATAGTTCCCTAGGGAGTTTTACATTTTATAATTCAGACAGATAAATATACTTTCATGGGACATTATACAAATGAAAAATCTTTATTTGTGATACTTCATGCTATTCATATAAGTGTTTTTAAACTGTGGGTATTATCATTTTTAATTTTTTTTCTCTCACTATATTAAACAGAATGAAATCTCAGAAAATACAAACTTGATGAAGAAATTGGGACTTGTATATATTGTTTTAATATATGTAGTCTGATGCAGAGTGCCCTTTCTGATTTATTTTAAGCCTAATGGACAAATGTTCTAATTATAGCACAATATATAAAGCAATGACTTTTAAATAATTTTTTTTTTCTTGTACAGTTCATGCAATTCGTGATAAGAACATGGTTCTGCATTAGGACACAGAGTATGCATGAGTGGTCGGTCACTTCAGTCATGTCCAACCCTTTGCGATCCTCTATGGAGTATAACCCGCCAGGCTCCTCTGTCCATAGGATTTTCCAGGCAAGTATATTGGAGTGGGTTGCCATGGCCTCCTACATGGGATTTTAACGACCCAGGGATCAAACCTGCACCTCCTGTATTGCAGGTGTATTATTTACTCACTGAGCTACCAGGGAAGCCCCAAGACACAGAGTATATACAGATTATAAATATGTGTGTCTGTATAAGCAAAGAGTTTTTAAGAGGTACTGATACATGTGAACACTCTTTTTAAATTTTATTCTATTACATGCAGTTCATTTCTATCACTTTTTATTTTTCATTTTCTAATGCTGGTTGAGGCCCACCAAACAGATTCACAGGACCCAGTTTAAAAAAAGCAATAATCTAGAACCATTGATCAAAGGTCTAGGTATTGAAACATCACTGCCATCACTGCCTCGTGTCAATTATGATTATTTTTAAAATGTATATTCTAATCTGTTCATATTTTAAGAAAACAGGAAGTACAAATACTTTATTATTTGTAGGGAAGACTATCAGTCATACAGTAGTTCAGACTGTGATGACTGTGGCATTTGAAAGGCAATTTATTTAACCATTAGAGACTTGATCCAGCCTGCTGGAAATACTGAAAGCTCTATGCTACTCCAAGAGAAAGACCAGTGACATTTTTCAGCTGTAGGATTTTGAGCCTAGCTCATCTTTAAAGCAGATAAAACTCATAGAACTCCCATTCAACTTTGAAGAATACAAATTTTAATAAGAAGTGAAGTTTCAAGCAAAAATGAGGGGGAGTGTAGTGAGCAAGATATTGCTAATTTATTAGACCTGTCACTTATATTTCTACTCCCACTATGACACTGTTTTAAGTGTCAGTGAAGCATGAGGATGAAAGACTTTTGAAGCCGTATCAAAGAAAAATAAGTTCTTTGACATAGAGTACAGGTACCTGAATTTAATATTTTCTTAGCTTTCACTTTCAATGCTCATTCATAATATACCATCATTTACTAATTAAACTAGTGCATTGGGGAAAATAATTTTAATTACTGGGCCATTTCTGATTGAGCCATTGAAAAACACATAGATGTAAAAATAATCTAACAAATGGAACAAATTATGTAAGTTAAACAGTTAAAAATCATTGAAAAACTCATATTAAATTGAAAGTGAAGTTTTGATAAGTAAATTTGTAGAATCGAAGCATATTACATTTTTATAAAATTATTATGTTGTTTAGAAATAAATTATTTTTGTTGTTCTTCAGTCGCTTGGTTGTGTCTGACTCTTTGCGATCCCATGGACTGTAGCACACCAGGCTTCTCTGTCCAATAGCTCTTGGAGTTTGCTCAAACTCATGTCCATTGAGCCAGTGATGCTATCCAACTATCTCATCCTCTGTCACCCCCTTCTTTTCCTGCCCTCAATCTTTCCCAGTATCAGGGTCTTTTCCAATAAGTTGACTATAATATATCTTGGTTACTTTTTTTCCAATGATGTCAATCAGGTGGTGAAAGTATTGGAGTTTCAGCTTCAGCATCAGTTCTTTCAATGAATATTCAGAGTTGATTTCCTTTAGGATTGGCTGGTTTGAATTGTTATGTTGTTTAGAAATAAATTATAGTTTGATATATAGTTTTTCATCTTATTTCTTAATATGTACTTCTCTGAATCTTATTTTGTTCAAAACTGAGTGATAATGCATCTCAAAACCATTATTCATCCAACAGTCATGTAAAATAGTATGTAGGAACCATAATTTATTCAATCACTTGTGGATGAATATTCATTTTGCAGCCACCCATTTGCCACTATATGCATTGGTAAAATGACCACCACAATGAGACCCCTACTCGCTGCAACTAGAGAAACTCATTGTATCAACAAATATCTAGCACAGCCAAATACATAATTTTTTAAGTGTCTTCCCTTGTTTAACTTCATTCAAACCCCATGCCATGTATATGCCACTGCCATTATCAACCAAATATCAACTCTGTTCCAGTCGCAATTTTATTCCACAAATTTTCCTCGCTTTCTCCCTATCCTCAGCACCTTCGCTTATGCACTGTATTCCACCTGAATCATGATTTCGACCTAGACCTCTTCACTTGCCCAAACCCAACCCTATCTCTCAACTTCAGACTAGGGTGTGACTTCCTCCACAAGGCCTCTGTGTGACCCTTCCAGGATAATCAGTCATAGTTTATGAAGCTATTACTTCATCTATTATAGCACATTTGCACTGCATATTTATCTGTGTAATGTCTATTTGCCTGCATATCTCCCCTGCCCCCAGTTAGACTTCATTTTAGGAGGACAATAATTGTTCCTAGTTTAATGGCAACTGAGTGCAGTTAGCAAAGTGTCTGAAATAAAATTGTTTAATAAGTATTGTTTGAATGAATGAATAAATGATGATTAATTAAGTACTAAATTGAGGTGTAATTAATGTGATACAGATGGCAAGGTTAAGAAAACTTCTTTAATGTGGAAAAAAAAAAGAATGTTTTATGGAGTTTGCAACTGACCTATGCCTCAGGATGGCACTGGCTTTGATAGTTAAGAAGAGAGAAATGGAGTTCTGAGGTCATAGTTTCTGTGTCCAAATCATAATCATAAATGACATGTTCAAGCAGTACCAAAGCAAAGCATTCTCAATGTTCAAAAATTGTTAAAAACAAGGATCTGAAAGCACCGTTATTAATTATTAGCTGTAGGTAGAAATATAAGGTATTCTCATGATCACACACACAACTGTGGAAAGCTAGGAAACTTTTCATTTATTCAAGGTTTCAAAAGATAGACCAAATGAATGAGAGTTCATGGGTAAAGTCAAACACAAATCCTCTTCTCACTAATGAGCACAATGTGTCACACCACATTGTAACTGCTGAATTTAAAGAATAATAATATAGATACAACAGTGGAATGGGTTGCTCCTTGCTTTGGTGGGGGATGGGGAGAACACTGATGATGAAAATGACATGCTATATTTAATTTCTTCCCAACAAAATAAACATATATTAAGCTCTTTTGATATGCCATGCATTTCCTCTTTTGCCTCCTAGCTGCACAGTGTGGCATGTTTTATTATCACCATTTACTTATTTAGATGTCTGAAGTTCAAGGTGAAAGAACATGCAGCAGTGCAAGGGTTCAAACACTTCTCTTGAACTTAAACCGAAAACTGTGCTCTCTCTGTTAGACCACACCACAACCAAATTAAAACTAATTGCACATTGGAAGTTATTTATTAAGATTTTCATTGCCACTTAGTGAAATGCTTTTCAACAAAATAAAATCTTTAAACGAACAATATAAATAATAAAAATAGAAAATAAAATGAAAATGGGATCATTTTACCTCAGGCAATTATAAGCAAGTGATCTGAGTAACTACATACTATGAATTTTCATAATATAGGTTTTCATATGATGGCTTTTCAAAAGCATGTCTGCTCCATATACTTTAATGTTTTCAATAAAGATGATAGCTTAATCAACTAAATGTTACTCTGTTTAATATCTTTTCAGACATACTATAAACTAAAAGAAAAAAATCAGAAAACTAAGGTTTTCAGAGTGTATGTGTTATTTATTGAGTTAAAAGTATAATCATGGTCAGATTGATTTAATTTACCTATCTGATCTTCAGAGATAAAGATTAATCCAATAGTCTTGATTACTCAATCTGATTATAAATTGCTTTATAGTATAACAAAAAGAAAAAAAAAAACACTATCCAACATACATAAAACAGAACTGGTATCTCAAAATGGGAGACATAATATCATTTCAGTGGAATAAGATGACTTTAATATTTTGTTGAAATGCAGTCATAAATTTTTATATAAGGTCAGTTTTCTTATGTTCTCAAACATACCAGATAATGACAAGAATATGACTATCATTTCTAAGAAGTATTATTTGAAAGAACAATAGTGTGAAAACTCAAGACTACAGCTAAAAATATGCGTATATTTATATATTATAGTTACATTTGGCAAGGAAGATTCCTGAATATAACAAAAATAATTTTAAAGATATAGCTTTAAAGGAACACCAATTAAACCCAAGTATTAAATTTGACATATTCAAACATGCATGCATAATATGACGCATCATCTTTTTATATGCATGAACATACAAATTACCATCTTTGAATGTTCATGAACTATATGTAGTACATAGTCATATTTAACAAAAGAAAGAGAGTATCATTATTCAATGATTTACATCATCTCTTTTGTAATGATGCATTAATTTATGACTTTAATTCAATTCTAGTTATGATTTATAATTTTAGATTTCAAATGGCCTAAAATTGCTCTTCCTTAATCTAGACATTGTTTATTTAAAGGTATTGATTTTTTTTAATATCTATTTAGTGACAGACTTTGGGGGCTCCAAAATCACTGCACATGGTGACTGCAGCCATGAAATTAAAAGATGCTTACTCCTTGGAAGAAAAGTTATGACCAACTTAGACAGCATATTAAAAAACAGAGACATTACTTTGCCAACAAAGGTCCGTCTAGTCAAAGCTTTGTTTTTTCCAGTAGTCATGTATGGATGTGAGAGCTGGACTATAAAGTTGAGCAATGAAGAACTGATGCTTTTGAACTGTGGTGTTGGAGAAGACTCTTGAGAGTCCCTTGGACTGCAAGGAGATCCAACCAGTCCATCCTAAAGGAAATCAGTCCTGAATATTCATTGGAAGGACTGATGCTGAAGCTCAAACTCCAATACTTTGGCCACCTAATGTGAAGAACTGACTCATTAGAAAAGACCTTGATGCTGGGAATGATTGAAGGTAGGAGGAGAAGGGGACAACAGAGGATTAGATGGTTGGATGGCATCACTTACTCAATGGACATGAGTTTGAGCAAGCTCCGGGAGTTGGTGATGGACAGGGAATCCTGGCGTGCTGCAGTCCATGAGGTCTCAAAGAGTCGGATATGACTGAGCAACTGAACTGAACTGAAGTGAACTGATGCCAAGTCTTAGCTGCAGCATGTGAGATCTTCTAGTTTCCTGACTACAGATCAAACTTGGGGTTTCTGCATTGCGAGCACAACCTTAGCCACTGAACCACCAGGGAAATCCCTAAAGATATTGAATTTTTAAATAACCCAGTGGAGTAGGTAGAATTTTAAGGAACCCAATATACATAGGTAGGATTTTGCCACTCTCTTTTCCATACTTCACCAGGTGTGTAGAGAAGTCTTTGCTTTATCTTAGTGCAACTGTTGAAGCAAAAAGCAATATGTTGAAATGGAAAGAAAGTCATTCTGACTCTTAGCTATGCAATTTATTACTGGGTTTATATAGGAATTAAACCAAAATTAAGTTTTTCTTTTCCTTATGAATTGCTAATTCTTGCATTTTTTCCCTTAAACAAATTTATAAAAAGTAACACTGATCCTTGAAGCAAAAGAAAAAAAAAAGCCATTCAATTCCAGACATCACAAAAATCTGAAGTTCTCCACTCAGAGACGACAGAAATAATGTCATGCACTGATTTGAATTAGCAATTATTTTTGAATTTTAAAGACAGTTGTTTTGGTGGGTTAATAACTGCTTTAAATTCTTTTCAATATGTTTGTGGGAAATTATTAAAATAACTGCATACTGGATGGATTTTCATTCATTCGTCTTCTAAAATTTTACAATGTACTAGTATTATACTCTTAAACATATTAGTTTATGACCAAATGATGAAGGATCTGCTGGCATAGGAACCCGTGGAGCCCCTCATGTCTAACACCCTGTCATGCACATTGTAAGGTTTTGGAACATGTGCTAAACTGAATTCCTTTTTATTTTATTGAAAATGTATATGCTGCTTCATTAGGTACTGCTTACACTAGCAAGAGATTGTCATTATATTAATATGCTATAATGCATTATTATTGTACTTTCTCACTATTCTTATTCTAAAAATTTTGAGTTTTCTTGTTTTAAATCACATTGTTAAGACTGGACTTAGAAGTGAATCTTCTTAATCATTTAACTCTGCTAAACCTGTATTCTAGAGGGCACTTGTCTTTATCTTATTTAGCTGATGGAGCAATACAGTGCCTCTGAATTACAGCTTTAAGTGTTTTAGTGTTTTCCATCTTAATGAGGGTTAGTATTCCTCTGAGGAGGTTATATTGCAGAGGGAACTAATCTCCTCCTTGATTCTGTCAATACAATCTTGTCCTACCAATAAAGAGGAAGTTAAATGCTACTACCTAATGGTAGAACTGATTAGAAAAAATGAATAGAAAGTGAGTTCCATTCTCTAATTCTGTCCAGAATATAGGAGACGTTATTCTTAAAAGCCCAAAGTTCAAGAGTCACTTGCTTTATCTTTACACTTTAAATATAAAATATTTTTGTGTTTTGATATAAGTGATCATAGAAAAAAAAATCTTGGTAAGATTCAGATTGCACTCAATTTTCATGCAAAAGGAAAGTGGTCAGAGACTGAAGAACAAAGTTCAAATGGAAGATATTTTTAGGTTAAAAATCTATTTTAAAGTAAAATATGAAGGATGCTTCAGAAACCTTATTATCATTAGTATCTTTTACTACCAAAACTGAGAAACAGAAGACAGTCTAAAATAAAGATTAAAATAATCTATGTACAGGAATGGAGTGGAAATAATGGTACCAGACATCTGGATTTAATGTGGTTACTATAACTGGAAACATGGTTCTGCTTTTTTGGTATGCTCCAATAATAAAAAGCATTCTGGCTTGTGAGGAGGACAAAGTGTTTCTTGTCAGTAAAAGAATTCTGCCACAAAAATGCAAATTCATAGGGAATCTGATGAAAAAAGTTAATTGAAAAAAATATACTCTGTGCAAATTCATGCACATGCAAAGATAATAAACCTTTTGCTCCTGCCTTTATGGACAATGGCCTCAGTTACAGTTTTGCAAAGCTTTAGAAATGCTTTATAAAAAATAAATATTTATGGTGATTCTGAGTAAAAATTGAAAGTATAATACTAACTTATTGCTTAGCTAAGGTATCTGTATTACTGCTGATAAAGGCTCAATGATATATTCTAAGACTAAACATAATAACTGGGATGAAGTTCAGAAATCTTGGAGTTTGGTAACCAAATGGACAGTAAATCTCTTGCTCTTTAATAAGACTAAAACTTGCTTTGAAGTTAACCAGACCTAACAGGTGAAATGAATTAGAAGTCTCTATACTGGGAAACACAGATAGAAGTGTATAATCTGAAGTCACACACACACAAAAATAGTACATGTAAGGAAGTTCCAAAGAAAGTTTAATAAAATTATTAAAAACTTTATTCAAAGAACCTGATTATTTCAGTCATACAAAAATCTTTTTAAATTTCAAATAATAATATTCAGTTTCTTTTTATTCATTTGCAAGGAAATGAAAATATTCGAACTTCCAACATAAGAGAGGGCTTCCCTTGTTGCTCAGTTGGTAAAGAATCTGCCTGCAGTGCAAGAGACCTGGGTTTGATTCCTGGGTTGGGAAGATCCCTTGGGGAAGGAAATGGCAACACACTCCAGTATTCTTGCCTGGAGAATTCCATGGACAGAGAAGCCTGGCAGGTTACAGTCCATGGGGTCCCAAGAGTTGGACACGACTTAGCGATAAAACCACCAGCACCAATCTAAGAGACTGTGGTTATAAATACTGTCAGTGAACTCCTAAACTTATCTTCTAATTCTAGTTATAGGGATCATTCAACTTACAGGATAATAATTCCTATAATAGCGCAATAATTCCTGAAATGCTTGTAATAATATAACAAGTAATTCCAGTATAAACAATGTGAGACAACGATTTGTGTTATTTGATTCACTAATGCATCTATGCTGTGTGCTGTGCTGTGCTTAGTTGCTCAGCCGTGTCCGACTCTTTGAGACACCATGGACAGTAGCCCACCAGGCTCCGTGGGGATTCTCCAGGCAAGAATACTGGAGTGGGTTGCCATGCCGTCCTCCAGGGGATCTTCCCAACCCAGGGATCAAACCAGGTCTCCCGTATTCAGCTGGATTCTTTATCATCTGAGCCACCAGGGATGCATCTATACCACCAAAAAAAGAACCGGAAACAGGGAAAGCCCTCAATAAATACAAGATGAAAATAAGAATATTAAATTTGTAAAGTGAATCTTTGTAATGTTAATATGATTTTCCATTCATTGTAAGTCCTAAAAATCAAAAGGCATAAGCCATTGAAAATGTTTCCATTAAAAAAAACTAACATTGAAACAAACAAAAGAATCACCAGAGAATCAAATGTCAACTAAATCATTACGACTTTATTTGCAGAACTGTCCTTGTTCTTACATATCACTTTAATAGTTATCCTTTAATACTCCAGATAGAGAATACATTTTTTACTGACCTATCTGTGTACTGAGGAATTTGACAACCATCTTTTTCTCTTAAAAAGAATTATATTTACAATATCAAAATTGAACATGTGTGAAAATTCAATAAGTGATCAAGCATTAAATTTGCCTTGTGGATTAATTCAAAGCATACTTCAAATAGCAAAAAATAAAACTTAAAAAAAAAAGCCTCAATCTTTTCATTGTTATATTCCCAAGCTTTACCCTAGTGCACTCAATTAATCAGACATCCAATAAATATTTCTTTAAAAAAAAACCAAAACTAACAAAAAGACGTGATCTACAACAAACAAATCAATCTAGCAGCAAGCAGTTAAATCTTTGTCTGTCGTCTCCAATTTCTTCTGAACCATCATCTAATAAATAGTGTCAGAACATTTGTGTTGCTGTTGTTTAGTCGCTGAATTGTGTTCAGCACCTTTGTGACTCCGTGAACTATAGCCCGCCAGGCTCCTCTGTCCATGGGATTTCCCAGGCAAGAATACTGAAAAGGGTTGCCAGTCCCTCGGCCAGTTCAGAACTCTGGGTATTTCTAATTAAAGAATGAGTCTTCAGCAATGGACTTTTGCTTACCCAGTTTGCCAGAGATTCTGGGATGGTCTATGTTTGCATATGGTAACTATCCTTACAGTGCCTGGTGTTGCCAATATATTCTAGCTTGTGTAACTAAACTTTTTTCTAAATATGAACACCTGCTTTCCCCATCATTGCCCAACACAGAATTGTGAAAACATTTGGTATTTTCAAGGACCACTCTTGGCAATAAGTTAC
This sequence comes from Okapia johnstoni, assembly GCA_024291935.2. Taxonomy (NCBI): domain Eukaryota; kingdom Metazoa; phylum Chordata; class Mammalia; order Artiodactyla; family Giraffidae; genus Okapia; species Okapia johnstoni. The sequence goes on from CM044322.1 coordinate 61,354,823, forward strand.
TTGAACTGCTAAAATAGCTCAAACTGTCTCCACATTCAGGGAGATATAAAGAACTTAAGATACTAAGTTTAAAATGAAAAGTAAAGTAAATCTATTTTTAAAAGAAATCTATACTATTAAAAAGAGTTTTTATATAAAAAGAGCCATCCAGGTTTTGAAGAATTTTCTAAGAAAGAATAAATGGGGCATTACTGTATCTGATACAGAGAAACTGTTGAATATAAGCTAATACCTAGCATATCATGTACATACTAGAGGTAATTTTAAGTCTTTATTGAATTTGTTGCAATATTGCCTCTTTTGTTATGTTTTGTTTTTTTGGCCACCAGGCATGCGGGATACTAGCTCCCTGACCAGAGATGGAACCCACATCCACTGCACTGGAAGGTGAAGTCTTAACCACTGGACCACCAAGGAAGTCCCAGTAATTTTTAAAACCATAATCTCTGAACTGGCCAGGAATACCTTCTAAATAATAAACACAGGAATCAATATTGCAAGACTTATCTGAAACCAAAATCTGGTAATAGAAAAAAAAATAGTTAATAACTGTCCAGTTTCAATGCTGAGCAAATAAATTGTTATCTTCAGCTCAGATCTTTGAAAATCTATATCTAAAAGACAGTAAAGTAAGTCAAATTGTTATCATTTTTGTGATGAAAGAATCATGTGACCCTAGACTAAACTTTGGTTTACCTTACTGATTCAATGTTATTGATGAGAAAGAAATATATTTAATAGTCAATCACAGTTTATTTTGGAGTTTCTATTTTAACTCTAAATCAGAAGCAATTTCCTTAAAGAGACACTGTCAAGGATAGGTTGAAAAAGTTCTAATGACATGAGTAATCTTTCATATCTTCCTGGCCTACGTTCATAGATTGTAATTTGTTGTTTTGTCTTTTAAATTGGTCAAATAAGAGATGTGTTTAAATGTCCACATTTCATGGATGGATGGAAGAGACACATGAAAACCTGTTAGAGTTCACTCTAAGAGGAAACATGGATGCTGCAAGTTATTTTTCTCCACAGTTATGTCATTATTCAAACATAATTGGTGTTACTCTTTTAGCTGAAATATAAAGAAAGTTATGTGTTTAAAATAATCTGTCCTTGATCTACAAGTTCTCAAATAAGCAGACAAGGTGTTGCAAAAACGTGTATGTTGGAGAGGAGCGATGTAAGACTAGAAGTTCCACTCAGAGGTGAGAAGATGCTGAAAATAAGTACTTTAGTCAAAAAAGAGGATTCAAGAATAACTTTGTGCTTCTTAAGAAAGTGCTCAGAGTTGTTTTTCTTAGCTATGAATTTTAAGTTTCAATTCACAGGGAAGACTGGATTCATTTCTCTTGGTTCACATTTCAAAAAAAAAAAAGTGTTGTTTTTGAGTGATTGGGAATATTTCAAAAGTGGAACAAAGTATAACTTACAAATCAAAAAAATGCATATCCTATCAAAAATTGCTTACTCAAGACAGGTTTTGAACTCAAATTAACAAGTTGGTTAAAAACCTCATTTGGAGTGAAATTAGTAGTAAAAACAGAAAACATACTTTCTAATCTGCCGCTGTTGTTAAACTATCATTGGCAATTCATTTTTATTCTAGATTATTCAATTTTGGAAACTCTAGTCTTATTCTACATTATTCGATAGTATAATCTTGAAAATATTTTTATCACATGTATATAACGTATTGAAACTTCATAGTCTGGTGACAGGACTCAGTGAATAATCAGAAATTCTCATTGTAAATTCAAGTAAAGCCACTCAATTTAAATGTTTTGAGTAAGCTAGACTTGGTCTGTATATTTGGTGTTATATAAGAAAATGTTGAGAAAAGTATGGGTTAATATCTTAAAGGAGCAATTTTTTACAACTCTATTGTGTGATTTATTCAATCTTTAATGATCTTCTTCTGAATAATTATAGATTTTGTTCATTACTGTTTGAGGTGTTCACTTCTGAAAAAGACTATTCCACCATCTCTGTACATACATTTACAGGGCTGATTTTTTAAAACCATTAGAAATATTGCCACACAAAGATAGGAAAGCCAGTTAAATATATTATCTATTTTGGAAACTCAGTGATTGAATTGACTTTTGTTCTATATTTACTTTGGCTAACTCAGAAGGAGCTTCTACACACAGTATTAAATTGCATATCTAAAAGCAGTTACAAATACTTGTATCTTAAAACTGCATGCATATCAAAGATATTACAAATCACAAAGAACTCATGATAAGCAACCTGGATAAATATGCGATTTTGTATTTTGATACTTGAGTGAATGCCATTAAATTTACTCCTTGATTTGATTTAATCACTTTCCCAAACTGGCTTCTTTTTGAGAACATCATTTGAAATGTTTTAAAGATCATATATTTAAGTTGTGAGAGTGTTTAATGAAACTATGAAGTAGTGGGTCACTATTTGGCACTGAAAAGCTAAAATGCATGTTTACTCATTTCTGGTCTTCCCAAGGCTAGATTGTTTTTTAATGGTACAATAGTCTAGAGATAGCTTTTAAAATTAACAAAATGCAAGACTCCAGAAAAGTTAATAAAACACAGCTCAATCCTGATGAGGTTGGCTGATGCTCACAGAAATCAGGAAGAAAAAGTCTAACTATAAGTATTCTTTCACAATAAATCTGTAATGGAATTTAAATGAAACGCACCATTATGAGACAATAATTCTTAAGTAGGAGAGAACTACAATACTTTTGAATGTAATGTTAACATATTTATTAATTTAATCAATAAATGTGTATTTTATAGATTTAATTTGCTGGAACTGTAACATGGTAGTTTCTTTATTAGCTATTAAAACAAATTTGTTATGCCTTGGGTGCTTTTAAAGTCATCCACATCTGAGAAAATTAGGGTTTGTGCAGTAATAAAAATGCTCCTAAAATATAAGTTAATATAGGCTACACTGAGGAAAACCGCCATTTGTAACTCTAAACTTAAAAAATTAAAAATGTGAGAAATTATAAATTATAAGAAACAACAGTGAATATGGAAGAAAAAGACTCTGTAAGATTTCTTACTTTATTAGATTGCATGTCATATTTTCACATCTGAATTTATGCTTTCTTGGTTAAAATTAAACAATTAAAAATTAACACAATTATTTAGGTTAAGATAAAAAACCAGCAATCCACTCAGCTCACTAAAAGCATATTAGTTATATCTTTTAACCTTTGGGGGAAAAGAAACTGGTTAGAAAATTATCACTGTGTTTATTTCAATTAGAGCATCTACTAGTTATTCATGATTTGCTACTTTGAGTATGAAATTGAGAAATATCCCAGAACTGTTTGCATGAATACTTTATTTCAAACATTAGTATAGAAGAGCTAATTCATAGCTTATGAAATAGTTATCTATGGAAACTTTGTAACTGGATAGGTCTGCAAATAAGTAATTGGATATAAATATTCTTAATAACCCATCAAATATCCTTGAAATGATAGCGATAAAAGCTTTAAAATGTTATTGATGAGGATATTTGATGACCAGTATAAAACACTTAGAGTGGCTATTTGATATTGCTAACAAAGGGGAAAAAAGGTGGATCAGAACTTCTAGATATATTTTCAGTAAAAAGGCCATTAGTGTTCATGATTAAATTTCATCTTCAGAGCATCTTTTACTCTTTTATAGAGTGGAATAAACATCTTTACACCTTTTAAGAATCAAGACCATACATTAGCAATCAATGATATTAAGCACACTTTTTTTTTTCTTTTGCTCTCCTTTAGAACTCATGAATTGTAAACATTAAAATCATAAAACTAAATAGCAGCATATGTAACTCTGGTCAGAGTTACACTACTAAATGTCTAAATGAAATTTTCTAAGTAATTGCTAAATCAAAACACCAACAATGCTAGATGTCACCTAATTAATTCTGGTAAACTGAATATGAGTTGATAAATGATAGAAATTGCCAGTCTGACTTTCTCAAGTTTATTCATTATGAAAGTTGTTATATGAGAATATTTTGATCTTGCTTTCAATTAAACCGGGAGAAACCAACAAGTTAATAATATAAACCTGCTAAGAAATCAGACTTTCACTAAATGACAGTGAAAAGCCAGTCGAGAACAACTATTTTTGTAAAAGTGACTCTTCTCCCAGGACAGTCAGGATTAAAGTCATGGTAAATATAATGTAAGTAAGAACTAATATGTCTTAAGGAATAAGCTTTTCTCTTTCTAAGCTATATGATATCAAAATAAAAGAAACATTATGTAAACTCATTAGACACCATGAAAACAAGCCAAGAATATTTGGTAATTATATATATATATATTTAAAGTTGACTCAACATTACTTCTTTCATGGAGAGTTTTATCCAGGAAACAAACCAAAAAAATCAGATATAAACGATACCTTTTTCAAAATATATATTGTCTCCACAACATTTATTTTTTTAAAGCATCTTTAGTTAGGGTCATTTTTTTCTACAACAACACTCTGTTGTTTTCAACTATGTGAGAGATAAGGAGTATAAAGAGTAGACAGAAATCTTACTACCATCCCATTAGTGAGGTGGAACTAAAAATAAAATTGAGGAAGGAATCTCAAATCCATCTCTCTCTACTTTTCACAATGACCCACTACTAGAGTTAAAAAGAAAAATGTTGGAAGACTTCATTAGTCATAAGTCATAGTCATAATATACAAATACCTTTGGGATATTTTTTAATACAAGATGCTTGTTCAAAAGTTGACACAGATAATCTTTACATTTCTCTTTGTGTCTGAACTTTGAACTTCTGATACTAATACCCAATTTTCTAAATGATTTAAATTTTAGACACTTACTCTGGTCAGTAATTACTTATTTTGTAGATAATATGAAAAAAAATCAAAGTAACAAGTAACATAGGAAGCTGAAGCATAGGTTGATAAGAAAGCATCAAAGTTTTGAAGTTCTATCAGTTGAGCTCTTTGCACTTGTAGAGAGAAAAACACAAAGGCACTATCTTGAAAAGAAAGTCTATATTATCTAAAGAACACACAAACCTAGGAGTAAGGCTAATTTCATATATGTATGTATGTATATGATACACACACACATGCACACAGACACTTAGAATCCCAGTGGTTTCATCTTACTTAGGTTTGATTTACTTTATCATATACCAGTCATTCAGCATGATTAAAATCAAAATGTATTATATTTTATAAAAATGTACATTTTCATTACAATGTTGAGTGTATTAAGAGAAAATATCTCATAAGAAACTGAAATGACATATTATCTGATTAAATGAAAAGTGAAATCAATCATATGGTATCATGCTTATTTTATTTGAAAACACTATTAGAGCAATGTAATTTAAAATAAATGCCTCTTCACTCACACAAAAGTGGGCATACATATGTAATATAACGTAATAATGTCATGTTCACTACAATAGAACTCTGGAGGTTAAAATGCAAAAGAACTAAGGAAGTGGAATTCATTGATGAATTACTTTTTCCAGTGGAGTAAAAACTACCTCTTGCATCAAACTAAGAAAAGCAGTATAACTTTGCAATTTTATGACCCAAAGTTGCAATTATCTTTCATATATCTTCAATATGTTATCAGTGAGCCTTACAAGCAGAAAACTATTGATCAGAGATCTACATCAATAAATGTAAGTACTTAAAATATTTCCAGAGAAAAATCTTAAAGAATACAATTTCTTAGAGAAGAAAAACTGTTAGAAATAAATGCAACAGTTTTAGGCTTGTACCTTATTAATATTTTTTTGCTTCACTTTGTGGGGACTCCATACTCCTTAAACATATTAGCATAATATAACAAAACAATATCAATAATAATAACAGAACTTTTTCAAAAGAGTTTTAGCATTTTAATTGAGGTTTTTTTTTGGGGGGGGTTGTTTTTAAATCTGAGAGTGGAAAAAATCTATTGGCTGGTAACATTATACATCTACAAAACTTGGAATTTTCAAAGTCTTATTTATGGGAGATTTTTCATAATGGAAAAAATTGTTTATATTGTATTTTTCTGTTTCCAACTGGTCTCCTAAGCCCAAAGATTTCTGTACTGGGGTCAAACATAACTTACCTTAGGGCAAGCTCTTTTCTCACCGTATTTGACAGCTCAACCCATTTCTACTCTAAAAGATTTTTTTAATTAAGAAAATTACATGAAAATACCCCCAAAAAATTTCTCTCAAGTAGTCAGAATTAAATTGCTGTTTGAAGATGCCCTGAATAGTTCTCCAGCTGTCCTTTATGTATTCAGGTCTGTGACCTTAACAAGAAGCAATTTTAAGGCATTTCTGCAACTACTTCCTTACTTCTTCATTTGGGTTCTGTATTCCTTCCTCTAACGTCTACCCTCTCCATTTGTTCCTCTCACCTTGGCCCAGTTTATGATTTCTGTAACATTGTTAGACATTTAAGTAAATGTACCTTGAACACTCAAATAAATGCATGTTAAACATTTAAATGGATTTAAACGGCTCATGAATGCAAATATTACGAAGTTATGCATCATAGCAGACCCATTTGAAAATACATATAACCTATCGCTTCAAACAGGGGAAAAAATTGTCACGGGAAGGGTCAAACACAGGTTATCTCATTGTCAATAAAATATAGACATTCAGTTCTTACCTGCCTAACTGCATGATGATAAATCTAAATGGCACGCAAAAGAAAAAAAGTCCCCCAAATCTGAATCATCTGTCTTCGAAGCTGCTGTGACAGTTTTAGATACTGGTGCTTTCTTCTTTGCTTATATTTGACTGGCTAGACTATTCGTAAGCAATAGTAGAGTTATTTCGCAACCCCTGTCACCTCTTCGCCTTTTCAAGCCTCGGGTGGGCATCTCACACATCTGGAAACACGCATCTTATCCTCGGAGGTAACAGCCTCCCCAGCTTTTCCTAGTCGGATTCCCGTCCGAGGGAGGTCCCTGCCCTAAAGGGCTGCTCACGTTCCTGACCTGGTGCAAAGGAGAAGGCTCTCTGGGCTCAACTCTTGGGGACTAGGAAAACAGCCATCGGAGACTTCAACTCCCAGCCACCGTTCGGCTGCAGAACCAGCTTCTCCAGCGGCCGGGAAGCACCACCCCCTCTCGGGTGGACGCCGGAGGGGAGCACGCCCAGCCTGGACCCTCCCCAACTCGCGCCCCACCTCCAGGAAAGGGGGACAGAAACAGAAAATCCTAACTCGCAAGTGGGGGTAATAGAAGCTGAAAGACTCCCAATCCCTACGGTTTGCTTTGCACTTTCATTCCAACCTCTGGCTCCAAGTTGACATCCAACTCCTTTTCTCCACCCCACCGCCCGCCAGATCCCAGCGAGTTGGTGAAGCGGGAGATGGTGTGACCGTCAGCCACACTTTCCCACAGAGCCCGAGAAGTCAGCTAGCTCTTCTAAACCCAGCTAAGCGGACGGATGCAGACGGCGCCCTTTTTTTTTTTTTTTTTTTTTCTTTTGAGGCAGGCATGCTGGAGAGCCGTGAAGTCTTAATCTTAGTCACAGCTCATCAAAAATAATAATAATAAATAAATAGAAACGCAGATGGGAGCGGATGAGGAATTCTCATACCAAATCTGGCCTCTCGCACAGAAAAGCGGTTTTGCTCAAAATCGGCGGGAGGAAGGCTGGAAATGGGGCGGGAAGTAAGGAGGCACCCCTGGCGCGCGCCCCGCTCCGGGGCTGCGATGCCCACACCGGGCGCACGTTCGCCGCAGGGGCCGAGAGCCGAGGCTGCGCCTGCGGGGCGGGCGGGGCGCGGGGTACCATCCCCACCCGGGAGAGTCAACCCCACTCCCGGCGCCCAGCCCGGGCAGTCTGGTCCACCCAGCCCCGTGTCCTCCGCGCACCCGGAGCCCAGGTAGCTTAGGCGTTGCCACGAGCTGCGGAAAACCTCCAGGCGAGTCGCCTGTTGCTACCCAACCCGGCGAAAGCGCCTTTGGCGGTGCGAGCCTGCTAAACGCACACCTCCCCTCCACCAACTTGAGTTTCAGGTTATGATACAGGAAAACGCACTTACCTAGATACCTTATGTCTGTGCCTTACTGTAGTAGACTAGGTTAAGAAGCAAAGATCTGACTGCACTCAAAGTTGGATTTTTTTTTTTTTTCTGCTTCCCTCCCTCCACTCCTGCGCAACAGCAGCAGTCCTCCAAAGAGGATGTTTGAATTGGTGAAATGCTAAGCCCTCGTTTCTACAGCTGAAGTCTCGGATGCTGACGGCACTTGTCTGGCAGAACGACCAGGCTGGGAAGGAGACCAGGTAGAAACTAGTGACGGGTGAGGGGCGCCAAGTGGTGCGGACCACAGGCAGCCCAGTTTTCTCACTGGGAAACAGTGGGGGAAAGCCCTTGAATCCCGAGACTGGGGGATGGCGTGTCGCTGCAGCTGGAGTACTTTTCTGTCTGGAAGCTAAAAGGGCTCTTGAATTAAAAAAAAAAAAAAAAAAACACATCACTTAGGTTGTCGAGTCAGTCATCAATGACGACAGAAATAGTTCTTTCTGAGAATTTTTTTTTTTTAAGGGAGAAAGAAAAGAAAGAAGGTGGAAAAAAGGGCTTGAACAATGGGTTTTCACCTCTATCCATCAGAAATGTAGAAACCAGCAACTTGTTTTTTTTTGGGGGGGGAGGTGGGATTCACAGAGGGAGAGAAAAATTTCTGTGCATTAGAGATGACTGATGATACATTCAGGTTTGGCATTAAATAAATACTGTGTCCTTGTCAATGTGTGAAGTAAAAGCTGAGATTTAAATGTTTCTTAACACAGCTATACTTGAAAGGGAAGTGGTAATAGTAACTGTCAGTTAAGCCCATAAAAATGCTCATAAAAGTGAAAAAAAATAAAACACTGACATATTAACATCCTTATTAAAAATGAGTCTAGGGGTTGAACAAGTGTGAAGAGTGAGGCAATTAATTTTTTCATATAAAGCCTGTCCCTGAATTTCAGTGATTAGAACCAATATAATCAGTGCTTTCTTCTGATAGTTCTCTTCTTCTGAAATGAGCACTGTGTCCAATTAGCTGTTCACCGGCTAAATTCACAAAATCGAAAATGTACTCTCAAGTGTGATGCCCGAATTTAAATACAACACCCAAAATAATGTGTTCATGTGTGATTTGGGATGTTGTTAAAAATAAAAAAATGGTGTACTCTAAACTCACACTCTTCTTGTTACCATACAGTGGATTTTAGTGCTTGATATCCTGCTGAACCCATAAAAATACACTTTAGGAAAGTCCTCCCTAGTCATGTAATTGCTTACAATGAGCAAATAGTGACCTGAACAACCTTCTAAAGATCAGGAACTAGTGAACTTTCTCAGATGCTGCGATTGTCAGCAGATCTGTTTTAAGCTCACTCTTAGATAAACATATAAAATTTGATCTTTCAAATGGCACAAGAATATGTGCCAAGAAGCATTGTGGGGGGGTGGTGGAGGGAGGGATGGTTAATGTTTCCTATAACCTGAACATAAATGAGGGCAGAAAGAAATAAAGAATGTAAAAGGGGATGGGGTGATTCATTACATGGACTATATCATAGTAGCACAATTGCAACGAAAATACTAATTAATCAACAGGGTCACATAGATCTTTGAGTTCTGAAAGTGACAAAAATGTAAGACATGAGACATTTTTTAAACACACAGGCTTATTAAAAATAACACTAGCAATAAGTTTCTAATCACATACGAAGAGAAGAACTTACCAGAAGAAATTTCAGGAAGCAAGATGACTGTGAGAAAAATACATCCAGGATTCCAACAGATATTCCATGATCTTCCAAAGCAAGGTAGAGTGATGAGCTTCAGGAGGTTGGAACTTTGAAATAATCAGCAGTTCCTGGTGGCATGTAACCAAGTAAAAAGCAGTTACACGGAAAGCCAGGAAGCCCCAAGGAAAGGAGGCAAAATGTGAAAGAGGTGCCTTTTATTGGAGGAGGGGGGTGCTGGTGAGAAGCGGGAGGGGGGAGGCTTATTTGTGGTGATCCTTAGGCAGGCAAAGTGAAAATTTACGGACTGTACAGCCCCAGACAGTGGAGGAAAATAGAAGCTGTGTAACCCCGGAGACCAGAAGGTGGACTACAGATAAATCTGCGAAGAGAAGTAAAAAGATGTGTTGAAGACAGCGAGATAAAGAGAGAACTAGTGAGCGAAGCTGTAGTCATCCTGATAGATAGAGCAGCAAGAGTGATTTAGTCTGCTGGGGAGGATCCAATGAGAATTCAAGAGGGCACCGCTTCGGAAATCCTGCTCAGATCTTCCCTCTCTCAGTTCTTTAAGAGTTACCCTCGCTGGGAACATTATTATTAGGATTAACAGTATTCCATCAGTGCCTTCCACTAGGATCTCCCTTTCCTTCCCTCGCAGCAACGGAGGGAGGCGTAGTAAGGAAGCGCAACTCCACCGAGCCCCCCAGATAAACCCCTGTGTTCACTTTAGGATGGCCGAATCCTCAAGGATTGGCCTGGGGGGCTAAAGATGCGGAGGAGGCCGGGTCTCCCGGGCGCTTTCGGGGACGCAGGGCCGGGAGGCGTAGGCAGGGGACCGGGGAACCGCGGCTGGAAGCGGCGGCGGCGGCGGCAGGAGCCCTCCCAGGTCCTGCTTCCTCGGCGAATCCTGCTTCCCCGGGACTCCAGGCAATGGACTTCCATCGGGAACCTCAGCTCCAAATGCCTCACTTTAGCCGCTGGAGCTTTGGAGGTTCTGAGGATCGTCCCTGTCCCTGGGGGGAGCAGGTGGCAGGCTGCGAGTCTCCCGCGCCCCCTCTGATTTCCTGCACTGTTAACGAAGGGAGAGTGAGTCAGAAATGGCTTTGCTGCCGAATGCATTATCTGGCCATGTTCATAGCCCGGTACCGCACAAACGATCGCCTGATCGATCGGGTAAGACAAGCTTGACTTCTCTTCCCCTTTCCTCTACCTCCCCATCGCTTCTCCAAACCCAAACCTCGAACCCAAATCCCAGCTTCTCTCTATCTCTCTCTCTCTCACGCAGGAACTTCCCTTCTCTATTTGAAACCTACTTTCCCTAGGGATTGCTTGTGTGTCTGAGGGGCTGGTGATTCTCTTTGCAGATGATTTAGATTTTGCCAGTGAAATGTACCCCCGTGCCATTCCCCCACCCCCAAACACACACACATCCTCCTTAGAGAGGTTCCCTCTGTGCCCCAGGGGTTCACTCTCAGCGCTAGGGTCTGGGTAAAGAGCGCCGTGGGAGTCTTTTGCCCTCTATCTTCCTCCGGACCCCGAAGCTTAAGCATTATTCGCCTCTCTTTTCTTTCTTTCTTTTTTTTCTTTTTTTAGAAATAAGAGGGAAAGGTAGAGTGGAAAATGATTTCTTGCAGAGACTGAGGCGCCAAATGAAAGAGGGAATAAACATTTGCCTTGGATAAAAATGTTCTTGGTAAGTAATCTTATTTTCTGCGGTTGAAAAGGAAACACATTGCTTCTCACTGCCCCATCCCCCACTCCATTCATTTATTTGCTCTCTGTATGTAAATCACGAGCCGGGTCAGTGGAATTTTTCTTTTCCTTCTTCCTAGGAGAGTAGGAGCTTGTAAGGGTGAATTTGAAGTAAAGGGGCTTGAAGAAGGCAGTGTGAACGCTTTAAGGTCCTAAATGTCCTGCATTCAAAATACAAACTCAGATAAAGCTGATGCCTGCTTGCTTGCTAAATGAGTAGTTAAACATCTCCCTGATTTCTTACTGAAATTTTCCTTTCTGAAAATAAAGAAAGTAGTGTGAGGTCTGTGTCTATGCTTTTCATATACCTTGTCCATTTCTAAAATACAATATTTTCTCAGTTTCAGAAATAATGTGAATCCTCCCCCTTTTGGTGGGGGGGGGGCAGGAAGGATGAAGTCATAGAAACGTTTTACAAATGTGTGCACCTTCCTTCCAATTCTTGCACCGGATATAAACTTTTAAGGTCCAGAGTAGGCTTTTGCATGTCCTGGTGATACCTGTAAATTCATCCAGCCCTCTGGCTTTCCTGAGTTTACAGCACCCCCAGCCTGCACAGACTCCTGCGTGGAGAACGGGTGGGTGGAGGAGTGGGAGGAGCCAAAGGGTTGATTGTGTTGACATCATGTGTCACTAGGTGCTCAGAATCACAAAGCTCGCAAATTGTTATGAACTCTGTTTTGCTAGTGCAAACTGACCACTTTGGAGGTCAGTATTTCTGAATACTTAAAGAAGACCTGCTCTAAAAGAAATTGTTGCAATTTTGAGTTCAAGAACATGATTTATTGGTGAACTATTCATATTCATTTTTCCTCCATTGTTATCATTCTTTCCACTCTAAACTCCTTATCCCCAGTTTTAATGATAATGGATTATTCAACTGTCACACAATGTAGTCCTGATACAAACAGCCTGCCCTTAACCTCATCTGAAATAAGATCTTAAAAACTCCATGGATGAGAGAGTAAAAATAGACTTTACTTCTGAACATCAATTTTCTAGAAATTGCTAGGGTAAAATCCCAGAAGAACCAAGTGGGTGTGCACATGTGCAAATCCATAGCTTTCATTACTATCAAAATAGGCAAGGGAAAAAAAAATTTCACTAAGGACACGTTTGTATAACTCTTTTTCTTTCTCTCCTCAGGCTGTATTCCAGTACTAATGATGTCCTAGAGCAGAAGGTTTCCTTCAGTCATCTCATTTTAACAAAAGGATGATTTCTGTGCATGTCCCTGTGTTTTAGACACGTGTGACAAGGGAGATCGGAGGTCCACCCAAGGAGGATGACTATCCTGAGTTACATTTATTACAAACACAAACCTAGCTGTTGTGGTTTGAGAGAGCATACTTTTTATATAAAAATTGCAATATGATGTTCAAACCTATTTAAGTTGTTATTCAAGGAAACAGAATTATTTATTGAGAACCCAACTTAAATTAGAAAAGCAATATTAACATTTTTAGCACATATGTGACATAAATATGATATTGATATTCTTTTAAATATTTAGAGAAAAAAATAGGACAGGATGAAAAAATACTGTGACCAATGGTTCTTTAACTTTAAAAGAATTTACAGCACTTAGACATCAATAAATAATGTGAGTATTTTAACATTATATTATATCATATCATTATATTTGATCAACCCCCAAATAGAGCTGTCTCCTAACTGGTTTTTACCGAAGTGCAAGAAAGTTTGAGCTCAGAAGTTATGCATTTTATTTTTATGTTGAGCTTGTCTTTTCCTGGGTAATTTTAACGCACATCTGCAGTTGGTATTTTAGCCAATTTTTGTTACTGGTAATGTTTTTGTCTGTTATTCTGGCTCCATCTTTTTAAGTACATGAGTGTCAACTAATATATTTCTTACCTATTAATCCACTAAAATTTCTAACACAAAGCAACATTCAAGACATGTTTAATTAGAAAAAATTATGAAGCAATTTGCTTGTGAAGAAAAGTGTCAATATACTTCAGATTATTTTAACCTGAAATAAATGTGTAACAAAAATGGGTTATAATGAGATAAGTACAGACAAACTGTTCCTTGTATACATACGTACCACTCACATTTATATATACATATATATATATATAGAGAGAGAGAGAGTTACCCTCATTACAATGCTTAAATTTATTCATTTTAGTCTTTGCTATATGCATATTTTTATGTCAAGAGTTTTCTCTTTGAAAATGTCTAAAACTTCTTAAATAACTAAGTGCGAAAGCATCTTCACGTCTTATTTCATGAGATTGTAATGCAGCAGGACCCTAGGAGGCTTTCCCAGAACAGACCCACACACATGTCCTCCACCTGCCTTTGTCTGTGGAAAGAATTTAGTCAAGAAATAAAGTTCATCAGAGAAGTGAGAAGATGCATAAAGAAAGGAAAACAGTCAAGCACGACAAACTAATACTTCAGCCATTAAATAAAGTCAGGGACCTTAGTTCCTCCTCAAAGGCTATAGATAATATTCTGAACTGTATCCTTTGAGCTGTTTTACAGATACTGAAACCCCCACCACGTGGAAGTAGTTACTGTTGTCTGCCCATAGGCAGGGAGACCTCCAGACCAGCTGGAACCCGAAGGCTGATGATATTGACCCCCAATCACCTCACTATCAGCCAATCGGTAGAATGTACACAAGCTGATCGTGCCCTGCTCCTTGAACACTTAAATAAGACTCCTCACCATCCCCTCCATGGTAGGACACATGATCTCAAGGGCATTAGCCCTCTGTGGCCCTCTGTGCTTAGCAAAGAAATAAAGTTATTTCTATTTCATCCAAAACTCTGTGTGATTTACTCTAGCACCATTGTGCAGAGGCCAAATTTCAGAAACAAGGTCAATATGCTGCTAAATAAACTGACCAGTATATTCACATCTCAGAAAAAGTATATTGGAATTTGAAGGAATATTAAAGATAGCTTAGTCACTTTCATCATGATGAAAAAATTGAGAACCAGAGAAATTAAGCCATTAATGCAATCATACACTAGCTACTAACCCAGGGAATTTTAAATGTAGCTTTCCTAACTTCTTAGCTAGTATTATTCTAAATCAATTAAATTTTATTACCACTTGCTAAACAAGTAGTGTTTTTGAAATTGGGCTAAATAATAAATGAAAGAGAGAGAAAGTAGTGTAAAGATGAATAAATTGCAGTCTTCTCCAAGTTTATTTTGTTGCTAACACTCTTTATTGTAGATTTTTTTTCTTTTTCTGCTGTGTTTTATCCTCCCCTTTCCCTTCCATCCTTGTCCTCAAAGACTGGGGAATGTTTCATGATGTAATTTTACTTCCTCAGGAAAGATTCTCAGTGTTCTGTTTGTATGTGCATTAGGTTGTTCACTAGACTATGTTCAACTACACAACACAACCTTAAAATGTAGATAATTTCAGTCACCTGCAACATTATTTTCTGTCATGTCACTTCTATTTTCTACATTTTAAATTTCCTGCCAATATAAAAAGTGGGATTGTATGAAGAAGAAAGCCAGGATCTCAAAATTACACCCTGACTTACCTCAGAAATAAAAAACTCACACACACACACACACACACACACACACACACACACACACACACACACACACACACACCCAGGCACTATGGAATAAATGCAGAAGTTAAGACAGTGCATTGTGATGAAGACATTATGTTAAAAAAAAAAAAGTTCCATTTAAAAAGTTCTATCCTTACTAGGAGAAAAGCTGCAAGACTTTAGCCATTTAGAGGGTGTTCAGTTTTCTGCAGTGGTTGAAGCCATATCAATCTTCTTCATTCTTTCATATATGTCAATATTTGAGGATTACACATAAGCCGTGAGTTTTGGTAATGACAAACATCAACATGAAAATCCATGGGAGTTATTTTTACTTCAGAAGAGGTATCATTTCTGGATTAAATAAGACAGGAATAGAACCAAATTTAAATATTATGATGTGCTATCTAGTATAAAGTTAAAATTTTACACTAACTTAGAATATTCCAAATGATGAAACACATATTAAGAAGAATGTGTATTGGTTATTTTATGTTTTAAATCCTGAAAAAATCCACACTAATTCAAAACCTATGTGTTGATAGATAAAAATGTGCAATTGTGAAAGGAAAACATAAGTTCATAGAATTCTTTTGAAAGCCTTCTATAGACCTCTTTACATAAATCATCTCAATATCAAGTTGTGTAATTTTCTTATAAACATTCCATATATAGTGTAACAGTCTCAAAGAGCTTAGTTAATTTGGCAAAGTAAGTAGAAGAACCAGAAGTGAAAGTCAGGGGGACACACAGTTTTGAGCTATTAGCTTGCTGTGGACCTCTTTGCCTGGCAAAGTAGTAAAGCTATCCTTTTCTCCTTAAAAAAAAAAATTAAGTCAATTTTTATGACTTCATAGATTCATTTGATCTACGTTGTACTTTTCAATCACATATATAATACCAGGGTATAGAAGCACTCTGGGAAGGCTTGTTAAGTAGTGTTTGTATTGTTGTATGTGTTTTTGTGTGATTGATAATGTCTTCACATGCACATGATAGAATTAAGAGCCTAACCTATTTCAATCACATACTGCCTACTATCAGTTCCATGAAGAGGAAACGGTTATTGTATTTTTCCATTATTTATTCTTAACTCACTTACTTTGTATCTCTGCTAACTAGTATAGCATCGTAAAAAGAAAAGAAGCTAAGTATTTAGTTAGTAGATGAATTTAAGTACCTCACCAAACTTTCCCTCTTTAACATTCATATAAAGGCGTACTATATTTAATTTTTATCCAACACTTAGAAACATTGTTACCAAATGACAGCACTCTTCAAAATATTTTCCAAATATTCAACATATATTAGGCCTAGTAAATCATATTGACAATGATGACTTTTGCCTTTCACATGGGACATTATGTTTTTATAGATACCTTACTAGCCACCATACTAGTTTAATCCTCTCACCATGCTATGAATTAAAACATTTTATTTGAAAATGAGGAAAATGAAATTTGAAGCATCATTATTAATTAATAAGAGAAATGTTTGAGTTATTTTTTAACCATATTGCATTTTCTAATTTGCTGGAGAAAATAAATATAACAATACATCAATATATGTGTTAATTTTTTAAGAAATTATTTATGTATGTGTAGATACTACATTTGTCAACTTTTGCAAGTTTAATATGCTTATGGAAGAAATGTTTCTGAAGTTATGAGCTGCATTACAAAGCTATCAGTTTATATAACATTTTGTTAAAATTTTGAAATCAACCAAAATAATTAATAATGACAATCACTAAATTATTTGTACTATCAAAATTTATTCATGAATGTAGTGATCAAAATATCTTCATTGACATAGTGATCCTATGGATTAATGCAATGTCAACTAACTCATATAAACTTGCGTAATTTTTGAAGTAATTTACAAGAATAACAATTTTGAAAACAATCAAGGAAATAATTACATACAACTTTCTTATAATCCTTCCTTGCATCTGGATTTCAGTAGATATTCAGTGTGGCAAAAATAATAATAATAGCCACTCCCATGAATGTCCATATTCTAATTTCTAGAATGTGTAACTGGGCTATCTAATATAGTGAAAAGAAACTGCCAATTTCAAAAGGTTAAGGAGTTTGAGAAGCAGAGAGAAGCCTAGATGAGCTGGGTCTGCCTAATGCAACCAGAAGCATCTTTACAAGAGAAAGACAGAAGGATGGAGCCAGAGAAAGAGATGTGACCCAGAAGCAAATGGAGTGACAGGGGCTACCATAGCTAAGGAATTCAGGCAAAGTACCCTCTAGAAGCTGGAAAAGGGGAAGACACAGACTCTGCCCTAGACCTTCCAGAGGAAATGAAGCCTTGATGACCCATTTTAGAGTTCTGTCCTCAGAACTCCTAGAATGAATTTGTGTTGTTTTAAGACACTATGTAGAAAACTAAGATCATGGCATCTGGTCCCATCACTTCATGAGAAATAGATGGGGAAACAGTGGAAACAGTTTCAGACTTTATTTTTTTGGGCTCCAAAATCACTGCTGATGGTGATTGCAGCCATGAAATTAAAAGATGCTTACTCCTTGGAAGGAAGGTTATGGCCAACCTAGATAGCATATTTAAAAGCAGAGACATTACTTTGCCAACAGAAGTCCATCTAGTCAAGGCTATGGTGTTTCCAGTGGTCATGTGTGGATGTGAGAGTTGGACGGTGAAGAAAGCTGAGTGCCGAGGAATTGATGCTTTTGAACTGTGGTGTTGGAGAAGACTCTTGAGAGTCCCTTGGACTGAAAGGAGATCCAATCAACCCATCCTAAAGGAGATCAGCCCTGGGTGTTCATTGGAAGGACTGATGTTGAAGCTGAAACTCCAATACTTTCGCTACCTCATGTGAAGAGTTGACTCATTGGAAAAGACCCTAATGCTGGGTAGGATTGGGGGCAGGAGGAGAAGGGAACGACAGAGGATGAGATGGTTGGATGGAATCACCGACTCGATGGACATGGGTTTGGATAGACTCCAGGAGTTGGCGATGGACAGAGAGGCCTGGCGTGCTGCAATTCATGGGGTCTCAAAGTGTCGGACACGACTGAGCAACTGAACTGAACTGAACTGAAGACACTATGTATTTGTGATAATTTACAACAGCAGCAATAAGATTCTGAGTCAGTCAGCAAAGAGTTCAAAAATCAGCAACAAGTTGTTTCCTTTAGAGGACCTTTATGATTTCACAGCAAATTCTTGCTTTGTGGCCATTCCATTCCTCCAGGTACTGAATTATTTGAAGAGCCAAATTGATTCTTCCAACTTGGTTATGTAAGGAATGGATAGAAACCAGGATGTTGAGCACTAGACAAAGTACTAGTTTCCATGAATAAACTAACAATTTAAAAGCTTATAACATTACATAGTTTTGTTCATTTAGAATCTATTACTTGGTATAGTTTTACTCAGTCCATTCTGATTTGTTTTTTAAAATGCAGATATAGGTGTAATTGAAGATTATCTGAAAAATATATGATAAAAAGAAAAAGCACAAGAAGATTAAGTGCAGAAGCCAGTGGAAATTAGCAAAATATTAGAAGAAATTTGAGATCTAAAATGAGATCACAAGAGAATGACTGACAGGGAGTGGGAGGATTTTTATTTTCATGAAAAGATTGATATGAAGCAATCTGATCATTTCGTCTTCTTTTATTTTGTGCAGTACTGCAATCAAGAAAAGAAACTGAACATTTACTTAATTAGGATGCATCATTAATTTTACTGTCTCATGAACTCCTAAGGCCTATCACCTTTTAATGAACATAGAAAGAAACTAAACTACTTTATTGTCAATTCTCTTGGTATTTCAAAATCTTTCTAATGCTTGTACTTCCTATTCCGACAAAAATACATACCTTGTAGGAGGATGAAAAACAATCCCTCACATTGATCATGGAGTTTTGTCTCTGAGGAGAAAATACAAATTTACAGACAAAAGCAATTTCAAAACACTATATAAAATGAATTCATTTCACATCTATGGAAGGAGACAAAGCCTAAAATTCAATTCAACAAGTATCTATCAAGTATTTATTCAACACTCATTTACTGGTGGTATTATATACAAGCAGCAAGTTTCTAAACATTATAACAATATAAAAATAAGTAAGTTATAGCTTTTATGTCCTAGGAGGAGGATAAGGGGAGTGAAATGATAAATATAAAAGATCTTTTTTTTACTCCATTCTATACTCTATTCACATAATCAGTCATCCTTTGATCGAGAGACAAAAATATATATTGATTGCCATCCAAAAGCCAAGCACTTTTGAAAATAATGTATGGAATAAAATGACCAAAGTCATGGACCCCAAGTATCTTACAAATATTGACATTATCACAACAGCAGCAACAAAAGAAAATAAGAAACCTAGAACTGAATAATTGCTGGTGTCTTTAGCTTAGGCGTGAATGAGATGCCTTCAGCAATATGTGCTTCATTCATTTATATTATGTAATAGCTTCTGGAAGCATGTAAGTTTGTTACCTACTGAAGTTTGTTACCTACTGCCTGTACTTGTTGGGAGGAAGAGTTTCCTTAGAGTTTGAGTCAACAGTTTCAGGAGGATGGATGTTTTTTATACTATAAATTAATTTAAATTGGGAGTTAACAATTTCAGTATTCTGTTGTTCAATTAAATTTGAATTTTTTGCTCATGCATCATTCAGTTGAGTCAGCAGGATGAGTGTGGTGATCTGATACACAGTAACTCAGGAACACAGATGCCTTCCATCTCTGACCCAGTATCCCTCTAGGTCCTTAGATACTCTTTATTCACTCGGAATATGTGGGAAAGAGAATTGTGAAAGATCACTTAGGAGATTTCATGGGCCAGACTTAGAAGTGGCTCGTGTCACTTATAGTTACACCCCATTGACCAAAACAGTTCTTATGACCATGTCTAACTGCAAAGGAAATGGTAAAGTGAAGTCAAACTTTGTGTCTAGGAAGAAGAAAAGACCATGGACAACTATCTGCTGCATTGATATTTTCAAACCACAGCATTCTGATATGTGGCTATAGCATCAAACCATCCCTCATCTCTGCAGAGCAGAGATTTCAACTTTCCTTGTGGTAAAGAATCTGCCTGCAATGCAGGAGACTCGAGTTCAATCCCTGGATCAGAGAAGATCCCATGGAGAAGGAAATAGCACCCCACTCCATTATTCTTGACTGGAGAATTCCATGGGCAGTAGAGCCTGGTGGGCTACAGTCCAAGGGGTCACAAAGAGTTGGACAGGACTGAATGACTAACATTTTCACTTTCACTTTGTAGGATGGAATTAGACAAAGGAGTTTTGTGAGTGATACCCTACTGGGTAATAGGAGGAATTCCAGTCCTTGTCAGCATCTAGAATGGGATCTGCACATGGTTTGTGCTTAATAAATGTTTACTAATAAATTACTAATGCTTGCCTATGGTCTTTGAGGTTCCCATAAAATACTCCTGTGCCCAAATTTGGCATTCAACTGTGAATCTAAACACAGATTTAGACTTTTTACAAAAGTATACTCAAAATAGATCACAGGCCTAAATCTCAAATGTAAAACCAAAGGATCCTAGGAAATAATATAGGAGAAATCTAGGTGACCCTGACTTTAAAAATGATGCTTTAGCTACAGCACCAAAAGCACAACTTATGAAAGAAGAAAAAATGATAAGTTGTACTTCATTAAAACTAAAAACTTTTGCTCTTTAAAAGACACTATTAAAATATTGGAAAGACATAGTATGGACTCAGGAAAAAATATTTGCAAAAGACATATCTGATAAAGGATTGGTATTGAAAATAGACAAAGAACTCAATAGTAAGAAAAAATTAAAAGTTTTGGGAAAAGATCTAAACAGAGACCTCATTAAAAATTTACAGATGACAAATAAGTAGAAGAAAAGATGCTCAACAGCCTGTGTCCCTAGGACATTGCAAATTTAAAAAGCAATAAAATGACACTGCACACTTACTAGAATGACTAAAATCCAAAAAAAGAGAAAAACTAATAATAGCAAATGGTCAGATGATGTGGAACAACAGGAATTCTTATTTATTGCTATTATGGAAGAAAGTTTGGCAGGTTTTTATAAAGCTAAACATATTATTATCTGATTCATCAACAGAACTCCTTGCTATTTACCCAAATAAGGTAGAAAAGTATGTCCACAGAAATACCTGCAGTTTTATTTTTAACTGCCCCAAATTGGAAGCAACCAAGTCATCCTTCAAAAGGAAAATGGATAAATAAGCTGTGAAACATCTGCACAGTACATTATTATCCAGTGATTAAAATAAGTGCACTACCAAGCCATAAAAGGACATAGAGGAACCTTAAATTCATATTGCTTAGTGAAAAAAGCCAATCTGAAAAGGCTGTGAACTATATGACTTGAACTATATGACATTTTGGACAAAGTAAAACTACAGAGACAGTAAAATAATTAGTGACTTATAAGTGGCTGATTTTTATTGGTAGAGGTGTTGGGGAGGGAGGGATGGATCAATGGAGCACATGGGATGTTGATCTAAAATCAGTGGTCAAAGCTTCCAAGACAAAACAATAACTGACCTTCCTTCAATATCTCTGGTTGCTGCATTTCAGCCTTATTTTTTTTTTAGTTTATTCTTATCATCTTGAACTTTTAAAGTTGAAATTCCCCAAGATACAGTCCTTGAACTTTTTTCACTTTTGTGTCTACACTCAGTCTCTTGGAGAATTCACTCATTTCCATGGCATCCAGTATCATCTGTCTACTGAATCCTCTCAGGTTGATATTTTCACAATGATCCTTTGCCTTAGACTTTCCAGAGTCTGTACAAATTCCTATTTAACAACTTCACTTGGGAGTAGAGTTATCATCCTAAATTTAACATGTCCAAAATTCTCCTCCTGGACTCCAACATTTCCTCAAACTGATTCTACCTAAGTTCTTCTCCAACTCAATGAACAACAATCCATCTTTGCAGATAGGAAAAAGAGAGAGAGAGACCTTTGACTTCTCTCTTTCTCACAGAGCTCCTATTCAAAGAATCAAAAACCATCTTGACCCTACCTAAAAAATACAACCAGCAATCAACTACTTCTGATCTCGTTCCTTGCTAACATTCTAGCCCAAACCACCAACCATTTCTAACCTGATTTACTGCAAGAATACCTTCTTTGCTCTGTATCCCAGTTATCATTTCTTTCCATACTTAACACAACAAATACTATAATTCTGTTAAAATAAAAATTAATCATGTAACTCCTCTGCTAAAAATATGCATTAAGTTCTTATTTATCTAGAACAAACATTAAAATAGTCACCATGGATCCAAAGACCCTAAAACATTGAATCTTTTTTTATCCTCTAGTGTGTTATGGCTGTACCCTTAGCACAGTCTTCCAGCCATCTTGTCTTCTTTGCAGAAATTGCAAGACAGGTTCCTTCCTTTGGCCATCATATTGAAAATAATTCATATATTGTACTTGTCTGATTCCAATTCCAGGCCTCACTGGGTTCCAAAGCAGCTGTTCAGTATGATCTCCCTTTGGAAAAGCTGGATATTCTCCATGGCATACATAATTCGTGAGAAACAACATGAAATACCAGACCATTTTATCTGTCCCCTGAGAAACCTGTATTCAGGTCAAGATTCAACAGTTAGAACCAGACATGGAACAACAGACTGGTTTAAAATTGGGAAACAAGTACATCAAGGCTGTAAATTGTCACCCTGCTTATTTAACTTCTATGCAGAGTACATCATGCTAAATCCCAGGCTGGATGAACCACAATCAGGAATCAAGATTTCAGGAGAAATATCAATGACCAGAGATATTCAGATGAAAACACTCCGATGGCAAAAAGAGAAGAGGAACTAAAAAAATCTCTTGATGAGGGTGAAAGAGGAGAGAGAAATAGTTGACTTAAAACTCAACATTCAAAAGACAAAGATCATGACATCCAGTCCCATCACTTCATGGCAAACAATTGGGGAAAAGTGAAAACAGTGACATATTTTCTCTTTTTGGGTTCCAAAATCACTGTGCACTGTAACTGCAGCCATGAATTTAAAAGATGTTTGCTCCTTGGAAAGAAACCTATGAAAAATTTAGACAGTGTATTATAAAGCAGAGACATCATTTTGCCAACAAAGGTCTGTTATAGTCAAAGCTACAGTTTTTCCAGTAGTCATGTATGGATGTGAGAGTTGGACCATAAAGAAGGCTGAGAGCTGAAGAATCGATGCTTTCAAATTGTGCTGGAGAAGACTCTTGAGAGTCCCTCAAACAGCAAAGAGATCAAACCAGTCAATCCCAAAGGAAATCAATACAGAATATACATTGGTAAGACTAATGTTGAAGCTAATGCTCCAATATTTTGGCCACCTGATGTGAAGAGCTAACTCACTGGAAAAGAAGCTGATGCTGGGAAAATTTGAAGGCAAAAGGAGAAGGGGACAGCAGAGGATGAGCTGGTTAGATAGCATCACTGACTCAATGGACATGAGTTTGAGCAAACTCCAAGAGACAGTGTAGGACAGGGAAGCCTGGCATGCTGCAATCCATGGGGTCACAAAGAGTCAGACACAATTTAGTGACTAAACAACAAACAACAACAACTACTTCAGGTCTCTTTTCTTTCCAAAATGCCACAGTGCAATCCTTCATGTATTGTGGACAGCACCATTGAAAGTTGCTTTCTTCTAAAATTCCAGGAGAAAAGTGAGCAGAAATGTCTCTCCTCTGATATTTCTAATTGTCTCTATTCACATCCAGACTCCATCTTGTTCTTTGCTTCCTCTCCTTTTTTTTCCTATGGTCAAGAGGACTTTTGTCAATTTCCTATAAGTGAGAAAACTCTCATTACTTCTAATGTTCTTCACATTAAAGTAAAAATTCTCTAGATTAAAAATTCTCTGCTAGAGTAAAAAAATTCTTCTGTGAATCCACTGAGATCTGGCTCTTAAAGGGAAGTGTTAAAAATTCGTTTTCTTTAACGTTTAGCTCTTACAAACAAAAAACACTTTGGTTTCATACCATACACCCAGTTGAGACTAAAAAATACATTCAGGACATTAACTGACATTGTTTTTCCCTTAAGGGAGGAAAGAGCAAACAACTTCTGAGTTAAAATATTAAAATACTACCCCATTGCATTAGAAAAAAATGGATTTATGCAAAACTTTCACAAGAATAATATGAGGTGATGAGTTTGAATTCATCAACATGCAAGGACATACTTTTATTTTGGTGCAAATATTCCTCTGTGGTCTTCTCTATGACATTTTCTAGGAGGTTATCAATATACCCTAGTAGATCCTGAATATTTGACTCAGAACAATTTCTGCCCTCAAAAGTCAGATGCCATCACTTCTGTTTTTTCCACAATATAGATTCTATCAAATATTGAATTGCGGGATCTAGGTCACATGCTTGGGCTACTGAAAAAAAAAAGGGCAAAGGAGAAAAATAAATCTGTATTTATCTTCTACAGTTAAATGTAATGGACTTCATAGTCAATAACAGGAATTAAAACAAAATAGTGACTGCCTAAAGTTAAATTAGGGGCAGTGGCTGAGAGGAGCTACCGCATGTCCAAGGTAAGGAGCAGCGGCTGTGCTTTGCTGGAGCAGCCATGAAGAGATACCCCACATCCAAGGTAAGAGAAAACCAAGTAAGGCGGTAGGCACTGAGAGAGGGCATCAGAGGACAGACAGACTGAAAATACAATCACAGACAACTATCCAATCTGATTACATGGAACACAGCCTTGTCTAACTCAATGAAACTAAGCTATGCCATGTGTAGCCACCCAAGATGGATGGGTCATGGTGGAAATGTCTGACAGAATGTGGTCCACTAGAGAAGGGAATGGCAAACCACTTCAGTATTCTTGCCTTGAGAACCCCATGAACAGTATGAAAAGGCAAAAAGATAGGACACTGAAAGATGAACTCCCCAGGTTGGTAGGTGCCAAATATGCTACCGGAGGTCAGTGGAGAAATAACTCCAGAAAGAATGAAGGGATGGAGTCAAAACAAAAACAACACCCAGTTGTGGATGGGACTGGTGATATTAGCAAGGTTCGATGCTGTAAAGAGAAATAATGCATAGGAAATTGGAATGTTAGGTCCACGAATCAAGGCAAATTGGAAGTGGTCAAACAGGAGATGACAAGAGTGAACATCGACATTCTAGAAATCAGTGAACTAAGATGGACTGGAATGGGTGAATTTAATTCAGATGTCCATTAAATCTACTACTGTGGTCAGGAATCCCTTAGAAGAAATGGAGTAGTCATCATAGTCAGCAAAAGAGTCCAAAATGCAGTACTTGGATGCAATCTCAAAAACGACAGAATGATCTCTGTTCATGTCCAAGGCAAACCATTCAGTATCACGGTAATCCTAGTCTATGTCCTGACCAATAATGCTGAAGAAGCTGAAGTTGAACAGTTCTATGAAGACTTAAAAGACCTTCTAGAACTAACACCCAAAAAAGATGTCCCTTTCATTATAGGGGACTGGAATGCAAAAGTAGGAAGTCAAGAAACACGTGGAGTAACAGGCAAATTTGGCCTTTGAGTACAGAATGAAGCAGGGCAAAGGCTAAAAGAGTCCTGCCAAGAGAACGCGCTGGTCAAAGCAAACACCCTCTTCCAACAACACAAGAGAAGACTCTACACATGGACATCATCAGATGGTCGACAGCAAAATCAGATTGATTACATTCTTTGCAGCCAAAGATGGAGAAGCTCTATACAGTCAGCAAAAACAAGACCGGGAGTGGACTGTGGCTCAGATAATGAACTCCTTATTGCCAAATTCAGACTGAATTTGAAGAAAGTGGAGAAAACCACTAGACCATTCAGGTATTACCTAAATCTAATTCCTTATGATTATATAGTGGAAGTGAGAAATAGATTTACGGGGCTAGATCTGACAGACAGAGTGCCTGAGGAACTATGGACGGAGGTTCGTGACCTTGTACAGGAGACAGGAATCAATATCATCCGCAAGAAAAAGAAATGCAAAAAAAACAAAATGGCTGTCTGAGAAGGTCTTGCAAATAGTTGAATCCATGTCCCCTGCACTGGCAGGTGAATTCTTTACCACTGAGCCACCAGGAGTGCCCCCTCTTCCTCTTCTTATATGGGCACCAATTTTATTGGATCGGAGATGGCCTTGAGGACCTCATTTGGCCTTAATAACATTTTAAAGGCCTCTGTCCAATGCAACACATGGGCTGAGAGGTTAGGGTCCAATGTCTGAATTTGAGGACTCAATTTAATCCATAGCAGCTAGACCATGCCAAAAATGGCAATTCACTCCAATAATATTTTGCATTTACTTTTAATTTACTCAATATTTTTTTAACCCTTGTTCTAGAGCAAGAGTAGTTCCTCACTTAAGTTCTGTCCTACCAAATACAATAATGTTTCCACTCAGAGTATTCTCCAGAAAGAGTGCTCATGAGGGAAACTGTGGGTATGCATAATTTTTTTTTTTAGTTTTTGATAACACCCTACAGTAGGTGGGATTTTAGTTCCCAGTCCAGGGGTTGAACCCATGACTCCCACACTAGAAGACAGAGTTCTAATCATTGGAGATCCAGAAATTCTTGTGATTTCTTACTATACTCCAGCAAGAAAATGACCATGGCAAGGTAGACCCAGGATATCAAGTTAAACAAACACCACAAGAATGCATAGGGGTAAAAATTAGGAAGGCTCACAACTGAAATTTCTGAGACACTTTTTTTTTTTTTGCCATATGGAAATAATAATTAAATAGATTCAAGTAGTTTCAAGATTTTAAGTAAAATTCTTTTCCTTTTCTCAATCTATAAGCCCTCTCTAAGAGATTTCTTAAAATCTATTACATGGTTAGTGTAATGACTGGATTGATCTAGACACTTGTCATACTGTTGGTTGCTCATTGTCTGAAACCCATTCCTACAATTCTTCACAGCATGAGATGGGGTTGGACTCAGAGAAGCTACAGAGATGCACTTTTCCAGCTCAAGCATATGTTGTCGGCTGTATAATCAGATGCTCATGCCTAGTGTGCCACCAGTCTAGATGACTTTTCTGTGCTCCTGATAGATGCATCTCCATTGTACAAAACACTGCTTTAATCAAGATACTGCCTTGTTTCATTCTCTTCTGCCTGTCATGTTTCCATATGCTTCCTTTATACTTGCTATTTGTCTGTTGGGAATAAGACTCCTTTTCATCTAAACTTGCTTGATTTCTACTATGTTGTATTATCTAAGGTCAGGTGCAATTGTCCAGTGGGCCTTGGACATCTCTGATTAAATAATATCTTTACTATAGGCCTAACATCTGTAGGTATGTGATCATGCTGCATATAGCAATCAGTAATTATTGTATAAGAAACTGAATTAGTTTTTCAACTCAGTGAAACCTATAGTTGAGTTAGCTGCCCTTAGACATTGATACTAGAATATTAAAGATTGGTTTGCCATGGTCAAGAATAATACTATTAGGTAAACTTTGCAGCTTTTGTTATTTTAATAAAATATTTTGTTACAAGAATTTAATGTCCTTAAATATATATATATATGTAATTTATATATATAGAGAGAGAAGAAAAAGTAACAATATAACATTGGTGTCAATTATAAGTGGCCAAATTGACCTAGACAAACAAAAAGAAAAAAATTCTTGTTTTCTTAAAGAATTGCTGTTTTGTTGTTGTTTAATCGCTAAATCATGACCAACTCTTTGCAACCCCATGGACTTTGCGACCCCATGGAGCTTTGTGACGCCAAGTTCCTCTGTCCATGGGATTTTTCAAGCAATAATGGAGTAGATCGCCATTTCCTTCTCCAGGGGATCTTCCTGACCCAAGGCTAAAACCCCTGTCTGTTGCATTGGCAGGTGGTTTCTTTACCCCTGAGCCACCTGGGGAACCCTTCCCCAAAGGACAGGATACAACTCTTCTTTACTGTGGATCTGACTTTCCCAAAAAGAAAAGCAATGGTCAAGAGCTAAATACCAGACCTGTGGAAAGAGTGCTCATTGGAAAACTCACAGGGATATAAGCAGGAGCAGGTGTGTGGGTCTGTGATCACCTAGCACACACCCATATAGCAAAGCATGACGTCACAATCTAGGTGAGGGATGCTCATCCTTCCTCCACAAGATTCTTGAAGTGGCAAGAGCAGTAAAGTGCCCCTTCTTTGTGGGATCTGGGTCAAGACATAATAGCAATGTGATAGAGCAAAATCATGACTCTAGTCCTATCCTGCTGGTCCAATATTTCAAATGGAAAAGCACAAACCTCTCCTTAGCAGAATCAGGAGCCTTAGTCCAGCTCTTCCTCTGGACCAGAAGCAATTGCCTGAACACTAGACTGTGACTTCTTTCTCCAGGGCTCTGCCCAGGCCAACTTCTTTCTCTGGAGGTCAGCTTTTTGGAGATCAGTTTTGGTCAAGTAAA
Source organism: Okapia johnstoni (assembly GCA_024291935.2). Classification (NCBI taxonomy): domain Eukaryota; kingdom Metazoa; phylum Chordata; class Mammalia; order Artiodactyla; family Giraffidae; genus Okapia; species Okapia johnstoni. The sequence continues at coordinate 61,383,297 of CM044322.1, forward strand.
CTTTAACTTCTCACTGAAATAATTAAAATGATAAAGTTTGAAGTAATTCTAATTACTGTGGTAATCCAAGTAGTAAGAACTAAAGAGGCTCTTGATGAAAGTGAAAGAGGAGAGTGAAAAAGTTGGCTTAAAGCTCAACATTCAGAAAACTAAGATCATGGCATCCAGTCCCATCACTTCATGGCAAATAGATGAGGGAACAGTGGAAGCAGTGACAGAGTTTATTTTTTAGGGCTCCAAAATCACTGCACATGGTGCCTGCAGCCATGAAATTAAAAGACGCTTACTCCTTGGAAGGAAATTTATGACCAAGCTAGACAGCATATTAAAAAGCAGAGACATTACTTTGCCAACAAAGGTCCATCTAGTCAAGGTTATGATTTTTCCAGTAGTCATGTATGGATATGAGAGTTGGACTGCAAAGAAAGCTGAGCGCCGAAGAATTGACGCTTTTGAACTGTGGTGTTGGAGAAGTGCCAGAGTCCAGCCCCAGCTGGTCAGGGTTCCCTCAGGATGGACGGCGTCGGCGATACGAATGAGAAGACACAGCGAGTCGTGGTGTTTCCAAGTGTCTTCTGACTTTATTGTTTTTAAGACAGCTTTTATATTTTTAGTGGTACATAGAAACAAATGTAAAGTATAGAGTCATGCCAGATCAGCTCGATGGATCAGCAGTTTTTGATCCATATCGGAACCAGAACACTGTTTGTGTTTCTAAGTTATAAAAGGTTTAAAATTGTTTACATCATCTTCTGGCCCAGAGGCCTGCTAACATCTTGTGACTCTTTTATTGATAAGGGTTGATCAGCCAGGACACTTTTGTATCAGGCACAGCAGGAAAGAATTCATTAATAGAAAGTTTCAAGGTAAACCCTGTTTTCAGTAATTTACTCTATGCCTTGAGCTTAACAGAAAAGAACGTGGTTCCATAAAGTCATAGTACAGCAAGCTGAAACAATATAGCACAAAGGTCAGTTCTTAGCAAAATCACCAGCTGAATTAACAATTGTCTTACTATTTGTATTAAAGCTAAACTTTTATTTATACAAATCTCTAACTATTATGCTTTCATTATATAGGCTAAATACGTTAAGAGTAAAAGCATAGTGAGTAACTATAGATTAAGTAACAATTTCACAAAGCAATATTTTTTGTTATTTCCTAGCAAGCCTTTCTTTCCTACAAAGGGCTCTGTGCCCATTGGGGCTTTCTGTGTGGAGGCTCTCAATGCTGTTCTGTTGTTAAGGGGCAGTCAAGCACATTAGCTCCAAAGGCACAGGTACATTTATTAAACAAACCAGTATGTTAGCAAAAGGAATTTAGATCAGCATACTCTATATCTCAGATAATTTTATTTAGGGTGCTACCACTCAGGGGCCTTGTCGATTGAGATTTCAGATTGATCTATTTTAGAAGAGAATCAGGAAAAGCCTTTTTTCTAAGTCACAGAAAATAAGAAGAGGTTTATTGTAGCAAACATCAGAAAGACAGATATCATCTTTAAGGTGAGCGCTGGGGCAGCCTTCCGAGAATCCCTGAGGGCTGAGAAGCCGTGCTCAATCAGCCCTTTACCTCATGACTCTGTCATGGGTGGGATCTCGTGAGCTGGCTCCCGGCAGAGAAGACTCTTGAGAGTCCCTTGCACTGCAAGGAGATCCAACAGTACATCCTAAGGGAGATCATTCCTGGGTGTTCATTGGAAGGACTGATGTTGAAGCTGAAACTCAACTTTGGCCACCTGATGTGAAGAGCTTACTCATTTGAAAAGACCCTGATGCTGGGAAAGATTGAGGGCAGGAGAAGAAGGGGATGACAGAGGATGAGCCAGTTGGATGGCATCACCAACTCAATGCACATGGGTTTGGGTGGACTCCGGGAGTTGGTGATGGACAGGGAGGCCTGGCGTGCTGCGGTTTGCGGGGTCGCAAAGAGATGGACACGACTGAGCGACTGAACTGAACTGAATCCAAGTAGTTTCAATACTATTTATAATTTTAATAGAGCTAATGCAGTAATAGTTCTGTTTCAGTCCTTTAATTCCTTCTTCACATCTTAGTATTTTCCCAGATTTCCTTTCCTTTTATTATATATTCTTGTTTAAAAGATCTGAGTTGGAATTCAGTTTAAATTTCTCACCAGCCTATTTTTCAAAGAGATTTTAACTTAATTTGTTTTCTTAGGAATTAGACATTTTGGATATATCAATTGTGTGTCTTCACATCTGCCCTGGGAATGTGAAGATTTCGTTATCATTTGTCTAATGAAATATGTGAGCTTCCCTGGTTGCTCAGTGATAAAGAAACTGCCTGCCAATGCAGGAGACATGAATTCAAGCCATGGGTGGGGAAGATCTCCTGGAGAAGGATATGGCAACCCACTCTAGTACACTTGGCTGGGGAATCCCACGGACAGAGGAACCTGGCAGGCTACAGTCCATGCTGTTGCAAAAGGTTTGAACACAACTTAGCGACTAAAGATCAATAAAGAAATATATATATTTCCCTGTGGACTGTGAGCTTTTTAAATATATAAAGATCTTGATTTTTATTAAGTTCTAAACTTTAAAAAGTAAGGTCTTACTCCAGTTATAGACATTTGCATATTATATATTTTTTCAATAATATTTACATTTTCCTTTCAAGTATCATAGATAAAGTTATAGTACTTACCTGCATAAACCTCAACCTCTTGGTGCATAATACGTAGTCATACTAAATCACAAGTAGAAAATACAGTAAAAACTTAAAATTTTAAATGTTACTTGATTAAATTTGGGAGCGATATTACAGATTTCCATCGTGGTTTAAAATTTTGAACTCAAATTTTCTATTATTATTACTGTTATTACTGTTCAAATTTTTATTAGAAGCTAGTTGCAATTTTAAACTGCAAAATAAAAGTCATTCTCTGGTACGGATTCTGAGTAGATTGTCTTCAAATAATTATAATCTACTTTTTAAGTAAAAAGTTTTCTGAGAAAAATGAAAATGTCAAATCCTTCCCATATGTGAACAAAATCATTTAGTAATTAAGAATAATGTAGTTTATAATAAAAAAAAAGCTGGAATTGTTATATAAACTGAAACACTATATCATATATAAATATTATCTGAATTTATAGATTAGATATTACATAATCATATATAACCATATAAGACATTGTATAAAATATTTTACCAAATTAAAAATTACTTTTTATTTATATAAAATTAAGAGTGTGCTTCATAATAGGTTGAACAATAGAAAAATAAATGAAAACAAAGAAGATAGAGACCATATATGTAATGATTAAAATCTGAACAAACATCTTCTCAATAACTGTCAATTTGCCTGGACATCAAAAATAAATATAAACATTGTTTAAAATATATAATCATTTATTTATTAATTTTATTAATATCCAGGTTTTTGGTGTGCAAATTTATATTGCTTATCTATCTTCTTAAATACTTCAGTGTGTCAGTGACATTTTGGACAAGAGTTAATGAAAAATGAATTATTTTAAAAGTACAGGTAAAAATCTGCAGTGATAATTTGTGATCTAATTTATTAAAATGTCAATAATGTCTGAAACCTCATGTGTTTTATTATTAACATCCCTTCATTACTAGCTCCAAAAACTATTTATACAGAATCTTAAGGAAGGAATGATAGATAATGACTGAGATAAAGGAGAATATGACATATTGAAGCTTTTTAACTGTTGAAAAAGAGGAAAAAGCCCAAACTTTGGAATAAGAAAATGAACAAAGTAGATAAAACAGGCAGTGAGAACCTATGGTTATTCAAGACTTTCTAATTCTGAGCCAAAGTACCTAAGGAGGGAACCTGAAGAAGCTGAGAACAAATTGATTTTTCTTTCTTCTCCCTCCCCTTCTCCTTCTGTCCCTCCCTAACTCCCACCCCCAATTCTTTCCTTTCTCCCCTTCCTTACTTCCTTCTTTCCTTCTTCCCTCATTCTCATCTTCTTTACATATAACCTTCTTTTCCCCTAACATTGCAGAATATCAAAATAAAATTAGTATTTGGCACTCTCTGACATAAATCACAGCAGGATCCTCCATGACCCACCTCCCAGAATATTGGAAATAAAAGCAAAAGTAAACAAATGGGACCTAATTAAAATTAAAATCTTTTGCACAACAAAGGAAACTATAAGTAAGGTGAAAAGACAGCCTTCAGAATGGGAGAAAATAATAACAAATGAAGCAACAGACAAACAATTTATCTCAAAAATATACAAGCAACTCCTGTAGCTCAATTCCAGAAAAATAAACAACCCAATCAAAAAATGGGCCAAAGAATGAAACAGACATTTCTCCAAAGAAGACATACAGATGGCTAACAAACACATGAAAAGATGCTCAACATCATTCATTATTAGAGAAATGCAAATCAAAACCACAATGAGGTACCATCTCATGCCAGTCAGAATGGCTGCTATACAAAAGTCTACAAGAAATAAATGCTGGAGAGGGTGTGGAGAAAAGGGAACCCTTTTACACTGTTGGTGGGAATGCAAACTAGTACAGCCACTATGGAGAACAGTGTGGAGACTCTTTAAAAAACTGGAAATAGAACTGCCATACGACCCAGCAATCCCACTGCTGGGCATACACACCGAGGAAACCAGAATTGAAAGAGACACGTGTACCCCAATGTTCATTGCAGCACTGTTTGCAATAGCCAGGACATGGAAACAACCTAGATGTCCATCAACATGGACAAGGAATGGATAAGGAAGCTGTGGTACATATACACAATGGAATATTACTCAGCCATTAAAAAGAATACATTTGAATCAGTTCTATTGAGATGGATGAAACTGGAGCCCATTATACAGAGTGAAGTAAGCCAGAAAGAAAAACACCAATACAGTATACTAACGCATATATATGGAATTTGAAAGATGGTAACGATAACCCTATATGCAAGACAGAATAAGTGACACAGATGCATAGAACAGTCTTATGGACTCTGAGGGAGAAGGTGAGGGTGGGACGTTCTGGGACAATAGCATTGAAACATGTATATTATCATGTGTGAAACAGAACACCATTCCAGGTTCAATGCATGAGACAAATGCTCAGGACTGTGACAATGTGATGACCCAGAGGGATGGGATGGGGAGGGAGGTGGGAGGGGGGTTCAGGATGGGGAACACATGTAAACCCATGGCTGATTCATGTCAGTGTATGACAAAAACCACTACAATGTTGTAAAGTAATTAGCCCCCAACTAAAATAAATAAATTTATTAAAAAAAGAAAAAAGAAAAAAAAATTGATGTTTGGGCATGGTTTCCAAGACACAAAGTGTCAGTGTTCTTTTTGAAGTGACAGTTTACAAAGCTATGAAAGTGAAAGTCACTCAGTGGTGTCCAACTCTTTGTGACCCCACGGACTGTAGTACATGGAATTCTTCTGGACAGAATATTGGGGTGGGTAGCCTTTCTCTTCTCCAGGGGATCTTCCCAACCCAGGGATTGAACCCAGGTCCCCCACATTGCAGTCAGATTATTTACCAGCTGAGCCACAAGGGAAACTCAAGAATACTGGAGTGGGTAGCCTAGAAGGCAGTTAGTGAACATGAGATGATTCTCTGTAATGGAGAAAAGCACACCTGTAGAAAACTACTAAAGGACTGAGTTATCAGGTGAAGAATTGAATAAGAGTGTTACAGACAGACCTAAAGGGGAAGTAACAATGTGACTTGAGTTGGGAATCTATCAGCAAAGAGGAGACCACCTCAAGAGCTAATTGAAAGTGAAAGTATCTTGAGTTCTGTAGATGCACAACAGAAGCCCACAAAACATGTATAATGCCAGACAAAGGGCATTATTGTCATTAAGACTCATACGGATTCACATAATACTACATAACTCTAAGATTGCATTCCCTGCTACCACAGTAAACTTCTCCATTTACTAGGACACAATATTGAAAGTAGAAAGGGAAGGAAAGAAAATCTGAAATATCAATGGTTTATCACAAAATAAATAACCAACAGATCTGGATGGTTACAGCAATATCAGACAAAACTTCCCATAAGACGCAACTGTCAATGGAGGAAAAAAGAGAAATCTGTTTATGGTTTTTTTTTTTAGTGAGAAAATGCTCAGTTTATCAGGATAATATGACAATTATATCTCTACATAAGATGTACATTCAAAGTTGAAATTTTTTAGTTACATAATTGCAAAGACCACCAAATTGTCTGGTGGCCTAATACATATACATGTGTAGGTGTATATTAACCATTCAGTCGTGTCCGACTCTTTGCAACCTCATGGACTGTAGCCCACCAGGCTCCTCTGTCCGTGATATTCTCCAGGCAAGAATACTGGAATAGGTAGTCATTCTCTTTTCCATGGGCTCTTACTGACCCACAGATCTAACGCAGGTCTCCTGCATTGCAGGCAGATTCTTTATCTTCTGAGCCACCAGGAAAGCCCAATGCATATGCATATGTATGTCTAATACAAAATCATACAAAGAATGTTATCCAATCTACTGTAATGAATTTTTTTAAATTATAGGATAAAATATAGGATATTCACAAATATGTGAAAATTAGCATATTCCTAAATAACAAATAAAGAAGAAACAAGGGAAGCTAGACAATACTCTGAGATGAATGCAGTTAAAGAAGCTTTTAGAAAGTAATAAACGGCTATAAATGCCTATTTAAAAAAAAGAGAGAAAAAAGATCTGAAGTTGATAATATAAATTTACATCTTGAAAAATTGAACAATAAAAAGAACAATCTGGATTGAATCAAGCATTAAAGAGAAAATATCAATAATAAGGAGTAGAGAGAAAATTTAAAAAAATAAGATAAATAGAGAAAATCAATAATACTCTATTTGGTTTTAAAAAATACTGACAAAATTGAAAACCTTTAAGGTATATTGACCAAGAGAAAAGAAGAAAGTACTAAAATCACAAATGGAAAAGGAGATTACACAATTGAATTTACAGAGACAAAAATATTTATAAGGGAATACCATGAGCAACTGTGTGCTAACATACATTAAATAATCTCGATGAAATGAAACATTGCTGGAAAGGTACAAATTAGCAACTGTGACATATAAAAAGAAAAAAAATGAATAGACTTATATTAAGTATAGAGATAGAATTAGTAATTCAAAAACTCCCCCCGAATAAAACACCACTACAGGTCAAGATGGCTTCATTGGAGAATTCTCAATATCTCAAGAATTTGTCCCTATCTTTCACAACTCTTTCAAAAATAGAAAAGGAAGGAACACTTTCTATACTAGTCAGATATCTCCAGAGGAACAGAATCAATATTATATATGGAGAGAGAGAGAGAAATTTATTACAAGAAATTGGCTCTTTCAATTACAGAGGCTTAGATGTCAGACAAGCTGCCTTACGTAAGCTGGAGACCCAGAAACACATGCAGTATATGTCAGCCTGAGTCCAAGACCTGAAAACCAGAGAAGTCAATGATGTAAATTCTAGTCTGAGGGCCAGAGAAGATGAGATGAAATGTCCCTGGTCAAACAGTGATACACAGAAAAAGGAATGGATTCCTCCTTTCCTCACATTTTTGTACTTTTCTGACCATTTGTGGAACAAACCTAGTGGAGGCGATGGAATTCCAGCTGAGCTATTTCAAATCCTAAAAGATGATGCTGTGAAAGTGTTGCACTATATTGCCAGCAAATTTGGAAAACTCAGCAGTGGCCACAGGACTGGAAAAGGCCAGTTTTCATTCCAATCCCAAAGAAAGGCAATACCAAAGAATGTTCAAACTACTGCACAATTGCATTCATCTCACACAGTGGTGACTTCACTTTCACTTTTCACTTTCATGCGTTGGAGAAGGAATTGGCAACCCACTCCAGTGTTCTTGCCTGGAGAATCCCAGGGATGGAGGAGTCTGGTGGGCTGCCATCTATGGGGTCGCACATAGTCGGACACGACTGAAGCGACTTAGCAGCAGCAGCAGCAGCCGCACACACTAGCAAAGTAATGCTAAAAATTCTCCAAGCCAGGCTTCAGCAGTACATGAAACATGAACTTCCAGATTTTAAAGCTGGATTTAGGAAAGGCAGAGGAACCAGAGATCAAATTGCCAACATCCATTGGATCTCTTTTGAAAACGCAAAAGAGTTCCAGAAAAACATCTATTTCTGCTTTATTGACTATGTCACAGCCTTTGACTGTGGATCACAACAAACTGTGGAAAATTCTTAAAGAGATGGGAATACCAGACCATCATACCTGCCTCTTGAGAAATCTGTATGCAGGTGTGTGAGATGAGTGCAATTGTGCAGTAGTTTGAACAATCTTTGACAATGCCTTTCTTTGGGATTGGAATGAAATCTGACTTTTTCCAGTCCTGTGGCCACTGCTGAGTTTTCCAAATTTGCTGGCATATTGAGTACCACACTTTCACAGAATCACCTTTTAGGATTTGAAATAGCTCAGCTGGAATTCCATCATCTCCACTAACTTTCTTTGTAGTGATGTTTCCTAAGGCCCATTTGACTTTGCATTCCAGGATGTCTGGCTCTAGGTGGATGTACAGAACACCGTGGTTATCTGGGTCATGAAGATCTTTTTTGTGTAGTTTTTCTGTGTATTCTTGCCACCTCTTCTTAATATCTCCTGCTTCTCTTAGGTCCATACTATTTCTGTCCTTCATTGTGGCCATCTTTGCATGAAATGTTTCCTTGGTATCTCTGATTTTCTTGAAGAGATCTCGAGTCTTTCCCATTCTATTGTTTTCCTCTATTTCTTTGCATTGATCACTGAGGAAGGCTTTCTTATCGCCCCTTGCTATTCTTTGGAACTCTGCATTCAGATGGGTATATCTTTCCTTTTATCCTTTGCCTTTAGCTTCTCTTCTTTTCTCAGCTATTTGTAAGGCCTCCTCAGACAACCATTTTGCCTTTTTGCATTTTTTTTTCTTGGGGATGGTCTTGATCCCTGCCTCTTGTACAATGTCATGAACCTCCATCCATAGTTCGTCAGGGACTCTATCAGATCTAATCCCTTGAATGTATGTGTCATTTCCAGGTGTTTTATAAATTCAGATCTTTTATTTTGGTCTAGGTTCCATTTATATTTAACTTTTTGTAGTATATGGTGTATGGTTAGAGTTTAGTTTTTTTTTTAATATGAATATCTAATTTTTCAGTATTGTTTATTGAAAGTATTACATTTACTGATCCATTGATGGTGGTACATTTATTGAAAATAGGTTGACCATATATGTGTTGCTTTATTTCTGGACCCTATTCTAGTCCCTTGCTCTACATGTCTGTCCTTTTACCAGTACAAACTTGTCTTGAATTCTCTAGCTTTACATTAATCTGGTGTCAAATTTATTTCAAAATATTTTATGGTTTGTTATAGAAGAAATATCAATAACCTCAGATATGCAGATGACACCACCCCTATGGAAGAAAGTGAAGAACTAAAGAGCCTCTTGATGAAAGTGAAAGAGGAGAGTGAAAAAGTTGGCTTAAAGCTCAACATTCAGAAAACTAAGATCATGACATCTGGTCCCATCACTTCATGGCAAATAGATGGGGAAACAGTGGAAACAGTGTCAGACTTTAATTTTGGGGGCTCCCAAATCACTGCAGATGATGATTGCAGCCACGAAATTAAAAGACGCTTACTTCTTGGAAGGAAAGTTATGACCAACCTAGACAACATATTAAAAAGCAGAGGCATTACTTTGCCACCAAAGGTCTGTCTAGTCAAGGCTACGGTTTTTCCAGTAGTCATGTATGAATGTGAGAGTTGGACTTTGAAGAAAGCCGAGCGCCGAAGAATTGATGCTTTTGAACTGTGGTGTTGGAGAAGACTCTTGAGAGTCCCTTGGACTACAAGGAGATCCAACCAGTCCATCCTAAAGGAGATCAGTCCTGGGTGTTCACTGGAAGGACTGATGCTGAAGCTGAAACTCCAATACTTTGGCCACCCGATGCAAAGAGCTGACTCATTTGAAAAGACTCTGATGCTGGGAAAGATTGAGGGCAGGAGGAGAAGGGGATGACAGAGGATGAGATTGTTAGATGGTATCACTGACTCAATGGACATGAGTTTGAGTAAACTCTGGGAGTTGGTGATGGACAGGGAGGCCTGGGGGTCTATGCTGGGGCCCATGGGGTTGCAAATTGTCAGAAATGACTGAGCAACTGAACTGGACCACCTTAAAAATGGCATTAAATTTTTTAAGTTTCCCATTTTTCATTGTTTGTATACAGATTTACAACTGAATTTTGTACTTTGACCTTGAATCCTGTGATCTTACTGAATTATTAATTTTAAATTGTTTTTGTAGAATTCTCAGCATTGTCTCTATGTACAATCATGTCATTTCTTTATAGATAGTTTTACTTCTTCCTTTGCTATTTGTATATCTTTTAGTTATTTTGTGTGTGTGTCATACTGTAGCATTTAGAACTAACTACTTAGTTACATGAAAGTAGAGTTCAGCTGTCCTTGGCTTGTTGTCAGTCTGAGAAGAAATATTATTTGATGTTATATATAGGCTTTTCATTATGATAGAGATCAAGTTGAAGACAATTTTATTTTATTCCATTTCTAGAATACTAGGAAATCATATCACAATTGATAATTGAATTTGTTCAAATGCCTTACTGCATTTATCATATGTTCATACAGTTTTCTCATTTATTCTGTCTATACAGTGATTTGCATTGACTGATTTTTAAATATTTAATTTTGTATTTCACAAATAAGCCTTGATAGATGGTTCATGAACAATTTTATGCATTATTGGATTTAGATTGCTAACAATCTATTGACGGTTTTGCATCTCTGTTCATAAAATATGTTAATTTCTGATTCCCAGTATCAGAGTAACACCATCTGTTTTGGCTACTTACTCTTCAGTACTTTGCATTCCACTAACAGGAAGTTCCTTGTGGTCCCTTGAACCTCATATCCTATTTCTAATTTCTGTTCCTTACCTCACAGTATTCTTTCTGCTGAAAGTCTCATCTATGTCCTCTTGGCTGAATTCTGCATTCTTTAAAACTTCCGTCCCAGGCTAGATTATCCAATGACATGTATTTCTTCTTACCTTTAATCTATCTCTAATGGTGTCCAGTTGATTGCTTATGTCCCTCTCTCAATCACTGATTGCTCTTATGGTAAAGAATCTGCCTGCAATGCAGGAGGCCTGGGTTCAATCCCTGGGTCAGGAAGATTCCCTGGGGAAGGGAAAAGCTACCTATTTCAGTATTCTTGCCTGGAGAATTCCATGGACAGAGGAGCCTGGTGGGCTGCAGTTCATGGGATAGCAAAGAATCAGACACAACTGAGTGACTGACATTCAACACACTCATTCGCTAGAATGTGATAACCCTGAGAGAATGGAACAAAATCTACCCACTGTTGAAAAAGCAGCAGAAGGTGATATTAATTAAAAAGGAATAAATTAAAGAATAAATGACTTGGAGATGCTATTTCTTGGGGAGTGGAAAGATAATTTAAATTCGTGTAATGCAAAAAATTGCTAAGAACAATTTTAATTATAAAGAATATCAAAATTTGTCTGGCAGAAAAATGTGGAAATCACATTAATATGGCTTCAAGACATTAAATGATTCTAATATAAATTATTTCTGAATTTCACATAAATGTAAAATGATACATTAAATTAACTTGATCTATGTGTTTGTGAAATGCTTGTTGGAGCAGCAAATTTCTTTTGAAATTTCTGCATCTAAAATATTTTTCTGTTATTACAAACTATAGGTTTCTATATCTAGAAAATTTTAATATACCTATTTTGAAGCACAACATTTTTAAAGATATACTTGTGACATTGCACATGGTGATTTCAGCCATGAAATTAAAAGACACTTACTCATTGGAAAGAAAGTTATGACCAACCTAGACAGCATATTAAAAAGCAGAGACATTACTTTGCCAACAAAGGTCCATATAGTCAAGGCTATGGTTTTTCCAGTAGTTACATATGGCTGTGAGAGAGTTGGACTATAAAGAAAGCTGAGCACCGAAGAATTGATGCTTTTGAACTGTGGTATTGGAGAAGACTCTTGAGAGTCCCTTGGACTGCAAGGATATCCAACCAGTCTATCCTAAAGAGATCGGTCCTGGGTATTCATTGAAAGGACTGATGCTGAAGCTGAAACTCCAATACTTTGACAACTTGATGCGAAGAGTTGACTCATTTGAAAAGACTCTGATGCTGGGAAAGATTCAGGGCAGGAGGACAAGGAGACGACAGAGGATGAGATGGTTGGATGGCATCACCGACTCAATGGACATGAGTTTGGGTAAACTCTGGGAGTTGGTGATGGACAGGGAGGCCTGGTGTGCTGCGGTTCATGGGGTCACAAAGAGTTGGACACGACTGAGCAACTGAACTGACCTGAACTGTGACATTATTGTTTTTATTCACCTTTTTTTCACCTTTAAAAGATCATAGTTATTCAAAATCTGTTGGTGATTTCATTATTCAAAAACTGAGTTGAGGATTCCAGTATATTTCTGCACCTCATGGAATGTTTTGAGGATATTGTTCTTTTTATTTTGGTTACAATCCTAAAAGATTTTCCTGTTATTGGCATTAATATATTTTCCATGTGTCTGATTAAAACCATAGGAAACTTAACTACAAAATACTTTTAAAATATTTTTCTTTCCTTCCCACAGTGTCTCTTAGTTTTTGCATGATTGTTTTGCTATATGTTTCATAAAATATATTCTGATGCTAGTGCATGTAACAAAATATGTCTTACTGACTTCCAACTCCAGTGTTTTCTGTCAGTCTTGATTCTGCTCAATTTAACAGTGGCCTTGCATATAGTCAATCAGAATGTTCTTATCACTTGACTTCACGGGGTAGCAGTGACTTCGCATCTTGCATCTTATCTTTCCAATCATCCTTTTTTGCCTGTGTAGCAAAGACACTTCCTAGGATTCATAATATGCCACTTAGAGTATATAATTAATGGCAAGGGCTGGTTGAAGCACCATGGGAGCTCCTCAATCATTGCTGTGTCCCTCGAACTCACTGTCTATACAGGACTTAATAGTAATAGATGAACAGGGAGCATTAGATAAAGAAATAATGTGTCATTTGATCATAATGAATTTCCTCATAAATATTCCATGTTCAGAATTCTGATTTTTTGTTCCTGAAGTAGATAGTGGTTTCTATTTCAGGATAGTTTTTATACTATAAGAGAAAAAGACTAGATTTTTCCCTCAACTGGTGAAGATTTTAGAATACATATGTGTCAGATATTAACCAATTTAATGAAGTTAATGCTTTGGTCTCATGTACAACAAGACAGTGCTTATATGATATATTTAATATGGCAAAAAAAAAAGTGCACTCAGAATCAAAGCATGCTGGACCAGAAAAAGTCAATTATCAGATATTATATATTTTTTCTTCTTTAATAAATATTATATATACATATACTCTCCAATTTTAAAGTTGGCCTTTCAACTGTAATATGATATGTACACCACAATGAGTAGCTCAATTTAATCATCTAATTTCTAAGAGTTTGCAAAGACAAATTAAAACTGTTAAATGATTCAAATGGTACAATACATATAACTTTTTAATCAATCAGCTAAGCTCCCTGAGATATTTGGATTTACCAAGGTTGCAAAGATATTAAAGAATGAAATAGAGTGATATTGAAATTTCTTCATTTTCATTTCCTAAGTTTCCTTATCAATTCATTCAGCAATCCTAAGGTATTGAGTTTATTGACGTCCCAAGTAGATTTGAAGAATTTAATATGTGAAAATTATTTTGGAAACAGCATTTACGAAGCAGAAAGTACAGAATACAAACATCAGAAGAATCAGGTTTGAAAAATAGTTCTTCCATGTTGCTGTGACCTAGTCCCAAATATGGAACCATGTGCTCAGTGTTGAGAAGTGAACAATAGATGTGTGTGTGTGTGTGTGTGTGTGCAGAGTGGAGCAGCACCCCATGGCCCCTCTCCCTGTGTCCTCAGCCTGCCTTTTTTTTCTGTAGAAAAATTAGCCAAAGAATAAGTTTAATCAGAGAAGTGAGAAAATATAGATGCAAAGGAAAACAATCAAACAGGACAAAAAATAATAATTTAGTCATTAAACAAAGTCAAGGAGCTTAGTTTCTTCTTTAGGGCTACAGATAATATTCTGAGACATATCCTGTGAGCTGTCTTATAGATACTGAAACTCCCACCAAGTGGAAGACTTTAACTACATGATGACGAGATTGCAGCCATGACATAAGGTGTCACAATTCCAAGAACTGGCCTCAGAGAAAAGGGAACAAACTGACCTTGGAAGTGAAGGTTTACTGCTCTTAAAACAATCAAGATGATGCTGATCAGCTCACCTCTGATCAGTTGATTTTACCAGTTTCAAGATAACTGTTGGAGCTGAGGGTGCTGTTTCTGCATATAGCCCCCTCCCTCTGCCTATAAAAGTTCTTACTCCCTGATTGTCAGTGTGGGGAGTCACCCTTTGGAAATGAGTTCACCCATCAACCTCTCTTTAGCCAGCCTCTGAAAAAGAGCAAACTTTCCTTTCCACCAACCTTGCCTCTTTATTGACTTTAGAGCAGCGAGCAGACAAACCCCAATTCTGGTAACAGACTTTTGGCACCCAAGGTGGGACAGCTGTGTTCTAGTAGTGTCTGGGTCCTCCAGGTTCTCTGGAGTAAAGCCACCTGCTGCAGCAAATGTGCCAGGATGGTTATGAGAACAGTGTGGGGCTCCCAATGTGGGGGTTGCTGTGCTCTCGCGACATTTGGCTCCCGGGATTTCCAGAGCAAAGCAGCTGGTCCTGGGTTTGCACAGGGGTGGTGGCCATGAACCTACTGCTCCGTGATGACTAGCTGGCCCTGAGAGAGAGGTTTGGCGGGATACTCCCAGCAGATGCAGAAACGATTTGTTTTGAGGATCCTTCCTGTTTCTTCTTTGCTCAGCACTGCTGCCAACTTCGGAGAAGGCAATGGCACCCCACTCCAGTATTCTTGCCTGGAGAATCCCAAGGACGGCAGAGCCTGGTGGGCTGCCGTCTATGGGGTCGCACAGAGTCGGACACGACTGAAGCGACTTAGCAGCAGCAGCAGTAGCAGCTGCCAACTTAGAATTTTCCCTGGTGAAACAGAAAGATGCATCTGGATGAGTCGATGAGCTATAAGACCTAGTAAGTCCAGCAGTTCCTTATCCCCCCGCCCCCGCTCCAGAGAAAATTTATCTTTTGAGCATGAAGTTCTATTTTGGCATTTTGCCAGTTGGTTCTGATGTGTGTCTTCTATTGAGGACCATTTGTGTTAGGAACGTATTTGTTTGGACTTTGTATGAGTCACATCTTGAAGGATTGAGACAATTCTGTCTTCTGGTGTGTGAATATGTATTCCATTTGTATAATGGTATCCCTGTTGTCTTTTGTAAAATGGGAAATTCAGGTTCATTTCATTAGAAAAATTTAAGCTACGAAACTATTATTAAAGAAAGGATTTTTAATTTTTTTAACATTGTGTAGCTAACAGTGCTCTTTAGATTCCAGAGAAGATTGGTTAAGATGAAACTCTTTTGAAACTCCAAAACTGGATCTTTTTGTCTATGCAGTTAGAGAAAGCTAGCTTGATAAAGTACTTTCTTCAAAATTCTGACCTCAAGAGACTAAAAATATACCTAGGAGAAAGTTTGAAGTTAACTTATCTCATCCTTGAAATACAAACACAGTCCACTTTTGCTGAGACTTCAGCCTTAGTTGAAGAAAAGAGGGTTTGGGTTTATAAAACACACACCTTGTACCATCTTAAAGAGAAATTGTGCTATAAGAAAAATGTATTTTCTTGGAGATTATAAGTTTGTCGATCAGAAAATGCTAGTATAATAGTTCAATTACATGTTTCTTGTTTTTGTTAAGTTTTTAAGGGTTAGAAATTTCAATATATAAAAATGATACAGGAAACACTTCAGTATGCAAAGCAAATAGCATATGTATTGTTGGTGAGAGGAAGTATATACAATGGAGATATTTTATTGAGAAAAAATTAAAATTTTGTTTTTCATTTGGTTATTTCTGGATGAGGATTGAATAATCTTGATATAGAATGTGGGATAGATGGTTTGTAAAAGAGGAACTTTGAGAAAAGAATTTTGTCTCTTGTCAGGAATGATTAAGCTTAGACTGAATTTAATTAGGTAAATGCATTTTCTTATTAACAGCAAACTGATGCGACACTGATCTTTTTTTTTTTCTGTTATGAGAACAAAGTTCTCCTGGAATATTGAGCTGCTTTTGATAACAGAGAATTCTAATGAAAAGTTACTGTTTTGCTCCTAACCATATTTTTGACCCAATGTTCAGGATGGAAATAATTGTCTAGTGAAGTTGTCACAGAGTATATAACTGCTTATGATGTGTATCACTGCTGGCTTTAAGTTTATTGCTTGAAGCACATGTACAATGTTTGTGAAGCAATTGGGTATAGCTGATAAAATATGTACCTATAAAATATTTCCCCATCAACATAAACCTGTCTGTACTTGTTTGTCATGTCTGATTAGTTTTCCAGAATATGTATAGATAGGCAAATATATAAACAAAAAAACAGACCTATTACTGATAGACATGAATGGACCCATATCAGGCAACTGAACCACTCCGGCAATGTTGGAAAAATATATTGACTATCAATGATATCTATGGAAAGATTTGCAATTAAAAAATGAACATGATTTTTAAAAATGCTTACATATTAAAGTATGGGAAGTCATTTTGGATTATACATTATTTAATTTGGCTAACCAAACAGCCTGTTAAACATATACTGCATACATGCTTTAACCACTAAGAAAAAATACATTCAGAGAATAGTACAAAAATGGATTTTGATTGTCATCCTCATTGTAATCTGCTAACCAAACAGCCTGTTAAACATATACTGCATACATGCTTTAACCACTAAGAAAAAATACATTCAGAGAATAGTACAAAAATGGATTTTGATTGTCATCCTCATTGTAATCTGCTAATGTTTGTTTGAACGTTTGTTCAGGTGCTATGACAAAGCAATTAGAGAGAGAGGTAATATCTTCATAATACAAAATACTGATTTTAAGCCTGGAACTTGATATTTTTTTTCCCAACTTTAAGTCCGTTCCCCAAGTTACGTAGGCCTACACCCCATCTCAGCAAAAAATAGCCAGATGGTCATTGTCTCATTCTCTCAAAGAATTGGGGAAAATTGAAGCAGAAATGCAAACTGCAACTGCATTCCTCTGCCAAATTGATGACTAATCTCTCTCTCCAAAACTTTACTCCCCTTTTTTCCTGCACTTGTTCTTTTTTCAAGCGTGAAGAGTGTCAAAGAAAACGGGAAACTAAAACAGAGCAGGACACTATGGTCCTTCCCCCAGATCCTCAGCCTAACTTTTGTCTGTGGAAAACTGTAACCAAAGAATAAGTTTAATCAGAGAAGTGAGAAAATACAGAAGCAAAGGAAAACCATCAAACAAGACAAAAGGATAATGGTTTAGTCAATAAGCAAAGTCAGGGAACTTTAGTTCTTCCTCAAGAGCTATAGATAATATTCTCAGCCATATCCTATGAGCTGTCTTACAGATAGTGAAACCTCCGCCAGGTGGAAAAAGTTAATTACATGATGGCCAGCCTGTAGCCATGACATAAGCTGCCGCAAATCCAAGAACTGGCCTCAGAGAAATGGGAACAAACTGATCCTGGAACTGCAGATTAACTGTTCTTTAAACAATCAAGATGACGCTGATCAGACCACCACATGACCAATTTCAAGATGACACTGTGCTATTTCTGCATGTACCCACCCCCACCCTCTGCCAAAAAAGCTCTTACCCACTGATTGAGGGGGTGGGGAGCTGGCCTTTGAACATGAATTCTCCCCCAACTCCTCTTTGACAGCCTCTGAAAATAAGCAAACTTCTCTTTCCACCAACCTTGGCTCTTTATTGGCTTTAGAGCAGTGAGCAGCAGGAGGACCCCACTTCTGGTAACAGGTTTTGGCACCCAGTGTGGGTCTGCTGTGATCTAGCAGTATTTGGTTTCTCTAGGTTTCCTGGAGTAAAGTCATTGGCCACGGCAGTGTGCCAGGTGCTGATGATACATATAGGATGAATGTTTGAAAAGCTTTTGTGTGATTAATTGGGAAAGTTCTTTGAAGTCTAAGGAATTTTCCAACCTTTCAACAACCAGACCTGAACTGCACATAATTGTCAGGTCAGAATGAATGTAGGAGATATCTCAAAAACTTTTCTACAAACAAACAAACAAACAAACAAACAAACATGATCTGTACCCTGGAGGGTCAGAATCAGGTCTTCATGATCAAAGGATAAACTTTTAGTGGCTAGAAGCAGTGGCAGAGGCAAACGGGGGAAGGATAATTAAATATTTGAAAGTCTGGGCTTGAAAAATGGAAAAAGAAGCCTGTGGTGAGGAGTTGGAGCAGCAGAGGGTCGGAGTACAAGAAAGCATTCTGAAACGGCAAGAATCCAAAGGGGCTGATATTCCTCGGGACATGGAAAACTGCTATGAGATTTTAGAGTTTGAAAACTAATGTGGTAATCAGCCTGAAACTCTTACACAAGAACTTCCATGACTCTTGGTTGGGAGCACATCTGGCTACTATAAGTAGCTGAAGCAAACCCTTTCTATGGGAAAGAATCAGACTTGCCCCCACAGACTAAGCTTTACATACAAGAATAATTCTTCCAAGAGAGGGGATATATGTACCCTTATAGCTGATTCACCTCACTGTACAGAAGAAACTAATACAGAATTATAAAGCAATTATACTCCAATTTTTTTAATGTAAAAAAGACCAATCTGCCCATGCTGCTACTGCTAAGTCGCTTCAGTCGTGTCTGACTCTATGTGACCCCATAGATGGCAGCCTACCAGGCTACCCTGTCCCTGGGATTCTCCAGGGGAGAACACTGGAGTGGGTTGCCATTTCCTTCTCCAATGCATGAAAGTGAAAAGTGAAAGTGAAGTTGCTTAGTCGTTTCCAACTCTTAACGACCCCATTGACTATAGCCTACCAGGCTCTTCCATCCATGGGATTTTCCAGGCAAGAGTACTGGAGTGAGTTACCATTGCCTTCTCCAAATCTGCCCATACACACCAGTAGATATCTATGAAAATATTTAGAGTAACACACTTTATAACAGAAAAACCTCTCTTTAAAATCCTTTGCCAGGAAATTTGAAAAATAAACACTGGAAAACAATACAGCACTAAAAATTAATGGGCTCCATAGCATCACAGACTCAATAGACATGAATCTGAGCAAACTCCAGGAGACTGTGGAGAACAGAGAAGCCTGGCATGCTACAATGCATGGGGTGACAAAGAGTCAGACATGACTTAGCAAATGAACAACAGCAACATCTATATTCAGCAAGACAGCTGGATCTTACCAATGTTATATTACAAGTAGCAAAGTATTTCATTCAAGAAGGGCAGACTTCTTGGTCAAACCAATAGTCAAGCCAATGTTCCCTCTTAGAAAAACTTGAAAAGCTGTGTATAAAGCAATAATCATTTTTTTGAAGACATCTGAGAGCTAACAAGCAGTAAAAATCATAAGGATAACATCCACTAAAATGCAAAACAAACAAGAGAGGTCAGCCTAGCATTTGGGGTCAGCTTTTTTTAGAAGAGCAGCTGCCAGTTCTGGAATAGATGCTAGACAATGAGGAACCACTCAGAGAGCTTGTTTCCTTCAAATTCTTGAGGAGAATAAAACTGGAGTCTAGAAACAGGAGAGAAGGGGAGACAGAAAGAGAGTGCGTGAAGGAAAAAGAGAGAAAGAGACAGAGAGACAGACAGACATGACTGAACAGTGAGAAGCAATCTGGTAACATCCCTGAAACAGAATAGATGGTCACTCAAAACATAGGAATATGTACTAACTAAGAAATTTATGCTTACTTGAAAATATCCCTGAGACAAAAATTAAATGAATGTTTGACCTGTAGAGACATCAGATGTGTTCTATAAGCATAAGGAAAACAACAACATGGAAGTATGAAGATGCAGATAGAAATGAAAAGGAATGGAAAATAGAAGTTTGTGGGCGACTCTAAATGAGTGTGTGAAGCAATGTGTATGTTGTCTTACTCTGAATGTGTGTGTATATAGTAAAAGCAATAAGAGTAGGTAAACTGTGAGGGGACTGAGTAGTTAACACATTCTAAGATATTTGCATTAGCCAGGGGAAAACTGAGAAAGATTTTTCATAAGTCAAGTAAGTATATTCTTGTATGTATATATTTCTAGGATGACCAATAAGGAGAGTGTGGAAGAGTGATAGCCATCATAACTTTTTAGGAAGTAGAAAATACTCAAATCATCTAAAGTGGGCAGTCTTAAATATAAGCTGCTTGCGAGAGACAGCTGAAATACACCTTCAAAATGGTTCAAAAGGTTGAAATGAAAATATATATACCATACAGGATATGAGCCAAAGGAAGGCTCACATAACTATGTTAATGTCTAACAAATTAGAATTTAAATCAATAAAAAACATTTTAAGGAATAAAATGATAATTTATAGAGAAATAATTTAGTTTACCAGTTGTATATAAGAATTATAAATTTGTGTGCTCTATACACCCCTTCAAGGATCACAGCATTGTTGTGGTGAAGGGGATTGCATAACTTAATGAAGCTAAGAGCCATGGTGTCCAATATACTACTGGAGAAGAGTGGAGGGAAAATGTTAATAGCTGCAGAAAGGATGACCAGCTGGACCAAAGTGGAAATGATGTTCAGTTGTGAATGTGTCTGGTGGTGAAAATATATCCAGTGCTGTAAAGAACAGTATTGTATAGGAACCTGGTATGTTAGGTCCATGAATCAAGGCAAATTGGATGTGGTGAAGCAGAAGATGGCAAGAGTGAACATTAATATCTTAGGAATCAGTGAACTAAAATGAATGTCAAAGGGGGAAATTTCATTCAGAAGGCCATTATATCTACTACTGTGAACAAGAATCCCTTAGAAGAAATGGAGTAACCCTCATAGTCAACAGAAGAGTCTGAAATGCAGTATTTGGGTGCAATCTCAAAGTAACAGAATGATCTCAGTTTGTTTCCAGGGCAAACCATTCAACAACAGTTATCAAAGCCTGTAAATTAAAAGACACTTGCTCCTTAGAAGAAAAGCTATGACCAACCTAGACAGCATATTAAAAAGCAGAGACATTACTTTGCCAAGGTCCATCTAGTGAAAACTATGGTTTTTCCAGTTGTCATGTATTGATGTGATAGGTGGACCATAAAGAAAGCTGAGCACTGAAGAACTGATGCTTTTGAACTGTGGTGTTGGAGAAGACTCTTGAGAGTCCCTTGGACTGCAAGGAGATCAAATGTCTATCCTAAAGGAAATCAGTCCTGAAAATTCACTGAAAGGACTGATGCTGAAGCTGAAACTCCGATACTTTGGCCACCTGATGCGAATAACTCACTCATTGGAAAAGACCCCAATGCTGGGAAAGATTGAAAGCAGGAGGAGAAGGGGATGACAGAGGATGAGATGGTTGGATGCCATCATCGAGTTGATGGACATGATCAAGCTCCAGAAGTTGGTGATGGGACAGGGAAGCCTGGCATGCTGCAGTCAGTGAGGTCACAAAGAGTCGGACACGACTGAGTGACTGAACTGAAGTGATGTCCCCCTACTGATGCCCAAGAAGTTGAAGTTGACCAGTTCTATGAAGACTTCCAAATCCTTCTAGAAGTAACACCAAAAAAGATGTCTTTTGCATCATAGGAGATTGGAATGCAAAAGTAGGAAGTCAAAGGACTTACCTAGATTAATGCTAGGTTTGGTCTTAGAGTACAAAATGAAGCAGTGCAAAGGTTAACAAAGTTTTATCAAGAGAACACACTGGTGATAGCAAACACACTCTGAAAAGACCACACAAGAAAAGACTCTACACATCAACATCACCAGATTGTCAATACCAAAATCAGGCTGATTATATTTTTTGCAGCCAAAGATGGAGAAGCTCTATACAGTCAGCAAAATCAAGACCTGTAACTGACTGTGACTCAGATCATGAGCTTCTTACTGCACAAGTCTGGTTTAAATTGAAGAAAGTAGGGAAAACCACCAGGCCATTCAGATATGACCTAAATCAAATCCCTTATGATTATACAGTGGAGGTGATGAATAGATTCAAGACATTCGATGTGGTAGAAAGAGTGCCTGAAGAACTATGGACAGAGGTTGGTAACATTGTACAGGAGGTGGTGACCAAAATCATCCACCCCCAAAAAATAAATGCACTAAGGCATAGTAATTGTATGAGGAGGCTTTACAAATAGCTGAGGAAAGAAGAGAAGCAAAAGATAAAGGAGAAAGGGAAAGATATACCCAACTGAGGGCTTCCTATGTGGCACTAGTGTTAAAGAATGTGTCTGCCAATGCAGGAGACTTAAGACACAGGTTCAATCCCTGGGTGAAGAAGATCTGAAGGAGGGCATGGCAACCCACTCCAGTATTCTTGCCTGGAGAATCCCATGGATAGAGGAGCCTGGCAGTGTTCAGTCCATAGGGTAGCAAAGAGTCGTACACAACTGAAGTGACTTAGCATGCACATACGCATACCCAAGTAAATACAGAGTTCCAGAGAAGAACAAGGAGAGACAAGAAGGCCTTCTTAAATGAAGAATGCAAAGAAATAGAGGAAAACAGTAGAATAGGAAAGACTAGAAATCTCAGCAAGAAAATTGGAGATATCAAGGGAACATTTCATGCAAGGATGGTCATGATAAAAGACAGAAATAGTAAGGACCTAACAGAATCATAAGAGATTAGAAGAGATAGCAGACTATGCAGAAGAACTATACAAAAATATCTTAATGACCCAGATAACCATGATGGTGTCGGCACTCACCCAGAGCCAGACATCCTGGAGTGTGAAGTCAAGTGGGCCTTAAAAAGCATTACTACAAGCAAAGTTAGTGCGGGTAATGAATTTCCACCTGAGCTATTACAAATCCTAAATGATGATTCTGTTAAAGTGCTACACTCAGTATGTCAGCAAATCTGGAAAATTTAGCAATGGCCACAGGACTGGAAAAATTCAGTTTTAATTCCAATCCCAAAGTAGGACAATGCCAAAGAATATTCAAACTACCGTGCAATTATGCTGTTTCACATACTAGTGAGGTTACACCTAAAATCATTCCAGCTAGGCATCAGCAATATGTGAACTGAGGACTTCCAGATATAGAAGTTGAGTTTAGAAAAGGGAGCGAAACCAGAAATCAAATTGCCAAAATTCATTGGTTCATAGAGAAAGCAAGAGAATTGCAGAAGAACATCGACTTCTGCTTTATTAACTACACTAAAGCCTTTGACTGTTTGGATCACAAAAAACTGTAGAAAATTCTTACAGTTGGGAGTACCAGACCACCTTATATGTCTACTGAGAAATCTGTATGTGGGCCAAGAAGCAACAGTTAGAACTACACATGGAAAAATGGAATGGTTCAAAAAGGGGAAAAGAGTACATCAAGGCTGTATATTGTTACCCCGCTTGTTTAAGTTATATACAGTGTATATCATGAAAAATGCTGGGCTGGATGAATCACAAGCTGGAATCAAGATTGCTGGGAGAAATATCAACAATCTCAGATATGTAGATGACACCACCCTAATGGCAGAAAATGAAGAGGACTTAAAATCCTCTTGATGAGAGTGAAAAAGCTGGCTTAAAACTCAACATTCAAAAAACTAAGATCATGGCATTCCGTCCCATCACTTCACAACAAATAGAAGAGGAAAATGCGAAAGCAGAGACAGTTTTTATTATCCTAGGCTCTTAAATCACTGTGGATTGTCACTGCAGTCATGAAATTAAAAGATGCTTTCTCCTTGGAAGGAAAGCTGTGACAAACATAAACAGCATATTAAAAGGCAGAGACATCTCTTTGCAGAGAAAGAACTGTGTAGTCAAAGCCATAATTTTTCCAGTAGTCATGTACAGATATGAGAACTGGACCATGGAGAAGACTAAGCGCTGAAGAATGGATGCTTTTCAAATTGTGCTGCTGGAGGATTCTTGAGAGTCCCTAGTGCTGCAGAGAGATCAAACTAGTCAATCCTAAAGAAAATCAACCCTGAATATTCATTGGAAGGACTAATGCTAAAGCTGAAAAATCTCCAATAATTTGGCCACCTGATGTGGAGAGCAGACTATTGGAAAAGACTTTGATGATGGGAAAGATTGAAGACAAAAGGAGAAGGGGGCAGAAGAGGATGAGATTGTTGGATGGCATCACCAACTCAATGGATATGAGTTTGAGCAAACTCTGGGAGATAGTGAAGGGCAGGGGAGCCTGACATGCTGCTGTCCATGGGGTCATAGAGAGTTGGACATGACTTAGTGACTGAACAACAACATGCTCTACACAATGAATGAGGACAAATGACAAAGATTGGTTAAATTATACCAAAAAAATGAGTAATAGAAATGAGGTCAAAAATGGAATTTCTAAAATGTTCAATATGAAGAAATAATTGTTCTATGCATCTGTGTCTCTTTTTCTGTCTCACATATAGGATTATCATTACCGACTCTGTGGGAGAAGGTGGGGGTGGGACGATCTGAGAGAATAGCATTGAAACATGTATATTATCATATGTGAAACAGAACGCCAGTCCAGGTTCAATGCATGAGACAAGTGCTCAGGGCTGGTGCAGTGGGATGACCCAGAGGGATGGGATGGGGAGGGAAGAGGAAGGGGGGTTCAGGATGGGGAACACATGTACACTCATGGCTGATTCATATCAATGTATGGCAAAAACCACTACAATATTGTAAAGTAATTACCCTCCAACTGAAATAAATAAATTAATTAAAAAATGAATTAAAAAAAGAAATAATTGTAGTTCTTATAAACTTAAAAATGCATCATTTAAGACTGTTTTACATGGTATGTTGTTATAATAATTAAAATAAGCCTTTAGTCATGTGATACCTTATAAAATAACTATTCATTAAAATGCATAAAAAGGCAAAACTCATGAGAACATTATCTGTATTGATAATTATAATTTTATGTAGTAAACATAAATTTTCAAAATTTAGAGAGTACATTATCTGTAGAGAATTAAGAAAGCATGATTTATGGAGAATTATCTCTCATCTATCTAGATCTATTCTGTTTGTTTACTTTTCTAGTAGCTACCATAAAGCCAAATGTAGTTCATTACAGCATTTTATTTTGAATTTTAAAAAAAAAGTTTAAAAACTGATAAGTTCTTGTCAAAGTTAGCAAAATATCAACTTTGCAACTTAAAATTATTTTAGCACTTTATTTTAAAGTTATTCAAGGTGCAGTGTAGAAAAATTAAAATGTGAAATAAATTAAAATCATTTAAAAATTTTAACACATAAAGACATTCTAATTTTGGCATATTTTCTTTGCATCTTTTCTAAGAGCATAATAACACTATTTATCATTATAATATCATTCAGGGTACTGCTTTGCCCCCTTGATATTATTTCTGAAAATATTTAGTATTTTGGTATATTATAATAATCATTTTAACAAGCAAGTATTTTATTACTTTGACATATAGTAACTTGCTAAACATTTTTAACATTTTTATTATAACGGTTGCATATTTGAATATATTTTCAAATAGTGTTTCAACTAATATATTTTATGCACAACTTTTTCCTCTGGTAATTTTTGTTGTTGTTGTTGTTGTTACTAGAGCCATAGGAATGGGAAAATTGGGTTAAATACTGAGTAAAAACATGATTCTGATTATAGTATAACTTTCCAAAAGAGACGATATATTCTTTCATAAGTAACATGAAACTTCATTGAATATCCTCAAGCACTCATTGAGTACTTAGTGTGTAGAATGAGAGAAAAATACACAGAGGTCAGAAAGGAAGAAACAGGGTTACTGCCATTGAAGTATTTATAAATGATTTCACAGGCTAGAACATTACAACTCGAAGAAAGAACAACTTGTCACTTTTGTCTAAGTTCAGGAAATTCATGCCATTATCTACTTGTTATTAAACTGTTTAATTTTGTTTAACATGTTTCTTGGAATACTTAACGTTTTGACACTGCAGATATTTTTTGACTCCTATCTTCACCTGTTACAATTTAAGACATATGACAATCATAAGACAGATAATTTTGTACTATGTATGGATTCCTGAAAACCTTTGTACAAATCATTCACTAAAAATAATAGGGCTGTGGGAATAATAAATTTGGTGCCAATAACTCAAAACTCAGTGCCCGGTGATAAGAGCCTTAAAAAAAGCAATAACAGTCCCAATACAAATTTATTTAGCATAATTAAATCTCCACTGGAATTTGCACTTGGATTGACAATCTTTTGTAGCTTTAAACGTGAGATTGGTGCTTCCTGGTAATTGAGAATTCCAGAAAATGTCTTTTTTCCCTACAGAGGGAATGATTTTATCAAAGTTAATAAATAATTTTTGGAGAAGACATTTTTATTAACCGTTATTTTAAAATAAAGGGCAATATGCTCTTAAGCTTCTCTCTACACATGAACAGTCCCAAGATACATTGGCAAGTTTAGCAGTTTCAAAGTCTGTCAAGCATCTACTTCTTACACCAAATGTAGGGACCTCTGTGGGATTTTCAGTATTTTGAAGGGTTGCTTCAAAACATTAGCTGGGAAAAATTGTGTATTAATGAGCATGTATTTGCTGATATCATTCTCTTATTTATCCAATGCATATAATCCAATTCACATTGAAAAACAAGTATGTTCAGAACAGAGTGCCTGTCAACAACTCCATTTCCACAGTAAAGCTTTATCAAAATTTTTTTTGTATGCTTTTACAAAACTCTTTGTATTTGGACATTTTGAGCTAATAAGCCTTCTAATATTAAGTTACTTATGTCTTTTTCTAACATACTTTCATTTTTAAAATAATCAAAATAAATGTTTGCTTATATTGTTTCATATACCTACTTTCATTGTTCACTTTGTTAACCCTATAACTGAAAAGGAACTTACAATTAGTACCTTTGCTTCACTTGTGCAGAGTTGTGTAGGTGGTATTCCAAGTTCTATTTCATTGTTTTCTATTATGCAGAAGAAATAAATACATTAATTTTGATACATAGATTTTATTTCCTCTTGAATGGCTATATGAAATTGTTTCCTTTTATATTTGTTTAGCAAACTATGTACTTTACTAAATCAGCTCTTTTTATTGAAATATAATATTCTGTAAGAACCACAGGGCTTCATTTCATCACTGTAGCAAATCAGCATGAACACTTTATTTCAAATCAGTAGCTACTGCTGCTGTTGCTAAGTCGCTTCAGTCGTGTCCGACTCTGTGCGACCCCATAGACGGCAGCCCACCAGGCTCCCCTGTCCCTGGGATTCTCCAGGCAACAACACCGGAGTGGGTTGCCATTTCCCTCTCCAAAATTTTATATAAATAACATTCTAATATTTAAAATGTAATGATATTTTTAGGTGAAGTAGATAAGAGTATACATGGCACCTGCTCTAAGTATTTTCATAATCATACAGTTTACCACATATTTCAAGAGAGAATTATTAGTTTTAAGATTATAAAATGATTCTGACTCTGAACTAATCACAAAGATGGTTTCTGGTCTCTCCTAACTTTTCACTTTGCTTTTCTTTGTTATTCATTCTCTTTTCCATTACAGTACAAATGAAATCAGACAAAATTCAGATAGATGATGCTTAAAAGCCAATGGCTAAATAAACCAGAATAACAGAAACCTTAATACAGTGATGTTGAGGGAATCAAAACCATTTCAGATGGCTGTATAATCGTTTCTATGAAGAAAGCTCAAAATTAGAGAAAGTATTGTATGAAAAAAATTTCTTCTAGTGTCTGTTCATCCCATAATCTCTAATTTTGAGAATTATATTTTAATATTAGGATAGTCAGTTTCTGGTGTTTGAAACATTTATTAAAAAGCTTAAACTATAACTGTAAATATGCTAAAATAGTGTCTCTTTAAAACATGTTCTTCAACTCACTTATTCAGTAATCATGTATTGAGCTTCTACTCTGTGCCAGTAAAGTAAAAAATAAATAAATAAAAGTCTGAAGAGATCCTGACATTTAAGGTGTTAAGGCAGAGAAGCTTAGGAAAAAAACTGAGAAAGAGAATCTGGAAAAGAGAAGCAATGTCTCAGAAACTAAAGAAAAGCAGGAGCGAAAGGAGGATTTAAGAGTATCAAATATCACATAAACATCAATTAAATATAGACTGAAAAGTATCCATCTATTTCATTTGTCCCTACCCAGCAAGTTAGGTATGATCTCTGGAGAAATTAATTGCATGTATAGATAGATGTCAGATTGCTAGTGTCTTCAAAGTAAATGTGCATGGGACTTCTCTGGTGGTGCAGTGGTTAAGACTCTACACTCTCAAACCAGGGGATGTGGGTTCAATCTCTGGTCAAGGAAATAAGATCCCAAATGCTGTGCAGAGTGGTTTAAAAAAAAAAAAAAGGAAAAGGAAATATGTAAAATGAATGCACATAAAAGCTGATGAAAGCTGATTAAGGCCTGTTGTCTGGTTCATAGTGCTGCTCCAATAGTGACTTTTCTGGCTATATGTAGATAACACTTTGGGGAGAAGAGCATAGAAGAATCTGTGTACTGTTTATGCAACTTTCTGTGAATCTGTAATTATTTCAAATAAAAAATATTTAAAAAATGAAAAGCTAATCCAAGTAAATTTGAACCCAATATTTTGATTCTCTATTCTCACTGGAAAGAAAAAAATATAACAGTAAACAATCTTCATTTCTATTTAATAGCTTGTTTACCATGGTATTTTGGATATGGAAGTTCTGTCACCATTTGGGCAGTACTGTAGGACTGAGCAAATGAGTGAATGCATTGATGTTATTGGGGGTCATGGATCTCACTATAAAAATGAGTAAAAAGTATGGAATGAGAAAGGCAAGAAAGGATTCTTTGGTCTTAGATTACCATCAAGAATATCAGTATAAACTCATGATTTCAAAATTTTATCCACATTATACCAATAGGTACCTATACATAATTCAATGTGTAGCTTACTTACGTAATTAATATATTGTGTATTTATGAAATGAGGTATGGCATGGGAGATTCCTGAATTTAAGATTTTTGTAAAAGAGTGGATACGCTCACTACTGGGAAACTCTTGTTTCAAGCCTCAAGTGGGCAAAGCCAAGAATAACATAAGCAATTTTGTCTTACTCAACCCACTTAGAAACACAATGTGTGATCATGTGAAACTTGGTCAAAAATGTTCAAGGGTGTGTGTGTGTGAGTGTGTTTGATAGAAAGAGTGATAATGAGTATTAAAGTAAATGTTGTAAAATGTTAACAATGGATAAATCTGAGTGAAGAATGCATGAATGTTCTTAGTAATATTCTTGCCATTCTCTGAATTTGAAATTATTACAAAATTAAAATTAAGAAAGACCAAATGTAAGATGATTGAGGTAAGAGGAGAAGGGGATGACAGAGGATGAGATGGTTGGATGTCATCAGCAACTCGATTGACATGAGTTTGAGCAAGCTCTGGGAGTTGATGATGAACAGGGAAGCCTGGCGTGCTGCAGTCCATGGGGCCTCAAAGATTTGGACATGACTGGATCATCAAAAAAGCAAGAGAGTTCCAGAAAAAACATCTACTCATGCTTTACTGACTATGCCAAAGCCTTTGACTGTGTGGATCACCATAAACTGTGGAAAATTCTGAAAGAGATGGGAATACCAGACCACCTGACCTGCCTCTTGAGAAATCTGTATGCAGCTCAGGAAGCAACAGTTAGAACTGGACATGAAACAACAGACTGGTTCCAAATAGGAAAAGGAGTACGTCAAGGCTGTATATTGTCACCCTGCTTATTTAATGTATATGCAGAGTACATCATGAGAAACGCTGGACTGGAGGAAGCACAAGCTGGAATCAAGAATGCCGGGAGAAGTACCAATAACCTCAGATATGCAGATGACACCACCCTTATGGCAGAAAGTGAAGAAGAACTAAAGAGCCTCTTGTTGAAAGTGAAAGAGAAGAGTGAAAAAGTTGGCTTAAAGCTCAACATTCAGAAAACTAAAATCGTGGCATCCAGTTTCATCACTTCATGGCAAATAGATATGGAAACAATGGAAACAGTGACAGACTTTATTTTCTTGGGCTCCAAAATTACTGCAGATTGTGACTGTGCCATGAAATTAAAAGACACTTGCTCCTTGGAAGAAAAGCTGTGACAAACCCAGTTCAGTTCAGCTCAGTTCAGTCACTCAGTCATGTCTGACTCTTTGCAACCCAATGGACTGCAGCACGCCAGGCCTCCCTGTCCATCACCAACTCCTGGAGTTTACTCAAACTCATGTCCATTGAGTCGGTGATGCCATCCAACCATCTCATCCTCTGTTGTCCCATTCTCATCCCACCTTCGATCTTTCCCAACATCAGGGTCTTTTCCAATGAGTCAATTCTTCACATCAGATGACCAAAGTATTGGAGTTTCAGCTTCAACATCAGTCCTTCCAATGAATATTCAGGCCTGATTTGCTTGAGAATGGTCTGGTTAGATCTCCTTGTAGTTCACGGGACTCTCAAGAGTCTTCTCCAACACCCCAGTTCAAAAGCATCAATTCTTTGGCGCTCAGCTTCCTTTATAGTCCAGCTCTCACATCCATACATGACCACTGGAAAAACCATAGCCTTGACTAGACAGACTTTGTTGATAAAGTAATGTCTGCTTTTTAATATGCTGTCTAGGTTTGTCATAACTTTTCTCCCGAGGAGTAAGCGTCTTTTAATTTCATGGCTGCAGTCACCATCTGCAGTAATTTTGGAGCCCCCCAAAATAAAGTCTTCCACTGTGATGGGACCAGATGCCCCATCACTTCAACCCAGACAAACCCAGACAGAGTGTTAAAAAGCAGACATATTACTTTGTCAACAAAAGTCCGTCTTCAAGGCTATGGTTTTTCCAGTCGTCATGCATAGATATGAGAGTTGGACCATAAAGAAGGTTGAACTCTGAAGAATTTATCCTTTTGAACTGTGGTGTTGGAGAAGACTCTAGAGCCCCTTGGACTGCAAAGAGATCAAACCACTCAATCCTAGAGGAAATCAGTCCTGATTATTCATTATAAGGACTGATGCTGAAGCTGAAGCTCCAATACTTTGGCCACCTAATGAGAAGAGCTGAGTCATTAGAAAAGACCCTGATGCTGGGAACGATTGAAGAAAGGAGAAAGAGATGACAGAGGATGAGATGGTTGGATGACATCACTGACTCAATGGACTTGAATTTGAACAAGCTCTGGGAGATGGTGAAGGATAAGGAAGCCTGACATGCTGCAGTCCACGGGGTTGCAAAAAATTAGACACCCTAAGTGCCTGAACAGCAACAACAACAACAGTTCATGGATTCCAAACTCCTTTTGCCTCCTCTTTTCCCATAATTTTCAGGGATGGTTCCCTCATAGCACTGTGATAAGACATACATTTTACTTTATATCTAGAAAATAGGTAGCTTCCTGTCACTGCAGGAATAAAAGTTCTTACACTGGTGTTGGTATTTTGGACTCCTCCTACCAAAAAAAGAAAAGAAAAATTCAGGACCTAAATTTAAATACCACCTACAAATATTTGTAAATAAAGCATATGTACACATTTTGTTAGAAAATGCAGTGCTTGCAGTTCAACTGCAACAAATACACTTTAAATGACATCTTTCAAATCCATAATGTAACTATCATATCGTAATGGCTATTAAGCCTGCACCACAGCCACTGTTTTCAATCTGGTTGCAGCAGCAGTAACTGTATTGGTTGTGAAAATACTAGTCTCTAACCATACAACTGCTGGCTTTTTGACATGAGAGTGAGGGAGAAAGTTGTTAAAATTCCAAGATTATACTCCATACACCTCCCCCCGCCATGTTTTGTTTTTTTTTTCCATTGTCTGTGTTTCCACTGTCAAAGCACAGTTACTGGCTTTTAGACTTTGACATCTATGTTTCTTGGGTAAAACAGATTCAGGCCACTACGTAGAGGAACAAACATCCCAGGGTGCTGAATGTGTTAGTTGAGGTTTTCTAGAAATTTGCCCAGAAGTTCCTTGCTTCTCAATACTTTCTTCAAGTCATTTAAATACAGAACTGTAGCGATACCTGGTGTTATTAAAAAAATTAAAAAAAAAGAGAAGCACAAATTAAAACAACCCCCTCTTCCCCAGTTCTTTGAAAAATGATGACTGTTTCAGGAAAGAGATACAGGGATCTGATTCAGACTAGAGTTTCAAACATGAATTCTAAAAGTATGAACTGGTCTGTCAAATTTTAGTGACTTTTCTGACTTCCCATTCTTTATCAATAGTCTGTACTACTGTCTGGTTAAGAGCCATTCAAAAAACGTAATCTGGAGATTTTGGTCACTTACTGTTTAAAATCTATGGAAATAAAGATGGCTTGAATCAGTGTTTAAAAAAAATTGCACAAATTGTGTGCTACATGACAAGCTACCATACATGCTATTTTTAAGTGGTTAGTTTTTCATTCCTCTGGGAAACATAAGGGAAAATAACCCAAATTGATTTCCTTTACTCATAAATCGTAGGGCTATTTTGATACTTAAGAAATTGGAGAGTAAATAAATGAATTGTTGTAAATGTCATAGCAGTAATTGTGTGCCTGGTAGGGACTTACATTTTACGGTAATATGTGTTTGATAATAGCACACAACTAGAGGAGATCATAGGCAATTTAAAGTACAAGTGAGTTTACATTAATATAAGTAGGTCTTTATTAGAGTAAAATGCAGCCATCATATTATATTTTAAACAACAGGGAGATGGGAAGTGATGACAACTGTGAACTGTATAACATAGAGCAGAACAAAATACAGAGAAGTAAGGAACCCAGGGAGAGGTACTCAGTGCTTCTAAAAATGACTGGCTGCAGTCAAACAGGAAGACTTACTCTATGTGTTCAAGTAGTAAACACAGAGGAAAGAGAAAAGCTAAAAGAAGCTGTTCATGTATTGTGAACTTTCATAGGGACCGATTAAGAGCTCAGGTAATTTGCTTCTTTGTTACTGTAGATGAATCATCAATGGAGGATTATACCTTATTATAAATTTGTTTTACTTAATTATAAAGAACCTAAATACAAGTTCTTGGGTTGCTGCACTTTTTTGAATCGCTAAGTGTCGTACTGCCTTGGTGTTGCTCAATCACAACCTCTGTTCTTCATCAGGGCATTTTTTAAAATTGACATTATTGGAGTATAGTTGCTTTACAATATTGTGCTAGTTTGTAGTGTACAGCCAAATGAATCAGCATATATACATACATATATAACCCTCCCTTTTGGACTTCCTTCCAATTCAGGTCACCACAGTGTATTAAGTACAGTTCGCTGTGCTATGCAGTATGTTCTCCTTAGTTATGTATTTTATACATAGTATCAACAGTGTTGTATTGATGCATGCATATTCAGTCCTGTCTGACTTTTGCGATCCTATAGACTATAGCCCACCAGGTTCCTCTGTCCATGGGATTTTCCAGGCAAGAACACTGGAATGGGTTGCCATTTCCTCCTCCAGGGAATCTTCCCAGCCCAAGGACTGAACTTGTATCTCTTATTTCTTCTGCATAGGCAGGTTGATTCTTTACCTAACTGAGCCACCTGGGAATCCCATCAATAGTATATACATGTCAACCCCAGTCTCCCAATTCTTCCTACACCCCTCACATCCCCTGTGATATCTGTACATTTGTTTCTATCAGTTCCTTTTTGAATCTGATTCTTTTGTTTATTAGAATTTACTGTGACAAAACGTAAAAAGTAAAACTGCATGAGTTGAGATTGTCTGTGACCAAGGTTTAAATTTCAGATTGATTTCCTTTGTTTAAGTACTGAAATAGGGCTGTTTTACCATTTTTGGTTTGAACTTACCCTTCCTCTAATTCCTTCTCAATTTTATGAATGCTTCCTTTCCACAAGAATTTTGGTGTAGTTGTGAAATAAATGTTTTGCATTGAGAAACTCAGCAGCCTTAAAAATCATAACTTTAAGTTTTCCTTAATTGAATTCACCTTATATCTTCTGCATCTGATTCTCTCTATTGCACAATGACACAAAAACATAGTCATTTTCAGTGAAGTTGTATTATTTTCAGTTATTTCACAGTCATATCATATTATCACTCCAACTGTATTTAGTAATAGTTCCATTTTATATTTTCTGCCCTTCTGAATTTCATGCTAAGCATCTAGTGGTTTATAAAAATACTGCTAATTTTTGTGGGGAGAGGAATAGACATTCATTATTGATTTTTCTTGATGCTATATTAACAGCATTTGAGATGTAATCACTTTCCTCTGATCCTTGGGCATTTTCTCATCATTGCTACACTATTCTAAAACACAGCCTTGCTTCCTTTAAAGCCAGCAGGATAGTTCACACTATATTTTTTGCTGTATGGACACTGTTTCAGCTTGCAAATATTGCCACAGGTCTACCAGCTTTCTCTCTGCCAACTTTGCCACTTTATCTTTTGGACACTGTGGAGTGGATTGTTCTTTCATATGCTGTTATTTTAAATGTATTTATTTTTTGTTGTAATGGGTCTTTGTTTCTGCATGGGTTTTTCTATAACTGCGGTGAACCAGCTTCTCTTTGGAGAAGGAAATGGCAGCCCACTCCAGTGTTCTTGCCTGGAGAATCCCAGGGACAGAGGAGCCTGGTGGGCTGCCGTCTATGGGATCGCACAGAGTTGGACACGACTGAAGCAACTTAGCAGCAGCAGCAGCAGCAGCAGCAGCTTCTCATTGCTGTGGCTTCTCTTGTTGCAAGGCACAGGTCTAGAATGTGTGGGTTTCAGTAATTGTGGCATTTGGGATCACTAGTTGTAGCTCCTGCCCCCTAGAATCCAGGGTCAATTGTTGCAGTATGTAGGATCTTCCTGGACCAGATATCTAACCCGTGTCTCCTGCATTGATATGTGGATTCTTTAACACTGAACCACCAAGGAAGTTCTCATATATGCCTTTGACCCAGAGTTGTTGGTGGAGAACTTACTCTGCCCCTTTTTATATTAAATAAACAAGAAAGCAATCAGAATGAGGCGACTAATGCCATGAGAGCCTACATAAGCAAAGGAAAATCTA
The DNA here is from genome assembly GCA_024291935.2 of Okapia johnstoni. Taxonomy (NCBI): domain Eukaryota; kingdom Metazoa; phylum Chordata; class Mammalia; order Artiodactyla; family Giraffidae; genus Okapia; species Okapia johnstoni. The sequence continues at coordinate 61,418,544 of CM044322.1, forward strand.
AGCCTATAAATGCCTCAAGTTTATGAAATCAAACCACTACGGACAACGAATCACAAACAGCCAACTAGGCTTCAAGTTTTGGCCAAAAATAATTTCCTTTCTTTGCTTCTTCACCTTCTTCCCATAAGTCTTTCCTCTGGCTCTTGGCCAAAGCACTGGTCTCACCTCTTACCAACTTTCCATGTAATAGTCAGGGTTCTACAGAGAAACAGAGCCAAAAGGAACATGCTAAAGAAACAATTCCAGAAAACCCAGAACCTATTTGGAAAATACCCTTAAAAATTATCCTTTTCTAGAACCACTCTCAATTCTGAAATGTTTTATCAGAGAAATAGACCCATTGCTCTATACGGGATGTCCCCTGTTTACCAACCTTCAAGTTGTGAACTTTCAAAGATGTGAATGTGCATTCACATGTCGAATCACATAAGTAGGTTCACGTGTTTGGGGTACATCATCATGTGTGTGCATCCTCTACAAGTGGTCATGTTTTTGTGCACTTTACTGTACAGTACTGTAGAGAGTACAGTGGCAGGGTATCTTTATTTCAAATCCAGGATGTCCAGAAGCAAGTGTTAAAGCAGTTGTGATGTACTGGTACTACTGTATTTTTCAAGGTACTGTACTGTAAGATTAAAATGTTTTATTTATTTTTTGTGTTTTTTAAATGTATTATTTGTGTAAAAAGTATTATACACCTGTTACAGTACAGTATTATATAGTCAGTTGTGTTAGTTGGGTACCTAGGGTAACTTCTTTGGATTTAACAAACAAACTGGACTTACAAAAATGCTCTTGGAACAGAATTTGTTCAGATGTAGGGGACTTACTGTAATTATGTGATTCTGGAGGCTGAGAAGTCCTATGACATGGCATCTGCAAGGTGGAGACCCAGGAAAGTCAGTGGTGTATTTTGATGACCTGAGCATTAGCACAGAAGAGTTCTTAGCACAAAAGATCAATGTTCAAGCTCAATCAGTCAAGCAGAGAGAGGACTGTCCCTTCCTCTACCTTTCTTCACACAGATGTCTCACCAATAGATCTAGAGTAGTTGCTACTTCTTGCTCAGTAAGTCAAATCAGCATAATGTTATCAATGTAATGGACTAGTGTGGTATCTTGTAGAAGAGGAAGACAATCAAAATCCCTATGAACTAAATTATGACAGTTCTAAAGAGTGGAGCTATGTGTGATTTTCAGCAATTTCAGGTCTGCATCTACACAAGTATCTACTTCAGGGCTACATAGAAGTCTTCAGGTAATTCATTCAGCACTTGAGCTGAGAATTTTATTAATATTACCTGAGGCTGTCCTTTGCTCTCATTATTTTGTCCAGTGACATTTGGTGCCAACCAGTCAAACTTCTTTTGAATATATTTTCTAGAATTGAAAAATGTTTAAAAGTATCATACATACTTTCACCCAATTTTTGCTTCTGTAAGTAGTTGATTAGGAATAATAAATGCAGATATTTGTATGTTATTGCTGTTTAGTCACTAAGTCATATCCAAATCTTTGTGACCCCATGGACTATAGCCCTCCAGCCTCCTCTGTCCATGAGAATTTCCAGGCAAGGATACTGGAACCAGTTGCCATTTCCTTCTTAAAAATAATTGCATACCGGTACTGCCAAATCACGCCATGAATGTCGTGGACTACCAGAGTTCTCTTAATTGCTCTAAATAAAGTCATTTGTGTCTTCACATCAGATTAGAAGGCCAAATCTAGAGAATCAGTTTGGAAAACTCATTTTAAAATTGTGTTCTTCTAGAACTACTGTCAACACCCAAATCTGTATTTGTCAGGGTTCTCTAGAAAACAGAAACAATACCTTATAATACTTTTAGTATCTATCAAAGTATTGGCTCACACAATTATGGAGGCAAAATCCCAAGGTCCACCATCTGCAAGCTAAAAGCTCATGAAGAATAGGGATATAATTTGAAGTCCTGAGAGCAGAGAGCAGATGGTAGAGATTTTAGTCAGAGTATAAAGGCCTGAGAGACAGGAGTGCTGGTGTCAGGAGAAGGTCAATTTTTCAGCCATGGAGTCAGGCAGAGTGAATTCATTTTTGTTCTAGTCAGGCTTTCAGTGGATTAGATGATGCCTATTCTCTTTGGGGAGGGCCATCTGTTTTACTCAGTTGGCCAGTTCAGTTGCTAATTTCTTCTACAAACATCCTCTCACAGACACTCAGAAATAATGCTTAACAAGATATCTGGGCACTGGGGGCCCAGTCAGGTTGACATACAGAATTAACCATTATAGTCAGTCCTTCATAGCCATGACCACGCTACATTAACTCTCTTGTTCACTGACATACTTTTTAGAAGTGGTCTATCCTTATTGCCTCCACTTCTTCACCTCTAATTCACTCTCTTGTCCATTTTATTTTCTTCCCATTCCTCTGTCATAAGCAGACTATTTTTCCTTTCTTTCCTCACTTCAAAAGTAAATGTTGGGCTGTGGACTCGCTCCAGGCTGTGGCACAGGTGGGCTTGGCAGAGAAGATCTCCCTCCCATGTGGGTGAGACCGGCTCCTGACCTCACCTGGCTTCTCTGAAGTTGCTTGTCCGTCTTGCGGTCGTTGGTGAGGCGGAGTCATGCTTCCACACTCAGAACAGGACATATGCCTTTGGAGTCATGAACTGCTGTGAAAGAAATCCTGTGACCTTGAAGGTATCATTTGCAGAGACTTCATGGAGAGGCCCATTGGAGAGGAGAAGCTGCTAGCCAACGAGGATGGATTTGGAAGAGATCAAGGAATCATCTCACTTTAAGCAAGATCTACTGTCAGAGAATCTGTCCTTTCCCATTTCTCTGTGCCTACCCTATTCAATGGATGTGAGAGTTGGACCATAAAGAAAGCTGAGCGCTGAAGAATTGATGCTTTTGAACTGTGGTGTTGGAGAAGACTCTTGAGAGTCCCTTGGACTGCAAGGAGATCCAGCCAGTCAATCCTAAAGGAAATCAGTCCTGAATATTCACTGGAAGGACGGATGTTGAAGCTGAAACTCCAATACTTTGGCCACTTGATGTCAAGAACTGACTTATTGGAAAAGACCCTGATGCTGGGAAAGATTGAAGGTGGGAGGATAAGGGGATGACAGAAGATGAGATGGTTGGATGGCATCACCGACTCAATGGACATGAGTTTGAGTAAGCTTCAGGAGTTGGTGATGGACAGGGAAGCCTGGCGTGCTGCAGTCCATGGGATTGCAAAGAGTTGGACACAACCGAACAACTGAACTGAACTGAACTGACCCTATTCAAAGACCTCATATTTGAGTAGAAGACACAATAAGGAAATAGCCCCAGATGATTCTAACATTCATAAGAGAGATTTCATGGCATAGAGGAAAGATTTGAAACTATTTTAGTGGGTGACTGTCAAGGAGAGAATGCAAACAGAGGAGAAAAGAAAATCAAGGACAGAGCAGTGGGGAATGTTTGTTTTTAGATGTTGAGAGAAGGACAAAGAGTCTGAGAAGGAGAAAGGACAGATCAGAAAAATAGAAGCAGAACCAGGGACAAAGAACATAATGGTATAGAAGAAAGTAGAGAGTTGCCAGTGGAGTTGTGTGAACATCGTTGACGACATTGAGACAGTAAGAAAGAAGACAACTTAAGTAAAGCAGGTGAATTAAGAGTAGATTTAGCACTACTTTTAAAGTGAAGGAGGTAAACAGATTCTAGATTGCAGTAAGTTAAGGCACGGAGAGGGCTGAGACTGAAGATAGAAAGAATCAATGGTGGGTGAAGAGAGAAAACACAGAAATGAGACATGTTGTTAAGAACACAATGAGAGGGAGCCCTGGAAGAGAGAACAGAGAGCAGAAAGAAATGAGAGGGACAATTAAGACAGAGATTTTAGGTGTATGAGGGGAGGTTGAAGGTGCTCAGTGTGACACATGTAGCATAGTGCTTAAGAGAGCTGGCCGTGGGACCAGACTCTAGCTTTTCCTCCAACTTTGAGATATTGTATTGTATATGTCACTTGACCACACTAAACCTTGTCCCCTTTCTAAGTCTCCCTTCACATAGAGATACTGACATTACTTATGGAGTTGGAATAAGGATTAAATGTGTTAAAACTTAGAGCAGTAGTTGCTCATAATCATTACTTATTATCAGTGGGGACAGCATGGGTGGTATTCTCTGTAGAGCTTCTAATAAAAACATCATGGCCAGTGAAGGCATTGAGGTAAAGTCAGGGAATGAAGACCTTTGACACAGTTAATCATGTGCTCTAAGTCAGTGGTCCCCAACCATTTTGGCACCAGTGACTGATTTTGTGGAAGACAATTTTTCCACGAACTGAGAGGTTGGAGTGATGGTTTTGGGATGATTCAAGTGCATTACATTTATCATCCACTTTATTTCTATTATTATTACATAGTGATATATAATGAAACAATTATATAACTCACCATAATGCAGAATTAGTGGGAATCTTGAGCTTGTTTTCCTACAACTAGATGGTTCTATCTGAAGCTGATGGGAGAACGATGGGGAGTGGCTGTAAATAGAAGCTTTGCTCCCTTGCTGGCTGCTCACCTCCTGCTGTGTGGCCTGGTTCCAAATAGCCACAGACTAGTACCAGTGTGGCTTGGGTGTTGGGGACCCTTGCTCTAAGTGAGTAAGGGGCTAGATGGAATCACTGAGCATCACTGAGATAAATTTTGAGAACCTGTGAATTACAGGTGGTCCTGGACTTGCTCATGGCAAGCTACTCAGATTTCTTAAATCTTGGATAACTTTCGAAGGGATTTGAATAAACTAACAGAGGAAACCAGGTACCTGTTGGCGTATCATGTAATATCACATTAGATGCCTCCTTCCCCTAATGTACAGCAGAAAGGATTATACAGTTTCAGTGTCAGCAGGTACTTGAAAAGTGGTTCAATATAACCAACTAGCAGATATTCAAATCTTATACCACTGGAGTGGTTGATTGGTTGTTTTCTCTTTATATATTTTAGTTGCTGTTTTAAACTATGCACCAGTAATAGAGAACTAACTGATCATTAGAAGGGAAGGCCTAAAACAATTTCATATGTCGAACTGTCTTTCTGTAACGTATACCCTAAGGTCGTAGCTCTACCATTTGGCACTCAGTAGAATGTGTAATATCATTTCCATTGCCAGTTTGTTAGATATTTAAGCACAGCCATTTTGTTCTTTCTGGATCTTTACAGTGGGAGGGATTTGGTGTGGTAAAACAAGTTCAGCTGACTCCATCACTCTTTCCCTGAGATGCTTTTGAGTTCCTGTGTTGGTTTGACTGCTTTGAGCCTCAGTTCATTTCAGTGTTGCAGAAAGGTTGTCCCCAGGAAGAAAAGCATAAAGGTAATGCACTGGTCAGATTTGATCGATATGAAGGGGAGAAGGACCAGAATCTAAATTTATATTATTTGACCTGCTGACCAAGCAGGAATAGAGGGTAAACAGAAAGTTCATATGAGCCTCAGTTATCTTACCTGTGAAATAGGGTGACATTACCTACCTCTTCAGGTTGTTGAAAGGATTGTATAGCCAGAGGCTGACCTCTTAGAGGCACTCATTACCTATTGTGATTATTATCATTATCAAATGGTGTCACCAATAAGTGTAATAAAATCCGTTGTTTTGTGTGTAAAAAAAAAAAGTAAATGTTTACTGCAAAGTCACCAATTATGTTTCATTTAAGAATCCATTTGTAGATTATGTGACTGGCTTTTTCTGGACCATTAGACACTGTTAACCACTACCCACTTCCTCAAATTACTTTTCTTTCTTGCATCTTTGTGGTAACTAATTCAACATCATCTTACTGGCCTTTATTTCTCATTCTCTTTAATTAGTTTCTCTACTATTCTTTTCCCTTAAATGTTGATGTTTTTCCAAACTCTGTCCTCTATCCTGTATGTATTTGAAGTGAATCCTTAATTGAAATCTTTATAGCCTACCACCATTCCCTGAACTTTCTGCTATCCTGACAATATTCACAAGGGTTTCTAATGCTGCAACCTCATTTAAAGGAAAAAAATCATAAAATATAACTGGAGAACTTATTAAAATCTATAAAAGCCTATTAAAACAATACCCTAAATAACATGTCCTGTTTTGTTTGCACATCTTTGTATTGCATATCCTAACACAGATATCCAAATATTTTCTAATCTTATATGCTAGTCACTTTTGCTTTCCTTTAAGAAATTTAACAATCAATATCCATAAAACTTTCAATTTACATAAAAATAGATGTGAATTCTTGCTTTCTACTTTATATGCCATTGTAGATCGAGATTCTATTAACAGATACTGTCTTTGTAAAAAATAGACTGTATATTTATTTACTACATTCTGTCATGGTAAAGTATGTTGTATTCCAAACATATTAAAAGTAGTTTTATAAACTTTACTAAATAAATCTGATAGTGCAACTAAACTTGAGAGGAGAAATGGTATTTGCTAATGAGCACATATTCCTTAACATATATACAAGCTGCTAGGCACTCACAACTTCAGTATAGTTTTAAATCAAATGTATAAAAAAGTTGTCTGCATTAATCAAAATATGGTAATATTGAAAAGATCATAAGTATCTATGTTTTATTCTTCAATAATATTTTCAAAGTGTAAACCAAATGGAAATAATAGAGTATATTATATGTATTATTTAAAATTGATATGGATGCACTAAAAATAGATGGTATGTTAAAGGGATGGCAGAAATGTTGTGGATTTTAACTAATGTGGGCTTATATTAAATCTTTTTCATTTTAGGATAAAATCCCAAGTTTCTTCAATCTGGATTTATTTTTGACATTCATACAATTTTACTTTTAAATGATATAAAAGCGTTAAAAATTTGACCCCACTTTCTTGTGCAACATGAGAGACTGCTGAATATTGTCTATATCATTGTTTTTAGTTTCATAATATTCTTTCCAAATCTTGTGAACTTTCTTGTCAATTAATATAGACCCTAAAATATTGTCTAAAGCAAACTTAACAATGCCTGGTATAGAGTTAAGATATTACATATATTTGAATGAATTTAGGAATAAATGAGGGAGATTTGTTAGCAACATAGTTATCTTTGGGAATAAAGACAGGATTAATATTTAAGTTCAAGTTTAAAGAACTTACATGTGATAGTTCCATTATAAGATAGTGGATAAAGGCATTCTTTTATTAAATTGTAGCTTTAAAATTCAGAGGTTTCCTTGAAAATTCTTCAAAATTTTCTGATTATGCTTCCATAGGCATTATGCAAAACTACTATTTATTAGACAAAATAAGCTAGTCACTGAAGAAATAATTTAAGGTGTTTGAAATCTGAGTAAATAATATTCTAAGGTGAAAGTATTAGATTGGGTAAAAGGACCTGTTATTTAATGAAACAGTTTCAAAGGAGACTATTTTAAGCTCAGTCTGCTAAGAAGTGAAGCTATTTTCAGTGGCTGGATGATGTGAAATGTTGATTGCTAGCCAAGTAATAGATTAAATCTTTAGGAACACAGATGAGTCAGTGATGAAGTAATAAGCATAATAATACTTAGCACTTTTAATCTTCAAAACATTTTATAAACATTATCTAATTAATCTGTACATCAATCCCATGAGACAGATGAATATCATTTTCATTTTACTGATTGTAGAACAAAGAAGACTATTTGCAAATGCCAAGTCAGAGAACACAAAATTCTGGTTTTGTACCACCAGTCTCAGAAACTCAAGACATTTAAACTAATTGTAAATCTGAGGCTCTGTACATGATTTAAGTTGATTTTTAGAGGTTAAGTATATGATTCTTGAAAGGTTGTATTAATATATCATAGTTAGCATTATATACTTTACATAAAAATTTAATTGTTTATCATTTAGTTATATAAAACCATTTCACTATATTATTCTTTCAAATTACAGCCAAGATTCTGAATTAATTATTCTTTTAATATCCTGTGCTTTACTGTATTTCTTGTTTAAATAATTATGGTTGATAATACTTAAACTTCTTCATACTCATATCTCTCTTTTGTTTTTGATGATTTTAAAATTACAAAAAGAATACAATTGCACTGTAACCAATGACACTATGTAAACTACAGATGAAAGGTTTTTTTTCATCCCAAACCCATCACTCTCATAGACCTGGGACAGCAAGACCAGCAGCCTGGAAGGTTATATCTTCCACAGCTTTCTCCTTGCTCACATTATACACATTTGGAGAGATTCCATTTATTTTCTTGAACATTTTTCATAAAAAAATAGTAATATACTTTGCTGTTTGTCACTTGCTTCTTTCACTTAACAGTAAAGCTAAGCTGACTTTGCCACTTGTCATTGTTGTTGTTCAGTTGCTAAGTCAGGTCCAACTCTGTGATGATTGTAGTATGCCAGGGTCCTCTGTCCTCCACTATTGCCCAGAGTTTGCTCACATTCATCTGCAATAAGTCAGTAATGCTATCTCACCATCTCATCCTCTGCTGCCCTCTTCTCCTTTTGCCCTCAGTCTTTCCCACCACCAGGATCTAGTCCAGTGAATCAGCTCTTGGCGTCAAGTGGCCAAAGTATTGGAGCTTCCGCGTCAGCACCAGTCTTTCCAATGAATATTCAGGGTTGATATCTTTTAGGATGGACTGGTTTGATCTCTTTGCCATTACTTAACTCCAGTCCTCCAAGGGCTAAATACTAAACTCCTTCCTGAGTTCTCCAAGGCCATGTCTGCCTCTGTCTCCTCTGATCTCAGTGCTCACATCTTTCTCAGCTTCATGATCTGCTCCTGTCAAACTAGTCTCCTTGGAAATTACCAAGCTTGCTGCCACCTCTAGGCCTTCAGGTTTTATATTTACAGTCTTCTCAGGTAACTATTTGCCTTATTATATTATTTTTAGCAACTTAAATTATATAATGAGGATGTATTTGGCCTCCAAAAAAACAAATAATCACATCTCTTTCTTGGCAAAACAAGACTCATTTAACCTTTTACTGAAGAAGTGCTATTAAACACAATGAAACTTTTCAGTAGCTAGTAACATTTTTATCAAAGATGGCAAAGTCCTTGGGTTTCTTCCTTCTCTTCTTAGTGGTTTACCATGAGTGGACACAGCCCCACAATGCAGGATGTCATTGCCACTACCCCATTTCCTCCTTCTTACTTGGAGAGGCTCTTTCTGATCACCTCATCTAAAAGCTAAATACCTTGGCCACTTAATGCAAAGAGTTGACTGATTGGAAAAGACCCTGATGCTGGGAAAGATTGAAGGCAAAAGAAGTGGGCAGCAGAGGATGAGATGGTTGGATGGCATCACTGACTCAATGAACATGATGCAGGACAGGGAAGCCTGGTGTGTTGCAGTCCATGGGGTCTCAAAGGGTTGCACAGGACTTAGTGAACTGAAAAACACTCCTTATTGTGATTTACTCCTCATCTTACCACTTACAAAAAAATGATAGATAATATTTGTTGACCTATTATCTTTAACCACGTTCTTATTAATATTGACCAATTAATTAGTATAGCTATTTTTCAAACTTTATATTTCATTTGTTGTTTTATTTCATTGACACTGATAAATTGGAGATTATTTCACACATGTATCCCAATATGATTTTTCTGTAAATTTTAATCTTTTGCCAATTTTTCCAAATGTTTTAGTTTAGGATTTTGTTTCTAAAATATGGATGCTGGTCTACAATCTGAAGATCTTCACAACCCAGATAATCACAATGGTGTGATCACTCACCTAGAGCCAGACATCCTGGAATGTGAAGTCAAGTGGGCCTTAGAAAGCATCACTACAAACAAAGCTACGAACAAAGCTAGTGGAGGTGATGGAATTCCAGTTGAGCTATTTCAAATCCTGAAAGATGATGCTGTGAAAGTGTTGCATTCAATATGTCAGCAAATCTGGAAAACTCAGCAGTGGCCACGGGACTTGAAAAGGTCAGTTTTCATTCCAATCCCAAAGAAAGGAAATACCAAAGAATTCTCAAACTACTGCACGATTGCACTCATCTCACATGCTAGTAAAGTAATGCTTAAAATTCTCCAAGCCAGGCTTCAGCAATACGTGAACCGTGAACTTCCAGATGTTCAAGCTGGTTTTAGAAAAGGCAGAGGAACCAGAGATCAAATTGCCAACATCCGCTGGATCATCAAAAATGCAAGAGAGTTCCAAAAAACATCTACTTCTGCTTTATTGACTATGCCAAGGCCTTTGACTATGTGGATCACAATAAACTGTGGAAAATTCGGAAAGAGATGGGAATACCAGACCATGTGACATGTCTCTTGAGAAACCTGTATGCAGGTCAGGAAGCAGCAGTTAGAACTGGACATGGAATGACAGACTGGTTCCAAATAGGAAAAGGAGTACGTCAAGGCTGTATATTGTCACCTTGCTTATTTAACTTCTATGCAGAGTACATCATGAAAAACGCTGGGCTGGAAGAAACACACAAGCTGGAATCAAGAAACACAAGCTGGAATTCAACATTCAGAAAACTAAGACCAATGCATTTGGTCCCATCACTTCATGGGAAATAGATGGGGAAACAGTGGAAACAGTGTCAGACTTTATTTTTTGAGGGTCCAAAATCACTGCTGATGGTGATTGCAGCCATGAAATTAAAAGACAGTTGCTCCTTGGAAGGATGGTTATGACCAACCTAGATAGCATATTTAAAAGTAGAGACATTACTTTGCCAACAAAGGTCCGTCTAATCAAGGCTATGGTTTTTCCAGTGGTCATATATGGATGTGAGAGTTGGACGGTGAAGAAAGCTGAGTGCCAAAGAACTGATGCTTTTGAACTGTGATGTTGGAGAAGACTCTTGAGAGTCCCTTGGGCTGCAAGGAGATCGAACCTGTCCATCCTAAAGGAGATCAGTCCTGGGTGTTCATTGGAAAGACTGATGTTGAAGCTGAAACTCCAATACTTTGGCCACCTCATGCGAAGAGCTGACTCATTGGAAAACACCCCGATGCTGGGAAGGATTGGGGGCAGGAAGAGAAGGGGACGACAGAGGATGAGATGGTTGGATGGCATCACTGATTCGATGAACATGGGTTTGGGTAAACTCCAGGGTTGGTGATGGACAGGGAGGCCTGGCCTGCAGCGATTCATGGGGTTACAAAGAGTCGGACACGACTGAGCTACTGAACTGAGTCATTTGCAATACACAAGCAGACAGAAAACGCTTGATGAGATGTGGGAGAAAAAAAGCCTTGCCAGAAATCAACAGACCAAATGCACTCAAATACAATACTTGGAACAAGTAGATAAGCCAAGATCCAAGATTCTCTATGATTAAGTAAATAAATACCTGAAGGGAGATGCAGACACCCAGCTTGTAAACATAGGCAAAGTCAGGTTTATAGAAATAGATGGAGTTTATGCTCTTGAAGTGCCTTTTGGATGATCCATAGATGTTAGGTGAGGATGAATTGGTGTTTATGTGTATATGTTATAAATGTTTATATATCATTGGCAGGGTCTCAAAAAGCAAACTAGACAAAGAGATGACTGTGCATGTAATTTACAAAGAAGTGTTCCTAGGAAAAAACTGGTAAAGTTGTGGGAAAGGCTGGGAAAGAAAGAGGAAGAAGCCATAGTCACACAAGTGTCTGATTTTAAGTCAAGTCCCCTTATCTTGTAGAGGAATTTTTAAATGTAAGAAATCGTGCCCCAGGAAAACTGAAATTCCCAGGCACGTTGGAGTCCAACGGAAGACCTCTGAAGATGCTCAGATATCAGCCAGTGGAAAAAAAGCACATCAAAGCAGAGGAAGAGGTGTCACAAATGTAAGAATGTTTGAGAAGATCTGGGTGAAGCACTAACAATGTCTGTTGCATCATTTATAGCTGTTCACATAGCTGATCATAGTAGTACTCCTTGTTATGCTGAATTTCACTGTTGACAATAAAAATGGGGAAACAATTTTTCCACTTTATAGGGTTTTCAGGGAATTCTGTTGTCATTTTCACATAGTTCTGAGTTCTGGGTTTGGGGTCCTGAGAACCCCAAAGTATTATGAAACATCAATTGTTGGTTACATATAGATAATGATTCTCAAAGAGGACTAATTCAGGTAAGTATCTTTCCTTAACAATTAGGCTTTACAATTTATATTATCTGTCTGAATACATCCTGAGTTATACTATGTAAATTTTTGGATGACCTTTACTTTAAAGCTCATTAGGAATTAGAAGCAAAATTTTTATTGCTGTTATGTTTTTATCTAATTGTAATTAAGGAGTGTAACCATAGTGTGTACTTCTTTTCACCTTTTGCATGTAGAGAAAACCCATGGGTGAGCAGCAGCACTAAAGCTTCACTGTCCAAATGCTATTTATCTGAGGGGATCTTGAAAAACAGAATCTTTCCTTAGTGAGAAATAAACTGGGACAGGGGTATTAAATGGCAGTGATAGGTAACTATTTATTGGTTTCATGCTTCAGAGAAACTATAACCTACTAAGAGTCTTGGCCTCTTAGAAAGTTCCAGTTCATTCATAGTATTTCTTTGATAAAAAGTTAGTGAAACCCAATCACATCAAAAGACAGAATGAATGTTTGAAGACCATGTCTTTGTCTCTGAAATTCACAACACTGGTACCAAAGTCCAAAATTTCTTTGAAGGAAAAGGAGAAAATGCCAATGAAATTGTAACTTGATAAACATGATGAATCTGTCACCTATTTTTGTGTTCACTGAAGACAATTATATTTTAGTTTGAGCTAAACAATCTAGTTCAGTGTTAGGAACTGAGGTGGTAGGTAGTCGTAAAAGATTATTACAAAAAATGGATGAGATATCCCTGGTCTCAAGGAACTTATGACTCATTTGAAAGGCACAGGTGAATGCTTTAATTAATGTGAAAATAATTTGGTTCAATATAAATTAAATGCAAAATTTTGTTTTATAATTTTAAGAGTTAGAGTAGGATTTTAAGAGTTAGGACAATATACAGTTTTTCTTCCTGAAAGAGTGACTCAGTTCAGTTCAGTCACTCAGTCATGTTCGACTCTTTGCGACCCCATGAATCGCAGCACGCCAGGCCTCGCTGTCCATAATCGACTCCCGGAGTCTACACAAACCCATGTCCATCGAGTCGGTGATGCCATCCAGCCATCTCCTCTGTCGTCCCCTTCTCCTCCTGCCCCCAATCCTCCCCAGCATTAGGGTCTTTTCCAATGAGTCACATGAGAGCCACTCTTCGCATGAGGTGGCGAAAGAGTGACTGGGGCAATACAAAGCCTTCATTATATAGTTAAGACTTCAAAAGCATTTTAAGTTACCCTCTAAGAAATGGCTTATTTAAAGATAATTTCCAAGGAAATTATCTTAACAGTTAAAACACACCAATGGTTTGTCACTACCATAGCAAAATGAGTAATGAGAGAAAGACAATTAAATAAAGATGAAATTGGCAGGGACAACAATAGGCAGCGTCTAATAATGGATTGAAAAATTGGGAAAGAAATGAAACACTAAAGAAAGTGACAGAAGACCAAGAATTATAAATTTCTAGTGCCAGGTAAGGCACCACTTTCCACAACCCTAAGAGGCATCATTCAAAGTCAGTCACTCCTTGCTACCATCTGAAATAGTATCTCATGAAATTATGTAGCATCATGACAAAGAAGGGTTCCAAAAAGTAAGGAACCTAAACATAGCAACACATCAGTATAGAAGACTGAGTAGTCAGCAAGGAATCACAGAGGACAGGGGCTTCCCAGGTGGCGCTAGTGGTAAAGAAACTGACTGTCAAGACAGGAGATGTAAAAGACACTAGGAGAAAATGGCAACTCACTTCAGTATTCTTGCCTGGAGAATCCCATGGACAGAAGAGCCTAGCAGGTTACAGTCCTAGGGTCGCAAAGAGTCAGACATGACTGAAGCGACTCAGCATGCATGCACGCAAGGAGTACAGTGCCGTCGACTGAAGATCGGGGCTTTGCTAGTCAGTGTAGTGAAAACCTGCAGGTAGTCCCAAGGTGTAGTCAACACAGTCCCAGCTCCAGCTGAAAGGTATAAGAATTAGAGCCAAGGCTTGTTTGGGGGATAATGGATGTTAAATGTGAAAAGGAACTTAGTGGCCATAGTTTTTCAGACTGATATAGACAGTCAAGAACTTTTGTTTCAGGATGCCTCAGGGATATTAAAATCCAGGGATATTCAATTCCCTCATATAAAATGGCTTAATATTTGCATATAGCATATGCACACCCTCCCGTATACTTTAAATCATCTATGGATTACATATGATACCTAATATAATGTAAGAGCTATGTAAGTAGTTGCCTGGAAACAGCAAATTTGAGTTTTGCTTTTCAGAATTTTCTGGATATAGCTATTTATTTTTATGAATGAGATGTCAGGTTTTATTTCCTTTTCCGTTGCAAATTGTCCATGGAGAGTATTTGTTGTTGCTTAATCTCTCAGTTGTGTCCAACTTTTAGCGACCCCATGGACTGCAGCACATCAAGCTTCCCTGTCCTTCATCATCACCCAGAGTTTGCTCAAACTCATGTTCATTGAGTTGGTGATACCATCCAACTGTCTTCCTCTGTCACCCCCTCTCCTCCTGTCTTCAGTCTTTCCCAGATTAAGGGTCTTTTCCAATGAGTCGGATCTTCCCATCAGGTGGCCAAAGTATTAGAGCTTCAGCTTCTGCATCATTCCTTCTAATGAATATTCAGGTTTGATTTCCTTTAGGATGGGCTGGTTTGATCTCCTTGCAGTCCAAGGGACTCTCAAGAGTTTTCTCCAACACCACAGTTTGAAAGCATCAATTCTTCAGCGCTCAGCCTTCTTTATGGTTCAGCTCTCACATCCATACATGACTACTGGAAAAACCATAGCTTTGACTAGACAGACCTTTGCCAGCAAAGTGATTTCTCCATTTTTTATTATGCTGTCTAGGTTTGTCATAGTTTTTCTTCCAAGGAGCAAGTGTCTTTTAATTTCATGGCTGCAGTCACCGTAAGCAGTGATTTTAGAGCCCAGGAAAATAAAGTCTGTCATTTTCCATTGTTTCCCCATCTATTTGCCACGAAGTGATAGGATCAGATGCGTAACACAAACTATAAATAAGTACATTGATGAAAAGGACAATATCATCCATCTAATGGGCACTTACGTGACTATTCACCAATGGACACTGTGGTTTAAAATCAATTAACAAGAAGTATATCAATGAGCTCTATAAAAGTTCATTAGGAATTTTCTGGTTTAAAAAGAGTATTTTTAATCAGCTATTGATTGAATCTGTGAATGCAAAACCTGTGGATACGAGGGCCAATTGTACCACATTTGTCAGTTCTATAATTGTTGAACGTCACTCAGTCATCTCTGACTCTTTGCAACCCCGTGGACTGTAGCCCACCAGGCTCCTCTATCCATGGAGCTCTCCAGGCAAGAATAGTGGAGTGAGTTGCTATTCCCTTCTCCAGGGAATCTTCCTGACCCAGGGATCTAACCTGGGTCTCCTAAATTGCAGGCAGATTCTGTACTATCTGAGTGACCAGGGAAACACTAATTATTGTTGAACATTTGAATTATTTCAGTATTTTGGTTTTATAAATCAAGTTGCTGCGAACTTTCTCATACAATTCTCTGTGCACATATGCAAAAGTTTCTCTGTGGTATGCATTGACATTGTCAAGATGTGAGGTAAACATATATACATATTGTGTGTATCTGCATGCATATATAAATGTACTTACACACATGTGTATGTATGGGTATATTTTTTATACACACATCTACAGGTGAATGAATGATATTTCCCTTATTATGTTGTGGTTAAGTGTGTTCACATCTGCTTCCTCTTTTTTGAAATGCATGTTCATATCATTTAAAAATTTTTCTACTAGATTTTTTACCTTTTCTCACTGGTTTTCAGTAGAGGTATATTCACGAATATCAATCTTCATCTCTTACATATGTTGCAGATAACTTGTACAAATGTTCTTGACTCTTAATATTCTCCTTATGATATTCTTACATTAAGAAAAGTTCTTAATTTTACTATAGTTCTATATATGTCTGTTTCTTTTAATATGTAGTTTTCAGATGTATTTAAGAAATCTTTGTCTATCTCAAGGTCATAAGCCGGCCTTGTATAGTTATTTTAATGTAAGTCTTATAATATTACCTTTCACATTTGAGTATTCCATTATCTGAGATTGATGTATAAAATCTGTATGGAAGGTATCTATCATAAATTTTTTTATAGGGGTATCTAATTGAGTCAGCACCATTTATGTGTTTCTCATCCCTTGAGATCTGCCTGCCATCACTCTCGAGTCTTCACATACACAAATTTCTGTTTCTGTGTTGTCCATTTTGTGTTTCTAAGCCTGCCCATCCCTCTCAAAATTCCACTATCTTAATCTACTAGCACTCTGACAATTTTCTATTAATTGTAAATGATTGCTGATGCTTTAGAATTATTCTTATAATTTTATATTATCTTTTACTTTTTCCCAGGAAGGGCCTAAAATTGGTGGTCTAGTTGGCTATTTGCACCAGGTAGCAATTTTTCTTTTCATCACTTGGGTATGATCTAACATTTTTGTTTAATGTGAGTTAAAATGATTTCTTATTTTCTTTCTTTCTTTTTTTTAATAATGCATTATTACCCTCTATTTTTGGCTTGAATTGCTGCTACTTGAATCAGTTACATGTATGACAGCAAAAACTTAAAAAAAAATAACTTGTTTGAAAGTCGTTTTTAAAAACTGCAGAAAAGTCCTTTTTTAGAGTCAAAATATAACTCTTAAAACATTCCTAATTAATTCTTCACTAATATATAGAGTCTAGAATGTGGCTTTTAAAATAAGAAAATACATATGGATATCTATTCAAAATTGGAGTAGCTAAATTTCTCCTGTGTAGATCTCTCTTAGGGCTATGTTGGTGACATGCAATAAAGACTTTTTGTGAGCATTGCTCTGTCTTGCACATCTGCCCCTGTTTCCTCTAGCCCTATCATTTTCACAGTTTGCTTAAATTCTAGTTCATCAGGGATCACAATTTTGTTCTTCACTTAATTAAGACTATTGAAAGGAGCTGTTCTTCCACCAGGAGTAAAGCTATAGCCACCTAGTTACCTCTGCACAGCATCTTCTTCCAATTAAATGTGAATCCTTTTTTTGTCATAATTCTCACAAATGTGACAACTTAAAAAAAAATCTTTGATACAGTGACTTTTCTGGCATTTAATGGGAATTTGGCAGTTCACACTTAATTTGATTCTCCTCTCTAAATACTCTCTGCTTTTCCTGGAGTTCCTGTGTATATATGACTTGATGTAATGCATTGTGAGTAAATTTAATCACTAATCTTGTTTAACCTACTGGAGTTTCTAATTTGTTTTTATGACCAAAATCACAGATAGGTGTGCATAATATAGTGTATATACTTACATCTATCCAGAGTTTACTTCCTGACTGTCAAACAGCTCAAAGCCAAAACAAAGAGAAATCAGCAAAAGACTATAACTCTCAATGCACAGAGAATAACAATGCAATTGAAAACAGTTGTATTCTCAGAGAAAAACAAAGAAGGCAGTAGAATTGCTTCTAAACTGCCAAAAGGAAAAAAAAATTCTGTCAATGAAAATTTCTCAAGTAAAGACTCTAACAAGTTCCATCAGAGCGCCCTTTCTAATCTAGTGCATATGGCACATTCTTTAGGATAAGCCAATGGAAAATCACACAACACTCTATTGTGTTTAAAGTTCTTAAAATTATGCAGAGTATATTCTCAAATCTCGATGGATTTATATCAGTAGGAGAAAAAAATCTGGGAAATCTCCAAATACTTAAAAATTAAATCATTAAACAGTAAATAACCCAGTGGAAGTCACAAAATAATTCAGAACGTATTTTGAGTGAAAATGAAAGCTAACAAGATATGGATATAATGGAGTATAGTGAAAGTAGTGCTTAGAGAAAATTTTCAGTTTTAAATAGCTACATTAAAAAGGAAGACCCATGGGGAGGGAGGTGGGAGGAGGGTTCAGGAGGGGGAGCACATGTGAACCCATGGCTGATTCATGTCAATGTATGGCAAAAACTACTACAATATTGTAAAGTAATTAGCCCCCAACTAAAATAAATAAATTTATTTAAAAAAAAATTAAAAAAAACAAAAAGGAAGACCCAAAGTTAATCTAAGCGTCTACCTTATGAATTTAGAAAATGAAGAACTTAAATTCAAAACAATCAAAAAGAAGTGGGGGAATATAAGATTAAAAACCAGTGGGGCACATTATGGCTTACAATTGTTAATTACCTTTTATCTTTTGCCTGGCTACTGATTGTGAAAACTAATAAACATTTTTTACTATTGTGAATAATAAAAAAATGATGTGATAAAATAGAAAATAAGGAGAGTTATAGGGAGAGAAGAGAAAAACAGAGACACAGATTATCAAAATCAGGAAAGAGAGGTCATCAATACAGATCCCAGAGCAATCTAAAGGATGTGGTGCCACTCTTACAAATTACTTTATGTCAGCAAATACAATGAAAAAGAGAATGTTCTAGAAACATACAAATGTGGGTTTATTACTTAGAGGTAGAAGAAAGACTTATGAAATTACATCAAGGAAAGAAATTAATGCAGAACAATATTTCTATAAAGAAATGCTTCCCTACTCATTTTATAAGGTCTGTGTTACCCCAGTATCCAACCAGAAAAAGACAAAACAAAAGAAGGAAACTATATACCAGTATGTCTTATGAACATTAATACAAAACTCCTTCATTAAATATTAGCAGTCAAAAAAAAATAATTGTCCTATATCAGGAACAAATGGTGTTTATCTCAGTAATAGAAGGTTGTTTTGAGAGTCAAAATCAGTTAATGTAACATACCCTATTCAAAGAATAAAAGACAAAACCCATAATATCCTCCTAACAGAGGTAGCAAAATCACTTCATAAAAATAATCCATTCAGAGTTTTCCTATTGGCGAGTGGCTACTAGGGACACTGGTTCAATCCCTGATTTGGGAAGATTCTAAGTGCTTAGGGGCAGCTAGACCTGTGAATCACACTACTGAGCCTGCATGACCTGGAGCCTGTGCTCCATGAGAGAAGCCCCACAATAAGAAGAGTAGACCCTGCTAACCATAACTAGAGAAAAGCCCTCACAGCAATGAAAACCCAGCACAGCCAAAAAAAAAAAAAAATAGTAAATAAATGGACTCAGTGGAAGAAAACAAGGGTGGGATGATTTGAAAGAATAGCACTGAAACATGTACATTACCTTACGTAAAATAGATGAGCAGTGTGAGTTCAGTACATGAAGCAGGGCACCTAAGGCTGGTGCTCTGGGACAACCCAGAGGGATAGGGTGGGGAGGAAGGTGGGAGGGAGATTCAAGATGGGGAGGATCACATGAACACCTGTGGCCGATTCATACTGATGTTTGGCAAAAACCGTCATAGTATTGTAAAGTAACTATCCAGTTAACATAAATTAATTTTTAAAAATAAGTAAATAATAAAACGAAAGACTAATCTCAACCCACTCCAGTATTCTTGCTTGGAAAATTCCATGAATGGAGGAGACTGGTAGGCTACAGTCCATGGGGTCACAAAGAGTCGGACATGACTGACTGACTTCACTATTGATAATCTAGGGATAGAAGGAATTCTATTAACCTAATACAAAGTATCTGTGAAAAACATTTAACTAACATCATGCGTAAAGGTCTGAATGCTTTCTCTTAAAGGGTGGGAAGAGTAAGGATGTCATTCTTGCCATTTCTAATCATTTTTACCAGAATTCTAGCCAATGTAGTATGCCACTGAAAAGAAATTAAAGACTTACAGATGTGAATGTATGAAGTAAAACAGTCTTAATTCAATGATGACATAATCTTGTATGTAGAGATTTCTAAGGTTTAGAAAGGATTTATATATCACCCTACTGTAGCCAATAAGCAAGCTTTACAGGGCCATGAGATAGACACATTATATACAAATCTATTGTAATTCTATCTACTACTTACAGTTTCCAAAAGTGAAATAAAAAAAATTCCTTTCACAATAACATCAAGATGAATAAATAATTAAGGGTGATTTAACACATTTAATGAGAATTTAACAAAATACAATTCCTATACACTGAAAACTATAAAATAGTGCTGAAATAAAATGGAATACTATTTCTTAATAAAAAGGAATAGGCTATTTATACATGCAGCAGTATGAACAAACCTCATATAGAAGGCAGATACCCAAGAGTACATATTGTATAATTTCATTTATATGAAACATTGAAGAGGCAAAAATATAATAAAAAATCAACTTGGTGGTGCCTGGGGCTGGGGAAGATGAGGAATCATTTTGAAGTGAAGGGAATGATATTTGTGCAGTGTAAATTTTGTCACAACAAAGTTATTTTAAAAAGAGAAAAATAGCCCTTTGATTATAAATAAAAATATTATCTGAAACAAATTACTGAGGAAAAAAGAATAATGACAATGCTAAAGATTTCCAGACATTCACTGAAAATGTTGAAACAACCAAACAAAGCCTGCGATGATATTCAGAACCAATCTGAAAATAATATATTCATAGATTGAGCATATAGATATGAAGTTATTTAAAAATTGCCACAATAAAATTTTCAGAGTTCTAGGACATTAACTATCTTCACAAATATTTTATTCTGGGTTTATTCCAGGGTCTGAAGCACAGAATGAGGTCAATAAACATATTTTGATTAAATAAATGAATAAAAGTAATTTGCTACTTCTATATAAGTCTCTGGTGATTTAATTTGGACTTTTGTCTAAATCATTATTACATATTTGCATACACCTGTTAGAAATATGAGACAACTTTGAATACAACGGTAATATTACCATCACTCACAGACTAAAGTGGAAAGACATTTTGTTTGCTGTTATGTTTTTATTACATCTGAGGTGGATTAATAAATAGAAACCAATTAATTGCTTCACTTGCTTCCATAAAATGATATTCTTAGAGAACCACTAGGGTTTTGAATAAGAGCTACTTATTTTAACAATTATACATTGTGTGATATTTGTTGACAACTAAGAAGAAAATGTTACATTATTTTAAACAACTGCAGGTGTCCCTATCAATAAGTTAATCGAATTTTTTTTTTTAAAAAAATAACATATTCTCTTAGGGTTTGAGAAAAAGGAACTTGTCTTAAGTTGGATAACATCCATACATAGAACCATTTTTTATTTGGCTAATTCAAATACACAAATAAACTGAAATCATACGTTTTGCCTTTGAAGAGCATTGAAATACTGTACTAGGGCACTTTTATTAAAAATAATATATGAAAAGATACCCTTTCTCACCATGTTCTGTAGGGATTTCATATTCATCAGTCTGAGATATGCTCTTGGTGTCTTGCTTCCCCATTTTAGTAAACACTATTAACCATTCTCTTTTTGACATAGTTCAGGGAGACAGGCTTTGATCCAACTGCCTCTTGGCTAAGCCTCTAGACTCTGTGACTCAAACAGATCAAAACTACTTATTCTAGGATAAAGAATTTGAAACTTCCATGGAAAGGCTTTACAATTCACTTTAAGTTGTGCATATTATTAAAATATTTTTACTGAGTTTTAAATAATGAGTATAAGCTAATATATAATAATAAAAAGCAACTTTGTCTTTTTTTGTGTCCTTTCTTTCTGAATGATGTCTTCTGGATTGAGTGTGATGATTGACAACGTAAATGTTAAGTCCTGAATCTTACATATCTAACACTTGCTACCCAGTTATCTATGAATCTTGAATTCTTACACTCTCACAAATTGTGCTCCTCCTGGCCTATATTTATTTTGAATTTTTTTTTGGTCTAGATTTATATATATATATATCGGAGAAGGTAATAGCAACCCACTCCAGTACTTTTGCCTGGAAAATCCCGTGGACTGAAGAGCCTGGGAGGCTGCAGTCTATGGGGTCGCGAAGAGTCGGACACGACTGAGCGTCTTCACTTTCACTTTTCACCTTCATGCATTGGAGAAGGAAATGGCAACCCACTCCAGTGTTCTTGCCTGGAGAATCCCAGGGACGGTGGAGCCTGGTGGGCTGTCATCTATGGGGTCACACAGAGTCGGACACGACTGAAGCGACTTAGCAGTAGCAGATTTATATACTTTTTTAAAATTTTTACTTACTTAAATTTTTAGCCGCACTGGGCAGCCAGAGGGAACTTAGTTCCCCAAATGGGGATGGAATGTGCCCCCCACCCTGCAGTGGAAGTGCAATGTCTTAACCACTGAATCACCAGGGAAGTCCCCGGGGTTTATATTTTTATTGCCTTTAGTTTGCATGACTTTACCATAGCTATATCGTGAATATTACCATGATCAATATCCATTGCTTTCCTGGAAACTATTGACTTTGAAGGAAAGAAAACTTGGCTCCACTTTATAAACTACATAGAAACAATTTTATGCTTCTCTTTTAGTGGTGAAGGGTATTTCAGATCCTCTTCAGGCACTATGAAACATATGAAGCCTGAGAGCCTTAACCTTAATCTCTTCATCATCATTTCTCCACTCTCCTCTTCCATAAGAACTTCTAGGAAATTCAACACTTAACATGCACATGCCCTTCCCAATATGATGCTCATGTAATAGTGCAATTGTAAGTGAAAAATAAAGTTCCCTTGAGAATTTTAGACTTATATCACCAAACTACTGTTCAAAACAACAAATATGAATCATTTTAAACATGGATACTTGGTATGCCACAAACCCAGGCTTTAGTGTAGGGAAACTAAGTGCTAAGTGGCTTAGACTTATCCAATATAAAAGGTTTTGTCATATATAAATGTGTTTTGGATGTTTTTCAGAGAGGAATTATATAAGAATATCACCAATGATTACAACAGTAAAATTATAATATTTGTCCTATTAAAATTGCCCAGACTATGAATTAAACATAGATTACATTCTTTGTAATTTTGCTTGTTAAACAAGTAGAAATTTCATGGACTTCCTGTAAAAATACTTTATGCCTTTAAATTCACTTTCAACTCTTCAGTTTGGCTTATTTTTATTCACTGGTACAGGGCAACTTAGCTTTATAGCACCTGTCAGTATTGTAGGTGATAAGTTTCTGGCAGTATCTTTGGATAGCAGTGCGTGAAACAGTTGGTAGAAGATATCTGTGCCTTGTATGGCCAGTCATCCTTTTGCCCAGAAACTTACTAAATCCTTTTTATAACACACTTCATCATCCTCATCCACAGACCTGATATCCTAAGTCTTTTGTACTAAAATCGTATAGCTCAGCTCTTCAAGCAGGTTTTATCCCAGATAGAACTACTAATGTACACTCAGTGGAAGATGGGTAGGTAATCAAATCTATGGATATTTCTATTATTTGTTTGAATTTTACATTTGTTTCCAGTGTGTTTGTGTATTTGGGAGTTATATTCTTAGGGAAATTCGGGAGCACCTGATTCAAACTACCAAATGGGTTTTAATTTCATAAACTTCATAGACTATTCTTATATGTTTATCTGATTTAAAGTAGAAAATAGTATATAGCACTTATAGGAATTTCCCTAGTGGCCCAATGGCTAAAACTTTGAGTTCCCAATGTAGGTGCCCCAAGTTTGATTCCAAGTCTGGGAATTATCAATAGATCCCAAGTAAAAGATCCCACATGCTGCAATGAAGATCTAAGATTCTACATGCTGCAATTAAGATACAGTGAGGCAAATAAATATTTTTGAAAGAACTACTTATAAACCAATAAAATACTGAAAATAGGAAAGGGAAATGATAATAAAGTCCAAATCCCTGCTTTGATTTTTATGTCCCCACATGATTTGTCTTCTCCCTAATTTTCTGATGGTAACTCCTGCTAGTCTCTTCTTTATTTACAAGTTTCTAATTAGGCCAGTTTCCTGATTCCTAAGCTTCTATATTTGTATTACAACTTTTTTGGTTACAGTCTACTGTTTCCAAAAGACCCCATCTTCTACTGAGTGTACATTAGTAGTTCTATTTGGTATAAAACCTGCTTGAAGAGCTGAACTATACGATTTTAGTACAAAAGACTTAGGATATCAGGCCTGTGGATGGGGATGATGAAGTGTGTTATAAAAAGGATTTAGTAAGTTTCTCGGTAAAAGGATGACTGGCCATACAATGCACAGATATCTTCTACCAACTGTTCCACACACTGCTATCCAAAGGTACTGCCGGAATATGCATCACTTTTGCAGGGGATCCTCTGTTATATATTCAATCTGTGAAGATTTAGTCATGAGCAGAATGGAGTTACAAGGTGGAAAGATCTTGGGACTAGAACAACTATAGGGCCTTGGTAAAGTCTTTGACTCAGATCTTGAAGTCTCAGATTAAATGCCAAATCCTTAAAATATTCTGACTTGATTGCTCTTTTGGTAATATGTGCCCCAGCCATTATGTTCTAATTATGTTATCTGCTTTTATTTTCTTCCTAAGAAAATGTCTCCAGCAGCTATCAAAGTATTTGGGACACATTTCATGCCTCATACATTTTAGTTGAATGAAAGGATGAAACAATAAATCTTACACATTAATAAAAATATTATGCTAGAAAAAAAATAAATAATATATAAAAGTATGCTCAAATATGGTAGCAAAAAGAGATATTCCAATTGAAACATTAAAAAAATCTAATCAGCATGCCAAAATTGCTTTTTCATAGATATTTTACAATCCTGTCAATTATATACAGGAAAAATAGGCAGGTTAAAAACATTCAAAAAATGAAGGGCTTTTTCCTCCATTTCTCTCTCTTTCCAGATATATAACTAAAATCTTCTTCATATGTCTTATTGGGGGACATCTCTGCTATAGAGCTAAAATGAACAGATAGTGTCTATCCCAGTTAAATTTCTAGCTTGATCATCTTCACAGAATGTAGGGAATGCCAAAGAAATGTCATGGAAAATCCATTCTCTTGCTTCAGAAGACTAACAATTTCAAAATCTCTGTAGTTTAATAAAGTTTAATTTTTACTCAGTAGGTGGCCTTCCCTATAGTTGTTCTAGTCCCAAGATCTTTCCACTTTGTAACTCCATTCTGCTCATGACTAAATCTTCACGGATTGAATATATAACAGAGGATCCCCTGCAAAAGTGATGCATATTCCTTTTGTACACATTTTTTTTTCCCAGAGCTCAGCAACATGGCCTGGTCCATGTAAAGAAAGCTGATATAATTATGTGCGGAGGAGGAGGAGGAAAAAGGTTTGGTGAGCAAAGTAATGCTTATAGACATATTTAGAGAATAGTTTTTCATCTATTTAGTTTAGCAGGCTTCCCGAATGGCTCACCAGATAAAGAATCCATCTGCAATGCAAGAGACACAGGAGATGTGGACTTGATCCCTGGGTTGGGAAGATCTTCTGAAGGGGAAAATGACAGCCCACACCAGGATTTTTGCCTAGGAAACCCCATGGACAAATGAGCCTGGTGGGCTACAATCCAAAGGGTCACAAAGAGTCGAATGAGACTGAACAAACACATAAAGTTTAATAGTGTGCACCATTTTTCCCCTAAAATCTCATGTTTACAAATGTCTTCTAGTCTAGAAACATAGTGAAACTCCATCCTAACCCAATAAACATTATCCAAAAAGTAAGGGGGAGGGCATGGCTAATTAAGTGACCAGGATAAACACACCTAGATAGCTGGCCAATACCTCCCATGATCCAGCTGCCCAATCCAAACCATTCTACTCCTAGCTGTGATCTGGCATGTACCATCTGATAGGGATTGTCAATTCTGGTTTAAATAGTGTTGGACAAATTTCTGGGACTTATGGTTGGCTGAGAGTTTCAGAGTGACAGTCATTACAGGAATTTCCCAAGTAGATAACACACATTTTGTTAACCTGTCTCAGACAAAATGTTTGGAGCAGTGGGATAATGGGAATGTAGCCCAATTAAAAAATGGAAAGGGTTGTAGTTTATTTTCCAGACACATTATATCCAAATTCACATTGTTCGGTGTGACCTATTAAAATGTGTCTGTCTAGTCAAACATATGTGCCATACTATTTGTACAATAAATTTATTCATTGATTGAACAATAAATTTTTACACTGATTAAAAGGAAACAATGCCCCCAAAAGCAAACATGCAAGGTACATATAAATAACAGTATAAAAATAGTAGCTAAAAAGAATTAACTGGATCTGTTAATATTGAAATAAAGGACATAAATGGTAGGGACCTAACAGAAGCAGAAGATATTAAGAAGAGGTGGCAAGAATACACAGAAGAACTGTACAAAAAAGATCTTCATGAACCAGATAATCACGATGGTGTGATCACTCACCTAGAGCCAGACATCCTGGAATGTGAAGTCAAGTGGGCCTTAGGAAGCATCACTATGAACAAAGCTAGTGGAGGTGATGGAACTCCAGTTGAGCTATTTCAAATCCTGAAAGATGATGCTGTGAAAGTGCTGCACTCAATATGCCAGCAAATCTGGAAAACTCAGCAATGGCCACAGGACTGGAAAAGGTCAGTTTTCATTCCAATCCCAAAGAAAGGCAATGTCAAAGAATGTTCAAAACACCCACAATTGCACTCATCTCACATGCTAGTAAAGTAATGCTTAAAATTCTCCAACCCAGGCTTCAGCAATACGTGAACTGTGAACTTCCAGATGTTCAAGCTGATTTTAGAAAAGGCAGAGGAACCAGAGATCAAATTGCCAACATCCACTGGATCATTGAAAAAGCAAGAAAAACAGAGTACCAGAAAAACATCTACTTCTGCTTTATTGACTACGCCAAAGGCTTTGACTGTGTGGGCCACAATAAACTGTGGAAAATTCTGAAAGAGATGGGCATACCAGGCCACCTGACATGCCTCTTGAGAAACTTGTATGCAGATCAGGAAGCAACAGTTAGAACTGGACATGGAACAACAGACTGGTTCCAAATAGGAAAAGGAGTTCGTCAAGGTTGTATATTGTCACCCTGCTTATTTTGTTTCTATGCAGAGTACATCATGAGAAACGCTGGGCTGGAGGAAGCACAATCTGGAATCAAGATTGCCGGGAGAAATATCAATAACTTAAGATATGCAGATGACACCACCCTTATGGCAGAAAGTGAAGAAGAACTAAAGAGCCTCTTGGTGAAAGAGTAGAGTGAAAAAGTTGGCTTAAAGCTCAACATTCAGAAAACTAAGATCATGGCATCCGGTCCCAACACTTCAGGGCAAATAGATGGGGAAACAGTGGAAACAGTGGCTGACTTTATTTTTCTGGGCTCCAAAATCACTGCTGATGGTGATTGCAGTCATGAAATTAAAAGATGCTTACTCTTTAGAAGGAAAGTTATGACCATCCTAGATGGTATATTAAAAAGCAGAGACATTACTTTGCCAACAAAGGTCCATCTAGTCAAGGCTATGGTTTTTCCAGTAGTCATGTATAGAAGTGAGAGTTGAACTATAAAGAAAGCTGAGCGCCGAAGAATTGATGCCGTTGAACTGTGGTGTTGGAGAAGACTCTTGAGAGTCCCTTGGACTGCAAGGAGATCCAACCAGTCCATCCTAAAGGAGATCATTCCTGGTTGTTCATTGGTAGGACTGATGTTGAAGCTGAAACTCCAATACTTTGGCCACCAGATGGCCACGAGCTGACTCACTGGAAAAGACCCTGATGCTGGGAAAGATTGAGGGCAGGAGGAGAAGGGGATGACAGAGGATGAGAAGTTTGGATGGCATCACCGACTCAATGGACATGGGTTTTGTTGGACTCTGGGAGTTGGTGATGGGTAGGGAGGCCTGGCGTGCTGCGATTCATGGGGTCACAAAGAGTCGGACACGACTTAGTGACTGAACTGTACTTAACTGATTAATATTGACCTTAAAAAGTTGTCAACAGCATGATTAAATGATAGGGAGTTAATAGTTTACCAAGGTATATGATATTGTTAGGTAATTAGAATAGGAAAAAGGAGTCCAGAATGCTGCTGCTGCTAAGTCGCCTCAGTCGTGTCCGACTCTGCGACCCCATAGATGGCATCCCACCAGACTCCGCCGTCCCCGGCATTCTCCAGGCAAGAATACTGGAGTGGGTTGCCATTTCCTTCTCCAGTGTATGAAAGGGAAAAGTGAAAGTAAAGTCGCTCAGTCATGTCTGACTCTCAGCGACCCCATGGGCTGTAGCCCACCAGGCTCCTCTGTCCATGGGGTTTTCCAGGCAAGAGTACTGGAGTGGGGTGCCATTGCCTTCTCCAGAGTCCAGAATGGCAGTGGCTAAAAAACAAGGAAGGGAAAAGCTCACAAAAATAGAACAAAGGAATGTTCGATGACCAGAGTGAGGACCTCAGGTAGAACACACAGCAGTCCTGGGTAGCCCAGTTTACATAGAGCATGCCCGGGGGGAGAAAAACATATAAAAAGAGGAGCCAAAATTGGGCTGGGGCCTCTCTTCTTCTCATGTCTTTTGGGTCGGCATACCCTCAGGCCTCGAGGATGTATTTTCCTTTGCCTTCTAAATAAAACTGAGCTGTAACACAGAGCTGTAACACTGGTCCTTCTGAGGGCTGTAACACTGGTCCGTCACTTCAAATTTTTGTTGTGATGAGACAGAAATGAGGAAATCATGATCTCCCTCAACATCCATGCTGCCATGACTTGGATTTGAGAATAAAGAACATGCATGTAAATATCTCCAGTGTTTTGTAGGTTTTCATTTTGTTATCACTGCTTTACCTGCACAGTGTTTTAGTATAAACATCCCAGTTTTATTCCCCAAATATGTATCTATTTTGTTTGTCAATGTACTTACTGGTTTTTAAATATTAACTATTTTATTTTCTTGGTATATTATTTATCTCTCCCCTAAACCTTCTCCCATTCATTCAGTATGATTATTTTCAGTCCAGGAGAAAGGGCATAAAGCAAAATGTAGAAGAAAAATGCTATTCATTTGTTCATAAAAGTTTAGGTTATTTTGGCCACAGAAACAAATCTGGTACAAAATATCTGAGAGAACACACAAAGAATAAGTTAGAAACTTCTCACAATTCCCATCAAACTTCACCAAATCATGAACAGATTGTAAAGAGATGCTGAATTTTGCTGATATACATATTTCCACTTTTACACAATCCCAAGGGCTTCCTGGATGGCTCAGTGGTAAGGGATCTGCCTGCCAATGTAGGAGACACTTGAGATGTGGGTTTGATCCCTAGGTTGGGAAGATCCCCTGGAGGAGGAATTACAACCCACTTCAGTATTCTCACCTGGAGACTCCTATGGACAGAGGAGCCTGGTTGGCTACAGTCCATGGGGTCACAAAGAGTAGGACAGTTCAGTTCAGTTCAGTTGCTCAGTCGTGTCCGACTCTTTGCAACCCCATGAATTGCAGCACGCCAGGCCTCTCTGTCCATCACCAACTCCCGGAGTCTACCCAAACTCATGTCCGTCGAGTCAGTGACGCCATCCAACCATCTCATCCTCTGTCATCCCCTTCTCCTCTTGCCCCCAATCCTACCCAGCATTCTGGTCTTTTCCAATAAGTCAACTCTTCGCATGAGGTGGCCAAAGTATTGGAGTTTCAGCTTCAACATCAGTCCTACCAATGAACACCCAGGATTGATCTCCTTTAGGATGGATTGATTGGATCTCCTTGCAGTCCAAGGGACTCTCAAGAGTCTTCTCCAACACCACAGTTCAAAAGCAACAATTCTGCGGCATTCAGCTTTCTTCACCAACTCTCACATCCATACATGACCACTGGAAAAACCATAGCCTTGACGAGACGGACTTTTGTTGGCAAAGTAATGTCTCTGCTTTTAAATATGCTATCTAGGTTGGCCATAACCTTCCTTCCAAGGAGTAAGCATCTTTTAATTTCATGGCTGCAATCACCATCAGCAGTGATTTTGGAGCCCCAAAAAATAAAGTCTGACACTGTTTCCACTGTTTCCCCTGTTTTCCCATCTATTTCCCATGAAGTGATGGGGCCAGATGCCATGATCTTAGTTTTCTGAATGTTGAGCTTTAAGCCAACTTTTTCACTCTCCTCTTTCACTTTCATCAAGAGGCTCTTTAGTTCTTCTTCACTTTCTGCCATAAGGGTGGTGTCATCTGCATATCTGAGGTTATTGATATTTCTCCCGGCAATCTTGATTCCAGCCTGTGTTTCATCCAGCCCAGCGTTTCTCATGATGTACTCTGCATAGAAGTTAAATAAGCAAGGTGACAATGTACAGCCTTGACGTACTCCTTTTCCTATTTGGAACCAGTCTGTTGTTCCATGTCCAGTTCTAACTGTTGCTTCCTGACCTGCATACAGGTTTCTCAAGAGACATGTCAGATGGTCTGGTATTCCCATCTCTTTCAGAATTTTCCACAATTTGTTGTGATCCACACGGCCAAAGCTTTGGCATAGTCAATAAAGCAGAAATAGATGTTTTTCTTGAACTCTCTTGCTTTTTTGATGATCCAGCGGATGTTGGCAATTTGATCTTTGGTTCCTCTGCCTTTTCTAAAACCAGCTTGAACATCTGGAAGTTCACAGTTCACATATTGCTGAAGCCTGGCAAATAACATCAACAACAACCCAGTGCCCAAACTCTGAATCTTCCATGAATACACAGTAGAATGTGCGGAAAGATGTTGAAATCTAACAACAGAGTAGACCTAAGATCTGCTCTCTATGGAAGTGGCAAGATCCTAAGGACTAACTGTGTGGTGTATTTAGACCAATAGCATCTAAGGCAACAATGTCCAATGGTACTGTATTTGTAAATTTAATTTTTTTATGACCACACTTAGAAAGATATAGAGGAATAAGTGAAATTAATTTTAACAATAATATATTTTTTAAAGCCCAATATAATCAGATGTAATGATAGCAATAAGCCCTGAGTTGTTCTTGTTCAGTCACTAAGGCCTCTCTGACTCATTGCAACACCATGAGCAGCAGCATGCCAGGCTTCCCTGTTTTTTACTATCTCCTGGAGTTGGCTCAAACTCATGTCCACTGAGCCAGTCATGCTATCCAACCATCTCATCTTCTGCTACCTCCTTCTCCTCAATCTTTCCTAGCGTCAGAGTCTTTCCCATTGAGTCACTCTTTGCAACAGGTGGCCAAGGTATTGGAGCTTCAGCTTTAACATCAGTCCTTCTAATGAATATTCAGGGTTGATTTCCTTTCGGATAGACTGGTTTGATCTTCTTGCTGTCCAAGGGACTACCAAGGGTCTTCTCCAGCACCATAGTTCAAAAGCATCAGTTCCTCAGTGCTCAGCTTTCTTTATGGCCCAACTCTCACATCCATATATGACTACTGGAAAAACTATAGCTTTGACTTTATGGACCTTTGTAGGAAAAGTGATATCTCTCCTTTTTAATACACATCTAGTTTTGTCATAACCTTCCTTCCAAGGAGCAAGTGTCTTTTAATTTCATAGCTGCAGTCACTGTCTGCAGTGATTTTGGAGCCCAAGAAAATAAAATCCTGGGAAGCCATTTTTCCCTGGCTAAGTCAGAACCTCTTTCTTTATAATCCAGGCTACTTATATTCTTTGTATTCTACTTTCATTCCAATTTTGTTGGAAATATTTTGACACTTCTGACTGGCACAGCTGGACGAAGGGTTTAAAAATCTGAACCTTGTTTAGATTTGAGACTTCCACAGTGGAAGTTTACCAAAGTCCAAGAATAAGTATAAAATACCCTACCCCCACACCCGTGAGTGTTGCTGTGCATATACCAAGAAATTTCCCTTCCAGTAATAAAATTTGCAGGTTTTATGTGCTTTGTTTCATAAAGGAAACTCATTTTGAGAACCAAGATGATTTATTTTCCTTGTGAGTTTCTTTGTATGCAACTATTATCTGATTAGACACAAATTTTACAAGAAAATAATTAAATAAATGTAAATTGAAGCAGGGTATCTGTGATGGTATCTTAGAAATACAAAGCAATTTCTTTAACCCCCACAGAAGCACATTTCTAGTATTTGCTTATATTAATTTGACTTAATAGCATCGTTTCTATTTCTAACAACCATGAGCATCTGAGGGAATCTATAAGCTCTAAATAATTCACTTTCTCCCTTGAAGTCGTATTGCTAAAGTACCAGTTACTTCAAAATAAATTCAGTCACAAATTTATCTCAACAGTTGTTAATACTGGGATCACCTTGGAAAGAGTTTAATATGACTATAGTAATATTGTGGGATTTTCCCGGGAGGCTCAGACAGTAAGGAATCTGCCTCTAATGTAGGAGACCTGAGTTCGATCCCTGGGTTGGGAAGATCCCCTAGAGAAAGGAATGGTAACCCACTCCAGTATTCTTGCCTGGAAAACTCCACGGACAGAGAAGCCTGGTAGACTACAGTCCATGGGGTCACAAAGAGTCAGACATGACTGAGCAACTAACACTTTCACACACAGAGGAATGTTGCATAATTATGGAAGTTCTTAAGGAAGCACTCATTTAAGAATAGGTTATTATGTAAACAAGTATTTGTACCTCAAGCAGCTATTGTTTGTTTCACTACTGTTTATTTTCTCTAGGGTTTAATTATTAAATTAATATTCTTTATGTTGATGAAATGGTATTTACTAGATTTCTTTCCATGGCATTGCTATAAAGTATTTACTATCTTCCCCCAAATTTTCTACTTAATTAAGTTCCAACCTAATATCTCTCTAAAAACAGAAAAATAATTACTTGAGTAGAAATAACAGTTTTCAAGGGGCACTTGCTATGTGTCTTGAATTGTTTCTAATAGTTCAAGAAAGGGTAACATTACATTGACATGTCTAATATATAATTGGTATTATACTGTTTTTACTTATATAATTTAATCCTCAAATGATATGGCAACATAAGTATTATGATTTCCCCCCTACAAATGAAGAAAATGGGTTAGACATATCAAAGACATCCCTTAGCCAATAATGACGATGGAGGCAAAATGTACAGTGTGCAGAAGTTAGCAATTATGCAGTATCTTTGTATGGTGACAGATAATGATGAGACATTGTGGTGATCATTTTGAAATGTATAGAAATACTGAATCACTGTGTTGTATAATGGGCTTCCCTTGTATCTCAGCTGATAAAGAATTTGCCTGCAATGCAGGAGACCCCAGTTCAATTCCTGGGTTGGGAAGATCCCCTGAAGAAGGTATAGACTATCCACTCCATAATTTCTTGGCCTTCCTGGCGGCTCGGTCGGTAAAGAATCCACCTTCAATGTGAGAGATCTGGGTTCCATTCCTGGGTTGGGAAGATCCCCTGGAGGAGGGCATGGCAACCCATTCCAGTATTCTTGCCTGGAGAATCTCCATGGACAGAGGAGCCTAGCGGGCTATAGTCCATGGTGTCGCTCAGAGTCAGACATGACTGAGCAATTAAGCACAGCACAGCACATGTTGTGTAACAGGAACTAGCATAGTGTAACAGGTAAATTATACTTCAAAGGCAAAGAGATTTATAGAAAAAGAGATTCGATTTGTGATTACCAGAGGCAGGGGTGAGGGGAATTGGATGAAAGTGGTCAAAAGGGGTGAACTTCCAGTTATGAGATAAATGAGTCTTGGGGTTGTGATGCTGAGACATTTTTGTTAGGAAAAAATAGATGGTGCTGTTTGTGAATTGTGAAGGACCCTGAAATACTTTGGAGCTTCCTTTTCTATCATTTTCACTAAGATAATTCTAAAATAAAACGTAAAAATTCAGTTTGCATGTCCTAGACCCTCAAAATTCAATTTTTAAATAAGTCATTATTTATTTACCAGATTCATTATATAACATTGTGTCTTAAAATCTTAAAATTATATAAAATCATGGTTCTATAAAATGAGACTCAAAGGCAATAATGAATAACGTCAAAGAGTAAATGTACCTGAAAATTAAATAGACAAGAAAGGCTTTATCCAAAACAACCACAAAAGGGGAGAGAGATTGAATTCAGCTTCCATGAATCAAAAGACGGGAGAGTTTGAAAGCATTGGAATAAGCTGGTACAAAGAAAGCACAGGGTGACCCTAGCAGGTGGTGGGAACGTTTGATGAGATATTCTGTGTTTGTTAAGTGTTGCTTATGGAAGTTAAGTTCCTGACTTACCACAGCGACTAGGAGACAGGGGAGCTATTTCCTTTGATAGCTACATTTCAAATGGATGTCTCCCAGGTCCTTGAGAAGCACATACTTGGTTTAAAAAAAAAAAAAGTAATAAGCTGAGACCTCAATGAAATAGATTTGGGAGACCAGACTGGGGAGTTCTCAATCCCTGATACCAAAGCAGAGCTCAACAGGAAAAAGACAGGCTCCTCTTCTTTTCTGAAAAAAGACTCAGCCAATGAATGGTCATGACTGTTTTCTACATTTCTCCCAGGTTCCTTTTTTGCTCTATAAATGGGTTCTTCTTCCCTTGCTGTGTGGGAACTTGCATGGGCTTACCATTGTTGCAAAGAGTTGGACACACCTTGGGGACTGAACAGCACCACAGCTGCAGACTCCAAATTGAAATTTTCTTCTGATCCCAAGTAAAACCATCTTTGCCGGAGAAATAACTGGTAGTCTATTTGTTTTAGGTCAGTTGGTTATAAAACCAGCAAGAAGTTGAGAGAAAGTTTTCATCTCAAAGAGACAGAGCAAGAATTTACAATCAAAGGTTTTCTGAAGAAAAGGGAGATTATGACAGAGAGTCAGGAAGAAACGTGTGTGATTTAGTTGAGGGGAATGTTAAGGCTGTCTTGGTCAATACTTGATATCCACTGTTACCACCTTTTTTTTTCTTTTCAACTTTTAATTTGAAATAATTTTAAGCTTATAGTGTTAGCCACTCGGTCATGTCTGACTCTTTGCGACCCCATGGACTGTAGCCCTCCAGGCTCCTCTGTCCTTAGAGGAGGACAAGAATAAAGTCTTGTCCAGGCAAGAATGCTGGAGTGGGTTGCCATTCCCTTCCCCCTGAAAAGATTGCATAAAAGCAGAAAGTTCCCTTAATCTTTTCCCAACTTCTATTGTTATCTTCTTACATAACTATAGTATAATTATGTATACATGCATGCATTCAAGCTCAGTTGTGTCTGACTTTTTGCAACCCTATTGACTGTAGCTCACCAGCCTCCTCGGTCCATGGGATTTCCTAGGCAAGAATACTGGAGTGGGTTGCCATTTCCTCCTCCAGAGCATCTTCCCAACCCAGGGACTGAACCCAAATCTCCTGCATTGGCAGGCGGATTCTTTACTACTGCCACCTGGGAATCCCCAAGGCAGAAAGTTTCCTTTATTTCTCTCAAATTTCCCAGGTCTAAGTCTCCCAAAGTAGAATATCTTCTAGAGAATATACCAGTATAAACAAAATAAATATTGATGTTATTGGGTTCTAACTCATAGAATTAAAAAAGTATCTACAAGTCCATCTGATAAAGATAAATGAGGAAAGAAATACAGAGAATATTGAGGGAAGAGGGATATTCTTTTTTATAGAATAATTTTAATTTATAAATGTTGGGAGGAAATTAAATAAAAAGTCTACTATTAGCAAATGTCACAATCATAATTATTGCAAGCAATAACCATCAACAGTTGCTAAAATTAGTGGGTAAAATATGATGAGAGAAAGGATATTTGCATAGTTTCAAGATTTCTCTGTATACAACAGGTTAACGACAGAATACATTTCATCAAGCAGATAAAATATAATAAATACATAATATAGAGTAAATATAAGTAAGCATAAAATATATAGCATAATATAATCACCAGTTATGTTGATTTATAATTCCAATTTCATGGTAAGTATACACAAAGTGGCCATTATTAAGTGGCCACATATGCCAGCCCTCACTTGGAGCCTGTTAACATGAACTAGAGTTACCCCAATTTTTCACATAAGTAAACTAAAACACAGATTAAAAAAATGACTTTTCAAGACCTTAGGAATACAAGTCCCAACACTACAAACGAGGGAAGTTACCTCACTAGTGGCAGACAGTATATTTTTAAATGGTGACAACAGATAGAGCATCACACATGCTCTTTTACAGTGCAACTTTCATTCTTGCATTAAGAGCCAAGCTCTGTGTTCTCTCCCTTTAAATCAGGGTGGGTTTGTAGCTCTGACTGAAATGATTTTATATGACTCTCAGGGAAAGGCTATAAAAATTTTGCATATGTTCATTGGTGGCTTGTGCCACCATGTAAGCTGCCCTGAGGCCTCCATGCTGTGGAAAATCCCCAAACAGCTGATGCAGAGACCCCATGGAGGTAGGCCTGAGTTGATAAGAATTGAGTGACACATTCTACCTCCATCCAGTCTGATTGCCATTGCATGAGTAATTCACATCAGAAACACCCTGCTGGGTCCTTTCCAAGCTCCTTATTTATAGAAATTATGAGACATCTTAAAATGATTGCTGTTTTAAGCCACAAAATTTGGCAGTAATACTCATATTTTCTAACCAAGGCCTTCACTGGTTAACACATATACTCACGGCTTGTCTCCTCACCTCAATAACTCATTTTTCTTACTTTGCTTACCTTTCTAACAAAATCTAATTTGCCATGTATTTTATGTATTTGTTCATATGTTCCAGGCTCCTTTCTCCATGGGATTCTCCAGGCAAGAGTACTGGAGTGGGGTGCCATTGCCTTCTCTGATGTGAAATCTATCTCCCCTTAAAATTATTTGCTAAATATTTTCATGTGTGCATGTTTCCCATTGCTGCTGTAACAAATTACCACAAATTTGATGGCTGAAAATAATACAAATTTATTATCTTTCAGTTCTTGAGGTCAAAAGTTTAAAATGAGTCTCACTTGGCTAAAGTCAAAGCCCTGGCAGCGCTGCATTCCTTCCTGGAATCCATTTCCTTGCCTTTTCCAGGCGCTGGCTTTCTTTGTTCCTAGCCACTTTTCTACTTCCAAAAGCAGCGATTGTGAGTTGTTGTTGTTATTGTTGAAGGCTTGTGGACTCTACAAGACATCACCCTGTATCACTCTGACACTCTTCTGATCTGTCTTCCACATTTAAGGATCCCTGTGTTTACATTGGGGCTTCCCATGTGGCTCAGTGGTAAAGAATACACCTGCCAAGCAGAAGACACAGGAGACACGGAATCAGGAAGATCTCCTGGAGAAGGAAATGGCAGCCCACTCCAGTATTCTTGCCTAGGAAATCCCGTGAACAGAGGAGCATGGCTGGCTACAGTTCATGGGGTCATAAAGAGTCAGACACGACTTAGCAACTAAAGAGCTACAACAATGATTAACTACCTAATACTGTCTACTGTGTTAATTTCTCTTAACATGGAACAATTTAACAGGTTCCAAAGATCAGGATGTGGACAAGTTTGGGAGTCCATTATTTTGCCTACAACTATATATTTTAATCAAAGGGGTAGACTGAAGTTTATGGGAAATAAATTGCCTTTAAAAAACATTATTTTTACAAATGTTCCAATTTTAAAATGACAATACAATGAAATTCATATTTTTAGAAAGTCCCCTAAAAGTCTCAGGTTCTTTTCTGATAACATGTTATTTACTGGCATATATACAATGTAGTAGCTACTCCCTTACCTACAAAATATTACAATGAGAGAAACTGAGGTGGAGTTTAAATTATGCATATATTCAAATACTTTCTTAAACTAGAAATATGGTTCATTTTACAGCATAGGTAATTAAGTTTACATAATTTGAAAACAGTAAGGGAATTGTTCAAAATAACTGTAATTAATTTTACACATTTGTGTACACGTTTTCATTTTCCAGGACTATTCAGCAGAATTTGATGCTGCATTACTGCCCACTTCTCTCTCTACAATATTTTCCACAAGTCAGCAATCAATCTATTCTTTCAAATTAATGTTACTTCTAACAAGAGAGCAAATCAAACAATGGCCAAGTTCCAGGAATATTACTTCCTGTTTCTATACACCCTACTGAAATTTATTTACAGCTAGAGCATGCCAGTGGCAGTAAATCTGCTTATTCAGAAAGAAAATAATGGATGTTGTGTAAACACAGACACTTATGGGAAAGTGTTATGTGAATACAACTTCTGCTGTGATCTTCAAGGTGAAATATTAATGGACATGTTTTTCTAATAATGTAGCTCATTGAAAAAGTAATTAGAATAAAATTCCAACTCTGTCGAATGTTTATAGTGTTTTGAGGGTTGTGTTAGTGATGTCTGAGCTCCCAGTGTGCTAATTTCATACTGTTGTTTATACAGTAAAGAAAATTAAAAGCAAGTTTTGTTCTTTAGATTGTACTTCTCATATATCAGAGGAGTCGTCTGATTACTTGCTTAAAAGAAACTCTGTTGCCTAAATACCCTAACTTATGACTGTGTTCATGACTTACTATTTAATTAAGCTCATTAACTTTATTTCCTTAATGACAGAATTGATAAGCTAGGACAGATACTACATTTAAAATTATGAAAAAGGAGATTGAATGATTACAATATGTTTGAACTTTACAATTTATTTTTTTAAATGATTTTGTTTTCTGTTTAGAGCAGAGGTTTTTCTTTTTTTCTTTTTTTATTATATTTATTTATTTTAGTTGGGGGCTAATTACTTTACAATATTGTAGTAGTTTTTGCCATACATTGACATGAATCAGCCATGGGTTCACATGTGCTCCCCCTCCCGAACCCTCCTCCCACCTTCCTCCCCATCCCATCCCTCTGGGTCATCCCAACGCTCCATCCCTGAGCATCCGTCCCATGCATAGAACATGGAATGGTGTTCCGCTTCACATATGACAATATACATGCTTCAATGTTATTGTCCCAGAACGTCCCACCCTCACCTTCTCCCTCAGAGTCCACAGAACTGTTCTATGCATCTGTGTCTCTTATTCTGTCTCACATATAGGATTACCATTACCATCTTTCAAATTCCATATACATGCATTAGTATACTGTATTGGAGAGCAGAGGTTTTTCTACAAGAGATATAAGCACTTTGTAAAACAAACATATAATAAATGAGCAAAAAAGTTTAAAAAATTAGAAGGAAGGATTTTTATAATTTTCTTATTATTTTATTATTAATACAATATTTATGGTATTATATAATAATAACAAAAAGAAATGGAAAATGTTTTAAGTTCAAAAAGAACAGACTCATTAATCTAAGAATATATGAATCTACCTTGAAGAAATACCAAGTATTCTCACAAAAGTATATGTGCCTGGATGTCCAGTGCACCACAATTTAACTACTTAAATTTAAAAAACAAACTAACCATCTGGTAGTTTTTAAATGACCACTATTATTAGTAACTTTCTCCCCTCATTCTGGTCTTCCTATAATTCATACTATATATAGGAACAGAATGACTTAAAACACGTAAATCAGATAGTCACAATGCTAGTGATTTTGAATTTTTCATGAAATCTGTCATAAAATCAAGTCTTATAACATTATTTATGAAGCTTTGCAAGTGTAAACTCTTAACTAACTAATTCTCTAGTACTTCCTCTTACCACTCCAATTACTTCTACTTTGGAAAAAATGTTTTTCCTAATTCAAAATCTTTGCACTTTTTGTTCTGTCTTTTCCCCCCATTTTTCCCTTAATTTCTTTGCAGACTGGCTTCTCTCATTTTGTATGTCTGAACTAAAATAACATTCTGGAAGAGTCCTTCCCTAATTAAACATTCTAACGTAATAACTTCACCTTCTGTTACTCTGTGCTTCTGTTACTCTGTTATTCGGATAAATCTGCTTATTTTAACCACTTGTCCACTCAATTTACATATTTTTCTGTTTGTTTACTTGCTTAATATATATTTCACACCCTCCACAACTTATGAGTGTTATGATAAATGAGAATATGTCTCTATTTGCACCCATGATTCCACCAAAGAGTCAGACAGGGCTGAGGAACTGAGCAAATATACATATAAGATGTGGAAATATATCAAATTAGCATTGACAAAATAAGTGTTTGTGAACACCAGGAATTGTAGATATAGGAGTAGTAATATTACTGTGTTTACTGTGTTTGTTATTTTAAGGAATCCTTTTAAAAGAGGAAAGTGACCAGCCTCATTCATATCTTTAAATTTGAATGATACGAGGAGGGATGGTGTGTATGTGTATGTGTGTGTGTGTGTGTGTGTGTGTGTGCTCAGTCATGTCAAACTCTTCGTGACCCAATGGACCGTAGCCCGCCAGGCTCCTCTCTCCATGAGATTTCCCAGGCAAGAATACTGAAGTGGATTGCCATTTTCTCCTCCAGGGGCTCTTCCTGACCCAGGGATCAAACCTGCATCATTTTCGACTCCTGCACTACAGGTGGATTCTTTACCACTGAGCCACCAGGGAGGCATAGTAAAATGCTTATAAAACAAATTACACGAGAGTTAGGAAAAGAGTTAGGTAGGGAGTATACATGTTCCCTATACTAAACATGAAACACCATTTATAAAAATAAGAAATGTGCAGAAAGCATGCATTTATTTGAAGGCACTTTGCATCTCTAGTATCACTCTCATATATTTCAAGTTCAGCAAGCAACATTTCAATATGTAGTTATGTGCCACAAGCACAGGTTAAAAGAAACGTCAGTGTGGGTAAAACAGCAGATAATACAGTAAAATTTATGGAAGTCAATAGGATGCAGAAGAAAAGGCATAGGGCCTGTGGTTTAAGTAGTAGCTCTGCAATCTTAAATGAGATGAATATGTCACAGACCTGCAGGGTAGCAGTGTGGTTCAGATATGCAGCTTGGCAAGATTTGAATGTATAAAAATTACATAGGGAATATCCCTGAGATTTCAGGTCCCCAAATTTGATTTTGTCAGTATACTTCAAACTTAGCAAATATCCAGAACTTAAGAAATCATCATTTGCAATGATGGATGGTATAATTTAAAGATATGTAAGAAGTGAATAATCAGCAACTTTTTCAGAAAATAGATATTTGAAGCAAATGGGTGGATAGGGAGAGAGATGGTAAATAAAAGATTGATGGATGGATGAATAGATAGATAGTATTAAAGATATTTCACTGATACTCTGAAAATGCTTATGAAGACTCTCACATGAAATTGAGAGTTTAGTAACCAGCATATCCAGATTAGGGTTTCCCTAGTAGCTCAGATGGTAAAGAATATGCCTGCAATATAGGAGACCCAGGGTTGATTCCTGGATAGGGAAGGTCCCATGGAGAAAGGAATGGCTACCCACTCCAGTATTCTTGCCTGGAGAATTCCATGGACAGAGGAGTCTGGTGGGCTACAGTCCATGGGGTCCCAAAAAGTTGGACCCGACTAAGTGACTTTCACTTTCACTCATATGGAAAAAACATGGAAAAATCACTTCCCTTTATCTACCATAATGTTAGCATCTGGTAGTATCTTACTTACACAGGTATGGACTCATTAAACCAACTGTATCAAAATGTTTTCTCTCATATGCAATACGAAAGGAAGAATTCTTGCCAACCTGGATAATTTCCAAGTTCTTTGGCCTCTTTCACATGGATTAGTTTTACAGATAGATCAGCCTTTGGAAATATATGGTAGCAATTTGCTATAAGCTGCATTTTATTATCACATCATGCTTTTCCCTACCTGCCTTGGAAATATTCTATGAGGATGAAAAATGATATTAATTGTGAAAAAGTTTTAATACTCTAAATGTTCCCTGTAAATATAAAGCATATGACAAATATTGCAAAATTTAACATTATCTCAACCCAACAATAATTCTGCATATGTATTACAGTTTGGGAGACCTGGTTTTGATCCCTGGGTTGGGAAGATCCCCTGGAGAAGGAAATCACAACCCACTCCACAAATGCCATCTGGGGAATCCCATGGACAGAGGGGCCTGGCAGTTTATACTCCATGGGGTCACAAAGAGTTGGAAATGACTGAATGACTAACACTTTCTTTGGTGTATTACAGGAGCATTTAAGTATTGGGAGCACCACATCCTAAATATGCTGTCATGTCCAGAAAGTATACTAGTATTTCCAGTGTCTGCTGAGTTGTGATGATTAATGACTAAAGTTATATTGGACCATTTTGATTCTATAAATCAATCCATGCTGATTCCTATGCTTCATATTTCTAAAATGCTTTTCCATTCTAAAATGCATTTCTAAAATGCATTCTTAGATACTATTTTATTTGTATTACATAAAAATATTATGGGTAATAAAAGCTAATATTAATACAACTACTGCTGGTAATAACTATTACACTATTCTTCCTATAATTTTCAATTTAACATTACAGGTAAAAAGAGATTAAAACTATAATTCATTTAGCCAATATTATCAAATTAATGAAAGTGAAAAGTGAAAGTCACTCAGTTTGTCCGACCCTTTGAGGCCTCATGGATGATACAGTCCATGGAATTCTCCAGGCCAGGATAGTAGAGTGGGTAGCCCTTCCCTCCTCCAGGGATCTTCCCAATCCAGGGATTGAATCCAGGTCTCCTGCATTCTGGGCAGATTCTTTACCAGCTGAGCCACAATGAAGCCTATCAAATTAATAAGCATACATGAATTGCTTATTCAAAAAATATATTTTTATCACATAAATACACTTTTAAATATGCATTAAAAACTCTCAAATACATAGTTTAAATTATACAAAAATGTAATGATATTTTAGTTGGGGTTTATTGTTTGAAATATGTATATAAAATAATCACATCTTCTATTGTGATTCTGTTGTGCTGTGCTCAGTCATTCAGTTATGTCCCACTCTTTGTGACTCCGTGGACTGTGGCCCACTAGTCTCTATGGAATTTTCCAGGCAAGAATACTGAAGTGGGTTGTCATTTCCTATTCCAATTTTGATTTTACGTATATGTAAATCTCATCAATAAATAACTGTCACAAATCAAGGTGTCAGATAGAAATATATGCAACATGAATGCACCTGGAGACTATCAGTAAAGTATGTCAGATAGATAAAGACATATATCATGTGATATCACATATATGCAGAATATAAAACAAAAGTATGATACAAATGAGCTTATTAACAAAACAGAAACAGACTCGTAGAATTAGAGAGGGAACTCATGGTTACCAGGGGGAGGTAGGAGTGGGTGAAGGGTGAGAGTAAAGGATAGATTGTGAGTTTAGGACGGACATGTACATACTGCTATGTTTAAAATGAAAAACCAACAAAGACCTACAATACAGCACAGGGAACTCTGCTCAGTATTCTGTAATAACTTAAATGAGGAAAAATTTGGAAAGTAATAGATACATGTATAAGTGAATCACTTTGCTGTACACCTAACTCTAGCATAACATTGTTAATCAAGGATGCTCCAATATAAGGTAAAAATTAAAAAAAGATATGTATATGCATTGAAATAAATGAGGAAAAATCCTGTGATTTACCAATAATTAAATTTTCAAATGTAGTGCTCCAAGCATTTTTTTTCATTCTTATAAGAAACATTAAATGAAAATAAATTATACAAAGTACTCTGTTCTGGATATAGGTATTAGTGCATGTGTGTGTTTGTGTGTGTCTCATTTTGAGAGCTTTTCTCTAGGACTATAACAAATAAATAAGGCATAAAATAAAAAATTAAAATTTAAACATTTCCTGAAAGTTTCATCTCTAAGAAAGCTTGCTGCTGTTTAAATATATGTTTAATATACATCCAAAAGAAAATCATTGCTATGTGATTTTGCTTTAGTGTTTCATTGGTATGCTTAATTTGATGTTAATAAAAATTTGAGTTAGATTAAATTTTGGAGAATATCTAATATGCTTGATTATGTTAATGTTCAGTAGAAATTGGGCTTCCCTTGTGCCTCAGCTGGTAAAGAATCCGCCTGCAATCCGGGAGACCTGGGTTCCATCCCTGGGTTGGGAAGATATCCTGGAGAATGGAAAGGCTGCCCACTCCAGTATTCTGGCCTGCAGACTTCCAGGGACTGTGTAGTACACGGGGTCGCAAAGAGCTGGACACGACTGAGCGACTTTCACTTTCATTTTCGCTCAGTAGAAACAACATATGATGGAATCATTGTTAACTTAACATTGAAAAAGTCATCGGTAAGTATTCAACTCAAACTAACAAATGAGATAACCAACAAGGATCTACTATATAGCTCAGGGAACTCTGCTCAATGTTGTGTGCCAGCCAGGATGGGAGGGAAGTTTGGGAGATACATGTATACGTACGGCTGAGTCCCTTCACTATTCACCTGAAACCATCACAACATTATTACTCAGCTATACTCCAGTATAAAATAAGAAGTTTAAAAACAATAATAAAACATGAAAAAATGGATGAAACTAAT
The DNA here is from genome assembly GCA_024291935.2 of Okapia johnstoni. Lineage (NCBI taxonomy): Eukaryota > Metazoa > Chordata > Mammalia > Artiodactyla > Giraffidae > Okapia > Okapia johnstoni. Next base: position 61,462,850 of record CM044322.1, read on the forward strand.
ATTTCAGATAGTGGAAGATTCTAAACTATGACCTCTATTACTTGACAATATATAAATTATTCTTCAATTCAAAATATATTATCTCATATATTTCAAAATAAGGGAGCAGTCATAACTTCTTGGAACATCATAAAGTACTATTCTCCTGAGTTAGTGTTTTTTTCCTACCTAAATTCTTTTCACTTTTTTCATTTATATTTTAGTGATATAATGAAATAGTTGCTTACAGTGATATGGTACTGTCTTTAAAAGGGTGATGTTTTCCTTGTTTCTTACTGCTCTGAAGCAAATAATTTAATTAAGCCCTTAGTCGTGAAATATCTCTGTTTTATGTAAGAAGAATGATTTAAAAATATTAACAATCAGAGTTGGGTATTTACTCAGTTTTCATTTGCCTTATGCTTTTTATCTAATAATTATGCAAATCCAGGTCACATATAAAATAATTCACATATGTTTTCAATTATTTTAGTACAATGATATTAAAATAAATTTTATCCACATTATGGAAAATTCAAATAATTGCCATGTAAATGCAGACATATTTTTAAAGAAATTGTATACATTTAAAAGATACATTACAAGATACATCATATACAGATATGAAGCCATTACATGTTATGTTTATCCAATTATTATCACATTGTCTATGAACAATGAGATTATATTATTATACCTTACAAATTAGTATATTATTCTTTTGTGGACTTTCCAAAATGGTTATGAGTTTCTTTTATGCTTGAAAAGATAATTTCCTTTTTTATATTATACAAAATTTGTAACTAAAGAGAAATTGTCTTACATTGCTCCTGGCATTCAAACAATGTATTGGTCTTATTTATCTCTCCCTTTGACTGTAGGGAATTGAAGATATATATTTCAGAATATCCTACTGCTCTATAAAAGCACAGTATGTAATCTTCTTCCTGCTTGAAGGCAAAAATATTTTCTATTCTTCCTATTAAAACTATATTTTTCAATGTGGAGGGAACAGTGCTCCTCCTGCATAATATTCCGGAGGGTAAATACAACCTGTTTTAAAGGATCCAAACAAAATGATTTATGAGTTTCCTCTGAAAAATTTTAGGCATTGGAACACTCCAGATTGGAATGTCTTGTATTTTATTAGATGTGTTTAATATTTTCTTCCACTTGTCATTAGCTTCCCGTATGATATGCCCATGGAGTGCCAATGGAAAAGTGGTCATGATGGATTTAAACTGAAAACTGAGGTCAACATTATATATTGAAGTATTAGGTATTAGTTTGCTGCTATAACAAACTAACACAAAGAGTTGCTTAGGCAGGAGAAATTTTATGGCTGGTGGCTAGAAATTCCAAGGTGTCCACAGAATTAGTTTCTTTTGAGGGCTCTAAGGAAGAAACTGTGCCATGTCTCTTTCGTAACTTCGGACGATTTGCAAGCAGTATTTGGCATTTCTAGGCTTGTAGAAACATCATTCTAATCTCTGCCTTCATCTGCACATAGCATTCTCCCTTGTATATGCGTCTGTGTCCAAATTACTCTTCTTTATAAGTACATTGGACTTCCCAGGTACATCCGCCTGCCAGTGCAGGGGACACACGAGATGCAGGTTCGATCCCTAGTTTGGGAATTCCCTGGAGTAGGAAATGGAAACCCACTCCAGTATTCCTGCCTGGAAAATTCCATGGACAGAAGAGCCTGGTGGGCTACAGTCCATGTGGTCACAAAGAGTCAGAGACGACTGAGCGACTGAACATGCACACATGCATAAAGACACTAGTCCCATTGAATGGGAGCCCCCTGTACTCCAGAATGCCCTCATCCTAATTACATCTCAATGACCCTACTTCCAAACAAGACTGCATCCTGAGGTGCAGGTGTTAGGATTTCATCGTACGAATTTTTAGAGAACACAGTTCAACCCATAACACCTCCTAAGTCACAACATCTCAGTAGTTATCAGGAGACAAGATGATGTCCTTGTCCTGCTAGAGTTTCTGTTTTAATTGCAGGTGCAGAGAGTGACACAGCAATAAGCAAAGAGATAAGTAAAGCAATGTGATAGCAGACAGTGACGATCCCATGCCAAAAGACAGGGGAAAGTTCATCTGGATGAAGGACAAGGAGGTAACAGGAGTGCCATTATAGAAAGGATTATCAGGGAAGGCCTCTCCTATTGACAGCAGAGGCCTGAATGTGGGGAGACTGCAAGTTATGTAACATCTGCAGGAAGAGGGTTCCTCCCCGATCCATGAGCTTGCTGACCATGTCAAAGGAACAGAGGGGAGGCCGGTGTTGTTGAGACAGGGTGAGAACAGTAGGATTTGAGATCAGAGAGGTGGGCAGTGTTATGTGGGGTCTTCAAGGCCATGACTGGTGGTTTCCACATCCCCAGGGGGAAAAGAAGCCATAAAGAGTTGAAGCAGGGGATAAAATGATCTAACTTGGAGAGCAGATTATTAGGTGCGGGGTGGGGTGGTGGTGGTGTTGGGGTTGTGGGGATGACGTAGAAGGAGAGAATTCAGTAAAGGAGCTCTCCCTGCAGTGGAGGCGAAACTGGATCTTGACTTGGATTCACAGAAGGATGGCAGTGGATGTGGTGAGAACTAGTTAGAATTGTGACAGGTAATTTTGATTGTATGCTGATGTACTGATGTATTAAGTGACTTGTTGAGTATGTGAGAAATGCACAAGTCAACAATGCTTCCATTATCCAAGTCTAGGGCCTGATCGGCTAGGTGAAGGGTACTACTAGTGTCAGAGAGAGAAAATTCCAAGGAAGAAGTCGACTTGTGGAGTAAATCAATGCCAAGTGCATAAGCTATCTAGTAGGCATTTGAATGCACACTTCCAGATTTAAGGACAGAAGCTTGCATTGGATAAATCAACTGACTAAGCCATGTGCATAAGCTTTAAAAAAAGCAGAGAAGTGGAGATTGGCTTTACACACATTTTCCTTTATGAAATTCTAAATACTTAAAATGGTACAATTTTGAAAGTGTTTCTTATAATTTGGCCCACGTCAATTTCTATATGTAGACATAACTGTAAACTCTCATGGGAGAGTTGGCATCGAGTTGTTCTGTGTGATATTTAAATGCTGAATTTTCTCTGTAAAGCTATAGTCTTCTATAATCTGGGGATCACTCCCCCTTCCATTGCTACCATCAAAGTCCAAAACGTTAACAGCTCTCACTGGTCCAAACTCTCTCTCTTCCATGCTATTCTCTGTACCTATCAAGCACATTTCTTGGCATTTTGCTCTATCTCTGCTTGCAATGCCCTCCTCTGCCTGCCACGGGTCTCTGTTAAAATGTTGCTTCTTCTGAGATGTCTTCTTTGATAAGATCCTTTCCCTCTATTTTTCTCTGCCTTGCACTGATTTATTTATTTTTTTCCTTATAGCATTTTCACCATTGGTACGTTATATGCTTGTTTAGCTTTTGCTTGCATTACTTGAAAAGAGAATTGCAGGCAGATTCTTTACCAGCTAAGCCACAAGGAAAGCCCAAGTATACTGGAGTGAGTAGCCTATCCCTTTTCCAGGGGATCTTCCTGACCCAGGAATTGAACTGGTGCCTCCTGCATTGCAGGCGGATTCTTTACCAACTGAGCTATGAAGGAAGCACTTGAATGTCAGTTCCATGCTTATATATTTTGTGACTACTGTTCTGGGCTTACCTGGTGACTCAGATAGCAAAGAATCTGCCTACAATGCAGGAGACATGGGTTTGATCGCTGGGTCGGGAAGATCCCCTAAAGAAGGGAATAGCAGCCCAGTCCAGAATTCTTGCCCGGAGAATTCCATGGACAAAGGAGCCTGGTGGGCTCCAGTCCATGGGGCTGCAAAGAGACACGACTGGTGCAACTAACACTCACACACATCTACGGTGTCATGATAGCCAGAAAGAGTACTTGGTACACACTAGATGCTGTAATCCATGACTATTATTCTATATAACATGCAACAGTCAGTCACTCTGAGGTCAGTAATGAACTCCATCATCCATGGCAAACATAGCTAAATTACAAAGTGTTCATACCACACATATTTGATAAGACATTCTTCTTAAAATAACCCTTATTATCTCAAAGGTATGACTCAACAGATTTTAAAATTATTAACACTTGTCTTTCAGTATCAGAGGAGTAGACTTAGCAAACAGAAATACAGAAATACAAAACTCTGCTTTATGATGACAAGAAATATAAAGTTAGATTCATGTATGATGATAATTGGTGTATAAATATTTGCTCATCTTTTTTATCTATCTCAACAAGTTTGATCTTAATTTGGAAATTTGAAATCAGGAGTACATGTTTGTGCTCTAAATTTTCTTGCTACTGAAGCTTATAGCTTCTTTTTTAAATTTAAACAAAGCTGTATTGAAAATGGCTAATAATTTGTTGGTAAACCACCATTATAAATCATATTGTGAATATTCTGATACAAAATTAAATGTTAAATTATTAAAAAAATAGTGTATCTAAAAATAGTATATCTATTTCATGATATATTTGATTATCACCAAATCATCTTTCTTTTTCCATTTACTAGGAAATTAGATATGTGGTCAACAGATTTCTTATTATTAAATTGTACTTTTCATAAGAAGTAAGGGTTATTGTTTTTCTCAGCTACTTCTCATTACGAAGTATGTTAGATGTATTGGTTATATATTGATATTAAATTGAAACTGGCTTTTTACTTCCAAGTATTAGTTTCAGAAAAGAGAATTATAAAATTGACATAAAAGGCCAAATACATGCTATAACAATTACAACTCTCTTGTTAAACTTTTTGATAAATCCATTGTTTTACTGGCATCCATGTCGCAGTTTACCTTTTTTTTCACAATTGCATATATACAAAAATAAGACTGCCATGAGAATATATTGTACTTTTACTTAGCTGGATAATGGGGCAATCTATAGCTAAGCCAAATGGAATTATTTATTGAAATTATTGTGTCTGTTCACTGTGGGTTAAGCTTAATTAAATTATTTTCAGCATTCATTTGAATACTTTGAACTTTTCAACTTTGTAAAAATGTTGGCAACTCTTTTGTTGGAGTGAGAATCTAACATGTTGATTTCAGTTTTAGAGAATGGGAAATGCATCTCAATTTTTATACTTTCTCTACATTGTCTATAGTACATAAACAGAAAGAGGAATAAATTCGATGATTGCTTTTCTAGGGCACATTAACTCCTGCACAGTGCATTTCAGAAGGAAATTAAATGTGTGGTCTCATTTCAAAACTTGTATTATTGAAGTTGTGAAGAGATTCAAATTTGAAGCATCTGAAGAAGACTGTATTTGTTTGGTTCTTTGTTTTCTTTAAAGAAAGAAATCCCTTTTGGAAATACAGATAAAAGAAGTTACGAGTGTGCTCAGTCTATTTCTTTGTGTGACTATCTTTCTTTTTTAAAGTAGCAAATGCTTTAAAGAGTTAGTATGATACTTGATAAGTTTCTCAAAACACTTCATTTTTGCCACAGAACTGTATTTTAAAATCATGTCTAATGTCTTGTTTATTTGAACCCATTTCACATAATTTTTCTTCCTTAGAATGTCATAGCTATAGTTCAGATAACTACCCTGCATTAAGTACCATATATTTTATAATCAGCTAAAAGATTAACATTGCTTATGTGTCTTTGTTGGTATTATAATTGCTACTGGCTACCATCATTGAGTTTAGGTTTATATACACATAAAGTGTATTCCTTTGCCAACCAAGGTCCGTCTAGTCAAGGCTATGGTTTTTCCAGTAGTCATGCATGGATATGAGAGTTGGACTGTGAAGAAAGCTGAGTGTCGAAGAATTGATGCTTTTGAACTGTGGTGTTGGAGAAGACTCTTGAGAGTCCTTGGAACTGCAAGGAGATCCAACCAGTCCATCCTAAAGGAGATCAGCCCTGGGTGTTCACTGGAAGGACTGATGTTGAAGCTGAAACTCCAATACTTTGGCCACCTCATGCGAAGAGCTGACTCATTGGAAAAGATTCTGATGCTGGGAAGGATTGGGGGCAGGAGGAGAAGGGGATGACAGAGGATGAGATGGTTAGATGGCATCACCGACTCGATGGACATGAGTTTGGGTAAACTCCGGAAGTTGGTGATGGACAGGGAGGCCTGGCGTGCTGCGATTCATGGGGTCTCAAAGAGTCGGACACGACTGAGTGACTGAACTGAACTGAACTGAAAGTGCATAAGGTCACATATAAAGTGTTGTACATGACACAAAAATGCTCCTCCTTAACATTTTCATTATAATTTATTTAAAATGTAAAAAAAACTTTCCAATTTTTCCTTAAATTTCTCAGTGAGAAATATCTTTTAGCTTAAGAATTACTAATACATTCAGTCTAGGGCCATTTATAGACCTGTTAATTTGACTAATCAGTTACTAAAATAACTGGATCATGCCTTAAAAAGAAATATTACCATTTATATGTATAGAACACAGAATGATTAGTCTTTAGTTTTCTGTAATAAAAGCAAAGTCCTGCAGTTGTAATCTTCTCCTCCAGCCACTCACTGCTCCTAGAAAGATGTTGTGAAAGTGAGAATGTCTTTGTTTCTTCTCCCTACAATGGTTTTTGATCCTCCTAGAACCACTTATAAAATTATGTAGGTCAGTTATTTAATTTTTGTGATATTTAAGCTCACTGTAATTAAATAAGTATTGAGTAATGTCAGAATAATAGACACAAAGTTCCAGTCTAATTAATTGCATTTTCTCTGTTTACATACACATTTACTAAACACATAACTATAGATGATATATCTTTTTATGAAATTATAATGAAGTAATTACAGTTCAGACATGTAAAAATGGAGTTGGGTGGCCAATAAGGACCTAGTCTTAGGCAAGTCGGTGCACCACTGAGAAGAACTTGAACTTCCTGTGAACTGCACATAACCCAAGGATATCAGCCATTTTCACAACATCTGCTAGCTGCAACCTGTGTCTCAGGGTTGATACATTTGTAACTATTCAACCATTTTGGACCTCAACCAATCCTTACTAAACAAGCACCTTTCTTGCCAGTTCCAATTATAATCCCTGATACAATTCATGGAACTAACTACAACCTTGTGGTTTCTGCTTTTATAAAAGCTTCATTTTGTGGTCCAGAAGAACACAATTCAAGAGCTTTTTGATTCAGTTTCCTGGGCTGAGGTCCTAACAAGCCTCAAATAAATGCCTCTTTATTTTAATAAGGTCTTTGTTTCTTAACTTTTCGTTAACAAAAGTGATGAGCTCTCTTTTTAAAATAGTCTACAAAAATGTTATGATAAACAATGGAGGTTTATCAGTTCAGTTCAGTTCAGTTGCTCAGTCCTGTCCAACTCTTTGCGACCCCATGGACCGCAGTATGCCAGGCCTCCCTGTCCGTCTCCATCTCCTGGAATTTGCCCAAACTCATGTGGAGGTTTATAATTACTTAATAAAATGGTAAAGAAAAGGAATGTCCTGTCTATTCTGGCAGTCTTCCTTGTGGCACTCGGTTCCTGTGAGTGCTCGTGACTCTGCATGACTGCTAGTCACCGGAGTGCCATCATGATGGAACTCTCACTGTCCATCCATCTGTTATTCATGAGACTCTATAAATGATTCACCACTAAACCCTGTACAGTGACCACTCCTTTGTCATCTGTATGGAAAACCAGCAGTTCCCAGAGCAAATGATGGACAGAGAAGTTATCACTATTTTGTTCTCCTTCCTTTAACTCTTGTTTAACTCTTACTAAAATTGAATTTCTGAAAAATGCCTTTGCATGTACATATTGTTTGGAAATGAGGCTAACTTGCTCTTTGTGTCACTAATTAATTTGTGTGTGTGAGCTCAGTCATGTATGACTCTTTGCAATCCCATGTACTGTGGCCCACCAGACTCCTCTGTCCATGGAATTCTCCAGGCAAGAATACTGGAGTTGGTAGCCACTCCCTTCTCCAGGGGATATTCCCGACCTAGGGATCAAACCTGGTTTCCTGCATTGCAGGCAGATTCTTTGCCATCTGAGCCACCAGGGAAGCCCAGTTAATTTGGGGTCAATGTGAAGATATGCATAAGGAAACTGGCATTATGATACAATGAGGACAAGATACTTTTATTTTTTCCTCAGTGCATTCAGTAAACATTTCCTGATTACCTGAAATATGTCATGTACTATGTAAGATCACTGTGATCATCAGGAAATTTCTATGATATAGTGATCAAGGAAAAAGGAAGAGAGATCTGAGAATATGACTCTGATGTTTGAAATATACTGACAAACACAATGCTGGTGCTGTTGAGGGAAGCAGCTTGCTTAGGAGAGGAAGACAAAGAAATTATATCTAGTTTTAAGGGCTATTTTTAAATGGCAGAAGAACACATATGGAAATAAACCTCAAGTAAATAAAATAATCAAAAATGGTTTCATGTGTGTGTGACTCATCACAGTAACATAAAGCAACTACTAACATTTATTGAACATTTTCGTATTTCAGACATCATTCACATCTCTTTACCTCTTTTAACTATTTAGTGTTCACCACAATCCTATAAGACAAATATCATTGTTATCTTAATTTTCCAGTTGAAAATAACTGAGACACAGATTTTGCCAGTTCCTGAAAAACACACAGCTGGTAGGTGTTGGACTGGGATTTGAACTTAAAGGGTCCAGCTCCAGAGTCCACCATCTTACCTAAATCTGTACGTAAATTCTTTTTATCAAGGAGAACATGTTGCTTTTAGAATTCTATTCTTCATCATTCATTTTACCTATACTAACCTACTAGAGCAATTGTTTTCAGATTTTGTAATATTTGACTTCTTTCCAAAAAATATCCAAAATTAATGGCTTTATGGTAGAAAAATATCTGGATTGCAAAGGATTTTGGAATATAGAATTTGTATATTTTATCTGAATTTTAAAGGAAAGGGACCAAGATTGTTTACTTATACGTGAGAGTTTCCTGAGAATCTCTAATTTCTGGAGAAATATCTGTCTAACTGTTAGACTTCCCATAGCACCAAGAATGCATGCTGTTATGGCTGTTATGGCTATTATGGCAGCCAAGCTATAGATGAGTAACAGGGTAGAATAAAGATCTGCCAAGCACAATCTGAGCTGTTTTTTTTTTTTTTGTAAAAATGCCGTAAATGAATGATAGAGTTATTGAAGCTACTTAGATATTAAAGCTACTTAGTTGTAGTGCTTAACGAGTGGGTGGTCTATCCAGATCTCTTTGTTGTCTGCCTTTTCTGTTTCTGTCTCCACATTTGCAGGTGTGCACACTATAGTAATAGCTCTTGGAAACCTAAGTAGCACAATGTAAGCTCGCTGTGAGTTAGACCCACCAGGTGCAGGGACCAGCCTCTGGAGGCTGTGCCAATTAGGGTTCACTGCTTGGAATTTATCTTCTACAATGTGAGAGTTTAGCCTCAGATTAGATGGTCTTTTGAACGAAGTGACATACATTTGTAAGATGTTCATGATCATTGTTCAAAATCTGTTTTAGATTGGAGAGATCAACTGAGAGAAAGAGAGGAAAAAACAAACACATACAAAAAGAATAAGTAGAGAAAAATTATTCATTAAAAATATTTTTCTATTAATATTGAATTTAAATTTTTTTTGGATGTGGACAATTTTAAAAGTATTTACTGAATTTGTTACAATATTGCTTCTGTTTTCTGCTTTGATCTTTTGGCCATGAACCATGTGGGATCTTAGTCCCCAAAACAGGGATCCAACCTGCACCCCTGCATTGGAAGAGTTTTAACCACTGGACCACGAGGGAAGTCCTCTATCACTATTATGGTGTCCACTGTAGCCTTACCATGTCCTTGACTTGCATTGTTTAAACATTTACGTATTTGTAATAAATTCTTTTCTTTCTGATTACATAAAATTGGTTTCTGTTACTTCAAATTAAGATGCCAAGCTCTTACTTCAAAACTGTAGCTATTAGGAAGCAACAAGCTATTCAAGATTGAATATATCAGAAACAAAACTTGCAATGTGTATTTCAAGAAAGATTAAACTTCTAGATTTTGGGAAAGAAATAAGCAAAGGAAAACTATAAAGATAAATGCTTATGCAAAGCACCTGTAGGAACTGAAATTCTGAAAAGCTAGAGTCTTAAGATTAGAAAACATTGAATTATTAAAATTATATTCCTCTTCTGTGAGTTGAAAATCCCCAAAATTTGCATCAGACTGTTTAATAGACAAGAGGATGAAGGATGAAGCCCATTAAGGACTAGATCTGATAGACAGAGAGCCTGATGAACTATGGACAGAGGTTCGTGTCATTGTACAGGAAACAGGGATCAAGACCATCCCCATGGAAAAAAAATGCAAAAAAGCAGAATGGCTGTCTGAGGAGGCCTTACAAATAGCTGGGGAAAGAAGAGAAGCAAAAAGCAAAGGGGAAAAGGAAAGATATTCCCATCTGAATGCAGAGTTCCAAAGAATAGCAGGGAGAGATAAGAAAGCCTTCCTTAGCGATCAATGCAAAGAAATAGAGGAAAACAACAGAATGGGAAAGACCAGAGATCTCTTCAAGAAAATTAGAGATACCAAAGGAATATTTCATGCAAAGATGGGCTTGATGAAGGACAGAAATGGTATGGACCTAACAGAAGCAGAAGATGTTAAGAAGAGGTGGCAAGAATACACAGAAGAACTATACAAAAAAGATCTTCATAAACAAGATAATCACGACGGTGTGATCACTCACCTAGAGCCAGACATCCTGGAATGTGAAGTCAAGTGGGCCTTAGGAAGCATCACTATGAACAAAGCTAGTGGAGGTGATGGAATTCCAGTTGAGCTATTTCAAATCCTGAAAGATGATGCTGTGAAAGTGCTGCACTCGATATGCCAGCAAATCTGCAAAACTCAGCAGTGGCCACAGGATTGGAAAAGGTCAGTTTTCATTCCAATCCCAAACAAAGGCAATGCCAAAGAATGCTCAAACTACTGCACAATTGCACTCATCTCACACACTAGTAAAGTAATGCTCAGAATTCTCCAAACCAGGCTTCAGCAATACGTGAACCATGAACTTTCAGATGTTCAAGCTGGTTTTAGAAAAGGCAGAGGAACCAGAGATCAAATTGCCAATATCCTCTGGATCATCAAAAAAGCAAGAGAGTTCCAGAAAAACATCTATTTCTGCTTTATTGACTATGCCAAAGCCTTTGACTGTGTGGATCACAATAAACTGTGGAAAATTCTGAAAGAGATGGGAATACCAGACCGTCTGGCCTGTCTCTTGAGAAACCTGTATGCAGGTCAGGAAGCAACAGTTAGAACTGGACATGGAACAACAGACTGGTTCCAAATAGGAAAGGGAGTACGTCAAGGCTGTATATTGTCACCCTGCTTATTTAACTTCTATGCAAAGTACATCATGAGAAACGCTGGGCTGGAAGAAACACAGGCTGGAATCAAGATTGCCAGGAGAAATATCAATAACCTCAGATATGCAGATGACACCACCCTTATGGCAGAAAGTGAAGAACTAAAGAGCCTCTTGATGAAAGTGAAAGAGGAGAGTGAAAAAGTTGGCTTAAAGCTCAACATTCAGAAAACTAAGATCATGGCATCTGGTCCCATCACTTCATGGGAAATAGATGGGGAAACAGTGGAAACAGTGACGGACTTAATTTTGGGGGGCTCCAAAATCACTGCTGATGGTGATTGCAGCCATGAAATTAAAAGATGCTTACTCCTTGGAAGGAAGGTTATGACTAACCTAGATAGCATATTTAAAAGCAGAGACATTACTTTGCCAACAAAGGTCTGTCTTCTCAAGGCTATGGTTTTTCCAGTGGTCATGTATGGATGTGAGAGTTGGACAGTGAAGAAAGCTGAGGGCCGCACAATTGATGCTTTTGAACTGTGGTGTTGGAGAAGACTCTTGAGAGTCCCTTGGACTGCAAGGAGATCCAACCAGTCCATCCTAAAGGAGATCAGTCCTGGGTGTTCATTTGAAGGACTGATGTTGAAGCTGAAACTCCAATACTTTGGCCACCTCATGCAAAGAGTTGAGTCATTGGAAATGACCCTAATCCTGGGAAGGTTTGGGGGCAGGAGGAGAAGGGGACGACAGAGGATGAGATGATTGGATGGCATCACCGACTTGATGGATATGGGTTTGGGTAAACTCTGAGAGTTGGTGATGGACAGAGAGGCCTGGCGTGCTGTGATTCATGGGGTTGCAAAGAGTCGGACACGACTGAGCGACTGAACTTAAGGCAGTCTTATCTTACTAAAGGTTAGGCAGGGTCTAAAGAAGTGTAAAGCAAGAATTGGAGTGAAGCTTTTTGTATGGTTTTTTGAATGCACCATTGAGATGTTATAGGACTAACAAGTTTTTGAAGCTGTTAAGTAAAGGAGAAGGAAAATATCTGAAATCTTGACTGTTACAGGTAACATCTGAGACTATGACATAATTGAGGTATTCATGGCCTCAAGGAGAAGGCAGTGGCAACCCACTCCAGTACTCTTGCCTGAAAAATCCCATGGACAGAGGACCCTGGTGGGCTGCAGTCCATGAGGCCGCTAGGAGTCAGACACAAATGAGAGACTTCACTTTCACTTTTCACTTTCATGCATGGAGAAGGAAATGCCAACCCACTCCAGTATTCTTGCCTGGAGAATCCCAGGGAGGGGAAGCCTGGTGGGCTGCTGTCTGTGGGGTCGCACAGAGTCGGACATGACTGAAGCGACTTAGCAGCAGCAGCCTCAAATTCCCAAATGGATTAGTACCTGTGATTTATTTCACAATGGTGTTTAAATTGAAGTTTGGTGTATAGCAGAAGCCTTTGGGTAAGATTTCTGACCTTGTGTTAAGAGAAATAACGTTGCATAATCAATAATAAAAGTTGCAATTGAAAAATAGGGTGAATCTGGATGTATGTATGTATATATATTATGTATGTGTTACGTATCTTGCTTTGAAGGGCAACTTGCAGCAGTGCGTCAAAGGTTCCAAACTTTGAAGGAGCTACCAAAGAAGGATACTACTCAGCTGCAAATAGGAGGTACTTGTGAACAGAACTCTGATACTTATTGAAACAGATGTGAAGATAAACTGCTGATTTTCATGCTCTGAAAAGAAGCCCAATTTAATTACTTCAGGATCTGCCTGGGAGACTTGCTTGCTGGTCCAGAAGAAAGTGAAGAGTCTGGGTTCCCAGTGACCCCAAGGACCTGAAGCCCTACTCAGTCCATACCTTCCTTCTCCAAAAGAAATATGAAAACCTACCTGGTGGAACTGAAAAAGGTGGTATTGGTAGCTGGTTCCCATATAATTCTGCGTGATTTGCATCCATGAAGAGTTTGGCACAGCTCCCAAACTCAATATCTTGCATTTCCTCAGTAACATACCATACACTGAACAGGAATTTTAAACAAATGAAGGGAACTTAAAGAGAGAGGAGCCACTTTGCAAATGAACAGAATTTGATTGGAAAGATATTGGGCTTCCCTCGTGGCTCAGATGGTAAAGAATCTGCCTGCAATTCAGGAGACATGGATTCGATTCCTGGATTGGGAAGATCCCCTGGAGAAGGGAATGGCTACCAACTCGAGTATTCTGGCCTGGAGAATTACAATCGAGACGAACCTGGGAGGCTACAGTCCATGGGGTCGCAAAGAGTCGAATAAGACTTAATGACTCATTTTTCACTTTTTGGGGTGACTGTAAGCTATAAATCACTTTCCCTTAGTTGAGGCTTTAATCTCTGAGGCAGTTATTGTGAATCGAAGAAAAGAAAACAGCTCTTTTTTTGTTACTTAAGAATTTCTGAAGATTTTCCATATCTAGAGGCGACCACTAAAGAACAATGTTCCTGACATTGAACACTTTAAAGCTGGAGTGAAAGATACCAAAAAGAGCTATTACCTAGAATAGGAAGGTGAGGGAATTGGTCCCATATACACCTCTGCTTCCTGGGTGGTTCTACCGGTAAAGAACCTGCCTGTCTAATGCAGGAGACATATTGAGAAATGGGTTCCATCCCTGGGTCAGGAAGATCCCCTGGAAGAGGGCATGGCAACCCACTCCAGTATTCTTGCCTGGAGCTTGGTAGGCTATAGTCCATAGGGTCGCCAAAAGCTGGACACGACTGAAATGACTTAGCAAGCACATACAGGTCTGCATGTTTAACACAGGTCTGCCAGGAAAAGCATCACTCATGTGTGTTACTGCTGAATCTGGTGTGGAAACCATTACCTGTGAGGGAACAATGTGTATTACAAACCTGATATTACAACTGCTGCTGCTGCTACTGCTAAGTTGCTTCAGTCGTGTCCGACTCTGTGCGACCCCATAGATGGCAGCCCACCAGGCTCCACCATCCCTGGGATTCTCCAGGCAAGAACACTGGAGTGGGTTGCCATTTCCTTCTCCAATGCATGAAAGTGAATAGTGAAAGTGAAGTTGCTCAGTCGTGTCTGACTCAGCGACCCCATGGACTGCAGCCTACCAGGCTCCTCTGTCCATGGGATTTTCCAGGCAAGAGTACTGGAGTGGGGTGCCATTGCCTTCTCCAGATATTACAACTAAATATGTTTTTTAGACTATTTCTTTACACCCATTTCAGGAAAAAAATAGTATGCACCATCATGTATGCTAAGGCTGCAAAATTTTACTGAAGAAAAGGAAAGCAGATGGGAAAAAAAGTGAACTTAAACAGGAAAAAATAAATTACTCATCACATCTATATCTGGATTGTCATTAATTGGCTGATTTTTATCTTAAAGGCATAATTTTACTTTTGATAGAACAATGTATACTAGGCATTTAGATAAGAAAGAAAAAGTCCAGGGCTGGTTTACATGAAAGCGATAGAGTATATAAAATATATCTTTCAAGAAATAAGTTGATAGGCACTTCAATCCATTTTGCTTCTGGATACCATTGAGATAAGATTTGGGGTTGAAGGCCAAGATCCTGGGGAAGAAAAGAATTAAGAGTGATAACCCCACACAATGTAAGAGAGAGCTTATGGTAATACAGTTATAATATGAGTCACAAGGCCTGCTTTTTGTGAATATTCAGCACAAGATTCACCACAAAAAGGTTAGAACGCTTAAGAATATTGGTTCTATTCATACAGACGGTAAAAGCAGATTAGGAATAGTTGATGGTGCCACAGTATCCACATCAGTTCTACTTTCTTCTCAAATCATACACAACAGGATAAAACACAATCAAAGGCCACTGTTTGAAAGTAATTAGACCGAATGATCTTGACTTTGGATTTAGTGTGGGGCTCTATTGGTGTGGGTGATGAAACATCCTGCATTGATTGCCAAAGTGTCCATGTGATGCTGAAAGCCCTTCCTGATCTATCAAATGTCCCAAAATGTCATGTTCTGAGATTCTTTGCAATGTTGAGAAGACACTAACTGAGCAAATAGATGATCAGCTAAGGAGAAAATTTGAGTACATTTCTGATATCTGATTCATTTATGCATTTTGCCAGCCAAAAAATTAGTAATAAAATAAACTTCATTTTACATGGTAATCAACCTGATTTTAAATTCACAAGACCATAGATTTTTTCCATTTATTGACATTATATAATCAGAGTTTACAGTTCTACAAACATACTTGTGAGTATATAAAGGCTATTCAATGAGTATGTGAGCAATCATAATAAAAAAGAAATTAATATGAAAATCATATGTAAAAATTATGTAAAGAAATATTTATATTGAAAAATAAGACTAAAACAAATGAAATACAGAGAAAACAGTTAACTATGTAAAATGTGAAGTGAAATCTCAAGAGTAAAAATTAAAATGTGTCCAATAGAAAATTTGAGAAAAGGAAGTAATTTCCACTGGGGAAAGGATTTGAAAAAAACTCACTGAGAAGAAAGGGTGGGGGCAACTATTGTCTTTTGTCTTCAAAACACTTTAATTGTTCCTCAATAATTTTAATTAATTTAAGGGTATACTTTTTTCTTTTGTGGAAACATATTCTCTCTTTCAGTCTAAATATCTAGCTAGATCTATTCACATGGATGATTTTAGTGATTTTCTCAGGAATTAACAATAGATTTACGTAATATTATAAAGAAACACAAGATCAGGATTGAGAAAGAACAGTACTATTTTACATATACTTTTGCACATTATTTCTTAAATTGTAATTATGATCTCGATTAAAACAATTTTAAATTATTACCTGTTGTCTGCAGTCACCAGCTTCCCTGATAGCTAAGTTGGTAAACAACCTGCCTGCAATGCAGCAGACCCTGGTTCGATTCCTGGGTCAGGAAGATCCCCTGGAGAAGGGATAGGCTACCCACTCTAGTGTTCTTAGGCTTCTCTTATGGCTCAGCTGGTAAAGAATCTGCCTGCAATGCAGGTAGATCTGGGTTCAGTCCCTGGGTTGGGAAGATCCCCTGGAGAAGGGAAAGGCTACCCAGAATTCCATCATGCATTTCAGTTTTCTAATAGTGATGATAGTGGGTATTTTTTGAGAGGAAATATACTAGATCTTAAAATGTTTTCAAACTTATTTTGTAATGAGGTAAGCTAGCTATATAGTCACATTCACTATAATAAAAGGTAATAATATACAATGTTTCAGGGTTTAGAAAATATATTTGTTGCTGTAATGAAGTATAATAAAGGCTGATTGAATAATATATTTTTTGGATTTTCTATAGAAATAAAAAGCACTATTGATGCAAAATTGTTTTTTAAAACTAGTATTTTACTACAAAAAATAGTGTCAAATCTTTGAAAATGTCTACTTAAATCACTACAATTTTAAAAATATGAGTTTTTAAATAGTTTTTAGATTCTGTGTTCTGAAAATTCGTAAACTAATTCATAAAATATGAACGCATGCTGCTGTGCTATGCTGTGTTTAGTTGCTCAGTCATCTCTCTTTGAGACCCCAAGGACTGTAGGCAGCAAGGTTTCTCTGTCCATTTGGGTTCTCCAAACAAGAATACTGGAGTGGGTTGCCAGTGGACAAGGCATCTTCCCAACCCAGGGACTGAACCCAGGTCTCCCACATTGCAGGTGAATTGTTTACCAGCTGAGCTACCAGGGAAGCCCATGAAAGCATGGTATGATGATATTCAGATTCCAATGTTCTGAATACTTTAGAGAATCATTCATTATTTTCCCACATCTATATGAACAGAACATGATACAACTAATTTAATAATCTAAAATGTGATTGATGAAATGGGAATATGATGTGAAATGAGCATTTTTCGTATTAGTAAAACTATAATCTTGTGATTATCCAGTCTCTATGTTTAAATACTTATTAAGTTTTCGAAGATATTGAACTTTGAATTTATATGGAGCTTATAGATCATACATTAATAAAGCACACATAGTATAGATTTATTTGAAAAAATCATATGAAAATTTAAAACATAAAGAATATACTTAAAATTTGAACTTCAGTGAACAACTCATTATACCCAAGACATGCTTCAGGAGACATGACAGCTAAATGTCATGTGATATCTCTTGTGATGTCCTGAACAGAATCCTAGAACAAAATAAAGTAACATTAGGTAAAAAATAAAAAATATGAGTTAAATATGAAGTTTTGTTAATAATAATTTTTTAATATTAGTTAATTTGAAAAATGCACCATACTATTGTATGATGTTAATAGTAAGGGGATATAGAGAAACTATATAGTATTTTTGCAACTTTTCTGTAAATTGAAATCTATATAAAGTAGATTTATTTAAAAATGTCATCTAAAAACATCAAAATGTAATGGACAGGTTAAATAGAGTTACATAGTAGAGACCAAATTGAAAAGATAATTAGTTAAAATAGAACTAGTAATTAACAATAGATCTAACACAAATTTATTTCTTCTTGGCCTTTTGGCTAATATCAAGTGTAAATATAGATCTAGAGGATTTGCCACAGAGAGAAGCGGAAAATAGAAAATATAATATTTAGAGATATAATATGTCATTTTTATTTGAATTAATTTAATTCCTAAGTAAAAGTCACTCATTTAGCAATCATTAATATTTTCTAGATGCTTTTTAAAAAGTGTATAGAGTATAAATTTGAAAACTAATTTGTATCTTCTACAAACTCACTCTAAATCATTGTGAGACTGGAATAGATATACTCAACATGTTTCATAAAATATTTAATAAACAATATGTATTTGTGTGATAGATGTGACCTAAAGCACAGAAAAATACATTTGAAAATTTCCTATTTGATCTAATGCCCTTACTTCATATGACTGCCAGATCCTACTGTAGAATTGCTCATTTTTAATATTTGTTTATTTTTTGGAATCTTCTTTTTTTATTTTTTAAATTATGAAAGTTTGATAACACATTTACAGGAGACTTGGTAAATACAGAGCAAAGTTGCATATAGTTCCACTATATATTACAACTATTTTTCCAGTAGATAAATTAAGATTTTCAATTTCAATATATCCTCTCTCAAAAATTAACAGGATGAAAAGATAGGAAAGCAGAAGGATATACTAGACCTGAAAAACACTATGAATAGATCCAAGATAATTAAGATTTATACAATTTTCATTCAACAGCAGGATACAAATTCTATTAAAGTTCCCATGGACTATAAACTGGAACATATCCAGGGACATAAAATATGGTGCAAAAATTTCATGGTAAAAGGTATGGAAATCATACAGAGTCTGTTCTCTTATCACTACGGAATTATGTTAAAGATAAATATCAAAAGATATTTAAAAATAACCCTCATATTTTCAAGTGTAATGCATCATTTACCAAGAGAGATTTTGACTTAGCCATTGAAAGGCTCAATAAAATTTAAACACTGAAAAAACACAGAGAGTGATTGCAGAAAAAAAAGCATTTAAATGAGAGTTGCTCTTTTTTTTAAAGATACATTTTCTTTGTCTCATAATTTACTTTAGAAAATGATCTTAATGGTCTGACTAACTTAATACAGTACATTTTCAGACATGAATAATTTATAGCTATTTCACTGACTGGATAGAGTTCATTAAATTCTATCGATCCTATGGTATAATTGTATATGGGATGATTAATACATGAAGTTCAATGATCAGTTATTAAACAAAGACCACTGTCCTACATGAATTTCATAATAAAGAGACTACTCTAGTATATAATGTGGGTTTAAATGATGAAAATAACCAGGTAATTGAGAGCAAGCTACAATTAGAAACTGTCCAGGAGTAAAAAGTTAACAACTAAAGCATGATGGTTTCCAGCTATATTCTTATTTCTGTCTTGCTTCTACCACTTGCCAAGATGATCCTACTCTCTGCTAATTAATTTGAAAGGATGCTTTTTTGGAATTAGTTTCTTAAAACATTGAAAGAAAAAGAAAAAGAGCCCTGATGATTGTTTATCAAACTAGAAACAATTACCATGGTCATGAAGAGCACCTAACATATGATGCTAACTAATGAGAAATCTTTTGTTTTTCATATGTGTTTTAGTTATACGAATATGTGCTTGTAAAATAGAGAAAAATGAGGAATTTGAAGATAAAGAATTTCTTGGTATAAAAAGAGGGGTGTTATTCATTATTGTGAGGAAAGTTTGATCAAGTAAGGCACTGCTAATAAATTTTCTCATATTCTAAAACAATATCTTTGTGCTGCTCTTTCTATAGTTCCATGTTCTAACTGTAAACTATTTGAAGTAAAGCTGAAAGGTCATATTTATTTTTTTTAATTTTTATAACGTAGGAGAAAGAACCTTTCATGAAGTAAGAGATAAATATCAATTTGAAAGAAAGAAGACATTAATAATGGGAAGAATGAAAAAACAAATGAATGACAAGTGAATGACACATTTTGGCTTAAATGAATAACTTGTAATAGATTTAAATGCATAGAATTGTTTATTCCACAAATAAATAGTTTTATTTCAAAATAGATTGAATCTGAGGAAAACCAAGATTTCAAACTTGACATAGCAACATCAAAAGCTGTTAACATTTCTTAAAGGCTTACTATGTCTCAGTTACTCTTTTAAAGGCCATACTTAATCAGATTCAGTTCTGGATATGAATCTAGAGGTCAAGTTCTAATTAATTTAGATTTAAGCTATTATTAAAATGTGTAGATTCTACACATACACACATCTATGTTTGTGTATACCTATTTCTCTTTCTTGGACAATTTAGTTACTCTACAAATAATATATCACAATCTTTATGCCATTTCTATTCCTTAATTATTCTAGTGGATATTTTAAAGATATTAAAACAGAAAGACCACTACCATCTACCAGGTATGCTTACAAAATAATCATTTACTTTAAGCTGAAATATTTTTGGATTGAAAATGATTTGCTTTAGATATTAGGATATCAATAGTAATTATCTTTCTCTTTCCTTCTTTCCTTCCTCCTTCCTTTCTTATTTTTTTAATAAAGTCAATACCTAAGTGAAACCAAGATATACATTTCAGAGTTTTCTATTTGAAAGACTTTCTAAATAGTCTTGCATCTGTTGGAATGGTTGTATAATTGGCCTGAAATTATTTGAAACAATTTATTTTATTTGTGGACATTTCTTCCTATTTAAACTGAACATTCTTGTTGCTGCTTAACAGGTTACTCCTCCAAGAACTTTCTTGCCCAAGTAATAGAACTGATTCATTATATATTGTAGAAGATATGTGTGTATTTTTTATTTATTTATTTATTTTTAAATATAAATTTATTTATTTTAATTGGAGGCTAATTACTTTACAATATTGCATTGGTTTTGCCATACATTGACATGAATCTGCCATGGGTGTACATGTACTCCCCATTCTGAATGCCCCTCTCTTCTCCCTCCCCATCCCATCCCTTGGGTCATCCCAGTGCACCAGCCCTGAACACCCTGTCTCATGCATCGAATCTGGACTGATGTGTTAAAGTTGACACCCTTAAATAACCTTGGTTTAGGTCATAAAAAAGTAAAGCTTATTTTAGTCTGTATTTTGAGAATTTTCTCTATGGAATATTGTTTTGTCTCCTCTCCATCCACATTGAAAAAAAGCATATATCCTATCAGTGTTCACTGTTCCAAAAGTAAACATGTAGTGCTGTAAAACTACAATGCAAAGGTAATGAATTTGTGCTCGACAGAATGATCTTCCAGAGAAATACTGTGTTTTCTAATACTGCCAATTTTTCTTTCCAGGTAAGATAAAATAGTTTAGCTAATGAAAAATAAGCCATCCCGTACATCTGATGAAATAGCTTAGGGGAATAATACCGAGAGGTAGAGGTTGCATGATGTATATGGTGTGTGTATGTGTGTGTGTGTGTGTGTGTGTGTGTGTGCATGTGTGTGTGTGTGTGTGTGTGTGATGGACAGGAGCTGGGACAGACATGTAAAGAGTGCTGATTACAATGCACTCTGTGGGGAGCTGCCATGCAAGTTTGCTTGTTTGCCTGGTGTTTTGAGACTCAACTTTAGGTCCAACTGCATGTCTCATGTAATAACCAGAGGAAAAAATGATGTCTAGAGAGAATAAATTCTGAGTCTAGGAGGTATCACTGTTAACCTCTCACAAGCTGCATTCTTACTGAGGAAGGTTGCATGGAATGAGGCCATTCTATCCTGAAAGAGAGAAAGGGTTTCATTTCTACTTGTAAGTATATGGCATGAATAAATGCTTTTTGCAATTGAATGGAAGAAGTAGAATTGAAATTAGGCAGCATTAACTATTTAAGTTAATCCAGAAACTACCTACAACTTTTATGTGTGTATGTATATATATATATATATATATATATGTGTGTGTGTGTGTGTGTGTGTACCTCCATATGTATCTACATTCCCATCTAAATATACAACTACTCCTCTATCTCTATCTATCTATCATCTATCTCAATCTGTCAATTTATCTATCACCATAATTTTTTATTGAAAAATTCAGTGTAAATTCTCTTAACTTTTCATTATCAGCATTAGACCAAGGCATGTATTTGCCTTGGAAGAGCATGAAACAACCGCATATCCAAATAAATGAAACCTAGCCAGGGTGGAACTCAAAATTCATGATTAGTGTTTTGTAATTATCAAATATCTACTTATATTGGACATCTTATATTTTAAAATTCTAGTGTTTTGACTGTTTAATGTATTCAGTGAGCCTGTTAATCCATCAAGAATATGTTAGCTGAACTTGATGAAGAGGTATATCATTGTGTTTATCCTTTGTCCCCTGGGCAAATTGTCTTCCACTGTGGTTTTAAGTACATTAAAGACTGTTTTAGGTATTACCTTGCAATAAAATACAGAAACAAATAAAAGCATTGGATGCAGCATGAATCTTTTAGCCTCATTCAACTTGTTTGGCCTTGGGATAAGACTCATTGCTGTTTAGTCTCTAAGTTGTGTCTGACTCTTTCGTGACCCCATGGACTGTAGCCCATCAGGCTCTCCTGGCCATGGGATTTCTCAGGCAAGAATACTGGGCTGGGTTGCCATTTCTTACTCCAGGGGATCTTCCTGACCCAAGGGTTGAGCTGGAGTCTTCTGCATTGGCAGACAGATTCTGTACCACAGAGCCACTGGAGAAGTCCGTAAAATAAGACTACCTCATAGAAATATAAGCCTTGGGTTATATAAACAAATGTCCACACAGGTTTTGAAATTTAATTAGCTTTAGCTATGAAATGTTTTATGATATTTAAGAAAGGATGCTATCTTAACATGAATTATTATTTACAAATAAGACCAACATAATAATTAGCATGTACTTGGATGGACAATCACTGACAACTAAGATCTACAGATATGCAGGCATCTTTTTCTGGTGATGTGGAATAAAAATAGAGAGGCATACATCTGTTTCATACATGTTTTACATCTTTTTAAAAGATGTCTTATTTTGACAGATATTTTCTTTAATATCTATAGCTTGTTTCTGAACTTGAAACTCTGTCCATGAAAACATTGTGCAGAAGTGAAGCTCCTGATTTTGCACTCATGGTTCTCTGATCTTTTCTTCCTTTATTACTTACATTCTTGGGGTCAGAAGAGGCTTTGCAGGGTCAGTCACCTTATTTCTCTGTCTCTAAGAGAGACTTTATTTGAACTTTCACAGAAGATGGTTTTAGATTGCCTTAAAGTTTTAATATTGAGAGTTTATTCCACGTTCTCCTAAAGCAAATTTGTGCCGAAACTGGTAATCCTTGTAGTCAGAAAGTTACTCTGAACTGAAGTAAAGTTTATGTCAGTTTGAAAGAGAAGCATGGCCATTGGTGTATGAAGTAAGAGTTTGGTTTGGATTATTGCTTAATTCCATTCTAACACAATCCTATTAATTTATTAAATTTTTTAGATGTAATTTCTCTTGACCAATTATTTCATAGCTTTTGTTTCTCGAATGATTATTTTAAAATATTTATACAATCATAAAATAACTTTTTATTGAAATATTTTAATTTTGTTTTAATATTTGATTCTGTTCTTTGAGACTTCCTTATCTTACCATAGCTTTCCTATTTCTTCAGTTTTGTCATATATATAGAATGTAGTAGTAGCAAATGAGATCAAAATATCCCAGGTAATAAACATACTCATTAAGGAAAGTTTTGGAAAGGTACCAAGGGATTCAAATACTAATTAACGTTTCAAGCTGACATTTAAATGTATACGATTAAAACTATTATCCTGCTATAGTAGAAGATTTAGAACAATTCATAGATTCCACTGGAGCTTTCTGGTGGCTCAATGGTAAAAAGTCTGCCTGCAATGCAGAAGCTGCAGGAAACGTGGGTTTGATCCCTGAGTTGGGAAGATCCTCTGGAGGAGGGCATGGCAACCCACTCCAGTATTCTTGCCTGGAAAATCTCTTGGAGAGAAGAGCCTGGCAGGCTACAGTCCATAGGGTCACAAAGAGTCAGAGATGATTCAAGCAACTTAGCTTGCAGGCATGCAAGCATAGATTCCACTATGTATAAACACACACAC
Source organism: Okapia johnstoni (assembly GCA_024291935.2). NCBI lineage: Eukaryota > Metazoa > Chordata > Mammalia > Artiodactyla > Giraffidae > Okapia > Okapia johnstoni. Next base: position 61,486,812 of record CM044322.1, read on the forward strand.
ACACACACACACACAATTACCACCTGTTGTATTGTTTACCTGGTACTATTGCAATATGTTTACTTACAACCCCTAGTAATCAAATTAGATGATTTTACTTGATCTTTTCTTCTGCCAACACTTCTCTCATGATTCCATCATATTCTATTCCTTTCCTTAAATCAGGAGTTGAATGACAGATGCTCTCATGTCATTTTTCCAGTAGAAATGTCCTAGTGATTCTTTGTACTTTTCTGAGTACTATAATTTCTTATATTTTACTCCCTCTAAAAATTAAAGGTAAAATAGAATTTAATCACACACTTACCAATCTTAAGGGACAGATCAACTGAGAATCTTTGGGTCTCCTAATTTTCAAAACTCCCTCCCAAGACCCTGCCCTAACAAAGTGTTCACATAGTCATATGTTTTCATAAACTTTACAAAATTGAGACAAGTTTATCTTGATCCATTATCCATTTACACTTTGATTTCCCATCTGTCAAAATTTCCTTTTCATTGGATGACATTGAACTGATCTTGAGAATTTGGGTGAAGTTGCTAATATAAATTTTTTCACGTGTGAAGTTAAGTTGCTACTTGTTCTCATGTGGAATCTGTTCCTAAGGTATATTTCTATTGCCCAGGACTTGGTTTCTATTGAAGCAAACTAAAAATAGAAGTTGTTTCATTTCAGGGAAAGATAGATAGGTAGAACACAGAGAACAGTCACAAATAAACCATACATCTGTTTCTTTTTCTGATGGGAATTTTGGTGGCCATGAGAATTGCCATTCTGATAGCCAATTACAGGGGGCATAATTGACTGCTGGGCTCAGCAGTTGCATCTTTAAATCCATCCCAGGATTTGAACCAAGGCCTCATTCTCCCCAGGCTTCTCTTAGCCAAGATTGAATGTGGCAGAGGTGTTAAGACAAGTGCATTCCTGGCAGATACAGAATTCCTAACAAGTGACTGCGGCTTGATGACTCCCTAGCAGCCTCGTGGATCTTTTCTTAGAACCACAATGCAGTCTAGGAGGTTTCAATCCCACCTTCCTTTCTGCTCTCTTTCTCTGCTTCACTTGGAATCAGACTTGCATCATCATCTGATACTGATCACCTGGTTCTCTTTTTCCCATAGGCATTTCCATAAGAAAGTTCTTGCACATTTATATTATCTTGACACTTGCTTCTCAGAACACTGGGCTAATACAGGAATCACATGAAAAATAATTTATCAAACATTTTTATTCCCAGGGCACAAATCTAGAATAGTATTACAAAATAGTAAGATGTCTAAGACAGCTCCCAAGGAAAAATAAGAATTACAGATTTTTCCCCCAAATTTGACAATGGCCTTAAAATTTATGTTATTAATGTACTATAGTTATACTGCATGAAAAATTTTTGAATGATAAAAATAAAATAAATGATGATTCACAGTACCAGGAGAGACTGGATCAAGTTCTATTTTTCTCTTTTAAAATCAATATCATGTGATGCACTTAAGGGATTTACATCCAAACCTTATGTATGTGAGGGGTGTATATGATAAAGGCATGTCAGGCATTTAATTAATAAAATCATATTGCTTTACTGGTTTTTTTATTGTGGTATTTATCAGGTTTTACAATTTTGAAATTGCATTTTTCCTGATTCTAAAAAGTACTATTATATCTAAAATTTTGTTACTAGATTTGTGTTATTTTTCTTAAAAAGAATCCTCCAAGTTACGTAATCCTCAGATGCCACAAAACTTGAACGTCTATGCCACCCACTTTTTTTTTTAAATAAATTTATTTGTTTCAGTTGGGGGCTAAGTACTTTACAATATTGTAGTAGTTTTTGCCATACATTGACATGAGTCAGCCATGGGTTCACATGTGCTCCCCCTCCGGAACCCCCCCTCCCACCTCCCTCCCCATCCCATCCCTCTGGGTCATCCCAATGCTCCAGCCCTTAGCATCCGTCCCATGCATAGAACATGGAATGGTGTTCTGTTTCACATATGATAATATACATGTTTCAATGCTATTGTCCCAGAACGTCCCACCCTCACCTTCACCCTCAGAGTCCATAAGACTGTTCTATGCATCTGTGTCTCTTATTCTGTCTCGCATATAGGGTTACCGTTACCATCTTTCAAATTCCATATATATGCATTAGTATACTGTGTTGGTGTTTTTCTTTCTGGTTTACTTCACTCTGTATAATGGGCTCCAGTTTCATCCATCTCAATAGAACCGATTCAAATGAATTTTTTTAATGGCTGAGTAATATTCCATTGTGTATATGTACCACAGCTTCCTTATCCATTTGTCTGCCGATGGACATCTAGGTTGCTTCCATGTCCTGGCTATTGTAAACAGTGCTGCAATGAACATTGGGGTACACGTGTCTCTTTCAATTCTGGTTTCCTCGGTGTGTATGCCCAGCAGTGGGATTGCTGGGTCGTATGGCAGTTCTATTCCCAGTTTTTTAAGCAATCTCCACACTGTTCTCCATAGTGGCTGTACTAGTTTGCATTCCCACCAACAGTGTAAGAGGGTTCCCTTTTCTCCACACCCTCTCCAGAATTTATTGCTTGTAGACTTTTGGATAGCAGCCATTCTGACGGGCAAGAAATGGTACCTCATTGTGGTTTTGATTTGCATTTCTCTAATAATGAGTGATGTTGAGCATCTTTTCATGTGTTTGTTAGCCATCTGTATGTCTTCTTTGGAGAAATGTCTGTTTAGTTCTTTGGCCCATTTTTTGATTGGGTCGTTTATTTTTCTGGAATTGAGCTGCAGGAGTTGCTTGTATATTTTTGAGATTAATTGTTTGTCTGTTGCTTCGTTTGCTATTATTTTCTCCCATTCTGAAGGCTGTCTTTTCACCTTGCTCCTAGTTTCCTTTGTTGTGCAAAAGCTTTTAATTTTAATTAGGTCCCATTTGTTTATTTTTGCTTTTATTTCCAGTATTTTGGGAGGTGGGTCATGGAGGATCCTGCTGTGATTTATGTCAGAGAGTGTTTTGCCTATGTTTTCCTCTAGGAGTTTTATAGTTTCTGGTCTTACGTTTAGATCTTTAATCCATTTTGAGTTTATTTTTGTGTATAGTGTTAGGAAGTGTTCTAGTTTCATTCTTTTGCAAGTGGTTGACCAGTTTTCCCAGCACCACTTGTTAAAGAGATTGTCTTTTCTCCATTGTGTACTCTTGCCTCCTTTGTCGAAGATGAGGTGTCCATAGGTGCGTGGGTTTATCTCTGGGCTTTCTATTTTGTTCCATTGATCTATATTTCTATCTTTGTGCCAGTACCACACTGTCTTGATGACTGTGGCTTTGTAGTAGAGCTTGAAGTCAGGCAGGTTGATTCCTCCAGTTCCATTCCTCTTTCTCAAGATTGCTTTGGCTATTCGAGGTTTCTTATATTTCCATACAAATTGTGAAATGATTTGTTCTAGTTCTGTGAAAAATACCATTGGTAGCTTGATAGGGATTGCATTGAATCTATAAATTGCTTTGGATAGTATACTTATTTTCACTATATTAATTTTTCCAATCCATGAACACGGTATATTTCTCCATCTGTTTGTGTCCTCTTTGATTTCTTTCATCAGTGTTTTATAGTTTTCTATGTATAAGTCTTTTGTTTCTTTAGGTAGATATATTCCTAAGTATTTTATTCTTTTTGTTGCAATGGTGAATGGTATTGTTTCCTTAATTTCTCTTTCTGTTTTCTCATTATTGGTGTATAGGAATGCAAGGGATTTCTGTGTGTTAATTTTATATCCTGCAACTTTACTATATTCATTGATTAGCTCTAGTAGCTTTCTGGTAGAATCTTTAGGGTTTTCTATGTAGAGGATCATGTCATCTGCAAACAGTGAGAGTTTTACTTCTTCTTTTCCTATCTGTATTCCTTTTATTTCTTTTTCCGCTCTGATTGCTACAGCCAAAACTTCCAAAACTATGTTGAATAGTAGTGGTGAAAGTGGGCACCCTTGCCTTGTTCCTGACTTTAGGGAAATGCTTTCAATTTTTCACCATTGAGGATAATGTTTGCTGTGGGTTTGTCATATATAGCTTTTTATTATGTTGAGGTATGTTCCTTCTATTCCTGCTTTCTGGAGGGTTTTTATCATAAATGGATGTTGAATTTTGTCAAAGGCTTTTTCTGCATCAATCGAGATAATCATATGGTTTTTATCTTTCAATTTGTTAATGTGGTGTATTACATTGATTGATTTGCGGATGTTAAAGAAACCTTGCATTCCTGGGATAAAGCCCACTTGGTCATGATGTATGATCTTTTTAATATGATGTTGGATTCTGTTTGCTAGAATTTTAGTAAGGATTTTTGCATCTATGTTCATCAGTGATATTGGCCTGTAGTTTTCTTTTTCTGTGGCATCTTTGTCTGGTTTTGGAATTAGGGTGATGGTGGCCTCATAGAATGAGTTTGGAAGTTTACCATCTTCTGCAATTTTCTGGAAGAGTTTGAGTAGGATAGGTGTTAGCTCTTCTCTACATTTCTGGTAGAATTCCGCTGTGAAGCCGTCTGGTCCTGGGCTTTTGTTTGCTGGAAGATTTCTGATTACAGTTTCGATTTCTGTGCTTGTGATGGGTCTGTTAAGATCTTCTATTTCTTCCTGGTTCAGTTTTGGATAGTTATACTTTTCTAAGAATTTGTCCATTTCTTCCAAGTTGTCCATTTTATTGGCATATAGCTGTTGGTAGTAGTCTCTTATGATCCTTCGTATTTCTGTGTAGTCTGTTGTGATCTCTCCATTTTTATTTCTAATTTTGTTGATCTGATTCTTCTCCCTTTATTTCTTGTTGAGTCTGGCCAATGGCTTGTCATTTTGTTTATCTTCTCGAAAAACCAGCTTTTAGTTTTGTTGATTTTTGCTATGGTCTCTTTGGTTTCTTTTGTATTTATTTCTGCCCTAATTTTTAAGATTTCTTTCCTTCTACTAACCCTGGGGTTCTCCATTTCTTCCTTCTCTAGTTGCTCTAGGTGTAGAGTTAGTTTATTTATTTGATTTTTTTCTTGTTTCTTGAGTTATGCCTGTATTGCTATGAACCTTCCCCTTAGCATTGCTTTTACAATGTCCCATAGGTTTTGGGTTGTTGTGTTTTCATTTTCATTCATTTCTATGCATATTTTGATTTCTTTTTTGATTTATTCTGTGATTTGTTGGTTATTCAGAAGCGTGTTGTTTAGCCTCCATATGTTGGAATTTTTAATAGTTTTTTTCCTGTAATTGAGGTCTAATCTTACTGCATTGTGGTCAGAGAAGATGGCTGGGATGATTTCAATTTTTTGGAATTTACCAAGGCTAGATTTATTATGCCACCCACTTTAAACTGATAGGAGATAAAGAAAGGGCATGACAGGAGAAGAATATACTTAACTAATTATCTTCAAGTCCTCCCCTCCACCCAGTTAACCAGAGTCCTCATTTTGAGGAAAAATTGAAGTGAAGAAAGAAATATGCTTTCTGTTGTTGTTCCCAATAATATTTTGGTGTTCATAATCAAGAAATTATTTAAGTTCATTTCCATTTATCTAGTCATGAAATTTATTATTATGTTGATACTAATGATGTAGTATTACGGTTTAGATTTATTGTTCATGTATGCTCTTCTTTCTCAGCACTGTTACACTTCTTATTTATAGACATGTTTAAGATCATTATGAGCATCCCATGTGGTTCAGTGGGTAAAGACTCTACCTGCAATGCAAGAGATGCTTGCTGTTGCCAGTATGATCACTGAGTGGGGACGATCCCCTAGAGGAGGGCATGGCAATCCACTCCAGTATTCTTGCTTAAAGTGTGTTCAGTATCCAGTATTCAGACTCCCAAGGACTGAGGAGTCTGGTGGGCTATAGCCTATAGACTCTCAAACAATCAGGCACGACTGAAGCAACTGAGCATACACACACGTAAGATCATTATAAATTATAATAATTCTTTCATGAACAAAGGGCTATTGTAACATTAAAAAGTATTTTTCCAAAGACTTGCCATGTCTTTGTTAATGTATTATTTGTTGAAATTATTATTTATATAGATTGATTGCTTTTATCTACATTTTTGAAATGCTTCTCATTCCTTTAGTTTGGATTTCTTTTTCCTTTTTCCAAATTTCTTTATTCAGTTTCCTATTTTCCTTTTTGTTTTTGCCGTTGTTCAGTTGATTAGTCATGTCTGACTCTTTGTGACCCCATGGACTGCAAAAGCCAAGCTTCCCTCTTCTTCACAATCTCCTAGACTTGGCTCAAACTCATGTCCATTGAGTCAATGATGCTTATTATATTTATTTCTAAACAATTCTGTCTATGTTGCTTTTTCTATCTTATGTCTTCTCTTTGCTTCATTATTGAGTTCCATATCTATCATCTGGATCTATTTTCCTGTGAAGTCAATAATTCTCAGGATTGAAGTCAAGTGCTTAAAGTAGGGTTTTATGCAAAATGCTCTTCTTTTACTAATCTATTTCCATTTTGGAAATTTACACACTTTACCCTCTCACTTTGAAAGTCCTTACTGCTAAATGTCACCACAATATGCCTATTTATATGTATAGGAGCTTGTTGAAAAATTATTCTCTGATATTTATATCTATCTTTATTTGTCTTCTTTCCTTTTTTTTACCAGATATAGAAAGGGCAATTCACATTTTTGTCTTGTCGCTAATATTTTTCCTGTATTTCTTCTTCTAGATAAGGATATCAGCCTTTTCATTGTTCTCAATGGAAGTCTAACCTGAATGCCAGAGAAAAGCATTGTTTTCAACTTTAAAACATTGAGAAGAAATATGTGAGAAGAGACAGACAATAAAAGGCTGACAGTTGATATTTGTCAAGTTGAAGAGTTCCTCATAAGAACTGAACTCTGCCTACTTGGATGTCTTTTTTCCTCCCCAGCACCTCTTAAATGTTGTGCTTTACAAACATCATCTAAAAATTCCCATGCTGTTTTTACTTTGTCCATGGGAAAGACACTAGTCTGACAAAACAAATATGAACTTATATTTGCAAAGAGAGAAGAAAAAATGACTTGAAGTCTACGGAGTGCCTATGAAAATGTCTTCTCTGTTTAGTCAATGTTTTATAGTTATCACCATACAAGATATGTTATAAAATCAACTACAGCTCTCTTAAAACAAACCACCATATATGTTTGTATTTTCAATGCTAACAACCAAATGTATTTATAGGGTCATTTACACATAATATTCAGCAAGATGCTACACCAAACAAACTATGGAAATAGAGTTAATCAAACATGGGACTTTTCTCTATCCAGAGAGAAAGAAAAGAAAGATAAGAGAAAATACATTCATAGACATATAACTAAATTTTCAATTTTGGTGTTATTATGAATGTTACTGCTTTTAAAATTTTGAATTAAGATTATTCTTTGCTAATATAAGGAAATGCAACTGGTATTTTATGTAGACTGCATCCTGCATTCCTGCTAAACTCATTTATTAGCTCTAGGAAACTTTTTGTATACTCTTCAGAATTTTCTACAAAATACTGATTCCTTCTATGAATAGACATATTTTCATTTAATTTTTTCCAATACATTTGTTTTCTTCTTTTGTCTTGTGACACTGGCTAGAACTTCTAATACTATACTCAACAGGAGTAATGAGAGTGGCTTTAATGGGGAGAGCCCTCAGTTTTTCATCTGTTGATATAATGCTAGCTCTAATTTTTAGGTAGCTTTTGTTTATCAGATTAAGAAAGTTCTCTTTTATTCCTATTTTACTAAGAGTATTTATCATGCATATTTGTTGAATTTTGTCAAATGCCTATTCTATACCTATTGCCATAATTGTATTGCTTTTCTTCTTTTTTTGTTAAAATGGTAAATCATATTGTGATGGAGGTTTACTTTTTTTCCCAAACTCCCAGATTAAGGTTTTTGTTTTTAGGCCAGTATGATTCAGGTAGAGATTCTAGATTCTCTCACATGATTTTTGCTCCTTTCCTCCAGTTCTGCACCATAGTAGACACTTCATAGAATTTTTTCTATTGTTGCTGTTTAGTCAATAAGTCATGTCCAACTCTTTCCGATCCCATGGGCTGTAGCCTGCCAGGTTCCTCTGTTCAGAGACTTTTCACCCAAGACTACTGGAGTGCCTTGTCGTTTCTTTTTCCGGGGGATCTTCTTAACCAGGGATCGAAACTGCAACTCCATTGGCAGGTGTATTCTTTACCACTGAGCTACCCAAGAAACTCTTTCTAGTGTTGGCGTAGCTTATTTTCACTGTAAGTGTGCAGCAGTCCTCTTTCTGGTACTTTATTTCTGAGGAAGAAGCCAGGACAGAAAATAACCTCTTAAATGAATTAAAAATTAATATGATTATTTGAAAATAAATGCAAAAAATTTTGGTCAGTATAAAGAAATGAATCACTTTTCCCAATAAGAGCCGAAGAGTTATCAGATCATGGGAATCTTTTGTTTCTATTCATGACATAAACCTTGGAGACCGAGCATAAAAAGTCAGCAAAGATATACCAAGGTATATGTTAGAAAGCATCCTAAGCCCACATGACTAAACCACTTATTAATACCTAACTTAATTACAATTTCAACCTATTTCAGAAGCAGAATATTAAATGAGTCAATCTGAAATTACCCGGTCAACCCTAGAGGGATAATCAGCCTGATAAACACCTGCCATTCTCCAAAGGAAAGTGGGCTTGTCTGAAACAATCACTCTTGATAGTAACTCCTTGTCCTGCCCCTTTCTGCCCACAAAAGTCTCATTTTATATAGCTGTTCAGAACTCCTTTCTATCTGTTAGTTGGGATGATGCCCTACTCAAGACTCATTGAATAATGCCAATAAGATCCATAAAATTTGCTGAGTTGAACTTTGTTTCTTAACAGAAGGTACATTCTACTTATTTTGGAAGATCATCATGACTCTTTTTCAGTTCAGTTCAGTTCACTCGCTCAGTCGTGTCCGACTCTTTGCGACCCCATGAATTGCAGCACACCAGGCCTCTCTGTCCATCACCAACTCCTGGAGTCTACCCAAACCCATGTCCATCGAGTCAGTGATGCCATCCAACCATCTCATCCTCTGTCATCCCCTTCTCCTCCTGCTCCCAATCCTTCCCAGCATCAGGGTCTTTTCCAATGAGTCAACTCTTCGCATGAGGTGGCCAAAGTATTGGAGTTTCAGCTTCAACATCAGTCCTTCCAATGAACACCCAGGATTGATCTCCTTTAGGATGGATTGATTGGATCTCCTTGCAGTCCAAGGGACTCTCAAGAGTCTTCTCCAACACAACAGTTCAAAAGCATCAATTCTTTGGCACTCAGCTTTCTTCACCATCCAACTCTCACATCCATACATGACCACTGGAAAAACTATAGCCTTGACTAGACGGACTTTTGTTGGGAAAGTAATGTCTCTGCTTTTAAATATGCTATCTAGGTTGGTCATAACCTTCCTTCCAAGGAGTAAGTGTCTTTTAATTTCATGGCTGCAATCAACATCTGCAGTGATTTTGGAGCCCTCAAAAATAAAGTCAGCCACTGTTTCCACTGTTTCCCCATCTATTTCCCATGAAGTGATGGGACCAGATGCCATGATCTTAGTTTTCTGAATGTTGAGCTTTAAGCCAACTTTTTCACTCTCCTCTTTCACTTTCATCAAGAGGCTCTTTAGTTCTTCTTCACCTTCTACCATAAGGGTAGTGTCATCTGCATACCTGAGGTTATTGATATTTCTCCTGGCAATCTTGATTCTAGCTTGTGCTTCTTCCAGCCCAGCGTTTCTCATGATGTACTCTGCATAGAAGTTAAATAAGCAGAGTGATAATATACAGCCTTGACCTACTCCTTTTCCTATTTAGAACCAGTCTGTTGTTCTATGTCCAGTTCTAACTGTTGCTTCCTGACCTGCATACAGGTTTCTCAGGAGACAGGTCAGATGGTCTGGTATTCCCATCTCTTTCAGAAATTTCCACAATTTATTGTGATCCACACAGTCAAAGGCTTTGGTATAGTCAATAAAGCAGAAATAGATGTTTTTCTGGAACTCTCTTGCTTTTTCGATGATCCAGCAGATGTTGGCAATTTGATCTCTGGTTCCTCTGCCTTTTCTAAAACCAGCTTGAACATCTGGAAGTTCACGGTTCACATATTGCTGAAGCCTGGCTTGGAGAATTTTGAGCATTACTTTACTAGCATGTGAGATGAGTGCAATTGTGTGGTAGTTTGAGCATTCTTTGGCATTGCCTTTGTTTGGGATTGGAATGAAAACTGACCTTTTCCAGTCCTGTGGCCACTGCTGAGTTTTGCAGATTTGCTGGCATATCAAGTGCAGCACTTTCACAGCATCATCTTTCAGGATTTGAAATAGCTCAACTGGAATTCCATCACCTCCACTAGCTTTGTTCATAGTGATGCTTCTTAAGGCCCACTTGACTTCACATTCCAGGATGTCTGGCTCTAGGTGAGTGATCACACCATTGTGATTATCAGGGTCATGAAGATCTTTTTTGTACAGTTCTTCTGTGTATTCTTGCCACCTCTTCTTAATATCTTCTGCTTCTGTTAGGTCCATACCATTTCTGTCCTTTTTCGAGCCCATCTTTGCATGAAATGTTCTCTTGGTATCTCTAATTTTCTTGAAGAGATCTCTAGTCTTTCCCAATCTGTTGTTTTCCTCTATTTCTTTGCATTGATTGCTGAGGAAGTCTTTCTTATCTCCTTGCTATTCTTTGGAACTCTGCATTCAGATGGGAATATCTTTCCTTTTCTCCTTTTTTTTTCGCTTCTCTTCTCTTCCCAGCTATCTGTATGGCCTCATCAGACAGTCATTTTGCTTTTTTGCATTTCTTTTCCATGGGGATTGTCTTGATCCCTGTCTTTTTAGAGCTTCTTAACTCTCAAGATAAGTGATCAGATAGGGCACAATATAACCAAGTCTCCTTCTAGGGAATCAAGTACAAATGTTATTAATACATGGCAAGAGGACAGAAATGTATTCCATAAATATAACCTGTTTCCAGTTGGGGGCAACAGAAAATAGGGGAGTAAGTCACAGAATTTTCTTTGATTTTTTTTTCAACCAATAAATAGGATTGATATTGACATCTTGATTATTGTTGTTCAGTCACTAAGTCATGTCTGACTTTTTGCAACCCCATGGACTGTAGCACACTATGCTTCCCTGTCCTTCACTATCTCCTGGAGTTTGTGCAAACTCATGTTCTTTGAGTCAGTGATGCCATCCAACCATCTAATCCTCTGTCATCTCACTCTCCTCCTGGCTTCAATCCTTCCCATCATCAGGGGTGAAAAGCCGATACATTGGAAAAAAAAAAAAAATGTCATCTTCACAGTAATGTCTAATTTCATTAGCTCTGAAGAGTAAGAGAAGGAGTTCTTTCATTCCTAGGATTAGGCCTTAAACTGAACTAAACACTAGCAGAGATTGTGCCACTTGGACGAGCACCACTGAAAGCAGATGCCAGTAGTAACGCTGAGAGCCCAGAGGAAGACCCATCAGGTTCCAGGATTTTCTGCACCCAGAATATAGCTAGGCTTCAGCCTGGCCTGGATTTCATGAGATTCACCTAGCATCTCTTACTCTTCTATCTTCTTTTTCTAGACTCAATTTTGTGTTCTCATGGTTGGGGTTCTGTTTTCTTCCCCTTCTAGACAGCTCATCTGAAGATTTTATTTTCTACAAAAATGTGAATTTTTTCTGTGAACCGTTTTAGAGGCCAGCTTTTAGGAATACAGGATCATTTAAGGAAAATCTGGTTTTACAAATTTAAATTTATTCATGGTGAAAAACAAGCCATTTCACAAGTCTGCGATTGATAAAATTATGAGAAAAATCTTAAGGGAGAAACACAGGCCTGAGGGATTTGGATAATAATAACCTGCAGCTGCTTTTGTATTGAAGAAGATGAAATGGAAACAAGTGATTGACTCCCTAGTGAGAAAGTTTAAATTCAAATTTCTGCTTCTAGGTGAAGCAGCTACATTAACCTTTAAAACAGAGACTTATTGCACTTTCCTGTTCCCACCCACCATCCAACAAGGATTTTTCCCTATTGTTCTGTTCTGCCCAGGAGGCATATCTCCCTGAACTGCATCACTCAGAATTTCTTGGCTTCTGGCTTTCAGTTTGCTGCAGCTGAGAGATGTCTCTGTTACTGACCCTCCCAAGACAGTCCCCAGCAACTGTCCTTCTGTGCAGGGTCATTTGAGCCAAAAAAAATGAGATGGAGTTGGATACAGAAGCAAAGGCAGGCGTCATTCTTTGATTGGAGAGTGGAGAGGTGTGAACTTTGGCTCTAGAAGACATGCTCTTCTGGCAGGGTTGGGGGAAGGGCTGCTTTACAGGGATGTTGCAGATGGGGAGGAGCCAGTGTGCTCAAGTAGGGATTCCAGCTGTGTGGCTCACGCCCCAGATCCGCATTTGGGGAGTGACATCTACACATGCCCAAGTCAAGCAGCCATTTCGCACCAGGAACTGACCAGGTCTGGAACCTCTGCAGGCGCTACTCTGTGAGCCAGTGAAACTCGACTAAGCATAAAGGATAAGACAAAGGTTAGACTTTATTTTCTTTTCTACATTCTGTTTTTATTTCCTGAGAATTGTTAACAGGCTTTGTGGGTGGCAGCTGGTGGGAGAACAGGAGTAGAAGAAGCAGTCAGTGGGGCTGTGGGTGCCCCTTTCCTGCTGGGCTGTCGGTCTGGCCGTGGCCTTCCTCCTGGAGTGTGTGCTTGCTAGAGGCCTCTCCAGCCTTTCCTGGGTCCTGGTTGTGGTTTAGTTGCTAAGTCGTGTCAGACTTCTTTATAACACCCCATGGACTGTAGCCCACCAGGCCTCTCTGTCCATGGGATTCTCCAGGCAAGAATACTGGAATGTGTTGCCATTTTCTTCTCCAGGGGATCTTCTCCACCTGGGGATCAAACCCAGGTCTCCTGCATTGTAGGAAGACTCTTTACTGCCTGGGCCACCCCCGAAGCCCTGGGTCCTGGTAATGTCTTACACCGGATCCTCCACTTTTTCTTCCGGGCAGGGTGGGCCCTGCTTTGCTGTTGCTCGCCCAAGGCTGTCCTGCCATTTTTGTTGGTTAACCTTGCCTGTGTCTCTGAAAATAGCGCTCTCTGTACATTCCCTTCAGTGAAACCCTTTAGAGCCTGCTCTCTGATTCCTGCTGGGCCTTGGACCTCTACAGTCGCACGATGTCACAGCCTGAATCAAAACCCAAGCTGTGTGACTCCTGAGCTTGCTCTTTTAACAGCAGACTCTGAAAGGGGAGGGGGTAGCATTTACTTTAACTGGAAGCCCTTTCGACTCAGTGTCTAATTTATATTTGTCTGATTTTTTTTTTCTTTCCTCTTTAATGTACTTATAAGTCACTCGGGTTCTTAGAGAATACTTCCTGCCTGCTGGATGCATTCATGGAAGTGCCAGCTGATGCTGCAGTTCTGTCTCTTGATCTTACCCGAGGACGCTGGGTCTGCGTGATCACCAGAGCCAACTCACCAGTGACCGGAAGACCGTTTTAAAAATCCTTTGAATGTGAGAATACACTTCCTTCTTGGAGTGCAAATGAGAATGCATCTGCCATGATAACACTGGATGATACTATTTCATATTCCTTGGAAGCTGCAGCTCAAAATTTTTAATTCGTGGGTTACAGGATCATGAAAAGCCTTTCCAGTTCGCTTTAAAAAACATTTGTTCTTTATCTAGCAGGTATATTTTTAGCTCTCTGCTCATCACTAGGAAAGAGGAGTTAGATTTCTGCTTTTGAATTCCCAGTAGTAAATTTGAACCCACTAAACTTTCTGTGACACCTCTGATTTTTATGTCATCATTATCTTTACAGCCTGGCCTTTGAAGGGACTGATACCTCGGAGGGATGGTGGCTTCTTTTGCCATAACATATGCTTAAAGAGATAAATGGGCTTAAAATAAAATATATGAACTATAGCAACATGTAAAAAGATATTTATAATATGATCTATACCGTAATTTAAAATTTTAAATCCATATTAAGAATATGTATAGGAAACAGAGCTAGCCAAAATTGGCAAGCTAGCCAACCAATATGTGCATGTGTGCTAAGTTGTTTCAGTCGTGTCCAACTCTGTGAGATGCTAAGGACTGCAGCCCTCCAGGCTCTTCTGTTCATAGGATTCTCCAGGCAAGAAAACTGGAGTGGGTCGCCATGCCCTCCTCCAGGGAATCCTCTTGACCCAGGGATCGAACCCGCATCTCTTATGTCTCCTGCATTGACAAATAATATATAAGGTTCACACACACACACAAAAAAAAACCACTTACTATTTGAAACTGTTGTAAAGGGCTAAGTTTAAAGTTTGGGCTTCTCGGGTGGCACTAATGGTAAAGAATCTGCCTGCCAATGCAGGAGACCTGGGTTTGATCCCTGGGTCAGGAAGATCCCCTGGAGAAGGAAATGGCAACTCACTCTAGTGTTCTTGCCTGGGAAATCCCTTGGACAGAGAATGGCCAGCTACAGTGTATGGAATCACAAAGAGTCGGATATGAGGGCTCTCTTCAAAACTGGCAAGCTAGCCAATCAATATAGTGAGGTTTGAAAAAATACATTTGGTATTTGAAACTCTTGTAAAGGACTTAGTTTAAAGTTTAGATGTTGCTAAATGCTACTAGCTCCATTAGACTCTTAACCCTTACACATGTTACTGATACAGAAAACATTAGATAATGATGGCAGATAGGAGATACGTTGTAAATTTATTAACGTCTGCTGAAATATTCTGGGCAGATTTAGGTTTCAATGTGAAGGACGACCTTTCCAGTCTATCTTTAGTGCTCGCCTAGATAACCTAGACATGACCCTTTATTTTATGAGATGTCCATGCTAAAAAGGATGGCAAGGCCTTGAAAGGACTCTTCAACACATTACCATTTTATTTTTCTTTTAAAAGTAGTAATACTATTCAGTTATAAGTGCAATCTAATTGATGTCATGGGGCTTCCCAGGTGGCTCAGTGGTAAAAAAGTCTTCCTGCCAGGGCAGCAGACACAAGATATGTGGGTTCAATTCCTGGATCAGTAAGATTCCCTGGAGGAGGACATGGCAACCCACTCCAGTATTTTTGTCTGGAGAATTCCATGGACAGAGGAGTCTGACAGGCTACAGTTCATGGGGTTGCAAAGAGAGGGACACAACTGAGCAAGTAAGAAGCAACTGAAATTGTAAGCTCTGACCATGAGGATTCCAACCTCTCTACCACAACAAGTGTGGATTTTTTTTTTCTTTTGAGGGGGTGGAAATTTGGGGGTTGGTGGGGACGTAGGAGGGAGGTGGAGGGGAAGAAGGTGCTAACTAGGAGATGGCTCCAGGTCTTAAAAGTAAATTTGTTGAATCGTAGAGTATGGTTATAAATGGTAGATATTTCCAAAGTGGTCATAACAACTTATTATTGTCATAAGTGCACAGACATTCTGGTAAGCCTTACCCAAATTTGTTCACATCAGCACTTTCAATTTAATAAAGTGGTTACCATGTGTTGTTAAAAAAGTTCTATTAAGATATTCATATAAAACTAATGCAGAACATAATAAACTGAATATTGGGCAACAAAGCTTGCATTACCTTGCAGAATTTCAAGAAACGTATTCTAACATGTATTTCTTTACTTAACAAAATCAGTCAATTAAATTAGGGTTGGCCCAAGAAGTGTATATTTTAGCATTGTGTATTTTGTGTTGTTGCTGTGTAGGATTTATTTTATTGACAATAAACTGGCGAGGATTTTGAGTTAGAGCTTAGCTTGAATAATTTCACATTTTTCTGTGCGTATTTAGGAAATGCAATCTGATGTTTACTTTTAAATTCAACTGAATTTGACTTACATATAAAATTTTCTCCATAATTTAGAATATCTTGTTTCATAAACATAATTTCCAGTGTTACTGCCTGGAATTAGAACATCTAAATCACTTCTGATTTTTATGTTTCCAGGCTAGAGTTACAGTAATCACAGAAACTACTTGTGCTTGCAAAATAACACTTAACCATTATTGGGATGTGAGATGTATTTATAAGTTCTGCCATTAAGCTGAAGCTAAGCTCAGGATTTTTTTTCTTGTCTGACCCAGAGCAATTGTTATATGCACAAAATTGTGACTTGGTATTACACATGTGTATATGTGTGTGGATGAGAGAGAGAAGGTAAGAGAGAGAGGAATTGATTCCTAGGGAAATGATGGAAACCATAGAAGAAGGTGCAATGAAGTTGATTTTTTGACAATGGTTTCAGAAGTCTCATCCCAGATGACAATAAAATGGCAGTGTTTGTGACAGATGAAGACACTATGAATTGTCATTGTCTCCCTGTTTCAGGCTAGTTCTTGTGGATAAAGCTCTTACTCAAGATTCATTTAAAAAAAATATTTTATCCAAACACAAACTGCATTTAATAAGTTTTAAAATAGAAAGCATGTTTTTGTAAATCTCAGATTATATTAAAATATTTTCAGGTATGAGCTTTAAGTAGTTACTGAATGCATTTTTATTTGTAGCAGACATATTATTAACATAAATTTTAAAGACAATATATTGCATTGTAAATTAGCCTGTTAGAATATATAATGTGAAATTAATTATTAAATGAAATATTTATTAATATCACCAAACTATTAATACTTTTTAATAATGTTTTATACTACATGTGTTGTATATAATTGCATCTCAATATATTGTGATATAAATATATTGTCCCATATAGTGTGATGTGCTCACTACAGTGGGCTTCCCATGTTGCTCAAATAGTAAAGAATCCACCTGTAATGCAGGAGACCTGGGTTTGATCTCCGAGTCAGGAAGATCTCCTGGAGAAGGGCATGGCAACCCACTCCAGTAGTCTTGCCTGGAGCATTCCATGGAGAGAGGAGTCTGGCAGGTTCCAGTTCATGGGGTTGCAAAGAGTTGTACACTACAGAGCGATTAACACTTTCACTACCTCGCTCACTACAGTAACTTTGTTAGCTACTCACAATAGAGAAGCAGTCTTTAGGAAGTTAATTGAGTCATCATGGATTTCACAGATCCAAAAACTTAGGAAATTACCCTGGCTTCTGTCATCTACCTGAATAACCCATAATGCTACCTCATACAGGATGACTAAACACATACACCTACAGATAAAAGACAAAATGATTGTGTGAGGAGGACTTTAAATAGTTGAGAAAAGAGAAGTGAAAGACAAAGGAGAAAAGGAAAGATATACCCATCTGAATGCAGACTTCCAGAGGCTAGCAAGGAGAGATAAGAAAGCCTTTTTTTTAAGTGAACAGTGCAAAGAAATAGAGGGAAAAAATAGAATGCGAAAGACTAGAGATCTCTTCAAGAAAATTAGAGGTACCAAGGGAACATTTCATGCAAAGATGGGCACAAAAAAGGACAGAAGCAGTATGGACCTAAAAGAAGCAGAAGATATTAAGAATAGGTGGCAAGAATACACAGAAGAACTATATAAAAGAAAAAAGATGTTAATGACCTGGATAACCACATTAGTGTGATAACTCACCTGGAGCCGGATATCCTGGAATGTGAAGTCAAGTGGGTCTTAGGAAGCATTACTAAGAATAAAGCTAGTGGAGGTGATGGAATTCCAGGTGAGCTACTTCAAATCCTAAAAGATGATGCTATGAAAGCGCTCCACTCAATATGCCAAAAATTTCATCAATGGCCACAGGACTGGAAAAGATCAGTTTTTATTCCAGTCCCAAAGAAGGGCTATGCCAAAAAATGTTCCAACTATCTCACAGTTGCACTCATTTCACATGCTAGCAAAGTAATGCTCAAAATCCTGCAAGCTAGGCTTCAGCGTTATATAAACCAAGAAATTTCAGATGTAAAAGCTGAATTTGAAGAAGACAAAGATTGCTGAGAGAAAGAAAAAAACATATCAGTAAACTCAGATATGCACCTCAGATATGATGCCACCTTAATGGCAGAAAGTGAAGAGGAGTTAAAGAGCCTCCTGATGAAGGTGAAAGAGGAGAGTGAAAAAGCTGACTTAAAACTCAACATTCAAAAAACCAAGATCATGGCATCCTGTCCCATCACTTCATGATAAATAGATGGGGCAACAATGGAAACAGTGACAGACTTTATTTTCTTAGGCTCCAAAATCACTATGGATGGTGACTGCAGTCATGAAATTGAAAGACGCTTGTTCCTTGGAAGAAAAGCTATAACAAACTGAAAGGTTGTTGCTAAGCCACAAAAGATGCCGGGATTCTTGGCTTCCAGAGAAGAATTCAATCTTGGGCCAGTGACGAGGCTTGATCACTCAGAGCTTTTGTGTAATAAAGTTTTATTAAAGTATAAAAGAGATAGAGAAAGCTTCTGACATAGACATTAGAAGGGGGCAGAAAGAGTGCCCCCCTGCTAGTCTTTAGCCGGATGTTATACAGCTACTAGCAAGCTGTTAATTATAGAAAGGAGATGTCTCAAGACTCAGAGTGGCACCAGGCCCCTCAGCCACAACATGCATTTTGAGATAACGTTGGCACCAGGTAAGTCATCCTGGTCCATAAAATGATGGACATGAATCTTGAAGAGAGGCAGTTTTCCAAGTAAATGTATAGTTTCATTAACATAGATTAGGAGAACAATGGATGAGTAAAACATATTGGTTTGTTGAGCCCTTATTGGTTCTGAGTCTTAAGTGGAATGGACTTTAAGAAAGACAGAGTCTAGGATAAATACATAGTTCATTAATGTAACTTAACAAAAGCATTTCCATAAGAAAAACACATTGCTTAGCTCAAGGCTTGAGAAAACTTAAGTTCAGGTGGAGTCAGGTGTCCTCCTGGCCACACAGAATTTCAAAAGAAACCTCTTTTTAAATTTGTATAGTAAGGAGAAAATATCTAACACTTGTTTGTTTCCTCCTGCCGCTTGAGAGAGAGATAAAAAATGTCTGAATCTTGCAGCATATTTTCTCCATTTGGAGACCCCTGGCCTTCCTGCCTGTTACCCTCTCAAAACCTAGATAGCACATTAAAAAGCAGAGACATTACTTTGCTGACAAAGGTCTGTCTAGTCAAAGCTATGGTTTTTCCAGTAGTTGTGTATAGAAGTAAGAGTTGGACCGTAAAGAGAGCTGACCATTGAAGAATTGATGATTTTGAACTGTGGTGTTGGAGAAGACTCTTGAGAGTCTCTTGGACAGCAAGGAGATCAAACCAGTCAATCATGAAGGAAATAAACCCTGAATATTCATTGGAAGGACTGATCTGAAGCTGAAGCTCCAATACTTTGGCCACCTGATGTGAAGAGCTAACTCATTGGAAAAGACCCTGATGCTGGAAAGGATTGAAGGTAGGAGGAGGAGGGGACAACAGAGGATGAGGGTTGGATGGCATCACTGATTCAATGGACATGAGTTTGAGCAAACTCCAGGAGATGGTAAAGGACAGAGAAGCCTAATGTACTGTGGTCCATGGGGTCTCAAAGAGCCACGACTCGAATATAGATGTTGGGGGAGTGTGTAATTTCCTCGGTCCTGTCTCGCGGCAGCAAAAAATTGAAGCAACAGTCAGACCAGCGTTATAGCTCAGTTTTATTAGGAAGAACAAAGGATAGTACACCCTTGAGGAGTGAGGGCGGGCCGACCTAAAAGACCAAGAGAAGAGAAGCCTCAATCCTTCTAGGCTTCCTTCTTTTATACATTTGTCTCCTCCCCCTGAGTCTGCCCTATGTAATTTGGGCTAGCCAGGAGGGTTGTTTGTTTTACCTGAGGCCTCACTCTGGTTCTGGGACCCTCCTTTGTTCTATTGTCATGTGCTTTTCCCTTCTTTTTTTTTTTTAGCCACAGCCATTTTGGACTCCTTTTTCCTATTCTAACTACCTAACGAAACCGTGGTAGGGGTAATGGTGGTAATGGTGACCTCCTTCAAAAGAAGTTATGCCAGCACGTTGTGGCTCCCAGGACTGTTGTATTCAGTAGCCTTGACTAGTGACCTGTGTCTCCACTGGAGATTCCTGGACACTCACAGGCAAGTCTGTCTCAGTCTCTTTTGGGGTCACTGTTCCTTTCTCCTGGTTCCTGGTGCACACAAGGTTTTGGTTTTGCCCTCCAAGAGTCTGTTTCCCCAGTGCTGGGGAAGTTCTGTAATCAAATCCCACTGGCCTTCTAAGTCAAATTCCCTGGGGGTTCTCAGTCCCTTTGCCAGATCCCCAGGTAGAGAAATCTGTTGTGGGCCTGAGAACTTTTGCAAAACTGTGAGAGCTTCTTTGGTATAATTGGTCTCTACTTTGAGGGATAATTTTGGGTATAATTGTTCTCCAGTTCTCCATATTTTGAGGGAAAACTAGGAGTGATACCTATGAAGACTCAGATATAGAGAATGGACATGTGGATTCAGGGAGGGCGGGGAGTGTGGGACGAATTGGGAGGTTGAGATTGACATATATGCACTGCTGCTGCTGCTGCTGCTGCTAGTCACTTCAGTCGTGTCTGACTCTGTGCGACCCCATAGACGGCAGCCCAGCAGGCTCCCCCATCCCTGGGATTCTCCAGGCAAGAACACTGGAGTGGGTTACCATTTCCTTCTCCAATGCATGAAAGTGAAAAGTGAAAGTGAAGTCGCTCAGTCATGTCTGACTCTTCTCGACCCCAGGGACTGCAGCCTACCAGGCTTCCTCCGTCCATGGGATTTTCCAGGCAAGAGTACTGGAGTGGGTTGCTATTGCCTTCTCTGATATATGCACTACCATGTGTAAAATAGCTAGTGGGAAACTGCTATAAAGCACATAAAGCTCAGCCAGGTGCTCTGTGAAAACCTAGAGGGGTGGGAGGGACACTCATGAGGGAGGGTGTTTATATATATACACACATAGAGCTGACTCACCTCATTGTACAGCAGAAAAAAACACAATACTGTAAAGCAGTTCTATTCCAATAAAAAAGATATTTATTGCAAGGGATTAGTTTATGTCATTATGGAGCCTGACTCAGAAAATCTGAAATCAGTAGGCAGACCATCATAAATGGTGGTCTAGAACTTCTGTGCATGAGCTGAAGCTGCTCTCCACAGCAGAATTTCTTCTTCTAGATTGTCTCAGCTCTCCTCTTAAGGTCTTTTAGCTTCTTGAATCTAGACCACTCAGATTATCTAGAATAATCTCTCTTACTTAAGGTCAGCTGATTGTGGACTTTTAATCACCTCTATAAATTCGTTCATGTGAAGAGAGAATCGCTCAGTCATGTCTGACTCTTTGCAACCCCATGGGCTATAGTCCATGGAATTCTCCAGGCCAGAATACTGGAGTGGGTAGCCTTTCCCTTCTCCAGGGAATTCAGATTGATTCATACTAGCACACAATTTAGTGTTTGGTTAACAGGAGACTGTAGACTCACCAAGTTAATGTATAATACTGACCATCATCTTGAGTGTACAGAGTTCTAGGCAGAGGGACAAGTCAGTTAAGATCCTAAAGCAGAATATCTAGCCTGCTACTGGCATAACAAGGGGCTCAGTGTGTCTTGTGTGGAGTGAATTAAATAGAGAATTGTGGGAAAGAAAGTCATAATCAAAACTAGGGCCCAGATTTATGTAGGGTCTTTTAAAAAAAATTGTATCAGAGTACAACTGCTTACAGTGTTATTAGTTTCTACTGTACATCAAAGTGAATCAGCTCTATGCATACATATATTTTCTCTTTCTGGATTTCCTTCTCATTTAGGTCACCACAGATCATTCAGTAAATTTCCCTGAGCTATACAGTAGGTTCTCATTAATTATCTATTTTACACATAGGAGTATGTGTATATATATATATATATATATATACCAGTCCCAATCTCACAGTTCATCCCCTTCCCAGTCCCCCTTTGATGTCAATATATTTATTCTCCATGTCTGTATCTCTATTTCTGCTTTGCAAATAAGATCATCTGTACCATTTTTCTAGATTTCACATATGTGCGTTAACATATGTATTTGTTTTTCTCTTTCTGACTTACTTCATGAGGCCAGATTTATGTAGGTTCTTATGAGTTACAGTAAGAACCTGGGCTTTACTCTCAGGGACACAGACATGCATTCATTTACGTGAACTGAGTCATACTTTATGTCTGTGGCTACCCTATTCAGATTAGACTAGAGGGTGTAAAGGCAAAATTGCTGGGAGGCTAGTCTATAATCCATGGGGGTTTGAGAATGGTGTGGCGTTTTCATCCTGTCGTTTATGGTAAAAATAGAGCGATGAATGTTTGCTGATGGGCTGGATAAGAAATGTGAGAAATGTGTAGAAACAAGTGATTCCACTATTTTGGCTGGACCAGCTGGAAGAATTGAATTGACCTTAATTCAATTCTTTAAGAGGCAAGATTTTAAGACCTTTATGGAGGGGATACCAGGGGCTCAGGTGTGTGTGTTGCATACCAGATACCTATTAAACATGCAAGTTGGGGTGACAAATTTGTTGTTTGAATTTCAGAGAATGGATCCAAATTGAGATTTATCAGTCTGTGGATGTCATCTAAAGTTGTAAATTTTGAACTGGAAAATGGAAAGGAAAGGAAGGCATTGATTTATGGGGTTTTTTGAATATTTTGCTTTTCATTATTTTAAAACTTCTATTGATTTCTGATTGAATTTCAAGGAGTTACACTCACTCCATAATACATGAAGAAACATAAAAATCACTCATAATCCTACCAGTTAGCATTGAATGATACTAAATTATGATTGTGCTTTCATCCAAATTTTTCTCGTATATTGTTTCTTTAATTATTTGAAGTCACAGAATGTATAAATTTTACAGCTAATTGTTTTGCCTCAAATTCCATGTCATTATTGTCTTTAGTGACTAATAGTCTATTGTATACGAATACATTTAGATAATGTTTTTCATTAATCTTCATCTTCCCTCTAAGTTCTAAATATTATAGGTATGATCATCCTTAAGAATTATGTTTTAATCATAATTACATATTATCAAAATGATATTATTATATACATTTAGTCACAATTTTCACTTAGTAACTGAGGAAGAAGAGATTTTCTGTTTTATGGTGTTGTTAGTCTGAAATGCTAGTTTATAAATAAAGGTCAATATTTTAATGAGTCTGTTAAGTAATAAAAAGACAGAGACCAGAAATGGTGTGCTATAAATTGAAAAAAAAAATCTTTTCAGCAAACTTAGGCAATCAAAGGTGATTAGAATAGCCTGTTTATTGCTGAAGTAAGATATAGTGTCTGTGTAATTTAGATGGCCTACTTGCTAGAAATAAATGAGAAAAGCTGCTTAAATATGTGTGTTGCCTAAGATATGGGAAATGATGTTTAGAAACTTTTTTGTCTTCCTATTTCATGAAAGAAAAGTTCTCAGACATCCTTAAACTTATTCTCCCAAGACATGCATCGAAGGCCTGATTCTCAACACACCAATTTCTGAACTTTAACTTACCAAAGAGTTTTCCATCCCTAGTGAGCAATTTCCACTTTTACAAAATGGCAGGAAATGTCACATTTGACAACCACTCACAGAAATCAGTTTCACTCAAAAAAGGCTATTTGTGAAAGAAATTCATACACACACTGAATCCTGTTGAAATGTAAAATGAGATTGAAAGCAAACCTTGAGCTGCTGTTGGTGAATGAGTGAAGGCTGAGCAAAAGTGTTACTTCTAAAATAATTTGTTTTCTTAACCCACTGATGTAAAAAGGGTGTATTTCCCTGAAGCTATCAACAATGCTTAATAAAAATAAATGCAAACTTTGTATCTAATTACAAATGGGAATATACCCATTGAAACTACAGTATAGAAAATCATTTTACTGTAAATATAACTAGACAATAAAACTCATAAATTTCAATAAATAGGTTAAACAGATACAAATTCTTAAGCAAAATTTTTTTAGGAAAAATTAAATCAGTACATTGGATGCTATATATGTTGGCCCTCATTAGTTTACCTTGCTAATGATATATCTGATTTAAAATGAGAAAGCTTCAAAGGTTGTAATTTAGAAAATGAGTGTGCAAACCACCTCAAAGCCAATAAACTTACATTGAAATAGTTTCAGAAAACCAAATCAAATGTGTAAACAGGGAAAGGTCAAAATACGTACAATTACCCCAGCAACCAAGTGAGCTTATGGACTAATTGGTATTTTCTTGGGCTTCAATGATAGTCATTTATTAGTATTAATTCATTTAAATTTCTTAGCAGATTACTACATAGAACCTACGTTTTTATGAAACAAAAATTATAATCCTGTATTTTCTTAGAGAACAGTTTTACTCTCAAAATGAAAACGTTTAATTTCTATTACTAAAATAAACTTGCCCCCCTTTTAAGAGGCAAATCTTCAATAGGCGAAAGACTCTAGAATTTATTAGCACTGCTGTTAAAAGCAAAGTTAAGGATGATTTTTAATGAAAGAGAGCACACTATAAAAAGGGATACAGAAGATTTGAAAATCTGAGTTCAGTCTATGTGAATCACATTTTTTCAGCAAGTCAAATTTTCATCATCTATAATGAGAGACTTTTACTTGATACCTTCTAAGTCTCTCTCCAGCTTTCAGATTTCACCAGAAAATTGTGAAACTTTTTGTCACTCAAATATCCAGTGGTGATGGACTAAGATAAAGAAAGTGTGATGGAGACTAAAGAGCTGGCAAGTAGGTCAAGAGCAGCATCCTCATCTGGAATCTGACTTACTTATCTGCAAGGCTGTGCTGAGACTCAAATAAGATACAGTAAGTCCCTTCCTTACAAACGAGTTATATTCTGAGAGTGTGTTCCTAAGTCCAATTTGTTCATAAGTCCAACCAGGTTAGTGTAGGTACACAACTAACATAATTGGCTATATAGTACTGCACTGTAATAGATTTATAATACTCATCACAAAAATAATACACAAAAGCAAACACAAAAAGTAGTACTGTACACAAAAGGACAACAACCTGTAGAGGGTGCATCCATGTGACAGTGTATGCCACACACATGAACTAACTTACATGATTAGACATGAGAACACACATTCAAATCTTTGAAATTTGGAAAATTGAGGGTTCTACATAGGGGACCTACATAAGGGACCTGTAATCTATATATCAGTGTTTTGAATACTGTGACCCATTATACAAATGCAAGTTATTATCAGAGCACTTAGTCATCTTTGGAGTCTATAAACATATTTTTGTTGCTTGAAAGTGTTGAAACTACTCTCAGTGTTATTTTGCCAGATTTTTAGCCCTTGTAGCTCAAAGTAGAATGAGGAGCCAAGCTAGGTGGAGATGAATGAAACAACTGGAGTTCAAGTATGATTCTGCATGCATGCTAAATTGCTTCAGCTGTGTCCAACTCGTTGCAACCCTGTGGACCATAGCCCACCAGAATCCCCTGTCCATGGGATTCTCCAGGCAAGAATACTGAAGTGGGTTGCTGTACTCTCCTCTAGGGGGTCTTCCCAACCCAGCAATTGAACCCACATTTCTTACATCTACCTGAATTGGCAGGTGGGTTCTTTACTACAAGCACTACCTGCGAAGCCCCACTGATTCTGGTAACTGCTAACCATAAAATCTTGAGCAAATTATCTTCCCTTTCCAGACCTTAGTATGTTCACCTATAAAGTGAGGATGATAAACATCTACATTCCAGAGACACTGGAAAATGCATATGAGAAAATGTATATGAAAACATCTAGCATAAGTCTTGTAGGTGAATGTTTCTTACATTTTATTGAATTCTCAACTTCCTTTTACCCTCATCATCTTATTCATTTGTCAGAAAGGTCTGTTAAATCTAGTTCATAAATACCTCTCAAAATTTCACCTTCCTCTTTATTCTCACTGCCAATATTTTAGTTTGAGCCTCCATTAGTTATTTTATGAACTGATAAAATGAACTCCTAACAGTTTGCCTTCAGTCTTTCCATCTCATAAAATATTCTCAACTCTGCTGTCAAAACTACCTTTCTAAACTGAATATATGATCATTCCATTCCTTTGCTTGAAAACTTTAGACATTGGGGGAAAAAAAAAGAGCACTGATTCTTCCTCCTCACATCTTTATTCCCTCTTGAAACAAACTTCTACATAACCCACTTATCAGCTGAGTTCATTTTAGCTTTAAAAGTTTTTATTATTGGTCTCAGATTATCTTTCCAACCTCTGCATTACTACCTTAATTTCCAGACATGTCACGCAATCTGCATTTTATAAGTACATTCTGCTCTTTCATGTAAACATACCTCTACATCTGCTGTTTCTTCTGGTGGGAACATCCTATGTTCTCTTGACAAATCAATCCTATTCTTCACTATCATTTTGGCTTCATTGTTGAACCTTTGCTAAAATTTTAAAAAAAATTGCAAGCACTTAAAATATTTAATTTGCTGCTCTTGGTCCTCAGATTATATTGCAATTTTTGATTTACATATTTTTCTCTTTGAGCTTCAAAGAGTAAGTGCAATTTGATATGCCTTTTTATACCCCTGTGCCTTTTCTTGCACTGTACTATCATAGATCTAAAACATTTTAAAATAATGAATTAAGTCTATGAAAAATAGTGATGGCATATGATTTCCTGTTATAACTTGGGAACTTTTTAAATAAGGGATTTAAGAGCCTTATGGGGAGAGAGTAGACATTTGAAGTCTGACTGAGAAATAAAGTATCAGTTTTAGGAGTTGAGGACAGACTATACTGGAAAAATCAGAAGAGCACAGAATAATGCTTGGTTATTTTCACTGAACATAGCAAAATAAAGAGCCAAAGCAAAATATCTAAAAACCTCTTCTAAAGCCACATACCCCTTCATCTCCCACTTTGTAATTCTCCTTCCCTTTATTCTTCCTTCTCCACCACTGCAGTTGCGCTTTTGCTATAAACTTATCATCTTATGGCAATTGATAATTTCTGTATTAGGAACTTCTGTATTAGGATTTTCTGTATTAGAAACTGGTGCTCCAGTGGCTAGGACTTCGCCATTCTCAAAGCAGGGGGCCCAGGTTTGATCCCTGATCAAAGAACTAGATCCCACATGCTGCAACTAAGACACAGTGCAGGCGAATATATGAATATTTAAAAAATAATAATTTCTGTGTTAGCAAACCCAGGACATTTCCATCCTCACTCTACACAACGGGCTGCTTACTATCTTAAAGATTTCCTTTTCTGGCCTTCTGACATCCATTTGTCATGTGTTTCTTGTCATCTCTCAGACCAATATTTCCAAGATTCTTTGCCAAGTCCTATCCTATACATTGACCTAAATAAGGGCTCAAAAGTGGCCCCACTTTAATTTTTTTTTTCCAAAGTGGTTATCATTTTATATCTTTATATACTATCTATAGGCTTTTTCCTGATAGCTCGGTTGGTAAAGAATCCAACTGCAATGCAAGAGGCCTGGTTCGATTCCTGGGTCAGAAAGATCCGCCAGACAAGGGTTAGTCTACCCACTCCAGTATTCTTGGGCTTCTCTTGTGGCTCAGTTTGTAAAGAATCCACCTGCAATGTGGGAGACATGGGATATGATCCCTGGGTTGGAAGATCCCCTAGAGAAGGGAACGGGTACCCACTCCAGTATTCTGGCCTGGAGAATTCCATGAAAGTCCATGGGGTCACAAAGAGTAAGACATGAATGAGCGATTTTCATTTTCACTTTTCGTACCATCCAAAAGTAGATGATTGACACATTTATATTTTTTGCCATCACTTCTAAGGTACGTTCTAGAGTATTCAAGTTGGATATCTCTTAGATATCACACAAATAAAATAGCGTTTCTGAAAGGTGAACTCTTGGTTTCTGCTCCCCAACTCATCTCTATCACCTAGTGGCATCACTACCTACCACTTGCCAGCAGTGAAAAGCTATTTATATATTGCCTTTACATGAACGTCCCTTCTTCAAAATTATGTAATTGTGATTCTAAATTGTGTATTCTCTCTATCTGAAAAATCAATTCTGCCATTGACCTTCATAGGGCACTTCTAACTAGATCTCAGAAATCTAATCTTTACCCATTTACACAGCAACCAGAATGACTTTTTTTTTTAATGAGGAAAGGTTTTATTTGCATAAAACATTTGTAGAATCATTCCATATATATTTTTTTAATTTATTTTGTAATTGGAGGAAAATTGATTTATGATGTTATGTTGGTTTCTGCCATACAACAATGTGAGCCAAGCCTGGCACTCTGTGATGACCCTGGTGGGGAGAGGTGTAGGAGGAAGCTCAACAGGGAGGGCATATGTATGTAATAATGACAGAGTGACATCCTTAGATAAGTACCACAATAAATGTCTGTCTACTGCTTAAACTTCTTTAGAAAAATCTCCATTTATTGAAGAATAAAGACAATTCTCTTATCATAGTCTACAAGGTCCTCAGTAATCTTATACTTTCTCAATTCTCCAATCTCAACTGATGTTCTTTTCCCTACACCCAGTCATCCATAAGCTTCTCCTTGCCTCAGGGCCTTTGCACATACTCTTCCATGTACTTTCATTGAAGTTAGTCCTTAGCCATCTTTCGGATCTCCACTTAGATGAGACTAAAAGAAATATTCATTGATCATCCTAATTAAATCAGGTTGCTTCCTTTCATTCTTTAACTTAGCAATATTTAGATCACTAATTAAATTTTTAACTTATTATTTTATTACATTTCTGCTCACTCTTTAGGATGTAGGTTGCTGCTGCTGCTGCTAAGTCGTTTCAGTCATGTCTGACTCTGTGCGACCCCACAGACGGCAGCCCACTAGGCTCCACTGTCCCTGGGATTCCCCAGGCAAGAACACTGGAGTGGGTTTCCATTTCCTTCTCCAATGCATGAAAGTGAAAAGTGAAAGTGAAGTCACTCAGTCGTGTCCGACTCTCCGTGACCCCATGGACTGCAGCCTACCAGGCTCTTCTGTCCATGGGATTTTCCAGGCAAGAGTACTGGAGTGGGTTGCCAATGCCTTCTCCAGGATGTAGGCTACATAAAGCTCTAAAAATGGTACACAGTGACTGAAGAGTATACAATATGGTAAGCATTCTATAACAATTCTAGAATAGATAAATAAGGGAAAGTATAAACATTAATCCCCATACATGGTTAATAGTTCCCTAATTCTCTTCAGTTATACCTACATAGTTTTCCTGTATCATAATGGAAAAAAAAGCAGTGTAGAACATGGAGATATACCTTAGAAACCCTATGAAGTATACTAATTTTGTAGAAATCTGTGGAAAATTATGAAAAGAAAGATTCTGTGATTTGCCTTCAGGTCTTTAGATTAAAGTATGCATTCATGTCTACATCATGCATTCTGAACCACAATGCTGTACTACTTTTGAACAAGTCTTTAATCTGCTCAATTAATTTCAGCAGAATTTTAGGGAAAAGAGGTTCACTGGTACATACCTGTGAGATCAAGACCCCACATGAAAACTACTTAAAATATTAAAATTTTATTTAAAATAAATATTTTATGACCTAATTTAAATATAAAATAATTTGCTTGTATTTAAAATTAGATATTGGGAACAATTTTTAGAAGCTGTAGGCTTTTTTGCTCTTCATATTTGCTTGTACTTGCCAAAATTTTAAATAATCATCAAAAAGATAGTGTCTCCTTTTGTTTAACTTTTAAATAAAACTTTTATTTTACTATATACTTACTAATTTGTTAGTTGTTTCTGTTATAGTTTTTGTTAGTTTCCATATAACTGGGTGTATATTTGTCAGATTTTTAAGTAAAAGAGTTTAAATTGGTAAGACTTTTGAAACATCTGAACATGCTGACTAGTATGGTTATTTCATGTGAAAATAGTAAGATATAAATCTGCCCAATCTAGTTTAGGAGCAAGGAAAGCAAATTGCAAAAAATATTTTTATATTTTTTCCAAATAATAAGGATGAAAATGAACACTTGCTTCAAAACAAGTATATATATATATATATATATATATATATATATATGTGTGTGTGTATATGTATATTTAAATTAAACCTTATATCTTCAGCATAACAGCCATCTTGGCTACTGACTTAAGAGTAAGGATCTTATTTGTACATAAGAACTGTAATATGAATGAAAGATAAGAATAAAAGTTTGAAGCCATGTTAATACTCATAAGCTCTGCATGCCCTGAAGATTCAGCCAGGGCCCAGTAGGACATGAGGATACTTAAATATATACTTTATTGTAAAATTGTGAGAAAACTAATGAAATACTGTCCCAAACGACTAAATTAAAAGGTACTTCTGGAAAAGCATTTAGGTTAAGTGTGTAGTATAGATTCCCTTTGTATACATAATACTATTTATATGTTTAAGCATGACATTACTGTAATCAGGAAGGGAAGATGCTAAACAAAGTTGGAATTTCTGATGAAGTTTCAGACTCAACCTGATCCTTCAGGATGCTCTCAAGCGTAAATTATACCTTGAAGTTTATCTGCCTACAGGAAAAGGACCTGGATTTTTAATCTCCAAACTATCAGTATCTGGCTACAGTCACTCTCGGGGTGGGTTAAGGGGTAGTTTGTGGGGGCGGAGGGGATGAAGCTGGGTTAAAGCAAAACAAAACAAAAGCACAAAAAATGCACACATTTTTGGCTTTTCACAAACAAGGGATTTCAGTGCTCAAGGGCCTCCATGTGAAGAAATGTACAAGTGTAGACTCTTCGCTGCAAAACCCATGAATACAGGTGGAGGAGCTCTGCCTGAGAAAGTGGTCCAAGGGAATGGAGGTAGTAGAAGAGAGTGCCAACAATGTTCACTGGAAAAACGTTTTGTTAAAAAATAACTTGTTATTATTTTCTATAACCATGTCACTGCTAATTGTAGGATGGAGTTAAATATATTATAGAAGTGATGGAGACATGAATTGGAAGAGCATTTGAAAATGTTGCTTTGGAATACTTCACTTACAGAAAGTATGGTCAAAATGTCCCTTATAGTTCAGGACTGAGATACACATCATTTACATACTTAAAGTCCAAATTGTATCAATGAAGTGCCTGGGTATTATGTAATATTGATTGATTTAAGCAACTACTAGAAAACCATTGAAGATGCAATTATCATTGACAGGATCTATATGGGGCTTCGAATGAGAGCATTTAGAACATTCTCTGAGTCATTCTGCTTAAATTGACTAAGATACCTTAAGTTGTTGCTGTTAGATATGCTTCTGGTCAGCAGAACTGTGGGACTTGACTGCATTTTAATAAAAATATCCATCTTTTAAGAAAAACATAGACTTTTTTTATAACTTCATACAAAATATCTTAACTATGGTTTTTCTGCTAATGTAGCATTAAATCCATTTGAAGTACCAGCCCATGATCTTCCTTACATATGAGATGAATCATGATTGTATTGTTCTTACAAAATCATGGAGTCATTTATTTATTCAACAAATAATGAATTAATGCATGTTGTGTGTAGGCCATGTAC
The DNA here is from genome assembly GCA_024291935.2 of Okapia johnstoni. Taxonomy (NCBI): domain Eukaryota; kingdom Metazoa; phylum Chordata; class Mammalia; order Artiodactyla; family Giraffidae; genus Okapia; species Okapia johnstoni. Next base: position 61,518,251 of record CM044322.1, read on the forward strand.
TAGGTCATAGAAACTCAAAAATTAATAAATATATTCTGCCTATCATGGAGTTCACAGTTCTTGTGATGCTCTTTATTCCAGTCTATAATTTAGCACAGTGTTGAAGCATGTAATCAAGCTCAGGGAAGCCCTTGGTTTTAGTGGCTTCCCCAGTGGCTCAGTGGTAAAGAGTGAAAGTGAAGTGAAAGTGAAAGTCGTTCAGTCGTGTCCAACTCTTTGTGACCCCATGGACTATACAGTCCATGGAATTCTCCAGGCCAGAATACTGGAGTGGGTAGCCTTTCCCTTCTCCAGGGGATCTTACCAACCCAGGGATCGAACCTAGGTCTCCCACATTGCAGGTGGATTCTTTACCAGCTGAGCCACAAGGGAACCCCAAGAATACTGGAGTGAGTTGCCGTGCCCTCCTCCAGTGGATCTTCCCGACCCAAGAATCGAACCAGGGTCTCCTGCATTACAGGTGGATTCTGCAATACAGGAAACCTGGATTTAATCCCTGGGTTGGGAAGATCCCCTGGAGGAGGGCATGGCAACTCACTCCAATATTCTTGCCTGGAAAACCCCATGGACAGAGGAACCTGGCAGGCCTACAGTCCATAGGGTTGCAAAGAGTTGGACATAAGTGAAGCGGCTAAGCACACAAACACGTTGGTTTTATGGATAGCCATATGCTGAATTACTTACAAAAATCTCCCCTGAAATTTTCTACAAAAACTTTCAAGTTGCTTTTTTAATATTGGTGGTGGTTTAGTTGCTAAGTTGTATAGACTCTTGCAATCCCGTGGACTGTAGCCTGTCAGGCTCCTCTGTCCATGGGATTCTCCAGGAAAGAATACTGGAATGGGTTGCCATTCCCTTCTCCATGGGATCTTCCTGACCCAGAAATCGAACCCAGGTCTCCTGCATTGCAGGCAGATGATTTACCAATTGAGCTATGAGGGAAGCCCCTTTTTAAGGTTAGGTTTCTTTAAAAGCATATTATGTCACATTCATGCAGGAATAAGTCATAATGAAAACCTTATAAAAGATGTACTTCTTTCACTGGGAACTTCCACTTTTAGCACAATTTCCAATCTGTGAAACATTTATCAGTGATAATAATAATGAAGGAATTGCTTAACCAAGGAGTTTACAATAAAATGAAAAGATAGAAGAATGTAGCATGTACGAATGTAAGAATGAAGAGATACTATACAAGTGAAAGTTATTTATTATAGGATTTAGTTTATTTTAGCCCATGTAAAGTGGGCCCACTATCCAAACAAATTAGAAAAGACAGATAAATATAAAGAAAAAAGTAACACAAACAGTAACTTACCACCAGAGATATATAAGTTTAGACTGCTGGTGGAGGTTTTTTAGACTTCTCTCTCTATGTGTTTAATCGCTTCAGTCATGTTTGACTCTTTGCGAACCTATAGGCAGGAGCCCACTAGGCTCCTCCATCCATTGGATTCTTTAGGCAAGAATACTGGAGTGGGTTACTGTGCCCTCCTCTAATCTCTATATACATATTTTTTTTCTACAAAATTAAGATTATACTCTGCACGTGGTTTATTAGAATGTGATTTTTAATTAGCAATATAATATAAAAAGTACTTTTTATTTTTAAATGTATTTCTACACAATCATTTCAAAGATAGCTATGTATTCTGTTTCAGGATAAACTGGTTCAATCTTCAAGGTAATCAATTCTTTTGAATGATTTTCAAAATACACAAGCAGCTAATGCAACTCAATACCAATAAAAGAAACAACCCAATCAAAAAAGTGGACAAAAGACCTAAACAGACATTTCTCCAAAGAAAACATACAGATGTCTACACGTGAAAAAATGCTCAACATTACTCATTATTAGAGAAATGTAAATCAAAACTATATATAGGTGTCACCTCACATAGGTCAAAATGACCATCATCAAAAAATCTACAAATAATAAATGCTGCAGAGGTTGTGGATAAAAAGGAACCCTTTTGCACTGTTGCTGGGAATGTAAATTGATACAGCCACTATGGAAGACAGTATAGAGATTTCTTAAAAAACTAAAAACAGCACTACCGTATGACCCAACAATCCCACTACTGGGCATATACCCTGAGAAAATCATAACTGAAAAAGACACATATATCCCAATATTCAGTGCAGCACTATTTACAATAGCTAGGATGTGGAAACAACCTAGATATCCATCAATAGATGAATGGATAAAGAAGCTGTGGTGCATATATACAGTGGAATATTACTCAACCATAAAAGGGAACACATTTGAGTCAGTTCTAATGAGGTGGATGAACCTAGCACCTATTATACGGAGTGAAGTAAGTCAGAGAGAGAAACAAATACCACATTTTAACACATATATATGGAATCTAGAAAGACGGTACTGATGAACCTATTTGCAGGGCAGGGCAGCAGTGGAGATGCAGACACAGAGAACAGACTTATGGACACTGGATAGAGGAAGAAGAAGATGGGATAAACAGAGAGAGTAGTGTGGAAACATGCACTGCCATATGCAAAGTGAATGTGAAAGTGAAAGTCACTCAGTCATGTCCGACTCTTTGCAACCCCATGGACTATACAGTCCATGAAACTCTCCAGGCCAGGATACCGGAGTGGGTAGCCTATCCCTTCTCCAGGGGATCTTCCCAACCCAAGGATCAAACCCAGGTCTCCCACATTGCAGGCGGATTCTTTACCGGCTGAGCCACAAGGGAAGTCCAGGAATTCTGGAGTGGGTAGCCTATCCCTTATCCAGTGGATCTTCCCGACCCAGAAATTGAACCAGGGTTTCCTGCATTGGAGGCAGATTCTTTACCAACTGAGCTAACAGGATAGCCTTAGCCAGTGGGAATTTTCTGTATGACTCAGGGAACTCAAACCAGGGCTCTGTAGCAATCTAGAGAGGTGGGATGGGGTGAGAGGCTGTATATCTATGGCTGATTCATGTTGTTATATGCAAGAAACCAACACAATATTATAAAGCAATTATCCTTGAATTAAAAATAAAAATAAGGAAGCTGTGGTACGTATATGCAATGGAATGTTACTCAGCCATTAAAAAGAATACGTTTGAATCAGTTCTATTGAGATGGATGAAACTGGAGCCCATTACACAGAGTGAAGTAAGCCAGAAAGAAAAACACCAATACAGTATATTAATGTATATATATGGAATTTGAAAGATGGTAATGATAACCCTATATGTGAGACAGAATAAGAGACACAGATGCATAGAACAGTCTTATGGACTCTGAGGGAGAAGGTGAGGGTGGGACATTCTAGGAGAAGAGCATTGAAACATGTATATTATCATATGTGAAACAGAACACCATTCCAGGTTCAATGCATGAGACAAATGCTCAGGGCTGGGGCAATGGGATGACCCAGAGGGATGGGATGGGGAGGGAGGTGGGAGGGGGGTTCAGGACGGGGAACACATGTAAACCCATGGCTGATTCATGTCAATGTATGGCAAAAACCACTACAATACTGTAAAGTAATTAGCCCCCAACTAAAATAAATAAATTTATTAATAAATAAATAAATAAATAAATAAATAAAAATAAGTGGACTTTCATTAAAAAAAATTTACCGAAAAAAAAATTTAATCCTTTTGAGTTCTAATAATTTTTGTATTTTTAGATTGTATGACATTCTACCAGTTTTCCTCTGAAACCCCATTGTAACTGATATCCCTCTTGGTACTATTAATTAATAGTTTTTCTTCACACTCTTCCCGTTCTGTGCTTCATTTATATATTTGTCTTAGTTTTATATACATGTGTAGGTATTTGTGAATTACTTATGACTTTTGCTCGAGCATCTTCCTATTTCTTATCAATGTTTAAGAGATCTTAATTATTAATATAAGAGATCTTAATTATTAGTATTGACACTAAAACGTTCTATAGATCATGTGTTATCTAACATTATTTGTTAAATAATGCTAATATATATTTGAAATGATCAGTTTTAGATTTTCTTAGTTTATGCTTTCCATGTTATTCTTAGAAGGTCATTTACTAGCCAGATAGATTTTTACTATTTTTTTTATTAAAATGTATGATTTTTTGATTGAGTGCAATTTCTTTACAATATTGTGTTAGTTTCTGCTGAACAACAAAGCAAATCAGCCAGCCGTATGCATATATCCCCTCTTCTTCACTACAGAACATTGAGTAGATTTCCCTGTGCTATACTGTAGGTTCTTGTTAATTATCTGTTTTATAGATGGTAGTATATATGTCAATCCAAATCTCCCCATTCATCCCACCTCCCTTCCCCTCTTGGTATCCATACTGTTTATTCTCTGTGTCTGTGTCTCTGTTTCTGGAATAGACCTAGAGACTGTCATACAGAGTGAAGTAAGTCAGAGAAAAACAAATATATATTTGTACAAATATGTGGAATGTATACCCTGTGGCTCAGTAGGTAAAGAATCTGCCTGTAATGCAGGAGACAAAGGAGATGAAGTTTCAATCCCTGGGTAGGGAAGATCCCCTGAAGGAGGAAAATGACACCCTTGTCCAGTATTCTTGCCTGAGAAATCCCATGACCAGAGGAGCCTGGCAGGCTACAGTCCAAAATGTTGCAAAGAACCAGGTACAACTGAGAGACTAAGCACAAGCATAATGGTTTTTTTTTAATAGTGAAATGTTCTTGATGATTCTCTTTATAGTAAATTAATCACCTTTATCAGTATCTTTTAGGGAAATATCCACTTTTCTCTACTCAAATGAAATAACTTCCCGTACCAGCATAATACTGCTTTGAAGATTTGGCAACTTAATTTTTCTATCTGAATATTCCTTCATATATAAAACTTTATTTTTAAAACTTGTAATTTATTATTTTAATTTATTCTCTAATTAAATTTATTTCTAATTTTACCAGCTATTTTTGTTTGGTTTATTTTAGATAGATAAATAATCACATGATCTGCAAATAGTGTTAACTTTCTCTTTTCTATTTCCAGTACATAGCTTTTCCCCACCCATCCCTCCTTGCGTCATTTATTTCAGGGTCAAGCATTTATTTTTTTTTTAAATGCTAAATAGTAATAATATGAATAAGCATTTTAATAGTCTTAATGATTTAAGGGAGACGCCTTGATCATTTCACCATTAAAGTACTTCCTGTTAATTTCAGATTACTTTATTATGCAATTAACTAAAACATGATAAAATATCCAGTAAACGATAGCTACTATAGAGTTCTGCTATAAATTTTCTGGTACCTATTTTAAGTAATAACAAACATGTTTAGCATTTATTGAACACTTTCATGTTCCAGGCATAGGTATAAGTATTTACATATATTTATATATAATTTTCATAGTGAAGTTATTACATAGATAAAGCTGAGATTCAAAGATGTGGGAGCTGGGATTTGAACTCAAGTTGTTTGTGTTCAGAGTTCTTACAAAAGTGGTATGCTGAGTATCAGTGACTGGTGAAACTCTGTTCAAGTGGGAAAAAAAATAAAAAACAAAAACCACCACATTCTGATCAGTATTTCTAAAGGGAGCATTAAGGGGAAAATAAATTCTATTTCAGATGTGCTGAATTTGAGTATCTCTGTAAAATAGTAATATATACTAGTTTGACTCTCAGAGAAAAATCCCAGATATTGTACTCAGTTCAGTTCAGTCACTCAGTCGTATCTGACTCTGCAACCCCATGGACTGCAGATATTGTATTAGATAGTCAGTTTAGTTAGGTGAGCATTTACCAAGTTCAAGTTGAGTCATGTTACAATTTGACCCTAGTGGTAGGTCTGGTGGCCTGGAGGACAAGTGTAGGCAGACATTGAAAAAGGCAAAAGCAATTCCTTATAAGGAAACTTTTTAATTTATGTTTTCTCAAGCAAGAGAGGAAATTTCTTACTTATGAATTGAGGAGGGGTTGGGAGTTGGATCACTTCTTCAGGTACAGAGAGTTCAGGGGGATGCAGACTTCCCAACTGTCATGTGGACTTTCCCATCCTGAGTATCAGGGTTCCTTCCCCTCATTGTTTATGATGGTCCTGATTTTGATGAAGGAGTCTTGCTCAGAATGACAACTTTCTCTAAAGTTCATCTACTCTTCCAATTAACTCTGTTTTACTTTTTCAACTTTGCCCTAAAACTTTAGAAAGACAGTCACTGATTGCTTTTAAAATCTGAGGTACTTAAAGAGTTGTTTTAAATACCAAATAGTCAAAAGGTTTTAAGCAAAGGCTATGGTTTCTTCGGAAATACGTTCCCTGCAAAAATTTTTGAAGCCATTAATATATTTATTTTAGCTCAATTCAACATGCCAGTGCCCACTTTGATGACTTTGTTCTCTACTACTTTATTTTTCTGCTTAATTCTATAACACTTTTCAACTTAAAAGGAACTACATTGTGACTATCTGGGAAAAATAGATGAGTATAGCTATATCCTTAATCTCAACATTGGCAGGAGAAATTTTACTGTGCCTTTATTGATCAAAGTATTTTTAAACCCCGTTTCTTACTGTTGAAATCAAGCAGTAGTCTGCTTTATAACTTTGTAAGGTCATTTTCATTTCTACTTTAAAACCCAGCTGTGCTGTGATAGCATTCAATCTGAAGGTCTCAGTGATTTAATATAAGACTTTTATGTCTTGTTTACATCACAGGCAGAGTTCACTGAAGCAGTTCTCCACCATCTTCAGGCTATGAAACCTGGCACCTGGGATCTCTGAGAGAGAATGTTTTGGAGGAGGATGAGAGAGGTAGAGGAGGTATACTGGTTCTATTAGATAGAACTAATCATGTTGTACCAACCTTAACCTGAAATGGGTTTCCCTGGTGGCTCTGTGGTGAAGAATCTGCCTGTAATGCGGGGGACCCGAGTTCGATTCCTGGATCAGGAAGATCCCTTGGAGCAGGAAATGGAAACCCATTTCAATTTTCTTGCCTGGGAAATACCATGGATAGAGGAGCCTGGAGGGCTACAGTCCATGTAGTCACAAAAGAGTTGGGCACGACTTAGCAACTAAACAACAATGATGATGACAAACCCAAAATACATAATTAATAGAAGAACATGAAAATTTGTTGGGGTTAACTATGCTGCAATTTTTTGCTGTTCTTTTTTTTGGTCTCCTATGATTAGCAAACAGTTCGAAGCCAGAGAACAGGGAATAAAATTTAGAAGTCTATATATTTTTCTTTCACAGCACATAATGTCTGTGGTAAATAATTGAGTGCCTTTGGGGATAAGCTGGAAAGAAGGTCTGCAGTTTAATATTTTAGTTCCGTTCAGTTCAGTTCAGTCACTTAGTCGTGTGGGAATCTTTGTGACCCCATGGACTGCAGCACACCAGGCTTTCCTGTCCATCACCAACTCCCAAAGCTTGCTCAAACTCATGTCCATTGAGTCAGAGATGCCATCCAACCATCTCATCCTCTGTTGTCCCCTTCTCCTCCTGCCTTCAATGTTTCCCAGCATCAGAGTCTTTTCCAATGAGACCGCTCTTCGAATCAGGTGGCCAAAGTATTGGAGTTTCAGCTTCAACAGCAGTCCTACCAATGAACACCCAGGAATGATCTCCTTTAGGATGGACTAGTTGGATCTTCTTGCACTCCAAGGGACTCTCGAGAGTCTTCTCTAACACCACAGTTCAAAAGCATCAATTCTTCTGTGCTCAGCTTTCTTTATAATTCAACTCTCACATCCATACATGACTACTGGAAAAACCATAGCCTTGACTAAACGGACCTTTGTTGACAAAGTGATGTGTCTGCTTTTTAATATGCTGTCTAGGTTGGTCATAACATTCCTTCCAAGGAGTAAGCATCTTTTAATTTCATCGCTGCAATCACCATCTGCAGTGATTTTGGAGCCCAGAAAAATAAAGTCAGCCACTGTTTCCACTGTTTCCCCATCTATTTGCCATGAAGTGATGGGACCAAATGCCATGACCTTAGTTTTCTGAATGTTGAGCTTTAAGCCAACTTTTGCACTCTCTTCTTTCATTTTCATCAAGAGGCCCTTTAGTTCTTCTAAGGTAGATCACAATAGCATGAGGTCATTAAAAGGTCTTGGGAATAAGAAAGAATAACTTCCTGAAATTCAAGAAGAGGGCTGGTGCTATTTGACCAAAATTGTTCAATGGGCTTGAGCTCAAGTTACCTAAAATCTAGCAAAGATAACATTCCTTTTATCAGATTTGTTCCCAATTGGTTCCCTAATTTATAATATAAGTGATCTGATAATTATAAGAATTAAATTTGTATTATAATCTGCATGTAATATACATATGCACAATATTATAACTAGCAGGATCAAAATGTGCATCTCTTATTATATCAAGTTAATAAAGATAAAAATAGATAACAACTAGTCTCAAATTCCAATCTTTAAAACTATTTTTCCTAAAATTACTCTTGGTACAAATGTACTTATAATTAGCATTTAGAAGTGGAGAAGATAAACCTCTCTATGTATTTCCATCAGTAAGAAATATAATAGAGGGAAGTAAGTTTTACTTAACTTGCTGGAGGGGCTGGCAGAACAGAAGTTGAGCACAGCTGCCAGCATGTCTTTAAGTCATGCCACTGCAATCTGCGTGCAGTGTACCAGGAAGCTGTTGCTGACACTCAGAGTTCAGAGACTGCAGAAAATGTTAGCTACAGTAAAAGCTTCTGTGCAATCCTAAACAGCTGACTGGCATAAGAACACGAAGACTGGCCTGTCTTTGCCAATCCTCATGCTTGACAAAAATCCATGTAGCCACGGCCAGAGCAGAAGCTCATTTTGCTTCAGCATTCTAAATTTAAGTAAGTACATCTCACTGACAGGCTGTAAACAACACCCGGAAATCCAAGGGTAACAGAATGGAATAAATCTAGACTACCAATAACCTCAGATATGCAGATGACACCACCCTTATGGCAGAAAACAAAGACAAACTAAAGAGCCTCTTGATGAAGGTGAAAGAGGAGCGTGAAGAAGTTGGCTTAAAACTCAACATTCAAAAAAAGAAGATCATGGCATCTGGTCCCATCACTTCATGGTAAATAGATTGGGAAACAGTGACAGACTTTATTTTCTTGGGCTCCAAAATCACTGCAGATGGTAACTGCAGCCACAAAATTAAAATATGCTTGCTCCTTGGAAGAAAAGGTATGACAAACCTAGACAGCAGATTTTAAAAAGCAGAGACATTTCTTTGCCCACAAAAGTCTGTCTAGTCAAAGCTATGGTTTTTCCGGTAGTCATGTATGGATGTGAGAATTGGACCATAAAAAAAGCTGAATGCTGAAGAATTGATGCTTTTGAACTGTGGTGTTGGAGAAGACTCTTGAGTCCCTTGAACTACAGGGAGATCCAACCAGTCCATCCTAAAGGAAATCAACCCTGAATATTCATTGGAAGGACTGATGCTGAACCTCCAATACTTTGGCCACCTGATGTGAAGAACTAAAGGTCCCTGATGTTGGGAAAGATTGAGGCAGGATGAGAAGGGGACAACAGGGGACAAGATGGTTGGAGGGCATCATCAACTCAATGGACATGAGTTTGAGCAATGTCCCGGAGATAGTGAAGGACAGGGAGGCCTGATGCACTGCAGTCCATGGGGTTGCAAAGTGTCAGACATGACTGAGCCATTGAACAGCGCAGCAAGTAAGCCCCAACCAGAAAAGTGTCAATGTATTTTAGGGAAATCAGAGTTGAAGGATTCGCAAGTATGCTATGAATTTGGTGCTGAGACCATTGGTGACATTAACCAGAACGATTTCAGTAGATAGATGGATGGGAAAACCAAGATTCTTCAGTGAACTGCAAGTGACAGAGGGTTCCTTGGGAAGAGATGAGCACTTAAGAGACTTTGCTCTGCTGGGAAAGAGAGAAGGTATTTAATAATTCAGTAGGACATGAAATTGAGTCAAAGTTTTCTGGGGGTCACCCTTTGTTTTACTTCGTCTTCCTTTTCCTTTCTCTTCTCTATCATGTAAAGCAGAAAGGACATTTGGAAATATTTATTATGTGGTACAAGAGTTAGTGAGCTTGAGAGAAAGGATAATTAAGAGAGTGAGATCTCTGAGGAATTTGGAAGGTAAACAGTGAAGTTAGAAGAGAAGATGGGTTTCTGTTTTTCTCTGAGCTGCACTGTTCATCTCTGCCATCTGCTGCTGCTGCTGCTAAGTCGCTTCAGTCATGTCCGATTCTGTGCGACCCCATAGACGGCAGCCTACCAGGCTCCGCCGTCTCTGAGATTCTCCAGGCAAGAACTCTAGAGTGGGTTGCCATTTCCTTCTCCAATGCATGAAAGTGAAAAGTGAAAGTGAAGTCGCTCAGTCGTGTCCGACTCTTCGCGACCCCATGGACTGCAGCCTACCAGGCTCCTCCGTCCATGGGACTTTCCAGGCAAGAGTACTGGAGTGGGGTGCCATTGCCTTCTCCTCTCTGCCATCTAGTTCTGCTTTAAGCATTGCTGACTTTGTCATGAGTCCTTTTAGCACGAAGAGTTATCGCTTTCTTTGCTTTTCAGAGATACAGAACCGTCCTCAGGTTGAGCTCTTTCTAAAAAGAAAAATGTTTAATAATTGTATGTGATTTGGTGTATTATGTGAGATTCCTGTCAGTCATCTCACCATCTCTATTCCTTCTATCACCCGGTTTTCTCCAGGACTTATGATGGTCAGTTTCAGTTTTTTTCTTACGGTTTTCCTATTTTGAATCTACTATTTTACTGGCTAGAGTAATATTCTAGTTCTAGGCAACTGCTATTATACAGGCTATAACATTTTATAAGTATAAAACTTGATTTTAATCAACACCTAAATCCTAATCCCTTTAATGTAGATTTTATGTGTAGATTCCCTGCAACTAGTAAAAACTGATAAATCAGAATTGAAGTTTGATCTTATAATTATATGAAAAGAGTATCTCAAACCAGTATTTCTCTTCACTTTATAGGAAAAAAAAATAATACTATATAGTAACAGCTGTCAGCAAATAGCTTATGTTCTAATACATTTTTATAAACTTTATACTCATTACTAAATAGGCCTTTTTCAATGTCTTGATTCTCAGAAATGTTTATATAGGTATACTTTTTAATAAAAATGTTCTGTGGCTTGTGAAAAGCCATCTGGGTTGGCATCAGTGACTTTTTGACTCTTTCCATAACTAACTCTATCATCCCAAGCTTATCAGTTTATTTTTTTGGAATTAAGTTTCCTACTCTTTAAAAGATAATATCTACTTGATCTTCCTTCAATGTAGGCTATTGTTATAGAATATAAAGTGAATTTGTGATCCAGGTCCCTAGACAAAACTCACTGTCAGTTCCATTCATGTAAAAGAAAATTAAACCAGCATCAGGTCATGAGCTGAAAGAAAATGTCTTTCTGGATTATTGGAAAGATGGAGACAGATACGGTCTTATGACACCTGGGGACTGACTTTGCTACATGAGAATGTGGCCTGGTTGATACTACATTTGTTTCAGAAAAACCTGATGTTTATAAATCCTTAAGTGAAAATAATATACATTTTGTCATTTTTTTTCTGATAAAATGTTCTAAACCCTGATGACAGTGTGTAACAAAAATTATGTTGTTTTACTTTGGCAAATTCTCTTCATGGTGAAGATGAGCAGCATCTACGCACATAGTTAGGGAATGTGGCTTCCAGGGAGCAGCTTCAGTTATTAGTATTAATATATTTTCTGCTCTATACCATCACCATGGCACCTTTATTTATTTAAAAGTAATTATTAAAAGTAATAATTTTCTAGATAAATTGGCTATGGTTATGGTTATTTTCTTCCTGCCAAGGTACAATTTACTTAAATATTGCAATCAGAAGTGATATGTGGCAATGCTCAGTCATGTCTGACTCTTTGCAACTTTATGGACTGTAACCTGCCAGGCTCCTCTGTCCATGAGATTTTTTAGGCAAAATGCTGGAGCCAGTTGCTATTTCCTCCTCCGGGGGATCTTCCTGACCCAGGGATCAAATCCATGTCTCCTTCATTGGCAGATGGATTCTTTTACCAATGAGCCACCAGGGAAGCCACAGAAGTATTACAGTGATATAACAGAAATACTTTGAAAGATTTAAAATGGCCTATATATTGAAGACAAACCATCAACTATTAGAAATGAATGACATTCAAAAAGAATCAAGAAGTTATTTATTATGTATATTCTGTATTGTGTTGAACCTCTGTTTCTCACCTGTCTATTGAGTATCTCAGGAAATATGATCTATAATGCCCCTTTGGGGTGTACAACTTGAGAATTAATGATGTAAGGATGGAGCAGTGACTTGTGTTTGCTCATTTCTTTTGAGATATTTCAGGATTCAGTCCTTGTGGGCCTCAAAACAAACTGATAGGGATGCAGTGCATTACCTTCTGGCCTGGAGATGCCCCATTTCTAGTTCTTAGCTCTGTTCATGGAAGACCCCCAAGATTTCAGCGTTCTGGAAAGATCAACATGTTCCACTGGTACCTCATACTCAAAGTCACTGCAGACAATCTGGGAATTGACAGGCTATTATGTGACTAGAAGGCGCAGGTGCACTCAGTGACATCACCAAAGCCCTCAGTGAGTAGGTAGACTCTCAGAGCAGGACTTGTCAAGACAGCCATAAATTTGAAGAATCTTCACTGAAGGTTTGGAGCCTACTCTGGGAGAATCAAGACTTTTTTTTTTTTAACAGATGTAAGGACATGAGAAATTCTGAGTTCAAAATAGAATTCATACTAAAATTAGCTCCACACATTGAGGGTTAGCAAATACTTGTCCCTGGAAATTGTTCAAGCTAATTTGATTTAAACATGTCCATTAGTCCACCCACACCAATGGCTCACATTCCTGTGTGAATGAATCCACAGGGCATTTAAATTTGTTTCTTTAGTTTTCCTATACCTCTGCAAAAATACTCAATTTTATTACGGGACGTTGCCATGTCCTTTGAGGGTGGCAAGATGAAATAGAGTGTTTTGAGTGTTTTATGTGTTTTGTGTATTTTTTTCCTGTGGTAAATTATGTGATCCAACTTAATAACAAATTTATCTGCAGGTAGAATACAAAATGCATACAAAATGAAAATCAATATTAAATAAATATATTTTTGGCAATCATATGCATTAATATTGCTGTGAACTTATGAAATGCAAACAGGTCAAGGTATTTTACACCTATTAGCTATGTTCTTCAACAGCTGTATGCTATTTCTATCTCTTTTTAATAGCTGCCTAACACAATAAAAATATATCAGATGAATTTTAAAAGGAATACCATATTGATTTTTGAGCAGGAAATGAAACTATTCTAGAATTCTTAATAGCAATTTCTGATTGCTATTATAATAGACTGATTATTGGAAAGCATTTTTCTTGCTTTTCTCAAAATATTTTTCTTGAATTTTTCTGAGCACATTGCTATTTTAATCTATTTTTTATATTTGCCATTAGTTTAGAAGTACTTAAAGTCAGACAGTACTTATTTGTAGACAAATTATTAATAGCATTTATAAGAATGTATGCTTCATGAGTCTAGAGTGTGTGAGTTTAAATCGTATCTTTGATCCTGAACACAATACTTAAACTTTCTATCTTAAATTTTTTTCCTCCACAAATTTGGAATAATCATAACTACCTCATGCTTTTTTTATGAAGGTTAAATTAACTTCTTAGAAAAATTTTAGCATAGTTGTTAGTAAATAGCAAGATTTAAATAAATATATTTTTATAATCAGAGTTTATGGCATTTGTTTTAATCAGTTTTTATTTTATATTTATTGGTTGAAGAATAATAAACAAAATACAGTTATATTGCATTTTAAGCTATTTCATTATGTATTGTGTGGAATAAAAAATAAGTCTAAATAATTCTGAACATAATATTTCATGATAAATTCAATTGATTACTGGTGTTCTAATCTCTTATTAGGAGGATACACTAAGCATAATCAGACATTTTTGTCAATGATTAAATAATTGGCACTGGTTGTTCACCTGTCTTGGCATCTATATCTTTGTGTATGTGTGAAAAGTGCTTTTTTTTCTGCTTTTATTTTAATTTTTCCCAGTTTTATTGAGATATAATTGACATATAACATTGTATAGTTTAAGGTGTACAACGTGTTGATTTGATATACTTACATATAGCAAAATGATTACCGTCATAACACTGGCTAGCACCTGCATCACTTCACTGAATTGCTACTTCATTTTTGTGGTGAAAATATTTCAGATACATTCTCTTAGCAACTTTCAAATATATGACATAGTATTATTAATTATAATCAATATGCTTTACATCAGATCTTCAGAATTTATTCATCTTATAATTGGAAGTTTGAACTCATTTACCAATATCTCCCTATTCCCTCCACCCCACAGCCTCTGGTAACCCCCTTTCTTCCTTCTGTTTCTGGGAGTTGGCTTTTTTAGATTACATATGCAACTGATATTATGCAGTATTTGTCTTTATGTCTGAATTATTTCCCTGAGCATAATATCCTCTAGGTCCATCCATGTTGTTGCAAATGGCAGAATCTCAGTCCTTTTGATGGATGAATAATATTCCATTGCATGTATATACCATATCTCCCTTATCCATTTATCCACTGATGGAAATAGGTTGTTTCCAAATCTTAGCTATTGCCTGTATCCACATCTTTGCCATGGCCTCCTAATGGATGTATCTTCACTTCCTCCTGACATGGGCTAGGTTATGTGGCTTCTTTTGGAGATGGCATACAGGTAAAATGATAACAGGCCTGAAGGCTTAGGTATATCAGCTTGTCATAAGATAAAAAAAAAACGGCCTCTTCACCCAAGGAAGAAAATAGAAACCCAGCATCATAGCTGCCCCTCAGACTTAGAATGAAGACTAGAGTCATACCAACATTCACAAGTGAAGCAAAGTCAGTCTCAAGTCCAGCCGTACTAGCTGAGTCCCAGTTGGCTCACAGATATGTTGGAGGAAATTTTAAAAGAAATATACTAAGCTTTGAGTTGGTTTCTTACTTTGCATCACTAACAAGTATTTTCTTGACTTTGTATAAAGAAAACTGAGCACTGAAGAATTGATGCTTTTGAACTGTGGTGTAGAGGAAGACTCTTGAGAGTCCCTTGGATTTCAAGGAGATCAAATCAGTCAGTCCTAAAGGAAATCAGTTCTGAATATTAATTGGAAGGACCGATGCTGAAGCTGAAACTCCAATAGTTTGGCCACTTGATGCAAAGAACTGACTCACTGGGAAAGACCCCAATCCTGGGAAAGATTGAAGGCAGAAGGAGAAGGGGATGACAGAGGATGAGGTGGTTGAATGGCATCACCGATGTGATAGACATGAGTTTGAGTAAACTCCTGAAGTTGGTGATGGACAGAGAAGCCTGGCATGCTGCAGTCCATGGGGTCACAAAGAGTCAGACACAACTCAGCAACTAAACTGAACTGAATTGATGTTCTCTTGGCATAAGAATATCTTTTTCCATATCTTCAGATTTCTGCCTGAATTAAAAAGGCAAAATAAACCACAAAAAATAATGCATCATAATCTATGCAAACATAGACAATTAAAGGAAATATCTTGCATCTTAAAATGGATTTATTTGTCATGAATGAATGATGTTTTTCTCTAGCCAAATACTTAGCAGATAAGAACTTTCATCTTCACATATTAAATGTCTAGATAGAATTAATGGCACATGCAGTGGAGCATGAGCTGCTTTAATATATTGTGAAAGCTCAGTAACTCACTGAGAGACCTTTGAGAGTACCTATAAGAAAACACAGGACTTGGATAAGGTAAACAAGGATAAAATTCACCTGGGAAGGTGCTACAGGAATTTGATGTTCAGATGTAATAGTCAATGCTGCTTAATAAAGAGGGCGAGATCAGGTGTGTCATTGTTTAAAGAAGTGAAAATAAATAATCTAGTTTACTTTCTTTTTCCAGTCTGAGGAACTGGGCAAAGTCTACTCTGTAACTGACTTCCATTCTGACCCTGAAAAAGTTAGATGTTTTCTTTTTTAAAAAAATGTTATTGGAGTATAGCTACTTTACAAAGTTGTTAGTTTCTGCTGAACAGCAAAGTGAATCAGCCATACGGGTACAAATATCCCCTCTTTTTTTTAATTTCTTTCCCATTAGGTTCACCACAGAGCACTTAGTAGAATTCTCTGTGCTATGTAGTGGGTTCTCATTGGTTATCTGCATTGTACATATTAGTGTATATCTGTCAATCCCAGTCTCCCAATTCATCCCACTCCATGGCCTTCCCCGCCTTGGTGTCCATGCATTTCTTCTCTACATCTTTGTCTCTATTTCTGCTTGGCAAATAGGTTCATCTGTATCTATTTTAGATGTTTTCTTAATGACTTAAATGCTAATGGTTGATTACAAAGCTAAATCTGGAATAAAACAAAAGTTTAGGAGTCATAGTCATTTAAAAATAAATCTATATTTACTCTCTCTCCTGAATGCTAAAAGAGAAGCATGGAAAGACCATTGACAGTTTATAAGCTTGCATGTTTACCTTGTTCATAGCAAAAGATTATTATGAGGATCAAAGATCATGTATGTGCAATTTCTTTGAAATCTGTAGTTTGAAGCAAATGATGAAAATATTGAGAAAATCATACCTGACAACTATAGTATAGTTAGTTCTTGAGTTTTCACTATGTGATTATATATTATGGGATTAAAGCATGTATCTTTGTGAAAATTAAATTTTCAGAAAAATTATTGCTGCATACAATGTCTTGGTTTTAATCTAGAAAATAAGATTTAGTTGTTTTAAAAATTTTAATTGACCATTCCACAAAATATTTTTAATGACTATTGAAATAAAGAACAGCTAAGGTTTTCTTAGCTAAAATTATTAGTATATATACTAAGCGTCTGAATACAAATTTAGTTAAGTCCTCTGTGAGTTATAACTTACAGATCATTCCTTAAGTAGCAGAAATTCCCTGTGACTTGTCTAATACATCTTGGAATGGCCATAAAATTATTTATTAAAATTAAATATTTTATAATATCATTAGTGGCACCAATAATAATACTTATAATAGTAAATAATATATTTTATAGCAATATTTTTTCAAAGCAATTCAAGCATTTGTCAGAGAAACTTACCCATGTCACAGAAATGCTTTTGTCTCATTATTTCATAGAGACATTTAAATGAAGGAAAAAATATTTTTCCAATTGGACAATGATGGCATTTTTCATCAAAACACCATGGTCATTTTATCTTGAGTATAATTTCAGATACAAAAGAGTAATACTATCTAATAGCCACCTTAATCAAAACAATTTGTTGAACTATTTTACCTTAACACATATTACATAATGCATATACTTTATACTTGTTAGGAAGATATTCTGTGACTCATTTATATTTTTTCCATGCCTAGAATTTCTCACATTATGTCAAAATGTTCACTATCATTCTCATAATGAAAATAATTAATTTTCTGAGAAAGTAAAAGTCGTCTATACAGTTACTCAGTATGTCATGTGTGGAGGACAATGTGCCGCAGAGAAGTCAAGCTGAGTGGCAAGCCTGGGGTGGCGCAAGGCTGGTGTCCTGTTCTTGTTACCCCTGTAGTGGGTCCTGGCACAATAGCTCAGGAGTCTTCATCTTTAAAGGGAATAAGGATTTAATTACCTTACATGGACATGAGTACAAACCGTGGTAATTGAAGTAAAGATTAATACTTTAAAAATGTTATTTGCATTCCTGAAAACAATAAACACCAATACCAGATCAAAATCACAGATCTGAAATCACCTGTCTGAAATCACAGGTGGCAGAAACTCCTGGACGCTGAGCCCTTGGTGTTTCCCCATTCTGTAAGACTCTTTCCTCATGTTAACACGAGGCTTCCTACTTTTTATTAGTCAAGCTTATGTTTAACCATGACTATTTTATACAGTCCTTTCCTAACCCACCTTCAAAGTGGCCTTCCCCCTCATCAAAGCCATTCTCTAGTTCATCATCTTCTTTCATTTTTGTCCGTAGAGTTTACCACTGTGTGAATCAATTTACATGATTAGCATTCACTGTCTCCTTCTGGGGCAAAGAGCTATATTTATTTACGTAATTATAACTTTGTAATACAAGTACATGGAGAAGGCAATGGCAACCCACTCCAGTACTCTTGCCTGGAAAATCCCATGGACAGAGGAGCCTGGTAGGCTGCAGTCCATGGGATCGCTAGGAGTCGGACACGACTGAGCGACTTCACTTTCACTTTTCACTTTCACCCATTGGAAAAGGAAATGGCAACCCACTCCAGTGTTCTTGCCTGGAGAATCCCAGGGACGGCGAAGCCTGGTGGGCTGCCGTCTATAGGGTCGCACAGAGTCGGACACGACTGAAGCAACTTGGCAGCAGCAGCAGCAATACAAGTATATATATAGGCCCTTAATAAATATAGCTTTCTAAGAATTCTTTGTGCATCAAATTTAATAAAAAGAAGAGCAAAGTATTCCATGAAATTTTTATTTGAACTTAAGGCAGAGTATTTCCACAAGTTTTTGCATAAGATTGTCATAGTCTGTTCAGTTGCCATAACAAAATAGACAGAGTGGTTTAGGCAACAAAATTTTTTCTCACAGTTCTGCAGACTGGGAAGTCCAAGGTCAAATTTCCAGCTGATTTGGTTCCTGGTGAGAGTGATTTTCCTGGCTTGTAGGTGGTAACTTTTCCCTATGTGTTCACATCTTCATGTAGCTATTTTTCAGTGTACATGTACAGAGAGAGAGAGAAGTCTCTCTCCCTATTTTTTAAGGTCACAAATCTCTCATAACTTAATCTCAGAGAAGGAAATGGCAACCCACTCCAGTATGCTTGCCTGGAGAATCCCAGGGACGGAGGAGCCTGGTGGGCTGCCATCTATGGGGTCATACAGAGTCGGACACGACTGAAACGACTTAGCACGCATAATTTACTCTAACCCTAAATACCTCCCAAAGGTCAAATTTCCAAATGCTATCACATTGGGCTTCCACCTAGGAAGGACTGTGGCACTAGCGCTGAAGAACCTGCCTGCCAATGCAGAAGATATAAGAGACCCTGGTTTGATCCCTGGGTTGGGAAGATACTCTGGAGGAAGGCATGGCCACCCACTGCAGTATTCTCCCCTGGAGAATCCCATAGACAGAACAGCCTGGCATGTTATAGTCCATAGGGTCACAAAGACCTGGACATGACCGAAGCAACTTAGCACACACGCACAAACATTCAGTTCATAACAAACATCAAAGTATTTTCAAAAGCTTTTTGTGTAAAAGTCAAAATCCTTTCACAAGCTTTTTGTGTGAAACCTCAGTAATCAGCATATATTGTAAATTATTGCTTTAATTTCCACCATTATATATTGCATTTTTTAATGCCCATGATTTTGCTAGCTATTAATTCTCAGGTTTTAATTGAAGGTACATTTAAAACATTAAAATAATTAAAATTTTATTTTTATTGCATTGGCATTTCCTGGATGGTAATAATTTTATGTTTTAAAATTTGGGAGGAACTATTTATTATAGAACTGACAGTCCACAGGTGGGTAATTAATAGGAATTATAAAAGACTAGACTATCTCCTTGATTTATTTTATTCTTAAACACTTAATCAGACTTTCATAACCAGAATAAACTGCTAAGGAAAATTAAACTCCATTAATTCTTTCAAGGCCAATTTAATGATCACTTCTATAAAATAATTATCCCAAGAACATATGAAAAATTCAGGTAAATATCATTCAGATATTCTGTTAAGTTGATCTAAAGATCATCATCTTGCAAAATAAAACATAATTTAGATACTAAATGAATAAAGCAAAATTCTATATGTTATTAATAAAAAGCACATTTATTTGAATGAAGAATTAAGATACTAGTTTTCATAAAATTCTGTTACACTGAAACTCATTTGTTTCTATGATACCAAATTTTAGTAAGTTCTAAGCTAAGTCCACCAGGACTTCCGTGGTGACTCAGACAGTAAAGCGTCTGCCTGTGATGTGGGAGACCCAGGTTCGATCCCCAGATCGAGAAGATACTCTGGAGAAAGAAATGGCAGCCCACTCCAGTACTCTTGCCTGGAAAATCCCATGGACAGAGGAGCTTAGTAGGCTACAGTCGATGGGGTCGCAAAGAGTTGGACACGACTGAGCGACTAAACTTTCACTTTTCAAGCTAAATTAATTTTAAAGGTCATGACATTTTAATAGCAAAGTTATACAATGGGAAATGTACTTAAATAATGGAGCTCACGACATGCCCTACCTCTATCAAGTGAAATCCTATATTATTTCCAACAAATAACCTTCAAAAGAGTGAATTTTACTTTCTATTTAAAATGTAAGCAGCAAGCAAAGCTATTTTAGTTTTTAATCTAAAATCATTAGAAGCACAAAATTGCTACATATACAGAATTATTGAATGATATGCCCCGACAAGTAATGCTGAAGAAGCTGAAGTTGAACGGTTCTATGAAGACCTACAAGACCTTCCAGAACTAACAACCAAAAAAGGTGTCCTTTTCATTATAGGGGACCGGAATGCAAAAGTAGGAAGTCAGGAAACACCTGGCGTAACAGGCAAATTTGTCCTTAGAGTACAGAATGAAGCAGGGCAAAGGCTAATGGAGTTTTGCCAAGATTACACACTGGTCATAGCAAACACCCTCTTCCAACAACACAAGAGAAGACTCTACACGTGGACATCACCAGATGGTCAACACCGAAATCAGATTGATTATATTCTTTGCAGCCAAAGATGGAGAAGCTCTATACAGTCAGCAAAAACAAGACTGGTAGCAGATTGTGGCTCAGATCATGAACTCCTTATTGCCAAATTCAGACTTAAATTGAAGAAAGTAGGGAAAACCACTAGTCCATTCAGGTATGATATGGCTCAAATCCTTTATGAGTATACAGTAGAAGTGACAAATAGATTTAAGGGACTAGACCTGATAGACAGAGTGCCTGATGAACTATGGACAGAGGTTCGTGACATTGTACAGGAGACAGGGAAAAAGACCATCCCCATGGAAAAGAAATGCAAAAAAGCAAAATAGCTGTCTGAGGAGGCCTTACAGAGAGCTGAGAAGAGAAGAGAAGCAAAAAGCAAAGGAGAAAGGGAAAGATATTTCCATCTGAATGCAGAGTTCCAAAGAATAGCTAGGAAATAGGAAAGCCTTCCTCAGCGATCAGTGCAAAGAAATAGAGGAAAACAACAGATTGGGAAAGACTAGAGATCTCTTCAAGAAAATTAGAGATACCAAGGGAACATTTCATGCAAAGATGGGCTCGAAAAAGGACAGAAATGGTATGGACCTAACAGAAGCAGAAGATATTAAGAAGAGGTGGCAAGAATACACAGAAGAACTGTACAAAAAAGATCTTCAGGACCCAGATAATCATGATGGTGTGATCACTCACCTAAAGCCAGACATCCTGGAATGTGAAGTCAAGTGGGCCTTAGAAAGCATCACTATGAACAAAGGTAGTGGAGGTGATGGAATTCCAGTTGAAAAATTTCAAATCCTCAAAGATGATGCTGTGAAAGTGCTGCACTCGATGTGCCAGCGAATTTGGAAAACTCAACAGGGGCCACAGGACTGGAAAAGGTCAGTTTTCATTCCAATCCCAAAAAAGGCAATGCCAAAGAATGCTCAAACTACCACACAATTGCACTCATCTCACATGCTAGTAAAGTAATGCTCAAAATTCTCCAAGCCAGGCTTCAGCAATACATGAACCATGAACTTCCAGATGTTCTAGCTGATTTTAGAAAAGGCAGAGGAACCAGAGATCAAATTGCCAATGTCCGCTGGATCATTGAAAAAGCAAGAGAGTTCCAGCAAAACATCTATTTCTGCTTTATTGACTATGCCAAAGCCTTTGACTGTGTGGATCACAATCAACTGTGGAAAATTCTGAAAGAGATGGGAATACCAGACCATCTGACCTGTCTCTTGAGAAACTTGGGTGCAGGTCAGGAAGCAACAGTTAGAACCGGACATGGAAGAACAGACTGGTTCCAAATAGGAAAAGGAGTACGTCAAGGCTTTATATTGTCACCCTGCTTATTTAACTTCTATGCAGAGTACATCATGAGAAATGCTGGGCTGGAAGAAACACAAGCTTGAATCAAGATTGCTGGTAGAAATATCAATAACCTCAGATATGCAGATGACACCACCCTTATGGCAGAAGGTGAAGAAGAACTCAAGAGCCTCTTGATGAAAGTGAAAAAGGAGAGTGAAAGTTGGCTTAAAGCTCAACATTTAGAAAACTAAGATCATGGCATCTGGTCCCATCACTTCATGGGAAATAGATGGGAAAACAGTGTCAGACTTTATTTTTTTGGGCTCCAAAATCACTGCTGATGGTGATTGCAGCCATGAAATTGAAAGACGCTTACTTCTTGGAAGGAAGGTTATGGCCAACCTAGATAGCATATTTAAAAGCAGAGACATTACTTTGCCAACAAAAGTCCATCTAGTCAAGGCTATGGTTTTACCAGTGGTCATGTATGGATGTGAGAGTTGGATGGTGAAGAAAGCTGAGCGCCAAAGAATTGACGCTTTTGAACTGTGGTGTTGGAGAAGACTCTCGAGAGTCCCTTGGACTGCAAGGAGATCCAACCAGTCCATCCTAAAGAGATCAGTCCTGGGTGTTCATTGGAAGGACTGATGTTGAAGCTGAAACTCCGAAACTTTGGCTACCTCATGCGAAGTGTTGACTCTGTGGAAAAGACCCTAATGCTGGGAAGGATTGGGAGCAGGAGGAGAAGGGGATGACAGAGGATGAGATGGTTGGATGGCATCACTGACTCGATGGACATGGGTTTGGGTAAACTCCGGGAGTTGGTGATGCACAGGGAGGCCTGGCGTGCTGCAATTCATGGGGTCGCAAAGAGTCGGACACGACTGACTGAACTGAACTGAACTGAGAAAACAAGTTAAACTAGAATTATTTTTCCTTAAAGATAGCTGAGGTTTTACCAGCCTAACATTTTAATTTAAAGGGGAGGATTTAAGATAACAAAAATTTTTGAAGTTAAATTTCTCAGGAAAAACCTCAAGTGAGCTAAGAAGAAGTTATTTTGTTTCTTTGGAGCTAATTTTCTGTTCTGTAAATGAAACAGTTTTTCTAGATGTATCCAAACGGAAGACACAGAGAATTAAGCAGGGAACAGACAGGAGAGGAGAGGTCCAAAACCCTTAAACTTTCAACTTTTCTTAAAATTCTTCGTTAGTGTAAACAGCATTGAAATATGTACTCTGGATCCATTTTATCTTCTTTATGTTCACTAAGAGGAGCTTACTTCCTTATCATCCCTATGTCTCATGTCGTCCTCTTTCTATTTCAAGGCAATTTTAAAACACTTTATTTGGAAATAATTTTAAATGGAGGAAAACAGTACAAAGGACTCCTGTATACACCTTACTCAGATTTATTTATTATTAACATTTGATCCACTTGGTAATTTACTATTTTGCTCACTCATTCTTTCCTGATATGGATCTCTCTTCTTTTCTCTGTATCCATAATGAACCTTTGAGAAAGAGTTGCATGTTTTATGCCCCTGTATATCTACCTGCCTTAGCATCCATTTCCTCCAAATAAGAACATCCTCTTAGATAATTATAGTGTAGTTAAATAGCTTCAGTGTATTTAGCCTTTATGTATTATTTTAATTGAGTTCACATTCTGATTTTGTTTACTGACACAACAATGCTCTTTCCTCCCCTTCAGTGTAATATTCAGTCCAAATCACATGTCACATTAAGTTTATCTATCTCTAGTGAGCTTTAACCTGGGATATTTCCACAGCCCTTGTTTTGTTGCTTTGTCTCTGGCATTTTGATATTTTCAGAGTATAGTTCTCTCCGCCCTCTTCTTTAAAAATTCTTCATTTTGATTTTATTGAATGTCTGAGGGACATTGTGCCTCTCAAGCCATCACTTTAAGAAGCACATGATGTCCATCTACTGCTCAGGAGTGATGTTAATTTTAATTAATTGGTCATGTATACTGTATGCATACTTACTTCTATATCTTGTCTTATATTTTAAGATTATACAGATATAATATTTTTCATCAAATCCCTCCTCCTCCAGTTTTCAATCATTGATGACTATGATTCTTTCCTGAATCAATCTGTACTGTGATGACTGCAAAAATGATCATATTTCAACTTTAGCAGTTCCTCTATTTTTATCAAGAAATACTCAGCCTTCCAACTGTAAGACAGAGTCTTCCCTTCATCCTCATTTGTGAATTTCCCATTGGTTTGGGCTCATGGATTCTTTATTATTCAAGTGTTTATAATCGATTATTTTCTGGGTCAAATTGTCCCATATCTGGCACTTTTGAAGTAGTTATATTTTTCTTATGAAAGCCCTATCATTTACGTTTTTGCTTTCTGGAATAGCAAGACATTTCATATTTATTTTTTCTCAGCTCTGGTCTGACTCTGGAGTCAGCTACTTCTCTAAGGAGCCCTGATTTCTCTTTAAGGAATGATATTAGAAAAAAGACCGGGGTAGAGGTGTACTCATTGTAACTGAAATGTCTGTTTCTGGGCTTTGTAAGAGAGAAAGTGCATGTGTATATACACATGAATATAAACAGACAAATGTATATATGCATATGTGTACATATATAAATGTATACACATACATACACATACATGTTTTATAAACCATGAGTTCATACTTATAACCATCAATTCTACTCTATTCTCAAAGTTCTTTCTTGCTTTCCCCCTTTCCATATGCATATGTGTCTCCTTCAATGAAAACTTGTCTCCTGACAATACCAACACATTTACTTATTAGATCAATCCTATGAAACATCTGAAATATTCTCAAAGTTGCTTCACCTGTATGACTACAAAAACACCTTTTCTAAAACATGTTGAGGATTGGTTTGTGGTTTCCCAACTTATTTTGTTCATGGATTACTTAGAACTCTCTCTTTGTTCTTTCTTTCTTTTTCCCCTTCTCCTTCTCTTCTTACACCTGCCTCTTGCTTCCACCCTTTGTAGGTATTCAATGCCATTATTTTCTCCTTTGTCCTTCCTGCAGCTCCTTTGGTAATGATCACATATGTATATTTATGTATTTGTTGCCTTTATATTAATACACTATGTATATCCCATTTTTCTTACACAAAAGTTAGTATATAATATATGGTCTTATACATTTTGCATTTTGTATTGATGCTTGCCAACATCACCTAACAGGCACTGTATCATTTACAGAGATCTTCCTCATATATTGAAGCTCAATCCTCAGTACCTCTGAATGTGACTATATTTGCAGACATAGCTTTTAAAGAAATGATTAAATGAGGCTGTAAGGGGAGGACCTAATCCGATATGACTTGTCCTTATAAGAAGAGGAAATTTGGAGGGACAAAGGGACATAAGGGTTTTGGCACAGTGAGGAAAGTTTATGTGGGGAGAAAATGAGAAGGTGTCCTTCTGTAAGCAAAGAAGAGAGGACTTGGGAAAAATCAAACCTACTAGCACCTTGGTCTTGGACTTTGAGCCTCCAGAAATGCCAGAAAGCAAATATTTCTTTAGTCACTGAAGCTGTGCTATTTTGCTACATTAGCCCTAGAAGAGTAATGCATTGTTTACATGTTGCGATCTTTTACAGACCAGGACCTGGGGACTGGAGTCGATGAAAAGAAAGAGAGAAAGAGAGAGAATGACCAATATCCCTCGGGTTACGTGGAAAACCAATAAAGCCCATAGACCGGAGTTGTATTGCTCATGAAGGCACAGGGCGTCCTCTCAAAGAGGTCTTGAAAGCCCGGGCGAGAAAGTGAGCTCGATAGGCTTCCACGCTCCAAAGAACTAGCCAGAGACAGAAAGAAGGATGCAGGGGACCCAAGTCTCTAGTGGAACAAGGGTATTTTATTTGAAGAAATGCATGCTTATATAGCTTCAGTAAAATGATTACTCAGCCATTAAAAAGAATGAAATTCCACCAGTTGCAACAAAATGGATAGTCTATTAAGTACAAGGTCGCTGAAGAGAGTCACTGAAGGGAGTCACTAAAGGGAATCCAAGCAGGTGCTCTTTCCCATGATCTCAGTCCTGAGAACTGTGTGCAGCTCTACTCCTTCCTGTATTCCAGGAACTGATAAGGATCAGAGAGTCTTTGAGAAATGGCACACAAAAGAAGAAAATGCAACATATTGAATCTCTTAAAGCTGAAGGTCCCCTGACATACATAGTTAAGTACTTTTAAAAAATTACCCTCAAAAACAAATTACCCTACATATAAATTCCATTATTGTGTGTTTCCACAAACAGTTGGTGAGATTGCCTCTTCTTTTCCAGACTCTCTGAACAGTTGGATTGTCAAGTTTTACAATTTTGCCATCTAATGGGTACCCTGATAGCTCAGTTGGTAAAGAATCTGCCTGCAGTGTGGGAGACCTGGGTTTGATCCCTGGTTGGGAAGATCCCCTGGAGAAGGGAAAAGCTACCCACTCCAGTATTCTGACCTGGAGAATTCCGTGGACTATACAGGCCATGAGGTCAAAAAGAGTTCTGATACAATTAAGTGACTTTCACTTTCAGTGGGTAAGAAATGTTATGGATGACAGTTTTAATTTGCATGTATCTTATGATGAGTAAAGCTGAATATTTTTTCATATTTAGGTCAGCTTTATATTTCTTAGTTTGAATTGTTTCTATCATTTGTTAGTATTTATATGTGATATTTTGTCTTTCCCCTTCATTTTAAAAAGTTCTTCCTATGTTAGGGATATTAGCCCTTGTTGTTGTCTAGTCACTTCGTCTTGTCCGACTACTTACATCTCCATGGACTATAGCCCACCAGGTGATTCTCCAGGGAAGAACACTGGAGTGGGTTGCTATGCCCTCCTTCAGAGGATCTTCCTGACCCAAGGATCAAACCATGAATCCTGCATTAGCAGGTTGATGCCTTCTGCCTTAGCAGGTTGATTCTTTATCACTGAGCCTCCTTGGGAAGCCCCAGATTAGCTCTTACCTACACTAAAAGCCACAAACATGTTTTTCTAGTTTGTCATTTGTCTTTGAATTTATTTAAACTATTTTGCCTTCAAAATTTTTTGATATAGCCAAATATAATTTATATAATCAGTTATATTTCTTTTTACCCCATCTGAATTTATCATAATTAGAAGATCTTATGCCCAGATTGTAGTGGGATTAGCCAATGATTTATTTTTGCCTTTTATAAGTACTTTATGTTTTACTATATAATTTGCAAATATCTCTTTAAGGTCTTTGTAAACACAGAGTTTATTCTTGTGTTATCTGTGAAATATGAACTGAATCTGTTTTCATCTTTTTACAGATGTTTATGCACTTATCCCAACACCATTTACTAAAAAGACTAACTTTGTTTCAGTGAGTTGACATTACTTTTATAATGTACATGTATTTCTACACATAGTCCTTGAATTTCTTTCATGCCCTTTTTGTTTCCCTCAGTACTATGGAGTTTTAATTATAGAGGCTTCCTTGTGTGCTGAAAGGCCTGAACCCCTACTGAACTCTTTCTTTACCTTGTTTACCTAGCTACTCTAGTGTGCTTGTCTTCCTTATGGACTTCAGTGTTCATGTCTAGTGCCATGAAACAGGTCGCAGAGATCACACTAAGCTTACACATTAACAAAGAGAGGATTGGTGTTATGATGAAGTTAAGATTTCCTAAATAAAATCAAGGCACGGTTTTATATTTGTTTAGGGTTGGTTGTGACTTCTAAAAGTATTTTATAGTTTTATTCACAGCAGTTTTAACATTTACTTTTAAGCTTATTCCATTTCTACTTCCTCTTTTTTGTTATTATAAATGGAATTTTTGCTTTCATTATACCTTCAAAGTTTTTATTTATGTTTATAAATGCACATATTTTGCATGAGAATTTTCCATCTTGATACCTTGCTGAATTATTTTTAGTGAAGTTTGTCATTGATTCTAGGTATTTACGGGTATACTATCGAGTCTTCTATAAATATAGTTTTCTTTTGTTTCAATTTTATACTTCTAATTTTCTCGACTTGTTTAAATTCTATTGGATAACACCTATTAATCAAATATTTTTGGAGATAGTGAGCATCTTTATGTTGTTCCTAATCTTGTTAAGAACACATTTTTTTTCACTCTAACATAGAAGTTCAATAATTTTGATAATAAATTCCTAATAAAATAATTTATGCACAAATATATAATTTATTAATTATATTTGCCATAGGGTGTAGATTACATTGTTTTCAAGAGAAAACTGGGATTCAAAAATGTCCAAAGCCTAAATATAAGTGTATATTAGAGAAAAATGCAAACTCAAGGTAGCTTCCTGCCATGTTTACTATTTTTCCATATTCCACAGTATCATCAGAATTGCTATTATTATCTTTTGTGTTGAATTTATATGTTTCTTTTCTCTTCAACTTTTTCTTTTTTTTCTCAATACCTTGCCACTCTTTGAATAAACTGTTTTGTGTTTATATTTATATAAAAATATTTAGAAAACTGAGGTTGTGCTTAACTTTTTTTCCTCTTCTTATATGAAAAGGTAAACTGTATATCATCCTAAGGACTAAAAAAAAATTAAGTTGGAGGGAGAAGGATGGATTACATATAAGTGCATAAAAAAGTAAATTGACTCAATAGTCACATTAAAATATTAATAATTTTGTTTCTATTTACTTTGGGCATTAAATTTTATCTAAATTCTTATTTCCCTCAGTGTACCCCAAGACTTTTGGATGTGCTCACTAATAACTTCTTAGAGAAAAATTAATGAATTCAGGTATCTTCATAACACAATGCACATAAAATCTAAATCTGCACTCCTTATAGTCAGCACACCTAACTATGAAATTAACATGGATTAAAAGGAATAGAATAAGATATGACCAATGATGTAGGGAAATTGTTCTGTTAATTTGGAATAACTGACACATTGATTTAGTGAAAACTATAAATGAATTTTATAAATGATTAGTACAATATTTTTATTTTATTTTTTAAATTGATGAATCAAGTTTTATTGAAGTACCATGTTTCAGGTGTACAGTGAAGTGATTCAGTTATATATACACACACACATTCTTTTTCAGATTACTTTGCATTATAAGTTATTATAAGATAATAAATATGATTCCTGTACTATATAGGAAGACCTTATTGCTTATCTATTTTACATATAGTGTGTGTCTGTTAATTGCAAATTTCTAATTTATCCCACAGAGTCCGACATGACTGATGCAACTTAGCAGCAGCAGCAGCAGCAATTTATCCCAGCCCTCCTCTTCTTTACCCTTTGGTAATCGTAAGTTTGTTGTCTATGTCTGTGAGTTTATTTCTATTTTGTGAATAAGTCCATTTGTATTATATTACAGATTCCATGTAAAAATTATATCATATGATATTTGTCTTCTTCTGACTTACTTCTCTTAGTATGATAATCTCTTGGTCAATCCATTTTCCTGCAGTTGCATTATTTCATTTTTTTTAATTTATATTTTTATTGAAGGATAATTGCTTTACAGAATTTTGTTGTTTTCTGTCAAACCTCAACATGAATCAGCCATAGGTACACATATATCCCCTCTCTTTTAAACCTCCCTCCCATCTCCCTCCCCATCCCACCCCTCTAGATTGATACAGAGCCCCTGTTTGAGTTTCCTGAGCCATACAGCAAATTCCTGTTGGCTATCTATTTTACATATGGTAATGTTAAGTTTCCATGTTGCTCTTTCCAAGCATCTCACCCTCTCCTCTCCTCTCCCCATGTCCATAAATCTATTCTCTATGTCTGTTTCTCCATTGCTGCCCAGTAAATAAATTCTTCAGAACCATTTTTCTAGATCCTGTATATGTGCATTAGAATACAATATTTATCTTTCTCTTTCTGACTCACTTCACTCTGTATAATAGGTTCTATGTTCATCCACCTCATCAGAACTGACTCAAATGTGTTCCTTTTTATGGCTGAGTAATATTCCATTCTGTATATGCACCACATTTTTTTATCCGTTCATCTGTTGATGAACACATGGGTTGCTTCCACGTCTTGGACATTCTAAACATTGCATATATATTTTTGAATTATTATTTTCTCTGGATATATGCACAGGTCTATATGGTAGGTCTATTTTTAGTTATTTTAAAGAACCTCCATGCTCTTCTCTGTACAGGAAGTACCAATTTACATTCCCACCAACAGTGTAGGAGTATTCTTTTTCCCCATACCTTCTCCATTATTTATTGTTTGTAGATTTTTTGATGATAGCCATTCTGTCCTGTGTGAGGTGATACCTCATTTTATCAGTTTTGGTTTGCATTTCTCTAATAATTAGTGATGTTAAGCATATTTTCGTGTTCAGTTGGTCATCTGTATATCTTCTTTGGAAAAATGTCTATTCAGGTCTTCTGTACATTTTTTGATTGAGTTGTTTATTTTTTGATACTGAGCTGTATGACCTGTTTGTATACTTTGGAAATTAATCCCATGTTGGTCACGTTGTTTGCAAATATTTTCTTCAAGTCCAAAGGTTGTCTTATATGGTTTCCTTTGCTTTTCAAAAGCTTATAGGTTTTATTAGGTCCCGTGTGTTTATTTTTGCTTTTGTTTCCGTTACACTAGGAGACAGGTTGAAAAATAGTCCTGTGACTATATTTTTCTTTAAGGGTTTTATAATGTCCAGTCTTACATGTAGGGTCTTTAGTGAATGTTGAATTTTTTCCTCTGTGTGTGTATCGGGAGAGGGGGTTTTCTTGTGCTACTCTTCTACATGTAGCTGTCTAGTTTACCACACGCCTCTTATTGAAGAGGCTCTTGTTTCTCCATCGTATGTTATTGCTTACATTGTCATAGATTAATCGACCTTAAGTTGGTGACTTTATTTCAGTGCTTTCTATTCTGTTTCACTGATCTATGTGTCTGTTTTTGAGCACTGATACTGTTTCGATTTCTGTAGCTTTGTATTATAGCTTGAGGCAGGGATCATGATTCCTCCAATTCTGTTCTTTCTCCAGGTTGTTTTAGCTTTGGGGGATCTTTTGTGTTTCTATACAAATTTAAGTTTTTTGCTCTAGTTCTGTCATTGGTAATTGATAGGGATTATTTTGAATCTATAGATTGCCATGTGTTATTGTGGTTGTTGTTGAATTGCTAAATTGTATCTGACTCTTTGCAACTGCATACTGCAGCACACCAGACTTCCTTGTCCTTCGCTATCTCCTAGAATTTACTCAAACGCATGTTCATTAAGTCACTGATGACATCCAACCATCTCATCCTCAGTCACCCCCTTCTCTTCATGTCCCCAGTCCTCCCCAGTGACAGAGTTTTTCCAATAAGTCAGCTCTTCCCATCAGGTGGCAAAAGTATTGGTCAGCATCAGTCCTTCCAATGAATCTTCAGGGTTGATTTTCTTTAAGATTGACTGGTTTGATTTCCTTGCTGTCCAAGGGACTCTCAAGAGTCTTCTCCAGCACCACAATTCAAAAGCATCAATTCTTTCATGCTCAGCCTTCTGTATGGTCCAAATCTCACATCCATACATGACTACTGGAAAAACCATAGCTTTGACTAGATGGACCTTTGTTGACGAAGTAATGTCTCTGCTTTTTAATATGCTGTCAGATTGGTCATAGTTTTTCTTACAAGGAGCAAGCATCTTTTGATTTTATGGCCGAATTCAACATCTACAGTGATTTTGGAACCCAAGGAAATAAAATCTGCCACTGTTTCCATTTTTTCCCATCTATTTGGTGTGAAATGATGGAACTGGATGCCATGATCTTCATTCTTTGAATGCTGAGTTTTAAGCCAGCTTTTCAATCTCCTCTTTCACCTTCATCAAGAAGCCTTTTAGTTACTCTTCACTTTCTGCCATAAGGGTGGTATCATATACATATCTGAGAATGTTGATGTTTCTCTCAGCAATCTTGATTCTAGCTTGTTATTCATTTTGCTTGGCATTTCACACACTCTTCATATAAATTAAATAAGCAGGGTGAAAAAATGCAATCTTAATGTTCTCCTTTTCCAATTTTGAGCCATTCCATTGTTCAATGTCCAGTTCTGCTCTTGCTTTTTGACCTGCATACAGTTTTCTCAGAAGGCAAGTAAAATAGTCTGGTATTCCCATCTCTTTAAGAATTTTCCACAGTTTGTTGTGATCCACACAATCAAAGGTTTTAGTGTAGTCAATGAAGCAGAAGTAGATTTTTTTTTTCTAGAATTCTCTTGCCTTTTCTATGATCCAATAGATGTTGGCAATTTGATCTCTGGTTCCTCTGTCTTTACTGAATCCAACTTGTACGTATGGAATTTTTTAGTTCACATACTGTTGAAGCCAATCTTGAAAAATTTTGAGCATTACCTTACTAGCATGTGAAATGAGTGCAATTGTACAGTAGTTTGAACATTCTTTGGCATTGCCCTTCTTTGTTATTGGAATAAAAACTGACTTTTTCCAGTCCTTTGGCTACTGCTGTGTTTTCCATATTTGCTGGTGTATTGAGTGCAACAGTTTAATAGCATCATCTTTTAGGATTTGAATAGCTCAGTTGGAATTCCATCACTTCCACCAGCTTTGTTTATAGTAATGTTTCCTAAGCAGAGCAAAGGCTAACAGAGTTTTGCCAAGATAATACACTGGTCAGAGAAAACACTCTCTTCTAACAATACAAAGACAACTCTATACATGGGCGTCAACAAATGGTCAGTTCCAAAATCAGATTGATTATATTCTTTGCAGTTGAAGGTGGAGAAGCTCTATACAGTTAGCAAAAACAAGACCTTAAGTGACTGTGGCTCAGATTCTGAGCTCCTGATTGCAAAATTCATACTTAAATTGAAGAAAGTAGAGAAATACACCAGACCATTTAGGTATGACCTCAATCAAATCTTTTATGATTGTTTAGTGGAAGTGACAAATAGTTTCAAGGGATTATATCTGATAGAGTGCCTGAAGAACTATGGATAGAGGATCATAACATTATACAGGAGGAGGTAACCAAAACTGTCCCAAAGGAAAAAATGCAACAAGGCAAATAGCTGTCTGAGGAAGTCTTAGAAATATGTAAGAAAAGAAGAGAAGTGGGGGAAAAAAGTGAAAGGGAAAGATATACCTAACTGAATGCAAAGTTCCAAAGAATAGCAAGGGGAGCTAAGAACACCTCCTTCAGTGAACAATGCAAATAAATAGAGGAAAACAATACAATAGGAAGGACAGGAGATCTCTTCAAGAAAATTAGAGATACCTAGGGAACATTTCATGTCATGGGTAGTACAGTCATTTTAAAATATCAATGATTCCAATCCAAGAACACTGTATATCTTCTGTTTGTGCCATCTACGATTTCCTTCATCAGATCTTATAGTTTTGATAATGTTTTACCTACTAAGGTAGGGTTATTCCTAGGTATTTAATTCTTTATGGTGTGATGGTAAATGAGATTGTTTCAATAATTTTTCTTTATGATATTTCATCATTAATGCATAGAAAAGCAGCAGATGACTGGGTTAATTTTGTGGCCTGCAATTTTACCTAATTCATTGATGAGTTCTGTTAGTTTTCTGGTGGCATCTTCTATGT
The DNA here is from genome assembly GCA_024291935.2 of Okapia johnstoni. Classification (NCBI taxonomy): domain Eukaryota; kingdom Metazoa; phylum Chordata; class Mammalia; order Artiodactyla; family Giraffidae; genus Okapia; species Okapia johnstoni. The sequence continues at coordinate 61,551,870 of CM044322.1, forward strand.
ATAATATTATGTCATCTTCAAACAGTGGCAGTTTTCATTCTTCCTTTTCAATTTGGATTCCCTTATTTGTTTCTTCTCTCTGATTTCTGTGGCTGGGACTTCCAAAACTGTGTTGAATGAAAGTGGAGAGAGTGAGCATCCTTGCTTTGTGCCTGAACTTAGAGGGTTTTTTTTCAGCTTTTCACCACTGAGTACATTAGCTGTGATTTTTATCATATATGGTCTTTATATTATGTTGAGGTATGTTCCCTCTATGCCCACTTTCCTAACAATGTTTATCATAAATGGATGTTGAATTTCATCAAAAGGATTTTCTGCATCTCTTGAGATGTTCATATAATTTTTTGCTTCTTTTGTTTTTGTTTTTTCTTTGATTTGTTAATGTTGTATATCATTTTGATTGATTTCTAGATACTGAAAATCCTTATATCCCTAGGATAAATCCCACTTGATCATGGTATATACTCCCATTAATGTATTGTTGGGATTCAGTTTGCTAGTATTATGTTGAGGATTTGGCTTTTATATTCATCAGTGATATCAGCCTGTAATTTTACTTTTTGTGTGATATCTTTGTCTTTTTTTTGATGTCACCATGATGACGACTTCACAGAATGGGTTTGGAATTGTTCCTTTCTCTGCAATTTTTTGGATTAGTTTCAGAATGATAGGTGTTAACTGTTCTTTAAATATTTGGCAGAGTTCACTTGTGAAGCAATCTTGTCCTGGACTTTAAATTGTTGGGAGTTTAGTTTTTATATTATTGATTCAATTTCAGTACTAGTAATTGGTCTGTTCATATTTTCTCTTTCTTCCTGGTTTAGTGTTGGGAGATTGTACCTTTCTGAGAATTTGTCTATTTCTTCTAAGTTGTCCATTTTATTGCTGTATATTTGCTCATAGTAATGTCTTATGATCCTTTTTATTTCTTTGGTGTTGGTTGTAACTTTTTCTTTTTCATTTCTGATTTTATTGATTTGGACCTGCTCCCTTTTTACTTGACAAGTCTGGGTAGAACTTTATCTATTTTGTTTGCATTTTCAAAGAACCAGCTCTTAGTTCATTGATCTTTTCATCTTTTTTAGTCTCTATTTCATTTATTCTGTTGTGATCTTTATTGTTTCTTTCCTCCTACTAATTAGGTTTTGCTTGTTCTTTCTCTAGTTGCTTTAGGCATAAGTTTAGATTGTTTATTTGAGATATTCTTCTTCCCTGAGGTATGCTTGTATCACTGTAAACATTGCTGTTAGAATTGCTTGTGCTGTGTACCATAGGTTTTGGATCCTCATGTTTTGGTTTTCATTTGTCTCTAGGTATTTTCTGATTTCTTCTTTGATTTCTTCAGTGATATATTGGTTGTTTAGTAATATATTGTTTAGCCTCTCTGTGTTTGTGTGTTTTTCAGTTTCCTGCAGTTGATTTCTGGCTTTCTTTTGATTTTCATTCATGTGGAATACCTCTTTTGCTCTGTTCACTTTTAGGCTGCAGGTGTTACTAATCTGAAGTGACTCTATTTTAGGCAGCATATACTTGGTTTTTGATTTTGTATCCCTTCAGTCAGTCTGTGTTTTCTCGTTGGAATATTTAATCAGTTTACATTTAAAGTAATTATCAATGTATATTCTCACTGACATTTTTTGTTTTGGATTTGTTTTTGTAGGTCTTTTCCCCCTTTCTTCTTTTGTTCTCTTGTGATTTGATGACTATATTTAGTGTTATGATTGGATACCTTTTTCTTTTTTGTATGTATATCTATTATAGATTTTTGATTTGCAGTTACCATGAGGTTTTTGTATAGCAGTCTACATATGTACATGACTATTTTAAGTTGCTGATTTCTTAATTTCAAATACATTTTACATACCCTGTGTTTGTACTCTACTCCCACACTGCAGGAGACATAATAAAATATGGGTTCGATCCCAGGTCAAGGAGATCCTCTGGAGAAGGAAATGGCAACACACTCCACTAGTCCTGTTTGGGAAATCCCATGGACAGAGAAGCCTGACAGGCTACAGTCCATAGGGTCACAAAGACTCAGACATGACTGAAGCGACTTAGCACACACACACACACACACACACACACACACATAATGATTACTTTTTTGATATCACATTTTACATCTAATTGTATATCCATTAATTGCTTATTGTGGGTACAGATGATAGTATTACTTGTTATTTTATCTTCCGTACTACAGTTGTATATTGATAAGTTTCCTCCTTTCTATATGTTTGCCTTCCCTGGTGAGGTTTTTCATTTTATAATATCTTGTTTCTAGTTGTTGAAGTTGTTCCTTTAACACTTATCATAAAACTAGTTTGGTGGTGCTTAACTTTTTTAGATTTTTGCTTCTAAGTATAGCCTTTGCTGCTGTTTTTATTCAGTCACTAAGTTGTGTCCCACTCTATAACCCCATGGACTGTGACACATCAGGCTTCCTTGTCCTTCACTATATCCCAGAGTTTGTTCAAACTCATGTCCATTGAGTCGGTGATACCATCCAACCATCTCATCCTCTGTTGCCCCCTTCTTCTGCTGCCTTTAGTCTTTCCCAACATCAGGGTCTTTTCCAGTCAGCCAGCTCTTCACATCAGGTGACAAAAGTATTTGAGCTTCAGCTTCAGCATCAGTCCTTCCAACGAATATTCAGGTTTGATTTCCTTTAGGATTCACCAGCTTGATCTCCTTGCAGTCCAAAGGACTCTCAACAGTCTCCAGCACCACAGTTTTAAAAGATCAGTTCTTTGGCACTCACCTTCTTTATGGTCCAACTTTCATAGATGATTATTGGGGAAAAAAACAAAGCTTTGACTATATGAACTATATCAGCTTTTGATTTCTCTATCAAATCTGAATGAAATCATTGTTGGGAAGAGACTTCTTTCATCACTTTAAACATCTCATGCCACTTCCTCCTGGCCTGCAGAGTTTCTGCCGAAAAATCAGCTGGTAGCCTTGTGAGTACATTTGTGTTTTTTCCCTTGATACTTTTAGTATTTCCCTTGATAATTTTAGTATTCTCTCTTTAATTTTCTCATTTTTGATTACAGTGTGCCGTGGTGTGTCCCTCTTTGGGTTAATTCTGAACAGAACTTTGTGCTTCCTGGACTTGAATGACTATTTCTTTCCCCAGGTTTGTGAAGTTTTCAGATACAATCTCATCAAATATTTTATAATGTTCCTTCTCTCTCTCTTCTCTTTCTGGGACACCTATAATATGAATAATAGTATGCATGATATCCCAGATGTCTCTTAAACTGTCTTCATTTCTTTTTTTCTGTTCCTGGGAATTGATTTCTACCACATTGTTTCTACAGTGGAAGTGAGAAATAGATTTATGGACTAGATCTGACAGACAGAGTGTCTGATGAACTATGAACAGAGGTTTGTGACATTGTATAAGATACAGGGATCAAGAACATCCCCAAGAAAAAGAAATGCAAAAAAGCAAAATGGCTGTCTGAGGAGGCCTTACAAATAGCTGTGGAAAGAAGAGAAGTGAAGAACAAAGTTGAAAAGGAAAGATATACCCATTTGAATGCAGAGTTCCAAAGAATAGCAAGGGGCGATAAGAAAGCCTTCCTCAGCGATCAATGCAAAGAAATAGAGGAAAACAATAGAATGGGAAAGACTAGAGATCTCTTCAAGAAAATTAGGGATACCAAGGGAACATTTTATGCAAAGATGGCCACAATAAAGGATAGAAATGATATGGACCTGACGGAAGCAGAAGATATTAAGAAGAGGTGGCAAGAATACACTCAAGAACTGTACAAAAAATATCTTCACGACCCAGTCACGATGGTGTGATCACTCACCTATATCCAGACATCCTGGAGTGTGAAGTCAAGTGGGCCTTAGGAAGCATCACTACGAACAAAGTTAGTGGAGGTGATGGAATTCCAGTTGAGCTATTTCAAATCCTCAAAGATGATGCTATGAAGGTGCTGCACTCGATATGCCAGCAAATTTGGAAAACTCAGCAGTGACCAAGGGACTGGAAAATGTCAGTTTTCCTTCCAATCGCAAAGAAAGGCAATGCCAAAGAATGCTCAAACTACTACACAATTGCACTCATCTCACACTCTAGCAAAGTAATGCTCAGAATTCTCCAAGACAGGTTTCAGCAATACATGAACTATGAACTTCCATATGTTCAAGATGGTTTGAGAAAAGGCAGAGGAACCAAAGATCAAATTGCCAACATTCGCTGGATCATCAAAAAAGCAAGAGAGTTCCAGAAAAACATTTATTTCTGCTTTATTGACTATGCCAATCCCTTTGACTGTGTGGATCACAATAAACTGTGGAAAATTCTGAAAGAGATGGAATACCAGACCACCTGATCTGCCTCTTGAGAAACCTATATGCATGTCAGGAAGCAACAGTTAGAACTGGATATGGAACAACAAACTGGTTCCAAATTGGGAAAGGAGTATGTCAAGGCTGTATATTGTCACCCTGCCTATTTAACTTATATGCAGAGTACATCATGAGAAATGCTGGGCTGGATGAAGCACAAGCTTGCCAGAAGAAATATCAATAACCTCAGATATGCACATGACATCACTCTTATGGCAGAAAGTGAAGAGGAACTAAAAAGCCTCTTGATGAAATTGAAAGAGGAGAGTGCAAAACTAAGATCATGGCATCCGGTCCCAACACTTCAGGGCAAATAGATGCGGAAACAGTGGAAACAGTGTCAGATTTTATTTTGGGGGGCTCCAAAATCACTGCAGATGGTTACTGCAGCCATAAAATTAAAAGATGCTTACTCCTTGGAAGAAAAGTTATGACCAACGTAGACAGCATATTGAAAAGCAGACATTACTTTGTCAACAAAAGTCTGTCTAGTCAAGGCTATGGTTTTTCCAGTGGTCATGTATCGATGTGAGAGTTGGACTATAAAGAAAGCTGAGCACCGAAGAATTGATGCTTTTGAGCTATGATGTTGGAGAAGACTCTTGAGAGTCCCTTGGACTGCAAGGAAATCCAACCAGTCCAACCTAAAGGAGATCAGTCCTGGGTGTTCATTTGAAGGACTGATGTTGAAGCTGAAACTCCAATACTTTGGCCACCTGAGGAGAAGAGCTGACTCATTTGAAAAGACCCTGATGTTGGGAAAGATTGGGGGCAGGAGGAGAAGGGGACGACAGAGGATGAGATGGTTGGATGGTATCACCGACTCAATGGACATGAGTTTGGGTAGGCTCCAGGAATTGTTGATGGACAGTGAGGCCTGGCGTTTTGCAGTTCATGGGGTCACAGTCGGACACAACTGAGCGATTGAACTGAACTGAACTTTGTATTCTAACTCACTGATTGCTCTTCTATATCATTTACTCTGTTATCAATTCCTTTTGGTGAATTTTTCTTTTCAGTTATTGTTTTCTTCATTTCAGTTCGGTTGTACTTCATACTTTGTAACTTTGTTAAATTTTTCTAACTTCTCATTCTGTGAATCCATGCTCTTCCCAAATCCTTAGATCATCTTTGCAATCTTTATTCTGGACTGTTTTTCAGGAAAATTGCCTACCTATACTTCACTTAGTTCTTCTTTTGGGGCTTTTTTGTTGTTGTTGTTCTTTCAACTGGAACATACTCCTCTACTGCCTCATTTTGTCTAATTGATGTTTGAATTTTTATGTATGTAGTAGGTTTTGGTTATGTTTCTCAATCTTGGAGAAGTGGTCCTCTGTAGGAAGCATCCTATGTATCCCAGCGGTGCAATTCCCCTCTTATCACTCAAGCTATATGCTCTAGGTGTTTCTCCTAAGAGGGCTGCATGGCTACTCTTGTTGTGGTTGGACAGCTCTGTGTTTGGTCTGGTAGCCTTAGTTGGCTCCTAGTCTGGTTGATTGCCAAGTCCTGCTTTGTGTGGGTGCTTTTGGCTGCTTATTAGCAGGGCATGGCCATGAGAAGGCTGGTTGGTTGCAGAATCCTAGGGAACCTTGGAGCTAGTGCTGGCTCATTGACGTGTAGAGTCAGTGTTCCAAAAACCAGGGTTGATGTCCACCTATTGGTAGGTGAAGCCAGATCCTGGGGTCAATGATGGACTTCTCACAGGCAGAACTGGTTCTTTGAGTTTGGCTGCAGGTCGCAGTGATCCCAGAGCTTGTTTCAGATTGGTGGGAAGGACCTGTTCTTGACACAGTGGGGAATAGATTCTGGAGGGCTCCCAAAGTTTGCATTGGCCTGCTAGTTGGCAAGGCTAAGGCCCAACTGGCTCCAGGATAGGGTCTGGCCTGCATTGCAGGACTGTTTTCTTCTTGCTTCTTGTGTCTTCTGCCTAAAAGTTGGCAAGGCTAGTCTAGAGGCTTATTCAGGTTTCCCGGTAGGAGGGGCCAGGGCCTGCCCACTGGTGGGAGGAGCTGGGTCTTTGCCCTTTAATTGCTGGGAAGTCTCTAGGGTTTTGTTTTGTTTTGTTTTTGAGACAGCTGTGATCTCAGGAAGACTTTAGGCATCTTGTCTGCTCTTGGGTGAGGCTGTGACTCCAAGGTGAGAGACTGGAGCAATGCCCCATCTCTCTTGTTGTGGTTGGACAGCTCTGTGTTTGGTCTGGTAGCCTTAGTTGGCTCCTAGTCTGGTTGATTGCCAAGCCCTGCTTTGTGTGGGTGTTTTTGGCTGCTTATTAGCAGGGCATGGCCATGAACAGGCTGGTTGGTTCAGGAAAATTGCCTACCTATACTTCACTTAGTTCTTCTTTTGGGGCTTTTTTTTTTTGTTCCTTCAACTGGAACATACTCCTCTACTGCTTCATTTTGTCTAATTGATGTTTGAATTTTTATGTATGGAGACTCTCCAATGCAAGCAGGTAGGACCTAGGCTCCTATGAAGTTACTGATTTTGCCCTGCATCACAATGTGCATGAGATTTTGAATGCACCCTTTAAGAGTGAAGTCTGTATTTCCCCAAATCCAATGGGGCTTTTAATCCCACTGGATTTCAAAGCCAAATTATCTGGAGGGGCATCTTCCTTGTACTGAACCCCTGGGCTGGGGAGCCAGATGTGGAGCTCAGAACTCCTGTTTCTGTGATAGAACCTCTGTAATATAATTATTCTCCAGTTTGTGGCTCACCTGCCTAGGAATTATGAGATTTGATTATATCTCAAGTCTGCCCTTCCTACCCATCTCATTGTAGCTTCTCCTTTATATCTTTAGTTGTATAAGATCTTTTCTGACAGATTCCCATTTTTTCCACCAATGATTATTCTGCAGATAGTTGTGATTTTGGCGTGCCCATGAGAGGAAGTGAGCTCAAGGTCTTTCTACTCTGTCATCTTGGCCATTATTCTAGTAGAGTACTTTGAAATCAACATGAACTACTGAAAATAAGAAAAATAATAGAACTTAGTATTTCTTGGTTCACTCACAATATTTTATGAAACTATTGGAATTTCAGAAAGCAAAAATGAATCTTTACTACTCTAAAATTTATCATTACCAGTCTTGCAAAAATTGCCTATATTTTATTTTTGATGCTATTTTTATGTCCACATCAAGGTAATGCTAGATTTGCAAAAGTGAATTTAAGTTTTCCATCTTTATATCTGTCCAGGAAGAGATAAAACAAAAAATATATGTAGAAAATAATTGATCTGAGTCCTCATCTCAGTACTTTTTGTATGTGTTCTTTAATGTTTAATGGGAACTTGTGATAGTCTTTGTTGAGTTGTCAATTAAATATCATTTTGAAATGAATTTAGTTCCTTTAGCTACCTAAGTAGGTGAAGATATTTTATGGGATCCATTTAATGACTACATTCTGGTTTTGTGTTGTGTAAAAGGGTCTGCTTTGTATTTTAGTCCATCATTTTTAAAGACATATATGAAACAAACCAAGAGGAAGAAATGGCAACTCACTACAGTATTCTTGCCTGGAAAATTCCATGGACAGAGGAGGCTTGCAGGCTGCAGCCCATGGGGTCTCAAAGGGTCAAATATGACTAAGTGAATGAGCATGCATGCATATGAAACAAAATGATGGATACTTGTATTTGAATACATGATCCTAATTAGAAACTAAATGAGTGATTTTCATTTATTTTAGTTTTAAAAAATTCTTTTTACATGTGCTAACAAGAGCAGAAAGATTTCTTATATGTAGAAGTATGGCAAGAAATATTGCATGTCAAAATATCTAAAATTACTTTTTATTTGTAGAACTTAAAGCAAATATTCAAAAAGGTTTGTCTTGATGTTTGAAGGAAATCCATTATCCATTTCTGCACATCCTTTTGACTTATTGCAAATTAATCAGAAAAAGTCAATTTTTTCTCAATATCTCTTTTTGGAAATCTTATGATAAAACATGAATCTGCTTTCAACAAATTTGATTATTTCTTTCCATTTCTTATATCATAGAATTTATATTTGCAGGCAATAACTATTTCAAACTCAATTCAGTCACCATATGCACTAATTACCATAGGCACTAGTACTTTTAATGTTCAGTTGCTACAATATTGTCAGTTAAAAAAAGCAAGTCCCATAATAATTATTTGGAAGTAAGTAACTATGAAATGCTAAAACATCATTAATAGTCTTAATAGTTTTAAGCTAGTAGGCAGTAGGTAGTAATCTTATAATACAATAAGAAAATGATTAAATTTTCTCACTTATGAAAATGACTGAATAGAAACTATTTTTATTATACACATGAAATTATACTTAAATATTTATAAGATTGCTAACATGAACACATCGTGACTTAGGTACAGGTTTTAAAAATGCTAGTGTATGTCATGTGGACAATTCTTAAAGAGATGGGAATACTAGACCACCTTACCTGCCTCCTGTGAAACCTGTATGCAGGTCAAGAAGCAACAGTTAGAATAAAACATGGAACAACAGACTGATTCAAAATTGGGAAAGGAGTGTGTCAAGGTTGTATATTGTCACCCTGTTTATTTAAATTATGTAGAGTACATCATGCGAAATGCCTGGATGGATGAATCACAAACTGGAATCTACATTGCTGGGAGAAATATCAATAACTTCATATATGCAGATGACACCACCCTTACAGCAGAAATCAGCCCTAAGGAGCCAGTTGATGAAGGTGAAAGAGGAGAGTGAAAAAGCTGCCTTAAAACTCAACATTCTGAAAACAAAGACCATGGAATCTGGTCCCATCACTTCAGTGGCATAGGGATGGGGAAACACTGCAAAGGGAAAGACTTTATTTTCTTGGTCTCCAAAATCACTGCAGACAATGATGGCAGCCATGAAATTAAAAGACATTTGTTTCTTGGAAGAAAAACTATGACAAACCTAGACAGCATATGAAAAATCAAAGACATTACTTTGCCAACAAAGGTCCATCTAGTCAAAGCTATGATTTTTCAGTAGTCATGTACGAATGTGAATATTGAACCATGAAGAAGACTGAGCACTGAAGAACTGATGCTTATGAACCATGGTGTTGGAGAAGACTCTTGAGAGTCCCTAGTGCTGCAAGGAGATCAAACCAGTCAATCCTAAAGGTAATGAACCTGAATATTCATTGGAAGGAATGATGCTGAAGGTGAAGTGCCCATACTTGAGCCATCTGATAAGAAAAACCAACTCATTGGTAAAAGACCCTGATTCCGGGACAGATAGAAGTCAGGAGGAGAAGGGGATGACAGAGGATGAGATGGCTGGATAACATCACTGACTCAATGGACATGAATTTGAGCAAGCTCCTGGAGATGGTGATGGACAGGGAAGTGTGGGGTGCTGCAGTCCATGTGGTCACAAAGAATTGGACATGACTGAGAGATTGAACAAGTATGTGATATTTACTTCAAAGAAAAGAAATAGAAAAAGTTAAATGCTCTCTATTGTGAGCCATACTACCACACATTACATATTTACCACTCAAGGTTATATTGTTCCTTATTTTAATTAAGACAAAATTTGTTTCTTAATTTATAATCAGTTAGCATTTAATCAAATAATTTTGCTTAAAAATTGCTAGTATGTCTCTTCTGTGTAGCGATGTAAGTAAAATTAATTTTGTTTATATGAAGTATAAGCTTGGTCAAAATGAGAAGGAAGCACTGATAAGTATTTGGCTGTTTTTAATCATAAGTTAGTCTCTCCACTAGTATATAATTTTTTTCTCTATTTGAATCTTCAGGATAACCTGTGCTCACCTGTACCGTTCCTATATAAAAAATATCTTCCCAGAATTTATAAAAGCAAAACTTCATCTGGTGGTTTATCAGTTTATTTTGACAAATGTTTGTCTTCACTTTGCATTTCAGAGAGCTGTTTTTCTTTACCTATGATGACAATCTAAATTATATATTAGGTGATTATAAAGGGAAAAATAAGCTCCTATGTTCTGCTTTTAATTTTTTTTTCCAGTCAGTTCTAGATACAGCAGAGATCTTACAAGGTTAAACAATTAAATTCTTTTCTGAATATCTTATTTCTCTTAAAATTCTTAGTTCTTTTTCCTGAAGATGTGTGATTCTTCTTTTCATGAAGAGGGCATGACATCATCCTGAAGATAATCTTTATGCTCTGTAACTTTTATTGAAACCTGGTCTATCTGTGGAGTTTCTCTTCTGATTAAATAATTGAATGCCAGTATATAAGTAAGACCAAATTTAATGGTTCCTTTTTGATGTGCTTTGCTTTTTCCCTCAAAATGAAGAATAGCTCTACTAAAATTCAATTTAGTTTGTATATCAATTTCTACCACTTTACATTTTTCAAATATCTGCTAAAGATATTTCTGTCTTGTAGGTTTTTTTCTGTCACTTTGATTTCTGCTAAGCCAGAGTCAATTTTTTTTCTCCCTTCCCCTGATTTTTAACATCAATAACCTCTTTTTTAAAAAATTTCAGTAGCAACTTCCTTTAAAATGGAGTCACTACAAAGCAGTTTCATATAACAAATGAGATCATATGCAAATTATTAGTTCATTTATGAACATGTGGTATTTTTTTTCATCATTCATATTTTTTAGTTGATAAAATATACCAGAAGTTAGCATTTCCATTTGAAGATTTTGATTAATATAAATTTTCTTATTTAAATAAATTGTAGTAGATGGAAAATTCTCTAGCATTTGTGCTTAATTGGATATTCAGAACTTCATAGCAAGATAATGCTGTAATAGACTCTCATCATGTTACTTTCCTAAAATTCAAAGATAGTCATTGAAAGAAGGGCTATTACATATATGCAAGAATTCAATATATTAATCCTTTATACATAATAAGCAAATATTCATATTTTCTAAGAGTCCCAAAGAAAGCGCCATGTCATGGAAATGCTGCCTTAAAACTAGCCCACGTTGAATTTTACCTCGGTACCCAAAATATACTACAGAAGCTTTGGCTTGAACCTCTGGGCTTTCACATTGTTTATATAGTCCAAAGACTGTTTCTAGAAACAATTTTTCATTCTTTTTTATCTTGCTTAAACAATTTTAATAGGTTGTTTTAAAGATAGCAAATATAAACTGATGAACTATCTATGCTGTCATAACTGACTTTAACCAATATATCTAACTTATTTAGGCTTTAGAAGAAATAATATATCCAATGGAAATCTTATATTCTTAAAATTGAATAAGTGCAGCTTGATTTAGTTAAAAGGGAATGCAACTGCTAAAAGAGATTCACAGAATTCCTAGGATTACCAGGGACAGAGTTTGGAAAATAGTACTGGAGACAATATTATTTTGCCTTTAAAGCAGGCTTCATTTCACTGAAATAAATTGTTTCAAAACCAAACTGTTGCTAAATTATTTGACTGTGTTAGGAAATAGCTAATATTGTCATTTTCATTTTTAGTAACTGAAATTATATAAGATAATTCCATGTGCCAAATGTGGTATATATAATTTTTTTAATAATAAATTATGTCAATATATGTAAATTCAATTTAAAAACCAAGATAAATTTACTAGACTTAATATGTCAAATAGTTGAGTATTACCTTTTATAAAGAATTATTAAGTTTGTCCACCTCCTTTTTGAAGAGAAGAAAGGTGAATAAATGAACACAAGATAAAAGAATTATTCAAATTAAAAGTCTTGTTTTATGCAAATCTAGAAAGTCTTCTTTAAGGTTGTGGGATTTAACTGGCCTTTGAGCTCTGGAAGAATTTTAATAAATGTACACAGCAGGAAAGACATTCCAGGGAAAAGGATGAACCAGAATGAATAAAGGAGTAGATGGAGAGGAAATGAAGGGGTAGAAGACAGGGAAGTGAATTAATATACACGAGTTTTAAGGTGTGGAATAACGGAGTTGGTTGGCTAAACATTTTGAAACGGTAGAGGTTAGATAGTGGGTTAATTAAGTGCCAGGAAACTGAAATATTGGGAATAAATGAAGAACTAAATAATTTAGTACAAGGGGAGTGAATGGTCAATGTTGAGTTTTATTTCTATTATTCTGATAGCAGCACTATATAGTGAGTATGAAAAAGAGAAAGTATTAAATAATGAAAAAAGTTAAAACAACTACTGTAAGCCAACATGATGTGTTTGAAACTCAGCTCCAGTGAAGACATACATTCTCTCTGACATTGAGCGTCTTACTACATTTTCTCCCTAGAGATCTGCTGTAGCACACTACCTTAAACTCTGCTTTAAAATAGAACTGGCTTCAAAGTCTATGTCTTCCTAAGCTCTGTTATATATATGTGCTTAGTGACTAAGTCATGTCCGACTCTTTGCGACCCCATGAACTGTAGCCTGCCAGGCACCTCTGTCCATGCGGATTCTCCAGGCAAGAATACTGAAGTGGGTTGCCATGCCCTCCTTCAGGGGATTGTCACAACCCGGGGATGGAACCCAGGTCTCCCACATTGCAGGCGGATTCTTTACTGTCTGAGCCATGAGGGAAGCCCAGCTGTGTTAACTCCTGTTTATTTAATCACTCCTGTCACTTGTTATCATTAAAGTAGTGCTCATTCTAATCTGAGTCACTCAAGTGAAAGTGAAAGTCACTCAGTTGTGTCCACTCTTTCCAATCCCATGGAATTCTCCAGGCCAGAATACCCGAGTGGGTATCCTTTCCCTTCTCCAGGGGATCTTCCCAACCAGGGATCAAACCCAGGTCTCCTGCATTGAGGGCAGATTCTTTGTCAGCTGAGCCAGAAGGGAAGCCCAAGAATAGCGGAGTGGGTAGCCTTCCCCACCCTGGAATCAAACCGGGGTCTCCTGCATTGCAGGCGGATTCTTACCAGCGGAGCTACCAGGGCAGCTCTGAGTCACTGTAAAGATGGATTGAAATAGTGGTTGCACTGTGTCTACAATGAAATTAGCACTCAGTGTTATTCTGAATCCACCTTTTCTTACAAAACACGTGTAAGGCAGTTCCATCAATATTAAGAAGGGGAACTTGATCACATATGCTTTTTGTGGAAATAGTAGTGCACAGAGGGGGAAAGAAAGTATATAGGGGCTGAATTACATTTAGTTTTATATTTGTTTAGTATGATTTTTCATGTCTATTGCCTCTCATTATCTTTTTTTTTAATTTTTTTAAAATAAATGTATTTATTTTAGTTGGGGGCTAATTACTTTACAATATTGTAGTGGTTTTTGCCATACATTGACATGAATCAGCCATGGGTTTACATGTGTTCCCCATCCTGAACCCCCCTCCCACCTCCCTCCCCATCCCATCCCTCTGGGTCATCCCACTGCCCCAGCCCTGAGCATTTGCCTCTCATTATCTTATAACAGTTATACCAAGGGAAAACTACATTTTGTTTGCCCTAGTTACATTTTTAGAGTGCAACCTCATAATAATAATAAAGGGAACTTGCCTATTCAAAGTAGATTCATAATTGACTTTTCCCACTTAGTCACATAATATTTTTCCCCTGGACTTTATTTTCCTCATTATACCCCACTTTTCTTTTCACCTAATAAATAATTATTTTCTCACTTGAATCTTCTCAGCAGTAAACTTATAACTATTAATACCAAACACAATGAAATTGCACATCTGCATAGTGACAGAAAGTGGTTCAAAGCACAGAAAATATTTAACTGAAAAAAAAAAAACCAGCTACAATTTTCCACTAATTGTCACTAAGATATAACTTTTACTGACATTACTTTGAGATTTTTTTTTTTAATAAATAGAAAAATAACTTGAGATTCCAGGTGCAAATATAGCCAATTAAGAAAGGACTTATCTTAATGGATCTTTGAAAATTTCTGTGTATCTGAAGAATACACCAATTTATTCTCCTGTTTCTTAATTTGTCATTCTTTTTGAAAGTTAATAGTAGGATCTGCTGGTCTTTCTTAGCTGTCACTGCCTGTTTTTTTTTTTCTTTTTTTTTTTTAAACTTATATCTAAAAAATGAAAAATGAAGCTTCCTCTTATTTAATGATATATGTGAAAGTAATACCTTGATTCTATAGCTGGCATGTAGTAAGAACAACAAAAACATTCCATATCTTCTATTTTGACCCTTTTCCCACTATCACCAGTCCCATTAATAGATTTAACAACAAAATAAAAGATGCTTATTATAGTTTGAGATTAGGAGCCTATATAGGAGAGATATTTATGGGTATCCAAGAAACCTTTCAAATACAATAAAATATTGTAAAACCAGAAGTCATTTATTTCCTCTTATTCCGTAACTAAAATACACTATCACAAAATGCTTACTTTGTGGTATAAATTATAGTCATAAGGTATAATAATTTATGAGGCATAAGTCATTTATCATGCTATGCTAAGAATTCCCAAATCATTAGTTGAGTTTTAGAAAATTTTGTGATCATGCCGATGCTGCTCTCATTTGATGAGTTATGCTCTCTCTTAGTTATCACTTTACACAAGAAAATATAGGTATTCCTTTTGACAGCTGCACAATCCTTTATGATTTGTTACAAAGGAGAATAATGAATCATGGTACTTAGCACTTTACAGCTAGGTGCAAACCCAAACACCTGTACTTCCCACATTCTGTGACAGTTTCCATCAACAGTGCCACCAAGTTGCCTCCAAGGCCTTTTGCTCCCCATCCTGGCCAGGACCAGATCTCTCTAGAAGAGTGAGCAGATGCTACAAATGACCCCCACTGCCCTTACACTGGTTACCCAGTGACCTCCAAGCTTTCCCACACCTCTGTTAGTACTGCTCTCATCTCTATCACCTACCTCTGAAGTTAAAACAAGAGAAAACTACTAGGTGACTTTAGCCTCAATAAATATTTGGTGTGCATCAGTTATTCTTTCTTTATGATGGTAAATTCAATCTCAACATTTGATGCACCAAAATCAAGTCTATTAAAATATTCTCTAATCCTTAAAATTCTCTGAAATATTTACTCATTACTATGTCTAATTATGAATTAATCTAACATATAGTATATTAGAAAGCCATTTATTAAAGTTGTCCTAACATCTTAAATGACTTGAACTAATGTCTTTGTTGGACAGAATATAAATTATTAATTTTGTATTTCACTGCAATTATTAATAAACATTTGCAAACAGAATAAAAGAGCTTAAAGATTAAACCAAACTTGTTCTGTAGCTATTTTCAGTCTAGTGGCTAATTATCAGCCTTATATGTATGTAAGAAAAATATGAACTGGAAGAGGCACCTACGATTCAATAAATAGAAAAGTGAAGTGACAATAAATATTTTATGAGCAAATTAATGTTTATACAATTGCCTTTAAATCTATGCCCATGATGAACAAAACTATATATTAAGTATGTCCATGTGATCGCAAAGAGTTGGACATGACTGGCCGACTAACACTTTACCTGGTTTACCTACCTTTTGTGCAAAAGGTAATATGGGAATATGCATAATTTGTAAATGCTAAAATATTTCATATCATTCAATAATAAATTTAATTTAACATACCCCAGGTTATTTATGGCATGAGCTGAAAGTTTACAATATTTTTCTATTTAGTTTCCATTATTTTAAATAAGAAGCTGAAGATTACATATTTCTACCTCTAACTAAATTCATTCCTCCCTATCTTTGGTTTCTTTACCTCATTGGGATTGTTAATGCTAAATGTCCAGTTCACAAATGAAGTACAACTCCTGCCAAATGAAGCACATAGTTAGAAGTAATTTAGCTACCTTTATTTTGCATTCATGTAATTTTCCTCTTAAGCAGATGCAAGAGTTTTTAACTTGAATTAGAAGCTATAATTGAAGACTTACTTATTAATATAAAGTCTAGAAATGTCTGAGAAATTAATAATTGTTTTGATTAAACTCTATCCATGTAGATGAATAAATGAATAATTTCAGAGTTAATAAATCAATCCACACAAAACACTTTTATTATAATACTTTAAAATCACATATGCCACAGCTAATTTCTAGAAAAAAATAAGTTCTCTTCTCAAAAAAAGAATGTCTTTCTCATTTACAATATCAATGAACTCATTTGAAATACTTTGTCATATTATATAATACTATTCTGAGATTGCCTGGTTTGACAGTACATAATTAAATAAAAGGAATTCAGTATGATATTTCTCTTCAAAAATTGGGCATTGTATTTTCCAGGGAATCTTTTTAGTAATTAATTGACTAAATAAAGCATTTGCAATAAAATAGTGTTAATTATTTCTGGAACATTTGATGAGATTTAACATTTTATGCTTTTTAATAAAAAGAATTTTTATTTACTGTATTTGTTGTTGGTCAGCTGCTAAGTTGTGTCTGACTCTTTGTGACCCTGTGGACTGTAGCACGCCAGGCTTCCCTGTCCTTTACTATCTCCTGAAATTTGCTCAAGTTTGTGTCCATTCAGTTGGTGACTCTATCTAACCATCACATCCTCTGCACCCTCTTTTGTTTTCAGTCTTTCCCAGTGTCAATATTTTTTTTCCAATATTCTTCGGATCAGGTGGACAAAGTATTGTAGCTTTAGCATCAGTTCTTCCAATGAATATCCAGGGTTGATTTCCTTTAGGATTGACGGGTTTGATCTCTTTTCAGTCTAAGGGACACTCAAGAGGCTTCTCCAGCACCACAATTTGAAAGCATCAGTTCTTCATCCCTCAATTTTTTTTATGGTCCAAATCTCACATCTGTACATGATTATTGGAAAACCATAGCTTTGACTATATGGAACTTTGTTGGAAAAGTGCTGTCTCTGTTTTTTAATATACTGTTTGTCATAGCTTTCCTTTCAAGAAGCAAGTGTCTGTTTACTGTATAAGTAACTTATACTTAATACACTTTTTAAAATATACTGAAAATAGAATTGTGATACTTATCAATCATCTGGATCAGTCAAATTGTGGAAGAGTAGCAAAAAAAAAAAGTGGGTTTTTTTTGGACAACTATATTCTAAACCAGTATTGGAGAATATATGAGCATATGTGGCTTAAAATTTTAATGCACTTGTAAATAACATTAAAAAAAAAAAACAACAACAAGAAACTCAATTTTTTAAAACTGAAGTATGCTTGATTTATAACATTTCAGATGCAAAGCAAAGTGATATGTATTTCATTAATTTGTTTTCTGATACTTATTTGTCAGTGTATAGAATTGTAACAGATTTCTGTACATTAATTTTGTATCCTGCAGCTTTACTGAGTTCATTGATGAGCTTAAGTAGTTTTTTGGAGGCATCCTTAGGATTTTCTATGCATAGTTATGTCATCTGCAAAGAGTACAGTTTTAATTCTTTACCAATTTGGATTTCTTTATTTCATTTTCTTAGATGATTTCTGTGGATAAGTCTTCCAAAAATGAGGAAGCTTCCACCATCCTCTTATCCTTATCCATCAGAGGGCAGACAGAATGAAAACCACAATAACAGAAACCTAACCAAACTGATAACATGGATCACAGTCTTGTCTAACTCATTGAAACTATGAGCCATGCTCTGTAGGGCCACCCAAGATGGATGGGTCTTGGTGGAGAGTTCTGAAAATATGTGGTCACTGGAGAAGGGAATGGCAAACCACTTCAGCATTCTTGCCTTGAGAACTCCATGAACAATAGGAAAAGGCAAAAAGATATGACACTGAAAGATGAACTCCCCAGGTCAGTAGGTTCCTGATATGTTAATGGAGAAGAGTGGAAAAATAGCTCCAGAAAGACTGAAGAGGCTGAGCCAAAGAGAAAACAACGCCCAGTTGTGGATGTGACTGGTGAGGGAATTAAAGTTCGATGCTGTGAAGAACAATATTGCATAGGAACCTGGAATGTTAGGTCCAAGAATCAAAGTAAATTGGAAGTGGTCAAACAGGAGATGGGAAGAGTGAACATAAACATTTTACAAATCAGTGAACTAAAATGGACTTGAATGGGCGAATTTAATTCAGATGACCATTGTATCTACTACTGTGGGCAAGAATCCTTTAAAAGAAATGGAGTAGCTCTCACAGTCAAAAAAAAAAAAAGTCCAAAATGCAGTACTTGGGTGCAGTCTCAAAGACAACAGAAATCTCTGTTCATTTCCAAAGCAAATCTTTCAATATCACAGTAACACAAGTCTATGCCCTTGGAAGGCATAGACTAATGCAAAAGAAGCTGAAGTTGAATGGTTCTCTAAAGACCTACAAGACCTTCTGTAACTAAAACCAAAAAAAAGATGTTCTTTTCATCATAAGGGACTGAAATGCAAAAGTAGGGAGTCAAGAGATACCTGCAGTAACAGGCAAATTTGGATGGAGTACAAAATGAAACAGGGCAAAGGATAACAGAGTTTTGCCAAGAGAGTACACTGTTCATAGCAAACACTCTCTTCCAATAACACAAGAGATGACTCTCCACATGGACATCACCAGATGGTCAATACCAAAATCAGATTGACTATATTATTTGAAGCCAAGGATGGAGACAATCCATACAGGTAGCAAAAACAAGACAGGAAGCTGACTATGGATCAGATCATAAACTTCTTATTGCAAAAATCAGACTTAAATTGAAGAAAGCAGGGATTCAGGTATGACCTAAATCAACTATCTTACAATTATTCAGTGGAAGTGACAAACAGATTCAAGGGATTAAATCTGATAGATAGAGTGCCTGAAGAACTATGGATGGAGTTTTGTAACACTGCCCAGGAGATGCTGATCAAAACCATCCCCAAGAAAAAGAAATATAAAAAGACAAAATGGTTGTCTGAGAAGGCCTTACAAATAGCTGAGAAATAAGAGGAGCTAAAGGCAAAGGAGAAAAGGAAAGATATACCTATCTGAATACACAGTTCCAAAGCATAGCAAGGATAGATTAAAAAAAAAAGTCTTCATCAGTGATCAATGCAAAGAAATAGAGGAAAACAATAGAATAGAAAAGACTAGAGATCTCTTCCAGAAAATTAGAGATACTAAGGGAACATTTCATGCAAAGATGGGCACTATAAAGGACAGAAATGGTATGGACCTAACAGAAGCAGAAGATGTTAATAAACAGAAGAATAAACAGAAGAACTATACAAAAAAAAAATCTTCATGACCCAGATAACCGTGATGGTATGATCACACACCTAGAGCCAGACATCCTGGAGAGTGAAGTAAAGTGGGCCTTAGGAAGCATCAGTATAAACAAAGCTAGTGGAGATGATGGAATTCCAGTGGAGCTATTTCAAATCCTAAAAGATGATGCTGTGAAAGTGCTGCACTCAATATGCCCTCAAATTTGGAAAACTCAGTAGTGGCCACAGGACTGGCAAACATCCGTTTTCAGTCCAATCCCAAAGAAAAGCAATGCCAAATATGTTCAAACTACTGCACAGTTGCACTCATCTCGCATTTTAGCAAAGTAATGCTCAAAATACTGCAAGCTAGGCTTCAAAAATACATGAACCAAGAACTTCCAGATGTTTAAGATGGATTTTAAAGAGGCAGAGGAACCAGAGATCAAATTGCCAACATCTGTTGAATCATAGTAAAAGCAAGAGAATTCCAGAAAAACATCTACTTCTGCTTCATTGACTTTGCTAAACTCTTTGACTGGGTATTTCACAACAAACTGTGGAAAATTCTTCAAGAGATGGGAATACCAGACACCTTACCTCCCTCCTGACACATCTGTATGCAGGTCAAGGAGCAAAAATTAGAACTAGATATGGTACAACAGACTGGTTCCAATATTGGGAAAGGAGTATGTCAAGGCTGTATATTGTCATCCAGTCTATTTAACTTATATGCAGAGTACATCATGTGAGAAATGCCGGGCTGGATGAAGCACAGGTTGAAATCAAGATTGCCGGGAGAAATATCAGTAATCTCATATACAGATGACACCACCCTTATGGCAGAAAGTGAATAGGAACTAAAGAGCTTCTTGATGAAAGTGAAAGTGGAGAGTGAAAAAACTGGCTTAAAACTCAACATTCAGAAAATGAAGATCATGGCATCTAGTCCCATCACTTCATGGCAAATAGATGGGAAATCAATGGAAAGTGACAGACTTTATTTTCTTGGGCTCCAAAATCACTGCAGATGGTGACTGCAGCCATGAAATTAAAAGATGCTTGCTCCTTGAAAGAAATGATGTGACAAACCTGGACAGCATGTTAAAAAGCAAAGGCATTACTTTATCAACAAATTCTGTCTAGTCAAACCTTTGGTTTGTCCAGTAGTCATGTATGGATGTGAGAGTTGGACCATAAACAAGGCTGAGAGCTGAAGAATTCATGTTTTTGAACTGTGATGTTGGAAAAGACTCTTAAGAGTCCCTTGGACAGCAAGGAGATCAAATCAGTCAATCCTAAAAGAAATCAGTCCTGAATATTCATTGGAAGGACTGATTTTGCAGCTGAAGCTCTAATACTTTGGCCACCTGATACGAAGAACTGGCTCTTTGGAAAAGACCCTGACGCTGGGGTAGATTGAAGGCAGGAGAAGATGGGATGAGATGGCTGGATGGCATCACCGACTCAATGGACACGAGCTTGAGTAAGCTCCCAGAGTTGGTGATGGACAGGAGGCCAGGCTTGCTGCACTAGATGGGTGTAAAGAGTTGGACATGACTGAGTGCCTGAATTGAACTGAAGTCTTCGAAAATAGTGTTGAATAGAAGCAGTGAGAGTGTATTTATCCCTATCTTAGACAGGAGGATTTTAGCTTTTTATGGTTGAGTACGATGTTAGTTGTGAGTTTTTCATATGGCCTTTAATGCTGAGGTATGTTCTTTCTGTGCATTCTGTTCTTTCTGGAGAGGTGTTTGTTTGTTTTTTTTTTCCAATTATAAATAGATGTTGAGTTTCATCAAAAGGTTTTTCTGCATCTATTGAGCTGATTATAGGGGGTTTGTCCTTCAATTTGTTAATGTTGTGTATCACGTGTACTAATCTGTCAATATTGAAAAATCCTTGCATCCCTGGGATAAATCCTTCTTGATCATGGTGTATGAGTCTTTCAACATATTGTTTGATTTGATTTGCTATTATTTTCTTGAAGACTGTATCTATATTCATCAGTGATATTGGCATGTAATTTTGTTTTCTCTGTGTGTGTGTGTGTGTGTGTGTGTAATATCTTTGTCTTGTTTTGGTATCAGGGCAATACTGGCCTTATAGAATGAACTCCGAAGTATTCCTTCCTCTGCAGTGTTTTGGATTAGTTTGAGAAGAATAGGTGTTAATTCATTTTAAATGTTTGGTAGAATTTACCTGTGAAGCCATTTGGCTCTAGACTTTTGTTTATTGGGAGGTTTTAAATAATGGATTCAAATTCAGCACTAGTAATTAGTCTCTTCACATTTTCTATTTCTTCCTGGTTTAGTCTTGGGAGATTGTACCTTTCTAAAAATTTGTCCATTTCTTCTAGATTATCCATTTTGTTGGCATATATCATCTGCTCATAGGATTCTCATATAATCCTTTGTATGTCTGTGGTGTCAACTGTAACTTGTCCTTTAACATTTCTGATTTTTATTAATTTGGGCCCTCTCCTGTTTTCTCTTGATGAGTCTAGCTAAAGATTTATCTTTTTTTTTTTAATCTTCTCAAAGAACAAACATCTAGCTTTATTGATCTCTTCAGTTGTTTTTTTAAGTCTCTATTTCTGCTCTGATCTTTATGATTTCTTTCCCTCTACTAACTTTGGGTTTTGTTTGTTTTTCCTTTCTCCAGTTTCTGATTTTTTTTTAATATTATGGAAACTAGTGATAAGAATACAAAAGGAAGTTCAAATAAAATAATGTAATTACAGTTCTGTTGAAATGTTAATAACTGAAGTGGTGAAAACAGATTAGGAAACAATATGTTGGTTTTTTTGGGGGAACATAGGAATTTTTCAGCAGTAGATTTCACATATGAATTATTTGAATAAAGAAGTACAGTATTCAGAACCCAGTCCATAGAATGTTCCATGTTTATGAAATTTGTAAACATTTTTAAAGTACAAAATCCTGGTTTCTACTGAAATATCTCTTCTAACTCTTGGGTTGTCTTGGTAAATCACATACCTGTCAATGGTTAGTGACCCCATAAAATCTACTCCACAGCACAGCACTTGTATCCTTCTTCAACATTTTAAATTCTTGCAGCTTAAGCAACCTCAGGGAAAGAAAGTGAAAGACTATTCTGTTTTCGAAAAGTTCTGTAGAACAATGTATTTATGTCTAGTTAGAGAAAATGATCATGTAGTTTTAATAAATGATTCCTCATTCGCACCCTGTTGTCTTTGAAATTTAATCTTCCCTTCCTGTGACTTAATTTAATGAATTATTGATGGATTATTTTTATCGTGTTTCCATGATTTCTATTGTTTTTAGCACAATGCTTTCCGTTCCAACATTTGTTCACATGTAATAATTTGTCTTCTTTCCTCACCCTACCTGTCATTTTCTTTTGATGAGGCTGTTTAACGTCATACTGGAGACACCTATCTCCTTAAGCATTTAAAGTAAGCAAGCATCTGTTCTAGTTCCTTTAATATACTAAGTCATTTTTAGTATTCTAGCTTAATGGAAAAAAAGAAAATCTTCAGAGTTTTTAACCATCTCACCTCTTAATCTAGCATCAAGAATATTTATTATTATATTATCAGCACTATGACTAGTGAAATTCCTTTATAACACTTGATTTTTAGAAAATAGAAAATAGTCTCAAAATTTAGAGAAATAGACAACTAACACATTAAATTATTTAATGACTTAGGTTGACTGTAATATCAAGGTATAATTCCATCACGTGATAAAGGCTGTCAGAAAAATTTACATGTCATTTTCTTGAATGAAAAGATTTTCTTCAGAATAAAGGTGATGTATTTTTTGTTGTTGTTTTGCACAGCTCACAATTAATCAAGTATATAACGTTATTTCCTTGATATATCATAATTTAAGGAGTTCAGAGAAAGTTTGAGAGAAATTTTTCAGGAGACTCCATGTTGTTGTCAGTCGCTCAGTTGTGTCTGACTCTTTGTGACCCCATGGACTTGCAGCACACCAGACTCCATGTTAGAAAGAATAAAATCTTCATTTAAAATTTAAAACTGTGTCATTCAAATACAAAATATAATTTTAAGTAGACAAAGATTTTTAAAGCATGCACATTTTGTATGTACACATATTATTTGTATGTATGCATACTTAAACTATTTGATATTCTTTTGCAATTTGGTTTTTTCATTTATAATATATGTATTGCACTTGTACTATGTGTCTGGTGCTGCATTAGGTAAGAGTCATTCCAATGATGAGCAAAATAGGCACAATTTCTACTCTCAAGTATCTTGCCTAGTGGGAAAGATATGAATAAATAGCACAATGTTTGAGGCGATGTTACAAAGAATAACGCCTGCAAATTTTTCTGAACTGATGTGAGATATCAGTTAACTGATTCTTCAAGTCCAATAAATCTGACAGATATAAAACAGAAAAATACTTGCCCAGTTATATCAAAATGAAAAACTGCATAAAGCTAAAATGCGAGACCATCCTTAGCACTATAAGAAAAAAAGACAACACATCTCTAAAGGTCACACATTAACAGCTGACTTATCTCTAGCATCCATGTGGTGGAAGAAAATAATTGCTGCAGTAAGTTTTATACACAGATAAATAATTCTGCAAAAATAAAAGAAAATAATAAAACTAAGCATTTTCAGACTAATAAAAGCTGAGTTTGCTTACAGCAGACCAGCATCAATGGAGATTCTAATTTCTAAAAGATATACATTACACAGAAAGAAAATTATACCAAGTAAGGTTATTAACATTTTAGACAGGATGATTCTTTGTCAGAGGCTGCTTTGTGCACTGTAGGATGTTTAATGACACCCCTGGCTTCTACTGCAGGAGGCCAGGAGCACAGGCAAGGCATGGCAATTGAAAATGTCTTTAGATATTATTATATGGGCTTCCCTGGTGGCTCAGATGGTAAAAAATCTACCTCTTGGATCCCTGGGTAAGGAAGTTCCCTAGGAGACGGAAATGGCAACTCACTCCAGTATTCTTGCCTGAAAAACCCCATGGACAGAGGAGCCTGGTGGGCTTCAGTCCACCGGGTTGCAGAGTCACACATGACAGGGCAACTGAGCACACCATCTACATACTTCATATCAAGATTTTGAGTGACAATAATGGTTTATATTATTTTAAATATATTAAACATATTCACCTACATTTTCAATTTTGACCTAATTTTGAGTGGCCCTTGTATAGCAGATATTCTGTCAATTATTTTGTATACAATTAATCCTTGAACAACACAGGGTTTAGGGTTGCAAATCCCCAGGCAGTTGATATTCTGCTTGTTATTTTATAGTCTGCCCTTCACAAGGGTGTTTCTACATTTGCAGATACAACCAGTTGCAAATAATGCAGTACTGTAGTATGAATTTACTGAAAAAACTCATGCGTAATTGGACTCCTGAAATTGAAACCTGTGGTGTTTAAGGGTCAACTGTATATGTAAACTGGAAACCGAAAATCATCAGCTGTCACACAGTGTTACAGGGGAAATGATTCTAAGATATCTGTCTCCAGATAAAGGTATATTTCATCATATCAGATCATCGTGTGTGGGATAATTGTCATTTATCTATCATATTTATTTATGTTATCATATATTATTAACTGGTTTAGGTAGATACAAAGTTAGATATGTAGATGGATAGATGTATAGATATTTATAGGAATCCACAGTCCAATGTATCCTTTTTAAGTATTATAACTTAGATGATGTACTAATCAGATTTCTCCTGAGAAACAGAACCAATAGGATGTGTATGTATGTAGATATATATCATGATCATGTGAGAGCCAATTCTTTGCAATAAATCTCAGAGACCTTAAAGAGATTTATTATTTTTGGCTCTTCCCATGGTTATGGAAGCTTGGTGAATCCAAAATATTGATGAGGTGGAGTGGTGGGCTGCAGAGTTGTGGTTTGAGCTCAAAGGCAGTCAGACAGTAGAATTTCTTTTTGCTCAGAAGAGGTCATTCTTTATTTTATTAAGGCCTTCAACTGATTGTGTAAACCCCACTCATATCACTGAGGGTAATCTTACTCAAAGCTCACTGATTTAAATGTTAACCTCACCTTAAAAAAAACTGAAAATAGAACAATGTTTGACCAAATATTTAGTCACTATGTCTCAGCCAATTTGACACAAAAAATTAAAAGATGGTATAAAAACAAAACAGATAAATTCACGCAGCATATAAAGGAGGAGCTTTGCCATTTTTATTCTTTATATAAGATCTATCTCAAGATACATACAATTTATATAATTTATAGAGTATTATCATTTACAAAAACAAAATTAATCTAAGGCATAGAGTATAAGCTAAGTAAAATGCATTATATAATTTGGCGTTTATGAAAGACAGACTCTTGAAGGTCTTGCTATACATATACAGTACATATAAAGCCACCAGAATAATTTTTCTTTGACTTTAATGAGTTAAAATTCCTAAAGATTCAATTATTCACATTAATCCTTTACCTAATTTATTCAGTAAGAAAAACAGATTCTCCTCTTGCCCAAAAATATTGTTATTGCTTTAAAGAGCAACCAACAGCAGTCCAAAATCTAGAATTTGGGGTAATTTTATTGTAGAGTACTTAGAGTCAACCCTGCCAGGAAATGTACCCAGTTATTTTGCATACTACTGAAATATTTCTTGTTCCAAGGATATATTTTCTTTTACTAAGGGCCTCTATAACTTTCACTGCTTAAGTACTTAGGAAGTAACATATCACTTATTCTAGCAAAAGGCTGAAACTTTTTAAAATTCACCATCAATTTTAATGGAAAAATGAAGTTATTGTTATCAAAGTCTAATCATGTCATGAACAAATAATTTTGTCTACAATTTTCCTACAGTTTTTTGAGAAAATTATTTTTTTCTTAGTCTTAAATTGCATTACTATAATAAGTCAGAGATCAATTCAGGTAAGCTAAAGTCTCTTCATGACTGCATGGACTGTAGCCTGCCAGCCTCTTCTGTCTATGGAATTTTCCAGGCAAGAATATTGGAGTGGGTTGCTCTTTCCTTCTCCAGGGGATCTTCCCCACCCAGGGATTGAATCTGCATCTCCTGTGACTCCTGCATTGGAAGGCGGATTCTTTACCACTAGGGCTACCTTGGAAGCTCCATGTCTTCTCTGATGGCACAGTCGGTAAAGAATCTGCCAGCAATGAATAAGATGTGTGTTCAAGCACTGAGTCAGGAAGATGCCCTGGACAAGGAAACAGCAACCCAGTATTCTTGCCTGGAGAATCCCATGGACAGAGGAGCTTGGTGGGCTACAGCCCATGGGGTGGCAAGAGTTGGACCCAGCAGCATAAATATGTCTATTATATAATATCACATTTTATTTTCTAATAAACTCTGTTTCAAAGCAAATATTTTCTTTTAAATTTAGAAGAAACAGCCTCACATAGCCCCGTTTCCAAATTCTTATGAATTTTCTTTTTTTCCTGAGGGGTTTTATATGGCATATGAGAAGAAAAATTTCTGTAAATAAAGACATCTGAGAAATGACATACATATTGTCTTGGAAATTTTTATTGCGTATAAATATAAAAGTATGCTGCGTATAAATCATGTAGTAAACACTTTATTGATTCCAAGTTTATGTAATCATATGATTAAAAAAAAAAACTCGTAGAACACAGCATCCAGACACAAAATTTTCACAACTTTCAGTTGAAAAGGACATATATAATCAATAAAAAGTTAGGTTTATACTTTAAAACTATTATAGAAGTAATACACTTTTTATTATTTTTAAGAAAATATTTTTAAACTACTGAAACAAGTGGCAGATTGTTACTAAAATTCTAAAGGATAGAAAACGTACTGATCTTTAGGGATACAAATAACTAATTTGTATCAATTGCTAATTTTTATCTAAATTTGAAATGTTTCATTTAGATTGTTAGTTTACTGTTCCCCATTCAATTGCATAATTTAAAATCTTTGCTTTGGTGCTCCATTCAAAGTGAAAAAATTATGGCTTTAAAAGTATACCAATAATGTAAAATATCTAAGTGAATAAAACATGGAACTGAAATTTACAATTCTAGAGAAAATCTATGGTTTCCTTACAGAAATTTACAATTCTAAAGAAAAGAGTTTCTTAGAATTAAGCAAGTCTCAATTACTATAAATAAAGAAAAGGATTTTCTTAGAATTAAGCAATTCTCAATTACTACAAATAATTTAGAGAGACTTAATCCACAAAATAGATGTTGATATAAAAATTTTTTTTTGTTAAGTGTTAAATTTGAAAAAAAGGAAAAATTCTGAGTCTTGTTTCCTTTTACACTGCAAGGTTGATAAAACATTCCTTCATTCTTCAGCATGGTCTGGGATAGGTCCAAGCCTTGAATCTTCAGCTTGAATAATATACAAATCCATGGCCTCAAGTCCTCTTCTTCCACTTCATTATTCAAAGTAAAAGCAGTACCCATCCCATGCTCATCCCATGGACTTGGGTCCAAGAATTGTGGTTGCCACTGACACACTCACTGGTCAAAGCTGTGAAGTAGCATCATTTATTGTCTTAACGCTTGGCACAGCAGGACTGCATGAAGCAATTTTCAGTTTCCAAATACCCCCACTATGAACCGTCTCAGCTTCCTCTTTGGAAGGACATCCTGAAGAATATTAGTCTTTGATTAATTTTTAATTCATGAAACAGCAAAGGTGAAGTTACACTGTATAATATGAAGGGCAAATTCTCAGTAACTTAACAGGACAAATCTTAATTTCTTGCTCAAACCACAGAATCAGCACAAGTCATTAGGGATGCTTGGTTCATTGTAGCTCCTCAATGATTCAGGTTGAAGTTTCAATGAGGAGATACTGTGACGTGATGAATCAGAGACTTGTTAACTTCCACTAGGAAGAGATACACATTATCTCTGTAGACCAAACTTACAAACAACAAAAAAGAATTAATGCATGATGATATGAGGTGGTAATATTTCACAGTAGTTTTAATTTCCTGATTTCTAGAGGTTGAGCTTATATTCATATTTTTAATGGCCATTTGAATATGTTCTTCTGTGAGATACTGTTTTAATTCTTTTGCCTATTTGCCTATTAACTTCTCTGCAATTAGCTTCTGTCTTTTTTGTAGGATTCTGTCTGTAAGATTGATTTATATATCCATCCATCCATCAATCAATCATCTTTCTCTACCTACATCTACAGATTATAGTTTCTTTGTTGATTATGTCCTGCAAATATGTTCTCTACCTTTGTGATTTACCTAAATGTTGTATTTTAATGGATCAGAGTTCTTAATTTAATGAAGTGCAGTTTATCAATTTTCTCCAACTGTTTTTTTTTTTCCTTCTGGTTATGACTTCTTTATCTCACAAGAGAAAAATTACAAATTGAGTGTATTTAAGAGCCAACAAAATACACCAAAATTGACACAAATATTGACTTAAATTGGAAGAGTTTGAAGAGGGGAGAACAAATGTAAAAGGTGATTTTTGGTTGCTTTAATAGACACTGTTTAGAAAGGAGGGGACACATATTTTATATTAAGCTATGGATGCAACTTATAATTGGTCATATAACTTATATTTGGTCACAAAGGGTTGGACATGACTGTGACTGAACTGAACTGATGGATATAAAGTTTACCAAAAGAATAAAAGTACTCATCTAAATATCAGAGGTACCACATAGAAAAGAATGTGTCTCTATTTATACTTTTTCACATAAAGAATACTGCATAAAAAGATAAATTAATATAATGAAAAAGTCCCAACATGTCATTTACATCAAGAAAAATAATGGAGCTTATCTCCCTTATAAGAGGAAATTACTCACAGATTGACTTATGGGTCAAAATCTTATTGACTTATCAGGAGACTTGAGAATAAAAAAAAAGTTATAGTCACACAAAAACTAAAAGCAAAGAGAATGCCCTAATATGAAACATGTAGAAAGAAAAACAAAGATCCACTTAAACAAGATTTAAGGCTTTAATGTTAAAGACAATAATTCACTGTTAAAATGTTTTCATTATTTCTTTGAACCAATTGCACAGTAGCAAATTTCATATAATGCAAATGGTAAATATACAATGATATTTAGGTGGATACACAGAAGACTGTAATATACTTCCTTAGTCCAAGCAGATAAAATGCAAAAAATAAAGCAGGCAATGGAATACCTAAGTATCATAATTAAGACAGTAAAGTTTAATGGTTTATAGTAAATACTGTTTCATAGTAAAATTCTTCAAGCATTTGTTGCAAATTCACAAAAGGGACCCAGTATTAGTAAGCCACATTAAACTTAGAATGTGCATTCAGTCATGTCTGATTCTTTGGGGCCCCGTGGACTGGGGCATGCCAGACTCCTCTGTCCATGGAATTTTCCAGGTGAGAATATTGGATTTCCATTTCATACTCCAGGGCATCTTCCTGACCCAGGGATCAAACCCACATCTCCTGCATTACAGGCAGATTTTTACCACTGCACCACTTGGGAAGTCCTGTAATCTGCATATTTCTTTCTTATTATGCCATCATTTTGTCTCTTATATTTCATGCTTATAATGATTCTATTTACTAAAACTAATAGATAAGCCTTCATATTGAATGATAAAATAATGACATCTTTCTCTTTCTTATAGGCTCTACTTCTATAATTTAAAGGGATATCATTTGAATATTTTACCATCTACTTCCTCAAAACTTTAAATTATTTCAGAAGCACTTAAACAACTTCAAGATGCATAAATATGGTCCAATAATACATTGATCTCAATGCTTTCAGTCACTATTTACAGTAACTTTTTTGTTGCTTTCCTACAGTACCTGTAGCCCACTGTGAAGAACTAGGAGGAGTCTTTGAGACTTTAACATCTTTGCATTCCCTATGTCTCAGAGGAAATGTCATTTCTATATTCCAAGACTGTTCTTGCAAAGCTTGTCTGGAGGAAAATGTCAGAACTTCTGCCTCCCTGCATGCAGAAGAAGGAAAGAGCCATGGAAAATTCTCTCCTCAATTAATCCACCATACCCCTATCACCTACAGTTGTGCCTTAGGTCAGTAACACCAATAAGCATGAAGTGACAACCTTTGGATGTGACAGTTACGTTGCTGTTGTTCTTCAGTCATCGTGTCTGACTCTTTGCGACCCCATGGACTACAGCACGACAGGGTCCTCTGTCCTTAATTATCTCCTGGAATTTTCTCAAATTCATGTCCATTGAGTCAGTGATGCTATCTAACCGTCTCATCCTCTGCCACCCCCTTCTCCTTTTGCCTTCTGTCTTTCCCAGCATCAGGGTCTTTGCCAGTAAGTTGGCTCTTTGCAACAGGTGTCCAAAGTATTAGAGCTTCAGCATCAGTCCTTCTAATAAATATTTAGGGTTGATTTCCTTTAGGATTGACTGGTAAGATTTCCTTGCAGTCAAAGGGACTACAGTTATGATGGAATCTTAGCAATCATTAGCCTTTTCAATTTTTTTTTCAATAACTATATTTCTGTGATTTCCAAAATAATCTACTTAGTGTTTTAAAAAATCTGAAGGCAGATAAAACAATGTTTTAAGTTGACAGGGGAGTGTATGTATGACACATCACAAATAACCTAACCTGGAAAAAGTTAAGCGGATAAAATAAAGGAGTTGTAGGAAGTTGGAAGGAAAAAGAGGAGCACTTGATTGTGAGAGCAATCAGGAAGGTCTTCATGGTAAGATTAGACCTCTGAAATGAAGGGTGGATAACATTTTGATTGAGAGAGTAAGAGGGCAGCTTACCAGGTAGAGACAACAGTAGAAGAAAACTTTTTTTTCTTGGTAACTAAGTATATAATTATTTTCTGTGCAGAGAGTTACATTTATGGCTTTTAAAAACATCAGAGTAGCATTTTAACAATTAGAAATGCAAACATTTCTAACATAGTACTATCATGGTTTATGGCAGCTGATTCTGCACTTCTGATTTAGTTGAAAATGTGATGTTTAATATCTTTTTACCTTTCATTCTTTACTTTCCCAAAGCTTCTCATTCGGTCATAGAGATCAGAATTTGTAGATAGAAGATAAGTGCTTTTCACTTGGATTCAATTCCTAATGAATGAATACTTCTCTATTTATATTATATTTACCCTGTATAAGCTCAACAAACCCATGGTAAATTTATTTTCTTTTTTATTTATATAGGAAATTGCCTTGAAACTGCTATCAGAGCAATTTTTCTTTCCTTAGTACTGCAAATTAGTATACTTTTCCTCAACTATGTTCATGGTGGTTTAGTTGCTAAGTTGTGTCTGATTCTTTGTGACCCTATGGACTCCAGCCCACCAGGCTCCTCTGTCCATGGGATTTCCTGGGTAAGAATACTGGATTAGGTTGTCATTTTCCTTCTCCGGGGGATCTCCCCAGTCCAGGGACTGAAGCTGAGTCTCCTGCATTGAAGGCAGATTCTACACAAACTGAGCCACCACAGGGTCACAAAGGGTAGCCTTTTGCAATATGAACAAATTCAATTCAATGGGCAGCTTTTATTGGTACAATAATGTGTGTTAAGCAGACAATCTCAAAACAGCAATGGTGCAGGTAGGAGGCAGTGAATAAAGGATGGCTTTATTGTGTGTCTATAGAATGAAAATACAAGTTTTCAAAATAATATAGTTGGAACTGATTGGTAGTAAGAGTTTCTACCTCATACTTGTCTAGTTTGATTCAGATGGTTAAAGTCAATAAGCCATTGTACATCTAATGAAAACTGCTGCAACATATGTGTAATTAATAATTAAATATTTCACAGAATAAGTTTCCTTTCTATGTGTGTGCAGAGTTTTCAGATATCACATACATTGAAATTTCTATAAAAAGATATGTATGAACCAAAAAAAAAATTGAAATAATTTCCCCAGAATCAGTACCATTTAGTATTAATAGGTCATAGACTTTTAGATTTGATTCAGTTCCGATTTCACCCTCATATTTACTAATAGTGTAACTATAGAAATGTGTTTCATTATTACTTCATTTATTTATTCATAGTTATTTAATAAATAAGGAATATAAATAACACATCACAATTTTATGCAAGGAAAACAAATCTTTCCTTCAATATAAGGGAAGAAAAATAAAATTGACATTCAGTAATACCAAGGCTTAGTAAATGTTCTTATTTGGGGATGCCTAAAATATTACTTGGCCAACAAAGTTCCCTCTAATCAAAGCTATGGTTTTTCCAGTAGTCATGTATGGATTTGAGAGTTGGACTCTAAAGAAAGCTGAGTGCCAAAGAATTGATGCTTTTGAACTGTGGTGTTGGAGAAGACTCTGGAGAGTCCCTTGAACTGCAAGGAGATCCAACCAGTGCATCTTAAAGGAAATCAGTCCTGAATATCCATTGGAAGGACTGATGTTGAAGCTGAAACTCCAACACTTTGGCCACCTGATGCAAAGAACTGACTCACTAAAAAAGACTCACTAGAAAAGATTGAAGGCGGGAGGGGAAGGGGATGACAGAGGATGAGATGGTTGGATGGCATCAGTGACTCGATGGACATGAGTTTGAGTAAACTCCAGAGTTTGTGATGGACAGGGAAGCCTGGTGTGCTGCAGTCCATGGGATTGCAAAGAGTCAGACACGACTGAGAGATTGAACTGAACTGAAAGTATTACTTAAGTAAGAGGAGATACCAAACCTTGTCTAGGAAATCTTCCCAGAGATAGGGACAGCCAGACTGCATCCTGAGGTATGTAGATTTACCAGTTAAGAATAGGTTGAGGAGAGAGAGCATGAAGCTGTCATAAATATTTCATAGAACATTTCCTTACGTGCAATAACAAGGATGCTATAGGCATACCTTTTTAAAGAATGTAGTCGTCATTTTGATGGGAGCTAGTGAAGGATTTTACATAGCAGATGATAAAACTTTCAGCTCTAAATGCTATGTGAAGAAGTATGAGAAAGGAGATGCCCAGAGATGTGGATCACTGGCATTGGGTTATGAACTAAGTTAGTAGTAATATAAATAATGAAAAAATGTGTACAAATTAGGGAAATGTAAAGAAGCTCATATAGATTATTCCCTCTCCTTGCTTCTTTCAGCTTTCTCAAAAGATCACCTTATCAAAGAGTTCTTTCTTTACTGCTTATACCAAAGCTGTGTGTGTGCACATAAACACACAAACACACACACACACACACACTGCTCTATCCCTTTTATCGTTCATCGCTTTTCTTTATAGTGTGTATCTGCGCTCAGTATGTTATATATAGTTTACATATTTGTTTACTGCATGGCTCTCTTAAATGACTTTAAACGTATCTTTTCAAAAATAAATCATTAGCTACTCTTTTTCCTAGAACAGCGCTTGGAATAAAACAACCATATGGTAAACAATTGTTCAATAAATACATCAAGAGTGAGAATTGGCAGAATCTAGTAACTGATGACTTTCATATTTTATCTTTTCTCTGATGTTAATTAATCTGTGATTGGAATGCTCCATGCCTTCAGACATTGTCATGTAAAACACCCCAAAATTTCTTGGTATATAATTTGCTATTGTTGTTGCTCAATCATTAAGTCAAATCCAGCCCTTTGCAACCCAATGGATTGCAGCATACCAGGCTTCCCTGTCATCCACTATCTTCAGGAGTTTGCTCAAACTCATGTCCCTTGAGTTGGTGATGCTGTCCAACCATTTCATCCTCTGCTGCCCCCTTCTCCTTTTGTCTTTGGTCTTTTCGAGTGAGTCAGCTCTTTGCAATAGGTGGCCAAAGTACTGGAGCATCAGCTTCAGAAACAGGCTTTTCAGTGAATATTCAGGGTTAATTTCCTTTAGGATTGACTGGTTTGATCTCCTTATGGACTCTCAAGAGTCTTCTCCAGCAACACCATTCAAAAACATCAATTCTTTGGCAGTCAGTATTCTTTATGATCCAACTCTCACATCTGTACATGCTGCTGCTGCTGCTAAGTCGCTTCAGTCGTGTCCGACTCTGTGCGACCCCACAGACGGCAGCCCACCAGGCTCCGCCGTCCCTAGGATTCTCCAGGCAAGAATACTGGAGTGGGTTGCCATTTCCTTCTCCAGTGCATGAAAGGGAAAAGTGAAAGTGAAGTCGCTCAGTCGTATCCGACTCTTCGCGACCCCATGGACTGCAGCTTACCAGGCTCCTCCGTCCATGGGATTTTCCAGGCAAGAGTACTGGAGTGGGGTGCCATTGCCTTCTCCTAGATATATGTATTCAGTTCAGTTCAGTTCAGTTGCTCAGTCGTGTCTGACTCTTTGCAACCCCATGAACCGCAGCACGCCAGGCCTCCCTGTCCATCACCAGTTCCCGGAGTTTACCCAAACCCATGTCCATCGAGTCAGTGATGCCATCCAACCATCTCATCCTCTGTCGTCCCCTTCTCCTCCTGCCCCCAATCCTTCCCAGCATTAGGGTCTTTTCCAATGAGTCAACTCTTCGCATGAGGTGGCCAAAGTATTGGAGTTTCAGCTTCACATCAGTCCTTCCAATGAATATTAAGGACTGATCTCCTTTAGGATGGACTGGTTGGATCTCCTTGCAGCCCAAGGGGCTCTCAAGAGTCTTCTCCAACACCACAGTTCAAAAGCATCAATTCTTTGGCACTCAGCCTTCTTTACGGTCCAACTCTCACATCCATATGTGACTACCAGAAACACCATAACTTTGACTAGACAGACCTTTGTCATCAAAGTAATGTCTCTGCTTTTTAATATGCTGTCTAGGTTGGCCATAGCTTTTCTTTCAAGGAGCAAGTGTCTTTTAATTTCATGACTGCAGTCACCATCTGGAGTGATTTTGGAGCCCAAGAAAATAAAGTCCGTTACTGTTTCAATTGTTTCCAGATCTATTTGCCATGAAGTGATGGGACCGGATGCCATGATCTTCATTTTTTAAAATGTCCTTTGGACTTTATCATTTATAACTACCATCCTGCCTTGTATTCAGAATAAATGTGTGGTTTTGCAACTAGGAGAAGAACATCTATATCCTAGAGAGTCTAGCATAAATATGGAAAATGTCTGAACCCCTAATGTGTTTTGCAGAGCATCCCTACCAACTTTATCTCAAGATTCTTTCATGTATGAAAAATATAACCTGTCAGGCATTTAGGAAATAAGAGTGAAAATATTATTCCCATCCTTTTTAGACGGTAATAACTCTTTTAGTATAGCTGTGTGTTCTTTCCACCTTTTTTTTTTTTTAACAGACTGGTCAGCTCTATTATCACTTAATCCATATTTTATGGAAGTTTAATAAAGAGAAAACTCACAAGAAATAATCAGCATATGACTTTCCTATTTTTTCCCCATTTTCTCTGAGTTTGGGAGCCACAAAACAGCACCACTGCAACCAGAATTTTTGCCACAGCATAAAATAGGATCCCAACATTTCACCCTACAGTATCAGTGTCTCCCCTGCCCAAACCTTGCTTTCTCTATAGATTTCATTAACATTTTAGATTCTGTTTATTATAGCACAGTACTCACTGCTACTAAATTCACTAACAGAATTACAAAAGGTGCCTCTTACAGAATCACTCAGGTTGCTAAACAGGTTAGTTTTCCACATATATCAAAAATATCTTGAAGGAGATTCAGACAAAATAAAACTGGTAGTACATATTCATTTACAATGAATAATAAGGAAAATTACTTGGGAAAATTATCCAAGGCTATTCACAAAATAACAGTTTGTTTCTTCAAAGCCAACAATTTTATTATTCTGCTAAAACTGAGTCTTATGTAACACAGGTGTGAAAACCCATCACCTTTGACAGATAACATAACTTAACCCAGGAGTATCATTCTATGACTTTTATTCTTTTGGTAAGAAGCAACTTATTGGGTCTTCTGAGGCTGAGAAATTATACAAAGGTGTAATTCACTGAAGGTTACTCTATGAGTGTGTCTGCCACGTTATGTATACTATTTTTAGAAAATCAGGGAAGATACTCGATTTCAGTCATTGTCCTTAAGGCATTATTTTTAAAATTACAGAATCTGTCATCATTTATACTTATTTACATATTTAACTATGAAAGCAATTGAACTAATTTGTGTCCTAAAGCATGTTTAATGCGATACCCAGAGATGTATTTATATAAATTTAATTTTGTATTAGCTCATTTAAAATTTTTCATTATCTTCATAAGAATAGAGCATATTATGTTTTTAATATTAAAATCAGGAATTTTATGAAAGCAAAACATTTAGTGCCTGAGTCTACCTCCTTTCCCTTGCCAAATCACATGGACTGGCAGGAACACATTTGTAGAATATTGGCTAATAATGAATTCCTTAAAGATAGTACAGCTGGTTGATTTAAAATGAAACAATCAGAAGAAAAAAAAATAGTGATTAAACACACATGGGAAGCTCATTATCTTTACCATCATTCTCTGACTCACATGTGATGAGGATACTGTGTTTCCAAAGAGACAAATTCACACACAATGCACACATCCTCAACTAATACAATAATGGACAAATCTAGGCCCTTTGGCAGCTCACCCTCCAGGTACCAAGGGTTGGCAGCAGTTTCTCCTGCCATTCCACTCCCACCTCAATCTCAGCTTAACTTCCCATAATTTATAAAGAACACTAGATCTATCAAGTAATGTGCAGGCCACCACCAGAGAAAGAAGGGGAAAGCTTATTCTGAATCTCAACAAAAAAACAGAGAAAACAGAATACAAGCAGAAGAGAACATGGGAAAATTTTAGTATTTGCATATGGAGAATGTGCAAGCAAGCCGGCAAGGTAATGCTCAAAATCTTTCAAGGTAGGCTTCAACAGTACATGAACTGTGAACTTCCAAACCTGGGTTTAGAAAAGTGAGGAACCAGAGATCAAATTGCCAACAACTGTTGGATCATAGAAAAAGCGAGGGGATTCCAGAAAAACATCCACCAAAACTTCATTGACTATGCTAAAGCCTTTGACTGTGTGGATCACAATCAAGAGATAGTGAAGGACAGGAAAACCTGGTGTGTTATAGTCCAAGGGGTCTCAGGAGTCAGACACAACTAAGAGAGTGCACAACAAGAACTGAGAATAAGTGTGCAGCTTTAGAATACAGGAGGACAAGGCCTATCCTGGAAGTATCTTTCCTTTCACAATGTGATTTTTTTCCCTTGAGGCATAAAAGGTACCATCTTGTGCTTAAAAAGAGGGTAGACTCTTTGGAAAAGACCCTCATGCTGAGAAAGATTGAGGGCAGGAGGAGAAGGGGATGACAGAGGATGAGATGGCTGTATGGCATCACTGACTTGATGGAAATGAGTTTGAGCAAGCTCTGGGAGTTGGTGATGGACAGGGAAGCCTGACGTGCTGCAGTCCATGGGGTTGACAAGTGTTGGACATGACTGAGCGACTGATCTTACTGATTATTTCTAGTATAAGAATTATACCCATGTTAAGATAGAATAATAAAATATAAAGATTTTAACAACATTTATTTCAGTTTGTTTTTATTCCAATTTCATACTGCACTAAAATACATCTAAATTTTATTTAAACATAATCAATTATTTGACCATCTGCAGTTTCTGCAGAAAAGCCCCCAAATACAATATTTTATTATCAAAATCACAAAGCTAGGTGACTAAATAGAAATTCCTGTTGTTGTTCAGTCACTAAGTAATGTCCGACTCTTTGGAACCCCATGAACTACAACACACCAGGGTTCCCTTTCCTTCACTATCTCCTGCTTAAATTCATGTCCATTGTCTTTATAATGCCATTCAACCATCTCATCCTCTGTTGCCCCCTTCTCCTCCTGCCCTCAATCTTTCTCAGCATGAGGGTCTTTTCCAATGAGTCTATCCTCTTTTTAAGCACAAGATAGTACCTTTTATGCCTCAAGGGAAAAAAGTCACATTGTGAAAGGAAAGATACTTCCAGGATAGGCCTTGTCCTCCTGTATTCTAAAGCTACACATTTATTCTCAGTTCTTGTTGTGCACTCTCTTAGTTGTGTCTGACTCCTGAGACCCCTTGGACTATAACACACCAGGTTTTCCTGTCCTTCACTATCTGTTGACTGTGATCCACACAGTCAAAAGATTTAGCATAGTCAATGAAGCTTTGGTGGATGTTTTTCTGGAATTGCCTTGCTTTTTCTATGATCCAACAGTTGTTGGCAATTTGATCTCTGGTTCCTCACTTTTCTAAACCCA
This sequence comes from Okapia johnstoni, assembly GCA_024291935.2. Classification (NCBI taxonomy): domain Eukaryota; kingdom Metazoa; phylum Chordata; class Mammalia; order Artiodactyla; family Giraffidae; genus Okapia; species Okapia johnstoni. The sequence continues at coordinate 61,590,457 of CM044322.1, forward strand.
GGTCATACATCTGGAAGTTCACAGTTCACGTACTGTTGAAGTCTGTCTTGGAGAACTTTGAGCATTACTTTGCTAGCGTGTGAGATGAGTGCAATTGTGTGGTAGTTTGAGAATTCTTTAGCACTGCTTTTGTTTGAGATTGGAATGAAAACCGAACTTTTCCAGTCCTGTGGCCACTTCTGAGCTTTCAAAATTTTCTGGCATATGGAATGCAGCACTTTCATAGCATCATCTTTTAAGATTTGCAATAGTTCAACTGGAATTCCATCACCTCCACTAGCTTTGTTCATTGTGATGATTCCTAAGGCCCACTTGACTTCGCATATCAGGATGTCTGGCTCTAGGTGAGTGATCTTACCATTGCAGTTATCTCGGTCATGAAGATCTTTTTTGTAATAAGCAATATTGTGTAATATACATATTACATAATAGCAATATATATAATATTGCATATTAATAGCAATATTACGTCACTACAAATGCTTGCTGGTACTTGTTTTTTTTAATTTGGCTTCCTCATATTATATATTCCTCCAAAGTCATGTATATACTGTATCTTCAGCACCTTTGCATTGTAAATAACACTAACTATACTCTGATTGAATAGATCTATGTGTGAATGATACTAATTATCTAAGGTTCTGATGAAGCCTTAAATCCTCATATGAATATATTTAATATACATTAAAATATAAAAGTGAACTGTGAACGTCCAGATAGTCAAGCTGTATTTAGAAAAAGTAGAGGAAACAGAGATCAAATTGCCAACATCTGTTGGACAATCAAAAAAGCAAGAGAGTTCCAGAAAAATATCTACTTCTGCTTTATTGACTATGACAAAGCCTTTGGTTGCATGGACCACAACAAACTCTGGAAAATTCTTCAAGAGATGGGAATAACAGACCACCTGACCTGCCTCTTGAGAAATCTGTATGCAGGTCAGGAAGGAATACTTAGAACTGGACATGGAACAACAGACTGGTTCCAAATTGGGAAAGCAGTATGTCAAGGCTGTATATGGTCACCTTGCTTATTTAACTTATATGCATTGCTGAGAGAAATATCAATAACCTCAGATATGCAGATGACACCACCCTTACTGCAGAAAGTGAAGAAGAACTAAAGAGACTCTTGATGAAAATGAAAGAGGAGAGTGAAAAAGTTGGCTTAAATCTCAACGTTCGGAAAACTAAGTTCAGGGCATCTGGGTCCATCTCTTAATGGCAGACAGATGGGGAAACAGTGGAAACAGTGAAAGACTTTATATTCTTGGTCTCCAAAATCACTGCACAGAGTGACTGCAGCCATGAAATGAAGATGCTTGCTCCTTGGAAGAAAAGTTATAACCAACCTAGACAGCATATTAAAAAGCAGAGACATTATTTTGCCAACAAAGGTCAGTCTAGTCAAAACTATGGTTTTTCCAGTAGTCATGTATGGTTGTGAGGGTTGGACTATAAAGAAAGCTGAGTGCTGAAGAATTTATGCTTTTGAACTGTGGTGTTGGAGAAGACTCATGGGATTCCTTTGGACTGCAAGGAAATCAAATTAGTCAATCCTAAAGGAAATCAGTCCTGAATATTCATTGGAAGGACTGATGTTGAAGCTGAAACTCCAATACTTTGGGTACCTGATGCAAAGTGCTGACTCATTTGAAAAGACCCTGATGCTGGGAAGGATTGAAGGCAGGAGGAGAAGGGGAGGACAGACGATGATATGGTTGGGTGGCATCACTGACTCAATGTACATGAGTTTGGGATAAACTCCGGGAATTGGTGATAAATAGGGAAGCCTGGCATGGTGCAGTCCATGGGGTCGCCAAGAGTCAGACACGACTGAACTGAACCGAAAATATCATAACATATGTAACGTGAATTACATAGCATCTGTTCGGTACCGTAAAAAACACTTGACATTGTTGCTGCTATATGCATTTTGTTGACACAGAGAGCTAAATGTCTCACCACATGAGGACTTTATAGTATATCCTAGCCAACCTGATTTACAGTCCATGTTTTTATCACTTTACTGTTGATTTCTTCTGTTCTTACCAAACTTTCTGGGTAGATTCAAGCAATTTTTGATAATAAGAGGCCGCACAAATGTATGACTTTTCTGATCCAAACCCTGCTTACATAGCAACTATGAAAATAACATCTGCCATTTAGCAATAAAATCTTCCTTCCAGGTAGCAAATGTTAGCCTGTAGAACAGGTGAGGCAATGTGGTATGCAGACATTTGAGTTACCATATCTTATCAAACATAACAGCATTGATCATGTCAATTTCAGAGATATTTTTAAAAGTGGGAAAATGTGCACCTAGAATTGGTTAAATAGAGCATTATCTATGTTAACTATGACCAAATTAAGTAAAAAAAAAGCCCTTATGTTCTGTACCAAGAAAACTTGTGAGAATGTATTTTTAATTTTTATATTCTTTGCTTTATCTGCTGTACAAACCCCTTTCATTTTTCTCTGTGAAAATATTCTGAGTCAGATTAGAAATGATGGTAGCTTGGAATATGGCAATGTTGAAGATACGGAGGACTGAAATATTTTGAAATTTATTTATGAAGTGAAATTGATAGAAACTAATTATGAATAAGATATGGTTTAATTATATCATAGATGAAAATGATTATATCTTTGTCATCCTACTTAAGAAAAAAGCAGTAGCCACTTGTTTCTGTGTATTTTATATAGAAGCACACAAATGCTATTTTTACCCTTTATTTCTTTTCATTTCTGATATCCTAATTAGGTCATAAACATTGACATTTAAAAAATTATTTATACTTACATTTTGGTTTATTTGTTTTTCTTTATATAAATGTTTCTAATCATGAAGCATATGCTATAAATTTATCTTCTGGTACTTCCCTCACTCACCTGGTGTAGTCTAACTATATTTGTCCGTTTCAGAACCAAATTGTAATTGTTAGATCCTTTGTTTTGTGTTTGTAATTATAATCAGTGAGTCCCTGGTAAGCATGCACTTGATGCTCCTTTTTTAAAAAAAGTTATTAAATTTAATAGATTTGGGTAGATTCAAACAATTTGATAATAAAAGGCAGCAGAAATGTATGATTTTTCTGATCTAAACCCTGCTTACATAGCTACTATGAAAATAACATCTGTCATTTAACAATGAAGTCTCCTTCCTTCCGGGTGGCAAGTGTTAGCCTGTAGAACAAGTGAGACAATGTGGTATGCAGACACTTTAATAAATAAATAAATTTATAAATAAGTAAATATGTTTATTAAATTTATTAAGTTTAAATTTACTTGTACCTGAAGGATAATTGCTTTACAATGTTGTGTTGGTTTCGGCCATACAACAACATGAATCAAAGTGTACATATGTCCTCTCCCTTTTGAAACTCCCACCTACCCCTTACCCTAGCCCATCCCGCTAGGTTGTCACAGAGCACCAGATTGAATTCCCTGTGTTATATAGCAAATTCCCACTGGCTATCTATTTTACATATGGTAATGTATTAATATATATTTCAATGATACTGTCTAAATTTGTCCCACCTTCTCCTTCTCCCACTGTGTCCACAAGTCTGTTCTCTATGTCTGCATCTCTATTCCTGTCCTCAAATACGCTCATCAGTACCATTTTTCTAGATTCCAGATATATGCATTATTACAAGGTATTTGTTTTTCTCTTTCTGACTTCACTCTATAACAGGCTCTAGGTTCATCTACCTACTAGAATTGACTCAAATTAATTCCTTTTTATGGCTGAGTAATATTCCATTATATATGTGTGTGTGTGTGTGTTTGTGTATATATATCACAACTTCTTTATTGATTCATCTGTTGATGGACATCCAGGTTGTCCTGGTAATTTCATTTGATATTTTATATTTAATTTTAAAAATATATTTTTGACTAATACAAAAGAAAGGGGAAAAGTTAGACTTATTATTAGTGGCTATTACCTATGTGCTTTTAGAAAATCAAAAATAAAATACAGAAGGCATTTGGAACCATATTGCATAAAAGAGCACTATGGCTTTTTAAAAATTTATATACTTTAACCATTAGACATAAGTTCCCAATAATATGTAATTATATGAAACTTAAATCTCATGGACAGAGGAACCTGGTAGGCTGCAGACCATGGGGTCACTAAGAGTTGGAAACGACTGAGTGACTTCACTTCACTAACATATGATATAATTAATACATCAAGAAAATAAAAATTAAAATGTTATATGGGATTTTTATTACATTTAGCTCTTTTTTTTTCTCCGCCTACTTTAATTACTTCATTTCTCTTACTATTGTTTGTTAAAATTTTTATTTGTATCACATTTCATGTTTTATCTTTTAGAGAAAAACATGAATAATGGGATAAAAGTATTTTCAATGAATGATTCTTACATAAATAACCCAAAGTTTTCAGCTTTCATTATTTCACACATATATACTACTTAAACCAAATTGTATGCTTATGTTAGTCTCTTACTTTTCTTTGAAGAAAAGAATATATCCCAGGGCTATGAACCACATTTCCATAATTATACTAATGAACCTGAGTTTTGTAATGCATTCAATCATGAAATCGGTTCCTGACTACTAGCTGCCTTTAAATGAGAAAGCAGGTTTTATAGCTACAGGGCAATTCAGATAAAAATAACCCATATTGTAAGAGCTAGCCAAAATTTAAATTGAATGTGAAACTTCCTAATTTTATATATTTCCCACTGCTCTCTAGGATATCCCTGTTCACATGCAATATTGAAAAAGCATAAAAGGAAAAGTCGGAGATTCTGTCCACTAGAACAAATTAGAAAAAGAGGTTGCTTTTTTTTCTCTTTTCCCATGTAGTTTGACTAATGCTAATTTGTGTTTATTTTCAGCATTGTTCTTCACCATGCTATATTTTTCAATTATGCCAGTTAAATTCAGGTCATAATGCCACAGTCAGAACCACAATATGAGGAGCATGTTTCAAGAGGAGCAGGAGTCAGGTGTCCTGCTCAATAGCCAGGGCCTCAAAGATAACATGACTACTTAGGCAGATGTGTTCACAGGACAGTCCATCAACGACGACTAGGAGCAAGACTTCAAACAAGAGCTGAACTTCTTTCAATATTCACTGGACACCTTACTTATGCCACACACTGAGCTAGGTCAAGGAGCTATAAATCAATTAACCTCTTATCTTTCCCTCAGGGCATTTATAATCTAGCAAGTACTTCCAAGTCCTCCAGGTCTAGGTAAGCAAGAAGGCTCCAGAATTTTGAAAATAAGGGATTTAGCAAAGCAGTACTAGTAAGAAAAAGTTGTGATCTTTTATCCCAAGGCAAAGTATTTTTGTCTTAGGACATGTTTTCCTGGGTTTCCCTGTGGTTCAGCTATAAAGAATCCACCTGCAATGCAGGAGACACAGATCTGGGTTCAATCCCTTGGCCAGGAAGATCCCCTGTAGGACAGCATGCAACTCACTCTAGTATTCTTGCAGAATCCCATGGACAGAGAAGCCTGGCAGGCTGCAGTCCATAGGGTCACAAAGAATCAGACACAAATGAAACAGCTTAGCACACACACATGCATGTTTTCCTATCTGCTGAGGTATCCTTGCTAGGATGGTCCCTGAAACAAAAAGAGGCAGAATCATGTCCTGAGGCTGATTGAAATGGGAACAAAGATGGTTGGAGGGACTTCTGAATTATAGTTGTAGATCTGTGAAAATAAAACTGACTATATCTAAGCAATTAAAAATAAAAGAAAAATAAATAACTTTTAACAAATTGAGTATTAGCACATAATGACAGCCTTATGCACACAAATGTGTGGCTATAATGATAATAATGAATATGGGAAGAGCAGGGCAAGAGAGTAGAAAAGCACATTTTAGAGATTTTATTTTTGTTTGTTTGTTTTTTGCAAAAGCTGAAACTTTATCTTGCACAAGAGGAAGCTGAATACTGTGGAAAAAAAGATGGATTTGAAATTAGAGAAACAGAGTTAAAATCCTAGGACTGGCCTTTAAATGTTGGAGTTTTTGGCAAGAACTTTTGAGCCTCAATTTCTTCATAATGTATGAATAATGGTATATAATTCATTGAGAGTATTTTAAGAATCTAGTGTGATAATGGGGGATAGTGAGTACTTGGCCATGGTCATAATGTCTACAATAAGTAGACTTGTCAAACAGGACCTGGGCATACTGCTTCGATTAGTTTTATATTGTTGCAACAATTTACCAAACAGTGGTTAAAATAACAAAATCTATCATCTTATTGGGCTTCCCTGGTGACTCAGCAGTAAAGAATCTGCCTGCCAACTCATGAGACCTGGGTTCAATCCTTGGGTCGGGAAGATACCTTGGAGGAGGAAATGGCAACCCACTCTAGTTTTCCTACCAGGGAAATCCCATGGATGGAGAAGCCTGGCAGGCTACAATCCATGGGGTTGCAAGAGTAGAACATGTCTTAACAACCAAAACACCGTGATTTTATAGTTCTGAATGTTAGATATCTGAAAATGGGTCTCATTGAGCCAAGATCAAGATGTGTTCTTTTCTTGAGGTTCTAGGGAAGAATCTTTCTCCTTCTGTCCCAGCTGCTAAAGAAAGTCCATATTTTTTGACTCATGGCCCCATTCCTCCACCCTCAAATCCAGCAAAATTGGGCTGAGACATTCTCATACTCCCACCACTAATTATTCTTCATCATTTTTCCACATGTAAGGACACTTGCGATTATGTTAGGCCCACCAGATAATACAAAATAATCTAGTTTTAGATCAGTTTATTAGCTGTTTAATTCCATGTGTAAACTTAATCTTCCTTTGTCAGTTATTAAGATGTAGACATCATCTCTGGGTCATTATTCTGCCAACAATACCACACCTTGGTTTAGTGATTTTATCTGTAATATACTTGGTAATGCAGCTGAGAAGGAGTTCCAAAATTCATCCAGAAGTTGGAATGAGAGTCAGGTAGTCGAAGTAGGGAATCACAAAATGATAACACAATGGAGGTTGTCACGGGGGGAAGAGTTTGGGGGTAGAAAAAATAGGTGAAGTGGATCATGAGATACAGCTTCCAGTCAGAAAAGAAATAATTCTTGAGGACACAATGTACAGCATAATAGCTACAGGTGGCAGAGGATGAAATGGCTAAACAGCATCACCAAATCAATGGAAATAAATCTGAATAAATTCCAGGAGATAGTGGAGGAGAGTTGGACTGCAGCAGACTGGCATGCTACAGTCCATGGGGTTGCAGAGTCAGACACACCTTAGCTACTGAACAACAGCATAATAACAACTATAGTTAATATTTTATTGCCTATTTTGTAACCTTGTAAGGTAACAGAGTGATTCAAGTTTTTAATTACTATTACTTTATTTCACATGAATAATTTCCTTTAACATCTCTTAAAAGTCAGACCTGCTGGTTACGAATTGTTTTATGTCTTTTTTGTGTTTGTTTGAAAACCACTTCTCATTTACTTTAAAAGTGTAATTTCTCTATGTCGGGGGAGTGTGTAATTTTCTCGGTTCTGTCTCACTGCAACAAAAATTTGAAACAGCGGACAAAATTGTTACAGCTTGTTTGCATTTCAGTTTCATTCAGCAAATGAAGAAAAGTACACCCTTGAGCGTGAGAGTGGGCCTACCCCAATGGATGAACCTCAATCCATCTTTCCTTCCTCCTTTTATACATTTGTCTCCCCCTCCAACCCCAAGCCTGCCTTATGTAAATAAGGCTAGCCAAGAAGGGGGAGTGTTTGTTTCACCAGAAGTTCTCACTCTGGTCCACACATTTCCTTTTGTTCCATTTTTGGGGCCTTTTCCCCTTTCTTTGTCTTTTAGCCACCACCATTTTTGACTCCGTTTTCCTATTCTAACTACCTGACATTCCCCCCTCAAGAAATGGGAGGTCCAATTATTTGGGAATAGGGATGTCGAGGTCTCTCTGGCTATATCCTGCTGAACGGGGATGGCGAGGGCCTTTGGGCCTCCCCTGCTTGCTAGTCTCATGCCTCAGAATCCTTATATGAGTGTCCATCTAAGGGTGAGTGATATTTTCGATGGTCAGCTATAGTTTTATATGTTCTTGTTGAACTGGCACTGCATGTTGTAGCCTGTTGACCTGGACACAGACAAAACAGGTTAGACAATTGATAATACATGGAGCAATCAAAAGCAGCATCAATATGGTGATAAAATGGATTAGCAGGGGCAGTAGCCAACTCTAAATCCCCCCTCACCAGGAGAAGGATTCCCCAAAGAGAGAATGTAGCCACCCCAAGAACTCTCCAGCTCGTTCTTTGAGGTCCTGTAGGATCTAGAATGTTTTTCTTGAGGACTATGAGACTCTCTTTAACTTAGCTGGAGGTATTTACCCAGAAACCACACATCTCATTCAAGATGGCTCAAAGTCCCTCCTTGTTCAGGGATCAGGAGATCTACCTCCTGTCTATTTTGGAGGATAAACCCTTCCAAGCTATGTTGGCTCTTTAGAGCTATCCTGAGAAATCTAATCCCCAGAAACTTAATTTTGGGGGTGTTCATTAGAATGACACTCATTTGTAGTCCTGAATAGGTATCTGAGATCTCCCAGAGGCTCACAGGTGTATTGGGTGTTCCTCTTGTGTTTTCTTCCGTGGCTTGACTCATGAGTCAAGGAATCCAGGAGTCGTGTCCTGTTACATTGACTGCTATAGGGTTAAAAAGTATTACAGGATAGGGGCCCTTCCATGTGGGCTGGAGTTGAGCCTTTGGGACCCATCTTTCTAGACTTTAATTAGGACTTGAATCTCTAGAGCATGTAGTGGTGATGCTTTAGAATTTTGGGGGTCCTGGTTGACACCCCACAAGCTTAAATCCTGTTGAAATTGCCCAATGGTCATGCTATAAGACCAGAGAGACTGAGCCTCTGGATTAAGGAAGAGGTCATTGATATAAACAAAAGGTCTCCCATATAGTATATCATAAGGGCTAAGACCAACCTCCCCCTTAGGGCCAATGTGGGTATAGAGGAGAGCTATTGGTAAAGCCTTCCATGCCAGGGAGGTCTCCTGGGTTACATTTTTTATTACTGATTTTAAGAATTGTTTGGTTCTTACTACTTTTCCTGAAGACTGAGGCCTCCAGGCACAATGGAGATAATAAGCAATGCCTAATCCTTTAAAGACCCCTTGGGTGAACTTAGAAGTAAATGGTGTCCCATTGTTACTTTCTAATGACCTGAGCAGACCAAATCTCAGAATGATTTCATGGAGTCGTTCTTTTTTAACCACCCCCTCAGCCTTCTCAGTCCAGTTGGGAAAACCTTCAATCCATCCTGTGAATGTATCTATCATGACAAATAGGTATTTATACCCTTGAGAAACTGGCATCTGGGTCATGTCCATCTGCCAGTCCTCTCCTGGGTAGGTCCCACATCACTGAATGGGCTGGGCCAGGTGGGGTCTTCGAGCTCCTTGGGGAATTTTTAATTGGCAACTGGGACAAGAAGAGACCATTTCCCTTATAGTCGTTTGGAGTACTGTTCCTCTGAAGGACCTTTCTAACACTCTTTGGAGGGCCTTCTCCCCTACATGAGTGGTGGTATGAAAGGAGTTAAACAACTTCCATTGGAGGTTCCCAGGCAGAAAAAGGAGTCCCTCGTTTTGGAACCACCCCATAAGATCTTCTTTAAAGCCCTCATTCTTAGCTTTAAGAGTCTCACCTCAGTATATGAAGGAGCTTCTGGCAAATTAGTCTGTGGAACTGAGGTGGCAGCCCCTATTACGTCATTGTTCTGTAATGCTGCTCTCTTAGCTGCCTGGTCGGCTGCATGGTTCCCTCATACCACTTCTGTGCTCCCATCTTGGTGTCCTTTACAGTGGGAGACTGAAATCTCAGCGGACAAATGGACTGCCTCCAGGAGCCTAAGGATTTGATCAGCATATTTGATTGGGGAACCTTGGGTGGTCAAGTGGCCTCTTTCTTTCCAAATAGCAGCGTGTGCATGTAGCACCAGAAAGGCATACATGGGGTCAGTGTAAATGGCTAATCTTTTTTACATTCCCAGCACTAAATTTCGAGTCAGGGCTATGAGCTGAGCTAATTGGGCTGAAGTACCTGGTGGCAAATGTTTAGCCTCTATGGTCTCAAAATTGGAGACTACTGCACATCTGCCTCTTCCTTTTCCATTCAGGACAAAGCTGCTTCCATCAGTGTACCAGATTTCCTCAGGATTGTTCAGAGGATCTTCTGACAATGCCTCTAGGGGTTTTGTCCAGTGGTCCAAGGTTTGTAGGCAAGAGTGAAAGGGGAGAGAGCCCTTGGGGGTAGGCAGGAGGGTAGCAGGGTTAAGAACCTCACAAGGTTCACTTGGTGGCTAGTAAAAATAGTCAGTTTGCCCCCAAGAGAGTTGTGACAGCCTCCTGGAGATAAATTCTCTGGGCATGTTGACCTTCTGGAACCCCTGGACTGGTGGATTCTGGAGTAGTTTGAGGCATGACAACCTTCCAAGGACCAGATCCCTAGGCAGGTCAAGACAAGTCAACCTCCTGGGACCCCTGGGCTGGAGTTAGTGTCCACAAGGTCTCCAGTGTGACCAGTTCTGGGTAGGATTAAGGGGTTGTAATCTTAACTCATTGCCAGTTTGTCCACCACAGATGGGAATAAATACCACAATGTAAAGAAATCCAAGCCTATGCCCTGAGACTTGGAACCTGAAGAAACAGCTATAATAAGCCTTATCCTCTTATTCCTCTGAGGGAATGTAAGTCACTGATTTCTTCCCCTAGTCCTCCAAAAGAGCAGTTTAGGGTGTTTCCAATGGTAAACATTTTGTTGTCATAGACCCACTTTAGGTAATAACAGAAATAATGACAAAGGAGTGGGTTATCTGGTCTTGTTAGGGGCATTAAGAGTGTTTTAATAATAAGCAGAGTGGAACAATGTTGCCTACAAGGGGGCAGGGTCCTGGTTGTAGGAGTTAGTAAGTGGCTTAAGGACAAATTGATAAGAGGTAACAGACCAGATGTTCCATAAAAGTAGAGTGGAGATTTGATCTGGGAGTATGTTTGTAACTATAGGAGAAGGGTGGCAAGGGTTTGGACCCAAACAGCCTGCAGGGCTAATCCCCAAAGTGGCAAACATTGTCCCTGGAAGGCCAATTGCCCTTGAAGGGATGCCACCAGCAGATGGACTTCTAGCTTTCATTGTGTGCTTGTCGCCTGCCCTAGTGGGTGCACTGAGAAATGCTGTGGTTGCCCATGTTGTAGGAAACATGGAAGATGAATGCCTGACTATCTAGAGGGATTAGATATTATACAGTATTTCCCTCTCAAAAGCCAGCTGTTTTGTTTATCCCTCCAGAAGATTGTAGAAGCAACATTGTGGGCCCAGGAGAGGAACATGAAGCAGGAAGGAAGGGGGCAGGGCACAACTTTTGAGAGAATGACATAGCCCAAGGGCATAACATAAACTGATTAAAATCAAATGGGCCCAAGATGACAAGTCAATTTCAGCTAAACCTTGAACCTCAATTTGCAAGTTAAATGACACACCCAGAGATGCCAGGACAATTCCAAGGCACTATCAAAAGACCAAGGAGGGGGTGGTTCCCCAATTGTTGGTATGATCCTCCCACTCATTAACATATGAAATCACCCAGCTCAGGAAAACTAACCACACCACAGTCCATGACCACCACACTTGTCCTTTGCAATGGCCCACACCCTGTGGAGTATGCTTCTCTCTAAATCTGAACAAATCCACTTCTTAACTATCCCTGTGTCTCTCACTGAATTTTTTTTGCGATGAGACATCAAGAGCCTGAGCTTCATTAGGTCCTAAAACCAGGCACTCGAGTCCCAGTAGCACAGAGTCCCTGCCAGGTGGGTTTGAGTCCCAGTCTTAGGTAAACGGTTTCAAGCACAGCTTTCAGAAATGGAAAGATGATGACCTGCCCAATACTTTGCAAGCAGTGGCAAGATCCTCACCCAGTCCTCGGACCTTCCTTTGTTCTATTTTCACGGGCTTTTCCCTTCTTTGTCTTTTAGCCACCACCATTCTGGACGCATTTTTCCTATTCTAACTACCTAACAATACCAACTTAATATAACTAGATATATTCATTCATAAAAAATGACATGCTTAAATTGAAGAGTTTTAAACCTACAGTTTTAAAACTTTAAAGTCAATTATGTGTATAATAAGAAACTGTGAGAATTAATTACATACTTTACCAATAGCTGGAGTTAAAAAGAGTCAAGATGTTTACAAGTAGAAAGTATCTGGTTTTGTTGCTGGAAGGGGGACCTGAAAGTGGGTACATGTCGAACACTCGAAAATGACACGTGCTGACAAAGCAAGAGATTTTTATTTGGATAGGGCACCCGGGCAGGGAGCAGTAGGGTGAGGGAACCCAGGAGAACTTTGCACACATGGCTTGCAGTGTTTTTATGGTGATGGAGTTTGTTTCCGGGTTGTCTTTAACCAGGCATTCTGACTCAGAGTCCTTCCTGGCAGTGTACACCTTGTTCAGCCAAGATGCATGCCAGCGAGAAGGATTCTGGGAGGTAGTTGGAACGTGGTGTCACTTTTTGACCTTTCCTGAACTCTCACAATTGCACTCATCTCACATGTTAGTAAAGTAATGCTCAAAATTCTCCAAGCCAGGCTTCAGCAATATGTGAACTGTGAACTTCCAGACCTTCAAGCTGGTTTTAGAAAAGACAGAGGAACCAGAGATCAAGTTGCCAGTATCCGCTGGATCATCAAAAAAGCAAGAGAGTTCCAGAAAAACATATATTTCTGCTTTATTGACAATACCAAAGCCTTTGACTGTGTGGATCACAATAAACTGTGGAAAATTTGAAAGAGATGGGACTACCAGACCATCTGACCTGTCTCTTCAGAAAGCTGTATGCAAGTCAGGAAGCAACAGTTAGAACTGGACATGGAACAACACACTGGTTCCAAATAGGAAAAGGAGTACGTTAAGGCTGTATATTGTCACCCTGCTTATTTAACTTATACACAGAGTACATCATGAGAAATGCTGGGCTGGAAGAAACACAAGCTGGAATCAAGATTGCTGGGAGAAATATCAATAACCTCAGATATGCAGATGACACCACCCTTATGGCAGAAAGTGAAGAACTAAAGAGCCTCTTGATGAAAGTGAAAGAGGAGAGTGAAAAAAGTTGGCTTAAAGCTCAACGTTCAGAAAACTAAGATCATGGCATCTGGTCCCATCACTTCATGGGATAGGGAAACAGTGGAAACAGTCTCAGACTTTACTTTTTGGGGCTCTAAAATCACTGCTGATGGTGATTGCAGCCATGAAATTAAAAGATGCTTACTCCTTGGAAGGAAGGTTTATGGCCAACCTAGATAGCATATTTAAAAGCAGAGACATTATTTTGCCAACAAAAGTCCATCTATTCAAGGCTATGGTTTTTCCAGTGGTCATGTATGGATGTGAGAGTTGGACAGTGAAGAAAGCTGAGCGTGGAAGAATTGAGGCTTTTGAACTGTGGTGTTGGAGAAGACTCTTGAGAGTCCCTTGGACTGCAAGGAGATCCAATCAATCCATCCTAAAGGAGATCAGTCCTGGGTGTTCATTGGAAGGACTGATGTTGAAGCTGAAACTCCAATACTTTGGCCTCCTCATGCAAAGAGTTGACTCATTGGAAAAGACCCTAATGCTGGGAAGGATTGGGGGCAGGAGGAGAAGGGGACGACAGAGGATGAGATGGTTGGATGACATCACTAACTCGATGGACATGGGTTTGGGTAGACTCCGGGAGTTGGTGATGGACAGGGAGGCCTGGCGTGCTGCAGTTCATGGGGTCGCAAAGAGTAGGACACGACTGAGCGACTGAACTGAACCGAACTGAACTCTCCCGGTTGGTGGTGGCTTCTTAGTTCCATTTTCCTTAACAGGATCGCCTGTCAAAAACAACTCAAATTTTTTATTGGCTGAGAACATTAAGGTCTAAGAAATGTTTCACCCAGTAAAAATTATCCAAAAGTGGTGTAGTTTACTTCTTAAACTAGAGAAAAGATGCAATAATACAATGAAATAATGGAAACATATAAATCCATATATATTTGTCTTCTCTAAACCAAAATTTCCTATGAAACTTATTGATTTTTTTAAATTATCTGTTATTTCTCAGAAGCATGGTACAAAAAATTTTGTTTTCCTAGATTATTTCAGAATATTTTATCTCAATTTTTTATTAGTTGAAGTCTAAAATTCATATACTAGTGTCAGAAAATATAAAATATATACAAATTCACAAAAAGAGTTTTATAACTTATTGCTGGAGTCCTGCTCCAGCTGGTCCAGGGGTTCCCTCAGGATGGACGGCGTCGGCGAAAGGATGGGAAGACACAGCAAGTTTCAGCGTCTCCTAGTGTCTCATAACTTTATTTTTTTCAAGGCAGCTTTTATATCTTTAGTTGTACATAGAGGAGAATGTACAATGTAGAGTCATGCTAAATCAGCTCAATGTGTCAGCAGTTTTTGACCCTTATCGAAATCAGGATACCCTTTGTATATCTTAACAAATTTTCATTTTGTTTACATCATCTTCTGACCTGGAGGCCTGCTAACATCTTATGACTCTTTATTGGTAAGGGTTGATCAGCCAGAACACTTTTAAACATATTTTTGTATCAGGCATGGAATGTACCAGAGTTACATTTTTTAAAGAACACAGGCACAGCAGATTATGACAAAGAAAGAATCCATCAACTAAAAGTTTCAAAGTAAAACCTGTTTTTTGTAATCTATCTTACGCCTTGAGCCTAACAGAGAAGAATGTGATCCCATAAAGTCATGGTACAGCAAGCTGAAACAATGTAGCACAAAGGTCAGTTCTTAGCAAAAATCACCAGCTAAATTAACAATTGTCTTATTATTTGTATTAAGGCTAAACTTTTATTCATATAAGTCTTTAACTATTACACTTTCATTATACAGGCTAAACACGTTAAGAGCAAAAACATAGCAAGTAAATATAGACTGAATAACAGTTTCATAAAATAATATTTCTTATGTTTTTCAATAGGCTTTTTTCCCCCACGAAGGATTCCATGTCCATTGGGACTTTTACGTGTTCAGGCTCTCAATGCTGTTTATTGTTGAGCAGTAGTCATGCATACTAGTTCTAAAGGTACAGGCACATTTGTCAGGCAAACTAAGATGCTAGCAAAAGGAGCTTAGATTAAAATACTCTTTTTTATGAATAATCTTATAGAGTGCCACCGTTTGGGGGGCATGTTGATTAGAGTTTTAAACTGATCTGGTTAGGAAAGGATCAGGGAAGGCCTTCTGCCTAAGTCACAGAAATTAGGGAGCAGTCTATTATAACAAGCATCAGAAAGATAACATCTTTAAGGTGAGCGCCAAGGCAGCTTATCGAAATCCCTGAGGCCTGAGTTGCCTTGCTCGTCAGGTCTCCTCCTCATGACCTTGTCATGGGTGGGATCTCGTGTGTTGGCTCCCGGCAACTTATAAATATTAATAATTTAAGAAGGTATTAAATCTTTGAAAGCAAAACCCTAATGCTGAGGAAGATTGAGGGCAGAAGGAGAATGGGGCAACAGAGAATGAGATGGTTGGATGGCATCACCAACTCAATGGACATGAGTTTGAGCAAACTCTGGGTTCAGAAGGCCAGGAAATCCTGGCATGTTGGAATGAGTTGGACACGACTGAGCAACTGAACAACAACTTTATCATAATCTTGCTTTACTAAAAAACTCTTTTAGAGATTGTTAAATTTCTTCTCGAAGTGTACTATTTTCATTTTTCTTCATGGAGATTTTTTAATATGTATATATTTCTGAAACACCAGTTCAGTTCAGTCCATCAGTCATGTGCAACTCTATGTGGCCTCATTGACTGCAGCACACCAGGCTTCCCTGTCCATCACCAACTCCCAGCACTTGCTCAAACTCACGTTCATAGAGTCGGTAACGCCATCCAACCATCTCATCCTCTATGGTCCTGCCTTCAATCTTTCCCAGCATCAGGGTCTTTTCTAATGTCAGTTCTTCACATCAGGTGGCCAAAGTATTGGATTTTCAGCTTCAGCATCAGTCTTTCCAATGAATATTCAGGGCTGATTTCCTTTAGGATTGATTGGTTGGATCTCCAAAATTGTGCCTTTATTCTTGGTTATAAAACAGAGAATTATTTCTTGCTCTTTATGGTATACTAATCTGAGTTTTAATTTTTTAGAAATGTTGCATAGACACAAGAGAATATCTATGATAGAAAGTTGATCAAACACTTTTATTATTTATTTCATTACTTTTCAAGTTGCCTGTGTCTCTTTTCCTTATTTTAACTACATCTTTCCCTTCTTATTAAAATCACTATGCTGAACTCTATAATTATAATTCTTTTGCTTTTTAAATTTATATTTACCACATATGTTTGTTCTGTTATACATTGTATATTGCCCAATTTTTAAATATTTTCTGTTTTTATCATCAAAGACAATTATACTTTCTGTATTTTTCTGTTACTTTTTTTTAATTTTAGCTGAATATTTCTGAGACACTTAAATACTGTTTCTAATAAGTGTTAATTTTTCAACTTTACAAGGGATGTATAATAGAACATATAAAATACAGTAAGGATAGATTACAAAATATGCTTTTACCATTTTTTAAAAAATATTTATTTGTGCTGATCGTACTAGAAAAACTACTAGAACTATTTTTTCATATATTTCCCAGTATATGTGCAAAGTTTTTCTAGATTTTATACTGATGTGTGGAATTTCTATTTCATGTAACACATCTTTCTTTACTAGGTAATGCCAAGTCTTTTCCAGTTGTGTAGCAGTGTTATGGTTTGTTCATATCTTGTTGGTAATTTTAGTGTTTTTAACAATTTGGAGAAATTGTGAATTTGTAACCTACTGTGTTGTGATAATTCTCTAGGTACTACTATACTATTATAAATTTCATATTTTCATTATAATTTATTTTCTTGCTTGTTGCTGGTGCATATGAAAGTGATTGGTTTTGAATAGTGACTTTAGATCCAGAAAATTTGTAAGATTTATTTATTAACCTCAATAATTTATATTAGATTCTTTGGGGTTTAAGTAATACTTTTTTTTTTTTTTTTGCGTTTGTTTACCTCTGAATAATTCTTGTCATATTATATTGTCTAGAATTTCCAGTACAGTGTTGAGATAAAAAGTCTGACATTAAAAAAATAAGAAAACTCTTACATTTTCTTGTAATATTAAAAATATTTTTTATTTTTCAATAACCAAGTGTGATATTTGGTACACAATTTTAAAGAAACACCTGATCAATTTAAGAATAATTCCTTTCATGTCCACTTTGGTAAGCAATTTTATTACAAATAATTGCTGATATATTCAATTTTTTATTTTGACTATATTAAATTTGATTAGTATTTTCTTCTTTAACCTGTTAAAATGATGGTTTCGTTCACTGATTTTTATATATTAGCCAACTTTGCATTCTTTAATAAGACAAAATTGTCTTACAGTGTCATCCTTTTTTCAATGCATTATTTGATTTGGCTAGCTACCAATTTACATAAAGAATTTTCAATTGTAAATATGATTAAAAAATACTGTATTATATCACTTACATGTGGAATCTAAAAAAAATAATATAATATTTATATTATAGTGAATATAATAAATAATGAATATAATAAAAAGACACTGACTCACAGATAAGGAGAACAAAGTAGTGGTTACCAGTGAGGAGAGGAAAATGGGGCTGGACAATATAGGGGTAGGGGCTTAAGAGGTACAAGCTATTATGTGTAAAATAAACTACTAGAATATACTGTACAACACAGGGAATACTGCTCATCTTTTGTTTTGTTTTGTCTTGTTTTTCTTCCATAATATTTTACTTATGCTGGTGCCATTTTTCTTAAATTTTTATTGAAGTGTAGTTGATTTACAATGTTGGGTTAGTTTCAGGTATATTGCAAAATGAATCAGTTATACATTCTTTTTCAGATTCTTTCCCATATAGAATATTAAAGAATATTAAGTAAAGCTCCTGTGGCTATACAGTAGTTCTTTAATGCTAGCCTTCTTAACTATAAATGGAATATAGCCTTTAAAATTATGATTTCACTATATTGTACACCTGTAACATATATTATTATAAATCAGCTATACTTCAATAAGAATAAATAATTTTTAAAAGAAGCCGACAAATATTGCTTGCCTATAGTGATCTTGATTGATTATATATTTACCTTATGGTGCTCAGTCACTCAGTCGTGTCTGACTCTTTGAAACCCATGGACTGTAGCCCACAAGACTCTTCTGTCCGTGGAATTTTCCAGCCAAGAATACTGGAGTGGGTGACGATTTCCTTCTCCAGGGGATCTTCCCAACCTGGGGATTGAACTTGCATCTCCTGTCTTGGCAGGCAGAATTTTTACCACTGAGCCACCTGGGAAGCTCATATTTACCTTATACTTGTTTAGAAAGGGCTTCTCTGGTGGCTCAGACAGTAAAGAATCTGCATAAAATAAGTGCGGTTGATGCTGTCTTATTTTCTCAAACTCTGAAATTGTTAGGCTGAAAATAGTCCTTATGGCTATCCACGTCCCAATCACTGAAAACTGTGAATGTTGCTTTATAGGTGCTCAGTCGCTCAGTCGTGTCAGACTCTGTGACCCCATGGACTGTAGCCCACCAGGCTCCTCTGTCCATGGAATTTTCCAGGCAAGAATACTGGAGTGGGTCATCATGCCCTCCTCCAGGGGATCTTCCTGACCCAGGAATCAAACCTGTGTTTCTTTTGTCTCCCGCATTGGTAGGAGGATTCTTTACCACGGAACCACCAGAGAAGTCCTGTTGCTTTATATGGTGAAAGGAATTTAGCATGTGTGATAAAATTAAGGATTTTGAGATAGATTGTCCTGGATTATCTATGAATTTTAAATGTAACAAGTAACCTTATTATAGGGAGGCAGAAAGATATTTGACTGCAGAAGAACTGCTGGCAGCCATTAGTACTGGAGGAGTCCAAGAACGGATTTTTCCCTGAAGTCTCAAGAAGAACTATCCCTGGTTGAGATCTTCATCTTAACACAGTAAGACTCCTTTTTAATTCCTGGACTCAAGAATGTTAAGAGAATAAATTTCAGCTACGTTTGTTATAATTTATTACAGCAGCAGTAAGGAAAGATAAATACATATGTAATATACACACATACATATATATGTATTGTATATAGTGTGTCTGTGTGTATACACATGTTAGGAATGTATATGACTTGAGTGTTTTAGGGAATTTGTGAAAAGAATGTGGAGTTTTCTTTTCAGATACTTCTTATCTTACATTCAATTTTTTCTTTTTTAGTAATTGAAGAAACATTCAGCTATATTTTCAAATGTGTTCAGTTTTTATGAATATTATATCTGAACTTTCCACAGTTGTTGACTATAGTCTTATACCCCTAATCATTAGTTTAAGGTTTCTTTGGAGGGGATTCTTGGTATATTCTATCAATAATGATCTTCTATGGTGTTGTGTTCTCATGGTCATTATAGACTTTAAACTTCTGCTTCTGTATTTTGTCAGTTTTTGCATAATCTATTTTGAGGTTATAGTGTTAAATGAGAAAAAAAAAAAAAAAAACTGTACATCTTCCTCAAGAGTACATTATCACAGTTGATAGTATCAAATACTGCTAATTGATTGCCAAAAGCAAGTCCTCCTCTTCCAGGGCTTAGAGCTAGGTTACATTTATCAGTCTCTCTTAAAGCTAGATGTTGCCACGTTACAGAGTTCCATGAAATTAAATGTAAGCAGAGTGGTAGATGTTACATCTATCCTGGCTCATGACTGTACCAACATGTAATCATCTCTTACCTCCCAATATGGCAGTTAGACTTGAAGTCTCAAGATGCCAATGACTGCCAAATTCTTAAGACAGAAAAGACTGCAAACAAGGGTTCTTGAATGCCTGTGTGGAGTAGAACAACTTGACTTTTAAAACTGTAGCCAACCAGAAAATCCCACCCTGAAACACTGCATGAATGAGAAATAAGCATTCACTGAGGTAAGCCTCTGATACAAAGTTGTTTTTCAAGAATTTACATGATATGAATTTTCATGTCTGCTGTTAATGTCTATGAAGATGTTTATTTGAGAGTAAATTAAATAAGTTACTTATTTTTATTTTATATTATATATCTGAATTTCTTTTGGAAATTTTTGGTGTGATTCTGCTGCTTTGTTTGCTCTGATTCACAGTGCAGTGTTTCCTTGTGCATTTTGTTATTTTTGAATGTGAAATCAGGTTTCTTGGAAAATATTAGATAGATATTATTTGAGTCCTAAAATGAAGGTAGGTTCATTTTGAAAAAAAAAAAAATATGCTTAAAAGATAGCATAGGAAATAACCAATAAGAAAAAATATTCTTGAATATTTTCATGTGTATTCACAGTTAGGACTTTTCTGAGCAAAAATTGCTGACAACTTGGTTTCAAATCTATTGTAATGATATTGACAAAAATTTAGTCAATAAGAAAGAAGTAGAAAATTTTATCTGAGCCAAATTTGAGGATAATGACCCAGGAAGAGCATATCAGAAAGTTTTCAGAACGGTTCCACCGGTTAGAAGTCAAGGCACAGATATATAAGTTTTTAAGACACAGTGCTGTGTATTAAATAAATTATTGACAGTTTACACAATACAAATCTAAGTGTCATATTGACCCCTTACAAAATCAAGAGTGAATATCTTTTAAGGAGCTGTCTTACTGATGCTAGGAGAATGTTGCTCTTTAAGGTTGAGCAGGTATTTCTGCTAATGGCTGAGGTTTGGTAGATAAGCACATACACAGAACACAGCAGAGGGAGAGAGAAGACAAAAGAACAGAGAAGTCTTTTTTATATTTAAATTTTTCTTATCCTGCCATAAAATTTGAATTTTATTTCACAATGGAAATAATGAATTGTGACCTCAAAAGAGATTTATTTGCATAATCTCCTGTGGAGCCGTTTATTTACTTTACAAAGGATAATTGACCTTGGGACCTTCTATTCCACCCCCAGAGAGGATTTGTTTACATTAGAAAGACAGAGACTCTCCCTATACCCTTCTTTGAAGGAGAGGATAAGCGGCAATATAAGCTCCAAGACTCAACATTTCAAGATTCCTCTCCTCTGGCACAGAACTTCTGAGTGCACAGACTGCATCTGGCTCTCATTGTGTTGTGTCATGCAAGTCTCTGAAACAGACTTTTTGTTGTTGCTGTTCAGCTGCTAAATCGTGTCCGACTCTTTGCTACTCTTTGAGGTGCTGTCTTCCACGGACTGCAGCATGCCAGGCCTTCCTGTCCCTCACCATCTCCTGGAGTTTGCCCAAGTTCATGTCCATTGAATGGATGATGTGACCCAATGATGTCATCCTCTGCCGCCCTCTTCTCATTTTGAGTTAGTTACACACAAAACCTATGAGGATGAAAAAAGTAACTGTTATTGACTAAAAAAAGATGCACAACATGAGAGTTGCCAGTTAAGTTTTATTTGGGGCAAAATGAGGCTGCAACCTGGAAGACAGAGATATTCTCAGATAGCTCTGAGAATCTGCTCCAAAGAGATAGTGGGGGAAGGTCAGTTCACTTAGCCATGTCCAATTCTTTGCGACCCCGTGGGACTGCAGCACACAAGGCTTCCCTGTCCATTACCAATGCCCATGTATGTGATTTTGGTGAAGGGGAAGTTCATACTATCAAGCACTTGTCTTACAAAAGGTTTTCTGTTAGTCATGAGGAGCTGATGTCACCAAGAAGGGATTTAGTGCTTTTCTAGATATCAGGGATTCAAGGATTGGGACCATGAAATCAGTTCCTGAAAATATCTAACCTTCTAAAGACCCGTTCCACAAGTTTCACTGGAGCATGGAGAATGTCACTCTCCATCCCAAACTCCCTTCGGGCATGTGGAAGGTGAACACCTGCAGCAGCACAGGATTCAATCTTCACAGAGGCAGATGACAAATGCCCTTTGCAAGTGCCAATTTTTTCAGTTCAGTTGCTCAGTCATGTCCAACTCTTTGCAACCCCATGGGCTGTAGCATCCCAGGCTTTCCTGTCAATCAACAACTCCCAGAGTTTGCTCAAACTCATATCCATCCAGTCGGTGATGCCATTCAACCATCTCATCTTCTGTCGCCCCATTCTCCTCCTGCCTTCAATCTTTCCCAGTTTCAGGGTCTTTTCTAACGAGTCAGTTCTTCACATCAAGTGATCAAAATATTGGAGCTTCAGCTTCAGTATCAGTCCTTCCAATGAATATTCAGGACTGATTTCCTTTAGAATTGACTGGTTGAATCTCCTTGCAGTCCAAGAGCTCTCAAGAGTCTTCAACATGACAGTTCAAAAGCATCAATTCTTCAGCACTCAGCTTTCTTTATAGTCCAACTCTCACATCCGTACATGACTACTGGAAAAACCATAGCTTTGATTAGATGGACCTTTGTCAGCAAAGCAATGTCTCTGCTTTTTAATATGCTCTCTAAGTTTGTCATAACTTTTCTTCCAAGGAGCAAGCATCTTTTAATCCCAATTTGTAGTTGACGCTATATATAAAAGTTTAAAAATTACTTGTAGAGAACTATTTTAAACTAAATTCTTTGCTTGAAGTAGTGTGAATTCATTCTGCAAATTCACTTGAGGGCTAGCTTCTGATTGTTAGTATTCAGAGGCAATTTTCTTCCTACTCCCCTGGGTGCCAAATTAAGATGGACAATTTTCTCAGAGTTCCAGAGTATGGGCTTACTCTACACTACACTCATACTGGAGTATGGGCTTACTCTTACTCTACACTCTTACTCTAATTCTCCTCTACACTCAATATTTAGACTTTTGAATCCCAGTTTAATTATTTTCAGTTTAATTATTTTCTTTTATATTCTCTAGTGTTAGTGAAAATTCTCCTTTGTATCTTATCCTCTCTGTCCCTGTGAGATCTAAATCTCACTTCATTTCTGTTGGTCAGTTTGCTCACTGCTAAGTCTTTTTGTTCCTGCTCGACTGTATGTCCTGGGTTCTGCCCTCCATTTAGCATCTGTCCTCTGTGCACCATAATTTCTTGGTAACTCTTTGGCTCCTTTAAGTTTTATTTTCCAAACAGCAGGGTTATTTTCAGTTGAAGGATTCCCAAGACACCCTGGTCTACCATATTGACTGGAGTAGATGAACTTCTTGAGGTTTTCTCATTTCTTTAATAAATAAATGTTGATACATGAGTGTTTTGCATACTAAAAATAAGTTTGTAGGCAGAAAGGATGAATAGTGTAGATTTTTAGGACAGTGAAAAACTATACTGTGTGTTATATAGTATTGGTTTATGCCATTTACATGTTTGTCAAAATCCATAGAATATCCAATACAAAAGTTAAATACTAATGTCAGTGGCTGTGATCTCTGGTACCATTGGCCTGCAGTGGCTTGAAGCAGGATTTAGGTTTCTGGCCAGAGACTGAAGTCATATTTACCTTTCATATGAACAGTTCTCACAATACACATGCCAAACACTTTCCAAAACTTTCCTTAGTATTACTGAATGCTAGCCACTAGACCAGTAGACAGTGGCAAGTCCCCTGTCTCATCAGCTTTGCAGAAATGAATTTCTACAAAGAGAAAGTAGCAAAATAAGTGTTTTTTAGTAGGGAAGAGTACATGTTGGTAGACACATGGACAAACTTGGAGAGAGCGCCTAACATTCATGGTAGTTTGAATTCATTTGTGGGACATTTATTCTGGGTTTCCTTTGGCCAGTCATCTTGCTTTGCCTGGTTCTGGGTCTATATTTGGTTTATCTCAGTATCATCCCTTGTGCACACCTGCATCTCTTAGCTAAGATGGATTTAAGTGAAGAGGCCTCTGGGAAGGTTGACATCACTCTTTTTTTTGACCTTCAAGGAGCCTTTCTGCATATATGTAGTCAGGAAAGTCTCTTTGACCTCGAGAATGAGAAGTATGTACTCTCCGTCTTTTATCTGGGCAAGACTTAGCCTCTGATGTAATCCACTTGCTATTATCTTCATCTTGGAGTATTTGTTTACAGGGGACACACTCCAGCTGCTCAACCTGGGGCCCATCTATCTCCTGCCTCAATTTAATTTTGTTGATAATAATAATTTATTATTAATAATAATAATGACTGGGGCTTCCATGATAACTCAGTTGGTAAAGAATCTGCCTGCAATACAGGAGACCCCAGTTCAATTCCTGGGTTGGGGAGATCCCTTTGGAGAAGGGATAGGCTACCCACTCCAGTATTCTTGGGCTTCCCTTATGGCTCAGCTGATAAAGAATCTGCCTGCAATGCGGGAGACCTGAGTTCAATCCCTGGGTTGAGAAGATCCCCTGGAGAAGGGAAAGGCTATGCACACCAGTATTCTGGCCTGGAGAATTCCATGGACTGTATAGTCCAAGGGGTCGCAAAGTGTCAGACAAGACTGAGCAACTATCACTTTCAATAATAATAACAGAAATATTGGCTCATCAGTTGTAACAACAGCAGCACACTACTGTAGATATTAATAATAGGGGATATTGGGGGGATACATAAGAGGGTATAGGAAAACTCTCTGTTTGTACTGCTCGTTTTTTTTTTTTTTAAGTCCTAGAGCTGTTCGAAAAATAAATTTAGTAATTTTTTTTTTTAATGTGTCAACTTTTTCGCTAAAAGTTCTCATGTAAGTAATGCTGAAACTTGAGAACTATGCCTTAACTACAGTTTTCTGGAAGGCAGAATCAACTATAGTTTTATAGTGCATGTGTGCTGTGATAAATTACTTCAGTCGTATCTGATTCTGTGTTATTCCATGGACTGTAGCCCACCAGGCTCCTCTGTCCATGGGATTCTCCAGGCAAGAATAGTGGAGTGGGTTGCCATGCCTCCTCCAGGGGATCTTTCTGACCCAGGGATGGAACCTGCGTGTCTTACATCTCCTGCATTGGCAGGGGAGTTCTTTACCACTAGCGCCTCCAGGGGGAACCAAATATTTATGGCTCACTTTCTACTATTTTATTGTTTTTCATTTTATCAACTCAATATTTATAATTTAAAATTTTTGAAGTTGAAGATTATTAAATAAAATTTGGCAATTTATAAATGCAGTTATTTTCTCAGTGTGGGTTAATCACTACCTAGTGAGACTGCAGGTGACAGATATTTTGTAGCACTTGATAAATTTGGACAAAACTTTTTGTTTTGCCTCATTAACAGGATAAAATCTCTAATATAAAATACAGAAAAAAATGAACTTAGAAACTTAGGAATAAGAATAATATTTTGAAGAGCAATTACTCATTTACATAAATCAAGTTATTTCAGAATATGCAGTAAATTAATTTAAATAATTGAGAGTGTGGAATGGACATAAAAACATACTCTAAGTTTAATTTAAGCTCTTATCTTAGTGTGACATTTTTAAAGTACAGATCATACAAAATATTATTTTTGAATGGAACTTTCACATGCTTGTATGTATATATCAAATTTTTTTAATTTAGAAATCATATGTAATCAAACATGAAATAATCAAATTTGAGGCTTTTGCAACTTGTATGGTGGAGTAGAAGGACATGCGCTCATCTTGCTTGTTCAGCAAATTACAACTTGCTGCTGAACAACCATCGACAGGAGGATGCTGGATCCCACCAAAAAAAGATACCCACATCCAAGGGCAAAGGAGAAGCCCCAGGCAAGATGGTGGGAGGGGCGAAATCACATTTAGAGTCAAACCCCATACCTGCCATAGATGCTGGGACGGCTCAAACAAAACTTTGTGTGCACCAGGACACAAAGACCCCATAGGGACTGAGCCAGACCTAGGTTTGAGTCTCCTGCAGAGGTATGTATCATCAGTGGTCTGCCACAGGGGCAGGGGCTCTGGGTGCAGCTACCTGGGTCACACAGCCTGTGGCACAAGCTCTCTTGAATGAGGCTGCCATTAACCGCACCATAAAGTCATCGAGCAGACAACCCACAAAATTCAAAACAATTATACTAAAGAAAATCTCACATTGTTAAGAAACTTCCAGAATGCAAAACAGATTTCCCAACCTGGGGATCTGGCAAAGGGACTGAGAACCCCCAGAGAATTTGACTTTGGAAGCCAGTGGGGTTTGATTACAGAACTTACACAGGACTGGGGAAACAGACTCTTGGAGGGCACAGACAAAACCTTGTGTGCACCAGGACCCAGGAGAAAGGAGCAGCGAACCCTCAAGAGACTGACCCAGACTTGCCTGTGAGTGTCAAGGAATCTGCAGTGGAGGCATGGGTTGGCGGTGGCCTGCTGCAGTACTGGGGGCACTGAGTGTGGCAATGCTTGCACAGGACCTTTTGAAGGAGGTCACCATTATCTTCATTCCTCCATCATAGTTTGAAGTCAGGTCAAACAACAGGGAGGGAATACAGCCCCACCCATCAACAGAAAATTGGATTAAAGATTTACTGAGTATGGCCCTGCCCATCAGAACAAGACCCAGTTCCCCGCCCCCCCCACCCAGTCAGTATCTCCCATCAGGAAACTTCCAGAAGCCTCTTATCCTTATCCATCAGAAAGTAGACAAAATGAAAATCACAATCACAGAAAACTAATCAAAATGACCATATGGACTACAGCCTTGTCTAACTCAGTGAAACTATGAGCCATGCCATATAGGGCCACCCAAAATGGACAGGTCATGGTGGAGAGTTCTGGCAAAACATGGTCCATTGGAGAAGAGAATGGAAAACCACTTCAATATTCTTGCCTTGAGAACCCCACGAAGAGTATGAAAATTCAAACAGACAGGACACTGAAAGATGAACTTCCCAGGTAGGTAGGTGCCCAATATGCTACTGGAGAAGAGTGGAGAAATAACTCCAGAAAGAATGAAGAGATGGGCCCAGAGAGAAAAAAATGCCCAGTCATGGATGTGACTGGTGATGGAAGTAAATTCTGATGCTGTAAAGAGCAATATTGCATAGGAACCTGAAACGTCATGTCCATGAATTAAGGTACATTAGTTGTGGTCAAACAGGAGATGGCAAGAGTGAACACTGATATTTTAGGAATCAGTAGACTTTATAAAATGGACTGGAATGGGCGAATTTAATTCAGATGACCATTATATCTACTACTGTGGGCAAGAATCCCTTAGAAGAAACGGAGTAGCCCTCGTAGTCAAAAAAAGATTCTGAAATTCAGTACTTGGGTGCAATCTCAAAAATGACAAAATGATCTCTGTTCGTTTCCAAGGCAAACCACTCAATATCACAGTAACCCAAGTCTATACCCCAACCAGTAATGCTGAAGATGCTGAAGTTAAATATTTCTATAAAGACCTACAAGACCTTCTAGAACTAACATGCAAAAAAAAATGTCCTTTTCATCATAGGGTACTGTAATGCAAAATAGGAAGTCAAGAGATACCTGGAGTAACAGGCAAATTTGACCTTGAGTACAGAATGAAGCAGGGAAAATGCTCAACAGAGTTTTGCCAAAAGAATGCACTGGCCATAGCAAATAACCTCTTCCAAGAACACAAGAGATGAATCTACACATGGACATCACCTGATGGTCATTACTGAAATCAGATTGTTTATATTCATTGCGACAGAAGATGGAGAAACTCTACACAGTCAGGAAAAATAAGACCAGGAGCTACCTGTGGCTCATATCATGAACTCCTTATTGCCAAATTCAGACTTAAATTGAAGAAAGTAGGGAAAACCACTAGACCATGCAGATATGACCTAAATCAAATCCCTTATACATTGGAAGTGGCAAGTAGAATCAAGGGATTAGATCTGATAGACAGATTGCCTGAGGAACTAAGGAAGCAGTTTCATGATGTTGCACAGGAGGCAGTGGTCAAGACCATCTTCAAGAAAAAGAAATGCAAAAAGACAAAATGATTGTCTGAAGAGGCCTTACAGTAGCTGAGAAAAAAAGAGAAGCTAAAGGCAAAAGAGAAAAGGAAAGATAAACCCATTTGAATGCAGAGTTCTAAAGAATAACAAGGAGAGATAAGAAAGCCTCCATCAATGATCCTAAAAGATGATGCTGAGAAAGTGCCGCACTCAATATGCAGGCAAATTTGGAAAAACTCAGCAGAGGCCACAAGACTGGAAATGGTGAGTTTTCATTTCAATTCCAAAGAAGAGCAATGCCAAAGAATGTTCAAACTACTGCACAATTGCACTCTTGTCACACGCTAGCAAAGAAATGCTCAAAATTCTCCAAGCCAAGTTTCAACACTACGTGAACTGTGAACTTCCCTGATGGTCAAGCTGGATTTAGAAAAGGAAGATGAATCAGAGATCAAATTGCCAACATGTGTTGGATCATAGAAAAAGCAAATTCCATATACATGCATTAGTATACTGTATTGGTGCTTTTCTTTTCTGGCTCACTTCACTCTGTATAATGGGCTCCCAGTTTCATCCATCTCAATAGAACGGCTTTCAAATGTATTCTTTTTTAATGGCTGAGTAATATTCCATTGGTGTATATGTACCACAGCTTCCCTTATCCATTCGTCTGCCGATGGTCAATTCCTGGTTTCCTCGAGGCCTGTATGATGCCTAGCAAAAGAGAAAAGGAAAGCTGGGTCATATGGGCAGAGTTCTAAAGAATAACAAGGAGAGATAAGAAAGCCTCCATCAATGATCAATGCAAAGAAAAAAAAAAGAATGGGACAGCTAGAGTCCACTTCAAACCCTATTAGAGATACCAAGGAATATTTCATGCAAAGATGGGCACAATAAAGGACAGAAATGTTATGGACATAACAGAAGCAGAAGATATTAAGAGGTGGCAAGAATACACAGAAGAACTATACAAAAAATATCTTCATGACTCAGTTAACCACGATGATGTAATCGCTTTCCTAGAGCCAGACATCCTGGAATGTGAATTCAAGTGGGCCTTAAGAAGCATCACTATGAATAAAGCTAGTGGAGGTGATGGAATTCCAGTTGAGCTATTTCAAATCCTAAAAGATGATGCTGAGAAAGTGCCGCACTCAATATGCAGGCAAATTTGGAAAACTCAGCAGAGGCCACAAGACTGGAAATGGTGAGTTTTCATTTCAATTCCAAAGAAGAGCAATGCCAAAGAATGTTCAAACTACTGCACAATTGCACTCTTGTCACACGCTAGCAAAGAAATGCTCAAAATTCTCCAAGCCAAGTTTCAACACTACGTGAACTGTGAACTTCCTGATGGTCAAGCTGGATTTAGAAAAGGAAGATGAATCAGAGATCAAATTGCCAACATGTGTTGGATCATAGAAAAAGCAAGATAATTCCAGAAAAACATCTACTTCTGCTTTATTGACTATGCCAAAACCTTTGAAAGTGTGGATCACAAAAAACTGTGGAAAATTCTTAAAGAGGTGGGAATACCAGACTACCTTACCCACCTCCTGAGGAATCAATATGCAGGTCAGGAAGCAACAGTTAGAATTGGACATGGAAAAACAGACTGGTTCCAAATTGGGAAAGTTGTATGTCAAGACTGTATATTGTCACCCGCTTATTTAACTTATATGCAGAGTATATCATGCTGGATTGGATGAAGCACAAGCTGGAATCAAGATTGCTGGGAGAATATCAATAACCTGAGATAGGCAGATGATACTACCCTTATGACAGAAAGTGAAGAGGAACTAAAGAGCCTCTTGATGAAAGTGAAAGAGGAGAGTGAAAGAGCTGGCTTAAATCTCAGCATTCAAAAAATGAAGATCATGGCATCCGGACCCATCACTCATGGCAAGTAGATAGGGAAACAATGGAAACAGTAGCAGACTTTATTTTCTTGGGCTCCAAAATCATTGCAGGTGGTTATTGCAGACATGAAATCAAAAGACACTTGCTCCTTGGAAGAAAAGCTATGGCAAAATTAGACAGCATATTAAAAAACAGAGACATTACTTTACCAACAAAGGTCTGTCTAGTCAAAGCTATGGTGTTTCCAGTAGTCATATATGGATGTGAGAGTTGGACTATAAAGAAAGCTGAGCACTGAAGAATTGATGCTTTTGTACTATGGTGTTGGAGAAGACTCTTGAGAGCCCCTTGGACTGCAAGGAGATCCAACTAGTCAACCCTAAAGGAAATCAGTCCTGAATATGCATTTGAAGGACTGATGCTGAAGCTGAAACTTCAATACTTTGGCCACCTGATGCAAAGAACAGACTCATTGAAGAAGACCCTGATGCTGGGAAAGATTGAAGGCAGGAGGAGAAGGGGATGACAGAGGATGAGATAGTTGGATGGCATCACCAACTCGATGGACATGAGTTTCAGCAAGCTTTGGGAGCTGGTGATGGACAGGGAAGCCTGGTGTGCTGCAGTCCATGGAGTTGCAAAGAGTCAGACACGACTGAACGACTGAACTATCACCACCTATTATACTTGTAAAAAATGGCATAATACATCAGTATGAACACTTTTTATAAACCTTTGTCAATTTATGTGATTCAGAGTAAAATCATCTAGATTCCTCAATTTTTATTCATCTTTTAAGCTCTGAAAACATTAGCAATATAGTTCCAAAAATGCACCATTTGAGAGATCAATTGAAATATATGTTTTGAATAAAGACATGGATGGTAACCTATTTATATATGATTTAACTGGAATTGCATAGATAAAAAGATTTTTAAAATTGAAATAAAAGATCTTTTTTCTTATGGTCAATTTAAGAAAAATTGGGAACAACTGGGCAGTTTTACTCTGCATAAAAGTTAAATAAGCAGGGTGACAATAAGATGGCCGGGAGAAATATCAATAACCTCAAATATGCAGATGACACTACCCTTATAGCAGAAAGTGAAGAACTAAAGAGCTTCTTGATGAAAGTGAAAGAGGAGGGTGAAAAAGTTGGCTTAAAGCTCAACATTCAGAAAACTAAGATCATGGCATCTAGTCCTGTCACTTCATGGGAAATAGATGGTGAAACAGTGGAAACAGTGTCAGACTTTATGTTTTTGGGCTCCAAAATCACTGCTGATGGTGATTGCAGCCATGAAATTAAAAGACACTTACTCCTTGGAAGGAAAGTTATAACCAGCCTATATAGCATATTTACTTATTTTTTTTTAATGGATATCATTTATTTAATTTGGTTGTATTTTTTTTAATTAGTTTATCTTTTATTTTTTAACTTTACAATATTGTATTTGTTTTGCCATACATTGACATGAATCCACAATGGGTGTACATGTTATTTAAAAGCAGAGACATTACTTTGTCAACAAAGGTCCGTCTAGTCAAGGCTATGGTTTTTCCAGTAGTCATGTATGGATATGAGAGTTGGACTGTGAAGAAAGCTGAGTGCGGAAGAACTGATGCCTTTGAACTGTGGTGTTGGGAAAGACTCTTCAGAGTCCCTTGGACTGCAAGGAGATCCAACCAGTCCATCCTAAAGGAGATCAGTCCTGGGTGTTCATTGGAAGGACTGATGTTGAAGCTGAAACTCCAATACTTAGGCCACCTCATGTGAAGAGTTGACTCATTGGAAAAGACCCTGATTCTGGGAAGGATTGGGGGCAGGAGGAGAAGGGGATGACAGAGGATGAGATGGCTGGATGGCATCACTGACTCGATGGACATGGGTTTGGGTAGACTCCGGGGGTTGGTGATGGACATGGAGGCCTGGCATGCTGCGGTTCACAGGGTTGCAAAGAGTCGGACACGACTGACCGACTAAACTGAAATGAACTGGGCAGTTTTATGGACTTCCTCTATTGTAGTTCATTCTTTAAGGCAATAAAGGTCAAAAATGGATCAATTTTATCAGATCAAATTACTAATTTTAAAAGTTACATTCAGGAGTCTACATCTAAGATGGTTATATTCCAAGGATAATGATAAATGAAGCCAGACTGACATAATATTTAATCATCCTTTGATAAAATATGAATTTCTCTTCTATGCTTTAGTTATGAGTTGTTTTTTATATAAAGGTTTGAAAGCTGAATGAGACTTAATTGACTAAAGAGTGTGTCAATATAACTGATTTTCGAGTGTGAGAAGGCCATAATATTTTATTGTTCTTGATTCAGCCCACATTGAATGTTAAAGCCTTATCACAGTGTTTTCAAATGAAAGATTTTGACTTTTTAGTTTTTTTTTCTCTCCATTAACTTGCATTTAGTTGCATATGAATAAGCTTAATAATTGTAATTTATATTCTGATGTTTATCTATTCATATGTGGTATATTTAATATTGCCAGAAAAAACAGGTTATAAATTCATTCTGCAGTTTATACGAACTTAATAAACTATAAGAATACAGTAAAAAACTTGATGGATACTAAAATTCAAGGAAACAGCTTTGCAAACTGTAGCCCAGTATCTGCTTTATAGATAAAGAAGGTTCACTAATAATTTTGGATTAACATTTAGAAGTACATGCATAATAACACATACTAGCTTTAGTATTTGTAATTATTTTATAAAATATGTTACTAGTTCTTTATTAAAAATTTTCATAGCTGGTAAATCTTTCAGTCTAATATTTTTAAAGGATGTAAGCTTGATAACTTTTTATATGAAATAACTCCATCTTTTCTACTAACCACATATCACATAACTAATTTATCATAGAAGTAACTTTTTTTGCCATTACTCTAATCATAGTTTATTGATCAGTGTCCTGGTGTGTATTTTAGTGTCTTTTGATTATATAGGCTGTTTTTTTATCCTGATATTATTTCTTTTAAAGTCTCATAATGATATTTATTTGAGTGACTCTAACATTAAAGCTATCCTCTTAGAAAACAATTATTTTGAAAGGTTAAATACAACTGCAAAATAATACTAACATTATAATATTGCTATTTGCTTATATATTGTTAATAATAATGTTGATTTTGGAGGTGAGGTGATAATATCTGCAACAGTCATTTTAACATGAATTATTATTGAACATTTTTCTCAGTGTATATAAGGTATTACCTCATGGAAGTACTATATTTCATCCATTTTATAAGTGAGGAAACTACAGCTTGGGGATGTTAAGTAACTTTTCCATGCAAACCAGAGTCTCCATTACATCCTTTAAGCACACAACTATACTATCTTTCAAAATTGAGAAAGACGATACATCTTCACTGATGGTTTTATAATTCCAAACTCCCACTAATGTTATATAGTGTCACAATTTCTTGAGATAATTCTGAGATAAATCTCTTATAGAAGAAGGAGCCAGATCCTTACCATTTTCATTTAACATTTTAAATTAAAATCAAAACAAAAGAAATCACACTCAGTTGTATCTGACTCTTTGTGACCCCTGGACTGTAGCCCACCAGGATCCTCTGTCCTTGGAATTCTGTAGGCAAGAATAATGGAGTGGGTAGCCATTCCCTTCCCTAGGGGATCTTCCCAACCCAGGGGTCGAACCCAGGTCTCCTGCATTGCAGACAGATTCTTTACCATTTGAGCAAATATTCAAAATAGACAAAAAAGTTGTAATAATAAAACTAGTCACCATCCAGATTCAGCAATAATCATCTAACACAAACCTTGCCTCAACTATATTTCTATATTATTTACCCTTATTTTAAAGCTAATCTTAGATCTCATGTTATTTCATTTATGTATATATTTCATTTACAATATGTCTCTATAGATCTATCTTTTTACTCATAGTATTAATACAGTGTTTACCACACTAGGAAAAGAGTTATTTGTTAATCACTTTGACTTCACATATCAAATCAGTGTAGAAAACACTAATTAAAAAAAATATGTATGTGTTTATATCTATATCTATCTACCTACCTATCTATCTATACATTAGAGCTTTTATTTTGAATCTGACTCAAAAAAATTGCATGTATGATTAGCTGACATCTTTTGACTCTTTATAGATTCCCTTTTCATCCTCTGTTCTGTTTTTTAGCAATTTTCTCAAAGAAATTGTATTGATTTTACTGTAGAATTCTCCATGTTCAGTTTTTCTGTTTGCATCTGTGGAGTACAGTTTCCCAACTGTATTTCCATAAAATTTCTAAAAGAAGAGTTGTATTTAAAGAATTGATTAAATTCATATTCAGAGGTGGAAGCATGTTCTTTTCTTAGGTGACGTGTGACCTGCACATGCTTCCTTTTTTCTGATTGTTAGTAGCCATTGATATTCAATGTCTGGATTCACCAATTTTGGGGGAATTACATTGTGATAATTGTGACATTTAATTCCATTTTTAATTTTCAATTTAGTAGCTGAAATTCATTAATAGTCTAGTAATCCCTTATCAAATTTTTAGTTGCACTGATACTTAATTTATGCTGGAAACCATGAACAAATGCTTGATTCTTTCCCTAACTTTGCAGTATTTTTTTTGTAATATTGAGTTGATTCATTAGATTCTTCAAAAGAAAAACCTGTGTGTATGTGTCTTAGTCTGTTTGAGCTACTAAAAAATTATTTTTCCATAACTGGGGGCTTAAGCAACACGCATTTACTTGTCACAGTTCTGGCTGCTGAAGAGTCCAAGATAAAACCCCTGGCTGATCAGTGTCCAGTGAAGACACTCTTCCAGGCTTGCAAATGGCCATCTTCTCACTGTGTCCCATGTAGCAGAAGGGGTAAAGAGAGCTCTCTGTGGTCTCAATTTTTGTAAGCCAACGGTGGTTTACCTGATAAAGAATCTTCCCACAATGTGGGAGACCTGGATTCAATCCCTAGGTTGGGAAGATCCCTTGCAGAAGGGAACGGCTACCCACTCCAGTATTCTGGCCTTGGAGAATTTCATGGACAGAGGAGCCTGGCAGGCTACAGTCCATGGGGTCGCAAAGAGTCAGACATGACTGAGCGACTTTCATTTTCACTTTAATACCATTCATGACTGTCCTGTGCTCACGATCTAATTACCCACCTAAGTCTCCACCTCCTAACACCGTCATGTGTGTGTATGCATACTAAGTCACTTCAGTCATGTCTGACTCTTTTCAACCCCACTAACGCCACCTAGGAGGCCCAAAGCCATCACACCGAGGGGCTATGTTTTCACCACAAGAACTTTGTGGGGAATACAAACATGCAGTTCCTAAGAGTGTTAACAGGAATAGTAACAATATACAGGAGACTAGCTACCAACAGGTAAGTACAAAATGACTCTAAAAATTTCTCTAAGGTGAAAGAAATGCACTGGAAAATGACAGTTGGAAGAGGTTCTCTTCCCCAAAGCTGTAATTCATATGTCACTGGGGGGTGTGTCACTGCAGCCCAGTGAATGGTAGAGTTTGCTGAGTTACCCAGAGAGAGCAGGTCCACAGTTGGTAGACTGAGCCTGATGAGCAGGGAATTCTGGGCAAAGACTGGGAAGCCAGAAGCTCCCCATCAGAGTGACACGGAGCTCAGGCTGGAGGGTGGGTAACTGCGGCTGGGCCTATCAATCAGAAAGTCACTCACTAGGATGTTATCCAACTAAAGGTGGTAGACAAGGAACTGTGGGTTAGCCAGCAAGCAAAAAGTCCTTGCTAAAGCCCATAGGAGGGTGCTGGCCGGCAAAGCCTGGCAGTCAGAAAACCTCAGTCAGGTGACCTAGAATTAGGTGAGACTGGTGAGCAGGGAAAAGAGGTAAGCCTCTGTTGGGTATCAGTTGTTGAATCCAGCAAAAGTGGATATGCAAGCCTGGAGCCCCCACCTTCACCCCTACCCTGTGGAGCTGGATAACAGGTTGATGGGGTAGGGAACCAAGGGTTTAACCAGCAAGCTGGAGGCTGAACATTACTGGTGTCCCCAAGTAAGGCTGTTTGCTGTACATTATAGGAATAAGTCCAGAAAACCACACAAGTAACTGGGGGAAAAAAACCCAATCTTATCTCCTCTATGTCCCTTCTATTACCCTCTGCCAACAAAGCTTGGGCTTCCCAGGTGACTTAGTGGTTAAGAATCTGCCTGCCAAGCAGGAGACATGGGTTGGAGCCCTGGGACAGGAAGATTCCCTGGAGAAGGAAATGGCAATCCACTCCAATATTTTTTGACTGGAAAATTCCATGGACAGAGGAGGCTGGTGGGCTACAGTCTATGGAGTTGCAAAGAATTCAGACTTGACTGAGCATGCATGCACACCCCAATAAAACATTTGGAAAATATACCCTGCAAAGTAACTGTTGAGAATAAAAATTAAAAAAACAGAAAAAAAAATTGATCTGACAATCACTAAAACATATTTAATTACCATAAACTTCCTACTGAAATATTTATTCAGGAATA
This sequence comes from Okapia johnstoni, assembly GCA_024291935.2. Taxonomy (NCBI): domain Eukaryota; kingdom Metazoa; phylum Chordata; class Mammalia; order Artiodactyla; family Giraffidae; genus Okapia; species Okapia johnstoni. Next base: position 61,626,705 of record CM044322.1, read on the forward strand.
AATCACAGTGAAAAACTGATTGCTTACATAAAGACCCACTTATAATAAATAACTTGAAGTATGTTACAAGAGGCAATTCAGAGCAAAGGGAGACGTATTTATTACTTAACAAAAGGAGTTGGTATAATTGAGAAAGCTTTTATTTTTTAAAGAAGTGTCAATTTATATTTTTGTAGCACTCACTAAAATAAATTTCAAATAGAGTCAAGAATACAATTTTTAATAAAATTGTAAAAGTTTGTTAAAAGTAGTTATTTATCAAAACTTGAGAGTGTGCAATATTTTTAACTTTAGAAGAAATAGATATATACACAAGGTAAAATGGGCAAATTTGTTTTCAAATGTTAAACTCTTTTCTACATCAAAAAATAAGTAAATAAAATTTATAAGCAAGCAACATATTGCAATTCAGAGAGAGCAAGGGTCTACGTCTTTTAAATAATATGAGTGCATTTGAAAACAAAGTGGGAAACCACATACAATTCTAAAACCTCAATAAATGAATATTATTAGATTATTCACAAAGGAAAGCTTTGTGACTAACACAGATGCTAGTAAAACACTTTCCAACAGTAATTAAAGTCATTATAATTAAATCAATATTTCTAAATATATCAAATAATTTAGAAAGTATAAGACTTTACTGTCAGAAATGCTAGACTGAGTGAAATATTTTCTGTCAAACTGTGCCTGAAATGAATAAGCGATTCTGTAACAACTAAATTTTAAAGATTTGTGATTAAATAGCAAACGCTCTTCTCAAATAAAAAAATATAACACCCCAAAGCTGTTATCAAACATGGAAGCACATTTTGCTATATTTCTATAGAGAATTTCAGAAATATGAAAAGTTTATAGACCTAGAATAGGGAACTCTTCACTGAGGGGTTTAGGTGGAATGGAACCTGGTTTTGTGGTAGTGGAAGAGAAACTTTGATAGTCTCAGGGAATGAATGCCACTAGCCAAGGATGCAAAGAAGACTTAAAGATATAGTCAGGCTCTGGCGATAAGGAGATGAGAGGAAATATGAACTTGGGAGCAGATTGCTGTAAAATTTACGTACTCTGAAGAGTACGTAAATTTTACTTTAATTGATAGTACCTAGTGATTTCACAAATAGCATGTTAGTAAACCTAACACAATGCCAATATGTGTCGTGGGTTTCATGGGAAAAAGACTAGACATAGCATACCCATCAGAAACCTAATATAGTTTAAGCAAGATGTAATATGTGCTTATAATAATTTATTGGCATGTTAAATGTAAAGAAGTAAATTTATGTTAAATATGTTTAAAAAATGACAAACCTTTTCTGACTAGAAGAAAGTTGAAAAGGAGAGCAGATGTCAAAGAAAAGTTTTATCACATTTCAGTCCTCTCCAGTCAAAAACTTAACTGGGAACTATTAACTGGGACTAGGAAGTCTCTAGCAGAGTTGATACAAAGAATTTAAAAAATTAGTTTTGATTTTGGACTTAGTGGTAATAGTATGAAGAAATATGGCAATTAAAGGAAGCTCTTTAAAAGCTGATTGAGGATTTAGGAGGGACTGTAAAGATATTTAAGTTCAGTATTCATGGATTTACATTCAGGTACTCATCTGAAATTGATTACTATCTATCAATCTTCCTCTACACAAATATTTCTAAGTAAGAATTGTACATAGTATCCATTTAAGCCTCTCAAATGAGTTAGAGAAGGAAATAAGTAAAGAATTAATGCTTACAGTATCGTGGCAGGAAATTCATATCACTATCATTTATGGACAGCCCTTTCTTCTCACTCTCTCTCTCTCTTTGCCTCCCGCCCTCCTTTCTTCCTTCCTTCTTTTTATTTTGTTTCTGTTCTTTTTCTTCTCTTCCTCTCCTCTCTTCTCTTTCTCCTCTCCTTTCACTGTCTTTTCTTTAGTGCTTGAGTACACACTGACATGTAAGTATGTGGGAGTGTGTGTTTTCAAAGATGCCCCAATGCTCTGCCGTTTCCTCTCTGTGACTGCTCAGTGAAACAGATATTCACCCCTGAGAGCGGTCCCAGCCCTCTTCCTCCTTCATCTTCCTATGCTCTGTCACTGTAATCCACAATAAATTATAAGGTCAAAATTCACCTTGACTTTGCGAAATTTATCCCTAATTTACTTAAATCCTCCCCTTGACTCACCATCGTGATTTTATCAAATTGAAAATTTTAAACCAATCAAAGGAAGCCCTGAAACTTAGAGATATGGGATGGAAATAGATTGATTACAATTAACCATCGTTAATAAATGACAAGTGGTTTTATGTACTCTAATCTTTTCTTAAAGAAACCACCTTAAATATTCAATATGCATCTGATAAGGTAGATATGAACAATTTTCCCAGTAGAAATTGGTTTATAAAATCTTTTATAGACTAGGAAATTACATCATTTATTTGTCATAGAAACCATATGTTTCTTATGTGAAGCATATGGTTCATTGTGGATTGTATTTTAAAATCTTTTCTCCTCCTTCCTTCCCTTCATTCTTCTCTTGCTTCCTTTCTGTCTCTCTCTGAAATCCACCAAACCTCTTAAGATTCTTCCAGTTTTGCTTGCACCTTGTGTGTATTTGCATTTTTTGCAATTTTATCATGTGTTCGCTCATGTATTCACTACTACACTCAAGATATAATAAATTCATCACCGTAAAAATCCCTTGCTTGTGTACTAAATCACTTCAGTCCTGCCTGACCCTTTGCAACCCCATGGACTGAAGCCCAATAGGTTCCTCTGCCAATGGGATTCTCCCAGCAAGAACACTGGAATGGGTTGCCCTGCCCTCCTCTTATTCCTTATGTTTTCCTTTTATAATCACATCTAACTCCTCACACATCTCACCAAACCCTGGCAACTACTAATCTTTTTCCCATCTGTATAATTTTCTTAGTTCAAGAATGTTATATGAATGAAATCATATTATATAATCTTTAATCTTTAGAGACTGGCTTTTATTTTTCACTCAGCGCAAATCCCTTGGGATATCTCAAAAGTTCTGTCAATTCACAATTCATTCTTTTTTTTACTGCTCAGTAGTATTTCACAGCATGGATGTACCACATTTTGTTTATCCGTTCACTCATTGAAGGACATGTAAGTAGTTTACTTCTTGTGCTGTTATGAACATAACTGATAAAAACATCGGTGTATATATTTTGTGTAAATATAAATTTTTCATTCTCTTGAATAAATGCCAAAGAGTACAATTGCTGGGCCAACTGGTAGTTGCATGTTTACTTCTGTAAGAAGCTATGAACTTATTTTATAGAGTGCCTATTCTATCTCACATATCCATTAGAAATTTCTGAATAATCAAATTCTCCACACTCTTGCCATCATTTGGTGTTGTCACTAATTTTATTTTAGCCATTCTGATAGGTGCATGTGTGTAGTTATATCACTTTGTGGTTCTAATTTACATTTCCCTAATAGATAATAATGGAGCTTCCCAGGTGACTCAGTGGTAATTACCTACAATGCAGGAGACATAGGTTTGATACTTGGGTTGGGAAAATCCCCTGGAGAAGGAAATGGCAATTCACTCTAGTATTCTTGCCTGGGAACTCCTATGGACAGAAGAGCCTGGTGGGCCACAAACCATGGGGTCACAAAAGAGTTGGAAACTACTAAGCAACTAAACAGTAACAACACCACCACAATGGCTAATAATATTGCACATATTTTCAGGTGCTTGTTTACCATCTGTATATTCTTTTGGCGTAATGCCTCCTTACAACTTTTTCCCATTTTCTAATTGACTTATTTTTAATTGTGGAGTTTGCCAGGGAAAGCTTCTATTGCTTGTTTGGGGACTCAGGTCTAAGTTATCTTCTGTCGGCTTTTAGGGGTGAGTGGAAGATGCTCTGCACTGCGCTCTTCTTCCACTTATGGGTTCTCAAACCGGTCTCCTTCCCTCATTCTACTTTTCAGAGCTCTTTTGTCTCATTCTTTCCTAGGTTTATCATTGTAATTAGTGAGAAGAAATAGTGCGTAACAAGTCTGTACCATCATCTCTGTTCCAGAAGTTCAATATCTGTTTAATGTGTTTTTGAGTTTGCTTCCTGAGTTTTATTTATTGGCATTGTAATTCTGAAACACTCTGAATGCAAAAATGTGTCTAACCTCAGAAATACAATGTTCTCAATTCTGTGAAAAAAGCCCATATTAAAAATGAAATTACCTTATAATAAGATATTTTTACTACTTATAGAATTAATGTCCTCTGACTAGGGTCCACAGTGATTCTGTGTATTACCAAATTTTATTCTTTTTAAGATATGATTTTAGTAAGGTTCCGTTGTTCACAATTTACGTATCATTAATGATTCTGACTCTTGGAATTTTGGTTTGGAAATAGTAAGCAGGCCTCGGGGTGTTGTGAACAGTGTAAACCATGAAAATGACTATAGGAGATGGATTTCCAACTTGAAAATTAAGAGTTTTTGCTAGAAGAAGGTAATTTAAAGCAATAATAGGCTGTATGAAATGACTACTTCAAGAACTAAAAATAAATTTGAATTAATACAGTTTTGAAGGAACTGGAAAGTATAAGGAAAATAAACATTAACTTTAAAGATAGTTTTTGGCAAAGCAACATTGGGTGGAATGTTTCATGTTTTATATGATTTGGCAAAAGGGATACATACAGCTATCATAAACATGTTTTGAATTGTGGGACATGAACCAAAGTGTGTAATTATGTGGCATAAACATGAATTATGCATTATTTTAATGATAGAATGAGAAAACTTGTTCCAAATTCCTTTGCAGATTTGTCTTTTAAATTCATGACTTCAGTGCATGTAAAAACTTCAACATTCAATGCTGAATTGTATGTCTGACTATATGGCAAAATTTTGCATTTTAAGATATTCTTTTACTGATATTAAAGTGTTTGTTTAGTTGACATGTTTGTCCAGTTGAACATTAGATTAGGTGTTATCTGTTTACTAAAATTATCTGTTTTACCCCATCTGAAAGTACATGGGGTCTTTATTAAGCCATGTGATTTTACTAAAATATATGGTGTAATGTCTCAGAATTATGTAAAACTTCTGTTAAAATATGATTTCCATTGGGAGAAAACCTGAGGAAGCATGACTAAGATATATTTTTTAAATAGGTTAAGGAAATTTCATCGTGGTCCAAAGCCCTGGGTTCAATCCCTGCTCAGGAAACTAAGATCCCATGGTCTGCAAAGACCAGAAAAAAAAAAAAAAGTTTGAAAGTTGAAATGTTGGCAGTAAATGCTTATTAAAGAGTTACCAAAACATTAGCACATTTATATTAGTTTTGAAAAAATTAAAACATAATATACTATGCTAAACTTAAAATAAGACGTAAACGTATAACCATGAGCTTTTTGACCATCTGTATGTCTTCTTTAGATAAATATCTAGATCTTCCACCATTTTTTTCATTTTAAAGAATATTCAAGTTTGTTAAACAAACTTTAAAAAGCTTTATAAAATGTTTAACTTTCATCGATTTCAAGGTTTGTTAATTCCAATTTTGCATATAACTGAACTTTCAAGCTTATTGATACCTGCTGAATTGATTCCACTCTGGATTCTGAGGTGTCAATTTCTTCTAGAAAATTTTTCTTTGCTTCTTCTAACATGTCTTGTGTTTCTTCTTGAAAATTCTAATGAAAACAACAACAATCTGATAAGGTATTGTTAAGCACTGATAAAGTATCTGATAAATACTCCTCCTCTGCAAACATTATGTCCTCAGAAACATCTAAATTTTGGAGTACTTTTTTTGTTGTTGTTTTGTTTCAATTTCTTCCTTTACTTCTGTGATTCTGTTTGTATTCCATGCAAATTTGTTTATCTTCTGTTGATCTTCAAAACTAGCACTGACATCTTCTGCAACTACCTTCTTCATGGTGACTGCCATCTTGGCTCTCCTTCCCCCACTGTTTTGAATTGAGTTTTTGTTTTTTTTGATATTGAGCTGCATGAGTTTTATGTAAATTGTGGAGGTTAATCCCTTGTCAGTTGTTTCATTTGCAAATATTTTCTCCCATTCTAAAGGTTGTATTTTCATTTTGTTTATGGTATCCTTTGTTGTGAAAAAGCTTTTAGGTCTAATTAGGTCCCATTTGTTTATTGATGTATTTATTTTTTTATTTTCATTACTCTAGGGGGTGGGTCAGAAAAGATCTTGCTGTAATTTATGTCAAAAAATGTTTTGCCTATGTCTTCCTCTGTTTTATAGTATCTAACCTTACATTTAGGTCTTTAATCCATTTTGAGTTTATTTTTCTGAATGGTACTAGGGAGTGTTCTAATCTCATCCTTTTACATGTAGCTGTCCAGTTTTCCCAGCACCATTTTCCCAGCACCATTGATGAGATTGACTTTTCTCCACTGTTTATTCTTGCCACCTTTGTTATAGATTAGGTGACCATAAATGTGTGGATTTATCTCTGGGTTTTCTGTCCTGTTCTGTTGATCTGTGTTTCTGATTTGTGTGTGCGTGTGTGTGTGCGCACATGTGAGCACACGCAACTGAAAGTACCATACTGTTTTGATGACTGTAACTTCATAGTATAGTCTGAAGTCAGGGAGTTTGATTCTTCCAGCTCCATTTTTCCTTTATCAAGATTGCTTTGGCTACTTGGAGTCTTTTGTATGTTTACAAATTTTGTATTTATACAAATTGTAAAATGTTTTATTCTAATTCTTTGAAAAATGCTATTTATAATTGCATAGAGATTGCATTGAATCTGTAGATTGCTTTGACTAGTATAGATATTTTTGCAATATTGATGCTTCCAATCAGAGAACATGGTATATCTCTCCATCTTCTTGTGTCATCTTTTATTTCTTTCATCAGTATCTTATAGTTTTCTGAGTACAGGTATTTTGCCTCCTTAGGTAAGTTTATTCTTAGGTATTTTATTCTTTTTGATTAGATGGTAAATGGGACTGTTTCTTTAATTTCTCTTTCTGATCTTTTATTTTTAGCGTCTAGGAATGCAAGAGATTTCTGTGCATTAATTTTGTATTCTGCAACTTTACCAAATTCATTGAGAAGCTCTAGTAGTTTTGGGGTAGCATCTTTAAGATTTTCTATGTATAATACCATATAATCTGCAAACAGTGACAGTTTTACTTCATCATTTCCAATTTGGATTTCCTTCAAACGTAAAACATTCAAAAATTAAGCAATAAAAAGCAAAATAAAGTTTATTTGGATACAAAATTGTATATATATATATATGTGTGTGTGTGTGTGTGTGTGTGTATGTGTGTATATATATATGTGTGTGTATATACACACACATATATATGTATATATATATGCAAACACATGTGTGTTTGTGTTCATGTCTGTTTATACATGTAATTAAACACACATACATCTGATAACAAAGTTGATAATACTGATACTAAAATAGCAATATCTGTGTGAATATATTAATAGATATTATAGAAATGTATGTTTATCAGGAAAAAAACATAGATTTATAACCAAAGAAACTGGCACTGAACTTGTGTGTTATTGTATATTAAATGGAATGAAAAATAGAAAATACTTAATAGATTACCTGGAGTGTTATAAGGGCTCATAAATGCTCTATGCTTAGAAATATACAACCTTCTCAATCACCAGATGCCAAAAAAACAAAATGAAAAATAAAATACTCAGTAAGGTAGAGGTCTAAAGGATATACAGACTTGGCCATTCTGGAGAACTATTTAGAATAATTTATACTCTTGTACTCAATAATCCCACTTATAGGACATTTTCCTAAGAAAAAAAGATTTCACACATGAATTTTTTGGCAAAAATGTTTATTATAGCATAATAATCTCAATAAAATGAAAATATACCAAATGTAGATAAGTTGCTTAAATGTGTCATGGAATTTTACATCCTGCTACATATAAATTTATTAAAAAAAAAACTGTTTCCATTTGTACTTCTTATTAACCAAAACTCTTGGAATTCTCAAAATTATTTTGTGATATCAGAAAAAAACCCCAAACCACAACATAAGATGTATTTCAACAAAGAAAGAAAGAAAAAAAAGGAAGGAAGGACCTGTTCTTGCCTCTACATTGGGGTCGGATCAACTGGTGGCTGAGTCTGGGGGCAATGGATTGGTTCAGTTCCTTCCATGGCAGGTTCCAAGCTTGGGCTCTGGCAAAGTGCCTTGAACCTTTGGAATCTGATAATGTCTTCACTGAGGTGCCCCTGATGGCTCAGTGGTAAAGAATGAATCTGCCAGTGCAGGAGACTCAGTTTCAATCCCTGGGTGGGGAAGATCCCCTGGAGAAGGAAATGGCAACCCACTCCAGTATTCTTGCCTGGGAAATCCTATGGACAGAGGAGGCTGGTGGGCTACTGTTCAAGGGGTCTCAAAGAGTCAGACATGACTTAATAACTAACAACAATACAGTCACATAGTAACTTTATATAAAAAAAAACTATATTTTTATATAGCATGATAAATTGATACATGTTTTGGATATTACCAAAAGTATTAAATTTGGTTATAAAATTATACTACTTGTGTGATATAGAGGTTTCTTTTTTTCATTTACTGTTTCTCTAGACTTTGTTAGTTTCATAATATGAAATAAAGTATTAACAGTTTAATTAATTCTTTTCTTGAAAATCATTGCATTTTCAAAGAATATATTGGGTTGACCAAAAAGTTCATTCAGGGTTTTCCATAAGATGTTATTATTAAAAAAAAAAATGGCAAATGAACTTTTTGGCCAATCTAATATAATTCAAAGCATGAGACTCTGAAGGGGAGAATTACTGGCACTTGGACTATAGATAAAAAACCATTTTCACTCAGTATTTTCTGAGTGATGCTCCCAAATTGCATCAGAGAAGCCACAAATCAGCCTTTTAAAGGTTGACCTTAAATATAGAAAACACACACAAGGGACATTGCTCATGTATACACACAATATGCATAGTATGAAAATTAAAATATTGAATCCCCTTCCTGTCTGCCTCTTCCACCTCCCAAACTTACTTTCTTTGTGTTTTGGTCTTGCTTCTTTATTTCTATTTAGGTTAAAGGAGTAGTCTACTTGTGAGGCATTAGAGAGCAGAAATGAGCTAAAGAAGACAATATAATTGATCCCATGATCGGTTGAATGGACATAGAATTGTGAAGCTTGCATTAAATACAAATCAAAGGTGAAACTGGGAGTTCATGTTTATAGAAGTAAAATATTATGGAAGGTGAGAATCTTAAATGCTTACCCAGCATATAAATAATTCATATTCTATTATCTATGATAAATTTGTTAAGCAACTGCTACATGTCTGACATGCAGGCAAAATTTGGGATGATTATGATGATCAAAAAGCAAACTGCAGACTAGCCTCAAATCTTCTCAATTCAGGCTTGGATGAAGGTGATGGAATCACCATTGTCCCTACTTATCAATTAGAAAGAAATATATATAGGCAGGATAAATATATTTTCAGGAAAACAGAAACTAGGCGAGTCAGTCACCAGGTTATTGTTGTTCTGTTGCTAAGTCATGTCTGACTCTTTGTAACTCCATGGATTTCAGGATGCCAAACTCCTCTGTCCTCCACTATCTCCCAGAGTGTCCTCAAATTCATGTCCACTGAGTCGGTGATGCCATCCAACCACTTTATCTGCTGCTGTCTCTTTCTCCCTTTACTTTCAACCTTTCCCAACATCAGAGTCTTTTTCAATGAGTCAGCTCTTTGCATCAGGTGACTGAAACCAAAGTATTGGAGCTTCAGCTTCAGCATCAGTAATTCCAATGAATATTCAGGTTTTGTTTTCTTTAGGATTGACTGGTTTGATCTCCTGACAGTCCAGTTCAGTTCAGTCACTCAGTTGTGTGAGATTCTTTGTGGCCCCATGGACTGCAACACTCCAGGCTTCGCTGTCCATCACCAACTCCCACAGCTTGTTCAAACTCATGTCCATCACATCGCTGATGCCATGCAACCATCTCATCCTCCGTCGTTCCCTTCTCCTCCTGCCTTTAATCTTTCCCAGCATCAGGGTCTTTTTCCAGTGAGTCAGTTCTTCACACCAGTTGGCCAAAGTATGGGAGTTTCAGCTTCAGCATCAGTCCTTCCAATGAATATTCAGGATTGATTTCCTTTAGGATTGACTGGTTGGATCTCCTTGCAGTCCAAGGGACTCTCAAGAGTCTTCTCCAACACCACAATTCAAAAGCATCAATTCTTCAGCGCTCAGCTTTCTTTATAGTCCAACTCTTACATCCATTCATGACTACTGGAAAAACCATAGCTTTGACCGGACAGACCTTTGTTGATCATTATAATCACTTAATTTTAATCTTAGGGCAGAGTTCCTTAGTACCCCAGACCAAAACCTGGATTTTAGCAGGACCCAGTCTTTTCCAGTCCCCCTCCTTTTTTTTTTCCCTTCTTTTATCCTTGGCCTTAATATATCCTTTCCTTTTTTTTTTAACTCCATGATGCTTTCAGGCATCTATTATTAATATTTGTCCAGATTTTCTAGATATTTGAAGAGTTGGTTAAAACTAGGTGATCTATCAACAGAGACAAATCATAATAGTATTTCAAACCTAACAGAAAACAAAATTCCTGTTTGCCTAATAAATGCACCAAAAACTCTGCTTCTCTAGAAGTTGCACATTTGTCGATATGCCCTTTCACTATAATTGCCAACAATAGGCATAGGACATACAGTAAATAGACAATGCTTTGATAAGTCTATAGTTTTGAAGTCTGTTCCTTCATAATTAACAGAATTTCCAGGAAAAAAAAACATGGCAGAGTAATTACTGCCTTTCTGCACAGGATAATATTCTGTCATGCTTTGTGATCCCTCCTGGTTTTTTCACTCCTCAAAGTGGAGTCTGTGAAATTTCTAAGTTTGTTTGTATTTATTAACTACACTTCTCTGCTAGTTTATTTTTCTTCCTTTTTTTTTTTTTCAGTTACTGCTATTTTATAGGTCAGTGGCTCAAACCAACACTTTCTTCTCTAGACCTAAGAATTTCAGACCTCTTAACTGACTCATCTGTTGCTACTCTCCAGTCAGCTGGAAAAAGACAGTAATATTTAAACCTTGGTTTCTGGAAAACATTTATAGCTATGACTTATAATCCAGAAACCATGAAATAATATATCTGTACATTAAACAATGCAATAAATAAAATATTCTTGGATACAGTGTCATACGTGCTGTGAAAGTGCTGCACTCAAAATGCCAGCAAATTTGGAAAACTCAACAGTGGCCACGGGACTGGAAAAGGTCAGTTTTCACTCCAATCCCAAAGAAAGGCAATGCCACAGAATGCTCAAACTACCACACAATTGCACTCATCTCACACACTAGTAAAATAATTCTCAAAATTCTCTAAGTGAGGATTCAACAGTTCGTGAACCGTGAATTTCATGTTCAAGCTGGTTTTAGAAAAGGCAGAGGAACTAGAGATCAAATTGCCAACATCCGCTGGATCATCGAAAAAGCAGGAGAGTTCCAGAAAAACACCTATTTCTGCTTTTATTGACTATGCCAAAGCCTTTGACTGTGTGGACCACAATAAACTGGAAAATTCTGAAAGAGATGGGCATACCAGACCACCTGACCTACCTCTTGAGAAATCTGTATGCAGCTCAGGAAGCAACAGTTAGACATGCAACAACAAACTGGTTCCAAATAGGGAAAGGAGTATGTCAAGGCTGTATATTGTCACGCTGCTTATTTAACTTATATGCAGAGTACATTATGAGAAATGCTTGGCTGGATGAAGGACAAGCTAAAATCAAGATTGCTGGAAGAAATATCAATAACCTCAGATATGCGTATGATACCACCCTTATGGAAGAAAATGAAGAAGAACTAAATCACGTCATGATAAAAGTGAAAGAGGAGAGTGAAAAAGTTGGCTTAGCTCAAAATTCAGAAAACTAAGATCATGGCATCTGGTCCCATCATTTCATGGCAAATAGGGTAACAGTGGAAACAGTGGCTGACTTTATTTTGAGGGGCTCCAAAACCACTGCAGCCATGAAATTAAAAGACCCTTACTACTTGGAAGAAAAGTTATGACCAACCTAGGCAACCTATTAAAAAACAGAGAGACACTACTTTGTCAACAAAGATCCTTTTAGTCAAGGCTATGGTTTTTCCAGTAGTCATGTATGGATGTGAGAGTTGGACTGTAAAGAAAGCTGAGCACCGATGAATTGATGCTTTTGAACTGTGGTGTTGGAGAAGACTCTTGAGAGTCCCTTGGACTGCAAGGAGATCTAACCAGTCCATCATAAAGGAGATCAGTCCTAGGTGTTCATTGGAAGGATTGATGTTGAAGCTGAAACTCCAATACTTTGGCCACCTCATGCGAAGAACTGACTCATTGGAAAAGACACTGATTCTGGGAAAGATTGAAGGCAGGAGAAGAAGGGAACGACAGAGGATGAGATGGTTGGATGGCATCACCATCTCAATGGACATGAGTCTGGGTAAACTCCGGGAGTTGGTGATGGACAAGGAGACCTGGCTTGCTGCAGTCCATGGCGTTGCAGAGAGTTGGACACAACTGAGCGACTGAACTGAATTGAACTGAACAGTGTTATATTTAAACTCATAAGGAAATTTTTAAAACAGAATATTTGCCCAATTATATGAGAGAAAAAATTAGAAATTTTGAAAAATAAATCATTGTCAAAAATATAAAATAAAACATCCAGAAATCTGTAGTAAAAACAATGGAACTCTAAAATAGAACCAAGTGCAATGTCTAGTAGTTAAAATTTTTCAAAAGATAAAAAGTATTGGATGTATTTAGGTGACACGTGGATACTACAAAATGAAGGTCCGTAATTTTCATTGATTATAATAGTCAATTTAAAAAGCAGCTGGAAAATATACTTAAAAAAAAAAAGGAACTAGTTACTGTGACCCAATATTAAGTAATATAACATAAATAAAATTGACATTTTAGTAGGACAGAGAGAAAAAGTGGGTCCGAAAATTGTGTCAAAAACATTTGATGATTTCCCAAACTTGATGAAAAACAATCTGTAAGCCTCAAGTAGGATTTTTCATTAGATATAATGGAATATTTCAAGTGTTGAGAAAAAAGCCAACTCTGAATTCTATATCCTGTGAAAATCCTTAAAAGTTAAGGACAAAATAAAGATATTTTAGAAAAAATTAAATCTAAGAGTATCAATTCAGTCTGCAGTATAATAAATGCAAATTGAAGTTCTCTGGGATGAGGAGAAACAACAATACATCAAAACCTTACCTTGATTTTTTAAGGAACCTACATATTGTTGTCCACCATGGCTTCATAAATCTACATTCCTGCTAACAGTTCAGGGGGGTTCCCTTTTGTCCACATCCTCTCCAGCATTTATTGTTTGTAGAAATTTTAATGATGGTCATTCTGACTGGTATGAGGTGATATCTCATTTAGTGTTGATTTGCATTTGTCTAATAATTAGTGATGCTGAGCATCTTTTCTTGTGCCTCTTGGCCCTCTGCATGTCTTCTTTGGAGAAATGTCTACTTAGGTCTTCCACCAATTCATTTGACTTGTTGTTGTTGTTACTCAGTTTCATGAGCTATTTGTATGTTTTGAAGATCAATCCCTTGTCAGTTGTTTTGCTTGCAAGTATTTTCTTACATTCTGAGGGTTTTGTTTTTGTCTCATTTGTAGTTTCCTTTGCTATGTAAAAGCTTTTAATTTTAATTAGGTTCCATTTGTTTATGTTTGTTTTTATTTTCATTATTCTAGGAGGTAGGTCAGAAAAGATCTTGCTATGGTTTATGTCAAAGAATGTTCCTGTATTTTCTTATAAGAGTTTTACAATGTCCAGTCTTACATTCAGGTCTTTGATCTATTTTTAGTTTATTTTTGTATATAATATTAGGGAGTTTTCTAACTTCATTCTTTTACATGAAGCTGTCCAGTTTTCTCAGCGTCACTTATTGAAGAGACTATCTTTTCTCCATTGTATATTCTTACCTCCTTTGTCATAGGTTAGGTGACCGGATTTAGAGAAGAACTAATTTGAATATGAATCTAGGACTTCCCAGGTGGTGCAGGGATAAAGAATCTGCCTGCCAAAGCTGGAGGCTTCAGAGAAAAAGGTTAGACCCCTGGGTCAGGAAGATCCCCTGAAGTAGGAAATAGAAACCTGCTCAGGCATTTTTGCCTGGAAAATTCCATAGACAGAGGAGCCTGGCAGGCTAAAGTCCATGGGGTCACAAAGAGCCAGGCATGACAACACACACACACACACACATACACACAATTTGAGTCTAATACACACTTACAGAAAATAGAGTAGGACAAGTATCTCCTAATTCATTTTATGAAATGCACGCGATTTAAGACCAAACATTGCAATAGCATCATATACAAATATATTTTATCATATATTATATGACTATATATATATTATATGAATATATATTACAGAATATTGTACAAAATAAAACAATATAGTCTTACATACTTGGCCAAACACATTGCTAAATTTATCACTCACACTAACAGCTATAAGAAATTGAATTGAAGTGAATCTACTAACCGTGACAAAGGATATTTACTAAAAACACTACAATTAACAATATATTTAATGGGAAAATGTTGAATGCATCTCCACTAACAATGGAAAATAAAATAAGATGTGTGGCTCACCACTTTCTTTAATATTGTGCTATAGAGAAAAGAAAATGAGACAAATAATAAAAGTATAAAGTTAATGAAGTGAAGTGAAGTGAAAGTCGTTCAGTTGTGTCCAGCTCTTTGCGACCCCATGGACTATACAGTCCATGGAATTCTTCAGGCCATTGTACTAGAATGGGAAGCCATTCCCTTCTCCAGGGGATCTTCCCAACCCAGGGATTGAACCCAGGTCTCCCGCTTTGCAGGTGTATTCTTTACCAGCTGAACCACCATGGAAGCCCAAAGTTTAAAAAGGAACCAGTAAAACTATGTGTTTGTAGAATGCATGATTACATAAATAGAAAATCATGAGAAATCCAAAAATTGTTAAAGGAATAAAATTCTAGAACTAAATGCATTTAAGAAGGCTACAGCATCAAATATTTTAACAAAAAATTGCCAAGTAAAGTTGAAAATATATATATGCCAAATTTTTTAAATATTGAGAAATATATTTTTTAAACAAAAGGTTTAAAACACTTGTTCAAATAAAAAAAACACAAAATCCTATCAAAGGAAACCAATGAACAAATAAAAAGGTATTCTTATTAGGATATTCAGACTTTATCTACCACAAGGTCATGAAGATATTTTTCTGTTGTTTGTTGTAAGGACTCAATCTCATTTAGATGTACATTAAATCTGGTGTTAATATTTGTTTATGGTATGGTTAGCAGCTGTTTAAGAATTAAGTGTATAACCAAATGACAAAGTGAGATTTATTCTAAAAATGTCGTTCCTTTGCGGTTGCATAGGGCTAGCTTTCTCATAAATCAGTTGTTCATACAGGCATGAATCTTTCTCCACTCTCTCTATTCTGTCCCATTGGTTTATATGTCTGTCTACTTCTGTGTCACATTTCGTTAGACTCTCTACAGACTTTTATAACCAGTGCTGATTACCTGGTGGTGCAATCTTCCATATTAGGTTTTCTTCAGAATGTTTCACTATTCTTAGGACTTTTCATTAAATTTTAATGTCAGTTTGTATAGTTTTTATCCAAAAAAATCCTTACCTATAAAATATTCTATTCTATTCTTCTGAATATAGACATAAATTAGACATAACAAACATATTTATAATATTGAATTTTCTAAACCATTAGCATAATGTTTCACTGTTTTATTTTTTTATAATCCTTTTTTAGTATAGATTCCAATTTACTGAGTAAAGGTATAATTACATGTTTTCTTTGATTTATTTTCATACATTTGATGTTTTTTAATATTTATTTTTCTAAATGATTTTTTGTATACATGTATAAATAATTTTTGTATATCAAATATTTATCCAGTATCATTGCTATATTTACGTACTAATATGAATTTCTTATCAGTATATTTTAAAATTCTCTATTAAGCCTTTGACAGTGTGGATCACAATAAACTGTGGAAAATTCTGAAAGAGATGGGAATACCAGACCATCTGATCTGTCTCTTGAGAAACCTGTATGCAGGTCAGGAAGCAACAGTTAGAACTGGACATGGAACAACACACTGGTTCCAAATAGGAAAAGGAGTACGTCAAGGCTGTATATTGTCACCCTGCTTATTTAACTTCTATGCAGAGTACATCATGAGAAACGCTGGGCTGGAAGAAACACAAGCTGGAATCAAGATTGCCGGGAGAAATATCAATAATCTCAGATATGCAGATGACACCACCCTTATGGCAGAAAGTGAAGAAGAAGTAAAGAGCCTCTTGATGAAAGTGAAAGAGGAGAGTGAAAAAGTTGGCTTAAAGCTCAACGTTCAGAAAACTAAGATCATGGCATCTGGTCCCATCACTTCATGGGAAATAGATGGGGAAACAGTGGAAACAGTGTCAGACTTTGTTTTTTTGGGCTCCAAAATCACTGCTGATGGTGATTGCAGCCATGAAATTAAAAGACGCTTACTCCTTGGAAGGAAGGTTATGACCAACCTAGATTGCATATTTAAAAGCAGAGACATTACTCTGCCAACAAAAGTCCATCTAGTCAAGGCTATGTTTTTTCCGGTGGTCATGTATGGATGTGAGAGTTGAATGGTGAAGAAAGTTGAGCACGGAAGAATTGATGCTTTTGAACTGTGGTGTTGGAGAAGACTCTTGAGAGTCCCTTGGACTGCAAGGAGATCCAACCAGTCCATCCTAAAGGAGATCAGTCCTGGGTGTTCATTGGAAGGACTGATGTTGAAGCTGAAACTCCAATACTTTGGCCACCTCATGCGAAGAGTTGACTCATTGGAAAAGACCCTAATGCTGGGAAGGACTGGGGGCAGGAGGAGAAGGGGACAACAGAGGATGAGATGGTTGGATGGCATCACTGACTCGATGGACATGGGTTTGGGTAAACTCCAGGAGTTGGTGATGGACAGGGAGGCCTGGCGTGCTGCGATTCCTGGGGTCCCAAAGAGTCAGACACGACTGGGCGACTGAACTGAAATGAATTGATTCTTGTCTTATTTTGCTATGGTCACCAGAAACGCATTGAAAAAATGTGAGAATGATTACTCGATTTGGGGACGAAAGTCTCTGCTGTTGCTGCTAAGTGGCTTTAGTCGTGTCCAACTCTGTGCGACCCCATACTCCTTCATTATTAAGAATGTATCTTACACGCAAGTCTTTTGACCTATTTCTTACTAGAACAAAGATTGTTCCATTTTATTCCTAGTATTCTAAGACATTTTTTCATAAACAGGGGTTCAATTTTATCCAGTTATTTTTCCATCTCTACTGGGGTGATCAAATGAATTCTTCATATTTCAGTTAATGTGTTTAAATTACATAATTTAAAAAATATTACACCAATTTGCACTGATAAAATAATAGTCATGTTCTACTATTATTTTTGTTTTTCATTGGATATAGTTTGGTAGTATTTGGTTTCATACTTTTTTCCATCTATGACAAGAAAAAAAATTTCCTGCACTATTATTTGTTGGTAATGCACTTATCAGCTTTTGCTATCAGCATTCTATAAGAGAGTGGGACAAGATGGCAGAGCAGAAAAATCCCAGGCTTACCTCCTTTGAAACACACAACAAAATTACAACTACATTTAGACAAACTATATCTGGGGATAATCTGAGAACTAACATAAAACATTTTCCACAACTAAATATAAAAGGAAAAAGTGACATTGAGAAGGTTAGGAGAGAAGGAGACATGGTCTGACTGGGACCCACTGGGACCCTCACCCAGCATTCCACAGGTGGAAGGGCTATCACAGCCTCAGGGGTCCTCCCCAGGGAACGATACTTCTGATCCATGTATTGGGCTTCCCACTGTGGGGGACTTGTACTAGAAAGATGAGAGCCAGAAGACTAGAAAATCAAGGCTTATCTCTTAAAGGCCAAAAGCAGTATTTTTTTGGATCCGTCTTCTCAGGCAGTGGCAACCAAAACGAAAATAAACAAATGGACCTATATCAAGCTAAAAAGCTCTTGTAGCATTGAGAAAACCATCAACAAAGTAATGTGGCAACCCACTGAATTAAAGAAGATATTTGCAAATAACCTATTAGATAAAGGATAAATGCCCAAATGTTATAAAGCAGTTATACTACTCAGTTTCAAAAAATCAATTAAAAGTGGCCTGAAGATGTGAATAGACATTTCTCCAAAAGAGATATGATATATAAATGACCAGCAGATATATGAAAAAATGCTCAGCATCACTAATCATCAGAGAAATGTAAATCAACACTACAGTGAGATATCACTTGACACATGTCAGAATGGCTATCATCAAAAATAAAGTATGTAAGTTTTAGTGAAGATATCCAGAAAAGGGAACTCGTATGTATGCTCATTGGTGGGAATGTAAATTGGTACAGCCACTATGGAAAACAGTATAGAGGTTCCTATAAAAATTAAAAGTAGAACTACCATAACCAATCCAGAAACCCTGTTTCTGGGTATTTATCTGTTAAAATAAAAATGCTAATTTGAAAAGATATACACATCCCTCTGTTTATTGCAGCAGCATTTACAGTTGTCAAGATATTGAAGAAACCTAAGTGTCTATCAACAGATGATTAAAGAAGATGTGAGAGATCTCTGTATCTATATATCATATCTATGTGTGTGTGCTCAGTCACTCAGTCATGTCTGGCTCTTTGTAACCCCATGGACTGTAGTCTGCCAGGCTCCTCTGTCCTTGGGATTTTCCAGGCAAGAATGCTGGAGTGAGTTGCCACTGCCTACTCCAGGGACTCTTTCCAACCCAAGGATTGAATCCGCATCTCCTGCATTGGCAGGCAGATTCTATACCACTGAGCCACCAGGGAAGCATATCATATCTATATAAAATGGAGTATTATCCAGTTGTAGAAAAGAGTGAAATATGAAGTCTTTCCTTTTGCAACAACATGGATGTACCTAGAGAGCATTGCACTAAGTGAAAAAATCAATCAGAGAAGGACAAGGACTGTATGATCTCACTTATATATGCAATCTAAAACACAAAACAAACAGAAACAGACTTATAGATACAGAGAGCAAAGTGGTGGTTGCCAGAGGGGAGGAAAGTGGGGGATTGGGTGAAATAGGTGAAGGGAATTAAGAAACACAAACTTTCAGTTATAAAATTAATAAATCAAAGGGATGTGATACATAAAGTTGTGCAATGAATAACACTGTAATAGTTTTGTATGATGGATGATTACTAGGCTTACATGTTTAATCATTATGCCATGCTTTTTTGTTTTTCTGTTTTGGCAGTGCCATGTGGCATCCAGAATCTTAGTTTTCCAGCTAGAGTTCAAACCCATGACCCTGCAATGGAAGCGTGGAGTCTTAACCACTGGACCAACAGGGAATTCCCTGACATACACTTTAAACTAATGCTATATTGTATCTCAACTGTACTTCATTTTTAAAAATTGTGGGAAAAAGTTCTATAGGATTTATACAGCAGTATGTGATCCAGTATTTACAAGATTTAAGAAGATTTTGGTGCCATTTATATATGCCAAAACAGTTTACATTAGTTTGGTATAAATTTTGCCATACACATTTGGAATAATTTCTTGCTGAATCTGAGTTATGAGTTTTATTTTCAAAAAATAATTTAGGTAAATTTAAAAGTATCCCATTTTATATATCTTCTTGTGTCAATTTTTAAAGTTGTGCTTGAACATGGATCTTTTTCCTCTAAATTTTCACATGTATTAGTATAAAAGTGTTTATAATATTGGCCTTCCCTAGTAGCTCAGGTGGTAAAGAATCTGCCTGCAATGCAGGAGACTCTGGTTCCATTCCTGTGTTGAGAAGATCCATTCGACAAGGAATAGTGGGATAGTCCACTCCAGTATTCTTGGGCCTCCTTCATGGCTCAGCTGGTAAAGAATCCTCTTGCAGTAAGGGAGACCTGGGTTCAATCCCTGGGTTGGGAAGATCCCCTGGAGAAGGGAACTGCTACCCACTCCAGTATTCTGGCCTGAAGAATTCCATGGACTCTATAGTCCATGGGGTCGCAAAGAGTTGGACACAACTGAGTGACTTCCACTTCACTTCACTTATAATATTACCTTAATATCATGTTTTTAAAATATGGGGATCTGATTCATTATTTTTGTCTTTTTCTTATAAGCATAGTGTTTTTTTGTCCTTTTGTTCTTTATTCAGTCTTGTTAAAGATTTATCAGTTTTCTTAGACTTCAGAAAACCCATTTCTGTTTTTATTGATCCACAATCACACCCCTTATTTACCCAAATAAGTTGGTAATTTATGTTTGCCAAAAAACCTGCACATGATGTTTATAGCGGTTTTATTCTAAATTGCCAGAACTTGGAAACAACCAAGATATCATTCAGTAGGTGAATGGATAAATAAATTATGGTACTTCCTGACAATGGGATAGTATTTAATGCTAAAATTAAATGAGCTCTTAAGCCACCAAAAACAAGGGAGAGTGTTAAATGCATATTATTAAAGGAAAGAAGCCAATCTCAGGAGGCTACATAGTATGTGATTCCACCTGGCATTCTGGAAAACGCAAAACTATGGAAACAGTGAAAAGAATATTGGTTGCCAGGTGTTTGAGTGGAGAAGAATGTATAAGCAGAGCCCAGAACATTTTTACAGCAGTGAAAATACTCTTTATAGTACATTAAAGATTGATACATGTAATTTTATATCTGTCAAAATTCAGAAAAAGTACGACATTCAGAATAAATGCTTGTGTAAACCCTGGACTTAGGTACAAGTATGCCTAGTTTTGTAAGAAGCTGTCAAGCTCTTTCAAAGTGGCTTTGTTAGTGTTTTGGATTGAGTCTTAATATACATCATGTGAATTAATCTTCTATGAAGTTGAACAAAAAGTATAAAATTTTTATTTTTTATTATTTTGTAAATTTTTTTATATTTTAAGAAGAATTACAATGTAAAGGAGATATAACGAAAACTTAAGAGGCTTAGAATCTCTAAGAAGATGATTTTTACATTGTTTAAAAATGAAGATACACAATTTTAAAAATAATTATCTTAAAATTAGGTAATTCCTTCCTTCGTCTTCAATTTGATGTTTTTATATGCTCTTTGTTTTTGAGATATTCATTTGTCTACTGATTTGATTTTTACTGGTAAGATACCATTTTGTTAATCACTTATGAATAAGTTTTCTCATAAATTGTTTCTTTTCATCATTTTGGGATGATTCAAGCACATTACATTTATTGTACACTTTATTTCTGTTATGATTATATCAGCTCCACCTCAGATCAAGCATTAGATCCCAGAGTTTGGGGAACCCTGATCTAAACAACATCTGCATTTTCAATACTCGGTCTAAATGCTAATTCAGACTAATCTTCCTAATCACATAAAAATATCTTCCATATCTGGACTACCTCATTAGGCCTCTCTTTTAGTAGTTTTCAGGTACATAATTGCTTTACGGAATAATTTAATTCCTTGATCTTTTCATTTGATAGTAAACTTTTTGTGGCAGAAATAGCTTAGTTTTAGGATTGAACTGAATGTTTATGAGAATTTTTGTACATATTAGGCACTCACAAGTCTTAATTGGATAATCATGCTTACAAAATAGCCTATAGATAATTTGTATACATAAAATGATATGGACTAACTTTTAAATGTTTTACTTCTAAGATGAAAACCTAAACAAAAATTGTGTTGCAATGGACATCCTGGGCTTGAAGTAAAGAAACTGTACTACTGTACTCTAAAAAGTACTGTAAAATACACAAAAACACAACCACTTGCAGAGGATGCACACACATGACATACGAACTAACTGACTGGAGGAAGGAGAGGAGGTGGGAGATGGTAGAGCTGAAAATCATCAGCAATAGGAGAGAGAGGGCAGGCTGCAATTTCATTCATGCCTGATGTTTGAAGGCACAGATCTGGTTCCTTGCTGGATTCAATTCTTTCTATCTCCTTGAAGAAATGATCCAGTAATGTCTGGATAGTAGCTTTTTTTTCTCATCATAGCTGAAAAGGTAGCACTGTATTGCATTCTGAATGGCTGCTACAAGCTTCATGTACAAGTCTTGTGCCTCAAAAACTAACAGTGTCTCTTCAAATAAAGAAAATCCCCTTTCCATTTCCTGCATCATGAATCTCTTTGGTTCTTCAGTTACTTCTTCTTTCTCTTGGCTCTCTTCTTCCTTTCTCTGGGCCTCAATTCCATCAGTAAGTTTCATTGGTAAGCTGCTCCTGTTGCACACCAGGTTCCATCCTTATTGCTTGGCAATTCTTAGTAGTACCAGCTATATCATCGTTGTTTTACTTTTGCTTCTGGACATCCTGGGCTTGAGATAAAGAAACTGTACTACTGTACTGTATATAGTACTGTAAAATACACAAAAACACAACCACTTGTAGAGGATGCACACATATGACATATGAACTAACTTATGTGATTTGATTGGACATGCTAACACACGTTCACATTTTTAAAATTTGCAACATGAAGGTTCATATGTAGGGCATTTATACATATATATGTATATATACATATGTATATATGTAAAAAGAATATATATATATACTTCTTCAGATTCTTTTCCATTACAGTTTATTACAATAGATTAAATAGAGTTCCCTGTGATACATATTTACATATATATGTATATACAATAACAAGGTCCTACTTGTATTGCAATGTACTACTAATCCCAAACTCCTAATTTATTCTCCCCCACTTTCCCTTTGGTAATCAAAATTTGTTTTCCATGTTTGTGAGTCTATTTCTACTTTGCAAATATGTTCATTTTTATCACTTTTTAGATTCCACATATAAAGAATATCATGTAAAATTTGTCTTTGGCCAAAACACACTCAGTATCACTAGGTCCATCCATGTTGCTGCAAATAGCATTATTTCATTATTTTTATGGTTGAATAATATTCCACTATATGTATGTGTGGATGTATATATTAATATATATATATCATATCTTCTATAGTGGGCTAGTGTCTTTTGGTGTATGTTTTTAAAATTATGAAGTCCAATTTTTCCTTTTTTCTTTTGTTGCCTATACTTTTGATGTCACATCTAAGAAGTCAGTGTCAAATCCAGTTTTGTGAGGCTTTTATCCTATGTTTTCTACTAAGAGTTTTATTATATTTTTATCTTATATTTAGGTCCTAGATTTTTAATTAATTTTGAATTATTTTTGTATATTGTGTTAGGTAAGATACATCTTTACTCTTTTGAATGTCAACTCCAGTTTCCCTAGTACTTTTTATTGAAAAGACTGAAAAACTGTCATTTTCCCATTGAATAGTCTTGACACATTTGTCTAAAATTATTTGACCATATATTAGAGAGTGCAGAGAAATGCAAATCAAAGCTAAAATGAAATACCACCTCACAAACATTAGAATAGCAACCAAAAAGCAAAAGCAACAAGTGTTGTCAAGGATGTGAAGATACTGTAATCCTTTTGTACTGTTGGTGGCAATACAATATGGTACAGCCACTGTGGAAATAGCTTGGAAATTACTCAAAAAATTAAAAATTGGGATTTGAATGAAAACTGTCATTTTCCTGTCCTGTAGCCACTGCTGAGTTTTCTAAATTTGCCACCATAATGACTGCAGCACATTAGCAGCAGCATTTTTTAAGATTTGAAAAGCTCAGCTGAAATTCCATCACCTCCACTAGCTTTGTTTATAGTGATTCTTCCTAAGGTCCACTTGACTTCACCGTGCAGGATGTCTGGCTCTAAGTGAGTGACCACATCATTGTGCTTAACTGGGTCATTAAGAACTTTTTTTGTGCAGTTCTTCTGTGTATTCTTATCACCTTTTCTTAATATCTTCTGCTTCTGTTATGTCCTTGCTGTTTTTATACTGATCGTGCCTATCCTTGTATGAAATGTTCCCTTGGTATCGCCAATTTTCTTAAAGAGATCTCTATTCTTTCTCATTCTATTGTTTTCCTCTATTTCTTTGCATTGATCACTGAAGAAGGCTTTTTTATCTCTCCTTGGTACTCTCTGGAATTCTGCATTCAGTTGGGTATATCTTTTCCTTTCTCCTTTGCCTTTCACTTATCTTCTTTTCTTAATTATTTGTAAGGCCCCTTTAGACAACCCCTTTGCCTTCTTGCATTTCTTTTTCTTGGGGGTGGTTTTGGTCATTGCCTCCTATACAATGTTATGAACTTCTGTCCATAATTCTTCAGGCACTATGTCTACCAGATCTAGTCCCTTGAATCTATTAGTCACCTCCACTATTTAATTATAAGAGATTTGATTTAGGTCTTACCTGAATGGTCTAGTGAGTTTCCCTCCTTTTTTCAATTTGAGCCTGAATTTTGCAGTAAAGGGCTTATGATCTGAGTCACAGCTAGTCCCAGGTCTTGTTTTTGCTGACTGTATAGAGCTTCCCCATCTTGGTCTGCACAGAATATAATCAGTTTGATTTAGATATTGACCAACTGGTGATGTCCATGTGTAGAGTCATCTCTTGTTTTGTTACCAGAGGGTGACCAGTGTGTTGTCTTGGCAAAACTCTGTTAGCCTTTGCCCTGCTTCATTTTGTACTCCAAGGCCAAACTTGCCTGTTATTCCAGGTTTCTCTTGACTTCCTACTTTTGCATATATTGCATATACATATAATAATATATTCTCCTTAAAAAGAAAGGAAACTCTGCAATATATTACAACATTGATAACTCTTGAGGATATAATGTTAAATGAAATAAGACAACCACAAAAAGCCAAATACTGTATGATTTCACTTATATGAGGTATTTAATTAAATCATAAAGACAGAAAGCGTAACAGTGGTTGCCAGGGGCTGAAGGCAGGGAAGACTGAGTCATTGTTTGATACTCATTGTTTCAGATGTACAAGATCAAAAGAATTAAGGGGACAGACGGTGGTGATGGCTGCAAAAAAGTGAATGTATTTAATATCACTGAATTTTATGCTTCAAAATGGTTAAGATGATAAATTTTATGTTTTGTGTAATTTAACACAGTTTTAAAAATAATTTACACCAATAGGGTGTATTCTTGGTTTTAAAAACTGAAAATTTCTCTCTCATGAATCAATTGAGTTTGAATTTTTGATCCTTGCAGTTCTCAGAAGGTAAACTCCTGCTACCATTACTAATCTTCTAACATGTCCATTATTAAGAATGAGAGTCCACATTATGTATGCAAATAACTTATTTGCATATACAAACAGATGCACAAAAGGGGTAATTGCAAATCTAAATATCCATTGCGTGTGAAAATATGTCATTTACATATGCAGTTTAAATATCTTTTTGAAATCCTGATGCTGCTAATGTGTGAGTATTTGTTGCTGTGTTGAAGTTTACTCTTCATGGGTTTTTTGGGTTTTTTTTTTTTTTTTTTGCTGTTCTTTAACAGACTTCTCTATGATTAAAATAGTATTATTCTCTTGTGCTTTTGCTAACTCACTCTATTATCTATTATTTCATCTATGAGTTCAATGTCATCAATGTACCTTGTGTTATAAGTCTATTAGTGCAGAATCAAGACTTCTGAATCACAGCCCAAATCCTGTTAATGAATCTGTACCTGGTCTTCCTTCTTAAAATTCATGTTTTTCCCCTCTTGAATTAAATTTTGCCTACTAACTGGAGAAAATATTCTTACTAGATGAACATGATTTAATGAATTTCACCTGTCACCTCTGCAGTTGCTCTCTTTGGATACCTTTGTTCTTCTAATCTTCCAGAAGAAAAATGTGAATCCTCTAGCCTTGCCATGGCTCCACTATTCTCTCAGGCCCTAAACAAGACAATTTTCATTAAAGCCATTATTTTCTACCACAATTTCATTTATGTATGCAACAAATACTTTTTGAGTACCTACTCCATAACATTCTTCTAGGTGCTTTTAATACATCTGTGAACAAAACAAAGATTCCTGCTACCTTCTAGTGGAGAAGACAGCGAGTAAACAATAAACATCTAAATAATCTAGATAGTATTGATTGCTTAGGAAAAAATAAAAATTGAAGCAAATTGAGTAGGATTAGCAGAATGAAGATTGAGGGAGAGAGATAGATAACATAAGAATGAACAGGGAAAACCAATTTTGAAGATGATAATTTAAGCAAAATTGAAGAAATTTAGGCAAGAATGTATAACAGAAAGCATTCTGAGGAAGACCCAACATTGGAGAAAGTGACCAACATGAAGCCCATATGACAGATAGAGAATGAATAGCCAGAAGAGTAATGGGATGTGTTTTTTAAGTGGTGAGCTACTCTTTCCTTCCTTTGCTTGGTCTTGGTCACAAAAGTCTTTGAAAGACATGCGTCATTATGCTTACTATGCCTCATTCTTTTTCTTCTCATCTTCACCTATAACTGTTTTACCCAAGCCTCCTCAACTACCCCACAGAAACTGCTTCTGCCAAGTTAAGCTATGACCTCTACATTGATAAAGCCAAAGGTTAGTTCTAACTCAATTCCCATCTAACATGAATGATCAGCTTCATCTGACAATTGCTTTTTCCTTCCTCCTTCAGTCCCTTTCCTCACTCAGTGTGTTTCCTCCTACCTCACTGGGCTCTCCTTCTCATAACCTTTGCTGTAATATCACTTTAAAATTTAAAATGGAATTTTTCTGAGAAGCAGATCAGTGGGTCTGGGGGTGGGAACTGATAGGAAAGGGACACAAGTCAGTCTTTTGGGTGAGATGAAAATGTTTTATATCTTGCTTATAGTGGTGATTTATGTTTATATATTTATAACAAGTCATCAAATGCATGCCCTGAAGTGGGAGCACTTTATTGTATTGTCATTCTATGTCTGTAAGGAGCATTATTAAAAAAAAAAATCAGGTGTCATTATAAAGCCTTGGAAAGAGATCCACATTTGCAGAGCATCATCAATTATTGAGAAATACACCTTGCAAAGAATCAGAGAAAAGAAAATTTTATGATACAGAGTGCTTGGTTTCATATATTATGTATTGGTTTTATATATATATATATATATAAATTTGTTTATATGTATATTACTCATATATCTAGAATAGAAAAGATCCTACTAATTCATAAATATATAAGTATTCAACATTTTTAGTTTTCAATGAAATAACTAGAACTTCAGTTATACACACCTAATGAAATGGCTAAATTTTTTAAAAAGAAAACTAGATAATATCAAGTGTTGGCAAAAATATGGAGAATGGGGCCTGTCATACATTATTGCTGGAAATATAAATAATTGTTTGCCAGTGTTCAGGATATGGGTTACTTTGGGGGGATAACAGCTGAACCATTGTATTAATTTACTTATTATTTTTCACTGTTCACATTGGAGATGTTCACTTTGTGAAAATTCACCAAGCTGGATAGTTGCAATTTGTGTGTTTCTCTGTATGTAATAGTTTAATAAAAATTTATGACAGATTAGAGGTTAACAAAAAATGCCCCTGATACATATCATTAAACTACCTTCTGAAAAGAAAAAAAGATGAGTTGCAAATAGCAGTATATAATCTTACATCAGTGTACAGGGTATTATTGTTTTTAAAAGTTACTAACTATAAATGGAACAGTAATATTTTAAATTGCACTTGTGATTATTATCATGGTTAAAAAGGATTTTATATATTGTTTTCCATTAAGGATTATATGCAACATTATATTTCCTGGTAAATGTGATGGTTTCATACATAAACTCTTTTTTTTTGGTAGCTCTAAAATATCATTATTTCATATTAACTAGCCAAATTCATTACCCATGATGTTCACATACATATATTTGTTTCTGATGGAAATAATTAGTCTTCAATTGCTGTATTTAAGTGCATGCAGATTGTTTCTTTGGCTCAGACAGACACAATTTGTTTGCAATTACTTCCAGCATTTTACACATGACCACAAGAAAATGATTAAGGTATGTTTCAAAAGTTGTTTGCCTATATTTTTCTGACACCTTAACTGTGATTAGATAAGAGAGTCGGGTTTTAAGTGTAATAGCCTAAAATGCATGAGATATCTTGCTGCTATTAGGGTCTTTTTTAAACAAATGTTCACCACCCTTTCATTTGCACAGCGCTTCAGGTTTTGCTTTATTTTTTTTTTTAATTAACACAAGTTAAGTTGAAAAGAGAAAAAATAAAAGCTATGCATTTTACTTAGAAACTAAGAATTTTCCACTTTAAATGGATATTTGTGTTTCCTTGATCTGCAGGAGGCTAGAGACAAAAACAATTGTTTTAGTACATGCTTTATTTTATTTAGCAAGATTTAAAACTCTCAGATCATAAAAATTAGAGAAACGCTCAATTATTGTCATGGACAGTTTAATTTTTTTAACACATCACTTTTTAAAATGGTTAGTTTAAATGGAAAGATGAATAGAAAACTAAACTAAATTAACAATGTATGAGAGAGATACATACACTGGTTAATATAAAAATATTCAGAACATTCTCCTTTAAAGACTATAATTTTTTTCAGATATATTAGAGAAAAACAACCATATTAATTAACCATAAACAATATTATTTCCTTTACTATCCGTAAAAATTTTCAGAGATTGCAATCTAACCTATTTGATACATAATAGGATGGCATGAATTTTGAAGATGTTTTTATTGAAATAATTTCTGTGGCAGTTTAGAGTCTCATAATTTTACTAAATAAGGTTAACTATATGGATATTGAATTTCAGGTATGTACACTTTCATTATTAATTTAGCTGTGACTGTTAAAATGTAGTAAGTATTAGGAACTACTACAAGTAGAAACATAGGTGTATAATTAATGCTCAGGTTATTATTTGTCCTTTGCCCGACTAAAATAAATACTGGGATCAATTTATATGCTACAGATCAGAATGGGCCATAATCCCTCCTGTGCACCTCAATTTAGTCGCTCAGTCATGTCCGACTCTTTGCGACCCCATGAATTGCAGGACACCAGGCCTGCCTGTCCATTACTAACTCCCTGAGTCCACCCAAATCCATGTCCATTGTGTCGGTGATGCCATCCAACCATCTCATCCTCCGTCATCTTCTTCTTCTCCTGCCCTCAATCTTTTCCAGCATCAGGATCTTTTCAAATGAGTCAGCTCTTCGCATCAGGTGGCCAAAGTATTGGAGTTTCAGCTTCAACATCATTCCTTCCAATGAACACCCAGGACTGATCTCCCTTAGGATGGACTGGTTGGATCTCCTTGCAGTCCAAGGGACTCTCAAGAGTCTTCTCCAACACCACATTTCAAAAGCATCACTTCTTCAGCACTCAGCTTTTTCACTGTCCAACTCTCACATCCATACACGACCACTGGAAAAACCATAGCCTTGACTGGACGGACCCTTGTTGACAAAGTAATGTCTCTGCTTTTTAATATGCTGTCTAGGTTGGTCATAACTTTCCTTCCAAGGAGTAAGCGTCTTTTAATTTCATGGCTGCAATCACTATCTGCAGTGATTTTGGAGCCCCTCAAAATAAAGTCAGCCACTGTCTCCCCATCTATTTGCCATGAAGTGATGGGACCAGATGCCATGATCTTAGTTTTCTGAATGTTGAGCTTTAAGCCAACTTTTTCACTCTCCTCTTTCACTTTCATCAAGAGGCTCTTTAGTTCTTCTTCACTTTCTGCCATAAGGGTGGTGTCATCTGCATATCTGAGGTTATTGATATTTCTCTCGGCAATCTTGATTCCAGCTTGTGCTTCCTCCAGCCCAGCGTTTCTCATGATGTACTCTGCATATAAGTTAAATAAGCAGGGTGACAATATACAGCCTTGACATACTCCTTTCCCTATTGGGAACCAGTCTGTTGTTCCATGTCCAGTTCTAACTGTTGCTTCCTGACCTGCATACAGGTTTCTCAAGAGGCAGGTCAGGTGGTCTGGTATTCCCATCATTTCTAAAGACACACTTTTAAAAATACTTTCTTTGTTCAGGAAGGAGGGGACATATGTATTCTTATGGATGATTTACATTGTTGTATGGCAGAAACTAAGACAATTTGAAAAAATTATCCTCCAATGAAAAGTTGAAAAAAAAAAAAACTTTCCTCACCAGCAAGATTGACACAGTCGAATGACAAAAATAAAACAATTACTTTACTAGTTTGTCTTTTATTCAAGGGAAAACATCTATGGATTGGGGTGGATAGTACCTCACAACAGTGAAACACTATCCCCAGGAGTTTGGGCAAGAGTAAGTTTATTTATAGACAGAAGAGGCAATGAGGGAACAGATCTTAGATTAGGCATTTCCTGTAAGGCTAGGAGGTCCTATTTTTTTCATGAGATCAACTGGCTAGAGCTGTGGGCTGTGATTGGTGATGGGTTCCTGGGGTGCTTCCCATAAGTGCAGGCTTCCACTGGGCAGCTTCTGTTTTGTGGGTCCCAGTATACAAATTAACTTTATTAGAGAGAAATCAGAACTATATTCTCCTTGTGATCTGCAGATCCTTAAATCTCACTGTTGTCTAGGGCTGTAATCTTTCCTGTTTGGAGCCTTGACTGGTGACAATTCAGGTAGCCGTCACCATGAGAATATTTTTTTGGCAGTTCTGCCTGGGCTCCTCCCATGTTTATGTGAAAGATCAGCACCCCCTCAAGCATGGGCAACTCCATGTTTAAATAGACTAAAAAGAGTGGGAAGCTATGGTCTGAACTACCTAGTTAAGTCCTGACTGTGCACATGAGCGCTCAGTCACTCAGTCATGTTCAACTCTTTGTAGCCCCATGGAGTACAGCCTACCAGGCTCCTCTGTTCATGGGATTTCCAAGGCAAGAATACTGGAGTGGGTTGCCATTTCCACCTCCAGGTGATCTTCCTGACTCAGGGATTGAACTCATGTCTGCATTGGCAGGTGGATTCTTTACCGCTGAGCCACCAGGGAAGCCCTTTAAGTCCTGATTGGCCACAACCAAACCTGGCTTCACATTGGGCTTCATGTTGGACTTTTCATCCTACCGTACAGTCAGAAGTAGGAGTTACCAGCAAATATCGGTGATTCAAAATTTGCTTCCCTTGGTCAATCCCTACTTCCTTGGCTAGGAGTAAGTATAAATGTCACTGTGATCAGGAACCTCTCCTTAACACTTGAAGATATTACAGAATCTACTGCTGAAGCCAAAGCTTCCCAAGAAAACCCCTAGACTCTCTGACTAAAGATGTTTTTTTGATAATAAGATGGCTGTTTATTCTTTCAGCTGAACAAGGAGGTACCTGTGCTATGGTCAACACTACTTGCTGCACTTGGATTAATACCTATGGAGAAGCAGTGACCCAGCTACCTATGATCACTGATCATTTGACCTAAGAAAATAACTTCTTCAACAGAATCTATTTCAGTTGGTTTTAGCCCTGGGGACCACATGGCTTCAGAGCACTCTCCAAATGTTTGGTATTATCTTGTGTACAATCATTCTAATAGTCTCCTTAGTGTACTATGTTCTTTCAAAAGCTTTAAACTCATATCTGGAGCAGCTGACAATTAGGCAAATGATCTTCCTTCACCTAGAACACCAAAAATAGGATAAAGAAAATGGTCAACTAAGGGACCTTAATATCTTAGCCTACAAATTTCAGTTAAAGACCTAACCTCACTCCAACATCAACAAAAAGTGGAAGCTCAGAGAGGCAATAATACCTGAAACTTTGGTCTGTACTCTTAGTGCAACTGAGAGTTTGATCAAAAGGGGGTATTGATAAAATTAATTCATGTATCAGCACCCAAAAATAGAGGCCACCGAGTGGCCTGACCCACATTAAATATCTAAATCAAAGTCAGCCTGCACTTATGAGAAACATCTCACTGTCAAGGAAACCTAACACATATACCAATCATAATCCTCCCATTCAACTTTAGCCAGATCACCTCCTCTTAGAAAACAGGACCTGCTGGCCTTATAGGGAATGCCAGACCTTCTAGCCAATCATGTATAGTTTCTGTTGCCTTCTGCAACATTCTAAAAAATTCACTCTCGCGAAAATTTCCTTGGGAAGAATGTTCCACTGCTTTTGGGGCAAGATACACCCCCCCCCATACACACAATTCATGAATTGTTTTTCCTTGAATAAAGTGTATTAAACTTACTGCATTGCTAAATTGTTTTGGTTTTGTCATTTGACAACATAATAACAAAAGCCTTAGACAACTGTTGTGAGAATAGAATTACTTAATTAGTATAAAGTGTTACTGCTCTTCCTGGCAAAACTTAGTCTTGGGTGCTAAATAATTTCATCATTAATCTATTATACAATATTAATTATATATTATAAGCTATATATACTTACTTTAACACCTTCTACCTATATACTTAGGTAGATTGCATTTATGTAACATATCTATAAAAATAAATTTAAATTTGATCTTTTCTATATAAGTTATCTTTCCATTAAGGTTTTTTCTCCTAATTCAGAATTTAGTTAGTGTTAACTATGACCCTTTTGAAATATCTATGAAAAGAAGTACTTCTACAAGATATACTTTAATTACATTTTCTAGAGAAATTGAGAACTGTACAAAAAAGATCTTCAGGACCCAGATAATAACGATGGTGTGATCACTTACTTAGAGCCAGACATCCTAGAATGTGAAGTCAAGTGGGCCTTAGAAAGCATCACTACCAACAAAGCTAGTGGAGGTGATGGAATTCCAGTTGAGCTATTTCACATCCTGAAAGATGATGCTGTGAAAGTGCTGCACTCAATATGCCAGCAAATTTGGAAAACTCAGCAGTGGCCACCGGACTGGAAAAGATCAGTTTTCGTTACAATCCCAAAGAAAGTCAATGCCAAAGAATGTTCAAACTACCACACAATTGCACTCATCTCACATGCTAGTAAAGTAATGCTCAGAATTCTCCAAGCCAGGCTTCATCAATACATGAACCGTGAACTTCCAGATGTTCAAGCTAGTTTTAGAAAAGGCAGAGGAACCAGAGATGAAATTGCCAATATCTGCTGGATTATCAAAAAAGCAAGAGAGTTCCAGAAAAACATCTATTTCTGCTTTATTGACTATGCCAAAGCTTTTGACTTTGTGGATCACAATAAACTGTGGAAAATTCTGAAAGAGATGGGAATACCAGACCATCTGACCTGTCTCTTGATAAACCTGTATGCAGGTCAGGAAGCAACAGTTAGAACTGGACATGGAACAACACACTGGTTCCAAATAGGAAAAGGAGTACGTCAAGGCTGTATATTGTCACCCTGCTTATTTCACTTCTATGCAGAGTACATCATGAGAAACGCTGGGCTGGAAGAAACACAAGCTGGAATCAAGATTGCCAGGAGAAATATCAATAACCTCAGGTAAGCGGATGACACCACCCTTATGGCAGAAAGTGAAGAAGAACTAAAGAGCCTCTTGATGAAAGTGAGAGAGGAGAGTGAAAAAGTTGGCTTAAAGCTCAACATTCAGAAAACTAAAATCATGGCATCTGGTCCAATCACTTTGTGGGAAATAGATGGGGAAACAGTGGAAACAGTGTCAGACTTTATTTTGGGGGGCTCCAGAATCACTGTTGATGGTGATTGCAGCCATGAAATTAAAAGGCGCTTACTCCTTGGAAGGAAGGTTATGACCAACCTAGATAGCATATTTGAAAGCAGAGACATTACTTTGCCAACAAAAGTCCGTCTAGTCAAGGCTATGTTTTTTCCAGTGGTCGTGTATGGATGTAAGAGTTGGACGGTGAAGAAAGCTGAGCACCGCAGAATTGATGCTTTTGAAGTGTGGTGTTGGAGAAGGCTCTTGAGAGTCCCTTGGACTGCAAGGAGATCCAACAATCCATCCTAAAAGAGATCAATCCTGGGTGTTCATTGGAAGG
Source organism: Okapia johnstoni (assembly GCA_024291935.2). Classification (NCBI taxonomy): domain Eukaryota; kingdom Metazoa; phylum Chordata; class Mammalia; order Artiodactyla; family Giraffidae; genus Okapia; species Okapia johnstoni. The sequence goes on from CM044322.1 coordinate 61,660,670, forward strand.
ACTGATGTTGAAGCTGAAACTCCAATACTTTTGCCACCTCATGAGAAGGGTTGACACATTGGAAAAGACCCTAATGCTGGGTAGGATTGGGGGCAGGAGGAGAAGGGGATGACAGAGAATGAGATGGTTGGATGGCATCACCAACTCGATGGACATGGGTTTGGGTAGACTCCGGGAGCTGGTGATGGACAGAGAGGCCTGGCGTGCTGCAATTCACGGGGTCACAAAGAGTCGGACACGACTGAGCGACTGAACTGAACTGAACTTGTCTCTGATCTTCACAACTTTTGTTCATGAAAACAGTCAAGATTCCTTGTCACAGCTCAAAACACACTTCCCTTTGAGATTCATTTTATTATCCACACATGACTTCTTAAAAATTAAACTTCTGTATAAATTTGACTTAAGCATTTTTTTAACTATCTTTAGGTAGACCTATTAAGATGTGCAAACTTTAGTAATTCAACTTTGAACCCTGCTTATATACTAATTCAGGGAGACCTTCTAGAGTTTTCAACTTGATAGCATTAAATTGTTCTACTTAAATTATTGCAGTGGTTTAGAAATAATTTGGCAATACTCAGCTCTTAGTATCCCATAATTCAAAATTTTATTACTTTTTTCATTCAGTTGATATTAGTAAACAGATTTTATCAAGGAAACCCAATATGAATCTAAAAAAAAACCCTACATTTCCAGGATTCAAAAGAAATTTTGAAATGTAGCATTAAGGGTAGGCCACTTTAAATTATCTGCGTCATCAAAAGTCAAAGCATTTTCTGTCTTAAACAGGACTTTACAGAAATATGTTCATTGCAATTTCAAAACAAAAAATTTAAAAAAAGAAAAAATTTAAGAAGCTTAGTATGAATAATCTAGTGACCATATTTAAATGTGTATGTGAATACTTATGTCCACTAGAATTATTTATTTTGTAGCCCCAATATAAAGTTTTATGTTTCCTTTAACTTTTGTTTATATACAAACTTTAATTCTGACATGTTTGATTATTCATTTGCTATTGAGTTGTTTAATATATGAGTAAAAAAAAAATTGTTCAACAATAGATAGTGAATTTTTTTTCATGAATTAAACTAATTCAACAGCAACCAAAAAGAGATTAGTAAATTCAGATGTAATAATAAGACTAAAAATTAATAGTATTAAAAATGATCACAAAGTACACATCCAAGAGGGTTTATTTGCTGTGTGCTTGTAGAGTTTTTTTGAACTGTAGCTTTAAACTTACTTTATGATTTTGACTGAAAATGAGAAAAATGTATGACATATTCACACACATTGAACCAAGAGCTTATCAACCAGTACTAATACAATCTAAAATGAGATTATTTTGTAAACAAAGATAAGAGAAAGACTTCTTCTTTAGAGTAAATTTGACTATGAAGGGAAATAAATTGAAATATGATATAAAAAGTGGGGTTCTTTTTGGTACCTTTCTCCTCTCCTTTACTTTTCCCCTCCCTCCCTCCTTTTCTCCTTTCCTTCCTTCCTTTCAGCAAACTATCATTTTACTTACTCTCATCTCTTAAATTCATCTTTGTTTCTGCACTATGAAAATTGATACCAGTCCTTGAATTTTTTTTTTTTTAACTTTGCCAGCTGGTATCCTGTTAACTTTAGTCAGTAGAGGGCATGCTAGAATTTCAGGAAGAGAAATTCTGGTTCTGGTATGCTCACCTGGCAGGCTCTTGAAGCTATTAACTCATTTTCCAGCATCTTGCTCCCGCAGATATGTGACCACCCCTGTGCTGTTTCTTCAGCTCTCCCCAGCACTAAGCGCCTGCCAGACTCATGGTTTCTCCATCATCTAGACCCTGGAGCACACAGCACGCAGAAGTACCCAGTGACCACAGCTTCCTCTGGTTCTTGCTTGTGTGCTTTCTGAACAGGGTGCCACAGGTTAGACACTTCCACTGTACCCTAGTGGTCAGATTTCAGGAATATTCCAGAGAGCACTTTTATTGAAACTTCTGCCAGTATGGTATCATTATAAGAAAATTTAATAAGTATAATATTAATATAAAACAACACATTGGTAGCATCGTTTTAAAGTTTCTAATTTTGATGAGACTTCAATAAACTTCTCAAACTTTTCTTAGAGCACAGGCATGCAAACACACACACACACAGCATAAAAACATTTCTCGTAGACACCATATCAAGATGTACTCAGTCCAGTGGGTAGGTCTCACATAGATAATTGGATGATATTTGTACACATCTATCCTCTTGACATAATAGAAGTTGATACCTATAATTTAGATTTAAACTTTTTTTTTTAATTTTTGGAGAGGTTCTATCCAAATGCAATACTTTAATTTCCCTTTTTTATTGAATTATAATTAATTTACAATGTTGTGTTAGTTTCAAGTGTACTATAGAATGATTCAGTTATAAATATTTTTCAGATTCTTTACCATTATAAGTTATTTCAGGATACTGAGTGTAGTTCCTTGTGCTACAGTAAATCTTATTGTTTACCTACTTTATATATAGTATTGTATATATACTATTCCTAAACTCCTAATTTATGTCTCCACATCCCTCTGCCCCTGTTATTCCCTTTGATAAGCATAGGTTTGTTTATGTTTATGCTCTCAGACTCTCTCTACGTCTGAGAGTCTATTTCTGTCCTGTAAATAAGTCCATTTGTATATTTTTTTTAGACTACACATATAAGTGACATCATATGATATTTGTTTTTCCCTGACATTTCATTTAGTATGATAATCTCTGGGTCCATTCATGCTGCTGCTGCAAATGCATTATTTCATTCTTTTTTGTGGCTAAATTATATTTCGTTGTTTATATCTACCACCTCTGCTTTATTCATTCATCTGTCAAAGGAAATTTAGGTTGCTTCCATGTCTTGGCTATTGTAAATATTACTTCTATGAATGTTGGGGTGCACGTATATTTTTAAATTCTGATTTTCTCCAGATAATATGCCCAGGAATGGGATTGTAGATTCATATTGTAACTCTATTTTTAACTTGTTAAGGAACTTCAAAATTATACTCCATAGTGGCTGCACCAAATTACATCCCCACCAAAATTATAAGAGGTGTATTTTTCTCCATATCCTCTGCAGCATTTATTTGTTGTAGATTTTTTTATGGTAACCATTCTGAGTGGTGTGAAATGATGCCTCACTGTAGTTTTGATTTTCATATCTCTAAAATTTATTAATTTTGAACCTTTTCTCAAGTATCTTTTGGACATCTATGCATCTTCTTTGGAAAAATGTCTATTTAGATTTTCTGCCCTTTTTTTTTTAATTGGAATTTTCTTAAAATATTAAACTATATGAGCTGTTTGTAAATTTTGGGAATCAATCTCTTGTCTATCACATTGTTTGCAAATGTTTTCTCTTAGTCTACAGGTTTTGTTTTTTTTTCTTTTCATTTTGTTTGTGGTTTCCTTTGCTGTACAAAAGCTGTTAAGTTTAATTAGGTCTCATCTGTTTATTTTTGTTTTTATTTCCGTTACTATCTAACTTGGACCTAAGAAGATATTGTTGCCATTTATGACAAAATTGTATCCTGCCTATGTTTTCCTCTAAGAGTTATATGATGTCTGATCTTACATTTAGGCCTATAATTCATTTTGAATTTGTTTTTGTATGTGGTGTTAGAAAATGTTCTAAATTCATCCTTTTATATGTAGCTGTCCAGTTTTCCCAGCAACTCTTATGAAGAGGCTGTCTTTTATCCATTGTAAGTCTTGCCTCCTTTGTTGTAGATTAATTGACCATAGGAGTACAGGTTTATTTCTAGACTTTCCATCCCGTTCCCTTGGACTATATTCCTATTATTGTGCTAGTATCAAGCTGTTTTCATTACTGTAGCTTTGTAGCATAGTCTGAAACTAGGATGCATGATTCTTCAAGCTCCATTCTTCTTTCTCAAGATTAATTTGGCTATGCAGGGTCTTTTGTGCTTCCATATAAATTAAAAAAAAAATTTGTTCTAGTTCTTTGAAAAATTAGATTGGTAATAAATAGGAATTACATTGAATCTGCCTTAGTAGTATAGTCATTTTAGCAATAATAGCAGTATTGATTCTTCCATTCCAAGAATGCAGTATATCTTTATTTTTTTAATTGAAATATAGTTAATTTACAGTATCCGTTAGTTTCTGGCATTTCAGGCATACAACACAGTGTTTCAGTTTCAAAGAATACATACAATCTTTCTCTTATAGGTCATTATAAAGTACTGTGTATAATTTCCTGAGCTATTCAGTAGGTCCTTGTTGGCTTTCTATTTTATATATGGTAGTGTGTATAGGTTAATTCAAACCTCCTAATTTATTCCTCCTCCACTCCCCTTTCCTCTTTGGTAACCATACATCATTTATTTTCTATGTCTATGAATTTCTTTCTGTTTTGGAAATAAATTCATTTCTATTTTTTTTTTAGATTACACATAAAAGTGATATCATACAATACTTGTCTTTTCTAGCTTACTTAGTATGGTAATCTCTTGGTACATTCATGCTGTTGCAAATGGCATTATTTCATTTTTTTCATGGCTGGATAATATTTATTGTGTATGGATACCAGAGCTTCTTTATCCATTCATCTATTGATGAAAATCTAGGTGGCTTCCATGTCTTGGCTATTGTGAAGAGTACTGCTTTGAATGTTGGGGTGTATTTATCTTTTTAAATTATGGTTTTCTCTGGGTATATACCTAGGAGGGGAATTGCTGGGTCATATTGTAGTTCTGTGTTCTCAGTCACTCAGTTGTGTCCAACTCATTGTGACCCTATGTACTATAGCCTGCAAGGCTCCTCTGTCCATGGGATTTTCCAGGCAAGAATACTAGAGTAGCTTCCCTTTCCTATTTCAGTGGCTCTTCCCAACCCATGGATCAAACCCACATCTGGTGTCTCCAGCATTGGCAGGTGGATTCTTAACCACTAGCACCATCTAGGAAGCCCCTTTGTAGTTCTATTTTTATTTTAAGCAAACTCCATACTGTTCTCCATAGTGGCTATATATAAATTTATTGAATCAAAATAAGTGGCAACAAGGTAACAATATCAACACAGGAAGGGGCAGAAAGCAGAATCAGAGTCCCAGCCAGCCCCAAGCAGTGCCCCTGCCACCAGATTTCTAGTGTCAAAATCATATTTCCTTATAGATTTGAGTCATATTGAAATCATAGAGACATTTTTTTTTCCTTTTTTGCAGCAGTTTCATGTTTTGAAACATGGGAATATATTGCCTTTCCTCTGTAAACTATGACCTCTCATTACCAAGTCTATCTAGATTTCATGTTCCATTTTTGATAAAAGCATGAGTACAGTGAACTGTTTGTATAATAAGAAGGAAAATAGCAGCAAACCCTGTAATAAATGGAAACCATATCAGTCTAAGTAATCACCAGAGAGAAATCACAAAGTAATTTGGACAGGGGAAATTTAATAAAAGGGACTATTAACTATAGCAAAGGATTGGAGTAGCAAAGGATTACTTAGGAAAAAGAGAAATCTAAAGAATACAGAAATTCTGTGTGTAAATAGCAGTTGGGCTTCCCTGGTGACTCAATGGTAAAGAATCCACCTGCTGATGCAGGAGACACAGGTTCGATTCCTGTGTTGGGAAGATCTTCTGGAGGAGGAAATGGCAATTCACTCCAATATTCTTGCCTGGAGAATTCCATGGACAGAAGAGCCTGGGTGGTGATGCTGGGGGGTAGGGGGCGGCGGGGGCAGGTACAGTCCATGGGGTCACAAAGAATTGGCCATGACTTGGCAACTAAGCAACAACAATAAATAGCAGCCACTGACGAGGGCAGAGCTAGAGCAGAGAAAGTTTATGCTCAAGGTTGCACCCAGGCCCTGCTGGAGAGAACAAGGCTGTGCCTCCTTGGATGGCACTGAAGTGCTGGTGTCTCACTGGCAAAATCCTGCTGAAAATCTGCCCTTGAATGAGCTGGGCCCAGTCTCCCTGGAGTCTTCAGTGACAGAACAGCCCCAGCCCAGAGGGATTTTGAGGAGGAGGTGGGACCAAGGTCTTTATTGACTGCTGGGGGCTACTAGCCCATACGTACAATCCTGAAGCAGCCAGGCAATGGGGGAAAGCTTCCCATGCAGGACACAGGCCAGGGATCACTATGGAATACAGAATGGAATGCTCTCCTGCCTTTTCAGTCTCTCCAGTGCCCTCTACTGACAAAGCCTCAGTGCCAGCTGGCAATGGGTATTATTGTTGTTCAGTCTCTCAGTTGTGTCTGACTCTTTGTGACCCCATAGACTACAGCATGCCAGGCTTCCATGTCCTTCACTATCTCCTGGAGTTTGCTCAAACTCATGTCCATTGAGTTGGTGATGCCATCCAACCATCTCTTCCTCTGTTGTCCCCTTCTCCTCCTGCCTTCAATCTTTCCCAGAGGCAGGGTCCTTTCCCAATGAGCTGGATGTTCGCATCAGGTGGCCAAAGAATCAGAGCATCAGCTTCAGCATCCGTCCGTCTAATGAATATTCAGAATTAATTTCTTTAGGATTGATTGACTGATTTGAACTCCTTTCTGTTCAAGGGACTCTCAAGAGTGTTATCTAGCACCATAATTTGAAGTCATCGATTCTTCGGTGTTCAACCTTCTTTGTGATTCAACTCTCACATCCATACATGACTACTAGTAAAACCATAGCTTTGACTATACAGACTTTTGTTGACAAAGTATCTGCTTTGTAATATGCTGCCTAGGTTTCTCATAGCTTTTCTTCCAAGGAGCAAGCACCTTTTAATTTTGTCGCTGCAGTTGCCATCTGAAGTGATTATCGAGCCCAAGAAAATAAAATCTGTCACTGCTTCTACTTTTCCCCCATCTATTTGGCATGAAGTGATGGGACCAGATGTCATGATCTTAGTTTTTTGAATGTTGAGTTTTAAGCCAGCTTTTCCACTCTCCTCTTTCACCTTCATCAAGAGTCTTTTTAGTTTCTCTTTGCTTTCTGCCATTAGAGTGATATCATGTGCATATCTGAGGTTGTTGATATTTCTCCTGGTAATCTTGACTCTAGCTTGTGAGTCATCCAGCCAGCATTTCACACGATGTATTCTGCATATAAGTTAAATAAGCAGAGTGACAATATACAGACTTGACTTACTCCTTTCTCAATTTTGAAACAGCCCATTGTTCTATTTCTGGTTATAATTGTTGCTTCTAATCTTGCATACAGGTTTCTCAGGAGGCAGGTAAGTTGGTCTGGTATTCCCATCTCTTGAAGACTTTTCCATTGTTTGTTGTGACCGACAGAATCAAAGACCTTAGCATAGTCAATGAAACAGATGTAGATGATTTTTTGGAATTCTCTTGCTTTTTCTATGATCAAGCAAATGTTGCAATTCAATCTTTCTGGTTCCTCTGCCTATTCTAAATCCAACTTGTACATGTGGGAGTTCTTGGTTTATGTGCTGTTGAAGCCTAGTTTGAAGGATGTTGAGCATGGCTTTGCTAGCATGTGAAATGAGCACAACTGTATGGTAGTTTGAACATTCTTTGTCATTGCCCTTCTTTGGTATTGGAAAGAAAGCTAACCTTTTCCAGTCCTGTGGCTGTTGCTGTGTTTTCCAAATTTGCTGGCATATTGAGTATAGTACTTTAACAGCATTATCTATTAAGATTTTAAATAGCTCAACTGCAATTCCATCATTTCCACTAGCTTTGTTTGCATGAAATATTTCCTTGATATCTCTAATTTTCTTAAAGCGATCTCTAGCCTTTCCCATTCTATCTTTTTTTTCTGTTTCTGTGCACTGTTCACATAAGAAGGCTTTCTTATCTCTCCTTGCTATACGTTGGAACTCCACATGCACTTGGGTATATCTTTCCTTTTCTCCTTTGCCTTTCACTTCTCTTCTCTCAGCTGTTTGTAGAATAGCTGAGAGAAGACCTCCTCAGACAGCCATTTTCTCTTCTTGCATTTCTTTTTATTGGACATAATTTTGGTCATTGCCTCCTATACATTGTTACTAAGCTCTGTCCATAGTTGATCAGGCACTCTGTCTACTAGATCCAATCCTTTGAATCTATTCAACACCTCCATTGTATAATCATAAGGGATTTGATTTAGGTCATATCTGAATGATCTAGTGGTTTTCCCCAGTTTCTTCAAATTAAGTCTGAATTTTGTAATAAGGAGTTCATGATCTGAGCCACAGTCAGCTCCCAGTCTTATTTGTGCTGATTGTAGAATTTTTCCATCTTCGGCTGCAAAGAATGTAATGTCTGATTTCGGTATTGACCATCTGCTGATGTCCATGTGTAGAGTCGTCTCTTGTGTTGTTGGAAGATGGTATTTGTATGACCAGTGCATTCTCTTGGCAAAACTCTGTTATCTTTTTCCCTGCTTCATTTTGTACTCCAAGACCAGACTTGCCTGTTACTCCAGGTATCTTGTGACCTCCCATTTTTGCAATCCAATCCCCTATGATGAAAAGGACATCTTTTATCTTAGTTCTAGACGTCCTTGTGGGTCTTCATAGAACCATTCAACTTCATCTTCTTCAGTTTCAGTGGTTGGGGCATAGACTTTGATTACAGTGATGATGAATTGTTTGCCTTGAAAACAAACTGAGGTCATTCTGTTGTTTTTGAGATTGCACCCATGTACTGCATTTCAGACTCTTTAGTTGACTATGAGGACTATTCAGTTTCTTCTAAGGGAAGAGTAAGTTTTGGATAGAGAGGTTAATCATAAACTCAGAAGAGGAACCTGGTTTTAGTGGGACTCGTTTTTCAATTGTTAGTGGCTTCTGTCTCCCTTGGGCTTCCCTGGTGGCTCAGATGGTAAAGAACCCACCTTCAACGCAGGAGGTCTGGTTTGATCCCTGGGTCAGGAAGATCCCTTGGAGAAGGGAATGGCTACCCACTCCAATATTCTTCACTTTTAGTCTCTCATACCAACAAATATTCTATTAGTTCTTCTTAGACTGTTACTGCTAATGATATGGTACCATCAGCATAACTCCAATACCAGATGAAATGTACCTATTGGCCCCATAGATAAACTTGCATTCTTTCTCACTTAAGATAAAATAAAGGAAAATGGAAATTAAAAATCTTTATTATTTTTCCTAAAAAAATAAAGATGGAGTAAGATTGCACTCTTATTAGGAGTGTAATAACAAGGATGAGAAAAGTATGGAAAAGATGATTCTATCAACTATTCTGGTCACTAAATTAGTAACTATAAAACATTTTCAAAACAGTGGCAGACACTCAGTTTGAGATTTTTCAAGTGGCTCATTCAAGAGAGAGAATCAGTGTTATTATCAGAAAGAAAATATGTGTCATCAATAAAATAGTAATAGTAATTTAAATACAGTATTATACTATATTTAAAATAACATCCTGCCATGTATTTCAGCATACATGGCATGCTTTCACAATATGTAGCTATTTAAATTAAGTTTAATAATTTTAATTATTATATTTGCTTACCCTGAGCTCTACATTTTTAATCTTCAGCAATAATTAGTATTTTATTTCAGTAAAAAACAATAATTACATTCCATCATTCATCACTTTTTCTTTCAGATGTCTGTAATTTATTTACTGAAGTTAGATTTAGATGGTCTTTCCAAGAGATAGCTTACTGTGAAATGTGTTAATAATCTACAAGGCATGTTACAAATCTTCTTTTACCACCCAAAATAGCCTACAATATTGATGTCATAGACATATTTTTACAAATGTCCATTAAACATTTTTAAACTGTATTTTACAATCATGTCACATATAGAATACACCAGTGAAAAGTTTGGAAAAGAGGAGGATTTTCAAAACTAGAAATAATAATGCATTTTAATAAGGAAGTTTGAGGTATACAAAAGTTTTAGAAAAAAAATTGAGGAAACAACAATCCCTGTGTTCAATGGTTTTACCAAATAACAATGTCTCTTAGCTGGACATATTTTTTCCATAATAGATGATTTCTTTTACAAGAAAATTCATACCTTGCATGCTAGATCATATAATTGTAAAACTTTGGTTTAGAGTTTGTTAAGATTCACTGTAGCTTAACTAAGAATTTTGCTGGCACTAACATAAACTGGGTCTGATATTTATGTAGTGTTAACTGAAAATCACTCTCACTAATAAAATTTAAAGGAAATTCTCTAAGTTCATATAAATTACTCACCTGCCTTTTAGAAAAAAAAAAATTCATTTCTCTAGTCTAAAGAATATATTATTGAGTATTCGCATCACATCCAATACACAAATTTCATTTTGGCTAGATTTTCATATAAGGCTGTTTGCTAAAACTACTTACATAATTCCATAGATAAAATGATTTTAGCAGTTCCCAAAGCTACTAATGGTGTGTAAGTTCTGGGCATAGGATAATCAGTGTCAGGGTTGGCTGCAAAATGCAATTATGTATCATCCAACCAGAAGCTAATTATACTATTCTGTTTGAAAACAACAATTACTTGAGGATCCCCAGAGTCTATTGAAAGCCTAATAATTCTTAGTTTAACAGCATCTCAACCTAATTTCTAATATCACCCAACAACTTTGGCTAGATTTTCAATATGGCAATATTTTTAAAATTACTCTTGTTTCTAAACTGTATCACAGATCAATCAATCTCCTGGTTTGCATTTGAGTCTATCTTCAAATGACTGTTCCTTCTTTACCAACGTTCTAAGACATGACAATTCAGTGGAACAACTGCAGAAGTCAGGCAAAGGCAGAAAATTTCACACTGTGCTCTGGAACAATAGAAAGAACATGTGTAGATTTCATAAGGGGGATTGTTTCATATCAATAGAAAAGTCTATCCTTGAGAGAGCATTTTGCAGTCAACATATTCTTTGGACAAGTGCAAGTATTTTACTATGAAATCGTAATATTAAAATAAAGAACATAAAAAGGTAAAAATCTTTTTATAACCATCATGTCACTGTTTGCTCTAAGTTGGAGTAGGCCTTTTACCCTTTTGCTAGGTTGTTTTCTGTTTTATTTCTTAAAAAATTTCCCATCTGCTCATTCTGGAAAATAAAAATATCTCAACCATATCTAACATGCCACAGGTCACATTCTGCATCTGCAGGTGAGACACTCCCTATGGTGTTATCAACACTTTTCTGCTGCCCAGTGCCGATCCTTATGCTTGTCACATTTCAGGAATAATGTGCTCCTCCCTTTAATCCCTTTGAATCTCTGATGGTTGCCAAAACTAGGAAGACTGAAGCAGCTGGTTGTAAATTTAAGATCAGTGGAAATGTATCTATTCAGATAATGTGTGTTTGTACAGTATCAAGAAATACTATTCCATGTGTCAATATATTTATAGCATTTAATTCACCATCATAATGTCTATAAAAACATCCAGTAAAAATTTAGAAGATAAAATAGAAAAGCTCTATCTTGAGAATTTTGTAAGCTAATCTCCAGAAAGAATATATATGTATGTTTATATATTCTTTTTTATATTATATATAGATAAAATATACATCAGGAATGGCAATTCAAGGACTCTGTTAGGTTTCCAGGAATCTATTTTTTTATATATACATATTTAGTCTTTTTTGTTTCAGATAACATGAATACTGTGTTTGATCTTCATATATGTTCATTAGATAACATGTTACATATGTATGAGAAAATGTATATTATTATTTTAGACAAAACTTGCAGTATATGATTGAGCTGATTAGTTGAGGACTTACTGGTGAGTGCTTGAGAGCAGCATGAAACTGATTCGATTTGTTTAAACACTACAGTGTGGGCAACAGGAGGGTCCAAGTATCTGAAGTAGTGAGAAGGGAAAGCAGGTGACAAGAGAGAGGGACTTTAGGATGCTTATTCAAAGGGGTCTTGGGGTAGATCTAAACTAATTCTGAGATAATAAAAGAGTTGAAAAAAAAAACTTGCATTAACTTTTGAGCACAAAGTGCATTTTGATACAGCTCTAAGAATTTGCCTTTGGGTCCTAGCCTAAGTCTAGTGTTCTTCAGCTATTAAAAGGCATAACTGCAACAGGGTGGAAACAAACATATAGTTAGATGCTTGGTGTTTCAAATCTTGAGTTCACTAAGATTTCCCCAGACTATAGCTATACCTTGACCACAGTAAGTGGTCAAAATTTGTCTGATGTATGAATTTTTAATATAATACACACTTATCATAGTTGCTGAGGATTTTATTAAATGTAAAGTCCTCTATAGTACTCCATATGTTCTCCATAAACACTAAATATGATTTGAATATTTATTTGTATATCCATTTTTACAGTATTTGATTACAAGTTTAATCTTTATTAAGTTCTTAAGCAATATCTTTCAAAATTGAAACAGCTGCTCTCTGAAACATGTTTTTATTTTGATAAGAGAGTATACATTTTTAGGAACATAATTTTTCATTTTATGAGAATGGTCATGGAATTCTTTTAATCATAATTATCTCTTTGCAATACACTGTTGCTGTTATTCGGTCACTAAGTCATTTCTGACTCTGTGACTTCATGGACTGTAGTAACACCAGGCTACTCTGTTCTCTCCTATCGCCCAGAGTTTGCTCAGATTCATGGCCACTGAATTAGTGATGCTATCTAACCATCTCATGCTTGGCCTCTCTTCTCCTTTTGCCTTCAGTATTTCCTAGCATCAGGGTCTTTTGCAATGAGTCTGCCCTTCTCAGCAAGTGGCCAAAATATTGGAGCTTCAGCATAAATCCTTCCAAGAAATCTTTAGGATCAATTTCCTTTAAGGTTGACTGGTTTGATCTCTTTGCTGTCCAAGGGACTCTCAAGAGTCTTCTCCAGCACTACAGTTCCAGAGTATCGGTTCTTTGGTGCTCAGCCTTCTTTATAGTCCAACTCTCACATCTGTACATGACTATTGGAAAAACCATAGTTTTGACTATATAGACCTATGTCAGCAAAATTATGTCTCTGTTTTTTAATATGCTGTCTAGGTTTGTCATAGCTTTCCCTCCAAAGAGCAAGCATCTTTTAATTTGATGGCTACAGTCACCATCTGCAGGGATTTTGGAGCCCAAGAAAGTAAAATCTGTCACTGTTTCCACTTTTTCCCATTCTATTTGCCATGAAGTGATGGGATTGGATGCCATGATCTTAGTTTTTTGAATATTGAGTTTCAAGCCAGCGTTTTCACTTTCCCCTTTCACCCTCATCAAGAGGCTCTTTAGCTCCTGATTCCAGCCTATGATTCACCTGTTACCACATTTATTTCTATTGTTATTCAAAATTATCTGGATTAAATGATCTTGAATAACATAAAATATAGTATAACTCAATAGGGTAAACTTCTTCATCAAGATCTTCTGGAAATGAAAAAAAAAAACAGGTAATAAACACATAATCATTCAAATTAAAAAATGTAAAATCCCACGACACAACCTATTTCTCTGTTGTCTCCAAGTTCATGCATAAGTTTAGAAGATTCTTCTTTGTTTTGCTTACTGAAACCTACCTATAGAACACTTACATGTTTAGAATTATAAAACAAATATATAAAATGGAAGATATTATACATAAGCATTTACTGTGTAGTGAGTGCTTAACTGCACGCACTCTTCAATTACCAAAGTTCAGTTTTTTACATGTTTACTCTAAAGTTGTTGTTTCTCTAGCAATTGGTTAATAAAACACATTGTAAGAAATATAATTTTCTGTCAATTTTTTTGACCAATTTATTTTTCATTATTCTTCAGTCTTTAAGATCTTGTTTAATTCGATAGCCCTTTCTAGCTCAGTAGCTTAAAAAAAGGAAAATCACTTTTTTTTTCCTTTTTTTCAGTTGAAAGGATTTGAAGGCGGGAATAATTCCAACAAATGCAGCTGAAGGGCTTATCTAGCTGTCACTTTGATTCTATATCATTTATTTGATTTCATAGCTGTGTTTATAGATTGTTAGTGTTTGAGAGCATGCTACTTACTAGGAATTTGATAAGTGATTAAAAATCTGGCAAATGTTTGCTGCAAGTGCTTCTAAATAGATTCTATAAACAAAGTCAAACAAAGTGAGGTGCAGTGTGAATGATGATTTGCCCTAATGGTTTCACGGTATTTAACGAGTACAGTAAGAGATCTATTTAGGGTGTTTTTCCCTCTCTGTAAAGCTTTGGGAAATATATGAGCATATAGCTGACTTTCCACAAGAGGGCTTCATGTTTCAAATCAGCATTATCATACTTTTTTTGGCATCATGCCCAGAAAAGTCTACTGCTTGTTAGTTTATTAAATCAAGAAGAGTTTCTATTGGAATATTTTATAACTCTTCTAGAGAAGAACTTCCAAAGATATACATTTGTGAATATCTGTACATTTAGAGAAAATATAGGCGTATGTGTTCAAATATTAATTGCACACATGTAATTATGGAATGTGTGAATTATCTACCCATATATAATTATAATGATACAATTCTGTCCTTCAAGAGATTCTTTTTTCTCTAGAAAGCATTAGATTATACATATATACATATATATCTCTACATCACTTACCTGCATATTTATCAAAAGACTATTAGAAGAAATCTGTGTGTGAGTCACTCAGTCATGTCCAACTCTTTGCGACCCCATAGACTGTAGTTCACCAGCCTCCTCTGTCCATGGGATTCTCCTTTCCTCCTCTAACTTTTCAATTAAGCCCTTAACAGACTGAATGAGCCCTAGTACATTGAGGAGAGATGACTATTTAATCAAGAAATTCTCTGATAGACACACCTAGAAATAATTTGTAATCAATCTGGGCACTCTATGACTCAGTCAATGCATAAAAATCACCATCGTAACAAAGTTCCTGTAGACCAAAATGTTTATAATTAATTGCTAACTCTACGATAGTTTTTATCCATATTAGTCACTAATTATTTATTTTATAGAGTACTCGCTAGTAAATTTATTTTCTCCATATTGCTTGTATTGCACTAGTCAATATATAGCATTTAATTTGATGATTAATATCATCATGATAAAAATATAATGTTCCAGGCTCTTTTATATGCTTTCTCTCCTGTACCATACACATCTGACCCATAAGCAACATGCATTTGAACTGCACAGGTCCACTTTTTCCTGCAGTAAATACTGCTGTACTGCCTGGTCTATGCTGGTTGAATCCTTGGATGCTAAACTATGGATACAGAGGAACTCAATCTACAGAAGTCCAACTATAAATTATATGTGAATTATCTACCTGTGCAAAAAGATGGGCACCTCATCCCCCATGCCATTCAAGAGTCAACTGTAATTCTGTTAGGTATTTGCTATAATGTTCATTATTATCATGTGTTATAACTGGGATTCAAATGCCTGTTTTCTGGAATAATTAGTTTGGAATCAAATTACAGGAAGAGATAAGCATGTGAATAGTGTTTGTGTAGGAAAACCAGAAAAGTGATCTAGGTTAAACTTTCCCCAGTTTTTACAGTTAATTTGAAAATAAGGTATACTTCAAATCTATACTGATGTAACAAGTTTCAGTAATATTATTTAACATTGGTATGTATAACATCTGTATAGGTTTAGGCAAATATTATGGAATATTAGTTCATTTCACTTAACCTTTCTAAACATCTTTTGTCATATATCCATAATAAATATATGGTAACTAAATTTTTTTAATAGACGTTATCTATGTGTATGTCATTTTTCTAGGGCTTATGTATAAAATTCTATAATTTGATATTTTGGATGGATTTTTTAAGCTGCTAAAATGAGAATAGGTAGTTCATTGAAAAGAAACAGTTCTCAAACTAAAGAATGTTTTTAAGTCTTTGAAACAGTTGCATTCTATGTGTGAAGGTAGAAGAGACTGTATTTTTACATCAATACGAAAGCTGAGTATTCTAATTTATAAATGTAGCTAGAATCTTAAGATGTTTCATCATTTTGAAGTCACAGTGGTCTGTCATCTTTATTACATCAATAACTTTCTGACTGATTTCTTTACCTTGGTGTTTACAATCTTCTATCTTTAGTCACACATACACAGGACAGAGTCATCATGTCATTACAGCAGTCCTCTGCTCTATACCTGCCAATATTTGCGCGTCACATTTAGAATAAAACTCAAACACCTAATGGTGATCCATGGAACTTGACCTGGTTCAGCCCCTGGCTGCCATGCTCTCATTTCCTCCTCCACCAACCTTCTTTCTGTTCACTCTGCTCCGGCCAGATGCGCCTCTGCTATTCTGTGAACATGCATAGTTCAGTTCTGCTGAAGTTTGGACTTGCTCTCTCCTTTGCCTGAGGTAAGCTGCTTTGAAGTCATCTCATTGCTCCCTCCTCTATTCTCCTCCTCACGCTGACTCCCATACTTCATGCTCAGTTTAGCTAATGCTACTTACTCAAAAAGTAGTCCGTGACCACCCTACATTCATAACATCCTCTCACTATGTCTGCAGGCTTCTTTTTTTTTTTCCCCTAAATTACTTTAGAAAGTATTCTAAATTCTTTTTCTTCAAATAGAGTACTACTTCGTGTATGTTTTTGTCTGTTTCTAGTTTTCTCCTACTAGAAGATCTCCTGCTAAAATGTAAGCTCACAGATACAGACTTTGTCTCAGTCAACATTTTATCTCAGCATCTTGACTTCTTTTTTTCTTTAAAGTCAGCATCCCATTTCCAACATGCAAAATAATTGTATTATAACACACATTAATTTTTTTTTACAATTAAAATAGTCCTATTTTTAAGTTCTTTTTTCTAGTATTCTTTTTAAACTCACCAGTCAGTAACCAGTAAGCTTACTACTTTGAGCCCTGTGTGGAAACTCTGTTATATAATGAGCAATAAGATCAAGATTATTTAAAACACAGTACAAACTACCTGAATGCTAATTCATGCATAGATCCTCTTCACATGGATATCTAAAAATAATCAGATCAATAAAACAGGAAAGGAAAATATGTTATCATATATGTAAAATTAAAAGATAATTTATAGGTGATATATTTTTAACCTGGAATAAATAATTCTTATTAATTGTTTACAACACCTGAAAACATGACAATTAAAATTCTGTCCATAACTTTGTTTTAATGTTTTAAAAATTTTTTGCCATGATAGAATGACTAGTTGGACATATGCTTAATATATGTGAGCATTAGATTAAAATCTGACTATAAATGGTTATACCTAGTGTAAAAGGAGTTTTCCTTGCAAAAAATTTCACTCATAATTTTTGGTCAAGAATATTTAAAGTGATTAACAGAACCATCAACAAGGGAAAGAAAAAACAGAAAATATCCAGACCTGAATGTGCTACCTAATGATGTAGTCTCATAGCTCTGTGTAGATGTATCACTCTAGATATGTGATCACATATCTATTGACTCTGGTGCTTTTAGAGTTAAAGCTCTTGTTAATATCTTTCAAAATACATTCCTATGTATAATTCCTTGAGAAGTTAATTCAGTTTCTCATAGTGATTACCACTTTCACCTCTACAGTGTTCACATACACACATATATTCATGAATGGTATCATCTATTCAGACTTGAAAATTTGAGAATTATATTTTTATTTTTTTTATCCTTTAAGAGTTTTAACAAATAAAGGGAAGTGTAATTATTCTCAGACCGCTTGGAATTGCTCTTGGTTAATATGCAAAAATCAAATACTCACAACCATTAAATTCATCCTGCCCCAGAATTTCAGTTTTTCCAGACCTCGTTAATGTGTTAAGTAGGAGCTTTCTGGAGATACTATTTAAGGCATTGCTTCTCTGGAAGCCTTCTGTATGTGTGTGTGTGTGTGTGTATATATATATATATATATAGTAGCATAATAATTACAAACTATTTCAGATCTTGATATCCTTGAATTAAATCCACCCTGTTAGTTTCTAGCTGTATAGCCTTTGCCATATTGCTTGACATCTTTTAAGTCTCAGTTTCCTGTCAGTGAATGCAAATATTAACTTTTTAGCTTCGTAGGTTTGTGGTAGGGATTAAGTAGACAATTTATGCAAGGTACTCAGCCTTGTAGCTGGAACATAACAGTCAATAAATATTAGCTAATCTGTACATGTAAATGCCCTTAGAAAGATGTTTTGATAAGATTAACAAAAACTGTGATTTAAAAAATACGCTCCCCCCCATTACAGGGTTTTTTAAAAAAACACTAAGTGGATTTGTCTCTTATGGGTATATATGATGAGAGCAGGATCATTGGGGCTGGGACTTCTCATTCAGCCTCAAATGAAACTTTCATCTCACCATCTAAAATGGGTTGTCAGGTTCCAGCAAATAAATCTACATTTCAGCCAGCAAAGAAAAGAATAATGCCAACTTACCACCATCCCTTCCCCTGCCAGCTGCCAACTTGCCCTGAGACACAGCAAAGAAGTTGAGCTCACCATATTTACTTGTACTGTATTGGCCAGAACATAATCAGAGGGATAGATCCCACTTGCTGGAAAACTGACAATGTTGTAAGGGGAGAATGAGGCATATTTCCTTTTCAGGAGTCAATTGATTAAGGTTATGAGGCTGGGGTCTGGAATATGGAGTCCTTTGCTCTATGACTTATCTGAACTCATCAATTATCAGTCTGGCCCTCGCTTATTCTGCTGTGTTCCCTCACAGTTTTCATTGATAATTCATAAACATGTCAGACATGCTTCTGCCTTAGGGGCTTTGTAATTGATGTTTCCATTATCTAGGCTGTTCTTACTCCAGGTGACTACATGGTTCACTCCTTCAGCCCATTCAGGACCTTATTCAAATATTACCTGCTTAGTCATGCCTTCCCTGTGTGCCTTAATTAAAATCACAACAACATACCCATCCTCTATTCTTCTATTTGATCTCCCAAACAAATCATACTCATAATACTACACATAACGTGCATTCATTATTTACTGTATAACAGACACTATTCTAACTGCTTTACATGACCTCATGACTATATTTTTGAGAGATGGGAGAGACATCTCCCTTTCCTATGTCTTTTTAAAAATTTCTGTGAAAACTGAATCTCAGAGAGGGTAAGACAACTAACTGGTCATGGTCTTAAAGCTCGGAAGTTATAGAGCTGGATTAAACATAGCAGTCTGATCATAGGGTAAGTACCTGCTATAACTGCTACAGTGTAAGTACTACACTGTTAATGCAAGCAGTGATTTTCTATTTCTAGAATATGTGTCTGTCTCCTCCCCAATTTTGTTGTTTATTGCTGAAATCTTGCCATCTGAAAGCAAATCTAAATCATAGCAAATCCACTCTGTCCCATATGGCAGGGGTCCCAACCTCTGGGATCTAATGCCTGACGATCTGAGGTGGAGCTGGTGTAATAATAATAGAAATAAAGTACACAATAAATGTAATGCAATTAAATCATCCTGAAACCATCCCCTGACTGAGGTAAATGGAAAAATTGTTTTCCACAAGACTGGTCCCTGCTGCCAAAAAGCTTGGGGACTGCTGCCAGATGGTATGTATCAGCTACTTGAAATATGCATAGTCCAGATTAAGATGTGCTATTAGTGTAAAATGTAAATCAGGTTTCAAAGGGTTAGTAGAAAAATAATCTAAAATATGTAATCTTTGTAATGTCACCTAGAGCCAGACATCCTGGAATGCGAAGTCAAGTGGGCCTTAGAAAGCATCACTACCAACAAAGCTAGTGGAGGTGATGGAATTCCAGTTGAGCTATTTCAAATCCTGAAAGATGATGCTGTGAAAGTGCTACACTCAATATGCCAGCAAATCTGGAAAACTCAGCAGTGGCCACGGGACTGGAAAAGGTCAGCTTTCATTCCAATCCCAAAGAAAGGCAATGCCAAAGAATGCTCAAACTACCGCACAATTGCACTCATCTCACATGCTTGTAAAGTAATGTTCAAAGTTCTCAAAGCCAGGCTTCAGCAATACATGAACTGTGAACTTCCAGATGTTCAAGCTAGTTTTAGAAAAGGCAGAGGAACCAGAGATCAAATTGCCAACATCTGCTGGATCATCGAAAAAGCAAGAGAGTTCCAGAAAAATATCTATTTCTGCTTTATTGACTAGACCAAAGCCTTTGACTGTGTGGATCACAATAAACTGTGGGCAATTCTGAAAGAGATGGGAATACCAGACCATCTGACCTGTCTCTTGAGAAACCTGTATGCAGGTCAGGAAGCAACAGTTAGAACTGGACATGGACTAACAGACTGGTTCCAAATAGGAAAAGGAGTATGTCAAGGCTGTATATTGTCACCCTGCTTATTTAACTTCCATGCAGAGTACATCATGAGAAATGCTGGGCTGGAAGAAACACAAGCTGGAATCAAGATTGCTGGAAGAAATATCAATAACCTCAGATATGCAGATGACACCACCCTTATGGCAGAAAGTGAAGAAGAAGTAAAGAACCTCTTGATGAAGGTGAAAGAGGAGAGTGAAAAAGTTGGCTTAAAGCTCAACGTTCAGAAAACTAAGATCATGGCATCTGGTCCCATCACTTCATGGGAAATAGATGGGGAAACAGTGGAAACAGTGTCAGACTTTGTTTTTTGGGGCTCCAAAATCACTGCTGATGGTGATTGCAGCCATGAAATTAAAAGATGCTTACTCCTTGGAAGGAAGGTTTGGCCAACCTAGATAGCATATTTAAAAGCAGAGACATTACTTTGCCAACAAAGGTCTGTCTAGTCAAGGCTATGGTTTTTCCATTGGTCATGTATGGATGTGAGAGTTGGACGGTGAAGAAAGCTGAGTGCCAAAGAACCGATGCTTTTGAACTGTGGTGTTGGAGAAGACTCTTGAGAGTCCCTTGGACTGCAAGGAGATCCAACCAGTCCATCCTAAAGGAGATCAGTCCTGGGGGTTCATTGGAAGGACTGATGTTGAAGCTGAAACTCCAATACTTTGGCCACCTGATGCGAAGAGTTGACTCATTAGAAAAGACCCTAATGCTGGGAAGGATTGGGGGCAGGAGGAGAAGGGGACGACAAAGGATGAGATGGTTGGATGGCATCACTAACTCGATGGACATTGGTTTGGGTAAATTCCGGGAGTTGGTGATGGACAGGGAGGCCTGGCATGCTGCGATTCATGGGGTCGCAAAGAGTCGGACACGACTGAGAGACTGAACTGAACTGAATAAATGCATATTGAACTGATATTTTGTATTAAAGAAAAACATAGAATTAAGATTAGTTTAATTTGTTAACCATATTTAAAATGGCTACTAGAAAATTTAACATTACATATGGGATTTGCATAGGCGTCTTGAATTATATTTTTCTTGAATAATGTTGCAAAAGAAGATTAAAAAACAATTGTGGAAATAATGAACAAACTATTTTTTCGTAAGTAAATTGTTGAAAAATGTCCTGGTTGCTTAAAATTGATATATGCCATTGGAGAAATGATATAAAGATATATATGTAGTAACTGGTGAAACTAGGTTTGAATTCTAGTAAGGATAACTTCAGAACCAGTGCTCACTAACTCCTTGCTGAGCCATTATAGTAATTTTACTTACACAATTCATGTGAAGTAAAATTTTGACTCCAGAATGACTAATTGTTCAGTCTCTCAGTTGTGTCTGACTCTTTACGGCCCCATGGACTGCAGCTCACCAGGCTTCCCTGTCCTTCACCATCTCCAAGAGCTTGCTCAAACTCATGTCCATTGAATCAGTTATGTCATCCAACCATTTCATCCTCTGTCATCCCCTTCTCCTGCCTTCAATCTTTCCCAACATCAGAGTCTTTTCTAATGAGTTGGCTCTTCACATCAGGTGCCCAAAATATTAGAACTTCCTTTACTAGCATGTGAAATGAGTACAATTGTCTGGCAATTTGGACATTCCTTGGCACTGCCTTTCTTTGTGATTGAAACAAAAAATGACCTTTTCCAGTCCTGTGGCCACTGCAGATTTTTCCAAATTTGCTGGCATATTGTGTGCAGCACTTTAACAGCATCATCATTTAGGATTTGAAATAGCTCAGCTGGAATTCCTTCACCTCCACTAGCTTTGTTAGTAGTGATAACCAGTACATGCTGCTAATTTCAGTTCTGTTTGAGATTTAATTGACATATATAACATTGTATAAGATTAAGTTGTACAACATTTGTACATGTACCTTGCACAACAATGTAGGTTTGATGTGCTGTGCTCACCTGTCCATGGGGGGAATTCTCCAGGCAAGAATACTGGAGTGGGCTGCCATGGTCTCCTCCAGGTAATCTTCCCAACACAGGACTTGAACCCAGGTCTCCTACATTGCAGGTGGATTCTTTACCATCTGAGCTACCAGGGAAGGCTGTAGATTTGATACGTTTAAAAATTAATATTACAATATGATTATCACCATAACATTAGCTAATGACTGTCTCAGGTCACATAGTTATCATTTCTTTCTTGTGGTGAAAACATTTAAGATCTATTTACTTAGCAATTTTGACACATATAATGCAATATGGTTGACCTAATCACAATGCTGTGCGCTAGATCTCTAGAACTTCATCATCTTCTAACTACACTTTTGTATACAGTGAGCAACATCTCCATAATTCCCTCACACCTCATCCTCTGGTAACCACCATTCCACTCTGTTTCTATGAATTTGCTCTTTTTAAATTCTACATATAAATGATAGTGTGTAGTATTTGTCTATCTCTGACTTATCTCACTTAGCATAATGTCCTCAAGATGCAAAGGTACATTCATATTGTTGCCAGTGGTAGGATGCCTTCTTCGTCATGGCTGAACTACACACACACAATACATTTTCTTTGTCCATTCATCTGTTGATGGATACTTAGGTTGTTTCCAAATTTTGGTTACTGGAAATAATGCTGCAATAAACATGGGGTTACAGATATAATTTTCAAACTTGTATTTTGTATTGGGGTATAGCTGATTAACAATGTTGTGATAGTTTCAGGTGAAGAGCAAAGGCACTCAGTCATACATATGCATGTATCCATTCTCCCCCAAACTCCCCTCCCATCCAGGCTGCCCCATAACGCTGAGCAGAGTTCCATGTACTATACAGTAAGTCCTTGTTGTTATCCATTTTAAATATAGCAGAGTGTGCATGTCCATCCCAAACTCCCTAATGATATTCCATTTTCATTTCCTTTGGACACACACGCAGAAATGGAATTGCTATAACATATGGTAGTTTTATCTTTGTTTTTTGAGAGACCTTCATACTGTTTTCTATAGTATCCAAACCAATTTACATTCTCATCAGTAGTGCACAAGAGTTCCCTCTTCTCCACATCCTCCCCAATACTTGCTTTCTCTTATCATCTGATGACAGCCATTCTAACAGGTGTGAGGTGATATTTCACTGTGGTTTTGATTGCACGTCCCTGAGAGCTAGTGATGCTTGGCATCTTTTCATGTACTGTTGGCCATTTGAATGTCTTCTTTGAAAAAAAAAAAAAACTCTCTTCAGTTTCTCTGTGCACTTTTTAATTGAAATTTTATAGTTCTCGAGTTGTATGAGTTTAAAAAAAATAGTTTGGATATTAATCCCTTATCCAATACGTGGCTTGCAAACATTTTTCTCATTTCATAGTTTGCCTTTTCATTTTGCTGTTTCTTGGACTATAAGAAGCTTTTTAGTTCATCATACCCCTGCTTGTTGATTTTTGAATTTTTTGCTTATTCTTTTGGTGTAATATAAAAAAAATATATATTGTCAAGACCAATATCTCAGAGCTTTTTCCCTGATGTTTTCTCCTAGGAGTGTCCTGGTTTCAGGTCTTGTGTTAAATATTTAATCTATTTTGAGTTATTTTTTTTGTGTGTGTGTGAGTGATTTAAGATAGGTGTTCAATTTCTACATATACTTATCCAGTTTTTTCCAACACCATTTCTTGAGACTATCCTTTCCTTACTAAGCATTCTTGACTCCTTTATAAAATCAGTTGAAATTATGTGTTTGGGGGCATTCTATCCTGTTCTGCTTGTCTGTGTGTCTATTTTTATGCCAGTACTATAGTGTTTTAATTACTATAGCTTTGCAGTATTCTAAATCAGGAAATGTGATGCCTCCAATGTTGTTCTTCTTTCTCAGATTGCTTTGGATATTTGGGACCTTTTGTGGTTTCATACAAATTTGGGGATCACTATTTGTACTTCTGTGCAAAAAATGCCATTGGACTTTTGATAGAGATAGCACTGAATCTATAGATGACTTTGGATACTGTGAGCATTTTAACTATATTAATCAACTAATATTGATTTATCAATTAATCAATCAATCAATCAGTTAATGAATTAATCAATTCCATGTACATGAGCTATCTTTCCATTTGTGTCTTCAATTTCTTTCACTAAAGTCCTATAGTTTTCACTGTATGGGTCTTCCAGTTCCCTGGCTACATTTAAGTATTTTACTGTTTTGATGCAATAGTAAATGGCATTGTTTTCTGTACATTTTCAGGTATTTTTTAAGAAACACAACTGATTTCTCTATCTTGATTTTATTTTCTTGGGTTTAACAGTTTTTTGGTTGAGAGTAGAGGTAAAATATATGCCCATATCAGAGAAATCAAATGGAATTACTCCATAAGGAGCTAACTTAAACAATATAGGGGAAATACTTTAAAAACTCCTATTGAGCTATCTTTACCTTGTACACATATTGAGATTTAAAAAATATATATCCCTAGATATCTACGGATCTAATTTCTGTATTAGAAATGTTCTCTATCACCAGTATTAGGTTTCAGGACAGGCTGACAAAATCACTGAGACAGATTATTAGAGAAAGTTTGTCTGAGATGTGTGCGGCATGCTTTGGTTTTACAGCGGTGCTAATATCAAAATGCTATTTCCATTCCAAATAGGCCTCAGGCTCCATAGCCAATGCTATCCTCAAAGAACACCAGACTAGTTCCTTAATGTCTTTTATGAGACACAATGAATTCTTCCAAAATGTAATTTTTAAGTTTAAAATAAACATGTAATGTTTCTTGAATGATTACCTCATTTGGGAATAGTTTAGAGTTCTTTTTATGATTCATTGTTTATTATTTGTTAAGGTAGGAGGATTTCAAAGTAAGTTTGCTTCTTTTCCTTGATAAATTATATTTTAAATGATATTTTAAGTTTCATTAAAAATTTACTTAGTGTATCCTGTATCAGTTATCCATGTTCCATCCAATTGACAAAGCTATGAAATTACAACCAATGCAAACATTCCAATCTTTTATACAGTACTTTGGTAACAGTATATAAGACACAAGTATTAATAATTGAACTTTACAGTTTACCAATAAATTAAGGATAATGTATATAGATAGTCTTAGTAGTCCTAGAGAACTTTAGAATTATTGAAATGAAGCTCTTTTTATTGATTAAAAGTGATAATTTAAATATTTGATTCATTACCTTGTATATAAATAAAATATTTTATTTCAAAAAATTTTAACTAGTAAATACTAATTGATAATTATTGAATTACTATATATTCTCAGTATAGTGCTGGTTGTACTTTCAAATTAATCTTTTAAGTCAGATTAACTTCCCTCATGATTTTTACTCCTGATGAGGAAAATACTAGATTCTTTGATTATCTAATTATTCTGTACCAGGAAGGCAGACCATATTCTCATTGAATTTTTCTAACAGCACTTGTAGATGGTAATTTTTACCTTCATTAAAAAAAAAAAAAGGAAACTAATGCTGAAAGAGTAAGTAACTTAGTTAAATGTAAGCTTATAACTGGTGAATAAACAATAAGCACAGACATACTCCTAAGTGGTTTACTTCTGCTGCTGCTGTTGTTCCGTGACTAAGTCGTGTCTGACTCTTTGTGACCCCATGGACTGCAGCACCCCAGGCTCCTCTGCCTTTCACTATCTCCTGGAGTTTGCTCCAATTCATGTCCGTTGAGTTGGTGATGATATCTAACCATCTCATCCTCTGATGCCCCTTTCTCCTCTGCCTTCAGACTTTCCCAGCATCAGGGTCTTTTCCAATGAGTCAGCTCTTTGTATCTCACAACAAAACTTTAGAATTTTATTCTATTATCATTATCAGTTTAGAGATAAATAAATTAAAGGGCAAAAGGTAGAGTAATTGCCCAAAGAAATATGTCAGAGCCAGGGTTACAAATAAAGAGTATGTTGACCAAAGCTTTTGTTTTTAATTGCCTATTTATGATTTGTTGTCACTAGTATAAAATGGACCATAGCTTCCAAGATTCACACTCTATTAAGCCTTTTCTTATTTTGAACCCGGCCTGACCTCTGGCACTTCAAGAATCATTCCAATTAGAAGACCTATGTTAATTCAAATTTTAAAAATCAATTTATACATATTGCTGGGTTAGTCATTTACTCTTATTCTTGTAGGACACAAGGGAGTGCAATACTGAAGCACAATATTCTCTGTATAGTTTTATTTCTTTTCACAGTATCTAATTATCCTCCAGTATGATAAATGATATTACAGCCATTGCTTCAAAAATGTGGAGATAATACTGGTTAGAAATTGCACTGTAAAATTTAAAGATTTTTTTTTTTTGAACTTACTTAGCTTGTAAAAGTCTCCTTACATGCTAAATAAGTCTTATCTTTGGATTAAATCATTCTATATGATTGGAACATCTTTTACTCTTTGTTAAAATTCTAGAACTGTGGAATATTAGCCTTTTATCATTTAAAAACTTTATCTATAGTATGTTTTGCTCAACTATTTCTATGTTCCTTATTTACTTTAGGGGTTAGGATTGTTCATGATCAATTTTCCTCCCTAACATAATCCTTTTTTACTCTAAGAAAGAGGCTTTAGAAACCAGACAGTGCTCTCCATTTATTCTTATAACAATGGAGATAGTACAATGCATTTTTATTATCATTAGAGGCCCAGGTATGTCTGTGAATGTGTGTGATAGGGACTAACTTGCCTGGTGAAACGCTTCAGCTTCCAGTTAGTGAAATTTTGTTCAATCAATACAAAGTGCTTAGGTGACATATCCTGCTTTCAACTTTCAGGGCATTTTTAAGTAGTAGGCTCTGATACTCAATGTAAAAGTACTACAGTCATGTATTTAAATTTAAAAATGCTTTACTGATTTTAAGTTCTATAAATTCACCTTTTTTGACTGATAATTATGTTTGACTTTACAGAAGTTTGGCAGAGTTATACATTTTCCAAGAAAATAATAAAATTGAGTCCTTTTTTTTAAAATTGTGTATTTTAGTAGATTTTTTCAGACCTTTCTAACAATACAACAGTATAAACCAGAAGTTTCTCCTACACGTAAACATATGAAAGTTTGATTATATTATCAATATTGTTTATATTTTTACAAGAGATTAACTCAGTTGGTAAAGAATCCACCTGCAACACAGGAGACCCCGGTTGGATTCCTGGGTTGGGAAGATCCGCTGGAGAAGAAATAGGCTACCAACTCCAGTATTCTTGGGCTTCCCTTGTGCCTCAGCTGTTAAAGAATCTGCCTGCAATGTGGGACACCTGGGTTCGAACTCTGGGTTCAGAAGATCCCCTGGAGAAGGGAAAGGCCACCCACTCCAGTAGTCTGGCCTAGAAAATTCCATGGACTGTATAGTCCATGGGGTTGCAAAGAGTCAGACAACGACTAAGCAACTTTCACTTTCACTTTACAGGAGAAGCCAAGGCAGAGCATTTGAGATGTTGTACTAAGGTGAAAATATAATTAAAGAGAAATTAGGCAATTATACCCTTCTGTTAAAACTGAAACTGAAAGTTCCACCTTTCTGTTAAGTAAATGTATAAACCAAACAGCATATACTTAAGTCTGTTGATTATACCAACAGTATTTTAGTTATATGACAAAATACACATGAAAAGACAGGAAAAAGGGGAAAAAGGGAGAAAAAAATGATATTTGTGTTGACTTTACATCTGAAAAAAAGGAATTAATACTTTGTTCTGTTAAAGGAAAATTAAGTTTAAATCTTAAAGCAACTATAGCTGAAGATCTAGAAGGTCAGTAGAAAACTATTTTAAATTCTGGCAACAGTATCTTCAGAATAAAACTCTTTACTAATGTTTTACAAATTGCTACTCCCTTTTTCACAATGTTGGCTTTGTGATGGTCACATCTTCAGCTATCATGTTCTCCAGTAGGAAAGGTAGTTTAGAGTGTGATAGGGGAGGGCTGCCCAAGCTAGCTTTGAGCTCTCTTTGGGGGAAAAAAAAAGTCTCTAAACTGACTTACCCTTTTTGCTTGGACAGTGTGGTAAACTTAGCTAATATCATGACTAAAAATAATAATTCTTTGGGGAAAAAAATGAGCCCAATCATATCATTTTATCCTGATTTCCCTTTTATTGAAACTGAACTCTCAAATCTGAGATTAAAATTTTTGTCTAATTTCCCATAGTAGAAAAAAGAAGAAAAAATATGCTAAGAAACTTAAACTTCTTACAATATGCTTATCTGCATAGCTCATTTGTTTCTAAAGTAGGATTACTATGAATCTGATTTTGATTATGAAATTTAAAAAGTCAATCCTACAGTACCTAAAAAATTCAAATATTCTGAAAAATATAAAACAACTTCTATACATGTATATATTATTTTCTAGAAATTGTCATTAAGCCTATTTTTCTCATGAGTATGCACAAAAGTGGTTTTTGTTTTTCTTTATTACTATGACTTCAAAGGACATTTAAATCATCCCTTTAAATTTATCATATATATTACAGAGAATAAGAATGAATAATTTTTTAAAGTCTTTTCCAGAAGCATCTTATGAAGAAAGAGAATCAATCTAAAGTGATAAGAATATACTAAACTTTTGTCTTAATTTCTTTGAACTGGCTAGGCATACACTAATCATGGAGGAAAAAAAAAAAAAAGAAAAGAAAAACACATTTAAAATTAGATTTCTAAAAATTGAAAACAATATATATTTTTAATCAAGATTTAAAGAGGAGCTTAACAATTTACCCAAATTAACACCATATCCAATTGGTACATGATAAGGCAACACAGAATTTAGATGTATGGAGTTTTCTATTTAAAAATTAAAGCTTTTTTCTTGATTCTATGAAGGCATTGCCTTTGTTCTATCTACAAATATAGAGTAATTCCTGTGTCAGGTATCAAAATAAGAATATTACTTTATTTCTTTAATCTTCCTAATGAGTTTATTAAATTGGTTTTGTCATTGATATTTATAGATAGAAAAAGTAAATTTAAAGATGTTAAATAAATTGCCCAAGGTCAATCATAAAAAAAAAAAAAGTGGCAAAGACATTCTCTCTAAAACTTCTGCCCTGAGCCACTAGCAGAAATATTAAAAGGATATTATTTTCCTGTACAAAATAAATTCCCCTAAATTTTTCAGTAGGGAGTTAAATAAAACATGGAGAGAGAAACAAAGCAATTGCAATATATTTTCTAGTTGATGATATCCTGTAATAATGAGGACAGCTTAGCAAAGTGATTGATGGTATTTCCCACAGATCGATGCTACAGAATTAACTACATATCATAGGACTTTTATTAATGATTATAAATACCTTAGTTATATTTGTTTAATTGCAAACTTCTAATTACACCTTTACAGTTTTGGGAAATTGTGCATGAAGGAGAAATTCTGACTAAGGAAGCTAAAAGTTTTCAAATATTATTTCTGATAGGTTACCCATTAAATTGTACTCTTTCTTCTACAATCACTACACGAAGAGGACATTCTTGATTCCTTGAATGACTCTTAGCAAAGCCTATTATGTTCTACAGTTTTGAAATGTGAGGTAAATGCCTAGTAAATATCGTGATGCAACACAAGGTACTTTACAAGTTCTTCCTGTAAATTTGATTTCTTCATTTATACTGCCATAACTTCTTTCAAACAAGACAGCCCACAGGTAATTCTATCCCTATTGACTACAGAAAAAAGAATGAAAACTGGAGTTGAAAAGATAAATTTACTTTTTTTTTTCTTAACAAAATCACCAATCTGTTTCCATTTTCTGTGTTCTAATGGAAAAGATACTGAGAGAATTCAATGAAATCTTTTTCTTATCATGTCTTGCATTATTTTTATCTCTAGGTACAATCAATGATGTGCTCAGGCCTCATGTTGCATATGCTTCATATGATATTATACATTTTGTTCAAAACTAAATACTTCAGTGCCAATATCTAAAATTATAGTCCCCGTCCTAATGCGAATTGGCTTATTCTAAAAATATTACTTAAAAGGTTTCATCTTTTTATTTTTTTATGTCTCCCTTAGGTTTTAAATTTCTACCAACTAGGATGACAGCAAGGTAGCAGAGGAGTAAGATGTAGAGCTTACTTTCTCCTACAAAAACATTAAAAATATATCTACGAATGGTGTGATTTCACATAGAACATCTACTGAACACTGGCAGAAGACCTCAGACTTCTGAAAGGGCAAGAAAACCTCCATGTAACTGGGTATGACAAAGGGAAAAAGAAAGGAATTGGGATGGGACCTGCACAGCAGAAAGGGAGCTGTGAAGGAGGAAAAGTTCCTGCCTCGGGAAAGCCTTGGAACCTAGGAGGAGAGTGAAACAAGTGGTTCGCAGAATGCAAAGAGAGTAATCTGCACAGAAAGGGGATAATGGCCAGCATGCTGAGGAAAGAGGTAGCAAGTGTCCAAACTAAAAGCCGCCCCTCAATTCTGGACAAGACAGGGGAGCACAAGTGTAACAGGGAACTCTTCCATGCTAGATCTGTTTCTTCGACTTTAACCCTTGTTTTTTGCTACCTTTGTTATTATAATCTACATAATGCCTTGCCTCAGAGAATCCTGCCTCCTCCCCCTGACTATTAAACTGAAGTGCCTTTGTTTAGCTCACAGGGATATAATCGTACCCTGCTCACCCATGAATGACTGTAAGAAAAAGAAACTAACACATCCTCCTGCCTGAGGCTTGCCATTCTAGGAGATATTTGCAAGAATTAAATGATCTTTTTGATTCCTCACACCTCTCTACTAATCTCTGATCCATAAAAGAACCTGGCATCCAGACCAAGGGAAGATAACTTAGTTTGAGGCATTAGTTTGCCATCTTCTCAGTCAACTGACTTTCTGAATAAAGTCGTATTCCTTGCTTCAACACTTTGTCTCTCAGATTCATTGGCCTCTCCTGCAGTGAGCAGAGCAAGCTTGGACCCAGTAACAGAAGGACATGAGCTCACCTTTCCCATTTGAAAACACCAAAATCATAACTAACTGTTGAATAACCATTGAGAAAAAAGACTGGAATCTACACATATATTTTACATTCAAAGACAAAGAGAAGCCACATGAGGCGGTAAGATGAACACTTTCATGACATAGGCCTCCCACCCGTGGGTTGGGTTACTCACAAATAGAAAATAATTACATCACAAAGGTTCTTCCACAAGAGTGAGAGTTCTGAGCCCCACATCAGGCTCCCAAGCCAGAGAATCTCATATTGGGAGGAGACCCCAGAGCAGTTGGCTTTGAAGGCCAGTGGAGTGCAATTGCAGGATCTCTGCAGGACTGGGGGAAACAGAATCCATTCTTGGGGGTGCCTGCCAGGTTTCACATACACTAGGACCCAGCACAGAGCAGTAACTCCTTAGGAGTATTGGGGGAGTTTGTAATTTCCTTGGTTCTGTCTCGTCACAGCAAAAATTTGAAGTGATAGATGGACCAATGTTATAGCCTTCAGACAGACCAGTAGTACAGCCCCATGTTACAGCTCACTTTTGTTTAGAAAGTAAAGGAAAATGCATCCTCGAGGTGTGAGGGCGGGCCAACCCAAAAGATACAAAGAGAAGAGAAGCCCCTGGGCCAATTTTGGCTTGCCTTTTTATATATTTTTTCCACTCCATGAGCCTGCCCTATGAAAACTGGGCTAGGCAGGAGGGCTGTTTGTTTTACCTGAGATTCTCACTCTGGTTCTCGGACATTCCTTTGTTCTATTTTTGCAGGCTTTTTCCTTCTTTGCCTTTTAGCCACCACCATTCTGGACTCCTTTTTTCCTATTCTAACTACCTAACAGGAGCCTGGGCTGGGCCTACTTGTGCATCTTAGAGGGTCACTTGGAGAGGTGGGGGTTCACTGTGGCTCACTGAGGGGGACAAAGACACTAGTGGCAGAGGCCCCAGGAAATACTTTATTTATGTGAGCTCTTCCAGAGGTTGCCATTTTTGCGCCAAGACCTGACTTTACCCACGTGCCTACAGGTTCCAGTGCTGGAATGCTTCAAGTCTAACAACAACAGGGTGGGAACACAACTCCAACCATCAGGACAGGCTGTCTAAACTTGTATTGAGATAACAGCCATCTCTAAATACACCCCTTGATATGGCCGTGCCCAACAGAGGGACAAGATCCAGTTCCACCACCAGTGGGCGGGCACCAGTCCCTCCCACAGAAGTCTGCACAAGCCCTTATAACAACTTCACCTACCAGGGGGCGGACATCAGAAGCAAGAGGATCTACAATCCTGCAGAAAAGAGACCACAAACACAGAAAGTTGATATGGCACAGAAATATGTTTCAGATGAGGGATAAGGATAAAAACCTGCAATAACTACTAAATGAAGTGGAGATAGGCAATCTAAATAAAAATGATATTAATAGCAATGATAGTAAAGATGATCCAAGATCTTGGGAAAGGAATGGAGGTAAACTGAGAAGATGCAAGAAATGGTTTAAACAGAGCTAGAATATTTAAAGAACAGAGATGAACAATGCAAAAACTGAAATGAAAAATACATTAGAAGGAATAAATGGCAGAATAAAGAAAAAGAATGAAAATAGGCCAGTCTCTGAGACTTCTGGGACAACTTTAAACACATCAACATTTGCATTATAAGGGTCCCGGAAGGACAAGAGAGAGAGAAAGAGCCTGAGAAAATGTTTGAAAAGATTATAGACAAAAACTTCCCTAAAATGAGAAAGGAGACACTCAAGTCCAAGAAAAGCAGTCTCAAAAAGGATAAACCCAAGCAGAAACACATATTAATCAAGCTGATAAAAGTTAAAAGATGAAGAAAACATTAAAAAGCAACAAGGGAAAAACAACAATAAGATACAAGAAAATCCCATAAGGTTATCAGCTGATTTTTCAGTAGAAACTCTGAAAGCCACAAGGGAGTGGCATGATATATTTAAAGAAATGAAAGGGGAAAATCTACAAGCAAGGACATGCTACCCTGCAAGACTCTAATTCAGAGTTGAAGAAATTAAAAGCTGAAAGGGCAAACAAAAGTTAACAGAATTCAGCAGCACTAAACAAGTTTTACAACAAATCCCAAAGAAGCATCTCTAGGGGGAAAAGAAAAGGCCACAACTAGGAACAAGAAAATCATGAATGGGAAAGCTAACCAGTAAAGGAAAACTTACAGCAAATGAAGGAAATCATCCATGCAAAAATATGTCAAAACCAACAATCATGAGAAGAGGAAAATACAAATGCAGGATACTGGAAATGCTTTGGAAATTAAGAAAGCAGCAACTTAAAGCAATCTTGTGTATATACATGGACTGCTATAGAAAAACCTCATGGGAACCACAAACCAAAAATCTTTAATAAATATACACAA
Organism: Okapia johnstoni; assembly: GCA_024291935.2. Lineage (NCBI taxonomy): Eukaryota > Metazoa > Chordata > Mammalia > Artiodactyla > Giraffidae > Okapia > Okapia johnstoni. The sequence goes on from CM044322.1 coordinate 61,694,181, forward strand.
TAAAAGAAAAAGGATATGAAACACAACACTAAACAATTATCAAATCACAAGAGAAGTGAACAATAAAAGGGAAGAAAAAAGACCACACACACACACAAAAAAACAAAATAATTACCAAAAGGAACATATCAATAATAACCTTACATGTAAATAGATTAAATGCTTCAAATAAAAGACACAGATTGGCTAAAAGATACATAAACAAGATCTGCATGAATGCTGTCTACAAGAAACCCACTTCAGATCCAGGGACAAATACCAATTGAAAATGAGGAGATAGAGAAAGGTATTTCTTGCAAATGAAATTATCTATAAAACAGAAACAGAATTACAGATGTAGAAAAGAAACTTACGGTTACCAGGGAGTAAGGGGGGGATAAAATTGAAGATTGAGACTGACACATGCACACTACTATATATAAAGATGAAAACTTTTAAGGACCTACTGTATAGCATAAGGAAATCTGCTCAATAATCAGTAATGGCCTATATGGGAAAATAATCTTAAAAAAAAAAAAATGAGAGGATATATGTATAGGTATAACATTAACTTTCTACATACCTGAAATCAACACAAGATTGTAAATCAACTATATTCTAATAATTATTTTTTAAATTGGCTCTGTGAAAAGATAAAAATTCATAATCCTTTATCCAGACTCATCAGGAAAAAAGAGACAGAGGATTCAAATAAGTAAAATTAGGAATGGAAAAGGAAAAGTTACAACTGATACCACAGAAATACAAAGGGTCATAAGATATTACAACAAACAACTATATATCAATGAAATGGGCAACCTAGAAGAAATGGATACATTCTTAGAAAAGTACAACCTTCCTGAACCAAAAAGAAACAGAAAATATGAACAGACCAATCACAAGTAATGAAATTAAAACTGTGATTAAAAAACTCCCAGCAAGAAAAAGTCCAGAACCAGATGGCTTCACAGATGCATTCCTTCAATGTTTACAGAATCAGTTCGGTTCAGTTACTCAGTCATGTCCAACTCTTTGCAACCCCATGGACTGCAGATTGCCAGGCTTCCCTGTCCATCACCAACTCTCAGAACTTGCTCAAACTCATGTCCATCATGTTGGTGATGCCATCCAGCCATCTCATCTTCTGACATCCCCTTCTCCTCCTGCCTTCAATCTTTCCCAGCATCAGGGTCTTTTCAAATGAGTCAGTTCTTTGCATCAGGTGGCCAAAGTACTGGAGTTTCAGCTTCAGCATCAGTCCTTCCAATGAATATTCAGGACCGATGTCCTTTATAATTGACTGGTTTGGTCTCCTTGCAGTCCAAGGGAAGCTCAAGAGCCTTCTCCAAAAGCACAATTCAAAAGCAGTTCTTCAGCAATCAGCTTTCTTTATAGTACAACTCTCACATCCATACATGACTGCCAGAAAAATCATAGCTTTGACTAGATGGAACTTTGTTGCCAAAGTAATGTTTCTGCTTTTTAATATGCTGCTAGGTTGATCATAGCTTTTATTCCAAGGAGCAAGTGTCTTTTAATTTCATGGCTGCAGTCACCATCTGCAGTGATGTTAGACCTCAAAAAAATAAAGTTTCTCACTGTTTCCATTGTTTCCCCATCTATGTGCCATGAAATGATGGGACCAGATGCCATGATCTTAGTTTTCTGAAGGTTGAGTTTTAAGCCAACTTTTTCACTCTTCTCTTTCACTTTCATCAAGAGGCTCTTTAGTTCTTCTTCACTTTCTGCCATAAGGGTGGTGTCATATGCATATCTGAGGTTATTGATATTTCTCCTGGCAATCTTGCATATAAGTTAAATAAGCAAGGTGATAATATACAGCCTTGATGTACTCCTTTCCCAATTTGGAACCAGTCTGTTGTTCCACATCCAGTTCTACCTGTTGCTTTTTGACCTGCATATAGATTTCTCAGGAGTCAGGTAAGGTGGTCTGGTATTCCCATTTCTTGAAGAATTTTTCACAGTTTATTGTGATCCATGCAGTCAAAGGCTTTGACCTAGTTAATGAAGCAGAAGTAGATGTTTTTCTGGAACTCTCTTGCTTTCTTAATGTTATAGCAGATGTTGGCAACTTGGTCTCTGGTTCCTCTGCCTTTTCTAAATCCAACTTGAACACTGGGAAGTTAATGGTTCATATACTGTTGAAGCCTGGTTTGTAGAATTTTGAGCATTACTCTGCTAGTGTGTGAGATGAGTGCAATTGTGCATTAGTTTGAACATTCTTTGGCATTGCCTTTCTTTGGGGTTGGAATGAAAGCTAACCTTTCCCACTCCTGTGGCCACTGCTGAGTTTTCCAAATTTGCCGGCATACTGAGTGCAGCACTTCAGCAGCAGCATCTTTTAGGATTTGAAATAGGTCAAATGGAATTCCATCACCCCCACTAGCTTTGTTCGTAGTGATGTTTCCTATGATGATACACTTGACTTCGCATTTCAGGATTTCTGGCGCTAGGTGAGTGACCACACCATTTTGGTTATCTGGGTCATGAAGATCTTTTTTGTATAGTTCTTTTGTGTATTCTTCCCACCTCTTCTTAATATATTCTGCTTTTGTTACCTTCTGCTTTTTGTTAGGTCCATACCATTTCTGTCCTTTATTGTGCCCATCTTTGCATGAAATGTTCCCTTGGTATCTCTAGGTGTTTAGAGAATAGTCAACACCTCCCTTGAAACCTTCAAAACATTTCAGTGGAAGGAACACACCCTAGCTGATTCTATGAAGCCGCTTTCACTTTGATACCAAAAACAAAGATACAACAACAACAAAAAAAGTTACAAGCCAACAGCACTGATAGCTTATGGGGACTGGTGTAGGGTTGTGCTCTCTGAAGGAGATTTCACTCTGTGACCAAAGACACAGTCTCTGTCACTCAGAACTTTGTGTAGCAAGATTTTTATTAAAATGCAAGGATAGTAAAAACTTCTGACATAGACATCAGAAGGGGATAGAAAGAGTCCCTGCCTCACTAGCTTCAGCAGGGCTTTTCAACTGGCTGATGAGGTTAAAAAGAATGCCTCAAGTTTGTAAAAGTTCCAAGGACACTTTCCTAAGGCATATATCCTGAGATAGCTTCTTAGTCAGAAGGAAGGTGTTCTGGGCAACGTGTCCCTGGGAAAGTTATATTGTTGCTGAGAAACAGGTTCCCAGGCAAGATTTGTTGCAATTATAACCATTAACATAGAGCCTAGAAAGGGATACCCAAGGGTAAGATGTATTATTGTGCTGCACAATCATTAGCTCCAAACCTAAAGAAAGGCCAGGTCTCAAGCAAGACATATTGTTGCAATATCAGTACAGGGCATAAAAGAAACATGTCCTGTGTGACTAAGTCAAAATAATGTATAAGAGAACGTTTTTATCCTCCTTCTTTAAGGACCTTGGACTGCCTATCAACCTGCCTAAGCTTTAGCTCTCTCACCACTGACAAACATATGTGCAAATGTACTCAACAAAGTACTCGCAAACTGAATCCAATAATATGTTAAAAGTATCATACACAATTATCCAGGACTTCCCTGTGGCTCAGATGGTAAAAAATTTGCAATCAATGCAGGAGACTCAGGTTTGAACCCTGAGTTGGAAAGATCTCCTGAAGAAGGGACCGGCAAACCACTCCAGTATTCTTGCCTGGGAAATCCCATGGACACAGGAGCCTGGTAAGCTGCAGTCCATGAAGTGGGATTTATCCCAGGGGTGCAAGGATTCTTCAATATTCATAAATCAGTCACTGTGATACATCACATAAACTGAGAAATAAAAGCGATATAATGATCTCGATAGATGAAGAAAATCTTTTGACAAAATTCAACACGTATTTATGATAAAACTCCAGAAAGTGGGTATAGAGTGAACTTACCTCAACATAATAAAGGCCATATATGAGAAATACACAGCTAACCATTCTCAATGGTGAAAAAGTTAAAGCATTCACTCTAAGATCAGGAACAAGGCAAGGATATCCACTGTCATCACTTTTATTCAACATGGTTTTAGAAGTCCTAGCCATGGTAAACAGAAAAGAAAAAGAAATAAAAGGAATCCAAATTGGAAAGGAAGAAATAAAACTGTCACTGATGAAGATGACATGATACTATACATAGAAAATCCTAAAGGTACTACCAGAAGAATACTAGAGCTCATCAGTGAATTTTATAAAGTTGCAGGATATAGAATTAATACTCAGAAATCACTTATATATCTATATGCTAACAATGAAATATCACAAACAGGAATTAAGGAAATAACCCCATTTATTATTGCATCAAGAAGAGTAAAATACCTAGAAATAAACCTACTTAATGAGGCAGTATTCAGAAAACTGTAAGGTATTGATTAATGAAATAAAAGATGACACAAACAGATTGGAGAGATATATCATGTTGGAAGAATCAGTATTGTGAAAATGACTGCATTACTCAAAACAATCTTTAGATTCAATGAAACCCCTATCAAATTACCAATGAAATTTTTCGCAGAACTAGAAAAAAATTCTGAAAATTTGTATGGAAACACAAAAGACCCTAAATAGCTCAAGCAATACTGAGAAAGAAAAATGGAGCCAGAGGAATCAGGCTCCCTAACTTCAGATTTCACTGCAAAACAGTGCAGGACTGATGTAAAACCAGAAATGTAGGTCAGTGGAATAGGATAGAAAGCCCAGAAATAAACCCAAGCTCCTATGGTCAATTAATCTATGACATAGGGTGGAAGAATATATGATGGAGGAAAGAGAGTCTGTTCAATAAATGGTGCTGGGAAAACAGGACAATGCATATAAAAGACTGAAACTAGAACATTCCCTAACATCATGCCCACAAAAAAATTCAAAATGGATTAAAGAAGGCCAAACACTAAAAAACTCTTAGAGAAAACATAAGTAGAACACTCTTCAACATAAATCATGGAGATATCTTTTTTGATGCCCTCTCTTAGAGTAATGAATATAGAAACAAAAATAAATGGGGCCTGTTTAAGTTTAAAAGATGTTGTACAACAAAGGAAACAAGCAAAGTGAAAAGACAACCCACAGAATAGGTGAAAAGATTTGCAAAAGAAGCAACTGACAAGGAATTAGTCTCCAAAATATACAAACAGCTCATGCAGCTCAATAATTAAAAAAAAAAAATCAGAAAAAGAGCAAAAATTCTAAACAGACACTTCTAAGAAAACATAGAGATCGCCAAGAAGCACATGAGAAAATGCTCAACATCAGTAATTATCAGAAAAATGAATATCAAAACTACAATGAGGAATCACCTCACACTGGTTGTAATACCACCACATAAAAAATCTAGAATCAATGTTGGAGAGAATGTGGGGAAAATGAAATTCTCCTATACTGCTGGTGGGAATGTAAATTGGTACAACCACTATGGAGAACAGAATTGAGGTTCTTTAAAAAAAAAAAAAAAACTTAAAATAGAACAACCACAGGATACAACTGTCCCATTCCTGGGCATATATTAAGAGAAAACCATAATTCAAAAAAATACATGCACATCAATGTTTATTGAAGCACTGTTTACAATAGCCAAGATATAGAAGCAACCTGAAGGTCCATTGACAGAGGAATGGATACAGAAGTGGTATACTAATACATACACAATGGAGTATAAAGTCTGTTATTTGTTTCAAAGGACCCAGAAAACACGTACATCTAGACAAGTCAACAATGCTTAGATGGACATGTAGCCAAATGTGAACAATGTGGTCAGAAAGAAGAGGCGTAGTCCTCTAAAGAAGGAAATGCCACTGGGAAGTTACTTTATCTTTCTTGAATAGTTGAGACTTTTAAAAATCCCAAATGATGGGAAAGTTAAAAAAAAAAGAGAAAAAGAAAAAACCGTATGAAAAAAACAGTAGGGGGAAGGACAGTATATATGGGAGGAAAACAGAACTGTTGACCTATAAAACCACAAAATCCATGGGTATATAATAAAAGCTTCAATATATCTTGATTCAAGATTCAAATCATGTCCATGTAGGGCAATTCTTCATCAATCAAGTTATCTTACTGCTGTTTGCTTCACTGAAGACCTCACGTTGTATTAAGGTGTGGTAGTGGGCCAAGATTTTCACACATCCAGTATCAAGGTCAGAGACAGAGTCTTAACTATTATTCCCAAGAAAAGACTTTAAGGAATATCCTTTCCTCTACTTGGGTCATAAGTCCATCCCTGGAGACAGAGGATGAAATGGTTGGATGGCATCATTGATTCAAAGGAAATGAACTTGGGCAGACTCCAGGAGATGGAGTACATTATTACAACATTAGACTTTACAGAAGCTTTTTAGTTGTCAGTAATTTATCAATCAAACTGCAAAAGTTTATGTTCATATTTATTTAATTTGAAGGCAAAGACAGACATTGTTTTATGTTGACTAAAAGAAAAAATAGAAAAACTTTTACTCATTTAAATTAATTATTATTTAAATGATGTGTCCTCATTTATAATTTATAATCATTATACATATCTCCAGGCCAGAATACTGGAGTGGGTAGCTGTTCCCTTCTCCAGGGGATCTTCCCAACCCAAGGATTGATCAAATCTAGATCTCCCCCATTGCAAGCAGATTCTTTACCATCTGAGCCAACAAGGAAGCCCAAGAATACTAGAGTGGGTAGCCTATCCCTTCTCCAGAGGATCTTGAACTGGAGTTTCCTGCACTGCAGGTAGAGTCTTTCCCAGCTGAGGTACCAAGGAAGCCCTAGAAAAACTTATTACCTTTTCCGTAGTGATTTTGCAATGATACCACATTTATACTCTAAAGTGAAATATAACTCCATAGTGCAGAATAAATAGAACACACACAAAAAAGCTTACCTTACTTTACCTGGAGGAATTTCGGAGGATCTAAAGTGTACTTCAGCTCATTTTCCACTTCTGGGGCTTCTAAAAAGATAAATGATTATACACAACATTTTAATGCCTTAAGAGAACAAAACACTCTTGCAGGAAAAACACAAAACTAATGTAAGAAAGCTCTTGTTAGATCATACAGAGAGGTTCAGAAGACATAATAATTATAAGTTGGCTTTAAAACTTCACTTACGCAGTTATCTACAAAGAGAATGTGTTTGTTTTCATAACATTTGCTCTGTTTTGTTTATTTTATAGCTTTGGAAAGAGCAATGAATAAAAAGGTAGATTTGATCAACTTCATATTTTAGTCTTATTTATTAATATCAACCTCAACAAACAGCACTGATATTTTTGTGACAAGTATATTTTATTTTTTGTATTGCTTATAGAAATAATTTAGAAGTAGAAACTCTGACTGTTAATCACATAAAATGTGAAACTTAACTGATTTATGCCAATAATATCAGAAATATAAAGAAAAAATATGTGATTTATTTCCAAGAAAACAAAGGTATTTCTTTCAAAATGTGCCTACTGATACTTAGAAGAAAAACATAGCAAGACTGATTTCTGTGGATTGAAATTTAAGACAAGAAAATGTCTGGAAAATTAGATAGAAGAAATCAGAATTCTCTAATATTCATAGTATCCCTGTGAGCTTTGTAAAAGTAGAAGAATCAGAAGTTGTATTATTATACTATCAATATTGCCTATAAATGAATCGTGGTTTACTTGGCCAACTGAACATCGATCTGTGAAAGAGTCTACTCACTTTTCTTCTGTTTAAATAAACCAAAAACCTGCCAAAGAAATGTCTTACATACAAACTGTGTATGTCATTTGCAGGTATATTTGATTAGCTCTAATTATATTTTCTACCAAAAGAAATAAAATATACTTTTGAATATTTTAAAGACATGTTTCAAAGTCTTAGCTTTTATTTTAGAAGATAAAATCAGACAGTATCTTAATTGGAAATTTAAGCAGTCATATATACAACTGTTATTTTCATTATGCTAAAAAGGAAGGTTATAAATTCATGTTTTACTGTTTTCTTCCTTTTCTCTCTTCCTCCTTCTCTTTTTTTCATTTTCTCCTCCTTTTACTCCTTTTCCTTTTGTATTGCTACCATAATATTTAAAGGTATGACATAACATAAGTAATTTGATAACTGCTCTAATATTTGGAACCATAGCACTGTAGAAGTTCTTTAATCTATGCTTAAGTTTTTGACAGACAAGTTGTTACTCCTTATCTAAAATATGCTAATTGACACCTACAGAAAAATAAGTGTGTCTGATAGCATACATTCTAGAATTCTCAGATAATCTTCTTCCAATCATTTGAGATATGCACTTGTAAGTTCAACATATGATTGACCTTCTGCCTCTCAACGTAAATTTTATTATTGCAACTAAATAATAAGTACATCAATGAAATTTATGTACCAAAAGAGCAGGATCTATGGACATTAATCTAAATAATTTGGAAAAAGATGTTAAGGCATAAAAATTACTCAATGGAAATTTTTTTTTTAAATCAACTTTAAAAAATAGAAAAGAAAAATTACAAAAATTATTGAACTATTAAGTTATTCACCATGGATAAAAATGTCATTTGGCATATGCTCCATTTTTTTCAGATGTCCTAGTCTGTTCTTGTTTTTGTCCTTCAGGTCTAGTTGTTTTTTCCCATTGAGAACTAATTGAATTCCATTAGTTATCCTAGAATCTGTAGGTACGTCCTACTCCTTGTGGAAAAAAAAATTCTAAGTGGTAAAAACATACTTTTGCCCTTGAGGTTGGATCACTATATCTACATCTATATATAATAATGTACATATTATATATTTAGAATATTATATATATATATATATATATATATATATATATATGTAATCCAAGACCTCGGGTAGAAGAATAAATTGGTTTCGGTTTCAGAAAAAGAAAACCAAGACATGAGATACATATATGGAAGACACAGCATATTATAGAGGGCATGTGAGTGAAATCCTTCGGAGATAAGAATACAAAGAGAAGTGAAAAGAATATTAAACCGAATGTCTTACATGCTGATCGGGAGCAAAAGAAGAAGTTACTAAAAAAGTCTGTGATAGCAATTATTCAATATAGAAAGAACACTACAGTTAGAACTTTATATGTCTAGGAAAGCTAATGTGTGGGCTACTATTTTTAAACCAAATAAAGACAACAGATACAGAAGGATGGAGTACACTAGTATACTTCATGCTGCTAAGAGGTTAGGAAGATAAGGACTAAGAGTTCTCCTCTGGCTTTAGAAATACAGATTTCATTAAGAAATGTACTGAGAATAATTTCACTTGAGTTTTGGGAATGAAAAAAGTAGGTACAAAAAAGAAGTTGAAAGGTGATGGAAATTGCTTAATTACTCAAGAAGATTTGCCACACAGAAAAACAGAAATGGAGCAGTAACTGGTGGGGAATTTAGACTCAATGAAAGGCATTCTTAAGAAGAAACATATAATGCTGTTTATTTCCCATTTTTGTGTTAAATCTATTGGGAAGCATTATTTCTTCCAGAAACATTTCCTTTTTTTTTTCTTCTCGAGAGCAAGAAGTGCTTATTATATCTGGTTTCCAGTTTTTTGTAATATTCTGGAGTGAAAATTAGCAATTCCTATTTATTAGCAGTAAGGGACAATTTTAAATAGCTATAGATGGAGCATAAATTTCTCTTGAAAGCATAGTGTTACTTGCCTAATTTTTTTATGCACCACTTCTAAGACAACACATACAAATACACCTAATATTTTCCCCATAAGGTCAATTTTCCTAAAGTATTTAAAGAGAAATATTAGATATTTTAATTTTTTTTTTTGCAGAGAAAAACTAAATATATTAAACATTGAATTCTAGGTTTATAAGTTTTACTCATTACTTTTCCCCAGGTCAGTATTTTTTTCTCAGAAGTAAACCAAAACAACATTTATTTTTCTGGTTCGTGTGTTTTCACACACACTGTGATAAGGTGTTCAATGTTTATAAACAGCATATTAAAATTTGAAATTTGTCTATGTAAATCTATTTAAACAAATACATATCATTGTCTGGCATTTTAGATGTTTTCTCCACTTAGCTATCATAAGACTTACTTTAGGCTTTCTTTTTAAAATATGAATTTAAATTTTAAGATAATAAAAATGCAGTAAATCTTTTCTCTTTCCAAAAGTTCTGTTTATATTTTTCCTAATATCCAACTCTGAATGCCATGCTTTTCTACTTGTGGATATAGAAAGGGCAGTATGTGTTGTTTGGGATAGCTGTATCTTTAATTTCTTTGAAATTCTATCTCCCAGTTGGCCTCCTTCCTTCTATTTCCGCCTCTAATACATGTCCAGGCTGAGATGTAAAGTCAAGAGTATAACTAGTAAATTCTGCTTATTAACTACACCCTGAACACTCCTGCAGTGCTTATCTTCCCTAAAGCACTTGAAGATTTAAAAATTACATTTTGCTTTTGGAGAAGAAATCCAGGCAAGAGAATCACTTGGGGAAAAATACCCAGCATATCCTTCTAAAAAGGCATATCCAACACTTAAAATGTACTGTTCTAGGGGCATTTTTGTTTGTTCTGATTTGTTTTGCTTTGCTTTTCTGAAACAAAGACCCATGGAGAAAAGAAAAACTTACCATTGGAAAGATAAAAGATCACTGGAATCACAATAAAAAATAAAGTTGTACAAATTTCTCTTACCTAGTCTATTTTTCTTATTGATTTCTTTAACATTCTTTAATTTTTTGCACTGTAATGCTAGTTATATGTTCATGTCTTTTCAAGTTGCTATTTAAAACCTGGTTATTTCAAATATGTTTGGTTGATGGTGCTTTAATCTTGTCTACACCACTGATATTATAAGTAAATATCACCATTTATGATATATAATTCCAGAAAGGCAGAAGTCTCTGTTTAAAGCATATATATATATATATATATATATATATATATATATATATATAGCAGAAATTTTAAGTATTTGAGAGTAAAGTTCCCTTCTATTGGGTCCAAGCACTTTCACTTTCATGTAGATTTCAGGAGCATTATGAAATTGAAAATACTAGTAGGAAAAAATAGACTTCAGTTCAATTTTACCTAGAATTTTAAGGGAATTGACAGACAACTAGCTAGAAATTACATCCTAAGAGGAATGGAAAGCAATTCTTGCTTCTGGAATGGAATATGGAATCCTAAGAACGGAGAGAAAAGACTACAAAAAGTAGGAAGACATCTATATAATTGTGAATAGTTCACCATTTTGGTTAGCAGATATCCTAAATTTGACTTAATATGATAGACAGAAATAGTACTTAAATTGTGTTTTCTTGATGTATGTCAAATTTATGTATAGTTTTTTGCATATGTAAGTAGTAAATAAAAACATTTGTGAATGAAATGTTTTTCCGTATTTCAGAGAGAAAATTAAAATCCTAACATCAATTTGATGAATACTTATTTTCTCCGAAATGGAGTTTTATGGTCACTTTTCATAGTTATTGAACATATGGAAACTGTATGATAAGTAATTCAAGGTTTACTTTAAAGAGATATAATGTTAAAGTAACCACTCTAAGTGTATTAAACAGGGTATAATAATTCCTATTTGCTTTGGTAAAAAGACTCCACACATATTGAAAATCAACTGTCACAAGAGATTCAGTTTCATTATTTTCCATTCATTTTAAATTTTTTACTATCACTACATGAGAAGTCTTCACAAAAGTTTATCAGTGAATATTAATCTGATTCTGATATTAAATCACCTAATTGATAGCATTTATAATTTAAATTTAGTAATTGCTTAATGTTTTTGTCAAATTGAGTAATATTGAATTGAAAACTGAAAGCTATATGGACATAACAGAAAATGAATGAAGCATAACTGAGCTATGTCTGAAACCTCAATGTAAATATTTCCATAGTGTAATCTATATTAGCCTATGCAAATTTTCCTAAGAAAGATAAGTAGGATTATTATCTCCCACTAAAAGAGTGATTTTTTAAAGGGCCTTTTTATTTGGTTTCTGTGCTCTGGAATGATGGATCTAAAATGCTTAGCATAATGTATGACAAAAATAAGTGCTGGAAAATAAATTTAGACAGTGTTTCCCTTATAACTTTCAGACCAGTTGAAGAAGTAACTATACATGGATGATGATAATGATATGATGATGCTGATGGTGATGCAAATGATAGATAGATTACAGATAGAGAAGTAAGTAGGAAGATAGGTATATAAGAGAATATATTAGTGCTATGTGGGTCTTGAATTCATAGGCTGAAGTTAAGAAGTTAATGTGCAGGGTCTTGTAAAATGGTTGAAATCAGACAGAAAAGGAAGAGAAGTTAGAGAGGAAGAGGACTGTGGTTTTTACAAGTTCCAACTGTGAGGTAGAGGCTCAATTTTAAATCTAATTCTGCTAACTATGAGCTCTGTGGCCTTATGTAAGTTATATAACTTGTCATCTGGCAAATGGAGTACTATTAATAGTACCAGCTTCATAGGTTGTTATAGCACCAACCAAGTTAATATATGCAAACCATTCAGAGTAACACTTATATAAGCGTTCACTGCTGTACTATGTTTGGGGGACAGGACAGTATGGAAGCAAGTTATGGCACAATATATATAAACTGTCAGCTCACTGTCCACAAAAGTTACTTTTTCCCCACTCTTTGATATCTCCAAAGTGTTTATTACATTATTTTAAAATGCTTTATTCTTTTCATTCACTCTATCATATTTCATTGTGTTGGCACAATGCTTTGCCTTATTTACATATTTACACTCAGTTATCTTTCATTCATACATATTTATTGAGTACTTAAATCTCACTACTATGCTAGTGGTAGTAATAACGTATCCCGTACTGAGAGGTACGAAAGGGTTCTTTAAAAGCATGTGCTATGATTCATGCTTTATGATACAAAACCTGCTCAATATAGTAAATATGAGATCTATGCTATGTCCATGGCTCATAGAAATGAGAAAATTCCCTCACTTGGAAAAAATTGAATTTTTGCCTCATTTATCTTAAAGCAAAGGATTCTGTTTATTGACATATTACTATAAAAGTGGTAAGATTTATTGACAACTTTCTGTCTTTGATTTAAAAAATTAACTTATGTAACACTGACAAACATCTTTGGCTTTTAAAATATTAATTTTTAAAGAGAGATAAACTAATAAATACATTCACACAGTAAAAGATTTGAACTGAATATTCCAATTCAGTATCACTTTCCATATTATCAGACTTAATAGCTATAAGAGATGATATGATGATTTGCTTTATGCAAAGAACTGTTACATTTTTTTCCTGTATTCATTCACTTGATACACCCATCTTTGAAGAAGAATCTACTATTGACCCAATGTAAAACCTAAAATTGTGTTACTTTATTGTATATGATTCTTTTTTCTATATACACCCTTTCTACAATGTAAAATAGTTGAGAATTAGGATCTTAACTTAAAATTGCTCTGTCATTACCAGTTTGCCCACATAGTGCTCACAACTGGTAAGTGATGAGTAGATATTTGTTACAAAATGGAAATGACAATTCAAGAGTGAGATATAAATATAATTACTAAGTATTTAAAGGAATAGTTTACAATTTGAAATTTAGAGTAAAATATCGTGTGTGTGAAAGTGAAAGTCGCTCAGCCATGTCTGACTCTTTACAACCCCATGGGCTATACTGACCGTGGAATTCTCCAGGTCAGAACACTTGAGTGGATAGCCTTTCCCTTCTTCAGGGGTACTTCCCAATGAGGTCTCCCTCATTGCAGGCAGATTCTTTTCTAGTTGAACCACAAGAGAAGCCAAAAGTACAGTCAAAAGAATAACATGATTTACTAACAGTTGAAGACAAGTATCCATAATACTCAAAGATTTTTTGAAGCTTAGTCAATAGCTGTCTCATACACATTTCTTTTTCCCATTGATAGACTCCCAATCTTAATATTGAATGTTATAATAAATATTATTTTGCTCAAGAACAAAAACTCTCATTTAGTTCTTTTGCACTAATACAATCCAGGGAGGGAGCAGTATATGAAAGCTGTTGAATATTTCTATGAAACTCAAACTCATGCTTTGGGATATGGAGAAGAGAATTGGAGGTAACATAAAAACAATTTTATGGCAATGTTATTGAGATTAGGTATTCCAGTGAAATTAAAAGATTCTTACTCCTTGGAAGGAAAGTTATGACCAACATAGATAGCATATTAAAAAGCAGAGACATTACTTTGTCAGCAAAGGTCCATCTAGTCAAGGCTATGGTTTTTCCAGTAGTCATGTATAGATACGAGAGTTGGACTATAAAGAAAGCTGAGTGCCAAAGAATTGATGCTTTTGAACTGTGGTGTTGGAGAAGACTCTTGAGAGTCCCTTGGACTGCAAGGAGATCCAACCAGTCCATCCTAAAGGAGATCAGTACTGGTTGTTCATTGGAAGGACTGATGTTGAAGCTGAAACTCCAATACTTTGGCCACCTGATGCGAAGAGCTGACTCATTTGAAAAGACCCTGATGCTGGGAAAGATTGAGGGCAGGAGGAAAAAAGGGACAACAGAGGATGAGATGATTGGATAGCATCACTGACTCAACGGACATGAGTGTGAGTAAACTCCGGGAGTTGGTGATGCGTAGGGAGGCCTAGAGTGCATGGGGTCGCAAAGAGTCAGACAGGACTGAGCAACTGAACTGAACTGAACTGAAAAAGTAATCTTGAGAAAGAAAAATGAAGTTGGATGAATCAGGCTCTCTGACCTCAGGATGTTCTAGGAAACTTCGGGAAATTAAAGCAATATAGTACTAGCGAAAAAGCAGACATATAGATCAATGGAACAGGTCAGAAAGCCCAGAAACAGACCCATGCACTTATGGCCAATAAATCTACAATGAAGGAATCAAGAATATACAGTGGAGAAAAATCAGACTCTTTAATACGTGAAGATGGGAAAAGTGGATAGATGCATGGAAAAGAATAAAATTAGAACACTAGTTAACACCATAAGAAAAATAAACTCAAAATGGATTAAACACCTAAATGTAAGACCAGATACTAAAAAACTCATAAAGGAAAACATAGACAGAACACTCTTTGATATAAATTATAGCAAAATTTTTTTTAGCTCTATCTTCCAGTTTAATAGACATAAAAAGAAATAATAAATTGGACCCAATTAAACTTAGAAGCATTTCCACAGCAAAGAAAACCATAAAGAAAATGAAAATATGGGAGAAAATGTTTGCAAATAATATGACCAATGAAGGATTAATTCCCAAAATACATTAATACAAACAGCTCAAACAGTTCAATAACAATCAACCCAATTAAATATAAGTAGCTCTAAATAGACATTTCTCCAAAAGAGACACACAGATGACAAACAAACAGGCATAAGGAAATATGTTCACGATAGCTAATTATTAGAAAAATAAAAATGAAAACTACAATGAGGTATCACTTTACAAAAGTCAGAATGGTCATCATCAAAAAGTTTACAGGCTGAAGAGAGTGTGGAGGAAAGGGAACCCTCCTACACTATTGGTGAGAATATAAATTGATAAAGCCACTGTGGAGAATAGTATGGAGGTTCCTTAAAAAACTAAAAGTAGAATTATCATAGGATCATGCAATTCTATTACTGGGGATGCATTCAAAGAAAATTCTAATTTAAAGACACATACACCTCAGTGTTACAATAGCCAAGACATAGAAGCAACCTAATGTCTGTCAACAGAGGAATGGATAACAAACATGTGGTACATACATACAATGAAACATTATTCAGCCATTAACAAGAATGAAATAATGCCATTTGTAGCAACGTGGATGGACCTAGAGATTATCATACTAAGTGAAGTAAGCCAGAAAGAGAAAGACAAATATCAAATGATATTGTTATAGCCACGCGCTCTGGGAAACAAGCTCACTCAGAAGGACGATGCAGATAGTGAAGTGCAGTTTATTACACCGGCGGGCCCAAGGCAGAGTCTCCTCTTAGCCAAGGACCCCGACCAGCATTTGTGAAAATCTTTTATACCCCATGTGTACGTGTCTGAACCCACCACCCCAATTTCCTTGTGACTTACACAAACAAAGGAAAGGTAAATACAATCACAATAACCCCATATTCAAACAATCAATTATCAATAAGCCCGAGGTGACAGAAGAAAAATCTATGACCTGTCCGGAGGTAGGGGGATTAGCGTATGTTTTCCCTTAGGTGATGAGTAATCTGAATACAATCTTCAAGATTCCCCTGTCCGGAGGGGGTCTTGACCTTCTATTGTCGTTTCCACAGGCACTAAGCACAGAGTTCAGAGTCCATTAGAGAGGTGGCCGAACACGATCAGCACGAACAGGCCTAAGATGGAGTCCAGGCCCCATGAATTCCTTCTTTAATATCACATACATTTGGAATCTAAAAAGAGATACAAATTAACTTGTTTATAAAAACAGAAATAGATCCACTCATAAAGAAAACAACATATGGTTACCAAAGGGGGAAGGTGTGGGGAGGGATAAATTAGGAGTTTGAAATTAACATAGACCCACTACTACATATAAAACAGATAACTAACAAGGACCTACTTTATAGCACAGGTAGCTATGCACAGTATATTGTAATAACCTAAAAAAAAATATGTATATATATATGTGTGTGTGTGTGTGTGTGTGTGTGGATATATATATATGTATATATACATATATATATATATATCTGAATCAGTGTACTATACACCTGAGACTAACATGTTATAAATCAACTGTGTCATTTATAAATAAATGTAAAATAGAATCACTCAATATATTTAGATGGTAGGCTCATAATTTAAATGAAAGAATTGTTTTAGATGATTCGTGAAGTCCCTTTGACTTCTAAAATCTACATTGTAGTTTGCAAATGTACTTTATTATCTCAGGAATTGGTTTATGATGTTTGGGATAAGTATAAGTATTTCACTTTGACTGTGTTGAAAAAAATCTATTATAAAAGAAATTATTTCCATTTTATGAAAAAATAGATAGTATCAAATACATCATATAGAAGATATTTTGTCATTTACATATATTAAATTTCTTTCCTCCATCAGAGGAATATATCAGGATAGATATATATCAGAAGATATATATACAACATTTATAGCTACAAAACTTTCTAAATATGCTTTGATCTCATCATCATCATTCCTTCCTTATGGCATTTAAAGGGTTGATTTAGAGAAGACATGAATCAAACAATTTTTCTGCCTAAGCATTTATTTAGACTTGTCTAGTAGACATAAACTTTCATATGCATTTTTATACCACCTTATTAAGCTTACATTATAGAAATGAGAAGAACTGGTGATTATTTTCTCTTATAACCATAAATGGAAAATCTACATCTTAAGTAGTAATTAAGAAAACCAAAACTACATTGTAAACAAAGCATCTGTTACTTGGGCATGCCATTTTCCCTTTTCTTTTGTGAAGAATAGCTTTGAATCTAATTGTACATTATAATTGCACATCATTTATTTTGGAACTGCTTAATTATTCCTCTTAATCTTTTTGTATTTCTCTTCATTTTTAGCCATACTATTTTTTAGCAATATGTTATTACTGATTCTGCAATTAAAATATTTGTGTTTCTCCTTGAAAATGGCTAAATAGCTTACGCCACATTCTGAGTTGTTGGGGAGGGAAAATTAGGATTTTTTGATTTCATTTTTTTTTTTTTTGGTATCAGAACAGTAAATGAACACTAACTCCATTGAATAATCTTCTCATTCTGCAAGCAAGCACTTGCTTTCACACAGAAACAGCATTGCAATGACAATGAGCCCTATGCAGATACTACTGCTTCAGATGAAGGTTAATGGTTGGAATTGCAAGAAAATTAGTGTACAGATTGTAATTAGGAGGATCTGATGAAAGTCTGAACTATAATATAAGAAGAAAACATCTGCTTGTTCACAATAATGGCTGTCATTTATTCTTTCTATATAATTTTTCTGTTTAAATAGACCATTTATCAAAATCTCATATTCTCATTAATTTTAGGTTATGGGGAAAATATAAGTGCATATTGAATTTCAAAAAGCAATTTTATTTCCTGTTTTTAACTTTCTTTCAAGGAAAAGTTTGAACCAGTGATACATTATGTTCTGAATGTTACTTAGTATTATACAGCAGCAGAAATTATACAAAGGTGAAGTTTTTCTCTGATGTCTAATAATTACCTAATTTACTCAATCTCATAACTAAGTATATCTATTAAAACACCAGAAATATTGCAAATGGATTGACTCAAATTAAGGAAGGACACATAGATTCATGCATTACACTGATGGTATATGTGCATGTGTGTGTGTATGTGTGTGCATGCACACATGTGCACGTGCTCAGTTGTGTACAATTCTTTGTGACCCCATGAACTGCAGCCTGCCAAGCTCCTCTGTCCATGGAATGTTTCAGGCAAGAATGCTGGAACAGGTTGCCATTTCCTACTCCAGGGGATCTTCCCAACCCTGGATCAAATCTGTGTCTCCTGCACTGACAGGGGGATTCTTTACCTGGGCACCACCTGGGAAGCTAACTACATCGATGTTACCAGTAGCATTATTCTGCAGGGATTATCATTAATAAGATGAGAATTTTTAGGGTAGATGTGGGAGGCAGGATTCTAAAATGACTACTAAGCTAATACCTCCCTTGTGTAGATATCCTGTGTGATCATCTCCCTTTGTAAGTAGGCATTACCTGTGACTATGGTAGACTACCACTCCCGTGATTAGGTTAGTAATCTATAAATCAAAATGGATACCATCATGGTCCAGGATTAATTAAAGGAGACTTTGAAAGAAAATGAAGCAACAGATGTTTTCCAACTGGCCTGAAAGAAACTAATATTTTTGTTGGGAGCTGACTACAGGGAGCACACATCAAGTAACCACAGGCAGCCTCTAAGAGCTGCAAGTGGTTGCTTGCTGACTGATAAAAAAAAAAAAAAAAAAAAAAAAAAAAAAAAAAACAGTCCTACATCCTCAAAGAACTGAATGCTGCCAAGACTATGAATAAGCCTGGAAACAGAACATCCTCTAGTAAGATCTTCTAAATGAGATAAAAAAAACATGGCCAACACATTCATCACAGCCTTGTGGGACCTTGAGCAAAGGATGCATTTAACCCATGTCTGGACTCATGATCCAAGAAAACTGTGAGATAATTCATTCATGAGTGTTGTTTTAAGCCTCTATGTTTATCTAATTTGTCATGCAGCAATAGAAAACTTACATAGATAGTATGAAATCACAGTCTAAAATATTCAACAAACTATGTTTACATTGTCAGTGATTGAGAAAACTTATAAATTAGAAAAGTATAACCTTTGATATAATCAAGTGAAGTATATACATTTAAGGCAACACAATGCAGGAGCTGTGGATTTAATCCCAGGTTTGGGAAGATCCCTTAGAGAAGGAAATGGCAACCCACTCCATTATTTTTGCCTGGGAAACCCCATGGACAGAGGAGCCTGGCAGCTACAGTCCACAGGGTTGCAAAGAGTTGGACATGACTGAGTATTCCTGTACAGGGTTGTTATAACAGTGAAGGAAATGTCTATGCTTTATTTATGTTTATTTATTTATAAGGTGCTGTGAAAGCAGAAGTCGTTCAGTTGTGTCCAACTCTTTGCAACCCCATGGACTGTAGCCTGCCAGGCTCCTCTGTCCATGGTATTTTCCAGGCAAGAATGCTGGAGTGGGTTACCATTTCCTTCTCCAGGGGATCTTCCCAACCCAGGGATAGAACCTAGGTCTCCTGCCTTGAAGGCAGATTCTTTACTGTGTGAGCCATGAAGCTTTTTCAATGGAACCTCTATGATACATCTTCCTTTTTTCTCTGTGACCTCACCCTAAATATTCTCCACTCATTTCCTCTACTCTAGGAATTCTGATTGCCTTCCTTTTTTTAGTTAGTCATGTATAACTGCTAAGGTCTTTGTACTCACTCTTCTGATCTCCATCTGGAACACTACAGATCTTTACCAAATATGATCTCAGTGAAGACTTTCTTGTTATCCTCCACAGTAATCCTATCACCCTGCTTTTCTGGCTTTTTTTTTGTTTAATTGCCATAGTTATCGTTGTCTAAAATAATATTCCATTTTTATCTAAAATTACAATGATATGCATTTAGCTTCAAAGAGTTTATTATTTTTAAATGAAATCCTTGTTGATCATCTTGCCTTCCATTTTCTACTTAGCTCTGATATGTATTGTGGTTGGCGTACCTGACCCTACCCTAGTCAAAGGACACACACTATGGTAGTGCAACTCTTCTCACATTCTCCTGAGTTCCACCTTGCTCAGAAATATTTTTTCACGTGTATTTTATTGTGGCACCTCAGCCATATTGGTTGGCTATTTTCATATATTTACGATAAACCATATTTCCTTAAACCTTTCATTAAATTCCTATACTGCTCATCTTTTTTGAATTGTATACTGAAAAACTTTATATGACTACATACAGACATAACTAAAATATTTTAGAATGCTTAGGTCTTAATTTCAAGGAAACATTTCATGCAAAGATGAGCACAATAAAGGGCAGAAATGGTTTGGACCTAACAGAAGCAGAGGATATTAAGTAGAGGTGGCAAGAATACACAGAAGAACTATACAAAAAAGATCTTCAAGATCCAGATAACCACAATAGTGTGATCACTCACCTAGAGCCAGACATTCTGGAATGCAAAGTCAAGTGGGCCTTAGGAAGTATCACTACAAGCAAAGCTAGTGGAGGTGATGGAATTCCAGTTGAGCTATTTCAAATCCTAAAAGATGAAGCTGTGAAAGTCCTACACTCAATATGACAGCAAATTTGGAAAACTCAACAGTGGCCACAGGACTGGAAAAGGTCAGTTTTCATTCCAATCCCAAAGAAAGGCAATGTCAAAGGATGCTCAAACTATCGCACAATTGCACTCATCTCACACGCCTAGGGAATCCCATGGACGGAGGAGCCTGGAGGGCTGCTGTCCATAGGGTCGCACAGAGTCGGACACGACTGAAGCCACTTAACATGCATGCATGCATTGGAGAAGGAAATGGCAACCTACTACAGTATTCTTGCTGGAGAATCCCAGGGAGAGAGGAAGCTGGTGTGCTGCCAACTATGTGGCCACACAGAGTCGGACATGACTGAAGCGACTCAGCAGCAGCAACAGCACATGCTAGTAAAGTTATGCTCAAAATTCTACAAGCCAGGCATCAATAGTACGTGGACCATGACATTTCAGATGTTCAAGCTGGATTTAGAAAAGGCAGAGGAACCAGAGATCAAATTGCCTACATCCTCTGGATCATCAAAAAAGCAAGAGAGTTCCAGAAAAGCATCTACTTCTGTTTTACTGACCATGCCAAAGCCTTTGACTGTGTGGACCAAAACAAATTGTGGAAAATTCTGAAAGAGATGGGAATACCAGACCACCTTACCTGCCTCTTGAGAAATCTGTATGCAGGTCAGGAAGCAACAGTTAGAACTGGACATGGTACAACAGAATGGTTCCAAATAGGAAAAGGAGTATGTTAAGGCTGTATATTGTCACCCTGCTTATCTAGCTTATATGTAGAGTACATCATGAGAAACGCTGGGCTGGAAGAAACACAAGCTGGAATCAAGATTGCCGGGAGAAATATCAATAACCTCAGATATGCAGATGACACCACCCTTATGGCAGAAAGAGAAGAAGAACTAAATAGCCTCTTGATGAAAGTGAAAGAGGAGAGTGAAAAAGCTGGGTTAAAGCTCAACATTCAGAAAACTAAGATCATGGCATCTGGTTCCATCACTTCACAGCAAATAGATGGGGAAACTATGGAAACAGTGAGAGACTTTATTTTTGGGGGCTCCAAAATCACTTCAGATGGTGACTGCAGCCATGAAATTAAAATACACTTACTCCTTGGAAGAAAAGTTATGACCAATATAGGCAGCATATTAAAAAGCAGAGACATTACTTTGCCACCAAATATCCATCTAGTCAAAGCTATGGTTTTTCCATTAGTCATGTATAGATGTGAGAATTTGGCTATAAAGAAATCTGAGTGCCAAAGAATTGATGCTTTTGAACTGTGGTGTTGGAGAAGATTCTTGAGAGTGTCTTGGACTGCAAGGAGATCCAACCAGTCCATCCTAAAGGAAATCAGTTCTGAATATTCATTGCAAGGACTGTTGCTTAAGCTGAAACTCCAATACTTTGGCCATCTGATGCTAAGAACTCACTCATTGGAAAAGACCCTGATGCTGGGAAAGATTGAAGGCAGGAGAAGAAGGAGATAACAGAGGATGAGGTGGTTGGATGGCATCACCAACTCCATGGACATGAGTTTGAGTAACTCCAGGAGTTGGCGATGGCAGGGAGGCTTGGCATGTTTCAGTCCATGGGGTCGAAAGGAGTCGGACATGACTGAGCAACTGAACTGAACTTATCAAAGGGACTTCCCAGGTGTTGCAGTGCTAAAGAATCCATCTGCTAATACAGGAGATGCAAGAGATACAGGTTTGATCCCTGGGTTGTGAAAGTACCCTGAAGGAGGAAAAGGCAATCCATTCCATTATCCTTGCCTGTGACATTCCATGATTAGAGGAACCTGGTGGAGTATGGTCCATGGGGTTACAAAAAGTCAGACACAACTGTGTACATACACAAAGACAACACACACAGACACTTAATTTCAAATATATTTTAAATATCCTATATTTATACTCTCCTCCTCTCATGAACACTGGGTTAGAGCTCACATTTTATGTTGAATTGATTTGGGTATCCCTTAACTACTTGTTGTAGATACATATGATTATTATTCAATGAATTTTTTGTTCTACTTTCTGTAGGAATTTGAGCGAATAGAAAAATAATCTGAGAAATATGATGAGGTAGAATTAAGGGAAAACAACAAATCATCTGATTGTCTAAGATTTGGTCAGGCAATGGATATGCTTGCTATAGTTCAGTGGGAAATTAGCTGGTATGGTTAACTAAATGTCCCCAGTCCCCACCCAGAATGAGAGCTATCAGATATATAAGCTCCAACAGGAAAGGTAGTGGAGTAGACCAAAGAAGTAGGTGCTGAGGAAGATGTTAGTCAATGAACAAATTTCCCATGTTGGAGAATCATGTATGAGGACACTGCATTCTGCCTCAGAGTATCACATGTACTTTTTTTTCATCAGAGAGCCAAGAGAGTACTGTATTATCACCAATTAAACAAAAAACATCTTGCATTTGTATTTTTGTGCATTTATTCTGTATGGACTAAGTTGTGAACCCAGAAAAATGTATATTGTAGTACTTCAGGATGTGACTTTATTTGAAAATATGGTCCCCCCAAGTGTAGTTAGTTAAGAAAGCGTCATGCTGGGGTAAGATGAGATCTTAATCTAATCTGACTGCTGTACTTATGAGAAGACAGAAATACAAGCAAAACACCATGTGAAGATAAAGGCAGAGACTGGAATAATGTACCCACAAGCCAAGGATTTACAAAGTTCACTGGTCGCCACCAGAAACTAAGAGTCTTCTCTCTCAGAGACCTCATGAGGAACCAACCTTATAGACACCTTTATTTCAGACTCTTATCCTCCAGCATTAATTATGAGAATAAATTTCTGTTGCTTTAAGCCACTTTATTTGTGGTATTTTGTTAGGGAAGCCTGAGAGAACTGATTTTTCCTTTCCCACTCCCAATGTTAGAGTAGTTACAGGCAGAAAATTTTGAAGGTAAAGGAGGAGTTAAAACAGCCTGAAGCCTCCAGGGACAGTCCAGCAGGTACTGGGAGCAGAGGGAAGACTACCATTGGATTGTGTATGAAATTGAAGTTTTACACGGAATTGATTTAACAAGATATTTTACACCCTGCATCTTATATCGTATATTTTTACTGCAATATATCTTATGAGTTAAATTTCAAATAGAGTTAATGGACTAAAAGGGAAATTCGGCAGACTTTTAGTGGTAGTGATTAGAGAAAAATAAAATTATTTCATATATATGTGTGCATGGTCAGGGTACTCATTTGTCACATAGCCTAGACCAGGAATGACTGGATCTGAATGTGTATTTTCTATTATCAGTTCATTTACACTGAAGCAGCACTTAGCATTGGGCTTCCCTGGTGGATCAGACGATAAACAATCCACCTGCAATGTGGGAGACCTGGGTTCAATATCTTGGTTGGGAAGATCCCAAGAGGAGGGCATGGCAATCTACTCTAGCATTTTTGCCTGGAGAATTCCACTGACAGAGCAGCCTGGCAGGCTACAGTGCATGGGGGTCACAAAGAGTTGGACACAACTGAGTGACTAAGCGCAGCTAAGAACAGCACTTAGCATTTGTGTAATTTTGCCCCACTGACCTCTAAAAAAAAAGTGAAAAAAGAAAGAAAAATATCTATAATTTGTTAACAATTAACAAAATTTACATTATACATTTTGGACATCTGGTTTTTATAACATTCCAGAAAATTAAATGAAATTATTTTATTTCTGACTTCTAATCATTTCATACTCCTTTTCCTTTGTGAGGTGAAAATTCTCTATTGTGACTCTATTTCCTAAGCAAATAAACTGTGTTTATTCTATAAGCTGTGCATATTCTATTTAGCAAAATTAAAACCCACCATTAGTTGAACTTAAGTTCCTCTAAAAGCTTCTCAGGAACCATTTATTGCTTATTAACTATGCTTCTCAAGCCATGTATCAAAGTATTCAAACAACTAAATGGGCCTCTTGAAAGACTTTAATGTTCACAGAAGCAAAACATAATGTGTTTTTTAATCCAATTATATAAACTATATACAGAAAATTAGTATTTATATATAAATAAAGGGTATAATATTAAAAGAATACAGAGTATAAATATTTATATGTTTTATATTTGTACATACATATATAATACATTATCATAGTATATAATACATATGACATCTTTGTAAAATATATACTAGATACATGAGCTATGATAGTATGGTAGGTTCTATCACAGATAAATATAAATAATATAGTATAAAGTATTTTGATTGTAGGAAAAAACATAACTCCCATAATAAATATTATTAATTTGTGAGCCATTATTAATAATGTTACTTTCAACTCAAGGTATTTAAGAAATTTATTCAGGAGTAACTTAAAAATCTATCAGATTTTTTTTCTGATAAAGATGTATTAAAGAATGAAATCAAAATTCCATTCCCTAAGCCCAATCCAAGTCAAGATCCTCTGGTCTATCAAGATGAAATTATCTGAAAGAACTATCTCTCATCTTGTTCAATTCAGAGTTATTGTTATTAAGAAATAGCATTCACGTACAAGAAATAGCATTTAAAACTGTACATGTATGTAACAGAGAGTCATGAACAAGAAAATATATCAAAACTCCTTGTTGTAACCATACAATCTTCTAGACTACAGCATTCATCAAAATCATTTAAGATTTAATCACTGAATTCTTGTCTTTCAGTTGTCACATTCAGGCAGCGAGCATCCTTAACCCCAATAAGAATGCCTGAGATGCAGTATTGTACTCAACAAGCACTGGTTAGGAATCATGCAACAAGAATAAAGATACATAGAAGGACACTTGGAAAGGCCAGGTTTGAGTTTGCATTGCAGATCTACAGTGACCTTCATACAATGGGGTCCCCAGATCAGCAACTGAATAAGATTCTGACCATACTCAAGCCGGCCGAGAACAATACATTTTTGATGAGTATGTGGAACTTTGATATTTGAAGATAACTATGGAAACAGTGTCAGACTTTGTTTTTTTGGGCTCCAGAATCACTGCTGATGGTGATTGCAGCCATGAAATTAAAAGACGCTTACTCCTTGGAAGGAAGGTTACGGCCAACCTAGATAGCATATTTAAAAGCAGAGACATTACTTTGCCAACAAAGGTCCGTCTCGTCAAGGCTATGGTTTTTCCAGTGGTCATGTCTGGATGTCAGAGTTAGACGGTGAAGAAAGCTGAGCGCCGAAGAATTGATGCTTTTGAACTGTGGTGTTGGAGAAGACTCTTGAGAGTCCCTTGGACTGCAAGGAGATCCAATCAATCCATCCTAAAAGAGATCAATCCTGGGTGTTCATTGGAAGGTCTGATATTGAAGCTGAAACTCCAGTACTTTGGCCACCTCATGTGAAGGGTTGACTCATTGGAAAAGACCCTAATGCTAGGTAGGATTGGGGGCGGGAGGAGAAGGGGATGACAGAGGATGAGATGGTTGGATGGCATCACCGACTCGATGGACATGGGTTTGGGTAGACTCCGGGAGTTGGTGATGGACAGGGAGGCCTGGTGTGCTGCGATTCATGGGGTCGCAAAGAGTCGGACACGACTGAGCGACTGAACTGAACTGAACTGAATGTACAGATAATTTAAGTAGAGAACTAGATGAGCAAACATGTCTGAGCAGGGAAACGTGATACTGACAGTACAGAAAAGTCGAGGAAATAATGGGAGATGAGTTTAAGAAAAAAGGACAAATTTATTGTTAGAATGACTTGAACGTGAGATGAGAAAATTTAGCTTGATTTAAAAATAATTTCATTTGTATATCAAAACGGGTAAGATAAAATTTAAGAATGTATATAGAAAATTATTCAAAAGATGAGAATACCAGACAACCTGACCTGCCTTGTGAGAAATCTGTATGCAGGTCAGGAAGCAACAGAACTGGACAGGGAACTACAGACTGGTTCCGAATAGGAAAAGAAGTACGTAAAGGCTGTATATTGTCACTCTGCTTATTTAACTTCTATGGAGAGTACATCATGAGAAACACTGGGGTGGATGAAACACAAGCTGGAATCAAGATTGCCAGGAGAAATATCAATAACCTCAGATATACAGATGACACTGCCTTATGGCAGAAAGTGAAGAACTAAAGAGCCTCTTGATGAAAGTGAAAGAAGAGAGTGAAAAAGTTGGTTTAAAACGCAACATTCAGAAAACTAAGATCATGGCATCTGGTCCCATAACTTCATGGCAAATAGATGGGGAAACAGTGGAAACAAAGACAGACTTTATTTTGGGGGGCTCCAAAATCACTTCATATAGTGACTGCAGCCATGAAATTAAATGATGTTTCCTCCTTGGAAGAAAAGTTATGACCAACCTAGCAGCATATTAAAAAGCAGAGACGTTACTTCGCCAACAAATGTCCATCTAGTCAAGGCTATGGTTTTTCCAATAGTCATGTATGGATGTAAGAGTTGGACCATAAAGAAGGCTGAGTGCTGAAGAACTGATGCTTTTGAACTGTAGTGTTAGAGAAGACTCTGGAGAGTCCCTTGGACTTCAAGGAAATCCAATCAGTCCATCCTAAAGGAAATCAGTCCTGAATATTCATTGGAAGGACTGATTTTGAAACTGAAATTCCAATACTTTGGTCACCTGATGCGAAGAACTGACTCATTGGAAAAGACCCTGATGCTGGGAAAGATCGATGGCTGGAGGAGAAGGGAACAGAGGATGAGGTGGTTGGATGACATCACCAACTCAATGGACATGAGTTTGAGTAAGCTCTGGGAGTTGGTGATGGACAGCGAGGCCTGGCGTGCTGCAATCCATTGGGTTGCAAAGATTGGACATGACGGAACAACTGAAGTGAACTATATGCTTTATTATTAATCATTTAATCTATTATTAATCATAATCTATTTATTTATTTACTTCTTCTGCTATTGTAATTTAGTTTAATTTTTCCTCTATTTAGAAAGAGGAATAAAAGTTAGTATTTGAAATTGCTTTCAACCAGTATCACCTTTTTTAAGCTAAACCTTCTAAATTAACTTTTCAGTTCAGTTCAGTTCAGTTGCTCAGCCGTGTTCTTCCAAGGAGTAAGCATCTCTTAATTTCATGGCTGCAGTCACCATCTGCAGTGATTTTGGAGCCCCAAAATATAAAGTCTGCTACTGTTTGCACTGTTTCCCAAACTATTTGCCATGAAGTGATGGGACCAGATGCCATGATCTTAGTTTTCTGAATATTGAGTTTTAAGCCAAATTTTTCACTCTCCTCTTTCACTTTCATCAAGAGGCTCTTTAGTTCTTCTTTGCTTTCTGCCATAAGGGTGTTGTCATCTGTATATCTAAAGGTTATTGATATTTCTCCTGGCAATCTTGATTCCAGCTTGTGTTTCATCCAGCCCAGCGTTTCTCATGATGTACTCTGCATAGAAGTTAAATAAGCAGGGTTACAATATACAGCCTTGACATATTCCTTTCCTGATTTGGAACAAATCTGTTATTCCATGTCCAATTCTAACTGTTGCTTCCTGACTTGCATACAGATTTCTCAAAAGGCAGGTCAGGTGGTCTGGTATTCCATCTCTTTCAGAAATTTCCACAGTTTGTGGTCCACACAGTCAATGGCTTTGGCATAGTTAATAAACCAGAAATTGATGTTTTTCTGAAACTCTCTTGCTTTTTCAATGATCCAACAGATGTTGGCAATTTGATCTCTGCTTTCTCTGCCTTTTCTAAATCCACCTTGAATATATGGAAGTTCATGGTTCATGTACTGTTGAAGCCTGACTTGGAGAATGTTGAGCATTACTTCGCTCGCATGTGAGATAAGTGAAATAGTGTGGTAGTTTGAGCATTCTTTGTCATTGCCTTTCTGCCTTTCTTTAGGATTGGAATGAAAACTGCCCTTTTCCAGTCCTGTGGCCACTGCTGAGTTTTCCAAATCTGCTGGCGTATTGAGTGTAGCACTTTCACAGCAACATCTTTTAGGATTTGAAATAGCTCAACTGGAATTCCATCGTCTCCACTAGCTTTGTTCATAGTGATGCTTCCTAAGGCCCACTTGACTTCACATTCCAGGATGTCTGGCTCTAAGTGAGTGATCATACCATCGTGATTATCTGGGTCATGAAGATCTTTTTTTGTATAGTTATTCTGTGTATTCTTGCCACCTCTTCTTAATATCTTCTGCTTCTGTTAGGTCCATATCATTTCTGTCTTTTATTGTGCCTGTCTTTGCATGAAATGTTTCCTTGCTATCTCTAATTTTCTTGGAGAGATCTCCTGGCTTTCCCATTCTATTGTTTCCCTCTATTTCTTTACATTGATCACTGAGGAAGGCTTTCTTATCTTTCCTAGCTATTCTTTGGAACTCTGCATTCAAATGGGTATATCTTTCCTTTTCTCCTTTGCCTTTTGCTTCTCTTCTTTTCACAGCTGTTTGTAAAGCCTTCTCAGACAACCATTTTTCCTTTTTGCATTTCTTTTTCTTGGGGATGATCTTGCTCCCTGTCTCCTGTACAATGTCACAAACCTCCATCCATAGTTCATCAGGCACTCTGTCTATCAGATCTAGGCCCTTAAATCTATTTCTCACTTCCACTGAATAATCATAAAGAATTTGATTTAGGTCATACCTGAATGGTCTGGTGGTTTTCCCTACTTTCTTCAATTTAAGTCTGAATTTGGCAATAAGGAGTTCATGATCTGAGCCACAGTCAGCTCCCGGTCTTGTTTTTGCTGACTGTATAGAGCTTCTCCATCTTTGGCTGCAAAGAATATAATCAATCTGATTTCGGTGTTGACCATCTGGTGATGTCCATTTGTAAAGTCTTGTCTTGTGTTGTTGGAAGAGGATGTTTGCTATGACCAGTGGGTTCTCTTGGCAAAACTCTATTAGCCTTTGCCTTGCTTCATTCTGTACTCCAAGGCCAAATTTTCCTGTTACTCCAGGTATTTCTTGACTTCCCACTTTTGCATTCCAGTCCCCTATAATGAAAAGGACATCTTTTTTAGGTGTTAGTTCTATAAGGTCTTATAGGTCTTCAAAGAACCATTCAACTTCTGCTTCTCCAGCATTACTGGTCGGGATATAGACTTGTAATTCTGTGATTTTGAAAGATCTTTTATTCATCACCAAGAGGTGAGAATTACATTGCTCAGGTACCATTTCCCACAGGTTCAGGTCAGAGTCTGCCAGTGACCAAGCTCTGATGCATGACTGGGAAAGTCACAAAATGAGGACAAGTCATTATTTTTCAGAGGTAGTTTTCAGTATACATATCAGCTTCCTGGCCAGCTGTTAAGATCTACAGATTCCTCCAGACACTATAGAATTGTAGTGACTCTCCAGTGAGTTACTGAGGACCACCCTGCTTCTACTCACTAGTTGAGATGGTGAATTCCCTGTACTTTGATCTCTGTCTTCCATTGTTTCTGTAAATCTCAAATCCTATTAAATTCTATTTTGACCAAAATCTGACAAATAATATAGTTAAAAAGTGGACAAGAACTATGATAATCTGGTGATTATCAAGGGGATACTTTAGGAGTATGTATAACTTGGAACAAAATAATGAAAAATATTTAACATATTATAAACTTCATCTGACTATTTTCTCTTTGATATGTTCAGTGAGAATGTCATTCCAAATTTTTCAAAATAAAATACCTGCAACTACAATCTTTATGTTCCTTTATAGTAACATTTAGTTATTGAAAATTCAAACTTTACAGACTTGGTATTTCTGTTAAATCCCTGCTAAATTAACTCATTATTAAGTACTGTTAAAAAATATATGCAAAAGAATATACAGAGTCAAGCAGTGTAATTAGCATATGAAAAAATGATACTTACTTTGATACATCTCCCAGAGTTTCCTTAAAGTCTTCGGGTGAATCAAATAATATCTTAGTTCTTACCCTTGCCTGATGAGCACATATCTTAGTTCATGATAATGAACTTGTAGTATGTAAAACATCTTCGAAATGTTCTACAACAATTATTAATGATTTTATACTTGAACACTACATGTTCAGTCTACTTATCAATTTGCCTCAAATTAAGTAATAGGTCCTCCTGTGCAAGTGAGCAACTGATTCTCAGAATGTAAATTGGTAACATTCAGTGCATTTACAATTTTTGAACTTAGTTATCCCTTTGGAGTTGAGACAGGCTCACATAATTCAACTTCTGCAAAGAGTCATCTTTCTCCCTCCCTCCTTCTCTCCCTTTCTCTTTCTTTCTCCTCTTTCCTCTTCTCTTTCTTCCTCTTCCTCTGCCCCTTCTCCTCCTCCTTTTTCTTCCTCTCTCTGTCAACACACTTTTTTCTTGGGCTAGGTTTATATTTATAGAAATGTGAAATGATGTCTATCTGCACTTAACAAAAGTATTATTTACTATCTGGCTCTGGTTATAAATAGCATACAAACACATTAAGCAAAATCTTGCTTGTATTTACTTACATAAAGATAAAGCATATGGTCTATATTTAACAGGTCATTCCTTATAAAAGTAAAATATTACCAATAGCAAATATATAAAAGGTTAACTTTTATCTTCTCTAGTAAAGCAGTCTACATTTATTCTCCTGAGCTCTCCCTCTTAGGAAATGTAGAACTTGAGCTGTTGAATTAAGTTACTGAGTATTTAACACAGTAACATGACAATGATTAATGATCAGAATAAAAGGATACATTTATAACCATCAGTTCTTCAACCACTCTTTAAATGCTTTTCTATTTCTTTCCTGAGATTTTGGAGCAAATAAATATTTAGTCTTATAAATGAGATAGCAGTAAGCCATTTACTTCTGCTCACTGAAGCTAGAGTGTCTTTTAAAGTGTAAATATGACCATGTCACTTCTTGTCTTCACTGGCTCCCTATCTTTCAGGATGAAGTTAAAGCATCTAAATAAAGGCTCTGACCTGGCTACTTTATCTTCTTCTCTTTCCTCTTTACTCTTTTCAATAAACCATACATATGGGGTTGTCTTCTTAGCTGAAGACAGTAAAATCCATTCAAATGGCTTTAAAGAGAAAATAAAATTATTGTTTAAAAAGCTCCCAAATTTACATAAAATTGTTAGAAAAACAAAGAATAGAAAAACTGAACCATGATCTTCCCTTACAACAGAACAACAAATCAACCAAAAATATCTCAAGTTAGATCAGAGACCTAAGTAAAACTCTAAAACTTCTTGAAGAAAATAGAAAATCTTTACAACCTTGATATAGGCCAAATGTCTTAAATAGAACACAGAAGTACAAGCAAAGAAAGAAAACAATTGATAAACGTGACAGTCAAATGTTAAAAATGTCTAGTCTTCAATGTCACTGATACAAAATTGGAAAAACAAGAAACAGACTGGAAGAAAGATTTTGTATCTAAAATATATTAACAATCCTCTGAATTCAATTACTATACAAGCAACTATACAAGCAACTTGACTTTTTAAAACAAGTAACAGATTTGAACCTCACTTCATACATATAATGTACAGAGATATATATTATATATGCACATGTAATGCAGAAGTACATGGAAAGATACTCAACATCATTAATTATTAGAGACATGAAAATCATAAACCATAAAGATATACCATCAAATACCTGTTAAAATGGCTAAAATGAAGAAGTTTGTTAATATCAAGTGTTACTGAGAATGTGGAACAACTAGACTTCTTAGTCAATGTTGGTGGGAATATAAAATGGTACACTCAAAGGGGGAAAATAAGTTTGGGGTAGTTTCTTATAAAGTTAAAAATACACATAAAAAAATCATAGACTCCCAGATATTTACCCAAGACATGGGCAAATTTATGTCCACACAAAGCTGATACACTATATAGTGAAGAATCTCTGCTTTAGATCTGGGTGTCAGAGAAAGCCTCTATAAAAATGCTTTTAACCTTAAGCTTGATTAATAGAACAAAGCAACTCTGCAAAAACTGGGGAAAAGCAATGGGTCCTAGAGGAGCAGCTAGAACAGAGGCTCTAAGATGGAAACAAGCTTGGCCAGAAAGAAGGTCAGTATTTCCAGAGAAGAAACTGAGATGATTATGATAGGCAGTGAAGATTTAAAAAAACAAAGAAGCCATATCAGAATCTTAGAGCTGATAAGAAATTAAAATCTCAACTAATAATATTTCTAACAAATATTACTAACAGCAAACAACTTTCTAATGACTCCATAAATACCCAGACTGTGTGTTTTAGTTTCAATCCTTTGTTTGTGCCACACAATGTAGGATGTCCATGCATCTCAAAAGAAAAGGATGTTAGTATCAATATTAACGGAAATAATTTATCCTCTATATAATTAATTGTTTGATCTAATACCACATTACATTTTGCTTTTCATTTGGGGCATATTTTTCTTTTGTATTTTTTCTCTCCTGGAGTTTTAATAGTTTTGTTTCCCTTGTCAATCTAAGGATAATGCACCTTTACTTTGATCATCTAGTGCACAGACTCTCCCTTTCTGTCAAAGCCCTCTCACTGCTATTCCATTCACAATGGATGTTCTCTACATGTCTGCTGCAGAATTTCCCTCCTGTGTCTTCCCTTCCTTGAACTCTTGAATTAGAGCTTCTCTGATTTATCTTTTGTTTGCAAGTTTCTCTGCCATTTTGCCACAGTTCATTTTCAATTAACTTGTTCTGCAAAAGTATAAGAGTATAAAATTTTTGGAATTCTTGCCCATGTAAAATATTTCTACGATGTTCTGACTTGCTGTTGTTTTTATTTAGTAGCAAATAGGAAAAGGAGTACGTCAAGGCTGTATATTGTCACCTGCTTATTTAACTTAGATGCAGAGTACATCATGAGAAACGCTGGGCTGGAAGAAACACAAGCTGGAATCAAGATTGCCAGGAGAAATATCAA
This sequence comes from Okapia johnstoni, assembly GCA_024291935.2. Taxonomy (NCBI): domain Eukaryota; kingdom Metazoa; phylum Chordata; class Mammalia; order Artiodactyla; family Giraffidae; genus Okapia; species Okapia johnstoni. The sequence continues at coordinate 61,727,786 of CM044322.1, forward strand.
TAACCTCAGATATGCAGATGACACCACCCTTATGGCAGAAAGCGAAGAAAAACTAAAGAGCCTCTTGATGAAAGTGAAAGAGGAGAGTGAAAACGTTGGCTTAAAGCTCAACATTCAGAAAACTAAGATCATAGAATCCGGCCCCATCACTTCATGGCAAATAGATGGGGAAACAGTGGAAACAGTGGCTGACTTTATTTTTCTGGGCTCCAAAATCACTGCAGATGGTGCTTGCAGTCATGAAATTAAAAGACACTTACTCCTTGGAAGGAAAGTTATGACCAAACTAGATAGCATATTTAAAAGCAGAGACATTACTTTGCCAACAAAGGTCCATCTAGTCAAGGCTATGGTTTTTCCAGTAGTCATGTATGAATGTGAGAATTGGATGGTGAAAAAGCTGGGCGCTCAAGCATTGATGCTTTTGAACTGTGGTGTTGGAGAAGACTCTTGAGAGTCCCTTGGGCTGCAAGAAGATTCAACCAGTCCATCCTAAAGGAAATCAGCCCTGAATACTCATTTGAAGGACTGATGCTGAAGCTGAAACTCCAATACTTTGGCCACCTGATGCAAAGAGTTGACTCATTGGAAAAGACCCTGATGCTGGGAAAGATTGAGGGCAGGAGGAGAAGGGGACGAGGATGAGATGGCTGGATGGCATCACCAACTTGATGGACATGGGTCTAGGTAGACTCCGGGAGTAGGTGATGGACAGGGAGGCCTGGCGTGCTGCGATTCATGGGGTCGCAAAAAGTCAGACACGACTGAGCGACTGAACTGAACTGAACTGAACTGAAGCCATGTTCAACAGTTTGTGACCCCATGGACTGTGGCCCCCTAGGCATGGGATTTCCCAGGCAAGAATATTAGAGTGAGTTGCCATTTCCTTCTCCAGGGGATCTTCCCAACCCAAGGATGTAATCTGGGTTTCCTACATTGCAGGTGGATTCTTTACCATCTGAGCCACCAGAGAAGCCCATTAATTGGCTATATGAATACTAAAGATTCAAATTGCTTTCCCTCAGCAGCTTGAGTCATTGTCCTCCTGCCCCCTATCTGACCTGTGAAATTTTAGATTCTCAGCCATGGTATAAGTTGAGTTGTTTTCAAATTAAGTATTTTGTTTGCAACTAAGTTCTATAATACTGTATAATGAAAATGCAAAGAATCATTTTGTATTTTCTAGGTATGTTTAAGTTAAAGTCACTTATTAATAAAAATTCTTAGAAAGCACATAATGCAGACATGGTCTCTGATCAGAAACAGCTACTTCTGACTATAACATTAGTTTATAAGGCATTGGCCTACATTTAAACTCAATTTTTCAAAGTAAATCTTAATTAAGAAATATTCCTCTGTATTCAAATTATGACAAGAGAATCTATTTTTTTAGAAACAGTAAAAAATAAGACAGAACATTTTGTAAAATATAGTTCCAAACAAGTCAGTTGAAAAATGTACATTGAAATTCCTCCTCCTTACAAGGAAGGCTACTTCATTCAAATTCTGAGTCTTGATAACAAGGTTAAGCATACATATTAGCAATTTTGTTTAAAATTTGTCAGTTACAAACATCAAACAGTCAAGTGTAAACACTTGTTAATTTGAGGAAACAGAATCCAAGGACTCAAGTCCTATCAGTGGTGAATGATGCAAAGTAAATTAGTTCCTCCCAGAATCAGGACTGCTGGGCTCAATCCAGACCCCAGCGACCAGTGCTGTGCTCTCAAGCATCTCCTGCATCTACTCTGGCTGAATCCTATGTTCTTGAGTAGTCCAACTCAAAGATTTATTTAATTTCTTGATTTCTTGAGAATAATTTTTCAGGAATTATGGGATCAAGACAATATTTTGACTTTGTGTTGTTTTGTGAAGTTATCTTAAATATTTCTGGAATTCTTGGCTATATTGCCCAACATTATAAAATCTACTTGAAGGTTTTTAATAATATTCTGTTATTTACTTCAGAACTACTAACAATTAGTACAATTTTGTTTGGGAATATTATCAGCTCACGTGAAATTTTTTAAAATTTCAACTGAAATTTTAAAATGCTATATGTGAATCCTATACTGCTATATTATGAATGATCATGGGGTCAATATCACATTGAAAGGTAAAGTTCAGGTGTTATCATTAATTTTCCTTCATTGGGAAAATATACATATGCACATACACATACATGTTTACATTTTCAAAAATTAATTTAACCTGATAGAAATTTTGAAATCCACTTAAAAAAGTCAAATTAAAGCTAAAAAAAGGATAAGCATAATATTATTGGCAGAATAAATTTGTATATGTCTAGCCCATTAACAACCAAAACAGTTTGCATTTAGAAAATGTATTATTTTATGAAAATAAATGGGTGAAGTCAATGATTTCACTGATATATACCTTGATAAAAGTAATTACTGTCATAGAGAAAAGGTAAGGTTTAAAATAATGGAACAGAAGAATAATTTTCTAGTTGCCTTTTTACTAAAATCCATATAGACCTAGATTGATTACACAATATCTTTCTATGTTCAACCCTGTTTATGCTGAGAAAAACTTCAATCTTTTAAGGAAATTCAGTAGTTTTCTTAAAACTTTTTTTGTAAAATATTCCCATATTATTGTGAAACTGCTTGGGATGCTGGTATAAAGCTATGATATTTACAGCAGTTTGAGGTAAGAGGAATAATGTTATTTAAGTGCAAAAGTGGGAACCAAAATGAATGGACAGAAAAGTATAAGCGACATTTCAAATCTAACAGTGGCATGTTTCTAGAGACCATGAATCATTTATTTTATTTTGAAGTTTTAATATAAGAAGCTGGCTAGCATACACACAAATGACTTCATACTAGATTTTCTTTTTTTAGCTGCAGTAGCTATTTCAAAGAATTACACAGTCAAACTAATTAAAAACTTAAGCTTATTATTCATTTTGAAATCTCTATAAACTGATATATTAAAATGTTATGAAATACAAATTTAGGAAAATTTATCACATGCATTTTTACATGCTTATTCTTCTATTATACAGCATTTATACCTAGTTAACAATCTCCAATGTATCTTTTCCTATTGAGTATGCTTAAATGAACACCTAACCAAGAATTTTAGGATTATGACATTTTCCACACACATTATTGATTGGTATTCTATCTTTTCCTAAAATCTCAGTCATTTAAATATGTTTCAATAATATGTTTTAAACTGTGACTGTAATATTATAAATTTTATAGAGAAAGGGAAAATAGTCTAGTTCAATGCGAGGTTTAAAAATATACATACATATTATAAACCACTTATAAACCTTTCAAATGTAGAACCATATTTTAAAAAATATTTAACATATAACACAAACAGCCAACTCACTGGAAAAGACCCTGATTCTGGGAAAGATTGAAGGCAAAAGGAGAAGGAACTGGCAGAGGATGAGATGTTTAGAAAGAATCACCGACTCAATGGACATGGATTTGAGCAAACTCTGGGAGATATTGAATGACTGGGAAGCCTGACATACTGCAGTTCATGGGGTCACAAAGGGTCAGATAAGAGTTAGTGACTGAAGAACAACAATAAAATTTCATGTGTACAGTATCTTGCTTTAATAAGCGTATATTGTAACATGACTGTCGTTATAATTATTGTAGTTTGCCCCTCTATGATATCACACAATTATCATTTCTTGAGGTTGCAATAATTAATATCTTGTCTCTTAGCAATTTTAATGATTATAATATTGTTGTCTATATTCACTATACTGAGCATGAGATCTCTAGGGCTTACTAGAACTAAGTTGTACCCTTAAGCAACATTTCTCCTATTCTCTCACCTCCCAGCTCATGGTAGCCATCATTTAACTGTCTGTTTTAGTGTGTTGGCTTTTTTAGATTCCACATATAAGTGATGTCACACAATATTTGTCTTTCTTTGTCTGACTTATCTTAATTAGCATAGTAGCCTCTAGGTCTATCCTTGTAGTCCCAAATGGCAGAATTTTCTTCTTTCCAATGGCTAATAATAGTCCACATTGTATACATATACCAAACTTCTTTATCCATTTATCTGTTGATGGACACTTTGGTGGTTTCCATATCTTAGCTATTATGGATAATGCTGCAATAAACAGAACAGTGCATATGTCTTCAGTATCTTATTTTCATTTCCTTTGAGTATATACCCAGATGTGGAATTGCTGGATCATATGCCAAGAAGATGAGACATATGCACTTGTGCACTGCTGGTAGTAATGTAAATTGGCTCAACCAGTATGGAAACAATGATGTTCCTTTAAAAAATTAAAAATATTAATAGATCTATGATATGATCTAGCAATTCTACTTCTATATATATCACTAAATTAAAAATAGAACCACATTTAAAATTTAATTTTTCTCTCTAATCATGTATTTTCTCACCTCATATGTCATTCTTTCTATATCCTTCTTTTCCCTTTCATCTGCATGCTAAATTTTATTATCTTAGAGGTCTTAGTTCAAAGCCTTATTTCTTTTAGAATAGCAATCCAGTTAGAATTGTGAGATCAATATATCAATTTACAGTACTAAAACTGAGACTATGTTCCTTTGTCTTTCATTTAAATACTCAATTGAAGGAAATTCTCTGATGGCAAGGGAGGAAGGGAAAGATATATCCAAGTGAATGCAGAGTTCCAGAGAAGAGCAAAGAGAGATAAGAAGGTCTTCAACGAACAGTGCAAAGAACTAGAGGAAAACAATGGGATAGGAAAGACTATTTCTCTTCAAGAAAATCGCACATATCAAGAGAATATTTCATGCAAGGATGGACACAATAAAGGGCAGAAACAGACCTAACAGAGGCAGAAGCGATCAAAGAAGTGATGGCAAGAATACACAGAAGAACTATACAAAAAAGGTATTGATGACCTGGATAACCACAAAGGTGTGATCACTCACCTAGAGCCAGAAATCCTGAAGCATGAAGTTGAGTGGGCCTTAGGAAGCATTACTACAAACAAAGCTGGTGGAGGGCAGTACCAAAGAATGTTCCATCTACATTACAATTGCACTAACTTTGCATGCTAGCAAGGTAATGCTCAGAATTGTTCAAGCTAGGTTTCAACAATATGTGAACTGAGAACTTCCAAATGTACAAGTTGGGTTTAGAAAAGGCAAAAGAAGCAGAGATCAAATTGCCAACATTTGTTGAATCATAGAGAAAGCAAGGGAATTCCAGAAAAACATCTTCTTCTCCTTCATTGAGTATGCTAAAGCCTTAGACTGAGTGGATCACAACAAACTGTGGACAATTCTTCAAGAGATGGGAATACCAGACCACCTTATCTTCCTCCTGCTAAAATGTCTATGCAGGTCAAGCGGCAACAGTCAGAACTTTAACTAGAAAAACAGACTGGATCAAAATTCGGAAAGGAGTACACAAGGTTATATATTGTCACCCTGTTTATTTGACTTATATGCAGAATTCAGTTCAGATCAGTCGCTCAGTCATGTCCAACTTCTTTGAGACCCCATGGACTGCAGCACACCATGCTTCCCTGTCCATCATCAACTCCCAAAGCTTTCTCAAACTCACATCCATCAAGTTAGTGATGCCATCCAACTGGCCATCCTCTGCTGTCCCCCTCTCCTCCCACCTTCAATCTTTCCCAGCATCAGAGTCTTTTCAAATCAGTCAGTTCTTCACATCAAGTGGCCAAAATGTTATAGCTTCAGCTTCAGTATCAGTCCTTCCAATGAATATTCAGGACTGGTTTCCTTTAGGATGTAGAGTACATAATGCTAAATGCTGGGCTGGATGAATCACAAGCAAGAAACAAAACTTCTGGGAGAAACTTCGTACATGCAAGTAATACTACCCTAATGGCAGAAAGTGAAGAGGACCTAAAGAGCCTCATGGTGAGGATGAAAGAGGAGAGTGAAAAAGCTGGCTCAAAACTCAACATTCAAAAAACTAAGATCATGACATCTGGTCCCACCACTTCATATCAAACAGATGGGGAAAAAGTAGGAGCACTGACAGAATTATTTTTGGAGGGGGGAGGGGTGGGCTCCAAGATCACTGCACATACTGACCGCAGCCAGGAAATTAAAAGATGCTTGCTACCTGGAAGGAATGGCAAACCTAGACAGCATATTAAAAAGCAAAGACATCACTTTGCCAACAAAAGTCCACATAGTAAAAGCTATGGTCTTTCTAGTCACGTACGGTGGGTAAGTTGGACCATAAACAAAGCTGAGTGCTGAAGCGTTTATGTGTTGCAACTGTAGTGCTGGAGAATTCTTGAGAGTTCCTTGGACAGCAAGGAGATCAAACCAGTCAATCCTAAAGGAAATCAGTCCTGAATATTCATTAGAAGGACTGATGCTGAAGCTCCAATACTTTGGCCACCTGTTAGGAGGAACAGATTCATTGGAAAAGACCCTGATGCTGGGAAAGATTGAAGGCAGGTGAAGAATGGGACAATAGAGGATGAAATGGTTGGATGGCATCATTGACTCGATGGACATGAGTTTGAGAAAACCCCGAGAGATAATGAAGGACAGGGAATTCTAGTGTACTGCAGTCCATAGCATCGCAAAAAGTTGGACAAGACTTAGTGACTGAACAATAACCCTGGTAGTCCATTGGCTAAGACTCTGTGCTCCCAATGCAGGAGGCCCAGATTTGATCCCTGTCAGGGAACTAGATCCCACATGCCACAACAAAGAGTTCATATGCTGCAACTAAAGATTCTGCATGTAGCAACTAAGATATGGTGCAGCCAAATAATTAAATATATAAATAAAATAAAATAAATACTCAATAGTCACCTGTTAATCCAAACATTACTAATGACTTTGTCATGAAAATAGTTGATTAATTTGATCTGTACTGATCATGGTCAGATGGCATGCTTTAAATGCTTCCTATCTAACAACCTTGGCTTTTGGAACACCCAGGCCTAGTGCAAGGATCTCATCTCACTGGACACAAGACCGAGTAGTCTGAGCACGTAAGCAAAGGTCTCAGTTATAATCCTTTTGTGTACTATTGATATGATTCTGAACAGGTGCTGTCTTCCTTCTGTTATCGCAAGAATCAAAGTCCATATAAGCCTCCACATTCTAGAATTTATCTATTAATAAAGTCACTATATAAGAAAGCTGTGATATGGACAGGGCTTATATTCCACTGTTTAATATCTGCAAAAGTGATTGCTATTGTTGTTCAGTCACTCAGTCATGTGAACTCTTTTCAACCCCATGGACTGCAGCACACCAGGCTTCCCTGTCCTTCACTGTCTCCTGGAGTTCACTCAAATTCATCTCCATTGAGTTGATGATGCCACCTAGTCATCTCATCCTCTGTCACCCCTTTCTGCTCCTGCCCTTAATTCTTCCCCATATCAGGGTCTTTTCCAGTGAATTGACTCTTTTCATGTAGTGGTGATATGTGAACTCAGCTTACCGAAGTTCCCAACATGTGAAGTGGTAATACAGGAGAGAACTTTCCTGGTAGTTCAGTGGTTAAGAATCTTCCTGCCAATGCAGGGGATATGGGTTTGAACCCTGGTCCGAGAACTGACATCCCCAAAGGCAACGAAGCCCATGAGCCTCAGCTACTGACACACTCATGCCTAGAGCCTGTGCTCCACAGAGAGAGAAGAGAAGCCACCTCAATATGAAGCCTGCACACTGCAGTGAAAAGTAGCTCCCACTCTGACACAATTAGAGAAAGCCCTCTCACAGCAATCAAAAATAAATAAATAAATAAGGAATAGAAAATATAGCAGAATATTTCAGAGCACAGACTCTGGAATATTCACCTAGCATGGGATTATAATTTGTTAATTAAAATCTATGTGATTATTGACAAATTAATGTAAGTTGTTGAGTTCTTCATTCCTTATCTGTAAACTGAAAGCAATAAGATTAATAAGGTTGTTGTCAGATTGGTATATGTAAAGTACTTAGAATTCTGCTTAGCCTGTATAAGGGCACAGTGATTGCTAGCTACTACATGAGACAGTAAGGTTTGTTTGAATAGGGTTTTTTCTACACTTCAATGAAAAAAGGCTTTGTGTAATAACAAACACATGCATGCAGAGGATTATTTGTCTGCCAAGAAAACATTTCCTGCATTTTGCAAAATATCTTCAACATAAACCCAGGAAGATTTAATATTTATGTTTCCATTTGTTGTTGTTGTTCAGTTGCTCAGTCCTATTCGACTCTTTGCAACCCCATGGACTGCAGCACGCCAGATTTTCCTGTCCTTCACTATGTCCTGGAATCCACTCAAACTCATGTTCCTTGAATTGGTGATGCCATCCAACCATCTCATCCTCCATTTCCTTCTTCTCCTGCCTTCAATCTTTCCCAGCATCAGGGTCTTTTCTAATGAGTCGGTTCTCTGCATCAAGTGGCCAAAGTATTGGAGCTTCAGTTTCAGCATCAGTCCTTTCAATTAATATTCAGTGTTGATTTCCTTTAGGATTAACAGGTTTGATCTCCTTGCTGTCCAAGAGACTCTCAAGAATCTTCTCTAACACCACAGTTCATATGGTCCAACTCTCGCATCCATACATGACTGCTGGAAAAACCATAGCTTTGACTAGATGGACATTTGTTGGCAAAACAATGTCTCTACTTTTTAATATGCTGTCTACGTTTATCCATTTACCTTTGTGTTTCCATTTACCTTTAACTAACTGCTCACTCACATACATTCATCCTCATGAAACTATGTTCGTTTTTAAATGTTTTAATGTATAAGAAACTCTTCTATTTCAGGTAGAACTTTTCCTGTAAAGTGATTCCCTCTACCACCTTCACATCAAACCCAGTAAGAGAACTGTTCAATGATACACTTTAGTTTTTAAAGATGATATTGATCTAACTATTGGTATACCATTGATCAGATACACAAACTGTTTTTTCCCCCCACATTCTTTTCTCCTGTATGTTGCCAAGAACACTTCATGGCACGATTATGGGAGTCCTCCCTTCATCTGCAGATTTGCTTTCATGGTTTCAGTTACCTGTGGTCAACTGCAACCCAAAAATATTAAGTAAAAAATTCCAGAAGCAAGCAACTTCTAATTTTAAACAAATTTTGTGCTGTTCTATGTGGTGCAATCTCATGCTCTTCTGCCCTGTCTCACTCTGGACATTAATAATCTTTGTCCAGTGTATCCTACCTCTTGGTTATCAGATTGACTGTCTAGGTATCACAGTGCTTCTGTTCATGTAGCCTTTATTTTACGTAATAATGACCCCAGTGTGCAAGCGTATTGATTCTGGCAATTTGAACATAACACAAAGAAGTGATAAAATATTTCCTTTATGTGAAAAGGTGACAGTTCTCAAATTATGAGGGATTAAAAAAAATGTATGCTGAGGTCGCTAAGATCTACAATTAAGTACTAATCTTCTGGGGCTTCCCCACGTGTCACAGTGGTAAAGATTCCACCTGCCAATGCAGGAGATGCATCTTCTATCTCTGAAATTGTGAGGAAGAAAAAAGAAATCTGTGCTAGTCTTGCTGCTGCACCTGAATCTGAAAAAGTTAAAGGTAAAGAGGGTACTAAGTGTTTAGTTAATATGGAAAAAGCATCTAATTTATACAATAAGATATTTTGGGACAGAGAGAAACCCCATTCACATAACTTTCATTATAATATATTGTTGTAGTTGTTCTATTTTATTAGTTTTTGCAGTTAATCTCTTACTGTGCCTAATTTATAAATTAAACTTTATGATAGGAATAGGAAAAGGCATGGTATATGTAGGGTTTAATATTATCAGTAGTTTGAGGCATTCATTGAGGGTCTTAAAAGGTATCCACCTCAGATGAAAGTGAACTACTGTATATTTTTGTGAAATTTTATTTCAGAATAAACATCTGGTGATATTATCTGGCCATTTTCTTCTGTTCTCCTCACATAATTGAATGTATTTTCACTGGATGTGTACAATCAGTCAAAATGAAATCGACATCATTCTTACACAAAGTATTATTTTACTCTTTTCCAAAATCCTGTTCTCTGCAGCAATTCTAACTTTACACCACTTGCTATTCCCCTAAGTATCTGTATTTTCCCCAATATACTACTAATTGGAAACCTTTGTTTTATTCTAGAGCATGGGATCATGCCTCTTTACAAGAAAGTGTCCACATAATATTGTGTATTAACACATGTATGTGGAATCTAGGAAAATGGTACAGATGACGGTCTTAATATTTCCAGGGCAGGAATAGAGTATCTTTCTCAGATCAAGTTTTTGTTAATTTTTCTTTTACAAGTGTATTTTCTCCAGTACAGTTTAAAAGCTTTCATTATTTCTGAAATGTTCTTGCTTAAATTGGGAGAGTAATTTTCTTTTAGGAAGCACATAAGTGTAACTAGTTTGTGCTCTAAGACAAAGGTATGCCCCACAGGCAACTTAACTGTAGTCAGCTACTACATCGTTAAGTGAGAGAGCTGTTGTTAACTATTGCCTTCCCTGTTCTCTCAGCCCAAGGCCTCCAATCACTTGCTTTGTCTGCTCTAAAATTCTCTATAAGAAACTATTAAATTGTATCTCTACTTAACTATCCTAATGTTTCTTTATAGGCCAATTTGTACAGGTGAGAGTAATTAGTAATCGCCAGTCTCCAATCAGCAATTAGCTCCAATTAACGCTTCCCAGCTGCTCAGGCAGGCCTGTGCTGACTTCTCTCAGCTGCTTTAAAAACTGAAGTTTCATCAAGGACTAAAAATTTAAGAATCATTCATAACTAATCATTCTAATGGACAAACTTTTTGATTAACTCCTGGTAGTCGAGGAAATTACTTATCTTGTGATGTCTCTAATACTTGCAGCTGTAGGCACATCGGCATCCAATATTCAAAAGTACCTAAATATGAAATCACACATGTGTGGTTCATGAGCGATACTGTATAATCAAAATAACGATTAAAGAAATACAATAAAAATGTAGACATACATATTGTGTTATCTCATATACAAGGGCAAACAAGCAGGTAGAAAGGCAGAATGAAAGAAGGAAGAAAAGAACTAGAGGGAAAAAAAGAGAGAAGGAATACCAGTGCTAATATTAGGGTAGTAATTGGACTACTCATACTCTGCTGGTGAGAATATAAGGAGGTTTAGCCTTTCTAGAATACTCTTCATTAGTGTGTATAAAGAGCTTAAAATGCTAATATCTTTCAAGTCGCTAATAAAATCTGAGAAGATCTATCCTAAGGAAGAAGGGATAAGTGCACAACATTTACTCAAATGTTTTAATCCAAGATTTTATAGCGATTGTAAAAGCCTAAAACAATGCACATTTTTGAAATAGGAATATTTAAAAGTAATAAACATCTTTCTAGGACACTTTTAAAATTATGTCCTTAACAGTATGTAATGGTTTTCTCCTATTTTATACTCTAGGGGCTTTATAATTTTGTGTTATACATTTAGATCTGTGGTAATTTTGAGTAAATTTTTTTGAAGAATGTGGGGTCTGTGAATTCTTTTTTTGCTTTTTGTTTATTTTAGTTTTTCTATTCTTTTTTTTTGGCATGTGGAAGGCTACTTGTTCTGGCACTATTTGTTAAAAAGACTATCTTTTGCTCCAGTTTCCTCATGTATTTATAGATCTTAAATACAATTTGCTAGATTTATACCTAAGTATTTCCCTAGTACTGGAGTGCTAAAATAAATTATACTATTTTAAATTCCAAATTACACTTGCTTATTGCTGTTGTATAGGAAAGCAACTGACTTTTACATATTAGCCTCTCATTATATAATGCATGCCCTAATCAAGAGTATACCCAGGTGGTTCACTGGTAAAGAACCCGCCTGCAATGCAGGAGATGTGCATTCAATCCCTGAGTCAGGAAGATCCCTGTGAAAGGAAATGGCAACCCACTCCATTATTCTCGCCTGGGAAATCCCACCTGCAGAAGCACCTGGCAGGTTACAGTCCACAGGTCACAAAGAGTCGGATGTGATTTAGCTACTAAACAACAACAATAATAAAATATACAACACAAGAGTGAACCCCAATTAAACTATGGTCTCTGTGTGATTATGATGTATGAATGTAAGTTCATCAATTGTAACAAATGTACCATTCTGATGGGGAAACTGATAAAGAAGGAGACTATGCAGGCATGGTGGCAGAGGGTATATGGGAAATCTTTAACTTTCTCTTAATTTTGCTGTGAACCTAAAACTGCTGGAAAAAAAATAACATCTATTAAAATATTTAATGGTATGCAATAAACTTAAAAAATAGGAGTAAGTTATTTTTAAAATGGTTTTGAGTACAGTCTACCTATCTATCTATAAACAAATAAATTTATTAGTGAAAGAAAAAGAGGCTGACATGAAATAAAATTGCTGAGAGGTCCCAAAGAAAAAAGATTTGGAATTTTCACTATTTGTTTCCAAGTGATACATTCAAGTGTTATCCAACTGAAACTTTGGGCAGGAGAGTGTAACATTAGTTACAGAGTATATGTTTTTTTCATAGTCATTATTTATGATTTAATGGTGGAAATGATCCAAGTTCTTAATAGTAGGACTTAATAGTAGGACTTCAGAATGGTTTCAGGGTAAGTGTGAAAGTGAGTCACTCAGTCGTGTCTGACTCTTTGCAACCCCATGGACTGTAGCCTGCCAGTTTCCTCTGTCCATGGAATTCTCCAGGTAAAAATACTGGAGTGGGTAGCCATTCTCTTCTGCAGGGGATCTTGCGAACCCAGGGATCGAACTGGGGTCTTCTGCATTGCAGTTGGATTCGTTACCAGCTGAGCTACCAGAGGATTTATGATAATAAATCCTTTGAGCTCAGTTCAGTTAAGCTCAGTCACTCAGTCATGTCTGACTCTTTGCGATCCCATGGACTACAGCATGCCAGTCTTCCCTGTCCATCAGTTCAATTCAGTTCAGTCGCTCAGTCGTGTCCAACTCTATGGGACCCCATGAACCACAGCACACCAGGCCACCATGTTGATCATCAACTCCCGGAGTCTAACCAAACACATGCCCATCGAGTCGGTGATGCCATCAGGCCATCTCATCCTCTGTCATCCCCTTCTCCTCCTGCCCCATTCTTCCCAGCATTAGGGTCTTTTCCAATGAGTCAACTCTTCGCATGAAGCGGCCAAAGTATTGGAGTTTAAGCTTCAACATCAGTCATTCCAATGAACACCCAGGACTGATCTTTAGGATGGACTGGTTGGATCTTCTTGCAGTCCAAGGGGCTCTCAAGAGTCTTCTCCAACACCACAGTTCAAAAGCACCAATTCTTCGGCACTCAGCTTTCTCACCATCCAACACTCACATCCATACATGACCATCGGAAAAACCATAGGCTTGACTAGACGGACTTTTGTTGGCAGAGTAATGTCTCTGCTTTTTAATATGCTGCTAGGTTGGTCATAACCTTCCTTCCAAGGAGTAAGCATCTTTTGATTTCATGGCTGCAGTCACCATCAGCAGTGATTTTGGAGCCCCCCAAAATAAAGTCTGACACTGTTTCCACTGTTTCCCCATCTATTTCCCATGAAGTGATGGGACCAGATGCCATGATCTTAGTTTTCTGAACGTTGAGCTTTAAGCCAACTTTTTCACTCTCCTCTCACTTTCATCAAGAGGCTCTTTAGTTCTTCTTCACTTTCTGCCATAAAGGTGGTGTCATCTTCATATCTGAGGTTACTGATATTTCTCCTGGCAATCTTGATTCCAGCTTGTGCTTCCTCCAGCCCAGCGTTTCTCATGATGTACTCTGTATATAAGTTAAATAAGCAGGATGACAATATACAGCCTTGTTGTATTCCTTTTCCTATTTGGAACCAGTCTGTTGTTCCATGTCCAGTTCTAACTGTTGCTTCCTGACCTGCATACAGGTTCCTCAAGGGGCAGGTCAGATGGTCTGGTGTTCCCATCTCTTTCAGAATTTTCCACAGTTTATTTTTTCCACATAGTCAAAGGCTTTGGCATAGTCAATAAAGCAGAAATAGATGTTTTTCTGGAACTCTCTTGCTTTTTCTATGATCCCACGGATGTTGGCAATTTGATCTTTGGTTCCTCTGCCTTTTCTGAAACCAGCTTGAACACCTGGAAGTTCATGGTTCACGTATTGCTGAAGCCTGTGGCTTGGAGAATTTTGAGCATTACTTTACTAGTGTGTGAGATGAGTGTTATTGTGCGGTAGTTCAAGCATTCTTTGGCATTGCTTTTCTTTGCTATTGGAAGGAAAACTGACTTTTCCAGTCCTGTGGCCACTGCTGAGTTTTCCAAATTTGCTGGCATATTGAGTGCAGCACTTTCACAGCATCATCTTTCAGGATTTGAAATTGCTCAACTGGAATTCCATCACCTTCACTAGCTTTGTTTGTAGTGATGCTTTCTAAGGCCCACTGAACTTCACGTTCCAGGATGTCTGGCTCTAGGTGAGTGATCACACCATTGTGATTATCTGGGTCATGAAGATCTTTTTTGTACAGTTCTTCTGTGTATTCTTTCCACCTCTTCTTAATATCTTCTGCTTCTCTTAGGTCCATACCATTTCTGTTCTTTATCAAGCCCATCTTTGCATGAAATGTTCCCTTGGTAACTCTAATTTTCCTGAAGAGGTCTCTAGTCTTTCCTATTCTGTTGTTTTCCTCTATTTCTTTGCACTGATTGCTGAGGTAGGCTTTCTTATCTCTCTTTGCTCTTCTTTGGAACTCTGTATTCAAATCGGTATATCTTTCCTTTTCTCCTTTGCTTTTTGCTTCTCTTCTTTTCCCAGCTATTTGTAAGGCATCCTCAGATAGCCATTTTACTTTTTTACATTTCTTTTCCATGGGGATGGTCTTAATCCTTGTCTCCTGTAGAATGTCAAGAACCTCCGTCCATAGTTCATGAGGCACTCTATCAGATCTAGTCCCTATTAAATCTATTTGTCACTTCCACTGTATAATCATAAGGGATTTGATTTAGGTCACAACTGAATGGTCTAGTAGTCTTCCCTACTTTCTTCAATTTAAGTCTGAATTTGGCAACAATGAATTCATGATCTGAGCCACAGTTCACTCCCAGTCTTGTTTTTGCTGACTGTATAGAGCTTCTCCATCTTTGGCTGCAAAGAATATAATCAATCTGAATTTGGTGTTGACCAACTGGTGATGTCCATGTGTAGAGTCTTCTCTTGCATTGTTGGAAGAGGGTGTTTGCTACGACCAGTGTGTTCTCTTGGCAAAATTCTATTAGCCTTTGCCCTGCTTCATTCTGTACTCCAAGGCCAAATTTGCCTGTTACTCCAGGTGTTTCCTGACTTCTTACTTTTGCATTCCAGTCCCCTATAATGAAAAGGATATCTTTTTTGGCTGTTATTTCTAAAAGATCCTGTCCATCACCAACTCCCAAAGCTTGCTCAAACTCATGTCCATTGAATTAGTGATGCCATCCAACTTGGTCATCTCCTTCTCTTCCTGCCTTCAAGCTTTCCCAGCACCAGGGCCTTTTCCAATGAGTCAGTTCTTTGCATTAGGTGGCCAAAGTATTGGAGCTTGAGCTTCAGCATCAGTCCTTCCAATGAATATTCAGGACTGATTTCCTTCAGGCTGGACTGGTTGAATCTCCTTGCTGTCCAAGGAACTCTAAAGAGTCTTCTCCAACCCCACAGTTCAAAAGCATCAATTCTTTGGTGTTCAGGTTTCCTTATGGTCCAACTCTCACATCCATACATGACTACCAAAAAAAACATAGTTTTGACTAGATGCACATTTTTTGGCAAAGTAATGTCTCTTCTTTTTAATATGATGTCTAGGTTGGCCATAGCTTTTCTTCCAAGGAGCAAGCATCTTTTAATTTCATGGCTGCAATCACCATCTGCAGTGACTTTGGAGCCCCCCAAAATAAAGTCTGTCACTGTTTCCATTGTTTCCCCATCTATTTACCATGAAGTGATGCCATCCTTTAAGTATTTGAGTATAAAATAAAAGAGTTTAAATTTACTCTCACTGTACTTATTTTTTTAAGTATTTACTTTTACAATAGAAGTTAATAATCACAGAACTTCAGTCTTATGAAAATTCAGCATAAGTGTGGTCCTTACAGCTGGGAGGAGCAGGCTCTGACAGCCGGCAAGAGGGGAACTAGACATCTGAGTCTTTCTTTAGGCAAAACCAGAATGAGCTACAATATGATGCTTCTCTCACTACAATTATGCATCTTTTATTATTTTCAGTAATTTCATTGTATAAATATTATAGTACACAAAGTAAAACAGAATACTTGAAAACTATTTGTACTTAAAAAAGAACTTTTCATGGAAACTGGTCTCCCTATAAATTATTCCCATTTTTGTTTTTCAGTTGCTAACTCATGTCTGACTCTTTACAACACAGGAACAGCAGCATGCCAGGCTTTCCTGTCCTTCACTATCTCCCTGAGTTTGCTCAAACCATGTCCATTAATTTTATGATGTTAACCAGTACTAAATATATTCAACTGTACTAGTTCTTTCTTTTTTTGAGAAGTATATTCATATTTTTAAATACTATGACTTTTTAGTTTTGAAAGAAAATGCTGTTGACTCAATAAAGATTATAAATGAATGTTTTTGAGTAATTCTAGGCCATTAAAAATCCAACTGAATCTCTAGGTCAAACAAGCACTTCTTAACTGATGACTTTCTTTGATGTAAATAATAGATACTGTCACAGATAAAGAAAAATTGGCTACTTTCCATTAAGTACTGATGAACTTATTCTTGGTATAGTACACAACCACTGTGATTAGAATCAGTGGTTCCCAAACCAGCAGCAATAGCCTCATCTGGGAGCATATCAGAAAAGCAAATTCTCATCTTCACCCCACATCTACTGGTGGTGGGACCAGCATTTCTATTTTACCAAATCATCTACACAATGCTGATTTGAAAAGTTGAGAACCACTGCGCTGCCATATAGTTAAGAATTGAGCTCAGCAGTGCTAATAGAGACACGATAATGGCTCAAATTAGGTAGTTTGCATCTTCCTCTGTAACGGAGTAGGTGTAGTGCTTTGATTTTGTGTCTCTTGTTGTTCTGCCTGTATCCATATGTAACTTACATCAAACTGTTGCAGATGCTGCTCCAGGTCCCAGGATCCTCTCTGTATTCCCTCAAGTAGGGATGGAGAAAAGGAAAGCAGAGGTTTCTTTTCTTTTTAAAGGCAGGAGTTGCATACTTAGCTTTTGTGCAATCTCAGTGACTTGAAATTAATCACATGCTGATATCTAGAATCTGGAGGTTGGGTCTCTGAGAGTCAAACTAGAGCTAACCAAGTGTTTATCTGTTTAAAATTTATATTTTTAGGAAGAATAAAATCACAATTATTCCGGTGGCATGTTACACCTTCTGTCAAAAGCACCTATCACTAATAAATTCTTAAATTCCTTGTCAGAAAAGTGTATGTCATAAATGTCTTCTATTCATCTTATTTTATGTGACTGCCTTAGTTGTTCAGGATCCCTCTATATTCCTGTCTCTTTCTGGCTTGGGTTGGTCTAAAAAAGTCATCCTTGAGATTTCCTTTACCTATTTGGTAAGTTCCTCTGTTTCCTAAATTCTATGTTTTCATTCTTCCTTTACTCTCTGATAATCTACATTTTGATAAAGCCTCTGGAACTATACTCATTGATTTTTTTTCTTTCCCAAAGTTTTTCTCCTCAATGTGTATTATCTTATCCTTTAGGACAAGTTAGTATTCTTAAAGTTATATAAGTGATAGATGAATTATTGTATTATGCAAGAATCCAATCTTAATATAAACTATAATATTTTTATTGCATTCAATTTATATAGGAGAGTAATGATATCCTTCATAAGAAAAATAATGGCCTACCTAGAATTTTAAAGAATCAGTCTCATAATTAGAGATCCAAATAGCTGCAGAGCAGGTAATATTTGTTTAAACTTAAAAATGTATGGTTAAGTATGAACTGTTAATCCCTTAATTATAGAGTTTATCATTAATTGAAGATATTAAATGCAAACTAATCAATTGAATTTACAAAAATACATACTTATAGTCCTAATGTTAAACCAACAAAATGTGGTTTTGGTTGTATAGGAAAAGTCCAGTTCAGCTGCCCCAAAATCTCAAAAAAAAGGGCATAATTATATATAACAAATAGAACACAAAATATGTAATTATAATGCAGCAGGATATATCATATGAGATAATAATACAGAGTTTCATGTATTGATGTGAGCCCTTTCAGTCTTCTCAGGTCAGTAATTTCAAAAGGCAGTTATTGCTAGTTTCATGCTTTCTGACCTAAAGAATTACAAGTCTGTGCAGTATTCATTCATCATAAAAATCCAGGTATGTACCTGAATAACAAGGGAGGTAGTAAGTAGCAGTATGTACTCACATGGGTTCATAATGTCATTAAAACTTGGCACTAGCTCCTTGCTTGTTAGATAGAAAACTAAAGCAAAGGCAACCTTGAACTTAGGATGAAGTTCCTATTATTTCATTAATCATTTCCCTTAGTTTGCAACTTAAAGTGTACTGCTGCTGCTGCTGCTGCTGCTAAGTCGCTTCAGTGGTGTCCGACTCTGTGCGACCCCACAGACGGCAGCCCACCAGGCTCCCCTGTCCCTGGGATTTTCCAGGCAAGAATGTTGGAGTGGGTTGCCATTTCCTTCTCCATTGCATGGAAGTGAAAAGTGAAAGTGAAGTCGAACTCTTAGCGACCCCATGGACTGCAGCCCACCAGGCTCCTCCGTCCATGGGATTTTCCAGGCAAGAGTACTGGAGTGGGTTGCCATTGCCTTATCCATAATGTGTACTAACATTTTATAATTGGATTTATATTCATTATAATGTCCCACAAATATCATTTATGCAATTGTGAACAAAGTCAATAATTTTGATAAATCCTTTGCCTTATATTTTTAACTTGATTAGTGATTTTTAAAGCACAAATTCTGTTGATTAGAGATACAATGAAAATAATTATAATAATACAATAATTAACCTAATTGTATATTATAATTTTTTTAACCTTTCACACTAAGTGACCCATACTCAGAATATAAATTTGAGATCTTAAGTACAGTAAGAAATCCCTAGACACTGGAATCAGAGTTGAGTTGAAATTCTAAACTAGTTAGCGAACTTTGATGTTACTTTATACAAGATTCAGTTTTCCCCATTGTAAAACAAGGTATATGATAACGCCTTATGATAGCATGCATTTAACAATTTACTGTAATAAAAATGCTCAGTACATCATAAGTGTTATAATTATTTCATACTTTTCTAATTCTCTATTAATATGTTTTTAGGTAGTACAATCACAAAGAGTTTAAGAGAAGTCATACACCAATATTAGGCAATCTGTTTTCTTTTAAGGAAACATGATATAGAACTCATGTTCTAACATTATTTAGATGACACTTTTATATTTATTAATCTAGTAATTTTTTCCTGAAATTAATAATATGTGTTGCAATAAAACACACTATTTTGCTTTATTTTCCTTAACATCTTTATTCTTAATTTCTGCTAACTGGGAGTCAAATATTCTTTTACAGTTGAAAAATTTAATAACCCTCTTTTAGTAATTGATATACCAAGCACACATTTAATCTCCTTGACATTTATAGAATACTTTATCCAACAACAGAGAAAAAGCTCCCTCGCTGAACATTCACCAGTAAAAGACCACATTGTGAGTGATAAAACACACCTAAACAAAGATAAAATAACAGAAATCATATGAAGTATGTTGTGAGGTCACAGTGGAATTAATCAAGAATTAGCAACAGAAACACAATAGAAAAACATAGTTTAAAATACTTGGAGATTAAACAACATGTAGCTAAATAACAAGCAGACCAGAAAATAACTCACAAAAGCAAATACAAAATATTTTGACTTAAAAATACTACATAAAAATTTGAGAGATGCAGTGAAAGCAATACCTGGGGAAATTTATAGCATTGATTGCATATATTATGCAAAAAGGATTTAAAATCACCAACTAATCTACTTTTAGGGAGTTAAAGAAAAAAAAAAGCAATTTAATTACAAAGAAGTGAAATAATAGGAATATAAATTATAAATCTTAAAGTAAAAAATGAAGTTGAAAACAGAAAAATAGCAGATAAAGTCAAAAGATTTTTTTCATTAAAGACTAATAAAAACAACTCTTACCAAGGATAGCTAAGAAAAAAAAAAACGAACACACACATTAACAATATCATAAATGATAAATATCATCAATTCTAATCCTGTGGATATTAGAAGAATCACAAAGGAACACTGGAAGCAAATCTGTGTCCACAGATTTGATTATTTAGATGAAAAGTATATATTCCTTGAAAGACACAAACCACCCAAAGTTATACAAGGAGAAACAGATAATCTGAATTGATTTGTAACTACATTAAAAAATGATTCAATAATTAATTCCTTCCAAGTAAGAATGTACCTAGCTCAAATGGTTTGATTGGTGAATGCTATCCAATTTCAATCACAGAGTGTTATAAGTTCTTTTTTATCTCATTAAGAAAAGAGAAACAAAGGACACACTCACTAATTCTATAAGGCCAGAGCTTTCCTAGTACCAAGACCAGATAAAAACGTTATGAGGAAGGAAAACTATTGGCATGTATCTCTCCTGAATACTGACGCAAAAATACCTAACAATACATCAGCAAGTTGAATCCAACAACGTATAAAAACTATGCACACCACCAAGTGCAATGTATTCCTATTATATAAGATTAGTTCAAAAGTTTGAATTTAGCATAATCTACTACATCAATGCAAAAGAAGACTAGTCATATAATATCAACTGATGAAAAGCTTTACAAAACCCAACACTCATTTATGAAAAACAAAAAACTAACAACGGATGAACAAAATCTCAATGAGGGAACACTCCTCAACTTTATGAAGAATATATACCAAAAAATATCATAATTATCAGAAATATGACATTTCATCCCTAAGATCATGAAGAACTTAAGGACATTATCTATTACCAAGTTTATTCAATAATGTCTAGGAAATGCTGCTATCACAACATGATAAGAAAAGAAAAATGAAAGTATGCATAAGAGGCAGCAAGAAAAAATACTTTGTAGATTATAATATCTCTATAGAAAATACAAAGAAATGACCAAACAAATTCTGGAATTAATAACTAAATATGGTAAGATCATAGGATACAAGATTTATATGCAAAAAATGAATTATTTTCCTTACACCAGTAATGAACAATTAGGAGTTAATATTTTAAAAAATTTAAAACAGCATACATAGAAAAGGAAATAGGTAAGATATATTCACTATGTGAATAGGATACACATAGATGCAAAAAACTATAAAACTATGATGAAAGAAATAAAAGATCTAAATAAAAAGAGGACTATTTCATTTATGTATCAGGATGTTCTATAATGTGATAATGCAGTTCTTCTCAACTTTATGTATAGATTCAAATCTATTCAATCTCATTCAAAAATTCATCAATCTCTCTCAGTCTCTCTCCATTTCTATCTCTCTGTCTTTGTCTCTGTCTCTCTTCATATACATATATATACACACACACACATATAGATAGATACAGCTAATCTATCTATAAATTGTTAGATTGATTCTAAAGCTTATAAGAAAAAAAAAACTGGCATAGTCAAACACAATACTGAAAAGACCAAACTTGGAGGGTGCACCCTATCTGATTTCAAGACTTAATACAAGACTGCAGTTGTCAAGACAGCACAGCATGAGTGAAAAGATATAGAGAATGCTTGAACAGAAGAAAGTATCAGGATATAGACCCACAGAAATATAGTCAACTGACTTTAACAAAGAAGCAAGGGCATTTCACTAGGGAAAGGATGTCATTTCCACAGTGGTGTTGGAACTTCTGGACTTACATATGTTTGAAAAAAAACATAGATATTGCATCTTTCATTAAACTTTAAGTGAAAATGGACTTTTGGTCTAAATGCAAATACAATTTAAAAAATTTCGAAGGAAACATAGAAAATCTAGATGATATGGACCTAAAGATGAAATTCTACTATGAAATTTAAAATACAGCTCTAAGAGCAAGATTTATGAAAAAAAATACATTGTACTTATAAAAAGCTAAAAAGCCTTCTGCAATAAACACTATTAACAGAGTAGAAAAATTACCAAGAAAATATATTAAAAACATGTATCTGATTAAGGTCTTATATTCAAAATGCACCTACAATACTTAGAACACAACAACAACTGGAAAACAAAAAGTTCTATTTAAAAAAATGGGAAAAAGATCTGCATAGTCACCTCACCAGAAAAGATAAACAAAAAACAATTATATAAAGTTATACTTAGCATCATTTGTCATTCAGTTCAGTTCAGTTCAGTCGCTCAGTCATGTCTGACTCTTTGCATTAGGGAATTACAAATGAAGAAAAGAGTGAGTTTTCAGTACAAACCTATGAAAATAGCTTTAAAAAAACAACAGGGGATAGCGATTGTTAGCAAAGATGAAGAGCCACAGAAAGTCTTGTACATCTTTGGTGGGAATGCAAGTTTGTGCAGCCATTTTGGACAGCAGTTTGATAATATCTCACAAAATAAAACATAATCTTGCCAGAAAGTCCACTATTCATGTTCCTAGAGTTTACCTAATTGATTTGAAAGATTATATCCATAAAACCTGCATGCACATATTTATAGAACCTTTAATGATAATCACCCCAATATTAGAAGTAATCAAGATAGCTTTCAATAAGCAAATGGATTAATTGTGGTACATCCATAAAATGAGATGTTATTCTGCGATAAAAAGTAATGACAGAATGAGAGGGGAGTTTCAGGGACAATGGATACAGGTATATATATGGCTGAGTCCCCTTGCTGTTCACCTGAAACTATCAAAACATTGTTAATCAGCTATAACTCCAATACAAAATAGTTGTTTTTTTAAAGTAATGAACCTCAAGCCAAAAAAAAAAAAAGAATTTTAAATATATATTGCTAAGTGAAAGAAATTTGTCTAAAAAGCCTACAGATGATATAATTTCAATCATATGACATTCAGGAATAGCAGAGTTATAGCAATGGTAAAGATACCAGTGGTCTCCAGGAGCTTGTGGGAAAACAAAACATGCCAAAAAATATGCATCTTGGTGACAGAATATCAAAAGACAAAAGACAACTGAAGGAGCATACAGTGGCCAATGCTGGAACAATTTGGGCAACAAGAAAACATTAAAGTAGTATTAGTTTTTAACTCCTAGTATAGAAGAAAAATGTATGACACATATGGGTATAAATGATTTAGTAAATAAAAATAAATGGAAAAGAAAACATAAAATTCTGTGCACAAAAGAATTCTAAATAATTTACATAGAAATTCCACCCTGGAGGACCTGAAGTAAAATTTCCCAACCCTTAGATGTGCATGCTGCACTACAGTAAAGAAACCTGACAAACTGTACCTCTGTGAGGTAATCAAGGGTTTTACTTTTGAACTGTGATGTTGGAGAAGACTCGTGAGAGTCCCTTGGACTGCAAGGAGATCAAACCAGTCAATCTTAAAGGAAATCAAGCCTGAAAGTTCATTGGAAGGACTGATGCTGAAGCTGAAACTCCAATAATTCGGCCTCCTGATGTGGAGAATTGACTCACTGGAAAATACCTGAGGCTGGGAAAGATTGAAGGAAGGAGTAGAAGGGGACAACAGGATGAGATGGTTGGAGGGCATCTCCGACTCGATGGACGTGAGTTTGTGCAAGCTCAGAGAGTTGGTGATGGACAGGGAAGCCTGGTGTGCTGCTGTCCATGGAGTTGCAAAGAGTTGGACACCACTGAGGGACTGAACTGAACTGAGGTAATCAAAGTCAACATCAAGAATAAAAAATCACCGATATGTTTGCAGAGTAACTGTCCTATACTCCTCAAAACTGTCAAAGTCATCAAAAACAAGAAAAATCTGAGAAAGTGTCACAGCTGGGAGGAGCCAAAGGAGACATGCTAACTAAATTTAATGTGGCATCTTGGCAGGGATCCTGGAACAGGAAAAGGACACCAGGTTAAAACTAAGAGAAAATTAAAAAAAAAAAAAAGGAAATCTGAATAATTTATGAACTTTTGTTAAAAATAATGCATTAATAATGTTTCACTAATTGCATTAAACGTACCATACTAGTGTTAAGATGGTAATAACAGAGGGGACCGGATGTTGAGTATATAACAGCTCTCTGTATCACCTTCACCTTTTTTCTATAACTCTAAATAAAACTGTTCTAAAATCTTTACATTCTTTATTTTTAAAAAAGAATTGATTATCCCCAAGAAATAAATGAAAAAAATCTGCTGATAGCATATGCCATATTTCATAGTTCTTTTTAAGCAGTATTATGCCAAAGCAAGGACATTTTTCCTCATTATCATTTTATCTAGTGCTTGCAAGGATATGACTAAGAAAAAGGACTAATGTATAAGTTGACAATGTATAAATGAAGGATAAATGATAAATGTTTATTTTGTTCTTTTCTAAACTGTACTGTTTCAAATAGGTTAGAGTAATGTAAAATGTTATTTGGACTGCCTTATAATTTATGCACACTTTTTAAAAATAAATATTCTGTAACACAATGAAGTGAGATATCAACACAAAGAATCACGTAAATTAATTAATTTTCCCCTGATAGGTATTGTTAGTGTCTTGCCAGAACTTTTCAGTAATTTGAGAGTAACTATTAATCTACTTTTAGCTGTGATGAATTTTCCTTCTAATCTTTCTCTGCTTTTTTTAGACAAAACACTCAACTGTAAGGTTTTTATCATTTTCATAATTAAAAATACCAAAGACTTCCTTGATATAACAAGGTTTTAAAATTATAGCAAGGTGAAACTTATGTCTGTCATAACACAACTGATAGTTCTTTAGATAAATTAAGCCATTTGAAGCAACATGGATGCAACTAGAGATCATCATACTAAGTGAAGTAAGTCATAGAGAAAGACAAATACCATATGATATCACTTATATATGGAATTTAAAATACGACACCAATGAACCTATCTACGAAACAGAAGCAGAATGACGGACATTCTGAGTTTGGTATTAGCAGATATAAATTGATATATATAGAATGGATAAATGACAAAGTCCTACTGTGTAGCACAGGGAACTGTACTCGATATACTGTGATAGACCATAATGGAAAAGAACATGAAATATAATATATATGTGTATATGAGTCACTTTGCTATACAGTAGTAATTAACACAATATTGTAATTGAACTATACTTGAGTAAAAATAAATTTTTGAAAAACTAGGTATATTTTATTGCTAGAAGAGTAGATGTTAAAAGTTCTTACTACAAGAAAAAAATTGTAACTGTATTGTGATGGATGCTAAATAATCCTATAGTGGTAATTACTTTGCAATATTTATGCATATCAAAACATGTTGTGTACCTAAAACTAACACAAAGATCTGTCAGTTATATCTCAATAAAAAATGTCAAACAACAAAAAGGAAATAAATCATTTGCAATGCACATTAAAATAAAGGGCTACTCTTTTTAATATATAAAAGAATAAGAAAAGGATTAACAGCTTAATAGAAAATTGCCAGAAGTTCACAAGAATGGAATTTTATTTTAAATGTTTTTCTTCTAAATATATTAAAGAATTTTTAAATCAAAGTAGCATTTATTTATAGTATATTAACCTCAGGTGACAGCATAGTGATTCAGTATTTTTACAGATAATTCTTCATTTATTACAAGATTTTGGTAATAATTCTCCATGTTATACGATATAACCTAGTTGCTTATGTATTTTATAGATAGTAGTTTGTGTCTCTAAATCCTGTACCCTAATTTGCCTAATTTTAAAAGTTTAATAAAGGTATAATAAGAATGAGTGTGTGCTAAACTGCCTCAGTTGTATCCGACTCTTTGTGACCCTATGGACTGTAGCCTGCTAGGCTCCTCTGTTCATTCGATTCTCCAGGCAAGAATACTGGAGTGGGTTGCCATGCCCTCCTCCAGTGGACCTTCCTAACCCAGGGATAGAACTCACATCTAGTATGTCTCCTGTTTTGGCAGGCAGGTTCTTTACAACTAGTGCCACCTCGGAAGCTATAATAAGAATGGTTATTGGTAAATAATTTATGTTATTGGAATATTACTTTGATTTATTTTCTATATCTTTGGCATCTTCCTTGCAAAGAATAATGGAAAATAATTTCAATGCTAGTTGAAAATTCAGTTTCCATTCAATGGTTTATGTGGTGTACCAAGCCTACATGTGGTTTCGAAAATTCAAATTAGAATTTCAAATATTCTTTGAGGAGTGTTGTTGCCTCTGAAAGATTTTATAAATAATTATTTATCCTACACTTGATGGTCCAAAAGCAGAGCATGGTCTTTTTCTAAGAGAGAAATATAACTCTTTTACTATATTTTTGGTTTATGTTATGTTTGAAATGTTGATAGCGAATTGAATCAGGGTAAGTACTAAAAACTTGAGATGCAAGGAATTAACAACAGGCTGTTATATTCCTGGGAACAAAAATGGCTTTATCCAAACCTTAACTTAAAACTAACTAAATATTAAAGCCGGCTTCCCTGGTGCCTCAGTGATAAAGAATCTGCATGCCAATGCAGGAGATGCCAGTTCAATTCCTGGATTGGGAAGATCCCCTGGAGAAGGAAATGGCAACCCACTCCAGTATTCTTGCCTGGAAAATCCCATTCGCAGAGGAGCCTGGTGTGGGCTATTATCCATTGGGTCACAAAGAGTCAGACACAATTCTAGCAACTGAACAACAATGTTCATCTCTACAGAAATCAATATTTATCTATTTATTTATATATATGTACTTTAATTTGACTTTCAAAGCAAAGTAATGTAATGGCAAAAACATGTGCTTTTTGCTTCTATCATGACATTTTTATATTTCACACATGCTTTAATTTTATGACAATAAAATTCTTAAAGATTAAACAATATAGAAATCTATACTTTTTCTTCACAATTAAATTTTAACAGGGTAATTCACTTCTCTCTTTCATTTTCTATGCTGCTGCTGCTAAGTCGCTTCAGTCCTGTCCGACTCTGTGCGACCCCACAGACGGCAGCCCACCAGGCTCCCCCGTCCCTGGGATTCTCCAGGCAAGAACACTGGAGTGGGTTGCCATTTCCTTATTCAATGCATGAAATTGAAAAGTGAAAGTGAAGTCGCTCAGTCGTGTCCAACTCTTAGCGGCCCCATGGACTGCAGCCTACCAGGCTCTTCCGTCCATGGGATTTTCCAGGCAAGAGTACTGGAGTGGCTTGCCATTGCCTTCTCTGCATTTTCTACTTTCAGACGTCTCTTTTCTCATTCCTTTCCAATTTTTTATCTCATTACTATCCATAGAAAATAAGTTTTCCCCTCTTTAATTATCCATGTAAATTTATATTAGTTTCTAATCCATTACATTCATTTAGAAAATTGATTTCCTCCC
This sequence comes from Okapia johnstoni, assembly GCA_024291935.2. Classification (NCBI taxonomy): domain Eukaryota; kingdom Metazoa; phylum Chordata; class Mammalia; order Artiodactyla; family Giraffidae; genus Okapia; species Okapia johnstoni. Next base: position 61,755,272 of record CM044322.1, read on the forward strand.
TATTATATACTAGACGGTAAGCTTCTTAAATGCAGGGAAATATCTGTCTTTTTTTCTAGAATTACTTTTATGTACTATGTGCTTATCAATGCTAGATATTTTTATCGATGATAGCATTATTATTGATATATTGATGTTTATAATCTACCAATTTTGTGAGGTACAAATGTGAGTTACTATAGATATACATATATGTCTTAATATGGCTTGGAATAGGGATAGGCTTTATTTGACTATTAAGCAATTGAAAGGGGGCTACTGTCACTAACTGAAGTTTTAATTTTGCTTAATGTTAATAAACTTAAGTTTATATTTAAATAACCAAATGTGGCTAGTGATTACCCAGTTGCCCACTAAGGTCATAGTGTAGTTTCCTTATATATTTCATCAATACACTGGGGGAAGAGGACATTAGCTGACAGCCTAACTTTCAGGTAGGATCACATATAAAAACTCATTATACACAATATCCAAGGAGGTAAAGAGTGAACATAACTTGTGTTAGCTTCCTTGTTGCTGTTTACTCAGTCGTGTCCAACTCTTTGAGACTACAGAGAGTGTAGCCTGACAGACTTCTCTGTCTATGAGATTTCCCAGGAAAGAATACTGGAGTAGGTTGCCATTTCCTTCTCCAGGGGATCTTCCCAATTCAGGGAGTGAACCTGTGTCTCCTACTTGGCAGGCAGATTCTTTACCAGTGAGCGACCTTCCTAGGACTACCATGATAAAGTACTACAGAGGGGGGACGTAAATGGAAGAAATTTATTTTCTCATAGTCTTGGAGGCTAGAATTTCAAATCAGGGTGTTGGGAGGGTCGGTTTCATTTCTCTGCAGTCTTTCTCTTTGGCTAGTAGATCGTCATCTTCTTATGTTTTTACATGGCCCTCCTTCTATTTTTGTCATAATCATTTCTTCATCTTATAGAGATAACAATCATATCAGATTAGGGTCACCCCAATGATCTCATTTTATGCTAGTTACCTCTTTAAAAGTCCTATATCCAAATGCAGTCACATTGTGAGGTAAAGTGTATGTCTTCAACCTATGAATTTTGAGACAATTCAGGCCATAACACAACCTGTATCAGCTACTGCTGCATGACAAGCCACCACCAAGCAGCAATCACTTATTGCCTAATATCTAAAATATCTAAGGCTTCCCAGGTGGCACTAGTGGTAAAGAACCCACCTGCCAATGCCAGAGATCTAAGAGATGAGGGTTCAATCCCTGAGATGGGAAGATCCCTGGAGAAGGAAATGGCAACCCATTCCAGTATTCTTGGCTGGACAATTCCATGGACAGAGGAGCCTGGTGGGCTACACAGTCCATAGGGTTGCAAAGAGTGGGGCATGACTGAGCGCACACAGACACACACAAAGTATCTAACCTTTGACTGATCTGGGATGAACTTAGCCTGACAGTTACAGTTCTCACTGCATGTCTATAGGTCACTTTGTTTCAGGCTTCAGAATTTGAGGTTAGTTTGGCTCCATATTTCTCTCATTCTCCTGGGGCAATGACTCTAGTTGGGAAATGCTAGTCCAGTTAATAGAATAGATACAGAAATGGGTGAGAAAACTGTGGTACATATACACAATGGAATATTACTCAGCCATTAAAAAGAACACATTTGAATCAGTTTTAATGAGGTGGATGAAACTGGAACCTATTATACAGAGTGAAGTAACTCAGATACAAAAACACCAATACAGTATATTAGGATATATATATGGAATTTAGAAAGATGGTAATGATAACTCTGTATGCGAGACAGAAAAAGAGACACAGATGTATAGAACAGTCTTTTGGACTCTGTGGGAAAAGGCGAGGGTGGGATGATCTGAGAGAATAGCATTGAAACATGTATATTATCATATGTGAAACAGATCACCAATCCAAGTTTGATGCATGAGACAGGGTGCTCAGGGCTGATGCACTGGGATGGCCCTGAGGGATGGGATGGGGAGGGATGTGGGAGGGGGTTTCAGGATGGGGAACACATGTACACCCATGGCTAATTCACATGAATGTATGGCAAAAACCACTACAATATTATAAAGTAATTAGCCTCCAATTAAAATAAATAAATTTAAAAATAAAATAAAAACATTTCAGAAAAAAAAAAAGTAGATGAGACTTCTTAAAGCCTAGGATTAGAACGGCACTTTTGCACACTTATCATTGGCTAAGACAAGTCTCATGGTTTAGCTTAAAGACAAAGGAAAGAGAAATAAACTCTATCTATGATGAGGACATGGAGTGAGTATCAGTTAGAATAGGGCATTAATTGAGACCATTAATGTAAATGATTAAATCTAGAGCACTCTCATTGTAAACAACGGTTTTGTTGGTACCTATAAAACACCAGGGCTTCCCTGGTGGCTCAGATGTTAAAGAATCTGCCTGCAATGCAGGAGACTTGGATTCCATCTCTGGTTGAGGAAGATCCCCTGGAGAAGGGAATGGCAACCCACTCCAATATTCTTGCCTGGAGAATCCCATGGATAGAGGAGCCTGACACACTGCAGTCTGTGGGGTCACAAAAAGTCGGACATGACTGAGTAACTACACTACTACTACTAATGCAATCTACCCCAAAAGCCCTTATTTTTTGAAGGATGCATGGTTAAAGTCAAATGAGTTAAGTCCCATGATCAAATGGAATGGTAACACAGGATGTGGATAGAAAGGCAACATCCAACACCTTACACTGAAAGTGAGCGTGGAGTGAAATTAAGCAGTATGTATGTATACTCAGTCACTCAGTTGTGTCCAGCTCTTTGTGACCCTATGGGCTGTAGTCTGCTAGGCTCCTCTCCATGGGATTTTCCAGGCAAGAATACTGGAGTGGGTTACCATTTCTTAATCCAGGGAATCTTCCCAAACCATAAGATCCCCCGATCTAGGATAATTGCTGTGAAAATGTTCACAGAAGAGATGCAAGTTGTGCAATCAGCATGTCAGAGAATGGTGAGTATAATTAGAGGTCCTAGATTTGGGAAGGATGGAACAGCCCTTGACTTGGAACTATTTGTGGATTCCAGCTCGGCTGTCATTAATACAAATAAAGAATAATCTGATACTATTTTATTCATAGATTGTTTTAGATTACTTTTGTTTTAGATTGTTTTACAACATTAAAAATGCAAGGGACATTTTTATTTTACATTGAGGAAAGTAACTACAGTTGAGGCCTTGTGGAATCATTCATATCCCTAATCTTTATGGATTATGTGGCAGAAAATATTAGCAGGATGACATTTATGATGCTTCCTTATGCCTGTGTTTGTTTTAACTTAATTATTTAAGATCTCCTAATACTGCGTAAGTCCCAATGTGCTTCCGGCTGCTTTACAAAATTTTATTTGTATGCATAAGGTCCACAGTGGGGAACCCTAATCCTGAAGAAAGTATTTAATTTAGTTTTTTAGTGAATCAGAGAACATTATTTCCCCAAATCTCTTCTGTCTTTTTTACTGCTGACATCTCATTGTCTCCAAACTCAGTTTTAATTACACTTTATTAGTATGTACAAAGCTATTAGTACTTGTCAGAATCCAAAACAAGTTTAAGAACAATGTGGAGTAAGTGTCCAAATCATTTTTTTACTTTCAAGACATTTTTTTCCTTAAGAAATATTATGGGTAGTTTCTCAAATTGCCCTAATATCACTCCTCTATTTATGAGTTATTCTTTAGGATTATTTCCAACTGTATAACACATAAAATTATATTATTTTAAAACTTGATATGGCTTATGTAATGGGCTGAATTTTGTTCCTCCCCAAAATATATTGATGTCTTAATACTTACTACCTCAGAATGGTGAAATTAAACACAGAGTTTTTACGGGGGTAATTATGTTAATGAGGGCCATGAGTGTGCCCTCACAATAAGAGGAAATATAGAAGTAGGTACACATGAGCACAGGGGAATAACCATGTGGGGACACATAGAGAAGACAGCCACCTACACCCAAGGAGAGAGATCTTAGAATGAAACTCTGCTACAACCTTGATCTTTGATTCTAGTTTTCTTTTTTTTTTTTCAATTTATTTATTTTTTATTTGAAGGATAAGTGCTTTACAGAATTTTATTGTTTTCTGTCAAACCTCAACATGAACCAGCCATAGTTATACATATATCCCCTCCCTTTTAAACTTCCCTCCCATCTCCCTCTCCACCCAACACCTTTAAGTTTATACAGAGCCCCTGTTTGAGTTTCCTGAGACATATAGCAAATTCCCATTGGCTATCTGTTTTACATATGGTAATGTAAGTTTCCATGTTACTCTCTCCATACATCTCCCTCTCATCCCCTCTCCGCATGTCCATAGTCTATTCTCTTTGTCTGTTTCTTCATTGCTGCCCTACAATTAAATTCTTCAGTGTCATTTTTCTAGTTTCTGTACATAGGTATTAGTATATTATATTTATCTTTCTATTTATGACTAACTTCACTCTGTATAATAGGGTCTAAGTTTATCCACCTCATTAGAACTGACTCAAAAGTATTCCTTTTTATGGCTGAGTAATATTCCATTGTGTATATGTACCACTATTTCTTAATCCATTCATCTGCAGATGGACATCTAAGTTGCTTCCATGTTCTATATATTGTAGATACTGCTGCAATGAACAATGGGATACATGTGTTTTTTTTTTATTTTGCTTTCCTCAGGGTATATGCCTAGGATTGGGATTGCTGGGTCATATGAAGGCAAACTGGAAGTGGTCAAACAGGAGATGGCAAGAGTGAACATCAACATTTTAGGAATCAGCAAATTAAAATGGGCTGGAATGGGTGAACTTAACTCAGAATGACCATTATATCTACTGCTGTGGGCAGGAATCACTCAGAAGAAATGGAGTAGCCATCATAGTCAACAAAACAGTCTGAAATGTAGTACTTGGATACAATATCAAAAAGGATAGAATGATCTCTGTTCGTTTCCAAGGTGAACCATTCAATATCATGGTAATCCAAGTCTATGTCCTGACCAATAACACTGAAGAAGCTGAAGTTGAACGATTCTGTGAAGACATACAAGACCTTTTAGAACTAACACCCAAAAAAGATATCCTTTTCATTATAGGTGACTGGAAAATAAAAGTAGGAAGTCAAAAAACACCTGGAGTAACAGGCAAATTTGGCCTTGGAATAGAGTATGAAGCAGGGGAAAGGCTAATAGAATTTTACCAAGAGAACGCACTGGTCAGAGCAAACATCCTCTATCAACAACACAAGAGAAGACTCTACACATAGACATATGCAGATGGCCAACACCGAAATCAGATTGATTATATTCTTTGCAGCCAAAGATGGAGAAGCTCTATACAGTCAGCAAAACACAAGACCGGGACCAGACTGTGGCTCAGATCATGAACTCCTTATTGCCAAGTTCAGTTCAGTTCAGTCGCTCAGTCGTGTCCGACTCTTTGTGACCCCATGAATCACAACACGCCAGGCCTCCCTGTCCATCACCAACTCCCGGAGACTACCCAAACCCATGTCCATCAACTCAGTGATACCATCCAGCCATCTCATCCTCTGTCGTCCCCTTCTCCTCCTGCCCCCAATCCTTCCCAGCATTAGGGTATTTTCCAATGAGTCAACTCTTCGCATGAGGTGGCCAAAGTATTGGAGTTTCAGCTTTAACATCAGTCCTTCCAATGAACACCTAGGATTGATCTCCTTTAGGATGGATTGATTGGATCTCCTTGCAGTCCAAGGGACTCTCAAGAGTCTTCTCCAACACCACAGTTCAAAAGCATCAATTCTTCCGTGCTGAGCTTTCTTCACCATCCAACTCTCACATCCATACATGACCACTGGAAAAACCATAGCCTAGACTAGACAGACCTTTGTTGAAAAAGTAATGTCTCTGCTTTTAAATATGCTATCTAGGTTGGCCATAACCTTCCTTCCAAGGAGTAAGCGTCTTTTAATTTCATGGCTGCAGTCACCATCAGCAGTGATTCTGGAGCCCCCAAAAATAAAGTCTGACACTGTTTCCACTGTTTCCCCATCTATTTCCCATGAAGTGATGGGACCAGATGCCATGATCTTAGTTTTCTGAACGTTGAGCTTTAAGCCAACTTTTTCACTCTCCTCTTTCACTTTCATCAAGAGGCTCTTTAGTTCTTCATCACTATCTGCCATAAGGGTGGTGTCATCTGCTTATCTGAGGTTATTGATATTTCTCTCGGCAATCTTGATTCCAGCTTGTGTTTCTTCCAGCCCAGCGTTTCCCATGATGTACACTGCATAGAAGTTAAATAAGCAGGGTGACAATATACAGCCTTGACAGACTCCTTTTCCTATTTGGAACCAGTCTGTTGTTCCATGTCCAGTTCTAACTGTTGCTTCCTGACCTGCATACAGGTTTCTCAATAGGCAGGTCAGATGATCTTGTATTCCCATTTCTTTCAGAATTTTCCACATTTTATTGTGATCCACACAGTCAAAGGCTTTGGCAGAGTCAATAAAGCAGAAATAGATGTTTCTGTGGAACTCTCTTGCTTTTCTGATGATCCAGCAGATATTGAAAATTTGATCTCTGGTTCTTCTGCCTTTTCTAAAACCAGCTTGAACATCTGGAAGTTCATGGTTCACGTATTGTTGAAGCCTGGCTTGGAGAATTTTGAGCATTACTTTACTAGCATCTGAGATGAGTGTAATTGTGTGGTAGTTTGAGCATTCTTTGGCATTGCCTTTCTTTGGGATTGGAAGGAAAACTGACTTTTTCCAGTCCTGTGGCCACTGCTGAGTTTTCCAAATTTGCTGCCATATTGAGTGTAGCACATTCATAGCATCATCTTTAAGGATTTGAAATAGCTCAACTGGAATTCCATCACCTCCACTAGCTTTGTTCGTAGTGATGCTTTCTAAGGCCCAGTTAACTTCAAATTCCAGGATGTCTGGCTCTAGGTGAGTGATCACACCATAGTGATTATCTGGGTGATGAAGATCTTTTTTGTACAGTTCTTCTGTGTATTCTCACCACCTCTTCTTAATATCTTCTGCTTCTGTTAGGTCCATACCATTTCTGTCCTTTATCGAGCCTATCTTTGCATGAAATGTTCCTTTGGTATCTCTAATTTTCTTGAAGAGATCTCTAGTCTTTCTCAATCTGTTGCTTCCCTCTATTTCTTTGCATTGATCGCTGAGGAAGGCTTTCTTATCTCTCCTTGCTATTCTTTAGAACTCTGCATTCAGATGGGAATATCTTTCCTTTCTCCTTTGCTTTTTACTTCTCTTCTCTTCCAAGCTATCTGTAAGGCCTCCTCAGACATTAATTTTGCTTTTTTGCATTTTTTGCATTTCTTTTCCATGGGGATTTTCTTGATCCCTGTCTCCTGTACAATGTCACGAATCTCTGTCCTCTTATTGCCAAATTCAGACTTAAATTGAAGATAGTGGGGAAAACCACTAAACCATGCAGGTATGACCTAAATCAAATCCTTTAAGATTATACAGTGGAAGGGAGAAATAGCTTTAAGGGACTAGATCTGATAGACAGAATGCTTGATGAACTATGGACAGAGATTCGTGACATTGTACAAGAGACAGGGATCAAGACCATCCCCAAGAAAAACAAATGCAAAAAAGCAAAATGGCTGTCTAAGGAGGCCTTACAAATACCTATGAATAGAAGAGAAGCAAAAAGCAAAAGAGAAAAGGAAAGAAATACCCGTTTGAATGCAGAATTCCAAAGAATAGCAAGGAGAGATAAGATAGCCTTCCTCAGTGATCAATGAAAAGAAATAGAGGAAAACAATAGAATGGGAAAGACTAGAGATCTCTTCAAGAAAATTAGAGATACCAAGGGAAATTTTAATGCAAAGATGGTCTCAGTAAAGGACAGACATGTTATGGATCTAAACAGAAACAGAAGATATTAAGAAGAGGTAGCAAGAATACACAGAATAACTATAAGAAAGAGATCTTCATGACCCAGTTAATCACGATGGTGTGATCACTCACCAGAAGACAGAAATCCTGGAATATGAAGTCAAGTGGGCCTTAGGAAACATCACTATGAACAAAGCTAGAGGAGGTGATGGAATCCCAGTTGAGAAATTTCAAATGCTACAAGATGATGCTGTGAAAACGCTGTACTCAATATGCCAGCAAATTTGGAAAACTCAGCAGGGCCCACAGGACTGAAAAAGATCAGTTTTCAGTCCAATTCCAAAGAAAGGAAAGGCCAAACAATACCCAAACCACTGCACTGCACAATTGCACTCATCTCGCATGCTAGTAAAGTAATGCTCAAAAATCTTCAAGCCAGGCTTCAGGAACCATAAGCTTCCAGGTGTTCAAGCTGGTTTTAGAAAAGGAAGAGGAACCAAAGATCAAATTGCCAACATCAATGGATCATCAAAAAAACAAGAGAGTTCCAGAAAAACATCTATTTCTGGTTTGTTGACTGCCAAAGCCCTTGACTGTGTGCATCACAAAAAATGTGGAAAATTCTTAGACATGGGAATACCAGACCGCCTGACCTGCCTCTTGAGAAACCTGTATGCATGTCAGGAAGCAACAGTTAGAACTGGACATGGAACAACAGACTGGTTCAAATAGGAAAAGGAATACAACAAGGCTGTATATTGTCATCCTGCTTAGTTAACTTATATGCAGAGTACATCATGAGAAACGCTGGGCTGGAGGAAGCACAAGTTGGAATCAAGATTGCCAGGAGAAATATCAATATCCTCAGATATGGAAATGACACCATCCTTATGGCAGAAAGTGAAGAAGAACTAAAGAGCCTCTTGATGAAAGTGAAAGAGAAGAGTGAAAAACCTGGCTTAAACCTCAACATTCAGAAAATTAAGATCATGGCATCCGGTCCCATCAACTTATGGGAAATAGGTCGAGAAACAGTGGAAACAGAGACTGACTTTATTTGGGGGGGCTCCAAAATCACCGCAGATGGTAACTACAGCCATGAAATTAAAAGACGCTTACTCCTTGGATAAAAGTTATGACCAACCTAGATAGCATATTAAAAAGCAGAGATATTACATCACCAACCAAGTTCTGCCTAGTCAAGGCAATGGTTTTTCCAGTAGTCATGTTTGGATGTTAAATTTGGAGTGTAAAGAAAGCTGAGCGCAGAAGAATTGATGCTTTTGAACTGTGGTGTTGGAGAAGACTCTTGAGAATGTCTTGGACTGCAAGGAGATCCAACCAGTCTATCCTAAAGGAGATCAGTCCTGGGTGTTCATTGGAAGGACTGTTGTTGAAGCTGAAACTCCAAAACTTTGGCCACCTGATGGGAAGAGCTGATTCATTGGAAAAGACCCTGATTCTGGGAAAGATTGAAGGCAGGAGGAAAAGGGGATGACAGAGGATGAGATGTTTGGATGGCATAACTGACTCAATGGACATGAGTTTTGGTAGCCTCTGGCAGTTGGTGATGGACAGAGAGGCCTGGCTTGCCGCAGTTCATGGTTTCACAATGAGTCAGACACAACTGAGTGACTGAACAGAACTGAACTGATGGTGTTTTTATTCCTAGTTTTTTAAGGAATTTCCATATTGTCTTCCATAGTTGTTGTATCAATTACATTCCCACCAACAGCGCAAGAGCGTTCCCTTTTCTCCACACCCTGTGCAGCATTTTCTCTTTGTAGACTTTTTGATGATGGCCATTCTGACCAGTGTGAGGTGATATCTCGTTGTAGTTTTGATTTGCATTTTTCTAACAATTAGTAATGTTGGACATCTTTTTATGTGTTTGTTAGCCATCTGTATGTATTATTTGGAGAAATGTCTGTTTAGATCTTTTTCCTGCTTTTTGATTGAATTGGTTGTTTTTCTGGTATTGAGTTGTGTGAATGGCTTATATATTTTTAAATTAGTCCTTTGTCAGTTGTTTCAGTTGCAATTATTTTCTCCCATTCTGAGGGTTCTTTTCATCTTGCTTATAACTTCCTTTGCTGTGCAAAAGCTTTAACGTTTACTCAGGTCCCACTTGTTTACTTTTGTGTCTATTTCCAATAGTCTGGAAGGTGGGTCATAGAGGATCTTGCTTTGATTTATGTCATAAAGTTTTCTGTCTTCATTTTCCTCTAAGAGTTTTATGGTTTCTGGTCTTATATTTAGATTTTCAATCCATTTTGAGTTTATCTTTGTGTATGATACACAAAGGAAAGGTTCTAATTTCATTCTTTTACATGAAGCTCTCCAGTTTTCCCAGCACCATTTATTGAACAGGCTGTCTTTGCCCCATTGTATATTTTTGCATCCTTTGTCAAAAATAAGGTTTATTTCTGGGCTTTCTATCTTGTTCGATTGTCTATATTTCTGTTTTTGTGCCAGTACCATACTGTCTTGATGACTGTAGCTTTGTAGCATAATTTGAAGTCAGGAAGTTGATTCCTCCAGCTCCAATCTTCTTTCACAAGATTGCTTTGGCTGTTCAGAGTCTTTTGTGTTTCCATATGAGTTGTGACATTTTTTGTTCTAGTTCTGTGAAAAATGCCATTGATATTTTAATAGGAATCACATTGAATCTGTAGGTTGTGTTTGGTAGTATAATCATTTTCACAATATTGATTCTTCCTACCCAGGAACATGGAATATCTCTCCATGTATTTATATTGTCTTTGATTTCTTTCATCAGTGTCTCGTAATTTTATGTGTGCAGTTCTTTTGTCTCCTTAGCTAAGTTTATCCCTAGGTATTTTATTCCTTTGTTGCAGTGGTGAATGGGATTGATTCCTTAATTTCTCTTTCTGATTTTTCTTTGTTAGTATAGAGAAATGCAAGTGATTTCTGTGTATTGATTTGGTATCCTGAAACTTTACTAAATTCTCTGATTAGCTCTAGTAATCTTCTCATACTATTTTTAGGGTTTTCTATGTATAGCATCATGCCATCTGCAAACAGTGAGAGCTTTACTTTTTCTTTTCTGATCTGAATTCTTTTTATTTCTTTTTCTTCTCTGATTGCTGTAGCTAAGACTTCCAGAATTATGTTGAAAAATAGTGGTGAAAGTGGATACCCTTGTCTTGTTCCTGATCTTAGGGGGGATCTTTCAATTTTTCACCATTGAGAATAATGTTTGCTGTAAGCTTATCATATATGGCCTTTACTATGTTGAGGTAGTTTCCTTCTACGCCCATTTTTTGAAGAGTTTTAATTATAAATGGGTGCTGATTTTTTTCAATGGCTTTTTCTGAATCTATTAAGATTATCATATGGTTTTTATCTTTCCATTTGTCAATATGGTGTATCACATTGATTCGTTTTCATATATTGAAGAATTCTTGCATCTCTGGAATAAACCTGACTTGATCATGGTGTATGAGCTTTTAATTTGTTGCTGAATTATGTTTGCTAAAATTTTGTTGAAGATTTTTGCATCTATTTTCATCAGTGATATTGGCCAGTAGTTTTCTTTCTTTGTGTGTTGTCATTGTCTAGTTTTAGTATCAGGGTGATGGTGGTGTCATAGAATGAGTTTGTAAGTGTTCCTTCCTCTGCAATTTTTTGAAAGAGTTTTAGAAGGATAAGCATTAGCTCTTCTCTAAATGTTTGATAGAATTCTCCTGTGAAGCCATCTGGTCATGGGCTTTTGTTTTTTTGGACATTTTTGATCACAGCTTCAATTTCAATGCTTGTAACTGGGTTGTTAATAATTTCTATTTCTTCCTGGTTCAATCTTGGAAGATTGAACTTTTCTAAGCATCTGTCCATTTCTTCCAGGTTGTCCGTATTATTGCCATATAGTTGGTCATAATAGTCTCTTACAATCCTTTGTATTTCTGTATTGTCTAGTGTAGCCTCTCCTTCATCTTTTATAATTTTGTTGATTTGATTCTTCTCTCTTTTTTTCTGATTAGTGTCTAAAGGTTTGTCAATTTTGTTTATCTTCTCAAAGAACCAACTTTTAGTTTTATTAATCTTTACTATTGTTTCTATCATTTCTTTTTCATTTATTTATGCTTAGATCTTTATGATTTATTTCCTTCTACTAATTTTGGGGGTTTTCTTCTTCTTTTTCCAGTTGTTTTAGGTGTAAAGTGAGGTTGTCTATTCGATGTTTTTTCTTGTTTCTTGAGGTAGGATTGTATTGCTATAAACTTTCCTCTTAGAACTGCTTTTGCTGCATCCCATAGGTTTTGAGTTGTTTTGTTTTCATTTTTGTTTGTTTCTAGAATTTTTTTTATTTCCCTTTAGATTTCTTCAGTAACCTGTTGGTTATTTAGAAATGTATTGTTTAATTTCCATGTGTTTGTGTTTTTTAAAGTTTTTTCTTAGAATTGATATCTAGTCTCATAGCATTGTGGTTGGAAAAGATGCTTGATATGATTTCACTTTTCTTAAATTTACTGAGGTTTGATCTGTGATCCAAGATGTGGTCTATCCTGGAAAATGAGAAAAAGGTGTATTCTTCCGAACTTGGATAGAATGTACTGAAGATATCAGTGAGATCCATCTCATCTAATGTATCATTTAAGACTTCTGTTTCCTTATTAATTTTCAGTTTTGGTGATCTCTCCATTGGTGTGAGTGGGGTGTTATAGTCTCCTACTATTATTGTGTTACTATCAATTTCTCCTTTTATGTCTGTTAGTGTTTGTCTTATGTATTAAGATGCTCCTATGTTGGGAGCATATATATTTACAACTGTTATGTCTTCCTCTTGGATTGATCCCTTAATCATTATGTAGTGTCCTTTCTTATCTTTTGTATTATTCTTTATTTTAAGGTCTATTTTGTTTGATATGAGGATTGGTACTCCAACTTTCTTTTGCTTTCCATTTGCAAGGAATATATTTGTCCATTCTCTCACTTTCAGTGTATATGTGTCTTTAGGTCTCAAGTGGGTTTCTTGTAGACAGCATATTTATGGATCTTGTTTTTGTATCCATTCAGCCAGTCTGTGTCTTTTACTTGGAGCATTTAATCCATTTACATTTAAAGTAATTACAGATATATATGTTGCTATCGCCATTTTCTTAATTGTTTGAGGTTTGCTTTTCTAAATCTTTCTCTTCTCTTGTATTTCTTGACTATATAATCCCTTTAACATTTGTTGTAAAGCTGGATTGGTGGTACTGAATTATCTTAACTTTTGCTTGTCTGAAAAGCTTTTGATTTCTCCATCAGTTTTGAATGAGATCCTTGCCAAGTAGAGTAATCTTTGTTAAAGATTTTTCCCTTTCAGTACTTTAAATACGTCCTGCCTTTCCCTTCTGGCCTGAAGAGTTTCTGCTGAAAGATCAGCTGTTAAACGTATGGGGTTTCCCTTGTATGCTATTTGTTGCTTTTCCCTTACTGCTTTTAATATTCTTTCTTTGTGTTTAATCTTTGTTAGTTTGATTAGTGTCGGGGGACGTTTAACTTTAAGGAGTCCAATATGCTGCACTTTTTCCTTTGTGTGCCATTTCTCAAGGATTCTCTGTTCCTTATCAGTTCCTATTCTGGAATGAGTAGAACTGCACGCAGCTCTCAGGACTGAGATCATGAGAAAGGGTATCTACTTGGATTCCTTTCAGTAACTCCCTTCCGTGAGAACTGAGAGAAGGGGCATCTGCTTGGATTCCTCTCAGTTATTCCCTTCCGTGATTTCTTTCAGCATCAGTGACCTTGTATGTATTAGACCATCCATTTTTTGTTGCAGTCAATGGCACTTCATCCTGTGTAATCATTTCACCAAAGATATATAAGCCTGCATTTCTGCTAATAAAACACCCTTGCTCCACTAGAGACCTGGGTCCCCTGCGTTCTTCTCTCTCTCTCTCTCTCTCTCTCTCTTTTTCTTTTTGTCAACTCTGGTTCACCTGGTCCCAGTCTGATAAAAAGACCACAATTAGTAACTGTATTGGCATGTTTCTCCTTGAGTTTATCCTATATGGGACTCTTTGAGCCTCTTGGACTTGACTGATTATTTCCCTTTTCAGAGTGGGGAAATTTTCAACTATAATCTCTTCCAAAATTTTTTCATATCCTTTCTTTTTCTCTTCTCCTTCTGGGACCTCTATAATTTGAACGTTGGTGTGTTTGATATTGTCCCAGAGGTCTCTGAGAACTATGCTCAATCCTTTTCATTCTTTTTACTTTATTCTGCTCTTCAGAAGTTATTTCCACTATTTTATCTTCCAGCTCACTGATTCACTCTTTTCCTTCAAATATTCTACTATTGATTCTTTCTAAAGTACTAGTTTCAATAATTGTGTTGTTTGTCTCTATATGTTTATTCTTTAATTCCTCTAGGTCTCTGTTAATTGAATCTTGCATTTTCTCCATTCTGTTTTCAAAGTTTTGATGATCTTTATATCATTCTGAATTCTTTTTCAGGTAGTTTGCCTATGTCTTCTTCACTTATTGGGACTTCTGTGTTTCTAGTTTTTCCCTTCATTTGGGCAGTATTTCTCCGTCTTTTCATTTTTTTAAAAACCTTATCATGTTTGAGGTATACTTTTCCCAGGCTTTAAGGTTGATTTCTTTCTTCCTTTGATTTCTGCCCTCCTAAGGTTGGTCCTGTGGTTTGGGTAAGCTTAGTATAGACTGAGATTTGTGTTGAGGTTTTGTTTTTGTTTTGTTTCCTCTGATGGGCAAGGCTGAGTGAGGTGGTAATCCTGTCTGCTGATGACTGGATTTGTATCTTTGCTTTGTTTGTTGTTCAGATGAGGTGTCCTGCACAAGGTTCTACTGGTAGTTGGGTGATGCTGGGTCTTGTATTCAAGTGATTTCCTTTGTGATAGTTCTCACTATTTGATACATCCTAGGGTTAGTTCTCTGGTAGTCTAGGGTGTTGGAGTCAGTGCTCCCACTCCAAAGGCTCAGGGCTTGACCTCTGGTCAGGCACGATCATTCCACAAGTGGTTTGTTATGGCATTAAATGAGGTTAAAATAAATACTCAAAGATGAGAAACCAAAGATGAAACTCAGACAAATGGCAGTTACAAAATCAGGCAAATAATAATTAAAATAATGGAATATACACATACACCTATACACCCATAAGCAAAATCAAAACAGTCCAACAAAAATAAAGTACAATAGATTGACCCAGCAATCAAAGGAAACCAAAAATTAGATCTACCAGTTAAGGACAAAACTAACTAAAGCACAAATTAAAAAAAAAAAAAAAAAACTAAAGGAAGTGCCCAACCGGGGAATAAAACAATGAAAAGAAACCAGGAAAATATTTTGAGAAGAAAGGAAAGAAAGAAAAGAAAGAAAGAACAGATATGCAAAGTTAAACAGAGGTAGATGAAGATTTATATACATTAAAGACTAACTGCAAGGGAAAAAAGAACAGTAGGAAAAGCAAATAAAGGAATAAATGTAGAAAAATAATAATAATAGGTTTTAAAAGATTAAAAATTAAAATAGCAAAGAGAAAATAAAAGAAATAAAAGAAAAGTAAAACTCCACAGAACAGCAAAAGCCCAAACTAGAGGGAGAGGTTTATAATAACAATAAAAAGTGTGATTGGAAAAAAAAAGAAAACTCAAAAACCTGATTAGATTTCATAGTGCCAATAAAATTGACAACTACAACAGAGGGATTAAAAAAAAGGAAAAGAAAATGCAAAAAAAAAAATCCAAAAGAAACTACAGAATGAGTCAAAACATAAGAATGATAAATGTTTTTCTTGAGTTACTGCTGTCAGTGTCCTTTCCCTCGCTGGGAGTCACAGCCCACCTCACCTCTCTAGGATGCCCTCCAACTCTGTGCTGGTCTCTGGACCTGCTGTGGGGGCAGCTCAGACTCTAATCTGGTCCTACTCCTGTGCGTTCTTGTCTCCAATGTCCACAGCTATCAGAACTAGTGTGTTTTCTTTTTTGGGAGCTCTCAGGGTCCTTTTCTATATTCCATAGACACAGAGTCCGCCTAATTGGTTTTGTGGATTTAATATGCAGCTTGTACAGCTGGTGGGAAGATTTTTTTATCTTCTTCCTTAGCCACACTGCCCCTTGTTTTCAATTTATTTATTGTGGTTTTATTTCCACTTCCACATGTGGGTTGTCCACTGGGGTTTGCTCCTGAGGCTGCTCTGGAGGACTTGGGTCTGCCCCAGTGAGTGCCAGGTGCAGAGGTGGTGCAGCTGCTTGGGTTGCAGGGGTTCTGGCAGCACCAGGTACTCAGGGGAGTTGGTGGTTAGGGCAGCAGGAAATATAGTGCTCTCAAAGGGTATGGCAACCAGTATTGGCCAATGCACTCTAGTACTGTTGTCTGGAGAACTCCCTGACAGAGAAGCCTGGAAGGCCACAGTCCACAGGGTCCCAAAGAGTTGGACATGACCGAAGCAACCCCACATGCATAGACACAAGAGATTTTTTTTGTTGTGGCAGCTCTGCCGCAGTGAGTGTTGAGTGTGAAGGTGGTGCAGCTGCTTGAGTCGAGGGGACCCTGGTGGTGCCAAATGTGCAGGACTGCCTCAGCTTCAGGAGTTGTGGCCCTATCAGAGTCTTTTTTTGAGCTTCTGGTAGCTGGTGATCAGAAGGTCTCTTTGGCTGGTCTTTCTCCGTAGCTCCTCCCGTTCAAGCACTTAGAGGGCTCCCTTTCTTGGGGTCCTTCTCTGTTGTTCAGCACATCAGGCACAATGAGGGGGCCCCCTGGCTGGGGTCCTACTCTGTAGATCAGCATAGCAGGAACTTAAACGGGCACCCTTGGTGGGGTCCTATTCTGTAGTTCAGAGTGTCAGGTGCTTGATGGGCCAGTCTCTCTAAAGTTCAGCTGCTGATGTTGGTGTGTGAGGAAAGAGAGGCTATGGGGATCGGACCCCTGCTTCAGTTCCATGACCCACCGAGAGCAGGTCCATTCCTACTAACACTCCTGTTTTTCCCCCTAGATCTTTCATCCTACCAAGTTTTGCATGGTTCTATATATTCTTTTCTCCTGGTCAGGTACTTTTGTCCACTCTCAGCTGGTGTTCTGCATGCACTTCTGTGCCTGAAGGTGTATTCTTGATGTATTGGTGGAGAGAGATGCACTCCATGTTCACCTACTCCTCTGCCATCTTGTTAGCCTAGCTTTCTTAACTGTGAGAGAATACATTTCTGTGATTTTTGCCACCTAGTCTATAGTATTTTGTTATGGAGGCACTAGCAAATTAACACAGATAGTAATATCAATAATATAACAACAAGGAAGAGAAAGGCTGTCTCTGGCAATCATCTATTCACCTATTGTAGAAAAACCCAGGGAAAACGTAGAACCATAAAGCTATATTATAGATAAATCAAGGTTAATGCCACATATATAGCCCCTAGTTAAGAGAAACTCTCTTAATGGCTATGTTCTATATATGTATGTTTGCTCAGTTGTATCTGACTCTTTGTGACCCCATGGACTATAGCCTGCCAGACTACCTTTGTCCATGGAATTTCCCAGGCAAGAATACTGGAGTGGGTTGCCTTTTCCTCCTTCAGAGGATCTTCCTGACTCAGGATAGAACCCGCATCTCCTGCATCTCCTGCATCGGCAGGCAGATTCTTTATCACCAAGCCAC
This sequence comes from Okapia johnstoni, assembly GCA_024291935.2. Taxonomy (NCBI): domain Eukaryota; kingdom Metazoa; phylum Chordata; class Mammalia; order Artiodactyla; family Giraffidae; genus Okapia; species Okapia johnstoni. The sequence goes on from CM044322.1 coordinate 61,772,752, forward strand.
CTGGGAAGCACCTATGTTCTGTATAAAGGTAACTTAATACTTACTCAGCATCATGTGAATTAATTAGGCAGTGAGATTTCCAAACAAACAGAAATGGTGATAAACATCTCAGTTCTTCTCTGCAAAATGTGAACTGAGTAATGAAAGTACTCAAAGTAAAGAAATTGTCAGTTTATTAGGACATTTTGGGCTGGAAAAAAACATGAAATATGTCAAAGATGACAGCAGCAGAAAAGGCTATATACAAAAGACATTTATGAATAATTAAGCATTATAAGTTAACTGAAGCCATAAAGCAAGAAAAAAAAAAATCTCATGAAATGATGATGTTTGGGGATTACAAAAGAAAAAAACAGAGAAAGATAAACATAAAGGGTGTGGGGAGGTCAAAGATATCATAATTAAAGTTGATCAATAAGATTGTATTGCTGATTCATGTCAATGTATGGCAAAAACCACTACAATATTGTAATTAGCCCCCAACTAAAATAAATAAATTTATAAATAATGAAAAAAAAGATTGTATTGCTGAAGAAATAACAACATACTCTAGTGACTGAGGCTTAGCCCAGGAATCGAATCCAGGTGTCCCGCATTGCAGGCGGATTTTTTACCGCCTGAGCCACAAGGGAAGCACAAGAATGCTAGACTGGGTAGCCTATCCCTTCTCCAGCAGTTCTTCCTGTCCCAGGAATCAAACCGTGGTCTCATTCATTGCAGGGGGATTCTTCACCAACTGAGCTATCAGGGAAGCAGTGGTATATTTTTATAGTACTTGAACTCTTTCAGTTGTGGACAGGGGCAATTGAGTTACAGTTCCTGATTATGCATGAAATTTCAGACATCTTTCTTTTAATACAGCTATGTTGCTTGAAGGAACATTCATGGATATAACACAAAGAGTTCATAGAATTGTGCTAGAGGGGTCGGACTTAATTAGAGGGCAGGAGATCTGTGTCTGTATATTAAGAGTATCATGAAAGCATGGAATTAAATTACATAATGAAATATATTGGGTGTTAATAAACCATTATGTCAACACCACACTGTGATACAAGTACTATTAGTTACACTTTAAAAGTGAGTTTACATTTGGACAATATGAACATTTTAACAACATCAAGTCTTTCAATCCATGAACATAAGATGTTTTTCCATGCCTCTTTTAAAATTTCTCTCATACATGATTTGTACTTTTCAGTGTACAAGTCTTTCACCTCTTTTGTTAAGTTTACTCCTAAATACTTTATTATTTTTGATGTAATTATAAATGGAATTGCTTTTTAAAAATTTCTTTATTGAATGGTTTATTATTAATGTAAAAAAACCCCACTGATTTTTGTATGTTGATTTTGTATCCTGCAACTTTATTAATATTCTTTTATTAGATCTAACATTCTCTTTTGTAGAGTGTTTAGGTTTTTCTATGTATAAGAAACTAGAGATAATATTACTTTTTTCCTTTATGTTTTGGATACCTTTTAAAATTTTTCTTTCCTGTATAATTACTCTGGCTGGAACTTCCACTACTATATTGAAAAGAACTGGTATAGTGGGCATTCTTGCCTTGTTCTTGATCTTAAAGATCTAAAACCTGCCTTTCACTGTTGAGTATGATGTTAGCTGTGGACTTTTTACATAATGTCCATCTTACCCAAAATGATATACAGACTCAATGGAATCTCCATTAAAATCCCAGTGACATTTTTTCACAGAAATAGAAAAATCATTCCTAAAACTCATATGGAATTACAAAAGATACTGAATAAATTAAGCAATCTTTAGTTGGAGGCAACTTACATCCTGATTTCAAAATATACTGTGAAGTTACACTACAGTAATTAGAACTGTATAGTACTGACATAAAAACAGTCATGTAGACCAATAGAGCATAATATTAATAGAGAGTCCAGAAATAAATCCACACACTTCACTGATGGTGCAAAGAGTACATAGCAAGGATACAATAGTCTCTTCAACAAATAGTGTTGAGAAAATGAGATGATCACAAGAAAAAGAATCAAAGTAGATTCAATTTTATGGCATACATAAAAACCATTTCAAAATGGATTGAAGATTTAAACATAAGACCTAAAATTACAAAACTCCTAGAAGAAAATATAGGAAACACACTTATTGAAGTTAATCTCCAAGATGATTTTTTTGGATATGAAACTAAAAGCATTGGTAACAAAAGTAAAATTAGAGATGAGAGGATACAAATAAGCTTCTACACAGCAAAGGAAATAATAAACACAGTGAAATGTGTAACCAAGGAATGAGAAAAAAATATTTGCAAATTATATATACAATAAAAGGGTTAATATTGAAAATACATATGGGACTACTATAATTAGGTAGAAAAAATACAAGAACTCATTTGAAAATGGGTCCATGATTGGAATAGATATTTCTCCAAAGAAGACACACAAATGATCAACAGGCATATGAAAAGATGTTCACCATCCCTAATCATCTAGGAAATGAAAATCAAAACTATAATGACATATGACCTCACAGCAGTTTGAATGGCTACTATCAAAAAGACAGGGAAAAAAACAAAACAAAACAAATGTCAGTGAGAATGTGGGGAAATTGGAACTCTTGCACATTTTTGGTGAGAATGTAAAATGGTGAAAAAACCAGTTTCCTCAAAAAGTTTTAAATAGTATCATATGATCCAGCAATCCTACTTCTGAGTGAATACATCCAAAAGTATTGAAATCAGGATTTTGAACAGATATCTGCACATTTATTGTAGTATTGCCAAGATATGGAAACAACCCAAATGCCCATCAGTGGATGAATGGATAAAGTAAATGTGCCATGTACATAGAAATATTATTCAAGTTTAAAAAAGATGGAGATTCTGCCATATATGACAACATGGAACAAACTGGAGGGTATTATGCTAAATGATATAATCCAGTCACAAAAAGACAAATCCTGAGTGATTCCACTTATATGAGATATCTTAAATAGTCAAACTATTAGAAATAAGTAAATGGTGGTTGCTGGCTTGGTGGAGATAAATAAATGGAGAGTTGCCATTCAACTGTTATGCAAGGAAAAATGAAAGCGCCTGGAGAAGAATGGCTGTGACAGTTGTTCAGTAACATGAATATACTTAAATGCCACTGACCTGAACACTTAAAAATGATTAAGACAGCAAATTTTATTGTTATGTGCCTCAACTATACTTTAAAGAAGTTAGTTTACAAAAGTTAAATAAACTTACCAAATTTCCAGAGCTGTAAGATGCCAGAATGTAAATGCATAGTTCTCTTATTCTAGTTTCTATTATTCTAATTACTAGGCTCTTATCAGATTTAAGAACTACTGTCACTCTATGGTAAACAAAAAATAAATCATGAAAGTGCAAAAGATGTTTTTTTTTCCTTGGAATGATACTGTGTTTTCTACAAGTTAATTTGAAAAAATAAAGTGTAGTTACTTTAAGAAAAAGCAAAGGAAATTCATATACAGACACATTTACCAACAGGCAGTCATTTCACATCTATCAATGAACACTTTTCTTTTCAGTGTAAATAACGCATAGGAAATTAAGGATCACCACCTACCTAAAGTCTGCATATCCAGTTGAAAGGGTGTGGTTATCACTTTTATCTTAACAGTAGGCAGAAATGTCACGCTGTTCACTATCCAATACCTCATTGACTAAAATGTAACCTCATCTATGGAGGCAATCTATTTATTTCCCCTATAATCTGAAAATTATATGGAACCCCAAATTGTCCTTGAAACTATGTAATTGAATTCACACTTAGAAATGCATCATATTAATGTATGATGCTAATAACTACCTTTTTAATAGGTATCATGACCACCTGAAGCACTTAAAGGAAGAGTAATTTCTTTAAAAGTGAACAACCATTTTCAGGTTTCTCATAAGGTTTAATAAATGTTGGTATTTTGACATGAAAAATTTTTTTCACTAGAGGAAGGTAGAAAAATACATGTTTCTGTGTTTTTACTTGACATATAAATCTAATTATCATTGAGTTAGTTAGTTGCAATGCACTTGCAATTTAATTGTATATAGCTAAAAGATTAATTGATGAAATTCACAGTGCAATGTGTACATCATTTTCAAAAGGTGAGGGCTTGAAAATACCAATCCCAGAAATCACAGGTCTATCCTCACAAGTGGAAATTGCTTGATTCAACAGATTTTCCACTAGCCATAATTTTTATAACTTAGTCATGAATAAATTATATTTAGCAACATAATACTAACAATATTTTAAACATTATTTAGATAATATTTAAAACATGTTTATTTTAAATATTATATTGGATGTCATTTGAATGAATGAGAAAGGTTCCCAGTTGCATCAATAATTTATTCTTCAAACCTAGAGATCATCATACTAAGTGAAAGTCAGACAGAGAAGCAGAAATATCATATGGCATCCCTTATATGTGGAATCTGAAAAGAAATGATACAAATGAACTTAATTACAAAACAGAGACTCACAGACTTGGAAACAAATGTATGGTTGATGGGGGAAGGGATAGTTAGGGACTTCAGGAAGGTCATGGCTATATTTAAAATAGATAACCATCAAAGACCTATTGTATGGCACACAGATCTCTGCTTAATGTTATGAGCCAGCCTGGCTGGGTTGGGGTAGGGGTTGGTTTGAGGAAGAATGGATACACTTACATGTATGGTTCAGTCCCTTCACTGTCCACCTGAAACTACCACAATGTTGTTAATTGACTATGCTCCAACAAAATGTTATGGTGTTAAAAAATAAATAAAATGCTTAAAAATAATTTATTCTTTAGTGATTTGCTTAGTGAGGAAAGCTTGTACAAATAGATTTAACAGTTAGTGTTGGTATTTTAAGAAAAGTAAGTGTGTGTAGGATATGTTCTTGGATGCTTCTATAAGTTATTTCTCCTTTCTTCTCTGCTGTCACAATTATGACTTTCTCAGTGCATACCTTCAGGCACAAAACATGATGATTTAAGTCAGTCATGACACTATCATCCCATTTGTCATATTGTTAAGTTTCTCATGCAACTACAGATATCCAGTTAAACATGTTCTAGGCAGAGGAATCAGAGATCAAGTTGCCAACATCCGCTGGATCATAGAAAAAGCAAGAGAGTTCCAGAAAAACATCTATTTCTGCTTTATTGACTACACCAAAACCTTTGACTATGTGGATCAAAACAAACTGTAAAAAATTCCTAAAGAAATGGGAATACCAGACCACTTTACCTGCCTCCTGAGAAATCGGTATGCAGGTCAAGAAGCAACAGTTAGAACAGGACATGGCACAACAAACTGGTTCCAAAGTGGGAGAGGAGTATGTCAAGGGTGTATATTGTCACCCTGCTTATTTAACTTCTATGCAGAGTACATTGAGAAAAATGCCATGCTGGATGAAGCATAAGCTGGAATCAAGATTGCCAGGAGAAATATGAATAACAGATATGCAGATGACACCACCCTTATGGCAGAAAGTGAAGAACTAAAGAGCCTCTTGATGAAAGTGAAAGAGGAGGGTGAAAAAGTTGGCTTAAAATGCAACATTCAAAAAACTAAGATTATGGCATCTGGTTCCATCACTTCATGGCAAATAGATGGGGAAACAACAGAAACAGCGAGAGACTTTATTTTAGGGGGCTCCAAAATCACTGCAGTTGGTGACTGCAGCCATGAAATTAAAATATACTTGCCCCTTGAAAGAAAAGCTACAACTAACCTAGACAGCATATTAAAAAGCAGAGGCATTACTTTTCTGACAAAGTTCCATCTAGTCAAAGCTATGAATTTTCCAGTAGTCATGTATGGATGTGAGAGTTGGACTCTTAAGATACCTGAGCACTGAAGAATTGATGCTTTTGAACTGTGGTGTTGGAGAAGACTCTTGAGAGTCCCTTTAAAAATGTGTAGTCATTTGTCATTTGAGTAATACAATACTACAGTACTACCTCTTATTTTTCCTCTAGAATTTCGTGGTTATTTCCACAACAAATACATCCCCAAGATGATTAATTTAACCTGTCAACTTTACTGACACCTGGGGTAATAGGAAAATTTGGCCTTGGAGTACAGAAAGAAGCAGGGCAAAGGCTAATAGAGTTTTGCCAAGAGAACACACTGGTCACAGCAAACACTTTCTTCCAACAACACAAGAGAAGACTCTACACATGGACATCATCAGATGGTCAATATCAAAATCAGATTGATTTTATTCCTAGCAGCCAAAGATGGAGGAACTCTATACAGTCAGCAAAAACACAACCAGGAGCTGAATGTGGCTCAGATCATAAACTCCTTATTGCCAAATTCAGACTTAAATTGAAGAAAGTAGGGAAAACCACTAGACCATCCAGGTATGACCTAGATCAAATCCCTTACGAGTATACAGTAGAAGTGACAAATAGATTAAGGGACTAGATCTGACAGACAGAGTGCCTGATGAACTATGGACAGAGGTTTGTGACATTGAACAGGAGACAGCGACCAAGACCATCTCCAAGAAAAGGAAATACAAAAAAGGAAAATGGCTGTCTGAAGAGGTCTTACAAATAGCTGTGAAAAGAAGAGAAGCAAAAAGCAAAGGAGAAAAGGAACGATATACCCATTTGAATGCAGAGTTTCAAAGAATAGCAAGGAGAGATAAGAAAGCCTTCCTCACTGCTCAGTGCCAAGAAATAGAGGAAAACAAGAGAATGGGAAATCCTAGAGATTTCTTCAAGAAACCTAGAGATACCAACGGAATATTTCATGCAACAAGCACAATATAAAACTGAAATGGTATGGACCTAACAGAAGTAGAAGAAGATATTAAGAAGTGGCAAGAGTACACAGAAGAACTGTACAAAAAAGATTTTCATGACTCAGATAATCATGATGGTGCGATCACTCACCTAGAGCCAGACATCCTGGAATGTGAAGTCAAGTGGGCCTTAGGAAGCATCACTACGAACAAAGCTAGTGGAGTTGATGAATTTCCAGTTGAGCTGTTTCAAATCCTGAAAGATGATGCTATGAATGTGCTACACTCAATATGGCAGCAAATTTGGAATACGCAGCAGCGGCCACAGGACTGGAAAAGGTCAGTTTTCTTTCCAATACCAAAGAAAGGCAATGGCAAAGAATGCTCAAACCACCACACAATTGCACTCATCTCACACGCTAGTAAAGTAATGCTCAAAATTCTCTAAGCCAGACTTCAACAGTATGTGAACCGTAAACTTCCAGATGTTCAAGTTTGTTTTAGAAAAGGAAGAAGAACCAGAGATCAAACTGAGAACATCCACTGGATCATCTAAAAAGCAAGAGAGTTCCAGAAAAACATCTATTTCTGCCTTATTGACTATGCCAAAGCCTTTGACTATGTGAATCACAATAAACTGGAAAATTTTGAAAGAGACAGGAATATCAGACCATCTGACCTGCCTCTTGAGAAATCTGTGTGCATGACAGGAAGCAACAGTTAAAACTGGACATGGAACAACAGACTGGTTCCAAATTGGGAAAGGAGTACGTCAAGGCTGTATATTGTTATCCTGCTTATTTAATTTATATGCAAAGTACATCATGAGAAACCTTGGGCTGGATGAAGCACAAGCTGGAATCAAGATTGCTGGGAGAAAGAAATATCAGTAACATCAGATATGTAGATGACATCACTCTTATGGCAGAAAGTGAAGAAGTACTAAAGAGCTTCTTGATGAAAGTGAAAGAGAGGAGTGAAAATGTTGGCTTAAAACTCAACATTCAGAAAACTAAGATCATGGCATCCGCTCCCGTCACTTCATGACAAATAGATGGGCTAACAGTGGAAAAATTGGCAGACTTTATTTTATTGTGCTCCAAAATCACTGTAGATGGTGACTGCATCCTTGGAATAAAAAGATGCTTACTTTGTGGAAGAAAAGTTATGAGCAACCTAGACAGCATATTAAAAAGCAGAGACATCTCTTTGCCAACAAAAGTCCATCTAGTCAAGGCTATGATTTTTCCAGTAGTTATGTATGGATGTGAAAGTTGGACTATTAAGATACCTGAGCTCTGAAGTATTGATGCTTTTGAACTGTGGTGTTGGAGAAGAGTCTTGAGAGTCCCTTGGACTGCAAGGAGATCCAACCAGTCCATCCTGAAGGAAATCAGCCCTGAATATTCATTGGAAGGACTGATGTTGAAGCTGAAACTCCAATCGTTTGGCCATCTGATGCAAAGAACTTGCTCACTGGAAAAGACCCTGATGCTGAGGAAAGATTGAAGGCAGAAGGAGAGGGGACAACAGAGGATGAGATGGTTGGATCACATGACCAACTCAATGGCCATGAGTTTGGGTAAACTCTGGGAGTTGATGATAGACAGGGAGGCCTGGCGTGCTGCAGTCAATGGGGTCACAAAGAATCGGACACAACTGAGTACCTGAAATGAACTGAATTGGATTACATTTTTTAATACCTTATATTTTATTTAAGGCTTATCTCAATACTTGAATTTTGTTTAGTAAATATTAAAATAATAATTTTATTCCTTTTTAATGGCTGAGTAATATTCCATTGTGTATATATACCACAACTTCCTTATCCATTCATCTGTTGATGGACATCTAGGTTGCTTCCATATCTTGGCTATTATAAACTGTGCTGTGATGAACATTGGGGTACACGTGTCTCTTTCAATTCTGGTTTCCTCAGTGTGTATGTCCAGCAGTGGGATTGCTGGGAATATTACTCAGCCATTAAAAAGAATAAATTTGAATCAGTTCTAATGAGGTGGATGAAACTGGAGCCTATTATACAGAGTGAAGTAAACCAGAAAGAAAAGTACAAATACAGAATACTAACACATATATATGGAATTTAGTAAATCAGTAAAGATAAGCCTGTATGTGAGACAGCAAAAGAGACACGGATGTACAGAACTGTATTTTGGACTCTATGGGAGAGGGCAAGGTTGGGATGATATGGGAGAATGGCACTGAAGCATGTAAATTATCATATGTGAAATGAATTGCCTGTCCAGGTTCTATGCATGATACAGGGTGCTCAGGGCTGGTGCACTGGGATGACCCAGAGGGATGGGATGGGGAGGGAGGTGGGCCAGGGGTCTTGTAAGGGGAACACATGTACACTCGTGGTGGATTCATGTCAATGTATGGCAAAACCAATACAATATTGTAAAGTAAAAATAAATAAATAAATAAATAGATGATGATGAACCCCCCAAATTTTATTTCTATTGTATTTTAGACTTCATTTTCATTTATATTGTTTTCTAATTATTTGATATGACATATCTAAATGCTATAATCATTAATTTATATGTTATTATATTTTACTAAATAACTGAATTTCTTATGTCTCAGAATTTTACGAACAGTATGGAACCCATTAATCTTGAATCTCCAGTGTAAAAACAAATTTAGATGTTTTTCAAATCATTTAAGAATGCTAAATTGTCAAATAATATTTAGTAGATTGTATTTTTTATTATTTTCTTTCTACTTAAAAAATACTGCCATTGACTAGCCAATGATCAATGAATTGTATATCTTCGTGCAGGAACTGTGGTACTTTCACTCTGTGATGTGATTTTTAATAGTATCAGTTATGAAGTTTAGAGCATACCGTTTTGTTGTTGTTGTTGTTGCTTATTTTTTGGTCAAGTAAAGGCACCAAGACTCTGCTTTAACTACTAGAAATGGCTTGGATAATTTATAATCTATCTTTAAATAATGGATGTGATGTTTTTCGACTCTAAAGTATTTACTATCAGTAATGAGAAAGCGTTGGAATTGGTTTTTTTACCATACTTTTTCTTGAGGAAAAAAATAAAATAGAAATCTTCCCTCACAAAAAGCAAAGGAAACACTCAAATCCTGGTATAAGTGCACCAAATCCAAATAGGTAGCAGTCACAGTCATTGAGATAAATCTTCAGCCTAGGTATTGATTTTGTTCTACAGTTTCAGTGTATCCTGGCTAATGACAAAGCTTGGTTTCTGTGAAGCCATATGAAGAGAATATCCAGTAATATCCTGCCAGCCTCCTGGGGAGAAACACGCTAAAGAGTAACAACAAGTGCCAATGTACTTGGCCTGAGTAGAGCCCATCTTGACCTTGGCATTTCAGTTTTCAGCAGTAAGAGAACCAGTTAGCCTTTTCAATATCATTCATGTGAATGCAGGGTGATTTAATGGAAAGTAACAAATGAATCAAAATTTTGACAGTTGTTATAGAAGATTTTTCTGAAGCAGGTGTGATAAAAGGCTTTTTAAACAATAAACTCGTAAAGTAAATTGGACATGAGAGAATGAAGAAAAATTGTCTGGGAGTGATTGATGAGGTGGCCCAGAATCTTATCTTTGGGAAAGTTAAGTGTAAGGTGGACCAGCCACCAGAGCCTGGAGTGTTTCAGCTAAAGCAGCTAAATTGTCTGCCTTTAGAAATACATTGTATGTGAAATAGATCACCAGCCAGGTTTGATGCATGAGACAGGGTGCTCAGGGCTGGTGCACTGGGATGACCCTGAGGGATGGGATGGGGAGGGAGGTGGGAGGGAGGGTCAGGATGGGGAACACATGTACACCCATGGCTGATTTGTGTGAATGTATGGCACAAACCACCACAATATTGTAAAGTAACTAGCCTTCAATTAAGATAGTAACAACAAAAAAAAGAAATACAAGATTAAATATCGAGAAACCTTATGATGATAGAAAATTGAAATGTACTGTTATTTTCCTTAGTCAGTTTTAGGGATATTGCACTTAAACTTTTTTTTCTAAAATATAAAACAATCAGGCCTTAGAAAAACTGACAGGAAAAGTCCCCAAATTATTCTGAGTTCTATAATACATTTGAGATAACCATAATCAAATTTTACATTAATGATTTATTTTGGGATTTTATAAAATGATCAAAAATAAGAAAAATAATAACAAATTGAGCATGTTACTGTTGTACAATTAAAATTGCCATTTTTTTAATGCAAATGTTCCTCAGAATAGAGAGCTGCAAAGGTTAGCATAACAGGAAATCTAGAGATAGATCACTGAATTTTTCAACAGTTTCATAATACAAAGTGTATTTACATGCAGGATGAAAGCAATGGAAAGATGAGACATTACAGTCTGATTGAAACCAAACAGGACCCTGTAGGACTCCTGGGCACTGAAGCCTTTCTGTTCCCCATTTCTTGTTTGTAGAGAATAGACTCCAGCCTCCAGGACCTTCCCTGAGTCCCAATGATCAGACTTCAAGAGTTGCTAATCAGGGAATGGAGGAAATGTTAAAGACAAGCGTGGAGCAGTCAAGAAATACAAGTGTAGCCTTGGGGCAGGGTCCTAGTTCCACCTCAAGGGACAAACAAAACAGTGTCTTTGAGCACTTCACAGAACTTCATGCTAAGTGACTTTAGTCACGTCTGACTTTTTGGAAAGCAATGGCCTGTAGCCCACTAGGCTCATTTGTCCATGGGATTCTCCAGGCAAGAATACTGGAGTGGGTTACCATGACCCTCAACAAATGGAAAATGTTAGCGTTCTTCATTCCAGATTAAACAAACCAGAGAAGCTCTTCAAGAGACCACCTGAAGCCAGACTTAAGGAACCACAGAAACATATCAGACCATCTGTAGCCAGATTAAAGAGGTATAGGCTCTGCAGACATCCTGATCCTTATCAGCAACACCAACCTTGAACCACTGCTGTAAAACTCTTCACCAAATCCCTCTGGGTTGGGACACACAGTTTTGAGGGGCATAAAACCCACTGTGTCCCCCTTTGACTACCAAAGTAATAAAATTATTCTTTTCTATTTCACCCAAAACTCTTATCTCCAAGATTTGATTTGGCATCACTGCACAAAGGCCAAGCTTTTGGAATCATGATTACCACATTAAGATTCAGTGACACTGAATTGTGTGCGTATTTGGTTTCTATGCTCCTATAGGCTATTAAGACTCTATCAGAGTGTTAGTGTCCCTTTGTGGCAAACAATAAACTCAATTTTATCAACAGGTTATTGGAATGGTGTTTATGAATTTGCAGACAACATGGATCTTAATGAGCCATGAAAATGAAGCTTTTATTTATTCATATATTCAAGAAATTATTCATTGAGGGCTCATGTGGGCTCAATTTTTCAAAAAAGTTTGTCAATAGATTCGAACATGATTATATTGGGTAGGAATTTTTAAAGCCTATTTCTAGGCAAACATCCACCATGAATTGCCAAATAGGACCAAAGATATGCAATACTTTACCCATTCCCGAAGGGGATCTCTAGCAGCTAATGTTTGTCATAGCAAAGCTCTGGGAAAGATTTTAGATGAATTAATTCTTACAACAAATCTAAGGGGCTAGGTAGTCACTGGGTCATGTGCTCAATTGTGTCCGACTCTTTTTGATCCCATGGACTATAGCCCACCAGTCTCCTCTATCCATGGGATTTCCCAGGCAAGAACACTGGAGTGGGTTGCCATTTCCTTCTCCAGGAGATCTTCCTGATCCAGGGATTGAACCTAGGTCTCCTGCACTACATGCAGATTCTTTACCATCTGACCTAAGATTATCATCCAATTGTTTTGATGAAGCAATTTAGTTTAGAAGATTAACTTGCTTGAGTTCAATTCATGCATTAGTAACAGAACTGGGACTTGTGCCTTGGTCCTCCAACTTTATATATGATAGACAGGTCACTACATAATGATGGCATATAGACCTAAAACTTGGAATCTACTGCATTAAGACATCTATGAAAGTGGAAACGATGTTCAGCTTAAGTAGTCATAACTAGCATAAGCAAAATTGATATTGCCCCTAAGCACCTGAACATTTATGGTAGAATTTTGGAGCTTTCAGCTCTTTCAGTATAGATTCATTTCTCCCCAGCTGTTCAGATTTTATACATCAAGAAGCTGATAGTGGGGCATTTTGTGATTGGCATCAGACATCTCTTACCTCATTATGCCCTTGTTTTCTATTCCCCTCTACCTATTTCACTCCAGTTTAGTGATACTGATCTTTTTATGATAAACAGTTTTAGCCCAAAAGTTTAGATTAAATCCTCATGATTTGGAGACTAAAAGAGTCAGACACGACTGAGCAACTGAACTGAACTGACACTAGCAAAGATATTCACCCCTAAACCACCACCTTTCTCCCTTCAAGTATAAGGTAAACACAATAATAACTTAAGTGTGGAAAGGAAGGAGAGGAAACATAGTCACTGGTCACTTATAAAATCTCCTGGCTGAGTAGCAGGAATCCTCCCTTTCTCCATGTTGGATTAACTTCCTTAAAGAAGCTCTGTGACAGACTCCCTCCATCAGTGGAGACTATACCTTCCTTGACATGGCAGAATTCTAATAGCCAATCTGCTATTAGTTCAGATTTTCAGAGTTAGGTTCGCCTGAACAATCACAGGCTTTTTTTTTTTTGCTATAAAATTTATTTTTTTTTAATTAGTTTATTTATCTATTTTTTAACTTTACAATATTGTATTGGTTTTGCTATACATTGACATGATTATGCCATGGGTGTACATGTGTTCCCCTTCCAGAACCCCCCTCCCATGTCCCGCCCCATCCCATCCCTCCAGGTCATCCTGGTGCACCAGCCCTGAGCACCTTGTATCATGCATAGAACCTGGACTGGCGATTCGTTTCACATATGATAATTTACACACTTCAGTGGCATTCTCCCATATCATCCCGCCCTCTCCTTCTCCCATAGAGTCTGAGACTCAGGCTTTTAAGCTAAAGTTTTTCTGGGCCTAACAATTTTCCCCCAAACTCAGGAGGTTTCTGATTTATTTGCTTCCATTAAGCTCCACAGGAAAGAAATTACAGTACAATCAGACATCTACCCAGACTAGTTCTTAAGCCTGGATGACTCTCTTTTATTTACTGACATCTATACTCATTTTAATGGCAGCCACCTCGAGGCCATGTGAAATAACAGGATGAGTGAACAGGAAACACACATAATCTGATCTTGCGGTTGGGTTGGCTACCACTTTATGTCCTAGCACATTGATGTGTAAGCTCCATAATCTTATCAACGGCTGCTCAGCAGACAGAAGCAGTTGGCTTTTATAACCTTGCAAGACTCCATGTTAGTGGATTCCCAGTTAATTTAGATTGCAACTGCAGACAAAGTACTATTCCCTCCCTCCCTGCTCTGGTTTGTTAATCCAGCGTGTACTACCTTGCTAGAACAAGTAGGAATTGAAAAGAAATATCAATACTTTGATTTTTTTTTTTTTGAGGCTTCGTAGGTATCTTGTCTAGCTCTCCTGTTATTTCAAAGTGATTTCTCATGGCAGTATAACACGTGCCAAAATCTTTTCATTCACTTCCAATTTCTGGTATTAGTTAAAGTATGGTGCTATAACAGAAGTATCCAATGGCTCAACAAGGTGGGCATTGCTGCCTTCTGCCAAAACTTGATAGGTCGATAGCCCAAGGAAGGAAGGTTGTTTTGTTCCCTGAGGTCATCCATGGATCCTGGCTCTTTTTACCCTGTGACCTCCTCATTTCCCAAGGTTTCTCTCAGACTTAGTTGAAGGCTGATATCCAGCATGACATCTGAATTCCAGTTTGTTATTGTTGTTCAACTGTTGTACGGACTCTTTGCAAACCCATGAACTTCACCATGCCAGGCTTCTCTGTCCTTCACTACTGCCTGGAGTTTGCTCAAACTCATGTCCATTAAGTTGATTATGCCATCCAACCATCTCATCCTCTGTTGCGCCCTTCTCCTACTGCCCACAATCTTTCCCAGCATCAGGGTCTTTTTGAGTGAGTTGGCTCTTCACATCAGGTGGCCAAATTATTGGAGCTTCAGCTACAGCACCAGTCCATCCATGAATATTCAGGGCTGATTTCCTTTAGGAGTGACTGGTTTGATCTCCTTGCTGTCCAAGGGACTCCAGGAAAAGAAAAATATAAAAAGGATAAAGACCCTCTATTTCAAGAAGCATACACTTCCTAAATAAAAGTTCCTAACTTTTATAACTTTCTATTCATTTATTTATAGATCTATCTTAATCTGAAAAGGTTTATAATAAATCTTATATCTGATAGGTATAATTCTGCCACATGTACCTCTATTTCACCTATTGGATATTCATGACATTGTTCTTCTATAGATATTTTGAAATCAAATCACAAAATCCCATGAAACTTGGGAATTCTAGAAGAAATAAATGAAAGCATTGAATATTTGGAAATAATTTATATATTTATTCACTGAGGCTCTTACTTAACAGCAATGGTATATTTGTCCTTTTATTTCAGAGTTCTGAATTGTTTTCAATAAAATTTTATTAATTTAGTAAAGTTTTTAACATATTTTGCTAAATGTATCCTTATATGTATTATATATATTTATTAATCATATTTAAATTTTATTATTAATAATTTTCACACATTTCAAAATTTAAATTTTTATTGATATACTTTTATCTTTGGAAATTATCTTTTCTCTCTATTTATCCTAGGAATCCATTAACATTTCCATTGTGAAAATTAATGATAAGTCAAATATATGTTAGCGGGAAGATCTGTCATCATCTTTATTCTCTTAGCTTGCTGGAAGTCTCCTGTATTATTTTTTATGCTCATTTAAAAGCAAAATAATTCTAAACTCTGAAACATAGATATTCCCTCTTCAGTCAGTTCAGTTCAGTCGCTCAGTTGCGTCTGACTGTTTCTGACCCCATGGACTGCAGCACGCCAGGCTTCCCTATTCATCACCAACTCCCACAGCTTGCTCAACTTATCTCCATTGAGTTGGTGATGCCATCCAGCCATCTAATCCTCTAGGGTCCCCTTCTCCTCCCGCCTTCAATCTTTCCCAGTATCACGGTATTTTCAAATGAGTCAGTTCTTTGCATTAAGTGGCCAAAGTATTGGAGTTTCAGCTTTAGTATCAGTCCTTCCAATAAATATTCAGGACTGATTTCCTTTAAGATTGACTGGTTTGAAATCCTTGCAGGCCAAAGGAATCTCAAGAGTCTTCTCCCATACCACAGTTCAAATCTTTGGTGCTCAGCTTTCTTTATAGTCCAACTCTCACATTCATACATGACTATCGGAAGCACCATAGCTTTGACTAGATGGACCTTCATTGGCAGAGTAATGTCTCTGCTTTTTAATATGCTGTCTAGGTTGGTCATAGCTTTTCTTCTAAGGAGCAAGGGTCTTTTAATTTCATGGCTGCAGTCACCATCTGCAGTGATTTTGAAGCCTCTCCCTCAAAAAAAAAAATAAAGTCTGTCACTGTTTCCATGGTTTCCCCATCTATTTGCCATGAAGTGATGGGACCGGATGCCATGATCTTAGTTTTCTGAATGTTGAGTTTAAAACAACTTTTTCACTCTCTTCATTCACTTTCATCAAGAGGCTCTTTACTTCTTCTTCACTTTCTGCCATAAGGGTGGTGTCATCTGAATATCTGAGGTTATTGATATTTCTCCCAGCAATCTTGATTCCAGCTTGTGCTTCATCCAGTCCAGCATTTCTGCATCGAAGTTAAATAAGCAGGGTGACAATATACAACCTTGATGTACTCCTTTCCCAATCTGGAACCAGTCTGTTGTTCCATGTCCAGTTCTAACTGTTGCTTTCTTACCTGAATACAGATTTTTTAGGAGGCAGGTCAGGTGGTCTGGTATTCCCATCTCTTTCAGAGTTTCCCACAGTTTGTGATGATCCACACAGTCAAAGGCTTTGGCATAGTCAATAAAGCAGAAGTAGATGTTTTTTCTGAAACTCTCTTGGTTTTTCAATGATCCAATGGATGTTCTCAGTTTGATGTCTCGTTCTTCCGCCTTTTCTAAATCCAGCTGGAACATCTGGAAGTTCACGGTTCATGTAGTGTTGAAGCCTGACTTGGAGAATTTTGAGCATTACTTTACTAGCGTGTGAAATAAGTTCGATTGTGTGGTAGTTTGAACATTCTTTGGCATTGCCTTTTTTGGGATTGGAATTAAAACTGACCTTTTCCAGTCCTGTGGCCATTGCTGAGTTTTCCAAATTTCCTGACTTATTGAGTGCAACACTTAAACAGGATAATATTTTAGGATTTGAACTAGCTCAACTAAAACTCCATCACCTCCACTAGCTTTGCTCCTAGTGATGCTTCCTAATGCCCACTTGACTTCACATTCCAGGATGTCTGGCTCTAGGTGAGGGATCACACCATCGTGGTCATCTGGGTCATGAAGATCTTTTGTGCATAATTCTGCTGTGTATTCTTGCCACCTCTTCTTAATATCTTCTGCTTCTGAAGAACTATGGACAGATGTTTGTGACATTGTACACAAGGCAATGATCAAGATCGTACCTATGAAAAAGAAATGCAAAAAGGCAAAATGGTTGTCAGAGGAGGCCTTACAAATAGCTGAGAAAAGAAAAAAAAAAAACAGAAAAGGCAAAGGATAAAAGGAAAGCTATTCCCACTTAATATTATTAAAAATCACATTCATATTTTGATATTCTTGATGCCTCTGAATTTTTAGTTGACTCTTAAATGTGAAAGTGAATAAGATTTATTTTGTTACATTTTTTCTCTAAACAATTATGGTTGTTCTAATTTTCCAAGCTTCCATGGTGGCTCAAATGGTAAAGAGTCTACCTGCAATGCAGGAGACCTGGGTGTGAATCCTGGGTTTGGATGATCCCCTGGAAAAGGAA
Organism: Okapia johnstoni; assembly: GCA_024291935.2. Lineage (NCBI taxonomy): Eukaryota > Metazoa > Chordata > Mammalia > Artiodactyla > Giraffidae > Okapia > Okapia johnstoni. The sequence goes on from CM044322.1 coordinate 61,790,455, forward strand.
ATGGCAGCCCACTCCAGTATACTTGCCTGGAGAATCCCACAGACAGAGGAAACTGGTGGGTTAATTTTTCAAATTTTATTTAGGTTTTTCTTATTTACTTTTAATATAGTGATATGAATCAATTGGTTTTCAAATGTTGAAACAGTCTTTTTTTCTATAAAAAGCAAACAATAGTAACAAAGAGAAAGAGACAGAGAAAAAGAAAGAGAGGTAAAAAATGAACACTAGTTAAACAGAAGACCACCTTATCTGCAGAGTACATCATGAGGAATGCCAGGCTGGATGAAGCACAAGGTGGAATCAAGATTTCAGGGAGAAATATCAATAACCTCAGACATGTAGATGACACCACCCTTATGGCAGAAAGCAAAGAGGAACTAAAGAGACTCTTGATGAAGGTGAAATAAGAGAGTTATAAAGCTGGCTTAAAACTCAAGTGAAGATCATGGCATCTGGTCCCATCACTTCATGGCAAATAGATGGGGAAGCAATGGAAACAGTGACAGACTTTATTTTGGGGGGCTCCAAAATTACTGCAGATGGTGACTCCAACCGTGAAATCAAAAGACAATTGTTCCTTGGAAGGAAAGTTATGACAAACTTAGTATATTAAAAAGCCCACAAAGTATAGTCAAAGCTTTGATTTTTCCAGAAGTCATGTATGGATGTGAGAGTTAGACCATAAAGAAGTCCGCACACTGAAGAATTGATGGCTTGACTTGTGTGTTGCAGAAGACTGTTGAGAGTCCCTTGGACTGTAAAGAGATCAAACCAGACAATGCTAAAGGAAATCAGTCCTGAATATTCACTGGAAGGACTGATGCTGATGCTGAAACGCCAATAATTTGGCTACATGATGTGAAGTCCTGACTCATTAGAAAAGACCCTGATGCTGGAAAAGATTGAAAGCAAGAAGAAAAGGGGACGATGGAGGATGAGATAAAGGTTGGATGGCATCACTGACTCAATGGACATAAATTTGAACAAATTCCAGGAGATAGTGAAAGACAAGGAACCCTGGCATGATGCAGTTGATGGGAATGCAAAGAGTCAGACACCATTCAGTGACTGAGCAACAACAAACAAAAGAAGATAACTATGTGAACCATCAGAGTAGAAATTAATGAAATAAAACAAATACTAAAGAGAAAGCCATGAAATAAAAAACCGAGCCTTTAAAATTTAATAAATTACCAAACCTCTAGTCAATGTAATGAAGGAAAAATCAGAGCAGACAGAAGTGATAAATATTAGGAATAAAGGATTGGAATGTAACCTGTCCCAAATCATTACAAGGGTAAAAAGGGAATACTACAAGCACATTGATGGCCATAAACTTGATAGCTTAAATGGACAATCTAACACATGTGTGTTTTACAGGTTTTATAAAATTTTTATCTTTTAGTTAAATAAATGTTATATGAGACGAAAAAGAAATGTCAGTTGATGTATCACCTCAGTTACTGGAAAAATAAAATAAATATTTACATATTTATGTGTTTAAAATAAGAATGTGATACATTTGAGAGCTTCAAATTTCCTATTGAAGGGAAAATACTTCAGGAATTGTGGATTCATTACTAATATACTAAATATGGCATTTTGTTATTTTATTAGAATAACTGATTTCCAGAAAATTCATATGAGTAGAATTCCTTGAGGTTCTCATTAGTAACAAAATGAAAAACTAAAGGGGAACATGGTTTACTTTGGGCAGAGGGAGGAAAATAGAGTTGGGAATATATAGCAATATATTTGCTGTTGTTCAATCACTCAGTCATGTCCAATTCTTTGCAACACCATGGACTGCAGCATGCCAGGCTTTCCTATGCATCACCATCTCCCGGAGCTTGCTCAAACTCATGTCCATCGAGTCAGTGATGCCATCCAAGCATCTCATCCTCCGTCGTCCCCTTCTCCTCCTGCCTTCAACTTTCCCCAGCATCAGGGTCTTTTCCAGTGATTCACTTTCCCCAGCATCAGGGTCTTTTCCAGTGATTCAGTTCTTCACATCAGGTGGCCAAAGTACTGGAGCTTCAGGTTCAGCATCAGTCCTTCCAATGAATATTCAGGATTGATTTCCTTTAGAATTTGATCTCTTTGCAGTCCAAGGGCTTACCCAAACCCATGTCCATCGAGTCAGTGATGCCATCCACAAGGCTGTGGTCCATGTGATCAGATTAGTTAGTTTTCTGTAGTTATAGTTTCAGTGTCTGCCCTCTGATGCCCTCTCGCAACACCTACCATCTTACTTGGGTTTCTCTTACCTTGGACATGGGGTATCTCTTCACGGATGCTCCAGCAAAGTGTAGCCATTGCTCCTTACCTTGGACAAGGCCGCCATGGTCTGCACAGAACTGAGGCGGCTGCGACAGCCCAAGCAGAAGTGTGGCCGAGAGGAGCTAGCCTGGGCCGGAGGCCGGGGGCGGTGGCGAGAGGAGCTAGCCCACGCCCGAGGCCTGTGGTGGTGGCCAAGAGAAGTTATCCCAGGTTCAAGGAGCGGCGGCTGCGTGGGCACAGGAGGGCCATAGATTAATGGACATAGATTAAAGAATCCTTAATAAAATATCAGCAAATCGAATCTAACAACATACGGAAAAATGATATACCATGACGAAAGTAGAATTTATTCCATGTCCCAAGACTGTTTTATCATTAAAATCAATTAGTTTAATCCAGCCTATAAGTAGACTCCAAGTAAAAATATCACCTCTCATCTCTCCTATTCTATCTTATACTGAAAATCCTAGTTAGTGAAATAATACAAAATAGAAAGAAAAAGTATGTAGATTGGAAAGGGATAAATAAAACTGTGCTTATTTGCAGATGACATGATTGTCTAGGTGAAAAAAAAAGAACAAATAATCAAAAGGAAAAAAAAACATTCTGGAACTAATGACCTGGGAGATCACTCCATGTCACATGGAGTAACAAACAAAAGTCAACTGCTCTCTTATCCAGGAATGGACAATTGGGATTTGATATTAAAAGTAAAATACTGTTTATAATAACACTGAGATGAAATAGTCAGGTATAAATCTAATAAAATGAGTAGAATATCAACAGGTGGAGAGCTACAAAAGTTTGATTAAAGAAAGCAAAGAATAGCCAAATAAATGAAGAGATATTTTATGTTCATTGATTGAAGGACTCAGTATTAAGATGTCAATTCCTTCACACTTGATTGATAAATTTTACAGCTCTATTCATAATTGTCAAAAACTGGAAGCTAGCAAAATAACTTTCAATAGATGAATAAACAGTAATAAATCCATACAATGGAATTAGTATCCAGCAGTAAAAGAAAATGAGTTATCAAATCACAAATGGATACGTTAAATGAAAGATGCTGGTTAGAAAAGACTATATACTGTACGATTCCATTTATATGACATTCTGGAAAGGGAAAACAATACAGAAAATGATTGTCTGGAGTGTGGGGTGAGGGAGACAGGGATAAATAAGGGGAAAACAGATTTTCAGGGGAGTTAACTTATTCTGTATGATACTGTTGTCATGGTGAAATGGGGAATTGCATCTGTTAAAATCCATAGAGTTTATAGCACCTTTAGTGTTAGCAAATTAAGAAGAAGAAAAAACAAAACAAAACAAGAAGTAGAGAGATCCCAGGAAGCAATGTGGGCTGAGACAAGAGTATGTCATTCTATTTACAAATGTATGATCAACCTCAGTGAGAGGGCTGAGGGGGGAGGTCCTGAAAGAAGTAACTTTGGAAATAAGAAACATATGTAAGACTGAAGGTAAATGGATTTCACCAAAGCACTGTACTATAGATAAGGGGGATACTGCTTAAAAAGTCTGATATTTCTAAACGTGTGTACTGGAACTGAAAAATGAAGTAAAAGGTAGTATAAAGATAGCAGATAGTAAGACCATATCCGGCTTCTCTGTTGGAGTAGAAATTTACATAAAATTGGGGCAGGAGACTTGAATGATTCCTGTGATACTGAACAGATATTGGAGACATCAGTAAGACAGAAATTAGAGTTGAAAACATCAGACAATTAGCATAATATAGATGGAGGTTGCTATGTATCCATTTTATATAAATATATATGGATTAGTATATACATAAAGGTTTATTTGATGTTTGCTGAGAGGGCATAAAGGAAATGACACTTTAGTAGAATTTGTTTAATTTAGCCTGCAGATCTTGTTTTCTAATATTATTTTTGAATTAATTGAATCATAGCTCCTTTGATAAATAACTGATTCTAGGAAAATGCCTAGAAATATACAAAATGAAACTGAAGAGCTTGTAGTGCCAGAAAATAAGGAAATTCTCAAAAGTATTAAACACACACACACATCAACACTGATGGAAGCACATCAAAGGGGCACAAGAGCCAAGTGAAAGAGCTTCAAATTGTCAGTAATGATACAGAGTAAGAAACTAAATAAGGGTAGTACTGGAATGTTGTCCAAAGCAAATCTTATATATTAATGCATATATGTAGAATCTATAAAAATCATACAGATGAACAGGGCAGAAACAGATGCACAAATACAGAGAATGAACATGTGGACATGGGTTGGAGGGAGGGGGGAGATTAACAGGAAGAATGGGATTGGCATATACACACTGCCATGTGTAGTATAGATAAGTAGTGGGAACATGCTGTATAACACAGGGGATTCAGCTTGGTGTTCTGTGATTACCTGGATGGGGAGGATGGGGGGAGTGGTGGGAGGGAGGCCAAAGAGGGAGGGGCTATACATCACATAGAGCCAATTCACTTGGTTGTACAGCAGAAACCAACACAACATTGTAAATCAACTATACCTGAATAAAAAAGCATAATATACAAATCATGAGTCTATACTGATATAAATGAATGATTCTGCAAATAAACATGAGAGAAAAGAAACAAATCTTCCATGCAGAAGAATTCTAAATGCTTTATGTAGGCTCTCTGTCATCAGGAGGGAGAGCATAATTGCTCACTATTAAGTGTGAGATAAACATAGTGATTTCTTTCCTAAGTGTAGAATGGAAAGAAAAAGCAGGTAAGAGTAACTTTACAGTAGAAAATCCCTAAATACTCCCTAATTCAGGTGATCAAGGTCAACACCAATAGTCATTAATCATGATCAGTGCAATGAAAAGGCACTGTACCTCTCCAGTCCTCCTACCCCCAAACATAATTGCAATCTAGTCATGAGAAAAGCATCAAATCACAGTAGAGACCTACACTACAAAATGGCCACCATCAAAGAATAGTCAGAATAGCCACCATCAAAATGTCTACAAAAACAAATGCTGAAGGGAATGTGGAGAAAATGGAACACTTCTACACTGTTGGTGGGAATGTAAACTGATACAGCCACTATGAAGAATAGAATGGAAGTTCCTTAAAAAAACTAAAAATAGAGCTACTATATGACCCAGAAATCCCACTCCTGAGCATATATTCAAGAGAAAACCATGATTCTAAAAGTTACGTGCACCTCAGTGTTCATTGCAGCACTATTTACAATAGCCAGGAAATGGAAGCAAACTAAGCGTCCATTGATAGAGCAGTGGATAAAGAACTTGTGACACGTATATACAATGGAGTATTACTCAGCAATAAAAAGGAATGAAACCGAGCCATTTCTAGAGATGTAGATGGACCTAGAAACTGTCATACAGAGTGAAGTAATTCAGAAAGAGAAAATATCATATATTAACACACATATGTGGAATCTAGAAAACTAGTACAGATGCATCTATTTGCTAAGTAGAAATCAAGACACAGAGGTAGAGAAAAATATATGCACACCAAGGAGGGGAGGGAGGGTGGGATGAACTGGGAGGTTGGGAATGACATATATACACTATTATGTATAAAATAGATAGCTAATGACAACCTACTGTATAGCACATAGAACTCTACTCAACACTCTGTAGTGACCTAAATGGGAAAGAAATCCAAATATATAGGCTTCCCAAGTGACTTAGTGGTAAAGAATCTGCCTGTCAAGCATGAGATACATGTTTGACCCCTGAGTCAGGAAGATCCCCTGGAGAAGGAAATGGCAACCTACTCCAGCATTCTTGCTTGGCAAATCCCATGAACAGAGGAGCCTGGCTATAGTCAGGACTATTGGCAGTCCATGGGGTCACAAAGAGTGGGAAATGACTTAGCCACTAAACAACAACATATATGTGTATGTGTATAGTCAATTCACTTTGCTGAACAGCAGAACTAAACAACTTTGTAAAACAACTCTACTTCAATAACATTAAAAAAATATATCTGAGAGATGTCTGAGGAGATGTTGTCAAAGGATGCAAACTTCTAGTATAGTGAATAAGTTCAGGGAATCTGATGTACAGCATGGTGACTATAGTTAACAATACTGTCTTGTATACTTGAAAGCTGTTAAAAGAATTCATCTTAAATGTTCTTACCATCACAACAAAAAAGTTGATGATGTGGAGTGAAGGATGTTTAACGAACCTTATTGTGGTAATCCCTTCACAACATATACATGTATCAAATCATCATATTGTACACCTTAAAGTTAATAGAACATTGTATGTCAATTATCTCCCAACATAGCTAGAAAAACAAAGAAAATAAGTCTGACAAATTTACACAGACAATAGGAACCTAGAGAGAAAAAACAACTAAATGGAATGTGATCTTCTGAGTGGGATTTTAAACAAATCAACAAAAAAGAATATTAGAAAAACTTAAAAAACCTGAATGAACTATAGACTTTAGTTGAGAATAATGTATGAATATCATTTCAACACTTGCAACAAATAGACTATGCTAATGTAGAGATTAATAAGAATGGAAATTGAGGAATAGTTACATGGGAACTCTATGATCTCAACTGTTCTATTAATCTAAACTTTTCTAAGGTATACATCTGTAAAAGAATTAAATGACCTTACAATAACCCACCAAGTTGCTGTAATGCTGACCCAAATACTGGTGTTTAGCTCAAGTCTTTAGCTCTTCATGTCTCTGCTCAAAAATGTCCTCATAAGAGAGAACTTCCCATCATATCACAAGAAAAATAAGATAATTTCCCCAGTTCCTTCTCTAGAAATCCCAATCATTCTTGCCCAGTTTTATTATCTTTTATAGAATTTATCAGTATTTGACATGTTATATATTTACATTCTTATTTATTTAAGGCCTGTCTCCTACTAGCATATAAGCAGATGTGGGGAGGAGTTTAACTATTTTATTCACTGTTGTATGTCCAGAATTTAAGAGGATGTAGTCAATGGCTGGCACTTGATATGTGAATGAATGAAGCATGCACTAAGCTGATGAATACTTATAGAATCTCTATAAATATATGTTATTAAATTATATATATATAATGTATATATATGTATACATATACATAGGTATATGTGTATATATATGTATACATATATATGTGTATATATATATGTGTATATATATGTATACATATATATGTGTATATATATGTGTATATATATATATATGCACTACATTTTAGTAAAACTTCCTTTTGGCTCATCCTAAATTTCTGTGGATTCTGCAGAGTTTAAGTTTACATTTTATATCTGTACAATACTTTATAATACTTCCATTATGACAGCTGCACTAGGCATAATGCTGTTTGCAGCACTGTGTGAATTGCAATCTGGAATATGTAATGTTTAAACCTCTGTCTGAACTGTAATATATAATTTAGCAATGTAGTAAAAAATGTGCATGAACTTGGCATTAAAAATGACAATAAAACATTATTACCAAGCAGACTTCTGGAATACTTCTTGGAGACTTGAGTGTGTACTAGAAAGGAAACGCCTTACTAGTACTCAGTTCATGAACTTTACTACAAAGAAAATTGACAATTGGGCTACATAATGATGTCACAATTTGGATGCCATATAAAAAACCTGGAGTATGTAAGATATGAGAAATAAAATACTAAATATGCTTTCTGTTGAGTATTCACATCTGTTTTAAACACAAAATGAACCTATAAAATCCCATATTAATTTTCTTCCAACTGTATAAGCTTGAGAAAAGGCTATGCTGTATATTGAATATGCTGGAATTAGTCACAACAGAGACAAAGATATAAAACAAGTGATCTGGGAACACTCATTATTGGCAGACATCTTTAAACAATGAAAATTAAGATATATATAATTTTTCAAGTATTATAACTAACACTGAATCCTTACAGCTAAGATATTCACAACACAAGTTTTTTAAACATCTCATTAGGCTGAACATCAATGAATATATTCACAACCACCTGACATTTCAGGACTCATCCACTTGTCATTGTTATAGTTCATTGCTCTAAGATTTCAGAAGTTTTGAAACTTTGGGTTTGGGAAATTCTAGGTGCTCTATATTACCAATGCATTGGTAATAATTTATTAAGCCTTGGCTAGAAAATAATAAATTGCTCATTGGATAAATATTACTATTATTCAAGAAATATTGACAGAACATCTACTATACTTGTTTTAAGGAGATATTATTCATCAAGAAATAGCCACTGAAGATCTACTCTATTAGAGGAAATCTCACAAATCCAAAATTTAGAGAAGCAATACCAGACTACCTTATCTGCCTCTTGAGAAACCTGTATGCAGGTCAAGAAGCAACAGTTAGAACCAGACATGGAACAATGGACTGCTTCAAAATTGGAAAAGGAGTACTTCAAACCAGTCCATTGTCACCCTGCTTACTTAACTTATATGCAGAGTACACCATGCGGAATGCTGGGCTAGATGAAGCAACAGCCAGAATCAAGAAAGCTGGGAGAAATATCAATAATCTCAAATATCCAGATGACATCACCCTTATGGCAGAAAACATAGAGGAACTAAAGAGCTTTTTGATGAAGATAAAAGAGAAGAGTGAAAAAACTGGCTTGAAACTCAACATTTAGAAAACTAAGATCATGGCATCTGGTCCTTTCATTTCATGGCAAATAGATGGGAAAGTGATGGAAACAGTGACAGACTTTATTTTCTTGGGCTCCAAAATCACTGCAGATGGTGACTGCAGCCACAAAATTAAAAGATGCTTGCTTCCTTGGAAGAAAAGCTATTAAAAACCTAGACAGTGTATTAAAAAGCAGAGATATTACTTTGGCAACAAAGGTCCATATAGTCAAAGCTATGGTTTTTCCAATAGTCATGTATGGATGTTAGAGCTGGATCATAAAGAAGACTGAGTACTGAAGGATTGACACTTTTGAACTATGGTGTTGGAGAAGATTCTTGAGAGTCCCATGGACTGCAAGGAGATCAAACCAGTCAATCCTAAATGAAATTAGTCCTGAATATTCATTGGAAGGACTGATGCTGAAGCTGAATCTCCAATACTTTGACCACCTGATGTGAAGAGCTGACTCATTAGAAAAGACCCTGTTTTGGGGAAAGATTGAAGACAGGAGGATAAGGGGACAATAGAGGACGAGATGGTTGGATGGCATCACTAACTCAATGGACATGAGTTTGAGGAAACTCTGGGAGACAGTGAAGGATAGGGAAGCTGACAGGCTGCAGTCCATGGGGTTGCAAAGAGTTGGACATGAGCAACTGAACAACAACAAAATAGGGAAGATAAGTTTCATAAGTAAATATTTATAATACAAACAAGAACATCTTGAGTTGTATCACTATTTTTGTATATTTATAATAAAGAAATCAGTGTGATTCCACACAAGATAGTTAATAAATTTCTGGCAAATTTCTGAATTTCTGGCAACAATTCCTAACCCAAGACTTAGAGATACCACCAAAGAGAGAAAGAACTATATAAAACTGCAGTAAAAAATCATTAAGAAATTTTTTAGATAGAAAAAACTTAGAAAAGAGACAATGAAATAAAAGATCAAGAAGGAAGAGAAACAAAACCTATTGAAATGGGTTAGAAGAGAGCTTTTCTCTTTCTTTTATATTACCCTGCATTATCAAGATCTGCCCTACCAGGACTATGAATCAATCATCTGGTAGTTCTAAAATATACCCCCACTTTTCTTGACATCAAAAGGCAGAGTCTTAATTCCTTTCATCTTAAGTATGACTGACTTCAGTGGTTGACTTAAGACAATTACAGTAACTTAGAATGATGATGTTCTATTTTAGAAACGAGGTCACAAAATGTACTGGGACTTGCTCTGGGATTTCTGACTCTGGGGAAGTTAATTTTCATGTGGTGAAGACTGTCAAGTGGCCTATGGATAGGCTCAATCAGTGAGTGCTGAGGAGACTGCTAGTAGCCAATGAGGACTTAAGTCTGTCTGCCAGAAGCCTTTTGAGTGCACCATCGTGCAAGTAGACCCTTCATCCTCTACCAGTATTCCACCTGCAACCAAGTGAGAGATTCTCAGCCAAAACTGTATTTCTAATGAACTCTTGACAATTTGAGCCACTACATTGGTAAATTAAATGTTTCATTAGACCACTAAGTTGTGGGGTAATTTTCTACACAGCAATATATAACTAAAGGAGAAAAAAAAAAACAAAAAAACTTCTTACTGAAATTAGGAGCTCACCTTAAGATACCCATATGACCAAACCTTATGATTTATGATGCACAAATATTTTCCAAAGTATTTTGCTCTTTTGACTTTGTATAATGTATCTGTTGTCAAAAATCACTTCAAAGTTGATTATATTTAATATTTATATCTTACACTTAAGAGCTTCTCTGTGTTGCCTTGGGTGAAATGGAGGCAGAATTCAGAAGAATAACATGGGACAGATGATGAGTAACAGGGGGATAAGGCCATTTTTTTCAAGTTGTGATTTGGTATAACTTATTAGATAGATAGATGTCAAGATTCTACACTTTTATTGCAGTTGGCTAAGGGGTCTTTTAAGAGAGGGGCTTCTTTTAGAAACTTCCTCAGACCAATCAAAAAAATGAAGTACATTAACAACATTTTCCATTCAAATGAATAGTTTTATTCTGATCAGAATTTCCCTGAAGTTACAGCTATAACTTTAAACTATCTTTGGTAAAAGTTTGCAATTTAGACAAACGAATATAGATTAGAGTTACATTATAAGCACATGCAAGAAACAAGAGTCTGGCCTAAATGACCTAGACTAAGAAGAACCCATAAGCATCTGAGAATGTTCAGGAGATGTAGTATAACTCACATATACAGTCACAATTTAATGCTTTGTTTGTGCTGTGCTCAGTTGTATCTGATTGTTTGTGACCCAATAGACTGTGACCTGCAGGGCTGCTCTGTCCGTGGAATTTTCCAGGCAAGAATACTGGAGTGGGTTTTCATTTCCTCCTCCAATGGATCTTCTCTACTCAGGGATCAAAAGTACATCTCTTACATCTCCTGCATTGGTAGGTGGATTCTTTATCACTGCACCACCTGGGAAGCCCAATTTAATGTCTTACTTTTTCCAGTTGCAGACTTAAAATATTTTCCTCTCCCAATGAAATAAAGATTAAAGGGGAAAAAAAATCTCTTTTAGAATTAGATCATCTCAAACAGAACAAATGCAACTGAGAAGAGTTATAATGTGTTACTGTTTTCAAGTTTTGTTTTGTTTTTTTAATTTTTGAGACTGGAATAAGTGATTTATTATGCTTTTATTTCAAAACATTATACGTTGCTCTAAGTTTTTTTTTTTCACACATTGACAGAACATTAATTTTTTTGTTTGCTAAAAAAAAAAAAATCAACCTCATATCCACCTTCCAAAAGAACAAGGGGAGGCCTAATTTTGTCTTTTGAGACACTATAAGTCCTTAACTCTTTTTTTCTGCATGTCTTTAAAATGCACAGTCTCAGTTCAAGAATTCTTACTAGGACAAATCGCATACCTGCAGGTTTCTTGCAATGCAACACTTCATTTCAAAATCAGGTATTTTTTCTATCTTTATTATAATTAATTTTCCTTGAAGCTTGAATAGGAGAGAAAAAAAATTGCTATTATTTTCCAGCATACATAGATCCACTCCTTAAAGGTCATCTGAAAATCACTGGGTAAGATATTTACATCAGGCCAGAGTAGCACGTTAATAAGTGCCAGAATAAACTAAACCTAAATGCTAAATGGCTGAACTTCAAAATATCAAGTTTGGATTTTTTTTTGGAGGGGGGGAAGATTTTTAGTTCTAAAATGAAATAATAAATTCTCCTTGCCACAAGTTTATTGATAGAGGAAAAGCAACTGGAGTTTTCAGCTCAGAATTTTCTCTCCATAGCTCACGTTTGACTTTGTAATCTTTTCTTCATGCTTGAGGGCCAGAATTTGGCTGAGATCTCTGGGGGGCAATTTATGCACTGGAAAGTCAGAGGGCAAAGTTAAACGTATAAGAGTATGATCATTTTAATCTGTTGTTGGATTTGATTTGTTGTTGTTGCTTTTTTTGGTGAGGATTTTTGTGTCTATGTTCATTAGGGATACTGGCCTGTAATTTTGTTTTGTGATATCTTTGCCTGGTCTTGGTCTCAGGATGATAATGGCTCATAGAATTAGTTTGTGAATGTTCCTTTCTCTGCATTTTTTTCGGAAGAATTCAGAAGGATAAGTGTTAACTCTTCTCTACATGTTTGGTAGAATTCACCCGTGAAGCCATCTGATCCTGGACTTTTTTTGTTGGGAGTTTTTTACTCACAGTTTCATTTTCCGTACTTGTGATTGGTCTGTTCATATTTGTTATTTCTTCTTGGTTCAGTCATGGGAGATAATACCTTTATAAGCATTTGTCCACTTCTTCTAAGTTGTCCGTTTTATTGGCATATACTTGATGGCAGCGGTCTCTATGATCCTTTGTACTTATGTGCTGTCAGCTGTAAATTCTCCTTTTTCATTTCTAATTTTGTTGATTTGAACCCGCTCTCCTTTTTTCTTTTTTTAACTTGATGAGTCTGGCTAAAGGTTTATCATCAATTTTGGTTAATTTTATGTATATTTATAACTAAATCACTTTGCTTTATATCTGAAACTAACAAAATTGTAAATCAACTATAATACAATACAAAATAAAATTAAAAAATAATAATAATAAAAAAAGACAAGCATATAAGATTTTATGAGTGAAATAATTAAGAAAAGTTATTGCTTTTTGCAAGTCCAAAATATCAGAGAAGTTCTGAGTATGAACCAATAACACTTACTGTGATAAATGGAAAGACTAAAGTGGAATATTAAGTAAATGTAAATACACTTTATAAAATAGTCATAAACAAGAAGGGCAGTGATAAAACATAAAGATAACATGTACTATGCTTTTCAAGTTTCATAAAACTTTAGGTAAGAGTGGAGTATAGCTCAGTTGGCAAAGAATCTGCCTGCAATGCAAAAGACCTGCATTCAATTCCTGGGTTGGGAAGATCCCCTGGAGAAGGAAATGGCAACCTACTCCAGTATTCTTGTCTGGAGAATCCCATGGACAGAGGAGCCTGGCAGGCTAGAGTCCATGGGGTCCCAAGAGTCGGATATGACCTAGCAACTAAACCACCACCACCAAGAGCAGAGTGTAGGAAAACTGGTTGGGTGATGACACTTCTCCAGTATCCAAAACTCAGAGGCCCCAGACCAACACCAGATCATGATACTGTTTATATATTTTTTATGAAGGTGCTTACGTTTCTCAATAATATTTTCTCTTTAGTTTTCTCTTATAACAAAATTACTATCAACATGCACTACCAATCAGTGTTGGAAAGTCCAAGTCCTTGAAGCTTGGGTATCTTACAGACCGAGAGCAACATGTATCAATTTACCAAAGACATGTTTCACAGAATTAGAAAAATATTTTCATAATCTTTACGAAAACAAAAAAATATCCCAAATAGCCAAAGCAATCTTGAGAAAGAAATATGGAGCTGAAGGAAATAGGCTCCCTGACTTCAGATAAAGCTCCAGTAATCAAGACAGTATGGTACTGGCACAAAAACAGAAACATAGATCAATGGAACAAGATAGAAAGCCCAGAGATAAACCCACCCACCTATGGTCACGTAATCTGTGACAAAGGAGACAAGAATATACAATGGAAAAAAGACAGTCTCTTAATGAAGTGGTGCTGGGAAAACTGGACGGCTACATGTAAAAGAATGAAATTAGAACGGCCCCTACACCATAGACAAAAATAAACTCAAGATGGATTAAAGACCTAAAAGCAAAGGCTGCTGCTGCTGCTAAGTCGCTTCAGTCGTGTCCGACTCTGTGCGACCCCATAGACGGCAGCCCACCAGGCTCTGCCGTCCCTGGGATTCTCCAGGCAAGAACACTGGAGTGGGTTGCCATTTCCTTCTCCAATGCATGAAAGTGAAAAGTGAAAGTGAAGTCACTCAGTCGTGTCTGACTCTTAGCGTCCCCATGGACTGCAGCCTACCAGGCTTCTCCATCCATGGGATCTTCCAGGCAAGAGTACTGGAGTGGGTTGAAATAAAGGGCAGACACTATAAAAATCTTAGAGGAAAGCACAGGCGAAACACTGACATAAATCACAAGATCCTTTTGATCCACCTCCTAGAGTAATGAAAATAAAAACAAAAATACACAAATGGACAGGCTTAAAAGCATTTGCACAGCAAAGAAACCATAAACAGATGATAAACCATAAACAGACACCCCTTAAAATGAGAGAAAATATCTGCAAATGAAGCAACTCACAATGAATTAATATCCAAAATATATGATCAACTCATGCAGTATCAAAATGTAAACAATCCTATAAAAAAATGGGCAGATCTAAATAGACATTTGGTCTCCAAAGAAGACTTACAGCTGGCTAATAAACACATGAAATGATGTTCAACATTACTAACCATTAGAGAAATGCAAGTCAAAAGTACAAAGGGATGTAACCTCATACCTGTCAGAATCAGTCACTCAGTCAGTTCAGTCGCTCAGTTGCATCCAAATCTGCAACCCTATGGACTACAGCACGCTAGGCCTCCCTGTCCATCACTAACTCTCAAAGTTTATCCAAACTCATGTCCTTTGAGTCAGTGATGCCATCCAGCCATTTCATCCTCTGTCATCCCCTTCTCCTTCTGCCTTCAATCTTTCCCAGCATCAGGGTCTTTTCAAATGAGCCAGCTACTCACTTCAGGTGGCCAAAGTATTGAAATTTCAGCTTCAAAATCAGTCCTTCCAGTGAACACCCAACACTGATCTCCTCTAGGATTGACTGGTTGGATCTCCTAGCAGTCCAAGGGACTCTCAAGAGTCTTCTCCAACACCACAGTTCAAAAGCATCAATTCCTCGGCCCTCAGCTTTCTTTACAGTCCAACTCTCACATCCATACATAACTATTGGAAAAACCATAGCTTTGACAAGATGGACCTTTGTTGACAAAGTCATGTCTATGCTTTTTAATATGCTGTCTAGGTTGGTCATAACTTTCCTTCCAAAGAGTAAGCATCTTTTAATTTCATGGATACAGTCACCATTTGCAGTGATTTTGGAGCCGCCCCAAATAAAGTTTCTCATTGTTTCAACTGTTTCCCCATCTATTTCCCATGAAGTGATGGGGCAGGGTGCTATGATCTTAGTTTTCTGAATGTTGAGCTTTAAGCCAACTTTTTCCCTCTCCTGTTTCACTTTCATCAAGAGGCTCTTTAGTTATTCTTCACTTTCTGCCATAAAGGTGGTGTCATCTATATATCTGAGGTGATTGGTATTTCTCCCAGCAATCTTGATTCCAGCTTGTGCTTCATCCAGCCCAGTGATTCTCATGATGTGTACCCTTCATATAAGTTAAATAAGCACAGTGACAATATACAGCCTTGATGTACTCCTTTTCCTATTTGGAACCAGTCTGTTGTTGCATGTCCAGTTCTAACTGTTGCTTCCTTACCTGCATACAGATTTCTCAAGAATCTGTCAGGTCAGGTGGTCTGGTATTTCCATCTCTTTCAGAATTTTCCACAGTTTATTGTAATCTATATAGTCAAAGGCTTTGGCATAGTCAATAAAGCAGAAATAGATTATTTTCTGGAACTCTCTTGCTTTTTCTTTGATCCAGAGGATGTTGGCATTTGGATCTCTGGTTCCTCTGTCTTTTCTAAATCTACCTTGAATATATGGAAGTTCACGTTTCACGTATTGCTGAAGCCTGGCTTGGAGAATTTTGAGCATTACTTCACTAGTCTGTGAGATGAGTGCAATTTTGTGGTAGTTTGAGCATTCTTTGACATTGCCTTTCCTTGGGATTGGAAGGAAAACTGACATTTTCCAGTCCTGTGGCCACTGCTGAGTTTTCCAAATTTGCTGGCATATTGAGTGTAGCACTTTCATATCATCATCTTTCAGGATTTGAAATAGCTCAACTGGGATTCCATCACCTCCACAAGCTTTGTTCGTAGTGATGTTTCCTAAGGCCACTTGACTTCACATTCCAGGATGTCTGGCTCTAGGTGAGTGATCACACCATTTTGATTATCTGGGTCATGAAGATCTTTTTTCTACAGTTCTTCTGTGTATTCTTGCCACTTTGTCTTAATATCTTCTGCTTTTGTCAGATCCCTCCCACTTCTGTCCTTTATTGAACCCATTTTTACTTAAAATGTTTCCTTGGTATCTCTAATTTTCCTGAAGAGATCTTTAGTCTTTCTCATTCTATTATTTTCCTCTATTTCTTTGCATTGATCACTGAAAAAGGCTTTCTTATCTCTCCTTGCAATTCTTTGGAACTCTACATTCAAATGGGAATATCTTTCCTTTTCTCCTTTGATTTTCACTTCCCTTCTTTTCACAGCTATTTGTAAGACCTCTTCAGACAGCCATTTTGCTTTTTTGCATTTCTTTTTCTTGGGGATGGTTTTGCTCCCTGTCTCCAATACAATGTCATGAACCTCCATCCATAGTTCATCAGGCACTCTCTCTATCAGATCTAGGCCCTTAAAGCTATTTCTCACTTCCGCTGTATAATCATAAGGGATTTGATTTAGGTCATACCTGAATGGTCTAGTGGTTTTCCCCACTTTCTTCAACTTAAGTCTGAATTTGGCAATAAGGATTTCATGATCTGACCCACAGTGTGTTCCCGGTCTTGTTTTTGCTGACTGTATAGAGCTTCTCCATCTTTGGCTGCAAAGAATATAATCAATCTGATTTCGCTGTTGACCATCTGGTGATGTCCATGTGTAGAGCCTCCTCTTGTGTTGTTGGAAGAGGGTGTTTGCTGTGACCAGTGGGTTCTCTTAGCAAAACTCTATTAGCCTTTGCTCTGCTTCATTATGTACTCCAAGGCCAAATTTGCCTGGTACTCCATGTGTTTCTTGACTTCCTACTTTGCATTCCAGTCGTCTATAATGAAAAGGACATCTTTTTGGGGTGTTAGTTCTAGAAGGTCTTGTAGGTCTTCATAGAATCATACAACTTCAATTTTTTCAGCATTACTGGTCGGGGCATAGACTTGGATTACCGTGATATTGAATCGCTTGTCTTGGAAACGAACAGAGATCATTCTATTGTTTTTGAGATTGCATTCAAGTACTGCATTTTGGACTCTTTTGTTGATCATGATGGCCACTTCATTTTTTCTTAGATATTCCTGCCCACACTAGTAGAAATAATGGTCATCTGAGTTAAAGTCGCCCATTCCAGTCCATTTAATTTCGCTGATTCCTAGAATGTTGACGTTCACTCTTTCCATCTCCTGTTTGACCACTTCCAATTTGCCTTGATTCATGGACCTAACATTCCAGTTTTTTGTGCAATATTGCTCTTTGTAGCATCAGGCCTTACTTCTATTAGCAGTCACATCTAGCGAGCAGCGAGCAATTGAGAAGAGATACCCCACGTCCAAGGTAAGGGAAACCCCTGTAAGACAGTAGGCACTGAGAGAGGGGATCAGGGGGCAGGCAGACTGAAAACACAATCACAGAAAACTAGCCAATCTGATCACATGGACCACAGCCTTGTCTAACTCAATGAAACTAAGCCATGCTGTGTGGGGCCAACCAAGACGGACGGGTCATGATGGAGAGTTCTGACAAAACGTGGTCCACTGGAGAAGGAAATGGCAAACCACTTCAGTATTCTTGCCTTGAGAACCCATAAACAGTATGAAAAGGCAAAAGAATAAGACACTGAAAGATGAACTCCCCAGGTCAGTAGGTGACCGATATGCTACTGGAGATCAGTGGAGAAATAACTCCAGAAAGAATGAAGAGACGGAGTCAAAACAAAAACAACACCCAGTTGTGGATGTGACTGGTTGATAGAAGCAAAGTCTGATGCTATAAAGAGAAATATTGCATAGGAATCTGTCAGAATGGCCATCATCAAAAAATCTACAAACAGTAAATGTTGGAGAGGGTGTGGATTGAAAAGGGGACCCTCTTGCACTAGTGGTGGGAGTGTAAATTGATACAGCCACTATGGAAAACAGTACAGAAGTTCCTTTAAAAGCTGAAAATAGAACTACTATATGACCCAGCAATTCCACTCCTGGGCATATATCCAGAGAAAACTATAATTCCAAAATAAACATACATCCCAGTGTTCATTGCAACACTATTTACAATAGTTTGGATATGAAAGCAATGTGAATGTTAATAGATGAATGGATAAAGAAGATATAGTACATATATACAATGGAATATTACTCAACCATAGAAAGGAACAAAATTGTGCCATTTGCAAAGATGTGGATGGATCTAGAGACCATCATACTGAGTGAAGTAAGTCAGAAAAACAAATACATATTAATGCATATATGTGTAACCTAGAAAAAATGATATAGATGATCTTTATTGCAAAGAAGAAATAGAGACACAGACGTAGAGAACAAATATATGAATACAAAGGGGGAAGGGAGAGGTGGGATGAGTTAGGAGATTGGTTTTGACATATATACACTACTCATACTATGTATAAAATAGATTACTAATGAGAATCTACTATGTAGCACAGAGAACTTTACTCCATGTTCTGCTGCTTCTGCTGCTAAGTTGCTTCAGTCGTGTCTGACTCTGTGCGACTCCATAGACGGCAGCCCACCAGGCTCCACTGTCCCTGGGATTCTCCAGGCAAGAACACTGGAGTGGGTTGCCATTTCATTCTCCAATGCATGAAAGTGAAAAGTGAAAGTGAAGTCGCTCAGTCGTGTCTGACTCCTAGCGACCCCATGGACTGCAGCCTACCAGGCTCCTCTGTCCATGAGATTTTCCAAGCAAGAGTACTGGAGTGGGTTGTCATTGCCTTCTCCGACTCCATGTTCTAGGGTTACCTAAATGGGAAGGAAACCCAAAAAAGAGGGGATATATGTATGTGTGTGGCTCGTTCACTTTGTTGTACAGCAGAAAGAAAAACAACACTGTAAAACAATTATGTTGTTGTGTGTGTCAGTTGCTCAGTCGTGTTCGACTCTTTGTGACCCCATGGACTCTAGCCCACCAGGCTCCTCTGTCCATGGAATTCTCCAGGCCAGTATATTAAACTGGGTTGCTATTCTCTATAAAAATTAAAAAAAAAAATTGGAAAGCTTCATTCTGACCATGAAGTTGTTCAATATAAGCTAGTCTAGTGATTTATTCTTCTGCACTAGCCCTCTGGAATAGATTTTTGAAACAAATCTAGAGAGTGGAAGTAGGTGAAACTACGTAATTTGAGTTGGTTTCCTGGATTAGAAGAGAAAGCCATTCGACATAAATTTGGAGTCAGTTGCAAAATAAATTTTCTTATAATGATATGTTTATTTTTCTTGGATGAAGAAAGGACTGAGGTCCCTGTGAAGGTCCTACTGGTGTGTAGACTCTGTATCAGTCCCTGGGCCATGCAATTGGAAGATGCCCCAAAACCTCTCATCAAGTTTCAGTGGGAATTCCAAGGCAATTTGTGTCCTGTGAAGACACTAGTGCAAGAACACCTGGCTGGCTCAAGAGATGACTTGTCAGAAACTAAACATGTTCATTTCTTTAGGAACTTTATCTTTGAGTCTTACACTAAAAATTGAAAAATAAGATAGAGAAGAAATACTATTTGTAATAAAGAATCTGACTCCAGTTTTCAAACCGAGACTGCTGACAGCTTCTAAGTCTCACTCCTGTCTCTTCTCTGCCTGTGTGTTCTCATCTTTGACACTAGAGGGAGATTTAAACCACACGAGCCTCTGACCACAGACAGATTCCAGTCGCATCCACTAATCACAATAAAAATGTGTCCATCTTTTTTCCCCTGCCTTCTCAAGCTACCTTTGGACCAGTTTGGTAAGAGTGCTTTGTTGTTTCTAGAAAACCTGAATTTATAAGTGATATATCTTTCATGCTGTCTTGGTATATGTGACATTTTCAGTTTCATTCTGAACCAAATTTTGGATGGGGGTCCATCCTGTTCCTGTGGGATGGTCACAGTGATTGATAATGTCAGTAAAAAAGGGTATTTTCATCAAGGATATAATTTTCAAATTTAACCAGATCATTAATGAATTTCAAGTTGGGATCTATAATTTGTAGGATGACTAATGAAAAGGAATCAGAGCTCATATCTGATTTGCCTCACAGCTGCAACACAAGGAGATCTTCATATTTAGGTCAAGTGTCCTTAGGGGATTACATTGTTTGTGAACAGTGGCAATAGTTTCTCTATTTGATTTTACTGGAAACACCAAGATAGTGATTGCCCATTCTCCCAAATATCCCAAAAGAACAACTTGTTGGTCAAAAAAAGATAAGCCTACTGCAATATAGGAGAACATCATCTTAATAGTCATGTATTATATAAGAAGATCTGTATAAAGCTCTAAAACATACAGCTATAGGTATGACTAGATGGGTAGAGATAAAGAGAGACAGGTATGTATAGAGATCCTTAAAACTACATATTGGAAAGAAATGAACAAATAATATTTGCTTTAATTTTTTATTGGTACTGTAATTTTGTGTGCTAATGTCTTATTTATAGTTTTATATTTCCTAATTAATCACTTGTCGTTTTCTTATTTTGCACTTATTTTTCCTGGATCTGAATTAGCAAAATAGGTTAATCATACCACTCAGTTCAAGGTATATTATTTATTTTTTCCAGCTTTAGTGAGGTATAGTTAACAATTAAAACATGCATACATTCAAGTTGTACAGTCTTATGTTTTGATAGAAATATACCTTATGAGAAGATTATCACAATCAAGCTAGCTAACAAAGCCCCATATACATTGTTACTGATCTCTAAACATCTTCCTCTTACTTCGTGTACATGAAAGATATTATATATATTATATCGCCACATCCTATATAGCTACATCCTTAGAAACATCAATACTTAATGCCATTCAGATTTTGAATTTTTGCCAGTCCAACAAGGATAAAATAATACCTCAATATGGAATTTATTTCCCTTATATAGAGATTATTGTTTTGAGTTTTTATTTTTTAAGTTTTCAGTTCTTTTTAAAATCACTTATCTTGTATTCAATTCCTGAAAATGGACATAGATTAATTACCGGGTTCATCATGAAAAAACAAAATCTGTGATACCTTAAATTGAAGGGTTTTATGATTTAATGATATTTCCAAGTATTTTGGGAACTTAGAAAATGTCTTGTAAGATGGAAGTGCTTCTCTGTTTTCCTCTCAAAAGAGAGATTCTAACCTTTAAATGGCAAGGTTTCAGCTGTCAAAATATGTGCCGAGACGTTGGTGTGCCATATTAACCTAGAATGAAAATAACTGCCATTGGTTGAAGAGCAAGAGCAAAAAGTGTGGGCTGCCCTTCTAGAACCTTTGACTTTCTACAGAAAAAAAAAAGCCTTTGTGGAGCTTAAATGTGAAAATGACGATGTTACTGATGCTTCACTTTTGAAAGAAATAGAAAAAAGCTTTAAAAATACATTCATAAAATGTTTTAAAAACTTTTAAACAATCTATTTCTTTATTATTTTTATCTCATAATAAAAAGTATTAGCATTTAATTATCATTTACTAAAAATAATAGGCTGGTAAGCTAATATTTTAGACATTGTACATGCAATATAGAGAATGAACTTCACTTTTAACTTTTACAGGTTATATGCATACATTTTGACCCATCAACACAGCTCATTGTTGATTAGCATAACAAATTTTATATTCTCTGTGGCTTTATTATGAAATAATATATGAATAAAAAGTCTATAAACACTTTTAATTATCATATCCTATTTAAACAATAGTAAGTTAGTGAATTAAGCAACTTGGTTATGTAGATTTAAATACATCAGTGATTTGAAAACACTAATGCTAACTCCCTTTTTGTGGCCAGTAATAATAACTTTGTTATGTTTAGATGGTATGATTAGTTTTCTATACAAAACTTCTTAAAAGTTTCAAATTAGGCCTGATTAATAGCATGATTATTGTATTTTAATAATTATAATTTAATTTTAATAATCTTTGGGCAAAATGGAAGAATCTGGTAAATATAAAAGCACAAAACCTTAGAGTATTTTTTCCATAATTATCCTCTACTTGAATACAAGTTTATTTTCACAAAGCTATTGGCAGAGAGAACATATATGATTTTATATTTCTGGTACCTAGGATAATTCCTAAGAATAATAGATGTTCAATAAATAGTTGTTACAGTAATGAAAAATATAAAGGCACATGGGTAAATGTTATGATTCATTTGTAGCATAATTATATACTAAAATTTTCAAAACTTCTAGCAGTGAAGAACAGGAATAAATAAATGGAGAATAGAAAACAACAGAGAAAATCAGTTATACCAAAAGCTGACTATTCGCACAGATCAACAGTGCTGCAAACCTCTTGCTACACTGACTAAAAAAAAAAGATTATTTTAAAAATTCAGATATGGAAAACAGGCCATCATTACTAACTTTACAAAAGTGAGAGAAAAAAATATAAAGGACAATATTAACAACTGTATGCCACAAAATTCAATAAACCTTGTGAAATGGACAAATACTAAAAAGACAGAAACTTCCAAAACTGACACTGAAATCTGAACAGACCTATATGTAGAGACTGAACTCAAAATAACAACTTTCTTATGAAGAACAACCTAGTCCCTAATGACTTCACTTGTGAATTCTGCCAATCATGTAATATCAGATGAACAATTTACAAACTCTACCAAACAAACAGAAGCAAAGGAGACAGTTCTCAATACATTAGATAAGGCTAATATTATCTTAATATCAAACTAGAAGCATCTTAAGAGAAAAAGCTGCAAACTAATATATCTTATGAATACACATGTAGAAATCCTCAACATAATTCCAAAAAGTCAAATTCAGGAGCATCAAAAAAAGAATTGCACACAATGACCAGGTGGGATTTATTCAAAGTATACTCTTTAGATTAGTACCTAAGAGTAGCTAATATAATATACCACATCAATGGTAAAATAAAATTTAAAAGTATGTGATTATCTTAACAAAAACACAAAAAAAGCATCTGACAAACTTGATTGTCCTCTTCTAATAAAAATCTTTCAACAAAATAGAAATGAACTTTCTTAACCTGATAAAAGATATCTAAAAAAATGTACAATTAACACCATACTTAATAGTGAAACACTGAATGCTTTCCACATAATACTGGGAACAAGAAAATACAGCTGTCACCACCTCTATTCAATATATACTGTACGTCAAGTCAGGGTACAGAAGTAAAAGAAGACAGAAAACTATTTCACTGTGGTAAAAAGTAAAATTAAATTTATTTGCAGATGGCAAAATATCTTATATATAAAATTTTAGGCAATCCTCCCTAAATCTATGGAGAACTCGAATAGTCAAGAAGGGCAAAATTGCAGGATGCAGTTCAGTTCAGTTCAGTCACTCAGTCATGCTGACTCTTTGTGACTCCATGGATTGCAGCATGCCAGGCCTCCCTGTCCATTTCCAACTCCCGGAATTTACTCAAACTCATGTCTATTGAGTCAGTGATACCATCCAACCATTTCATCCTTTGACTTCCCCTTCTCCTCCTGCCTTCAATCTTCCCCAGCATCAGGGTCTTTTCAAATGAGTCAGTTCTTTGCACTAGGCGGCCAAAGTATTGGAGCTTCAGCTTCAACATCAGTCCTTCCAATGAATATTCAGAATTGATTTCCTTTAGGATTGACTGGTTTGGTCTCCTTGCAGTCCAAGGGACTCTCAAGAGTCTTCTCCAACACCACAGTCCAAAAGCACCAATTGTTCAGCACTCAGCTCTCTTTATAATGCAACTCTCACATTCACATATGACTACTGGAAACACCATAGCTTTGACTACATGGGCTTTTGTTGGCAAAATAATGTCTCTGCTTTTTAATATGCTGTCTAGGTTTGTCATAACATTCCTTCCAAGGAGTAAAGCATCTTTTAATTTCATGGCTGCAGTCACCATCTGCAGGATACAAGATCAGTATTAAAGAATATGTATTTCTACATGTTAGAAATGAACAATCTAAAAGAGAATGAAGTGTAAATGAGAATATAATTTCATTAATAATACATAAAAATAAGATAATTAGAAGTAATTTAAATAATTGAAAGACTTGTACATTGAACACTACAAAATATTATTCAAAGAAACTTTTAAAGATCTAAAAAAAAACTGTAAGACAGTCTGTGTGTTCATGGATCTTCCACTCTTCATGAAAGTTAACTCAAAACCATTCATTGACCTAAATGTACAAATGCAAAACCATAAAACTTCTAAAGATATTACAGAAGAAAACCTAGACAATCTTAGTTTTTGGTAAGAATTTTTTAGATGCAACAGTAAAGGCATGATCTATGAAAGAAATAATTAGTGAGCTGGCTTTCATTACAACTAAAAATGTTCTGTGAAACACATGGACAAAAAATGAGGTCATAAGCCACAGACAGACAAACCTTTACAAAAGACCTTTAATTAAGGACTGTTATCCAATGAATGGTTCCCAAATGGCACTAGTGTAAAGAATCCACCTGCCAATTCAGGAGATATGTATTTGATCCCTGGATCAGGAAGATCCCCTGGAAGAGGAAATGGCAACCCACTCCAGTATTCTTGCCAGGAGAACCTCAATGGAAAGAGGAACAAGGTAGGCTATAGTCAGGCCACAAAGACTGGGGTCAAAAAGAGTCAGGCATGATTGAGCATACACACAAATACATTCAATATATAAAATAACTCAAAAAATTGAACAATAAGAAAATGAAAACAAGTTGATCAAAATGTGGTCAGAAAATGAGAACAGACACTTTACTAAAGAAAAAACACATCTGGCAAATAAGCATAGAGAAAGATGTTACAATCATATGTCATCAGTTAAATTAAAATGAGATCCTATTGCCAACATCTGATGGATCATCAAAAAAGCAAGAGAATTCCAGAAAAACATCTATTTATGCTTATTGACTATGCCTAACCCTTTGACTGTGTGGATCACAATAAACTGTGGAAAATTCTGAAAGAGATTGGAGTGCCAGACCACCTGACCTGCCTCTTGAGAAACCTGTATCCAGGTCAGGAAGCAACAGTTAGAACTGGACATGCAACAACAGACTGGTTCCAAATAGGAAAAGGAGTACGTCAAGGCTGTATATTGTCACCCTGCTTATTTAACTTACATGCAGAGTACATCATGAGAAATGCTGGGCTGGAGGAAGCACAAGCTGGAATCACGATTGCCGGGAAAAATATCAATAACCTCAGATATGCAGATAACACCACCCTTATGGCATAAAGGGAAGAAGAACTAAAGAGCTTCTTGATGAAAGTGAAAGAGGAGAGTGAAAAAGTTGGCTTAAAGCTCAACATTCAGAAAACTAAGTTCATGGCATCCGGTCCCAACACTTCATGGGAAATAGATGGGGAAACAGTGTCAGACTTTATTTTTTTGGGTTCAAAAATCACTGCAGATGGTGACTGCACCCATGAAGTTAAAACACACTTACTCCTTGGAAGGAAAGTTATGACCAACCTAGACAGCATATTAAAAAGCAAAGACATTACTTTGTCAATAAAGGTTCATCTAGTCAAGGCTATGGTTTTTCCAGTAGTCATATATGGATGTGAGAGTTGGACTATAAAGAAAGCTGAGCACTGAAGAATTGATGCTTTTGAACTGTGGTGTTAGAGAAGACTCTTGAGAATCCCTTGGACTGCAAGGAGGTCCAACCAGTCCATTCTAAAGGAGATCAGTCCTGGGTGTTAATTATAAGGACTGATGTTGAAGCTGAAACTCCAATACTTTGGCCACCTGATGCGAAAAGCTGACTCATTTGAAAAGACCCTGATTCTGGGAAAGATTGAGAGCAGGAGGAGAAGGGGATGACAGAGGATGAGATGGTTGGATGGCATCACCGACTCGATGGACATGGGTTTGGGTGGGCTCTGGGAGTTGGTGATGGACTGTGAGGTCTAGCATGTTGTGGTTCATGGGGTCGCAAAGAGTCAGACACGACTGAGCGACTGAACTGAACTACACACCTTTAAAATGACCAAAATCCAGAACACAGGCAACACCAAATGTGGGCAATAATGTGCATGAACAAAAACTCTTGTTCATTGCTGATAGGAACGCAAAATAGTACGGCCACTTTGGAAGACAGTTTAGAGGTTTCTTTAAAACAGAAAGCGTATTCTCGCCACAGCCAGTAATTATACACTTTTATATTTACCAACACATATTTATTATTTATTTTTGGGGGGCTCCAAAATCACTGCAGAAAAGACACTTGCTCCTTGGAAGAAAAGCTATGACAAACCTAGACAGAGTACTAAAAAGTGGAGACATTACTTTGTTGACAAAAGTCTGTCTAGTCAAAGCTATGGTGTTTCCAGTAGTCATGTATGGATGTGAGAGTTGGACCATAAAAAAGGCTGAGTGCTGAAGAATTGATGTTTTTGAACTGTGGTGTTGGAGAAGACACTTGAGAGTCCCTTGGACTGCAAGAAGATCAAACAAATCTATCCTAAAGGAAATCAATCCTGAATATTCATTGGAAGGACTGATGCTGAAGCTGAAACTTCAAAACTTTGGCAACACTGTGCAAAGAGCTGGCTTATTAGAAAAGACCCTGATGCTCGGAAAGATTGAAGGCAGGAAGGGAAGGCGATGACAGAGGATGAGATGGTTGGATGGCATCACCGACACGATGTACATGAATTTGAGTAGGCTCCGGGAGTTGGTGATGGACAGGGAGGCATGGTGTGCTGCAGTCCATGAGGTCACAAGGAGTCAGACTCGACTGAGCAACTGAACTGAACTGAAAAATAAATACAAATTAAATGAGACATTTCATGTTCAATGATTTGAAGATTGAAAATTTTTAAATTGGCAAGTATCCTTAAATTGTTATACAGAATCATATAGATTCAAAGCAACCCCAGTCATCTTCCCATCAGGTAAATTGTGGTGTGTATGTGTGTGTGTGTGTGTGTGTGTGTGTGTTGCAAAGTGGCAAAGAAAATTGAAGATGCAGTTGAAAATGAGAACAAAGATAGACGTTTAAATTAGTCATTTCTAAGACTTATATCGCTACCATAATTATTGGTAAAATGGCAGAATATTGGTAGGATAGCTAAATAGACTTATGGAAAATAATTTAGTGTAGAAAGAGACCCACCTATATATATTGTCACCCAATTTGTCAGAATGACTCACTGCAACACAGTGAAAAATAATATTCTTTCCAGTAAAAGTTATTGGACAATATGGCTTTTCACGGGCAAAGATGAAAAAAATGAGTCCCATTATCTAGATTCCTACCTTACACTACATACAGAAATCAATTCCAGAGGAACTGAAGACTTAATGTGAAAGGTAAGTTAACAAATCTTCTACAATACAGGAAAAACTTCTTCCTGAACTTTGCATACACCAAACACTAACTTTTAATTAAAAATTGATGAAGTTTAGTTTATTAAAATCATCAGATATTATTAATAGGGGAAAAGGGAAAGCCAGAGAATGGGAAATGATAGTCCCATTGCATCAAATGACATAGATTGTATCCAGAATATATAATGAAAGAGTAAAAACTGGACTGCGGCTAAAAGATTGAAAACTAACTTGTATTGAAAAAAGAGAAAAAGCAACCTTGCCTTTAATCACACTGGGAGGACAGGCACAGATAAAAACAGCTACAAAATTAACTGGAGGGTTTGTTTTTCCCAAGGTCATGTGGCAACTGTGAAATCCCATAATAGTTTCTACTTTTAATTATTTTTACTTTCTATAGAACCACTTTTCCACTTCCATATTTTACTGGTGTTACCTAATCCCTAAACTGTCCTGGCCTTGTGGCAAGACTTCTGCTCCCCTGAGTCTCTCCTAAGACTTATTTGGTGACAAGCCAGACCTCTAACAAGATGATTCCTTAATTTCTCTTGTGAAATGGATTTTCTGGTTCTCTTGGAGTACCCCCTTTTGCTGCATCAGGTCAGCAAATCTGATTTTGTCAGCCTTTAGCTTTGTTTTTTTCCTGATGAGTCTTTTGCATTTTTCAGGCATTAGAATATAGTAGCCTCTAATAACCATAATCATAAGGAAGATTTCCCTGGTGGTCCAGTGGTGTCCCACGGACCAAATGGGGCACAGGTTCGATCCCTGGTAGGAGAATTATGGCATGCCATGCATGGCTAAATGGGCTTCCCTGGTGGCTCAGATGGTAAAAAAAAAATCTGCCTGCAATGCAGGAGACGTGGGTTCAATCCCTTGGTTGGGAAGATCCCCTGGAGAAGGTAATGGCTACCATTGCAGTATTCTTGCCTGGAGAATTCCATTGACAGAGGAGCCTGGCAGGCTACAGTCCATGGTATCACAAAAGAGTTGGACATGATTGAGAGTTTAAGCATGCACATAATCATAGGAGGAGGACTAGGAGAAAGATGAAGAAGGAGAGAATAAGGAGAAAGAGAAGTTGTAATGAAGCAAACGGACATAAGAAAGTATAAATTAATTCCACAATAAGATATAGTATACCGTTCCTAGGATAGTTGTTTTAAAAGTGAAAAGTACCAAAATCAGAAGAATATATGGAACCACTAGGTCTTCTATACTCTGTTGATTTGAATGTAAATTCTTACAACCATTTTGGAAAGTTGATTAGCAGTGTTTATCAAAGCAGAACACAGGTTATGCTATGACCAAACAATTATAGTCCATGGTATACACCTGAATAGATAGATGGGGAAACAGTGTCAGACTTTATTTTTTTGGGCTCCAAAATCACTGCAGATGGTGATTGCAGCCATGAAATTAAAAGACGCTTACTCCTTGGAAGGAAGGTTATGGCCAACCTAGATAGCATATTTAAGAGCAGAGACATTACTTTGCCAACAAAAAGTCCATCTAGTCAAGGCTATGGTTTTTCCAGTGGTCATGTATTAGTGTGAGAGTTGGACGGTGAAGAAAGCTGAGCGCTGCAGAATTGATGCTTTTGAACTGTGGTATTGGAGAAGACTCTTGAGAGTTCCTTGGACTGCAAGGAGATCCAATCAATCCATCCTAAGGGAGATCAGTCCTGGGTGTTCATTGGAAGGACTGATGTTGAAGCTGAAATTCCAATACTTTGGCCACCTCATGCAAAGAGTTGACTCATTGGAAAAGACCCTAATGCTGGGAGGGATTGGGGGCAGGAGGAGAAAGGGACGACAGAGGATGAGATGGTTGGATGGCATCACCAACTCGATGGACATGGGTTTAGGTAAACTCCGGGAGTTGGTGATGGACAGGGAGGCCTGGCGTGCTGCAATTCATGGGGTCGCAAAGAGTCGGACACGACTGAGCGACTGAACTGAACTGAACTGATATACCTAAAGGGACTCTATACGTGCATGTAAAACACATACATGTAAAATGTTTTTTCTGACAGCATTATTCATAAAAGCCTCAAACTGGAACAAGCAAAATATCCTTCAACAGATTTGATAAGTACACTTAAGAATAGTCGCATAATGGGAAACTGTGGAGCAAAAAATGAATGCACTCACACTACTTGCAACATTATTAATGGATCTCCCTAATATTTTACTGGGTAAGAGAGAACAGAAATAAAGGAATATTCAATGTGTATTTTCATTTATATAAAGATCGATAACAGATTAAGCATTTTATGGTGATGAGAGTTTGATTCAGTGATTGTGAGTGGCAGGCATAGCGTAGGTTTCTGACAATAATCCATAATTTGATTATAATGTTATCATAATGATGTGTTTATTTGCATGGTGAAAACTCTTCTAAGCTGTATATTTAATATTACTGCATTTCAAAATAGGTTTCTTGCATTTTATAACTAAAAATAAAACTCAAGATTTAAAAGTTGTTAAATGATGTACACCCATGGTGGACTCATGTCAATGTATGGCAAAACAAACACAATATTGAAAAAGAATAAAATAAAATAAAATAAAAATAAATGAATAAATAAAAGTTGTCAAATGGCAACCATGTATTTGAATAAATAATTGAGATGCTTTAAAGTTTCATAAAATTTGGCAATTTTGTTGTTTTCTTTTTATTCTAAAGTTTCACTCTAATAGTCATTGCACTATGGTAGCTATTTAACATTAGTAATCATAATGCAGAAAAAACAGAGGCCAGCGTGAATTTTCATAACTTTCATCCATAAAGCAAGTGAATAGTGTTTATTTTTTGGGCTTTCCACGTGCCTCACTGGTAAAAGAATATATCTGCCAAGGCAGGAGTTGCCGGAGACCTGGGTTTGATCCCTCAGTGCAGAAGATCCCCGGGAGGAGGAAATGACAACCCACTCCAGTATTCTCGCCTGGAGAATCCCATTGACAAAGGAGCCTAGTAGGTGGGCTACAGTTCATAGGGTTGCAAAGAGTTGGATAAGACTTAACACCCAGGTACCACATAGTCAATTACCTAACAGTGTAAGAGCAGATTGCATATATGGAAAACTGCTATAACCCACTGCATCTGGAAATTATAGGCAGAATTAAAAAAAAACAAGCTTCAAACCTTATCACTATAGCCATTAAATGTTTGTGAATCTGAAATTCAAATTTAAAAATAATAAAATGTGTGCCTGCATTTCAGTTCAGTTCAATCACTCAGTCGTGTCTGACTCTTTATGACTCCACAGACTGCAGCATGCCAGTCTTCCCTGTCCATCACCAACTCCTGAACCTGCTCAGACTCATGTACATTGAGTTGGATGCCATCCAACCATCTCATCCTCTCATCCCCTTCTCCTGCCTTCAATCTTTCCCAGCATCATGGTCTTTTCTAATGAGCTGGCTCGTTGCATAGGGTGGCAAAAGTATTGGAGTTTCAGCTTCAGCATCAGTCCTTCCAATGAATATTCAGGACTGATTTCCTTTAGGATGGACTGGTTGGATCTCCTTGCAGTCCAAGGGACTCTCAAGAGTCTTCTTCAGCACCACAGTTCAAAAGTATCAGTTCTTCGGTGCTCAGCTTTCTTTATGGTCCGACTCACATCCACACATAACTACTGGAAAAAACATAGCTTTGACTATACCTTTGTCAGTAATGTATTTAGTTTTATTTAAACGACAGTAAATAATAGAATGAGAAAAAGTGATTTCTAACTTACAAAATGAAGGTATTGAAAATAACTGCAATGTTTTAGCAAATGCTTTTTGGTGGTGATATGAAAAGGAATTTATTTTTATAGTTTACAATACTGAAAAAATAATCTAAATGTGTTTTTCTCTTTATTAAAAAAACCAAAGCTTTTATACCAGCCAACATTTCCTGGGGTAACCTATTCAATATCAATTTTTTTTCTTTAAGAACAGTTATGTTGATCACTTTATTCAAATAAACCATCAGTCCAACAAGTGTAGATTCTTATTTTTCTAGTTTTACAGATGAAAAATATGAAGTTTGTAAAGTAATGACATTTTATCAGATCCTACTCCTGTAATGTTGGATCCTGGATTTCTACCTGAGCAGTATAATTTAAGAATCTGTGCATTTAATTTCCAGATGTTGCTGCCTTTTTCCATGAAATTTGTAATATTCCAAATTTACTGCAATTAAGTTAGAGCAAAAGTAATACATCTATTTTTTAAAAATCCCATCTAAGAAATATCATCTACTACAATATCCTTTTCTACATAATAAGAAGTAATGATTTATGGTTCTCATGACATTTAGCTCATTATCAAATAAAATTGAACAATACTAAGCATTGCTTTAGGCAAGTGATGTTCTTTTTCTTTATACTGATAATAATATTACACACAATTGTTCAACATCATTGCTCAAGATTATTTTTGAAAAATCCACTTTCAAACTTTAGTATGAGCTAATTGTGATAAAAATTTTACATATTGTATATATAAAATATTTTAAAAATATAAAAGCAAATTACATTAGAAAAAAGTAATGGCTATCAATTAGGTAAATTTTCTGTATGGTCACTTTATATTGAACATTTCTGCTTTTCATATATATAGTAGAAAATTAGAGTTAGTGTCCAGGTCATCATTAAGGTTTGTGTGGACAATTCACTTATTCTTTTTGAGCCTCTGTTTCTTCATTTGTTTATTTAAAATAATCTTTTTGTGTATATTATTTATATATTCTAATAATTATAATGAAATATGTATTTGCATTAATATGTTTAAACATATAATTTGAATTTTATGTATATTAACATATGTATATTACTGTACTTAATTATCATAAGCAGCTGAGAGAATTAAGTCTCCCAAGACCATACATAATCTTCTTATTGATAGGCAAATTTTGAATTGCTCAAAATCAAGAAATGCCTATCATCCTAGAAAGGGCACTGGCATTCTCTAAGGCTCAATGGAAATCAGCTACAGTTTGATGCTTAAAATGATAATTTCTGGTCAAACTGTAGGGATTGGTCAAGTTCAAGACTTAGAGCCCATCACTTATCCAAATTTTGATCATGTCAAGGTGTACCTAAGAATTCCAGAGTGGTCACTTTTGCCTAAAAATTTCTGATAAATAAAGATGCATTTGCAAAGCTTGTACCCCCAACTGTGGTTATGTATGGGAAAGGCCTATTTAATCAGCTACATAACAGACTAAGCTGGTACCTAGGAGTAAGAGCTAGTGCTTCCCTAATCATGTAGCTTATTTCCTATCAATCCGAGAGTCAATGTTCTATCTAGATCCAGAAGAGGAGAACAAAGTAGGAGATTTTGGGGTTTTATTTACAATTTGGAAAGAATAACCGAGAGATAGAGAAGAGTCTTGAGAATACCTTGGACTTCCAGGAGATTAAACCAGTCAGTCCTCAAGGAAATCAACCCTGAATAGTCATAGCTGAAGCTGAAGTTCCAATACTTTGGCCACCTGATGTGAAGAGGTGATTGACTAGAAAAGACCCTGATTCTGGGAAAGATTGAAAAGAGGAGGAGAAGGGGACAACAGAGGACATGATGGCTGAATGGCATCACTGACTCAATGGACATGAATTTGAGCAAACTCTGAGAGATAGTGAAGAAGAGGGAAGCCTGGAGTGCTACAGTCCATGGGGTTGCAAAAAGTCAGACACAACTTGGTGACTGAACAACAACAACAAAGAAATACATACCATGGAAAGAGGGGAGTGACAAACTTATTTCCTGATATAATTTTGAGGCAAAAAGACAGCATGGGGTTCTCTCCTTTACCATGACTGAAGGATTTGTCCCATCATTTTGATGTCTTAATTATAAAAATTGAGTGAACAATAGAAGAGGGCACAGATGAACCACAGGAGGAGAATAAGAGGAACCCTAACATTTTACTTCTTGGAGTGGTTAGAATGGTTAGAATAACTGAAGTGCTATCAGAATAACACTTGGCATCTTTGAACATTTCCCTGAAATCACAGAGTAAACTGGTGATTCAGATACGATATTAATAATTCATTCGACCTGACACTGGAATAGTCTTCACAGTTCAGGAATCAATGCCAGGCTCTTCTGTACATGATATGACGGGAATCCAAAGTTTTGTCTATTGCTAGGAATGTATTTTCCTAATAATCTCTGATTTTGTTTATTTACTCCACTGAATATTACAAAACTTACTAAGTAGACCCAAAGAAAGGTTATTTAATATATATACATCACATAGTTCATATTCTCAAGTGTACACAATGTGAGAGTGGGAGGAAGAATAATTTAGGGTTATATTACTGTAGCTTTGTGCCTCGCTAGAGTTTTTACCCTGACACAAAAATCACCAGTTTCTTATTTACAAAATAAAAACAAGCTTTACCAAGGAAGGTGAAAAGTAGACATAATGTATATAATTTAGCAACCTACATTAGTGTTTAACATTTGGTAAGTGTATTCCATCTGTGATTATTACTGCATATATGGTAGCATTGTATGAATATATATGAAATGAATGAATAAAATTATGAATACCTCAAATAATGCATATTTCAAATAAAAATAACACATGAAAGAGATAGGAAATTTGAAGTTCCTAACTCAATCACATTGTTTTATCTTTAAAAAAATCATTCTCAAACATTTTAATATTTCTGTTAACAGATTGAAAGTGGTTATAGTACCTAATTTTAAATCTAATTTCATATATGCATTTTAAAGTGCAATTAATGTCACAGAATATCTAATGTGATTAAACTGGAGCATTATGTCAACTCACTCAACTATTATGATACATTAGGAATTTAATAGAAACAATCTCATCTTATATATTTAATTTATAATTGACAATAATTATTCACACACACATATACCCCTCCACCCCTCTCCACTTCCCATAGCAGTTCAGCAGTTCATACCAGGTAGCTTTAATCCTTCTCTATTATTATAGTTGTTTAGGAAATTATTATTCAGATATCAATCCTCTCTCACGCAGTCAATTTTTAATATTTTTTTTTTTTTTGCATTTTAGGAAACTTTACTATGCAGTTACTATTCCACCTGGTTAGAATTTTATAGTTAGCAACACTAACTTATTTAGCATCATGTCCTTCTGTGCTTTTGTTTGCTTTACCAGGACAGTAAAAAGTTGACATACGCTAGCTTTCCTATTGGTGAAAAAGGATTATAAATGTTTTGAAATCACAGAACTATTTGTTACAATAATGCCTAATGGAATCAACTATTTAATATATAGTTAAGTTTATTATCTTATTTTTAAACTATATAACTGACATTTAGAGCAGTTTGTAGTCTATGTTTTCAATATATTTTTAAAATTAAATAGCATAAGATTAAAATGAGTCTTCCTAGTTCACATGGATCTGTGCTTTGGGGTTAAAAACATATATCACATCCAAATTTCTTGCTATATATCTTGAAGACCACATCACTAGAGAGGAATAGAAGCTCTCCTTACATTCTTTAATCACCAATAAAATTACTTTCCTAAACTTTTAAATCTTTGATAATTACAAATTCACTTGTACAAAATAATAAGGAGCTCCCATGTGTCCTTTAACATCTCGCAGAACTAAAGTACAATATCAGTGTCATAACAGGTGATTAACATTGAAGATACAGAGCATTTCCACCTTCACAAAGATCCTTTCCATTGCTCTTTTATAACCATAGTAGCACGTCCTTCCACTCCTTTATTCCATTATCCTCTGGAAACCACTAATCTGTTCTCCACATTTGCAATTTTATCATTTGCAGGTTACATAGATGGAATTATCCAGTATGTTATATTTTGGGATTGACTTTTTCACTAAGAATAATTCCCTGGAGATTCTAGGTTGTTGCATGTGTCAATAACATGCTCCTTTTTATTACTGAGTAGTATTTCATCCTAGAAATGGACTATGGTCTGATTAATGATTCACCTACTGAAGGTCATCTCAATATGTTTCCAGCTATTAAAAATAAAGCTACTTTAAACACATGGGTACAGGTTTTTGTCTAAACACAATTATTAATTTCTATGGGATAAATCACTGTGCTGTGCTGTGCTGTGTTCAACTCTTTGAAATTCCATGGACTGCAGCCTGAAAGGCTACTCTGTCCATGGATTTTCTCCAGGCAAGAATACTGTAGTGGGTTGCCATGCTATCCTCCAGAGGATCTTGCCACCCAGGGACTGAACCAAAGTCTCCTGAATTGCAAGTGAATTCTTTACCATCTGAGCTACCAGGGAAGCCCATGTATACTGGAACGGCTAGCCTATACCATCTCCAGGGGATCTTCCCGATCCAGGATAGAACTGGGGTCTTCTGCATTGCAGGTGGATTCTTGACCAACTGAGCTACAAGGGAAGGCTTGTATCACAGCCTTGTCTAACTCAATGGAATTATGAGCCATGCAATGTAGGACCACTCAAGAAGGATGGGTCATGGTGGAGAGTTCTGACGAAACATGGTCCACTGAAGAAAGGAATGGCAAACCACTTCAGTATTCTTGCCTTGAGAACTCCTTAAAAAGGAAAAAAGATATGACACTGAAAGATGAACTCCCCAAGTTGGTAGGTTCCCAATAAGCTACAGGAGAAGAGTGGAGAAATAGCTCAGGCAAGAACGAAGATGGTGAGCCAAAGCACAAACGACACCAGTTGCAGATATGATTGTTGATGGAAGTAAAGCCCAATGCTGTAAAGAACAATATTACATAGGAACCTGAAATGTTAGGTCCATGAATCAGGGTATATTGGAAGTGGTCAAACAGCAGATGGCAAGAGTGAACATCGACATTTTACGAATCAGTGAACTAAAATTGACCAGAATGGGAGAATTTGATTCAGATGACCATTATATCTACTACTGTGGGCAAGAATCCCCTGGAAGAAATGGAGTAGCCCTCATAGTAAACAAGAGACCAAAATGCCATACTTGGGTGCAATCACAAAAATGACAGAATGATCTGTTTGTTTCCAGGACAAACCATTTAATATCACAGTGATCCAAGTCTATGACCCAGCCACTAATTCCAAAGAAGCTGAAGCTGAATGGTTCTATGAAGACCTACAAGACCTTTAATGATGTCCTTTTCATCAGAGGGGACTGGAATTACTGCAAAAGCAGGAGGTCAAGACACACCTAGAGTAACAGGAAGGTTTGGCCTTGGAGTACAAAAAGAAGCAGGGCAAAGGTTAACAGAGTTTTGCCAAGAGAACACACTAATGATGACAAACACCCTCATCCAACAACACAACAGAGGACTCTACACAGGGACATCACAAGATGATCAATACTGAAATCAGATTGATCATATTCTTTGTGGAAAAAGGTGGAGAAGCTCTATAAAGTCAGCAAAAATAAGACCAGGAGCTGACTGTGGCTCAGATCATGAACTCCTTAGAGAAAATTCAGACTTAAATTAAGAAACTAGGGAAAACCACTAGACCATTCAGGTATGACCTAAATCAAATTCCTTACAATTATGCAGTGGGCGTGACAAATAGGTTCAAGGGCTTAGATCTGATTGATAGAGTGCCTGAAGAACTATAGACAGAGGTTCATAACATTGTACAGGAGGCAGTGATCAAAGCCATCCCCAAGAAGAAGAAATGCAAAAAGGCAAAATGGTTGTCTGAGGAGGCCTTACAAATAACTGAGAAAAGAAGAGAAGCCAAAGGTAAATGAGAAAAGGAAAGATATATCCATCTGAATTCAGAGTTCCAAAGAATAGCAAGAAGAGATAAGAAAGACTTCCTAAGTGATTAATGCAAAAAAAAAAAAAAAGGAGGAAAACATAAGAATGGGGAAGACTAGAGATCTCTTCAAGAAAATTAGATAGCAAGGGAACATTTCATACAAAGATGGGCACAATAAAGGACAGAAATGGCATGGAAAATAGTAATAAGAGGTAGCAAGAATACACAGAAGAACTATACAAAAAAGATCTTAATGACCCACATAACCACGATGGTGTGATCACTCACCTAGAGCCAGACATTTTGGAGTGAAAAGTAAAGTGGACCTTAGGAAGCATTGCTACAAACAAAGACAGTGTCAGTGATGGAATTCCAGCTGAACTATTTCAAATTCTAAAAGATGATTTGTGAAAGTGCTGCACTCAATATGCCAGCAAATTTGGAAATCTTAGCAGTGGCCACAGGACTGGAAAAGGTCAGTTTTCATTCCAATCCCAAAGAAAAGCAATGCCAAAGAATGTTCAAACTACTGCACAGTGGCACACATCTCACACACTAGCAAAGTAATGTTCAAAATTCTCCAAGCCAGGCTTCAAAAGTATGTGAACCATGAACTTCCAGATGTTCAGACTGGATTTAGAAAATGCAGAGGAACCATAAATCAAATTGTCAACATCCACTGGATCATTCAAAAAGCAAAAGAATTTCAACAAACATCTAATTCTGCTTCATTGACTGAGCTAAAGCCTTTGACTGTGTAGATCACATCAAACTCTGGAGAATTCTGAACAGATGGGAAAACCAGACTACCTTATCTGCCTCTGAGAAATCTATATGTAGGTCAAGAAGTAATAGTCAGAACCGGACAAGGAACAATAGACTGGTTCCAAATCGGGAAAGGAGTATGTCAAGGCTGTAGATTGTCACCCTGCTTGTTTAACTTATATGCAGAGTACATCATGTGAAATGCCGAGCTGGATGAAGCACAGGCTGGAATCAAGATTTCAAGTAGAAATATCAATTACCTCAGATATGCAGATGAAACCACCCTTATGGCAGAAAGTCAAGAGGAACTGAAGAGCTTCTTGATGAAAGTCAAAGAGGAGAATGAAAGAGCTGGCTTAAAACTCATCATTTAAAAATGAAGATCATGGCATCTGGTCCAATCACTTCACTGTAAATAGGTGGGGAAACAATGGAAACAGTGAGAGACTATTTTTGGGAGCTCCAAGATCACCACAGATGGTGACTGCAGCCATGAAATTAAAAGATGCCTGCTACTTGGAAGAAAAGCTACGACAACCCTAGACAGCATCTTAAAAAGCAGAGACATTACTTTGCCAACGAAGATCCATGTAATCAAAGCTATGGTTTTTCTAGTAGTCATGTATGAATGTGAGAGTTGAACTATAAAGAAAGCCGATGTCTGAACAATAGATGGTTGTGGCAGCTCAGAAGAACAGTGGCTGCGATGGCGCAGAAGCACGGCGGTTGCGAAGGCATAGAAACACAACTGAGAGGAGCTACCCCACGTTTAAGGTCAGGGGCGGAGGCCAAGAGGAGTTACCCCACCTCTGAGATCAGGGGTGGAGGCCAAGAGGAGCTACCCTATGTCCAAGGTAAGGAGCAGAGGTGGCACTTTGCTGGAGCAGCTGTGAAGAGATAACCCACCTCCAAGGTAAGAGAAACCCAAGTAAGACGGTAGGCACTGAGAGAGGGCATCAGAGGGCAGACAGACTGAAACCACAATCACAGACAACTAGCCAATCTGATCACACAGACCACAGCCTTGTCTAACTCAATGAAACTAAGCTATGGCATGTGGGGCCACCCAAGATTGATGGGTCATGGTGGAGAGGTCAGACAGAATGTGGTCCACTGGAGGAGGGAATGGCAAACCACTTCAGTATTCTTGCCTTGAGAACCCCATGATCAGTATAAAAGGCAAAAAGATAGGACACTGAAAGTTGAACTCCCCAGGTCGATAGGTGCCCAAT
The DNA here is from genome assembly GCA_024291935.2 of Okapia johnstoni. Classification (NCBI taxonomy): domain Eukaryota; kingdom Metazoa; phylum Chordata; class Mammalia; order Artiodactyla; family Giraffidae; genus Okapia; species Okapia johnstoni. The sequence goes on from CM044322.1 coordinate 61,829,888, forward strand.
GCTTCTGGAGATCAGTGGAGAAATAAAAAAAAAAAAATGATGGGATGGAGCCAAAGCAAAACCAATATTCAGCTGTGGATGTGACTGGTGATAGAAGCAAAATCCGATGCTGTAAAGAGCAATATTGCATAGGAACCTGGAATGTTAGGTCCATGAATCAAGGCAAATTGGAAGTGGTCAAACAGGAGAGGCAAGAGTGAACATCGACATTCTAGGAATCAGCGAACTAAGATGGACTGGAATGTGTGAATTTAACTCAGATGACCATTTTATCTACTACTGTGGGCAGGAATCCCTTAGAACAAATGGAGTAGCCATCATAGTCAACAAAAGAGTCCTAAATGCAGTACTTGGAGTGCAATCTCAAAAATGACAGAATGATCTCTGTTCGTTTCCAAGGCAAACCATTCAATATGCCCCAACCAGTAACGCTGAAGAAGCTGAAACTGAATGGCTGTATGAAGACCTACAAGACCTTCTAGAACTAACACCCAAAAATGATGTCCTTTTCATTGTAGGAGACTGGAATGCAAAAGTAGGAAGTCAAGAAACACGTGGAGTAACAGGCAAATTTGGCCTTAGGGTACAGAATGCACCAGGACAAAGGCTAATAAAGTTCTGCCAAGAGAATGCACTGGTCATAGCAAACACCCACTTCCAACAACACAAGAGAAGACTCTACACATGGAAATCAGCAGATGGTCAACACCGAAATCAGATTGATTATATTCTTTGCAGCCAAAGATGGAGAAGCTCTATACAGTCAGCAAAAACAAGACCAGGAGCTGACTGTGGCTCAGATCATGAACTACTTATTGCCAAATTCAGATTAAAATTGAAGAAAGTGGGGAAAACCACTAGACCATTCAGATGTGACCTAAATCAAATCCCTTATGACTATACAGTGGAAGTGAGAAATAGATTTAAGGGACTAGATCTGATAGACAGAGTGCCTGATGAACTATGGATGGAGGTTTGTGACACTGTAGAGGAGACAGGAATCAAGACCATCCACAAGAAAAAGAAATGCAAAAAAGCAAAATGGCTATCTGATGAAGCCTTACAAATAACTGTGAAAAGAAGAGAAGCAAAGGAGAAAAAGAAAGATATACCCATTTGAATGTAGAGTTCCAAAGAATAGCAAGGAGAGATAAGAAAACCTTCCTCAGTGATCAATCCAAAGAAAGAGAGGAAAACAATAGAATGGAAAAGACTAGAGATCTCTTCAAGAAAATTAGAGATACCAAGGGAACTTTTCCTGCAAAGATGGGCTCAATCAAGGACAGAAATGGTATGAACCTAATAGAAGCAGAACATGTTAAGAAGAGGTGGCTAAAATACACAGAAGAACTGTACAAAAAAAGGTCTTCACAACCCAGATAATCACGATGGTGTGATCACTCACCTAGAGCCAGACATCCTGGAATGTGAAGCCAAGTGGGCCTTAGGACGAATCAGTATGAACAGAGCTAGTGGAGGTGATGGAATTTCAGTTGAGCTATTTCAAATCCTGAAAGATGATGCTGTGAAAGTGCTGCACTCAATATTACCAGCAAATTTGGAAAACTCAGCAGTGGCCACGTGACTGGAAAAGGTCAGTTTTCATTCCAATCCCAAAGAAAGACAATGCTAAAAATGCTCAAACTACCACTCAATTACACTCATCTCGCACGCTAATAAAGTAATGCTTAAAATTCTCTAATCCAGGCTTCAGCAATACGTGAACCATGAACTTTCAGATGTTCAAGCTGGTTTTAGAGAAGACAGAAGAACCAGAGATCAAATTGCCAACATCTGCTGGATCAGTGAAAAAGCAAGAGAGCTCCAGAAAAACATCTATTTCTTGTACATTTACTAGTCAAAGACTTTGACTGCGTGGATCACAATAAACTGTGGAAAATTCTGAAAGAAATGGGAATGCCAGACCACCTGACCTGCCTTTGAGAAACCTGTATGCAGGTCAGGAAGCAACAGTTAGAACTGGACATGGAACAACAGACTGGTTCCAAATAGGAAAAGGAGTATGTCAAGGCTGTATATTGTCACCCTGCTAATTTAACTTATATGCAGAGTACATCATGAGAATCACTGGGCTGGATGAAGCACAAGCTGGAATCAAGATTTCTTGGAGGAATATCAATAACCTCAGATATGCAGATGACACCACCCTTATGGCAGAAAGCGAAGAGGAACTAAAGAGCCTCTTGATGAAAGTGAAAGAGGAGAGTGAAAAAGTTGGCTTAAAGCTCAACATTCAGAAAACTAAGATCATGGCATTTGGTCCCATCATTTCATGCCAAATAAATGGGGAAGCAGTGGAAACAGTGGCTGATTTTATTTTTTTGGGCTCCAAAATCACTGCAGATGGTGATTGCAGCCATGAAATTAAAAGACACTTACTCCTTGGAAGGAAAGTTGTGAACAACCTAGATAGCATATTAAAAAGCAGAGATATTACTTTGTCAACAAAATTCCATCTAGTCAAGGCTATGGTTTTTCCAGTAGTCATGTATGGATGTGAGAGTTGGACTATAAAGAAAGCTGAGCATTGAAGAATTGATGCTTTTGAACTGTGGTGTTGGAGAAGACTCTTGAGATTCCCTTGGACTGCAAGGAGATCCTAAAGGAGATCAGTCCTGGGTATTCATTGGAAGGACTGATGTTGAAGCTGAAACTCCAATACTTTGGCCGCCTGATGCAAAGAGCTGACTCATTTGAAAAGACCCTGATGCTGGGAAAGTTTGAAGGCATCAGGAGAAGCGGACGACAGAGGATGAGATGGTTGGATGGCATCACCAACTCGATGGACATCGGTTTGGCTGGACCCGGGGAGTTGGTGATGGAGAGGAAGGCCTGGCGTGCAGTGATTCATGGGGTCGCAAAGAGTTGGACATGACTGAGCGACTGAACTGAACTGAAGAATAGATGTGTTTGAACTGCGATGTTGGAGAAGACTCTTGAGGGTCCCTTGGACTCCAAGGAGGTCAAACAAGGCAATCATAATGGAAATCAACCGTGAATATTTATTGGAAAGACTGATCCTGAAGCTCCAATACTTTGGTCAACTGATGTGAGGAACTGATTCATTAGAAAAGACCCTGCTGCTTGGAAAGATTGAAGGCAGTTGGCGAAGAGGACGACAGAGGCTGAAATGATTTGATGGCATCACCAACTCGATGGACATGAGCTTTAGCAAGCTCCAAGTGTTGGTGATTGACAGGGAAGCCTGTAGTACTGGAGTCCATGGGGTTGCAAAGAGTTATATGGCTGTACAAATGAACTGAACTGATGGGATAAATGTCTATGAGTCACTTGCTCATTTAAGAAAGTAGAAAATGATTTAAAAATCTACCAGGTAGCCTTTTACATGATTATTCTGAGGAAAAGAAAATCAACTTCTTTTTGTCACTGATGTTCTCTGTCTTTTTACCTATATTTAACATATTTCAAAGATGTGTCACTCATGATTCAAGTTAGAATAAAACATTTGTTTGGTTATGACAGAAGAGAATGTAATTCATAATTTTATCTGCATTTAAGTGAGACAATTTTCTTTTTGATTAAATAATACTGTACTGACACCAGAAACTTGGTTCAATGACATCTAATTCCTTAATATAGCTAGTAACTGATAGATTTTAACTCTAAGGACTATTAGTTAACTGTCACTTTGACAGAGCGTTAATATTTTATTTTATAATCTACTTTTATCCTAGTTAACAATTTATACCTAATCCACAATTTCAAGTTAAATTTTTAGCCTTTTTTATCAAGAAGGAAGTCAATAGGTGCACATGTTATTTATTTGCTTTTATATAGACAATTTATTTAGAAAAATAAACAATCACATCTCAAGTCAACATTATGTTTTGATAAATACCTAGGTATATTGCGAAAATGCTGTGGCAACAATGAAGGAAAAGAATAGGATGAAGGGCTGTGCTATGTGCTCAGGTGTGTCCAACACTTTGCGACACCATGGACTGTAACCCACCAGGGTCCCCTGTCCATGGAATTCCCCAAGCAAGAGTACTGGAGTGGGTTGCCATTTCCTTCTCCAAGGGATTTTTCTGAATAGGATGAAGAGAAAACATGAATAAGGTAGAAGTTCCTTTCAAGCCAGTTGTGGAACCATGACAAACTGACTTTGCTTCAGCTGATCCTGGATACATATACACTACATGGACATTCCCACGTGAGTTTACCATATGACATGGAACAGGCAAATCAACAGAAAAGAGATACAAATATGTTATATATAATGTCACAAGACACTGTGACATTGTAGAAGAGGTAACTTTTACAGGCCAGGAAGTCTAAGATAGGTCAGAGTTATCAAAGAAGTCTCCTTACAATTGGAAACAACTCAGCTAAGTGTTGAAGAATAAGGATGAGAAAACCCAGTGAAGAGATTTAAAGGTATCCAGAAAGAAGGGAAAAAATGAGACAAGGAAGAGAATGTGTGCATTGAAAACTTAAGTAGTTTGATAATATCATAGCAAACATGTGACATTGAGGTGAATGATCATGGTGAAGAGAGTGGATAGGACTGATACATCCTGCAAAAAGGCTCATGCTATGTCCGAAGAGGATTTTAAGAAACCTGATGACAAATCAGATTTATTTTGTACATAAAACAAAGTGTGGAAGTCAGATATGGGGTAAGTAAAGCTAAATACCAGGAATCCCATTGTGTATGGATCATAATTAAATTAGAAACCTAAAATAATAATATAAGACAAGGTATGAGATATGAAAAAATAACATTTAAGGTTAAAAATGATAGATGAAATATTTAATAGAGGGAACCAGTCAGACTTGATGCTGAGAAGAGGGAAGGAAAATTTTAGATATCTTTTGACTTAAGTTCATGACTTCAGTGATTGGGTGGATGATGGTAAACTGTCAAATTTGGGATACAAAATAGGATTTAAATAAGGGAGGACATGGACCCCGTCACTCAAAATTTGCCTTATTTTCCTTGTCTATTGGAACCCTCAGCAAAGTAAGGTCTTGGGGATCATTATTATTGTAAAAAAGTACGGATGTTTCCTGCATTTTTATGTGCCATTAACTACACTCAAATTAGACATTTAAAATAAAGAAACTAAGCTCTCACTACATTATATTTCTGGACATACATCTATGATAGCTCAAAGAGTTGGACACGGTTGAGTGACTGAACTGAACTGAACTATGATAGACCAGTTGTTGTTCTTCAAGTTGCTAAGTTGTGTTCAACTCTTTTTGACCCCAAAGACTGCAGCATACTGGGGTTTCTTGTCCATCACCAACTCCCAGAGTTTGTTCAAACTCATGTCCATTGAGTCAGTGATGCCATCCAACAATCTTATCCTCAGTCGATTCCTTCTCCTCCTGCTTTCAATCTTTTCTGGCATCAGGGTCTTTTCCAACAAGTCAGCTCTTTGACATCAAGCGACCAAAGTATTGGGGCTTCAGCATTAGTCTTTCCAATGAATATTCAGGTTTGATTTACTTTAGGACTGACTGGTTTGATCTCTGCTGTCCAAGAGACTCTCAAGAGTCTTCTCCAGCTGTTCAAAAGCATTGATTCTTTGGAGCTCAGCCTTCTTTATGGTCCAACTCTCACATCCATCCATGACAACTGGAAAAACCATAGCTTTGACTAGATGGACTTTTTTCAGCAAAGTAATGTCTCTGCTTTTTAATATACTGCCTAGGTTTGTCATAGCTTTTCTTTCAAGGAGCAAGCGTCTTTTAATTTCATGGCTGCAGTAATTGTTCACGGTGATTTTGGATAGACCAGTAGAATATTTTCAAAATCATGCCTTCCAAGTTTTACTGAAAATATTTTTGAAAGAATATGTGCTGTGCTTAGTTGCTCAGTCATGTACAGCTCTTTGTGACCCCATGGACTATAGCCCACCAGGTTCCTCTGTCTGTGGGAATTCTCCAGGCAAGAATACTGAAGTGGGTTGCCATGCCCTGCTCCAGGGGATCTCCCAACCCAGGTCTCCTACATTGCAGGTGGATTCTTTGCCATCTGATCCACAAGGGAAACCTATGAATACTGGAGTGGGTAGCCTATTCCTTCTCCAAGGGAATTTCCCATCCCAGGAATTGAACCAGGGTCTTCCAAATTGCAGGTGGATTCTTTACCAGCTGAGCTACAGGGAAGTCTTTGAAAAACTCTACCTGTTACTTAATAGTTATTGACCTCCTAGGTTAACAAATACAGTTATACATGTATACAGTTATACAAATACTATTTTATACATGCAGTACTTATGTCATAACAGTATGTATGGTTTGCTAATAACTTTCAATTAAAGTTTTTAATAAGCCATGGGAAAAGGTTTATGCTTTACTGTGATAAAGTATGTCTAGCTGAAGCTAGGAGGATGTCTATTAAAATAAAGCACGATACTATAATCACTGTAGAAACTAGAAAAGCCAAAAGAACCAATTAGAAAATTAGAATTGATTCAATATGTAACATCCAGAGAAATAACTCTGAGGATCTTTAAATCCTTAGACATAGCATAGTCATGACTACAAAGAAAATAATATAAAAATATCTATCTTTAAAATTATAATTTTATATTTCTTACAATTCCTAATAATAAAAACAAGGAAAATTCTAAAGGGACACAAAGAATTTAAATTTTATTTAGAAGGATATTATGGGAAGATTAATTTAGATTTTAACACATTCAAGTTGTTACATCACTGCAAATATAAGTGCAATGACATCATTTACATATAGGTTTTTCCACATGTGAAATTGTGTTATTAAAGTACAGAAAATATAAAACACAAATTTTTAAATAAATCAGATAGCTCTTTGATGTATTTATGATATATAAATATATACCCATCTATGTTTATACATATATTTTAAATCTGCTTATATGTGAATGCAAGCGTTTATTATATATGAATATAAATTATTTTTATTCATATATAACCATAGAATAAAAAGAAAACATAAAGAGAAAAATGATTACTAAAGAACTAAAAAGTTTATCAGATTCAATTCTTACTAACTTCTGAATGCTAGTTATGTGAATACAAAATTATTTCCTACTGCACCATATGTCAAGAATTATAAGTATTTTTATACATGAATATTAAATATGACTTCTTAGACAAAACTTCTATGTTTACAAATAAAAAAACACTTTAGTTGATTGATAATTTTGTATTATTGCAAATATAATTGATTTCTAATATTATATATAGACATTAAGTCGTAGTTGAAATTTCTCTCCTTTGATTAATTGTTTTATTTTGATTACATCCTGTTATGAGTAAACACACATAGATTATGAGGGGTCACAACACTATTTTTAAAAGACAAATCATTTAAAATGATCATTTCAATTAAAACTGAAACATTTAATGAACAATTGTAGCAAATGTTACTGAAAATAATATCTTCATTTTGTTGCAAGATTTTATCTTTCCAGATATATTTCTAATATATTCATGATTGAGATTTATTTTTCAAAATCCTACCTGACAGCATCATTCTCATACTTTAAATAAAAGGAAATTATGGACCTACTAAAGGGACTTATTTGTATTTATAACACTTTCAATGTTATTCTCTTCATTTAAATTTTTTGCTTGACTGCTTCAGTTTTTAGAAGTGTATGCTTCATCTGAAGTCACTTCTGGTCATAGATCCTGTCATCTAAATCTTTATCCCAAAGAGTATTCAGAAAGTGCCCTGAACAACAAGAAATAAAGCTACTTTTTAGTCAGATAAACACTAGCTTCAAGAGTGATTTTTAGGGGGGGGGTGGTTGCAGAGGATAAGATTGAACAGTGGCAAAATGAGATTCATTGAATAGTTACTGAATCATTGTCTCCCTAGGTAACCCTAGGTAATCACTTCCAGAGGGCTTTATTAAGTTGAATTGAGGGGCTGAAAAAGACTCAGCCTCATTTTTTATATATTCATAATCCCCAGCTTCCTTTCTCCTAGTAAATATTTCTTTGCACATGTGTCCATCATTTTATATGTGGCAATTAAGAGACATTAAACAGATATGCCAGGCTTCTCTCCTAGTTCTGTCGGTAAAGAATACGCCTGCAATGCAGGAATCAGCCTGCAGTGCAAGAGACCTGGATTCTATTCCTGGGTCTGGAAGATCCCTTGGAGAAGGAAATGGCAACCCACTCCAGTATCCTTGCCTGGAAAATCCTACGGACAGAGGAGCCTGGCAGGCTACAGTCCATGGGGTCACGAGTCAGACAGGATTTAGTGACTAAACCACCAAACAGATATTCCACAGTAAAATATAATAACACCTAAGTTTAATGATAATAAAATTGAGTGAAACTATGAGTGAATTTCTCATTGGTCACTAAACCACATTTAATAAACTTGTCATCTATGTGTGGAGTGAAACTATCAAAGTTCTTGAGATGAAATACCCCTTTGCTCTTTCAATTTGCTCTGCACAACTCTTTTTAAATATAGCATATCTTTAAATAAGTGATTTTGTATCTATTTCTGTTCTAGAAGTAAATCTAAAAGGTACAGAATGCTGTTTTGTAACTTGAAATGAATGCATGGTGTGAAGTTGTGATAGAGAATATTTGTAAACACAAAGATTTATTTCTGTTAAAGTAGACATCATCATCTCTGCTGTAGTAAAGACCATTCCAGCAGACATGGCACTGCCAGCCTTGTCCTGGGCTCCTAGCATGACAGTCACCACGGGGCATGGTCTGGCTGTAAACTAATGGCATCACGCTAATGGCAAATGTGCTGGGCTGAGCTGTGCTGAGCTAGGCTGATGACATGTTTTAGCACCAGGAGATCTCATACAGCATGCGTCTGAAGGACCTACTCATTGTGCACCCTAGAGTGAATGGAGCTTAGATGCTCAATGTTCTGACCAATGCAGCTTAGGCGATTCTCTAGTGTTGCCCAAGCTCTCTGCACAGTGGCTCTGCTAACCACTCATGTATCTTCTGCATATTAATTCACCATCCTTATTGTGAAACTTGCTTGAATTCTAAATCTATTTTGTAGTCACAATCTGTTAATATGGAAAGTTTTCAACCAAGAAAAGGCTGAATGGTTAGATCCTCTAAACATAAGTTCAACCTTTGTGTATATTTGATTTTTTTTTTAATTTTTTTTTTTAGCCATAAACACTTTACTTTTGATGAACAATATCAAAGTCAGATTCGTATTTGTTTTGTTAAAAAAAAATTGGAGACACACTTGTGCTCTGTTATTTCTCTTCTATCGAGTCATCACTGTGAAGGTGTGTGAGCGCAGGCTGAGCCTGGTGTGGGGGCTCAAGGTTGCCTCCTCCCTGTACAAGCCATAGAGGCCTTCCATATGTGGGAGTAGGCTGGGCAGAGAAGGCCTCTGGGGTGTACACTCGGAACACCTAGGCTTGAATAGGGCCACACAGCTTACTGTGAAAAAATGCATCTTGGAATGGCCAGTGCTCACTCCGTCCCATCTCTGTTCCCTAGATTACAAGGAGGACCCTTATAGCAAGGGTGATCCCTGCAACACCATCTGCTGCCGTGAGGGCCTAAACTCACACAGTCCGAGTCCTGGAGGTTGTTATGACACCCAGGTAATGTGCTGTTGGGTTCTGTTTGCTTTATTTTGGCTGTGCTGGGTCTTTGTTGTTTGGGCTTTTTTCTACTTACGGTGCGCAGAGGCTACTCTCTAGTTGCAGTGCCTGGGCTTCTCACTGCAGTGGCTTCATGGGCTTTAATAGTTGCATTTCGAGGCTCTAGAGCACAGGCTCTGTTGTAGCACATGGGCTTAGGTGCTTGATGGCAAGTGGGATCTTGAGTTTTAAACACCTACTTCTTTGGAGAACAGTTTATCACTAATGCTGAAGGCACTAGATCCTGTGGTACTTGGCCTAGATCCTCACTGTCTGAAGGCTCCCAAGAGCATCTCTCATAGGGAATTGCCCTCAGCACTAGCAGGGGTACCTTATTCTGACAGACAAATATTTTCAATATTGCCTGTGAATACCATAAAAAGTAAAAGCGATACAGCCATGCAACAATATAAACTGAGGGAAAGACAGTTTCTTCACCATGTGGTGCTGGGAAAGTTGGACACTGGCATCTAAATCAAGGAAGTCAGAACATACCCTCACACCAGGCATAAAAATAAACTCAAAATGGCTTACTGATTTAAACATAAGACATGATATCATAAAACTTTGAGACGAGAGCACAGGCAAAACATTCTCTGACATAAATTGTAACAATGCTTTCTTAGGTCAGTCTCCAAAGGCAACAGAAATAAAAACAAAAATAAACAAATGGGACCTACTCAAACTTATAAGCTTTTGTACAGCAAAGGAAGCCATAAAAAACAAGATAACATATGGAATAGGAGAAAATATTTGCAAATGATGTGACTGACAAGGGATTAATCTCCAAAATATAAAAATACCTCATACAATTCTATGATAACAACAAAAACCAACTCAGTCAAAAAATGGCAGAAGGCCTTAGAGATATTTCTCCAAATAAGCATACAGATGGCCAGTAAGCACATGAAAAGATGCTCAATGTCACTAATTATTAGATAAATGAAAAATCAAAACTGCAGTGGGGTACCATCTCACACTGACCAGAATGGTCATTATTATAAATTCTACAAATAACAAATGCTGGAGGTCGGGTGGAGTAAAGGAAATCTTTATATACTGTTGGTGGAAATATAGGTGGGTGCAACCACTGTGAAAACAGTATAGTGATTCCTCAGAAAACTAAATGAAAATATCATATGATCTAGCAATCCCACTCCTGGACATGTATCTGGACAAAACTATAATTCAAAAAGATACATACACACCTGTTTTCACTGTAGCAATATTCACAATAGCCAAGACGTGGAAACAACCTAAATGTTCATTAACAAATGAATGAAAAAAGAAGATGTAGTGTATGCAATGGAATACTACTCAGCCATAAAAAAACAAAATAATATCATTTGCAGCAACATGGAAGCAACTAGAGATTGTCATACTAAGTGAAAAAAGTCAGAAAGAGAAAGACAAATACCATATGATATCGCTTATAGTGAGTCGCTCAGTCATGTCTGACTCTTTGTGACCCCATTGACCTTATGGTCCATGGAATTCTCCTGACCAGAATACTGGAGTGGATAGCCGTTCTCTTCTCCTTCCCCAGGAACTGAATTGGAGTCTTCTGTACAGCAGGCAGATTCTTTGCCCGCTGAGCTACTACAGAAGCCATATCACTTATATGTGGAATCTAAAATATGGCATAAATGAACCTATCTATGAAAGAGAAGCATGGACATAGCAAACAGACTCATGGTTGCCAAGGGAGAGGGAGAGAGTGGTATGGAGTGGGTGTTTGGAGTTAGCATATGAAACCTATAACACTTAAAATGGATAAACAACAAGATCCTACTGTATAGCACAGAGAATTATATTCCATATCCTAGGATAAACCATAGTAGGAAAGAATACATAAAAAGAATGAGTGTATGTATATAATTGAGACGCTTTGCTATACATCAGTGATTAATATGACATTGTAAATCAATAGTACTTAGAGTTAAAAAAAGATACAGACCTGGTGATAGGGTTTTCTACCTTTCTATTATTCTTGCTTTTATTTGAAATAATTTCTAATACTATTGGGGACTTTTGAGGTGGTGCTAGTAGTTAAGAACCTGCCTGCCAATGCAGGAGACTTAAGAGACGTGGGTTTGATCCCGGGGTCGGGAAGATCCCCTGGAGGAGGGCATGGCAACCCACTCTACTATTCTTGCCTGGAGAATCCCATAGACAGAGGAGCCTGGCAGGCTACAGTCCATAGGGTTGCAGAGTCAGACAGCACTGAAGCGACTTACACACCAGCATTAATACTATTGGCCCTTTGTCTCCAAAGCAGAATACACAAAACACAGTTCCTCAGTCCTTAGGGCAGTCAAGCCAACTGCTGGGAATCTAAATCCACCAACTGGTAAAAGGGAAGGGAGAAAACTTCATAGGTTTCCTTTGATGACTTTAAATAAAAGAAAAGAAAGAAGGAAGGTTAGATTGTAATCCATTTTATAGACAGAGATTGGGTGGACGCCTCTAGATTTCAGAGATGGTAGAAGTTAACACGTAGAACTGGAAGGGGAGTGGGGTGGGTAGAAGACTTTTCTGAGCAGCAATATCGTTCTTATCAGATCAAGTCTATACCGTGATTGTATCATTGTAATTGAAGCTTAGTCTTAAACCTCCTTCTTTATTTCTCCCAAAATTTCTGCAACTGCTCAATCTCAACTTCCTTTTAATTATTTTGTGCTTGATCAGCACAAGTCACCTCTGTTTCCTAAAACTAAGAACTGATATCAATCTATCTCTCCTCCCTCCTTTCCCCACTGGTAACCATAAGGATACAAATGAACTTATTTACAAAACACACAAATTCACAGACTTAGAGAATGGACAAATAGTGAGTGATTCATATCCCATTTCTACCTCTTGATTCCTGGTCTTTTGAATCTTACCTATGAGAAAAATAGAACTTATTGGACACTGATTCAGAGCATATACATTGTTCTAGAAACCTTTGCTGCAGCCCTACAAGTTTTTGCTAAATATCTGGTGTTACTGCTAAGTCTCCAAAAAGTCATTCACCATTACATCAAGTCAGCTACTTCAGAATGAGGAGAACCATGGTAAAATCAGTTAATTACATGATCATGGATCCATTGCACACTTATTTTCCTGTGAAGTGAGTTCTTTCATCAGAAATCAATTCTGATATGTGGAATACCAGGATATAGCATTCTGTAAATTCAAAGATGATAGTTTTATCGGAAGCAATGCATACAGGAAAGGCAAATCCATATCCAACATAAGTGTTATTCCAGTAAGAACAAAATGTTGTGCCTTTCATGATGGACATGGTGAGCCTGCCACCAGGCAGCTGGTTAGTCATGCCAAAGATTGGCTCCATATGAGGTCTTGGCACTGTTCTTTGCTGCTCTTAGGCTGATTGACCTTTGTGAACTGAAGTCCATGCTGTTGAACTCATGAGTAACCTATCTCCCTGCTATCATGGCCACCTTGTTCAGGAGCTCTGGACAATGACAAGGGAGACTGGGGGAAGTAACTGCTATTACAGAACTGGTCAACTATGTATTTGATCATCAAAAGCTTCCTCTGCTTAGGTCACCCACTGATGGGCATTCATATGGAACACAAATATCTTCACATTTGTGCCATTCAGAAATCACAAACTACATACCTTTTCCCTAAATATTTATGTCACCAATTTTTCAATCATGTTCCTTTTAATTCCCTGACATTTCACCCATTCCATTGGCCACAGCCCATGAATCAGTGGACAGTCACATTTCTGGCCATTTCACCTGCAGAACAAAGTGGCTAATCAAGTGCCCTGCTTTGAGAAGACTTCCCCTCACCATGTCATTCAGGGATGTTCCAAAAGGGGGATGTGGTGCTATAGATGTCAACTTCATTTCGACAGAACCATCTGCAAATCAGGCTTGTGTCTCTTCTGTTCTGTTAACCGATCTTATTTACTGCCCATGAGACCATAACTGCAAGGTGGGAGAGAGAAGATGGTGCAGCAGGAGTAGAGATCATGGGAATTTGAGCCACTCTTCATGTAATATACTCATATTTTTAGGGCCTTTTCAGGCTCTGTTACATATATACCACTTCAATTTGATGATGGAATGTTGCTGTGCACGTGAAACTCTATGACTTGGCAGGTCAGATAATGCCCAGCTCCTGATAAGAGGATCAGGTCAATGGAAACCTAGTGGCCTATCAATCAGCATTCAGTCTTTAAGGCTCAATTGCAGGCCAAGAGATGTTTCTCAAAAGGAGGATATATATCTGCAGAGAATAGCAGGGATTTGCAGTAAAATCCTAAGGTTTGCATTACTCTCCAGCTGAGGGGCCCGAGAAAGAATCCACATAGAATTTCTATGTTCTGCTGACACCATTGAATCTGTGAGGGCCATATTCCTGATGTGGTGAATAACTTGCACAGCAGCTTGGACCTGCTGCAGAGTCCTCTCTTGTTCTGGGCCCTACTCAAAACTAGCAGCTTTTCTGTTCACTTGGTTAAAGGGCTGGAGTAACACACCCAAATGGACTACATTGCTCCAAAGACCCAAGGGGCTCAGTAGGCACTGTGCCTCATTTTTGGCTGTAGGGTGGCCCAGATACCACAACTTCTAGGAACACTAGCAATTCCAATCTTTCTAAGTCTTTGAATCCTTTCCTCTGCATTAAACCAAGATGGGAAAGGAAGAAGTAAAACTCTCACTGTTTGCAGATGACATGATCCTCTACATAGAAAACCCTAAAGACTCCACCAGACAATTACTAGAGCTAATCAATGAATATAGTAAAGTTGCAGGATATAAAATTAACACACAGAAATCCCTTGCATTTCTATACACTAACAATGAGAAAACAGAAAGAGAAATTAAGGAAACAATTCCATTCACCATTGCAACAAAAAGAACAAAATACTTAGGAATATATTTACCTAAAGAAACAAAGGACCTATATATATAAAACTATAAAACACTGATGAAAGAAATCAAAGAGGACACAAATAGATGGAGAAATATACCATGTTCATGGATTGGAAGAATCAATATAGTGAAAATGAGTATACTACCCAAAACAATCTAGAGATTCAATGCAATCCCTATCAAGTTACCAATGGTATTTTTCACAGAACTAGAACAAATAATTTCACAATTTGTATGGAAATACAAAAAACCTCGAATAGCCAAAGCAATCTTGAGAAAGAAGAATGGAACAGGAGGAATCAACCTGCCTGACTTCAGGCTCTACTACAAAGCCACAGTCATCAAGACAGTATGGTACTGGCACAAAGACAGAAATATAGATCAATGGAACAAGATAGAAAGCCCAGAGATAAAACCATGCACCTATGGACACCTTATCTTCGACAAAGGAGGCAAGGATATACAATAGTTTCTCTTCAACAAGTGGTGCTGGGAAAACTGGTCAACCACTTGTAAAAGAATAAAACTAGAACACTTTCTAACACCAGACACAAAAATAAACTCAAAATGGATTAAAGATCTAAACGTAAGACCAGAAACTATAAAACTTCTAGAGGAAAACATAGGCAAAACACTCTCTGACATAAACCATGGCAGGATCCTCTATGACCCCCTTCCCAGAATATTGAAAATAAAGGCAAAATAAACAAATGGGACCTAATTAAACTTAAAAGCTTTTGCACAAAAAAGGAAACTATAAGCAAGGTGAAAAGACAGCCTTCAGAATGGGAGAAAATAATAGCAAACGAAGCAATGGACAAACAATTAATCTCAAAAATATACAAGCAACTCCTGCAGCTCAATTCCAGAAAAATAAACGACCCAATTAAAAAATGGGCAAAAGAACTAAACAGACATTTCTCCAAAGAATACATACAGATGACTAACAAACACATGAAAAGATGCTCAACATCACTCATTATCAGAGAAATGCAAATCAAAACCATAATGAGGTACCATTTCACATCAGTCAGAATGGCTGCTATTCAAAAGTCTACAAGCAATAAATGCTGGAGAAGGTGTGAAGAAAAGGGAACCCTCTTACACTGTTGGTGGGAATGCAAACTAGTACAGCCACTATGGAGAACAGTGTGAAGATTCCTTAAAAAACTGGAAATAGAACTGCCATTTGACCCAGAAATCCCACTGCTGGGCAAACACACCAAGGAAACCAGAATTGAAAGAAACATGTATACCCCAATGTTCATCGCAGCACTGTTTATAATAGCCAGGACATGGGAGCAGCCTAGATGTCCATCAGCAGACTAATGGATAAGGAAGCTGTGGTACATATACACAATAGAATATCACTCAGGCATTAAAAAGAATACATTTGAATCAGTTCTAATGAGGTGGATGAAACTGGAGCCTATTATACAGAGTGAAGTAAGCTAGAAAGTAAAACACCAATACAGTATATTAATGCATACATACGGAATCTAGAAAGACGGGAATGATAACCCTGTATGTGAGACAGCAAAAGAGACACAGATGTATAGAACAGTCTTTTGGACTCTGTTGGAGAGGGCGAGGGTGGGATGATTTGGGAGAATGGCATTGAACCATGTATATTATCATATGTGAAATGGATCATCAGTCCAGGTTTGATGCATGAGACAGGGTGCTCGTGGCTGATGCACTGGGATGACCCAGAGGGATAAGATTAGGCTGGGGAGGGATGTGGGAGGGGGGTTCAGGATGGGGAACACATGTACACTCATGGCGGATCCATGTCAATGTATGGCAAAACACTACAATATTGTAAAGTAATTAGCCTCCAATTAAAATAAATAAATTTATATATATATATATCAAGATGGGATGGGCATTTCCAACTTGCTCACTGTGGGACTCCTTGTTTCAGCCACGCAACTAAACAGTGTTAGAACCCTTCCTGACTTCCGAAGTTGAAACACTGAATATAGAATCTCTGTGTAGTGAACCTGTGTTATTCATTATATCCAACTCTATATTTCTAACATTAGTGTCCCATACCCTAATTATCCATTCACACATATTGTCTCTGATTTTTGTCTGTGTAAGTTAGGAGCCAAGTGGTTCTTTTGAAGTGTAACATGTCTACTCATGAGTCTCACACTGTACCTCAACTTTAGGGAACTGCAGTGACTTGTGTCCAGCTGTTGGTCTTGATGCAAAGTGGGATGCTGGCCATGAGTTCTGAGAAGAATCAACAGCATTTTGCATGGCAACTGTCCCAAAGGAGGCCAGCAGAGTCTGTTCCCTTCTCCCTTAGACAGAAATGGAAAGAAACATATGACCATGGGTAGAGAGGTCAATATCACTGGGGGTAGGGAACCCACTTCTGTAGATGGGGGAACTACTTCTGCTGCGGATGAAAGACCTTCTTCCACTGACAGAGAAAATTCATGAGAACTCAAACGTCAATGTCCCCAGTTTCACAAGGGTCCTCCCATACAGTTATATGTCAACATACAAGATCCCATTCTAGGAACTAATTTTCCATTTCTACCCCAATTTATGTGGCTGCTGGATACTTCTTTAATTACTTTCTATGTGAATCATCAGAAGTCACCTTCTATTCCTTACAAGTAAGATATATCTGATATCTTGTTTTATTTCTATACTTGATATAGATTGATATAGATATATCAATACCAGGTTCATAATATTTTAAACTGTTCTATAAGTGGAAATGTTACAAAATTCATCACGTAAATAGAACACAGTTTCTTCTTTATGCATTATTTTTCTTTTTCTAATTAATAAGTAGTATGTGTCTGGAATATTGGCTTAAATTTAATGAGTAGCCATTTGTTTTTTGACAATTCTGAACAAATCAGATCTAAAAGAAAGCTCTAAGAGCTACAGCAAGGCATACCCTGCAGTAATCAATTTCTCCACATGTTTAATACTGTGTTGGCAGCCACAGAACTCCTAATATGTGATGAAAAAGTGTGTGTGTCTTGAAAACACATGCTCAGCAATAATTAAGGACATTGGTAAAATATTTGAATATTCATGATTTTTTTTAAACATCAGTACCAATGATACAGATGCTACCTCATAATTTACTTTGGCCATATTGTGGATTATGTAGAAAGGGAAATCTTGTATTTAAGTCAAATGTGTATTGATAGTTACAAAGCCTTAGCCATATGTTTTAGCAGAGCAGCTTCCCCAGATGCCAAACTATAAACGACCATGCATTCATTTCTTCAAAAATCACTGGATGGGTGACTATTATGTGCCAGGCATCACACTGTCCATTGGAAATACAGCAGTGAACAAAAGAGTTACAATCTGTCATGCAACTCATATTCTAGTAAGGTGTGACAGATAATATAAAGCAAATTTCATAATAGAAAAGAGCTGTGATTATGTATATATAGAATAGTTAGCCTATCTATTGGCCTATCTATGATAAAACATTAATATCAGGAAAGTTGTTTCTGTAAAGGTGAGATTAAAGGAGATAGTTAAATAAAATCAGAAACTGAGCCACATGGAGATCTTGGAAAAGGGCATTATGCAGACATAGAATATATGATATTTTGAATTAGGAAAAAATTAATGTATATAAGTAAAGATATTACTGTGACTAAAATACAGTAAATTAAGGAAAAAGTAATAGGAGATGAAAGTAGTCAAATGGGGATTCATATGCTTCAGATGTTATGGGCCATCGTTGGAACTCAGATTTTATTTTGATTACTGCATGCTCAGTTGCTCATTTGTGTCTCATTCTTTGTGAACCTTTGGGCTGTAGCCTGCTAGGCTCTTCTGCCCATGGGATTTTTTAAGGCAAGAATATTGGAGTGGGTTGCCATTTCCATCTTCAGGAGATCTTCCCTACCCAGGGATTGAACCTGCATCTCCTGCATCTCCTGAATTGCGGGTGGATTCTTTACCTGCTGATCCATCAGAGAAGTCGAAGATTACTGAGAAGTCATTAATTGAATTTATGACTCATGTTCTGTAGTGCACATCACAAAGGAATAGATTCCTAGTCCTCTGAATTTATTTCATAATGGCCACTATGTTGCCCTTTATCTTAGTGGCCTACTTACTAATTTATTACTTTTCCTTAAGTCCCACTAAGAATATATGAGGATGTTGGTTATCCCTCATTCTCTATAATATTTAATGTTTCAACCTTTGTTAATTTTAGTCATTCTTTGATGGGAGTAATTGCATATCATTATAATTTTAATTCATATTTACTTGTTGACTAGAGGGGCTGAGCAAGTTTTTGTGTGTCTATTAGCTATCTGTGTATCTTTATTGTGAAGTGTATATCCAAGGTTTTTTCCCAATTCTTATATTTATTATTATTGATTGTTGTTGCTATTCAGTTGCTAAGCTGTATCCAACTCTTCGTGATCGCATAAAGTACAGCACACCAGGATTCCCTGTCCCTCACTATCTCCCTGAGTTTGCTCAAACTCATGTCCACTAAGTCATTGATGCCATCCAGTCATCTCATCCTCTGCTGCCCTCTCCTCCTCTTGCTCACAATCTTTCCCAACATCACAGTCTTTTCCAGGGGGTTGGCTCTTCACATCAAGTGGCCAAACTATTGATTGTAAAGGTTAATTATATATTTTAGATACATATCTCTAATATCTGTGTTCATCTAATCTATCATATTATACACACGTTAATATGTGGGAATTCTGCTAGATTTCAATGTATCATATTTAATTATTTATGTTTAACACTTTAGTGTTTCTTCATAAGGTCTTTGCCTACATTCAGATTGCAAAGATATTTATATTTTCTTTTAGAAATCTTACATTTTCAGCTTTATGTTGATGGATGTCTTGAATTAATTTCTGTGACTGGTATAATGTAGAGACTCCAGTGCATTTTTTTCTAAAGTTATCCAGTTTTTTCAGCTCCATTAGTTGCAAAGACACTTAATTCTCCATTGAATAGGTTTCCTATTTTTGTTAAGTTTAATACTAAGTGTTTTCGGTGCTTTTGTAAATGGAATTGTTGGTACCTTTTAAACTGAAAATCAATAGCTTACTTGAAATTCCAGAGCTGTGGACATCTATTTTCACTTAACTGGTAAAATATGTCATGCACAGCTACCCACAAAGACAGGAGAGCTAAAACATGCACTTTTTGTTTTTCTCAGAAATGCTCAGCTTGAATCAAATTGTGACTTTTACTTTAAACAATATGAGATTAACATGTAGTAGACATATGACTTTCAAGATGTGGTACCATCTCTCAAAGTCACCTTCAATTTCTGTTTTCTTCCCAAGACCACTCAGTTGGAGTAATTTTCCACCATTCCTCCCTCTCCTATGGCACTATTACACCACCAAAATCCCATTCTTGAAGAAATGCTTTGCTAGTTCCCTTTAAAGGAAAAGCATCTCACTGTAATAAATATCCTAATTCACACAAAATCTACTGTAACTTAAACATATTTTTAAACACAAAATTGAATTAGTTTGTTATGTACATTAATGTTAGTATCTTTACAATTATTTTGATCATATGCTCATGTAAGTAATTATTCATTACTTGCATCAGAGCTATTATTTCCTAATCAAGATCCTATCTTCATGTATTTCCTGTCCTGTAATTTTCATTTACAAGTGGATTTTTAACCAAATTTTCATAATTTTATTTATCTATCCTCTTTGATAATGCCTTCATGTATTGACCATGGGCTTAGAGATGTGACTTGCTTTGGCGAGTGGGACAAAACAAATTTAATTCAGGTAGCATCTTCAAAAAAGCACTTGCATGATTTAATTTCTTCACTTGCTCCTCTGCCTTTTCTATGAAAATATACTCAGGCTAGCCTAGTGATGAAATACCAGAAACATTAGTAGAGCCAAGTTTCCCCAGTTTAAGTCATGTCATCCCAGCCAAACAAGAACAAATTCTTCAGCTGACTGCAGATATGTAGGCAAACTCAGATAAGATTAAAGAAACCTGGCTCTTATCATCAGAAATATTTAAATGTCTGGTTGTTGTCTAAAGTACAACATTAAGCACACAATTTTTGATGCAGAAAAAAAGAAAAACCTGATTGACTTTTCTCAGAAGGCAAATAAAGTCATTATTCAAAAACCCCAAAAGGCATTAATATTCACTTATGAACATGGGTAAAAAATGTAAAAAACATATCTATGCAAAAGTTGAATTCAGCAGTCAAGTAATGCAAGGATGGTTTGCTATAACACATTAAAGGAAAATGGAAGGAAATTACATGACTGATTTAATACATGCATATGAAAATATTTAATTAAACTGAATTTTCAATCATGAAAACAAATATCACTTAGAAATATAAGTGAATACATCAAAGCCTACTGAAAACATATTATTTAACATCCCCAATGAAGTCAGGAAGAAAAACAAAAGTGCTCCCTAGAATGGTTCTGATTAAATGTCATACTACGGATTGTAGCTAATCCACTCAAATGAAAATGAATGCACAGTGGAATAAGTGATATATGAATCAATAAAGAAAGTAAAAATGTCCTTATTTGAAAATATAAATTTTTTTCACAAAAATCTAACTCTTTGTGACCCCATGGACTGTAGTCTGCGAGGTTCCTCTTTTCCTGGGATTCTCCAGGCAAGAATACTGGAGTGGGTAGCCATTTCATTCTCTAGGGTATCTTTCTGATCCAGGGATCACACCAGTTCTCCTGCATTGCAGGCAGATTCTTTACCCCCTAAGGTACCAAGGAAGCCCCACAAAAATCTAAATGAATGTATAAAGTTTAGTAATTAATAAAATAAGGAGTTCATGATCTGAGCTACAGTCAGCTCCCGGTCTTGTTTTTGCTGACTGAAATTGAAGAAAGTAGGGAAAATCACTAGACCATTCAGGTATGACCTAAATAAAATTCCTTATGATTATACAGTGGAAGTGAGAAATAGGTTTAAGGGACTAGATCTGATAGAGAGAGTGCCTGATGAACTATGGATGGAGGTTCGTGACATTGTACAGGAGACAGGGATCAAGACCATCCCCATGGAAAAGAAATGCAAAAAAGCAAAATGGCTGTCTGAGGAGGCCTTACAAATAGCTGGGAAAAGAAGAGAAGCAAAAAGCAAAGGAGAAAAAAGAAAAGATATTCCCATTTGAATGCAGAGTTCCAAAGACTAGAAGGAGAGATAAGAAAGCCTTCCTCTGTGGTCAATGCAAAGAAATAGAGGAAAACAACAGAATGGGAAAGAACTAGAGATCTCTTAAAGAAATTAGAGATACCAAGGGAACATTTCATGTAAAGATGGTCTCGATAAAGAACAGAAATGGTATGGACCTAACAGAAGCAGAAGATATTAAGAAGAGGTGGCAAGAATACACAGAAAAACTGTACAAACAAGATCTTCATGACCCAGATAATCACAATGGTGTGATCACTCACCTAGAGCCAGACATCCTGGAATGTGAAGTCAAGTGGGCCTTAGGAAGCATCACTACGAACAAAGCTAGTGGAGATGACGGAATTCCAGTTGGGCTATTTCAAATGCTAAAAGATGATGCTGTGAAAGTGCTGCACTCAATATGCCAGCAAATTTGGCAAACTCAGCAGTGGCCACAGGACTGGAAAAGGTCAGTTTTCATTTCAATCCCAAAGAAATGCAATGTCAAAGAATGCTCAAACTACCTCACAACTGCACTCATCTCACACGCTAGTAAAGTAATGCTCAAAATTCTCCAAGCCAGGCTTCAGCAATACATGAACCGTGATCTTCCAGATGTTCAAGCTGGTTTTAGAAAAGGCAGAGGAACCAGAGATCAATCACCAACATCTGCTGGATCATGGAAAAAGCAAGAGAGTTCCAGAAAAACATCTATTTCTGCTTTATTGACTATGCCAAAGCCTTTGTGTGGATCACAATAAACTGTGGAAAATTCTGAAAAAGATGGGAATACCAGACCACCTGACCTGCCCCTTGAGAAACCTATATGCATGTCAGGAAGCAACAGTTAGAACTGGACATGGAACAACAGACTGGTCCAAATAGGAAAAGGAGCACATCAAGGCTGTATATTGTCACCCTGCTTATTCAACTTATATGCAGTGTACATCATGAGAAACGCTGAGCTAGAAGAAGCACAAGCTGGAATCAAGATTGCTGGGAGAAATATCAACAAACTCAGATATGCAGATGACACCACCCTTCTGTCAGAAAGTGAAGAAGAACTAAAGAGCCTCTTGATGAAAGTGAAAGAGGAGAGTGAAAAAGTTGGTTTAAAGATCAACATTTAGAAAACTAAAATCATGGTATCTGGTCCCATCACTTCATGGGAAATAGATGGGGAAACAGTAGAAACAGTGTCAGACTTTATTTTTTTGGGCTCCAAAATCACTGCAGATGGTGATTGCAGCCATGAAATTAAAAGATGCTTGCTCCTCGGAAGGAAAGTTATGACCAACCTAGATGGCATATTCAAAAGCGGAGACGTTATTTTGCCAACAAAGGTCTGTCTAGTCAAGGTTGTGGTTTTTCCAGTAGTCATGTATGGATGTGAAAATTGGACTGTGAAAAAAGCTCAGTGCTGAAGAATTGATGCTTTTGAACTGTGGTGTTGGAGAAGACTCTTGAGAGTCCCTTGGACTGCAAGGAAATCCAACCAGTCCATCCTAAAGGAGATCAGTCCTGGTTGTTCATTGGAAGGACTGATGCTGAAGCTGAAACTCCAATACTTTGGCCACTTCATGCAAAGAGTTGACTCATTGGAAAAGCCCCTGATGCTGGGAAGAATTGGTGGCAGGAGGAGAAGGGTTCGACAGAGGATGAGATGGTTGGAATGGCATTACCGACTCGATGGACATGAGTTTGGGTAAACTCTGGGAGTTGGTGATGGACAGGGAGGCCTGGCATGCTGTGCTTCATGGGATCTCTAAGAGTCGGATACGACTGAGGGACTGAACTGAACTAAACTGAGTCAATAAAATAAAATTTCATTTTTTAGTTGCTTAAAATCAACATGAAATAATCTATGATGCTATGATACATCCTTAACACTCAAAGATTATTCACAACAGAAGGAATACTCATAATAACCTTAACATTCTAATTCAACGTTGACTCATCACAATGACACCAGCCTTATCACTGGTGTACAGTTATAAGCCAGTTTGATTGTTGCATGTGGATACATTTTGTAGAAAAACAGGCATTTAGAGGTTGAAAAGTGAAGTGAAGTGAAAGTTGCTCATTCATGTTTGACTCTTTGCGACCCCATGGACTAACGCCTGCCAGGCTCCTCTGTCCATGGAATTCTCCAGGCCAGAATACCCTAATGGAAAGCCATTCCCTGAGGGCTAGACAGTAAAGAATCCTCCTGCAATGTGATAGACCTGGATTCGATCCCTGGGTTGGGAAGATCCTTGGAGAAGGGAACGGCTAACCACTACCATATTCTGGCCTGGAGAATTCCATGGACAGAAGAGCCTGGCAGGCTATAGTCATGGGGTAGCAAAGAGTTGGACATGACTGAGTGACTTTAACTTCACTTCACTTTCTGTTTGGAGGTTGAAGTGGTGGTATTTACAAGTTCACCAGAGATCATTTTCAACCATTTGACAAGTAGTCAACCAAATTTTTTTGAGAACTCGTACAAATGTATCAGTTCCTACCATTTGAAAGTCAACATCAACCTATAATAGTTAATAATTGTTGAGTGCTTGTTATGTGCTAATGATATTCTAAGCATTTTAATTATTAACTCATTTAATTATTATAATAATCTTATGAGTAGACATTATTATTTCTATTTTATATAGAAGCAATCAATTTTTCAGTGATTTTTTTTCCAAGGTTAAACATAAAGTTAGGATTTGGACAGACATATTCTGGATGAACCCAGTTTCTTTACTTTTGACTTTAACACTTTATATAAACCTAAAATTATAAAGTTGAAAAGTCTATGAGGAAAATTATATTACTTTATCTAAATATTTTTAGATGTACAAAAATATATTGTTATTATGGGGTATACTTGTTAGTATTTTAAAGACTTTAGTTATATATAAAGACAAACCTAGAGAGCATATTAAAAAGCAGAGACATCACTTTGTTGACAAAGGATGGAATAGTCAAAGCTATGGTTTTCCCAGTAGTCATGTCTGGATGTGAGAGTGGACCAAAAAGAATGCTGAGCACTGAAGAATTGATGTTTTCAAAGTATGGTGCTGGAGAAGACTCTTGAGAGCATCTTGGACAGCAAGGAGATCAAATCAGTCAATCCTGTAGGTAATCAGTTCTGAATATTCATTGGAAGAACTGATGCTGAACTCCAACACTTTGGTCATCTGATTTGAAGAGCTGACTCCCTGGAAAAGGCCTTGATGCTGGGAAAGATTGAGGGAAAGAGGAGGAGCAGGCAACAGAGGATGAAATGGTTGGATGGCATCACTGACTCAATGGATGTGAATTTGAGGAAATTCTGGGAAATACTAAAGGACAAGGAAGCCTGGTGTGCTTCAGCCCATGGAGTCACAAAGAGCCGGACATGACTCAGTGACTGAACAACAATAACAAAAACAAACTAAACAGATTCTTACAAAACTTTTACAAACTACCTGAATGAATAATGAAAAAAATATAGCCAGGATAACTTTTGAGATGGAGGAGAAAATGATAGAGTTTGATCCATTGAGGAATACAATAAAGTTATAACATTTAAATCTAGTAATACTAACACAGGGATACATACTTCAACCAGTGGGAACAAAAGCTGTATATACTGAAACCAACATATACATATATAGACATTTGATTCATTTTTAAAGCAGCATTACAAATCAGTAGGTTATTTGGGACTATTCCTTAAATCACTAAGTTTTGCTGAAAGAACTATTTGTCCATATTAAAATAAATTAAGCTAGTTTCCTACTTCACACCAAACCTTACTAAACACTGCAGCTATATTGAAGAAACACTAAAATTGCAAAAAAATAATATGGGAATATCTTCTGACTATGACATAAGCAAGGATTTCTTAGGCATATCACAATCCCCCAGACTTCTAAATTTAATATATTCACAGTAATAATTATTCAGCATGACAAAAGGTACTATAAAGAAAATTAAAGAACAAGGCACAGTTCAGAGCAACTGCCTTTAATGTCTACCATCAATAAAGGAATATCCAGAATACTAAGGCCTCTTAAATGATCAAAGCAAGCATTCCCTCTAAGATAGAAATAAGACAAAGATACTACTCTTGCCACTTTTATTCAACATAGTTTTGGAAATCACAGCCCCAGCAATCAAAGAAAAGAAAGAAATAAAACAAATCCAAATTGGAAAGGAAGACATAAAATTGTCACTATTTGCATATTACATGACACTATACTTAGAAAATCCTAAGACACTACCAGGAAACTACTGGAGCTCATCAATGAATTCAGGATACAAAAAAAATTTCAGGATGCAAAACTAATATACAGCAATCAGTTGCATTTTCATACCCTAACAGCAAAATATTGGATAAAGAATTTAAGGAAATAATCCCGTTTACTATAACATCAAAAAGAATAAAATACCTAGGAATAAGTCTGCCTAAGAAGGCAAAGGACCTGTACTCTGAAAATAATACAGTGCTGATTAAAGAAATCGAGAATGACACAAAACAGATGGAAAGACATACCATGTTCTTTGATTGGAAGAATGAATATTGTTAAAATGACCACATTACCAGGCAATCTACATACTCAGTGCAATTCCTGTCAAATTACTAGTGGCATTTATCACAGAACTAGGACAATTTTTTTTTCTTAATGTGTATAGAAATACAAAAGGCCCTGAAGAGCCAGAGCAGTCTTGAGAAAGGATGATGAAGCTGGAGGAATGAGTCTCCCTGACTTCAGACTATAATAACAAAGCTATAGTAATTAAAACAATATGGTACTGGCACAAAACTAGACATTAGGAAGCTAAGAAATACACCCATGCACTTATGGTCAATTAATCCATAACAAAGGAGGCAAGAGTATACAGTGGAGAAAAGACAGTTTTGTCAGTGTGTGATGCTGGGGAAACAGGACAGTTAAGTGTAAAAGAATTAAATGAGTGAAATCAGGTAACAATATATACCAAAATAAACTCAAAATGGATTAAAGACCTAAAGGTAAGACCAGAAAAAAATACAAAACAGTCTTTGACATAAATTGCAACAGTATCTTTTTTGGATCTATTTCCTGAGTACTGGAAGCAAAAATAAACAAATTGAACTTAATCAGACTTAAACGCTTTTACACAGCAAACAAAACCATAACACAACAAAAAGACAACCTATGGAATGGGAGAAAATATTTGTAAATGATGCAACTAACAATGGATCAATATACAAAATGTATCATAATTCATAAAATTCAATATCAAAAAAGCAAACAACCCAATCAAAAATGGGCAGTAGACCTAAATATATATTTCTTCAAAGAAGATATACAGATCAAAATCAAACCTACAATGAGTTTTCACCTCACTCTGGTCAGAATGACTATCATCAAAAAGTCTATAAATAGCATGCTGGGGAGGGTGTGGAGAATAAGAACTCTCTTACCCTGCTGGTGGGAATACAAATTGTTACAATCACTAGGCAGCATGGTATGGAGGTTCCTTAAAAAACTAAAAATACTGTTACCATATGATCTCACTCCTGGGCAAATATTTGGAGAACACTATAATTCAAAAAGATACATTTACCCCATATGTTCACAGCAGTACTATTTACAATAGCCAAGACATGGAAGGAACTCAAATGTCCATTAAAAGATGAATGGATAAGAACAGGATACAAACATACAGATGAGAATGCATGCACAAAATGGAATTTTACTCAGCTATAAAAAAAAAATGAAATAACACAATTTGCAGCAACATGGATGGACCTAGAGATTATCATACTAAGTGAAGTCAGAGAGTCAAATATCATATGATATCATATAAATGTGGAATCTAAAAATGATACAAAAAACTTATTTAAAAAATAGAAGAATAAAATACAGAAATAGACCCATAGACATAGAAATAGAAAACAGACATTGCTATCAAAGGGGAACAGGGGAGAGAGATAAATTAAGAGTTTGGGCCTAACAGATATACACCACTATATACAAAATTCATAAACAACAAAAGACCTACTACATAACACAGGGAGCTGTATTCACTATCTTTTAATAACTTAAAACAGAGAAAGAGAATACAAATATGTTTGTGTGTGTATGTGTGCATAACTGATACACTTTGCTATACATCTGAAGCTAACAAAAAACTGTAAATCAATTGTGGTGGTTTAGTTGCTAAGTCATGTCTGACTCTTGTGGCTCCATGGACTATAGACCCCCAGGCTCCTCTGTCCATGGGATTCTCTAGGCAAAAATACTGGGGTGGGGTGCCATTGCCTTCTCCATGGGATCTTCCTGACCCAGGAATCGAACCCAGGTCTCCTGCACTGCAGGCAGATTCTTTACCAACTAAGCTATGAGGGAAGGCCTCATAGCTCAACTATACTTCAATTAAAAAAAAGATCAACATATAGCTGATTTAGAATTGTATCTTGCAAAAAATGTAATATAAGTTATATAATAACATAAAGACTTACCTCAGTAATCAGAGAAATGTAAATTTAAGAAGCAAAAATTGCCATTTAACTGCTCTTATATAGGTAACATTAAAATCCAATTATAGGATGAGAAACAAAAGAAACTGATAGTGCTCTGGATGAGTACAACTGCTTTCAAAAATAATCTGATAAAGTCTAAAAATCTTTAAGGGAGAACACAATTACAGGGAAGAAAACAAAGACATAGGCACCATGTGTCTTTCTATAACATCAAAAACATGAAAGAGGGTTCTACTCATTGCATGGGTGCAGAGATATGTATTAAACTCATAAACACATACACAGAAGGACAAACATAAATTTAATGTTGGTGCCTTACACTGAGGAAGTTGGAGATAAATGCCACTGGCAGGACCCCATCAGCCTAACACCATCTATGATACTGATAAGAAAATCTAATAATATGGTGGATATGAATGCATTTGTTATCTTGATCTTTACACACATATTCATGTTAAAATCTTTAAATATAAGCACATTTTGTAAAGTAGCCATTAAGTTTTTGACTGAACAAAAATAATTGAGCCCCTCATTTGCCTCAGTCAGACTTTAAGTTCACTTTGCCCAAAGGGTAGTGTGTATGGTTCAGGGTAGTAGGGAAGGATGGGTGGAGAAGGGTAAGCAGGTAAGCTGTAAAAATGTAAAAATATATTATATGTTAAGTGGTAAGTGGAAAAATATATAAAACAGAGATAAGGAGGCAGAGATTAATAAAGAATATTGTCTGTTCAGAGAGCCCTTTGTGGTAAAAATGTCATTCTTCTAAATGAAGAATTGAGTGAGGGGAAAGCTTGGGGGAGATGGCTTAAAGAGAACAGCAAGTGCTGGGGTTTTGAAGAGGAAATGTTTGTCATTTTCAAGAAACAGGAATCTGAAAGAGGCCATTGTGGCAGAAATGATTACATGCCACATCTTAGAAATCATTTCCAACATTTAAAACTGTCATTAATCATGAAAACACACACCACATTTAAAGTTCTTTAAAAAGTAATAATAGAAACATAAAATATGCAGCTTATTATAACCACAGGAATTTCATTTTGTGAAACAATTTGGTATTTTATTTTACCCTAAACAAATAAGAAGGGTCTTACTATGTTTTCACTATATTTTTATGTGATATATAAGAAAAAGACTTTACCAAAAATTTACCGTCTAAAGTCAGTATGTTAGCTGTCCATTTAAACTTTGTTATAAAAATATAACTAGTAGGTGCTAAAAAAGCACTAATGAAAATTCACCCCAAATCAGTTTGTATGCATGTATTTTAATGAAATTAAGTGGTGTTGAATTTTGCTTCTCTTTCCCATGTAAATGCAGTCAAATTCATATTTGTGCTGCAGAATTTGAAGTGTGCTTCAAGTACATTCAGAAGTGTCAAGAATGATGTATGGGAGAGACAACGTTGAGATGTAAACAAACATAGAACTCTTTTGATCTCTTAGGGATTTGGAGAGCTGCAAATTTTGATGCAAGTCAAAACTATAATTTGAACACTGAGAAACAAAGATGGGATGGAATAAAAAAGAAGATTTAAAACCTAAAGGAACAGCAGCAGGACATCAAAGTAGCTTACAGACAAAACTAAATTAGCATGAGGCCAAGGCAGAAAACTTCTTTCCCTTAAATATTTCTTCTCTATTAAAAAAAAAAAAAGAATAACTAGGAACTCTTTATCAGAAACAAAGAAATTTCTTAAAATTATACATTATATAAACATTATAATACATACAAAATATGTTCCATCTAGTCATTTTATATATTTTATATATATGTATATATATATGTATGTATATATGTATGTATGTATTATGGGCTTTCCTGGTGGCTCAGACAGTAACAAATTCTCCTGCAATGTGGGAGAACTGCATTCGATCCCTGGGTTAGGAAGATCCCCTGCAGAAGGGAACAGCTACCCACCCCAGTATTCTTGCCTAGAGAATGCCATGGACAGAGGAGTATGGAAGGCTACAGTCCATGGGGTTGCAAAGTGTCGAATACAACTCAGCAACTTTCACTTATGTGTATTATATGTATACAAATGTACAGACAGATCATGGTAGATAAATAGAGGTTAATATGACAATGATAGAGACAGAGAGAAAGAGGAAGGAAGAAAGGAACAGAAAAAGAAAGGAAGGAAAAAAGAAACTTTTAAACACTATTTGCCCCTATAGTCTGTATTCTATATCCTTTGACCAATGAATTTTGGAGCACAGTCCTTGGTTGTTAGGCAGACCTGTGTTTGATTCTTGACTCTACGTTAATTAGAAATAATTTATTTGTATTGTATTCTTGTGCCTGCCAAACAAATTAGCAGAAATTGTGAAACAAATTATCACAAACAGAAATCTATGTCTCAGATTTCTGAAGGACAGACATCTGAAGACAGTATCACTAGGCCACAGTCAAGGTGTCTACAGGGTCACGTTCTTTCCAAAGGCCCTAGGGGACAATCCAACCCCTGCATCTTGCAGGTTCTATTGGCTGCATGCAATCTGGCTTCTGGGTGTATCATTTTCATTTCTTTTTTCTCTGTTTTTCATCTTACTTTCTCTTCTAGCAAATTCCTTCTGCCTGTCATAGGACATTGCGATTGCATTTAGGACCTGCCTGGATAATCTAAAATAACCTTTCCATCTCAAGATCCTTGATTTAATCATATTTTCAAAGCTCTTTTTCCTTATGATGTATTTATAGGTACCAGAAATTGGGACCAGATATCTTTATGGGGCCATTATTCTGACAAAATTGTAAAACAAGACAAAAAAAAAGCACAACACATTTCAAATGAAAATTAAGAAAGGAAACTTTGAATCTCCTAAGAATACAAAAGAAGGCTGGCTCCAGACTAAGTGATTTGGAGGCCAGTGGTGTCATCAGAGTGGCAGCTTTGTGCAGAGGTGATTCTTCCATTCTGCTTTGCCAGGTAAGAGAACTTCATCCTCAGGTTTCCTTCCTCATTAAATAAATAAATAATTAAGTAAAAATAAAAACAGCAAGTATGCTGCAACAGTTACCAACTATATAGCATAGCCATGTCAGTCAACTCCAATCTTTTTGGCTTAAATCAGGAAATACACCCAGATCAGAATAAAACATTATGATCAATGGAAACTTGGTTTAAGTCACTAGGATTTCACCTGTGATCAGAGCTACCATTTAATTAATCATATCTAAATCATAGCCCAAATAGGACAGCTTAATTTGGCTCAAAGTAAAAGTGGCTCATATTATAAAGAATCTTTCTGCAAAGCAGGAGACCTGAGTTGGATTCCTGGGTCTGGAAGATCCACTGGAGAAGGGAATGGCTACTCACTCTAGTATTCTAGCTTGGGAAATCCTCTAGCAAGGGGAGCCTGGTGGGCTACAGTCCATGGAGTCACAAAGGGTTGGACACAACTGAGCGACTAATACACACACATAGAAAACCTTTGTATTTTCAGTTGGAGAAGGGAAAGAATGATGCTAGGGTGTAATCATTACATCAGAGTCCCCACCTCCTGGGCCACCGACTGCTACCAGTCCATGACCTGTTAGGAACCAGGCTGCACAGCAGGAGGTGAGTGCAGAACAGTGAGTGAAGCTGCATTTGAATTTACAGCCACTCCCCAAGGCTTGCATCACCATCTGAGCTCTGCCTCCTGTCAGATCAGTGCTGGCATAATGAATATAATGTGTTTGAATGATCATGAAATCACCCCCACCCCACTACCCTGGTCCACGGAAAAATTGTCTGCCATGAAACTGATCTCTGGTGCTAAAAGGTTGGGGACTGCTGTATTAGACTAACTGAGTAGTCTAATCATTTAACCACTAAGCCTTACTTTCCTCTTCCACAGAGTGGTGTGTTAAGTCATTGACCCATGTGTGTGTGCATGCTTGCTCAGTCCTGTCCGACTCTTTGTGACCTCACAGACTATGGCTTGCCAAGTTCCTCTGTCCAGGGAATTTTCAAGGCAGGAATATTAGAGTGGCTTGCCATTTCCTCCTTCAGGGGCTCTTCCCAATCAGAGATCGAACTCATGTCTCTTGGGTCTCCTGCACTGGCAGGCAGATTCTTTATGACTGACCCTTAACCAGCCATTGACTCATCCTCAATGGTAACTAATCTGTCAGCTAGAGCATTATTACTGTCTTACTCAGGACAACTGTTCCTGGAAATAATTGACAAAGGTTGCTCATCAAACTGACAAGAAACTTGCTTTATATACAGTTAAAATAGGCAATATTGTATATTAGATGTTGCTGTTCAATATTAATACTGCTGCTAAGTCGCTTCAGTCGTGTCCGACTCTGTGAGACCCCATAGAGGGCACCCCACCAGGCTCCTTCATTCCTGGGATTCTCTAGGCAAGAATACTGGAGTGGGTTGCCATTTCCTTCTCCAGTGCATGAAAGGGAAAAGTGGAAGTGAAGTCACTCAGTCAATATTAATAAATATCTGAAATTAAATGCACTTTTCTGACTAAAAAAGAACTGGAGTCTTATCCAGCTGACCAGTTGACTTGTAATGGCTTGTAACTACCTTTCTAGGTAGCTTTTGGAAATGTATGTTTAATTCAGTGAACTGAGCTTCTAGAGATATCTTCAGGCTAGAAATAAAAATATAATTTTCCTGCTTGATTTCAGAAGTGATATTCAACAAGCCTTGTGCCGTTCATATCTGTGCTACAGAATCTGAAGTGCACTCAAACCATTCCTAAGGCATAGACAATGATATACAGATATAAACAAACACAGTGGATTTTTTTTATCACTTAGGACAATGAGTAATGATTATTAAACTTTATTTTTAAACAAGGATTTCTTTTACTCGTTCTACAATTTTTCTTTAATATAAAATAAAAATATTAATATAATTACAAAATTTTAAATAATATAATCTTAATTTATTTAAAAAATGTTGAATGCCTACTGTGTGCTACACAATGCCCTTAGTACTAGCAAAAGAGCAGGTTTTCTGATTTTGGGATAGATAGACAATTTAGCTCAAATGGTTCTCTCTCCCCCCCAAATGCTAATAAAATAAATAATTGAATATAAAATTACAGGAGACAATATTCATTGGACTAGGAAATGAGGATCTTGACACATTTATATTACACCAACATTAGGAAAATGTCAACAAATTAAATGAAAGCAGCAAGGATGAGTTGATTTTTCCCCTTCCTAAAGCATTATAGTTTGATGAAAAGTAACAGTAATAATATTTGCTGGTTACATTTTAAGCACTTGAACAATAAGTGATGTAACAAGCTCTATGGCTGTAATATTGTCATCCCTACTTTCACAATGCAAAAGTTGGGGTACAGAGAGGCTAAAGAACTAGTCCATGGTTAGGACCAGGAAGAGACTGAGCTTCGAATACAAACTCAAAAAGCTGAATCCTAGTCTTCACTCAGTTACTGCAGTATATACTTTCCTGTGTAAGTCAGAGGTTGAGCAAGGAAGCAGGATGATTAAGAGTGATACAGAAGAGACTTAATGTAAGAAGTGATGACACTTCAGGCAACTGTGAAAGCCCTTAAAAAAATACTCTATGGAAGACTGTTACATCTGGGCCTGATGCAGGGCCTAGTGTCTCTACAGGTCAGTAGAAGTCATTAGATGAAATGAAAATTTGGATGTGAAGAAGAGGAGTATGATGAGCCCATGAGAACACAATGGAATCCATATCATTCTTCGTCTGCCTCCAACCTTGACTATGTGGGGACCAGCAGAAGGAGCTGGCACCCTTTACTGTGGAGCTCCTTGTGTTTCTGGCTTAAGACTCAAGGCAGCTGAAGTAGGAGATCCACAAGAGCTGAGGGGGCAGCACCTTCCCCAAGCCTGCCAGACAAGCCTGATGTTCTGTGACACTGTGTGTGAGTCACAGCACTGCCTGGCATCCAACAACAATCTTGAAAATGTAATTGTTGCTACTTCACCTACTTCTCTTAAATTTCATGCAAATATCCTTGTGGCCCATGCTAACCTAGAACTATGCAAAAAAGGGAACTTATGAAAAAAGTAGTCCAATCTTAGCTAAGTGATAATGATACAAAGTCATCATACCACATATAAGACAAACAGATTTTGGAGCAAAACCTAGATAAGACTTAATTTGAAGAAATATTCATAAACTTACTGGGAATGTTTGGAGCATTTCCTTTGGAATCCTTTCATCAAAGCAGCATGTTAGAATTTGAAGTCTACTACCTTGGGGAGGCTACAGGCAAGAGCAACCTACTACCCTCTGGAAGAAAACAGTTACCGAGTGACTCAATCTCCCCATCCCATCTGGAAGTGTTCTTTTATGGTTTGCCAGGGTCTTGGAATAAGACCAGAAAAAAAACCATGTGGTCATATCCAAATTTTGAAGTTAGTTAAAATGAAAGTTTCATTAAGAAAAATGACCCTACTGTGAGTAGCTTTACTAAACAGATAATATTGTGAGGGAAATGTTCCATAGCACTGGGGAGTTGAGATCACAGAACTGGTAGTTGATTGGCCAGACTTCAATTTTAAATATGAAAGGACTAGACTAACATTACCGAGGACATTTAGGAAAGTAAAAATTACCCTCAGTTTTGAAGCAAATTAAAATTTATTTGTTTTAAATATAAAACAAAGTTTTAAAATAAATTATTCCAGAAATTCAAGAAACACAAGGACAGAAGAAGATTTAAAAAGCTAGTTTACAGCTAGGAACTCTCAAGGAGCATTTGGAAGGGTCTTACAAATATGGAATATTATCTTAAAATTGTCACTTTTTCCTCTACCTCCAGAAACATTTACCACACTGCATTTCCAGTTTTCTTCAAACCTACCCACTGCCTTCTATCCTGTGCTTGTTGCCAAGCTGCAAAATCAAAGTCATTTTTTTTATGGCAATAAACCTGTTCTATGTGGTAATCTGTGTGTCATTTACATATTGGTGAATATCAAACCACCACAAGACATAGTGGCTTAAAACAATGATTTACTATTTTCCATATTTCTTTATGTTGGCTGGTCTCAACTGGGCAGTTTTTCTGCTGCACGTGTTACTGGTTGGGGTCATTCATATGTTTGTATTCATCTGGGAGATCACCTAAATTGGCTGTTAGCTGAAACATCTGGCTTCTACTCCAAATGGCCTCACAACAGAATAACCAAGAATTCTTTGTGTGTCCAAAATCTAAAAAGTAAAAACAGAGACTGTCAGTATTTTTTTAATGCCCACTGTCAAACTGTCACTTCCACCATATTTTACTAGTTAATGAAATTCACAATAAAATTCATGGAAAATTGAAACAGACTCATCTTCTTGAAAGAAAAAGTAGCACATACCTAGAGAGATGGGAAGTGCAGTTGGCAAGCATTTCTATAGGCTAGAGTCAACAATGCTTTTCCTAAAGGACCAGATGGTAAACATTATAGGTTTGAAGGCATCTGGTTTCTATCACTCACAACTATTTAATGCTGTTTTTACTATGCAAAAGCAGTCATAGATAATACATAGATGAATGGATGTGGCTATGTCCCAGTAAAACTTTGTTCACAGAAACAGGTGGTGTGCCTCTGGCTGTGGATATCTACTGTGATACTCTCCATGAAAGGAAGAGTTCTCATATTTAAGTAATTTATCTTCAAGAAATATGGATATATAGAAATGTTTATCTGTTTATAGGAATGAGAAAGCAGAATAATCCTAAATATTTATGAACAAACACAACTTACATAAAATCATGTAATGTTATATATTTAGATTTTTAAATGAATATTCTCCCCACCCCTACTCTATGGTCAGAATACAAGTCCACACCCAATTGATGTTGGACATGGATATAATAATCATTTGAATTGAAGGAATGAATTTGGGAGTGACACTGTGTCAGTTTGAGCAGCGATTTAAAAGACAACTCATGTTTCTCTTTCCTTTCTTGAGTAGCTTTGATTTTTTTGTTTGTTTGTTTTGTTTTGCTTTTTTCCTTTTTTTCATTTTTAAATTTATTTATCTATTTTTTTTTTACTTTACAATATTGTATTGGTTTGCCATACATTGACATGAATCCACCATGGGTGTACATGTATTCCCCTTCCAGAACCCCCAGTCCACCTCCCTCCCCATCCCATCCCTCTGGGTCATCCCAGTGCACCAGCCCCAAGCACCTTGTTTCATGCATCAAACCTGGACTGGCCATGAATTTCACATATGATAATTTACATGCTTCAGTGGTATTCTCCCATGTCATCCCACCTTCACACTCTCCCATAGAGTACAAAATATTGTTCTATATATCTGTGCCTCTTTTGCTGTCTCGCATATGGGGTTATCTTTACTGATTTACTAAATTGCATGTATATGTGTTAGTATACTGTATTGGTGTTTTTCTTTCTGGCTTACTTCACTCTGTACAATAGGCTATAGTTTCATCCACCTCATTAGAACTGATTCAAACATATTCTTTTTAATGGCTGAGTAATATTCCATTGTGTATATGTACCACTGCCTCCTTATGCATTTGTCTAATGATGGACATCTAGGTTGCTTGCATGTCCTGGCTATTATAAACAGTGCTGTGATGAACACTGAGGCACACGTGTCTCTTTCAATTCTGGTTTCCTTGGTGTGGATGCTCAGCAGTGGGATTGCTGGGTCATA
This sequence comes from Okapia johnstoni, assembly GCA_024291935.2. NCBI lineage: Eukaryota > Metazoa > Chordata > Mammalia > Artiodactyla > Giraffidae > Okapia > Okapia johnstoni. Next base: position 61,866,698 of record CM044322.1, read on the forward strand.
TGGCAGTTCTATTTCCAGTTTTTTAAGCAATCTCCACACCATTCTCCATAGTGGCTGTACTAGTTTGCATTCCCACCAACAGTGTAAGAGGGTTCCCTTTTCTCCACACCCTCTCCAGCATTTATTGCTTGTAGTCTTTTGGATAGCAGCCATTCTGACTGGTGTGAAATGGTACCTCATTATGGTTTTGATTTGCATTTCTCTGATAATGAGTGATGTTGAGCATCTTTTCATGTGTTTGTTAGCCATCTGTATGTCTTCTTTGGAGAAATGTCTGTTTAGTTCTTTTGCCCACTTTTTGATTGGGTCATTTATTTTTCTGGAATTGAGCTGCAGGAGTTGCTTGTATATTTTTGAGGTTAATTCTTTGTCCGTTGCTTCGTTTGCTATTATTTTCTCCCATTCTGAAGGCTGTCTTTTCACCTTGCTTATAGTTTCCTTTGTTGTGCAAAAGCTTTTAATTTTAATTAGGTCCCATTTGTTTATTTTTGCTTTTATTTCCAATATTCTGGGAGGTGGGTCATAGAGGATCCTGCCGTGGTTTATGTCAGAGAGTGTTTTGCCTATGTTTTCCTCTAGGAGTTTTATAGTTTCTGGTCTTACGTTTAGATCTTTAATCCATTTTGAGTTTATTTTTGTGTCTGGTGTTAGAAAGTGTTCTAGCTTCATTTTTTCACAAGTGGTTGACCAGTTTTCTCAGCACCACTTGTTAAAGAGATTGTCTTTTCTCCATTATATATTCTTGCCTCCTTTGTCAAAGATAAGGTGTCCATAGGTCCGTGGATTTATCTCTGGGCTTCTATTTTGTTCCATTGATCTATATTTCTGTCTTTGTGCCAGTACCATACTGTCTTGATGACTGTGGCTTTGTCGTAGAGCCTGAAGTCAGGCAGGTAGATTCCTCCTGCTCCATTCTTCTTTCTCAAGATTGCTTTGGCTATTCGAGGTTTTTTTGTATTTCCATACAAACTGTGAAATTATTTGTTCTAGTTTTGTGAAAAATACCGTTGGAAACTTGATAGGGATTGCATTGAATTTATAGACTGTTTTGGGTAGTATACTTGTCTTCACTATATTGATTCTTCTGATCCATGAACACGGTATATTTCTCCATCTATTTGTGTCCTCTTTGATTTCTTTCATCAGTGTTTTATAGTTTTCTATATATAGGTCTTTTGTTTCTTCAGGTGGATATATTCCTAAGTATTTTATTCTTTTCATTACGATGGTGAATGGAATTGTTTCCTTAATTTCTCTTTCTGTTTCTCATTGTTAGTATATAGGAATGCAAGGGATTTCTGTGTGTTGATTTTATATCCTGCAACTTTACTATTTTCATTGATTAGCTCTAGTGATTGTCTGGTGGAGCCTTTAGGGTTTTCTATGTAGAGGATCATGTCATCTGCAAACAGTGAGAATTTTACTTCTTCTTTTCCAATCTGGATTCCTTTTATTTCTTTTTCTGCTCCAATTGCTGTGGCCAAAACTTCTAAAACTATGTTGAATAGTAGTGGTGAGAGTGGGCATCCTTTTCTTGTTCCTGACTTTAGGGGAAATGCTTTTAGTTTTTCACCATTTAGGATAATCTTTGCTGTGGGTTTGTCATATATAGCTTTTATTTATGTTGAGGTATGTTCCTTCTATTCCTGCTTTTTGGAGGGTTTTTTTTTTTATCATAAATGGATGTTGAATTTTGTCAAAGGCTTTCTCTGCATCTATTGAAATAATCATGTGGTTTTTATTTTTCTATTTGTTAATGTGGTTTATTACATTGATTTGTGGATATTGAAGAATCCTTGCATCCCTGGGATAAAGCCCACTTGGTCATGATATATGATCTTTTTAATATGTTGTTGGATTCTGTTTGCTAGGATTTTGTTGAATAGCTTTGAAATACTATGAGGGAAACTTAAAATGTAGTGGTTTCTCCAACTAGGTTCTACAATGAGGAGACATGAGGAACAGAATGTTCCAGAACTGACCTACAGCCTAGGGCTGAGCCTAGCCAAGTGCAAATGATCCACAAACCTCAGCACCAAAAAGAAATGTTTGTGCCTGTAAGCTACTGAATTTTTAGAAGTCTGTTAGACAAAGTTATTAAAAAGATCTTATAAATATGCAAGGGACCTATTAAAATTTCTGTTTTGGATTATATATTGATTGAAAGCAAATTATGACTGAAAATTAGATTTGGAAAAGCTATTTTGTGATTAAATTTACAAATGATCTTTTTTATTATGATTGCCATCATGGCTGTCACTGGTTAGGAGAGATGATATGTGCTTCATATAATTTTTTGAGTATTTCCTTTCTAGATTATCCTAAATTAAGCATTGCTTCACTGATTAAAAAATTATTTCAATACCTCTACTTTTCCTTTCTAATTCTCACCTTAAAATTTTTCCTGAGAAAGGTAAGGAAGATAGTGAAACTATAGTAGAAACGTCTATGCATAGCAGAATAAAAATCCTCTATATAAAAATACTGATGAGTATTACAATTATATGAATATTATACCACATAAGAGTTCAATAAATCACTTTAAAATATCAAAGAATAATATTCTATTTGGGTCTTCTAACAAATTGAAGCAATACTGTCTGAAAAGCATATGCTTTGCTATTAAAGGTCTAATTTGTACTGTTTCTATAGAAAGCACCATATTTATTTTGGACAAAAAGCTTTATCAGAGATAAATCAAGTTCATACCAATTGTGTTCTTAGAAATTAAAAGTCTGACAGACATCTATGACACGATACAGCTTTGGTTTTCTTACTTTTGTATATATCCACATGTGCTAACATTGCCATCCCACCATAAGGAATTAGATGTAACCTTAAGACATAACTCCAAGCTTCTGATTATGTGGTAATGTTAAGATACTAATAAGCATCATCCCTAATATGCATAAATCCTTAGCATATTTGCATCATTCTCTACAACTAATACAAAATTAATGATTTCAAAGATAAGTTACTATGTCCAAGTAAATCCAAGTAGAGATTCAAAACCAGCTATGTCTGATTCTGTAGTGCATGCTTCTAGTAATATAATACCTAGTTTCTAAAATAGTACATAAGTGTACAAGGTAAAATATATGATAAAGCTTTTTGACTTGTTTAAAGCAAAAACTAATGGAAAATTTGACGTGCATTATGAACATTCTGTTAGAGTGACTGCTTTGATGGCTCTAATTAATAGTCTCTCTGTTTCCACATCCCTTGTCTGGTACCTTTGAAGTCCCTACACATTCTGATTCTGGAATGAACTTGGAATTTAGTTTGGCAAATAGAATGTTATGGAAATGATGCTGTGATATTTCTGAGTCTAGACCTCAAGATGTTCTGTTTTTCTGCTTGAAGTATCTCTCTCTGTCATGGCCAACTTGCCTCTGCCATGAGAACCTTGCCTCTGCCATCCTTGCCCAAGGATGCTTGGGCTGTCTTGTTGAGGAAGAGTCAACACGTGGAGAGCCAAAGCCTCTCTCAAAACAGCCAGCCAACCTTGAATAGCATAGCTACCTACCCCCATCTCTTCAGTAAAATGGGAAACATCAAGGGTGTATTCCACCCAAAGATGGGCACAGTAAAGGATAAAAATGGTAGAGACCTAGTATACGCTGAAGAGATCAAGAAGAGATAGAAAGAAAATAGAGAAGAACTATAAAATAGATCTTATTGAGCCGGATTACTATGATGGTGTAACCCAGAGCCAGACATTTCAAAGTGCAAAATGAAGTGGAGCTTAAGAAACACTGCTGTTAATAAAGCTAGCGGATGTATGGAATTACAGCAGAACTATTCAAATCCCTAAAGGATGATGCCATCAAGGTTTAGTATTCATTATGTCAGCAAATCTGGAAGACCCAGCAGTGGCCACAGGACTGGAAAAGATCAGTCCTCATCCCAATCCCCGAGAAGGGTAGTACCAAAGAATGTGCTAATCATTGGACAATTGCACTCATCTCCCATGCTAGTAAGGTCATGCTTAAAAACTTGCATGCTAGGCTTCAGCATTATGGAAACCAAGAACTTCCAGATGTCCAAGCTGTGTTTAGAAAAGGAAGATGAACTAGAGATCAAATTGCCAACATCCACTGGATTATAGAGAAAGCAAGATAATTTCAGAAAAAAAAATCTATCTCTGTTTCACCAACTACACTAAAGTCTTTGACTGTTTGATCATGACAAACTGTGGAAAGCTCTTAGAAAGATGGGAACATCAGACCATCTTACCTGTTTCTTGAGAAACCTATATGCAGGTCAAGAAGCTACAGTTAGAACCCTGTATGCAACAACTGATTGGTTCAAGATCTAGAAAAGAGTAAGACAGGGCTGTCTGCTGTCACCCTGTTTGTTTAACCTATACACTGAGCACATCATAAGAAATGCCTACCTAGATGAGTTACAGTCTGGAATCAGGACAGGTGGGAGAAACATCAACAACCTCAGATATGTGGATGATACCACTCTAATGGCAGAAAGAGAAGAGGAAATAAAGGGCCTCTTGATGAGGGTGAAGAAAGAGAGTAAAAGAGCCTAAGACTAAATATTAAAAAAAGTAAAATCATGGCATCTGGCCCTATCACTGCATGGAAAATAGAAGGGTAAAAGGTAGACGTAGTGGCAGCTTTCCTCTTTTTGGGGTCCAAAGTCACCGCGGACAGTGACTGCAGCCATGAAATCAGAAGAGGATTGCTTACTGGCAGGAAAGCGATGACAAACCTAGACAATGTGTTGAAAAGCAGAGACATTACTCTGCTGACAAAGATCCATATAGTCAAGGCTATGGTCTTCCCAGTGATCATGAATAGTTGTGAGAGCTGGACCATAAAGAAGGCAGAATGCCAAAGAATTGATGCCTTTGAACTGTGGTGCTAGAGAAGACTCTTGAAAGTCCCATGGACAGCAAGGAGATCAAACCAATCAATCTTAAGGGAGATCAACCCTGAATAGTTACTGGAAGGACTGATGCTGAAGCTGAAGCTCCAGCATTTTTGTCATCTGATGCGGATGGATGACTCACTGGAAAAGTCTCTGATGCTGAGGAGGACTGCAGGCAGAAGGATATGAGGGCATCAGAGGATGAGATGGCTGGACAGCATCACTGATGCAATAAACATGAACTTGAGCAAATTCCAGGAGATGGTGAGGGACAGGGAAGCCTGGAGAGCTGCAGTCCACGGGGTCACAAAGAGTCAGACATGGCTGGGTAACTGAAAAACAACAACAACAACAACAACCTACCCCCAGCCCCCATAGCTGTGGGAGCAGAGTGTCAAAACCACATGATCTCTAATTGGGATTTCTATCATAATTAGTGATGTTGAACATCCTTTCTTATGCCTGTTAGTCATCTATATATCTTTATACAAAAAGTTACAGGATAGTCTGTTTTTTTTTTTTCCTTAAGATTGTTTTGGCAATTGGGGGTCTTTTGTGGCTTATTTTAGGATTATTTGCTCTAATTCGATGGAAAATGCCATGTGCTTTTTTTTTTTTTTTAAAGTAGGGATTTGCATTACATCTGTAGACTGCTTGGGGCAATGGCCATTTTAGCTATATTAATTCTTCTAATCCAAAAGCATGGGATATCTTTCCATTTACTTGTATAAAAAATGAGATAGCACCTCACATCTGTAAGAATGGCCACCATCAAAATGTGGACAAATAACAAATGTTGAAGAGGATATAGAGAAAAGGGAACCCTTGTACACTGTCAGTGGGAATGTAAATTGGTGCAGCCACTGTGGAAAACTGTATAGAGATTCCTCAAAAAAACTAAAATCATAATTATCATGTGTGTGTGCTAAGTAGCTTCAGTTGTGTCCAATTCAGTGCAATCCTACGGACTGTAGCCTGCCAGGCTCCCCTGTCCATGGGATTCTCCAGGCAAGAGTACTGGAGTGGGTTATCATGCCCTCCTCCAAGGGATCTTCCCAACCCAGGGATTGAAATTCCATCTCTTACATCTCCTGCCTTGGCAGATAGGTTCTTTACTACTAGCGCCAGCTGGATCCAGCAATTCCACTTCTGCGTATATACCCAGAAAATATGAGGGCACTATTTCAAAAACATACATGCTTAAGGATATTATTTGCAATAGCTGAGACACGGAAGCAACCCAAGTGCCCGTCAACAGATGATTGTATTAAGATGTTACTCACACCAAAATATCACTCAGCCAGAGAAAGAAGGAAGTTCTACCATTTGCAGCTATGTGAATGGATGGACCTAAAGAATATTATGCTTAATGAAATAAGTCAGAAAAAGGCAAAATTGTATGTTATCACTTATATGTCTAAATCTCTCTCTCTCTCTACATATATATATGTATGTATATATACATAATATATATGCAATGAATATATATGCAAAACAGAAAGACTCACAAATATAGAAAGCAAACGTGGTTACCAAAGAGGAGAGGGAAGGAAGGAGGGATAAATTAGGGGCATGGGATGAACAGATATAAACTGCAATGTATAAAATAGTATGTGACAAGGATATGCTGAATAGCACAAGGAATTATAGCCATTATCCTGTAATAACTTACAATGAAGTATAATCTACAAAAATACTAAGTCACTACACTCCATGCCCAAAACTAATACAATATTGAAAATCAACTGTATTTCAATGAAAAAAAAGAAAAAATCAGATGAATTGTCTTGCCAAGTCCAGTCTAAATGCAAACCTGCTAGCAATGGAGTGACAAGATCAAGATGGCAAAGTAGGTCATTCCTGATTTTTAGTTCCTTTCATCAAAAGATCAGCTAGCAAGTATCCATAGCCCAAACATCAATATGAAAATCCTGGAACACAGGAGTGAAACTGAAGCACTGCCTTGATCCAGAGACTGAGACAGGCAAGAAGAATGGCATTATAAGCACGAGAGGCAGGCAGAGTGCCAAACCATGGGTTTCTCCAGTAGGAAATAAAGAGCCCAAGGGCGTTCAGCACCCCTGCACTGTGGGTCACTTCCTGGGAGGCCCACTCAGGTCTTGCCCCATGGGGATAGAGGGTGAATTTGAGGGACTTGACTACTGGAGATGAGATTGGGATGGAGAAGGAGGAGGAGGCTAGGACCAGCATGTAGACCTCAGCAGGCTGCCTTTCTCTGTTCATCTGCTCCAGAGTGGACATCCCAGGCAGTACTCTGCAGGACTATAGAACTGAGTTGATGAATCAATCTGGCCAAGCATCTTGAGATATACTTATGCTTGATTTGCATCCACAACCAAAGAACCATAGATGCCCTAGAGCCTTTTCTATCACCTTGCCTGGGAAAGACAGCAAATTTGCAGTCCTTCCTACTGCTGAATATAGTCCTAAGTTTTACCCAATCATGGAGCCTAACCAAAGGACCTGAGAAGTGACATAGCTCATCCAACAAGCATGGTTAAAGTGGCACCAGAGCAGAGAGCCCAACCAGTGGATCTATCCATGTGCAGAGCCAAGATGGTGGCCCTGTTTGGCCAGAGAACCCAGTGAGAAGATTTGCCTGATTCAAGCCTCAACCAACAAGCCAAACTGGCCTTGGAGCCAGTTCTGCAGCCCCAACAGGACGGAGAAGCAAATTCAAAGCCCAGTCCACTGGGTAATGTATAGCCCCCAGTACAGTCTGGCTTGGGAACTTGCTGGAGCAACTGGGAGCACCATGTATTATCCTCCAGCCCCATTTAAAGCAGTGTCAGAGCAATTCTGCTTGTTTTGGGTCCCCAGCTAATCAGCCAACCAGTTTAGAGCCTGTTCCACCCACTCAGGCAAGGTTTGTGGCCCAGCCTCATGTTGAGTATTGCTTTCAGTACCATTTAACCAGGAAATCTGACTAGAGCACATGGGAGGCTTGCTGCAGTGTCCAACCAGAGGGCCTGTTAGCAGTTCTGCTCCTCTTCAGAGCCCAGCTTATGGTCCTACCTGGCCAAGGAGTTCAGGGGGCAGATATGCCTGATTTGGGTCCACAGCCAACAAGCCCTACAAGCTATGAAGCCTGATTACCTAGCCCATGATTGCAATCAAATTCAAAGGCCCACCTAAGGCTAAATATAGCTTCCAGCCCTGTCTAGCCAGGAGGCCTAACCACAGTGTCTAGAAAGCTGTGATTTTTTTTTCTTTATCTCTGCCAACAATGGCACCCAAGTGGAAAATTCTATCCATCTACATTGGGCCTGGCTGGCCAAGAGCTTCATGGAAATTCTGCCTGATATGGATCCCAAGATATTCAGAAGTAATAGTCATGGAGCCTCGTCTATAGCCCCACCCATGTAGGAAAGCAAATTCACAGCCCTGTCCAGCTATTGAGTATAGCATCTAGTCTCATCCAACTAAGAAGCCTGAGTGGAGAATCCACGCATCTGCAGAGACTATCATAGCCTCTCTTCAGCAGGCAATCCAGCCAGCAGTCCTATCCAAGAGCTCTTAGCAAGAAGCATGCACCTAAACTCGTAGCTCAGGCAGTGATATCACCAAATAGAGACCCCAATAGCAAGTTGTACCTGCGCAAGGATGCTACCAGCAGACTCATCCAAAACTGCAAGTTGAGTTGATTGGTCAAAAGGACTCTCTCTGCTGAAGCCAAACTGTAAAGTGTGGAAGAGGAGACTGCTTACCCAAATGCATACATACCAAGGCAAGGAATCATGAGTCATGAAAGATCAGGTAAATATGACACCACAGAAGAAAAATAAGTTTCAATAACTGGCCCTAAAGAAATGATTTATGAACTTTCTGACAAAGAATTTAGAATAATTCTCTTAAATAAGTTGTAAGCTAAACAAGGACAAACAAAATTAAGAAAACAATGCATGGTTAAAATGAGAAGTTAAATAAAGAAACAGAAACCATTAAAAAAGAAACCCTAGAGTTTAAGAAGTCAATAATTAAACTGAAGAAGTCAACAGAGAGCAACTCAACCAAGAAGAAGAAAAACCAGTGAAACTCAAAAAAAGTCACTTGAAATTATTAAGTTAGAGAAGTAAACAAACAAACAAAAGAACAAGAAGAGAAAAAAGAAAAATTGTGGAGTTTACTGAACTTATGGGACACAAATAAAGGGAACAATGTACACAGTATGGGAATCTCAAAAGGGAAAGAGATAAAGAGACGGACAGAAAGTATATTTAAAGTAAATAATAGCTGAAAACTTCCCAAACCTAGGGAGAGAAATGGACACTGAGATTCATGAAGCTCCAAAGACTCCAAATAGGTTAAACCAAAGGGGCTACACCAAGGTACATTATAATTAAATTTTCATGAGTCACAGGGAAAGAGAGGACATCACACTAAGTAAAATAAATCAGACAAAGACTTACACTGCATGAGCACATTTATATGTAGAATCTGAAAACAAACATAAAAAAGGGAACAGATTGATGATCACCAGAGGTGAGAGACAGGAGATGGGATAAATGGATGAAGGTGTGCAGATTCCCAGCTACAAGATCAATACATTCTGAAGATATAATGTATAGTACGGTGAAATACGTATATAACGTATGCGTGTGCTAAGTAACTTCAGTCGCTACTTCATTCTGACCCTCTGCGATCCCATGGACTGTAGGCCACAAGGCTCCTCTGTCCATGGGATTCTCTAGGCAAGAATACTGGAGTGGGTTGCTGTGCCCTCCTCCAGGGGATCTGGAGGTTCAATCCCAACCCAGGGATTGAACTTGCAGCTCTTATGTCTCCTACATTGGCAGGTGGGTTCTCTACCACTAGTGCCACCTCAGAAGCCTCATATAATGTATAGTGTGATGAACTCCAGGAGATAGTGAAGGACAAGGAAACCTGGCATGCTGCAGTCTATGGGATTGCAGAGTCAGACATGACTTAGCAACTTAACAACAAAATGGTAAACTAGAGTTAGCAACACTGCACTGTATATTTGAAAATTGCTAACAGAGTGGACCTTAACAGTTCTCATCACAAGAAACAATAATTTTAAGTATGTGAGGTGATGGATATTAACATTGCAGCAATCATTTTCCAATGTACACATATGTCAAATCATTATGTCATGCACTAAGTTATATCTGAGTAAAACTGGAAAAAAATCCTCATGAATCATGAGCTTGGTAAACAATTGTTAGAAGTCACTTTTTTGGAGGAAGGATATTAATTAAAAGGATGTGCTGAAGAGGAAAATTCTGGAAATGTATTTTCCTACTAACAAATATTGAAAATTATTCTTTTAAGAAATGGTCACAAATTCAAAGTTTATTCACAAAACTGTTTTTATTCTGATAATATTTTGTACTTTGTTTGAAGTAAAATAAGATCTATCAAAGGACATAAAAATCTTGGGACTCCTACAGAATGTATGTATATGTCTGTGTGTTTTGAAAATGCACAAAATTATTAAAGAAAGAAAGGTTTTTTAAGTTAAATATGGCCATGAAATAAAACTATAAATAAAACATAAAACCTTCTGAAGTCTTCTGGGAATTTAAAATAATGTAATTTTTATTTATTTTCCAAAAGCTATATATTAAAGAAGGGAGCTACATATATATATACAACGGAGAAGGCAATGGCAACCCACTCCAGTACTCTTGCCTGAAAAATCCCATGGACGGAGGAGCCTGATAGGCTGCAGTCCATGGGGTCGCTAAGAGTCGGAAAGAACAGAGAGACTTCACTTTCACTTTTCACTTTCATGCATCGGAGAAGGAAATGGCAACCCACTCCAGTGTTCTTGTCTGGAGAATCCCAGGGACGGGGGAGCCTGGTGGGCTGCCGTCTATCGCGTCGCACAGAGTCGGACACGACTGATGCGACTTAGCAGCAGCAGCAGCAGTTTTATTAAAAGGAGTTTCACATATTTCAATTACTTAGGTCTGGCATATACATAAGTATGCAATAAAATGTATATTGCTTTGCATTCGGACTTTGGCTTTTATCCTTTCTTTAGTTGTTATTTTCTTGGTCAGACTTGCTGCTTTTTTACTATGAGCCAATCCCCTACTGTAAGGAAAGCTGCTGGTTTCAAACTGTACCACCCAACAACCCTTAGATGCAATACAGCTAAGATCAGCTGAGTATAGCCAGTATTACCTGACTTCAAACACAGAATTTATGATCCTATGATAGTAATTTTTAAAATATTTTTTAACCCACTAAGTTTAATGCTTTTTTTTTTAAGAACAACAATAGCTAATTGATGAAAACTTTTTTAGACTTATCAATTAAAATTTTTGATAAAGATTTAATTACAAGCAAATAAGCTTCCCTCTTTAAAATTATTTTTACAGTTTTCACACTTTCAGTTAATGTTACCATCATCCACTAAGACTTCTTGAATTTACTGGTAGTTTCCCTTGCAACTCTCATCTATCATAACTACAAGTCCTATTTACTCTATGCTTGGTATATGTGACATACAATTTTACCTCTCAGGATCTGAAATGCTGCCACATGCCATATCTAATCTCTTAGAAATCCATTTTTTCTTCAAAATATATGCATAATCTTATTACTGTTCATCACTCCCAACACTGTTAAACTCTTCAAGGGACTGTCGTCTCCTGCCTGCATTGCTCATGTAGATTGGCAGTGGTTTTCCATGCTTCTACAACTGATACTCAATATTCTATTCACAGGAAAGTTGCAAAAATGATACTTTATACCATAAGTCAGATTATGTCTGTTGTCTTCCTTGGCTTTCCACATCATGTTATAGGTAACAGAAGCATATTCATCACTCACATACACGTAGGAATTATGTCTCTGTAATTAATAAGCTAAGGCTAAGCTACATTTATTGGAGAAGGCAATGGCACCCCACTCCAGTACCCTTGCCTGGAAAATCCCATGGACGGAGGAGCCTGGTAGGCTGCAGTCCATTGGGTCGAGAAGAGTCAGACACGATTGAGCAACTTCACTTTCACTTTTCACTTTCATGCATTGGAAAAGGAAATGGCACCCCACTCCAGTGTTCTTGCCTGGAGAACCCCAGGGACGGCGGAGCCTGGTGGGCTGCTGTCTATGGGGTCGCATAGTCGGACACGACTGCAGCGACTTAGCAGCAGCAGCAGCAGCAGCAGCAAACTACATTTATAACCAGGCACACAGTTGTGGATTATACTACTATATACTATATATACTACTAGAATATACTACTAGTTGGAATACAAAGTTCACACTCATACCCAATTGATATGTATCTGTGTTTATATGTGTTTATTCACTGTATAGTCTTCCTTTTATATGGAAATGCTGTATGTAATTCAGATCAAAGTGGATTCATTCTGATTGATAGGAGGGAAATGTGATGGAATAGAATAAAATTCTCCTTCCTCTCATCCACCAGAAACTTCTGATATAATTCTATTGAGCCCTTGGTCTTCTGAGAAACACCTTAGAGATCCACTAATTTGAAGAACAATAAATAAATATAATGTGATGAATACATCTGATAGAGTATAAAATTATAGCATCTAATGTGCAAAAGACGTAACTCTAAGGTGCATTAAAAGTCATAGTACCAGTTTTTGCATTACCTCATCATCACTGCAGCAGAGAACAAACCAGAATCCTTATGAATTTGCTTTTTAAATTACTCTCAAATACAAAATCGCTTCACAAGTTTATTTTATCTTTATAAATACACTGGGCTGTGGAGGCTGAAGATAATGACCTACAATGGGATGCATCTTTGGCTCCTATCTTTCTAAAGAATGGCTCTAGTTCTTAACTTTTTATAATAGCAAATCATTGGAAATATTTTAATAGCTGCATTTTTACAGTCTCTTCCACACGACTTTGCAAATACAGTCTCTTAGTATTAGGTTGAAAGAGGTAGAATGTAACAAGGGCGGGAACATGCCTGAATTAGCCCTGTGGTGACAGTTCTCTGATCATTTACAAATCTTGGCCCAGGGAGTTAAAATTTAACAAGTGGAGTAGTAAATATAGAAGATTGCTTTGAAAAATGAAATCCCTGTGGAGCAGGATTTGTAAGAATCTGAAGGAAATTTACATTTCAACACATTGTTCGTTTCTACTTCCTGTGGAGGACTCTCACAGAACAATTGCACTTTCCAGAGTTCTTTGCTTTAGTTTGAGTCAGTGGCAAAAGTCCTGCTGCTAAGCCACGTTATCAGAACATTTTGAAAAGACATTCACATAGTCCAAAGTCACTTTGTTAAATAACATCCTTTACAAATTAGTGCTGTGAGAAAAAAATTAGAAACTCTGGATTTTGTTCATCATGATTCAGTACCCTCAAAGGATTTCAGCTTTTATTTATGTAATTTATAAGATCATTTAGGGGCATTGCTTTTTTTCTTTCCTTAATATGGAAAACTGATAAATGATCTCTTTATATGCATTTCATCAGTTGTATGTTAAAATTCTGTGAGGAATTGTATATATGCAGATGTTCTGTGAAACTTGCAAAACGTAGTCTTCAAGGTTAAAATTTTGTCAGTCTCTAAAAATTAGACTACCGTATTCACTGAAGTAGAGTATCACTTATCATTCACAAACCATGCCATTTCCTTATAGAAAAAAGATACCTGAACATTGCAAAGAGTTATTCTCTGTGCAAAATCTTATGCATATTAATATGTATGTAGCAATAATTATGTTCAGTGATGTAGTGTAAACTTCCTCTTGGTATGTTTAACATTCAGTTGTATTCTTTAACTATTTTCATGTCTCCCTTTACTTGCCAATAAAACATATGATTTTACCTGTTTCAAAATTCCAAGTAAATGTTTTAAATCTACTAAATGTACCATAGCATAGTCCTACCACTTTAGAATATTAGAATGGGAAGAGTACAGAAAAGGTACCTAGACTACTTCCACACATGTCAAAATATCTTCCAACATTTCAGATATTTATTCACCTTCTATTTGAATCTTTTCAATGATGCATAACTATCTGGATGATGAGATATTTTATTACCCTTTTTGAATAACTGTGGTTATTTCCAAAAATCTTTTTTTTATATTAGAGTGAAAACTTCCTATACTTTTCACTATTGCTCCTAGATGTCTCTAGAATCATGTAATTCTTCAAATGTGATAAAAATCTGTGTCTTCAAAGAAGATTGTACAAAATATTTGTGACATCTTAATTCATAATAGATAAACTCTAGAAACAGCCCAAATGCCCACAAAAAATAAATGGATTAATGATATGTACATTATTTATATCATGAGAAACAATTCAGCAATAAAATAAATGAACTACTCATAAAAGGAATGATATAAATGATTTCAAATACATTTTGTTGAATAATAGAAACAGGATACAGAAGTACATAATGTAAAGTACCTTGGATATGAAATATAAAAACTTCATATCCTTATGGTGATAGAAGTAAGAAAATGGTTGCCTCGGGGACTGTGGAGAAAAATGCCTAGAAAGGATACAAATAAAAACTTTCTAGAAATCCATTTGTTTCAGGTCAACAATAATCAAATGCTGTGTGAGGTATTAAAAAATCATCAATGATCTTCTGTAAAATATAATGAGCAGTAAATGTTTAACAATGTTTCAAAAGTCATGAGTCTTTAAGGAAATCTGCTGCAGTTGGAAGTTGGCAATATCTCATCACACTTGGTTCTCAGTCCAAACTACCTCATTTATTCAAACAAACTACAACAAAAAACTTGGATGAAAGATTAACTTTCAGCACGACACTTAAAATAATCAAATGCATCATGGAGACTGGTTTCTCACAGTCTGAATCTGAGAGTAATAGCTTTGTATCAACATTAAAGTTAAAATTTGTCCAGTATTAACTCATATACCTCCAAAAGGAATATATTTTCCCCTTAACTCAGCTATTCTTAAAATGACTCAAAGAGATTAGATTCTAATCAAATGCAGCGTTTTATTTTTGTGAAATGTCTCATTTAAGTACCAGGCAAGCACAATACAGTTTGGAATTATTTGTAAGCAGACGCTTTATGCCATCTGTTAAGTACAGCATTCTATAGTTGGAAAGAAAGATTTGGGGGCATAGATGCTTTTTCTAACATAAGTTTGAATGTTTGATAACCAAAACTTAATATTTTAGAAGGAGCAATTTAAAATTTATGAAAATAACCCCCCAAAATATGCTATGAGACCTCTTGTCCTTCATGAAGTGGTTTTCATCTTTGGGCAAGGAAGGTTGGCAATTGCAACTGCAGTATTTAAGATGTTTCAATACAAATATGCTATCAAGATACTTTTTATTTCAAGTGATTATGACATTAGATTTTAAAGTTATAGCCTTGTGTGTGTGCATTTTTTGTTTAGTTTTGCTGAGATTAGTATTCATTTAAATATACAATATCTATTTCTACTTCAATGAATTTTCTTATTGTTTAAAGATATACTTCTTTTTTTTATGAAGTCTGTGTGAATAAAACAGTGATTTTAAGCCATTCATATAGAGTATATCTTTATTATTAATAGTTCAAGAGGATCAATTAGAATTGGTAGGACTGATTTTCAGTTATTAACAGAAAATATTTCTAAATTCTTTTCACTGTGTGGCTGCGGTTCAAGTTAAGACCTTAGGTATAGTTTTAAAAGTTTTTATTTAAAAAGAGCAAAAAGAAAAAGAAATACTGTCCAGTGAACCAATCAATTGATGACTTTCAAAAACTCATATATAGTATTGAAGCAGTGGTCCACATATGCATTGACTGTTTATCATATTTGTAACATTTTAACTTACCTTTTTCAAGCACTAAAATTATACCATGTTATGACCCTGAAATTTCAATGATAATTGAAACATTACAGAGATCATTATTCTAAATATCATCGTATTTTTCACATCACTGATAAGAGAAGGTCAATAGGAGAACTTGATATGTGGCTATATATAAGGAAAACATTAATATTGTGCACACTGAATCACATCAGAAATTTTCTTAATGTAAAGGGGGATCCTATGCATAGTCTTTCATTTTAGATTTGCCCTGTTTATTGTTCAGTAGCTAGGCCATATCCGACTCTTGTGATCCCATGGACTATAGCCCACCAGGCTCTTCTGTCCATGTAATTCTCCAGGCAAGAATACTGGAGAGGGTTGCTATTCCCTTCCCCAGGGGTTCCTCCAGACCCAGGGATCAAACTCGGATTTCTGGCATACAGACAGCGTCTGAGCCACCAATAAAAGATGAAATTTATTTTTAAAGTTTTCAGAGAAATTATTTTAAAATGATGTATCTAATTTGAACAAGTTAAATGTTTCTCTTTATAAATCTTTGTCCTTTTGCAAGAAAGTTACATGTACTAATTTTCTTTTGAAATGTACTAACTTTTTAGGCTTCTGAGTATTTATACTTCTTGTATACTTATGGAAGAACCATTTAAAGATTTGCTATTAGTTTTAATATAAATAAGTTGTTTATATTGAGAAAATATAACCAAATTAGATCACCTTTGCATAAAACATGAAGAAATTAGATATATTAAAATTATTAATATGGTAAAACTAACCAAATTCTATGATATTTTACTAAATATTTTCTAACTAAATCTTTATTATCATCAAGGACAACTCTATTAAACATTAAAGATACATTTTTATCTCAAAGTTATTTATGATGGCATCACTGGGATGGAATATTGCAAGTAAATTTCGTGGTATCCTTTGAGAAGTTTTAGCAATTTCTTGGGCTACTTTATACATATATCATACTACTGAAATATAAACATAATTCAGCTTACTGAAGTTATTGCCTGTGGTCATATTTTGCAACATAGAACTTGTTCTGGGTTTCTGTGATAATGATATTGAGTTACTGTTATTGACCAAGGGAAGCTAACACAGAAAATTAAAATTGTGAAATCTTATATGTATGTCAGCAAAACTAATTTGAAATTACATGCAGAAAACTATAGGGTATAAACCATAGATATCAAACAAAAATAAGAGTACTTAGGATATTTGAAAACACACAAATAATAAAAAAAAGTATAAATTTAAGACAAACATATCCAGAGTGTTTTATAGAGAATATAAGGCTAAATGTCTGTGGCAAAATTTAAAAAAATTTACAAAAAAGGAAAAATTTGAACATTCTATCTTAATTGTATCACAAATGTGTATAGGAGATCAATATTCTTAGGTTGCATTTAAAATGCCATTATTTACACTGCATGAAAAATAAAGGGAAAATCATCCCTTTATAACAAATGATATCATCATTTTTTGGTGCCTTTCAGATCTTCCAATGTGAGATTCTGATGGACATAATAGGAAACCTTCTAAATCACACTTGTGCCTGCCATCCTTCATTACAAAAGTACTAAATAGGTAAATTTCAATTTCTGCTCTTTCCTTCAAAGAACTCATCACACACACAAAATTTGGTACACTGTGTCTTTCAGAAGATGGTATCTATTTGTTCCCAAAGGGTAGGTTTGAGTACTAAATGTTTTGGCAACTAAGAAAACATTCTATTGCCCTCAAGAGCTTTTACGTACAAAATTGAATATACACATGAAACATTTAAAGTATCATTTTATCATTTCAGACATTTTTGTAAGTAATGTCAGAAATATTCTTATCGAATCTAAGAACTCTTTAAAATGTTTTGAGTTTCTACAATATCATATGTTCTACTTTACATAATGAAAATTATTGTGTTTTTAGGTACACATTAGGATCCAATGAGGTGTGAATGTGTCAGTCACTCAGTCCTTTCAGACTCTTTGCAACCCCATGGACTGTAGCTCTTGAGGCTCCCCTGTCCATGGCATTTTCCAGGTAAGAATACTGGAGGGGGTAACCATTCCCTTCTCCAAGGGCTCTTCCCAACCCAGGGATCCAAGCCAGGTCTCCTGTATTGCAGGCAGTTTCTTTACCATCTGCACCACCAGGAAAGCCCAGTTACATCTAAGTTCACAGCAATTAGTTATTAGTAATAACTAATAAGTATGTAGCCATTATTCTGAGAGCATGCACAATTTTCCTTATTTTTAAGGATTGCTATTTGGAGTGAAAGATTAGTTTTAGATATTAGTTTACTATTTATATGCTTGAATACGACACAAGAGGTGCTAGAGAAAGAAGCATGGAAGTCTGAAATTTTACAAATCACCGAGTAGTAGCAAAATTGAATAAAATGTTAAATAAATCAATTTGTGATTTACTAGTGGTTAAGGTTATCTGACAGTGTAAATTGATGTGAATATCAGGATTAGATAACTTACATCACCATATAGATATAATTTGCATTTTTATAACTGTTATAGATGCTGGCTCCTTGGAAGAAAATGTATGACAAACTTAGTGTATTAAAAAGCAGAGATGTTATTTTGCCAACAAAGGTACGTATAGTCAAAGCTATGATTTTTCCAGTAGTCATGTACGGATGTGAGAGTTGGACCATAAAGAAGGCTGAGTGCCAAAGAATTGATGGTTTCAAACTGTGGTGTTGGAGAAGACTCTTGAGAGTCCCTTGGACATCAAGGAAATCAAACCAGTCAACCTTAAAAGAAATCAACCCTGAATATTCATTGGAAGGAAGGACTAATGTTGAAGATGTAGCTCCAATACTTTAGCCACCTGTTGCTAAGAGTCAACTCATTGGAATAGACCCTGATTCTGGGAAAGACTGAGGGAAGAGAAGAGGGCAGCAGAGGATAAGATGTTTAGATAGCATCATTGACTCAACATACAACAGAGTTATGAGCAAACTCAGGGAGACAGTTAAGGACAGGGAAGCCTGATGTGCTGCAGTCTATGGGGTTGCAAAATCTTACATGACTTAATGACTCAACAACAACCAAAAGAGTTTTGTAAGATCTATTAATAGAGTTTTTTAAATCATTTTGCACCTTAAAAATTAGAAAAAAATATGCAGTTGACAAATACATTTTATATTTTAGTCACTCAAAAAAAAGTTTCAACCCTATAGTTGAAAAATTATTTTTATATATGATATGCTAAAACTGTTACTAGAATATATAGTATATTGATGTTGCAGATGTCAGCATAAGTGGGGTCACCTTCAAGAGAAGACCAACATATAACCTACCTAATGATTTTATAAGTTTTTTGACTATGTTATATGTAAATGCATATTTCAAAATATTTTTACTTTAAAGTGAAGAATATATTTCTAACACAAACATATATATACATAATGTATATATATATCTACATACACATGAACTTACACATAATAAAAGAACTTTAATATCATCATATTATATAATATGGAAAGTATAATTTGTACTTCATTGCATATTATATTGGAGAAGGCAATGGCAATCCACTCCAGACTCTTGCCTGGAAAATGCCATGGACGGAGAAGCCTTGTAGGCTGCAATCCATGGGGTCTCGAAGAGTCAGACACGACTGAGCTACTTCACTTTCACTTTTCACTCTCATGCATTGGAGAAGGAAATGGCAACCCACTCCAGTGTTCTTGCTTGGAGAATCCCAGGGACTGTGGAGCCTGGTGGGCTGAAGTCTCTGGGATCGCACAGAGTCGAACACGACTGAAGTGACTTAGCAGCAGCAGCAGCATATTATATGCCATATATCATATTTCAAATGGCATATGTCATGTTATACAATCTCATTACATATTTACGTATACCTTTCATCTGTACATTGTACTGATGTTAGCAAGCATTTGAATTGCATGTGAATAACATTTAATTACAATCAAATTAGTTTTCAATAACTAAATAAAGAACAGATAATCAGAGGTTGATTGAACATGGAATACACAGAGACAAATGTACAAATTTGTCCAAGCACTAGCCAGGTCAGAGTGGGTCTTAGTCAATGGTTGGTTACATAGTCCCATTAGCAATTAACATTCCTAACACTGTGATGAAGATGAGCACAGCACAGTTTAGCCTGATGCAGTTCAACATTCAAATATTGTAATGATCTCACACTCATCAAGTCAACTATGCTTATTATTCAACTCCCTACAGTTTCTGACTTTAAAAGAGTATGCTAATTATCCTGCTTAGTTTTCTGGTCTGTCGAACAAATATATTTCTTAAGACAAAGAAATAAATTGATATGGGAATTTTATACATCAGTATTCTGAGCCTGCATGAAGTGAGAACCCTCGTGAGAAACAGGTCCTCTTTTATCCTAAATCATATTGAAAATTAGAGTTGGTATAATCAAAGAGCAACTGAAGTAACTTTCCTGCAAAAACTCTTTAGACATGATCTGTTAAACTTTTCACAGTACCAGCTCTCTGCATTAGTAACCTTGCCTTGCACTGTACTTAGCACTTCGGTATAATGTTATAAATAGAATAATGTAAAAATATCTGTGCAAAAAATAAACAAAAAGCCTCAATTATATAGAGTTCAGGAAACAGGAGGAGGTCTCATGCCACAATAAAGCAAATCTTGCAATAAAGTGTGCCACATGATTTTTTGATTTCTCAGTGCATATAAAACTTATGTTTTACAATATACTATGTCTATTAAGTGTGCAATAGCATTATGTCTAGAAAGAGCAATATATATAGACCTTAATTAGAAATACAAAAGAAAAATAAACAATTACAATATAACATCAAAGATCACTGATCACAGGCCACAAATTAAACATGATAATAATAAGTTTGAAATGCTGTGAAAATTACCAAAATACGGCAGACACGAAGTGGGCAAATGTTATTAGCAAAATGACGCTGATAGAGCTGCTCACTGTAGGGTTACCACAAAGCTTCAACTTGGGGAAAAAAATGCAATATCTGTAAAGCATAATAAAGCGAAGCACAATAAAACATATGCATGTATTGATATACTATTTTCTCGAAAATCCTGTCTTTTCTATCATTGTCTCTGAATAGAGTGAGAAAGACACACACACACATGCATATATATATATATATATATATATATGTAGAGAGAGAGAGAGAACGAAGATGATGTAGAGATCAAGAGAACTAAATATGTCCCTTATGTTAGCTTCAATCTTATCAATCAGAATCAAATTTGCTGCTCAGATGCTTAGATAACAAATTTAAATAACACTGTCAGATTCAATTTGCTCTGCTAGTTGATCAGGAACCTAGTTAGTGGTCACCTTAGGTTATTATTATTTAATTAACTGATAGGGTAGTGCTTTCAACTCATTATCTTTGAAACTCAGATGAATGCCCTGAATGTATCATATAGTTTCCTTTAAAGATTTTAAACTCCTTGTATAATATCTTCCCCAAAGACAAATATATTTTGATAATATATTCAATATCAAAATGTCATTTTCCTCATAGAAATCAAGAAGTCTGAAATATTTACAATTCCTAAAGACTACAAAGAATAATCAAGAGCTATAGAATATGATCCATTAATGCAGATAAAGCTATCTGAGAAATCTGAATTTTTGTCACTGTAGTAGAGAAGGTACTCTACTCCCCAAACTGTTAATAATATTGAATTGCCATTTCTCACATATTTCTAGGTACCCTAATGTGAACGTCTTCCTGGAAATGTCTCTCTAGTATAACACATTTGCACTCCATGCTGCTGCTGCTGCTAAGTCACTTCAGTTGTGTCCGACTCTGTGCGACCCCACAGTCGGCAGCCGACCAGGCTCCGTTATCCCTGGGATTCTCTAGGCAAGAACACTGAAGCGGATTGCCATTTCCTTCTCCAATGCATTAAAGTTGCACTCCATGCTGCTGCTGCTTCTGCTGCTAAGTCGCTTCAGTCGTGTCCGACTCTGCGACCCCATAGACGGCTGCCCACCAGGCTCCCCTGTCACTGGGATTCTCCAGGCAAGAATACTGGAGTGGGTTGCCATTTCCTTCTCCAGTTGCACTCCATACTAATCTATAATTCCATTTACTTTTAAGATACAATTTGCTTGTTTACTAGCTTAAAGTGTGAATTTCATTCTGATCCACTAGACAATGCAGAATACTCTTTCTTATTTTGTGTGAATGCATAAGGTACTATGGAACTATTTCAATCAGGTTGACTTTTTTTTGAAAAAACATTTTCCATTCTGCTAAAGTTCAACCAACATTGACTTCACTGAACGGCTGTTGGAAAATTGCCCTCGGAGCTTTATTTGGCACGGCTACCATCTTCCTAATGGAATGTTGTATTGTGAAAGTCACGCTCAGAGTGTTGATTCTGCTCCTAAGTGGCAGTTGGAGCATAACACACATTTTTACCCACCTGACAAGTTGTCTATTTAACAGAGGAAAAATGATCTGACTATGACTGATGGCACAGCTGCCCTTTCTCAGTGATGGGTAAAATCAGCTGAGTCAAACCAGATCTGGCTACAACGGATCGCCTGTCTGCAGCCCTGTTCCCTCATTTCTCTTCATTTGGATAAGAAGGCTTTCCTTTGAGTGCAAATTCCCACAGTCTCCAATCTACCAACTGCTGAGCTTATTGCTTTCTTCTTTCCACTTTGAAATTACTTTAGAGGCATTATCCTGCTCTGCTCCGCATTAGAGCAAAGCTTTTTATACATTTTTAGCTACGTGCTCTCTAGGTCAAGGACAACAGTGCTGAAAATTAGAGTCCTTGGTCAAAAGTATTTAGTAAATTATTTACTTTTTGGCCATAAGCTTCCTCTGCTGACACTCTGATTTGAGGTTTTTTCCCTGCCCCACTGAAGTAAGTTGCCTTTAGATACCGGCTTGGTAATTGTTGTGACATACAGTAAAATTGAAATCAAGATCCAATGACTAATTTGTTCCACCCTGTTGTTCTTTTGCCTCCCTTTACTTGTTTATTTTTTCACTTAGGGTTGATAGTTCAGTATGTCCTTCAATGGCAGAGACTAAAATGAAAAGACATTGTAAAAATCAAAGCCAGTCAGTGAAGTTTATACTCATTCCTCACAAGGACAATGTTCAGGGGCAAAGTGTCACTGCGGCAATGCAAATAACTGATTTGTAGGGATTAGAAACACATAATCCAAACAGCCACACTGGGTATAAATACTGGATATTAAAATAGGCACTCGTTGGTAAAAGAGGAAAATTTATACTGAAAAGTCATATATATCACAGCTCTGTTTCCTTTTGACTTCAATTCATTTAAATTCAAGTGCAACAATCAGAAGACCTGGAATTTATATCAGACTCCAGGGAAGTATACATTGTATTCAAGCACACACACATAAAACTAGGCTGTGATGAATCTGGAAAAGTAAGATGCAAGTGATAACAACATGCACAGAATTTAAAATCAGTTTTGGAAATGACATATAGTAATACCAAATAAAAAATCAGAAAAAATCCCATAAACTAAGACATTATGATACTGTTTCTTACATGGAATCCACACCTTAGCTATACCAGAGGAGCATCCATGAAGTAATACTTGCCAAAACATCCATATTTGCAAAAAA
This sequence comes from Okapia johnstoni, assembly GCA_024291935.2. NCBI lineage: Eukaryota > Metazoa > Chordata > Mammalia > Artiodactyla > Giraffidae > Okapia > Okapia johnstoni. The sequence goes on from CM044322.1 coordinate 61,890,012, forward strand.
AACAAACAAAATCAATATGAATTTCTTTTTGTGAACCTCAACTAAAGTAGAATCTTTAAACATATTTCTAAATTGTGGTTTTAACTAGATTATTTATTTACAAATGAGAGATAATTAGAATACAATTCCTTATGTTTTCTTGCATAACTGATGCAGAAAACCTGGCCAGAATAGCAGTCTCTGTAAACCAAAAACAGGATTACTAAGGGAGGAAGTGGAATTTATTGCTTTTGATTTGTAAAAATATCCCAAGCAATATTGCCATAGAGAGAAATTTATTTTTTCATTCAAAATGGAAAATGGAAATGCTTTTTCTTTCTGTGTACCCTAGAATAAACAAAAAGGCAGTGTGCCATATGATAACAAGCATTACAGTGAAAAAAAATATAATAGAAAAAGAATTATTAAAATCTATTAATGCTTTGTAAAAGTATAATTTGCTGTATTTTAGTTGCTAAGTTGTGTCCAACTCTTTTGTGATTCCATAGACTGTAGCCCACTGAGCTCCTCTGTCCATGCCATTCTCCAGGCAAGAATACTGGACTGGATATTGCTGCAATGAACACTGGGGTACATGTGTCTTTTAGAATTGTGGGTTTCTCAAGGTATATGTCCAGTAGTGGGGAAGGATAGAGTGGGATGAGTGGAGAACGTAGCATCGATATATATACACTATCATGTGTAAAATAGATAACTGGTAAGAGGTTGTTATATAATACCAGGAGCCAAGCCTGGTGCTCTGTGATGACCTGGATGAGTGGGATGGGGGTCAGGGGAGTCTCGAGAGAGAGGTATATGTATAATTATGGCTGATTTGTGTTGCTGTATGGCAGAAACCAATACAATATCCTATTAATAAAGCAATTTTCCTCAAATTAAAAAATTAAATTAAAAAATAATACTGGATGGGTTGCCATTTCCTTCTCCAAGGGATCTTCCCATCTAGGGATCGAACCTGTGTCTCCTACATTGACAGGCAGATTCTGTACCATTGATCCACCTGGGAAGCCCAGCTTTCCTTGGACCACTTAGAAAATTGAGGTGGTTGGGAAAGCTGCCAATCTAAAATCTCGAGATTTAGGTATATGCATAGAATCACAATCAAGATATTCTTAACTGGAGCAAAAGCCATAAACAGGTAAGAAGACTCAAACAGCAATGTGAACAGACTTCCAGAGGCTGAATGCGTACTAGCACTAGAATAAGAAACTCCTAAGTGACACAGTCTGAGGCAAAGGCAACACATTAGCAGACATTATCTCTAGAACCCCATCAAGTATCCTTAGTGATGATGTGTAGGTGACCCTATCATAAGTCTGATAGGAGCCAGTAGAAATCATTTTGAATCATATTAAGTGACTTCCTCACAGCAAATGTCTGCTTTCCTACAAAAGTCTATTATAAATCTTATTCCAGTTGGAGGAAGGATATGCCTTCCACTAAAATACCCCTAGCCTTTCTGTATCACCTAACAAGGGGAGAATAATCAGCAAGGATTAGGGCTTTGAGGAAACACATCAAGAGTGTGGCAGCTACAAGAGGGTGAGAGGGTTGGTAAGAAAAAAAGCCATATCACTGGAGAAACACCTGAAGATCTCAGTAGCAAGGCACAGAATCACTAATAGATGGCTTTTTACTTGAAGATTACAGAATATACCCATTCCTTCACCTCTGTCACATGAATCAGCTCCAATATAATAACAAGTATCAAAGCTGAAAGACTGGCTATATATTAATAGTACTCTCTTTGAGGAGGAAAACTTAGGGAAACTCAAAGTCAAGAGGGGAAGCAAAAACAATGATAGTAGAGGAATCTGATGCCTCTGACACATAAAGTTATAAGAAACATTAAACAAAGAATAACTCATAACCAACATAGGTGAATAGTAGTGGTGAGAGTGGGTACCCTTGTCTTATTTCTGATTTTAGAGAAAATGCTTTCAATTTTTCACCGTTGAGGATAATGTTTGCTGTGGGTTTGTCGTATATGGCTTTATTATGTTGAGGTATGTTCCTTCTATGCCTACTTTCTGGAGAGCTCTTATCATAAATGGGTGTTTAATTTTGTCAAAGGCTTTCTCTGTATCTACTGAAATAATCTTATGGTTTTTATCTTTTAATTTTTTTAATATGATGTAGCACATTGACTGATTTGTGAATATTGAAGAATTCTTGAATCCCTGAAATAAAACTGACTTGATTATGTCAATAATGATCATTATGTTGAAGTATGATCTTTTCAAGATGTTCTTGGATTCTGTTTACTAGAATTTTGTTGAGGATTTCTGCGTCTATGTTGATCAGTGATATTGGCCTGTAGTTTTCTTTTTTTGTGGCATCTTTGTCTGGTTTTGGTATCAGGGTGATGGTGGCCTTGTAGAATGAGTTTGGGAGTTTTCTTTCCTTTGCAATTTTCTGGAAGAGTTTGAGTAAAATAGTTGTTAGGTATTCTCTAAGTTTTTTGTAGAATTCACTTGTGAAGTAATCTGGTCCTGGGCTTTTGCTTATTGGAAGATTTTTGATTACAGTTTCTATTTCCAAGCTTGTGATTGTACTCAGTGGGAGAAGGCAAGGGTGGGGTGATTTGAGAGAATAGCATTGAAACAAATACATTACCATATATAAAATAGATGGCCAGTGCAAGTTCAATGCATGAAGAAGGGTACCCAAAGCAGGTACTCTGGGACAACTGAGAGGGATAGGTGATGAGGGAAGTGGGAAGGGGTTTCAGGATGGGGGGACACATATATACCTGTGGCAAATTCATGTTGATGTATGGCAAAAACCATCACAATATTGTAAATTATCCTCCAATTAAAATAAATAAAATAATTAAAGTAACCAATATAGTATACATCTTCACAAAAAGGCCTTATTTTATTTTCAGTTCCTACTAATAGATACATGTACAATTTTCAGCAAGAACTTACAAGGCATGCCAAAAGGCAAGAAAAACTAGTATGTAACACATTTTGGAAATATCATAAAGGAAATTTAAGGTAACTATGATAAATATATGTGCTCTAATGGAAGAAGTAGGCAGCATGCAAAAACAGATGGGTAATGTAAGCAGAGAGATAGAAACCCTAATAAGAAATCAAAAGGATATGTATGAAATTAAAAGCTATGAGAAGTAAAAATATACTTGAAAGCCCACTAGAAGACTCAGCACAAATGAGGAAAGATCAATGTGCTTGAAGACAGACACTTTTCAAAATAAAATGTAAGCAATAGCAATAATAGAACATCCAAAAATTGGAGCCAATTCTAAAACATGCAGTTAAGATACATGCAATTGGAATGGCAGGGGAAAAAAAGACAAATCAGACCTCATATTCAAAGTAGATATGGATAAAATTTTTCAACAACTAACAACAGACACAGGAAGCTCAGAGAACTAAAAGCATGATAAGTAAGCAAAACAAAGAAATAAGCAAATAAAACAAGCAAACCCCCAAATAATAAAGCTAAGTAAATGTGTTAACTTGATAAGGCTGCCATTACAAAGTACTAACCTTGGATGCTGTAAATACCAGATTTATTTTTCTCACATTCAGCAGGGTTGGTTGCTTCGGAGAGGCATGAGGTAAAAGATGGTGCATATAGACCTACAGAAGGCTGCTTCTTTCTTGTGTCGTCATATCACCTTCCCTTTATGATATCTGTGACCAAATACCCTCATTCTTATTGGGACACCATTCTTACTGAATTTGGATCCATCCTAATGACCTCACTTTATTAGCTCTATAAAATTATCTTTCCAAATAAGATCAAAACCTGAATACCAGGGGTAGAACTTCAGCCTGTGAATTGCGGGGAAGGGAGCTGCAGTTTCAGTTCAGTTCAGTTCAGTCGCTCAGTCACTTCTGATTCTTTGTGACCCCATGGACTGAAGCACGCCAGGCCTCGCTGTCCATCACCAACTTCTGGAGTTTACTCAAATTCATGTCCATTGAGTAAGTGACGCCATCCAACTATCTCATCCTCCATCATCCCCTTCTCCTCTCACCTTCAATCTTTCCCAGCACCAGGGTCTTTTCAAATGAGTCACTTCTTTGCATCAGGTAGCCAAAGTATTGGAGTTTCAGCTTCAACCTAAGTTCTTCCAATGAATATTCAGGACTGATTTCCTTTAGGATGGACTTGTTGGATCTCCTTGCAGTCCAAGGGACTCTCAAGAGTCTTCTCCAACACCACAGTTCAAAAGCATCAATTCTTCAGCGCTCAGCTTTCTTTATAGTCCAACTCTCACATCCACAAATGACTACTGGAAAAACCATAGCCTTGACTAGATGGACGTTTGTTGGCAAAGTAATGTCTCTGCTTTTTAATATGCTGTCTAGGTTAGTCATTACTTTTCTTCCAAAGAGCAAGTGTCTTTTAAATTCATGGCTGCAGTTACCACCTGCAGTGATTTTGAAGCCCCAAAAGGTAAAGTCTGACACTGTTTCTGCTGTTTCCCCATCTATTTGCCATGAAATGATGGGACCAGATGACGTTATCTTGGTTTTCTGAATGTCGAGTTTTAAGCCAACTTTTTCAGTCTCCTCTTTTACTTTCATCAAGAGGCCCCTTAGTTCTTCTTTGCTTTCTGCCATAAGGATGGTGTCATCTGTATATCTGAGGTTATTGATATTTCTCCCAGCAATCTTGATTCCAGCTTGTGCTTCTTCCAGCCCAGCGTTTCTCATGATGTACTCTGCATATAAGTTAAATAAGCAGGGTGACAATATATAGCCTTGACGTACTCCTTTTCCTATTTGGAACCAGTCTGTTGTTCCATGTTCAGTTCTAACTGTTGCTTCCTGACCTGCATACAGGTTTCTCAAGAGGCAGGTCAGGTGGTCTGGTATTCCCACTTCTTTCAGAGTTTTCCACAGTTTATTGTGATCCACACAGTCAAAGGCTTTGGCATAGTCAATAAAGCAGAAGTAGATGTTTTATTTTTTTAACTCTCTTGCTTTTTTGATGATCCAACAGATGTTGGCAATTTGATCTCTGTTTCCTCTGCCTTTTCTAAATCCAGCTTGAACATCTGGAAGTTCATGGTTCACGTACTGTTGAAGCCTGGCTTGGAGAATTTTGAGCATTACTTTACTAGCACGTGAGATGAGTGCAATTGTGTGGTAGTTTGAGCATGTCCCTCCAGGGACAGGGAGACAAGTTGCAATGTAACTCATCGCAATATACCATATTCAAGTTGCAGAAAACCAAAGGCAAAGAGAAAATATGGAGACAAGGCACATGGGGGTGGGGGAATACCTTTCTTTTGGAGAACAACAGTTTCAGTAGAAGTCTTATAAGAAATTATGGAGATATGAATAGAATGGAATGAAATATGTAATAATTTAAAAATATATAAAACCAACTTAGAATTCTCTCTCCAGCAACATTACTGTTTGAAAACAAAGGGGTGTAAAGACTTTCTTAGACAAACAAAAGCTGAGGGACTTCACCACCAGCAGATCTGCCACACAACGAATGTTTTAAAAGTTCTTAAGCCAAAAGAAAATAAGATGGACCTGAAACTAGAAACTTTATATAGACAGGCCAAGTTAAAGAGAAGGAAAAAATGAAGGTCAAATAAATACTTTTCTTGTTCATAATTCATTTAATGGTTATTGTTTGTTTAAACAATAATAGAAACATTTTGGGTGATTCTAGCAAAGGATACATGAAATAAATGACAACAGTTTTATAAGAGACAGAAAGAAGGAATTTGAGAACATTTACTCATATCTGTATTACTTGTGATGTACTATAGTATTATTTGAAGATGAACCTAAGTTACTTAAAACCTATTTATTATAAACTCTAGGTCAAAAAACAAAACAATTCAATGTATCCAAAACAACAAATATATCATAATTATACAGCAATATCTACTTATTACAAGCCTACACTATGCATCTTTGTTCATCTGTTTTAAATCACTCTTTACCTACTTGTTTTTTAATCATCTGGCCATGTCCAACTCTTTTACCACCCCATGGACTGTAGCCTGCCAGGCTCCTCTGTTCATGGGATTTCCCAGGCAAGAATCCTGGAGTGAGTTACCACTTCTTACCACTTCCTTCCTCAAGGGACCTTCTCAAACCAGGTATTGAACCCTCATCTCCTGCCTTGCAGTCAGATTCTTTACTACTGAGCCACCAGGGAGCCCCTTAAAAACTTAGGTGCTATAAATATTAGAAATAAAAGACACAAAATGATGTCAATATTAAATATTAATGGGAAGTTTAAACAAATTACAAAGTAAAGAAAATAAAATAACCTATATCATACTGGAGGAAAAAAGTAGTTTATGAAATGAATTTATACATATAAAATCAAGAGACTTTATTAGGAAAAAATTAGATGTTAAAAGGAAATATGACAGAAAAATAGACAAAAATATTTTATGCATTCTATTATATGGATCTCAAAATAGAAATAAAGAAATATAACACATCGACATCGACTATGAAAATATCACATGTCCAAAAATAAATGTAACAGGGAATTTGTGGAGATTATATGATAAAGATAATTTTTTGGACTTTTTTTTTTTTGGACTTAAAATAACACCTAAAAACAGAAGATGTACTACATTCTTGTTTGTACTTCCAAAGGAAAACTTATTACCAGAAAATAACTATTTTTGCAAAATTAATTTTGTGTTTAATTAATTATAATTGGAAACTAATTTTCCTGAATTAGAGAAAAGATGAATTTAAACCAAAAACAATTAATGAGACTAGAAAAAATGATTTTCTATAAAATCTTTTTAACTGTCATTGATATATGCACATTAACCATTGAAAAGTGAAAGTGAAAGTCGCTCAGTCATGTCTGACTCTTTGTGACCACATGGACTGGTCCATGGAATTCTCCAGGCCAGAATACTGGAGTGGGTAGCATTTCCCTTCTCCAGGGGAACTTCCCAACCCAGGGATCGAACCAAGGTCTCCCACATTGCAGGTGGATCCTTTACCAGCTGAGCCACAAGGGAAGCCCATTAATTAACCAGTAAAGTGAAAGTGAAAGTTAAGACTCTCAGTCGTGTCCGACTCTTTGCGACCCCATTGACTGTAGCCTACCAGGCTCCTCTGTCTGTCTATGGGATTTTCCAGGAAAGAGTACTAGAATTAACCAGTAGACTAGAATAAAAGATCACAAAAATTAATATTGGTAAACATAAGGATTGTGTATATACTAAAATAGTTACTTAACCTTAGCGCAATCATCCGTATAAATGGTGCCTGCAAAATCTAATTGCAACCTTCAGGAAAAATAAAAAAATGGAATCCTACTTCACACCATATGGAAATACCTAAAAAATATTATAATAAAAATAAAACAGGAATATACAGGTTTGGAGTGGATAAGTTCATGGTGACATATTCCTAAAAGCTTAAGGGGGGGAAAATGTACTTACTATATGAAGATTAAAGTCTTTTTAAACAAGTCTACTATGCATATAATATAAATGAAAAAGTAGTCTAGGATAAGGAAATTTATGTCTCATTAATAAAATCATAGGACTACTGCATAAGAAATCTAAATTTTCTGAAATTTTAAGAAGATAAATTATAGAAAAAAGTAACCAAAAATATTAGACTGTTTAGAGGAAAAATATGTCATGAGGAAATCTGGTTTTAATATGAAAAATAAATAAATAGTCTCAAATTCCAGAGAAAGGCAAATTGAGTAATCAGGGGTAAATTAGTGTATTATCGTTGTTTAGTCACTAAGTCACATCCAGCTCTTTAAGATTAATGGAATATAGCCCATCAGGCTCCTGTCCATGGAATTCTCCAGGCAAGAATACTGGAGTGGGTTGTCATTCCTTTCTCCAGGGGATATTCTGACCAAGGGAGCAAACACATATCTCCTGTTTGGAGGGTGGATTCTTTACAATTCAGCCGAAAGTTCAGTCCAGTTGAGTCGCTCAGTCATGTCGGACTCTTTGCAACCCCATGAACTGCAGAACGCCAGGCCTCTCTGTCCATCACCAACTCCCGGAGTCTACCCAAACCCATGTCCAGTCCTTTGGCCACTTTGACTGACCTTTTCCAGTCCTGTGGCCACTGCTGAGTTTTCCAAATTTGCTGGCATATTGAGTGCAGCACTTTCACAGCATCATCTTTGAGGATTTGAAATAGTTCAACTGGAATTCCATCACCTCCACTAGCTTTGTTCGTAGTGATGCTTTCTAAGGCCCACTTGACTTCACATTCCAGGATGTCTGGCTCTAGGTGAGTGATCACACCATCGTGATTATCTGGGTCATGAAGATCTTTTTTGTACAGTTCTTCTGTGTATTCTTGCCACCTCTTCTTAATATCTCCTGCTTCTGTTAGGTCCATACCTTTTCTGTCCTTTATCGAGCCTATCTTTGCATGAAATATTCCTTTGGTATCTCTAATTTTCTTGAAGAGATCTCTAGTCTTTCCCAATCTGTTTTTTTCCTCTATTTCTTTGCATTGATCACTGAGAAAGGCTTTCTTATCTCTCCTTGCTATTCTTTGGAACTCTGCATTCAGATGGGAATATCTTTCCTTTTCTCCTTTGCTTTTCGCTTCTCTTCTCTTCCCAGCTATCTGCAAGGCCTCCTCAGACAGCCATTTTTCTTTTTTGCATTTCTTTTCCATGGGGATTGTCTTGATCCTTGTCTCCTGTACAATGTCAGTAACCTCTGTCCATAGTTCATCAGGGAAACTCAAATTAATGTGTATCTATAAAATTAACAAAATATAAAAAGAATATGTATCACTAAACATTTTGTGGAGAAAAGAAGATTGTCATAAATTAATGATAGACATATAATTTTCAAGGCCTCTTTAGAAGGTAGTCTGGTAATATTTAATTAAACATGCCTACAATTTCAATAATATCTAACAATTCCATTCCTCCAAATCGGTTCCACAAAGTAAATGCAGCTGAAAGTGAAAGTGTTAGTCGCTCAGTCATGTCCCACTCTTTGTGACCCCATGGACTGGAGCCTACCAGAATCCTTAGTCCATGGCATTCTCCAAGCAAGAATATTGGTGTGGGTTGACATTCCCTTCTCTAGGGGATCTTTATGACCAGGAATTTAACCTGGATCTCCTGCATTACAGGCAGATTCTTGACTGTCTGAGCCACCAGGGAAGCACTAACTACTAAAGCGTAATTGTAGTAAGGATAATCATTGAACCTAGACAGCATATTAAAAAGCAGAGACACTACTCTGCCAACAAAGGTCTGTCTAGTCAAAACTATGGTTTTTCCAGTGGTCATGTATAGATATGAGAGTTGGACTCTAAAGAAAGCTGAGTGCTGAAGAATTGATGCTTTTGAACTGTGGTGCTGTTGAAGATTCTTGAGAGCCCCTTGGACTGCAAGGTGATCAAACCAGTCCATTCTAAAGGAAATCAGTCCTGAATATTCTTTGGAAGGACTATGCTGAAGCGCAAACTCTAACAGTTTAGCCACCTGATGTCAAGAACTGACTCAATCTATGATCTTTTTTGATAATTTTGTTTAAATAAAAATCCATATAATTTGTGAGTTGTCTAAGAATTTCTGTCTAATTCAAATTCAAAAGATGTTCTTTCTCTTTTTAGTGTATTTCTTATACACACATGCATTTCAAATTTGTTAATTAAACAAATTTTCCAAGCTATAATAGAAGTGTGTCTATTAGATCTTTAGAAAAAACAAATTCACCCCATTGCCTAAAACTGAGTTATGATAGACTATTTAACATTTTTAATATTACAAAGCATTCAATTTTGCTTTAATATTGCTCTTGGTTTTTCTTTGTCTCAAGGGAATATATGTCTCTGTGTTGTGAAAGAAAACTTTTATATTTGAAAACAATTACACATTTCCTCAGGCTTTTGAACTGTGGCTTGACCCACGGGAATCACTTCATGCTTGAGAGGTAACCCAGTGTCCCTAGCATCATGGAGCAAGTATTATAAGAATCTACATTCAGAGTAAACATTAAATTCCTTTTTGCACTAGTATTTCAAATGTATATTTTTAGTATCATTATTCTACATGAAAAATAATTTCCCTAGAGTATTTTTTAATGAAGTAAGAAATAACTTAGCATCTACATTAATGAAACATTTTAATTATATGTCTTTTATTCAAGAAAATATAGGAAAAGTGCAATGCCACCAAAAAAACGTTTCTAGGAAAAAAAGAAATATCAAATATACTTTCCTGACAAGACATAAATTGAAGTATATGAGAAATACTATCATTCATAACAGTCTATATAGACAGCAGAGAATAATTGCTATCAGGAATGCACTAGGCCTGACGTGCTGCAGTCCACAGAGAGTCAGCCATGACTGGGCAACTGAACAACAATGCACTACAATGAGGTTCACCGTGTCCTGTTCATAAAATCAGGCTGACTGTCAATCACAAACTTGGGGGGTTATATAGTATTATTTCTAGAGCAGTGATATTTTCAAGAGAAACAAAAAAAGGAAGGTGTCTTCTTTTTCTAGGTGATATTGCAGCTACTCTAAACATCTTCTGGTCATTTCCTACCACTTAACATCAAATCACATCCACCAAAATCGCATGTCTATAATGTCCACGTAAAAACTGTGGTATGTGAAAGCACAAAGAATTTTAATAAATTAAATAAATTATTCTAAAGAGCTATTTTAAAAAGTTTTAAGGTCTTTAAATACTAATTTTGTCCCTCTCCCCCAATATTTTCTCTTTTTTCATCAGTTTGAAGCATACATAAATTCCAAATGAGAATTAGATTTTCTAAAGTCCAGGCTTTTTGTGCTTTCAAAACATGCTGACAATCAAAACAATAGGTTTTAAAGGGCAGAAGAGGAGTTCATGGCTTAAAAAAATCAGGATAGTGGGGGAAGATGACCCTCTCCTCAAAGGACTAGACAGAAATTATGGATTAGAAGTAAGAAAAATAAATTGAGATTTTGAGTTTGAACAATGTCAGAGGCTCGAGAATAAGACTTTTGATTTGGGAAGATCATCATGAGAGAAAGGAATCAGAGTCAGTATTAATCTGTTAGGGCTGCCACAACCAAGCACCACAGACCATGGTTTTCTTGTTATCACTTGCATCCCAAAGTCCTCTGGTCAACCTGTCCTCTCACTAACATGCTCGATTGCTCACCTGTGTCTGACTCTTTACAATCCATGGACTGTAGTCTGCCAGGCTACTCTGTCCATGGGAATCTTCCAGGCAAGAATACTGGAATGGGTTGCCATTTCCTTCTCAAGAGGATCTTCCTGACCCAGGTTCAAACCCACGTCTCCTGCACTGGCAGGTGGGTTCTTTACCACTGACTCACCTTATTAATAGCCTCCTTATTAATAGTCTAAGATTATGGGAGACTCTAAGAAGCAAACTCTTCAAAACATTGGTAACTCTTTTCTCAAAATGAACGGTGTCATTGTGAAAGGACCGGCTCCATTTCTATTACTGAACGTTGACAGAATGGTGTAAAAATGGTCCTTATTGAATTATAAGTGAATAATTCCCATAGTTTGTATAGTTGAAGAACTAGATTTCTTTAAACTTCATATTTCTGGGTTTTAAGCTCTAGCATAAATGGTTAGGAACCACTGCTTTTAGACAATCTGTCTGAATTTAAAGAGGCTAATGCCATTTGGTGATAGGGGCATATGCTTTCGATGTCAATTACACATTACATCACTTTACTGGAGAGCTCTCGGTTTAATGCATTTCTTTAGAATCTAAAACTGATGATACAAGTGATTAAATGTCTCTTATCTTGAGACTGGATGATTGTTAGTGTCCATCAAAACACTTCTCTTCCTAAGACCTAATGAATCAGGTCCTGTGCCTTAGTACTGTGGCCATTAACCAATTACTGAAACCCAATCCTCTTCTCTTACCCATTTACTTTAACACCAATCAGTTTAGTATTATTAACTGTCTACCTTGCAACTAGAGTTTGAGATATGCTCAATTTACCATAAACTGCACACTACCACTTGCCCTGAGGTACATAAAGGAGAACGGCTGAATAGCAAAATCCCCTTGTACTTAAATCTGCCAGACATCAACAAAATTTGTAAAAATAGGCTACTTAAATTCTAATTGTATATTTGCAGCCTGTAGTACTACTCCAATTCATGATATTTTCTACTATGTTAGAGTTATGTCCATTCCTGTGACACACAAATGAAGAGAAAGATAAGAATCTGCTTCATTTCTGAAATACAGAATTACAAGCAAGATAGGGATGATCCCTGTCCTAGGGATAATGTTGACATTTATTTCATCTGACACAGCTAACTTCACAAAAATTTCTTATAATAGAATACTATATGAAGACAAGCCCTGTTTAGCATGTGTAATTTTGAGGTGTATTAAGGTGGTCATCGGAATCATTACAATTCCTATTTTTGTGTCCTTTCCCAAAGCATAGATATTCTTAATTAAAACCAATATGAGAAGATTGCATACATTTTTAAAAGCTATAAAAACTATACCATTTAATCAAAAGTATGTTTACTTTTCATTTACATATTCTTTTTAATTTGGTCATTTTAAATTTAAGTTACAGGCAATTTATCATAGTGTATATAATAACATATTAATGGCCTTTAGTATTTCTCAGTATCAATAGCAATACTAATAATTTATTTTACACTTACTGTGTGCAAGTGTTACTGTGCTAAGTGTTAAGATTTGTTATGCTAGCCAATCTTAATTCTACGAGATGGCTCTCATCACTAACATATGAGTCATGACAAAACTTACACAACAAGAGCATGGCAAAGTTGATGACTATTGCAAACTGTCAGACACAAGAAGGCTTTAACCTAATCGTGCCTCTTGGTAGCAGATTTGTTTACTTTTTCTTCTTTTATTTTTTCATTCCCAAATTTTGTAATATGGCATACATTAGTTAGTTGTATAATTAATATTTTTAAAAAGGTATTTGTAGAGACAATTTAATGAATAAACTTCAAATTAAACTGATCATAAGATTTTTTATAGTTCTATTAGATATAAGGTTGATCAAATATTTGGCAAGAGAAGCTTATTTAAACTTTCTGTGAAAAATTTAAACATTATAGGTAAAGCAATATTCCTCCTTGACCTTTGCAATTCCAGTCCTCAGATGTAACTACTGCTATGAATTCAACTTAGCTGTGTATATATTTTTGTTTTGTCTATATTCCTAGACCACTCAGATTACAATAAAATAGGTGGACTTGTATATATTAATTTTGCCTCAGGGATTCTGTTTTTATAAGACCAACAGCAAAGATTACTATAACTGTCATTTCTAAAAGCCAGTCCTATTAACAAGAGCCAGATTTTATAGAAATAAGATCATATATCAGGTCTAGGGTAGGACATCTACATAAGATACTTTTAGAATATTTCACTCTAAAAGAAAATTATCAAAAACTTTCACATTATGTGAAAAGACTCAGGAGTCAACTTGAGGAGGCTCCCATCAGTCAAAGATGAAAATTTTAGAGCATCCAGAAAAGGTACTAACTGCATTTTATTCAAAAGTATCACGTTTAAATCCTTGTTTTAATAATAATACAGAAAGCATTTCATTGGTCACTTTGAGGAATGCTAAAAAATAAAATATTATTTTGCAAATGGAAAAAAAGGGAAAAAATAAAACATTTTTACCTGTCTCTTCCCCAATTATCTGTAACTGAGCTAAAGGCAAATAGAAGTTTGTATTTACACAACACTTCCATATGATAATAGAAGAATGCTATTACAGTTCCATTTTTCTAAACCTAATGACTTAATTAATTCAGGAAATGGTCACCAATGGCTAATAATATCACAAAAAGTAAACATACACATATTACATATCACTCCCACACTGGAAGTTTGCAATATAACCTAGGAAGTAATTTTACTAAATAAAGGGAGTCAATATGAAGCCTATCAAGCCTCTAGAATAGGGATGCCCAATAAAAATTTTTGTGTAGCAGGAAATATTCTGTATGTGCACTATCCACTAGAGAAGACATTAGTCACATGAGGCTCCTAAATAGTTGAGCAGAGCTAGTGTAACGGAGAACCTGTAATTTTAATTGTAAAAGGTGAAAGAGAGCTGGCTTAAAACTCAACATTCAAAAAACTAAGATTGTGGCATCTGGTCCTATCACTTCATGGCAAATAGATGGGGAAAATGTGGAAACAGTATCAGGTTTCATTTTCTTGAGCTCCAAAATCAACGTGGATTGTGACTGAGCCACAAAATTAAAAGATGCTTGCTCCTTGGAAGAAAACCTATGTTAAACTTAGACAATGTATTAAAATGCAGAGACATCACTTTGCGAGAGGGGAAGGGGGTGACAGAGGATGAGATGGTTGGATGGCATCACTGACTCAATGGACATGAGCTTGAGCAAACTCAGGAATATAGTGATGGACAGAGAAGCCTGGTAGTGCAGTTCATGGGGTCTCAAAGAGTTGGACACGATTTAGAGAATGAACAACAACAATAACAAAACGTTAAATAACCTAAATTTAGCAATTTAGATTGTTTCTACTGACAAATATACTGGCCAACAGAGCTCTGGGTCAAAGTACCAAATTACAATTAATACACATATTAAAGAATGTATTAAAAGAAACTATAGAAATGCAGGGTAAAATATCCAGATTATGAGAAATTATATAATAAAAGTGATCCAGTTTTACCAACAAAAACTTGTAAGAAAAAATTAGAGAGATCAAAGTGAAAATGTATTGAAGGACTTCCAAGGAGCAGCAAGTGATGATATAAGACTTCAAAGTGTAATGAAGTCCATTGTCCACAGAAAAGTTGTGACCTGCAGCCCTGCCTATACCAGTACCTCTGAAGAGAAGTAATGCCTTAGACAGAATGGCCACTTTGGATTTGTTAGAGAGCCCAGAACTTAGGAAGTGGGTTCTCAAACTTTTCAAGGGCTGTGGACCCATGAAACAGGTGATGGAAATAAAACAATTACTGGACTTCAAAGGAATATGCAGTCTTAATCAGTAATCACCTCGATAGGAACCAGATTGGTTAGATTCTTTCCACATTAAAATAAAACTTGAGTGAATATTCTATTGTTTGGACTGAATGAAAGAAAGAAATCCTAAAAATATTAATATTCAAAAGGTCAGTAACAGTAATAATGGCAAAAACAATATATTTGAACAATATATACTAATAACTTCTCTTGATGCTAATTATATGTTAATATTGTCAAACCCTCACAACTGTAGTTTTGTCTATGTTATAAATTAGAAACTGTAGTACCGAAAGACAGACTATTATCCACAGTTTACTAGGCTAAATACTTTAGCAATATTCTGGTCACTGGATGGAAGAGCCAAATCATTGGAAAAGACCCTGATGCTAGGAAAAACTGAGGGCAAGAGAAGTGGGTCATAGAGGAAAGGATGGTTGGATGACATCATCTATTCAACCGATATCTGTTAGAGCAAACTCCAGGAGACAGTGAAGGACAGGAAAGTCTGGCATGCTGTATTCCATGGGGTTGCAATGAATCAAACACGACTTAGCGACTGAAGAACACACGGTTAAATAGTAGCTGAATAGTCTTCTGATCCTATGATCACAGTCATTTAAATGACTGAGTCTATATCCCATCAAGGTGAAATGTAAGTCGTAATCATTTGAAATGAACAACTTCAGAATAAACATAGATATACTCTAAATAGTCTTATCATGTAAGGCAAACATGTATATTAACTGTATATAAACATTTATATACATACATTTATAAATTATAATTTATAAATTATAAATACACACGTTTGTATAAGTATACATATACAAAATATAAATTATACATATACGGTTAACCTAAATTTTTGTCAGTATAAATTTTTGTCTATGTTTGTAAATATGTTTATGTATACATATAAACATATTTGTATATCTACATAAATGTTTATAGTTAATATAAATGCTTGCCTTACATGATAAGAATATTGAGAATATCTGTTTATTCTTAAGTTATTCATTGCAAATGATTACGACTTACATTTCACCTTGATGGGATACAGACTCAGCATCGCGGCACGTGCCTCCTCGCTCGAGTCAGGGGAGGGTCCCGCAGGACCCGCCAGGCGACCAGAAAGTGGGGCCGTGCGTGCGCCGTGTGCGCACGCGGCCAAACCCCGTGGTGAGCCCACGAGGATGGGGACGCTCGGTCCTTCCCCAGTCCCGCACCCGTGAGGAGTCTGTCCCGCCTGCCCTCCCTCCCGAGCTGCAGCCAGTGGCGGTGTGCGGGCACCGGCTTGGGCCACCTGGACGGAGAGCGCGTCCCCAGGACGTTGAGCCTCGGGGTCGGACTGGACGGAAGCCGGATCTGCCGAGGTCGGACGGATGGGAGGAGTGGACGCGGCTCCTCCGCGGCACGCGGTGGGACTGGGTCGTGGGAGGCTCCGGGCGTGGCCGAGGCCAGCCGGCATCCCAGGCGTCGCGGAACTGCCCTCGAGTAAGTGGCTTTGGGACCCCCGCCCTTGTTTTCTTGGTGGTTCGGCCGTGTCCCGGTTTTCTCTGGTCCCTGTCCCGCGGCCCCCGCTGTGCGTGCTTGCCGCCCCTCCCTGCCACTGCCGGCCTTCCCCGCGGCCCGCGCCGGTGACCGCCCGCGCCCTGTTCCCCTGTCTGGGACCAGCCGGCCTCGCCTCACGTGGGTGTCGTTCCCCGGCCTCAGCAGCACCCTCGGTCCCCGAGAAGGGGGGGGGGGCGTGTTGCGCGTGAGGGCCGCGGGGGCGCCGGGCCGCGGCGGGAGGGCGTTCTCCCGGGCCGGCTGTGGCTCTAGGCGTTGGCGGCGGGGGGCGCGAGCCCCACGAGGACGGCCAGCCGGGGGCCGGGGAGGCCAGTCGGCGTCCTAGGTGCCGCGGGACCGCCGCTGTGGGGGAGGCCTCTGAGGTGAGACCCCGAGGCGCGCCCCAGCGGCCGACTCGCTTCCGGGACGTTTTGAACCGGCCCCTGGGCCCCTCACGGTGGCGCGTGGCCACCTGACCTCCACCGCTGGTTCTGTGCCGCCGCCGCGTCTTTCGCTACGCCGGCCTACATGGCCGCCAGTGCCCCCTCTCCGTCCGCCACGTCCGTCCCACCTGGCTGATCCCCGGTGCCGCGCACTATTGCGTCTCGCTGCCCTGCGCCGCCGTCTATCCGCCGACGTCGTCGCGTGCCGGGGGAAGCGGGAGCGCCCCTGTCCCCTCGCCCGCGCCCCGCTCCGGTCCCCTCGGGCAGGTGGACGCGAGGGCGCGTCGGCCGTCCCCGACGTGCCGGGCCCGCGACGTGGGGGCGCCCCCGCCTTCCTCCGCGCCGCCGCCGTTGCGCGCTGCGCCCCTCACGGGCTGCCTGGGCGGTCGGCCGTCGTCGCCGCGGGCGGAGCGGGTCGGTCCGTCCCCCGGTGAGCGCCTTCCTGCCCCTCTTCCTCACCTAGTGGGTTTCAGGCTTACCGCCGCGCCCCGTGCCCGGCACGCCTGGCTCCTTGTTCTTGCTTCTCTGGAGAAGGAAATGGCAACCCACTCCAGTATTCTTGCCTGGTAAAGCCCTTGGATGGAGGAGCCTGGTGAGCGACAGTGCATGGAATCGCAAACAGTCGGACGCCACTGACCGACTTCACTTAACACTTAATGCTTATATACATATATATTGCTATTTTTGTATCTTTTTTCATAAAGTAAAAGATCCTGTATCTATCCTTCCATATGTATTTTCATTTCACAGTATATTTTTGAGATTTAGCCTTGCCATTTCTTTCTCATTTTTAATGATTAAATATCATTGTATAATGTGAGTATGTCATAATTTAAGTTTATCCGTATTGATGAACAGTTATTATTTCCAACAGTTTTCTTTTACAAGTAGTATTGGAATTATCATTGACATATGGCTACTGATTATACAGAGACATAGGCTTGCTGAGTCAGTGAGTACACTTGTAATTTAAACTGATTTTGAAAACTCAACTACATTAGTTTATGTCTATAATAGTTCATATAAAATGCCTCTCTTCTTAACATTTCAGTAAGCTTTGATGTTACTCTTTATCACATCTGCCAGTCTGATGCACAGAAACATGTTATTCTGCTATAACTCCCATTTCCTTTATATTAGGGTGTTTTTTTTTCTTTTGGTATAACCCATATACATTTCTTCAGTAAAGAGACTGTATGCATCATATCTTTTTTATAATTTAGTGTGATGAATAGTTTTCTTACTAATTTAAATAAGTTTAAGTTTATATAATATGTATATCAAGAAGAAAACTCTCACTAGTGTTTAATGTGTTTATTAACAATTTCCTATATGCTTTTTGTTTTGATTACAGTCTTGCCTGGTTTGTTCTTGTAAACATATTCTTTCATTTTTTTTCTAGATTATTTTTCAAGTTCAGATGTTTATTTTAACACTGTCTTGTCTTTTTGCTTCATTCTAACTACTTGAGTGAGTGAATTTTTGATGCAAACTTCGAAGTGTACGTTTAGTCTTTAATAAATCCAGGTCTGTTTTATACCTGGCAGTCTGTGGTGGCACAGAAATTGGTAAGCATAACTGATTATTACATCATACTACTATTTATATTTTAATACTTGTAATTTTGGCACTTGAGAACACAAAACTAACAGATAAGATAAGGAGAGTTAATAACAGGTATGTTTATGTTGAAATGAACTAAAAACCCCCTTTAAAAATATTTATGGGTTAAATAATTCATATGAAATTTGTGAGTATTACTTTATGATCACTCTTATAAGACTATAATAGAAATACTTAATATTTAATTGAAATCACAGTTAAAATGTATACTTTAGCTGGTTTCATGAGCCATTAGATTACAAACTCGATTGACACATAGCATGTCTTTCTACTTTACTAAGGAGTCCTCATCCTTTGAATATTTGGGATCATTTATTCAATAATTAATTTTGAATGGACTTTTAAATGAGACTTTATTCACAGCATACACTGAGGTTTCTAATAATCTAAATGCAAAAAGTATGTGTATAACATGTAATACTAACATTTGTCTATTTTGCGTCCCCAAATTCTTGTTTTCGAATGTCTAAGCCATTCTCTTGATATATTTTCAAAATTAAACCAAGGTCCAAATTAGCCTTCAGAGGAATGTGCAACACCTTGAAATCAAGTGCTAAATTCTGTATGTGTGATAAGATATAATCTTATTCATTTTTATGTAATTATTCATTTTGGGGGAGGGAATATTAAATAGAGTTCACTTTCTAACCTGTTTAATCTAACCAGTTATTAGGCTGTCAAAGACGATTGCCTAACACAGTTATCGACATTGATAATAATAAATATAACACCAATAAGAATTAATAACAATATAATGATCTTGCTTAGAATTTATTCTTTACATTCCTTGGCCTCCGTAGGTAGACTTGTCTCTTAGTACATTTACTAAATACTCGTTATCTATTATTAAATAATAAATGTACTTATTTATAAATTACTCTAAAGATTTTGAATCATTAATATGTAGAGACTCATTCTTAACCTTGTGAGATATATCATAGTTGATGATTTCAATGACTTCTGATTAAAAGTAGCTTTAATAAATAAAGTGATAAAAATAATTATCAAATATACTATTATTATTTAAATTAAGTACAACAAAACTAAACTAGATTCCATCATATACAGAAACTTAAAATACAATGGAAAAGTTTAGAGCAATTCTCAGCACTATTTGAAGGTGTTAATACCTGTTCAGAGACCTAATTAAATGAGCATACCTAAAAATAAGCACAAAACTCCAAAATATTTTTAAACTAAATGTTTATAAAAGATTAGGTTTGTGAATTAAAACTAAAACAAGTAATATTTTTTCAAGAAATTTAAAAATATTTTGCTGAACATATACCCAACTTGGACAGACACACAAACACCTATGTAGGATAATTATTACATTACATTCTCATAGTCAATTATGAAAATTTCCTAGGTAAACCAATCACTTTAAGCTGATTTAAAATTAGGACACTGAATATCCTTTTTTCCTAAAATCTTTAGTAATATTATTACGTGCACTAGTATTTTGTTAAATGCTGATCTAATCACATTGTTTTCTGTACACCATTCAGTTCAGTTCAATTAAGTTGCTCATGTTTGTCTCTTTGTGATGCCATGGACTGCAGGACACCAGGCTTCCCTGTCCATCACCAACTTGAGAAGCTTGCTCAAACTCATGTCCATCCAGTCAGTTATGCCATCCAAACATCTCATCCACTATTGTCCCTCTCTCCTCCTGCCTTCAATCGTTCCCAGCATCAGGGACTTTTCCATTGAGTCAGTTCTTCCCATCAGGTAGCCAAAGTATTGGAGTTTAAGCTTTGGCATCAGTCCTTCCAATGAATATTCAGGACTGATTTCCTTTAGGATGGACTGGTTTGATCTTGCTGTCCAAGGGACTCTCAAGAATCTTCTCCAACACCACAGTTCAAAAGCATCAATTCTTTGGCGCTCAGCTTTCTTTATAGTCTACCTCTCACGTCCATACATGACTACTGGAAAAACCAAAGCTTTGACTGGACAGATCTTTGTTGGCAAAGTAATGTCTCTGCTTTTTAACATACTGTCTAGGTTGATCATAGCTTTTCTTCCAAGGAGTAAACGTCTTTTAATTCCATGGCTGCAGTCACCATCTGCAGTGATTCTGGAGCCCCCCCAAAAAAGGTCTGTCACTGTTTCCATTGTTTCCCCATCTATTTACCATGAAGTGATGGGACCAGATGCCATGATCTTAGTTTTCTGAATGTTGAGTTTTAAGCCAACTTTTTCACTCTCTTTCACTTTCATCAAGAGACTCTTTAGTTCTTTTTGCTTTCTGCCATAAGGGTGGTGTCATCTGCATATCTGAGGTTATTGATATTTCTCCCGGCAGTCTTGATTACAGCTTGTGCTTCATCCAGCCTGATATTTTGCATGATGTACTCTGCATATTTATTAAATAAGCACGGTGATAGTATACAACCTTGACGTACTGATTTCCCAATTTGGAACCAGTCTGTTGTTCCATGTCCAGTTCTAACTGTTGCTTCCTGACCTGCATACATATTTCTCAGGAGGCAGGTCAGGTGGTCTGGTATTCCCATCTCTTGAAGAATTTTCCACAGTTTGTTGTGATCCAGATAGTCAAAGGCTTTGGTGTAGTCAATAAAGCAGAAGTAGATGTTTTCCATTAGCTTAGTCTTTATGAAAGGTTTATGCTTCAACATAATCTACTATAATATAGGAACAAAATAGAATAAGTTTCAAAAAAAAAAAAACCTAATGTCTCTCTATTTTACAGTAGTATTTCCCGATTGAATATGTAATTGCATTTTTTATGTTTCCAAAAAAAAAATACTAAAGCATCAACAATTTTCTAACCCATTTTTTAAATAGGAAAAAATGTGAGAAATATGTGTGGCTATTAATCAGATAAAGAAAGGGCTGGAACAAATTCCCTAAGGGTTTAACTTAAAGCAAGCATGTACCATATGACAGGAAGGCTCGAGTGGAAATCTCTTAAATATCCTCAAATCCTTGATCAAGATAATAAATCCAAAGCTGTAGCATACCCTGGGAAGATTTGTAGAGTTTAGTGTCACTATCAAAGATTTAAAGGATGAAGACCTAGACTCTTATCAAATCCCATTTCAACTTACCTCCTTGGCTTCTGCAAACGTCAGATGAAACTGTCACAGCTGAGAGGAGTCTGGGGAGACACAACATCTAAATGTAGTTATGCTATCATGGATAACATCTAGGAACAGAAAAAGGACAGTCAGTAAAAATAATGTTTTGTGAAGCAACCATTCATTCCTGTTGTTAAAGTAGGGCAGTCTAATAGAGATAACACCAGCCTTTTTCAGGGAAAAGTAATTGGGATATTCTGTGACATTCTGAGGACATGACATAATTTTAGGAAAGCAAGCCCCAAGCTGTGAAAATCAACTACTGAGCTTTGCTTAATAAGGTCTGATATTTCTAATGACAGGAAAAAAAAAAAAAGCAGTAAGTTTAGAGTCTACATTTTCAAATTCTCAAGTTTCAGAAAGTGATACACATTTATTTTAAATGGCCATGTATGGCTGGTGGCTACCATACTGGACAACACAATTAAAAATAAACTGGCATGGAAGAAGCACAAGGCATTCAACAAGGTTTGAAATGTGTCTAATCAATCTTTGAGATTATTTTAGGGTGTGTCTCTATGGGATTCACACTCTTAAAATCTGCCTTGTTGGTCAGAAATGCTTCTCCTTTGCAAGTCCTGAACAAATTTTATCCTCTGAATTCCAGTTGAGTTATTTCAAATCCTGAAAGATGATGCTGTGAAAGTGCTGCACTTGATATGCTAGCAAATTTGGAAAACTCAGCAGTGGCCGCAGGACTGGAAAACGTCCATTTTCATTCCAATCCCAAAGAAAGGCAATGCCAAAGAATGTTCAAACTACCGCACAATTGCACTCATCTCACATGCTAGTAAAGTAATGCTCAAAATTCTCCAAGCCAGGCTTCAGCAATACGTGAACCATGAACTTCCAGATGCTCAAGCTGGTTTTAGAAAAGGCAGAGGAACCAGAGATCAAATTGCCAACATCCGCTGGATCATCGAAAAAGCAAGAGAGTTCCAGAAAAACATCTATTTTTGCTTTATTGACTATGCAAAGCCTTTGACTGTGTGGATCACAATAAACTGTGGAAAATTCTGAAAGAGATGGGAATACCAGACCATCTGACCTGTCTGTTGAGAAACCTGTGTGCAGGTCAGGAAGGAACAGTTAGAACTGGACATGGAACAACAGACTGGTTCCAAATAGGAAAAGGAGTACGTCAAGGCTGTATATTGTTACCCTGCTTATTTAACTTCTATGCAGAGTACATCATGAGAAACGCTGGGCTGGAAGAAACACAAGCTCGAATCAAAATTGCCAGGAGAAATACCAATAACCTCAGATATGCAGATGACACCACCCTTATGGCAGAAAGTGAAGAAGAACTAAAGAGCCTCTTGATGAAAGTGAAAGAGGAGAGTGAAAAAGTTGGCTTAAAGCTCAACATTCAGGAAACTAAGATCATGGCATCTGGTCCCATCACTTCATGGGAAATAGATGGGGAAACAGTGGAAACAGTGTCAGACTTTATTTTTGGGGGCTCCAAAATTACTGCTGATGGTGATTGCAGCCATGAAATTAAAAGACGTTTACTCCTTGGAAGGAAGGTTATGGCCAACCTAGATAGAATATTTAAAAGCAGAGACATTACTTTGCCAACAAAAGTCCGTCTAGTCAAGGCTCTGGTTTTTCCAGTGGTCATGTATGGATGTGAGAGTTGGATGGTGAAGAAAGCTGAGCGCCGCAGAATTGATGCTTTTGAACTGTGGTGTTGAAGTCTCTTGAGAGTCCCTTAGACTGCAAGGAGATCCAATCAATCCATCCTAAAAGAGATCAATCCTGGGTGTTCATTGGAAGGTCTGATGTTGAAGCTGAAACTCCAATACTTTGGCCACCTCATGTGAAGAGTTGACTCATTGGAAAAAACCCTAATGCTGGGTAGGATTGGGGGCGGGAGGAGAAGGGGACGACAGAGGATGAGATGGTTGGATGGCATCACTGACTCGATGGACATGGGTTTGGGTAGACTCCGGGAGTTGGTGATGGACAGAGAGGCCTGGCGTGCTGCAATTCATGGGGTCACAGAGTCGGACATGACTGAGCGACTGAACTGAACTGATAGCCTTATGAGTCTATCAAAATTCCTCAGCTTCTCAGCAGCATATGATAGATTCAGAGAAATCCTCAATAGAAGAGATGAGGAGGACTCAAAAATAGCTTCATGTTTATACTTTCTGTCTCTTCTAGATATTGGGCCTATAATTCTTCATCGTTGTGGTAGATCTCCATATTTATATTTAAGTAAATTTTATAACAGTTAATAGTTTTTTACATTCAATATTGTGATGAAAAAACACATTGTATCAAATTTAGGTCTTAATAATATCTTCTATTACCCAGAAATAAACATTCCCAAATACACAAATTATAGAAAATTAGAGCATTTACTTGATATATTTAGGTATTTTCCTTAGTCCATTAACAAATATAGGAAAATGTTAAAAATGGTTCATTGTTTTGCTAACACTTTAAAGTTGTCCTTTTATCTTTGTCCTTTTAAAAAGTTCTTCAGTCATTTATCATCTGGGCTGTGACTATTCAACTCTGACAAATTCTGAGGATTCAATTCATATGGAACATTTACTATATTTAACTGTATTTTAAAACCTTAACAATAGCAAATTCATTTCTGTTAAGTGAAAATCAGAAAAATCAGAATTTATATTCCTAGTGTACTTTTATTTGAATAATATATATTAGCCATTATGCTGTAGTTCCCACAACCCCATTGTTAAAAAAAAAAAGAATTGAAAGCAATTACTTTCAATGAGCTTAAATTTTAAGAAACATATTAAGAAAAAACATTGAAAAATCCAACATATATGTTCGCATAAGGCATGAATTGTCAATTAGAATAAAGGTAATTACAAATATTTTTAAATGTTCAGTTTTGTTTTTAACTTAATTGAATTCGTAAAATGTATTTATATTTTTTCTAACAGGAATTTATAAAGAAAAGTAACAGTAAGTGACTCTACCTGAGCAAATAAAGCTAATAATTATTAAAATGGTCAAGGGGCAAGATAAGTAGGCCAGGAGACAGAATGAGAACAAAAGCATCTTAGTTGAGCAGATAGTAGACATACATTTTCTTGGATATCATCACTGGAATACAAGGTTTTCAACATGTTTTAATTTGAGTTCCCTTTATTCACTCTTTTGTGACTCTATTTATAGAAAAAAATTTAGATTATTCTAGTTTCAATCACTCCTCTAACCTGTGACAGTACCACTAAGACATAAATGGGGGAATGGTCGTTTCTCCTAAAGAAAATGTGCTGTTTGGAGTAGGCAGTGAAAGAGGACAAGAAAAATCACAAATGCTTGTTACAGCAATCAGCTGGATGACATTTTATATCATAATATTTACCAGATATGGTAGACTGAAAACAGGTTTTGTTGTCCCATTTCTTGTTGGCTTGCATTCTCCTTACAATATTAGGAAAATAATAAATCTCTGACTATATAAAGAGGCAACAATTCAACACAACAAAGATGAATAATTAATATGCCTGACTTTAAGACTTAAATCTACATAAATCAAGATAGTATGGTATTGATGAAAGAATAGATAAATCAATGGAACAAAACAGAGAGCCCAGAAATAGTTCCACACAAATATAGTAAATTGATCTTTGAATCGTATCATGAAAGAAAGCACTGATAAATTGAAATTCCTTAAAGAGAAAAATTTCTGCTCTGCAAAGACATCATCAGGAAAATAAGACAAACCAAAGACTAGAAGAAAATATTTGCAAAATGTCTATATGAAAAAGGTCTCTCAGCTAAAGTTAATTAAAAAAAATCTCTTAAAACTCAACTAGATATAAATAAAAACCCAATTAGAAGATCATGAGACCTGAACAACCATCTCATCAAGAAGATACACAGATGTAAAAGAAGCATATAAAAAAGTGAGTCATCCTCTATCACTGGGTACTTTCAAATTATAACAATGAGATACTATTATGCATCTACTGAAATACCTTGAATCTAGAACACTCACAACACCAAATGCTGGTGAGGATGTGAAGCAACAGGAAGGTTCATTCATTGCTGATGGGAATGCAAAATAGCATAGTCACTTTGGAAGACCATTTGGTGGTTTCTTACAAAACAAAACTTACTCTCACCATGTAATCCACCAGCTGCAGTCCTTGGTATTTACCCAAGTAAATAAATTGAAAACTTATGTCTATACAAAAACCTGCACACACATATTTAAAGTAGCCAAAACTTTATTTATAACTTTCAAAACAGAAGCAATCAAAATGTCCTTCCATAGGTGGATGGGTAAACGTAAATACAGATACTACATTATTAAGACACAAAAATATATGAACAAAACTGTGTATTAGTAAGTGGGAAAAAAAAAAAAAAGCAATCCAAAAGCCTACATGCTATACAATTCCATCTACAGGATATTTTGGAAAAGCTGAAACTATGAACAGAGTAAAAAAAAATAAATAAAATCAGTGTTTGCCAGGGGTTGGGAGTTGGTTAATAGTTGGAGCACAGAGGACTTTTCAGCAGTGAAACTATTCCACATGATACAGGGTATATGTCATTATACATATGTCAAAATTGCAGAAGGGATGACACCAAGATGAACTATGGACTCTGGGTGATAGTAATGTGTCAATATTTGCTCATTGATATAACAAATGTTCTGCTCTGGTGTGGGGTGTGATGAAGAGGTTGTGAGGTGAGGGGAGTGGGGACTGAATAGGTGGAACATGGGAGCTCTTTGTACTTTGCACTCAATTTTGCTGTGAACCTGAAACTGCTCGGAAAGAGCTTCTCTAAAAATACTTTAGGAACTCAGAAACTGTTTTTTAGCCAGAGCTTTATAATCCATGCTATTCAAGACAATCTCTGAACTGTCCCAGATTTGGCTAGTGACCACTCCTCCAGCTGCCTTCTATGTTTCCACATATTTTTAGCGCTTTATCATTTTCTGACTCCAAGATTACCTTCAGATTTCTTAGTCTCAATCCAGAAATCATCTGTTTTCTAAGAATACATGATTCCTTTTCTATGGAACATGCTAAATGCACTAAACGTCTCTATTGCCACTGGAGAAACTGGCGTGCCATTGATACTCATGGAATATATCTAAGAAAGTATTTTAATTCATGAGATCCAGTGAAGCATCACTGGGTATCTTTCCATCTAGTATTATCATTTATATTAACTCACAGAAGACTGGTCTCAACAACGATAACATACTGATAATTATTCATATACTAAATCTTCAGTTCAGTTCAGTTGCTCAGTCATGTACAACTCTTTGTGACTCCATGAATCGCAGCACCCCAAGCCTCCCTGTCCATCAACAACTCCTGGAGTCGACCCAAACCCATGTCCATCGAGTCGGTGATGCCATCCAACCATCCCATCCTCTGTCGTCCTCTTCTCCTCCTGCCCCCAATCCTTCCCAGCATCAGGGTCTTTTCCAATGAGGCAACTCTTCGCATGAGGTGGCCAAAGTATTGGAGTTTCAGCTTCAACATCAGTCCTTCCAATGAACACCCAGGACTGATCTTTAGGATGGACTGGTTGGATCTTCTTGCAGTCCAAGGACTCTCAAGAGTCTTCTCCAACACCACAGTTCAAAAGCATCAATTCTTCAGTGCTCAGCTTTCTTCACAGTCCAACTCTCACATCCATACATGACTACTGGAAAAACCATAGCCTTGACTAGACGGACCTTTGTTGGCAAGGTGATGTCTCTGCTTTTAAATGTTCTATGCATGGGACGGATGCTCAGGGATGGAGTGTTGGGATGACACTGAGGGATGGGAGGGGGAGGGAGGTGGGAGGAGGGTTTGGGAGGGGGAGCACATGTGAATCCATGGCTGATTCATGTCGATGTATGGCAAAAACTACTACAATATTGTAAAGTAATTAGCCCCCAACTAAAATAAAAAAAAAAAAAAAAGATAAAAAAAAAAATAATAATAAAAATAAATAAATATGCTATCTAGGTTGGTCATAATTTTCTTCCAAGGAGTAAGCGTCTTTTAATTTCATGGCTGCAATCACCATATGCAGTGATTTTGGAGCCCCCAAAAATAAAGTCTGACACTGTTTCCACTGTTTCTTCATCTATCTGCCATTAAGTGATGGGACCAGATGCCATGATCTTAGTTTTCTGAGAGTTTTAAGCCAACTTTTTCACTCTCCTCTTTCACTTTCATCAAGAGGCTCTTTAGTTCTTCTTCGCTTTCTGCCATAAGGGTGGTGTCATCTGCATATCTGAGGTCATTGATATTTCTCCCAGCAATCTTGATTCCAGCTTGTGTTTCTTCCAGCCCAGCGTTTCTCATGATGTACTCTGCATATAAGTTAAATAAGCAGGGTGACAATATACAGCCTTGACGTACTCCTTTTCCTATTTGGAACCAGTCTGTTGTTCCATGTCTGGTTCTAACTGTTGCTTCCTGACCTGCCTACTGGTTTCTCAAGAGGCAGGTCAGATAGTCTGGTATTCCCATCTCTTTCAGAGTTTTCCACAGTTTATTTTCCACAGTGATCCACATAGTCAAAGTCTTTGGCATAGTCAATAAAGCAGAAATAGATGCTTTTCTGGAACTCTTTTGCTTTATCAGTGATCCAGCGGATGTTGGCAATTTGATCTCTGGTTCCTCTGCCTTTTCTAAAACCCACTTGAACATCTGGAAGATCACTCCCACACATAAAACTGTTAGTAAAACTCGATATAACTTTTCAATTATAAGAGGACTGTGGTCAAAAGTTACTTGGAATAATGCTGTTATTATTCATTTGTATGTGTATAATGATATCAACAAGATAATATCAGGTTCCCTAATCTCCATTTCTATTCACTTGCATTATATTTCTTATCTTGGTTATATTAATTGCTTTTAAAATCTATGAGTATGTTCATCAGTTCCATTTCTCTTGATTCCATATATATATGTTAGGGTACAATATTTGTTTTTCTCATTCTGACTTTTGTAAAGCAATTATCCTCCAATTAAAAAATTAAAAATTTAAAATTAATATGGTTTACTCAGAATACTCCCATTCCTTCCCCTATTTTTATACCTAATCCCCTCTCAACTCCTATAGGTCTTTGCTTTCCTTAATTTATGTTATATATTTGTGGGTTTCAAAAATCTGCATTCTTATTTCTTCATATTTCTTAATCAGATAGAGCACATAATATACATAAAGCAAAAAAGTGTGCCCTTTTTGTTCTCTTGATACAGTATGAAAATGTCTATATAGCAGTGCATAGAGTTCTTTATTATTTTCATAAGAGATCTGTTGAATTCACATGCCATAGAATTGACCCACCTAAAAATGTATAGTGCAATAAGTTTTAGCATAGCCACAAAGTTTTGCTACCAATACTACCATCTATTACAGAACATTTTCATCACTTCGAGAAGAAATTCCATAGCTTTTAGATATAACCAGTCAATCCACAATGACCCTCAGCCTTAGAGAACCACTAATCTTTCTATCTCTATGTACTGCTACTCTGGAACTTTCCCATAAATAGAATAACATATGTGTGTTTTTATGACTCTTTTCACTTAGCATAGTATCTTCAAAGTTCATCATATGTGGTGTTGTTCTTCATTCTTTTTTATGGTTGAATAATGCTTCATTGTATGTATGTGTACATATTTTGCTTGTGTTATGTATAGTATATTTTATTTATCTCTTCATCACTTGATAGATATTCAGTTGTCCATCCTTCATTTCATTTATGTATACATGTATATGTGGAATTGCTCCATTAAATGGCTGCTTTATGTTTAACTTTTAGGAAATTTAACAGTGATTTTCAAAGAATCTGTAAAATTTTACATTCTTACCAACAGTACATGAGGATGTCAACTTATATCCATCCACGTAAAAAAATATATTATCTGAATTCTAATTATAACATAATACATTTAAAGTGGTGTCTTGTGGTTTTGATTTTCTAGTCTCTGTATCATTTATATTCACTCCAGCCCTTGTTATTCCCTTCTTTCTGCTTGCTTTAATTTGATATTTTTTTGTTGCTATTTCCAAAGGTAGAATAGCAGTCATTGATGTGATCTATGAGCTATCTCTTCTTTTTTAATGTAGGCATTTGGAATTACAAATAGTCTGCTGTGCCCTCACATAGAGACACCTTGCCACAAGTGGTGGCTGAGAGGAAGAAGAAATCTTCAACTTCTTATCCCCAATTATATCAAAATTAATGTCTGCAAAACGTAGCTGAGGAAAGGATGAAAAATGCTGATGCTCTCCCCATCCAGATCCGGTGTCATTGTCCCCAAACTGGGACCTTGGGAGAAAGAAAGCCTGTGTCCATAGCTGTACCCATCTGGAGATTGTGGTTTCCATTACTCTGGGCTAGGAGAATGAAAGGGGCAGGTCATGCTGCAAACACCACAGCTTCTCTCTGTTCTTGTGGAGTTTCAGTAGACATTCTTAACTAAATGTTCCATCATTTGCTGTGCTTTTAGGTCTATTCCCAAATACTTCATATGTTTTTATTCTTAAATGACTTCTATCCTTTTCACTGAGAATTGGGTACATGGAGCGCCTTAAAATGTCATACCAGAATTCAATCTCCTCATTTTTTAATATTTATTGTAGTTTAATGTATAGATAAAATATCCTTTAAGCAATAAATAAATAGCCTCTCAATGAAAGTGAAAGAGGAGAGTTAAAAAGCAGGCTTAAAATTTAACATTCAAAAAATGAAGATCATGGCATCCAGTCCTGTCACTTCTTGGCAAATAGTTGGGGAAACAGTGACAGACTTTATTTTCTTGGGTTCCAAAATCACTGCAGATAGTGACTCCAGTCATGAAATTAAAGGACTCTTGCTCCTTAGAAGAAAAGGTATGACAAACATAGACAGCATATTAAAAAGCAGAGACATCACTTCTCCAACAAAGGTACCTCTCGTCAAAGCTATGGTTTTTTCAGTAGTCATGTATGGATGTGATGACCATAAAGAAGGCAGAGCACCAAAGAACTGATGCTTTCAAACTGTGGTGCTGCAGAAGACTCTTGAGAGTCCCTTGGACTGCAAGGAGATCAAACCAGTCAATCCTAAAGGAAGTCAATCCTGAATATTCATTGGAAGGACTGATGCTGAAGCTGAAATTCCAATACTTTGGCCACCCGATGCAAAGAGCCGACTCATGGGAAAAGACTCCAATGCTGGGGAAGATTGAAGGCAGGAGGAGAAGGGGCCGACAGAGGATGAGACGGTTGGATGGCATCACTGACTCAGTGCACATGAATTTGAGCAAACTCTGGGAGACAGTGAAGGACAGGGAAGCCTGGTATGTTATAGTTCATGGGGTTGCAAAGAATCTGACACCACTGAGAGACTCGATATCAACCAGGTATGCCCATTTAGGTGTGTCTTATAGCTTGTTATTAGGAATAATACCAGAAAAAATACATATTTGCATGTTGGGAATATTTTTAGAGATGAATATGTACAGTTACTTTATCAAAATGTGAAAGAACTTTCTTGAACTATATATATATATATATATATTTTTTTTTTTTTTTGCAAGTGTGCTCAGTCACGTCTGAATCTTTGTGACTCTATGGACTGTAGCCCGCCAGGATCTTCTTGCCATGGAATTCCCCAGGCAATATATATTTTTATAGTTACTGTCGAATACATTTACACTGGGGAGGTTGCTGTTGTTTAGTCACTAAGTCCTGTCCAACTCTTTTGTGACCCCATGGACTATAGCCCGCCAGGATTCTCTGTCTATGGGATTTTCCAGGCAAGAATACTGGTGTGGGTTGTCAATTGCTTCTCCAGGGAATCTTCCCAACCCAGGAATCGAACTCACATCTCCTGCAATGGCATGTGGGTTATATCATTTTTAATTCTACAAGAAATATTGGAGATTGCCTTTTCTCCAAGACTGACTGAAAGAATGTGTTATCAAACTTTTGAATATTGGCATTACTGATAGATAAGAAATGGTTACTTTGGAATAATTTGAAACTGCATTTTTTCTTATTAGTGAGGTTAGCATTTTGTCTTATCTTTGAGAGCTTTGGTGATTTGTCTGTGTATATATTCTGCTCCATTTTCACTGCAGATTGATCTTTTCCCTTGATGTTTTTAAAGTTCTGTTACAGAATTTAGAATTTTTCTGTAGCATGTATTACAAATATTTTCCCCCTGTTTGTCTTTTGTCTTTCCTCTTATTCCTCATGGAAAAGTTTATTTTAATGTTTTAATATTCTCAAATGTGTCAATATTTTCTTTCACTGTATGTGAATTTGAGTCATATTTAGAAACGTTTTCCCCAGAACCATTACTAAGAAATTCAACTCTGATTATTGGATTTGTGAAAGGCTATTTAAAACTTTTTACCTCATAGGAGGGGTCGCAGTAAGCTGACTCTGCACCTTAATACATTCTCCTGCACTGAACATGCTTACAATACTTGGAACTTTAGCAACTATTTACTGTCAGAACGAGAAGATAAGAGAATCATAGAAAAGTTGGTTTTCACAATTTTAAACCACTGGCAAGAGCAACATATCCATAGCTTTCTGTTACTCAAAAATAAACAACATTTCTGTTTATTTCATTGATGATTAAATAGGCAAGTTAATGATTTTTGCAGATAAAACAACTTCTAGGTGATGTACTAAGCCCCATATGTAAGCTTATATGTGTCATTTATTCATCTCCTTGTGTGTTACTGACCAACTTTCACTTTCCATACTATTGAATAGAGCACTTACTTCCTTTAATCATAAACCACTTTTATTCTCCATCTCCTTGGGCTATTTACTTTGACTCTTCACTTCAGGTCAGTTCAGTCGCTCAGTCATGTCCGACTCTTTGCGACCCCATGAATTGCAGCATGCCAGGCCTCTCTGTCCATCACCAACTCCCAGAGTCTACCCAAACCCATGTCCATCGAGTCGGTGATGCCATCCAACCATCTCATCCTCTGTCATCCCCTTCTCCTCCTGCCCCCAATCCTACCCAGCATTAGGGTCTTTTCCAATAAGTCAAATCATTGCATGAGGTGGCCAAAGTATTGGAGTTTCAGCTTCAACATCAGTACTTCCAATGAACACTCAGGATTGATCTCTTTTAGGATGGATTGATTGGATCTCCTTGCAGTCCAAGGGACTCTCAAGAGTCTTCTCCAACACCACAGTTCAAAAGCATCAATTCTGCAGCGCTCAGCTTTCTTCACCATCCAACTCTCACATCCATACATGACCACTGGAAAAACCATAGCCTTGACTGGATGGACTTTTGTTGGCAAAGTAATGTCTCTGCTTTTAAATATGCTATCTAGGTTGGCCATAACCTTCCTTCCAAAGAGTAAACGTCTTAATTTCATGGCTGCAATCACCATCAGCAGTGATTTTGGAGCCCCCAAAATTAAAGTCTGACACTGTTTCCCCATCTATTTCCCATGAAGTGATGGGACCAGATGCCATAATCTTAGCTTTCTGAAGGTTGAACTTTAAGCCAACTTTTTCACTCTACTCTTTCACTTTCATCAAGAGGCTCTTTACTTCTTCTTCACTTTCTGCCATAAGGGTGGTGTCATCCGCATATCTGAGATTATTGATATTTCTCCCGGCAATCTTGATTCCAGCTTGTGTATTTTCCAGCTCAGCGTTTCTCATGGTGTACTCTGCATAGAAGTTAAATAAGCAGGGTGACAA
This sequence comes from Okapia johnstoni, assembly GCA_024291935.2. Lineage (NCBI taxonomy): Eukaryota > Metazoa > Chordata > Mammalia > Artiodactyla > Giraffidae > Okapia > Okapia johnstoni. The sequence continues at coordinate 61,923,391 of CM044322.1, forward strand.
AATACAGCCTTGATGTACTCCTTTTCCTATTTGGAACCAGTCTGTTGTTCCATGTCCAGTTCTAACTGTTGCTTCCTGACCTGCATACAGGTTTCTCAAGAGACAGGTCAGATGGTCTGGTATTCCCATCTCTTTTAGAATTTTCCACAGTTTATTGTGATCCACACAGTCAAAGGCTTTGGCATAGTCAATATAGCAGAAATAGATGTTTTTCTGGAACTCTTTCGCTTTTTCGATGATCCAGCAGATATTGGCAATTTGATCTCTGGTTCCTCTGCCTTTTCTAAAACCAGCTTGAACATGTGGAAGCTCACGGTTCACATATTGCTGAAGCCTGGCTTGGAGAATTCTGAGCATTACTTTACTAGCATGTGAGATGAGTGCAATTGTGTGGTAGTTTGAGCATTCTTTGGCATTGCCTTTCTTTGGAATTGGAATGAAAACTGATCTTTTCCAGTCCTGTGGCCACTGCTGAGTTTTCCAAATTTGCTGGCATATTGAGTGCAGCACTTTCACAGCATCACCTTTGAGGATTTGAAATAGCTCAACTGGAATTCCATCACCTCCACTAGCTTTGTTCGTAGTGATGCTTTCTAAGGCCCACTTGACTTCACATTCCAGGATGTCTGGCTCCAGGTGAGTGATCACACCATTGTGATTATCTGGGTTGTGAAGGTCTTTTTTGTACAGTTCTTCTTGTATTATTGCTACCTCTTCTTAATATCTTGTGCTTCTGTTAGGTCCATACCATTTCTGTCCTTTATTGAGCCTGTCTTTGCATGAAATGTTCCTTTGATATCTCTAATTTCTTGAAGAGATCTCTAGTCTTTCCTCTATTTCTTTGCACTGATCACTGAGGAAGGCTTTCTTATCTCTCCTTGCTATTCTTTGGAACTCTGCATTCAGATGGGAATATCTTTCCTTTTCTCCTTTGCTTTTTGCTTCTCTTCTCTTCCCAGCTATCTGTAAGGCCTCCTCAGACAGCAATTTTGCTTTTTTGCATTTCTTTTTCATGGGGATTGTCTTGATCCCTGTCTCCTGTACAATGTCACGAACCTCTGTCCATAGTTCATCAGGCACTCTGTCTACCAGATCTAGTCCCTTAAATCTATTTGTCACTTCTACTGTATACTCATAAGGGATTTTATTTAGGTCATACCTGAATGGACTAGTGGTTTTCCCTACTTTCTTTAATTTAAGTCTGAATTTGTCAATAAGTAGTTCATGATCTGAGCCACAGTCTGCTCCTGGTCTTGTTTTTGCTGACTGTATAGAGCTTCTTCATCTTTGGCTGCAAAGAATCTTATAATATGCATTTAGTTCTTAGCAGAAATATTAGCATATTTATAAATTTAATGGTCCTTCTTTATAGAATTAACAGAAATACATTTGAATTCTAAATCCTAATAATATAGCTCTGTGGGATTGAAGCATAATATACCTCCTAGACTAATGATGACCAGAAAATAAAGTTATTTTTGGTGAAATTTGTAAGCCAAGGAGACAATGAAGTAATTGTGCATGCTGATTTTCATAATGCCACACTTCAGTTTCCCTTGGGTTTATTTGATTTTAATTACTGATTAATGAATTAATTAATGTTCAGTAAACACCAAACATGATATCAGAGATATATGGATAATTTAAACATTTATAAAGCAGAAGTTCTAAATGGTGAAGATTTATGGACATTCAGGTCAAGTCTCAAACAATAAAAATGTTCTAATTAGGAAAGAAAATAATTTATGTCACAAGAATGGAACTTGTGAGAGAAGACTATAATATAAGGTAGCAAAATTTTACCAAACATCATGTATAGTCTACCTTTGTTGGAAATATCTTCACAAAATTTCCCCAAAGAATCTTTAAATCAAAACAAAAACTGCTTGATTTACATTTAGTTAATAGTCAATTATCATTCAGTTTTCCTAACAACTGTGTATACTATACAATTCCTTCAAGTAATAAGCTGAGTCTTCAATAGGAATTATTAAAGCCTTTATCTATGTCAAATTAAGAAAACTATATGGGTTTTGAAATTGTTTGACCTTCTCCCTCTTTCTTCCTGTCCCTCTCTCTGTCTCTTATTCTCTGTCCCCTCTCTTTCTCTCTTTTCTCAACATCATATGGGATTTTCTTGTGTGTTCTTAACTAATGATTTCTTTTACCCCTTACTTTTTATACTGGCCTTGCTGTTCCCATGAACTGTTTTGTTTTATTTTTCCTTCAACCACTCTGTTTCTAAACTCCAGCTACTAGTCAGACCTATGTACGGTGACATTTGTGAAGCTGCATTCTCCTTCAATGTATTCTGCTAGAGTATTCATTTATTCAACTTATGTTTTTGAGAACCAACCATGTATTCAGGCTCAGTGAAACAGATACAAACACACAGACTCTTAAGAAGCTTACAATAGAGTGTTAAATACAGAAAAGTGGTGCTGTCGATTATTAACTGAAATAATAATTATATGAAGTAATACATACCAGAAGAAAATGAAAGCTGCGTTTGCTTATTCTCCAAGAAAAGCTGCTATACTTCTCTGCTGAAGCATTTTGCTTAGAAAGATGCCTGTCATTCTGCTCAGAGTTGGATCTTGGTATGACAGCTCTGGGTCTCTCTCAGCAGCTCTGCTGAGTTTTTCAAAAGGTTTCTGTCTTAATTCTTCCACTTTAAGACAAAAATTGACTCTTCATTTTAATATAACCAGGAAAGAAATTTAATTGCTCAAATTCATGAACCTATAATACATCATACTTAATTGTATCAGTTTGGTCAGTAGATTTACTATATGCAATATCCATTAAGGAATTTGTTGTAGGGATTAAACTTTGCAGAACTGTGTAACCTTGTTGCTTCTGCATCTAGTATTGTGAACAGGGTCATTAGGGCCAGCACTTGGGAAGAGAAGGTTGGCAAGAAATGAGGGAGAGTAAGCCCAAACTGGAACCCACAAGAATAAAATGAAACTCACAAATTAAAACTGAACCCCACTCCATCTCTCGTAAACAACACCATTGATAATGTCAGTAACCTGCAGGATGCAGCCTTTTAGTTCAGATGTGTATCTGCATCCGGTCCCACATTTGGAAAAGGTGGAGAATCAGATGAGAGTGGAAAGAATGAAGGGACTGATTGCTGGATGACACCAGCTATGTGAGCCAGCTGTTCAGTAAAAATATACATGAGATTCAAAGTGTGCATTGACTACAAGCACCTTCACAGTGGGGAAATGCTAACTCACTTCTGTTTAACAAATGTCATGTGAATTTCTTAGGCCAACACTAACCTGGAACCAAAAGAAAATGGAATTCTGGGAAGTATAGATCCAGTTTAGCTAAGGTGATACATTAGAAAAACTTTACACTATTCTTTATAAACACACAAAAGCATAGCAGTCCAAAAGATTTATACTTTTCACTCTAAAGCTCATTTTTGAATAGGAGAGATAATCTATTTTATCTCATGCTGAAACTCAAAACCAACAAATCTGTCTAGTGAGCCAATTAAAATTGTAAAGAACTTGCAGTCATGAATAGAAATTCAACTGAGTGTGTAGCTAGTTAGTGATTAAGAATAAACTGCAAAGAAAGATACTGACTTTCCCTACAGAAAACAATGATTAAACCTCAAAGAATAGACTATGACAAGACTGTTATTCATTCATCCATCCATATTCCTCGACTTCATTATTCCTCATCTATTCATATGATAAATATATATTTATTTCCTATAAATTAGGCAGTATCCAAATCTGCAAGGCCACAAAAATACATACAAAGATTTGCCTGCCATTTAAAAACTGATATTAAGTGAAGAAGCAAGATATTTTAATATATCACAAAGCAATGTGAGGAAAACTGTAACAGGAAGAGTACCCTAAGTATAGCATTATTGTCTGAGAAGGGACAGATATAATGCATTCAGTACAGATAAACAACCTTATGCAGTATTGGTGTATGTATCTGTATTTCAACTCACATGAAAAATAGGAAGTCAGCATTAGAGAAAAATAATCCAATGAGATATATTATTTGTTTGGCTATTTGGTTGGGTATTATGCTTGGTTGATTTTTTTTCTGTTGTTTGCAATTTTTGCTAGGTTGAATATGCAAATAAATGTAAATTTAAAGCTGAAGTAATAACACAGGAGTTTCAGTTTTAATCATGGGTTTTACACTGTGGCAGTATGGTTAATTTTGTATCTACCAGACGTTTCTTATTTTTACTTACAATTTTGTTTTAACAGCAATATGTACTTGGAGGCGCGAAATGATGGCTTTAAATTGGTTTTAAAAGATTCTGTTTTCCTTTGCCAGTTGGGCATTTGAACCAACTCTGGCCAACGACGTGCCCAGGAAATTTTCCTAAAGGGTTTTAAAGAAAGATTTTACTCTCTTTTTGGAAGAATAAATAGGATTCTTTTCTTTCCATTGCTTTGCTGAACTCTTTTGTTCTGGTCACTGTACCCTGATGATGTGGAACCTGTTACCTCTGCATGGTTTCCCTATGACCCTGCAGACAGTGAGAAGGCTAAGGAGTCACAAGGCAGTCCAATCAAAGCCAGGGTATTGATAAGCTGTCTCACCCATCCCTAAAATGCCTAACTCTAGGGCTCTTTAAATGGTAAAGAGTCTTCCTGCAATGTGGGACACCAGGGTTTGATTCCTGGGTCGGAAAGATCCCCTGGAGTAGGAAATGGCAACCTATTCCAGTATTCTTGACTGAAAAATCCCCTGGATGGAGGAGCCTGGCAGGCTACAGTCCACGGGTTTGCAAACAGTCAGACACGACTGAGTGACTTCACTTTCACGTCTCTTCTTAAGTGGATTTTCTTTTCTTTCTTTTTGGCCTGTGTAGCTGTGGGATCTTACTTCCCTGACTAGAAATCAAACCCACACCCTCTGCAGGGGAAGCATGGAGTCTTAACCACTGGACCACCAGGGGAGTCCATTACATGGATTTTTAAGAGCAGTTTTAAGGTGGTAGGTATTATGGTACTTGAAGCTGAAACATCCCTAAGAGGATGAGCCTTCCATGAGGTAAGAAATATTTGCCTAAATTTAGATATGCTCAAGCATTTTTAATTCAATAGAGATATATCAGTAAAATTAAAAGGTAATTGAGAAGAAACTAAGGCTTATAGATCATATGACTTATTATTTGAAAGTGTTATATTCCTATGCCTTTATTCAACAAACATTTATAAAGACATTTCATATACAATGTACTGGGAACTAAAAAGTATGGAAACATGAAACACAATGCTCACAATGTGCATCACATTTGTGTAATGGGAAAAATTATTTGGGGGACAAACGCAGAAAACTGGCTAGAAGGTGGCAAGTGTTGTTAAGAGAGACACTGAATAAATTTCCAAGGAGTTTAAAAGAAGAACAAGTCTTGTTTTCTTACAGCATCAATGCAAATATTATGAAGAGACTGACATATTTTTCTTTGAAAGTTGGGTGAAATTTGTACAGGAAGTTATGATGCAGAAGGACATTAATGGAAAGGAGAATAATTAACAAATATGTTAAGTCAGAAAAGCTATGTGAAGTTCTGAAGCATAAGTAAAAGGCTGTAGTGGGATATGAGATTGATTTTATGTGCAGGTGAGGATAGCAGAATTAGGAAAGCTTTCCCATCAGGTGGCCAAAATATTGGAGTTTCAGCTTCAGCATCAGTCCTTCCAATGAATATTCAGGAATGATTTCCTTTAGGATGGGCTGGTTGGATCTCCTTGCAGTCCAAGGGAGTCTCAAGAGTCTTCTCCAACACCACAGTTCAAAAGCATCAATTCTTCGGGGCTCAGCTTTCTTTACAGTCCAACTCTCACATCCACACATGACTACTGGTAAAATCATAGCTTTGACTAGATGGACCTTTGTTGGCAAAGAAATGTCTCTGCTTTTTATATACTGCCTAGGTTGGTGATAGCTTTTCTTCCAAGGAGCAAGTGTCTTTTAATTTCATGACTGCAGTCACTATCTGCAGTGATTTTGGAGCCCAAAAAATAACAACTCTACTGTTTCCACTGTTTCCCCATCTATTTGCCATAAAGTGATGGGACCAGATATCATGATCTTAATTTTCTGAATGTTGAGCTTTAAGCCAACTTTTTCACTCTCCTGTTTCACTTTCATCATGACGCACATTAGTTCTTCTTCACTTCTGCCATAAGGGTGGTGTCATCTGCATATCTGAGGTTACTGATATTTCTCCCAGCAATCTTGATTCCAGCTTGTGCTTTTTCCAGCTCTGAATTTCTCATGATGTACTCTGCATGTAAGTTAAATAAGCAGGATGACATTATATAGCCTTGACGCACTCCTTTCCTGATTTGGAACAAGTCTGTTGTTCCATGTCCAGTCAGATTACAAAATTTCATCATATAATACATGAGTAACAAGAACATTAATTTCCAAAATCATTTAAGCAGGAATAATTACCATGAGTACTTTCCAAATCTGTCATCTTTTTGTGGAGGTTTGAGTATATCTATTCTTGTATGCATGGAGACTCTTGTGTGAGAATAATTTAATAAGTTTTTGAATTAAGTATTCCCTTGGGAAATTTAATTTTTCTAATGTATGGACTCTGAAATTAATGCTCTTATATTTTATTTATAAATTTCATGATATTACATCAGAATTTCCTCTTTTGCAAAAATGTATCATTTCAGGAAAGTTTATAAATTTTTGACTCTTTAAGTATATAAGTATAAACGGTTTTTGGAAAACCAAATACTAACCATTCATTAAAACATTACTGGACTATTTTACTTCTTCAGCTTTGGAATTGATGTTAGGTAGAGAGCTTGAAGAACACTGATAAGGTCAGATTTTGTTCTGTATAAGCTAACAGTATGGTAAAAGAGATAGGAACTTTTGTCTACATATCTGTGTGACAATTATAAGAGTCCTTAGATGAAATCATTGCCTATACTTCCCAAGGTATTCTACAGATGACAAAACACACCGATACAGTTGGATTTTGAAACAAAGTCCCAAATAAAGATTAAATTTTAAAAAGTTCTGGATACGTACATCATAGTGACTATAGTTAATCACATTGTATTATATATTTGAAAGCTGTTAAAGAGAGTAGATCTTAAAAGTTCTCATCACAAGAAAAAAATTGCAACTATCTGTGGTGGTGAATGTTATCTAGACATTGGCATAAACATTTTGCAATACACACAAATACTGAATTATTATGTTGTACACCTAAAATTAATATAATGTTATATATTAATTATATCTTAGTAAAACAAAAGAGTAAATAAGCAGATTGACCAAGGGGTAAGAAATAATTTCATTAAATTCTTTAAATTTTAGTTTTAAGGAGAGATAATTGAAGATGATAATTAGGGAGTTCTGTTGTGGTTATATTGTGTCAAGGAGTTTTCAATTATTGTGAGATTTGTTAGATTCAGTTTTTTCCCTTTTGTTGCAAGAATAAGAAGGCATATTTTATTGGGTAATAAAAGATGTAAATATAACTGCATAGACAAAGATATATGGGAAAACAAATGAGAAAAAAATCTTATCTGTAATAATGATAAATAACTTTATAATGTACATTGCATTTGGTATTGGCACATGAGAATAGGTCAGATTTATGCAGACAGATGGAAGAAAATCATCTTCAACGTAGAAAATGCTCAGAGGAAATACACAAAATCTAGAAAATTTGTTTTGAGAGTGGAACTCAATAAAAGTTTTAGTTGACTTTGGCATTTTCATAAATTTAGATATAATAAGATATATGATATTTGCTCATGATTTAGTGAAAAGGCAGTACCTTTACTTTATTGCTTTTATTTAAAAAGTAGATGGAAGGTTAAAGAAAAGTTCATTTGAGAGGGAGATATTGAAACTTCAAAAATGTAAGAGTGAGAGAGAGAGAGAATTCACTTAAGAAAAGAAATTAATAGTCCCAGTGAACAGATACAACACAAGGAAGGATCACAGTAGTTGTCACTGATTTTCTTATTCATACTTCTAGTCATTCAACAAGCGTATCTGCTAAACTTTCCGTTAGTTATCAGGGCACAACCGTTTGCACAGTAGACACAAGTTACTTCCATGAAGCATTGGTAGAAAAAGGTGTAAAACCATAAAAGATACCTAGATATATGATTACCTATTTTAATAGAAGCTATAAAGTAGACAGTACTGTGGGAGAATAATGGATCAGGCAAAACTGAAGGGCAGTCATTGCTGAAGGAGAACAGAGTCAAGGTGAAGGAATTTCTAGGTGATGAATTCTGTGAGCACAAGCTTGAATTGGGGAGGGCTTTAGTGGTTAAGGAACTGTAAGACGAGGAGAGCTCCTAGAAGCATTCTGACCTAGGGGAAGCGTGACACATGATGAAGTCAGGGAGGAAGGCAGGAGAATGAGTCATCACTTGCAGTGCCACAGATGTGATTTTAAGTGCAATTGAAAGACATTATAATGCTTAAGATAATCACTTTAAAAATTTTAAAAATGATTCATAATTCTGGGTGCAGAATATATGAGAAAAAGAGGAGGGGTGAAATTCTCTCATCTGGGAAGAAATGATAATAGAGACTAATGTAGTGGCAGTGGAATTTTTAAAAGTTGAGAGATTTGAGATATTATTTGAAATAGAAACAAGACATTTTAGAGTCTTTTACAAGTGTAAAAGCGCTGCAGCTGTTACAGAAGGTGCAGAACCTTGGCCAAGAAGAGCTACTCCACACCCAAGGTCAGGGGCGGTGGCCTAGAGGAGCTACCCCACATCCGAGGTCAGGGGTGGTGGCCAAGAGGAGCTACCCTACCTCCAAGGAGCAGCAGCTGCATGGGCGAAAGAGGGTGGAGAGGAGCTACTCCACGTTCAGGGTCAGGAGGGGCGGCCATGAGGAGATACCCCTCGTTCAAGGTAAGAGGCAGCGGCTAAGCTTTGCTGGAGCAGCTGTGAAGAGATATCCCACGTCCAAAGTAAGAGAAACCCAAGTAAGATGGTAGGTGTTGTGAGAGGGCATCAGAGAGCAGACACACTGAAACCATAATCACAGAAAACTAGCCAGTCTGATGACACGGACCACAGCCTTGTCTAACTCAGTGAAACTAAGCCATGCTCTGTGGGACCACCCAAGACAGACGGGTCATGGTGGAGAGGTCTGACAGAATGTGGTCCACTGGAGAAGGGAATGGCAAACCACTTCAGTACTCTTGCTTTGAGAAACCCATGAACAGTATGAAAAGGCAAAATGATAGGACACTGAAAGAGGAACTCCCCAGGTCGGAAGGTGCCCAAAATGCTACTGGAGATCAGTGGAGAAATAACTCCAGAAAGAATGATGGGATGGAGCCAAAGCAAAAACGATACCCAGGTGTGGATGTGACTAGTGATAGAAGCGAGGTCCAATGCTGTGAAGAGCAATATTGCATAAGAACCTGGAATGTTATGTCCATGAATCAAGGCAAGTTGGAAGTGGTCAAACAGGAGATGGCAAGAGTGAACCTCGACATTTTAGGAATCAGCGAACTAAAATGGACTGGAATGGGAGAATTTAACTCAAATCACCATTATGTCTACTACTGTGGGCAGGAATCCCTTAGAAGAAATGGAGTAGCCATCATGGTCAACAAAAGAGTCCGAAATGCAGTACTTGGATGCAATCTCAAAAACGACGGAATGATCTCTGTTCATTTCCAAGGCAAACTATTCAATATCACAGTAATCCAAGCCTATGCCCCAACCAGTAATGTTGAAGAAGCTGAACTTGAACGGTTCTATGAAGACCTACATGACCTTTTAGAACTAACACCCGAAACAGATGTACTTTTCATTATAGGGGACTGGAATGCAAAAGTAGGAAGTCAAGAAACACCTGGAGTAACAGCCAAATTTGGCCTTGGAGTAGAGAATCAAGCAGAGCAAAGGCTAATAGAGTTTTTCCAAGAGAACACACTGGTCATAGCAAACACCCTCTTCCAACAACACAAGAGAAGACTCTACACATGGACTTCACAACATGGTCAACACCAAAATCAGATTGATTATATTCTTTGCAGCCAAAGATGGAGAAGCTCTATACAGTCAGCAAAAACAAGACTGGGAGCTGACTGTGGCTCAGATCATGAACTCCTTATTGCCAAATTCAGACTTAAGGTGAAGTAGGGAATACCACTAGACCATACAGGTATGATCTAAATCAAATCCCTTATGATTATACAGTGTAAGTGAAAAATAGATTTAAGGGACTAGATCTGATACACAGAGTGCCTGATGAACTATGGATGGAGGTTCGTGACATTGTACAGGAGACAGGGATCAAGACCATCCCCATGGAAAAGAAATACAAAAAAGCAAAATGGCTTTCTGAGGAGGCCTTCCAAATAGCTGAGAAAAGAAGAGAAGCAAAAAGCAAAGGAGAAAAGAAAAGATATACCCATTTGAATGCAGAGTTCCAAAGAATAGCAAGGAGAGATAAGAAAGCCTTCCTCAGCGATCAATGCAAAGAAATAGAGGAACACAACAGAATGAAAAAGACTAGAGATCTTTTCAAGAAAATTAGAGATACCAAGGGAACATTTCATGCAAAGATGGACACAATAAAGAACAGAAATCGTATGGACCTAACAGAAGCAGAAGATGTTAAGAAGAGGTGACAATAATACCCAGAAGAACTGTACAAAAAACATCTTCATTACCCAGTTAATCACAATGGTGTGAGCACTCACCTAGAGCCAGACATCCTGAAATGTGAAGTCAAGTGGGCCTTAGAAAGTGTCACTATGAACAAAGCTAGTGGAGGTGATGGAATTCCAGTTAGGCTATTTCAAATCCTGAAGGATGATGCTGTGCAAGTACTGCACTCAATAAGCCAGGAAATGTGGAAAACTCAGCAGTGGCCACAGGACTGGAGAAGATTAGTTTTCATTCCAAACCCAAAGAATGGAAATGCCAACGAATGCTCAAACTACCATACAGTTGCACTCATCTCACATGCTAGTAAAGTAATGCTCAAAATTCTCCAAGCCAGGCTTCAGCAATACATGAACCGTGAACTTCCAGATGTTCAACTGGTTTTAGAAAAAGCAGAGGAACCAGAGATCAAATTGCCAACATCCGCTGGATCATCAAAAAAGCAAGAGAGTTCCAGAAAAAACATCTATTTCTGCTTTATTGACTATGCCAAAGCCTTTGACTGTGTGGATCACAATAAACTGTGGAAAATTCTGAAAGAGATGAGAATACCAGACCACCTGACCTGTCTCTTGAGAAACCTGTGTACAGGTCAGGAAGCAATAGTTAGAACTGGAGATGGAACAACTGGTTCCAAATAGGAAAAGGAGTACGTCGAGGGTGTATATTGTCACTCTGCTTATTTAACTTATATGCAGATTACATCATGAGAAACACTGGGCTGGAAGAAACACAAGCTGGAATCAAGACTGCCGGGAGAAATATCAATGACCTCAGATATGCAGATGACACCACCCTTATGGCAGAAAGTGAAGAGGAACTAAAAAGCCTCTTGATGAAAGTGAAAGAGGAGAGGGAAAAAGTTGGCTTAAAGCTCAACGTTCAGAAAACTAAGATCATGGCATCTGGTCCCATCACTTCATGGGAAATAGATGGGGAAACAGTGGAAACAGTATCAGACTTTATTTTGGGGGGCTCCAAAATCACTGCTGATGGTGAATGCAGCCATGAAATTAAAAGGCGCTTACTCCTTTGAAGGAAAGTTATGACAAATCTAGATAGCATATTAAAAAGCGGAGACATTACTTTGCCAAAAAAGGTCCATCTAGTCAAGGCTATGATTTTTCCAGTGGTCATATATGGATGTGAGAGTTGGATGGTGAAGAAAGCTGGGCACCAAAGAATTGATGCTTTTGAACTGTGGTGTTGGAGAAGACTCTTGAGAGTCCCTTGGACTGCAAGGAGATCCAATCATTCCATCCTAAAGGAGATTAGTCCTGGGTGTTCATTGGAAGGACTGATGTTGAAGCTGAAACTCCAATACTTTGGCCGCCTGATGTGAAGAGTTGACTCATTGGAAAAGACCCTGATGCTGTGTAGGATTGGGGGCAGGAGGAGAAGGGGATGACAGAGGATGAGATGGCTGGATGGCATCACCGACTGGATGGACATGAGTTTGGGTAAACTCCGGGAGTTGGTGATAGACAAGGTGGCCTGGTGTGCTGCGATTCATGGCGTCGCAAAGAGTCGGACACGACTGAGCGACTGAATTCAACTGAACTGAACAAGAGTATTTGAGTCTGTGTGACATTAAAAGTTAATTTTAAAAGGTATATTGTCTCATGGTCAAAATGTATTCAGAAGATAGTAGAAATTAATAATATTAACACCTATATGACATATTTACGAATTAGATTCTAGAGGTATATATAAACTAAAAATCATATTTTAGATATATAGAATGCCAAAAATTTTAGCTGATACTATTATTAAAAAGGGCTTCCCAGGTGGCACCAGTGGTAAAAGAATCCTCCTGTCAGTGCAGGAGATGTAAGAGATGCTAGTTCAACCCCTGAGTAGGAAGATCCCCTGGCATGGAAGATAGCAACCCACTCCACTATTTTTCCCTTGAAAATTCCATGGACAGAGGAGCATGGTGGGCTATAATCCATGAGATCACAGACTGAGCACACACGCACGCACGCACGCATGCAAACACAAATGCAAACACACACACAAGCACATCATTCAAAAATATATTCCTGACCAATGTTTTCTTAAACCTAATGGTAGAAATGTTTCCAATAAGGTACTTGATTATATCATTCAAGTTAAGAATGACACACTGTGAGCTCTGAAATTCTTAATTATTCACTTGAAAATCATATTACAATTAAAAAAAAATGCCCTGGGATATTTGTCCCCTCCGTGTTTCTTATAAAACAATAAACTTCATTGAGCACAATTTATCAAAAACTGCTGGAAATCCTGTGGGTATAAGTTTTTTGCTTAAAATAATTAAAAAGAAAGGGGAACAAGTTAAGATGGTTATTATTGAAAACGAAAAAGAGAATTAAGAGTTGTTAAAATGACCTCTAATATTAAGAATCAAGCACTGCTACATGCAAATATGATTGTTTCACCTGATGATTTTAGGTTGTTCAACACAGTAAATTAGAATGTAGATTGCAAGAACTGCCATTCTTACTGCATTTTATTGTACTGCACGCTGTTTACTGATTTTTGCATACTGGCTACAGATAATGTAAGTCTCTAAATAGTGACCTCTCAAAATAATCAGAATGGTAGAAGAAAAGGCAATTACTGTTTGTCAGTTAAGTGTTACAATAAATTGAATATTATTTTAGTTTAATTTTATAATAGACATTAGTAATATTCTCTTATAGGCAGAAAGCCCAAAATTTAAATAAAAATTGAAACAACATGTTTGTAGTTTGTTGAGAGTTTATAGGACAAGAACTAAAGTTTAATCTTGAAGAGAATTTTCTTAAGAATCCTGGCTGCGAAACAATAGAAGACATTTTGGAACAGAGATAAATAGTCAATACAGTTTACTTAGAATACGGGCAAATCAACACTGATGATTAATTTAATACTCATGTGATAACAAACACAATGTTTATCAGTTTTATTATCAATATATTTAGGACAATAAATTTTATTAGTGATTTCTTTTTTTTCATAGGAATAAGAAACTGCTATGCATTTCAGTTTCTAGCCATTAACACAAGTCAGACAACACAAAACTGAAAAGTTTTTACCAAAGTTCAATTATATGTTTTTAATCTTAACACAGATTTCCCAGGTGGTTCCAGAGGTAAAGAATCTGCCTGCCAGTGCAGGAGATACAAGAGACATAGATTCAACTCCTGGGCCTGAAAGATTACCTGTAGGAGGAAATTGTAACCCACTGCAGTATTCTTCCTGAGAAATCCCATGGACAGAGGAGCCTGGCAGGGTGCAGTCTGTGGAGTCACAGAGTCAGACACAGCTGAGTATACACACACACACAGACACAATTTTAACATTCCTCTTTATTGGGTATTTTTACATGACATTATATTCCATTTTTTTGTTCATAATATTGCTTAATAACACTATGGAGAATCAAGTATTTCATGCATTGTTAAAGCAATTTTGTTAGAAACTATATTGCACGCATTTCCTATTAACAAAAAATTCCTATTAAGTTGTGGCTTGTAAATTCAAAACATTATTTGAAAAATATTAAATATTACTAAGTATTAACTATTAAGATATGGTATAATTAAGTCATTTATTTACATATTTCATAAATCATTATCATGTAACACTTGTCCAGCAATGAGTGTATATCAGTGGATAAAGAGCTAAACTAACTGCTGTCAAGAACTTTATTATCTAATTTTCTATATAGCAAATGCAGACACATTTTTTTGGGGATCAGATTATGATAATGCTATAAATGAAACAAACAAGGAAAATATAGTGCTGATGAGAGTTATTTACAACTATAAATGGTAAAGTTGAAAGACTGCATAGAGTGAAATTTTTGTATATCTGAAAAATTGAATATAAACAGATATGTTTCTATAAATTTTTTTCTATAAAAATAACTCTAAGGCAGAGGATATTATATACTCTAGCCATGAAAATAAAAGTGAACGTGTTAGTTGTTCAGTTGTTTTTGACTCTACAGCCCCATGGACTGAAGCCTACCAAGGCTCCTCTGTTTATGGGATTCTCCAGGCAAGAATACTGGAGTCGGTAGCCATTCCATTTTCCCGGGGAATCTTCCTTATCCAGGGACTGAACCTGTCTCTCCTGCATTGCAGACAGATTCTTTACTGTCTAAGCCACCAGGAAAGCCCATATTCCCACTCAATGTGTATACATAAACACACAAGCACACACTCACTATTGCCCTGGATCTTGTTGTATTACCTTGCATGTGAATGTATCCCTTCTTAAGCCTGAAATATACTTGTCTGGAAGTTTATAACTGAAAAAATTATGCCTAATAATATCACTCTTAAGTATGTTTTAAATGATATAGTATTAAATATAGACATCGTATTTTTATCCTAGAATCAACAGCTATAACCTAGAATCAACAGTTATATAGTAGAATTAATAGCTCTGCATTACATTCTGACAAAACTGCTCTTGAACTATTGTCCAGAAATCTGAGCCCTGGAAACCCCTTTACTATCTCTATGACTCTAACCCCTATTTCTCAAGTAGTTAGGCTTTTCAAGTTAGGCTCTTTCATTCATTCTTTCACTAACTAACATAACTTCCCTCATAGATCACTTCATGGCAGATAGATGGGAAAAAATGGAAATAGTGGAGGATTTTATTTTGGGGGGCCCCTAAATCACTGAAGACAGTGACTGAAGTCATGAAATTAAAAGGCACTTCAGTTCAGTTCAGTTACTCAGTTGTGTCCGACTCTGCGACCGCATGGACTGCAGCACACCAGGCTTCCCTGTCCTTCAACAACCCCCAAACCTTGCTCAAACTCATGTCCATTGAGTCGGTGATGCTGTCCAACCATCTCATCCTCTGTCCGTGCCCTTCTCCTCCCACCTTCAATCTTTCCCAGCATCAGGGTCTTTTCCAATGAGTCAGTTCTTCCCATAAGGTGGCCAAACTATTGGAGTTTCAGTTTCAGCATCAGTCCTTCCAATGAATATTCAGGACTGATTTCCTTGAGGATGGCCTGGTTGGATCTCTCAAGAGGCTTTTCCAACACCACAGTTCAAAAGCATCAGTTCTTCAGCGCCCAGCTTTCTTTATAGTCCAACTCTCACATCCGTACATGACTACTGGAAAAACCATAGCTTTGACTAGACAGACCTTTGTTGGCAAAGTAATGTCTCTGCTTTTTAATATGCTGTCTAAGTTGGTCATAGCTTTTCTTCCAAGGAGCAAGAGTCTTTTAATTTCATGGCTGCAATCACTATCTGCAGTGATTTTGGAGCCCAAGAAAATGAAGTCGCTCACTATTTTCATTGTTTCCCCAAATATTTGCCATGAAATGATGGGTCCAGATGCCATGATCTTAGTTTTCTGAATGTTGAGTTTTAAGCCAACTTTTTCATTCTCCTTTCATCAAGAGGCCCTTTAATTCTTCTTTGCTTTCTACCATAAAGGTGGTGTTATCTGCATATCTGAGGTTATTGATATTTCTCCCAGCAAACTTGATTCCAGCTTGTGCTTCATCCAGCCTGGCATTTCACATGATGTATTCTGCATATAACTTAAATAAGCAGGGTGACAATATACAGCCTTGATGTACTCCTTTTCCTGTTGGAACCAGTCTGTTTTCCCATGTCCAATTCTAACTGCTGGTTTTTGACCTGCATACAGATTTCTCAGGAGGCAGGTAAGGTACTCTTGCATACCCACCACTTTAAGAATTTTCCACAGTTTACTGTGATCCCCACAGTCAAAGGCTTTGGCATAGTCAATAAAGCAGAAGTAGGTGTTTTTTTTTCTGGAACTCTCTTGCTTTCTCAATGATCCAACAGATGTTAGCAAGTTGATCTCTGGTTCCTCTCGCCTTTTTAAATCCAGCTTGAACATTTGGAAGTTCTTGGTTCACATACTGTTGACACCTCCTTGGAGAAATTGAGCATTACTTTACTAGTGTGTGAGATGAGTGCAATTGCGCAGTAGTGCAATTGCGCCAACATTCTTTGGCGTTGCCTTGCTGAGTTTTCCAATTTGCTGGCATATTGAGTACAGCACTTTCACAGCATCATCTTTTAGGGTTTGAAGTAGCTCAACTAGAATTCCATCGCCTCCACTAGCTTTGTTCATAGTGATGCTTTCTAAGGCCCACTTGACTTCACATTCCAGGATGTCTGACTCTAGGTGAGTGATCACACCATTGTAATTATCTGGGTCTTGTTTTTGTATAGTTCTGTGTATTCTTGCCACCTCTTCTTAATATCTTCTCCTTCTGTTAGGTCCATGACATTTCTATCCTTTATTGTGCCCATCTTTGCATGAAATGCTCCCTTGGTGTCTCTAATTTTATTGAAGAGATCTCTAGTATTTCCCATTCTATTGATTTCCTCTATTTCTTTGCAATGATCACTGAGGAAGGCTTTCTTGTCTCTCGTTGCTATTCTTTGGAACTCTGCATTCAAATGGGTATATCTTTTCTTTTCTCCTTTGCCTTTCACTTCTCTTTTCTCAGCTATTTGTAAGGCCTCTTCAGACAACCATTTTCCCTTTTTGCACTTCTTTTTCTTGGTGATGGTCTTGATCACTGCCTCTTGTACAGTTTCATGAACCTCCATCCATAGTTCATCAGGCACTCTGTCTATCAGATCTAATCCCTTGAATCTATTTGTCACTTCTACTGTATAATCGCAAGGGATTTGATTTAGGTCATGCCTGAACAGTCGAGTGGTTTTCCCTACCATCTTCAATTAAAGTCTGAATTTGGCTATAAGTAAGAATTGATGTTTTCAAACTGTGATACTGGAAAAGTCTCATGAATCTTTTGGACTACAAGAAGATCAACTCACTCACTCCTAAAGGAAATCAGTTCTGAATACTCATTGGAAGGACTGATGCTGAAGCTGAAGCTCTAATACTTTGGCCACCTGATCCTAAGAGCTGACTCACAGGGAAAGACCCTAAGTCTGGAAAGATTGAGGGCAGGAGGAGAAGGGGAACACAGATGAGATGGTTGGATGGGATCACTGACTCAATGGACATGAGTTTGATTAATCTGGGTGATTATGAAGGACAGGGAAGCATGGTGTTCTGCAGCCTATGGGGTCACAAAGGGCCAAATAAGACTGAGAGACTTAACAATAACAACCTCATTGATAATGGGTCTTCTCCAACTTATAAACTTCCTTCTTTGAAAGAGCCAATATCCCATATTCTAAGTACTTGAATAGAGCAAATAATATTGACTGAATTAAAAGTGTGTATCATGACTACAATAGAAGAATCTATCACATAATGTACATCTCAGACTGGAAAAGTTTTCACCTAGTAAGTTCAAGTAGAGAAGTGAAGTGAAGTCGCTCAGTCGTGTCTGACTCTGTGAATCCATGGACTGTAGCCTACCAGGCTCCTCCGTCCACGGGATATTCCAGGCAAAAATACTGGAGTGGGTTGCCACTTTCTTTTCCAAAGTTCAAGTAGAGAGGTTCCAAAAGAAAACAAGTTGTATATTTGGTAGGAAAAGAAAAGTCTTATCAAATGCAAGCAGGGATGGTAGAGAATATTGTTGATCATAGAAATAAATCTTGATCCATCCTGCTGGGATTCTAGCAACATGTAAGCTGATGAGTCTGAATAAGGATACCAGACTCCCAAGCAACGGACACCAATAGGTGACAATGTAAAAGTGAAAGAAACTTCTAAATACAATCTGATCATTAGGGCCTCTATAATAACCTTCCAAAGACTCAGCCATTTTACGAGAAGCCAGATTCAACATTGTCAGCATTAGTTCTCTTTTCTTTCCAGATATCTGCATGATAGGACTTCTTTGCAATGATTAAATATTAAATCTTCTGATGCTCTGAATGAAAGCTGCAGTGTGTATAAAAAGCATTATTAGTTTTGCTGAAAAAAAGTGCACAATGTGAGAGTTGCAAGGTAAGTTTTATATGGGGAAAAATGAGGACTGCAGCCCAGGAGATTACATTTCATATAGCTCTGAGAAATTGCTCCAAGGAGGGGAGAGAAGAAGTCAGGTTATAGGAAAGTTTTGTGACAAAGGACAGGTAGTTCTAATATCAAAAGATTATTACTAATTAAAGACAATCAGATAACCCGAGTTAAG
This sequence comes from Okapia johnstoni, assembly GCA_024291935.2. Lineage (NCBI taxonomy): Eukaryota > Metazoa > Chordata > Mammalia > Artiodactyla > Giraffidae > Okapia > Okapia johnstoni. Next base: position 61,942,171 of record CM044322.1, read on the forward strand.
AATTTTGTCCTTTTCTGTGTATGTGTGCTCAGTTGTGTCCAACTCTTTGTGACTCCATGGACTGCAGTCCCAGGCCCCTCAGTCCATGGAATTTTCCAGACAAGAATACTGGCATGGGTGGCTATTTCCTACTTCAGGCGATATCTAGACCCAGGAATAGAACCCGTGTCTCTTGTATCTCCAGCACTGGCAGCAGATTCTTTACCAATACACCACCTGGGATGCCCTTCTCTGTGTATGGGAAGATGCAAGTTTCTGGGCTCATTGAAATGATTCCTGAGATATGAGTCTAAGCTATGTTGGGCCAAAATCCTGTGTTTTCACATCCTAAGTTTTCCTCAGGGCTCATTGTAGGGAGTGGCTGAAGTCTGGAGATAGATAGTTATTTACTATCAGTATTTAATACTGGAGATAGCAGGTATTCTTTCCTTCTTGAGTTCCCTCAGGGCTCACCAGCTCACCATCCATGGTGGCTGCATTGCTGCTGACTGTAACATCCTTGTATATGGATCCAGCAGGAACAGATTCTATTTCTCAGTTGCCTCAATATAAAATTGTCCCCCAAAACTTAGAATTTGAATACAGCATATCAGTCTACAAGGTAAAGTAAATGAGTAGGACTAGGTCAAATTGACAACATTCACTGGATCTTAGAAAAAGCAAGGGAATTCCAGAAAAACACCTACTTCTGCTTCATTGACTACACTAAAGCCTTTGTGTGGATCACAAAAAACTGTGGAAAATTCTTAAAGAGATAGGAATACCAGACCACCCTACCTATTTCCTGAGTAACCTGTATGCAGGTCAAGAAGCAACAGTTAGAATCGGACATGAAACAATGGACTGGTTCCAAATTGGGAAAGGTGTATGTCAAGGCTCTATATTGTCACTCTGCTCATTTAACTTATACGCAGAGTACATCAGGAGAAATGGCAGGCTGGATGAAGCTCAAGCTGGAATCAAGATTGTCAGGAGAAATTTCAATAACCTCAGATAGGCAGATGATACCACCCTAATTGCAGAAAGTGAAGAGGAACTAAAGAGCCTTTTGATGAAAGTGAAAGAGGAGAGTAAAAAAGCTGGCTTAAAATTCAACATTCAAAAAACTAAGATCATGGCATCTGGTCCCATCACTTCATGGCAAATAGATGGGAAAACAATGGAAACAGTGATAAACTTTATTTTCTTGGGCTCCAAAATCAGTGTGGACAATGACTGCAGACATGAAATTAAAAGACACTTGCTACTTGGAAGAAAAGCTATGTCAAACCTAGAGAGTATATTAAAAAGTAGAGACATAACTTTGCTGTCAAAGATCCATGCAGTCAAAGCTATGGTTTTTCCAGTAGTCATGTATGGATGTAAGAGTTGGACCATAAAGAAGACTGAGTGCCAAAGATTAATGCTTTTGAACTGTGGTTCTGGAGAAGACTCTTCAGAGTCCCTTGGGGAGCAAAGAGATCAAACCAGTCGGAGATCAATGCAAGAGACACAAGAGACCCAGGTTCTATCCCTGGGTTGGGAAGGTCCCCCGGAGGAGAGCATGGCAGCCCACTCCAGTATTCTTGCTTGGAAAATCCCATGGATGGAGGAGACTGGAGGACTATAGTCCATGGGGTTGCAGAGTTGGACACGACTGAAGTGACTTAGCACATATGTCCATATTATGTGTGATCTTTAGTTGACTTTAAACAAAAGTTCCCTATGAACGTACAGAAAAACAAAATGAATGGGGAGAATAAGGTACAGCATGAAGCTGAGTTACTTAATGATTCATGGGCTTCCCTGGTTGTTCAGAAAGTAAAGAATCTGCCTGAAATACAGAAGACCTGGGCTTAGTCCCTGGATTGGGAAGATCCCTGGAGAGGGAAATGGCAACCCACTACAGTATTCTTGCCTGGGAAATCCCATGGACAGAGGAACCTGTCAGGCTACAGTTCATGGGGTCACAAAGAGTCAGACATGACTGAGTGACTATCACTTACTCACTCATACCATGTAATAATCTTGTTAGCATTTTCTACAGTACTGGATTTGACAGATTGGCTATTCACAGAAGAGAGAAAACTTGGTAACATTTGATAAAATGAAAAATATAGTAGCTGTAGGGCCCAGTATTCCATCAAAATTTAAAAAGGAACCTACATTTCATCACTAAAAGATAAACATTGCAAACATAAATCTTGATCTGAAAATATTTTGGAATATTTACCTCATGTCTGCCCCCCTTTATGATCAATGGTAGCCAATTAAAGAGTGTATTTTTAGTATAGAAATCACAAAGAATATTACAATATTATTAATTCCGTAATACTAATGTTAATGATACTTCTCAATACTGTGTATATTGCTTTTGGTTGCTTATTGCTCAGGGGCAAATAAAATAACTCAATAAATTCACGCCAATACTGAGATTTTCTTTTTAAATACCATTCTTCATTATGATATTTTGTATGAATCTACTTAAATGAGAATGAATTCATTTAGATTCTATAATATTATTTAAAATATCTCCATAGAACTTTTAAAGAATACTGCACAGTGTGTAAGAATGCTTAAAATCAATCTCTGATTAACAAGATAGCATAAGAAATATGGGAATATATTTAAGATGCAGTTCTTTAAAGGTCAAGAGATACGTCCTGGACTTCCCTGGCATTCCAGTGGTAAATACTATGCTGCCAATGCAAGGGGTGCAGGTTTGATCCTTGGTTAGGGAACTAAGGTCTCATATAATGTGCAGCATAGCCAAAAAAAAAAAAGGTCCCAGTCAAGATATCAGACAACAGAAGAAATAGAGACAGTGATTTATGTATAATTTTATAAAGGAAAAGATGATCTAATTAAATACAAATATGCATTATTATCTTGAAAGCTAATTCGATAAAGATCCTCAAAATAACTTGACATTTCCCATACACAAGAGATTTTGTAAACACTGATCCCTTATGAGTGTTGTGAAAATATTTAGTGGAGTATCATACCAAGTAACAGAGAAGCAAGTTAAAGCAGCATTTTTCTCTCACATTTTGAAAGAAAAGCTTTTTCCTTTTCTATTTTCCTTGATTTTTATTTTGTTAAAACGTTCTATATAAAAATTTTGGACAATCAAACAATTCCTAGAATAATTTTTAGTTACACATCTGAAACACCCATTTACCATGCCATATATGTGCATTACCACCAAAAATTACTGGTTTTAGTGAAAAACACATTCATTGTGACAAGCAGCAGGCCTCATACTCCACAATGTCTCTACATATGCAAATATGTTCTTGAAATAAATAATGCATTGATTTCTTTGTTTAGTGGTGGGTGATGAAACTTTAAACTGAGGCATATATTTCTCTTCTTTTGACATTCATGATCAATAGTATGCATTAGAAAACAGTGAATTTGTGTTGTTATAGAAATATTTGATCATAGGGTGAGTAGAGTTAAGATCCAGAAATAGTTGAAGGTCTTTAAAGTCTTTTGATTTGTGTCACATGTGTCAGGAAAAATAATTTCTTCTTCCTCTCAAATGTGATTTCAGTTTCAAATATTATAAAAAAATATCCCTTCTGGCTATTTGGGGGAGAGTTCATTTTCTTGAACATGTTACCCATTGTTGCTACACATTTACAACACAGATTCTCCTGTATCCTCTCTTGTTGCTATGATTAGATATCTGTATTCCCTTGAATTTTTATCTTTTATTGTCTTTGCTAGCTAACATTTAATAAAATGACCATGTTATTTTTAGGAAATTTAAAACAGCTATTCTCATGCTTTTATATTATAAAAATTAACTTCTCCAATAATAAATGCTTATAATTTCAGAAAATATACTGTGTGATACATGAAGTGAAGTTAAACTCTAGATATTTGACTGCAACATTAACATTCAGAGGTTGGATCATCTTCTTAATTGCAAAACTGAATATTTTCATTGCTTTCTGATTCTTTGGAAATTTGATTGAAATTCAGGCTTCCCTTGTGTCTCAGCTGGTAAAGAATCCTCCTGCAATGTGGGAGACCTGGGTTTGATCCCTGGGTTGGGAAGATCCCCTGAAGAAGGGAAAGGCTACCCACTTCAGTAGTCTGGCCTGGAGAATTCCATGGACTATGTAGTTCACAGGGTTGCAAAGAGTTGGACTCGACTGAGTGATTTTCACTTTCATGTTCTTTACTTCATACATACACACACACATATACACATACATACATACATATATTATACACACACACACACACACACATACAAATGGGCTTCCCTGGTGGCTCAGATTGTAAAGAATCTGCCTGCCATGAGGGAGACGCAGGTCCCATCTCTGGGTCAGGAAGATCCCCTAGAGAAGGGAATGGCAATCCACTCCAATATTCTCACCTGGAGATTCCATGGGCAGGAGAGCCTGGCAGTCTACAGTTCATGGGCTCACAAAGAGTCAGACACGACTGAGTGACTAACATTTTCACTTTCATACACAGACACATAGACACACATATATATATATGCGTGCATGCTAAGTTGCTCAAGTCATGGCCAGCTCTTCGTGACCTCATGGACTGTAGCCCGCCAGGCTTCCCTGTCCATGAGATTATCCAGGCAAGGATACTGGAGTGGGTTGCCATGCCCTCCTCCAGGGGATCTTCCGGACCCAGGGATGGAACCCACATCTCTTATGTCTCCTGCATTTGCATGTGGGTTTTTCACCATTAGGGCCACCTGAGAAGCCCATATATATGTATATATGACACTATTAACTTATTCTAATATTTGGTACAAAAACTACAATATGGAATTTTAGGATTCATTAACATATACCACTGAAGAGAGAAAAAATTACAAGATTGGGTTTCAGTTATTAGTATTGTCAATTTTAGAATTTATTAGCTAAATTATATTTATAGTAATTATAATAGTTATATAACATTCTACTTTTTAAAAGAAATGGAATTAGATTTCTGAAAGTGTATCTCGAGGTTATTATGTCTAAGAATGTATACAAAGGTGATAGGATTTATACCTGCTCTGCTCTTTTGGACAGTTTAGTTTCCGTTGGGAATGAGTGGAAGGTCCTTCTAATATGTTAAATAATGTTTTTCAGTAAAAGCCAATCAAGAAAAATGTGTTTATGAGATCTGGAGTCAAATGCCAGTTTCAAATTTTGGCTCAGTTACTGCTATAACACTGGGAAATGTATTTAGTATCTTTGAAAAAGTTTCCTCAACTGAAAGATGAAGAATAAAAACATTTAACTTAAAAGATTGCTATGAGAATTTATGAAATCATGCAAAACATCTAAAGTTTAACATATGCTTTCTCAATACATTTATTATTATTATTATTATACCACACTGTAAGGAGTATGTGCTTTTGAGGGACTATTTTGAGGGAATAAAGAATACCCAGGAATCTGTGTATTAGATTCCTATTGCTGCAATAGCAAATGACCACACACAAGGGCTTACAACACATACAATTATTATCTTAAATTTTTGTAGGTCAGAAATCTGATACAATTCTGACTGGGCTAAAATCAAGCTGTCATGAAGGCTGACTTCTTTGGGGAGTTTCTGGAGTGGAATTTATTTCCTTGCCTTTTCTAGCTAGTGGCCCCCATGTATCTTCACAGCCCTCAGTGCTGGTAGAGTTTTTCTCACCCAGCATCAGTCTGACATTTTCTTGGTTTTGCATACCTCTTTTGATTTTAAGAATCCTTGTGATTGCACTGAGTCCACCTGGATAACCCAGAATAATTCCTATTTTAAGGACAGATGATTAGCAAACTTTAATTTCATCTGCAACTTTAATTCCCCCTGACATGTAACCTAGCATAATAATAGGTTTCAAGGATTAGAATGTGGAAATTGGGAGTGGGCATTATTATGCCTACCACAACCTCTGTAATATATATTTTGTTTCATAAAGTGTACACTAAGTAAATTAGCATTTCACAAACTATTTCACAAAATACAAAGAAAAGTGTTGTATGTGGGCACTTTGTAACATACAAAAAGTACAAGATGTATTCAGTGATCTCCACTAGGGGAGATCATACTTTAGATATACAGGGGGCCAACAAACACATGAAAAGATGCTCAACATCATTAATTATTAAAGAAATGCCAGTCAAAACTACAGTGAGGTATCACTTCACACCAGTCAGAATGACCATTGTCAAAAAGTGTATGAAAAATAAATGCTGAACAGGGTGTGAAGAAAAGGGAACCCTCCTACACTGTTAATGGGGATTAGTACAACCACTATGGAGAACAGTATTCAAGTTCCTTATAAAACTAAAAATATAGCTACTATATGATTCAGGAATCCCACTCCAGGGTGTATACCTATATAAAACCATAATTTGAAAAGATACATGCACCCCAGTGTTCATTGCAGTACTATTTACAATTGTCAATACATAAAAGAAACCTAAACATCCATTTACAGAGGAATAGATAAAGAAGATGTGGTACATAAATACAATGGAACATTACTCAGCCATGAAAAAGGATGAAAATACCATTTGCAGCAACAAGGATGATCTAGAGATTATTATATTAAGTGAAGTAAGTCAGACAGAGTAAGAAAAATATCAAAATATCACTTGTATGTGGAATTTTAAAAAAATGATACAAATAACTTATTTTCAAAGCAAAAATAGACTCACAGACAAAGAAACCAAACTTACGGTCATCAAAGATAAAAGGTACAGGTAGAGAGAGATAAATGAAAAATTTGGTATTAACATATACATGCTATTATATATAAAATAAAATAATCAATAAGTACCTACTGTACAGCACAGAGAATTCTACTCAATATTCTGTAATAACCTAGATGGGAAAGGAATCTGAAAAAGACATACATATAACTAATTTTACTGTACACATGAAACTAGCACAGCACTGTAAATCAACTATATTCTATTATAAAATAAAAATTAAAGGGTAAAAAAGCACATAATTATAGAAAGTATTCCAATTCACTATTTCAGCATAAGATTTTTGGTAGACAGGAAAGCTTCATGTTGTGAATCAGGACTCAAACTCAATGCTTTCTCTATACCTACTAAATTACCATATAAATTAAAGACTCTAAGATGTGCTTTTGCCCCACACTTCAACATCTCTGAATCATGATGCATCTTATAATTATTGAAATAACTTTAATGAGGAGTTTAAAAAAAAGAAAAAACAGTGGTACAGAAAATAATGTTATGTCTTATAATCTTCCAGCAATTTTGATTTGATAATATGTGATAATGACCCTCATCAAAATGTGTCCTTCCTAATTTCTTATTTAAAAGTAAGATACTAAGAAAATAAGAAATATAAGTCATACTCTATTATATTTCTATTCCATTTGAATACATGGAATTTTTGCTCTGCTATCTGAATTAATTTGGCATGGAAAAAATTATAAACTTTATACTGAAGACTTATGGCCTTATAAGTTTTTATCTTTAGTTTGGTATCAAGTAATACCAATTTTATTAACAATTGATGGTTAAATGAGTTCCACATTTTACAAACTAATAAAATAATTATGTTTGTAATCAAGATAATTTGGTATTCACAAAGAGGTTTCATTTCCAGATGATTTTACAAGGCTAGTTTTCTACCTCACATGTTTTGTATTCACATTTATGAGTTTTTCATGATAAGAAACATAAGAACTTTAACATACTCTGATGAATTTAGTACATAGTAAAAGTAATTGGTGCAGCTACCATAGGAAACAGTATGGAGGGGCCTCAAAAAAGTTGAAAATAGAACTACAATAAAATCCAGCATTCCACTTCTGGGTATTCATTCAAAGAATACAAAAACAGTAATTTGAAAAGATAGCTGCACTCCCATATTCATTGCAGCATAATTTATAATAGCCAAGATATGGTGAAAACCTAAGTGACTACTGACGAATGAATAGATTTTAAAAATATGACACACACAGAGAAATATTACTCAGCCGTAAAAGAGAAGGACATTTTGTCATTTGTGACAACACAGATAGACTATGATGACATTATGCTAAGTGAAAAAAGTCAGAGAAAGACACTTTCCAATACTATACAGTAGGACACTGTTTATTTCATATATAGTAGTTTGTATCTGCTAATCCTAAACTCCTAATTTATCCCTTCTTTGGGGTGCTGCAGTCCATGGGATTTCAGAGTCAGACATGACTTAGATACTCACAACACCCCTTTCTCCTTTGGTAACCATATATTTGTTTTCTGTAAGTCTACTTCTATTTTGTAAATAATTTATTTGTATCATATTTTAGATTCTACATATAAGTGATAACATGGTATTTGGATTATTCTTTCTTACTTCACTCAGTATGATAATCTTTAGGTCCACCCATATTTCTGCAAATGGCATTTTGTGACAAACCCACAGACAACATAATACTCAATGATGCAAAGCTGAAAGTCTTCCTACTAAAATTTAGAATGAGACAAGGATGTCCACTCTCACCATTTATAGTCAATATTGTATTGGAAGTCTTATCCAGAGAATTAATGAGGGAAAAAAAAAACCAAAGTATCCAACTTAGAAGAGAAGAGGTAAAATTGTCGTTATATGCAAAATGGCATTACTATATACAGAAAACTCTAAAGACTCAACACAAAAACTACTGGAACTGATAAATGAATTCAGCAAGGTAGCAGGATCTAAGGTTAGCATACAGAAATCAGTTGTAATGAAATATCAGGAAAGGAAAGTAAAAGACAATCCCTTTTAAAATTGCATTAAAAATAAAGTATTGACTACTTGGGAATAAATCTGACCAAAGAGATGAAAGACTTATAAGCTGACAGCTATAACACATCGATAAAGAAAATTAAAGATAATCAAAGAAATGGAAAAATATCCCATACTCTTGAATTCAAAGAATTAATATTGCTAAAATGTTCACAATACCCAAAGCAATCTACATATTTAATGTGATCCATATCCCTTGGACTGCAAGGAGATCCAACCAGTCCATCCTAAAGGAGATCAGTCCTGGGGGTTCATTGGAAGGACTGATGTTGAAGCTGAAACTCCAATACTTTGGCCACCTCATGCGAAGAGTTGACTCATTGGAAAAGACCCTAATGCTGGGTAGGATTGGGGGCAGGAGGAGAAGGGGATGACAGAGGATGAGATGGTTGGATGGCATCACTGACTCGATGGACATGGGTTTGAGTAAGCTCCGGGAGTTGGTGATGGACAGAGAGGCCTGGCATGCTGCGATTCATTGGGGTCGCAAAGAGTCAGATACGACTGAGTGACTGAACTGAACTGAACTATCAAAGTTAAAAAGTTTACAAATAACAAATGCTGGAAAGGGTGTGGAGAGAAGAGAACCCTATTACACTGTTGGTGGCAATGTAAATTGGTATAGCCATTATTGAAAAAAAAACACGGAGGCTCCTTAAAAAAAATAATAAAAATAGTGCTGCCATATGATCCAACAATCACACTGCTGGGAATTGTTGTTGTTGTTCAGTCCCTCAGTCATGTCCTACCCTTTGCAACCACATGGACTGCAACAAGCTAGACTTCCCTGTCCTTCACCATCTCCTGTAGCTTGCTCAAACTCATGTCCAATGAATCGGTGATGCCATCCAACCATCTCATCCTCTGTCATTTCCTTCTCCTCCCGCCTTCAATGTTTCCTAGCATCAGAGTCTTTTCTAATGAGTCAGCTCTTCACATCAGGTGGCCAAAGTATTGGAGCTTCAGCTTCAGCATCGGTCCTTCCAATGAACATTCAGGACTGATTTCCTTTAGGATTGACTGGTTTGATCTCCTTGCAGTCCAAGGGACTCTTAAGAGTCTTCTCTAACACCACAGTTCAAAAGCATCAGTTCTCCAGCGCTTAGATTTCTTTATGGTCCAACTTTCACATTCATACGTGACTACTGGAAAAACCATAGCTTTGACTAGACGGACGTTTGTTGGTAAAGTAACGTCTCTGCTTTTTAATATGCTGTCTGTGTTGGTCATAGCTTTTCTTTCATGGAGCAAGTGTCTTTTAATTTCATGGCTGCAGTCACCATCTGCCACAATTTTGTAGCTCAAGAATATAGTCTGTCAATGTTTCCATTGTTTCCCCATGTCTTTGCCATGATGTAATGGGACCAGATGCCATGATCTTAGTTTTTTGAAAATTGAGTTTTAAGTCAACTTTTTTACTCTCATCTTTCCTTTCATCAAGAGGCTCTTTAGTTCCTCTTCACTTTCTGCCATAAGGGTGGTGTCATCTGCATATCTGAAATTACTGATATTTCTCCCAGCAATCTTAATTCCAGCTTGCACTTCATCCAGCCCAGCATTTCACATGATGTACTCTATATGTAAGTTAAATAAACAGAGTGACAATATGCACCCTTGACATACTCCTCTCCTAGTTTGAAACTGGTTTGTTGTTCCATGTCCAGTTCTAACTCTTGCTTCTTGACCTGCAAATTGATTTCTCGGGAGGCAGATCAGATGGTTTGGTATTCCCATCTCTTTCAGAATTTTCCACAGTTTGTTGTCATCCACACAGTCAAAGGCTTTGACATAGTCAAAAAAGCAGAAATAGATGTTTTTTCTGTAACTCTCTTGCTTTTCTATATTCCAATGGACGTTAGCAATTTGATCTCTGGTTCCTCTGCCTTTTTAAATCCAGCTTGAATGTCTGGAGGTTGTTGGTTCACATACTGTTGAAGCCTTGCTTGGAGAATTTGGAGCATTTCTTTGCTAGCATGTTAGATGAGTGCAATTGTGCAGTAGTTTGAACATTCTTTGACATTGCCTTTCTTTGGGATTGGAATGAAAACTGACCTTTTCCAGTCCTGTGGCCACTGCTGAAATTTCCAAATTTGCTGGCATATTGAGTGCAGCACTTTAACAGCATTACCTTTTAGGATTTGAAATAATTCAACTGGAATTCCATCACCTCCACTAGCTTTGTTCAGAGTGATGCTTCCTAAAGTCCACTTAACTTTGTACTCCAGGATATCTGGCTCTAGGTGAGTAATCACACCATCATGGTTATATGCATCTTGATCCAGATAAAACTCTAATTTAAAAAGGTACATGCACCCCAGTGTTTAAAGCAGCATTATTTTCTATAGTCAAGGCATGGAAGTAACCCAAACATCAATTTACAGATGAATGGATAAAGAAGATGTGACAGATACACACACACACAATAGAACACTACCCACTTTTTAATGCTAAATAATATTCCATTGTTTAGATTTACCAAAGTTTATATATACATTCACCTACTGAAATATATAATTTGGTTGCTTCCAAGTCATGGTGATTGTGAATAAAACTGTTACAAGAATACACGTGTGGGTTTTTGTACATACAAGTTTTCAAATGCTTTGCATAGACTACGGGAGCATAATTGCTGAATCATATGTCGAAAGAATGTTCAGCTTTGTAAGAAATCTTGAAACTGTCTTTCAGTCTAGCTGTACCATTTTGCATTCCTACAAATATGAATAAGAATTCTTATTGTTTCACATCTCTGCCAGAATTTGGTGTCATCAGAGTTCCTAGTTTTTTCTATTCTAATAGGTGTGTAGTGATATCTTGGTTTAATTTGCATTTTCCTGATGATGCGGAGCATCTTTTCATACATCTGTATATTTTCTTTGGTAAAGTGTCTCTTAAGCATGTTAGCCTATTTTTAAAAATCAGGTTGTTTAAAGTCTTATTGTGTTTGAAGAGTTTCTGTATATTTTGTATAGATGTTTTAAGAGTTCTTTGTGTTTTTAGAGTCCTTATTCAGGTATGTTATTCCAAGTAGTTCTCCGAGTCTGTGGCCTGTTTTCTTATTTCCTTGACATAAGCTTTCACAGAGAAGAAACTTTCCATTTTGGTGATGGCCAGCTTATCAATTTTTTCTTTCATAGAGCCTGTCTTTGGTGTTGTAGCTAAAGTGTAACTGCCATTCCCAAAAACATCTAGGTTTTCTACTATGTTATCTTCTAAAATCTAAAATCTATAAGCTTTCCTTTAGTAATTCAAACTTCACATCAGCCCATTTTGAAAAATATCCTTTCTTTTTTTCTCTTGCCTATTTGTAAAAATTGAGTGAAATATCAAAACAATTATATTACATGAAATCTGAATAGTTAAAGACTGTATTTTAGTGCATCCAATACTGGATAGACAGTGATGACAATAATACTAGCTAACATTTTAGTACTTACTATATGTTAGGAGTTGTAGTAAGTTCTTATCATTGGTGAATTCATTAGGAGAGCAAATCAACTATATGAAATGTTATTTTATTATCTATATTTTGTAGCTAAGGAATCTAGAACATGAGAGATTAATTCAGCAAAGGTCACATTGTTAGTAAGTAAGGGAGCTAGTGGATTATCAGGGCATATTATTCCAAACTTTGTACCTGTCATAAAAATTTTGTTCTGCTCTATAGTATGCACTTTTCTGTACACATATATTTAGGAGAGGATAATTATTACTTCAAATACAAACTTATTTCTAACTAAATTCATGTTCATATTTCTGCCTTTTAGAAGTATTCTCTACAAGCAGTAAAGACCTAATTAATTGATTTGCATTGGTTTTATGACATAAATGGTATCTCATTTTCTCATTCTCTGATTTTTATGATCCATTGGTAACCAATAATAGCATAACTAATGTAAAAATTAAGATAGGTCTTTTAATGTTTTTCCTATCAATATAATAATTTACTACATATGTCTGTATGTATTCTAGCACAATAAAAGTGAATTAATTTTACTTCTCCAATATTTAATATCAAAAAATTGACATATCCTTGGTTGTTTTACTTCTTACCCTGCCCTTGAGGTGTTTTTTCTTTAGCAATGTGACTACAAGTTGGAATTAAATGTGATCCATGGTTTCAAGTTTATAAATTTCCCTTCTATATCATATCACTGAATTAAATGCTGGTGAACGTGCATGTGCTTATCATCTGTGTACATATATAATTATTTGCATCATTTTATTTCTTTTGAAGATTATTACTAAAATGTCTGCTTCATTAATATTCCAGCTAAAGTATATAAAGGACTCATGAAATGTGGGCTTAAAGTGTTGGTAATTTGCAATCTTTCATGATTCAATCAGCATTTATCGAGTGTCTGGCACATACCATATAGAAAATTGTGTCTTGAGCTAAATCATCTGTGCCTTTGTCAAGCATAGAATGGGGAATAAAAGAACGAAAAATAAAATCATCACTAAAAGTACTGAATTGCAACAGAAACATTTTCTTTCAAGGGAAAATTCATTATGCTGTGAGAGCATAAACAGGGGTGACATTACCTAAGGAGCTACAGAAGACTTCTCTGAGGAACCAACATTAAAGCTGTAATCTGAAGGATATATTGTGGTTAATTACGTGATGAAGTCAGAGGAGAGCATTCTGGTCACTAGGAAAAAGAACTTGTCACATTTAGGGGTAGTGAAAGTATCCTGAAATGGGGAGAGTGGAAAGGGATGATGGCTGGGACAAACCATGTGGTCACTACACTTCCTGTTATGTTTTCAGAAAGCAATAGGCATCATTGACAGATTGCAAACTGGGGAATGATAGGATAAGAATTTAATTCTTGAAAATATGTCTTATTACTTCATGGATAATGATGTTAGGAATGTTCAGAATGGATGCAAGATCAGTTAGAGAATGTACCTACCCAGCTAGACCACCCGGAAACCAAAGATTCATCATTTACAACTCAAGTCCATCATCAACACCTTTTAGAAACCAATGGTGATTATTCTTCCTGTTGGAAGAAGCAATACAACCTTTTGACTTTATTACACATATATCTATCATTGCAACTGTATTCTTATATATTAAAACATTTCTTTCTATAAACCATAAGCTTAGTGGAAGAAAGAACTATATCTTAATTCATCTTTCTACCTTCTCTGCCTAACATACTGCTTCATATGTAACAGGCATTGAATAGAAAATGGCTGAAAAAGTTAATGCACTAATCAAGGAAACACAAAAGATAGGTCTTGAATTAATCTACCCATGAAGTGACATGAATGCAAGAAAAACATCACAAAGGGGTTGGTCTGAGAATGGTAGATAGATAAGATCTAACTGAGAAAGGACAGGTGGAAGAAAAGAATCCCTTGCAAATGAAGGCACATGAACTGCTCATAGACTAGGTAGAAAACCTAGAAACAATGTACAATTAATGAAGTTAAAGGACTGGACATTTAGAAATAGAAATGTCGACATATTTTCATAAAACAAAGTGCTGCAGAAAGTGTAGGGTATAAAAGCTCAGTTCAGTTCAGTTCAGTCGCTCAGTCCTGTCCGACTCTTTGTGACCCCATGAATTGCAGCACGCCAGGCCTCTCTGTCCATCACCAACTCCCAGAGTTTACCCAAACCCATGTCCATCGAGTCGGTGATGCCATCCAACCATCTCATCCTCTGTCGTCCCCTTCTCCTCCCGCCCCCAATCCTACCCAGCATTAGAGTCTTTTCCAATGAGTCAACCCTTCGCATGAGGTGGCCAAAGTATTGGAGTTTCAGCTTCAACATCAGACCTTCCAATGAACACCCAGGATTGATCTCTTTTTAGGATGGATTGATTGGATCTCCTTGCAGTCCAAGGGACTCTCAAGAGTCTTCTCCAACACCACAGTTCAAAAGCATCAATTCTTCGGCGCTCAGCTTTCTTCACCGTCCAACTCTCACATCCATACATGACCACTGGAAAAACCATAGCCTTGACTAGATGGACTTTTGTTGACAAAGTAATGTCTCTGCTTTTAAACATGCTATCTAGGTTGGCCATAACCTTCCAATCAGAGGCTGCTGCTGCATTTAGGACTGCCAGTCTCAATGGGGTGCTAGGAGAGTGATGTCAGATTGCACCAGATTGAGGAGTGGATGGAGAGGAATAAGAAAATACACACAAAGACAAAAGAGAAAAGGAGCATAACTTAAAAAAAAACCACAAAACTGTATTTTGTTTGTTTGTTTGTTCAGGTTTTAAGAAGGCGCATGTATGCATGTTTTTATTTCCATGGGAAAACAGAAGAGCGATTGAAGGAAATACTTGTATTTGTTGGCTTATATATTGTGTTGTGTGTTTTTTTTTTTTTTTTGACATTGTTACCCTCCTTTAGATCTAATGAGTGTTCACCTATCCCCATAAGGTGACACTAAATCTGCCCTTTCTCCAATGGCTGAAGGCTTTTGTTCCACAGGGAAAATGAGAAGAATGATTCTGGTTTGAGTATCTCCTGCTATGTCTTCTCTCTCCCTCCCCCATGCCTGCATGATAGTGGAAGCTTTCCCCGGTCTGTCACCTTTCCCTCTCTGATGGGATCAAAGGAGGTTTTGACTTTTTTAGATTATCTGTTTTTGCTTAAAGGTGGGCACTGCTCTTTGTAGATTTATACAATTCAAGCAAAAGCTGAAACCTGAGGGCAGTTTCTATGTACAAATAAAAAATTTTTTAGAAGTTACTAGTCTTATAAATGTACCATCAGTTCAGTTGGGATATATGTTTGAAATCCATGTCCTTCCTAAGCTCAGTTTCTAAATATTATTTTTCTATTTTTAAGTCTAGTAAATATTTGCAACTCCTTTTAGGAGTATTTGCATTAGTGTTTGATCTATTTATTGAATCGGTTTATACTGTTAATTACTTTTAACTGTGCTGAAACTTACTATAATTTCCTTTACAAGTATGTTTCTGATTTAATGACCTAATTAGCATGTCTTTAAAACAAATAATTGATATGTTACATAAATTAAAATTTTAACAAGATATTTATTTCTTAATTATATGTATATGAGTGTGTGCAGAAGGGATATATTTGTAGAAATATACCTAAAATTATATAATTATATCAGCAAAATTTCATTTTAAACACATATAATTCAGTTGCAAAATATGATATCATAAATGGAATTAAAAGACTGACCTATTATCCCAATAGTTTAAATTCTCTTCAAACACAAAAATGACAAATAATTGAAATCACAAATATTTTTTGATTCTTTAAAGAAAAATTATTGAAAGTAATTTTGTCTTAAATATTTATATAATTAATTCTAAAGTTGTCTAGCGTCAGAAGATTTGTTGTTTTTTGTTTTAGTTGTTAAGTCTTGTCCGACTCTTTTGCAACCTCTTTTGTAGCCCCCTGGACTCCACTGTCCATGGGATTTCCCAGGCAATGCTGGAGTAGTTTGCTATTTCCTTCTCCAGGGGACCTTCCCTACTCAGGGATCAGGGGAATTCTTTACCACTGAGCTACCAGGGAAGCCCAAAGTGAGAAGATTCTTATACACTGAGGAATCAATCTGGATTGTATTTCTGGGTTAAGTAAAGAGAAAGGACAATAGGAGCTAATATCAGAGTGATAACATGGTCCATTTCATTTAAAGATACTTTAAAATTTGGCTTTTACTTTGAGCAGAATGGAGATCCACTGGAAGGCTTTGAGCAGAGGAGTAATAGATAAAAGGATATGTTTTTGAACCTATGTCTGTTTTGCAGAGAAGAACTTGTAAAGGAACAATGTCAGAAGCAAGAATGCCTGTTGGGAGACTATAATCCAGGCACATATGACGGTGGTTCAAGTTTGCGTGGCAGTAATAGTATCAATCAGGGTCCACAGAGGAAACTAATCCCTCTCTCAAAGTAATAAATATTAATTTATAAACAATTAAATGTAATATAATAAAGAAAACTTCTACAAAATTGCTTCCTTGTTTAAAGGGAAAAAATATAAAAAGAAACAAGGCATGATGGACCAAGAAGAAAACACCTACCACACACCTAAAAGACGAGGAGAATGAGTGGTGAACAGAACTTGGTGAAAATTTTAGCTGTAGGAAAAGTCACCTTACAGGAGCTGTGCCCTTTGGTAGAGAAACATAATCATTTCTGAACTTCTGAGGTACGAAACAGGGGGTCTCTGAGCCAGACACCCAGTATTTCTCAAGGGAAGTAAAATTTGAGCTTCGTTCTCACCAAGATTCTCCAAGGACAAAGTTAGTGGTAAAAGCTGAGCTCTGCTAAAACTGAGATAAAGTGTCCACTTCTGAGGTCAGGAAGACTTCTTTGTCTGCACATGCACAGGAAGGCTTCTTGGGGGTCAAAAAGAGAGGGACCCCACCCCATAATAAGTGTGGACATACACCCATAGGCTTCTGCAGTGGGATCTACCTTAGCAAAAATTTTCTCATTCATCTTGGGGAGGATCCATAGACCAATCAGATGTACAGAAATAAGAAAGATAATTGGCCAAAGCTAAACAAAGACCCAGAAGGACCGTCCTATATAAGTGATTGACGTCACTCTGCGCCCTGTTTCTCCTCACTCGGGATACCCACACGTGTCTCTGCCTAGTTTCTGATGGACTGTGCTCCTCGTCACTCAGGATGCTCTCACTCCTCTATGGGTGTGTGTCCCTGCCTACTGCCTGACTTACTGCCCTCCCCCTCATTCGAGAGGATGCCTGTACCCTTTTTCTCTGGGTGTGTGTCTCTGCCCTGCTTCTGAACTGGATTAACAAACTGTTTTCCTCTGTGCTCTCCCATACATTGTTCTGTGTCTCTAATAATAAACTTTTTACCTGTTTTTACAGTTTTTGCCTCCTTGAAACATTCTTGCTTTCAAATAGGGGCAAGAGCCAGGGCCACTTTACTTCTTGCCTCTAGCCCCTGGCATTCTAGTGGCTAGGACACTTGATTTTCATCCAGGTACCCAGGTTTAATTCCTGGACTGGGAACTAAGATCCCTCTTCAGGACTGATCACTGCTGTCCCTCCAAAATCACTTTCACCAAAGAAGAAACTGGGGAATGAATACTCCAACCGATTTCTTTTCTCATCTGCTGTTCTGTAAGTTTCTCCATTTTGAAGAAAGTAAGAAGAATTCAGAAGACAAAGTGTTTTTTGAGATTTAAAGGTTCTTTGATGTAGGACATAATATATGTCACCTGAATAGATGAAAAGCTGAACTCTTGGTTTCACCTCTGAACAAAAGAAGGATGTAAAACAGAGCTACAGAGATGGCTGTATTGGGGAGAGGATAACAAGCTGGAGTTACAGAGGGAAGCCTCTCTATGATAAGTGGGGTACGGTTGGCTGTTTCCTGGGCTCCCTTTTGATTAACTAATTTGAATAATTTCCCTAGAATCAGGACAAAGAGGTGTCCCCCAGTTACCTGGTGTTTGATCCCAGGGCAATGAAGGCAACTGTGTAGTGGCCCAGAGTGGGAGAACCCAATCAGGGATTGTGGTTGGACTGTGACCCTCATTTACTGCTCAAAAAGGGAACTGGCCAGTCTCTAATCAAGGCCTCAGACCTGAGTCAAGACATCATTAAACACACATAGAGCTACACTATACAACTTTCTGTAATACAACTTTTAAACTTTAAGTCTGCAAAGTATAGAACAAAGTGAAAAAAGTAATGATGAGAACAGGAATTGAGATGTGGCAAAATTCTAATATATGAAGATAGAGACAGATTTTCTGGTACATTAGATGTTGTTGTTGTTCAGTAGCTAAGTTGTCTTTGACTCTTTTGAGACCCATGGATGATAGCCCACCAGGTTTCTCTGTCCAAGGGATTTTCCAGGCAAGAATACTGGAGTGGGTTGCCATTTCCTTCTCCAGGGGATCTTCCCCACCCAGGGATTGAACCCACATCTCCTCCATTGGCAGATGGATTCTTTGTCACTGAGCCACCACCGAAGCTCACGTTAAATATAGAATGTGAAATAAACCAAGGGGTCAGTGAAGAACTCAATAATTTGCCCCAAATAAAAGCTGCTATCAAAATGAGGGAAGTGTATGTGTGTGTTTGTGGGGAGCAGGAGGAAATATATGTTTGATGGCTCAGATTAAGTAGTCCTTGAAATACAGATTTTTGAGATATCTATGAAGTGTAAAATGTCAACTGTCCACTATACAAGTTAAAACAAAGGTCTGGAATTTGGGTGAGACATCTGTGCTGAAATTGTAAATTATTGGCATATAGATGATATTTAATCTCATAGACTAAGTGGGATCACAAAAGGCAAGAGTATAAAGAAGAAAATCAACAATTGAGACCTAGGAGTGTCCCCCGGGGTGGAGGAGGGTGGAAGGGTTCATGTTAATGGAGCAGGAAGAGGCAAAGGAAGTGACAGAGACCCAAGAGCATTGAGAGCAAAAGTACAAATGTGAGAGATTGGAAACCAGATGAGACAAAGCATATCAAGGAGGAAGGATATACATTAGCTGAAATAAAAACTGATAACAGGTTGTTGGAATTAGCAAAGTGAAGATCATTGTCAAACTTTGTAACAACAATGATATTAACTGGTGAAGTGTATGAATCTTGATTTGGAAAGAGATCATAAAAGAGAAGAATGGGAGAAAGGCTATAGATAATCTTTTTGTGTTTGTTTGCTTTTTTTTTTTTTTTTTAGTTGGGGGCTAATTACTTTACAATATTGTAGTAGTTTTTTGCCATACATTGACATGAATCAGCCATGGGTTCACATGTGCTCCCCCTCCTGAACCCTCCTCCCACCTCCCTCCCCTTCCCATCCCTCTGTGTCATCCCAACGCTCCATCCCTGAGCATCCGTCCCATGCATAAAACATGGAATGGTGTTCCGCTTCACATATGACAATATACATGTTTCAATGTTATTGTCCCAGAACGTCCCACCCTCACCTTCTCCCTCAGAGTCCACAGGACTGTTCTATGCATCTGTGTCTCTTATTCTGTCTCACATATAGGGTTACCATTACCATCTTTCAAATTCCATATACATGCATTAGTATACTGTATTGGTGCTTTTCTTTCTGGCTCACTTCACTCTGTATAATGTTTGCTTTTGAAAAAAGAGAACCAAAGGGGAAAAATCATAAGGCATTGGGTAGTTGCTTATTTGTTGGTTAGTGTTAAGTTGAGAGAAACACCAGCATGAAATTAAACTGATGAAAATAATTAATTAATGAGACAAAAAATTGATTCAAGAAAAGGGAAAATCCTTTATATGCATCCACACTGAAATGACCAAAAAATGAAGACATATTAGTATTCGAGCTAAAATGAACCATGAGCCAAAATATTTTTGAAATGAGGAGGAATGACCCAATATCATTGGATTATGAAATTAATTACAATTTGAGGAAATGTCAAAGATATTGACAAATGGCAAACCAAGGATAATATATATATACAGACTGCTTTGTCTGGCATTTGCAATTGACACATTTTACACAAGGAGATGAAATATTTAGTAATGCTTTTAACATGCAAAGGATTTAGATAGATGTGAAAGAATAAGTTCTCACTTAAGGTTACAACAAGTTGTGACTCAGAATGCTTAAAATCTCTGATGGTTTACAGACTACAAAAAATTTACAGTAAAGGAAACTACATTTCAGAAAGTGTAATGGGATGGCTTGAAAATCAGTGCTCAGATGGCTTTGGTGGGGAAGAACAAAGCAGGACAGATAGAGGAATATGGTGAAGAAACAGAACAACACAGGCTTTGTATTGCACATAGTCTAGAGTTAAATAAGAATTACGTTTACAATTTCTGGTGAATAATTGGAACTAATGAAAATATCTCACTCCAAATACACTGTATTAAGTGAAATGTTTTCTGAAGTAAATAAAGAAAAAACCTTTGAAGGTGGAAGTGGTGAGAGAGAGAGAGAAACAAAGAGAGAACATGTGAGGGAGATACCCTGAGTTCCTGTTATAAGCCATTTAATTATATGGCAAAGTTGAGAGGCAGATTTTATTATCTTTTTATAACAAAGAGAAATAAGAGATTGACATTATCCAAAAGGAGAAAGCTCTAAATAGGTTTTTATTTTAGATTATTTATTTGTTGGTTGGTTGATGAAAACTGAGTTTAAAATGATATAGGTGAATGAGATATACTAAAAGAAATTTAGTAAGACCATCATTCATTTTCTTTACTGATGACATTTAAGAACTATAGGAAAATTAACTGAAGTAAAAAAAAAATTGGGATGAAATGATACACATATGCTTTTGGTCTCTATGTTTTAGTTTTTAACTAGTTTTTTCAATTGGTATTAGGAATATGTGCATATGGCTTCTTTCCCTTGTATTTCCTTTGCTACAGAAATTTATGCTCTGGCCAAAAGTCTGTTCTTACTAATATTCACTAAATATATAGGCATAATGAATTAAATAGCCACATATAACTCTTAGAGAGCCACTGGGAAACTCTCAGTCTGAGCAAAACAGCACCTCTAAGCCTTCTGGTATTCACAATTATTTCAACAGGACTAGGTTACATAGTTTTCATAAATTTCCCTAAATAGGACTGTTTGGAAGAGTTGAAAAAGCCTGTAAAATAAGTGAATATTTATATTTACTCAAAGCAATCTATACATTTAAGCAGTCCCTATCAAATCACCCATTACATTTTTTAACTGAACTAGAACAAACAATCCTAAAATCATATGAAACCATAAAAGATCCTGAATTTCCAGAAAAAGAACAAAAAGAACAAAGAGCAAAGCAGGAGGCATAACCCTCCCCACTGATTTTCAAACAATGCTACAAAGCTACAGTAATCAAAATAGTGAGGTATTGGCACAGAAACAAACATGATCAATGGAGCAGAATAGGGAGCCTAGAAATAAACCCATACACCTATGGTCAATTAATCTTCCATAAATAGGCAATCACTTCAGCAAATGGTGTTGGGAAAACTGGACAGTCACATGTAAGTCAATGCAGTTAGAACACACGCTCACAACACATACATAGCAATAAACTCAAAATGGCTTAAGGACAAATATAAGACATAACATCATAAAACTCCTAAAGAGAAAATAGGCAAAACAATCTCTGACATATATAATACCAATATTTTCTTAGGTTAGCCTCCCAAGGCAAAATCAAACTTATAAGCTTTTGCACAGCAAAGGAAATCATAAACAAACAAACAAAAATAGACAACATAAGGATTGAAAGAAAACATTTGCAAACAATGTGACCAATAGAAGCTTAATTTCAAAAATAATCAAACAGCTCACACAACTCAATAACAATAAAACAATCCAACTGAACAATGAGGCAGAATGAAATAGACATCCCTCCAAAGAAGAGATTCAGATGGCCAAT
The DNA here is from genome assembly GCA_024291935.2 of Okapia johnstoni. Lineage (NCBI taxonomy): Eukaryota > Metazoa > Chordata > Mammalia > Artiodactyla > Giraffidae > Okapia > Okapia johnstoni. The sequence continues at coordinate 61,964,298 of CM044322.1, forward strand.
AGACACGTGAAAAGATTCTCATCATTACTAATTATTAGAGAAATCCAAGTCAAAACTACAATATAGCACTACCTTTCACTGGTCATAATGACAATCATTAAAAACTCTACAAATAACAAATGCTGGAGAGGGTGTGGAAAAAAAAGGAACCTTCTGACACTGTTGGTGTAAATATAAGTGCAGCCACTATGGAAAACAGTATGGAGGTTCCTCAAAAAACTTAAAATTGAGTTGCCATATGATCTAGCAGTTCCACTCCTGGGCATATATCTGGACAAAACTATAATTCAAAAAGATATATGCACCCCTATGGTCATAGCAGCACTATTTACAATAGCCAAGACATGGAAACCATCTAAATGTCCATCACTAGATGAATGGATAAAGAAGATATGGTACATATATACAATGGAATACTGCTAAGTCATAAAAAGGAACAAAATAATGTCATTTGCAGCAACATGGATGGACCTAGATTACCATACTAAGTGAAGTCAGGAAGAGAAAGACAAATACCATAAAATAGATTATAATTAGATTTCAGTTATATGTGGGTTCTAAAATATGACATAAATGACTTTATCTTCAAAACAGAAACAGGCTCTCAGATATAGAAAATAGACTTGTGGTTACTAAGTAGGTGGAGGGAGGGACGGAATGGGAGTTTGGGTTCAGCAGATGCAAACTATTATGTATAGATTAGATAAACAACAAGGTATAGCATAGGGAACTCTATTCAATATTCTGTGATAAACCACAATGGAAAAATATTTAAAAATAATTATACATATATAAACTGAATTTATATAACATATATGAATTTTATGTATATATACATATATATATATAAAGTCAGACACAACCAAGTGACTGAACAACAATCATAAACTATATATATACTATATATAATTTATATATATATAAGCTGAACCACTTTGCTGTACAGCAGAATGTAACTCAACATTGTAAATCAGCTATACTTCAATAGAAAAATAAGACTATAAAATTATGCTCTTGGACTTATGTTATTTTAGAAAGAAGTCTAATAGAAAATTATTTTTCCTATGTACAATTAAAAGGAAAAACGCAGAAACTACAACAACAACAATAAGATTTCCATAAAGTTCTAAATCACGTGGCAGAGACAGCTTCAGGTTATTTAATAATGCTTATTGTTTTACAAAGGTGCAGAGTGAGAGAGAGAGGGAGGGTACATTTAAATATTTCAAGAAATAAAAAGAGAAACTAAGTTTGAATCTCCAGATTTTAAACTAGCTTGATGAATGCTGCGGAGAAGGCAATGGCACCCCACTCCAGTACTCTTGCCTGGAAAATCCCATGGATGGAGGAGCCTGGTAGGCTACAGTCCATGGGGTCGCTAAGAGTCAGACGACTGAGCGCCTTCACTTTCACTTTTCCCTTTCATGCACTGGAGAAGGACATGGCAACCCACTCCAGTATTCTTGCGTGGAGAATCCCAGGGACGGCGGAGCCTGGTGGGCTGCTGTCTATGGGGTCGCACAGAGTCAGACACTACTGAAGCGACTTAGCAGCAGCAGCAGCAGCAGCAGATGAATGCTTAGAGGCTTACAGAATATCTTTAACATTTTTACATGTAACACCATCCTTAGTGCTTCTTGCTTCAAGCTCAAAGGATGTCTATATGATTCCTATTAAAAAGCAAAGTGTGTGCCTGCGTGCTTAGTCATGTCCTACTCTGCAACATTATGTACTGTAGCCCGCCAGGCTCTTCTGTCTGTTGGATTCTTCAGGCAAGAATAGTGGAGTGAATTGCCATTTCCTCCTCTAGAGGATCTTTCCTACCCAGGGATGGATCCCATGTCTCCTGCTTTGGCAGACAGATTCTTCATTGCTGGTCCACATGGGAAGCCCATAAAGTGAAGTAGTTCTTCACAATTGGGCATATTTTCTCGGTTCACTTTAGATGATTTATTTAATATATCACCAAGAGATGCACAATTTACTTCATTTAAAGTGGGTTTCAAGCTTTCATCTGAAGAGTTGAATCATTTCTTTTGCTCCTCAGAGGCAGTCATCTCTAAAATGGTAAACTGGTGAATGCTGTGTATCTGAGGCACCAAGCTGAAACACATCAACAGAAACAAAAAACTTCCAACTCTTCAAGTGTTCCAGTTCACTGATGGACTCCATGAACTACAATCGGAGCGAGGTCAGAGCACCACTGTCGTTTTTCATGGCAAATTCCACCACTGCACTTACTCAGTAGTAATGACTAGAAGAGATGGCCAGGACGCACTTGATTTGAAGCGCATGCTGAAGAAAACAAGAGGTTTCACGTAGCTGAGAGTAAATTAGGTATGTGTCAATCTGTCTGTTGGCACACATCATTCCATGTAGTGGATCATCTACTAACTACCTCAGAAAATGTGAGTTTTCAGAATAGCAGCAGGGATTTAAGTACTATATGACCACAGGTATCACAGAAAGAAACTGAAAAGTAATCTTTCAGAGTACACTGTAATGCTTTTATAAGTAACTCCACAGGAAAGTGGAAAATCTGAATCCACATAAGTGTGCATATATCATAACAATTATGAAGGGGACCTTTTGCTTCGTTTTATATTTCCCTCAGACTTATCGACATAATCATATCTTCTCCAAAGTAACAAATATAAGCACTTTGTACTGCATACATTTCAAAAAGGTTTATTGGCTTAAGAGCTTTTTCCTTCTCTACTATAATTGTCACAGTTTTAAAAGATTTAAATTAGCAGTGATCACATTGGATTTCATATCTTGCAGAGTGACTTAATCCATACAGCCTCAGACTTGAATTCATAAAACTCGGCTCTTTTATTACCTCTGTTATTTGTAAGCACTGTGAACTTGGGCAAGGAAGGAAACTCTCAGTCTTACTTTTTTTATCTATAAAATGTGGACACATATACATATTGTAATAGCTTTGTTGTTTTGGATGAAAAATGTCAAACAAAGAAAATGTCTTTGTAAATAGTCAAATGCAGGATATAAGCATGTATAGAAATGTAGAATATGAGGCTGTAACATCTGTTACCCAATTTATTTCCAGATTGAAGTAATTTGGTTGTCTCGGAGCTGTCTTTCACTACTCTATAACCATCCCTGCCAGTTCTATCCAGTCAATAAAACCAAATTAAAAAGAAAACAAAACTGTTCTTCAGTCAAAAAGAAGTAAACATGGGGCTTCTCTGGTGGCTCAGCAGTAAAGAATCAGCCTGCAACGCAGGAGACACACGGGTTCGGTCTCTGGTCTGGGAAGATCTCACATGCAGTGGAGCCACTGACTCATGCCCTGCAACAACTGAGCCTGTGCGCTAGAGGCTGAGGGTTGCAACTATTGAGCTCATATGACACAACTGTGAAGCCTGCACACACACCCTAAGGCCCATGATCCACAACAGGAGAAGCTACTGCAAAGAGAAGCCTGTGTAACACAATGAAGAGTACAAAGATCCAGCAGATCCAAAAATAAATAAAATTATTTTAAAAATAGATAAATGCTCCTTGCCCAAACCTATAAACTCCCAAACAAATTTATAGAAGAAATATTTGTATTATAAGCAGCAGTGTCCTCATCATTAACTCCAATAATAAAGAAAGCAGTTTACAATTTTGGATTCCTCTGAAATCAATTTTAATTTGGCCAATCAAATTATTTAATTTGGTCAATTAAAAAGATATGTATTTTTACAAGATTCTCCTTTTTTCTGACATTTAAAGTTACTTAATGGGAGAACAACAGAAATGAAACAAAACAGGATATTATGCTCTGCTTTACTTAAAACTAATTTATGAGAAAATATCATAGAGATCAGTTCAGTTCAGTTCAGTTCAGTCGCTCAGTCGTGTCCGACTCTTTGCGACCCCATGAATTGCAGCACGCCAGGCCTCTCTATCCATCACCAACTCTCGGAGTCTACCCAAACCCATGTCCATCGAGTCGGTGATGCCATCCAACCATCTCATCCTCTGTCGTCCCCTTCTCCTCCCGCCCCCAATCCTACACAGCATCAGGATCTTTTCCAATGAGTCAACCCTTCGCATGAGGTGGCCAAAGTATTGGAGTTTCAGCTTCAACATCAGACATTCCAATGAACACCCAGGATTGATCTCTTTTAGGATGGATTGATTGGATCTCCTTGCAGTCCAAGGGACTCTCAAGAGTCTTCTCCAACACCACAGTTCAAAAGCATCAATTCTTCGGCGCTCAGCTTTCTTCACCATCCAACTCTCACATCCATACATGACACTGGAAAAACCATAGCCTTGACTAGACGGACTTTGGTTGGCAAAGTAATGTCTCTGCTTTTAAATATGCTATCTAGGTTGGCCATAACCTTCCTTCCAAGGAGTAAGCGTCTTTTAATTTCCTGGCTGCAATCAACATCTGAGGAGATTTTGGAGCCCCCCAAAATAAAGTCTGACACTGTTTCCACTGTTTCCCCATCTATTTCCCATGAAGTGATGGGACCAGATGCCATGATCTTAATTTTCTGAATGTTGAGCTTTAAGCCAACTTTTTCACTCTCCTCTTTCACCTTCATCAAGAGGCTCTTTAGTTCTTCTTCACTTTCTGCCATAAGGGTGGTGTCATCGCATATCTGAGGTTATTGATATTTCTCCCAGCAATCTTGATTCCAGCTTGTGTTTCTTCCAGCCCAGCGTTTCTCATGATGTACTCTGCATAGAAGTTAAATAAGCAGGGTGACAATATACAGCCTTGACGTACTCCTTTTCCTATTTGGAACCAGTCTGTTGTTCCATGTTCAGTTCTAACTGTTGCTTCTTGACCTGCATACAGGTTTTTCAAGAGACAGGTCAGATGGTCTGGTATTCCCATCTCTTTCAGAATTTTCCACAGTTTATTGTGATCCACACAGTCAAAGGCTTTGGCATAGTCAATAAAGCAGAAATAGATGTTTTTCTGGAGCTCTCTTGCTTTTTCGATGATCCAGCGGATATTGGCAATTTGATCCCTGGTTCCTCTGCCTTTTCTAAAACCAGCTTGAACATCTGGAAGTTTACGGTTCACGTATTGCTGAAGCCTGGCTTGGGGAATTTTGAGCATTACTTTACTAGCATGTGAGATGAGTGCAATTGTGCGGTAGTTTGAGCATTCTTTGGCATTGCCTTTCTTTGGGATTGGAATGAAAACTGACCTTTTCCAGTCCTGTGGCCACTGCTGAGTTTTCCCAATTCACTGGAATATCGAGTGCAGCACTTTCACAGCATCACCTTTGAGGATTTGAAATAGCTCAACTGGAATTCCATCACCTCCACTAGCTTTGTTCGTAGTGATGCTTTCTAAGGCCCACTTGACTTTACATTCCAGGATGTCTGGCTCTAGGTGAGTGAACACACCATCATGATTATCTGGGTCATGAAGATCTTTTTTGTACAATTCTTCTGTGTATTCTCACCACCTCTTCTTAATAGAGATACTCCTCCCTAAATTATTGCATGTATATTTGTTATTACTTTCCTTTAAAAGAAAAGGACAAGTAAGGTATTAGTATAAATAAAAATTTCTCCTTTAATATATACTGATATAGCCTGTAAGATCTCTGAGGACAGAGGCTATAAGCTTTTACTTCTTTATGACATCCTCAGAGGTGAAATATTTCTTGGCTTGCAGTATAATTAATGAATGAAATAATGCTGGATACAATGAAGCAAACATGAAAAGCAAAGTGAGCCACTTAATGTAGTTTGATTTTCTTATGATTTTTCATTATAATACATTAAAGTGATGACCTGGCAAGAACCATGAATTTGTCCTCATATCATGACGTCTTATCTACACATTGTCTACCTCTTACTGTATTAAAATATTAGAGTCTTGTTTCAGTGCATTTAAAAAACTGGATGCAACCATAAACCTCATTCTTCATCCAGATTCCCTACTGGTACATTTTATGGCAGCATAAATTTTTCTAACTATGGCCACCATGATAAAACTGTCTGGGTCAATCACAGCAAGTATGTGCTCTTTATCATTTCAAAGCATTTCAGTGTCAGTGATCATCTGATCAATGGCTGTCTCCACACTAAACTCTATGCTTCATGAGGGTAACACAACTTTACTCACAGTTTTATTCTCAGCATCTTTAGAGAATCAGAGAGTATGAGAACATCAGTAATTATCTTACATGTGACTCAATGATCAACTTTAACAATGAATAAATGAAGTTAACTTATTACAAAGTGCTACGAGAGCTTTCCAACAAATAGAAAAATGAAAAATGTGATCTCCCTTTCAACAGAAACAAAACAGTAGGTGCACTTCTCTTGAAATAAACTAAGGAACAAATATTGTCTAGCCCAGAAAACAGATCCAGGGGTATTCAAGTGCTACATTTGTATATTAAAACGTAGGCTACAAATCAGCATAGTTGTTGAGAAAAGAGACTATTTACAAAATAGCAGCTGAAAGGCAGCTCTGTGTTGCTACATTTGCCCTGACAGAAAGTGTTGAAGTATTTACTTGGGTCTGCTGTTTTAGGCAGTCTGTCCTTGGTCTGGGAAAGAAAGGGTACTTAAAAAAGAGAAGTGTAAGTTAAATATCTTTAAATGTGTCTGCCACTATCATTACCAGTCCTAGTAATAATATTTCTCTTGTTCTTGGAAGATGAGTTTTTTTTTTCTCTTTTTTACATTAAAGGACAATAATATTTACCTGTGATTGCAACTGAATGCTTAAAGTTGATTTTTTTTTCATTAACTGAAAACAATGAATTTTTTCTACAGTGCATCAATATCTACTACTCTGAAACTATCCACACTGAATGCACAAGAAAGTCACGGTGAGCTCTGAATGATGGCCACCTGCAAAGAAATGATAAGACTGAGCTTTTCTCTCTTTTCTTGGCAGGATCCCTTTGCTGTGTTCTGACTTATGCCAGGTAATTGGAGTCAGTCAACTAGACAACCAGCTAATTTCCATTTTCTCTCTCTTCTGAATGTATCAATAATAGCCTCACATTCTTCACAAGGAAATGTAACAATGTGTCTGTCATTTAAATGATTCACCAACTGATGTACAAAAACATTACAAGAGAAAGCTGGAATTAATTTCAGAGTGATACAGGTTCATATATCCATCCTAACTTATACTTTCCTAAGATCATTTTGGAGTTAGTTAATTATTTTGAATGGAGAGGTGGCAAACAATTTGTTGCCATCATGTAGCTTAATTTGAGTGGGTGTTAGTCACTCAGTCATGTCTGACTCTTTGCAATCCCATGGACTGTAGCCCACCAGGCTCCTCTGTCCATGGAATCTCCAGGCAAGAATACTAGAATGGGTTGCCTTTCCCTTCTCTAGGGGATTTTCCCACCCCAGGGACTGAACCCAGGTCTATTGCATTGCAAGCAGATTCTTTACCATCTGAGCTACCAGGGGTCTTCAAATTTGAGTGGGTAGAGATGAACAAAAAATAAGCAGTCAAAAAGTAAACAAGATCATTTCTAATTGGGTCTCAATCTGTAAAAGAAATAATTGTGACATGATGATGTTTAACTAAGGAATGGGGAGTGGCTATCTAAAATAAAGGATTAAACTTAGTGAAAGTTTGGCAGAATAGAACAGAAGGGAAGCTAGGAGAGCTGATGCAGACTGCAAGGAAGGGAGAATTAAAGGGCATAGTGAGGAAGAGGTGGGCAAGAGCTAGACCAAATTGAAACTTACCAGCCAGTGGATGTTAAACTTCAAAAGCGTATAAGTGGGGTAAAGCTAGGATCCAAACTAATAATTTGTGATTGCTATGTGGGGAAATAATTTTAGGTGAATAAGACTGAAAGTAAGAGACAAGAGGCTACTGTGTTAAAACAGCCTGGAAATGACAGGGATGAAAGTTAGAGAAATAGGAGTCAAAATGGAGAAAAAAGTTGAGAAGCATTGTAAGGTGGTACCAATAGGGTAAACTGGGTGATGAGGGCAGCAGGAACCAAAGTGCTTAGTATTGAACTATTGGGTGTGTAGTAGTGCTATTTATTGAGAAGAAAATAATTGTGGAAAGAGAGGTTTTTGATCAAAATTTAAGGGTTGAAAATAGTATTTTATTATGATAATTTACCCTAGGATATTTATTTTTTATTTAAATATACCAGCAGAACGAGGGAAGTGCCAAAGTTAAAACTTAAAAAAAGTATCGGTGTACTTTCTACCATAAAACTAGTTGAGATCACGCTGGGAGAAGGGTGGGATTGAGAAGGAGAAACAAGAATTAAAAACTTAAGATTTTAACTTTTTTGTTTCAAAACAATTTTAAACTTAGGAAATATAGCAAATGAGGTATAATTTAGAAAGTATGATTCCTTCTCCCATGCTCTTACTCACTTTATTCTACCTCTATTATTTCCCTTTTACCTTAAGAACTTATTTTGACATTTTTGCAACGGCAGGTGTACTGGCAAAAAATTATTGAAATATTTCTTTCTGAGAAACATTATGAGAAGAAGAAATATCATTTCTTCTTCATTTTTTTAGGATAATTTCACTGGGGACAGAATTTTCTAGGTGGATAGTTTCTTCTCCTAACACTTTATTTCGCTTTACTCTCTTCTTGCTTGCATGGTTTCTGAGAAGATGGATATAATTTTATCTTTTTTCCTCTATAGAGAAGATGCTTTATTTTCCTCTGTCTTCTTTCAGAATATCCTTTCTTTGATTTTTATATTTTATATTTTATCTTTGATTTTTGAGAATTGATGATATTGAGAATATCTGTTAGACCAGTGAGAAACAGAAGTACACAAATACAGAAGAGTCATGATTAAAAAGAAGAAGAAGAAGAGCCATATAGATGTAGTGGGGACAAAGTTGATTTTCTCCAAAAGCAAGATCTATGTTTAAAGTGAGGTTGCTTGGTATTCTTTGTAGTACACAGCATGCACCCCTTAGTTTAAAAAAAAAAAAGTTGAGAGAATTCTGTATTATTATACAGTGTCAGAAGGTAAAGTTGTCATTACCCAACATTATGTTTCTGTATTCTATATAGCTTCACTGTCATTAATTGAAATCTCCCCCAAATTAATTGAAAGTGTTAGTTGCTCAGTCCCATTGGACTCTTTTCAACCCCATGGACTATAGCCCGGCAAGCTCCTTTGTTCATGGGATTGTCCAGGCCAGAATACTTGAGTGGATTGCCATGCCCTCCTCCAGAGGATCTTCCCAACCCAGGTCTCCCACATTGCATGCCAATTTTTAATCATCTGAGCTATAAGGAAATCCCCAAAGTACTTGAAATGCCTCTCTAAATCCTAGTGGTTGCTATCAGTAAATTTTAGAAGTGCTTAAGTTATAATTACTCTTTTCCTAGGGCTTAATGTGAAACTTGGGGCTTTCCAGGTGGTGCTGGTGGTAAAAAATCTGTCTGTCAATGCAGGAGATTTAGGACATGTGCGTTCAATCCCTGAGTTGGGGATATGCCAGGAAGAGGGCATAGCAACCCATTCCACTATTCTTACTGGAGAATCCCATGGGCAGAGGAGCTTGATGGGCTATAGTCCACAGGGTCGTAAAGAGTCAGACAAGACTGAAGTGACTTAGTATGCGTGCAGGCAAGAAGAAATTTAGGAAGAGTTTATTATGGAACATTAGACAAAATCCATTTTATGTCAGATGTCATGAAGAACTTTCCCACCATAAATACTACACAGCAGAGCATCTAAATTCATGCACTTGCTATAGAGGTTATTCAAATAGAAACTAAAAGATAAGTTGTTAGAGGTGTTATTAAAATGATTTGTCTTCCATAAAATAAAGATGCATTTTAAGTTGTTAAAGAACTAAATAATAACAGGCTATTAGTCTGATAATATTTACTGATTCAAATGTATCAACATAATATGATTTTGTCTAAAAATATGTTGCCAGAACAATTTTTTATATATTGTTTTTAATCTATTAAAAAAGCTCTGAAATCTAAATAAGTAAATTAAAAATTCAATGGAGACAATTAAAGAGAAAGCTTAAAAAGAAAGGAAAGAAAGAGAACTATTGATCACATTCTTTACTTACTGAGCTATGAGAGAAACCCACAGAAAAATAAGGAAGAGGGTAAAATGTTCAGGTCAGGAGACGGAAGATTAAATTAGGTTTAAGATAATAGGTTTTTCAATCAGACAACTTGTCCTTTAGTCTTAGTTCTGCTGAGATTAAGTGTGACCCACTGAACAGATTTTCCTGTTTTGTTTACATCATCTGTATAATCCAGTAGTATCTGTATAATCCAGTAGTATAATCCAGTAGCACTTTAAGTTTGTTATGAGGATTAAACAAATAAAAAGAACACAACACATTGACAGATAAATTAGTAAATACACAGAACCTATTTTTTGGATATTTGACTGCTGACAGCTTTTATGCTTCATCCCTCCTTCATCCCCTTCTGCTTATTATCTGGCTCAGTTTATAAGAAAGCAGGATGCTCCCCATTTGGGCTCTAGCCTAAGTTCCAAAGAACACAATGTCTTGCTCAGACACAAAATCCCACCCTCCAGTCCTACACTCTAACTACAAGCCAGTCTCCTTTCTTTCTCACGTCATTTCAGGACAGCTTGGGAAGTATGCCAGCTCTCCTTGGAAACTTCCTTATGTAACTAATAAATTATTCATACCCTATTGTGTGTATGGAAAATTCTGAAAGATATGGGACTACCAGACCACATGACCTGCCTCTTGAGAAATCTGTATGCAGGTCAGGAAGCAGCAGTTAGAACTGGACATGGAACAACAGACTGGCTCCAAATAGGAAAAGGAGTACATCAAGGCTGTATATTGTCACCTTGTTTATGCAACTGATATGCAGAATACATCATGAGAAATGCTGGGCTGGAAGAAGCACAAGCTGGAATCAAGATTGCCAGGAGAAATGTCAATAACCTCAGATATGCAGATGACACCACCTTTATGGCAGAAAGTGAAGAACTAAAGAGCCTCTTGATAAAAGTGACAGAGGAGAGTGAAAAAGTTGGCTTAAAGTTCAACATTCAGAAAACTAAGATCATGGCATCTGGTCCCATCACGTCATGGGAAATAGATGGGTAAAGAGTGGAAACAGTGGCTAGTTTCATTTTTGGGGCTCCAAAATCACAGCTGATGGTGATTGCAGCCATGAAATGAAAAAACCCTTACTCCTTGGAAGGAAAGTTATGACCAACCTAGATAGCATATTAAAAAGCAGATACATTACTTTGCCAACAAAGGCCATCTAGTCAAGGCTGTGGTTTTTCCAGTAGTCATGTACAGATGTGAGAGTTGGACTATAAAGAAAGTTGAGCGCTGAAGAATTGATGCTTTTGAACTGTGGTGTTGGAGAAAACTCTTGAGCACCCCTTGGACTGCAAGGAGATCCAACCAGTCCATCCTAAAGGAGATCAGTCCTGGGTGTTCTTTGGAAGGACTGATGTTGAAGCTGAAACTCCAATACTTTGGCCACCTAGTGGGAAAAACTGACTCACTGTAAATGACTCTGATGCTGGGAAAGATTGAAGGCATGAGGAGAAGGGGCCAACAGAAGATGAGATGGTTAGATGGCATCACTGACTCAATGAACATGAGTTTGGGTTAACTCTGGGAGTTGGTGATGGACAGGGAGCAGTTGGTGATGGACCTGGCATGTTGCGGTTCATGGGATCCCAAAGAGTCAGACAGGATTGAGCGACTGAACTTAACTGATTGTATGTGTGGCTCCATCAGCCTCAAACTTCAAATTAAATTTTTGTTGGAGGTCTCTTGCACCTCTGCAGAATGGCAATAACACAGGTGTACACAATTATATGTATTTCTACTAAATTTCAGTTATATCTACTCCATTTGTTTATTCGAACACTCCACCAATCTTGTGGAGAATCTACTCTGGAGACACTGACCTAACACTCTGTTTGCCATGGTTGAGAAAGAAAAAAAGAAGCACATCTTTTGTCCTCATGGCATGTACAGGTTAGTAAGCAGATAAAATAAATCCCCAAATTACAGAAAAGTATTTAATTAGAGACTGCAAGATGAGCTAGCAAAAATATAAGATGTTGGAGGGAGGGATAAATTAGAAGTATGGGATTAACAGGTAGACAAGCAACAAGGACTTGCTGTATAACACAGAGAACAATATTCAGTATCTTTCAATAACCTATTGTGGAAAATAATCTGATATATATATATATATATATATATATATATAACTAATCACTTTGCTGTACATGTGAAACTAATACTGTAAATCAACTTACTTGAATAAAAAAGGATATATATATATGTACATTACTTTGCCAACGAAGGTCCGTCTAGTCAAGGCTATGGTTTTTCCAGTGGTCATGTATGGATGTGAGAGTTGGATAGTGAAGAAAGCTGAGCTCCAAAGAATTGATGCTTTTGAACTGTGGTGTTGGGGAAGACTCTTGAGAGTCCCTTGGATTGCAAGGAGATCCAACCAGTCCATCCTAAAGGAGATCAGTCCTGGGTGTTCATTGGAAGAACTGATGTTGAAGCAGAAACTTCAATACTTTGGCCACCTCATGAGAAGAGTTGACTCATTGGAAAAGACCCTAATGCTGGGAAGGATTGGGGGCAGGAGAAGAAGGGGACGACAGAGGATGAGATGGTTGAATGGCATCACCAGCTCAATGGACATGGGTCTGGGTAGACTCCGGGTGTTGGTGATGGACAGGGAGGCCTGACATGCTGCAGTTCATGGGGTGGCAAAGAGTCGGACACGACTGAGTGATGGAACTAACTAAAAAAAAGAATATATATATATATATATATATATATATATATATACGTATGTATATGAGATTACTAGCTTTTATTATTAAAGGTAATTTGCTGGTCTAAGGATGTCAAAAAGTAATTTTCTTGGCAAGGAAACATTTAATTTAAGATATGAATGATTAGTAGCAGTTAGTTTCACAAGGTCTGTGGATCTATGATTAGTGACAGGAGAAGGAGGAAATTCATTTACGACAGAAGGGGCAGCATAAAGTAAGTTCTGGATGGAGGCTGATGTGGGTAAGACAATTAACTTTAAGATTTCATAAAAAGACTCTTAAAAATCTAGTGTGGTTTTGATGTAGTGTGCAGATGTGTAACCAGCACAAAGAAAACTGGAACACAAGAGACACATACACGTCTGATCAGGAGGGTCCTCTAAATACACTTGTACCTAATAACTTATTTTAAAAGTGTGCATATTTAGGAAGACATGTGAAATTGGCAATGAAATGTGTAGCCATACACCGTGAAGACAAATATATAAGGTTCAAGTTAGTTTTGATTTATTGGTTTGTTTTCTTTTTTCTCAAATTTTCTTTTCAGGAATGTTCAAAAAAAATTTATTTTAGAAAAGCAGCTCTGATTTCTTTGCATTACTTATCATGAAAAATTATCCTTCTCCAAGAAAACGAAGAAATTTTTTAAACTTCCAATTTAATTAAGATTTGAAAATTTATGTTGTTACGGAAGTAACATATTGAGGAAGAAATAAATAATGAATTCCAAAAGCAATGGAACAAAGGAAATGGAAGCTGATGTGATATAAATGTCGCTCCACTTGACAGTAATTCAAATTCAGATCAAAATGAAACTAAGGGGACACGTCATCTCCTTAGTTTCATTAAATGAAACTAAGCTTCATCCAACACCAACTAGAAGACAAGATGTACTAGAGAGTGTGCACAGCAAGAGTGCGGTCAAGTTCTCATCACTCCCAGGAATATCATCCAACATTCCCACTTGATAATTTGGAATTACATGGACATGAGACTAGAAACTGAATGGCCTCAGCTACTTTATATGCTGAGAAAGTAAATAGACAATAGGAAAGCAGACAGATGGCAAATGATCAAGTGGTAGGCAGCCTCTAAAATGCCTTTCAGTGATCACTACTTCCTATTCATGCCATTGTGCAATCTTCCCCTTGCATGTGAAAACTGACTTACTTGAAGGAATAGATTATAAGAAAAAATCATACTAAAAAGATGAACTTCTGACATCCCCTCTCTCTTTTGCTCATAATTGCTGTGATGGAATCCACCTTCCATGTTTAGCTTCTGGTTCAGGATCGCAGGAGAATCAGGAAAGCCTGGTTCCCTTGCTTGTCTCTTGGGGTGGCACAGAGTCGGACATGACTGAAGCGACTTAGCAGCAGTAGCAGCAGCAGCAGTTATAATTTACATATAAAATTAATTTCTTTAAAGAATACAATTCAAAGTTTTTTAGTATATCTGCAGAGTTCTGCAACCATCACCATGACCAAATGCTAAGACATTTACATCTCCATAAAAAAGAAACCTTATGTCCACCAGAGTTCACTTTACATTACTAACCATAGGCGACTGAACTACCTACTGTCTCTTGAGATTTATCTAGTGTTTAAATTTCATGTAAATAACATATTATATGGTCTTCTTTCTTTTACATACTGTGCTCAAGATTCTTCCATGTTGTAGCATGTTCCAGCATTCCTTTTTTATTGCCAAATAACATTTCCTTGTAGAAATATACAATTTTTTCCTACCCATTCACCAGTTGATTGACATGTAGACTATAATGAATAATGCTGATATAAATATTTATGTTCTTATTTTTGTATGGACATAATTTCATTTCTCTTGGGTATGTTCCTAGGAATGGAACAGCTGGGTCATGTGATTACTTTATGTTTAACATATCTTCCTAAGTGGCTGTATCTTTTTATATTTCCACCAGCAATGAGTTAGGGTTCTAGTTTTCCTGCATCCACACCAACACCTGTTTTAAAAAATTATAGGAAAAAAAATGTGAGTGTGAAATGGTATTTCATTTTCGTTTTGCTTTGCATTCCCTTAATAACTAATAATGCTGAGATCCTTTTACACATTTTTACTGAACATTTCTATAAATAACCTTTGGATGAAAGAATTCAAATTCTTTGCTCATTTTCAATTGAGTTATTTTACTATTTATTTGCAAGTGTTCTTTATATACTATAGATATATGCCTCTTCTTAGAAATACGGATATATTTGAAAATACAGATTTTCAAATATTTTCCCATTCTCTAGGTTGTTATTGTTTGCAGCACAAAAGATTTAAATTTGAGGAAACCTATTTTTTTTTTATATTTTCACTTATGCTTTTGGTGTCATATCTAAGAAACCACTACCTAACTCCAGGTCCCAAAGATTTACTCCTATGTTGTGCCCAAGAGTTTTAAAGTTTGGTATTTTAAATTTGGGTCTATGATTCATTTTGCAGGTTGTGTTTGTGTGTATAAAATCTGATAGTCACAGAACAATTTGTCAAAAACCTTCTCTCTTCCCACTGAACTGTGTGGTCAGCACTGTCAAAAATCAACAACCAAAAATGTGAGAGTTGGTAAACTCCCAAGATGTTGTGCAACACATATCAATGACCATAGTTTTTAGTAAGATTTGAAATCTATACCATACTGTTTAACTTCCATGCTAAGATATGCTATTATTATAATAAATATATTTTATTTAAATTTTTATTTTATTTTCAGTATTTTTTCACATATACCTCTTATTATAAGCACAAATTTGCTCCATTTTTCTATATATTCATTAGTATATTTTCTCTTTCATTGAGTTGGTTTCATTTCTTTTCCTGAATTGTACTTCAACAAATGCCTATTTGTTTTTTCTGTATACTTATATATGTGTAATTTATATTGTAGTTTATATTGTATGGATTCCTTAATCATGCCTGGTTTGTGATCAATGATCAATTTAGTTGCTCAGTCGTGTCCAACTCTTTGCAACCCCATGAACTGCAGCGTGCCAGGCCTCCCTGTCCATCACCAACTCCCGGAGTCTACCCAAACTCATGTCCATTGAGTCGGTGATGCCATCTAACCATCCTATCCTCTGTCATCCCCTTCTCCTCCTGCCCTCAATCTTTCCCAGCATCAGGGTCTTTTCAAATGAGTCAGCTCTTCGCATCAGGTGGACAAAATATTGGAGTTTCAGCTTCAACCTCAGTCCTTCCAATGAAAACCCAGGACTGATTTCCTTTAAGATGGACTGGTTGGATCTCCTTGCAGTCCAAGGGACTTTCAAGAGTCTTCTCCAACACCACAGTGGTTTGTGAAAGACTTCTTATTTGGCAGTTGGTTTTACTATGATCTTATTGAAATCTGATTCCAATCTTTACCACCTTGCTATAATAAATGTAGGCACTTTTCCTAGAATCTGGAATATAGCAAGATGTACATGGTTCTCTTTCAGGTTATGATTCTCAGCAGCTGAGGAGATACTGTTCAGTACTTCATCAACATGTCATCATTTTCTGTCTTTTATATGCAGTTGCAGAGGCACAGGTAGCTGTTTTGCAAGTTGCCTTGATTCATTAAAATAAAGAAAGGTTATCAAATCCCAAGGCACACATCATACGTGTTTCCCCAGCCCTTACATTTAATTCATTTTTTCATTTCTGACATAATATTTGAATTCAATATTAGCAATGGATTACTGTGATTTGTGTTTGTTTAAATTATTTATAAAATTTATTACTATGGTTTAAGTTTATCAAAATTAACCAACATTCATATAATTAAAGATAACCTTCAGTAAAAGTTTAAATAAATGGGTATTATTTACTTACCATTATTTGTTAAAGACGAAAGAAAAATGAGTTAATTGAGTAACTTTTTCTCTGGCTAGAGCAATTATTTTAGACATGAAATAAGCAGTCACTGGCTTTTGTTTCTCCTTTCTGTTCTTTTGTCTAATTAATGAATTGTGAAAATGGACTTCTTAACTTTCGGGATAAGTGTGTGTGTGTGTGTGTGTGTGTGTGTGTGTGTGTGTGTGTATGTTAAATTGCCTTCTAAATATAGTTCTCATTACTTCAGGAGTACAAGAAATAATAGGAATGATTATGGGGCATAATTTCTTCTGTGAGAGACATATCAATCTTGCCCTTTATGAGCAAAAATCAGATGTAAAGATAGCTTGACAGTACCAGAAACCTCACCAATTATTTTAAAGTTAATAGCAGGTAATATAGATAAATTAGAGCAAGTGCTTACTTTTGATAAAATATCCTCAATTGGATACATTATCCATCCAGTTTTCTTTCCCTGTTCACAATATTTTTTTTTCTTTTATGGAAATGGGAAGATATACATTAAATTATAGCACAGGTATAGGCCACAAGGATTATCAATTATCTCAAGTAGCAGAGCTATCAAGTACAAATCTCTAAGAATAAGCCAAGGGAGGATAATTTAACTTTACAAAGCAGAACAAACCACTGAAGAGAAAGAAAGAGATTTTGCTGAGAAAGCAAAATCACATATGATTATTTGTTATTATTGTTGTTTAATCACTCAGTTGTGCCTGGCTCTGTGACCCTATGGGCTGCAGCACTCCAGGCTTCCCTACCCTTTACTATTCCTTGAGTTTGCTCAAACTCATGTCCACTGACTTGGTGATGCTATTCAATCATCTCATCCTCTGTCATCCCCTTTTCCTCCTGCGTTCAATCTGCTTTCAATCTTTCCCAACATCAGAGTCTTTTCCAATGAGTCAGCTCTTCACATCAGGTGGCCAAAGTATTGGAGTTTCAGCTGCAGCATCAGTCCTTTCAATGAATATTCAGGACTGATTTCCTTTAGGATTGACTGGTTTCATCTCCCTGATGTCCAAGGGACTCTCAAGACTTTTCTCCAGCACCACAGTTCAAAAGCATCAGTTTTTTGACACTCAGCCTTCCTTATGGTCCAACTCACATCGGTACATGACTATTGGAAAAACCATAGATTTGACTATGTGGACCTTTGTTGACAAATTGATGTCTCTGCTTTTTAATATGCTGTCTAGGTTTGTAATACTTTTTCTTCCAAGGAGCAAGCATCTTTTAATAAGGTTATAGGTGGCCATTTAATCAAACTGGTTCATAAAACCAAGTAGCTTTTACCTAGTTAGTGGGACAATAACTTATACCTGTTTGACAGAATGTACTTCATCTAATGCTCCAACACTTCTCCCCACTCTCCCTCCAGCCTGCTCTGATTAACTGGTCTCATATCATCATGACCTCTAAGATTTACTCTTCTTAGCAAGGACCACCAATAACCTCACATAGAGCCCTACAGCTTCTGCTGCCTCAGGGAATTAATGGCACAATAATGCCGCTTCCTACATGTCATAGATCATTACATGTGTCTTGGCTCACTAAAGCAAGTTCCCTAGGGCATGAAATTACAAGCAATTAAGTTTTGCGCCTCTCCGGAACTAATGCGGTGATTTACAAATACAAGTTATTTCATCAAATAGTTGACAATTGAGTTAATCTTCTTCCTTTTCAGAGAAAACAGTATAGGTCTTCTATTTAGAATCTAAAGAGGTAGTAGCTATATTTTTGCCGATGTGGATTAAGTCCAATTTCAAACAGACATTAAATAATCATTTTTTTTCTTGTGTATTTAATTTCATTTTCCAATTTTTGATGCAAGAATATAGAAATAAAGCTGCTTTTTTAAAACAGGCCACAGGACTTCCCTGGCGGGCCATGGTTAAGACTCCATGCTCCCACTGTAAGGGGTACAAGTTGATTACAGGTTGGGGAATAAAGATCTCTCATGCTCCATGGTGCAGCCAAAAAAATAGACCACAAACTATATAACCTTGTTACAAATGCTAGTTTTAATAGATATTTTGTAAACTTCTTAGGATTTCTACAAATATGTTTGTTTCATCTGTGTGTATCTCTCTCAAACAAATATGCCTTTTTTTTTTTTTTTGGAGTTATTGTATTGCCTGGATCCTTTTGAAAAATGTTGAATGGAAATAAAGAGAGGAGACATTTTTGCCCTTTTTTTTTGCACTAAGGGAAACAATTCCACTTTTTCATCATTAAGAAGGAGTTGGGTTGTAGGACTTGCACAGATAAACATTTTTTTTCCAGTTGAAGAAACTGCATTCTATTCGATTTTGAAAATGGTTGGGTTTTTTGACATGAAAATGTGTTGAATTTTTAAATGCCTTTTCATCTATTAACATGGTTATACAGTTATTTTTAGTGTATTACACATTGAATTATTTTGATTGACTTTAAAATGTGAAAATAAGCTTGTGTTTTTGCATAAATGTATTGGTCAGGAGGTATTGCTACTTTATTTACTGCTGAAATCAATGTGATAGCATTGTATATCATTTTTGTGTCTGTGTTAAGGAGGCACAATGATACAAATTTTATTTTTATTTTAATGTCATTCTTTGTTTTTGTAAGCTAGAAAATGCTGGGCTCATGAAATGAATATGGAAGTCCTTTCTCCTCTACATCCAAAAGAATGTATGTAGCATTGAAAATACATCCTTAAATGTTTTTCAGAATTCAACACTGAAGATATCTACACCTACACTTTTCTTTGGGAAATGTTGTTACATTTAAAATTCTATTTCTTTAGTATATATAGGATTATTCAAATTTCCTAACAGCTGTCTTCAGCTGGTGGCTTAGTTAGGACTGATTGATCTATTATATCTCATTCACATATTTGTGGTCATACAGCTATGGCTGTGTGTTTGAAAAGACTGGGCTCTCTCTTCAAGTGGTCTGTCATCTAGGGTTTCTTCATGGCATAATGATCTCAGGGTTTCAATAGAATAATAGCAAAAGGTTTCAAGTTTTTTGATGTTTAGAATCAAGTCATACAAACCCATATCTGTGCATTCAATGGGGGAAAAGCATGCACAAGACCTAACCACATTTAACAAGAGGAAAAATAGACTCTCCACCTTGAAGGGGGGTAAGAGGATTCTGCAAAGTAAGTACTCAGTCACTTCAGTATTGTCCATCTTTTTGCGACCCCATGGACTATAACCCATCAGGATCCTGTGTTCATGGAATTTTCCAGGTGAGAATACTGGAATGGGTTGCCATTTCCTTCTCCAAGGGATCTCCCTGACCAGGGATTAAACCTGGGTCTCCTGCATTGCAGGCAGATTCTTTACTATCTGAGCCACCAGGGAAGTGGCTGTATTTATGTTTATTACCGTCTCCTCTTTGATCAAAATTTTTAATTTATATGTAAAATTCATTCAGATTTTACCAAGACTCACACAAGACTTTATACATTATGGTATCTGGCTCAAAGCTAGGATCTTGTGATTTGCATTGAGCTTCCCTGATGGTTCAGTGGGCAAAGAATCTTCTTGCAATGCAGGAGACACAGGATACATGGGTTTGATCCCTGGGTTGGGAAGATCCCCTGGAGGAGAAAAATGTCAACCCACTCCAGTATTTTTGCCTGAAAAATCTCATGGACAGAGGAGCCTGGGGAGTCACAGTCTAAAAGGTCACAAAGAATCAGACACAAGTAAACAGCTAAGCACTGCATGAAATACAGGTAAGACCCTCTTAATGGCTCATCTTGACTCCTAGTCTTAATGGTTCATCTTGACTCCTAGTCTTAAAAAACACAGTAGGAAAACAATTTATATCCCCCTTCCTTCTCCATAGTCATTTCCATGATGAGAAGAAAAGAAAGCATATGACACCCACTGGATGATATTAATAAGCAGCCCTGAAATCCAATCAGTCAAATACCACCAGATCTCTCATTCTGGGTGTAACAACTATCCTGTGATTGGGTCCAATTCTGTTCTCTTAGTGCTGTTTCATAACAGTTTTTTTCTCTGCTCTCAATTCCACCTTGGAAATGTCTTTCCTATATCATGAAAAATGACCCAGGTTTGCATTTGAAAATCTAACTAAGACTGCTTCCTGTCTATAGAAAATAGGAGATCTTTAAGTTAAACCTGATTCAAGTCTCTTAATAAGATGTGTTTTTCTTAGAAATGTGACTGCTTACTGCATGACCCTTAAAGTCACATTTAAAATTATTCTCAGCACAGACTGGCTACTTTGGGTGGAGTGTCAGATTGCTATGAAATGCCCTTACGAGTCTTGAAATCATTTGTGTTAACTGACAGAGGGTCCTAGGCATCATCTTAAATTTTTCTGAGATATTAACAAAAGTCTTACAACCATAACCTTAATTTGATCTGAACTTTTATGTGTTTTAATACTTGAATGTTTTGCTAGCTTGAGAGCCTGGGAATTAGAATAGCTTGATTTTACAGCAGATTATGCTCTGTTAAGTCTAAGTGTTAGTCACTCAGTTGTGTCTGACTCTTTGTGATCCCATGGACTGTAGCCTGCCAGGCTCCTCTGTCCATGGGATTCTCCAGGCAAGAATACTGGAGTGGGTGGCCATGACCTCCTCCAAAAGGTCTTCCTGACCCAGGGATCGAACCCAGGTCTCCAATACTTCCGGTAGACTCTTTACATCTGAGTCACCAGGGAAGCCCTGAATATTTTGCTGGCTTGAGAACCTGGGTATTAGGATATCTTGATTTTACAGCAGATCATGCTCTAGTCTCTCAACATATTTTCTAAATTCTGCTTGTTAATGAAACACTTTTTTTCTTTTAAAAATTTGGCTCCATAGGGTCTTAGTTGCAACACATGGGATCTTCACTGCCATAGACAGGTTCTTAGTTGCAGCACGTGGGATCTAGTTCCCTGACCTAGTCTCCTGCGTTTCTTTGTTCAAATCTGTCCATATTTTACCACATGCAAGTAAATAAAAAAAAAATGGATGTTTTCCATATTCTACCTGGAAATCATCTTAATCAGATTCACAACTTCATTGGGATAAACTCTTATCTTTCAAATTTCCAGGCAATTTGATTCTGCCACTGCAGAATACTCATTAGATTTTTTAATCTCTAAGTGCAATTTCTTTATTCCTTAAGTGTGCCCTCATCACCCTTTCAGATTCCTGTAACTACTTGGTGCCAACATCAGTTTTATTATTTATCTATTTCTAATGGCAGCTTGTTGTGTAATAAGTTACTCCATACCTGATGGCTCAAAACAGCAATATGTTATAATTTATTACAATTTAGTAGACAGGCCAAGCAGTTCTTCCAGTGTTTCTTCTTATTGTGCACTGAAGGCATTTATCTAGCTCGCTGAGTCTCTTTAGCTTGGAAATGCTCAGTCACCATTACTTCAAATATTTGTTCTGATCATTTCTCTCTATCCTTTTGTGGTACTAAAATTTCTCACATATTAGACATTTTGACCAGATACTGCCTGTGTCCTTCAGTGTTTTTTACTTCCCCCTGTTATTCTTTTTCTCTTGTACTCTGTTCCCTGTCTTCAGTGTCTCAAATTTGGTTTTCTGTTGTATTCTGAGGGTTGTTCATCTAATTAATTGGTAATATTGTCCTTCAGATATAGAGTGCTTATTTTATATTGTAAAGATTCAAATTAAGTGTTAAAATTCTACATTTTACCTCTAATATTTTCTTTATCTTTTTAAAATATTAATCATAATTATGCTGTTGACTTTGATGATGCCTGGGTATGCCTTTATTGCTGAGTGTTTTTATACTAAGGTCAGATCTATATTTTTTTCACATTGGGTTGTTATTGTATCTTGGCTCTTGTAGATGATCATTGTAGTTTTTCTTTTTTTAATTATGTCACATTACTCTAAAACTTACTTGTTTTTAAGCGAGTAGGTAAGTTGCTTGTAGATTACCTTGACACTGTCAAGTTTTGGTGGTGTTCAGTTCAGTTGCTAAGTTGTGTCCAACTCTGTGACCCCATGGACTGCAGCATGCCAGGCTTCCCTGTCTGTCACCAACTCTGGAAGCTTATTCAAACTCATGCCCATCAGGTTGGTGATGTCATCTAACCATCTCATCCTTCATCATCCCCTTCTCCTCCTGCCTTCAATCTTTCCCAGCATCAGTGTCTTTCTTCCCAGTATCCACTGATCTCCAGTAGCATATTGAGCACTTACCGACCTGAGGAGTTCATCTTTCAGTGTCATATCTTTTTGCCTTTTCATACTGTTCATGGGGTTCTCAAGTGGTGTTACTCTTGGTTAATGCAGGTCTGTTTTAGTTTTGCCCTCACTCACAGGATGCAGTCCTTGTTCCTGAAATATGCTTCTTGTGTCGGTTAATCTATGTGTCCACTTGATTGAGCCATGGAGTATCTGAATTTGGTTAAACATCATTTCTGGGTGTGTCCTTCAGGATGTTTCTGGATGAGATTAATATGTGAATCAGTAGATTGGGTGAAGCAGAGTGCTCTCTCCTATGTGAATGAGCCTCAACCAATCTACAGAAGGCCCGAATATTACAGGTAGAGTAAACAAGAATTCTTTCTCTTTGTGTGTCTTCAACCTGGGTATCAGTATTCTCCCGGCTTCTGACTTAGACTGAAATTTATATCATTTGCTTTCCTGATTCTCAGGTGTTTGATTTAGACTGGAACTAAACCATCAGCTCCTCTGGGTTTACCACTTACTGACTGTAGATGCTGAGACATCTTACCCTGCATAATCACATGAGCCGATTTCTTACATTAAATCTCTTAATATTTATTATCTGTCCTACGAGTTCTGTTTATTTGGAGAACCCAGACTAATAGAGAATTTGTACCCCAGGCATGTCCACGTTCGTGCCTAACTGAAGACACGTTGCTATCATTTTGTACATTTCATGTTGGTTGAGCTCAAAGTCCAATTTTGTCTCTCAGTCACCATGAGGGTTCTGTAATCTGTTATTAGATCTCTAGCTTCACAAATAAGTATTCTGAAATAATTTTTGGAGCACTGAACATGTATGGAACTGATAGAAATAATAATGTAGATTTTGAGGTATTTTTTGCTGCTATATGCTCTCTAGGAATTTGCCCTCAGCAATTCAAACCACAACTATATTCTCCTCCACCCAGAGAGCACTGCCCTCTGGCTTTTTCACTATTTCCCTGTGCCACTGTTTGGAAATATATCTGAAAAATAGGATTTCCAAGTTGAAATTGATTACTAGTTAACTAGCTTATTAAACAGATAAATGCATCTTTTTATACTCCACACATATTTGTCAATAATGGAATTAACCAAATTAAGAAGCCTGTGAAGACCTTTTGTTGTGAAGAATTTGGTCTCAACCACAAAGGAAAGGTTCAGCCTTGGTCCCAGGTCCTGGGAGGTAACTTCTAAACCCTTGGAATTTCCCCACTGATATGAATGTCTCTTATTTATGGATCATACATGATAGTGACAGGAGGTAGCTCAAGGTGGATTCCCCAGTTATGTATAGTTGTTTCTACAGTTGGGGAGATTGAGTTCAATCGCATGGCAAATCAACCAGTTAACCATGGCTTTGTACAGAAAATTCATTAAAACCTCTGAACCTCAAAGACTGGAGGAACTTCCCTGGTTGGCAATAATCTGTGTGTGTAGTCCCACAGTATGTCTAGAGGTAGATAATTTTGTCCATGACTTCATGGAAGAGGATGACCAGAAGCTCCATGTTTGGTCCTTTTTTAATCTCTTCCCTTTGCATTTCTTTTTTTGACACATTCTAACTTGTACCCTTTCTCTGTAATGAATGCACCCATAAAAATAGTGTTTCAGTAAGTACTATGAATCTTTATAGCAAAATATGAAATCTGAATGCAGTTTTGAGAAACCTCTGATTTTTTTTTTTTTTTTTTTGCTATGAAAAGTCTTGAGCAGACTTAGTAGTTTGTCTAATGCCAGGTAATGAGTCAGAATAATGTGGCAGCAAAATATTACTGCTTACAGAACCTCAATTCTACATGCAGAGAAATCACCCTATGACAGTGAAGGAAAAATAATCTCTAAGACATAAAAAAAAAAGACAGAGAAATCACCAATAGACCTATTTGCAAAAATGTTAAAAGAAGTTCTTTAGGGAGAAGAAAAATAATCCAGGTCAGAAACTTGAATCTACATAATGAAAGAAACAGCACTAGGGAAGGAAAAAATGAAGGTGAAATGGAACATTTTATTTCCCTTATTTTTAATGGATCACAAGGGACAGGAGGAAGGTGTTAGGTATATTCTGCTACAAGGATCTGGACTAAACATAAAGTGGTCTAGTATTATTGAAACAGCATTAGATTAGTTAAAATTTAGATTTCACACCAAAGATAACCACTATTTTTTAAATGTATAATTGATATCCTAAGAAAGGAGAAAAAAGGAGATCAAATAAAAGGCTCATTTAAATCCAAAGAAGAAAGAAAAGAGAGAAAATAAATAACTGCAATGATTAGAATTTAAAAACATGGTAGATATTAATCAAAATTTATTTTAAATCTTTTCATATGTTAAGATCTATATACATCAATAAAAATATAGCAACTTTTAGAAAAGATAAGGACACTAATATATATTTTCTATAATATTTCAAATATAAAGGCACAAACAAGTTATAAGTAAAGAGGTAGAGGAACATATGCCATGCTAATGCTTATGAAAAGAGATCTGGAAATGCTATATTAAATTCACACAAAGCTAGCTTCATAAAAAGGAAAAAAATTCAAGGATAAAGAAGATATTACATGAAGATGTAAGAGTCAATTCTTCAGGAAGATGTAACAGTTATATGCACATGAGAGTATCAAGTGCGTGGGACAAAAACGGGTAAAACTGAAAATAGAAATGAACAAACTACTATTACAGTTGGAGACTCCTCTACACATAACTGACAAATCAACAGTTGGTGAATTAATAAGAATTTAATTGATTTGAATGACACTATCAGTCAGATTAATCTAATAGAAATGTATAGAATGCTCCACGTGATGACAGCTGAAAGCACATTTGTCTCAAGCTTACGTGGGGTTTTCTGCAAGACAGACCATCTTGCGGGCCATAAAACACACACACTTGACCAAATTAAAAGAGTAGAAGTTGACAAGGCTGAATTGTTCCTAAGCCCTGTGCTATCAAACAGTATAGTGACAATTAACAAATCCCCCTACTACTTCTGTCATTTGCTGTTGCAGAAAATAGCTTATTGGAAATATCCCTTATTATAAAAAATAGTGTTACCCGTATGACTCAGATAAGATTGATGGATGCCCCTTGTCCCTTTTTTTTATTTATGGCAAAGCCAGAAAACGACCCTTCAAATTTTCATCTTTGCCACAAAATTACCTGGACCCACTATACCCACTCATCAATCTGAACAAAATGTTTCTTAACCAAAATTTGTTTTTCTCCACTCACCAGGCTCCTAAACTTTGACCCACTGTCAAGCTGAACCAGCATACAAGACACTCCTAATGACTCCTAAGCATTAGCTGACCTCTGTCTGATCTTACATCCTTGGTCGTACCACTTCCTCACATCGGGCTCTTTCTAGCCTTGTTTACTGACTCACTATATAGGAGAATTTCCTGCTTGACCTTTGAAACATATTTCAGTCTGAATCATCCTACTGCAGTTATCCCATTATCCCTATTACATTTCTCTTGGTTTTCCTCTTTTACAATAATCAGTTCAGTTCAGTCGCTCGGTCGTGTCCGACTCTTTGCAACCCCATGAACTGCAGCACGCCAGGCCTCCCTGTCCATCACCAACTGCCAGATTTCACCCAAACTCATGTCCATTGAGTCGGTGATGCCATCCAACCATCTCATCCTCTGTCGTCCCCTTCTCCTCCTGCCCTCAATCTTTCCCAGCATCAGTGTCTTTTATACTTTCCAATAAAATGTCCCCTTACCTAAGTCCAGATGTGTTCCCCATTTGACAAATCATGTTGTGTGTTGCCAGATCATTATGAAATTAAACATAAATCAATAACAAAAATATAGGTGGATATCAAACTTCAAAATTCTAAATAACAGATGTCAATGAATACATTTTAATTTTTTTTGAAAAAACATTTTGAACTGAGTGAAAATTAAATTAGAACATAACAAAACTTGTGCGATACAGAGAAAGCAGTGCTTAGAGGAAAAACTATGACATTAAATATATATAACTGAAAACAGGAAAAATCTAAAGTCAATAACCTAAACTTCAAAAAAAAAGCATTTTAAGTCTAAAGGAAGCAGACTAAAAGAAATAATAAAAGTTAGAACAGAAATCAATGAAAATAAACATAGGAAAATAGAGGAAAATCAATGAAACTGGAAGATCAATAAATTTGATAAAGCTCTAGCCAGATTAACCGACAGAAAAAGACACAAATTACCAATATCATAAATTAAAAAGAGGTCATTACTACAGAGTCCATGATAGTGAAAAGAATACAAACAGAATACTGCAAATAGTATGTCACCCACCAACCTCAAGAAAATTTTCATGCAATGAGGTACTCTATAAAACATCATACCATTTTCAATCTAGCAGCACATCCTTTTTATGTATCAGTTTGGCTTTGAGAGACTCAAAGGCTTAGCTAAAATCAATCAATCAATAATAATAATAATAAATGAGATCCTTAAAATTCAAAGAGTGAAGTGCCATCTTCTGGCAAACCTGCCTATTTTCTGTCTAAGAACTGTAATTCCAGAAGCTGTAGCTCTATACAAAGATGACAAAAGTATTATACAATCTGGAATTACAATAGCCGTTATGAGAAACCTTTTAGACAAGCTCATTCATTTAAGTGCACTTGAAAGTAGGTATCACACAAGCACAATGGGATACCTATTTTTATTGATACACAGAAACTTTCAAAAGGCTCAAAAATTCCAAAATGGCTTTATTAAAAAAAACTTATTGCAAAATCCTAATGACAATTTAAAGACACAAGATCAAAATCAAAGTCTGCCAATTAGCTTTGCAGCTGCAACAGCTTCAAGGCCAGACAGCTCAAAACAATACCAAAGCCGCCTCTGTTACACCCTCCAAACAATCCATCATCAAAATGCTGGTCCAGAAATTGATGTCTCATTTGTAATCAACAGGGACTCTGGAAACAAAATTATCTTCAAATAACCTACGCAAATTTTTCAACATCAACTCAAGCATCTCCATCTCTGCCTTCAAAGGAGGGTCTCCTAATGGGTTCCTCCCAGAGCTGATTAACCTCGGAGGGATTTTCTGGTAAATGGTTACATTATTCCACTTAATAGCCAAGGAGAAGCTAAAAGTAAAATTAATAACAATAAAATAAAACCTTGTCAAGTTTTGATAAATATCAGAGCTATTCTGTACATTTTAGACCTCATTCAGAGCCAGTAGGTGGGATCCTAGAACCAGCAGAAGTCTGCGAAGTATAAGAACTCTTACCAGAGTCAGGCTTTCTGAATCTCTGTCTGTAATGCCCTGTTGAGAGAAGAAAATAAAATGTAATACTGTTCCTTCCTTTCCAAATCCAAACCAATTTGTTATTATTTATTTCTCTCCCAGAGATAGATAGCTATTGCCTTCTTGAGTGCTTTGGTTTGTTTCATAAGAGTTTGGTTTGGCTTTTGGTTATTTCTTTTGGCTCTCTTTGGGAATGACTCTGGATCTGGTGAGGGAAATAACTTCTGCACCCTCTCTGAGGACACCTGTTGAGTCCACTGAGTTGTATAATATTGCCAGAATATTTACTGCTTGTCCTGGCTGAAACTTGATACTTTGAAATATGAAAGGATTTAATAAATCCTTTCATAAATATATATGAGATAAATATGAAAAGATTAATGAATAAATAAAATAAATAAGTATGAAAGGATTTAATAACTTTATAATTGGAAATGTGCTCAAACTGGAAGCTGATACTCAGAGCCTCATTAAAAAAAAAAAAAGTTTAAGCTTTCTCCTCTAAGCTAGATGAAGTCAGAAGAAAAGAAACAATCTAACATGGGTGGATGGGTATGCCAGTATTTTATCTTCAAGGCTATAATCCAATTCCTTGAGGAATTAAAAACAACTATCTTTATCTGAAAAATCTGTTTAGAATTAGAAATGCAGCTGTAGAGGCGGTTCCTTTCACTAATCTTCAAACTTTCCTTATTTATCATAAAAAAGCATGTAACTTGCATTCTTTCTCAGTGCCTTTGAGATATGAAAGCTAAAGTACAAATTTTAGGGAGAACTTTCTTATCAGAAGAACGATAAACAAGGAGAAAGGTCATTTGAAACTTGGGCAAATGGAAAATATTTTAAGAGCTTCTTCACAGATATTAGCGAAGGGCTTCAGCTATTTAAGCAGGTAATCTTAACTGATTCCATCCAGCAGAAAAACCGAGATCAAACTTCTTCAATAGCTAGTGAGTTTTACATAATTGTACCTGTCTCATGGCTACCAGTGCTGTCACTTCAATCACGTCTGACTCTTTGGGATTCTATGGACCATAGCCCGCCAGGCTCCTCTGCCCATAGGATTCTACAGGCAAGGATACTGGAGTGGGTTGCCATTTCCTTCTCCAGGGGATCTTTCCTACCCAGAGATCAAAACTGCATCTCTTACATCTCTGGCATTGGCAGGCAGGTTCTTTAACACTAGCGTCACCTCATGGCTACTACTTTAAAACAAAACTATAATAAGGTCTCTGGTTTCATCTGTTCACATGTATATGTGTGTCTGTATATGTGTTGTAGATATGTGGCATGCAGTATTTTTCTACCTCCAAATAGTATTGCCAAAAGTAATTTATAAAAATGTTCTTATTTCTTAAGAAATAAGTGCTTATATGAATTGAAGAAATATAAGAGAAAACTAATGCAAATGCTTTTCAAGGTAAAATAATCTAGTATTAATATTTAGTAGATTAAAGATTGCTTGTTGGATTAATTAAAACTAGGATATCTTTAGAGTTATCAGCATTAAATATAATATTAATAGATGTCAGGCAAACTTCAGGGATGTGAACTTTGGATATATATCTCTAGTCCACAGAAGGCACCACCTGAATCTGTTACTATACCAATACTGGAGACCTCCAAGTCAAACTGACTCGGAGGAAACGTAGCTTTCATGATGGTTCTTCCCAAAACACCAGACCAAGGCTTCACGCTTTAAACAGGAAATCCTTTACTCTTTCTTCTACTCTGACACTGACCTAAAAGGTTAGTATATCTCTATATCCCAAGCCATTGCTAAGAGGGTAACCTCTGGAATTTAGAACAACTCTTTATTTCAGGCTAGGAAGATTTACTTCTCAAATGCACTGAAAACCTAACTGACCCCTAGCTTGAATGAACAAATATAACAATCCCTATGAATGACTCCATTAGCAAGGCCACATTAATGGAATTTTTTTTTTTGCCATGGCAGGATTTGTCTTTGCTGTGGTTATCATTCCCTCTGGGCCAATAAATGTTGACATACCTGGTGAATAACTGGACAATGCCTCTTAGGTTATTTTACTGTACTCCTAACTTCTCACAAACAAACTGAAACCCCTCACTAGTTTACTCCCCTGGATGTCCATCCTTGGGTGAGAAAGAAATGACTAGGAGGCAATTATAACTCTGAATCACTACCTCTGGCAAGGCTGTATGTTCCTAGTTAGGAATAAAGGTAAATGAGAATATGATCAGAAACCTCTCTTTAACTCTCAAAAATACTGCGAAGCCTTTGTTAAAACAATAGTTAACACACAAAACCCTTAGACTCTTAGACTCTTAATGACTTAGAATGATCAAAGTCATTCTTAATAATAGGAGAGATTTCAATTATCTTTTAGCTGAGCAAAGAGGTATCTGTGCTCTGGTCAATACCACCTGCTACCCCTGGAAGGACACTCCTGGGAAATTGAAAAGATTACTGAGCAAGCCACTTGCCTTAAGGAAAAAGTGACTCCTAGAGGGGCCTTTCTTTAACATATGTAATTTTAATTGTTTTGGATCTTAAGAAGCATGGCTCTGACTCTAAGTGCATTCCAGACATTGGGGATTATCCTGCTTATAGTTACCATAATAATCTCCTTGGTATGTTGCAGTCTCGCAACAGTTTCAAGTATATGGCCACAACCCTTAACCAGGCTCCCCAGGTGGGCCTAGTGGTAAACAACTCACCTGTCAATATAGGAAATGTAAGAGACTTGGATTCAATCCCTGAGTGGGGAAGATCCCCTGGAGAAGGGAATGGCAACCCACTCCAGGATTCTTGCCTGGAGGATACCATGGACAGAGTAGCTTGGCAGGCTATGGTCCATAGGATTGCAAAGAGTCCGACATGGCTGAAGTGACTTAGCTTGCATGCCCTTAACCACCTAGAAAATGATCCCCCCAAAACTAGAATTTCAGAAAGGAATGAAGGGAATGACCTACTTAAAGATTATGAAATTGAAACCAAGACCTGAGAAGGTCACAGAGATTAAGCAGAAACATCATAAAAGTATCCACAGAAATTGTGAAAATTTCAGAGGTAGCTGAGAGTGGTGTTAAGGCCTTAAACTTTGATCACACCTCTCATGTTAGGCTGAGAGCCTGATCAAAAGGGGCAAATAGTTTTAAAAAAGAGACAACAGGCCCAAAATGGAGTTACCTGCACTAAACCCCAGGTCCAGGAACTATGACTTAATACAAAACCAATTGCAGTCTCAACCCCCGCAGGAATGGAACCTTCAACCAGTCAGCCTGGAATTACCTGGCCAGCACTAGTGAGGTGATCCACCTCAGAGGCCCCCTTAAAAGGGCAACCTTGCCTGGAAGAATTCATTCTTTACTAACAGCTTCCTTTTTTCCAATCCCTTTTCCATCTTTAAAAACTTTTTCTTCTCTACAGTACAAGATGGGCTGCTGCCTGATTTATGAATTGTTTAATAAAGCAAATTAGATCTTTAAATTTCCTTGGTTGAAATTTTTTTAACAGATAGCATAGTTGGCCATGTAAAAAAATCTCCCAACACATGAACTCCTTGAAATAGTGAGAGAATATAGCAAGTTCATAGAAAGCAAGATTAATAAGCAAAAAAGTAATTTTTTTATACCAGTAATGGGCAATTGAATTTGCAACTAAAAAAAAAAAAAACACATTTATAGTAGGATAAAAAATGGTACAATATGGGCCTGGGGCATCTGGGAGTCCCAGAAAGTAAGGGGATGGTAAATACAAAATGGAGGTGTTTCAGTAAGACATAGTAGCCAATGGAAAGAGCTACAATACTGATACTTTTAAAATGCTGAATAAACAAATAAGCATGGGAAATAGGGAAATATTCTATGCAGAAGATTTTCAAATAACCACAAGTAGACACTCCACTTTTAAGGAGAAGAAACAAAACATCCTACTCTATGGATATGGGTTGGGCAAAATGTCTTCTTTCCAAAGTGTATAATACACAAAAGAAGAAAAAAGAGAGAACTTGACCATGGATAAACACAACAAATTTTCAGTCAGCAGATCAAAGGTAACAACAGTGATGTCACGCTGAAATTAAGGATCTTTGTACAATGAGAAACATATCTGGTCTTTCTCCTGGCTCCTGACATAGCGCTCCTAAAACGCTTAGAATTTTCTAAGCGATAGGACTATTTTTTTTATATTCCCATGTATCCATTCTTTTATCACACTGGACTTTATGCTAAGGGTGGAACCAATGGAAATGGTCACTGGAAAGACCAAGTGATTAGGGGATTTTAATTTTGAGTCTTGCCCACTGACCTCTGGGGAGGGATTAAGCTCTATTAAAAAAAAAAAAACAAAAAACTCTTGAACAAGGAGATCTGATGAGTTTCCAGGTGATAAATGAATCCTTGTGCCAGGAGGGTAACATACCCCAACTCTAAGGGAACAGAGGCCTCTCTAATGGACCTCACCTTATGCATCTCTTCACCTGACTCTTCATCTGGAGCATTTATAATATTCTTTACAATAAACCAGCAAACATCTAAGTCTTTCCCTGGGTCCCGTGAGATGTTCCAGCAAATTATCAAACCCGAGGAGGGAGATGTGTAGTGAAATCAGACACAGGAGTGTAGGGAACCTGGGGATCCATGACTTGAAACCGATGTCTGCAGTTGAGGGTACTCTTACCATCGAGCCCTTCACTTGTGCAGTCTGAGCTAACTCCAAGTACTTAGTGTCAGACTGAACTGGGAACACTTTGTTTGTGTCCTTAACGAAGGAAAGACTAGCTCAGTGTGGAAGACCATCACATATTTAGGGTCAGAAGTGTGGGCGTAAGTAGAAACAGCACTTACAAGTGTCCTTGAAATAATTAATGAGATTGGAACTTGTACGTCTCTGATCTCCCTATAAAAAATTCAAAACCCCATTCTAATTAGAAAAAATATCAAATTCCAATTGAGTGGCATTAAATAAAAAATCTGACCAGTAATCCTCAAAACTGTCAAGGTTACAAAAAGAAAAAAAAAATTCTGAGAAGCTGCCACAGCCAAGAGGAGCCTAAAGAAATATGACAATTAAGTGTAATGTGTTATAGGATCCTGGAGCAGAAAAAGTACATTAGCTAGAAACTAAGGAAATCTTTGTCGATAGGGTTGCAAAGTATCAGATACAATGGAGCAGGTGGCTGTTTAGGAAATATAAGATATGGATGCTAGTTGATCATAATGTATGTATACTGCTTGATTGTCACAGATGTATCATGGTAAGACAAAAAGTTAATAACAGAGAAAAGTGAGTACAAGGTGTATGGAAACTCTCTGCACTATTTTTGCAATTGTTTATACGTCTGAATCTTCTATTAAACAACATTTTTACACTATAATTTTTCATCATAACAGGTGAATGTATTTCCTTTCTTCTCTTCAGTTATTCTCACCACCAAATATTTTGCTGTGATTTCTTACATACAAGGTGGAAAAAGAAGAGAGAGGGAAAATCACCAGGTATATTGATATTGGGTGTTTCAAGCTACATACTGCTGCTGCTGCTAAGTTGCTTCAGTCGTGTCTGACTCTGTGCAATCCCATACACGGCAGCCCACCAGGCTCCCCTGTCCCTGGGATTCTCCAGGCAAGAATACTGGAGTGGGTTGCCATTTCTTTCTCCAATGCCTGCATGCATGCTAAGTCGCTTCAGTCGTGTCCAACTCTGTGTGACCCCATGGACAGCAGCCCAGCAGGCTCCTCTGGCCACAGGATTCTCTAGGCAAGAATACTGGAGTGGGATGCCATTTCCTTCTCCGTATTTTGTATTGGGGTATAGCCAATTAACAAACAATGTTGTGATAGTTTCAGATGAACAATGAAGGGACTCAGCCATACATATACATGTATCCATACAACTAATAATTTCTATATGTTTTCATTCATTTATATAACTTTGATATTCATCTCTAAATCTGTTACAGATAATAAATATACATGTGCTGTGCTGTGCTTAGTTGCTCAGTCATGTCCCACTCCTTGTGACTCCATGGACTGTAGCCCGCCAGGCTCCTCTGTCCATGGGGATTCTCCAGCCAAGAATACTGGAGTGAGTTGCCATGCCCTCATCCAGGGGATCTTCCCAGCCCAGGCATCAAACCCAGGTCTCCCACATTGTTCAGTTCAGTTCAGTTCAGTCGCTCAGTCGTGTCCGACTCTTTGTGACCCCATGAACTGCAGCACGCCAGGCCTCTCTGTCCATCACCAACTCCCAGAGTCTACCCAAACCAATGTCCATCGAGTCGGTGATGCCATCCAACCATCTCATCCTCTGTCGTCCCCTTCTCCTCCCGCCCCCAATCCTACGCAGCATCAGGGTCTTTTCCAGTGAGCCAACTCTTCGCATGAGGTGGCCAAAGTATTGGAGTTTCAGCTTCAACATCGGACCTTCCAATGAACACCCAGGATTGATCTCCTTTAGGATGGATTGATTGGATCTCCTTGCAGTCCAAGGGACTCTCAAGAGTCTTCTGCAACACCACAGCTCAAAAGCAGCAATTCTTCGGCGCTCAGCTTTCTTCACTGTCCAACTCTCACATCCATACATGACCACTGGAAAAACCATAGCCTTGACTAGACGGACTTTTGTTGGCAAAGTAATGTCTCTGCTTTTAAATATGCTATCTAGGTTGGCCATAACCTTCCTTCCAAGGAGTAAGCGTCTTTTAATTTCCTGGCTGCAATCACCATCAGCAGTGATTCTGGAGCCCCCAAAAATAAAAGTCTGACACTGTTTCCACTGTTTCCCCATCTATTTCCCATGAAGTGATGGGACCAGATGCCATGATCTTAGTTTTCAGAACGTTGAGCTTTTAGCCACATTGTAGGCAGATTCTTTATCAACTGAGCCACCAGGAAAGCCCAAATATATATGTATAAGTAAGTAAATGATAATCGCTCAGTTCTGTCCGACTCTTTGCAATCCCAAGGACTGTAGGCCCTGAGGATCCTCTGTCCAGAGAATTCTCCAGGCAAGAATACTGAAGTGGATTCACTTCTCTAGAGGGTCTTCCTGACCCAGGGATCGAAACTAGGTCTCCTACATTGCAGGCAGATTCTTTACCACCTGAGACACCAGGGAAGATAGACACATAGTGATATGGATATATCAATGTATTCTTCCAGAATCCATAACAGTTTTTCATATAAATACTTTTGAATGAATAAATAACATTCTGTTTTTGTACTAATTATTATTAGATTTTATTACTTTCATTACTTTTAAACATATACCTATTAACATTTCTAAAGATTCTATTGATACATATAAGTTCTTTTATCATCCTCATCATAATTAATTCACAATGTTTTGTTCAATTACCTTAAAATGACACAAATAGAGTTCAAAGAGGAAACAATATACTAGAAACATAAGGATTCTTGTAGAAAAAAACCTGGAACGGAAATCCTCTCTGTGAAAAGATATGCTCTTTAAATTGCTACAAGAATTTCTATGAGGAGACCAAGGTGATTTTCTCAAGAGGAGACAAATGCTTTTATTCTTTTAGTGACTGCTTGATATTTTCACAGAGGGTTATAATGATCATAGGTAATGCATCACCAGGCTCTTATATGCTGTAAAATTTATGAGAGAGATGTATTTGTCAAACTCTGTGAAGGCACTCTGTGGTTGCTTATGCAGGATTAGTTTTGCTGGAAGTCCAGCAGACAGAGGCCATTTAATCAACTCTTTGCTGCTAGTCAAAATGATATCCTACTGAGACCATCTGGATGTCGGCTGGAATCAAGTTTAGCTCTACCTGTAGGAGCCAGAGTTGAGTCAGTGAATAGCTTCCTGTACAGTTATGTTTAAACAAAGGTTTAATCAGCAGGCTTGTTGATTGATTGTATTACAAACTTGTGATTTCATAGGATAAGAACTTTAGATATAGAGACAAAAGATTTTAACAGTTTATTTTTTTTTAAATTTTGCAAAGTAAAAGAAGTATTTTAAACTTTTCCATTTTACCTAATACTCAGTCATCCTAACAATTACCATTCTTGTTCTGCATAGAGTACAGCCCTATATAATTTCATCAATTTAAATCCACAGGCACAGGGTCATTTGTGCAATCATTCAGTGTTTGTTTCCTAGGAAACAGACCAGTCAAGAGATGAAAGATGGCCACCCACTTTCTTTACCACCATTATTTGACCCTTTGCTAATCCAAGTAATTCATGAGTTTCTTTTTCATTCTGCTCAAATTCTGCTATGGTTTTAAAGTCATTTTAGAACCTCATTTTTATTTAATATTTTAAAAATTCTTAAAATAGAGTTGTTAGCAACATTCAAAATGGTAAAATTCTTCACTGGTAAATTCATATGAATTTCTAAATCCTATGCTAACTGAAATGAACAATTCTTTCACATACTTCGTCAAAAATGACCTGAGGTTATATATATACCTAGAGAGACAGCTATAGAATAAATATGTAGAATATATATATAGAATACGGAGAAGGCAATGGCACCCCACTCCAGTACTCTTGCCTGGAAAATCTCATGGACAGAGGAGCCTGGCAGGCTGCAATCCATGGGGTCGCTAGAAGTTGGACACAACTGAGTGACTTCACTTTCACTTTTCCCTTTCATGCACTGGAGAAGGAAATGGCAACCCACTCCAGTATTCTTGCCTGGAGAATCCCAGGGACGGCAGAGCCTGGTGGGCTGCCATCTATGGGGTCGCACAGAGTCGGACACGACTGAAGCATCTTAGCAGTAGCAGCATATATAGAATAATACTATATATAATTCTATATATATATATAGAATAATGCTTGACCTCAACATACTGTTTTTCATACTGTACAGAATTTAGTCATTACAGATACTCTTGAATATCTTATGCTTTTGGTCGTGGTATCTGGGGATGTTAGTCCCCGACCAGGGATTGAATCCATGCCCCTTGGAGTGGAAAACTGGAGTCTCAACTGTTGGACCAAGGGAAGTCCAGATACTCTTTCATAATCTTTAAAAGCCAATTTAACAATTGCATGTTAGTAAACAGTAGCATGTGTTAAGTCACTTCAGTCGTGTCTGATTTTTTGCAATCCCATGGACTGTAGTCCATCAGGCTCCTCTGTCCATGGGATTTCCCAAGCAAGAATACTGAAGTGGGTTGCCCATTTCCTTCTCCAGGGGATCCTCCTTACCAAGGGATCGAATCCCAGTCTCTTCTCTTGCTCTGGCAGATGGGTTCTTTACCATTAGTGCCACCTAGTAAATGGTCAGTTCAGTTCAGCTGCTCAGTCATGTTCAACTCTTTGTGACCCCATGAACCACAGCACGCCAGGCTACCCTGTCGATCGCCAATTTCTGGAGTCCACCCAGACCCATGTCCATCGGGTCAGTGATGCCATCCAGCCTTCTCATCCTCTGTTTTCCCTTCTCCTCCTGCCCTCAATCTTTCCCAGCGTCAAGGTCTTTTCCAATGAGTCAGCTCTTCCCATCAGGTGGCCAAAGTATTGGAGTTTCAGCTTCAACATCAGTCCTTCCAATGAACACCCAAGACTGATTTCCTTTAGCATGGACTGATTGGATCTCCTTGCAGACCAAGGAACTCTCAAGAGTCTTCTCCAACACCACAGTTCAAAAGCATCAATTCTTCTGCACTCAGCTTTCTTTATAGTCCAATTCTCACATCCATACATGACCACTGGAAAAATCATAGCTTTGACTAGAATGGAAATTTGTTGACAAAGTAATGTCGCTGCTTTTTAATATGCTGTCTAGATTGGTCATAACTTCCCTTCCAAGGAGTAAGCATCTTTTAATTTCATGGCTGCAATCACCATCTGCACTGATTTTGGAGCCCCCAAAAATAAAGTCTGACACTGTTTCCACTGTTTCCCCATCTATTTCCCATGAAGTGATGGGACCGGATGCCATGATCTTAGTTTTCTGAATGTTGAGCTTTAAGCCAACTTTTTCACTCTCCTCTTTCACTTTCATCAAGAGGCTCTTTGGTTCTTCTTCACTTTCTGCCATAAGGGTGGTGTCATGTGCATATATGACCTTATTGATATTTCTCCTGGCAATCTTGATTCGAGCTTGTGTTTCTTCCAGCCCAGCATTTCTCATGATGTACTCTGTATAGAAGTTAAATAAGCAGGGTGACAATATACAGCCTTGACATACTCCTTTTCCTATTTGGAATCAGTCTGTTGTTCCATGTCCAGTTCTAACCGTTGCTTCCTGACCTGCATACAGATTTGTCAAGAGGCAAGTCAGGTAGTCTGGTATTCCCATCTCTTTCAGAATTTCCCACAGTTTGTGGTGATCCACACAGTCAAAGGCTTTGGCCTAGTCAATAAAGCAGAAATAGATGTTTTTCTGGAACTCTCTTGCTTTTTTGATAGTCTGGTGGATGTTGGCAATTTGATCTCTAGTTCCTCTGCCTTTGCTAAAACCATCTTGGACATCTGGGAGTTCGTGTTTCACATACTGTTGAAGCCTGGCTTGGAGAATTTTGAGCACTACTTTACTAGTGTGTGAGATGAGTGAAATTGTGCAGTAGTTCGAGCATTCTTTGGCATTGCTTTTCTTTGGGGTTGGAATGAAAAGTGACCTTTTCCAGTCCTGTGGCCACTGCTGAGTTTTCCAGATTTGCTGGCATATTGAGTGCAGCATTTTCACAGCATCATCTTTTAGGAGTTGAAATAGCTCAACTGGAATTTCATCACCTCCACTAGTTTTGTTCGTAGTGATGCTTCCTAAGGCCCACCTGCCTTTACATTACAGAGTGTCCGGCTGTAGGTGAGTGTGAGTGATCACACTTTCGTGATTATCTGGGTTGTGAAGATCTTTTCTGTACGGTTCTTCTGTGTATTCTTGCCACCTCGTCTTAATATCTTTTGCTTCTGTAAACGGTCAAGTAATAATAAATATACCTGGAAACTTTCTTTTCAAAACTTGCTTATGACTTAATTATTGCTCTTATATAACACAATTTTTGAGGTTGTTTACCAGTTTCAGATATGGCAGAGAAAATGGTTTCTTTCCGAATAATAACAGAAGGCTGCAAATTGGTAATCTGGAAAGTTGTCCTGGTCTCTGGATCTGTCATTTCAGTTCAGGCACTCAGTCATATCCGACTCTTTGTGACTGCACAGACTGCAGCACTCCAGGCTTCCTTGTCCATCACCAACCCTGGAGCTCACTCAAAACTCATGTCCATCCAACCATTTCATCCTCTGTCATCCCCTTTTTCAACCTTTGATCATTTCCAAAATCAGGATCTTTTCCAGTGAGTCAGTTCTTTGTACCAAAATATTAGAGCTTCAGCTTTAGCATCAGTCCTTCCAATGAATATGCAGGGCTGATTTCCTTTAAGATTGACTGGCTTTCTCTCCTTGCAGTCCAAGAGACTCTCAAGAGTCTTCTCCAACACCACATTCATGTTTTATGCATGGGACGGATGCTCAGGGATGGAGCGTTGGGATGACACAGAGAGATGGGAAGGGGAGGGAGGTGGGAGGAGGGTTCAGGAGGGGGAGCACATGTGAACCCATGGCTGATTCATGTCAATGTATGGCAAAAACTACTACAATATTGTAAAGTAATTAGCCCCCAACTAAAATAAATTAAAAAAAAAAAAGCATTACTTTTTCATCACTGTGGTAAATAATCTGTGTTCAACACTATTCTGCACAAGAGGACAAAGTCTGATTTCTAGCTAGACTGTACATATCAGAGACTGAGGACAAATTGCTTGTTATTCAGATGTTAATTAATTTGCCTCAAAACTGATGAACTCTAAATAATTGCGAAAAATCCCTTATGCCTTTGATTAATAAAAGACATTATATTATTTTTAAACTACGAGTTAGCTTGTATGAACTTATTACCTTGCATTATTAAGACATAAGATAGTTGACCCTGCAATTTATTGCTTGGAACATGCATTTATACACACACACAAACACACACTCACACACTTACCTGATGACTCAGCAGGTAAAGAATCTGCCTGCAATGCCTGAAATGCAGGAAACATGGGTTCACTCCCTGGTCAGGAAGATCCACTGGAGGAGGTCATGGGAATAAATTCCAGTACCCTTGCCAGGAAAACCCCATGGAGAAAGGAGAAACACACTCACACACACACACACACAGATACATATGTATTTATCAAACTTTTATATTGTATCTAGACATATATGTACATATATATTTATATATGGCATGTTTCTATTCAGTTCAGTTCAGTTCAGTTGCTCAGTCATGTCCGACTCTTTGGGACCCCATGAATCACAGCATGCCAGCCTCCCTGTCCATCACCAACTCCCAGAGTCCACGCAAACCCATGTCCATCGAGTCGGTGATGCCATCCAACCATCTCATCCTCTGTTGTCCCCTTCTCCTCCTGCCCCCAATCCCACCCAGCATTAGGGTCTTTTCCAATGAGTTCAACTCTTTGCATGAGGTGGCCAAAGTACTGGAGTTTTAGCTTCAACATCAGTCCTTCCAATGAACACCCAGGATTGATCTCCTTTAGGATAGATTGATTGGATCTCCTTGCAGTCCAAGGACTCTCAAGAGTCTTCTCCAACACCACAGCTCAAAAGCATCAATTCTGCAGCACTCAGCTTTCTTCACCATCCAACTCTCACATCCATACATGACCACTGGAAAAACCATAGCCTTGGCTAGATGGACTTTTTTTGGCAAAGTAATGTCTCTGCTTTTAAATATGCTATCTAGGTTGGCTATAACCTTCCTTCCAAGGAGTAAGAGTCTTTTAATTTCATGGCTGCAATCACCATCTGCAGGGATTTGGGAGCCCCAAAAATAAAGTCTGACACTATTTCCACTGTTTCCCCATCTATTTCCCATGAAGTGATGGGACCAGATGCCATGATCTTAGTTTTCTGAAATTTGAGCTTTAAGCCAACTTTTTCGGACATAAGGGTGGTGTCATCTGCATATCTGAGGTTATTGGTATTTCTCCCAGCAATCTTGATTCCAGCTTGTGTTTCTTCCAGCCCAGCGTTTCTTATGATGTACTCTGCATATAAGTTAAATAAGCAGGGTAACAATATACAGCCTTGACGTACTCCTTTTCCTATTTGGAACCATTCTGTTGTTCCATGTCCAGTTCTAACTGTTGCTTCCTAACTTGAATACAGGTTTCTCAAGAGACAGGTCAGATGGTCTGGTATTCCCCTCGCTTTCAGAATTTTCCACAGTTTATTGTGGTCCACACAGTCAAAGGCTTTGGCATAGTCAATAAAGCAGAAATAGATGATTTTCTGGAACTCTCTTGCTTTTTTGCTGATCCAGCAGATATTGGCAATTTGATCCCTGGTTCCTCCGCCATTTCTAAATCCAGCTTGAACATCTGGAAGTTCATGGTTCACATATTGCTAAAGCCTGGCTTGGAGAATTTTGAGCATTACTTTACTAGCATGTGAGATGAGTGCAATTGTGCGGTAGTTTGAACATTCTTTGGCATTGCCTTTCTTTGGGATTGGAATGAAAACTGAACTTTTCCAGTCCTGTGGGCACTGCTGAGTTTTCCAAATTTGCTGGCATATTGAGTGCAGCACTTTCACAGCATCAACTTTGAGGATTTGAAATAGCTCAACTGGAATTCCATCACCTCCACTAGCTTTGTTCATCGTGATGCTTCCTAAGGCCCACTTGACTTCACATTCCAGGATGTCTGGCTCCAGGTGAGTGATCACACCACCGTGATTATCTGGGTCGTGAAGATCTTTTTTGTACAGTTCTTCTGTGTATTCTTGCCACCTCTTCTTAACATCTTCTGCTTCTCTTAGGTCCATACCATTTCTGTCCTTTATCGAGCCTATCTTTGCATGAAATGTTTCCTTGGTATCTCTAGTTTTCTTGAAGAGATCTCTAGTCTTTCCCAATCTGTTGTTTTCCTCTATTTCTTTGCATTGATCGCTGAGGAAGGCTTTCTTATCTCTCCTTGCTATTCTTTGGAACTCTGCATTCAGATGGGAATATCTTTCCTTTTCTCCTTTGCTTTTTACTTCTCTTCTCTTCCCAGCTATCTGGAATGCCTCCTCAGACAGTCATTTTGCTTTTTTGCATTTCTTTTCCATGGGGATGGTCTTGATCCCTGTCTGCTGTACAATGTCACGAACCTCTGTCCATAGTTCATCAGGCACTCTGTCTATCAGATCTAGTCCCTTAAATCTATTTGTCACTTCTACTGTATACTCATAAGGGATTTGATCTAGATCATACCTGAATGGACTAATGGTTTTCCCTACTTTCTTCAATTTAAGTCTGAATTTGGCAATAAGCATTTCATGATCTGAGCCACTGTCTGCTCCTCGTCTTGTTTTTGCTGACTGTATAGAGCTTCTCCATCTTTGGCTGCAAAGAATATAATCAAGCTGATTTCAGTGTTGACCATCTGGTGATGTCCACGTGTACAGTCTCCTCTTGTGTTGTTAGAATAGGGTGTTTGCTATTACCAGTGAATTCTCTTGGCAAAACTCTATTAGCCTTTGCCCTGCTTCATTCTGTACTCCAAGGCC
This sequence comes from Okapia johnstoni, assembly GCA_024291935.2. Lineage (NCBI taxonomy): Eukaryota > Metazoa > Chordata > Mammalia > Artiodactyla > Giraffidae > Okapia > Okapia johnstoni. The sequence continues at coordinate 62,006,952 of CM044322.1, forward strand.
AAATTTGCCTGTTACACCAGGTGTTTCTTGACTTCCTACTTTTGCATTCCAGTCCCCTATAATGAAAAGGACATCTTTTTTGGGTGTTAGTTCTAGAAGGTCTTGTAGCTCTTCATAGAACCGTTCAACTTCAGCTTCTTCGGCATTACTGGTCGAGGCATAGACTTGGATTACTGTGATATTGAATGGTGTGCCTTGGAAACGAACAGAGATCATTCTATCGTTTTTGAGATTGCATCCAAGTACTGCCTTTCGGACTCTTTTGTTGACCATGATGGCTACTCCATTTCTTCTAAGGGATTCCTGCCCACAGTAGTAGATATAATGGTCATCTGAGTTAAATTCACCCATTCCAGTCCATCTTAGTTCGCTGATTCCTAGAATGTCGACGTTCACTCTTGCCATCTCCTGTTTGACCACTTCAAATTTGCCTTGATTCATGGACCTAACATTCCAGGTTCCTATGCAATATTGCTCTTTACAGCCTCGGACTTTGTGTCTATCACCAGTCACCTCCACAGCTGTGTATTGTTTTTGCTTTGGCTCCATCCCATCATGCTCTCTGGAGTTATTTCTCCACAGATCTCCATTAGCATATTGGGCACCTACTGACCTGGCTAGTTTATCTTTCAGTGTCCTAACTTTTTGCCTTTTCATACTGTTCATGGGGTTCTCAAGGCAAGAATACTGAAGTGGTTTGCCATGCCCTTCTCCAGTGGACCACATTCTATTCAAGAGCATGCTGAACTATTTATGAAAGAAATCTTATTTATACTTAAATTTCTCTGGATTTCCCCTTATTTATACCCAAAAATAAATGTTCTGGAGGGATTATCTGTGGAGTTACATAGCAAAAATAACTGTACATATCATAGGTAATCACATTCCTTGTATAGGTAATCACACTCCTTTCTTTTCATTATTTACTTGTTATAACTTTGATGGAGAAACATAATCTGACACATGCTATTTTAGAAGAAAACTATCCTTTTGTACCATGTGAAATTATAGTATTAAATGTCAAAAAAGGACACCCCAAAAAGATGTCTATTTCATTATAGAGGCCTGGAATGCCAAAGTAGGCAGTCAGGACACACCTGGAGTAATAGACAAATTTGGCCTTGGAGTACAGAATGAAGCAGAGCAAAGGCCAATAGAGTTTTGCCAAGAGAATGTATTGATCATAGCAAACACCCTCTTCTAACAACACAAAAGAAGACTACACATGGACATCACCAGATGGTCAACACTGAAATCAGATTGATTATATTCTTTGCAGGCAAAGATGGAGAAGCTCTACACAGTCAGCAAAAACAAGATCGAGAGCTGACAGTGGCTCAGATCATGAACTCCTTATTGCCAAATTCAGACTTACCTTGAAGAAAGTCGGGAAAGCTACTAGACCATTCAGGTATGACCTAAGTCAAATCCCTTACAATTACACAGTGGGAGTGAGAAAAAGATTTAAGGGATTAGATGTGATAGAGTGCCTGATGAACTATGGACGGAGGTTTGTGACTCTGTACAGGAGACAGGGATCAAGAGCATCCCCAAGAAAAGGAAATGCAAAAAAGCAAATTGATTGTCTGAGGAGGCCTTACAAATAGCTGTGAAAAGAAAAGAAGTGAAAATCAAAGGAGAAAAGGAAAGCTGTACCCATTTGAATGCAGAGTTCGAAAGAATAGCAAGGAGAGATAAGAAAGCTTCAGTGATCAGTGCAAAAAAATAGAGGAAAACAATAGAATGGAAAAGACTAGAGATCTCTTCAAGAACATTAGAGATACCAAGGGAACATTTCATGCAAAGATGGGCTAAATAAAGGACAGAAATGGTATGGATCTAACAGAAACAGAAGATATTAAGAAGAGGCAGCAAGAAATACACAGAAGAACTACACAAAAGAGATCTTCATGATCCAGATAACCACAATGGTATGATCACTCACCTAGAGCCAGACATCCTGGGCTGTAAAATCAAGTGGGCCATAGGAAGTATAACTACAAACAAAGCTAGAGGAGGTGATGAAATTTCAGTTGAGCTATTTCAACTCCTAAAAGATGATGCTGTGAAAATGCTGCACTCAATATGCCAACAAATCTGGAAAACTCAGCAGTGGCCACAGGACAGGAAAAGGTCACTTTTCATTCCAGTCTCAAAGAAAGGCAATGCCAAAGAATGCTCAAACTACCACACAATTGCACTCATCTCACACACTAGTAAAGCAGTGCTCAAAATTCTCCAAGCCAGGCGTCAACAGTATGTGAACCATGAACTTCTAGATGTTCAGGATGGTTTAGCAGGTAGAGGAACTAGTGATCAAATTGCCAACATCCACCAGATTATTGAAAAAGCAAAAGAGTTCCAGAAAAACATCTATTTCTGCTGTATTGACTAAGCCAAAGCCTTTGACTGTGTGGATCACCACAAACTGTGGGAAATTCTTCAAGAGATGGGCATACCAGACCACCTGACCTGCCTCTTGAGAAATCTGTATGCAGGTCAGGAAGCAACAGTTAGAACTGGACATGGAACAACAGACTGTTTCCAAATTGGTAAAGGAGTTACTCGTCAAGGCTGTATATTGTCATCCTGCTTATTTGACTTATATGCAGGTACATCATGTAAAATGCTGGGCCGTATGAAGCACAAGTTGGAATCAAGATTGCCAGAAGAAATATCAATAAGGTCAGATATTCAGATGACACCACCCTTATGGCAGAAATTGAAGAAGAACTAAAGAGTCTCTTGATGAAATTGAAAGAGGAGAGCGAAAATTTTGGCTTAAAACTCAACATTCAGAAAACTAAGATCATGGCATCTGGTCCCATCACTTCATGGGAAATAGATGGGGAAACAGTGGAAACAGTGACAGACTTTATTTTTTTAGGTTCCAAAATCATTACAGATGGTGATTGCAGCCATGAAATTAACAGATGCTTGCTCCTTGGAAGACAAGTTATGAACAACATAGACAGCATATTAAGAAGCAAAGACATTACTTTACTGACAAAGGTCCATCTATTCAAGGCTATAGTTTTTCCAGTAGTCATGTATGGATGCGAGAGTTGTACTATAAAGAAAGCTGAGCGCCAAAGAATCGATGCTTTTGAACTGTGGTGTTGGAGAGGACTCTTGAGAGTCCCTTGGACTGCAAGGAGATCCAACCAGTCTATCCTAAAGGAAATCAGTCCTGAATATTCATTGGAAGGGCTGATGTTGAAGCTGAAACTTCAACTTTGGCCACCTGATGGGAAGAGCTGACTCATTGGAAAAGACCCTGATGCTGGAAAAGATTGAAGGTGGGACGAGAAGGGGACGACAGAGGATGAGATGGTTGGATGGCATCAGCGACTCAATGGACGTGAGTTTGAGCAAACTCCAGGAGCTGATGATGGACAGGGAGGCTTGGCGTGCTGCAGTCCATGGAGTTGCAAAGAATCAGCCATGCTGAGTGACTGAACTGAACCTTTTTTTACCATGTTTAATTGTAGTATTAAATGTCTTTTATTAAAGAAATACTGAAGCCCATAGGGAAAAGACACTTTTTACTCAGAAAGTCATGAACGGAACACATTACCTTCAATGTGTTTCTTTACAATTAAGGAGTCCAAGATTCCAAGTATAGATATCCTCACCTGGCAGGCTTCCCAGATGGTGCAATGGTAAGGAATCTGCCTACGAATGCAGGAAATGTGGGTTCAATCCCTGGATCGGAAAGATCTCCTGGAGAAAGAAATGGCAACCCATTATATTATTCTTGCCTGGAAAATTCCACAGACAGAGAAGTCTGGAGTGATACAGTCCATGGGATCACAAAGAGTCGAGTCGGACACGACTGCCCAAGGAGCACAAAACAAACAAGCAAAAAACTTCACTTTTAGGAAAGGTCTATATTTACCTGTTTTTGCTAACAAACATAAATCCAACGACAATTCTGTTACAAAAAAAGGCAAAAAGTGAAAACAGCACTCAGCATTTGTTTTGCAGGAGCCTTCATAGGGGAAGCACACCCAGAGCACTGAGAATGGCACCACCCTGCTCCTTCAGGGGAACCACCCTCAGTAGAGCCCCACACTTTGAACTGTGTCTGTGAGTATCTGTGCTTCATCTACATTTATTGTGTGTATCCATTAACCAGATGTTAAGTTCAGGTCACTTCAGTCGCTCAGTCCTGTCCAACTCTGTGACTCCATGGACTGCAGTACACCAGGTTTCCCTGTCCATCACCATCCCCTAGAGACTACCCAAACTGATGACTATTGAGTCAGTGATGCCATCCAACCATCTCATGTTCTTTTGTCCCCTTCTCCTCCTGCCTTCAATCTTTCCCAGCATCAGGGTCTTTTCAAATGAGTCAGTTCTTCGAAACAGGGGGCCAAAGTATTGGAATTTCAGCTTCAGCATCAGTCCTTCCAATGAATATTCAGGACTGATTTCCTTGAGGATGGACTGGTTGGATCTCCTTGTTGTCCAATGTATTTTACCTCTACAAAATATTTCAGATGTAAGTTTCAATTTTAGGTTATTACCTGTGCTTCGGACTTTGTTGTTGCTGTTCAGTCACTCAGTTGTGTCCGACTCTTTGAGACCCCATGGACTGCAGCATGCCAGGCTTCCCTGTCCTGCACCATCTCCTGGAGCTTGCTCAATCTCATATCCATTGAGTCAGTGATGCCATCCAACCATCTCATCCTCTGTCATCCCCTTTTCCTGCCTTCAATCTTTCCCAGTATCAGGGTCTTTTCTAATGAGTTGGCTCTTTGCACCAGGTAGCCAAATTTTGGAGCTTCAGCATCAGTCCTTCTAATGAATATTCAGGATTGATTTATTTAGAATTGACTTGTTTGATCTCCTTGCAGCCCAAAGGTCTCTCAAGAGTCTTCTCCAACACCAGAGCTCAAAAGCATCAATTTGTCATATTTCTTTACAATGCAATTCTTACATCCATACATGACTACTGAAAAACCATAGTTTTGACTATATGGACTTTGTCAGCAAAGTAATGTCTCTGCTTTTTAATATGCTATCTAGGTTGATCATAGCTTTTCTTCCAAGGAGCAAGTGTCTTTTAATTTCATGACTGTAGTCACCATTTGCAGTGATTTTGGAGCCCAAGAAAATAAAGTCTGTTACTGTTTCCTTTGTTTCTCCTTTGCTATGAAGTGATGGGACCAGATACTATGATCTTACTTTTCTGAATGTTGAATCTTAATCCGGCTTTTTCACTCTCCCCTTTCACTTTCATCAAGAGGCTTTTTAGTTCCTCTTCACTTTCTGCCATAAAGGTGACGTCATCTGCATCTCTGAATTTATTGCTATTTCTCCTGGCAATCTTGATTCCAGCTTGAGCTTCATCCAGCCTGGAATTTTGCATGATGTGCTCAGGATATATGTTAAATAAAGACAGCCTTTATGTACTCCTTTCCAAATTCTGAACCAGCCGTTTGTTCCATGTGTGGTTCTAACTATTTCTTCCTGACCTGAATACAGGTTTCTCAAGAGACAGGTCAAATGGTCTGGTTTTTCACATCTCTTGAAGAATTTTCCACAGTTCATTGTGATCCACGGAGTCAAAGGCTATAGTGTACTCAATGAAGCAGAAGTAGATATATTTTTTTGGAATTCTCTTGGTTTTTTTTTTCTATGTTCCAATGGATGTTGGCAATTTGATCTTTGGTTCCTGTGCCTTTTCTAAATCCAGCCTGCACATTTGGAAGTTCTTAGTTCACATACTGATGAAGACTGGCTTGGAGAATTTTGACCACTTCCAATTTACCTTGATTCATGGACCTAACATTCCAGGTTCCTATACACTATTGTTATTTACTGCATAGGACTTTACTTTCACCACCAGACACATACACACCTAGGCATTGTTTCTGCTTTGGCTCAGCCTTTTCATCCCTTCTGAAGCTATTTCTCTGCTCTTTTCCAGTAGCATATTGGGCACCTACCAACCTGGGGAGTCTATCTTTCACTGTCACATCTTTTTTCCTTTTCATACTGTGTGAGGGGTTCTCAAGGCAAAAATAGTGAAGCGGTTTGTCATTCCCTTCTCCAGTGGACCATATTTTGTCAGAACTCTCCACCATGACCTGACCATCTTGGGTGGCCCTATGCAACAAGACCCATAGTTTAATTGAATTAGACAAGGTTGTGATACATGTGATCAGTTTGGCTAATTTTCTGTGATGGTGGTTTTCATTCTGTCTGATGGATGAGGATAAGAGGCTTGTGGAAGCTTTCTGGTGGGTGGGACTGGGTGTGTGTAAAACTGGGTCTTGCTCTGCTCTGGTGGGCAGGGCCATGCTCAGTAAATCTTTAATCCAATTTTCTGCTGATGGATGAGGCTGTGTTCCTTTCCTGGAGTTTGGCCTGAGGCCAAACTATGGTAGGGGTAATGGCAGTAATAGTGGTAATACCTCCTTCAAAGGACTTATGCCAGGATGCTGTGGCTCCCAGGACTGTTGTAGTCATGCCCCTGACCCCATGTCAGGCCACTGTTGACCCACACCTCTCCAGGAGACTCCCAGACACTTACAAGCAAATCTGGCTCTGTCTCTTGTGGGGTCACTGCTCCTTTCTCCTGGGTCCTGGTGTGCACAAGGTTTTGTTGTGCCCTTCAAGAGCCTGTTTCTTTATGGGTTCTCAGTCCTTTTGCCTGATCCCCAGGTTGCAAAATCTTTTGTGGGCCCTAGAATTTTGCAACAGTACAAGAACTTCTTTGGTATAATTGTTATCCAGTTTGTGCATCGTCTGCTCAGTGGCTCTATAGTGGAGCTAATAGTGAACTCCTCCAAGAGGAATGATTCCACATGCTGTGCCTCCCAGGTCTACTGCGGCCAGAGTCCCTGTCCCGACAGTAGGTCACTTTGCCTCCGCAGGAGACGCTCAAACACTCAAAGGCAGGTCTGGATCTGTCTCTTATGGGGGTCACTGCTCTCTTCCCTCAGTCCTGGTGTGCATAAGGTTTTGTTGTGCCCTCCAATAGTCTCTGGCCAGTTTGAGGTATGATGTTAAATGCGATTTTTCCCCTCCTACCATCTTGTTAGGGCTTCTTTGCCCTTGGATGTGGGGTATATTTTTGGGGGAGAAATCCAACATTTTCCCGTCAATGGCTGTTCGGCAGTTAGTTGTGACCTTGGTGTTCTCACAGGAGAAGATGAGCAAAGGTCCTGCTATTCTGCCATCTTTGTTCTTGGTTCCGTGCTTCTGACTAATTATAAATCAGAGGTTCCCATGACTTTCTACTTGGGTTAAGTTTGCTTGAGTGGCACACAACTCAGAAAAACATTTTACTTATTAGATTACTGATTCATTACAAAAAGTTATAACTTGGGAATAACCAGATGGAAGGGATGCAAAGCACAAGTTATGGGGAAAGGGCTCAGAACATCCATGTCCTCTCCACACATACCTCTCTCCCGAGATATCCACCTGTTCACCACCATGAAAAATCTTCATACCATGTCCTTTTGGGTTTTATGGAGGCTTCATTATGCAGGCATAATCGATAAACCTCTTGCTAATAGCCAATGACCTAACTCCCACCTTCTCCCCCACTCTCCTCCCCAGATGGTGGGGGGATGGGACTAAAATTTCCAATCCTCTAATTAAGTTATGAGTTTGGTTCCAGCAGCAACCAGCACCTACTTAAAATGCTTACTCAAAATCACCTCACAAATGTAACAAAAGACAGCTTTATCACTCTCAACTCTGAGGAAATCCCAAGAGTTTTGGGAGCCCTGAGTAAGAAACCATGAACAAAAACTAAATATATATTTATTATCAATCACAGTATCACAAGAGTGTTATATACATATATATATACATGTATATATGTACATACGTATATATATATATATATATATACACAATATATATACACATATACATACAGTGTGTGTATATATTATATATTTTATATATATATATATGTATATATATCTCCATTTGAAAAGTAAGGTTTGAACAGAACTTAATGCAGTCATTTCTTTTAAGGAGAAACCAAACCAAACCAAGGGATTCAGATCAAGAAGGTGGAGTAGGAGAACTTGGAGCTCATCTCTCCCATGAATGCATCAAAAACACATCTATATATGGAGAGATTCCTGCTGAAAACTAATAGCAGACTAGCAGAAAAATTTTTATACAAGTAGGACTGTAAGAAATATTCAAACAGAATGTGGTATGAAGAGAAGAGAAACATGGTGTCAGGATCTATGCCCATGGGAGGGGCTACAGAATAAGAGGAGGATTACACAGGTGGAGATTCTTCCTGGGGAGTGATCAGTTTGAACCATACACTGGACACTGCAGCCCTAGGGTCCAACACCAGGAAGACGATTCCTTTAGCTTGCTAGAAAACCAGTGGGACTAACTAATAGGATGGCTATAAGTAACCTAGACTCTGTTTGTGAAAGATATGCAGATACTTGCTTACTCCTGAAACAAGGCAGAGAAAATAGACTGAAACTGCGCAGGACCCAAGACTGTTTCCCAAGACCTCTCTGATGTGTACTCCTGCTTAGTCTGTCCCCTGCTCCAGTCCCTTTTGTTTCTCAAGTAGCATATCAGTAGTGGTCTTGGACTCCAAGGCTGAGCCCACCTCAGCCTGCCCAGACCGACCGAGTGCCTGCAACAGCCCTCCTTGCTCTGTGATGCAGCTCTCCACTACTGGCAAGGAATGATACTGTGCAAGACTGAATCAGGCAGAAATAGACAATCTGAACATACTGATCACTGGTGGAGGAACTGAATGAGGAATCAAAAACCTCCCAACAATCAAAAGTCCAGGACCAGATAGCTTCATAGAGGACTTCTGCCAAACATAATAAAAAAAGAGCTAAAAACTATATTTCTCAAACTATTTCAAAAAATTGAAGTGTATGGAATCAAGTTGACTCTACAGGGCGAGCATTACCCAGGTAGTGAAGCCAGACAAAGATACAATAATAGAAAAAGTTACAGACCGATACTTCTGATGAAAATAGACACAGTAACCCTCAATAAAATATTAGCAAACTGAATTCATGATCATGTGGAATCTATTCCAGGGATGCAAGTATTGTTCAATATCTATAGATCAATGTGATATACCTCATTCATAAAAAAGAATTAAAATCACGTAATCATTTCAATAGACAAAGAAAAAGCATTTGACAATCCAACATTGATTCAATATAAACTCTCATCAAAATTAGTATAGAGGGAATATATCTCAACATGATAAAGGTGGTTTATAGCAAACCTACAGCTAACATCATACTCAACCATGGAAAAAATTCAGCTTTTCCTCAAAAATTAGGAATAAGACCATTACTCCCAGCACTTCTATTTGACTTAGTGTTGCAAATCCTAGTCACAGCATTCAGACAAGAAAAAGAAATAAAAGTCATCCAAATCAGAAGGGAAGAATTAAATCTGTCACTATATGTAGATGTCATGATACTACATAAAGATAACTAATATCTCTGAAGAAAATTCTCAGAACTAATAAATTCACTCAAGTTGCAGGAAACACAATTAATATGAAGAAATGTATTGCTTTTTTCTATACACTAATCATGAACTATCAAAAAGAGAAAGTGAGGAAACAATCAAGATGAAAATTACATGAAATAGAATAGAATAATTAGAAAGAAACTTAACCAAGAAGGTAAAAACCTATACTCTGAACATTATAAAACACTGATGAGGGAGTTTAAAGATGAAACAAAGAAATGGAACAATATCCTAAGTTCATGAATTGGAAGAATTATTGTTAAAATGTCTATGCTACCCAAAGCAATATACAGATTTAGTGCAGTCCCTTTCTTTGATAGGGATTGAATTAAATGTCATTACCCATGACATTTTTCACAGAACTAGAATAAATGATCCTAAAATTTACATGGAAACACAAAAGACTCAGAATTGCTAAATCAATCTTGAGAAAAAAAGAACAAAACTGGAGATATCACAGCCCCTGATGTCACAGAATATTACAATGCTACAGTAATCAAAAGAGCATCATACCATCACAAAAACTGGACATAAATCAGTGGAACAGAACAGAGAGCCTAGGAATAAACCCCTGCATTTATGGTCAATTAACCTGCCAATAAGTAGTCAAGACTATAAAACAGAGAAAAGACAGTAATCTCAATAAGTGTTCCTTGGTAAATTGAAAAGCTACATGTAAAAGAATGACATTAGAACATTTGATCACACTATACACAATAAACTCAAATTAGATTAATGACTTGTATGTAAGATCTGAAACCATAAAAATCCTAGAAAATAACAGAGTCAGAACACTTTCATATAAATAATAGCAATATATTTTTGCATCTGTTCCCAAAGCAAAAGAAACAAAAGCAAACAAACCAAAACAAAAGCAAATGGGGCCTAATTAAACAAAAGTTTTCACACAGCAAAGGGAACCGTTTCCAAAATGAAAAGACAGCTTAGTGAATGGGAGACAATATTTGTAAATGATACAACCAATTAGAGGTTAATATGCAAAATATATAATCAGCTAGTACAGCTCAATATCAGAACAAACAAACTGATTTTTTTAAAATGGGCAAAGAACCTGAATAAACATTTTTTTTCAAACAAGGTATGTAGATGACCAACAGGCACATGAATATATTCTCAAAATTGCTAGTCATCAGAGAAATGCAAATCAAAGCCACAATAAGACATAATCTCATCCCTACCATAATGGCTACTATCATAAAGTCTGAAAATATCAAATGCTGAAGAGGATATGGAGAAAAGGGAACCCTAGCACAGTGTTGGTAGAAATATAAGTCAGAATAGTATGGTGATTCCTCGTAAAATAGAGCTACCATATTATCTAGCAGTTGTACACTTGGGTATATGTCTGAAGAAAACGAAAACACTAGCTTAAACATGTACCCCAATGTTCATAGCAGCATTACTTACAGTAGCCACTATAAGGAAGCAACCTAAGTATCCACAAATAAATGAATGGATGGATAAAGACTATGGGATATATATGTACATATATCCATATATAAGATGCTATTTTGATTACCATAGCTTTGCGGTATCTTGTGAAATCAAGGAATTGATACCTATTAGTTTTGTTCTTTTTTCTCAAGACTGCTGTGGCAATTCTGGGTGTTTTGTATATATCTACACATACATGCACATACACAAAACAGAATATTACTCAGCCATGAAAAAGAATGAAATTTTGCCATTTATGACAACATCAATGGACTCAGAGGGTATTGTAAAAAAATAAATAAAATGAATATTTAAATAAATAATAAATAAATAATAAATTAAATAAATCAGAAAGAGAAAAGTGAATACTCAGTGTTATCACTTATAGGTAGAATGTAAAAATTGAAACAAACAGATGAATATAACAAAAACAGACACAGATACAGAGAACACACTAGGCATTACTAGTGGAAAGAGGGCAAGTGGTGGGCCAAGACAGAGGAAGGGGATTAAGAGGTATAAGCTACTTATTTATTATAAAATAAAAAAGCTACAAGGATATATTGTATATCACAGAGAACATAGTCATTATTTTGTAATAAATTTAAATGAATATTTCATTTACTTATAGATTATATTAATCGATAATATTGGAGCACTATGTTGTACAGTTGAAATATTTTAAATCAACTATACTTCAATACAAATAGTAAACAAAAGAAGAAGATTTTCTGAATCATCTACAAATACATGGTACTAAAAACCTATTGAATATAATCATAATTTGAAGATGAGTGATCTTTTTCTTTGGTCTCTACCTCCTCTATAATATGCTTAATTGTAGCTACTGCTTTTCTAAAAATAATCTCGTTTACTGCGTGATCACTAAACTACAAACAAAAAGCTAATGAATGAAACTGAAGGAGAAGTAAAAAGATTTTCTTTATAGTATTAGAGACATGACTACATACAGTTTCAGTCCATTTATTTTTAAATGTGTGGGGAAATTTTCTAGTGACATAATCACTTGGATTACCTTGCAAACTGGTCAGTACTTCCTGGATGTTAATAAGGAGTTACTCACATTGTCATAAATTAAACCTTAAGTTACTTCTGGAGCTACTCAGCAATGCTTATATTACCTAAACCATGAGCCATGGGTAGGCTGCAAGCTATGTTATAACTAAGGACCTGTTAAAGAAGCATTTCTGCAGGGTGAACTAAAAAGGTGAGGGGCGGGGTGGGGGTAGTGAGAGAATGGTAGTTAAGAGTGAAGACTCTGAGGCCTGAATGCATAATTTCAAATTCCAGTTCTGCTAACATGCAGCTGAGTGACCTTGGGCCAGGCGCATGATCTTTGGTCTTCAGTTTACTCATCTCCCTATGGGGGCTATTGTAACTAGTTTCTATCTTGAAGGATTATCAGTAGAATTACAGGAGTTAATATATGTCAGGTACTTAGTAGAGTGCTTGGTATATATTGTAAATATGTTTGTTTTTATTATATACCTTGTGTGCAATGTTTTCAATGTAATATGTGAACATAATCAATCCTGTGGTTTTTTTCAATGAAGATAAACTATTATGCACTACAAAGTATTAATAAATAATATATATTTTATAACAATGAGAAAAAAATTAAAGACAGTTAAAAAGAATTTAACATTTTAATTAAACCATTTATTTTTGTCATTAGAATAAAAACCTAAAATTAGCAAATGCATTAAAAAAAAAAAAAAAAATATACAACAAGGACACTAAAAAAACAAATGGCTTATTACTCAAAAATAATTTACAGGCATTTTTCTTGATTAAATAATTGGAGGAAATATTGTCTTTGCAATTCAAACACACTGCTTTCTTAAACTTTGGAATCACATACACTTTATTTAGTGAAAACTCCCAAAGAAAATCTATTTTCACAGAGACACTAAAGAAATCCAATATTTGAAACAATCACATGTATTACTTATTTTGATTTCCATGAACATAAATGAGACATAATGATAGTTTAAAAGAAGAGAAATTTTTATTTCAACATAAAATTAATTCCAGGAATGAAAATCAAGGACTGATTGTTACCCTCCTTTGTTTCTCCTTCCTTAGCAAGAGGCATCAATCTAAAAACCATTTCATTATGGCAGAGAACTGCTGGAGTTTTATCCAGTTAGACATATGGCTGAAGCAAGTGGAGACAGGTCAAAAGGCTCATAAAATATGAGTTCTAGTGAGGAGCTTTTCCATATCTTCTAAACCAAAACTTCACGTTCATTTCATCCTCCTCCTTTAGCTGTTAGCCTGGAAAGTTGTCATTCAGAAAGGCCTACTTCCATGCATCAACATGGAAAGACATCAATAACCTCAGATATGCAGATGATACCCCTCTAATGACAGAAAGCAAGGAGAAACTAAAGAGACTCTTGATGAAGGTGAAGGAGGAGAGTGAAAGCGCCAGTTTAAGACTTAGTATTTAAAAAACTAAGATCATGGCATCCGGCCCCATTACAGCATGCAAATAGAAGAGGAAAAGGTGGAATTAGTGACAGTTTCCTCTTCCTGGGCTCCAAAGTTACTGTGGATGGTGACTGTAGCCATGAAATTAGATGACTGCTTCTTGGCAGGAAAGCAATGACAAATCTAGACAGTGTGTTGAAAAAAACAGACATTACTCTGCCAACAAAAGTCTGTATAGTCAAGGCTATGGTTTTCCCAGTGGCCATTCATGGTTGTGAGAGCTGGACTGTAAAGAAGGCAGAATGCCAAAGAATTGATGCCTTCGAACTGTGGTGTTGGAGAAGACTCCTGAAAGTCCCTTGGACAGCAAGGAGATCAAACCAGTCAATCTTAAGGGAGATCAACCCTGAATATTCACTGCAAGGACTGATGCTGAAGGTGAAACTTCAGTGTTTAGATCATCAGATGTGAATAGATGACTCATTGGAAAAGTTCCTGATGCTGGGAAAGATTGAGGGCAGAAAGTGAAGAGGTGTCAGAGGATGAGATGGCTGGACGCCATCACAGATGCAATGAATATGAACTTGGGCAAACTCCAGGAGATGGTGAGGGACAGGGAGGTCTGGTATGCTGTAGTCCATGCGGTCTCAAAGAGTCGGACATGACTGGGAGACTGAACAACAACAACAAAACTTCCACGAATTATAGAAATCAGTTATATGGCTTTTTGTCCACATAGCTACCACTGTCTTGAAACAAATGTTCCCCATAACTTCCACTCTCCTGAAACCATGCACTACCTATGTGCTGTGTGCTTAGTCACTCAGTCTTGTCTGACCCTTTGAGACCCCATGGACTGCAGCCTGCCAGGCTCCTCTGTCCTTAGGGATTCTTCAGGCACAAAAACTGAGTGGGTTGCCATCCCCTCCTACAGGGGATCTTCCCAACCCAGGGATTAAACCCAGGGCTTCCCTGGTGGCTCAGAGGTTAAAGAGTCTGCCTACCATGTGGGAGATCCGGGCTCAATCCCTGGATCGGGAAGATCCCCTGGAGAAGAAAATGGCAACCCACTCCAGTATTTTTGCCTGGAGAATCCCATGGAGGGAGGTAGCCTGGTAGGCTACAGTCCACGGGGTCGCAGAGTCAGACACACTGAGCGACTTCACTTTCACTTTCTTTTCACTCCCACATTGCAGGCAGATACTTTACTGTCTGAGCCACCAGGGAAGCCCATACACCGCCTATGGCGAATGTGATTTTAATTTCCTCTAAGCAATTATGACTTATCTCTTTTTGATATCTCCCCTTAGTTTTTTAAAGTTTTTTTTTCCCCCCGAATTAAAGGAATCACTTTCCCTGTACTATACTTTCAGACTGTACTATAAAGCTACAGTAATCACAACTGTATGGTACTGGCACAAAAAGAAGAAATCTAGATCAACAGAATAGGATAGAAAGCCCAGAGGTAAACCCATGAACCTATGGTCACCTAATCCATAAAAAGGAGGAAAGAATATACAATGGAGAAAAGACACTGTCTTCAGTAAGTGGTGGTGCTAGGAAAGCTGGACAGCTATATATAAAGAATGAAATAAGAACACCATGTGAAATTCACTCAGTCGTGTCCAACTCTTTGCCATCCTGTGGACTATACAGTCAATGGAATTCTCTAAGCCAGAATGCTGGAGTGGGCAGCCTATCCCTTCTCAGGGGATCTTCCCAACCCAGGGATAGAACCCATGTCTCCTACATTGCAGGCAGATTCTTTACCAGCTGAGCCACAAGGGAAGCTTGAACTCCATACACAAAAATAAACAGTGAGTTAAATACCAAAATGTAGGACAAAGTACTATAAAACTCTTACAGGAAAACATAGGAAGAAGCCCTCTGACATAAATTTTAGCAAGATCTTTTTTGATCCACCTTCTAGAGTAATGAAAATGAAACAAAAATAAAACAACGGGACCTAATTATACTTAAAATCTTTTGCACAGCAAAGGAAGTCATAAATAAAATGAAAAGACAGCCCATAGAATGGGAGAAAATATTTGCAACAATGCAACCAACTGACAAGGTATTCATCTCCAAAATATATAAATAGCTCATGCAGTTCAATAACAACAACAACCAAATCCCTTTAAAACATTGGAAGATCTAAATAGACGTTTCTCCAAAGAAGATACATAGATGACTAAAAGGCACTAAAAAGATTCCTAACCCCACAAATTATTAGAGAAATGCAAATTAAAACTACAATGAGGTATCATTTCACATCAGTCAGAATGGTGATCATCAATTTTTTTTTTTTATTCTCCAGCAAACAATAAATGCTGGAGAGGAAGTAAAGAAAAGTGAACCTTCCTACAGTGTTGGTGGTGATGCAAATTGGTACAGCCACTATGATATTTTTAATATATAAGTTAGGTCATATCACATGTCACAGTGGTATAGCCACTATGGAGAACATTACTGAGGTTCCTTAAAAAACTAAAAAAAGAGCTCCCATATGATACTGCAATCCCAATCCTGGGAATATATCCAGAGAAAACCATAATTTGAAAAGATACATGCACCCCAATGCAGTACTATTTGCAATAGCCAGGACATGGAAGCAACCTAAATGTCCATCAACAGAGGAATGGATTAAAAAAAGATGTACATATATACAATGGAGTATTACTAAGTCATGGAAAAGGACAAAATACTGCCCTTTGCAGAGACATGGAGGGACCCAGAGATTATCATAATGAGTGAAGTGAGATAGAGAAGAACAAATATATGATATCACTTACATGTGAAATCTAAAAAAATTATACAAATGAACTTATTTACAAAAAAAATATTAACAGTGACAAATGTAGAAAATAAACTTATTATTATAAGGAGGAAGGGCTTCCCTGGTTGCTCAGACAGTAAAGTCTGCCTGCAATGCAAGAGACTCGGGTTCAATCCCTGGGTCAGGAAAATCCCCTGGAGAAGGAAATGGCAACCCATCCCAGTATTCTTGCCTGGAAAATCCCATGGATAGAGGAGCCTGGTGGGCCACACTCCATGGGGTTGCAAAGAGTCAGACACAACTGAGTAATACACATAAGGAGGAAAGAGGAGAATGGATAAATTAGGAGATTGGGATTGAAACACACACACTACTATACATAAAGTAGATAACTAATAAGAACCATCTGTATAGAACAAAGAATGCTACTGGATATTCTGTAAAGGTTTATATAGGAAAAGAATCTAAAAGAGAGTGGGTATAGGTGTATGTGTAAGTGATTCACCTTGTACAGCAGAAATTAACACACTACTGTAAATCAACTATACTCCAATGGTTGTTCAGTTGCTAAGTTGTGTCCGACTCTTTGGGACCCCATGGACTGTAGGGATCCAGGCTTCCCTGTCCTTCACTCTCTCCCAGAGTTCAGTCAAACTCATGTCCATTGATGCCATGAGTCAGTGATGCCATCCAACCATCTCATCCTCTATTACCTGCTTCTCCTCTGGTCCTCAATCTTTTCCAGCATCAGGGTATTCTCCAATGAGTCAAGTCTTTGCATCAGGTGGCCAATTTATTGGAGTTACATCATCAGTCCTTTCAATGAATATTCATGGTGGATTTCCTTTAGGACTGATCGGTTTGATTTCTTTGCAGTCCAAAGGACTTTCAAGAGTCTCCTCCAGCACCAATTCTTTGGCATCAGTTCTTCGGTGCTCAGGCTTCTTTATGGTCCAACTTCCACATCCATACATGATGACTGGAAAAACTATAGCTTTGACTGTATGGACCTTTGTCAGAAAAGTGAAGGCTCTGCTTTTTAATACCATGTCTAGGTTTGCCATAGCTTTCCTTCCAAAAAACAAACATCTTTTAATTTTGTGGCTGCAGTCAGTGTCTGCAGTGATTTTGGAGGCCAAGGAAATAAAATCTGTCACTGTTTCCCCTTTTTTCTCTTCTATTTGACATGGAGTAATGAGACTGGATGCCATAATACACCAATAAAATTAATTTTAAAAATGTATAAAATAAATAACCAACAAGGACCTACTGTATAGCACAGGGAACTCTGCTCAATATTCTGTAATAACCTAAAAGGGATAAGAATTTGAAAAAGAATAGATACATATATATATATAACTAAATCACTTTGCTATACACCTGAAACTAACACAAAATTGTTAATTTACTGCAATATAAAATAAAAACATTTTAAAAAGTATTAAAAATTAAAAAAAAAGTTCTTGATGTACATTTCTTAGTTTACATACTATTGCATATTATTAACAAATGCCTTATATGATCGTTTAAATACTGTAGGTAAAATAATAAAATAACTTTTCCACAAAGAAGTAAATATTAAAGAATTTAGTAAGTACATAATTATTGGAATTAAATTAATCCATCTATGTTAATGTTTTACATTTATAAAATTGAATTATTTTTTTTAATTTCTTATTTCTTACATGTCAGGAGTATGCATTCATTTCTAAATTTATACTGAGTATGTGGGACATTTTTTCTACATAAACAAATTTCCAAGGATATATTAACCAATTTTGACCAATTCCCTTTTTTTCGTGATTGAATTGTATTTTAGTTCATGTTTTGAGCTCCTTTTAAACATGGATTAAGTAAAGAGTCTGAAGCTAAGCAGAGAGCATTCTTCAAAACAAGGACCCATTTAGAATGTCCTTTACAGTGATGAATATCTTTAAAAAAACATTTGTCATAAGTGGACTAAATTATTATATTCCATCTTAGAGAAATGTCATGCTGAGGTGATGTTTTAAAAATGAAGTCATTCCTTAGCTATCTTTGCTGAACTCATTTTCAGTGCCTAAAAGTTAAAAAGTATTCATTCCAGGAATGAGCAAAATTCCTTCAAATAAAATTACTGAACTCTCTCTAGCTGGGAACATGCATTTATTTCAAAATCGATCATAAATATGTGAGGCAGTTTTCTACCTGACAGGATATAAAAATAGAATAGTGAGCAGAGAACAAATCACACAGGGCATTGCAAGCAGTATTTAGGACTTCTTACTTTTATCCAGATGAGAATGGGAAGCTTCTAAAGAACTTGGTAAGGAGAAAGTACATAACCATATATTCATTTAAAAAATGTAAGTCAAGGTGCAGTTTGAAGAACACCTTATAAATAGAAGGAGTAGATTGGGGATTAACCCGGAAGAACCAATTTGCAATAATCCAGAAAATAGATGATTGTATTATGGACCAGCAGAGTGGCAGTGGGATGGAAAGTGGTTTACAGAAAGAGGTAAAGTAAATATGACTACAATAGTCAGCAGTAGGAGGCAACAAAGCAACTCTCAGATTTCTGGCTTGAGAAAATGAGTATTGGTTACTGCTGTTTTATGAGATACACAGAACTAAAAGAGAAGAAGCTTGGAAGGTATGATGATGGCTCTATTTTAGATATTCTAAATTTTCATTTGTTTACTCATATCAAGTGAAAATACCCACTATGGTATGGCTAATCATTTCTATAATTCAAGAAGAAATACTGGGAAAACACAGATCAAATGTTGTCTGTACAGCTTTGACATGGAGAACAGGCTTGCATAACTCAATGAAGCCATGATCCATGCTGTGTAGGGCTACCCAAGATGGACAGGTCATAGTGAAGAGTTCTGACAAAACATGGTCCATTGGAGAAAAGAATGGCAAACCACTCCAGTATTCCTGCCATGAGAACCCGCATAAACAGCATGAAAAGGCAAAAAGATATGACACTGGAAGATAAGCCCCCCAGGTCAGAAGGTGTCCAACATGTACTGGGGCAGAGTAGAGGGCAGTTACTAATAGCTCTAGAAAGAATGAAGTGGCTGGGCCAAACAGAAACAACACTCAGCTGTGGATGTGCCTGATGGTGAAAGTAAAGTCTGATGCTGTAAAGAACAATATTGCAAACTGTAAACATTCCCTGGATCATGGAGAAAGCAGAAGCAAAGGTTTACTGATTCATCAGTTAGTCTAAAATGTCCCTGAGGGGGAGAAATGACAAGATTAGGGAAGTAGGGAAAATAATACAATGAACCTAAGCCCTGAATTTGAAGTTAGGAAGATTTAGAAGAATGAGGAACCCAACTTGTAGGTTTCAGTGAAAAGTATATTTTGTAGAAGAGATAGACTCTCCTATGTAACTTTATAAGGTCAATTTATAAGGCCTTTCACAACTATTTTGTTCCTAATTATACATCTAACAAGTGTGGAACAACACATCTTGCTACCTTATACAGTCTCTTCTGCCTGTAAGAGACTGTGTAATGTGAATTTAAAACATTTGACTTCAGGAGAATGAGAGTGCTTAAAGCCCAGAGGAGGAGAAGGAAATGGCAACCCACTCCAATATTCTTGCCTGGAGAACCCCAGGGACAGAGGAGGATATATGTTAAATAAGCATGGTGAAATAGACAGCCTTTATTTAACATATATCAACTTTCTTTATGGTCTAACTCTCATATCCACACATAATCACTGGAAAAACCATAGCTTTGACTATACAGGCCTTTGTTGGCAAAGTGATGTCTCTGCTTATTAATACACTGTCTAGGTTCAAGCATCTTTTAATTTCATGTATGATAATATTTAAATCACGTAAGAATGGTAAGAGAGTCATTGTGAAAGCATTCCAGGTGGAAAAAATTATAAAAGAAGAGAAAACTCATGGATTGTTGTGTTATTAGATTCTGGGGGTTTTGTTTGTTTGTTTGTTTTGGTTTGTTTGTTTTTCTTTTTTTCCATGCAGAGGCTTCCTCTGGGCTTTGCTGCTGCTGCTGCTAAGTCACTTCAGTCATGTCCGACTCTGTGCGACCCCATAGACAGCAGCCCACCATGCTCCTCTGTCCCGGTCTTGTTTTTGCTGACTGTATAGAGCTCCTCCATCTTAGGCTGCAAAGAATATAATCAATCTGATTTCAGTGTTGACCATCTGGTGATGTCCACGTGTAGAGTCTTCTCTTGTGTTGTTGGAAGAGGGTGTTTGCTACTACCAGTGCATTCTCTTGGCAAAACTCTATTAGCCTTTGCCCTGCTTCATTCTGTACTCCAAGGACAAATTTGCCTGTTACGTCAGGTGTTTCTTGACTTCCTACTTTTGCATTCCAGTCCTCTATAATGAAAAGGACATCTTTTTTGGGTGTTAGTTCTAGAAGGTCTTGTAAGTCTTCATAGAACCGTTCAACTTCAGCTTCTTTGGCGTTACTGGTTGGGGCATAGACTTGGATCACTCTGATATTGAATGGTTTGCCTTGGAAACGAACAGAGATCATTCTATCATTTTTGAGATTGCATCCAAGTACTGCTTTTCGGACTCTTTTGTTGACCATGATGGCTACTGCATTTCTGCTCAGGGATTCTTGCCCACAGTAGTAGATATAATGGTCATCTGAGTTAAATTCACCCATTCCAGTCCATCTTAGTTCGCTGATTCCTAGAATGTCACTGATTCACTCAGTAACTAATCCTTTTGTTAACTTTTTTGTTATTGTCAAAATGTCTTTCCTGAGAATATTCTTATAGATGAAGCCCTTTTGTAAAAGCCTCTGAATACAATGCTGTGTTGTGCTGTGCTTAGTTGCTTAGTCATGTCAGATTCTTTGTGACCCTATGGACTATAGCCCACCACCAGGCTCCTCGGTCCATGGGGATTCTCCAGGGAAGAATACTGGAGTGGGTTGACATGCCCTCCTCCAGGGGATCTTCCCAACCCAGAAATTGAACAGGGGTCTCCTGCATTGCTGGAGGATTCTTTACCATCTGAACTACCAGGTAAGCCCCTGAGTACAACAGATTTCTTTCAGTGACAAAAGACTTAAAAAGGCATGGGTAAACAGCGGATCACAACATAATTGATTTAAAAAAAAAAAAACAACTTGGTTACAAGAACTATGACTTCTTAAAATCTTAACTCTTGAAAACCCTAATTCTAGGCAAAAACCAAGGGGCAAGTAATTGTGCCTTTCCTGACTGGAAAACATAATGCTTCAGGCTTTCTCTCCTAAGCAGGCAAAGGCAGGTAAAGTGAGACCCACTCAGCAATTAATATTTCAACATATGTGTGTGCTTAGTTGCTCAGTCGTGTCTGACTCTTTTCAGCCCCATGGTCTCCTCTGTCCATGGAATCCTCCAAGCAAGAAGTGGGTTGCTGTTTTCTTCTCCAGGGGAGCTTCCCAATCCTGTATCTCCTGCATTGCCTGTGGGTTCTTTACCACTGAGCCATCGAGAAAGCCTCAATATTTCAGTACTGTATTCTATTTGAAATGACCCAGATAGTCATGAATTCTCTTCATTTAACTTCAAGTTACCAAAATCTGGAGAGATTATTTTAGATAGACCTTCCCAACACACAATTATTTTTATAAAGTTTATTTAAAAGCTCTATTTTTTTTCCCTCTTCTACACTAAGAAATCACAGATTAAAGTTCCAGAGAAGGCAGATCATTCACATCTTAAAGGCACAAAAGAAATACCAATTGCTTCTAGAAAGCTAGCTTAGCCATTTACAGAAGGCTCACTTTGACACAATAGTAGAGCCATTAGAAGCCACTGTTCTCCATATCTCCTGGCAGCCTCCATTAACCAAGGCCAGCCACCACAGGGCACCCCAGACTTCCCACACTTGTAGATAGCCATCACAGGATTTCCCACGCAACTTTTGGGTTCAGCCCTGAAACTTTTGGGTCCCACTTGCTAGCGGACAGAACCTGCAATTTTCCACTCCCAGCCTGTATTTCCCCACCTCTCCACACTCATGGGGGCTCCCTTCGTATCCTGACTGCTCTGCCAATTGTTGGGCTGCACCCTGCAGACCTACAAGGCCTGTGTTGGCCCCGATTTGAGACTGAAAAAGAGCCTCGGAGTCAACAAATCAGACATCGATGGTTTAAAGAATGGGGGAACTTACACATCTGTAATTTCCCTGATAGCTCTGTTGGTAAAGAATCCGCCTGCAATGCGGGAGACCTCGATTGGATTCCTGGGTCGGGAAGATCCACTGGAGAAGGCATAGGCCACCCACTCCAATATTCTTGGGCTTCCCCTGTGGCTCAGCTGGTAATGAATCCGCCTGCAATGCAGGAGACCTGGGTTCAATCCCTGGGTTGAAAAGATCCCCTGGAGAAGGGAAAGGTTATCCACTCCAGTATTCTGGCCTGGAGAATTTCATGGACTGTATAGTCCGTGGGGTCACAAAGAGTTGGACACGACTGGGTGACTTGCACTTTCACACGTCTGAAGCAGGGTCCTAGCACACACCCGACTGTGTGCGTTGGACTGCAGGCGGATGCGGTAGTCACCTTCACTCCCTGGGTCAGTGGGTAGAGGGAGGTTACCAGTTAGAGGGGAATTGATGTCACGTGAGCTCTTTAGTTACCAGGGAAACCAGCAGAGGATTGGGCAGCTCACTGCCCCTTTGATCAAAACAAGCACCAGCTGGGGCCTGGGGCAATTATGCAGGAATGTCCATCTTGTGCTTAGTAGGCACTGGTCGGGCAGGGGATGGAGCAAGAGAGCTGGTGAACAGCCATCTTGAGTGGCCTGATCACACAGAGAGATGCAATCATAACACATGGTGTCTTGCATGATGATGTGATGCAAACAATTGTGTGAGAACACCACCACTGAGAATAGTAGCGATGAGGTTTCTTTTTGCAGATCATCTAAATTCCAAGAGGTGGTTAGAGCATGTGAAGCATAACAAAATTATTTTTAAACTGAAATCATCTGAAAAATACATACTAATCTATCACCAGATACTGGTGTTCAGGGAAATGTAGGTTGAAACTGTTTGATGAGGAATCTGGAAAATAAAATTCTAAATAAAAGCCAGGATTGTTAAGGATTTAAAGATTATCCAATCCGGTATTTCCCATCACAGTGCTCTACTGGCTGCACTAATGCAAACATCTTCCCTTTAGTATTAATATGTTTCATTGCCCACAGGGATTCACCAGTATTTATTTGGCTAAGAGTCACAGATCTTTCTAAACCTTTTTATAGAGGCTGGAAAGTTAAGTGACTTGCCCAAGGTCACATAATTTTGTGACAGAGCTTAGAATAAAACACAGGTGTCCTGAGTTATAATTAATAATTCTTAATATTGCATGTGCTTTCTTTCTGTCATTTATTACAAATACTTTACAGTTTGAGTCCCTTAACCTTATCTGATAACTTACTTGTTCCTTACCAATGTAATTCCTATGACTGCTTCTGATGGGGAGTTGAGAGTGGTCTGTTTATAAACAGGTAAATGTAACACTTTCTATGTAGACTTAGATAATTTATGATAGGAAGAAAACAGTCTTACTCTAAGAACATGCAAATCATGGATATAGTTTTAAATTCCAGATGCAGCAACTCTTCTTAGAGAAAAACTGATATCTATTCAGAGTAGTATATCCAGAATGGGAAAGAGATTTTAAAATAGTAGTTGAAAGATCTAAGGATATTTAAACTGAAGAAGAAATAATTTGGAAGGGCTGTAATAAAATGGCTTAAAATTTTCAGGACTTTTACAGGATCCTTGGAATTCCCAAATTTTGATGAGTTTTGATACCGAGGGTGTGGGTTTGAAATTAGCCTGCATTTACTTAGAGGGCAGAATTAAGATCGTAAAGTGGAAGCTACAATGAAAAAAAAAAAAAAAAGACAGATGCCCTTGGATCATGTCTTTATAGAACTGCCTCCAAAATACAATGGTTTAACTTTAGAAAGAGATTTCTCCATCACTGAAATATAAAACTAATTCAAAGTAAGAGATGAATTACTTTTGGGATCCTAATGATTCATAGCCAAGAACATCACCTCAAATTTCTGGGAATCTACTATCCCATCCTTAATGAGAGATGATTTGGCATATCAATCTATTTAAGCAAGATCTCCTTAAATTGATTTCTAAGTTGAATGGTTTGATTTCCAAGCTACCAACTTTGAAGTCTATCTTTTAATACTTTCACACAATAATTTCCCTGTATGCTTCTTCCAATATCATGAGCTCTCATTTTACTGGGAATTATTCTTTGTTTGGAAAGCTTTAGTGAATAAAATTCTTACCAAGCAATAACACAAAGTATCTTTATTTTGTAGCTATAATTAACATTAAACATTTTCTCTGCTACTTTCTGCTCATCAAGTTACCTAATTCCACTCTGAAAATATGTAGTATAAACTTGTTATTCATTTTTGGTTATTTCCTTCTTAAATATTTTCCAACAATAATAATAGGATGTGATAGGAAACTCATACATTACCTCTTAATATAAGTTCCTGTGGTTGAACCACACCTTAAATCAATATGATTATAAATCTCCTATATCTGTACTAAAATTGACAAATCCAAGTCAGCTGATTGAAAGTAAATATATTGGAAATTTCACTGACTTTAGACTTAGGGAACATTTTTTGATAGTTACTATTTCATGGTGTGCTGGTCATTCTAACTCTCTAAATTTAGACTTAATATACACAAAATAAATGTGATATGTGTTATTTCAATATTCAAAAAAGTATTTTCTGTAATATCTAATAAATACTAGTTCTTCCCTAGAGACTTCTGGAAACAAGAAATTGGTAGAAGCAAATGCTAGATTTAATATCACGTATTTACAGTGAGCTTTGCTTTTAAATGTAACTTATTTTTAATTTCAGAAATTTTGTTATCTACAAATAAAGAGGAAAAACAATTTTGAATTGTGTCCAACTCTTTGCAACCCCATGGAGTGTAGCCCACCAGGCTCCTCTGTCCATGGGGATTCTCCGGCAAGAATACTGGAGTGGGTTGTCATTTCTTTCTCCAGGTGATCTTCCCAACCCAGGGATCGAACCCAGGTCTCCTGCATTGCAGGCAGATTCTTTACCAGCTGAGCTACCCGGGAAGCCCATCAATAAAGAGGGAAAACAAATTTTGAATAGAAAGTTGGGGGTTTACTACATCAATATCACTTAACAACAAATATATTTTCTTAGTTATTAACTATAAAGGGAAAAAGAGGAATAAAAAAAAAATGTAGCTCAAGAAAATCAGAAAGCTGTTAACTGACACCTTGGCTGAGAAAATCTCTTTTGGTAAAGTGTGCGGATCATAACTCATACTGATATTAAAATAAAATGTAGCAAATTAGTGGAATGTTCCCACAAAATGAAAAAGGTATAAGAGAATGTAACTGGCTACCTTGATAATGGTATGCAGGGGCCATCTTAAAAACTATAATATGATGCTATGTCATCACGATAGAAAGAGAGCAGAACAAACATGCAATTGCAAACATCAGTTAGACTTTTTGAGAAGGGAATATAATTGCTGTTGGAATCTTTGTGTCTCAGAAGAATTGTGTTATACTGGTATTGTTAATGAAGCAAAAAAAAGAAAAAGATTCTTGCAAATTGTGTTTATTTCTAATTCATTATTGTTCCAGCTACAAAAGAACAGAGAATAAATGGAAAATAAATAAGCCATTGCAAAGGAGTAAATGTGCCTGATAGCTTTGGAGGAAACTTTTTGTAGGGAGCAAGAGAGAAAGAGAAAGAAAGAGATAAGGGAGGAGAATAGTATAAATCAATGCTTTGGTTATTGTTCATTGCATCTGTTCACCATATCATTGTTAATACTCCAATTCAAGCCTCTTATGTTCTTCCTTCTACTGTAATCAGCTCTTTACAGGAAAACACCCTCAGCAGGAAATCCCTTTTCTTGTCAATTTCACAAAGCTAAACAGTAGCAAACTTTTAAATCAACTGTCTCCATGTTCTACTCATCTCTGGCACAAGAACATCTTTCAAATCTTTTGTTTTATTAATTGGAGAATAATTGCTTTACAATGTTGTTAGTTTCCGCTGTACAACTAAGTGAATCAGCTGTATGTATACATATATCCCTTCCCTCTTGAGCTTCCCTCACATTCCCCCATCCCACCCCTCTAGGTCAACACCGAACACAAAGCTGAGTTCCCTGAGTTATACAACAACTTCCCACTAGCTATCAATTAATATTTTACACTTGGTAGTGTATATATTTCAGTGCAATACTTTGCCTAACCTGTTGGTTCTTTCCAAAGATCAAAGAGGCAGAAATGAAGAATAAGTAATTATCAGATGACCAGATCTCTTCTCTAGCTTCCCCTTCAGTAAACTCACAAACTGTGTGAACAAGATAGCATCTAAAGAAAGATCACAGGAAGTCTACAAGCCTGCACAGAGTGTGGAACGGCTACGACTCTGACCCCCCTATCTCAATGATTAGCTAGGATTATGTCTCTTTTTCCTTCAAAAACTTTCACAGCCAAGCAGAATCTTTGGAGTTGGTTTGGGGGTGGGGGGTGCTGGGGACACCTATTCCACCTTCTCCCCAGATTGCCTGCTTTCTGATTAAAACTGTTGTTTTCCTTTCTACCATTGTTCAGTTATGTCTGCCTGTTTGCGACCCTATAGATGGTAACCCACCAGACCCCTTTGTCCATGGGTTTCTCCACTCAAGGATCCAGAGTGGGTTACCGTGCCCTCCTCCAGGGATCTTCCTGACCCAGGATCAAACCCTTCCTGATCAAACCTATGTCTCTTATGTCTCCTGCATTAGCAGGCAGGTTATTTACCACTAGCGCCACCTAGGAAGCCCTTTCCACCAACATGTGCTGCCAAACAGGTCTGGCTCCTCTCTGCTCAGAAGTCAATAGTTGACTATTGACTTCTGAGCAGAGAGCAGCACTTGCTCCCAACTATTGACTTCTGAGCAGAGAGCAGCCAGACCTGAGTTCAGTTAACACACTCAACACAAAATTTTATATCACCAACTACCCTTTCACACCTTTCACAAAACCTAACAAAGACCTTTTCTCATCTTCCATAAAACACTAGCAAATATATTTCCAGAACCCAAGTTTCATAATATAACAATTTTATTAGAATCACCCAATAGGCCTATCCATCTGCAGAGTACATCCAAAAAAGTTTTAACAAAATATCAAACTCTTCTACACTAGTCACTTCAGAGTAATTACTCTGAAATCTCACCACCCACCCATTCCTTTCTCCCTACAAACCCATCATCGTGATCTATTATAGGTCAAAAATGTGCCACCATACATGCAAGATGCCTGTTATAAAATATATTCATCTACCTTCAACATTGTCAGTCAATATAACTTTTCTACAGGCCTCCACTACACACATGGCTTAGATGTGTAACACTTAATGCTTTATACATTTTTGCAGCCCTATTCTCTAGTAGACTGAATTGCCTAAGGTGGTACCATAGCTCTTTAACTATGCCCTTCTAATACCTGTCACAACATCTCTTACATAGTAGATACTTAAGTGTTATTAGACAGATAAAGAAACGATGAATGGATACATTTGATACTCAAAGGAAGGAAAAACTTAAAATACTCACTTTAACCAAATAAGTAGAGATTCACTCCACCCCTTTCCCATAACCACTCAGTGATGAGAACCTCTGAAGAAGATTTGCTTAGAGAATATGTTTTTAACATTGTTTCAGTGATTTGCTCAAATACTTCAAAAAATGCACTGAGAGATTGGTAAACAAGGGTATATAAATAGGTAGGATAACTTAATATTTGAATGGTAAATAATATTTTTATCAGGACTATTAGAAAATTGAAGTTTACATGTCTTCACTAACAAGGCATGCACACTTCTCTGATAGCTCAGTTGGTAAAGAATCTGCCTGCAATGCAGGAGACCCCAGTTTGATTCCTGGGTCGGGAAGATCTGCTGGAGAAGGGATAGGCTACCCACTCCAGTATTCTTGTGCTTCCCTTGTGGCTCAGCTGATAAAGAATATGCCTGCAATGAGGGAGACCTGGGTTTGATCCCTGGGTTGGGAAGATCCCCCGGAGAAGAGAAAGGTTACCCATTTCTGGCCGAGAGAATTCATGGACTGTATAGTCCATGGGGTCGCAAAGAGTCCAACACGACTGAGTGACTTTCACTTTCAACAAGGTATGCAGAGCCATCCATGAGATAGTAGAAAGTGATTTTATGGCATTTTTTTCAATTTATTTTAGATTACAAAAATTTCATGAGAATTGCCAGAAATGCCAATACTTGTGCTAAATTTCAGCCAGTGAGAACCTAAATTCCAATGATAATTTACTGTATAGCCATTTTTCCATTTGTAGATTCCTGAACCACTTACAAAAATAGTTCTTCAAAGAGGCTCACAGCAAGTTTAATAATGCTAAATGGTGTCCCATAAGACTATATAGCAAAAGAATTATGCTTAACCCATCTAATCCTGGGTCAGAATAATTTACCTTTAATATTCAGTTTTTATATGCTTTAGCCTGAAACAAGGAGAGGAAAATTTCATATACACAAGTATGTATGATTATTTTTTTTCTGCTATTTTGCTTTTTCAGGTTTTCTATAAAGAACATCCAAAACTTTGTGTTTACAAAAGAGAAAAACCACGTTGATAACTAATCCCCAAATACAAATGGCCAATCATTTTTCAACTTGTTTGTAGCTAATCAGTTGATAGTGTGTTTCTCAAAATCAACCAGGTTGATGTTTGTTCAGAAGTGTGCCGATTGGCACACTTGGCATAAGATTTAGGGTGTTCAGAAAAGACTTTCCCAGTTTACTTCAGGAGGTAAAAATATTCTATTGAATTAATTCAATCCTTTGCGTAGACATTCATAGTTTTTCTGGTATGGAAACTAAGACTGACCTTTCTCTGAGAATTGCCAAAATTTTTCAAGCATTTTATAAACACATTTTGTAGTCAGTACATTGTTTGTATATGTATTTGTAGGAATGTTTTCTTGGTCAAACATGAAGAATATTGAACAGTTCACAGTTTAACAGACTATGAAGCAGTATATAACATATTTGATTGAAAATGTATTACTGCATATAGTCCAAAGAAAAATTAGCCAAGTATTAATTTGTATCAAGCTCTTCCTCTTACTGATTAGTTTATTATCACAATACACAACATCCTGCTGGACTTCTGACATAAAATTAATATTTTACATTATGTCCTTCTTCTGTTGTAATGCTCTATCAGAAATTAAATGTGAATAATATATACATATATCTTAAGCAACCTATATTATGTCCATTCTATGACATAGCTATGACTATGAAAATTAAAATTAAATTAAGTAAAAATTCACTTTTTCAGTTGCACAAGTCACATTTCACATGCACATGTACGGTTAGCATATATTATAGAAATTTCAATCATAGAGAAAGTTTTATTAGACAGCATCACTCTAAGACATAATTCTTTAGAAAATATATTTCAAAATTCTTTGGAAAAATGTATTACCACATACTAAAAAATTATGCCATTTCCTAACAAGCTTAAAAAATGGGCGAGATATTTTACACTACGTAAGTTTATTTATTTCACAAATTTGGAAGAATTTTAAAACAGCGGTCAATATTTTAAATTAAAAAAAAATCCCCCATACCTACCTGCTTGAGGAAACAGTCCTTTTATGTTAAAAATGCAAATATGCACATTTGTAAAGATGTATTACATTAAATTAGCTACTTTTGGAAGAAAAGGAAAGGAAGTCGATGGAAGAAATGAAGTCGTAGAGCCGAATAAAGGCATAAATGAGTGTACCAACAGCAGTCCATCAGAAACCTAGGAATTTAATTAACTCAATCACTCTGTTAAAAGTTAAAACAACAAACATGATTTCCCAGAAATACAGGGAAATGAGGTTTAAGACAGTATTTCTTATACTATTCAATATATCAGAATTCTTATATACTTACTAAAGCTACTATCAAAAATTATCTGTTACTCAGGTAAAAGTACTTGCTTATTTTCTTCAAATAACTACTTTACAAATATTGGATTCTCTATAAAGGACAAACACTCAAAGGAAAAATAGAGTAAATAAAAATATCACAACTTTACCTCTCCAAACTTAATTTATGAAGCATTTATTTTCATCCAAACACCAAATATTTTCAGAATAAGAAACATGTCTTAATAGTGTGAGAGTATTTTCTCCTTACTTAAATGTATGCCTAAAATATAGACAGTAATATATTCATTGAAACATTAATAACAGATTAAACATGTAATTCCTAAAAATATCACAGATTCTGGACCCAATGATTTATTCTTTGCCCACTTTAAGACTCTGAATCCTTTCTAGTTATTTTCTGATTGTAAACCTATAAACCTGAAGAAACTTGAAATGATTAATTATACTGAGTCAACTGAATCTGAAAACTATTAAAACACACATATCTGTGGTTCATTGTTTCAGCCATATCATTAAAAGATTACAATTGGTTTTGGATTGATAGAAACTTGTGTAATCAATCAATGAGTATAAAAATATTTATATATTAAAACTTTCCCCCCAAAGTCACTAATTTGTATTATGGGTGCAATTTTAAAGATTTAAAGCCCAACATTCAAAAAATGAAAATCGTGGCATCTGGTCCCATCACTTCATGGCAAATAGACGAGGAAATGATGGAAACAGTGACAGACTTTATTTTCTTGGGGCCCAAAATCACTGCAGGTGGTGACTGTAACCATGAAATTAAAAGATGCTTGCTCCCTTGAAGAAAGCTATGATCAATCTAGACAGCATATTAAAAAGCAAAGACATTTCTTTACCGAGAAAGTTCCCTTAAGTCAAAGCTACGGTTTTTCCAGTAGTCACGTATGATGTGAGAGCTGCACCATAAAGAAAGTTGAACACCAAAGAATTGATGTTTTTGAGCTGTGGTGTTGGAGAAAATTCTAGAGAATCCCTTGGACAGCAAGGAGATCAAACCAGTCAATCCTGAAAGAAATCAGTCCTGAATATTCATTGGAAGGACTGGTGTTGAAGATGAAGCTCCAATACTTTGGGCACCTAATTTAAGTATGAGCCACTTACATTCTTTGTATACCATAAACGTTGATTTCTTGTTAGTTTACTTCTTCATTTAGAATTTTTACTCTTTTCTTTAGGAAAACCAAGGAGACATACGGTAAAAACAGAAATAAAAATTCCATGATACATGTAAATGAATAAAATAAAAATAGAGATGAAGCAGTTGTTGAATTTAAGCTTCAAAGTTAATTTTGAGCTATTATCCAAAGTGAAGATTTATTTCTGATAAAATAAAACAATCTAAATTTGGGGGAATTTTATATTTTGAAAACAAATACTTATTATTAATAAAAGAGTCTGTTAATATAGAATGCAAAAAAAATGCATCAAATGTTTTAACAGTTGGTAGTACTCAATATATGCTTATACTAGTAGGATATGCGGAAGTGCTGACATAGGCTATTACAAAAAAGGCATGGCATCTTGATTAATTTTCCATTAATAATACATAACGAGTAATTAGAGAATCTTAAGGTGTTTACTAATAAAACAATTTAAATAATCTCCACATATTTGTTTAGTAGCCTTGGATTTTATGAACATGAAAAAATTAAACATACCACAATATTTAATTCATATTCCATAATATTGAAACACAGCTATTGCATATTAAATTCTTCCACTAGATAGAGAACACAGGTGTGTGGACAAAAAATGATATTTACTGAAACAAAGCAGTAGGGTGGTTACTGAGTAAAATAAGTGAAACTTTTTGTAATAAAAACAGCATAGTATGTGAAAGCTAAAAAACTCTAAGGTGTAAGAAATGATATTTAATCACAGCTAAAACATAAACATCATTACTATTATGCCCTTTTGTTTAATTTCTCTGTTAGATTTCTTATTTGTAAAATGAGGATAGTGGAACTGGTTTGGAATTCAGTAGAGAAAATGTTTTTTAAATAAAAAGTAAAATAAAAACTATTTTTTAAACATCAAACATGAAGCAGAACAGAAAAAAATACTTTGATGAAATTAAAGATGATATTCATATATGATGAAAGTCATACTTATATATATGCTTCCTGTATTCCATGCCAGTCATAAAGGGCAGTTATTGTGAAGCATGGTTGTTACAGATTTGAAAATAGGTTTTTATAATATTGTCAGTATAATTTTTAAGCTATTAAGCTGAAGCTGCTTTCCAATGTTCTAACTTGATTTAAGAGGGAATGAAATTAGGTCTCAGTTCCACAACTGATTATCTTCGTATGAGGCCTATATGTAATTTTGTTTCCAAGTTGTTTGTTCAGTTCAGTTCAGTCTCTCAGTCCTGTCTGACTCTTTGCAACCCCATGGACTCCAGCACGCCAGGCCTCCCTGTCCATCACCAACTTCCAGAGTTTACTCTCACTCATGCCAATTGAGTCGGTGATGCCCTCCAACGATCTCATCCTCTGTCGTCCCCTTCTCCTCCCACCTTCAATCTTTCCCAGCATCAGGGTCTTTTCAAATGAGTCAGCTCTTCACATCAGGTGGCTAAAGTATTGGTATTTCAGCTTCAACATCAGTTCTTCCAATGAATATTCAGAACTGATTTCCTTTAGGATGGACTGGTTGGATCTCCTTGCAGTCCAAGGGACTCTCAAGGGTCTTCTCAAACACCACAGTTCAAAATCATCAATTTGTCAGCGTTCAGCTTTCTTTATAGTCCAACTCTCACATTCATACATGACTACTGGAAAAACCATAGCCTTGACTTAGACATTGACAGACTTTTGCTGGCAAATAATGTCTCTGCTTTTTAATATGCTGTAAATGTTGGTTATAACTTTTCTTCCAAGGACTAAGTGTCTTTTAATTTCGTGGCCGCAGTCACCATCTTCAGTGATTTTGGAGCCCAAAAAAATAAAGTCTGACACTGTTTCCACTGTTTCTCCATCTATTTGCCACGAAGTGGTGGGACCAGATGCCATGATCTTAGTTTTCTGAATGTTGAGCTTTAAGCCAACTTTTTCCCTCTCCTCTTTCATTTTCATCAAGAGGCTCTTTAGTTCTTCTTCACTTTCTGCCATAAGGGTGGTATAATCTGCATATCTGAGGTTATTGATATTTCTCCTGGCAATCTTGATTCCAGCTTGTGTTTCACCCAGCCCAGTGTTTCTCATGATGTACTCTGCATATAAGTTAAATAAGAAGGGTGACAATATACAGCCTTGACGTACTCTTTCTCCTATTTGGAATCACTCTGTTGTTCCATGTTCAGTTCTAACTGTTCCTTCCTGACCTGCATACAGGTTTCTCAAGAGGCAGGTCAGATGGTCTGGTATTCCCATCTCTTGAAGAATTTTCCAATTTGTTGTGATCCACACAAAGGCTTTGGCATAGTCAGTAAAGCAGAAATAGATGTTTTTCTGCAACTCTCCAGCTTTTTCAATGATCCAGCAGATGTTGGCAATTCGATCTCTGGCTCCTCTGCCTTTTCTAAAACCAGCTTGAACACCTGGAAGTTCACGGTTCATGTACTCACATACATGTTGTACTCATATATATTGTCAAGTTGTTTTTACTCACATATATTGTCAAGTATTTGTTTATCATATTTTTTGCTTATGAGTTATGCCACACTTTTTAAATATAATGTTAATGATTTTTCAATCTATTTATTGAACTGTTTATTTATTTATTTTTCAGTCTATTTATTAAACGTTTCAAAAAAGAATGTAAACCAAGACAACATACTTATCTTTGATATCGTGCAATTTTTGAGCTAAAAAAAATAATTGCTATGAATATTATGTTGTAATACTGGGCTTTATCAAGAATAAAATGCTTCATTTCTTTGCTGTTAAAATATTGTTAAAGTTAAATGTTTTGTCACTCTAACAATATTTGAATTTCACAAATGCATACACAAAGCAATTAATAAATGGAGAAATTATGGTGAGAAGATAATTTAAAAGTGCTGAATTCTCCTGCTATGTAGCAAGTAGTATAAGCTTGGACTCAGAAACTTGTCTGCTGTCAACAGATACTGTGGTAGACATTTTTCTAGGAATCAAAAACAAAAGCCATGTATAAAAAAAAAAATGTGATTTGATCAAATTCGTGTGGTCTATTTTGTTTTGTTGGCTTGTATCCCTGTGTTAGTCATGAAGGGTCAGCTTAAGCTTTCTACTGTGGTAAACGTTTTCTACATATTCTTTCACCTAAAAGTCTCCCCCTACACAAATTAAAATAAAACAAATCAAAAAATGCTGATGATCAGAAAGTTTTAAGAACTTGCCTAGGATCACCTAAATAATAAGTGGCAATCCCGGGAATTTAACTGAGATATATCCAAACAGTATAAATAACCTACACTTTTCCCCCCTAAGTGATACCAAATTATCCTGTATTCAAGTTACAAAATAGTTATTTTTCATTATGTAGGCTTCCAACAAAGATACTTTTTGTCATTAAGCTATATCTTTTATTATTGTTAAAATATGATGGCTTTCATAATGTCCTTGAGGATGTATTACAGGGACCATGATACAAAAGTACGTTAAGTCTACTTTCTAGTGTCTCTATGAGGCATGTAATGTTTACATAAAGCATGGGATACACCTAAATCACACACCAAGTCTTAAATTTCATAGAGGTGACATTTCAAGTAACGTATGTGATACTAGTACAATTATTAAATTTTGTATAAATGTAAAACATTTTTAGCTAACTGAAACCCTAACTTTATAATTAGCATTATTTTAATATCTCAGTACACTCTAATGCTTTGAATAAAAGTATTTTTATGTGGCCCACTTAGTTTTTAATCTGCTTAATATAGAAATGAATGTACGCATGTAAAAATACTATAATACTTTTACACATTTCATTAAAAAATAATGATTTGGGTGGTGAAATTCAACTTAACCTTGACTCTAGAGGATATAAAAACAAATTTTCTTCTTGTTAATTAATGTCTAAATTAAAAAGTATAAAAACTCTAGAATTATTTTTTTTAATTTTGGTTTTTGTAAAGGGGTTTTTTAAAGCTGTGATTAACCCATTTTATTTAGACTTGCAAGTTGGTTAAATGAAGTGCTATGAGAAAAGTTTTCATTGTATTTTTAACTTTAAGCCATACTGGCTTTTACTTTTGTTCACCTTTAATTTGTAAATATTAGAGATTCATATAATTTATGTAGTTTAGTTTTAATTTTCTATTTCCTACAAATTACGTAGTTCAAGTTTTACAGAGCTGTTACATAGATAACACTATATACACACACATATATATACACACACAGTAATATGTATCTATGTATCTCTCTACTTATCTCTATTTGTATTGATTTAGAGGTAAATATATGATATTCTTGAGAAAGACAATCACTCTAGATATATCCCATTGACTTGCTTTGGATGTCAGTGTATTAAAATAAATTTTATCTTGAACAATGTGACAATGTTAAATATTATAGTACTTTTATTATCTATACAGTCCATAGGGTTACAAAGAATTGGACACGACCTGGTAGCTCACTTTCACTTTCAATTAAACAGTGCTATCAATATAGCACTTTGGAAAGGAAATGGAAAATTTGAGGCCAATCTATTTAATATACTTATATATGAGAGAAATGAAAAAATGTCTTGTTACTACCTCAGTTGGGGATTAAATCTTAAATTTCTAGATTGCAGTTTTCTTACCTCTGAGATAATGTATTTTTCTTCACTCCTTTGAGTCAAGAATTTGGGATACAACAATGGTGATATAGAGCTCATAATCTATGGTGTCAGAGGCAGCATCTTAAATTTTGACATAAAACAATTTTTCAATAATAATTAGAATGATAGGAGAAGTATTAGAATATTGCTATACTGTGCTCAGATGCTAAAGAATACTGGACTGGGATGCCACTTCCTAATCCAGGGATCTTCCTAACCCACGGATCAAACTCAAATCTCTTCCGTCTCCTGCACTGGCAGGCAGATTCTTTACCACTGGCATCACCTGGCATTTTTGAGATTGTACCCAAGTACTGCATTTTGGACTCTTGTTTGCTAGGAAAGCTACTCCATTTCTTCTAAGGGATTCTTGCTCACAGTAGTAGATATAATGGTCATCTGAGTTAAATTCACCCATTCCCATCCATTTTAGTTCACTAATTTCTAAGATGTCAATGTTAACTCTTGCCATCTCCCGTTTGACCACTTTCAACTTACCTTGATTTATGAACCTAATATTTTAGGTTCCTATGCAACTTTTTTCTTCACAGTATTGGACTTTACTTTCACCACCAGACAGATCCACAACTGTCCTTGGTTTCTGCTTTGACTGTGGCTCAGATCATGAGCCCCTTATTGCAAAATTTAGATTTCAAGAAAGTAGGGAAAACCACTAGACCATTCAGGTTTGACCTAAATCAAATCCCTTAAGGTTACACAGTGGAAAAGACAAATAAATTCAAGGGATTATGTATGTTAGTGTCTGAAGAACTATGGATGGAAGTTTGTAACATTGTACAGGAGGTGGTGACCAAAATCATCCCAAAGAAAAAGAAATGAAGAAGGCAAATGGTTGTTTGAGGAGTCCTAACAAATAGCTGAGGAAAAAAAGAGAAGATAAAGACAAAGGAGAAAGGGAAAGATATATCCAACTGAATGCAGAATTCCAGAGAATAGCGAGGAGAGATAAGAATGCCTTAAGTGAACAATGCAAACAAAAAGAGGAAAACAATAGAAAGGAAAAGACTAGAGATCTTTTCAAGAAAACTAGATATCAAGGGAATATTTCATGAAAAATGGTCACAATAAAGGACAGAAATGATATGGACCTAACAGAAGCAGAAAATATTAAGAAGAGGTGACAAGAATATACCGAAGTACTGTAAAAAGAAAAAGTCTTAATGGCCCAGGTAACCATGATGGAGTGATCACTTACCTAGAGCCAGACATGTGGAGTGTGAAGTTCAGTGGGTCTTAGGAATCATTACTGTGAATAAAGCCAGTGGGGTTGTGGAATTCCAGCTGAACTATTTAAATTCCTAATAGATGATGCTATGAAAATGCTACACTCGATATGCCAGCAAATTTAGAAAACTCAGCAGTGGCCACAGTACTGGATAAGGTAAATTTTCATTCCAATACTGAAGAAGGGCAATGTCAAGAATGCTCAAACTACCCTACAATTGCATTCATTTCACATGCTAGCAAGGTAATGCTCAAAATACCTCAAGCTAGGCTTCAACAGTATGTCAACCAAGAACTTCCAGATGTACAAGGTTGGTTTAGAAAAGGCAAAGGAAACAGAGATCAAATTGTCAAGACCCATTGGATCATAGAAAAAGCAAGGG
Organism: Okapia johnstoni; assembly: GCA_024291935.2. Lineage (NCBI taxonomy): Eukaryota > Metazoa > Chordata > Mammalia > Artiodactyla > Giraffidae > Okapia > Okapia johnstoni. Next base: position 62,044,535 of record CM044322.1, read on the forward strand.
AATTCCAGAAAAAATATCTACTTCTGCTTCATTGACTATGCTAAAGTTTTTGAAAGTGTGGATTATAACAAACTGTGGAAAATTCTTCAAGAAATGGGAATACCAGACCACCTTACCTGCCTCCTGAGAAACCTGTATGCAGATCAAGAAGCAACAGTTTGAACTGTACGTGGACCAATGGACTGGTTCTAAATTGGGAAAGGAGTACATCAAGGCTGTATGTTGTCACAGCTTACTTAACTTACTTAACTTATAAGCTTACTTAACTTATATGCAGAGTACATCATGTGAAATGCCAGGTTGGATGAAACACAAGTTGAAATCAAGATTGCTGAGAGAAATATCAATAACCTCATATATGCAAATGACACCACTATTATGGCAGAGGAACTAAAAGAGCCTCTAGATGAAGGTCAAAGAAGAGAGTGAAAAAGCTGGCCTAAAACTTAACATTCAGAAAAAAAAAAAAAAAACTAAGATCATGGCATCCAATTCCATCACTTAATGGCAAATAGATGGGGGGGTGGGGAATAGAAACAGTGACAGACTTTATTTTCTTAGGCTCCAAAATCACCACAGACAGTAACTATAGCCATGAAATTAAAAGATGCTTGCTCCTTGGAAGAAAAGCTATGGCCAACCTAGACAGCATATTAAAAAGCAGAGACATCAGTTTGCCAACGAATGTCCATCTAGTCAAAGTTATAGTTTTTCCAGTAGTCATGTATGGATGTGAGATTTGGACCATAAAGAAAGCTGATCACAGAAGAATTGATGCTTTCAAACTGTGGTGTTGGAGAAGACTTTTGAGAGTCCCTTGGACTGGAAGGAGATCCAACCCAAGGGATCCAACCTAAAGTCAATCCTAAATGAAATCAACCCTGAATATTCACTGGAAGGATTGATGCTGAAGCTGAAGCTCCAATACTTTGGCCACCTGATGCAAAGAACCGACTCACTGGAAAAGAACCTGTTGCTGGGAAACATTGAAGGCAGGTGGAGAAGGGGGTGACAGAGGATGAGATGCTTGGATGGCATCATTGACTCAATAGATATGAGTTTGAGCAACTCTGGGAAAATAGTGAAGAACAGGAAAGCCTGGCCTGCTGCAGTCCATGGCCTGGCAAATAGTCAGACATGACTGAGTGACTGAACCACAAGCACCATCCAGGAAGCCCCTGTGCTAGAGTATATGAGAGTACAAAGCAAAGGCAGGTAAGCAACTGTAAAGGCACTTTGCAACACAACAGGATATTTATCAGATGGAAAGGGGTGAGGAAGAACAATGATTATCTGCAAATCAAAAAATAAGAGGGTGTAGCGTTTATTAAAGGAAAGAAGAGATATGCAAATACTGTTTAAAAATAAGGGAGAGAGAGATGTTAAGAATGTAAGAGAATTGGATGACCCTGTGGGAAGGGATGGGGAGGGAGATGAGAAGGGGTTTCAGGATGGGGGACACATGTACACCCATGGCTGATTCATGTCAATGTATGGCAAAAAACACTATAATATTGTAGAGTAATTAGCATCCAATTAAAATTAATTAATTAAAAAAAGAATGTAAGAATGAGAGCTGTCAGAAGAATACTGAGGAGTTTATAAAGGGACAAGTCATGAAATGACTAGTAAACCATCATCGACTTGAAGAATATCTATATATATGAATTTAGAGTCATATTGTTATGAGTATGTGTTGCCAAATTCATTACTTGTTAATTGAGTGTCCTTGAGCCAGTTACTAGCTTCTTTTCAAATATATACTTTCTCAAGTGTAAGACTGAAGTACGAGTATCTCAACTTTCTATAGTTCACATGACAGTAGTGTGATATAGCATAAAAGTACACCAACACAATGCCAGGGACACTTTAAAACCTATGGGAGATGGGCTGAAAACATTCTCCTCTATCCAAAAATCCTATCTTCAATTTAGAAAGGAGGAAGCATTGTTTCTACCCAGGGATTTTCCTATATCTCATGGACCAGAAAAGCATTACACTGCTATTTACCTGAGAAAGAGATGGCATCTCAGCATTCAATGATACAATTTCTTCAATAAAGACAAGCAAAGTAGTTGGAACATGTTTTGCATGATTCCATCCACAGCACATGCAACAATCCTATACCTGTAAAGAGTCACAATTCAAGGATTTTAATGTAAATTTTATCATTTACATAATGATTTTAAATTTAGGACATCTCCAGCAGTAGGTTAGTGGAAGGAAGTTTTAGGTACACAAGATATCTCTTTTCTCTGTGAAATAGGAAGAAACATCGCTGATGAGGAAAAGGTAAAGAGAGAAGTGAAACAAGATTTTAAGGAGATATCCTCACAGTTTCCATGGAGAGAGTAAGAAGTGGCTAGGGAAACAGAACTATTTCTAGAAGCTATTGATACTTGCAATCATGACAACATTCCTCCCAGATACATTACATAATAACTTTTAGAAAAACTTTATATGCTACTTAAATTTTAATTTTAAATTAAAAAAAAAAAAGATTTAACATACTATCTTAAACATGGGCTCCCTAGGTGGCTCAGTGGTAAAGAATCTGCCTGCAAATGCACGAGATGTGTCTAATACTTGGGTCAGAAAGATCCCTTGGAGAAGGAAATGGCAACCCACTCCAGTATTCTTGCCTGGGAAATCCCATGGACAGAGGAGCACGGCAGGCTACAATCCATGGGGTCACAAAAAGTCGAACACGACTTAGTAACTAAACAGCAGCGATATTAAATATATGAATATATATATAATATATATTCTATGTACCTAAAAAATGCCTGAGATTAGTTCATATATATATATATATATCCTTTATTCAGTCCATGAATTTAAAGTCTTACTTCAGATAAAAAAGACTTAAAAATTATTTAAACTAATTTTACGTAACATATTAAAGGGAATGAGCAGGATATGTTGGAAATTTAGTATAGAAATCGACCTGACATAAGCAAATTATTTTTATTTGATAGCAGTAGGATATTTTCATCAAAACCAAATTTTTTTAAGACAGACTGACCAATCTGGCCTTTATCCTAAGGTCAATTTAAAAAAATAAAGATTATCACCACTCTCAAAGAAGGAATAGATCAACCAGGAAAAGTGAGTATTTCATCTAAAGTTTGTCACCTTGAAAATATCATATCCAGAAATATTTTAATTCATAAGCATCCCCAAAAGGCTTTACAAACAAAATGCAGTAAGTCAACATATATACAAAAGGCAATGTATCTTTTAAGTTATTTGAGATGATTCTGATATTTATCAAATCAAGTAGCTACAACAATTTAATTTAGATCAGATTTACTACAGAAAATATTGATTTTGCATCCACTGAAATAATAAGCTGCACATTGGGGTATATATTGCAGCTGCACTCAATTGTAAATAATTTCAAATGGGAGTAATGGAAATTGGCCAAATAGCATAGGTTCTAGGTTAACAGGCCTCTGAATTACAGTAAACAATCAACATACATGTTACTTAATTTTAAAAAAATGTCTGGTCCTATATTTGAATTCTGTTTGGGGCCTGCCGAGAAAAAATTAAATTAAAAAACCATCAATAATTGCCATTCTGACTGGTGAAGTAGTACCTCATTATAGTTTTGACTTACATTTCTCTGATAATCAGTGGTACTGAGCATCTTTTAGCCATCTGTATGTCTTCTTTCTCCAATAGACATGTCCATTTAGGTCTTCTGCCCATTTTTTAACTGGGTTGTTTGTTTGTTTTTTGATATTGAGCTGCATGAGCTGTTAGTATATTTTGGATATTCATTGCTTGTCTGTTTCTTCATTTGCAAATATCATGGAAGCAGCCTAAATGTCCATCAACGGAGAAATGGATAAAGAAGATGCAGTACATACATACAATGGAATATTACTCAGCTGTAAAAAAAAAAAAAAAGAGCAAAATAATGTCATTTACAGCAATATGGATGGATGTAGAGATTACCACACTGAGAAGTAAACCAGACGGAGCAAGATAACTATCACATGAATCGCTTACATGTGGAATCTGAAAAAAGGATATAAATGAACCTATCTACAAGAAATCATTACAAATGTAGAAAACAAACTTATGACTACAAGAGGATGGCAGGAAGGGATAAATTGAAAGATCGGGAATGACCTATACATGGACTCAGTTGCTCAGCTGTGTCTGACTCTTTGTAACCCCATGCACCATAGCCTGCCAGGCTCCTCTTTCCATTGAATTTTCCAGGCAAGAATACTAGAGTGGGTTGTCATTTCCTACTCCAGGGACATATACATACTACTATGTATGAAATATTTAACTAATAAAGACTTACTGGAAAGCACGGGGAACTCTACTTAATACTCTGTAATGGCCTATATGGGAAAAGAATCTAAAAAAGAGTGTATATATGGATGCATGTATGTGCTAAATCTCTGCAGTTGTGTCCAGCCATGTGGAATGTAGCATCAGGCTCTCTGTCCATGGGATTGTCCAGGCAAGAATACTGGAGTGAGTTCTCATGCCCTTCTCCAGTGGATCTTCCTTTTCACAGGGATTGAATCCACCTCTTATTCTTCTGCATTGGCAGCTAGGCTCTTTACCACTAGCACCACCTGGGAAGCCTGGATATATGTATATGTATAAATAATTCACTTTTCTGTACATCTGTTTTGCTGTACATCTAACATAACACTGTAAATAACTATACTCTAGTAAAAAAATAAAAAAAAATTAAAAACAGTTAAAGAGAACATACTCCATATCTAAATACTGGTATAGGTATCAAACCTGTCCAATACCATGTGTCTTACTGAAAAGGAAAACAATGTGAATTGAGAAATATTCCATGTTTATTGATAGGATTATTCTATAATATCAAAGCATCAGTTCTTCCTAATTAGATCTACAGATTCAATATAATCTCAATGAAAACCTCAAAGCTATTTTTTGGATGTCAACAAGCTGATTTTAAGATTAACATGGAGAGGCATAAGACAAAGAACAGTCAACATAATACTGAAGGAGAGGAACAAATTTGGAGAACTGACACTATTTCATTTTAAGACTTACTATTAAGCCACAGTAATCGTGACAGTATGACGTTGGGAGGAGTCAAATAGACCAATGGGACAGAACAAAGAGCCTAGAAGTAGATCCACTGAAGAGAAAATAACAGTTCTCCTGAGTCTCTTCTACTGTCAACTACTAAACTAGACACGAAATGTGTTTGTAGGTAGTTTTCCACACCAAGAAATTCTGCAACTTCAGCTAGCATCCTACAATTCAATTCAGTAGAAATTATCTACCTAGAGTTAGTATTAGATCTCACAAGTGAAGGGCTCAGCTCCACTTCAAATACCAGTTATAAGTCCAAGTGTTATTTGTGCTTCTTGGTTATAAATCAGAGGTTGCTGAGACTCCCTTCCTTGGACTAAATTGCCAAAGTGACTCAGAGAACTCAAGTAACCATTTGCTTACCAGATTGCTGGTTTATTATCAAAAGAATATGACCCAGGAACAGTCAGAGGGACGAGATGCACAAGGAAAGGTAAGTGAGAAAGGACTAGCATTCCCATGATTTGGGGGTATGTGATACTCTCCCTGCATCTCCATGTGTGCACCAACTTGGAAGAACTCTGAACATTATCTTTTTATGTTTATATGGAGGCTTTGTTATGTTGGCTCCCAAAGAAAGCAAGGAGGAAATTCTTGAGAGTCCTTTGGACTGAAAGGAGATGAAACCAATCAAACCATCCAATCCTAAAGGAAATAAACCCTCAATAGTCATTGGAAGGACTGATGCTGAAGCTAAATTTCCAATACTTTGGCCACCTGATGCGAAGAGCAGTCTCATTGGAAAAGACATGATGCTGGGAAAGATTGAGGACAGGAGTAGAAGGGGGCAACAGAGGATGAGATGGTTAGACAGCATCACCAACACAATGTACATGAATTTGAGCAAACTCCAGGAGATAGTGGAGGACAAAGCCTGGTGTGCTGCCACCCATGGTGTTGCAAAGAGTCAGACATGATTTAGAGACAGAACAACAACAATAATATTATGCAGGCATGATTGATTAAATCACTGACCACTGGATGATTGATTCAACTCCCAGCCCCTGTCCTAACCCCTGAGGTCTGAGATGAGATTGAAAGTTCCAACCCCCTCAATTACAAGGTTGGCTCCCTGGCAACCAACTACCATGCTAAGATTCTTTTAAAAAGTCACCGCATGACATAAACTCTGGTGTGGTTGAAAGGACTCTGACTCTAGAGATATTCTAGGAACAGTGAATAAAACTAAATATAACAGAAGCTGTCCTTATGACTTATATAGAAAACTATGAGAATTTTAGGAATTAAGGACCAGGAGAGTGAACAGCAGCAAATTTGCATTTCTTGTCATAAATCACAATATCACCCCAACACAACAACACGAATATAATCAACAGATCTTTAACAAAAGACCAAAGGCCACACAATAAAGCAAAGATAGCCTTTTCAATAAATGGTGTCGAAAAAATTGGGCATTCACATGTAAAAATGAATCTGGGTAGGAGTGGTGAAAGGTTGTTGCTGAACCAGGAAAGAAGCCAGGATTCTTGGCTTCCTGAGGAGAGGAATTCAATCCGCAAGAGAATTCAATTCAGGGCCAGAGAGGAGGCTTGATTGCTCAGAGCTTTTGTGTAATCAAGTTTTACGAAAGTATAGGAGACAGACAAAGCTTGTGACATACACATCAGAAGGGGGCAGAAAGAATATCTGCCTGATAGTCTTTAGCTGGATGCTATACAGTTACTAGCAGTCTGTTAATGAAAGAAAGGAACGTCTCAAAACTCAGAGAATGGCACCAAGCCTCTCACCCACAAGAGGTATTTTTGGATAATCTTGCACCAGGCAAGTCGTCCTAGGCCATAAAACTATTGTCTTGAATCTTCCAGAAAGGCAAATTAGCATACAAATAGTTTTGTTTACATGGATTAGGGAAACAATGTCTGAGTATAACATACTGGTTTGTGGAGTCAGTTCTGAGCCTTTAGGAGGAACCAACTTGAAGACAGAGTCTGGGGGAAATGCATAGTACATTAACATAGCTTAAGACAAACATTTCCATAAGAAAAATGTATTAGTTAGCTCAAGATTTGAGAAAAGTTAAATCTTTTTAACTTGGAACCAAGTGTCATTATGGCAACACAGTATTTTAAGAGAAACCTCTTTTAAAATTTGTATAGAGAAGGGGAAAAAATGTATCACTGGTTTGTTTCCTCCTGCCTCGTAAGAGAGAGATTAAACAAAAAAAGTCTGACGCTTGCAGACTGTTTCCTCCCTTTGGAAACCCCTAGCCGTTCTGCCTGTTACCCTCTCAGTGGGAGGGAGGGACAAGAATAAAGGGAATATGTATACTTATAGCTGATAAGGAAGGGAACTTACGAATAATTACAAGCTGGCATGCTACAGTCCATAGGGTAGAGAAGAGGTGGACACAACTGAGTGACTGAACAACATAGCTGTTTCACATAGCTGTACAAAAGAAATTAATACAATATTGTAAGCAACTAAGTTCAGTTTAGTCACTCAGTCATATCCGACTCTTTGCGACCCCATGAACTGCAGCACGGCAGACCTCCCTGAATATCACCAACTCCAGGAGTTTACCCAAACTCATGTCCATTGAGTTGGTGATGCCATCCAACCATCTCATCCTCTGTCGTCCCCTTCTCCTCCTGCCTTCAATCTTTCCAGGCATCACAGTCTTTTCCAGTGAGTCAACTCTTCACATCAGGTGACCAAAACATTGAAGCTTCAGCTTCAGCATCAGTCCTTCCAATGAACAACTAGGACTGATCTCCTTTAGGATGGACTGGTTGGATCTCCTTGCAGTCCAAGGGACTCTCAAGAGTCTTCTCCAACACCACAGTTCAAAAGCATCAATTCTTTGGTGCTCAGTTTTCTTTATAGTCCAACTCTCACATCCATACATGACCACTGGAAAAACCATAGCCTTGACTAGACGGACCTCTGTTGGCAAAGTAATGTCTCTGCTTTTTAATATGCTGTCTAGGTTGGTCATAACTTTCCTTCCAAAGAATAAGTGTCTTTTAATTGCATGGCTGCAATCACCATCTACAGTGATTTTGGAGCCCAGAAAAGTAAAGTCAGCTGCTTTTTCCACTGTTTACCCATCTATTTTCCTTGAAGTGATGGGACCAGATGCCATGATCTTGGCTTTCTGAATGTAGAGCTTTAAGCCAACTTGTTCACTCTCCTCTTTCACTTTCATCAAGAGGCTCTTTAGTTCTTCTTCACTTTGTGCCATAAGGGTGGTGTCATCTGCATATCCGAGGTTATTGATATTTCTGCCAGCAATTTTGACCCCAGCTTGTGCTTCATCCAGCCCAGCGTTTCTCATGATGTACTCTGCATAGAAGTTAAATAAGCAGGGAGACAATATACAGCCTTGACGTACTCCTTTTCCTATTTGGAACCAGTCTGTTGTTCCATGTCCAGTTCTAACTGTTGCTTCCTGACCTGCATACAGGTTTCTCAAGAGGCAGGTCAGATGGTTTGGTATTCCCATCTCTTTCAGAATTTTCCACAATTTATTGTGACCCACATTGTCAAAGGCTTTGGCATAGTCAATAAATCAGAAGTAGATATTTTTCTACAACTCTCTTTCTTTTTCAATGATCCAGCAGATGTTGGCAATTTGATCTCTGGTTCCTCTGCCTTTTCTAAAACCAGCTTGAACATCTGGAAGTTCACAGTTCACATACTGCTGAAACCTGGCTTGGAGAATTCTGAGCATTGCTTTTGTACAGAGTAAGATGAGCGCAATTTTTTAGTTTGAGCATTCTTTGGCATTGTCTTTCTTTCTTTGGGATTGGAATGAAAACTGATCTTTTCAGGTCCTGTGGCCACTGCTGAGTTTTCCATATTTCCTGGCTTATTGAGTGCAGTACTTGCACAGCATCATCTTTTAGGATTTGAAATAGCTCAACTGGGATTCCATCACCTCCACTAGCTTTGATTGTAGTGATGCTTCCTAAGGCCCACTTGACCTCACATTCCAGGATGTCTGGCTCTAGGTAAGTGATCACACCATCGTGATTATCTGCGTCATGAAGATCTTTTTTGTACAGTTCTTCTGTGTATTCTTGCCACCTCTTCTTAGTATCTTCAGCTTCTGCTAGGTCCATACCATTTCTGTCCTTTATTGAGCCTATCTTTGCATGAAATGTTCCCTTGGTATCTCTAATTTTCTTGAAGAGATCTCTAGTCTTTCCCATTCAATTGTTTTCTTCTATTTCTTTGCACTGATCCCTGAGAAAGGCTTTCTTATCTCTCCTTGCTATTCTTTGGAACTCTACATTCAAATGGGTATATCTTTTCTTTTCTCCTTTTCTTTTTGCTTCTCTTCTTTTTGCAGCTATTTGAAAGGCCTCCCAGACAGCCATTTTGCTTTTTTGCATTTCTTTTTCTTGGGGATGGTCTTGATTCCTGTCTCTTGTACAAGGTCACAAACCTCCTCCATAGTTCATCAGGCACCCTGTCTATCAGATATAGTCCCTTAAATCTATTTCTCACTTCCACTGTATAACCATAAGGGATTTGATTTAGGTCATACCAGAATGGTTTAATGGTTTTCTGCACTTTCTTCAATTTAAATCTGAATTTGGCAATAAGGAGTTCATGATCTGAGCCACAGTCAGTTCATGGTCTTGTTTTTGCTGACCGTGTAGAGCTTCTCCATGTTTGGCTGCAAAGAATATAATCAATCTGATTTTGGTGTTGGCCATCTGGTGATGTCCATGTGTAGAGTCTTCTTTTGTGTTGTTGGAAGAGGGTGTTTGCTATGACCCTTCCATACTCTTGGCAAAACTCTATTAGCCTTTGCCCTGCTTCATTCTGAACTCCAAGGCCAAATTTGCCTGTTGCTCCAGGTGTTTCTTGACCTCCTACTTTTGCATTCCAGTCCCCTATAATGAAAAGGATATCTTTTTTTGGGTGTTAGTTCTAGAAGGTCTTGTAGGTCTTCACAGAACCATTCAACCTCAGCTTCTCCAGCATTACTGGTCAGAGCATAGACTTGGGTTACTGAGATATTGAATGGTTTGCCTTGGAATCTAAGAGAGATCATCCTGTCATTTTTGGACTGCATCCAAGTACTACATTTCAGACTCTTTTGTTGACCATGATGGCTATTCCATTTCTTCTAAGGGGTTCCTGCCCACAGTAGTAGATATAATGGTCATCTGAGTTAAATTCACCCATTCCAGTCCATCTTAGTTCACTGATTCCTAGAATGTCAACGTTCACTCTTGTCATCTCCTGTTCGACCACTTCCAGTTTGCCTTGATTCATGGACCTAACATTCCAGGTTCCTATGCAATATTGCTCTTTACAGCATCGGACCTTGCTTCTATCACCAGTCACATCCACAACTGGGTGTTGTTTTTGCTTTGGCTCCATCCGTTCATTCTTTCTGAAGTTATTTCTCCACTGATCTCCAGAAAGCAATTATGTTCCAATTAAAAGATACAATTAAACTAAAAATCTAATCTGAGCACAGACCTTACATCCTTCATAAAAATGAACTCAAAACAGATCACCGAACTAAATGTAAAATGCAAAACTATAAAACTCCTAGAAGATAACAAAAACGACAAAGTAGAAAACCTAGATGACCTTGGGTATGGTGATAGCTTTTTAGATACAACATCAAAAAGTCATGATTCATGGAAGAAATAATTAAGCTGGATATCATTAAAATTTAAAACTTCTGTCAAGACAGTGTCAATAGAATAAAAGAACACACCACAGAGTAGGAGAACACCTTTTGAAAACATATGTCTTTTAAAATACTGCTATCAAAATATATACCTCTTAAGACTCAGCAATAAGAAATCAAACAACTTGATTTAAGAGTGGACCAAAGACCTTAACATACACCTCACTGAAGAAGATATACAGACAGATGCCCAGTAAGCATATAATAATATGTCTCAATTATAGTTACTAGAAAAATACAAGTCAAAATAAAAAGATGCCACTATTAGAATGGCCAAAATTCCAGAACACTGATAACACCAAATGCTGGCAAGGCTGTGGTACAACAGTAACTCACTGCTGATGGAAATGTAAAATTACAGCCATTTTGGAAGATAATTCGCAGGTTTCTTGAAAAATGAACATAGTCTTCCATGTAATCCAGAAATCATATGCTTTGCTATTTACATAAGTTATTTGAAAACTTATATCACAAAAACACCTGCACATGAATGTTTACAGCAACTGTATTCATAACTGACAAGAACTTGGGAATAATCAAGATATCCTTCAATAGGTGAGTGGATAAATTAACTGTGGTACTTATAAATAATAGAATATTATCCAGCAGAAGAAGGAAATTAGCGATTAAACCATGAAAAGATATAGAGAAATTTGAAGTGGATATTAATAAGTGAAGAAAATCTAAATGAAAATTCTATATACTATATGATTCCAACCACATGATGTTCTTGAAAAAACAAAACCATGGAGACAGTAAAGAGACTAGTTGTGGTCATAGTTTCAGGGGTGGGTGGGGATGAGTAAGTAGAGCACAGAACATATCTGGGGCAGTGAACATGTTCTGTGTAATGCTATGATAGATACATGCCCAGACCTATAGAATAGACAACACTAGAAGTAAAACTCAAGTAAGCTATGGACTTTGGGTAGTTATATATGTTAATGTTGTGAATAATGCATAATGTATCAGTTGTAACAAGGGTACCACACTGGTGAGAGATATAGGTAATGAGAGAGGCTATGCATGTGAGGGGGCAAATGCTATATGGGAAATTTCTGTAACTTCTTCCCAATAATTCTAAAACTCCTTTCAAAAAATAATCTCAATGCATTTTTTAATGGTCAAGATTATTTAACTATAATCTAATAACACTTGTAAGTACATACGGTCTCTTAAAAATTATAGGTAAAATATTTTACTTTGTGTAGCTATTTGCAATGCCCAAATTGATTTTACCCATGGTATATCATTAGCCAAAATATCCACATTCAATCTCAGCTAATCTCTATTGTATTATGAAGATGATGAACTCAAAGAACAGAGGCATTAAGTTTCTTACTCTAAGTCATGGAATTGGTAAGCAGTTTAAAGAATTTCTTCTTACCCTAAGTCAATTGTCTATTATTACAGCACACTTGCATTTTTAATATTGATACCATATATATATATATATCCTATTATCTATTGTTATGAGTATTTACACTCATAGTTAGCTTCAATTGTCACGGTTTTATTGAAAAGGTTAGTTTTTAGAAAACAAGTGAAAAATTGCTGATGGCAGATACTTTGAATGTTATTTGTAACTGTTATTTCGTTGTTACATCATAGAAAACCTCTCTTTCAAACACATCATATTTTATCAAAACAAATGGTAATTAAGTATCAGAAACATCAAGAAAACCTTGTTTTCAGTGTTTGAATAACAGGAAAATGATACTTTTCTTTCCTCTATTTTTCTAAAACTTTCATTCTTAGTGATATAAAACTTTAGCAATTTTATTTTATATTCATCATTGCCTAACTCTTCCCAAGTTATGTTTAAAAATAATTTGTTAAAGAACATGGGATACAATTTTAAATTAGAGTTGTAATGCTCTAATAAGTTAGCTAGTTTCCTACCACTTTTAGCCCATCATATGAAAGCCCTTGATTTCTGTTAAGTATCATTAATTAGCATTTCAATGTCATTAAACTATTGTAAAATACTTTACATAATTTAGAGGAATATAAATCATATAAAAAATGTGTCCTTTAGAGAGCATTTGAAAAATTTAAATGTATGCAAGGATTTATAAGTGCCTTTACAGCACACTATAACACATTTTTTGCATTAATTAATTAGGAAGATAATAGCTTCTACTAATTATTCCCAATGTAGTAACTGGTGAATGTTACAAAAATAATGCATATGCACAGAATAAAGGACAATTTATCTTGCATGCTTCTAGGAAAGCAAAACAAATAACAAAAAACAATATAATAAATGGCCCCACAGGATTTTTTCAGTATCTCCTGATTCATCTATTTATGAAGATGAGTTTGTTTAATTTACTTGGTAAACAACAGTTTCCTTAATAAATCCCCATTAGAAAACCAAATCCTTAGGGTTGCTTTGCAAGTTATGTGGTCATCAGAAATGCTGCTAGACACAAGTGGCCAGGCTCTGGGAAGTCCTCAGTATCCTTTTGAAGTTTGTTTGAATTGTAATGTGGAAGCCTGCATGAGATGAATGGTTCTATGAAGACCTACAAGATCTTCTAGAACTAACACCAAAGAAAGATGATCTTTTCATCATAGGAGATTAGAATGCAAATATAGGAATTCAAGAGATACTTGAAGTAAAAGGCAAGTTTAATCTTGGAGTACAAAATGAAGCAGGGCCAAATCTAACAAAGTTTTGTCGTGAGAATGCACTGGTCATAGCAAACACCCACTTGCAACAGTACAAGAGGTGACTTTTCACATAGACATCACCAGATGGTCAATATCAAATTCAGACTGATTATACTCTTTTCAGCCAAAGATGCAGAGCTCTATCCAGTTAGCAAAAACAAGAGTGGGAACTGACTGTGGCTCAGATTGTGAATTCCTTGTCTCAAAATTCAAACTTAAATTGCAGAAAGTAGGGAAAACCACTAAGCCATTTAGGTATGGCCTAAATCAAATTTTTTTGTGATTTTGCAGTGGAAATGATAAATAGATTCAAAGGATTAGATCTGATAGGTAGAGAGTGTGAAGAACTATGGGCAGAGGTTGGGAGCATTGTAGAGGAGGTGGTGAACAAAACTATCCACAAGAAAAAGAAAGGTAAAATGACTGTCTGAGGAGGTCTTTATAATTAGCTGAGAAAAGAAGAGAAGTGAAAAGCAAAAGAGAAAAGGAAAGATATATCATCTGAAAGTAGAGTTCCAAAGAATAGCAAGGAGAGATAAGAAAGCCTTCTTAAATGAGAATGTAAAAAAAAAAAAGAGGAAAACAATAGAATGGGAAAGACTAGAGATCTCTTCAAGAAAATCAGAGATACCAAGGGAACATTTCATGCAAAGTTGGGCACAATAAAGGACAGAAATATTATGGACCTAACAGAAGCAGAAGATATTAAGAAGCGGTGGCAAGAATACACAGAAGAATTGTACAAAAAAGATCTTCACGACCCAGTTAATCATGATGGTGTGAGCACTCACCTAGAGCCAGACATCCTGGAGTGTGAAGTCCAGGGCTTTAGGAAGCATCTCTATAAACAAAGCTAGTGGAGGTGATGGAATTCCAGCTGAGCTATTTCAAATGCTAAAAGATACTGCTGTTAAAGTTCTGCACTCAATATTAGTGAATCTGGAAAATTCAGCAGTGGTCACAGGACTGGAAAGGGTCAGTTTTCATTTCAATCACAAAGAAAGGCAATGACAAAAAATGTTCAAACTACTGCACAATTGCATTCATTACACATGCTAGAAAGGACATGTTCAAAATGCTTCAAGCTAGGCTTCAACAGTATGTGACCCAAGAACTTCCAGCTGTACAAACTGGATTTAGAAAAGGTACAGGAGTCAGAAATCAAATTGCCAATGTCTTCTGGATCACAGAAAAAGCTAAGGGATTCCAGAAAAACACCTACTGCTTCGTAGACTAAATTAAGCCTTTTACTGCGTGGATCACAACAAACTGGGAAATTCTTAAAGAGATGGTACTAACATTCCACCTTACCTGCCTCCTGAGGAACCTGTATGCAGGTCAAGAAGCAACAATTAGAACTGGACATGGAACAACGGACTGGTTCCAAATAGGGAAAGGAGTACATCAAGGCTTATATTGTCACTCTGCTTAGGTTTAACTTATATGCAAAGTACATCACGTGCAATGCTGGGCGGGATGAAGTTCAAGCTGGAATCAACATTGCTGGGAGAAATATCAATAATCTCAAATATGCAGTTGACACCACCCTTATGGCAGAAAGTGAAAAGGAACTAAAGAGCCTCTTGATGAAGGTGCAAGAGGAGATTGAAAAAGTTGGCTTAACACTCGACATTCAGAAAACTAAGATCATGGGATCCTGTCCCATCATCTCATGACAAATAGATGGGAAAAAATAGAAACAGTGACAGACTGTATTTTCTTAGGCTCCACAGTCACTGTGGACAGTGACTGCAGCCATGAAATTAAAAGACACTTGCTACTTGGAAGAAAAGCTATGACTAACCTAGACACCATGACCCATCTGTCTTGGGTGGCCCTACATGGTATGGCTCATAGTTTCTTTGAGTTAGACAAGGCTGTGATCCATGTGATTAGATTGGTTAGTTTCCTGTGACTGCCAAAAAAAGAGTCCGAAATGCAGTACTTGTATGCAATCTCAAAAATGACAGAATGATCTCTGTTCATTTCCAAGGCAACCCAATCAATATCACGGTAATCCAAGTCTATGCCCCGACCAGTAATGCTGAAGAAGCTGAAATTGGTTAGTTATATGAAGACCTACAAGATCTTCTAGAACTAACACCCAAAAGAGATGTCCTTTTCATTACTGTGGACTGGAATGTAAAAGTACGATGTCAAGAAACACCTGGAGTAACAGGCAAATTTGGCCTTGGAGTAGAGAATGAAGCAGGGCAAAGGCTAATAGAGTTCTGCCAAGAGAATGCACCCATCATAGCAAACACCTTCTTTCAACAACATAAAAGAAGACTCTATACATGGACATCACCAAATGGTCAACACTGTAATTGGATTGATTATATTCTTTGCAGGCAAAGATGGAGAAGCTCTACACAGTCAGCAAAAACAAGACCGAGAGCTGACTGTGGCTCAGATCATGAACTCCTTATTGCCAAATTCAGACTTACTTTGAAGAAAGTTGAGAAAGCCACTAGACCATTCAGGTATGAGGTAAATGAAATCCCTTACGATTATACAGTGGAAGTGAGAAATAAATTTAAGGGATTAGGTCTGATAGAGTGCCTGATGAACTATGGATGGAGGTTCGTGACATTGTACAGGAGACAGGGATCAAGACCATCCCCAAGAAAAAGAAATGCAGAAAAGCGAAATTGCTGTCTGAGGAGGCCTTACAAATATCTGTGAAAAGAAGAGAAGTGAGAAGCAAAGGAGAAAAGGAAAGATATGCCCATTTGAATGCAGAGTTCCAAAGAATATCAAGGAGAGGTAAGAAAATCTTCCTCAGCGATCAAGGCAGAGAAATAGAGGAAAACAATAGAATGGGAAAGACTAGAGATCTCTTCAAGAAAATCAGAGATACCAAGGAAACATTTCATGCAAAGATCGGCTCAATAAAGAACAGAAATGGTACGGACCTAACAGACACAGAAGATATTAAGAAGAGGTGGCAAGAATACACAGAAGAATTGTACAGAAAAGATCTTCATGACCCAGATAATCATGATGGTATGATCACTCACCTAGAGCCAGACTCTTGGAATGTGAAGTCAAGTGGGGCTTAGGAAGCCTCACTATGAACACAGCTAGTGGAGGTCACGGAATTCCAGTTGAGCTACTTCAAATCCTAAAAGATGTTGCTGTGAAAGTGCTGCACTCAATATGCCAGCAAATTTGGAAAACTCAGCAGTGGTCACAAGACTGGAAAAGGTCAGTTTTCATTCCAATCCCAAAGAAAGGCAATGCCAAAGAATGCTCGAACTACTGCACAATTGCTCTCATCTCACATGTTATTAAAGTAATGCTCAAAATTCTCCAAGTCAGGCTTCAACAATAAATGAACCATGAATTTCCAGATGTTCAAGCTGGTTTTAACAATGGCAGAGGAACCAGAGATCAAATTGCCAACATCTGTTGGATCATCAAAAAAGCAAGAAAGTTCCAGAAAAACATCTACTTCTGATTTATTGACTAGGCCAAAGTCTTTGACTGTGTGGATCACAACAAACTGTGGAATATTCTGAAAGAGATAGGAATACCAGACCACTGACCTGCCTTTTGAGAAATCTGTATGCAGGTCAGAAAGCAACAGTTAGAACTGGACATGGAACAACAGACTGGTTCCAAATAGAAAAAGGAGTACATCAAAGCTGTATATTGTCTCCCTCCTTATTTAACTTCTATGCAGAGTACATCATGAGAAATGCTGGGCTGGAAGAAGCACAAGCTGGGATCAAGATTGCTGGGAGAAATATCAGTAACCTCAGATATGCAGATGACACCACCCTTATGGCAGAAAGTAAAGAAGAACTAAAGAGCCTCTTGATGAAAGAGAGAGAGGAGAGTGAAAAAGTTGGCTTAAAGCTCAACATTCAGAAAACTAAGATCATGGCATCCAGTCCCATCACTTTATGGCAAATAGATGGGGATACAATGGAAACAGTGGCAGATTTTATTTTTGGGGGCTCCAATATCACTGAAGATGGTGATTGCAGCCATGAAATTAAAAGACACTGTTTGGAAGGAAAGTTATGAACAACCTAGACAGCATATTAAAAAGCAGATACATTACTTTGCCAAAAAGGTCTGTCTAGTGAAGGCTATGATTTTTCCAGTAGTCGTGTATGGATGTGAGAGTTGGACTGTAAAGAAAGCTGAGCGCTGAAGAATTGATGCTTTTGAACTCTGGTGTTGGAGAAGACTCTTAAGAGTCCCTTGGCCTGCAAGGAGATCCAACCAGTCCATCCTAAAGGAGATTAGTCTTGAATATTCATTGGAAGGACTGATGTTGAAGCTGAAACTCCAATATTTTGGCCACCTGATGCGAAGAACTGACTCAGTGGAAAAGACTCTGATACTGGGAAAGATTGAGGGCAGGAGGAGAAGGGGACGACAGAGGATGAGATGGTTGGATCGCATCACTGACTCAGTGAACCTGAGTTTGGGTAATTTCTGGGAGTTGTTGATGGACAGGGAGGTCTGGCATGCTGCATTCCATGGGTTGCCAAGAGTAGGACATGACTGTGTGACTGAACTGAACTGAATTATAAATAAATGGAAGTATTCCATATTATGTATTCTGAACAGAAGATTAACAATATAAAAATTGAATAATTAAACTGTCATAAAATATCAAGATAGCACCTATATTGAAGACTGCAAAGTCTGTATGTATGATCCATATTTGGTGGCTTCCGTAGATATTTGTTATTTTTGTTCAGTTGCTAAGTCATGTGTGACTCTTTTGCTGTTTCTTGGAACATAGCCCTCTAGGCTCCTCTCTTCATGGGACTTCCTAGTCAAGAATACTGCAGTGGGTAACCATTTCCTTCTGCAGAAGATCTTCCCAACCCAGTGATCAAACCTACATCTCCTGAACTGGCTAGTGGATTCTTTACCACTGACCCACCAGAGAAACCCAAAAGATTGTTTACCGGCCACTAAATCTAAGAAATTTTGCACCACTTATATTCTTGGAAATACAAACAAAAATAACAAAAACACTGATTAATTTTAAAGACACAATCATAAACCCAAAGGGAAAAAATACAACAAATGATAAATTATCTAGTATATGAACACAAAGCAGAGAAAAAAGGGATGTTCTAAATTCATTCATGCACAATGAAAATACAGAATTAGATATATACCCAATCATGCACACACATAGCTGAATTAAGTCTCATAAAGAGAGGACATAAAGTGCAGGTATGTGACCAATATTATGGTCTAGATCTGCATACGCATACACAAGAAAAACAAAAGCACTGATATTGATAGTAGCATATTTACAATCAGGAAAATATGGAAGCAACTTAAACTGCTAAACCTAAGCAACAAAGAAATGGATAAAGAGATGTGGTGTGTGTCTGTGTGTGTGTGTGCATTGTGCATGCTAAGTGTTTCAGTCCTGCCACTCTTTGCAACACTGTGGACTGTAACCCACCAGACTCCTCTGTCCGTGGGATTCTCCAGGTAAGTGTACTGGAGTGGGTGGCCATTTCCTTCTCCAGGGGATCTTCCTGATCTAGTAACGGAACCCACATCTCTTGTGGCTTCTGAATTGCAAGCAGATTCTTTACCACTGAGCCACCAAGGAAGCCCATGTGTGTGTATACACATCATACATATATATATACATATACATACATACATACATATATATATATACGCATGCATACTGAATTACTCGTCAGCCATAAAAAAAGATGTAAATATTGCCAGCTGCAGCCACATAGATAAATGTGTAGGGCATTATGCTAAGTGAAGTGAGGCACAGAAAGACAAATACTGAATGATAACAGTTACACATAGAATCTGCACAATACAACTAACTAGTGAATATAACAAGAAAAAGAAGCAGACTCAGATACAAAGAAGAAGCTAGTGGTTACCAGTGAGGAGGAGGAGCAGGGGAGGGGCAATATTGAGTTTTGGAGGGTGAAAGGTACAAACTATTGGGTGTAAGACAGCCTACAAGGATATATTGTACAACACAGGGACAAAGCCAATATTTTATAAAAACCGCAAATGGGCTGTGAATTTTAAAAATTATATATATATATATACATATATAACACACATAAGAAGAAAGCATAAGAAACCAATATGCTGTCAAGGAACCTGACAATCGAACCAAGATATAGAGATTTTTACCTCTAGGCAAGATGGTTTCAAAAGGCTCCATGTTGAAAAGAGTCAGTACATATTTATTGAGAACCTCAAAAAAGCTTCATATATGAACTACTGCTTCACACATATAATAACCCTTTTTAAAACTGGATTAGGAGAGAGAGAATGCAGCCTAAATTAGGCAAACTTGTCAGCAAAAGGAAAAACATTGATGATAATGGTGTTAAAAAACAAACCTGTAGAGAGGCCTAAAACCAAAGGAAGCTAGAGTCTGGGAATGTGTGACCCTAGGGAAATGATCTTCACAACTATCAAATTCACTAAAAAAGACACACATCACACACAAAAATCTTTTATGTTGCATGTTAGGCTTCTGGTGTGCAGACAGACCTGTATAAGCTGCAAACTTCTACAAAGCAAAAAGAATAAGGTGGGCATTACAAAAGAACAAAATAAAAAGAAGAATGGAAAAGGGAGTGTTTTTGGAAGATGTGACCAGATCCTCACCCAAATAATAAAGATTAATAGCAGTAGCAATAATGGTATGACATTTTGACCACCAAGTTAGGAAAATTCTGAAAATTGCAAACGTCACTTTTCAGTTAAATCACTGTATCCTTTACCTATATTAAAGGAAATTGTGCCCTTTAACTGTTGGAAATTTTGTATTAACAGTCAAAGTACATATGTCAATCATGGAATGCCAATTAGAATGATCATAACATACAGAATTCCTATTTTTCAATTTCACTCTCTGTGTCTAAAGAGCCGTTTTAGATACCTTTAACAGTCCTAAATATAAATACATTCAGAAAAGCTGGAGGAGGTGGAAATTAGTAAAATGAGTCAGGAGGAAAGAAATAAATAGAAGTAGGTACTCTAGTGAACTAGAGAATGTATGCTCTATATCAAAGTATTCAAGTTAATTCTAGTTTTAGTTTTTTAAGAAACCTCCATACTGTTCTCCACAGTGGCTGTATCAATTTACACTCGCATAAACAGTGTAAATTGCTTCCCTTTTCTCCACACCCTTTCCAGCACTTATTGTTTATAGATTTTTTTTGATGATGGCTGTTCTGACTAGAGTGAGATGATACCTCATTGTAATTTTGATTTATATTTGACTAATAATTACTGATGTTGAGCATCTTTTCATGTATTTGTTTGTCATGTATGTCTTTGGGAAAATGTCTATTTAGGTCTTCCACACATTTTTTATTGGATTGTCTGTTTTCTTTTTATACTGTGCTTCATGATCTGTTTGTATATTTTGGAAATTAGTCCCTTGTTAGTTACTTCATTTGCATTATTTTCTCCCATTCTTAGGGCTTTTTGTCTTGTTTATGATTTCCTTTGCTGTGCAAAAACTTTTAAGTTTAATTAGGTCCAGTTTGCTTATTTTTGTTTTTATTTCATTACTCTAAAAAGATCTTACTGCCAATGATGTCAAAGAGTATTCTGCCTAAGTTTTCCTCTAAAAGTTTAATAGTGTCTGGGCTTTCCCAGCAATCCCATTCCTGGGTGTATACAAAGAGGAAACCATAATTTAAAAAGATACATGCACCTCAGTGTTCATTGCAGCACTATTTGCAGTAGCCAGGGCAAGCAAGCCCTATATATGGCCATCAACAGAGAAATGGATAAAGAGGAGTGGAATATTACTCAGCCATAAAAAGGAACAGAATTGTGTCATTTGCGGAGATGTGGATGGACCTGGAAACTGTCATACAAAATGAAGTCAGAAAGACAAAAACAATTCATATTATCAACAAAAATCAGGGGATATGTGTACATGTTTAGGTGATTCACTTTGCTGTTCAACAGAAATTGACACAGCAGTCTAAAGGAACTAAACTCTAATAAAAAAAACATTCAAGTTTAAACCTTTGCAGATGCTTTAAATTTAAAAGAAAAAAAGGCTTTGAACCCCACACTGTAACTCCTAAACACATTTTACATTTTATTGCAAATATGTGTGATGACTTTGCTCTTCCATGTTAAAAAATCTGTGAGAGCAGTGATGGTGGTAGGATAGGGGGATGGAGAAACTCAAGGGTGTTGGGAGCCACGTTAGGCATTACTGACAAAATGGAGGCATGGCCCCAACCCCCTCTCCTCTTCCCGTAGGCATGGTCCCCGGATGAAGGAGTTAGGTCTTGTAATTCTGACTTGTCCTTTCCTTCCTTCGGTTGAGTTGGCTGGAAAGAATGTTAAGGTGCTTATTGTTCTTGTGAGGAGCATGAGAAAGCACAAAGCCTTCTGCAGTTATGCCCAGGAAATAATCCATAAAGTTACACTTGTTAAGGATCTTTACAAAGAATGTTCCAGGATGAGCACATAGGCCGCAGCTTGAGGCCATGGCAAAGACTGTTATCTGAGACCTCCTTGTGAGGGAAATGTTTATAGCAAAAGAAGTTTGCTGAGTTTAGGGTTTAGGAATAATTAAAAATAGTTAGAAGCTAAAAGTTTAAAAAAAGTTGTAGTGTTGGCATATTTTACTATAGCTTATAGAGACTAGGAATTTTAGAGATACTAGTAGCTAGAAGCCTTTTTAGGAGATAATGAGCTTAGGATACTAGGGGCTAGCAGGATTTAGAAAGATGAAAAATAAACTGAAGAATGTGGTATGCAGCCCAGAGACAAACATGAGTTACAATGTAATCACAAGGACACTTAGGAGGGAACTCTAAAGGGCAACAATGATTTATGGATATAGTAAATCTGGGTGAGGGAGAACTGAAGATGTCAAACCTCTGACCTAATGCTTTTGTAAAAGTATAAGAGAAAACCTGATGCTTGAAATAAACATGCAGTCCCGCACCTTGAGTCAGGGGCTGCATCATTCTCCGCCGACACTGCTCATCCCTTCAGGCCGATTCCCAGGTGCTCGAGCTAGACTCCGACACAAGGGTGTATCCACACCAAGAACATCATTCAGGATAATCTAGGAGAGGGGCCAAGCTGAATGTGGGATTAGTGAATATTTAAAGCTCTTGAATATTACAGAAAAGAGATCAAACTGTATCCTGAAACATACCATGTCACTCATCAATTTTAAGCTTTCGAGAATGACAGGAATGTATTAATATACTTGAAAGACTGCTGTGGTAACAATATGCTGAGTGAATTGCAAATCAAATCCATGTACTGCTATCTCTGCCTCAAAATCATAGGATTTGATGAATGACTCACCCAAGGGCAGGAAGCTGAAACAGTTTGGATAGATTCAGGATTCAAACGCCAGTTCCTTTGACTCCACATACTGTGATGTCTAGTGGAACACAACTTTTCCTTTACAATAGTTAATTTAAAGCATCTGCAAATTGAAAATAGAGGTATTATATTCACGGAAAAAATCTGGACCAGAATAGTTTAAACATGTGTTGTTCAAAAATCAACTGTATTTGAGTGAACGCAAGTTTATCTTGACTCAACTAAAGATGATGAAAAAAAGTGAATAATTTGTTTATATTTATTTAAAACTACCAAATTGGTTGTACTCATTTGTCAAATCCTCCTTTCAATCAATCTTTATTTACGGCCTGTTATCTTTTAAGTTCTGTTCCAGATACTGGTAATAAGAAAATAAATAAAACAAATTAATATAATTTCTTCATTAAAATTATATATTAATAGAAAAGCAGATACTAAAAAAAATGGTATTTCATGTAGTAGCAAGGTCAACGCACAGAGATCAGACAATAGGAGTGGGGCCTTTGAGAAGCTAAAATTTGAGAAGAAACTTAAATGAAGTATGATGTGCATGTGTTGGTCTCTTAGTCGTGTCCAACTCTTTGCCAGGACTACCATAAGGTAGGAAAGAGGAAAGTGAGAAAGGGGAATACATTGATTCCTAGATTTCTATAGTCATTTTTTTTTAATTCTTTTTTTAAAAACTTTACTCACTGCATGACTGGTAGCTTTATTATGCAATTTTGTAAGAAAAGGCAAGGATAGTATTGTGGTGAAAAACACTTTCAGTCTTAGCTGAACTGACAGGGGATATACATTTGAGAATTATCTATATGTAGGTGGTTTTTAAGCCATAGGTAACCTAGGAGCATCGCATTGAGTAAAATGCTACAAAATAAACTGTAGACACTCCAGAATTTTGAAACAATGAAGAAGATTCAGAAAGAAACAATTTAAAGCACTGACCAGTAAAATAGGAGGATAATCAGAAGAGTGGTGTCCTGAAACCAAGTGAAGTAAATTTTCAAAAGTGATAAAGTAATTTGATAACACAAATCTAGAAAAAAAAGTCAATTAACTCCAAGATTTAAAATCAACTAATATATATACAAAGTGAAAATAGTTGTTGATTATCAATAAGTGGAAATCATAAACCAGGGAAGGAATAAACCCTGAAAGGGTGGGAAAAAGGAAATGGAAACATTACATACAGAAAGTTTTGAGTCTTTGATATACTGCAGAGAAAATAAGTGGTCCAGGAGCTAAAGGGATATATGAAGTTTAGAGATTGGATCATTAAAAAAAAATAGTTTTGTTACTTTATATGTGCTATCCATTGATTTACCAGCAGAGAGGGGCTATGAAAAATAAAAACTGCTCAATGATGGACCATTGTATCAATCACTTAGTGAAAACATTTGTATATTAAAAGCATAGTGATAATGAAGGCAACATCTAAGGAAGTATGTGTAGTTTTTGAGAATACTTTTTTCAGAAATTTTTGGACCTTTATCTTTGTGTTTTACAAGTAAAGAGCTTCCAATATTATTGAGACATTGAATGTTACTTCAAATATTATTTTTTAAAAACATAAGATGTAAATCAAGAAAATATTTTGCTGAGATGGATTTTAAAATTTGATTGCATGTTTTATTCAAAATTAATTTATATTTTCTTGCATGTTAGAGTTTCCTTAAAGTGAATTTATCACTGTCCTCAAATTTATAAGGAAGGCAGTCATTTTAGTGAAATGGTGAATAATATCAAATCCATTTTAACTAATGCATCAATTAGTCTAAAACTTAATACTGAAAGTTTTTATATTTAGAAAACCTTCCCTTTAAAAGATAATAAATATACTCTCAAATATGTTAGAGAACTGCACATATTTCAAATCTCCTTACATAATCAAGAGGAGAATTTAAATTAATTATCTATTAGACAGCAAAATGCTACTCTCTGACTATTACCTGAGAGTATGTTTATAACTGAGTAAAATAAATTGCAGTGAAAGTGGGTTTCCCTGGTAGCTGAGTTGGTAAAGAATCCACCTGCAACGCAGGAGACCCCAGTTTGATTCCTGGGTCAGGAAGATCCACTGGAAAAGGGATAGGCTACCCACTCCAGTATTCTTGGGCTTTCCTGGTCTCCCAGGCGGTAAAGAATCCTCCTGCAATGTGAGAGACCTGAGCTTGTTTCCTGGGTTGGGAAGATCCCTTGGAGAAGGGAAAGGCTACCCACTCCAGTATTCTGGCCTGGAGAATTCCATGGACTGTATAGTCCCCGGGGTTGCAAAGAGTCAGATGCAACAGAGCGACTTTCACTTTCCCTTTCCCTTTCAGGGATCTAGATTCCACATGCTGCAACTAAGAGGTTTGAATGCAACTGAGAGTTCACATGCTGCAACTAAAAGATTCTGCATCTTCAACGGAGATTGAAGATCCTGTGTGCCACAGCTAAGAACCAGCACAGCCAAATAAATAAATACATACTTAAAAAATAAACTAACCATGTTTAAAATATAAGAAAAAACATTCAACATCCTAATTATTACAGAGAAATGCAAATCAAAACTACAATTAGATACCACCTCACACATGTCCAAATAGCCATCATTAAAAAAATCTACCAATAACAAATGATAGAAGGAGTATGGAGAAAAGGGAACCCTCCTACACTATTGGTGGGAATGTAAATTAGTTCAGCCATTATGGAGAACAGTAAAAAAGTTAAAAAAAAAAAAAAAAAACAACTAAAAATAGATATGCCATGTAATACAGCAATTCCACTCTTCGCATATATCCAGAGACTATAATTCCAAACTATAATTCAAAAAGATACATGTACCCCAGTGTTCACTGCAGCACTATTCACAGTAGGCAAGTCATGGAAACAACCTAATGTCCATTGATAGATGAATGGATAAAAATATGCAATTCATATACACAGACATAGAGAATAGAACAGACTTCTTACCAAGGGGCCAAAAGGGTGGGGAAGGAATAGAGTAGGAGGTTAGAATTAGCAGATGTAAACTATTACATATAGAATGGATGATACTGCATAGAACAGGAAGCTATATTCAATATGCTGTGATACACCATAGTGGAAAATATTTTTAAAAAATAACATATATATATATATACACACACATATATATGTATATATATGAATGAATCACTTTGCTGTACAGCAGAAACTCATACAACATTGTAAAGAAACTATACTTCAGTTGAAAAACAGATAGAAGAGGGAAGTCAGGGGACTGTGGTTAAGGGAATGCTAAAGAGTCTTGGTCAATATTTTTTCATTAATATTTTCTTTGATCTTTCTCTGTCATTCTGTAACGAATTCTGTATAATTCCTTTAGCTGTCTCTTACACTGTGCACATTTCTTTTTAGTTGTGTGCAGCCTCTGATTTATGTATTCACTTAATATGTGATATTAAACATTATATTATTTTTCTCATTTTTATTCAGTAGATGATCCTCGTGTATCTACTTTAAATAAATTAAGACTAGTTACTCTATAATCTATGTCTGAACATTTTAATATCTGCAGTCTTTGGGAGTTAACCATGTTAGATAATGCCTCAAATGATTCTCTCTTACGGTGGCTCATAACACCCATATGGCAATCTTTGATTGAAGCTCAGTATTTGATCTTCATCAATATCATATATTGAAAAAGAGTTGGTATTCCCAGGACAACCTCTTCCATTTCTTCTACTGACGGTAGACTGGCTCACTGTTCTGAAGTTTGGATCAAACAGGACAACTTTTTCTATTTGCTTGTTTTTGGAGGAAGGGCAGGGTTTTTATTGTTTTCTTCTACTCAGGCTGCTCTATTAGGTATTCCATATCTCTGTTGCAGGAAGCTCTCTCAATGTACTTAGCTTATTAAAATGACAGAAAGATAAATCCTATCATTTTTCTGAAACCCTTTTTAACTAGATGATTGATCATAAAGCTTTACTGAACGCATTCTTGTTAAACTCATCATTTACATCTTTGTTATATCCAAAGCCAATATGTAGTTAGCTCAGTTGAGCCACTAATGATATTTGATAAAGTATATCATTCCCCTTTTCTTGAAAGATGTGTGTGTGTGTGTGTGTGTGTGTGTCCATGTATAAATGCAGAGAAAGAAAGAGAGAGAGAATGGGGGGAGGAAGGGAGTGACTTTTGGGACACTACATACTCGCTTAAAGTCATTTTTTCCCTAATTCATGGGCTTCCCCTTATCTTTCTTGCTTATGTTTTATCTTTCCTTATCTCTTTGTACTTCAAATGTTGCAATCACCCAAGGCACAATTCTTAGATTCTCTGCTTTAAATAAACTCCCCTTCCTGTATGATTTATTATTTTTTTTCAGATGCAAGGATTAAGAATATCATCAATAAACTGAAAATTTCCAGCTTTTATTTTTATTCTGAAATCTAAAACTCTCTGAAAGGCAGCCTGGATCTGCAATACCCTATTTAATATACACATTTAGATACACAGCAGGCATCTCAAAATTAACTTGTCTATATAAATGTCCTTACGGAGGAACCGACAATCGACTCACCTAACTCCTTTTTCTACCTGATTAACTACGTAGTCACATTTGTACTCTCTATTTTTAAGGTAGCCACAGGGATGTTTGAAATACCCGTCTGGTTTCCTTACTCCTTTATTCAATACAGTCCTTTCAGTTGCTATAAAGGCCAACTTGATGTGTTCCCCACTGCCTGTTGACATCATCTTTTACTATCGTGCTGTTTGTTTATTCCATATCTGCAATGCTGAACTTCTTGATGCTCTCAAAACCCATTAACCATGCTACAGCCTCAGACATTGTCACTAACCATTCTGTAATCTGGAGTTACTCCTCCAGATGGACACACACAAGTTGCTTCCCACATTCCTTCAAGTTTATGCTAAAAAGTCACTTGACACTGAAGCCTAGAGGGGTTTCTCAGGCGGTACTGGTAGTAATGAATCCACCTGCCAATACAGGAGACACAGGAAATGGAGGTACAGTACCTCGGTTTGGGACGATCCCCTGGTAGAGATCATGGGAGCCCACTTCAGTATTCTTGCCTGGAGAATTCCATGGATGGAGCAGCCTGGCAGGCTATAGTCCATGGAGCTGCCAAGAGTTAGACATGACTGACTTGGACACCCACACAACTTACCCTGTATTTAAAAGAGAATGCTCATATGAGTGCAGGTACACACATACAAAACACGTAGACACAGAGAACCCAATAAGGCATACCCTACCCCCTCCAATGTGTGTTTCTAGTTCAGTAAGATTTTTATAAAAAGGAGCAGGATTATATTTTTTGTATTTTTTTCACCTCAAATTTTTCTTCATGAAGTATAAAGTCTATTACTTAATAGGTGCTCAATGAATAAATTTTTGAAATTGTTTGCAAATTACATGCCCAAAGCAGAAGTAAAGTCTATATATAGTTATTGGGCAAAACTGAATGTATGGAAATGAACAGAAATATTAGGAAACATAACAAAACTCAGAATGCTGGATACCTGTGGAGAAGCACTTACACTGTCATAGAAGATAATTTCTGCCAACGTTTTACATGTTTGTTTAGTTGGGATGTATTACTAGATGAAAACTAAAAATGAAATGAAAAATATGTAAATTATTTATGCCTGTTTGAAGAAACTTGTAAAATGAAATAAGGGAAAATTTGAAGCAATAATCACCTGTAATAATACTACTCACAAATACCTCTTGTTTGTCTCTTTTCTGTTCATCTTTTCAGTTTAACTAATTTTCCTCATTCCTATACATATAGACATGTTTCCATATCCATCATCATAGATAATAGGGTTTTTAATGGCTTTATATTATTACATGATATAAGTGTACTCACACATTTAATCTTAGATACAATTCTGGATATTTTCATCCTTGGCAAGTTATTACTTATCTAAACAATAAATTTTAACCTGTTTTACATAAATATTTGCTCACATGCCTTTTATTAGTGTATATTTCCTAAAGTGATATTTTAACTACCATAGAAAATATGTTATTGATAATGCTTGTAATCGTATGAATTGTTCCTGCCAGCAGTCCCATTTCATTGCATGTTTCTCAGTACCCAATCATTTTACAATTTTTAATATTACAAAATTTTGCTTGCTATTGTGATTTACTTTGTCTGTAATTTCATATTGGTTTTATATCCCATTATGTGTTTATTCATTGTTTAGATTTGGTCTTCGGCGATACCATTTCTTTCTCCATACTGCTTGAATACAAAAAAGAGGTCTTCATGTAGATTCACCCTGTTTATTATTTAATGTATTTATGTTTGGTAAGGTAATGGATATCCCATTTACATTTTTTGTTATGCTATTATGCAGAAGTTTTACCTTCTGAAGTCAGATATGCCTATTTTTTAATTATTTAAAATTTAGTATCATTTTAAATGAAAACAAACCCATCTTTTAACAAATCATTCATAGTTTATTCCCTATGCTTTTTATTAGGTGCTTGCTTTTACATTTTAATCTATCTATATTTGTCTCCCAAATGTTAGCCTATCTTCCCAACGTTATTTCAGGAAAATAAAAATGTTTATTTCTCACTGACTTTTAAATGCTTCATTTGTTATGTTGTTGTTGTTCAGTTGCTCAGTCGGGTCTGACTCCTTGGGACCCCATGGACTGCAGCACCCCAGGTCTCCCTGTCCCTCACCATCTCCCAGAGTTTGCTCAAGTTCATGCTCATTGCATCAACGAGGCCATCCATCCATCTCATCCTCTGATGACCTCTTCTCCTTCTGCTCTCAGTCTTTCCCAGCATCAGGGACTTTCCCAGTGACTCATCTATTTGCATCAGATGACCAAAATACCAGAGCCTTACCTTCAGCAGCAGTCCTTCCAGTGAATATTGTGGGTTGATCTCCCTTAAGATTGATTGGTTAGATCTCCCTGCTGTCCAAGGGACTTTCAAGAGTCTTCTCCAGCACCACAGTTTGAAGGCAACAATTCTTTGGCATTCTGCCTTTTTTATGGTCCAGCTCTCACAACCATACGTGGCCACTGGGAGGACCATGGCCTTGACCATACACATCTTTGTTGATAGAGTAATGTCTCTGCTTTTCAACACATTGTCTAGGTTTGTCATCGCTTTCCTGCCAAGAAGCAATTGTCTTCTGATTTCATGGCTACAGTCACCATCCGCAGTGATTTTGGAGCCCAAGAAGAGGAAATCTGTCACTACTTTCACCTTTTCCCCTTCTATTTGCATGCAGTAATGGGGCTGGATGCCATGATCTTAGTTTTTTTTTTTTTTTTTTTTTATATTTAATCTTAAGCTGGCTTTTTCACTCTCCTTCACCCTCCTCAAAAGGCTCTTTAGTTCCTCTTTGCTTTCTGCCATTAGAGTGGTATCATCCACATATCTGAGACTATTTATGTTGCTCCAACCTATCTTGATTCCAGCTTATAACTCATCCAGCCCAGCATTTCTCATGATGTGCTCAGCATATAGGTTAAACAAACAGGGTGACAGCAGGCAGCCCTGTCGTATTCCTTTCTTGATCTTTAACCAATCAGTTCTTTCATACAGGGTTCTAACTGTTGTTCTTGACCTGCATACAGATTTCTCAGGAGACAGGTAAGAAGGTCTGGTATTCCATTTGTTATATATTATATTAAATAAAATGTATGAGCCTGTTTATGGAACCTCACCTTATTGCTTTTCTTAAACACTAACTTCCAAATCAAAACTCTAATGTAATCACATTTCTTTCAGAATAATCTTTAAAATGCCTCCTTGCCAATGGATTAGGATAAATGAAATAGTATTCACAAAATCTTTTCACATTTGTTCCTTACACAGTTTATATAAAAAAAAACAAGTTAATGTCATTTAATTTTCCTCAGTAATTTCATACCTCATTTACATGTTGATTATAAATAAGACCACACTATTATAAATGAGTTACACGTTCCACATTACTAAAACTTAAAAATTCATTTCACAATGTTTAAGGTGTAAAATGATACTGTTTTTCTCTTTCCACTGAAGAAAATGCAGTATTGCTGTTTATATTTAGGCATTTTGAGTAAATACCAGGTGTGATTACTGTACAAAACTACCTAGAGCCAGGCAGAAAACATTTTCTGTTGTGATTAACGGTTCTTTAAATGCATTTCCTGTAATATCGTTTCCTCAAAGCTACACCTATAACTTCAACCAGATGCTAATTCTTTGAACTATAATTAACAGTGTGACACTTATGAAGTAATTTTTAAAATGATTACAGTCACTGTACTTTCATTCTCCAGAAGTGCTGTAATCATCACCTGTTCTCAGTGAGCCACAGGCTATTAACAACGATGGCTCCATTTAACCAAAGCTTGGTTTCTAATGAATTATCAGTGAGTGAATTTTTATGTCCAAAAAATGAACTTATTGGCCCTTCTTTTCTTTTTTTGACACAAAAATCATTGTTATATGAAAATTAACTTTTAAAAGACAAGATTGTCTCAGTGTTATTCTTCAGAATGATTCTAGATTTTAAAATCACACAAAAAAACTTACAAAAACAGCTTAAACCTGCCGAAAAAAATTATTCTGGTATATTTTTTAAACTTTCAATTATTTTAAATTAGCATACTGTAATTTCTTTTTATTTATTTATTTATTTTAGTTGGGGGCTAATTACTTTACAATATTGTAGTAGTTTTTGCCATACATTGACATGAATCAGCCATGGGTTTACATGTGCTCCCCCTCCCAAACCCTCCTCCCACCTCCCTCCCCATCCCATCCCTCTGGGTCATCCCAACGCTCCATCCCTGAGCATCCGTCCCAAGCATAAAACATGGAATGGTGTTCCGCTTCACATATGACAATATACATGTTTCAATGTTATTGTCCCAGAACGTCCCACCCTCACCTTCTCCCTCAGAGTCCACAGGACTGTTCTTGTAATTTCTTTTTCATTTTGTTTCTTCATGAAGTTTGACCTGTTTATGCATTTATGTAATCCATTCAACATACTCTGCCTTTGAATGGAGCAAAATTAACACTAGGAAAGGTAGATTCCTCCCTTTTTGCAAAGGATAAAAATAGAGTCTAAACGTGCCAGTCTAATTATATGTCTTATTATTAACAGAACTAGACAAAGAACTCTCATAATCTAAGTATAAACCTATCCACAGCTTTCAAATAGGCTGTGAAATCCTTCTGTGGAAGAATTTTCTTTGTTGGTTAACAAGATTATCCGATGACCAGAGTTTTGTGCTGACTCCGTATTCTTTTTCTCAAAACATAGGATCAGAGAAGCAGCAGTGTAAACAGACTAGCCCAGCAACTTCAAGCTCCTACTGGGGAGACAAGAACTTGGGTTTAACTGCACTGCCACGGGTTAGATCTGAAAGCGACACCAAAGAAACCTTTTTCCCGATGGTTCAGTTCTGTATTTCTGACATCAAAATCCATATCCAGTAAATAGTAGATACTCGATAAATGTTTACAGAACGGCTGAGTGAACCTTCAGTTCAGTTCAGTTCAGTCGCTCAGTCATTTCCAACTCTTTGTGACCCCTTGGAGTGCAGCACGCCAGGCCTCCCTATTCATCACCAACTCCTGGAGTTTACCCAAACTCATGTCCATTGAGTCAGTGATGCTATCTAACCATCTCATCATCTGCCGTCCCCTTCTCCTCCCACCTCCAATCTTTCTCAGCATCAAGGTCTTTTCAAATGAGTCAGCTCTTCGCATCAGGTGGACAAAGTATCGGAGTTTCGGCTTCAACATCAGGAATGAACCTTGGTGGTGGTTTAGTCATTAAGTTGTGCCTGACACTTGTGACCCCATGGACTATAGTGCCAGGCTCCTCTGTCCGTGGGATTTTTCAGGCAATACTGGAGTGGTATCACATGTACTGAAAAACAAAAAGACTTAGTTTTGTTTTTCCTTGTCTGTTTCCTGACATGTTATTCAAAGTCTTTGAACTACAGGTAAGGAATATTTGAACCCAGGGACGGAGGATGCAGGTCTGAGTGGGGAGAAAACAACTCAGCCCCTGCTCTGAGAAACCAGAAAAAGAATTGGCTGATTGCATTTAAATTTGATCATCCAAGTCACCAGAGTTAGTGTCTAGGACCAGCTTCCTGAGATAACTATGCTCCTTTATGCTTGGGTTTCTGTAACTTGGGCAGGACTTGAAATGCTTAGAAATGATAATTCCAAAAAGCAAGGCCTTGGTGAGGAAAAACATCCCCCCAGGACACTTTCTGTCCTGGAGAGGTTGAAATAGGTAAGAGAAGAAAGGAATCTTGTATTATAATTAAAAATAATGAAAAAAATTACTGGGATTTAGAAATACAGTTGATTTTTTATATTGATAACAAATATGTGTGTGTGTGGGTATGTGTGTGTGTGTGTGTGTTTCTAAGTCACTAAGTCAGTCGTGTCTGACTCTACTAACCCATGGACTGTAACTCACCAGATTCCTCTGCCTATGGAATTTTTCAGGCAAGAATACTGGAGTGGGTTGCCATGCCTTCCTCCAGGGACTCTTCCAGACTAGGATATCAAACCCAGGTCTCTTATGTCTATTGCATTGGCAGATGGGTTCTTTACCACTAGCACCACATGAGCCCTTGATCACAAATAATGATCTTAATAAATACACATATTCATTCTAAATGTTTCTCAGTAGATAGGTTTTCATATTCTGGGCATTCACATCTTCTCTAATGACAGATAACATGCTCTCCTTTTTATTAATTGGATTTTAAATTATTTTTATTTTCTTACTACACTGGCTAGAACCTTCACTGTAATGAAGTAGAGTTGTGGCAGTGTATCACTTTGAATTGTTTCTTTGATTAGAATGGCTCCCGAGTTAAACATACTACTGAAGGGGGTAAAAAAGTTCAGTGCTTATTTTTGTTAATCATCATTGCCATTTCATAAAGAGAGTATGTTTGTTAAACCTGCTCAGTACCTTATCTCTAATTCTGAATTATTTTCAGAATAATTAGGCAATTGGTATTATTGTATCATTCTTATAATGACACTGCACATTGTTTCTATTGTTTAAATTGCATGATGTTTTTTATTCTATTTTGATGTCTAAAGGAAAAAAAAAAATCATTACAAGGACTAAAAATTCATCAAGGACTGTTCTAACCATCTAAATACAGATTACTGTATAGTTTTTTGTAACTTGTCTAATTTTTCAGTCAAGATATTCCTATAAATCTGTATAAGTATTATTAATTATTTATAGTTTTAATCCATATTATTTAATAATTTAAAGGGATACCAATGCAAATTTTTATTTAAGTAAAGACAGATACTCTTAAAAATGCAGATTAATTTGAATTTTGGCAATTATGCTTCAAATTATATACTTTAATTATAAAGCTGATTGTACTTTATTTTTTTATTAAAGCCTAGTCTATTGCTTATGTGACCATCTCTCCACAAGAGTTGCTATGTTCCTTTTAAGACAGAGGGTATGGTTTATTTGTCAAGGCCATGGAATTGTCCTGGAAACATGAATAAATTGTTGAGTATTATGATGTTCTTAACTAAGAAGTAATCATTGCACTTTTCTACAATTGTCCAAATACTCTTAGTTGTCTTAAGATGTTTTTAAGTTCATACTCCTGTACCTCTCATATGTTTTATTTTAACTTCTAAGACATCTCTACCCTAATCTGAAATAATAAATAAGAATGTAATTGATAAATTATTGCATATTTTGTGTTTTTAAGTAAAATTAGTATATTTACTCATTTAAATACATCCAATAGAATCTAAATACCAAAACAAATATGATACCCATAATCATCTGCCTAAAAATTTGTGAATAGGCAAACCCCTGACAGTTAGTCATTCTACATTTTCTTTTATTGTTTGACAATTTCTCTAGAGAATTTTTACACTGTTGAAAATAAATTGGAATTAAAAATATTTTGATTAGCAAAATACCTTGCTTTTCTGAAAAATTAATTTTTTGATATGAAAAATAATTTTAATATCCTGCTCCCCTGATGCTCTAATTGATAATATCTTTTTTTCCTCTTCAGGACTGAATAACCATTATGAGCTGTATGTAATTGATTAAAATAAATATATTATGAATTTCAGTTGGTATTTATCATAAAAATCAAACTATTGAAAATGTGACTATTAATGAAATGGAATGGGTATGTTTGTTAGTCATTTATCTGTTCATGATTATCACTTATTGTTAGAGTATTAAAAGAAGAAGAATTCGTTTTTAAATTTTAATATAGGTCTAGAGAAAAGTTATTTATTTGAATAAGTTAAACGTAATAGGATTTTACTAATTCACTCCAATCCTTGAATTTCTTTGGAATAGTAAGCCAAAGTCATATAGTGATCTATCATGAAACATTTTAATAAGATGCCAGTTAAAATATGTCTTTATATCATTCTTAAATTTGCTGAAAGCTAAGAATTGTAGAAAACCTGAGTTGTTAAATGATTCCCTCTCTATTCATTAAGGTCGTTCACTTTCTCCCTACCCACACTATTACATAAATTATCTCATAATTTGGAATTCTAGAGGTTTCCTCATTACCTGGAAAATGAAATATGGTAAGATTAGTGAAAGGTTAGACATGTGGGGTCGGGGTGGGCAGTAACAGAAGGGCCGATTGTGAAATGGAAGACAGAGAAACAGAGTCTATGGTTCACCATAGGTTTTCAGTTTTGCAACAAATACATTTTGAAGAGTGTATAACAATTTAAGAACATTAATTCTCCTACAGACATCTAAATTTTCCAAATATTCAGGTGTATTTATTTCTACTTTGATGATGAATGACATGAAATAACTTTAATTGATATAAAATAATTCATGGTAATGCCATTAATCACATATTAGATCTCATCAATAAAACCTTATTTTTCTATTTATTAACTTATTTTATCAATAAGCCCATCTGATCTTCTATATCTTTTCAGAAGCAGAATTAAATATATTTGGCTACAAAAACTGACCTTGTAGTCTTGGTCCCCCAGCATCATATAGAATAAATAGATGATAGTAGACAGATGATAAGTGTGTGTGTGTGTGTGTGTGTGTATAGAGAGATGTATTTATATATATAATGGGCTTCCCTGGTGGCTCAGTTATTAAAAAAAAAAATCTGCCTGCCAATACAGGAGATATGGT
Source organism: Okapia johnstoni (assembly GCA_024291935.2). NCBI lineage: Eukaryota > Metazoa > Chordata > Mammalia > Artiodactyla > Giraffidae > Okapia > Okapia johnstoni. The sequence continues at coordinate 62,080,499 of CM044322.1, forward strand.
TTTGATTTCTGGACTGGGAAGAGCCCCTGGAGAAGGAAATGGCAACCTACTCCAGTATTCTTGCCTGAGAAATCCATGGACAGTGGAGCCTGGTGGGCTACAGTTCATGGAATCACAGAGTCAGACACCACTTGGCGACCAAACAACAGTAACGAATCTATATAAGGAGAGTCATGCAATGCCCAGTATGTTCAATAGGCAATTTTGTTTTGGGCTCAGCTTGAAAATCAGATTCACAATAAAAGAAACTCCTAAAAACAAAATTCCCAGACCAGATTGCTTCACAGGTGAATTCTACCAAACATTTAGAGCATAGTTAACACCTATCTTTTTTCAAATCACTTCAAAAAATTGCAGAGGAAGGAATATTTATGAACTCATTCTATAAGGCCAGCATCATCCAGATACTAAAACCAGACAAACATAGCACACAAAAAAGAGAAAATTACATGCCAATATCACTGAGGAGCATAGATGCAAAAAACCTCAACAAATTATAAGCAAACTGAATCCAACAATATGTTAAAAGGATGGTACACCATGATACAGTGGGATTTATCACAAGGATCCAAGGAATTTTTCAGTATCTGCAAATCAATCAATATGATACTCCACATTAACAAAGTAAAGAATAAAGAAAAATTATCATTTCAATAGATTTAGAAGAAAGCTTTTGATAAAATCCAACATCCACTTATGATTAAAAACTTGCCAGAAAGTTGGCATAAATGGAACAAATTTCAACCTAATAAAGGCCATATATGACAAACCCACAGCCAACGTCATACTCAATGGTGAAAAGCTGAAAGCATTTCCTCTAAGAAAAGGAATGAGACAAGGATGCCCATTCTCATCACTTTTATTCAAGGTAGTTTTGAAAGAAAAAAAAAAGAGAGAGAGAGAAAAGGTATCCAAATTGGAAAGGAAGATGTAAAACAGTCACTATTGGCAAATGACAAGACACAACAGGTTTTAATCAAAATCATGTTTTACTTAGCTTTCAGAAATAAAACAAACAATAAACACTCATCAGTTAAGGCAATATCACCACAAAAGTCTCTGATTTTTAAGCTCAGCTCCAGTTATTCTACACTTGGGCCAGGTATAATAAAAAGTTAAGTGCGTTTAGATACCTTGACCCAGGAAAGTCATAACATTTGGGCTCCATCGTGTTTTACTGGGCTTCCCTTCTGGCTCAGCTGGTAAAGCATCCGCCTGCAATGTGGGAGACATGGGTTTAATCCCTGGGTTGGGAAGATCCCCTGGAGAAGGGAAAGGCTACCCACTCTAGTATTTTGGCCTAGAGAATTCCATGGAGTGTATAGTCCATGGGGTCACAAAGAGTCGGACACGACTAAGTGACTTTCACTCACTCACACATGTGAGTGACTATGTGACTTACTCAAATGCATGTGAATGGACCTGCTTCTCCAGATCAGCTGCTTCTCACTGGTACCAGTTGTTAATTGCTCTATCAAAACCTTGGAAATTAATTACAGGTACACGGCTCAGTCCATAGCACTGGCTAACATATGGATAATCTCCTAATAATTCCTTGTGTTAATAACAGTATTACAAGGCAGAAATGAATTTTGGAGGCAAATGATTTGATTCACTATACTGATGCAAAGAGAACTAATCAAAAGTCAAATACTAATGTCATTGAGTCTAAAGGAAAGACTAATACTACTTGCAATGTTATTCTTTTAAATTATCTTCTCTTTCAATGAAGTTTTGATACTGTCTGATACTGATGGACAATAAAGACAGTAAGCGTAGAGTGAGGGGAGTGATGACTAGAAATATTCCCTTGAACAGAGAAAGGAATTTTTATCATTGAGGTTAGTTTTAATTTCTCTTCGGAGAGTAAAAAGTAGTATTTATTATTATAATTTAAAGAAAATTCATGATAATTTTAACCAGACAAGCTTAGAATTCTAATGATAGCAAAATAAATTATCCTCACAATTTATTTATTGTTTTTTTTCTTTTAAAGTATAGGGTGACAAAATACCAGTCTTTAAAACTTGAAAGTACATTTACCTCACTGAAGCTCTCCTTTCTTGTAAATATTTCTTTATAACTTCAAACTCTTAACACTGAACTGTTATACTCATGAAGAACAATTATTATCTTAAAATACAGCATCCTATCAATGCCAGATGCAGTCTGGTAAAAGAGATCTAACTGCTATGGAATTATTAAGGTGCCATGTGATTTATTTTGAATTGCAAGTTCCATCATCTTTTGTCACCATCCATGCTGTCCATCTTTTATGTAGTGATTGCAAAGATGGGAGTTTATTGTCTTTAACTGAGATGCCCACATGCACAAAAGTCTTCTAATAACATTGATCTTTTTGTACTCTGTCAGGGCATTGTGGCTTAGAAGTACCGGTCTACAGATGGTACCTAGTCAAAGTTGTAAGTTTTTTCACAGCAAAGGAAATCATATAGACACCAAAAAGACAGTGGCGTGGAAGAAAATTTTGCAAACAAAGTGACTGATAAGGGCTTAATTTTCAAAATATATGAACAGGTCATACAACACAATATCAAAACAAACAAACCAAACAAAAAATGGGCAAAAGAACTGTAAATCAAAACTACAATGCAGTATCTTCTTATACCAGTCAGAATGGCCATTATCAAAAAGTCTGCAAATATTAAATATTGGAGAAGTTGTGTGGAAAAATGAAGCCTCCTACACTGATGGTGAGAATGTAAACTGGTGCAGCCACTGTAGACAACAGTATGGAGGTTCCTTAGAAAACTAAAAATAGAGCTACCATATGATGCTGCAATCCCATACCTGGGCATATATTAGGAAAAGACAAAAACTGTATTTTAAAAAGATATGTCCCACCCCAATGTTTATAGCAGCACTATTTATAATAGCCAAGCAAAATGAATGCCCACTGACAGATAAATAAATAAAAATTACGTGGTGTGTATATAATACACACACACACACACATATGCTGCTGTTGCCAAGTCGCTTCAGTTGTGTCCGACTCTTAGCAACCACAGGGACTGCAGCCTACCTGGCTTCTCTGTCCATGGGATTCTCCAGGCAAGAGTACTGGAGTGGGGTGCCATTGCCTTCTCCATATATATATATGGAATATTACTCAGGCATAAATAGAATGAAATAATGCCATTTGTAGAAATAAGGATGGCCCTAGAAATTATCATACTCAAGCAGAGAAAGACAAATATTATATGATATCACTTACACGTAGAATCTAAAAAAATATATATAAATGAACTTATTTAAAAAACAGAAACAGACTCAGAAAGAGAACAAACAATGGTTATCAAATAAGAAGCTGGGGGAAGGGATAAATTAGAAGTTTATCAGATTAACAGATACATCCTATTATATATAAAGTAGATAATGAACAAGCATCTATTGTATAGCAAACATAATTATATTAAATATCTTTTAATAACTTATAATGGAAAAGAATCTGAAAAATTATATATATATATATATATATAATATATAACTGAATAACTTTCTTGTATACCTGAAATACAACATTGTAAATAAACTATTAAAAAGCAGAGACATTACTTTGCCAACAAAGGTCCATCTAGTCAAAGCTATGGTTTTTCCAGTAGTCATGTATGGATGTGAGAGTTGGACTATAAAGAAAGCTGAGCGCCAAAGAATCGATGCTTTTGAGCTGTGGTATTGGAGGAGACTCTTGATCATCCCTTGGACAGCAAGGAGATCCAACCAGTCCATCCTCAAGGAAATCAGTCCTGAATATTCATTGGAAGGACTGATGCTGAAGCTGAAACTCCAATACTTTGGCCACTTGTTGCAAAGAACTGACTCCTTGGAAAAGACCCTGATGCTGGGAAAAATTGAGAGCAGGAGGAGAAGGGGCCGACAGAGGATGAGACGGTTGGATGGCATCACCAGCTCAATGGAAATGAGTTTGGGTAAACTCTGGGAGTTGGTGATGAACAGGGAGGTCTGGCATGCTGCAGTTCATGGGGTTGCAAAGAGTCAGACACGACTGAGTGACTGAACTGAACTGAACTGAAATAAGCTATACTTCAATTAAAAATATAAATAAATAAAAAATTAGAAGCACTGGTCTATACTTTTATTAAGTCAGAATTTTAAGTCACTCAAAGAAACAATGGCTTTTTTTAGAAAATGAAGGTTTTTAGAATTTTTGAGGGGGTGTTTGTATTTATGCTAAGAAAACAAAGTTTGTATCTCTTCTAAATACCCAATAGAGAAGGAATTTGTTGCAGAAGGGCTTCTAGGGCTTGAAAGTGGGCTCTTGTCTTAACACTCAAAAATGAATTGTCAGAGAATACACACAAACTGACAAAGCAAGAAATTTTATTGGGAAGGGGCGCCCATGGGGATAGCAGGAAGGCAAGGGACTTGACTGATATACTATGCAGCTTGCAGTCTCGGGCTTTATGGTGATGGGATTAGTTTCTGGGTGGTCTCTGGCTTCTGATTCAGGGCAATCATTCTGATTCAGGGTCTTTCCTGGTGGCACAAACATTCCTCAGCCAAATTGGATTCCAACAAGGAGGATTTGGGGAGGTCAGTAGGATACTTGGCATCTTCTTTTGACCTTTCCTGAAGTGGCTTGTTAGTTCCATGTTCCTTATCAGGACCTCCTATCATAAAATAACTCATGCAAACAGTTACTATGGTACTTGGCCAGGTTGGGAGGTTTCAGTCAGTGTTTCCCCTAATAAACTGAACTGCTATAAGTTGCTTTAAAATCTATTCAAATATAAGAGATTACTTTCCAGTTCTGAAGTGAGTTATGCTGCTGCTGCTGCTGCTGTCTCTTCAGTCGTGTTCGACTCTGTGCGACCCCATAGACGGCAGCCCACTAGGCTCCACCGTCCCTGGGATTCTCCAGACAAGAATACTGGAGTGGGTTGCCATTTCCTTTTCAATGCATGAAAGTGAAAAGTGAAAGTGAAGTCGCTCAGTTGTGTCCTACCCTTAGCAACCCCACGGACTGCAGCCTACCAGGCTCCTCAGCCCATGGGATTTTCCAGGCAAGAGTACTGGAGTGGGTTATGATGGATCACTATATTTAAGTTTCATTTCTTCAAATTGCAAAAGCTTATAATTGGACAAGTTAATGACAATCTGAAATGGTTGACAAAATAACTAAAATGTTAAAGTGCAGTTAAAAGAATATATTGAAATATCATGAATCATTTGATTTTGTAATCATCAATATGTGTCGATAGGCCTTTCAGAAATAATGCTTATTTCAACAGCATCATCAGTATTTTGCCCAGCTTCCAAAATCAATGATCTGTTTACTTTTTAATAACCCCTGTACAGAGTAAGCAATTTCTAACAGATGGCTGTTTTCTACTTTATTTCATTCTATCTTTCATTTCTCCTTTTTTTGTAGATTTAATATTTAAGGATTAAAAAGCCCTATTAAATATCGACAAGAAAATATCAACCCAGTGTGATGTTTTAACTTTTTTCTATGCCTTTTTTTTTTTATTTTACATTTCATCACGCTTTCTACTAGCACGCTATCCATCCATAAGATCATGGAGAAACATCTAAACAAACTTTTTGGCCAACCCGATATTATCCCACTATATATTTTCTTATTTGGCATAAAAGCACATACTCCTATATGTAATCACATATATTTATTCTGCTTTCTAGTAAGAAAATAGCCATTTAAACATTTGGTTTGACATTCTGTCACTGAATGTTCTCTAATACACTTTTAGATTTCAAGGTGTATAGGTTATTGGTGAACACATTGAAGGAAAAAAGAAATTTAAAAGCTGTAGAATATAAATATAATGCATAAGATATAGATTCTAGGAAAACTAGAAGTTACTTTGTCATTAGAAGAACTAAGATCTAGGATGTAATTCACAAGGGGAAAAAAATGTGAAGATACATGTCTCAGTCTCCATTTCTGAGTGCATGTATATGTGCGCGTGTGCGTGCGTGTGTGTGTGTATATTTCATTTACATCAGTATTACAGTCTTAATTCCTCTGTGGTTATAAGAATAAATTATAAACATAATGTGCTTTGTTTACTAGTATTTAATGTTTTACTTTCATAGGGTGAAGCTAAATTTTAGTTCTGCTATGAGAAATAAAGACAATAAGCAAACAATTTCTCATAATTTTAAATTCAAATCATAAACAAACAAAATTTCTTTTTTCGCCTTTGACTATCTGTATTTCAAATAACTCAATATTGGTGACATCCTAATTGATTATTGTCAGTTTCTTAAAGAAGTAGTGTTATATACTTGTCATGTCTACATCATTGCGAGCAATATATTAATTACCATAAAGTAGTCTAAGCCAAGTATTTAGGGGCATATATTTGTATGTGAATGGCTGAAATTTATTTTATAGATTTTTATGGTGTATGACATTATTTTAAAATTTTCTTCCCAAATTATCCTAATGAAATTACTGCTGACTTTTCCTACCCATTGTGGTACATTTCTTCTCCAAGGCGAGGCATTGGTAAACAAATTATATGCTCCTTAATTAAGAGGAAATGTTGATCATATAGTCAGTGTGTTAAGAATGAAATAAGCACATCTGGAATTGAACACTTTTTTTGATTCTCAATATTTTAAGACTCTTACACTCCTCATAAGATTACCAGTAGCTCAACTCCATCACTTGCACTGGCTCACATGGCAGTCCCTAATCAACAAGTACAAAGCATGTAGATAATTCAGTCGCTTATATAAAGACATTAATGAGCACTTATAATGAGCAATTATAGTATGTTAATTGAGTTAACATATTACACTATATTTTAAAAATATAATATAGTATGTTAATTCTTTAAAAAATATTTCTTCAAACACTTTAAAATAATCCTTATGAGAAATACTTATTAAAATTCTTCTACTGGAAGGATTCTCACAAATATAAATTGATTGACTGGTTTCCATGCATGTATATTTCACTGTATGGAGCAGGGTTCTGTCTTAGAAATGTCAACATTTACACTTGAACATCCACAAAGCTAAGGAAAATACCTCCCATGCTTGCCAAGTATAGCAAACTCTGCTATTTATTTCCACAAATCCATTTTCCCATATTTCTTGTAGTGAAAAAAACTCCTAAGATTTATGTGGTTAGATGATTATCTAGCAAGATATAAGTACATCACCTTTAAAACTCAATGTACCTCATCAAGACCTACAATGAAGAGTTAGAGAAAAGCAACTGTCCTTGGACCACACTTGGAATAGCTCCTTTGCATATAACCTACTCTTCTATCTGATCATCCGAGGAAATTTACCTCCTTCCTATACAATCTACTCTTCTAGGTGACCAACACAGGAAATACACCTTCTTTCTCATCTTGTCAACTACAACTTGACACTTGCCATTGGCACGTGCCATCTACCTCTACAAGGATTAAATCATGTTCTGCTGCAGCTGCTGAACTTTAACACCCAATGAAAGCAGTTCAAGGTGGAAGAATAGATGAGGCACTCTGTGATCAGGGAAACACTAGCAAAGACAGGTTTTCAGATAGTTAGATATTTTTCAGGAGCCGATTTTGTGAGCCCAATTCTTATATCTCCTCATATCTAGAAAGGCGATAAAATCTTTTATGATGATGACTCTTCTTTGTGACTAGTAGAAAACTTCTGCAAAAATAGATCCTTAATTGCATGTATTACCCCTTCACCAAAATCACATATATACTGACCTTCACCCTGCCACTTTATAGCAGTTTCTCAGAGCTGTCTGAGGTGCTGTCTCTCAGGCTACAGTTTTCAGGTCCCCCAATAAAACAACTTGCAACTCTCACATAGTACAATTTTTTTAAGTTGATTATCTTCTGCAAGAGTATCCAAAATTGTTGCTTGTTTTTCAACTTTTTTCATCTTATTTTCCCTAAACTAGAGGAGAAAGACTCAAATTGGCTTTACTACTGTTTCTATCTGTTTGATAATTATAAAAAAAAAAATCTTCAATAGTTATGCTGACTAATAAAGCATGTTATCAAGTTCAAGATACTTTACAAATATAAACACAATCTATATGTATATTCTTCTAATCTTGTGTGTGTGTGTGTGTGTGTGTGTGTGTGTGTGTGTGTATGAGTTTGAGTTGCTCAGTCATGTCCAACTCTTTGCAACCCTATGGAATGTAGCCCACCAGGCTCCTCTGTCCATGGAGTTCTCCAGGAGTGGGTTGCCATTCCTTCTCCTCCTCTAATCTTAGTGGTTATATAAACTATGGGCTTCCCTGGTGACTCAGACAGTAAAGACTCTGCCTGCAATTCAGGAGACCCAGGTTCAATACCTAGGCCGGGAAGATCTCCAGGAGAAGGGAATGGCTATCCACTCCAGTATTCTTGCCTGGGAAATCCCATGGACAAAGGAGCCTGGCAGGTTACATTCCATGAGGTCCCAAAGAGCTGGACACGACTGAGTGACTAACACTTTCACACTTTCATATGAACTAAAACATAACGATTTCTGAGTTTAAGCAAGGATATGGAAAATATACTTTAATTATAAATCTTCAACACTGTGTGCACCTGCTAAACATTTTGATTTCAAAGAAGGATGGCTAATCATAAGTAGGAATCTCTTAACCCCAAAAGTAAAACATCATTCCAAAACAAAAGAAACTATTTCATCTCTTCATTTAATGTACAGACTCCAAAATTTATGTCAGATTACATAATATTTTGCATAAGGTTTGACAGGGATCATTTAATTCATCAGTGACCTGGGGCAAACATTGCATATTACTTAAACAATTTCATTTGGAGTTTTCACAATCTAATCAAATATAGATTTTATATAAGAGTTTCAGAAATATAAAGGTAAAGTGAAATTGAATTGAAAATGATGAAACTTCGAAGAGGGAAAGTATTCCATAAAGTCTGTAACACTGGCAGTTTATTTTTTTCTTCTTAATTTTTGCATAGAGTATCATCTACTTAGATGTTTGATTTTAAAATCCATTTCATTTCACTTAAAATTTTTCCTGATTTTTTTTCTTCAGAGAAGAAGATATTTGATTTAAATATAATTATTACATAGAGTTGTTTGATGTTAGTGGTAATTTGTTATTGAACTAAGATTATCCATGAAGATTTTACTTCTTTCCCTTTTGTATTAAGTTTTAGACTATATATAGACTGAAGCTTCAGAAAATATAAAAAAATGAGTTCTTTCATGAATGAAGTGACCTTATATTGTTTAAGCAGACATTATCAAAAAGGTCAGGCTCTGAAGTATAACTGCATTAGCTTACTGCTAACATTTTATCTTCTACTTAATCTGAACTTTCTGTAAGAAAAATCAGTGAAGTCAAAGTGTATTTTAGTGCCTATCATATATTTTATTTCCTCCTAATGGCCAACTCATCATACATTCAATAAATAAATAAACAAACAAATAAGATAAATAGCCAACTTGTACTTTATTGCAAAGGCTTCCCAGGAACCCACATGCCAATGCAGGAGTCACGGGTTCAATCCCTGGGTTGGGAAGATCCCTTAGAGAAGGAAATGGCAACCCACTCCAGTATTCTTGTCTGGGAAATCCCATGGAAAGAGGAGCCTGGGGGCTTTACTCCATGGGGTCACAAAGAGTCAGACAGCACTTAGTGACTAAATCATAAGCAACTTTATTGCATAAGTACACACTTTGGCATATATCAAAACTTCTATTTTCTACAGTAAGACCTAGATATTGTACTTACAAAAATTATCTTTTAAATCCAGGGCCTGATTTTACATTTCTGATTTAACGTTTATTACATGAAAAACATACTGTCCTCTGAGAATTGTATCTGTCTAAATACTTCTTTAGTCCTTGAATTATCCTTTCTAGTTAATGACACATCATCCATTTTCAATTTTTGTGAATAACAATGATCACTGTACGGTTTTTGAAATATTTTATTTCAAACACTTAATTTCTGGAGCCTTCTGCCCGTGGACTACAAAGAATCAAACTTCTGAGATACAAGAAAGCACATATCCCAAGGAGAGGAGAAAAAACTTGCCAAGAGCTGTTATATCATTCACTAGAGAGAGTGAGATCAAGATTTAGATTGATAGTATTAGTTATAACCATGGCCACAGTCAAAGACATTCTCGCTTAGAAATAATCTATATTTTTCAAAAGCACTTAATCTCAGGGCTCCAACAACTAATTCTCTGGTTAAATTGCTACCATCTCCCTTAGGAGACTTCCTCATTTGAGCCCTGACATGCTGGGCAGAGAGTAGATGGTCGTAAATTATTTGAGAGAAAGCTTATCTAGGAGGGGAATATGGCTCTCTTCCAAAGAGTTGTATCCTGGGGAGGTCTCAGAATGCACACAGGCTCTCCCCAGGTGGAAGGTTAAAGAGTTCAGGGACCGAACATGTTGCTTATTAGTAATTTCTCAGAGGTGGGTTGGATCAGCATGGGGCTATCACTTGTGAAAATTTTACTCAGGAAACCAGAACTGAATAATAGGTTATCTGATTCTGTACAATGAAACTAAAGACTTCAAGAAAATCACAAAGGTGAAACTATAGTCTGTTTGATCTGAGTCATCTCTTGGGATGATGCCACTTTATGTGGAGGGCTGAGTCATGGGGATTCTAGTATTTAACACCCAGTTTCACAAAACCAGCTTTAATCTAAAAAGTTTTAAGTATAGTAAGTTAAAATATATGACTTTGTTAAAAATGATATTTGTACCAAGGGGAAAAAGAATTCGAAAATCATCAATCTAGTATACCCTCTTCATTTGAAAAAAAAAAGAAAACATAAAATGTCTTTCTCAAAGATCACTGCACATGTGAACCCATGGCTGATTCATGTCAATGTATGGCAAAAACCACTACAATATTGTAAAGTAATTAGCCCCCAACTAAAATAAATAAATTTATTAAAAAAAAAAATAAACATTAAAAAAAAAAAAGGATAAAAGGTAAAAAAAAAAAAAAAAACCTATAGAGTTTATTATTTCCAAAAGAGATTTGAAGGTGGCTGACTTCTCTGATCTAAATTTAGATGGTTTGAAACAACAAGCATAGTAAATGCACTCAATGACTAGAATTCGACTATCTTAGAACCCTAAGCATGATCTAGAATATTTGGTTGAAATTACCATCCCCAGAAAGATAAATCTCAATTAAAGTGATTAAATACATATTTCACCTCAAAATATATTCTTCTGAGAATAAATCTGCTACCATGTCTGGCTTCAGAATTATATTGAATGGGGTTTTGGACAAGATTGCTTTTAGTCACCACAGGTTTTTGAACTGAAATTATGTTAGCTCTCAAAAGGAAGCAATTCAATTTGTTTTAGGACTTAAAGGCAACATGTCTTTTGAAACTGAGGTAGCTTCCTTTTCTTAGCCAAAACTTTGTCAGAAAGATCTTAAAATAAAAAGGAATTCATTTAAATCTTTAATTATCTAATTGAAATTTCTACCTCTCTGTCTTTTTGCATGTATGTTTATCTATGTGCACACATACAAATCTACATATAGTGAAGTTTCTTATAATAAACTGTATGCTTTGAACTTTGAAATAAAGATAAACGAATCTAGAAAAAAAAAAAAATCACTGCACTAGCAGAACCAGAATATTCTGTTCCATAGAAAGCTTCTTGCCTCACAGCCTTCTGGAAGTGTGTCACTCTCATTTCCAAGTGCCTCATAAATCTTTAGTCCATAAAGTTTCAGAGACTGTGATCTTCCTCCATGAAGACAACTTATTTCCAGCCTCACTGTAAAGATTAGAAAATCAAGCCTTAGAATCTAGCTATGCTTTCATGTCTACACAAGTAGTTGGTAGTAGAGAGGGTGACAGAGGCCCTGATAAGGCATGTCCACTAGAGAACCTCTCTCTGGAACATCCCCACCTAGGCCCCAGGCCCCTTCATGTCATCATGTTTTCAGTTGTCAATAATTCCTGACTCTTCAGTCTCCTGTTTCTCTGGACTATGAAATACAAGTGAAACTCCAGAATATAAATTTTAAAGCTTAGTTTGAGTGTAAGTCCATGTCCCTTTTTTTCCCCCTATTTTTTATTTATTTTATTTTTGGCCATACCACACAGCATGCATGATCTCAATTACCTGACCAGTGATCAAACCCACTCCCTCCACATTGGAAGCATGGAGACTTAATCACTGGATCACCAGGGAAGTCCTATTATGTCCCTTTAAAAGACAGCATTGATAGTAGTCTCTTATGATCCTTTGTATTTCTGTGTTGTCTGTTGTGATATCTCCATTTTCATTTCTAATTCTGTTGATTTGACTACTATCAGCAACTATAGGCCAATAAAGTAGATAACTTGGAAGAAGTGGACAAATTCTTAGAAAACTATAACCTTCAAAAACTGAACCAGGAAGAAATAGAAAATTTTAACAGACCCACCACAAGCACAGAAATTGAAACTGTAATAAAAAAAAATCTTCCAACAAATAAAAGCCCAGGTCCAGATAGCTTCACAGGTGAATTCTACCAAAAATTTAGAGAAGAGCTAACACCCATCCTACTCAAACTCTTCCAGAAAATTTCACAGGAAGGTAAACTTCCAAACTCATTCTATAAGGCCACCATCACCCTATACCAAAACCAGACAAAGATGCCACAGAAAAACAAAACTACAAGCCAATATCACTTATGAATATAGATGCAAAAATCCTCAAATAAAATTCTAGCAAACACAATCCATCAACATATTAAAAAGATCATACATCATGACTATGTGGGCTTTAGCCCAGGGATACAAGGATTATTCAATATTTGCAAATCAATAAATGTGATACACCACATTAACAAATTGAAAGATAAAATCATATGATTATCTCAATAGATGCAGAGAAAGCCTTTGACAAAGTTCAACATCCATTTATGATAAAAACCCTCCAGAAAGCGGACATAGAAGAAACATAACTCAACATAATAAAAGCCATATATGACAAACCCACAGCAAACATTATCTTCAATGGTGAAAAATTGAAAGCATTCCCCCTAAAGTCAGGAACAAGGCAAGGGTGCCCACTCTCATCACTACTATTCAAAATAATTTTGGAAGTTTTAGCCACAGAAATCAGAGAAGAAAAAGGAATAACAGGAATTCAGATTGGAAAAGAAGAAGTAAAAGTCTTACTGTTTGCAGATGACATGATCCTCTACATAGAAAACCCTAAAGACACACCAGAAAATTACTAGAGCTAATCAATGAATATAGTCAAGCTGCAGTATATAAAATCAACACACAGAAATCCCTTGCATTCCTATACACTAACAATGAGAAAACAGAAAGAGAAATTAAGGAAAATATTTCATTCACCATTGCAATGAAAAGAATAAAATACTTAGGAATAAATCTACCTAAAGAAACGACCTATATATAGAAAACTATAAAAGACTGATGAAAGAAATCAAATAGAAGGATAAATATACCTTGTTCATGGATCACAAGAATCAATATAGTGAAAATGAGTATACTACCCAAAGCAATCTATAGATTCAATGCAATGCCTATTAAGCTACCAACGGTATTTTTCAGAGAAGTGGAACAAATAATTTCACAATTTGTATGGAAATACAAAAAATCTCAAATAACCAAAACAATCTTGAGAAAGAAGAATGGAACTGGAGGAATCAACATACCTGACTTCAGGCTATACTACAAAGCTATAGTCATCAAGAGAGTTTGGTACAGGCAAAAAGACAGAAATATAGATCAATGGAACAAAATAGAAAGCCCAGAGATAAATCCACACACCTATGGACACCTTATCTTCAACAAAGGAGGCAAGAGTATACAATGGAGAAAAGACAATCTCTTTAACAAGTGGTGCTGGGAAAACTGGTAAACCAGTTGTAAAAGAATGAAACCAACACTTTATACACCATACACAAAAATAAACTCAAAACGAATTAAAGATCTAAATGTAAGACCAGAAACTATAAAACTCTTAGAAGAAAACATTGGCAGAACACTCTCTGACATAAACCACAGCAGGATCCTCTATGACCCACCTCCCAGAGTAATGGAAATAAAAGCAAAAATAAACAAATGGTACCTAATTAAAATTAAAAGCTTCTGCACAACAAAGGAAACTATAAGCAAGGTGAAAAGACAGCCTTCAGAATGGGAGAAAATAATAACAAATGAAGCAACTGACAAAGAATTAATCTCAAAAATATACAAGCAGCTCATGCAGCTCAATACCAGAAAAATAAATGACCCAATCAAAAAATGGGCCAAAGAACTAAACAGACATTTCTCCAAAGAAGACATACAGATGGTTGACAAACACATGAAAAGATGCTCAACATCACTCATTATCAGAGAAATGCAAATCAAAACCACAATGAGGTACCATCTCACGCCAGTCAGAATGGCTGCTATCACAGTTTGTAATAGCCAGGACATGGAAGCAACCTAGAAGTCCATCAGCAGATGAATGAATAAGGAAGCTGTGGTACATATACACAATGGAATATTACTCAGCCATTAAAAAGAATACATTGGAATCAGTTCTAATGAGGTGGATGAAACTGGAGCCTATTATACAGAGCGAAGTAAGCCAGAAAGAAAAACACCAATACAGTATACTAATGTGTATATATGGAATTTAGAAAGATGGTAATGATAACTCTGTATGTGAGACAGCAAAAGAGACACAGATGTATAGAAAAGTCTTTTGGACTCTATGGGAGAGGGCGAGGGTGGGATGATATGGGAGAATGGCACTGAAGCATGTAAATTATCATATGTGAAATGAATCGGCAGTCCAGGTTCGATGCATGGTACAGAGTGCTCGAGGCTGGTGCACTGGGATGAGCCAGAGGGACAGGATGGGGAGGGAGGTGGGAGGGGGTTCTGGATGGGGAACACATTTACACCCATGGCGGATTCATGTCAATGTATGGCAAAACCAATACAATATTGTAAAGTTAAAAAAAAAAAAAGTCTACAAACAATAAATGCTGGCAAGGGTGCAGAGAAAAGGGAACCCTCTTATGCTGTTAGTGGGAATGCAAACTAGTACAGCCACTATGGAGAACAGTGTGGAGATTCCTTAAAAAACTGGAAATATAACTGTCATACGACCCAGTGCTGGGCATACCCACTGCTGGGCATACCTGAGGAAACCAGAATTGAAAGAGACATGTGTACCTCAATGTTCATCGCAGCACTGTTTACAATAGCTAGGTCATGGAAACAAACTAGATGTCCATTGGTAGATAAATGGATAAAAAATCGGTGGTACATATAAACAATGGAATATTACTCAGCTATTAAAAAGAATGCATTTGAGTCTGTTCTAATGAGGTGGATGAAACTGGACCCTATTATACAGAGTGAAGTAAGGCAGGAAGAAAAACACCAATACAGTATAATAACATATATATATGGAATTTAGAAAGATAGTAACGATGACCCTATATGTGAGACAGTAAAAGAGACACAGATGTAAAGAACAGACTTTCGGACTCTGTGGGAGAAGGCAAGGGTGGGGTGATTTGAGATAATTTCATTGAAACATGTATATTATCATATGTGAAACAGATCCCCAGTCCAGGTTCGATGCATGAGACAGGGCACTTGGGACCAGTACACTCGGACAATCCTGAGTGATAGGATGGGGAAGGATGTGGGAGGGGGGTTCGGGATGAGGGACACATGTAGACCCATGGCTGATTCATGTGAATGTATGGCAAAAACCACTACAATATTGTAAAGTTATTAGCCTCCAATTAAATAAATTAATTTAAAAAAAAAAAGACAGCTCTGAAAAGTCTTTCTCCTCTATACTTCATTCAAAAGAATATTCTGATGCAAAATTTTTATTTCCATGCTGGATATTTCATTTAAGAATTTTCTATTAAGCAAGAAAAAATATTAAGTAAAACAAAATCAAGTAAGACAAGAGAATTCCAGAAAAACATCTACTTCTGCTTCATTGACTGTTCTAAAGCCTTTGATAGTGTGGCTGACAAAAAACTGGGTAAATTCTTAAAGAGATGGGAATACCAGACCATCTTATCTGCCTCCTGAGACATTGGTATCCAGGTCAAGAAACAACATTAGAACCAGACATGGAACAACATACTGGTTCAAAATTGGGAAAGGTGTATGTCAAGGTTTCATATTGTCACCCTGCTTATATAACTTATATACAGAGTACATCCTGGGAAATGCCAGGCTGGAAGAAGCAGAAGCTTCCTCAAGACTGCAGGGAGAAATATCAATAATCACAGATATGCAGATGACACCACACTTATGGCAGAAAGTGAAGAGGAACTAAAGAGCCTCTTGAGGAAAGTGAAAGAGGAGAGTGAAAAAGCTGGTTTAAAACTCAACATTGAAAAAACTAAGATCATGGCATCTGGTCCCATCACTTTCTGGCAAGTAGATGGGGAAACAATGGAAACCATGACAGGCTTTACTTTCTTGGGTTTCAAAATCACTGTAGATGGTGACTGCAGCTGTGAAATTAAAAGACGCTTGCTCCTTGGCAGAAAAACTATCACAAACTTAGACAACATATTGAAAAGCAGAGACATTACTTTGCCAACAAAAGTCTGTGTAGTCAAAACTGTGGTTTTTCCAGTAGTCATGTATGGATGTGACAGTTGGACTATAAAGAAAGCTGAGTGTTGAAGAATTCATCCTTTCGAACTGTGGTGTTGGGGAAGACTCTTCAGAGTCCCTTGGACTGCAAGAAGGTCAAACCAGTCAATCCTAAAGGAAATCAGTCCTGAATACTCATTGGAAGGACTGATGCTGAAGCTGAAACCCTGATACTTTGGCTACCTGATGAGAAGAACTGAGTCATTGGAAAAGACCCTGATGATGGGAAAGATTGAAGAAAGGAAGAGAAGGGGACAACAGAGGATGAGATGGTTGGATGGCATCACTGACTTGATCAACATGAGTTTGATCAAGCTCCAGAAACTGGTGACAGACTGGGAAACCTGGCGTGCTGCAGTCCATGGGGTCGCAAAGAGTCAGACATGACTGAGTGACTGAAGTGAACTGAACTGAACTGAGGACAAAATAGTACTAGCTCTTAGAAAAAGTCAACTTTTAAAATAATGATAATTTTTAATTGTATCATTCTTGACTTGTTTAATAATTTAATTTATATTTTGTAATCATGTAATAATCATCATGAATTGATTTGCTCACGGATGACCCATTTTATAAATGTGTATGCTTATTTTAAATGACTGGACCTATTTAGTCCAGTGATACCAATCTGTAAATAGAAAGTGATATAATGGTTGCTTAATTTCTTGAGTGATGGTAATTATTTGCGTGGATATATTAAAAACTGGTGTAAGTATGGGTTATAGAGTATAGAATGTTCATGTTAAAGGAGACAGTGTTTAGATATTTGGCCCTAGCTTATTGAAGGTAGTTTTTCTTATTCTGGATAGGGAAGATTAGAGATGACAACTGCTATACATTTTGAACTTGGCGCTACTTGAAAATATCCCTGTGACTAGATGTAGCTTTCTGCTTAGATAGCAGAAATGACACTAATACCCAGACAAGAAGGATACTGTAGTTTGTCATGATTGTAATTATTACCTGAACTTGTACAGCATTTTACAAAGTTTTGTTATACACACTATCAAGCAAAGCACTACTGTTTCTCCATTCTCTTCCCCCTCTCTCTTTCTCATTCCCTAAGCACCAAGTTAAATGTCAGACCTTCCACCTATATCCTTCCCTTGTACACTTCATCATTCCCATTTTGTCTTTTTGTGGTTCATTACAGATAATTTTTTTCTTTTCTAAATTTCTGATTAATAATTTTCTCTTCAGCTTTGTCTATTTAAAAAAATAATGTTATAGGTAAAGACTGGTCAAGTATACAAAAAAGTGTGAAATATATATTCAATATCTCTCAGCTCACTTTTGTTGGGTCTTCTCAAGGGGCTCAGTGGTAAAATAATCCCATCTATCAATGCAGGAGATGCAAGAGACGTAGGTTTGATCCCTGGATCAGGAAGATCCTCTAGAGGAGGAAATGGTAACTTACTCCAGTATTCTTGCCTTAAAAATCCCATGGACAGAGGAGCCTGGTGGCCCACTGTTCACGGACTCGCAAGATTCGGACATGACTGAGCATTACCATATGAGCACGAGTTATCTAGTGTAACGGTATTTTATTTCTTATTTTAAAGTGAGGTAAAATTGGAGAGCTAAGTCACCCCACCAGTGCTAAACAGCTCAGTCTGAAAACAAAGAAAACCTAAATCCAGGGCATTTGCTACCATATCATAAGTGCTTTATGTTAACAGGAAATTTCAGTAAAGAAGATTTTATATCACCAAAGAACCTAGACATGCTTTTTAGTTGCAGGAGAAGAGGTAGGCCAGAGTGTATTTATTGCTGTTGTTCAGTGACTAGGTCCTGTAGGCCTCTGTTGTGACCCCATAGACTATAACCCGCCAAGTTCCTCTCTCTGTCCATGGGATTTCCCAGTCAAGAATGCTGGAGTGAGTTGCCAGGTCCTTCTCCAGGGAATCTATCCGACCCAGGTATCAAATCTGAGTCTCCTGCACTGGAAGTTGGATTCTTTACCACTGAGCCACCAGGAAAGCCCCTAGGATAGAATGAGTGTCTACTAACTGAGGAGACAGACAAAAAGAAAGTAAAGTTACCATTAATGGGGGAAAAGGAAAATTTTAAAACATGAGAATTAACTATGTAAACATTTTAATCTCTTCTCTTTTTAAAAAATATTTAATCTAGTAATTACAGGTTCCCTTAAATAATTCTAATCTTTGATATCCATCTTATTTTTATATGAAATATGTGCTATTAAACTAATTCCTCTCTTTATAAGCATCTGAAATTGTTTTATGGGAACTGTGAATACCACGATGTTAGTATAATCAGAGATTAAGAAAAAATTTTCCAAAAACTGTGTACTGGATTTAGAAAAAAGATTTTTTATTCTCTGTTAACAAAACATATTATGAAAGGACTTCAAGGAAAAAAATCGTTTTTTCTTTGCATACATCTCCTTCGTACTTTGAATTTTTAATGTATGAGAATAGTTCCACTGTCAGAATTGGCTTAGGATAACACATGACCTACTAGGGAAAATCAAATACACTTGAACTTAACAATATTTCTGCCTGCATTCTTTGATCAGGTTGTTTAAAATCTATGCATTACAAATTATTTATTTATAATATGGAACTTGATGTACTTACCCTGACTGATTAATGTAAACACTAAAACTGGATAATGGGTATAAAAATGCCTGGAACCAGATCTGATACATTCTAAGAGCTTAACATGTAGAATGAGGGTTGGCTCTGCCCTGAAAACAGGAAAATTAAAGCAGACAGTCTTTGTCAAGCCTGGGGAGGTCTCAGCATCTGGGTCTCTTCTACTCAATGATTCTCCCTATTTCATCCTCACTAGATTTCTTACACACTAACCACATGCATCAGAATCACATGGACACATGTTTAAAATATAAATTTCTGGACTACACCTCAGATTCACATATGAGACTCTTTAGATCAAGGGAAAAGAACATAAAATTTTAAAGGTAAATAATCACTTTGGTATTCATTTATATCACTGTCAAATTTTATTTTTAACCATGTTTATTATCTGCATTATTATTTTGCAATTTTTGCTTCTTTTTAAAATGTGAAATGTAACGTGTAAGTTTAAGGTGTCCAACATGTTGATTTGAATCATTTATATATTCTGATATGATTACCAATGCAGCATTAGCTAATACCTCTATCACACTACATATTATGACATGAGAACAACCAAGAACTAGCCTCTTAGAAACTTTTAAGTTTATGATAGGGTGTGAAAGTGAAAGTCCCTCAGTTGTGTCTGACTCTTTGTGATTCCATGGAATTCTCCTGGCCAGAATACTGGAGTGGGTAGCCTTTTCCTTTTCCAGGGATCTTCCCAACCCAGGGATTCAGCCGAGGTCTCCCTCATTGCAGGCAGATTCTTTACCAGCTGAGCCACAAGGTAAGCCCCAGAATACTGGAGTGGGTAGCCTATCCCTTCTCCAGCAGATCTTCCTGACCCAGGAATCTAACCGGGGTCTCCTGCATTGCAGGTGGATTCTTTACCAACTGAGCTATCAGGGAAGCCCCTAGGATGTAGAAGACTGTAATTTAGCATGTGAAATGAACACGATTGTCCAGAGAAGACTCTTGAGAGTCCCTTGGACAGCAAGAAGATCAAACCAGTAAATCCTAAAGAAAATTAACTCTGAATATTCATTGGGGGACTGAAGCTGAAGCTACAATGCTTTGCCATCTGATGAGAACAGTCAACTCATTGGAAAAGACCCTGATGCTGGGAAAGATTGAAGGCAAAAAGAGAAGAGAGTGGCAGAGGATTAGATGCTTAGATAACATCACAGACTCAATGGACATGAATTTGAGTAAACTCTGCGGGCAATGGTGAAGGACAGGGAAGCCTGGCATGCTGCAGTCCATGCAGAGTCAGAGAGGACTTAGTAATTCAACAAGACTGTAACTGCTATGTTGTGAATTAGTTCTCCAAAACTTTTAAAAATCTAAGTTTGTACCCTTAAACAGCATATTCCTTGCCCCTGCCCCCAGCTTCGTAACCATTATTTTACTCTCTGTTTTGTGAGCTTGGCAATTTTAGATTTCATATGATAAGCAAAATGATAGAATATTTGTCTTCCAATCTCTAACTTATTTCACCTAGCATAACGTCCTTCAAGTTCATCCATGTTATTACAAATGGCAAAATTTCCTTCTTTTTAAACCTTAATAATAGTCCACTGCATGCCTATGTCACATATTCTTTATCCATTGATCTATCTATGGACATTTGGATGGTCTACATATCTTGGCTATTGTGCATAACCCTGCAATCAGAATGAGAATGCAGATATATATGAAGAGGACATTTATGGGTGCATTTTCAAATGATACAGATAGAAAAATTTATTTTATAAGTTATTTTTTCTCAAAACAAGTTTTAAAAATGCATATATGTAGTGGTTAAACATGACTCAACAAATGCAAAAGGGCTTTTGGAAACAATGAAATAGAAGGACATATTAAAATAAGATAAAGCTGAGGGTGGAGGAGAGAAATTTAATAATCCCCAGTAGAATGATAAAACAGGATAAGCTTTAAGAGGTACTTAGCAAAAAATTAAAATGAAAATGTCAGAGGTTGAAATATCATGATATTTATCTCACATTCCTATAATTTTATTTTATGGATACTCTCTTTGCTATTATACATATTATAAATTCCACCTACCCTGAGATAAGATGTCTTTATTTTTCTACTTGATTTATAATATATTTTATTATCTTATAGATAAGGGCCACAAAATCTGGAATTTTATGACTTGGTTAAGGTCAAACTAATTTTAAAATGGAAGGAGGATTTTTGTCCCCGCATATCAGTTCTGATCATCTTATAAGAGCAAATTAATGTACTTATTTATGAGAAAATTATTTTTAAATAAAATGATAACATTATGTTACTTTTTCTCCTACTAATTTTTAGTCTCAAGCATGTTAGATTCTGCTTACAAAAATGAAATTATTAAATTATCTCACTCATAATTTCAAATGCTTCTTTGTCTCAAAGATAATTAAAATATGCAAAATGAAAATTAATACATCTCAAGACTAGGTAAAGAAATAATTTTGATAGCATGAAATTAAAACTTCTGCTATTCTATTTTTAAAATGCCTAAAAGAAGCAAACTCTGAACTGAATGAAGCACCCAAACTTCTACGGCTTGATTCTGTGATGAAAAAAAACGGAATTTTAATAATATTTTTTTGATTGCTCTTGAAGATATGTACCTCTTTCTATTTGTATTTCTTATTTGATAGTTAGCCTACTTATATGCTTTTCATAGTATCAGAGGGCTATCTGTTCTTTTTCTGTCTAAAGGAACTCTGCCAATAATCTGTATATTAACATGTGATTTTATACATGTTGTAAATACCACACTCCATTATGTCATTCGCCTTATTTGTACATGTCTTCCAAACAAGAAACTTTTAAAAAATGGCTCTGACATAAAAATTTGTATTTTTTCCCACATAAGTTCTTATATCTTTCTAGTTTGATAAGGTTGTGTTAGTTTCCTATCACTATTATAACATATTTCCATTAATCTGGTGGCTTAAATCATCACAGATTTATGATCATGCAGCTCCATGGGTCACAGTCTAAAATTGGTTGGCAGGGCTGCTTTTTCTTCTGGAAGCTCTGGGGGAAAATTTGGCAATGTAACTTTCGCAGCTTTTAGAAGCTGACAGCATTCACTGGCTCATGCACCAGTGCCCCATCTTTAAGGCCAGTAATGCAGAATCTTCCTCTCCTTCTTGCTCTCACTCTCTCTCTCCTGTTTTAGTGTTTCTGTCCTTATATCTCTTCTCCCTCACTGCTTCTCTGACTGTGACCCTTCCGCTTCCTTTTTACCAGACACTTTTCCCATCTCAAGACTCGTAACCTAATCACATCCACAAAATTCCTTCTGCAATGTAAAGGATAAGGAAACATATTCATAAGATAACATATTCACAAATTCCGAGGTTGAGAATATTGACATCCTGGGTGGGGGAACAACAATCTGTCTACCCAAAATGTGACATTAGGTTAATATTATTTATATAAACATATATGTATATTCATTTCCCAACATTTTCTTCCAGTAATTATTTAAGGTAGTCTATATTATATATATACTTTAAATATATAAAATATTTAATTTATATATATATGTGTGTGTGTGTGTGTGTGTGTGTGTGTGTGTGTGTGTGTGTGTATGTTACCTTTTGGGTATGCCATATATATATACATATATATATATCTGTATAGCCACATTGTGCAGCTTGCAGGATCTTATTTCCCTGACCAGGGATTGAACTTGTGTCCCCAGCAGTGAAAGTACTGAGTCCTAACTACTGGTCCACCAGGGAATTCCCATCTGAAGTATACTTAAAATAAGGTTAGCTTCATTTAAAAAAAAAAAAATCCCAACTCTCCTGTTCTTTGTCAGAATGATATAATATCTGCTGCTAAAGCACATACTAATTCCTCGTATATTAGAAAATATTGTGCTTTTTTGCTTTATCCTATTACTTTGACCTGTCCTCTTGCAAATAGCAAAGTAATTATTATAGCCCATTACTATATTTTTCTATATTTAGGGATATATTATTAATTTTGTTTTTAATTTTTTAGTAAAACTTGATAGATAATTATACATATAATTCACCTCATTCTATAAAATACTTATGGGAATTTTACTGAGCTTTTTATGAATGTATAGTTTGATAGAAATTTCATATCATTACATTATTGTATTACATTTATAATTTTCTTTAGAATACACAAAGGGAAGCTCACTTCAAGGTTCACACATAATGAGACTTTTAAAAAGTATACAGTATGAGAATGAGAGCTGCTAAATGAAGCTGGACTCAGTTGTTCATCTGGGCCTACAATTTTAGTGAGCGTCTGACCAGGATGGAGCATATGAACTGATCTTCTGGAAAAGTCAGAGGCTGTTTAAGGAAGGACTTGAAGTTTCTGGTAGTGACCACATGGTGACAATTTTATCAAGAGGAGTAATAGTAGCAGAAGAATTTTGACTCATTGATGAGTGGAATTTGTAAATGATGCCTCCTTGAGTAAAAATAATAATTACAAAATATATGAGATGTAAAGCAAAAATGTGAAGAGTTGAATATCATTTGATTTCTGGAAGAATTTTATCAGTAGAAGGGAAGATTTATGAATGGTACTTTGTTTCTTCTATCTGTTATATTTGTTTATAAATTATACACTCTCTCAATTAAATATAGGGATCTAGAAGTAAGCTAGGAAGGCTTTGAAACTGCTGAAATGTGACCAGTATAGTAATGACTGATAATTCTGGTGCTCATAAAAATGACCAACAAAAAATCATTTTTTGCAATGTGTTCTAAAGTGATATATTAATAATAATTATCATGATAACCAAAGAGGAGAGCTGACTAGATAAACTCATCCATCACCTCTTGGGAGAGGAAACCTTTAGTCAATTTGCCAAATTATAATAAAATCCTAATAATTAATACACATTTTTAACCAACCTAACAGACTAAATAACTATATCTTTGTGATAGAATAACTGAAAATGTGAAGTTTGCCCCAAAACATTTAAAAGTAAATCATTTTAGAGAAAAATGCCAGGTATCAAAATGCTAAAATTTAAGTAAAACATATGAATTTAGAAAAGCTTTTAATGTCATAGGGAAGATTAACTCTGTAAGAAAAATTCAACCAGATGCCCAGAAGACTGGGTTCCAATTCACCTGGTGAAAAGGACTATATTTCAAGCAAATTCAATTTATTAAAAACCTAAATTCTGGGTCTATGTCAGTTTGTCTAAGATGAAATTGTTTGTATCTTGGTTCTGGTAAGATTACAGAAGTTCTAGGAAAGTACCAAAATAAATATAGTTATAACTCTAAAGAGCTTTGAAAACAAGTATAAAAATAATGAAAAAATAAACTAATCATGATGGTGATATCTAGAACTGGCTATGTTATACACACAGTAATTGATTGCATAAGATTCAGAATTCTGTATATTTTGTCTTATAATGTGATTGAAGGGACCAGAAGAATTATTCTCCCTAATGTTACATGACAGTAAACTATGTACTTAAATATGGTTTTGTGGTTGCTTTTTTTCTTATGCACAAAAACACCTTGGTGCTACAGGATATTTGCCCAGCAATATGGTAGAATAGATGTCTAGACAATGTTCCCATTAGAGAACACCTAAAAATGCTTCATAAAAATGTATTTAAATACATTTTTGGTAAATACAGGGCCAAGTACATGAATAAGAAAAGGAATTCCTTGCAGATATATTATGGTGAAAAGATGTTCTTTAAATGTGCTGATCTCTAAAGACAGCGCTTGTCCTTTGAGCATCTCTCGATCTAACACGGGTAGACTGGAGACTTTTAACAGGCTGTATAAAGGACAGAGGGAATTCATTCTGGGAATGTCACAAGAGGGGAGACAGTATTAGGACTATATCAGAATCTAGGGAAACCCTAAAATAAAACTCTCATTTGGAAAATGGGGGTGGGGAATGACATTGTAGATTGATTCAATTTGGTATTTGATGTTTTAAACTTGACAACAGGTTGAAGGGATAATAAGAAAGATAATTCATATCCACGCACTGACCATCATATGACTTACATGACAGAAACAACCTCAAGCCTAAAACATAATCCATGATAGTCTCAGGTTTGTAGTTACCTCAACTATCTATCATAGAAGCATAAACCAAACTTTTCTCTAACAGGGTATACTTTATTTTATTTGGCCACACCAAGTGGCGTATGGGATCTTAGTTCCCCAACCAGGGATTGAACCTAAACCTCTTGCATTGGAAGGCAGAGTCTTAACCACTGAACTGCCAGGGAAGTCCAGGATACATTTTATAATCAGAGTTCAAAAAATTCCCACAAATGAACTGCCAAAAATCATAAATTCACACTCAATAATTAAAAAAATTTGATGAAATATACTAACATGAGACTCAACAGGATTAAAACACAACGGAATGACTTGAGAGTCTACAGGGTTAATTATAGGATTAAACCTCCAGCAATTGCAGATACTGGCATTATTAAACACAGAATATAACATGCATATATCTATATAATGAAAGATAGGAAACCTAAAGAGAAGTAACAAAAAAAATCAGAAGGACCTGAATGATTTGTAAAAAGCAGCATATGACATTTCTAAAAGTGATAAATATTGTAATTTTGTTAGAAATTTGATGAGTAGGAATAAAGAATATTTTAGAAAATGTTAAAAATTACTGAGGTGAAGTTACATCATCTGGAATTACTTAGAATGGACCACATGGAAGTAAATAAATAAATAAATAAAAACAATTGTTTAAGAGACATTAAAATAGCCTCAGAAAGATTCAGCCACAACTCAATGGAGTTCTAAGGGATGAATAATTAGAATAACAGAAAGACATATGCAAAAATAATACTGTAGAAATAAATCTCGTAACTCAGGAAGCCTAATTAATTTCAAATTGGGTAATTTTATATAGTGCTGAAACCACAAAATCCAAGGACAGTGGTGATATCTTAAAAGGAGTCAAAGATAAAATAAATTACCTGCAAGAAAACAGAAGTCTGAAAGATTACTTTGCAATAATAATGACAAATATTCAAAGTATTTAGAGAAAACAGTGTATTTAAATTAAGAATATCATCCTTACCAACAGCAGTATTTATCAAATTTAAAAGCAAGTCATAAACTTGGAGAAAGTATGCTTGTAGTTTATATAAGTGGATAGGCAGAATTTTAAGACAAGCCTCTAAGACTCCTGGTGTGCATATTTTGTAAACTCTATTCCCCTTGAGTACAGGTGGGTCTGACATAATCAGATGAGTGCTTCTTAAAAAGGCTTTAGAAGTCAGAGACAGAAGAGGTCAATGAGATTTAAAGCTACAGGAGATGCAGACATACTGGACTTGAAGCGTCTAACTGTCATGTCTAAGAGAAGGCCTTTGCAGGAGCCTCCCATCAGATGACTTGAAGATAACCTCCAGTAGCTGAGAACAACCCCTGGCCAACAGATAACAAGAAAGTAGTGATGTCAGTCATACAACTGCAGAGAAATGAATTCTGCCAATGACCCAACAAGGGAGCTTGGAATTTCCTCCAATTGAAGACATACCTCACTGACTCCCTGATGGCAGCCTTAGGAGATCCTACTATGCACAGCTCCTCCCTAAATCACACTGGACTCTGGACCCACAGAAACCATGAGATACATTTTTGTTGATTTAAGCTGCTAAATTTGCAGTGATTTGTTACAAAGCAACAGAAAATTGAAATAGTAGCCAATGAAAAATTAGCATTCAAATATATAAATATTTTACTAAGAAATAAATAATTCAATGTTAGCTAATGAAGCAAAGTCATGAGTAGGCTTGTCAAAAAAAAAAGTCATCAGTTAGCATAAGAAAGGGCTTCCCTGATGGCTCAGGGGTAAAGAATCCTCCTGTAATGCAGGAGATACAGGAGAGGAGGGGAAGGTTTCATCCCTGGGGTTGGGAAGATCCCTTGGAGTAGAAAAATGGTAATCCACTCCAGTATTCTTGCCTGAAAAATCCCATGGGCAGAGGAGCCTCGTGAGCTACAGTCCAAAGGGTTGCAAACAGTTAGACACAATTGAGGGACTAAGCACACACACACACACACAGAATATGAAGACATTTAAGTTCATTTGTAATTGGTGAAATACAAATAAAAATCACAACAGGGTTCACTGTCAGAGAAAAAACTGATGAAACAGTTAGACTGTATTCTGAATCCATGAAGATATGGATCAAAATCAGTTTGATACTGCTGGGAGCAGAGATGTGAAACAGAAAACAGAACATCAGAAGTCACATTGCTAACTTAGTACTCTAGCAACACTAGCACACATATTCTAAGGAATGTGCCCAAAAATATGCATAGAAATAATGCTAGTAAAAGCAAAAGAAGCAACTGAAATGAACCCAAATGATAATGATATACTGAATGCATACACTGTGTAATGATTCATTTACAGACATTTTGTATAGTAATCAAAATAAGGTTAAGTACATTAACGTGAAATACACATCATATTGAATGAAAGCAAGTCATAGAGAACAAAATAGAGTATAATGATATTCATGTATATTACAGAAACATTAGAAAATATTTGCTAGTGGTCCATCTAGTCAAGGCTATGGTTTTTCCAGTGGTCATGGATGGATGTGACCGTTGGACAGTAAAGAAAGCTGAGTGCCAAAGAATTGATGTTTTTGAACTGTGGTGTTGGAGAAGACTCTTGAGAGTCCCTTGGACTACAAGAATATCCAACTAGTCCATCCTAAAGGAGATCAGTCCTGGGTGTTCATTGGAAGGACTGATGTTGAAGCTGAAACTCCAATACTTTGGCCACATCATGCGAAGAGTTGACTCATTGGAAAAGATCTTGATGCTAGGAAGGATTGGGGGTAGGAGGAGAAGGGGATGACAGAGGATGAGATGGTTGGATGGCATCACTGACTCAATGGACCTGGGTTTGGGTAAACTCCGGGAGTTGGTAACGGGCAGGGAGGCCTGGCGTGATGCGGTTCATGGATTTGCAAAGAGTCGGACACGACTGAGAGACTGAACTGAACTGAACTGAACTGAGATATAGCCATGTCATAAAACAGAACATTTAAACTGATACACTCAAAACCCAGGAAAGTGCTTACACCTGAGGCCTTCAAGTATACTTCAGTCAGGAACAAATAGTGACAGAGGTACCGGTTATATTCTGTTTCTTAGTTTGGAGGTTTTTTCCTTAAATTTCAAAATACATGCCTATTCATGTTGTATGAATGAAACAATATTTTTGAAAACTCTTTTTAAAAAATAAAGCATAGTCACCTATATTAAATATCATTCTCTCATGGAAATATGGTAAGAGAACGGCATTTTTCTCTCAGGTTTCCTAACAACTTTATTATTCAGATTCATAAAATAATAGAAATTATTACCTATTTTTTTTATATGCCCCACAAACAAAAGATAATTCATCACTTGCTATCTTGGCTTCTTATTTAGCTCTAAGGTATCTATATAACTCCCTAACATGAATTTATTGTGATTGAAAACATGTAAATGAGTAACAATAGTTTCCTATTTGCAGAAAATATGAGAAATGCCAACCAGTCTAATTAACATAGTTAAGCCATGTATTCAGTTCAGTTTAGTCGTTCAGTCGTGTCCGACTCTTTGCGACCCCATGAATCGCAGCACGCCAGGCCTCCCTGTCCATCACCAACTCCTGGAGTTTACCCAAATCCATGTCCATCAAGTCAGTGATGCCATCCAGCCATCTCATCCTCTGTCGTCCCCTTCTCCTCCTGTCCCCAATCCTTCCCAGCATTATACATGTGACAAAAAATCCAAAATAATAAACAGCAGATGTCTGCTACTTTAGTCATTTAAATATCTAATGAATTTCATAAAGGTTGATCTAATTCATTGTATAAAAATCACTATTAACAAGATATAAAAAATACAGAATTCAATACTGTTTAAACTTGTAATTCCTAATATCCAATGATTGATAAAATACTTAAAGAGATCCACATATCAAAAACACTATTCATTTTCAAGCAAGTAAATTTACTGCTTAAATATTTTATCCTCATTATGTCTAATAAGGAATATGATTTTTTATGAACTCATGGATTTCATTTGTTTCGTAAGTATTGACTAAGACATTTAAGGAATCTCTGGTACTTTATGCCAAAGCACAGATCCAAGTCTTTGTAAGAGAGGCTTATAAAGATGAGAACATGTTAACCAAATACATTGAATTAAACAAGCTAAACCTATTAAATGAGGTGCTTTGTAGAAAACAAATCATTCATTTGAAAATTAACTAAAATAAAATTTGGCTCAATTTCAAGCTATAACACTGTGTATTTAGCTCATTTCTGAATAGCATGACAATGAAAAATTTAAAAGAACACCTGTGTCTGTCAGCACTGAAAAACAATGAAATATTTTATTACTCTGCACAAAGTTTCTGCCTTGAGGTTTGCCTTTTTTCTTTTTTTAATTAACAGACTATTCTTCAGAGCAGATTGGGGTTTAGAATAAAAGGAACAGAAAGTAGAGTTATTCTATATACCCTCTCAATCTTTCTGGTTTCCCCTATATTAACATTTTGTATTAGTGTGTTTCATTTGTTATAACTGATGATCGGATGACAATATAATAGTTCTGATAAACATAAAATATAACAATATAATAGTTTTGATAAACTATTAGCAAAAGTCCATGATTTACATTAAGGCTCCATTTTGTGTTGTACTTCCTATGTATTTTTGACAAATGTACATTTCTGCCATTATAGAATCTTACAGAATCGTTTCACTGCCTGAAAAATGCTGTGTTCTGCTTGTTCACTCCTCCCCCATTGACAACTCTATGCCAGCTTCTTGGAAACCACTGAGCTTTTTATTGTCTTCATAGTTTTGTTTTTCTGGAACGGCATGTCATATGTTGAAATGAAACAGTATGTAGCCTTTTCAGACTAGCTTCTGTCACTTAGCAATATGCTTCTAAGGTATGTCCATATTTGTTCATGGTTAGATTCTTGTTTTTTTATCACCAATAATTCCATCATATGAATACCTCATAATTGTTTAGGGCATCTTGGTTGCTTCCAAGTTTTAGTAATTATGAATAAATTTGCCATAAATATTTCTTTGTATGATTTTCTGTGATGAGAGTTTTCAACTGATTCGGGTAAATAATAAGGAGCATGATTACTGGAGTTTCAGGTAAGAAACCAACTGTCAAATTTTTAAAAGTGGCTGCCACACTTTACATTCTGGCCAGAAATGAATGAGAGCTCCCTTTGCTTCACATTCTCACTAGCATTTGATATTGTCAGGGTTTTTTAGATTTTAATCATTCTATTACATAATAAGTTTGTAGTGGCTGAAGCTGAGGCTCCAATACTTTTGCCACCTGATGAGAAGAGCCAACTCATTGGAAAAGGCCCAGAAGATGGAAAAGATTGAGAGCAGAAGATGAAGGGGGCAACAAGGAATGAGATAGTTGGATGGTACCATTGATTCAATGAACATGAGTTTGAGCAAACTCCAGGAGACAGGGAAGGACAGGGAAGCCTGTGTGCAGTCCATGGGGTTGCCAAGAGTCAGACTCAACTGAGCAACTGAACAACTACAACAAAGTGGAATTTCATTGTGTTAGTTTCTAATTCTCGGATGACAATGATGTTCATAAACCTGTATGTCTTCACTGGAGGCTTCCCTGATAGCTCAGTTGAAAAATAATCCACCTGCAATGCAACAGACCGCGGTTTGACTCCTGGGTCAGGAAGATCCACTGGAGAAGGGATAGGCTACCCACTCCAGTATTCTTGGGCTTCCGTTGTAGCTCAATTGGTAAAGAATCCACCTGGAATGTAGGAGACCTGGGTTCGATCCTTGGGTTGGGAAGATCCACTGGAGAAGGGAAGGGCTACCCACTCCAGTATTCTGGCTTAATACTCAACATTCAGAAAACTAAGATCATGGCATCCAGTCCCATCACTTCATGGCAAATAGATGCGGATACAATGGAAACAGTGAGAGACTTCATTTTGGGGGGCTCCAAAATCACTGCAGATGGTGATTGCAGCCATGAAATTAAAAGAGGCTTGCTCTTTGGAAGAAAAGCTATGACCTACCTAGACAGGACACTAAAAAGCAGAGACATTACTTTGCCAACAAAGGTCTGTCTAGTCAAAGCTATGGCTTTTCCAGTAGTCAGGTATGGATGAGAACAGTGGTTCTCAATTTAACATTTTCAAAAGTTTCTTCAAATAACCCAGGTTTAATGATCATTAGTAATCACTGCTCTATTTTACTCTAGTCATAATGATTACACAAGTATCTTCAAATGGTAAGATTACATGAAATATAAGTTCACACTATTTTTCTCAGATATTTTGTAACTCAAAACTATGTACTTGTACTAAATATTCAGATACTAAAAATAAATCTGAATGGAAGCTTTGTTCTTAGTACAGATATCATTTTGAAATGGAGTAAGACCCTAACATCCTTGACCCTCATTTCCTGAACCTGCTTTTTGTCTGTGGAAAAACTTTAGCCAAAGAATGTTTGATCAGAGACACGAGAAAATGCAGAAGCAAAGGAAAATGATCCTAGACCACACAATAATAATTGTATCATTAAGCAAAGTCGAGGATATACAGTTTCTTCTCAAGGGCTATAGATAATATTCTGAGCCATATCTTTTGGGTTGTCTTATAGAGACTGAAACCCCTACCAACTGGAAGAAGTGAACTACATGATGACTAGACTGTAGCCATCATAAGCTACCTCTATTCTGAGAACTGGCCTCAAGGAAACAAGGAACAAACTCACTCAGGAACTGAAGATGAATAGTAGTAGTGTTAGTTGCTCAGTTGTGTCTGACTCTTTGCCATCCCACAGACTATAGCCCACCGAACTCCTCTGTCCATGGGATTCTCCAGGCAAGAATGCTGGAGTGGGTTGTCATTCCCTTCTCCAAAGGATCTTTCCGACCCAGGGATGGAACCCAGGTCTCCTGCATTGCAGGCAACCTCTTTGCCATATGAGATACAGGGAACTAAAGACTAACTGTACTTCAACAATCAAGACTAACAATCTAGATGATTCTAATCAGACCACAATATGTCCAACTTCAAGATAACTGTCAGAGCTGCCTGTACTGTTCCTGTATGTAGCCTCTTCCTTTCCTCTATAAAACTCTTGCTCACTGTCAGGGGAGGTGAAGTTGGCCTTTGAACAGGCATCTGTCTCCCTGCCGCCCTCCAAAATGAAGCCAATTTTCCTGTCCACAAGCCCGGCCTCTTTATCAGTTTTTGAGTGGCAAGCAGCCAGATATCACTTTTGGTTACAATTTCATTTTAAATATCATAACTTCTGTTACCTAGTTATTGATAACTGAACACAAATTTTAGGATATTAGGAGATATTCAACCCTTCTGTTTTCCAGAATCTTAGGGCAAAGCCAAAGCCAAAAGTATATTTTGCTGAATTATAAGGACTTGTTGCTTCATTGCCATGTGCCTGATTTTCTACCTCAAAGTTTTGATCATTCTGCACAGTATGTTTACCTTTTCATCAGAATTGTCAATTAGAAAATTTTCACTATTGGGGAAAGGGACAATGTGCTTGCCAAATGTACACCCTGGCAGCATGTCTTTATGACCTGGGTATACTCTATCTTCCCATCACTACTGGTCCCTGTAATTGCTGTGAACAGCAATAGTCACAGAAAATTAGAGTCCAAAGAGCAATTTAGAGAGCACATTTTAAGGTATGAGATACTTTCATACTGTACACTAAACATTACTTGAATAAATCTCCAAAACAAATGTAGGAACCTCTGAACAGAGTGCACTGTAATGAAGATGCTTGAATAAAATGCTATATCCAGGTAGCTTCTAAAAGGCACAAAGCAGAATGACAATTAGGTCTACCTAAATCCAAAAGCTGCATTCTTTACATTGAAGCCATAAAGAGATACCAGGATGTGTCAGTCACTTGCCATATTTCCAATAGGATGTTTTGCAAGGCAGCAGCATGCTGATCTGGAAATATGGCAGACAGTATTTTTAACCATATATTAATATAGCATAATAAACAACCAAGCTTTCAGGTTTGGCAAAACTTTAACACTTGACTCTTGAGAAACAGAAATAAACAATAACAAAACACTAGTTTGTAATGCTTGAAGATTTTTGCAGTGTGAATATTCTCACTTATGACTATTTCTAGCTACTAAACTTCAAAGACTATGCAGGGTATAAGGTTTTTACTCTACTTGCAAGCAAAAATGTTAGCTTGCACAATTTCATGAGTACTGGCAGAAGAATCCTGAGTTAGAGATAAAGGAGAGTTTGTTACTCATAGCAATAGCAGTTGCCAGAATATCAGAACTTGTGCCATGCCCCAAATCTCAAATCCCCCAGGGTCAAAGAAGTGTAAGTCACACCTGTATGTGTGATACAGAAGAGGAACCCTAAGGTTAGAATCAGAATCTTTCATAAGGGGCAATATGCAAACAGACTTTTCACAGAGAGGAATAATATCTATATGTTGTATTGGGAAACAAACCTGTCTTTTGCTCAGAGGAAAAAGCCATCCTTTAAATTTGTTTACTATACAAACGTCCTTGAAGAGATAGGTCATAACAAAGACGATTGGCTACTCTTCCCAAGATATACAGAAAACAAGAGACCAATGAAAAATTATCTCCCAATACAAATGTGTTATCATTGAACAGGGAGCTGGGAAGAGATAAGCACAATTGATTGTTGCGAGTCAGAACAAGCCATTTTAGGACATCATTCCTGAATATTAAGATGCTTTTTTTTTTTATAGTTAGGTGAGTAAGACCAATAGTGAAACAATTATAAGACATACATTAGAATCTTACTTATTTTTACTGAAACATTTATTCTAATTTTAAAACAAAAAAGAACAGTTATCTTTCCCATGTCTGCAAAGTACAAGTAGAAGAATAATTTGCTAAATCAGTACAGTATTAACTTCTCAATCTTGTCTTATATCAGCAAATTCTATGCATATTGTGTATCACATGCAAATGATCAAAGCATATCATACATTTTCATATTATGATCTCAATGAAATAAAACATTTTAGTATTGTCCAAATTCCAACATAAATGAGTTAAAAGGCAGAAAGTTTAAGACAATACAGTCAATTTGCTACTGTTTATTTTCATAAAAAGTGGTTAAGACCTTCAAGATAGATGTACTTTTGGAAGTTGTATACAGCTAAATAATTGGAAAAACCACTCAGTAAATTATGATTCATTCAATTAGGCAATTTGTTTATGAGTTTCTTTCGTTCTGTGTTTCCTTATATCATTACATTTGTCACAATGTATTGTAATTATCCATTTTAACTGCATATCTTTCCAACTATTCCAGGACTTTTAACCTGAACTGCACATCAGAATGGGCTAGATGATTTGAAACACACACCGAACACACACACCCCAAATTCCCCTTGGGCTATATTCAGAAACTTGACCAGTGGATCTGAGAACTGGCCAGTATATCTGTATTTTTTACCTTACCACAGTATAGTGATACACATCTTGGTTTAAAACAGCTGACCTACAGTGTGCTGTGAATGGCAGTGAAATAATTTGTACATTTTTGTTTTCCTAATGTGCATTTCAGTTTTTGAGCACAGCAGGTGCTTAGCATATATCCACCACATTTCCTTCCAGCTCACCTTAATATAATTCACCATTTCTTTTCATAAAGAAAGATGACTACAGCAGCTTCCTGAATGTTTTATTTTTCCATTTATTTCTTGCTCCTGTATAATAACATTTCCATCCAATATAAGAATCAGCTTCTTAAAATCTATAACTTTAATGTACTGGGAATTTCCAATGCCTTCTTATTCTAATAATAAGCAGAATCATATGAAATTACTCATTCTTTTGTAAAAATGATCATATATTTTAACAATTTCATATGGTTCAACCTAACAGATGTAGCCTAAAGTTTTTATCATGATCTACAAGCCGTGACATGAGTTTTTATCTGTTTATTCAAACTCATTTTATGCCATCTCCTCCTTTTCTCCCCATAGCAGAATAATTTCATTTCAGACTCACAGATTCCATACATACAACTCCTATTCTCTACTACCACTTTCTCTCCCCTGCTTTATGTCTGTCTCCTCTTCTCCATTGTACCAGCATAATTAATACATTTGTTCAACAATGAAATCTGCAAGTATTACATTGGAAGTGGCCTTTTACTCCCGTGAATCTCCATCTCAGCTCCTTATTTACTTCCTTTATATTGTCTCTAAATTTAACATTTTTGTCTTTTTTATAGCTATCTCAAAATAAATCGTATATCTCTGTATAGCTGGGAGATTTTTTTTGGTATTTTTCACGCCCTGTGCTCTAAACATATAAAGAGAACCCTTTCAAATGTTAAATAAACATTTGTTTAGTAAGCAAACACATACTAAAAAATATTTTGAGGAAAATATAATTAACTGTAATGTTTTTATAATCTCAATGAAAGGAAAGTTGCTCAGTCATATTTAACTCTTTGCAAGCCCATGGATTGTAGCCTCCAGGCTCCTGTATCCATGGAATTCTCCAGGCAAAAATACTGGAGCGGGGTGCCATTCCCTTCTCTAGGGGATCTTCCTGACCCAGAGATTGAACATTGCAGGCAGATTCTTGACCATCTGAGTCTCGATGCAAACTTACAAAAAAAAAAAAAAGTAGAAATGTAGAGATGATCATCCTTATGAATCCTAAAAGCTGTTTCATACACTTCAGTTCAGTTCAGTTCAGTTCAGTCGCTCAGTCGTGTCTGACTCTTTGCGACCCCATGAACTGCAGCATGCCAGTCCTCTCTGTCTATCACCAACTCCCGGAGTCTACCCAAACCCATGTCCATCGAGTTGGTGATGCCATCCAACCATCTCATCCTCTGTCCTCCCCTTCTCCTCCTGCCCCCAATCCCACCCATCATCAGGGTCTTTTCCAACGAGTCAACTCTTCATACACTTAGCGCTTTTCAATTCTCAAAACAGATAATGACATATATTTGATTTCTCTTATCTCCATGTTTATCTTGTCCAAAACTTAATTGAACAATCTTTTGATACCCATTGATTAACCCCCAAAATGAAAGGTTCCATTTACAAAGAACTTTAATGTTAAATACATATTGTTTCTGTGGCTGTAATTGTATTCCCCCAAGATGTTATTTCAGGAGATACCAAAAAAAGTAAAAAGAAAAAGTTATGTAAGTTCTTACAAAGATGAAATATTGAGATAAAACACCATCTAAAACAGAATATTCCATGGAGTACAATGACAGACAAAATGTTACTTCTGCTGAGTGTATAATGGCTTAAAAATGAGACATGACTAAGCTGGCAGCCAGTATATTGGGCTGAAATTTTTTATTAAAAAAATAGAATATGTATACTTAGTATGAAAGAGCAAAATTTTATCTGTATTTTAACTATGAATGCAAATCAATATGCAAATAAAAAGAGTTAAATATATTTTTTAATCCAGAGGAGCCCTTAATTAATTATGACAAAGAAAAACAAAATAGAGGCCACATGTGCTAAGTTTTACTTTCTCCTTCAGCAAATATTTGGCAAATATTTGATTCTAATACAACAGAGGCAAATAATTAACACTGATTTACTTTTTTCATTTATGGGCATTCCAAAGAAAAATCAGCTTAAGGCCTAAAATTATGATATGTATTCTCAATCTCAACTACGTAGTTTTGTACCTGTATTTTGAAGCAATATTACAGTTCTAAAATGAACAGCTGCTTGCTTTATTAGTAAAATCCTATTATTCATCAGAACTAAGAAAAAAAAATTTAACTTGAATCAGTATCTTTGAATTGCAGAGTCATTCAAAAGTGATTAAATCAATTTAAATTACAGGAAGTAACAGGTATTATGAGCATTTTCCAGTTGCAGCCTGAGTTAACCGAATCCAGCAGTTCATAGGCGGACAAATAGTAGTGAGCCCAGGATACATTCTTGCCAAATTACCAGCCACCATTAACAGAAGTCCATGGAGACTGATAGGCTTCCCATGTGGCATTAGTGGTAAAGAACCCACCTGTTAATGCAGGAGATGTAAGAGATGCAGGTTCGATTCCTGGGTCAGGGAGATTCCCCAGGAAAGGAAATGGCAACTCACTCCAGCATGGGCACAGGAGCCTGGATCCCTGGGACATGAAGATCCCCTGGGAAAGGAAATGACAACTCACTATAGTATTCTTGTTTGGAGAATCCCGTGGACAGAAGAGCCTAGCAGGCTATGGTACACAGGGTTGCAAAGAGTCGGACATTACTGAAGTGACTTAGCACACACACGGAGACTGACGTTGGATTGTCTTGCTAGGAAATGAGAAGGCACTCAGAGAGTTCAGCAAGTGGTGGTAGTCAGCATCAAGAATAAGTAGGTGACAGATAATTGTAAGTGATGTCTGCAAATGAGAGGTTTTGGATGTCAAGGTATGTTAAGAACAAAATTGTACATATTAGCAAAATGCAGGCTGTTAATACTAAGGCTAAAAAGGAGAAAAAACAAAATGTTTCCAACAGCATTTTTGATGGGATTAGACCTCTGGATGAAAACTGATTTGTCACCCCTAGGGCACAGGAGACCTCAATGAGAAACAATGTCTGAATGAAGACTCTTGAAAGCAGTCTTATGTGCAGCTATCCTGGAGGTGGTGTTGACAATGAGTATTTTAATATAGGCTTCAGTTTAGAGAGAGATGAACAAAGTATCTTCAGACACCACATAAAGAACGTAAAGCAACACACTTGAGTTTAGTACACTTGTTTGAAACAATATATAATTTTTTCTGTGTCTGTTTTTCATATAATGAAGTTAGAAAGGAGATATGCAAAGAGATGTTCAAACAGGTATGCCAAAGAAGTCAAACAATGGGGATTAATGCAGAAGATTTTTTTTTAAGTTTTCAGCAGTACCCAATACAACAAATTATATTAAGGGGTGTGGAAGGAACATGAATTAATAAAGTCCCAGAACTGCTTTGGCAGAAATAAGTATGAAGGAAAGTAAGAAAGAAATAAGTGATTAGGGAAATAAAACTGTGTTTCTAGAAGTTTTAGTATCTGCTGTAAACTTGCTAGACTTGTGTTTGAATGCTTTTCCCACCACCACTGAATGCACTTTGTTAGATTATGTCTTATTTGATCTGAACACTTAATAGTCTTGCTGATATAATATGCTATTTGCAGAAAACAGGATCAAATATTTACAAATGCCGCAGTCAACATTTTCATCCTTAAACTTCCTGTCTTGAGAAAATGTACATTTTAGATACTTTATATTTCATGATAAATTATAGCACAAAGATTAAATAATTTGTTTTGTCAACTTTTTCAAAACCATGACAAAAACTGAAATGTATGCAGAGTGTAGGGATGAAAGCTAACTTATCTAGAATTTTAATTTCATTGGGATTGGAAAAATGAATATCTCAGGGGTCACAGTTGCTTTCTATATGTATTATAAAATTGTGACTAATGGAAATATTTTTGTAAAAATAAAATTATTTTATACTGTACTGGTGGTGGGCTGCATGGCCTCTAAGTGAGATTAATAAAAATATTGAACTCTCATTACCAACTTTGCTGGAAGACTTTAATTTCTGTATATTGTCAGTTCTGATAAAAAACCGTCTTATCATTTGATTATTTTCTGGGATCCTGTGAGTTAAAGGGACTCAGATTTTTAGTCCACAATGTAAGTTCTCAAATATAGGTTTGTAAACTGATATGGCAATCCACTCCATTATTCTTGCCTGGGAAGTCCCAGGCACAGAGGAGCCTGGCAGACTACAGTCCATGGGGTCCCAAAAGAGTCAGACATAATTGAGCAACTAAACAACAAGAAACTGACATATTTGAGAAGCTCTTACACCTGAAATTATGGAAATTAGAATGCTGTAGTGAAATTTTCATGCAGTTAAATGAATCAAATGTAAAAGTCTCTTTTTTACTCTGGCAGTATAACTTTCACACACTGCCATTACCAGAAGGTGCTATATAATATTGAAGTATGATGACTGATAGTATTTTTTTTTTGTTTACTATGCTTAGTTTTAAAAAAGGTTGATAATACAATGCACTTCCCATTTTAAAAAAAGAAATATACTACTTGCTTAATTGAAAGACTATTATAGGACCACCTAGTTATAATCTGGACCATGAGCTTGTATACTAATAGAAAAGTTATTTATTCACCGTTACACAATGATTTCTCTATTAAAGTCAACATTGAACAACCAATATAATTATTGAAAGAGTAAAAGAGCATTTCCAAGACCAAGAAAAGAGAAAGAGCTTATGGAAATGAGACAGTGAAAAGAATATTTTCCAAGACCCACCTTGGAGATTACTCTACAAGAAAGTGTGGTTAACTAACAATAAAATAGTTTGGAAATTAAAACAAATACTCAATTCATAAAATTGTCACATTAGGCCATCTTGGTAAAAATAGATAATATCAATGAGTTTCACAAGCTGCTAAAATATATCTAGACATGTTGTAACATGTTTAATTTGACCTAAATCAAATCCCTAAAAATATACAATGGAAGTTAAAAATAGATTCAAGGGAATAGATCTGATAGAGTGCCTGAAAAACTATACGGAGGTTTGAAACACTGTACAGGAGGCAGTAATTAAAGCTATCCACAAGAAAAAAGAAATGCTAAAAAGCAAAATGGCTGTCTGAGGAGGGCTTACAAATAGTTGAGGAAAGAAGAGAAGCAAAAAGCAAAAGAGAAAAGGAAAGATATATCCATTTGAATGCAGAGTTCCAAAGAATAGCAAGGAGAGATAAGAAAGCCTTCTTCAGTGATCAGTGCAAATAAATAGAGGAAAACAACAGAATGGGAAAGACTAGAGATCTCTTCAAGAAAATTAGAGATACTAAGGGACCATTTAATGCAAAGATGGGCTCAATAAAGAATAGAAATGGTATGGACATAACAGAAGCAGAAGATATTAAGAAGAGGTGGCAAGAATACACAGAAGAACTATACAAAAGAGATCTTCATGACCCAGATAATCACAATGGTGTGATCACTCATCTAGAGCCAGACATCCTGGTATGCAAAGTCAA
The DNA here is from genome assembly GCA_024291935.2 of Okapia johnstoni. Classification (NCBI taxonomy): domain Eukaryota; kingdom Metazoa; phylum Chordata; class Mammalia; order Artiodactyla; family Giraffidae; genus Okapia; species Okapia johnstoni. The sequence goes on from CM044322.1 coordinate 62,120,870, forward strand.
GTGGGCCTTAGGAAGCATCACTACAAACAAAGCTAGTGGAGGTGATGGAATTCCAGTTGAGCTATTTCAAATCCTAAAAGATGATACTGTGAAAATGCAGCACTCAATATGCCAGCAAATATGGAAAACTCAGCAGTGGCCAAGGAATGGAAAAGGTCAGTTTTCATCCCAATCCCAAAGAAAGGCAATGCCAAAGAATGCTCAAACTACCGCACAATTGCACTCATCTCACACGCTAGTAAAGTAATGCTCAGAATTCTCCAAGCCAGACTTTAACAGTACGTGAACCATGAACTTCCAGATGTTCAAGCTGGTTTTACAAAAGGCAGAGGAACCAGAGATCAAATTTTCAACATCCACTGGATCATCGAAAAAGCAAGAGCTCCAGAAAAGCATCTATTTCTGCTTTATTGACTATGCCAAAGCTTTTGACAATGTGGATTACAACAAATGGTGGAGAACTCTGAAAGAGATGGGCATACCAGACCACCTGACCTGCCTCTTGAGAAATCTGCATGCAGGTCAGGAAGCAACAATTAGAACTGGACATGGAACAACAGACTGGTTCCAAATAGGAAAAGGAACACGTCAAGGCTGTATGTTGTCACCCTGTTTATTTAACTTCTATCCAGAGTACATCATGAGAAATGCTGGGCTGGAGGAAGCACAGGCTGGAATCAAGATTGCCAGAAGAAATATCAATAACCTCAGATATGCAGATGACACCACCCTTATGGCAGAAACTGAAGACAAAATAAAGAGCCTCTTGATGAAAGTGAAAGAGGAGAGTGAAAAAGTTGGCTTCAAGCTCAACATTCAGAAAATCAAGATCACGGCAACCAGTCCCATCACTTCATGGCAAATAGATGGAGAAACAGTGGAAATAGTGGCAGACTTTATTTTGGGGGTCTCCAAAATCACTGCAGATGGAGATTGCAGCCATGAAATTAAAAAACATTCCTGGAAGAAAAGCTATGACCAATCTAGACAGCATATTAAAAAGCAGAGACATTACTTTCCCAACAAAGGTCCATCTAGTCAGTGCTATGGTTTTTCCAGTAGTCATGTATAGATGTGAGAGTTGGACTATCAAGAAAGCTGAGCACAGAAGAAATGATGCTTTTGAACTGTGGTGTTAGAGAAGACTCTTGAGAGTCCCTTGGACTGCAAGGAGATTCAACCAGTCCATCCTAAAGGAGATCAGTCCTCAGTGTTCTTTGAAAAGACTGGTGTTGAAGCTTATACTCCAACCCTTTGCCCACCTGATGCAAAGAGCTGACTAATTTGAAAAGACCGTGATGCCTGGAAAGATTGAGGGCAGGAGGAGAAGGGGACAACAGAGGACGAGACAGTTGGATGGTATCAGTGACTCAATGGACATGAGTTTGGGTAAGCTCTGAGATTTGATGATGGACAGGGAGGCCTGGTGTGCTGCAGTCCATGGGGTCGCAAAGATTCAGACAAACCTGAGGGACTGAACTGAACCAAACTGAATCCACTAAGCTTGCAATAAATCTATTAGGAGGAATTCATACTGATTAACAATTTTATACTCAATAACAATATTATATGTATATTTCTCTGTGTGCTGTTTTCATATAATATTTTATCTGAGAATTATTAGTAGATTGTAGACATCTTCCTACTTTCTAAGCTATTGATCACTTACTTGTTTTCTTATATAAGATCCTGAATGAAAGATTTGAATTCCAAGAGACATATTCTACTTAAAAGTGTTTTTCAACCAATCCTTTAGCTTATGCTCCAGATGAGATAAGGCAGTATTCAGATGCTGCCAACACTATCAGGGCTTCTGCCAGAGAACGTACTCCTTATTTTGATGAATTATATTGGAGGGATGACAACACACACATATGTGAGTTAGATCATATTCTCCAATGCTCTGAAGGGATACAAAACTTAAAGGGAAGTTTGGTGGCCATAAGGTGGTCAGACTCTTAGCATATCTCCAAACAGTTTCCTTTGGTATGTCAATTTCCTGAAAGAAGTATACAGTAACAAGGGACTTGTCAGCATGTACAAGGTCTTACTGAATCTGAGAAGCTTATTTCTCCCTGTGTAAGGTTCTTTCCTTCTCCCAGCTTACATCAATATTCCACCTAAATGTATTTACAAAAACAATTGAGACCTGACATAAAGTATAGCTATAGACATGTAGACCTTTCTGGTTTTCCTCCAAGGTCCCAGATTGAGTTTCTTCTTTCTAAAACCTCACAGATTTGTTTATTTCTGTTTAAAATACTCTAGTTTTCTTGTAGCAGGGGCAGAACAAGAAAACCAAACCCTATATTAACAAAAACAAATAGCTAAATAATCAAAGTAAGTTCATATGAATTATAAAACTTATCCAACACAGCTTTATTAATGTTTAACAGCACGTAGGCAAAAGCTCAGCATAATATTGCTTTATGAATTTGAATCTGCAGTACAGCTTCTAAATGCCCCCTTTTTTCCAGGACTAACCACATTTTATATTAATAGAGGATTTCTGAATAAAATGTGCAGAATTATTATTCTTCAGGGGACATATTTCAGCTTGGGTGCCCTGCATTTTTATATTTTTGGCGTACATAGCAAAAATACCTATGTAACTTAACTCCCATTTTCATACCAACGATTCCATTCTCTATAAACCAGTAATTTCAATTTTATTTATAATAAGCCATTGAAAAAGACCAGTTTTGCATGGCTAAAAATTACATTTTTCTAAAATTTTGAAATAAGACCATACTCATTTTTATTTAATCCTCAGATTCTATTCAAATGTTGACAGCTGTTCCAATAATGTCTGTAATCGTAAAAAGATCCATTTCAGATTTAGCTTCATGCTTATCTTCCTTTGCTTTCAGCCTTAATCAGTTCTTCAGAGTTCCCTTCCCTTTTGTTACTTAGACATTCCTTGGCTAGGGACTCTTATTTAGTCTACTTGAGGTAGGAGTCAGACGGGCAGGCCCTCCACTCCCCAAAGCGATTAGAGATTCATTCTCTACCCACCGAAACTCCAAGACAAAAATAGAAAGACAATTAAAGGAGGAGGTTGGGCCCTGCCCAGACCACTTACTTCTTATTCTCGAAGTCAGGAGACCTCCCTGACCATACATGCATAGAAAAGGCTCCTTGGAGGCCAAATGAGAGTTGTGTCAAGGGATATTCCTGACCCATATGCCTTTTCGGTAAAACCCATCTTGGTTAAGAGATGCATGTGCACCCATGGAAGGATCTTGAGATATACCAAATATGCACTGTGAACTAGGCAAATCAAAATGATTGGCCAAAGGAAAACAGGAAGAAATGCCCCCATATAAGTGACTTAAATTGTCTCATGGGTGCAACTCTCTGAGACTCTCCTTCTGAGTCTGCTCGTGTGTCTATCCACACATACTCTACTCTTTTCCCTCCTAATAAACACTTTACTTGCTTCATTACTTTCTGTCTTTGTGGAAATTTTTTTCTGCAAAGCCAAAGGGCCAGGGCTCTTATCACTGACCACTGTCTAGTGGCTAGGATCTGGTGCTTTCACCGTGGTGACCCAGCCTCAATCACTGGCGGGGAACCCAAGCCCAGCTCTGAGTTGTTGCAGGCTGAGACCACCGGAGATCACACTGGTAAGTATCATTAGCCAGTTTACAGGCAGGAGGCACTCTTTCCATTGAATACTCCTTCAGTAAAGGAGAAATGGGGTTCACCCCCGGGAACTCTTTCCTTTACTTGCTCCCTTTGTTCTGCTTCTCCAGGGAAAGCCAACACAAACCCTCATCTTTTTATAGGGGCTTTTTTTTTTGGTGGTAAAAGTTACAGAGTATAAAACATACTATTTTAACAATTTTTAACTGTACAGAGAAGTGGCTCTATGACCATTCACACTGCTGTGTAACTCTCACCATCACCCATCTCTGGAATTTTTCACATTCCCAAAGTGAAACTCTGTCCCCATTAAACCTAACTCCCCACTCCCACTCCCCTGACCCCTGTCAACTACCAGTGAACTTTCTGACTCTATGAATTTGACTAGTCTTTTATCGCAAAAGTAAGATAACAAAACGAATAGATTCTACTTAATTCTTTCTTTTGCATTTGATTCTTACGTGTTCATATGGTTGACAATAAAAATTTCACAAAAGTGCTTGTTTGTTTTATCCCCTTCTTATAATTTGTAAAACTATATTATAGAATGGGCAAGGTCAAGCCTTGTAGTACTATGCAATAGAAACATTAGTGTTAAATTATAAGACATATTATTTAGATAAAATTTGAATTATCCCATGACAAATGGCTAAGAAGCACCTACACCTGCAAGGTTTTTGAAAGTGTTTCAAAGGTGCTTTGGTGCATTCATGCCTCTATGTTTATTTTTATTAAGACCGTATTTGTTGACACAGTATCCAGAATATGCAGAAGCATTTTTAACTAATGTACTACTGAAAGAATTATGAAAAAATAAACTGTTTTCATTTTTGCCCTTTAAAAATCTTAAATCAACATTTTTTGAACACTTCTCATTATTTACTAAGGGGATATTCTTAATATGTAATCTTTTTTTTTTTTTCCTCTCAACTCTTCCACTTGAAGTTTATAATAGTTTTAAAATCTCAGGATTAAAAGCTCAAGGTAGTATTGAATTCAGGTTCAAATACAATAAACAAACATCAGGATGAATGTTTAGTCAAGACTTATAATCAAGTAATTAGTATCAGAGTTACAGGAATTTTGGAAGGTGTAACCCCTGGGTTAAATTTTCATATATGAGGCAGAGAAGTAAAGGCCACCTTCCTGGGGTAACCAAGAACTCCAGTCAGAAAGTCTATAACCCAAAGAGCAATCTAGCAGGAGTATTAACCTGCCCATATCCAGTCCACAAGGAACTAGAACTCCCAGGTTTTTAGTTTGTTTCCACCGTCTTTGTAGAATATTCTGTGGTAAAGTTTTTATCCTCTTAACCTGATAATCACCCTGGTGATTTAAGAGAAAGTCTCTCTTTCCGCATGTCTAAACCAAGATTTTGACATTTCCATAATAGTTAAGAGTGTTATGTTCACATTCTTAGAGGGTTCAATATACTGCTAGATGAATAATGGAAGAGACATTCTGTTATTTTTATGTTGGAAATTCGTCCATTCTATAATCCTTCTATTGAGAAAGGAAAATTTTCTATTTGGTTTTAGGGCCCGGAGAGGTAAATAAGATTTTTTCCCCCTGTTTTTTCAACTCACTTCTCCTTATAACAGTTCTTTCTTTAACAGAGCAGGCAAATAGCAGAGTTCATTTAGCAAGAGAAAGATCTTAAACTATGCGAATGTTCTATTAACAGGACTATAGCTTGTTTTTGTACCCTTGAAGGTTCTTAATGCCTTTAGACAGGCACAGTAAGTTATTTTAATAGATATACTAATAAAAAAGAAGAGAGCTTTCAATTTTTATATCATGCTGAGCTGAAATTTGTATTTAAATGCATCTGGGGCTCCCTTTGCTAGTTGGCTAGCAATTAATCATGATTACAGTGTTTGATTGCCTAACACCTACAGGCCATTACCAAGAGACTGTTTCTAAGTACCATAAGACCACATTCCACTGTTGTATTATTTGAAACAGACTTTCAAAACGGATCTAGTATGTGCGTGCTAAGGCACTTCAGTTGTATCTGACTCTTTATGACCCTATGGACTACCAGCTAGACAGATAAAAATAGATAAAAAAATGATTTCATACATATAAATAGATACAGCTTTATGGACTACTAGGTACATAAATAAAAATAGATAACACATACTTTCATACATATAAATAGATATAGGTTTATAGATGTATATTCTAGAGATAAGGCAATTCCAGTTAAACACTAAGAATTTGATGGTATAAAACTTGGAAAATTAAACACACAGCCAAGCAAGTGGTGTCATAAACCTGTTTTCTGAAGTTCCTTTGCTACTGCCCCAAAAAAGTAGGGTGCATACTAAGACTATTCGAAAGTAACTAAGAATGTTCAGACGAACCTTAGCCAAATAGCTGCATCATTGAAGTTTACCCAAGACACACATAATGCACATCTGTTCTTCAGCCTCATTGAACAACAGACTGCTCCAGTATGTTGGATGATATTCATTTGTTCTTTGAAAGATGAAGTCCCATGCCTAAGTCAAATAGCTATTGATTTGCTGCACAGTTTCTGACCTATATGAAACCTCTATTCTATTTTCAGCCCATTGCAAGTAGAAAAAATGTAAAGGCATGTTCTATATCTAAATCAGCACATTGGGTTCACAGAGATAATTTTAATTCCACAGGCTATGCAAAAAGATATGCAAATTGAAATAACAGCAAGAAGTAATAAGAATGAGAAAGAAAAATGGAGAAAGAGGAGAGAAAAAAAATAGGGAAAAGAGGAAGAAAGAAAAAAGTCATTCAGCAATAGTGCCAATTCAAGGAAAATAGCATATATATTTAGTAACACTCTTTGGTGAATGTTAAGTGCTGGGGTAAAAGGCATTTCACTTATTAGTCCATTACGCGAAAACTATCATTTACTCAAAACCATTTGGAATGTTCATTTAGAGTTAATATCAAGCAAACCAAACATCCTGGGTCATTTAACTTTTGCATTTCTGTGTGAAAATTTAGGCACAATGGAAATAAATCAAAGAAGCTTTTAAATTATGTTTAAACTGTTTTTTATTCCTCTTGGCAAATATGTGTGACCGTATAAAAGTCTGGTAAATTTGGGAAATGTTACTTCACATGATTTTTGTTGAGAAAAAAGACAATCACTATGTATTTATTGGAAATTAAAGCCCTTATCATAATTTCCCTAAAAATTCTAATAATTGCCATCCTTGAAATAACAATAGGGTTAATCCTACATAGTCAGTTTCATTTGAAAAGGGAATATAAGCCTCATGGAAATTAAAATTTTAAAGTGTGTAAAAGAATAACATATAAAAGGCATTTCCTGGTTGTCCAGTGGTGAGGACAACCACACTGCCACTACAGAGAGCTTAGGTTTGATCCCTAAAACTAAGAGTCCATAAGCCACACAGCCAAAATGAAAAAAAAAAAAAACCTTTTTAAAAAAGAATAGCTTAAAAAGAAGTGTGTGTGTGCGTGTATGTGTTAGTCATGCCTGACTCTTTGCCATCGGGTGGACTGTAGTCCGCCCGGTTCTGCAGTCCATGGAATTCTCCAGTCAAGAGTACTGGAGTGGATAGCCATTCCCTTCTCCAGATCTTTCCAATCCTGGGATTGAACCCAGGTCTCCTGCGTTGCAGGCAGATTCTTTACCATCCGAGCCCCCAGGGAAGCTCAAAAAGAACTATAGTTTATATTATTCACTTGGATATGTCCTCAATGTTCCACTAGTCCTGTGTGATATTGCTGCATTTCACACAGGATTGTAGGCATTACTTTGCTGACAAAGGACCATCTTGTCAAAGCTATGGTTTTTCCAGTAGTCATGTATGGATGTGAGAATTGGACCATAAAGAAAGCTGAGCACCAAAAAATTGATGCTTCTGAACTGTGTTGTTGGGGAAAACTCTTGAGGGTCCCCCTAAATCAGCTGTATTTGTATATTTAAAGAATTAAAAGAAATTGGGGTAAAGTAAAGGACAAATGACTATTATATCTCATCAAATATTTAACACCAACAAAGAGAGATAATGTAAAAGTAACAAATGGAAACTAATTCTGAAATTAAAAAGTATAATAAGTGAAATTTTTTAAAATGTTGGAAAAGATCAACAACAGAGTATTTAAAGAAATGTCACTAGAGATTGTCCACTCTCATGAAGAGAAGGAAAATGAAAGGAGAAAAATAAACAGAGCTTCAGTAACTAAGATACTGGTGATCATATCAACTTTTGCACAAAGGAAGCCAGAGAAAGAAAAGAAACAGAAAAAAAAATCATTTAAAGTAAGGATGAAAATTAATCTAAACTTACAAGAAGCTCAGTGACGCCAAGATTAAACACATGAAGATCCACATCTAGATACTTCATAGTGAAGTTGACAAAAGTCAAAGAAAGTCTTGAAAGCAGTGAAAGAAAAACAATTTATCACATACAACGGATCTTCAATAGGATTAACATTTGACTTCTCTTCAGAAACCATGGAGTTCAGAAGACAAGAAAATGGGATCTTTGAAATGCTGTGAGAAAAGATTTTTCAACAAGATACTGTATATCTAGCAAAACACTCTTCAAAAAATAATGGAGCCACTAAGACATTTCAAGATAAATAGAACTGATAAAATGTGTTGCTAGCAGACCTGTACTACATGAAATACTAAAGGACTTCTTTAGGCTGAAATTATAGGTTACTAAACAGTGATACAAAATCTACATGAAGGAATAAAGATGGGTTAAATAAAGGTAACTACATGGATAAATATAGAAGATAGTATAAATGTATTAGGTAACATTTTTATTTTATGTCATTTAAAAGAAAACTGGATTTAAAAAGTAGTTATAAATCTATGTTAACTATCTGACATAGAGTATACAGACAAATAGGTAAGGTTTTTTCCTAGAAATGGCAGGCTAGTTCACCATATGAAAACCGATCAGTGTAATATGCCATGAAGGAAACTGTATGATCTCCTTAATAGATGAAGAAAAAAAGATCTGAAAAAATCCAATACATTGTCATGATTAAAAATAAAAAAACACAATATGAATTGAAAATAATTTCTTCAATCTGGTATCGGTTGTTCAGTCACTCAGTCCTGTCTGCTTCTTTGCGACCCTATGGACTGCAGCATTCCAGGCTTGCCTGTCCTTCACCATCTTCCAGAGTTTGGTGAAACTCGTGTCCACTGAGTCAGTGACGCCATCCAATCATCTCATCCTCTGTGGTCCCCTTCTCCTGCCTTTAATCTTTCCCAGAATCAGGGTCTTTTCCAATGAATTGGCTCTTTGAATCAGGTGGCTAAAGTGGTTAATCTGATATAGGCCATATATATTTAAAAAAATCACACCTAGCATCATAGTTAATAAGGAAATGTACTGCTTTCCTTTCTAAGATCAGGAAGAAGACAAAGATTTCTGTTCTTGCCACTTCCACTGCATATTTTAATGGCAATTCTAACCAGAAAAATCAGATTATATAGTGAACTAAAAATCATACAGTTTGTAAAGGAAAAAGTAAAACTATCTCTATTTGCAGTTGACATGCTCTTCTTCACAGAAAATCCCAGAGAATACAATGAAATACTATGAGAACTAAGATATAAGTTGAGCAAATTTACTGAATATAAGATTGATATACAGAACTCAAGTATATTTCTATACATAAGCCATAAACAATTAAAAATGAAATTCAGGAAAAATACTTGTAGCAGCATCAAAAAGAATACTTTGGTTAGTCAACAAAAGACATGCAAGTTGCATATATTATAAACTAAAAATTATCTTTGCCAGAAACTAAAGACCTGAATAAATGGAAATATAACCCATGTTCACGAATTGAAATAGCTAATATTGTTAAAATGTCAAGAATTATCAAATATATTTATAGATTTTATGCAATTTCTAACCAAATCTCAGTTGTCTTACTTGACAAGTTAATCCAAAATTATTTATGAAAATTCTAGTTACCCAGAATTGGTAAAATAATTTTCAATCAAAAGAAAAAAATGAAGGACTCATTTTCAAAACTAATAGCTATAGACATATAGATCATTGGAACAGAACTGACAATTCAGAAATAAATTCTTACATTTATTTATGACAAATTCATTGTCAATAAGGATATAGAGATAATCTAAAGGGGAAAGAGTAACTCTTTCAACAAATTGTTTCTGGGTTACTGGATATACAAATGCAAAAGAACAAATTGAACTTCTCCACACTATAAAAGATAGCTAAAAATGAACGAACACTGAAATATTACAGCTAAAAGTACAAAACTCTTAAAGAAAACCTAAGCGTCCGTTTGCACTACATTTAGCAATTGTTTCTTAGATCTGAGGCCAAAAGTCCAAATGACAAATTAATTAATTTGCATCAAAATTAAAAGTTTTCATACTTCAAAGGACATCATGAAGGAAGTGGAAAGAAAACTCAGAGGCAGTAGAAAATATTTGTAACCAAATATCTAACAAGACTGTGGGTCTAAAATATGCAAATACCTTTCACAAATGAATAATTAAGATGACTCATTGAAAACTACACAAAGGGTTTAAATAGAAGTTCTCCAAAGAGGGTAGGCGTTAAAGAGATGTAAATAAACACCAAAATGAACTACCCCTTTACATCCATTAGGATGACTACACAGCAGCAGATGTTGTTAAAAATGGAGAAAGGAGACCCTCACACATTGCTGGGGGAATGGAAAACGGTGCAACTGTTCTCTAAATCAACTTAGCAGTTCTTCAAAGGTAAAACATAAGGAACAACACTACTCAGGAGTTTCACTCATAGGTATATGCCCAAATGAGATGAAAACAATTATCATCACAAAAACATGTGCACCCGTGTACTTAGCAGAATAATTCATAAAAAGCAGTAGAAGAAATTCAAATGTTTATCATCTCATGAATGAAAAAGTGAAGTGTGACATACCCATAAAATGTAATATAATTTAGCAATACTGAGGAAAGACAGAGATAAGCTACTACATGGATAAACCATGAACACACTATAAGTGAAAGAAACCAATTACAAAATACCCATACATTACATAATTCTACTTATACAAATGTAGAAAAGGCAGAGGAACCAGAGTTCAAATTGCCAACATCCATTGGATCATTTGGAAAAGCAAGAGTTCCAGAAAAACATCTACTCCTGCTTCATTGACTACGCTAAAGCCTTTGACTGCGTGGATCACAACAAACTGTGGAAAATTCTTCAAGGGATGGGAATACCAGACCACTTCACCTGCCTCTTGTGAAACCTGCATGCGTGTCAAGAAGCAACAGTTAGAACCGGACATGGAAAAATCAACTCATTACAAATTGTGAAAGGAGTACATTAAGGCTGTTGTTACCCTGCTTTTTTGTTTTGTTACCCTGCTTATTTAACTTATATGCAGAGTACATGATGTGAAATGCCAGGCACAATGAAGCACAAGCTGGAATCAAGATTGCCGGAAGAGATATCAATAATTTCAGATATGCAGATAATACCACCCTTATGGCAGAAAGTGAAAGAGGAACTAAAGAGCTTCTTGATGCAGGTGAAAGAGGAGAGTGAAAAAGCTGGCCTAAAACTCAGTATTCAGAAAACAAAGATCATGACATCCAGTCCTATCACTTCATGGCAGACAGATGGGAAAACAATAGAAACAGTGATAGACTTTATTATCTTGAACTCCAAGATCACTGCAGATGGTGACCTCAGCCATAAAATTAAAAGACACTTGCTCCTTGGAAGAAAAGCTATGACCAATCTAGACAGCATATTAAAAAGCAGAGACATTACTTTGCCAAAAATTGTCAATATAGTCAAAACTATGATTTTGCCAGCAGTCATGTATGGATGTGAGAGTTGAACTATAAAGAAGGCTGATCATTGAAGAATTGATGCTATTGAACTGTGGTATTGGAGAAGACTCTTGAGAGTCACTTGAACTGCAAGGAGATCCAACCAGTCTATCCTAAAGGAGATCAGTCCTGGGTGTTCACTGGAAGGACTGATGCTGAAGCTGAAGTTCCAATACTTTGGCTACCTGATGGGAAGATCTGAATCATTAGAAAAGACCTTGATGCTGGGAAAGATTAAAGGTAGGAGGAGAAGGGGACAACAGAGGACAAGATGGTTGGATGACATCACCAGCTCAATGAACGTGAGTTTGAGCAAGCTCTGGGAGATGGTGAAGGACAGGGAGGCCTGGTGCGCTGCAGTCCATGGGATTGCAGAGAGTCAGACACAATTGAGCGACTGAACAATAGCAACTTATACAGAATGCCCAGAATAGGCAAATCTCTAGAGACAGAAAGCACTTCAGTGTTTTCATAAGTCTGGGGGATGGGTAACAGAGAGTAACTGTTATTGGGTATTGTTGTTCAGTTGTGTCCAACACTTTGCGACCCCAAGGACTGCAGCGTGCAGGCTTCCCTGTCCTCAACCATCTCCCAGAGTTTGCTCAAACTCATTTCCAGTGAGTCTCTGATGCCATCCTACTATCTCATTCCTCTGTTGCCCCTTCTCTTCCTGCCCTCATACTTTCCCATCATCAGAATCTTTTCCAGTGAGTCAGTTTTTCACATCAAGTGGCCAAGGTGTATAATTTTTTTATTTTTTTCTCTTTGAGAGGTGAAGTGTTTTAAAAGTAAAACCTGGTGATGGCTAGATAAGTCTCTAAATATACTACACCACTATACTGTATACTTTAAAATGCTGAATTTTATGATATGTGAATCATATCTCTAACTGCTATTAAATGTAATATTGTAAAAAATGACTTTCTTCTTGTTAGCCTTTCTGTTTCAGAACATATAGTTCTTTAAATAAAATATTTATTTTGAAGTTATTTCATTATTGATATTTTAAATCAATAATTTAAAATTAAAAAACAATCTTTCCAAGGCTTACTTATTATTACTTTATTAATATATTTTCTTGAAGAAACATTAGCTATTTGCTTTCAATTAGTTCCATATTTTAATAACAACACCAAATGCTCTTTGGAATGCAAAATTCTCATATACACTCTCTTTTCTTTTTGACTTTTATACCTTCCTCCATAATGTGAATGTAAACTTTTGCTAAGACACCTGAAACCAAGGACTTATTGAGAATATATCTTTAATTTTGTCCTTGTGGCAAGACAGAGTTCTTGTGACCAAAAAAAAAAAAAGAAATGCATCCCCTTAATATCTATTCCAGCTTTATCTCCTACGGTTTGAAATCTAGACACAGTTACTTTCTCCAACCTTTTGAGACTATCACTCTCTTTCATGCATCTAACGAATGCATGGAGTTAGCTCTTTCCCCCAGAAACTTTCTAAAAACAGCACAGGAAGTCAACAGAAAACTGTTTTGGCTCTTTTGAAACTAACTCCCCTATACATTGTGGACTCTGTGTTTGAAGTGCTTTTTATTACTGCAGAAATAATTTTCACATGTTTTCCATAACACAATATGTATGTGTCCATTTTTTAGGCTAAAATGTCTTCTTAGTAAGATGAATATTTCTTTCAATTCTAGCTTTATGAGTTATTTAAAATCAGGAATTTTTTGAATTGTATAAAATTTGGTAAAATTTGCATTTTATCAAATGCCATTTATACCTCTATAAAAGGGATCATAAGTTTTTTCTTCTTTATTTTTTTAATGTGTGAATTGCATAGATTGGCATTTGAATGTAAATATACCTTTGCATATAACCTTCACATACACTTTGTATATTGTCATCCTGCTTATTTAACTTATATGCAAAGTACATCATGCAAAATGCTGGGCTAGATGAAGCACAAGCTGAATCAAAATTGTCAGGAGAAATATCAATAACTTCAGATACTCAGATGCTGTTGCTGCTGCTGCTGCTGCTAAGTCACTTCAGTTGTGTCTGACTCTGTGAGACCCTATAGATGGCAGCCCACCAGGCTCTGCCATCCCTGGATTTCTCCAGGCAAGAATACTGGAGTGGGTTGTCATTTCCTTCTCCAGTGCATGAAAGGGAAAAGTGAAAAAAGTGAAGTTGCTCAGTCGTGTCCGACTCTTAGCGACCCCATGGACTGTAGCCTACCAGGCTTCTCCGTCCATGGGATTTTCCAGGCAAGAGTACTGGAGTGGGGTGCCATTGCCTTCTCCGATATGCAGATGACACCACCCTTATGGCAGAAAGTGAGGAGAAATTAAAGAGCCTCTGATGAAAGTGAAAGAGGAGAGTGAAAAATCTGGTTTAAAACTCAGCATTCAAAAAATGAAGATCATGGTGTCCAGTCCCAACAGTTCATAGCAAATAAATGGGGAAAAAATGGAAACAGTGACAGACTTATTTTCTTGGGCGCCAAGATCACTGCAGATGGTGACTGCAGCCATAGGATTAAAAGATGCTTGCTCCTTGGAAGAAAAGCTATGACCAACACAGACAGCATATTGAAAAGCAGATATTTCTTTGCTGACAAAGGTCCGTCTAGTCAAAACTATGTTTTTTTCCAGTAGTCATATATGGATGTGAGAGTTGGAGCATAAAGAAAGCTGAGCGCTGAAGAATTGATGCTTTTGAACTGTGGTATTGGAGAAAACTCTTGTGAGTCCCTTGAACTGTAAGGAAATCAAACCAGACAGTCCTAAAGGAAATCAGTCCTGAATATTCATTGGAAGGACTGATGCTGAAGCTAAAGCTCCAATAATTTGGCCACCTGATGGGAAGAGCTTACTCATTAGAAAAGATCCTGATGCTAGGAAAGATTGAAAGAAGGAGGAGAAGGGGATGACAGAGAATGAGACGGTTGGATGGCATCACCGACTTGATGGACATGAGTTTGAGCAAGCTCTGGGAGTTTGTTATGGACAGGGAAGCTTGGCATACTGCAGTTCATAGGGTCACAAAGAGTCAGACATGACTGAGATATGGAATTGAACTGAACTAAGAGCTTTGCATTCTCAGTATAAATCTTACTTGATCATGGCATATTATTTTATGGTCAGCTTTGCTTTTCTAATATTTTGGTAATTAAAAAAAAAATACTTCCAGAAGGATTGCTCTGTGTTTATTTTCCTTAAAATTCTTTTTTTTACCTTTGACATCAGGGCAATGTTAACCTCATATATGAGTTAGAATATTCTTTATTCTTTTTTTTGTTTGTTTCTCCATTTCTTCTCTCTTAAACTATATGTCTCTATGCCAAAACCTGATTAATCTATTTGTTTTTAAAGAAGAACAAACTTTGAGGTCTCACATTGTATGATTTTACTACAAATCTATAGTATTCAAAAGAATGTGGCACTGGCATAAAGACATAAATATATACCAATAAAATAAAATACTTTAGAAATAAACCCTCACATACACAGTCAAAGAACTTGGACAAGGGTGCCAAGACCTTTCACTGGGGAAAGTAAACATAGAATCACTATCACTATTTGATTCAACAATTTCACTACTGGGTGTAGATACTCAAAATAATTGAAAACAGAAATTCAAACAGAAATTTGTACAGTTATGTTCATACCAGCAATATTCTCTACAGCCCAAATGAAGAGGAAATGCAATTGTTCATCAATAGATGAATGGATAAGCAAAATGTGATATATATATACATATATATGTGTGTGTGTGTGTATATTATATATATATATATATCATATATATAATGAAAAGTGAAAGTGAAGTCACTCAGTTGTGTTGGACTCTTTGTGATCCCATGGACTATTGCCCACCAGGCTCCTCCATTCATGGGATTTTCCAGGCAAGAATACTGGAGTGGGGTGCCATTTCCTTCTCCAAGGAATCTTTCTAACCCAGGGATCGAACCCGGGTATCCTGCATTGCAGGCAGACGCTTCACTGTCTGAGCCAGAGGGGGAGGCATATATATAGAATATTATAATATTATTCAATCGTAAAAAGGTAGGAGATTCTGGCACATAAAATCATATGGGTAAACTTCAAGGATACTATGATATAAGTGAAATAAGCCATTCATAGAAAACAAATTCTATGTGATTTCACTAATTTGTCATGCTTAGACTAGTCAAATTCATAGGACAGAAAGTAGATTTGTGGTTGCTAGGGATAAGGGCAGAGGAAATGTGGAGTCAATACTCAATGAATATGGAATTTAGTTTGGCGTAGACAAAAAAAAATGTTCTGGAAATGATGATGGCAATGATTTTACAACAATGTGAATGTACATAACGTCATTGAATTTCATAGTTATAAATAATTAAAACAGTAAACTTTGTGCTATGTGTATTTCAATACAAATAAAAATATGTTTCCAGTAGAGATCTGCTTTTTCTTCATTCTATCATACAATCTGTATCTTTTAAAACATTTAAATTAAATGTTATTTTTATGTGATTGAATTAAAATACAACATCTCACTATCTTTTTTCTCTTTGTTCCATCTGATTTTCCTTATTTTCTGCCTTCCTTTTTGTAACTGAAACTTTTTTTTAACATTCCATTTTGTCTCTCGATTGACCCTGTTGTCTAAAACTTTGTGACTCTAAAAATGCTTTTAGTAGTTGTTAAAGGATTTAAAATGTATTATAATAACTTATTTGGGGTCTATCTTCAAATAATATTTTACAACTTAACCAGTAGTGTAAAGATCTTATAACACAATATTTCCAATTCCTCTCTTCTATCCTTTTTTCTATTGTTGCTATACACTGTAGTTTTGCATATTTTTAAACAATAATACATTGCTACAATTTTGCCTTAGTTACATTTTAGAGCCATTAAACAAGAAAGATTCAATTTTTGTGTGTAAAATCAAATTGCTCTTTGATACCATTTGTTTTTTTCCTACTAGAATACTTTTTAACATACCTTACTTGGTATTTTTTTTCTGGCAATAAATTACCTAAATTTTACTTTATCTGACAGTAATGTTATTTTTCTGAAATTTTACAGCCAGATCTATATTATTTTATGATTGCACCATGAAATGAAGTCTTTTATTATTTCATACTATCTCAGGCAGACACTTCATACCAAATTTCTATGACTATCAAAGTGAGTGATAAGGTTTTCATTTTTGTCCTCATCAACTCCACTATGTTTTAGGCTAGCTGTTTCCAACAAGTATCAATAATCATTGTTATTCATAAGTAAGAAATTGATTTTATTGCTGCTATTGCTTTAAAATAACCCTCACAAAACTTCACCTCTTAAAATAACAACTATTTATTTAAGTCATAATTTTGAGTAGTTTTGATCTAAACAGGCCTCATCTGTTTTCAGAAACCTTCTCATATCTCTATGGTTATTTATGTTAACTACAGATTTTCTAGCTCCAATTTACTTTAGTTACATATCATAGAAGTTGGCTATCCATCTGCTGAGGAATCCCAGTTTTACATAAGAATTCTTATCCACCTGCACTTAAGTCCAATCTTGTTTATATGGTAGCAGCTTTCTGAAAGCAGTATGAGGAAAAGTTTATAAGATATCTTGAGATCTGTGTAAAGATCAACAAAACGACCCTCTACCACAAGAGCGGAAACAAATGGAATTGATAAAGAAGAGACAAAATATTTGGAATTCCTTGCTGCCTCCTCCTTTCTCCTGTTGCTAACTGGTCAAATGACTATAAAATCCTCAGCTATCTTTCTTCCTTTCTTATTAAATTCATGAGATTTAATTGAAGCACCTCTAAAACTCTTCCAGAAATGTGTTAGAATTCTATCATCATCAACCAATATTTCAACCTATTTCTCTGTCATTTAAGATAATGATAAAAATTAACTTTCAATGGTTGCTACAGTGTAAATTGAATATTTCTCAATGTTTGGGGGGAGAAATCTGCAGAAAACTATGCATTTATCATGTGCCACAATGATATAACTTTGAGAACAACATCTATGAGTTAAAAAATAGTGTATGACTAGATTACTTTAAAATGTCTTTCATTTTGGAGTGCTCACTTATATGGTTGTTATTGTTTAGTCGTTAAGCCATTTCCAATTCCATGGACTGTAGCCCACCATGCTCCTCTGTCCATGGGATTTCCAAGGAAAGATTATTGGAGTGGGTTGTCATTTCCTTCTCCAGGGGGTCTTCCCAGCCCATGGATCAAACTCTCCTCTCCTGAAGGGGCAGGTGGGTTGTTTGTCACTGAGACATCTGAAAAGCCCAGCCTAAATGGTGCATGTGTGCCTGATATGTTGCTGTAACCCCAGGCTCCTCTCTCCATGGGATTTCCCAGGGAAGAATACTGGAGTGGGTTGCCATGCCCTCCTCTAGGGTATCTTCCTGACCCAGGGGTTGAAACTGCAACCCCTGTCTTTTAGGTTTCCTGCATTGGTAGGTGGGTTCTTTACCACTAGTACCACCTGGGTAGCCCACCTGTATGGTACTTGCAAGTAAAACTAAGGCTAAGACTTCAAAATTTGGCTGATAGAACTCCTGTAGTCTTGGAGGTAATGCTTTACCTGAAACATTTAAATGATATTTATTGCATTTACTGGGATGACATAAGAAGAATATGTATTACCAAAAGTTTAATAACAAAAAATGTCTCCATCCATCTAAGCATTTGCCATTTCAACGATTGCAACAGTGTGGAATATATTTCAAAGATAGTTTGGCCCTAAGCAAGACTTAAAATCTTTTTTTAGTACTTTAGAAAAATCCAAAATGTCTTCAGAGTATAGCTGTCCAATACTATCATGGCATATAAAAAACATTTACCATAAAAATCAGGTGATCTATTATTAATTTCAGATGCATAAACGCGTGCCTAACCAAAAAATCATCACATATTTGAGAAATATGGACACCATTAAAGAGACTAAATCGAATGAAGAATTAATACCGAATAAAAAGTTACTAGTTAGATTGGAATAGTACTTGAAGATGTTATATTATGATTTGACACTATATTCATTTCATCGATCTGTTATATACATCTTCTATCATACCAGATGATATTTTCACACCATCTTCCCTCTTTTCAATCTTCCCCCACACAATCTCTACTATCTATTTATACTGTTGACTTCTATGTCACTGAGAATGTTGAAATAGAAACCTGTTTGCATTTAGAGCAATTACTGATATGTAAAGACTTCCTGAGGCTATCTCATTATCTTCTCTATGGCTGTATTGTCATTTCATTGTTTCTTGTTCCTCTGTTTCTGCCTGCCTTTGTAAACTGGGGATTTCCCATTTACGTATTCCCCGATTTCCTTTCTGTATCTTTTCTGAATCTACTTTAGGTTTTTACTTTATGGTTATCAAGAGGCTTACAAACAATATTTTACTTATAAAACAGTGCCTTTTAAACTGGTAGCAATTTAACTTTGTGTATAAAAACTCCACACTTTTACTCCTCCATTTTTTATGTTTTCTATAACACAGTTTACCTCCTATTACAGTGTGTATCCACTAAAAATTATAGTCGCTATAGTTACTGTGATAAGAATAAGAACAGGTGGCAAGAATACACAGAAGAACTGTACAAAAAAGATCTTCATGACCCAGATAATCACGATGGTGTGATCACTCACCTAGAGCCAGACATCCTGGAATGTGAAGTCAAGTGGGCCTTAGAAAGCATCACTACGAACAAAGCTAGTGGAGGTGATGGAATTCCAGTTGAGCTATTTCAAATCCTGAAAGATGATGCTGTGAAAGTGCTGCACTCAATATGCCAGCAAGTTTGGAAAACTCAGCAGTGGCCAAGGAATGTAAAGGTCAGTTTTCATTCCAATCCCAAAGAAAGGCAATGCCAAAGAGTGCTCGAACTACAGCACAATTGCACTCATCTCACACACTAGTAAAGTAATGCTCAAAATTCTACAAGCCAGGCTTCAGCAATACATGAACAATGAACTTCCAGATGTTCAATCTGGTTTTAGAAAAGTCAGAGGACCAGAAATCAAATTGCCAACATTCGCTGGATCATTGAAAAAGAAAGAGAGTTCCAGAAAAACATCTACTTCTGCTTTATTGACTATGCCAAAGCCTTTGACTGTGTGGATCACAATAAACTGTGGAAAATTCTGAAAGAGATGGGACTACCAGACCACCTGATCTGCCTCTTGAGAAACCTGTATGCAGGTCAGGAAACAACAGTTAGAACTGGACATAGAACAACAGACTGGTTCCAAATAGGAAAAGGAGTATGTCAAGGCTGTATATTATTACCCTGTTTATTTAAGTTATATGCAGAGTACATCATGAGAAAGGCTGGGCTGGATGAAGCACAAGCTGGAATCAAGATTGCTGGGAGAAATAACAATAACCTCAGATATGCAGATGACACCACCATTATGGCAGAAAGCAAAGAAGAACTAAAGAGCCTCTTGATGAAAGTGAAAGAGGAGAATGAAAAAGTTGCCTTAAAGCTCAATATTCAGAAAACTAAGATCATGGCATCTGGTCTCATCACTTCATGGGAAATAGATGGATAAACAGTGAAAACAGTGAGAGACTTTATTTTGGGGGCTCCAAAATCACTGCTGATGGTGATTGCAGCCATGAAATTAAAAGATGCTTACTCCTTGAAAGGAATGATATGACCAACCTAGACAGCATATTAAAAAGCAGAGGCATTACTTTTTCAATAAAGGTCCATCTAGTCAAGGCTATGGTTTTTCCAGTAGTCATGTATGGATGTGACAGTTGGACGGTGAAGAAAGCTGAGCACAGAAGAATTGATGCTTTTGAACTGTGGTGTTGGAAAAGACTCTTGAGAGTCCCTTGGACTGCAAGGAGATCCAACCAGCCCATCCTAAAGGAGATCAGTCCTGTGTGTTCATTGGACGGACTGATGTTGAAGCTGAAACTCCAATACTTTGGCCACCTCATGAAAAGAGTTGACTCATTGGAAAAGACCCTAATGCTGGATAGGATTGGGGGCAGGAGGAGAAGGGGATGACAGAGGATGAGATGGTTAGATGGCATCACCAATTCAATGGACATGAGTCTGGGTAAACTCTAAGAGTTGGTGATGGACAGGGAGGCCTGGTGAGCTGCAGTTCATGGGGTTGCAAAGAGTCAGACACGACTGAGCAACTGAACTGAACTGCTAGTTGCTGTAATGTTATTTTCTCTGAATTCTGATAATAGTTAATTTGTTAACAAACCAACCTAATAGAGAATTGAGTATTTTTTAATCTGTATTTTAAAAAATCTGCATATTTACCTTTAACCCAGTGTGTGGTATTCTTTCTTATGTTTTTATGTTACTACATATCAACTTTCATTTTAGTATAAAAAACTCTTTTAGCATTTCAGACAAGGGAGGTCTATTGGAGATGAACTTCTTGAAAAGTATTTCTCCTTACCAACAAACTAAAGTCATAACACTCTTAAAAGATCATACCCCACAAACAAGTGGAATTTATTTCTAGAATGCAAAAATGTTTCAATATCTGCATATAAGTAATGTAATAAAACACTAATAGATTGAAATATAAAACATGTGATCATCTCAATATATGCCTAAAAAGCATTTGACAAAATATAACATCCTTTTTGATAAAATTCTTCAACAATATGTTTGTAGAATGACATAATAAACATCCTAATAAACTGATGCTAACATCATAGTCAATAAAGAAAGATTCAAAACTTTTCCTCAAAGATCAGGAAAAATACAGGGCACATACTTTCATCGATTTCATTCAACATAGTACTGGAAGTCTTAGCTGGAATAATCCGGCAAGGCAAAGAAATAAAAATCATCCTAATAAGAAAGAAAGGAGGAAAACTGTCATTATTTGCAGATTAAATCATCTAACATGCAGAAAATTGTAAAGGCTACACTCAAATACTTTGGAACTTATCAAATAATTCAGTACTGTAGGATACAATCATTGAAATACAGAAATCATTTGTATTTCTACACAGTAATAATAAAATATCCATTAAAAATAAGCAAAGAAAATTATCCTATTCACAATAGCATCAAAAACAATAAAATTTTTAGGAGTAAATTTAACCAAGGGAGTAAACAATCTGTATTGCTAAAACAACAAGTTTTGATGAAAGTTATTGAAAGTCATTGAAGAAGATACAAACACATAGGAAATTACCCATATTCATAGATTGGAAGAATCAATATTGTTAAAATGTCCATATTACATATTAATACTGCTAAAATGTCCATATTAAAAGTGTCCATTTAAAGCAGTCACTATCAATATCTTAAAGACATTACTTCACAGAAACACACACAAAAAATAGTAAAATTCTTTTTTTTTTTTTTTTAATAAATTTATTTATTTTAGTTGGGGGCTAATTACTTTACAGTTTTGTAGTGGTTTTTGCCATACATTGACATGAATCAGCCATGGGTTTACATGTGTTCCCCATCCTGAACCCCCCTCCCACATCCCTCCCCATCCCATCCTTCTGGGTCATCCCATTGCCCCAGCCCTGAGCATTTGTCTCATGCATCGAACCTGAAATGGTGTTCTGTTTCACCTATGATAATATACATGTTTCAATGCTATTCTCTCAGAACGTCCCACCCTCACCTTCTCCCTCAGAGTCCATAAGACTGTTCTATGCATCTGTGTCTTTTATTCTGTCTCGCATATAGGGTTATCGTTACCAGGATCCTCCATGACCCACCTCCCAGAATATTGGAAATAAAAGCAAAAATAAACAAATGGGACCTAATTAAAATTAAAAGCTTCTGCACAACAAAGGAAACTATAAGCAAGGTGAAAAGACAGCCTTCAGAATGGGAGAAAATAATAGCAAACGAAGCAACAGACAAACAATTAATCTCAAAAATATACAAGCAACTCCTGCAGCTGAATTCCAGAAAAATAAATGACCCAATCAAAAAATGGGCCAAAGAACTAAACAGACATTTCTCCAAAGAAGACATACAGATGGCTAACAAACACATGAAAAGATGCTCAACATCACTCATTATTAGAGAAATGCAAATCAAAACCACAATGAGGTACCATTTCACACCAGTCAGAATGGCTGCTATCCAAAAGTCTACAAGCAATAAATGCTGGAGAGAGTGTAGAGAAAAGGGAACCCTCTTACACTGTTGGTGGGAATGCAAACTAGTACAGCCACTATGGAGAACAGTGTGGAGATTCCTTAAAAAATAGTAAAATTCTTTTAAGACTACAAAAGATTCTGAGTAGCCAAAGCAATACTGGGAAAGAACAAAGCCAGAAGCATCACAACTTCTGATTTCAAACTATAGTACAAAGCTATAGCAATTGAAACAATATGGCACTGGCATACAAATATATTCATAGACCAATGAAGCAGAATAGATAAATAGATAAATAATCCACGCATGCAAAGTCAACTCCAATTTGATAAGAGAGCCAGTATCATCTAGTGGGGAAATAATAGTCTCTTCCTATGTTGAGATAAAAAGGATAACCACATGCAGAAAAATGACATTGGACCCCTGTTTTATATTGCTCACAAAAATTAACTCAAAATGCATTAAAGGTTTAAACATAAGAGCTGTTGCTGTAAAATTCCTAGAAGAAAACATAGGGGAGAGGTCCCCTGACATTTGTCCTGGCAGTGATTCTTTGGATTAACACCAAAAGCACAAGCAACAAAAGTAAAAATCAACAAGTGGGATTACATCAAACTAAAATGTTTCTGCACAGGAAAAGAAACACTAAACACAATGAAAAGGAAAGTTTTACAATGGGAGAAAATATCTGCAAATCATATATGACATGAAGTTACTATCCAAACTGACACAGTAGTTGTTTTGTTCAGTTGCTAAGTCAGTTGTGTCTGACTCATTTGTGACCCCATGGACTGTAGCCTGCCAGGCACTCTGTCCGTGGGATTACTCAGGCAAGAATACTGAAGTGAGTTGCCATTGCCTTCTCCAAGGGATATTCTTGACCCAGGGATCAAACCTGGGTTTTCTGCTTTGTAAGTGGATTCTTTACTACTGAGTCAATGAGTGTTGTCAAATAATTTTTGTGTTTAATAATCTAGTTATACTGAAATCAAAACATTTAATATTTAATCTAAGAAGATAAAAAATGTATGACAAAATAATCCTTCAGAATATATAAAATAATGAATGTGTTAAAAGCAGAATGTAAAAAAAATTCTGCTAAAATATATTGTGGTCAAATCTTTATGAATCTATAAATATATGTAACAGAGTCAAAGAAATTGTTCATCCTAAAACACAAACATGTTTTTCTAAGTTTTTACTGTAGTTTCCATATTGGCACCCAGGAAACTTTCCTAAATTAATCTTCATTTATGGTTTGGTTATGCCAATTTCCTTTTGCACATTTATTAATACCACCTTTCTCTGTATACAATTACATCATTTTAAATTGTGAATTTTGTAAATATAGAAGATGAAAAAGCATAGTTCTCAAAATATCCTCACAATCTTCATTTAAACTGATCAGATGTAATTGGGTCTGCAGACACAGATAAGTTCATATTTACATGTCTGTGTCTGTGCCTGTGCACATGAGTGATATTGATGGGGAACTGGACTATCAAGGTGGCACTAGTAGTAAAGTACCTGCTTGCCAATACAAGAGATCTAATAGACACTGGTTCAATCTCTGGGATAGGGAGATCCCCTGGAGGAGAGCATGGCAACCCACTCCAGTATTCTTGCCTGGAGAATCCGATGGACAGAGAAGCCTGGTGAATTACCGCCCATGGGGTCACAAGAGTCAGACACGACTGAAGTGACTTAGCATGCATGCATGGACTTCTACTAACCTCCTTATACGTTAATATTTTATGCCTTATATTTCTTTAATAACCTAACACATGCACAGTTGTTAAAAACACAGTTTAAGAATGTGACATTTTGAAAAGACTATGCTTTAGAGAAAAAAGATAAAAGTTTGAATAAAAATTTGTATATATGGCTATATTTCTTTCCTGAGAATCTTCTTTTTATTAGATAACTTTTCATAATTCCCAAGGAACAATTAAAAATAATTTGAAATTAGAATGCAATTTGATGAAAATGGATAAAATATAAAAAAATAGTCCATTTGATATACAAAAAAATGGCTTTTTTAATTAGCCCTTGTATTTAGAGTTATTCCATTAATATTAATCAGGTACAAACTTCATAAATATTAAATTAGTATATTGTAGTCTCCTTTTAAAAACATATATTTTTTTAACCTCTGGGTTTGTAGGCTTAAGAGAAAGTATATACTGACTACAACAAAGTATCTGATATTCCATAATGAGATGAAATTTGTTATCTCCGTTGAAACCTTTCACCTTATTTATAAATCAACAAGTAGAAACTTGGAATGTGATAGAGGACATTGACTTGTTTATTTTTCATAATATAGTTCCAGCCAGGGAAAGTTCCTCTCCTAGCTTCATGGACTGAAGAGGTATGAATGACATATGCTCACACTTGGTTGAAATCACAGCCCAAACTACAGTCAAATCTGGAGAAACTACGTCTATATTAGACCTTTTCCAAACTTAGCAGTTTACTTTGCCAACAAAGGTTTTTTCAGTAGTCATGTAGGGATGTGAGAGTTGGACTATAAAGAAAGTGAAAGTGAAGTCATTCAGTCATGTCCTACTCTTTGCGACCCCATGGACTGTACCCTACCAGGCTCTCCGTCCATGGGATTTTCCAAGCAAGAGTACTGGAGTGGGTTGCCATTTCTTTCTCCAGGAGATCTTCCTGACCCAGGGATTGAACCCAGATCTTCCACATTTTAGGCAGACACTTTACCATATGAGCCACAAGCTGAGTGTCAAAAAATTGATGCTTTTGAACTGTGGTGTTGGAGAAGACTGTTGAGAGTTTCTTGGACACCAAGAAGATTCAAACCAGTAAATCCTAAAGGAGATCATTTCTGAATATTCATTGGAAGGACTGATGCTGAAACTGAAACTCCAATATTTTGGCCATCAAATGTGAAGAACTGACTTATTGGAAAAGACCCTGATGCTGGGAAATATTGAAGGCAGGAAGAGAAGGGGATGACAGAGGATAAGATGGTTGGATGGCATCACCAACTCGATGCAAATGAGTTTGAGCAAGCTCCAGGTGTTGGTGATGGACAGGGAAGCCTGGAGTGGGGCAGTCCAAAGCTTTGCAAAGTGTCAGACATGACTGAATGAACTGAACTGAAACTTAGCAGAGTAACCAAAAGATATTTCTTGCCTCTCTGTAATTATAAGTTCAGGAGACCACCAATTTCCAGCAAAATTCTGCAACGATGCATAGTAATCAAAAATATTGTCTCACCCTTATAAAGTTACTAAGCCACACATTTCCACCTATATCCAAACAAATGATCATTTTACAGAAAAGAAGGTGAAGAAGGTATGAACTCAGAGGGAAAGAATATGCTTGCTTTCAGTTCAGTTCAGTCCAGTCACTCAGTCGTGTCCAAATTTTTAGACCACGTAGACTGCAGCACGTCAGGCCTCCCTGTCCATCACCAACACCTGGAACATACTCAAACTCATGCCCATCGAGTTGGTGATGCAATCCAACCATCTCATTCTTTGTCATCCCATTGTCCTCCCACTTTCAATCTTTCCTGGCATCAGGGTCATTTCCAATGAGTCAGTCCTTCGCATCAGGTGGCCAAAGTATTGGAGCTTCAGCTTCAGCATCAGTCTGCCAATGAACATTCAGGACTTACTACCCTTAGAATTGACTGGCTGGATCTCCTTGCAGTCCAAGGGACTCTCAAGTGTCTTCTCCACTACCACACAGTTCAAAAGCATCAGTTCTTTAGCACTCATCTTTCTTTAATAGTCCAACTCTCACATTCATACATTACTACTGGAAAAACCATAGCTTTGACTAGATGGACCTTTGTTGGCAAAGTAATGTCTCTGCTTTTTAATATGTTGTCTAGGTTGATCATAGCTTTTCTTCCAAGGAGAAAGCGTCTTTTAATTTCATAGCTGCAGTCACCTTCTGCAGTGATTTTGGAGCCCCCCAAAATAAAGTCAGCCACTATTTCCATTGTTTCTACATCTATTTGCCATGAAGTGATGGGACCAGATGCCATGATCTTAGTTTCCTGAATGTTGAGTTTTAAGCCAACTTTTTTTCACTCTCCTCTTTCACTTTCATCAAGAGGCTCTTTAGTTCCTCTTCATTTTCTGCTATAAGTGTGGTGTCATCTGCATATCTGAGCTTATCGATATTTCTCCTGGCAATCTTGATTCCAGCTTGTACTTCATCCACGTACTGTTGAAACCTGGCCTGGAAGATTTTGAACATTACGTTGCTAGTGTGTGAGATGAGTGCAATTGTGCAGTAGTTTGAGCATTCTTTGGCATTGCCTTTTTTTGGGATTAGAATGAAAACTGACCTTTTCCTGTCTTGTGGCCACTGCTGAGTTTTCCAAACTTGCTGGCATGTTGAATGCAGCACTTTCACAGCATCATCTTTCAGGATTTGAAATAGCTCAACTGGAATTCCATCACCTCCACTAGCTTTGTTCATAGTGATGCTTCCTAAGGCCCACTTGACTTTGCATTCCAGGATGTCTGGCTCCAAGTGGGTGATCACACCATCGTTGCTTATCTGGGTCACGAAGAACTTTTTTTGTATAGCTCTTCTGTGTATTCTTGCCACCTCTTCTTAATATCTTCTGCTTCTCTTAGGTCAATACCATTTCTGTCCTTTATTATGCCCATCTTTGCATGAAATGTTCCCTTGGTGTCTTTAATTTTCTTGAAGAGATCTCTAGTCTTTCCCATTCTATTGTTTTCCTCTATTTCTTTGCATTGTTCACTGAAGAAAGCTCTCTTATCTCTCCTTGCTTTTCTTTGAAATTCTGCATTCAAATGGGTATTTCTTTCCTTTTTTTATTTGCCTTTCACTTCTTTTCTTTTCTCAGCTATTTGTAAGACCCCCTCAGACAACCATTTTGCTTTTTCGCATTTCTTTTTCTTGAGGATGGTCTTGATCATTGCCTGCTGTACAATGTCATGAACTTCTGTCCATAGTTCTTCAGGCACACTGTCTATCAGATCTAATCCTTTGAATCTGTTTGTCACTTCCAGTGTATAATCGAAAGAGGATGAGATGGTTGGAGGGCATCACCGACTCAATGGACTTGAGTTTGAGTAAACTCCGGGAGTTGGTGTTGGACAGGGAGGCCTGACATGCTGCAGTCCATGGGGTTGCCTAAAGTCAGGCACGACTGAGCGATTGAACTGAACTGAACTATGTTATTGTAAGGGATTTGATTTAGGTCATATCTGAATGATCTAGTGGTTTTCCCTACTTTCTTCAGTTTAAGTCTGAATTTGGCAATAAGGAGGTCATGATCTGAGCCACAGTCAGCTCCCAGTCTTGTTTTTGTTGACTGTATAGAGCTTCTCTATCTTTGGCTGCAAAGAATATAATGCTGCAAAGGAAGTACATGCTTGCTTTAAGAGAATTTAAATCCCATTTATCTATCAACACCCATTCTTTCTATCTTCATTAAAGCATAGTCCCTGATTTTTAATGCTGCATATGTCCAAACAAACATAAAAAAATAAACACCAAAATCACAGCAACAAAAAAATCCTACAATTTCCAGTCCCTCATGCTACCTGGTGAAGCTGCATGTGAAGCCCTGCCAAGTGGAAGAACAGAGGAGAAGGACCCTGTGTCCCTGGGTGTCAAGGTGCCCACACACAGAAGGGGTTACTTGGCCTCTGAGCTTGGGTAAGTGAGAATGAAACTTCCACCTGTTTATGTCTCAGTTAAAATTTTTTGTCTTCACAGCTAAATATAACCTTAAGAGTCTACAAATATTTTAACATTACTACATCTTTCTCTATTGAGTTTTAAATAGTTGGCCTAAAATTACTTTTTTTCTATTACCCAGTACATGGAGCATGTAAAAATGATCAGTGAGTTGAGAAACAAAATATTGAAAAATTATTTGCTCTTCTGATTTTAATATTCACTGATTTATTTATTACACTTATTTTTAATCTGTACCACACAACAGTTTTTTTTTTGTTGTTGTTGTTGTTCTTACCCTCCTGAGCTATGTGATTGGAGGTGAGTTGCTGAAAGGTTGTGAATGACCACTTTTAATATCATAGTGGGACTCAAAAACCGAACAAAGAATGGAAAATGTGTTTTAAAATAAATATCACCAATTTATTTGTTTACAGCTATATTCCTCTAAGCATATAGTTTTGATTTCTTTCTCCCGAATACATAGAACAGGCTTCAGATTTTTGTTGTCTCCAGGGAACATATTGTGAGGAATAAACTAGAATATTTTTCCTTTACAAAACTTGGTACTGTCCTTCACCTTTTACATTCTTTGAAAGTTTGTCTCTCATTTAATCTATTTTATGGCACCTTAGTGCCCTACAGGAGTCTTGCAGTGTCCTATTTATCTTGTCTATGGAGGATTATTTTAAAGTCTAACTGTTTAATAGTGACTAAATATAGTAGAGGGCATGTATTAGGACACATTAAACAAACCTTGTTATTTTGGTGCATGGAATGAAAATACGACTATACATTTGGTGTGCTGTATTATGCTATTATGTCTGCAAGCCTTTTCAGATTATTCATCAAAAGAATATTTTCAAAATGTGACACTCTATGTGAAATATATTTTGTTAAATGCCAGGATTTAAAAGTCTTTTAAAACTGGATCTTCTAAGACGATAAAATGGGGAAAAACATTTAAACAGAAAATTGAAATAAATACACTTTCATAAACACTTCAATAGATCTATCATTAGGTGATATTAGCTCTTTAAAATAGACATCAAACCTTAAAAGATAGTTAGATAGGAAAAACTCTTGGGGACTGATGCAACATTAAGTGAAATCCTCAGGAGCAGAGTTTAATTACTCAAGGAAACTCAAAGGGCTATTGCACCAGAGGAACTGCCATGTAATAATACAGAGATTTGAGAAATTATAACACATTCTGAGAATTTTAAAGCTTAGCATGCTGGAAGAATGTATACATATTATGTACCAGCGTAATAGGAGCTAAGAAGAGATATCAAGTATAAAATTTTGAATTGATTTGTTAAGAAATCTAAATTTAGGTCCAATAATTCTTTGGGAAAGAAAGTCCCATGATCAAACTTGCATTTGTGAAAGGTTTGTTGCTGAACAACGAAAAGACGCCAGGACTCCTGGCCTCTGGAGGAGAAGAATTCAATCCAGGGCCAGAGATGAGGCTTGATTGCTCAGAGCTTTTGTGTAATAAAGTTTTATTAAAGTATAAAGGAGATAGAGAAAGCTTCTGACAGACATCTGAAGGGGACAGAAAGAATACCAGCTTGCTAGGGTTAGCAGTGGAGTTATATACTCTCCAATGAATCAAAAGAATGTCTGGAGGTTGTAAAGACCTCACCAGACCTACTCCCATAATTTACATTTTAAGATAACAGAATTAGCCAGAAGGTTTAATCCAGAGCCTGTCCTCAGGCAGGTTACATTATTGTTATATAATCCTAAGGAATGTAGAGAGAAAAGAAAAAAAGTTTGTCCTTTCTTCCTCCTTGAGAATTCCAGACCCCTCTCTCCTTGGGGGCCCCTAGACGTCCTATTAACCTGTCTAGGAAAGGACTCTCTCATTTGGACGTATTACTAAGTCAAGACTGGGAGAAAGGTGAGTGAAAGACTAGTGGTGAGAGACCACCAATAGTGTTTGAATTACAATAAGAATCTGAATTAAATCAGTTGTGGCAGGAAAGTCATGGATGGTATGAAAAACAAAAAGATTACATAATATATGTGACCCTATGATTGATAAGAGAATAAACAGCAAGATAGTTTTCTGGCTTCAGTAATTAATTATGTGAGAAGGTATCATTCTTAATCTAGGCTGTGAAGGATAGATTTTAAAAAGAAATGTTATGAGCTTATATTACCAATTTGAGTGTAAATATGTTAAGTAAGTGGCTTGAACAGAAGATTAAAACTCAGAAGGGAGGAATGTACAGAGGTTTCTGGCTTAAACTGACAGGCTATGTGTGAAAATGTTATTTGGGAGACTATTTTATTTGTTTTAAATGGAAACTTAGATAGCATTACATAACTATACTAAAACCCTCACTCAAAACTTTGAAAACTTAATATTTTATGTGTATATAGAAAAAAAGCCATTATACTAGGAATTAAGTTCAGTTCAGTCACTCAGTTGTGTCTGACTCTTTGTGACTCCGTGGACTGCTGTACGCCAAGCCTCCCTGTCCATCATCAATTTCCAGAGTTTACTCAAACTCATGTCCATTGAGTTGGTGATGCCATCCAACCATCTCATCCTCTGTTGTCCCCTTCTCCTCTCACCTCCAATCTTTCCCAGCATCAGGGTCTTTTCATGTACTATTGAAATACTAGGAATAAATAATCAAAATATTACTTTCTGAACACAAAATAATTAATATGCCTATCTATTATAACTTCTTTGAATGCTGTTCATCTTTTCTTATCTCTAGCAATTTACAAAGGACACCTACTCTTCAATGGGGCTTGGAGACATTTTTTAAGTGTATGCATCTTCTCAAGGTACTCAAATTATACTGTTAAGACTTCTGTTTTTGAGAACAAAATCATTCTCTCTTTCTGGGCAGGGTAGCTTTCCCATACTTGTTGCATTTCAACATCAAATTCCTCACATTTCTCTTTTAAGTTTGTGCTATTATTTCCATTGCCAACAAATCAATCAATTGCTTGGTTTTTATTTTATAATCAAAATATTACATCTTAGAAATCACATGAAGTGCACTCTCAAGCACATGGAGTGTCATTCTCAAACATTTCTGATGAGATGTTAGCAATCAAATTACAAGAATAAGAGCCAACTTCTCAATAGTTTTAGGTTTTTCCCCTCTAATTATGTGCTCATTTTCATAATGCAGTTATGTTAGCAAGGACTACCTAATCGCCTGACTCTTTTATGGTTTCTTAGATGAAAAAGTTTAATTTTATACCCAATCACTTTAAAATAAATGAACATAACTTTTGCAAAGATGATTTCTATCCTTTTCCTTCTGATCCTTTTGAAATAACATCATCTATTATACATATGTGTGTACATACATGTGTTAGGAACAGACATTAAAACAATGTATACATAACAAATATCACTGAAGTCTAACAACCTAATGTATCTGTTGAAATTCAAGCAATAGGAGTTATTTGACAATGTCAAACATTTCAGTGATTCATATCTTCTGCAACTCAACTACCCAAGTGTCAAAAGAGGCAATGGAACATTCTCAGCTTCCAAAAATTAGGTGATTTTCAGATATGGAGAATACTAGAGGAAAAGAAGACTGATCCTCAGACATGAAAGACCAAAAGATGGAAAATTAGTCCTGGCCTATTAAATAAACAACAGAAATTACCTCTGGATAAAAGTTCCCCCTTATACTGTTTTAATGAAAAAAAAAATTCTAGTATCATATGGACAGGTGTTGCTTTTGTTTTTCCAGCTAAGCCACCCATATGTGGAATTTAACTATATAATGCAGACACTGAGACCACTTAAGTCAGATTCCCTACCTTCAGTACATGAAATAATGGTATTTGATAAACTGAGCTCAAATTTAAAAATACATGCAAAATAAAATGTAATTATCTTTCCAAAGAGGTAAACATCAATCAGGTCAAATGCCTTGAAGAACAATAGGCCATGAAGAAGGCCATTATTTTCTACAGAGAAACAGAGGAATGGAAAAGAGGTACTGGTATACAGGGAATCATTCTGAATGCTACCTACCCTTTGTCACACGCAGAATGCTGGGAAAATGACGAGGAAGAATCCATGAGGTTTTGACGTCATTTTCAATTACTCCTTCTGCATTACTCACTGACATCGGTGATACAGATGTGAACAAGGTAGGCAAAGGTCATGACACTTATATTCCAAGTTCCATCACTTACGATCTTAAATCTGGAAATGGAACAATTACAGCACCTACTTGGTAGGATTGGTATGAGAATGAAGTCAATACTTGCTCAGCACTTAAGACCATGCTGGTACAGGTACCAGCCATGTGAAAGTCTGCTCTATTGGATAGCAGGAGAGACCTGGGTAATCTGGATCAAACCACTGTTCCACTCTCTACTAGATATGTGATTTCAGGTGCAGGTTTGCTCATCTGTATAGTGAAGAAAACAATAGTTAGTACTTATACTTCATAGGGTTGTTATGAGCATTAAGCAATATATTTGGAGGTTGCAAAGATATCTGCACATCAAAATTGTTTTGTTAAGTAATGGTATGGATGGTTTTGCTTAATGTTTAATAAAAGAAATACTGGTAAATGATAGAATAACACGTTAAATTCTTAATTTTCAGTGGTTAATTTAGGTCAAATATAGTTCTGAAAGAAAACTCCTTCCCTCTGTGATGTTTTCTAGCATCTCTGCTTACAAAGCTGAGCCTCATGGCAGCAGGCAGAAAAAAAAAAACTTTGAAAGTTCAAGATTCAGTTTTGATAGAGAAAATTTTACAATGCAAGGTGAATTTGGAGCCAGGAGACAATAAATTGATAAATGGCATAACATGTGACCTAACAAGTCCACTCCTAGGTATTTACCCAAGAGAATGAACATATAAATCCATAAAAAGCTTCCACATATGTTCACATGAACATCATTTAGGTAAGAAGAAACTTAGATTGCTTAGAGAAATCTGAATATACTATAGAGCTTGAAGAAAGGAGATCCCATAGATATAAGTTGTGTTTCTATCAGCAAGAATGAAGTATCAGAGAGATGATTAGATACTGAGGTAACAGGATGTACTGAAGGAGGAAAAAGTAAATGTTTTTTAAAAAGGTGAACACAAGAAATTTATTATATAATAAAAAAATCAGCTTATACAATTTAATACATCAAACAATAACAGTGGATCTAAAAAGAGATCTAAAACAATCTCTATAAAAGGTATAAACTAATTATTTCTGTATAAACCAACAATGAATTTAAAATAGATATAGACTCTGATAAATATTAGAACTGTCCAAATTTAAGAGCTAGAAAAATATAAAACATTATTGAAAGTCTTAAATAATATTGAATAAGTAATATTGTGTTCCTAATCAGAGCATTTAATATTGCAAAATTCCTGAGTTTTAATTCAATGCGGTTTACAACAAATCAGGAACAGAGGATTTTGTTTGACTTAGCAAAGTTATTTCACAGTCTATTTAGCAGTGCAAATGAAAACTGCACTATTGATGTGTTGATGTATTAATAAGTAGTAATTAACGAGTAGTTAGGATTTAACATTCACCATTAAATTACTGTGGAGAAACAAGCGTTTAGCATTTAGGGTTGTGGTAATTGTACTTTATTTTAAAATAAATAAATCTGTATTTCTACCCCACACTATATACAAAACAGTATCGATAAAACACAACTTGCAAATTACAGAAAAAAAAAAAAAGAATAGCATGGTCACATAATGTCATTTAAATTTCTGGGAAGATTTTCCTAAGAAACACACATAACCTAGAAGCTATGGAAAAATTAAACATTATTTTACTTTACTATGTCAAAAATTCACATTATAGTTTTAAGAAATTGCCAAAAGCAAATGCTTAAGAATAAAATGAATATATGAGGAGAAAATATTTGTAACATATTTAATAAAAAACTGGTTTCTATGAGTCAGTGAGAAAAGGATAACAATTCCAATTAAAAATGAGCAAACAGTATAATCCCTGGTGGCTCAGTGGTAAAGAATACACCTGCAATGGAGGGGATGTGGGTTCAGTCCCTGGAAGATCCCCTGGAAAAGGAAATGGTAACATACACCTGTATTCTTGCCTGGAGAATCCCATCGACAGAGGAGCCTGGTTGGTTACAGTCCGTAGGGTCACAAGAGTCAGACACAACTTAGTGACTTAACAACCACCACCAGTAAACAGGATAAATAGATAATTTACAGAAATAAACACACATGTTTAAATAAAAGATACTATAGTCTCGGCATCACTGATTTTGTTTTTCTTTCTGTAAAAATCCAGGACATAGATATTTTCATCTTTAGCAGCCAGACATCTCTGTTGTAACAATTTGATCCAGCTTTTTCAGTGTGGAAGCAGTCGCAGAAGATAGATACATAAAAGGACATGATTGTGCACCATTAAAACATGACCAACCTAAAGAGCATATTTAAAAGCAGAGACATTACTTTGCTAACAAAGGTCCGTCTAGTCAAGGCTATGGTTTTTCCAATAGTCATGTATGGATGTGAGAGTTGGACGGTAAAGAAAGCTGAGGGCTGATGAATTGATACTTTTGAACTGATGATGTTGGAGAAGACTCTCGAGAGTCCCTCGGACTGCAAGGAGATCCAACCAGTCCATCCTAAAGGAGATCAGTCCTGGGTGTTCATTGGAAGGACTGATGTTGAAGCTGAAACTCCAATACTTTGGCCACCTCATGTGAAGAGTTGACTCACTGGAAAAGACCCTGATGCTAGCAAGGATTAGGGGCAGGAGGAGAAGGGGACGACAGAGGATGAGATGGCTGGATGGCATCACCGACTCGATGGACATGGGTTTGGGTAGACTCTGGGAGTTGGTGATGGACAGGGAGGCCTGGTGTGCGGCAATTCATGGTGTCGCAAAGAGTCGGACACGACTGAGCGACTGAACTGAACTGAAAACTCTCTAACTAGGCCAAGTGACTGCATTTGCTGACTTCTTATTTAGCTCAATAGTAATCAGAGAAGTAAAATATTTTTAAAGTAGCTTAACTTCCAGGTTAAAATATGGGTGATACTTTAATTTTTTTAACAATTAAAATATAGCAGTTTCATGATAAGTATCAATAAGAAGTCATTTAAAGTTATTTTATTAAAAAATATGGGAAAATGACACAGAATGAAAGAAATGTATTAAAATTACTTAAGTATCTTCAACATTATAGATTTTAGTTTATTCAAAAACAGTTAGCAGCTATTTTATAATTGTTTTAATTTAGACAAGTGTCTTGCTGATCCTGTATGAGGCCAGTTGCCTTGCTGTTCACACTGTTTGCACTGTTTGCTGAACCTAAGGTAGGCAAGGCACAAGCTAAGAGGCTGGAAGAAGACTCGAGGAGCCATAGGAACTGAAGACACGCTTCTTCTCTCCTGGCTGGTGCAGAAGCTGTAGCAGTAGTTATAGCAGAACCTAACACAACTCAACCTCTCTGCTGGCCGACACAGCAGTCGTGACAATATTCTCTGGTGATTGGTGCAGCAGCCGTAGCAGTAGACATGCTGTATTCTCCCCTCTCGTGGCTGACCCAGCAGACCCAGCAGGTAATGCCATTGCTTTCTAGGTGGAGCTCACATATGTGTACAGCACACAACCTGTGACCAAGCAAGTATCTTGTGATGTGCATGCGCAGTGCTATAAATGATCTCAGCTGTTACTTAGACATTATTTGCAAAATGTGGGATGAGAGAGCCTGAACATGCCATCTTCGCTAATTTTCTCTCTCCCCACAACAAGCTGCTTAATAGTATTTATTCTTAAATCCACTATTTTTAATATATAACCACAAGAATTGTAACAGTAAGGCAGCCAAAAGTAAAATTTAGCACAAGGTATCTTTACTTTTTTTCCTTCTAGAAATCTCAGGGGATCAATGAGATTATTTAAAAAGATTTTTAAAAAATGCTAGTTGCTCAGTCATATCCAATTCTTTGAGGCCCCATGGACTGTAGCCCCCCAGGTTCCTCTGTCTGTGGGATTTTTCAGGCAAGAATACTGGAGTGGGTAGCCATTCTCTTCTCCAGGGGAACTTCCTGACCCAGGGATGGAACCCGGGTCTTCTGCACTCTCTTCTAGAAATCTCAGAGGATCTACTAGATAGTTTGTTTGCTAAATTTAAATGATAAAAACGATTATGTTAGAAATGATTTATAATATCAAAGACATATTAAAATAGGAACACTTCGGTAGAATATCAGTTCAACCTTTCCAAATTGGAGAAGTAGAAGGAGTGGGTA
This sequence comes from Okapia johnstoni, assembly GCA_024291935.2. Taxonomy (NCBI): domain Eukaryota; kingdom Metazoa; phylum Chordata; class Mammalia; order Artiodactyla; family Giraffidae; genus Okapia; species Okapia johnstoni. The sequence continues at coordinate 62,157,420 of CM044322.1, forward strand.
TATATATATATGTATCTTTTTTAATTTTAAAGTAGCATTATTAATATTAAACGAGGGAACAATAAACTACAGTATACTAATTCTCACTGCATAGAATTTCCAAACACTCTCATGATTAAGAAAGCCAGAGTGACTAACTTCCTGTGCCCAAAACCAAAGCTAACTTCCTGTGCCTAAGACTAATGCTCTGACAGCCATGGTTGATGGAGTTCATCTGTTTGTCTGCAGCAACAAGATAATGTTTAATCAGTAGCTGCAGGAGGGTCCAGAGAGCTGATGGTATCATCAGGTTCCTGGTATCTTGACTGTATCTGTATTACTAATATTACTATTATTACTAATTATTAATAATGGTGATATTATTTAAGTCAATTATTTCCAGGGTCCCCCTCTTAGTTTCCCAGCTATCTGCTTGTGGAAGTGGTAAAAGCTGCTCGGAGGAGAGTGAGATTAGTATTTTTGACATTGGTGTTTATCCTAGATGCAAGTATGGAGACCACTCTTTCAACATTTCCAATACATTTCTGAGTGCCAGATTCATTGTATTAAATCCTTTTCTGCTGATGAAGTTGCTGGCAGCAGACAAATGTTCTGGCAGACAACTATAAAATGTCTTTTGAAGGCAGCAGAGAAGCTAAGGCAAAAAGCACTAAAGGGGGTAAAAATCCAGAAAGGAATAAAGCTTCAGATAGAAACCTGAGCTCTAGTGAAGCTTTTATCCTGGGCCTACAAGTGGCTCTTGTGGGAGACAATGAAACAAACCAGCAGAGTGGCAAAGACTTGAGTAACCTCAAGCAAATAGTGACTTTCCTCCATAGGATCATTTGCCCAATCCTATAATAGAAAGGTGCTGAAAATTAGAGTTGAGATTTTGGGCAGGTTTTTGAGACAAATATTAAATTTCTGGACCTGCTCAAGTGAAGAATCCTGCAGAAAACACCAGATGGTCAGCTTAAAACCCTAAAGAGTCATGAGCAAACTAGAGGTGACTGAGGCTTTCAAGGACGGCAATCCAGCCTTGAATCCATACAGTCCCCCATGAGATTAAGATGTTTCCTTTATTTGTTTAGCAATGTTTTGTCCTCCAAGAAGGAGGAGAACATCATTGGGAGGCCCTGAAACTATTTAAACTAAATCTGTGGCACAGATAAAACAAAGGCACTGCAGGAAAAGTGACCTCATGACTAAAAAGAGGCAGAAGACAGAACTTCATGATGAAAACCAAAGGGAAGTAAAATATTCAAAAGAAAAAAATATGACAAGGAAATCTGAATCAATAAAAATATAGCTGATAAAATAGTGAATGTTAAGGAAAAATAATTGTGTTTAAAAGGATATTGGACACAAGATTGGACACTTGTGAATCAGAATACAAGTGTGTAGAGCACAATAAAATCGGAAAGAAAAAGGGGGGGACTAGAAAGAAGTATGTCAGAGGTATAGGGCACTGAGGTATTAAGACTAATATATACATCATTCGATCTCAAAGGAACAGACAAATGAAATGGGGAGAAGTGATATTCCAGGCACAAACATGCACATATACATGTTTAGAGACATTATCGTACAATTCTTGAAATCTAAACCATGAATATAGAGGAAAAAAATATTAAAAACAGCTAGAGAATGGAAGACGGGTTATCAAAGGAGAAAAATGAAAACATATAGTTGGTTTTCAAACAGAAAATGATGGACAGTACATGATAGACTATAACTTTCTATATCAATTGAAAATATATTTTAAGAATAAAAATTAAAGATTGACTTTTAGAATAGAGATGTGAAAAACATGGCAGAATGTCTCCCCAGTGAAACCACCAAGTAACTGCTGACGGTATAAGGAAAAACTCTCCATAAATTATCCTAAAGTCATTTAGCAAATGAAGAGACAGCACCCACTAAATCTCAGCGAGACAAGCGAAAGTCTGTGGCGCTTGAGCTAAACCATATACACAATCAACCGCTTTCATTCGTTCTGTTCCGGGCCTGTGGAGCCAAGAAGAAAGTGGGACACTTTTACTTTCTGTCTATGCCTTAGTCTAGTGACAACAAAAATATAAAGGAATATCCTTTATGAAAACATTCTCAAAAAGTACAAAGACTCAAGGAACATAGTGAAAGGATTATACACCATGATCAAGTAAGAGTCATCTCAAGACGCAAGATTGATTTAACATATGAATATCAATGAAATATACTTTATTAATAGAATGAGGTAAGAAAGAAATTTTCTCAAAAGAAACAAAACCCATCTAACAAATTCAATACACCTTCATGATAAAAATACCCAACACACTAAGTGGAAATATCTAAACTGTCAAAAAACCATCTCTAAAACCAACCAAACATATTAACATTATATTTAATGGTGAATGACTATTTTTTCTCCCTAAAAAAGAAGATAAGGATATCTGTTTCAAATCATTACTGCTTGACATTTTACTGGAGGTTTTAGTCAGATAAATTAGTTAAGTAAAACACATAAAAGATATCAAGGCTGTAATGAAGATATAAAGTTGGACACACAGATGACATTATCTTGTATATAGAAAATTTCAAGGAATACATACAGACACAAACACACAGGCATACTCATATACAGGACTACTAAAACTAATAATTTCAGTAAAGTTGCAGGATACAAGACACATATAAAACATTAAGTATATTTCTAAACATAATCAATAAATGCTTGAAAATGAAAGGAAGAAAACAGTTGAATTTATAAGCATTAGAAAGACTAAAATATTTTAAATAAATTTAACAAAAGAAATGTGGGACTTAACAGACAAAGGTTAACAAATTTGAAAAATTAGAAAATTAAGAGAGACCTAAGTAAAGGGAAAGATATACTATGTTTATGGTTCAGAAGAACTAGCATTATTAAAATGTAAATATTCCACAAGTTGATTAAACAAGTCAAAATAATATATTATCAAAATTCAAGCAGTCTTTTTCATGTAAACTGACAAGTATTCAAGGTACACAGAGGAACCTGATAAATCTTGAAACACAAGAAACTATTAAAAGCAAAAATTTTCAACAAATGGTTGCCAGTAAAACTGTATATCTATTGGATTGTCCAAAAAGTTTGTTTAGGTTTTTCTATAAGATACATGTATAGGTATGACTGAGTTTCTTTGCTGTACACATGAAACTAACACAATGGAGTTAATCAATTATGTTTCAATAAAAAAGTAAAGAGATAAAGAATAATATGTCATGCTAATAATAGTGAAACTAAACAGGAGTAGTTGTATTTTTTCAGACAAAGTATAATTCAAATATAATAAAAAATATTGGGAATAATATTATAGGAAAATAAAGGAACTGCCCCTCCCCCAACACACACATATACACACACTCTGTATGATATAACAATCCAAAACATGCACACATCTAATAATACAATGTCCAACTACATGAGGAAATACTGATAGAATGGCAAGGAGAAATAAATCCATTGCTATAGCTGGAACTTTCAGTGTCCTCTTTCAGTAACTGATTAAGTAGAAAATCAAGAATATATTTCATCTGAATAACATTTTCAATCAACTATGAAACTGAAAGAGGAGAGTGAAAAAATTGGCTTGAAAAGCTGTGTGGATCACAACAAACTACGGAAAATTCTTAAAGAGAAAAGAATACCAGACCACCTGACCTGACTCCTGAGAAATCTGTATGCAGGTCAGGAAGCAACAGTTAGAACTGGACATGGAACAACAGACTGGTTCCACATCGGGAAAGGAGTACGTCAAGGCTTCATATTGTTACCCTGCTTATTTAACTTATGTGCAGAGTATATTATGCAAACTGTTGGGCAGAAGCTGGAATCAAGATTGCCAGGAGAAATATCAATAACCTCAGATATGCAGATGACACCACCCTTATGGCAGAAAGTGACGAAGAACTAAAGAGCCTCTTGATGAAAGTGGAAGAGGAGAGTAAAAAAGTTGGCTTAAAGCTCAACATTCAGAAAAGTAAGATCATGGCATCTGGTCCCTTCACTTCATGGCAAATAGATGGGGAAACAATGGAAACCACGAGAGACTATTTTTGGAGCTCCAAAATCACTGCAGATGGTGACTGCAGCCATGAAATTAAAAGAAGCTTTCTCTTTGGAAGAAAAGTTATGACCAATCTAGACAGCATATTAAAAAGCAGAGACATAGGTCTGTTTAATCAAAGCTATGGTTTTTCCAGTACTCGTGTATGGATGTGAGAGTTGGATCATAAAGAAAGCTGAGCACAAAAGAATGGATGCTTTTGAACTGAGAGTTGGAGAAGACTCTTGAGAGTCCCTTGGACTGCAAGGAGATCAAACCAGTCAATCCTAAAGGAAATCAGTCCTGAATATTCACTGGAAGGACTGATGCTGAAGCTGAAGCTCCAGTACTTTGGCTACCTAATAAGAAGAACTGAGTCATTGGAAAAGACCTTGATGCTGGGAAAGATTGAAGGAAGGAGGAGAAGGGGATGACAGAGGATGAGATGGTTGGATGGCATCACTGACTTGACTGACATGAGTTTGAGCAAGCTCCGGGAGTTGGTGATGGACTTCAGTCCATGGGGTCACAAAGAGTAGGACACGACTGAATGACTGAACTGAACTGACTGATATTTATAGGATATTCTACTCAAAGACACAACAAGTATATGTATGTATTCTTCTCAAGCTTGCATGGAACATTCACCAAGATAGACCACATTATCAGCTATAACACTTAATAGAGTTAAAGGAATAGAAATGAAACAGACTATGTTATTACACCACAAGGGAATGAAACTAGAAATTAAATATCAGAGAGATACCTGGGAAATTCCCAAATATTATGAAAATAAAAGCTATATATTTATATATTTCAATGGTCATAAAAGTTGTCTCAAGAGAAATGCAGAAAAAAAAATCACAATTTGGACAAAATTAAAATAAAAAAGAAACATTGTGGTTTTAGTGAATAGTGCTCAGAGGGAAATTTTTAACATTGAAGGAATATATTAGAGAATAACCTAAAATAAAAAAATCTAAACTTCTAATAAGGAGATCCAACAAGTCAATCCTAAAGGAAATCATTCCTGGAAGGACTGATGCTGAAGCTCCAATACTTTGGCCACCTGATGCGAAGAACTGACTATTGGAAAAGACCCTGATTCTGGGAAAGATTGAAGGCAGGAGGAGAAGGGTACAACAGAGGATGAGATGGTTGGATGGCATCACCAACTCGATGGACATGAGTTTGAGCAAGCTCCGGGAGTTGGTGATGGACAGAGAAGCCTGGATTGCTGCAGTCCAGGGGATCACAAAGAGTCTGACATGACTGAGTGACTGAATTGAACTGAACTGAGACTTTTAATATATACTACTAGAGGAAGAAGAACAAATTCAGCCTAAAGTAAGCAGAAGAAATAAAATAGTAAAAATATGTAGAGAAATCAATGAAATTGAAAATAGAAAGCCAATTAAGAAATTAATACTAAAATCTTATTTTTGAAATGTTTCACAAAGTCAATAAATCTCTAAATATGCTAATAAAGACAGAGATAATGAGGAGATGGGGGAGGGGAGAGAGAGAGGGGATACAAATTAGTAATAACTAAAATGAAAGCAGTATCACTACTAATCTCACTAATCTGGTGGACATTAAAAGGATAAGTGAATAGTAGGAGCAAATGTATGTCCTTATATTTGATAACCTAGATGAATAGAACAAGTAACTTGAAGGGCACAAACTGCATAGCTCCCAAACAGAAAAACGTCCATTTTCAAAACTTGTTTGCACTCATTTTAGTTATGAGTGAAAAGCGCTACATATTAGTCATAGATTCAAACTATTTAAACTGTCTTTTACCATGACATTTTAATACCATAAAGTATTGCCTCCAGAGTTGTCATAACTGAGTGTTGAATAGATGATCCTTTTAAGAGTTTGTCTACTCCAGTACAGCAGGATACAAGGTTATATCATGCCGGAGTCCAGCTCCAGCAGCCAGGGAATCACCCTGAAGGGATGAACGGTGTCGGCAGAGAATGATGCAGCCTCTCACTCAAAGTGAGAGGACCGCATGTTTATTTTAAGCATCAGGTTTTCTTTTATACTTTTACAAAAGCATTAGGTCAGAAGTTTGACATCTTCAGTTTCCCCTCACCCAGAATTACTGTCTCCATAGATCATTGTTCCCTTCAAAGTTCCCTCTTAAGTGTCCTTGTGATTACATTGTAACTCATGTTTGTCTCTGGGCTGCATACTGCATTGTTCAGTTTATTTCTTATCTTTCTAAATCCTGCTTGAGCTCATTAACTCCTAAAAAGGCTTCTAGCTATTAGTATCTCTAAAATTTCTAGTCTCTATAAGCTACAGTAAAATATGCCAATACTACAACATACCTTAAACTTTTAGCTTCTAACTATTCTTAATTATTCCTAAACCCTAAACTCAGCAAACTTCTTTTGCTATAAACATTTCCCTCACAAGCAGGTCTCAATAACAGTCTTTCCCATAGCCTCAAGCTGTGGCCTATGTGCTCATCCTGGAACATTCTTTGTAAAGGTCCTTGAACAAATGTAACTTTATGGATTATTTCCTGGGCAACTGCACAAAGCTTTGTGCTTTCTCATGCAACAACAATAAGCACCTTAACATACTTGACAGCCAACTCAACTGAAGGAAGGAAAGGACAAGTCAGAATCACAAGACCTAAATCCTCCATCCCGGGACCATGCCTGCGGGATGAGGAGAGGGGGTTGGGGCCATGCCTCCATTTTGTCAGTAATGCCTAGCGTGGCTCCCAACAATATTATATTATTATATTGTATATTATTATTATAACCTAAAAAGTGAAAATCTTCAAGAGTTGATAGTTTGAATAACTCTATATCTACTCAAATTAATCAAAATTTAAAACATTTCCAAAAGAAAAATACTAGGACCAGATGGTTTCACTAATAATTAACTTTAAATATTGAAGAAGAAAACAGAAATAGCTATTAGAAAATAGAAGCCAACTAAATACTCAGCATATGAGAGGCTCATGTTATTAGATTGTGCCTTTCCCAAAACTCTTCCCTTAGAAACAACAAAAGTCAATTGATTAGAAAGTTTATTTACACATAAATATACTCTCTTACAATGTGATATACTTGTAGATGACATATCTCATCATATTAAGTTTCAGGAATTATGACAGAAAATCTTAGGAAAGGCATTTTTGAATTCTGCCTATATGTTCATTATTATACTTACAGAAATTATACTGGTAATTGTTCTTTTGTCCTTTTTAATTCCTCTCCATTTCCTATAAACCTAGGCATCTTGACCATGTCTTAGCTGAGACTAATTAGAAAATGAATGCCGAGAATGTGCATGTTGGCAAAATTGATCCCTTTTAACAAACTTTATTAGATGACCTCGCTTACATATCATTAGGTTTGTGACACATGATCAAGTATAAAAGTAAAAGTGCTTGCAAGACTGAATATTTTTTAAAACAATGAAAATTTCTATTATTCTTTTAAATAAGATTTTAGTCTATTTTATTGTTTTTTGTTTGTTTGTTTGGCTAAGTTCCTCACAGCTTGCAGGGCCTTATTTCCCTGACCAGGGATCAAACCTGCAGCCATGGAGTGGAAACTTGCAGTCCTAATCATTGGACCACCAAGGAATTCCCAAGACTGAGCATTTTTAATTGAGTAAATTATTGCCCACCTCTTCCACTGCCCTAACTGGTATTCTGTTATCAGTGGAGAAGACGGTGTATAGATATTGTGTGGGTAATCACATATAACTACATATATCAAAGTTTCCAATCATCATTTCTCATAAAACTTGTTTTCCATACTTCATTTATGTTACTAGGAACATAGTTTTCTTTAGTCTTAAAATAGCACTGAATCTCATTAATAATTAGTAGGACTTAGAATTATTGCTAGATTTGGAGGGACCACTAGAAAACATCTTTAAAACGACCAGTGTGTTCACACTGTCTCTCTCAAGGCATCTATAATATTTCATAATATGTTAAAGTTTTGAACATTTTCTTTAAGAAGCTGAGACACTGGAACTTAAGCAAGTATTCTTTAAACAATCCCCAAGTACAGAGTATTGTTTTGACTAGCAATGTTAGTAGTGGCAGTAAAAACAATCCAAACATTAGTAGTAATAAACACAATACTTACTAAATACAAGACACCAGTCTTAACATTTCCACAATCTAAAAATTAAACCGAGGGTCTGAGGACTTTTATTGTTTATATTTTACATACAAAGAAATTAAGGAATGCAGATGTTAGGTAACTTATCCAGATATTTCAGTATGTAGTTTCAGTCCACAGCTAATGACGCTGATTAAAAATAAACTTTTTTTTTTTTTTTACCAATTTGAGTAATTTATATATTCTAGATGGTTTTATTGTAAGAGCTTCATATATTCACTATAGATTCTTAATTAGGGACTTTTGGTCAAATGCTAGGCATCAGCAGATGTATATTTTACATTATTTTCAGGCAGATGGGCTATTCAAGTCAATAATTTCATACAAAGTGATTTCTGATTGTGCTACATATGGTATGAGTGCATTAATAAAATGAACAACTTCTGGAGTAACAGTGCAAATTTCCCATGAAAAATATATTTGATAGACATATAAATCAAGGTATTGACATATGGAAATCATGACATTTCAAGGCAGTTTTAGATTCTGACATAGAAATTTGATATAACTGCTTATATTCAGGGGGAAAAAAAGAGAATTTCATGGACAACCTGGCTGGCTATACCAATGTGCTCAGACCTGGGAGAGAAATGCAGCTGATGGTCTGACTACTTAAGGTCAGGACACTTGTCCATGCTAAGATCATCTACCAGATCATCTTTATTGCTTCCTCTTGAAATTTAAAATCACTGACACAGTCTACTCATGTAACGCCCTTAATCCTTTTCATACAACAGAAAAGAAGCTATTTCATTTCCAATTGAATTACATAATTGTTATTTATTCTAGTAATATAAAGTCTAAATGCGTGCATGCAAAGTAGCTTCAGTCATGTCCAACTCTTTGTGACCCTATGGACTATTGCCCAATAGGCTCGTCTGTTCATGGGATTCCCTAGGCAAGAATACTGGAGTGGGTTGTCATGCCCTTCTCCAAGGGATCTTCTGGAACCAGGGATTGAAACTTCATCTCTTATGTCTCCTGCATTGGCATGTGGGTTCTTTACCACTAGTGCCACACAGGAAGCCCAAAGTCTAGTAAACAGGGACAAAAGTCAGTCACAGGGAGATGAAGTACAACTTTGCAAGTTGATTGTTTGAAATATATAGAAAAAACTTAAAACCGATCATTATGTTAAAAATAGAGGCAATTTCCATTTCTATTGTTTCCAAATACATTCATTTTGGCTATGCAGAAAAGGACCGTATTAGTCATCGATTCAGATTATATAAGCTACCCTAAAATGTGGTATTTTAACACCAAAAGGTGTGGTATTTTAATACCAAAAGGTATTGTATTCAGGACTATCATTTGTTGTTCAGTTGCTCAGTTGTGTCTGACTCTTTGCGACCTCATGGCCTGCAGCACGCCAGGCTTCCTTGTCTTTCATCAACTCCCAGAACTTGCTCAAACTCATGTCCATTGAGTTGGTGATGCCATCCAACCATCTCATCCTCTGTCGTCCCCTACTCCTCCTGCCTTCAATATTTCCCAGCATCAGGTTCTTTTCCAATGAGTCAGCTCTCTGTATCAAGTGGCCAAATTATTGAAGCTTCAGCTTCAGCAGCAGTCCTTCCAAGGAATATTCAGGACTGATTTCCTTTAGAATTGACTAGTTTGATCTCCTTGCAGCCCAAGGGACTCTTAAGAGTCTTCTTCAACACCACAGTTCAAAAGCATTAATTCTTCAGCGCTCAGCCTTCTTTATGGTTGAACTCTCACATCCATACATGACCACTGGAAAAACCATAGCTCTGACTAGATAGACCTTTGTTAGCAAAGTAATGTCTCTGCTTTTTAATATGTTGTCTAGGTTTGTCATAGCTTTTCTTCCAAGGAGCAAGTGTCTTTTAATTTCATGGTTGCTGTCACCATCTGCAGTGATTTTGGAGCTCAAGAAAATAAGATCTGTCACTGTTTCCATTGTTTCCCCATCACTATCATAACTGAGTATTAAAATGATGATTCTACTGTTATAAAAGTCTAACTGCTTCAGTATGACAGAGTAACATGATGAAATATAATTGTTATCAGCACATAGTCTAAATTGCTGAAACATGAGTTCTCTGGTCAGACAGACAACTGAATGGATTGTCATAACCATAAATACTCCCTTTACTATTTCTGAGGTGGTGTTCCTGGCATAACCAAGAGCAGGACAGGTAACCTAACCTCTTGCCAATGCTCTGTGTCAGCCAAAGTCAAAGAAAAGACAAGGGATGGCAAATAAATTTACTTGTCACTGATATGACAAGTGAATATCAGCCTCCTAAAATACAGAGCAGTATGGATAGGGGTAGGGAGTAATGTAGAAAGTCCAATGAAGAACATCCCAGCACACCATAATGGTCCCAGAACATTTAAATACAAAAAATAAAGCATTACTGATACATTTGAAGTGCTCTATATTCTCTATGATGAATTTAGTGTGCCTTTTATATGTTCCTGCTTTAATAATTTCTATATGTACACAGAAACTTATAAAGCAACAATGTATGTATCTATTTTTTCATATTAATGGCATACTTACATACTATCCCACAACTTAGTTTTTTTCTACATACAAGTGTGTTCACAGGAACTGTTCATGCCCCTTCAAACAGATTTAGCACACTCTTATTAATTAATGTACATTACCATATCTTTGTAAAAAATATCACACTTTAGTTATCAATTTTATAGCTGACTAATTCTTAAGTGATTTCCACTGACAACTTTTTTCCCATCTCATTTAACCATAGCGAGAGTTTCTCTAAAGAACAAACCTGTTATAGAATTATTCAAACTTTGGGTATTCATGTTTTAAATTTTATTGTCAGTTTGGTCGATAATGTAGTTACAGCAAATTTCATTCCCACTGGCAATTTAGGAGAGCTCCTATTTCAAAATTTTGTTTTATTATATTAATACATCCTTCATATTTGTCAACATATGCAAGTCAGATTCAATAAAACATTTTTCAAAAGCCTTTCATTGACCAGGTTATTAGCAAATAATATAATTTTTCCTTTTTAGATATTTATTTAATTAATTTATAAAGCACTTCACTTATGCAAGTATCTTTGGATTTGAACATGAAGCAGTGAAATAAACCAACAAACAAAAAAATCACAGGCCATAAGGAACTTACAGACAAATTTTAGAGTGTGATATATAATCAAAGAATTTCACTTGTAGCACAGATGGTAAAGAATCTGCCTGTAATGTAGGAGACCAGGTTTGATCCCTGGGTCAGGATGATCCCCTGGAGAAGGAAATGGCAACCTACTCCAATATTCTGAGGCAAAGCGATTTTACACTGATTGATTGGGGAAGGCTGTTCTGGGATTATGACTTCTCAGTGAATGATGCGAACAACACATCATATGCACATCATTGTAAATGTGTTCCATTTTCACGTGTGCCAGGAATTTGGGGACCATATGTCCGGGAATGGAACTGCAAAGTAAAAACTGCAATATTTTAGAGTTTAGCATTTAATTCCAAGTTGCTTTTAAACTGATTGTAACAATTTCATTCTGAACATCTGTTTATTTTACTTCACATCTGTATTAGTTTGCTGGGCCTGACATAACAAAATACCAAACACTGGGTGGCTTCAAAATCAGAACTGTGTTTTCTCATAGTCTAGAGGCCAGAAAACCAAGATCAAGGTGTTGGCAGGTTTGGATATTTCAGATGCCTCTTTTCTTGCCCTACAGATGGCTGCCTTTTTTTGTGTGTCCTTACGTGGTCTCTCCTCTGTGTGCATCACTTTTGTACCCACAGTTCCCTGACTACTACGGACATCAGTCTGATTGGATCAGGGCCTACCCTAAATGTCTCATTTTAACTCAATTACCACTTTAAAGACCTTATCTCTACACATTTTGAGGTACTAGAGGACAGAGTTTCAATCTATGAAACTTGGAGGGACTTGGTTCAGTCCATGACAGCATCCTTACTATGTTTTGCTAAATTCACATGAATAAATACTGAGAAATAGCTGAAGCAACCATTTACAAATCTCAGTGTTTAGAAACAAACCCAGAAAAGTCGAATATCTACAAGCTCAGGATTTTATTTGGAACCTTCTCCAAATACTTGAACTATAACCCTATGTTAGGTAGTTAGAATAGGAAAAAGGAGTCCAGAATAGAGGTGGCTAAAAGACAAGGGAAAAGGCCACAAAAATAGAACAAAGGAAGGTCCGAGAACCAGAGTGAGGACCTCAGGTAGAATAAACAGCACTCCTGGCTAGCCCGATTTACATAGGGCAGGCCCAGGGGGAGGAAAAATCACATAAAAAGAGGAGCCAAAGGGCCAAGGGTCTCTCCCGCATGTGTGTGCACGCACTCATTCTCTCCCTCTCTCTCTCTCTCTCTTCTCTTTCCATCTTTTGGGTTGGCATGCCCTCAAGGATGTATTTTCCTTTATTTTCTAAATAAAACTGATCTGTCCAAGAACTGTAACATGGACTGTATGAGAGCTATGAGGCACCGAGGGCTTTAACGTCCGTCACTTCAAATCTTTGTTGTGAGGAAACAGAACCGAGGAGATTACACTCCCTTAACACCTATAAGAGGAGCCAGTCTCCACTGGCCATGGAATTCTCTAGGCAAGAGTACTGGAATGGTTAGCCATTCAGTTCGCCAGAGGATTTTTCCAACCCAGAAGCAAACCTGAGTTTCCCACATTGCAGGCAGATTCTTTAATATTTGAACCACCAGGGAAACCAATAATCCTACTAAACACCTCCTTTATGTATATATTGAACTTCAAAAACTGCTCCTTAAGTTCATATAGAAGAATAAAAGGATAAAAAAAATTGAATTGGTCAGTAGAGTAATGACTTCCTCCAAACTGTACACATCCTAATACCCAGAATATTTGAATATGTTACCTGAAATGACAAAAGGAACTTTGCTACCTAGTTAAATATCTTGAAATAGAGAGATTATGCCAGATTATCAAGGTGGGCTCCATCTAATGAGATAAATTCTTCAAACAGTCCTTTCTGAGCTGTGGTCAGAGAAAAAGATGTAAGAAGAGAAGTAATGTCAGAGATGTAAAGTTGTTGCTTTTGAAGATAGGGAAAGAACTTAAAAAATTAAGTTAAAAAACTAATCATCACCAGTGAAAATGCATGGAAACCTGAGGCTTTGCTGTAAAACTACAGAGGACCAAAGAAACATTCAGTGATAATTTTCATAAACTTATAATACATGGTATTTCCTTTTCCTGTAGGACAGAAGATCCTGAGAAAACAAAGTGTATGTAATATTCTTACTACCAAAGTAATTGCCTTATAGCATATCTGAAGGGATAATTTGAGTATGTCACAAATGTTGAAAATTCCAACTACAGAGGCAATTAATATGATCCTTTACGAATATTAAATATACCCAAAGGGGCACATAATATGAAGAATTCACTTTAAAAATCTTTTATTAATGCTTTAGAACTCATACTACTTAAAAATAGAGACAAAATTAAGATGTGATGCATTTTTGGGACTGAATTTTCCTGAATATGGCAGGCAGCAAACCTAAAATTCAGAAAACCTAGAGAGGAAAATTCAGAAGGACTCAAAATTAGTTAATTTGAGATAAGCCATCCAAATTGCATTTAAAAAGAAAGTATTTAGTGACCCAAATAGTGTTATGTACGAAGGTTAAAGATTAATTTCATCATATGTTGTTTTTAAAATTTGTTCTGTAACATTTTCATATGTGTATGTAGAAACTGAAATTATATACATAATCACAAAATGCAAATTAAAAGACTTCCATTTTGAAAATTAATGATATGGTTGCAAATTGTCTTTTATTTTACTGGCAAAAAGTAATATTTATTAAAAAATAATTATTATTCCCATTATATATATATAATGGGAACAATAATAAAATATATATGATTCCCATTATATATACTTATATTCTTTTTTAACATAGTAGTCTATTCCTTTCTTTCGTTTGCAAACCAAAAGGCATACATTATAGAAATTTTCATATGTGAAACAGAATATCATTCCAGGTTCGATGCATGAAACAAATGCTCAGGGCTGGGGCAATGGGATGACCCAGAGGGATGGGATGGGGAGGGAGGTGGGAGGGGGGTTCAGGATGGGGAACACATGTAAGCCCATGGCTGATTCATGTCAATGTATGGCAAAAACCACTACAATATTGTAAAGTAATTAGCCCCCAACTAAAATAAATAAATTAAAAAATAAAAAAACCAAACCAAAACAAACCAAAACAAAAAAATAATAAAAGTAGAAATAATAATAATAGCACTAAATGCTCACAGGATCATGAGATGCTACTGAGTTAATTTTTGTAAAAAGTTCAGCACGGTGCCTGGCAGTTAGTAAACACTCTATGTGGGTGGAATATAATAAACAAATGTTTCAGCTTTTAGATTTGTGAGCATTCATGAAATCATGATTATACTGTGTTTATCAGCACAGTGACTGGCAAACAGTGTGCACTTGATCGATGTCAGCTTGAAATAAAAACTACACCTATGATCCTGGCCAAGTCACTTCCATGCTCTGGTCTCAGTTCCCCCTTGAAAAAACAAGGGAGTTAAACTGGGTATTCCCCAAGGGCTCTTCGAGTTCTTACACTCTGCTTTCCAGGCTATTCACACAGCTCTGCCCTGCCTCTTCCTGTGAATTCACTGCTCAGAGTGTACAGTAGCCTTTCAGGGACCAGACACACTGCCACAGATCACACCCTTGCTTTATAAATAAATCCTCCATCAACCACAAAACATGCACATCCAGCTTCTCCCCTAGCTTCCCCTTCCACCCACAGTGCCATCAGCCAACGAAGAGAGGGGCACCCCACTCCCTGCTGTGTGCAGGTCACCCAAATGCAGGACCAGGGCACAAGGTTACTGAAGTTACTTAACTTGAAAGATGTTCTCAGCTTGATTCCTGGACTCAGAGCACCATGCCAGCTTCCTGAGAGCTTCTTCTGCCACAGAAGCCCTGGGCACCCCCACGCCTGCCTTTCAGAAGAACAGAAAGAGAGAGAGAGAAAAAAAGAAATTTTCAGATTTTCAGGAAAAAGAAATAATGATTTTAAAATAAAACATTAAATTCTATCTTTAGACAAGATTAAGTGGGTGGATTAGCAATCCAGTTATAAATAATTAAATATCTGGATTGAAGAAAAAATGAAGTAGCAGGTTTCAGACACTAAACATCAAGATGCTCAGATCAATGACGCTTGAGAGAGGAAAATAACTGAGGGAGCTCAATAATTACCCCCATTTTCTCCTCAGAAAGTTTCCAGGACACAACACAGGCAGAAGGAACACAAGCAGAACCCGTGACCTTTCTGAGCTGAGCAGACGCAGCTGGGATGTACAGAGAGAAAGTCCAAATGGCTTAAATTTGCAAAACACAGCACTGCAGAAGAGGGAGCTGCACAGAAACAGAGGTCTAGAGCTTTCTACTCAATTCTTTAGCTGAGTATAGATCAGGGTATGTGCTTGAGAAAATTACCCAAGACAATGTAAAGAATCACACCAAAGGAGAAAAATGAACACTGATTATTACTTAGGCCTGAAAACTAATATAATATATAAGGCTACTATAAAATAGTCATCCTGAAAAACCTTATAGTTCAAGAGACATTGAAGAGTCTATAGAACAACTTTATCTTCATAGCAGAGGAAAATTAACCCTAGATTACACACTGCATTGCTCCAGCTGCCCCAAATTTCCTGGCATACAAAGAAATATCAAACAAAAATGAGAATAATCAATTAAAAGATGCAGATATAGAAATGACATGGATGTTAAAATTGGTATATAAGGGCAGCTAAGTTATTGCAAAAATGATACATTTGAAAGAATAGAAAAAATTTAAATAAGCTACTGAGATATATGAAAGATTTGAAAGACAAAGAATTCCAACTTGTAAAGAAGAAAAAATATAGTATCTGAAATGAAATGTACACTGGATTGGATTAATAAATTAGATCTTACAGTAAAATAAAAATCTTGAAAATATGTCAATAAAAACAGTTCAAAAAAGAAGCAATAGGGAAAAAAGGACTTAATAAAAAGGATCACTGAAAAGTTAAATGCTTCAAATGGTTTAGTAAGCATATAACCTCAAGCTCTACAGTAGTTGAGACATGGTAGAAGAATTTGAAGACGTGGCTGAAATGTTCCATTTTTGATACAAATTATAAGCAAACACATCCAAGAAACTTGAGAAATACAAAGCACAAGAACCAAAAACAAAACTACCATAAGATATACAATAGTAAAATTGTTTAATATTAGACACTCATACCTGTGATAAAAACAAAATCTAGGAAGGAAAGAAGAAGGAAAAGATTAAAAGAAAGAAAAAAAAAACTGGTAAATAAATCATTGCACATAGCAATAATTAATTCCTAATGGTAAGCTGGTATACTTCTCATTTAAAACCTAACAGTGTCCATTTCCCTCTCTTTGTCACTTTTACCACCATTGTTCAGTTCAGTTCAGTTGCTCAGTCAGTCCTGTCCAACTATTTGTGATTCCATTGATTGCAGCATGCCAGGCCTTGCTGTCCATCACCAACTTCCAGAGTTATTCAAACTCATGACTATTGAGTCAGTGATGCCATCCAACCATCTCATCCTCTGTCGGCCACTTCTCCTCCTGACCTCAATCTTTCTCAGCATTAGGGTCTCTTCAAATGAGTCAGCTCTTTGCATCAGGTGACCAAACTGCTGGAGTTTCAGCTTCGACATCAGTCCTTCCAATGAATATTCAGGACTGATTTCCTTTAGGATGAATTGGTTTGATCTCCTTTCAGACCAAGGGACTCTCAAGAGTCTTCTCCAATACTACAGTTTAAAGGCATCAATTCCTCCGAACTCAGCTTGCTTAATAGTCCAACTCTCACATCCATACGGAGAAGGCAATGGCAACCCACTCCATTATTCTTGCCTCGAGAATCCTAGGGACAGAGGAGCCTTGTGGGGTGCTGTCTATGGGGTCACACAGAGTCGGACATGACTGACATGACTTAGCAGCAGCAGCAGCACATCCATACATGACAACTGGAAAAACCACAGCTTTGAATAGACGGACCGTTGTTGGCAAAATAATGTCCCTTCTTTTTAATATGCTGTCTAAGTTGGTCATAACTTTCCTCTCAAGGAGTTCAGTTCAATCACTCAGTCGTGTCCGACTCTTTGCGACCCCAGGAACTGCAGCATGCCAGGCCTGCTTGTCCAACACCAACTCCTGGAGTCCACTCATACCCATGTCCATTGAGTCGGTGATGCCATCCAACCATCTCATCCTCTATCATCTCCTTCTCCTCCTGACCTCAATTTTTCCCAGCATCAGAGTCTTTTCCAATGAGTCAGCTCTTCACATCAGGTGACCAAAGTGTAGGAGTTTCAGCTTCAACATCAGTCCTTCCAATGAACACCCAGGACTGATCTCCTTTAGGATGGACTGGTTGGATCTCCTTGCAGTACAAGGGACTCTCAAGAGTCTTCTCCAACACCACAGTTCAAAAGCATCAATTCTTCAGTGCTCAGCTTTCTTCACCGTCCAACTCTCACATCCATACATGACCACTGGAAAAACCATAGCCTTGACTAGATGGACCTTTGTTGGCAAAGTAATGTCTCTGCTTTTAAATATGCTATCTAGGTTGGTCATAACTTTCCTTCCAAGGAGCAAGCGTCTTTTAATGTCATGGCTGCAATCACCATCTTCAGTGATTTTGGAGCCCAGAAAAGTAAAGTCTGATACGTTTCCACTGTTTTCCCATCTATTTCCCATGAAGTGATGGGACCAGATGCCATGATCTTAGTTTTCTGAATGTTGAGCTTAAGTCAACTTTTTCACTCTCCTCTTTCACTTTCATCCAGAGGCTCTTTAGTTCTTCTTCACTTTCTGCCATAAGGGTGGTGTCATCTGCATATCTGATTGATATTTCTCCTAGCAATCTTGATTCCAGCTTGTGCTTCCTCCAGCCCAGCATTTCAAATGATGAGCTTTGCATATAAGTTAAATAAGTAGGGTGACAATATACAGCCTTGAAGTACTCCTTTTCCTATTTGGAACCAGTCTGTTGTTCCATGTGTAGTTCCAACTGTTGCTTCCTGACCTACATACAGATTTCTCAAGAGGCAGGTCAGGTAGTCTGGTATTCCCATCTCTTTCAGAATTTTCCCCAGTTTATTGTGATCCACACACTCAAAGGCTTTGGCATAGACAGTAAAGCAGAAATTGATGGTTTTCTGGAACTCTTGCTTTCTCTTTGTTCCAGTGGATGTTGGCAAGTTGATCTCTGGTTCCTCTTTTTTAAAACCAGCTTGAACATTTGGAAGTTCGTTGTTCACGTTCTGTTGAAGCCTGACTTGGAGGATTTTTAGTATTACTTTGTAGTGTGTGAGATGAGTGCAACTGTGCAGTAGTTTGACATTCTTTGAAATTACCTTTCTTTGGGATTGGAATGAAAACTGACCTTTTCCAGTCCTGTGGTAACTGCTGAGTTTTCCAAATTTGCTGGCATATTGAGTACAGCACTTTCACAGCATCGTCTTTTAGGATTTGAAATAGCTCCACTGGAATTCCGTCACCTCTCTAGCTTTGTTCTTAGTGGTGCTTCCTAAGGCCCACTTGACTTCACATTCTAGGATGTCTCGCTTAGGTGCGTGATCACAGCATCGTGATTATCTGGGACATGAAAATCTTTTTTGTACAGTTCTTCTGTGTATTCTTGCCACTTCTTCTTAATATCTTCTGCTTCTCTTAGGTCCATAACATTTCTGACCTTTATTGTGCCCATCTTTGCATGAAATGTTCCCTTGGTATCTCTAATTTTCTTGAAGACATCTCTAGTCTTTCCCATTCTATTATTTTCCTCTATTTGTTTGCACTGATCACTGAGGAAGGCTTTCTTATCTCTCCTTGCTATTCTTTGGAACTCTGCATTCAGATGGGTTTGTGTTTCCTCTTCCCCTTTGCTTTTCACTTCTCTTCTTTTCACAGCTATTTGTAAGGCTTCTTCAGACAGCCATTTTGCTTCTTTGCATTTCTTTTTCTTGGGGATGGTCTTGATCCCTGTCTCCTGTACAATGTCATGAACCTCTGTCCATAGTCCATCAGGCACTCTGTCTAACAGATCTAGTCCCTTAAATCTATTTTAAGAAATAGATTTAAGGGACTATTGTTCAAACCGCTATTTTTTCTTGCCTGACATATTCCACTATCAACACATAAGGAAGATCAGTCCTTTGAAACACACAATTTCCATCAGACAAATGAAAGGATAAAGAAGATGTGATATATACAATGCAATATTAGTCATAAGAAAGAATACAATCTTGTCCTTTGAGACAACATGGGTAGACCTAAAGAATATTATGTTAAGTGAAATAAGTCACAGAAAGATAAATAGCATACATCTTTGCTTATATATGGACTCTAAAGAACAAAAAAGCAGACATAGCAAAACAGAAATAGATTCATGATACAGAGTATAAACTTCTGTGGTTCAGTGGCTCAGTCATGTCTGACTCTTTATGACCCCACAGACTGCAGCACTCCAGGCCTCCCTGTCCATCACTGACTTCCAGAGCCTGCTCAAATTCATGTCCATTGAGTTGGTGATACCATCCAACCATCTCATCCTCTGCATCCCCTTCTCCTCCTGCCCTCAATCTTTCCCAGCATCAGGGTCTTTGCAAATGAGTCAGTTCTTAGCATCAGGTGGCCAAAGTATTGGAGTTTCAGCTTCAGTATCAGTCCTTCCAATGAATATTCAGGACTGATTTCCTATAGGATGGACTGGTTGGATTTTCTTGCAGTCCATGGGACTCTCAAGAGTCTTCTTCGACACTGCAGTTCAAAAACATCAATTCTTCAGTGCTCAGCTTCCTTTATAGTCCACCTCTCACATCCATTCATGATCACTGGAGAAACCATAGTTTTGACTAGATGGACCTTTGTCAATAAAGTAATGTCTCTGCTTTTTAATATGCCATCTGTGTTGGTCATAGCTTTTCTTCCAAGAAGCAAGCATCCTTTAATTTCATGGCTGCAGTCACCATCTGCATTGATTTTGGAGTCCCCTAAAATAAACTCAGCAGTGACCACAGACTGGAAAATGTCAGTTTTCATTCCAATCCCAAAGATAGGCAATGTCACAGAATGTTCAAACCACCAAACAATTACACACATCTCACACAATAGTAAAGTAGTGCTCAAAATTCTCCAAGCCAGGCTTCAACAGTATGTGAACTGTGAACTTCCAGATGTTCAACCTGGATTTGAAAAGTCCGAGGAACCAGAAATCAAATTGCCAATATCTGTTTGATCAATGAAAAAGCAAGAGAGTTCCAAGAAAAACATCTACTTCTGCCTTATTGACTACACCAAAATCTTTGACTATGTGGATCACGTCTGTGTGGAAAATTCTTAAAGAGATGGGAATACCAGACAACCTGACATGCCTCCTGAGAAATCTGTATGTAGGTCAAGAAGCAACAGTTAGAACTGGATCAGGAACAACAGACTGGTTCCAAATCAGGAAAGGAGTATGTCAAAGTTGATAATGTCATCCTGCTTATTTAACTTAAATGTAGGGTACATCATGCAAAATGCCTGGCTGGATGAAGCACAAGCTGAAATCAAGATTGCCAGGAGAAATATCAATAACTTCAGATATGCAGGTGACACCACCCTTATGGCAGAAAGCAAAGAACTAAATAGCCTCTTGATGAAAGTGAAAGAGGAGAGTGAAAAAGTTGGCTTAAAGATTAACAGTCAGAAAACTAAGATCATGGCATCTGGTCCCATCACTTCATGGCAAATAGATGGGGAAACCACGCAAACAGTAAGATACGTTACTTTTTTAAGCTCCAAATATTCTGTAAATGGTGACTGCAGCCATGAAATTAAAAGATGCTTGCTTCTTGGAAGGAAAACTATGATCAATCTAGACAGTATATTAAAAAGCAGAGACATTACCTTGCCAACAAAGGTCTGTCTAGACGAAGCTATGGTTTTTCCAGTGGTCATGTATGGATGTGAGAGTTGGACTATAATGAAAGCCGAGTGCTGACAAAATGACACTTTTGAACTGTGCTGTGAGAGAAGACTCTTGAGAGACCCTTGGATTACAAAGAGATCAAACCAGTCAATCCTGAAGGAAATCAGTCCTGAATATGCATTGGAAGGACTGATGCTGAAGCTGAAACTCCAATACTTTGGCCACCTGATGCAAAGAACTGACTCACCAGAAAAGTGATGCTTGGAAAATTGAAGGCAGGAGGAGAAGGGGAGTACAGCAGATGACATGGTTGGATGGCATCACTGACTCAACTCAATGGATATGAGTTTAAGTAAGCTCTGGGAGTTGGTGATGGACAGGGACCCTGGCGTGTTATTGTTCATGGGTTCACAAAGAGTCTGACATGACTGAGTGACTGAAGTGACTGAAAATAGTCTCTCACTGTTTCCATTGTTTCCCCATCTATTTGTCATGAAGTGATGGGACCAGACTCTGTGGTCTTAGTTTTTTGGATCTTGAGTTTTAAGCCAATTTTTTCACTCCCCTCTTTCACTTTCATCAAGAGGCTCTTTAATTCTTATTTGCATTCCGCCAGAAGGCTGGGGTCATCTGTGTATCTAATGCAATTGATATTTATCCCAGCATTTTTGATTCCAGCTTTTTCTTCATCCAGCCAAGCATTTCACATGATGTACTCTGCATATATGTTAAATAAGCAGGGTGACAGTATACAACCTTGAGGTACTCCTTTCCCAACTGGTTGCCAAAAATGGGGTTGGGGGTTGGAAGGCGACATGGTTGAAGCTGGTGAAGGGGATAAATGGATACAAACTGCCAGTTATAAAGTAAATAAGTCACAGGGATTATATTCAATAATATTGTAATACCTTTGGTGCATAATTCATAAAATATCAATCACTGTGCTTGCATCAGAAACTAATATTATAATTCATCTATACTCCTACTTATAAAAGATAGTTATCCCTTGCTCATGAACTTCAAATATCTTTCCATTGGAATAATAGCAAAAATCAAACTATTTCCAATCAACTTTTGGCTTCTAGTGGGGTAGACTAGCTGGTGGCAGAGCAACAAGCTTGCCAAAAATAGCTGGAAATGCCAGATAAAATACACAATTATTTAAAGGTAGCTGTGAAATTCCAAAGTAAGAAAAACTCAAGACAAAGAACTGTGAAAAGGAAAATGAGTTTCAAGTTTCTTTTTCTCATAATATGTTTCAGTTTTGAGGACAGAAGTTGGAATTATTTTGAGCTCTGATAAGTTGCATTCATGTCATTGAGTTTTCAATTAAACAAACGCTTTTTTTTTTTCTGGCCACACTGTGTGGCAAGCAGAATCTTAATTTCCCAACCAGTTATCAAACCTGTGCCCCTGCATTGGGAGTGTGGAGTCTTAACCTCTGAACCAACAGGGAGTCCCAAAAATGATTTCTATGTGTGCTGTTAGGATACTTTTAGTTTTATCTTCATTACCAAAACAAAATAATGGATATTAACTATGCCTGAAGATAAATAAAAAAGGTTTAAGTTGAAGATTAAGCAGATTTTTAATTAATTGGCATAAAATCACAGTGAAATTCTAGTCCTATTGCACTTGCAGAGAGAGAACAATTACATCTTTTTCTGGGTATGAGCAAAGACTAAAGCTGTGGAGAATAATTAATTGGAATAAGCATTAAACATCATGTTCCCTACTCAAGAGGAGGAGCAAAATGATGATTATTTTCTTGGTAGATGAGCAAGTAAGGGAGATTTGAATACTAATTAACTCCTGACCACTGGGTCAGAACAGAGTCTATTAAGAGTTCCCCTATTAAATAATTCAGAGTACTTCATGTTGGACTGAGGCATTTCCTTAGAATTGATCCTTAATACATGATTTACATGTTATTGAAAAGGGGAGTAGTTCAATTTTGAATATACTGCTATTTTGTAAGAATATGAAGTATATGACAATGTAGATCAGCTGATTTAGAAACTTGAATCTTGTTTCCCTCAACTTTACCAATAAATAATGCTTTTAATTTACAGTGAAATATTTAACTAAATAAACTCATGTAATACATATTTACATATTCTCCTAAGAATTTTATAAATTTCCCAATAAATTAGTGAATGGAAGAAATGCTATCCAATTTTTCAGTGAATAAGTTACCAGTACTTTACAGGGTATCTTTCATGTACTCATCAGAGGGTTGTCACTACATGTGATGTAAAAGTAACTTCCATCAAGGTATTTAGCATCCACTTTCCATCTCAGTAAACAATATATTAAAAACTTTCAACTATACAAGGTAGCGTACTGCTGACAAAATTATATTTTACAGCTAAAAATATAGCCCTGTACATTTAGAAGCTAAAAGATGAATGAAAATGACATAACCAGAAAAGGTTTCTATAGGAGTTAATTCAAAAAGTTGTGTCTCGAAAGAAGAGTAGAAGTTGGTGATGGAGAAACTGAGAACAATGAAAAAACTTAAAGGTTAGTTTGAGTACAGTGACTTGCTAGGACAGAGAAAACATCCATTTAACAAGAAAAGAGAAAGCAGGAAGCAGTAATGAAGTATGTCAATGGGAATGAATATATAAATAGAGTGCTGGATGACATTTAATTAAATGTAATTTTTTTTTGGCCTTTCACAAATGACTTGGAGGTTGTGCAATGCCCTGGGTAAGAGGTTTACCAGAATCAGAAGAAATATTTAAATCTTGTATTTACCACTTGCTACTTTCATGACCTTGCAACTAATGTTATGCCATATAGATATATGTTTGAACTAGGTTTACATTCATTATATATAAATAACCATGACAAGTATAGATTTAATTACATATTATATATATCGGATATTATTACATGTATACACACCTATGTAGGAATTTTATATTGTATTAAAATTTTTTTAATTGCCTTCAGTGGTTTTATATCTTAAAAGTATTTTTGCAATATTATTTTTCACTGGTAAATGGTAACTAGATACTGTTCCCATGACAAATTCTTTGTCTAACTGTTGCATGAAAGTAGAATATTAATTTGTAGACTTGTGAAGTCTAGCAATCTAACATTTTAATTAGTTAACAAAAATAAATATCAGTCCTTAGCAGGTACAGAGGTCCCTTGATCTCTCCCTTGTTTTGTGAACTGAAATATTGTATTTTGTTGTCTCCAAACTTTGCACAGTGGTCTTTGCTTAGAGAAAGGAAGAGTTAGAGAAAGAATAGTTGTAAAAATATAGATCGTATTACCCTAAGGTGCTAGCAAGCAGATAGACTGTTTATTGAACTACAAGAACTGATTTTTCAGTCAGTCCATGTCTCTGTGATGTTTCAGATTTCAGAAGAAAAGATTACAGTGGAGGTTTATAATAGATGTAAGCTTTCTATGTGGGCTTTAGAAAAAAAATTATGTCCTAGGGAAGATTCCAAATATACAGTAATGAGATATTAAATATGCCTATAGGAATTATAAATTGTTTGACTTTACAGTATAATTATAATATCTGTGTCAAATAGAAGCTAACACTTTAAATTGCTTCCTTGATATTAGATAAATGCAAATAAAAGTTACAATGAGGTGTTACCTCACATCAGTCAACATGGCCATCATTAAACAGTCTATGAATAACAAATGCTAGACAGGGAGTAGAGAAAGGGGAACTTTTCTAAACAGTTAGTTGGAATGTAAATTGGTGCGACCACCAAGGGAAACAGTATGGAAGTTCCTCAAAAAACTAAAAAGAGAATTATCATATGATCCAGCAATCCCATTCCTGGACATATATCCAGACAAAAGTATAATTCAAATGATATAAGCACCCCTATGTTCATAGCAGCACAATTCACAATAGTCAAGACATGGGACTTAAATGTCTAAATGTCTATTGAGAGATGAATGGAGAGAAGAATACGGTGTGCATGCATACTCGGTCAAAAAAAAAAAAAAAGAATGAAATAATGCCTTTTGTAACAACAGAGATGGAACTAGATATTATCATACTAAGTAAAGTAAGTCAGAAAGAGAAAGACATGATATCATAGAATTTACATAGACTAGATTTACATAGAATTTAAATCTTGTATTTATCACTTGCTACTTGCTATCTAAAATACTACACAAATGAACCTGCCTGAGAAACAGTAACAGACTCACAGACATAGAGAACGGACTTGTGGTTGCCAGAGAGACAGATGTAGTGAGAGGCTGAGATTAGCAGATGCAAACTACCATGTAGAGAATAAATAAACAAAAAGTTTCTATTGTATAACACAAGGAAATATATTCAATATCCTGTGATAAAAAGTAACAGAAAACAATATTTAAAAGACTGCGTATATACAAATATATATGTGTAACTGAATCACTTTTCTGTCAGCAGTAATTAACACAACATTGTAAATCAACTGTACTTCAGCACATTATTTTTTAAGTTACACTTTTGCTTCCCTGGCGGCTCCGAGGTTAAAGCGTCTGCCTCCAATGCGGGAGACCCAGGTTCAATCCCTGGGTCAGGAAGATCCCCTGGAGAAGGAAATGGCAACCCACTCCAGTATTCTTGCCTGGAGAAACCCATGGACGGAGGAGCCTGGTGGGCTACAGTTCATGGGGTCACAAAGAGTTGGTCACGACTGAGTGACTTCACTCACGTCACTTTGGCAAAAAAAGGAGAATGACACAGAATCAAAATAACCTTATTTTACTTTAACGTATTAATTGATATGGATTAATTCACTGATTAAGCATTTTTTCATTATTCACTATCTGTTGATTACTATTAGGTAACTCATCTACTTAATGGCTTACATGAAAGAAACCCTAGACCTGCCATGAATCCTGAGCTCAATAATTGACCACAAATACTACTAGATGGTATCAGACTTGCAGATTCCAAAGACAAATAGAATATTAAACACAAAACAGTAGACCAGAGATCAAATTGTCAACATCCGTTGGAGCATAGAAAAAGCAAAAGAATTCCAGAAAAATATCTATTTCTGCTTCATTGACTATGTTAAAACCTTTGACTGTGTGGATCACAACAAATTGTGGAAAATTCTTAAAGAGATGGGAATGCCAGACCACCTGACCTGCCTCTTGAGAAATCTGTATGCAGGTCAGGAAGCAACACTTAGAACCAGACATGGAACAACAAACTGACTCCAAATTGGGAAAGGAGTACGACAAGGTTGTATATTGTCACCTTGTTTATTTAACTTATGTGCAGAGTACATCATGAGAAACTGAGCTGGAGGAAGCACAAGTTGGAATCAAGATTGCCGGGAGAACTATCCATAACCTCAGATATGCAGATGACACCACTCTTATGGCAGCAAGTGAAGAGAAACTAAAGAGCCTCTTGATGAAGGTGAAAGAGGAGAGCAAAAAAGCTGGCTTAAAGCTTAACATTAATAAAACTAAGATCATGGCATCCAGTCCCATCACTTCATGGCAAATAGATGGGGAAACAATGGAAACCATGAGAGACTTTATTTTTTTGGGCTCCAAAATCACCTCAGACAGTGACTGTAGACATGAAATTAAAAGACGCTTGTTCCTTGAAAGAAAATCTATGATCAGCCTAGACAGCCTATTAAAAAGCAGAGACATTACTTTGCCAACAAAAGTTCATCTAGTCAAAGCTATGGTTTTTCCGGTAGTCATGTATGGATGTGAGAGTTGGATGGTGAAGAAAGCTGAGCGCTGAAGAATTGATGCTTTTGAACTCTGGTATTGGAGCAGACTCTTGAGTGTCCTTTGGACTGTAAGGAGATCAAACCAGTCAATCCTAAAGGAAATCAGTGCTGAATATTCATTGGAAGGACTGATGCTGAAGCTGAAGCTCCAATAATTTGGCCACCTGATGTGAAGAGCTGACTTATTAGAAATGACCCTGATGCTAAGAAAGGCAGAAAAAGGGAATGACAGAGGATGAGATGATTGAATGGTATCACCAATTCAATGGACATGAGTTTGAGCAAGCTTTGGGAGATGTTGAAGGACAGGGAAGCCTGGCATGTTGCAATCCATGGGGTCGCAAATAGACACAAATGAGCAACTGAACAACAATGACAAAGAGTAAACATTAACTGTCAGTGGAATTTCACATGGTGAAGCATATATGAAATAAATATAAGCTGCTCAACCTGCATTTTTTCACCCCTTGGTTATCTTATCTCAATTTTCAGCAAAAAAAGAAAAATGATTTATATGTCCCTTCAATAATAACAACATTATATCCATAAAATTTTAATGCCCTATATGCAAAATCAATGTCTTACATGAATAACATGGGACTTCATTAGTTTCCACACAAGTTTTCCACAAAAAAGCTATTGATTAAGAATTAATTGGAACTTAATAAGACAAAAGTAAAAGATAATCTGTTTCTGTGGACCCTTGAGAGGATCCATTTAAAATGAGAATCTTCTGTCATCCAGCTTGAATATTCAACCACTTGTTATGATGGGTAGCAATTTTGTTCATTTCAAGGTATATTAATTACTTCACATCAGAAAATTGAGAATATTATCTTCAAATTCACATCAAAGATTAAAACCCAGTGTTTAAACATCACCAATATAATTTCTATGAGGATTACATAGCAATTAAGTTGCATTCTTACCAAGTAAAGATGAATTTATGTTCATCCTTTCTGTCTTCCACTCAGGGACCAATACATTATATCATTTCGTGTTATATAAATGTCAAGTATTGTATTTCTGAAAACTTTATTTTGTTTTTTGCTATTATCTGTGTCTGTCCTTCTAGACATTTTTAAACATCATGTTATAAAAGTGTATCTGTTCACAAAAATGTAAGGTATGTTTGAAATGAATAGTCTTTGAACAGTTTTTAAAAATAGCAAATATTCATTTAACTCGTATTCAATTTTTCTCCCTGTATGTACATGTTTGACATGAAATATTGCAAACATTTGACACACTAACAATGGTAAATCCTCAAGACATACTATGCCAGCCAGGAATCCAATATAAATTTTATATCTTATTTTTAAATCCAAAACACTAAAATTTATTGTAACGGTCCATAAAGCAAATAAATATTCATTAATTCACTACCTAAAGAGGCATCCGTTTGAATATCTTAGTCATTATCTGTATTGTATTGTCAAGGGTGTTAGCTATATTTTGGAATGATGACCATTTCATTTATGAACATACTTCTTTCTCTAAAAGTTAGGTGCACTCACAAAGTGCTAAGAAATAGAGTACTTTAAATTAAACGTAAGAAATAAGTATGTAAAACATGCTGGATGGAAGAAATTCCTGTTATTGATTTTGCTGTGTTCACTGTGGCACTAAACAACTTAAATCAGTGCTGGATGGTACAGATCTAAAGGGGATATGCTCAGATTTTTGGTGCTCTCAGTCAAAACAGAGGAGTCTTGAGCCTGAAAAAAAAATGCTTTCATTAAATATTTACTGAAGGTTTAGTATGTGATTGGCATTATAGTTAGTGAGCAAAACCTGATGTAGTCTTTTTCTTTTCATGGAGCTGTAGACTAACAGAAGAAATAGATGTATGTGTCAAATATCACACAACTACTTCCATTAACTGATTCCTTTGACAAACACTTCACTAAACATTCAGTAATTTGTCAGGCACAATCAAGGTGCTTCAGATGCAGTTGTGAAGCAACACAGACAAACGTTTACCTCGTTTAACTCGTACTCAATTTTTCTCCCTGTATGTACATGTTTGACATGAAATATTGCAAACATTTGACACACTAACAATGGTAAATCATGATAACAGATTTACCTGTTATCATGAAACTTACATTCTAGTTGTAATGTCCCAAGACTGAAATAACTGAAATACATAAAATATGTGGTGATAAGGGATAAGCGGGTGAAGGAGGAGCATGAAAGAGCCAGCTTAAAACTAAATATTACAGAAGCTAAGATCATAGCACCCGGCCCCATTACTTCGTGGCA
Source organism: Okapia johnstoni (assembly GCA_024291935.2). Taxonomy (NCBI): domain Eukaryota; kingdom Metazoa; phylum Chordata; class Mammalia; order Artiodactyla; family Giraffidae; genus Okapia; species Okapia johnstoni. The sequence goes on from CM044322.1 coordinate 62,186,630, forward strand.
AATAGATGTGAAAAAAGTGGAATTAGTAACAGGTTTCCTCTTCTTGGGCTTTAAGATCACTGTGGATGGTGACTGCAGCCATAAGATCAGAAGATGTTTGCTTCTTGGCAGGAAAGCTGTGAGGAGCGGGATCGTAAAGGAGGTGGAGTGACGAAGAATTAATACCTTCCAACAATGATGCTGGAGAAGACTCATGAGAGTCCCTTGGACAGCAAGGAAATTGGAATCAGTCAATCTCAAGGGAAATCAACCCTGAATACTTGTTGAAAGAACTGATGCTGAAGTTGAAACTGCAGTATCTTTGTCATCTGATGTAAACAGCTGACTCATTGGAAAAGTCCCTGATGCTGGGAAAGATTGAGGGCAGACGAAGAGGGGATCAGAGGATGAGATGGCTGGATGGCATCACCGATGCAATGGACATGAACTTGGGCAAACTTCAGGAGATGGTGAGGGACAGGGAGGCCTGGTGTGTTGCAGTCCATGGGGTCACAAAGGGTCCTACACAACTGAGCCACCGAACAGCAACAAGAGATAAGAAAAATAAAGGAGGGAAGGGGGATAAGATATGAAAAACGCCAACTCCAAGTGTAACCTAATTGTGATTTTCCTGGACTCTATTGAGCTAGAACCGTCCTAAATCATAGAGAGGGACTTGTGAGATTTTATTGGCTTAGTACACAAAACTAAATCTTTCAGATAGATTATCGCCTGGAATATTATCTCTTTCTTTTGTGGCTGTTTCTTGACTCTAAAATATCTCCATTTCTTCCTGGGATAAAAATTGTTCACTAATGAAAAAGTGCTCTCTCATTTAACAGCACCTATGAAAGCAAGGGGAGACTCCTTTAACTGCTTCCTAATTGTTATGTAGATAACTAAAGGCATTTTTTTTCTTCCAGTTTTCTTTGTAACATTTTTTGATATTAAGACCTATTGTTAATAATAAAGACTCCTACATAACTAACTTTCAGATTAATAATTTATTACTGCATGACTGAAAATTAAAAAGTGTTCATTTGTTAAAATTGGACTATCATGATAGTTTCAAATGTAAGTTAACAAAAATGCAAAAAACAAAAGTTCCCAAAACTTGTGGAATTATTAGTTATTCTTAGGAACAAAATTTGTAATTCTTATGGTCATAGTGACATGACTTTTACTGTTGAACTTGAATAAGTTAGCCATTTTAAATTAAAAGGTACATATAAATAAGCTGTCAGAAAAAGTCCCATTATTTCAGTGAGAAATTAACAATGATATATATTATACACTATCATATTATTTCTCAAAAACATATTTTGCTGTTCATGACATTCATTTTTAACACTATACACACACTGAATTCACATCTCTTTCCAGAATAAATGAGATTTTCATTTTAAATGGCTTGGGTATAAATGTAAGGTCAAGTCAGTGTGAAATCAATCTGAAGGAAAGTGGATCTATTACTGGAAAGTGGTGCTTGATATTTCTTATCCTCGATGATGGAACAGGTCTCCCTTGCTAGCTGAGCAATCTCTATCTAGTTACAATAACACCTCTAATTTACTGTTTTTATTTTGAAGATGACCCAGATGTAAAATACACATAATTGGATTTAAATGATTGAAGACATTCTGCTCCTTCTGAGAAAATAACAATCTTAACAAAATAACATCTCTTCTTAAAACTGTGGCAAAAGATTGAACATAACATTAATGCTCTCTCCAATTTCTTTGAACACTGTTGATTATAAAGTAGGAAGACTTAAAAAAAACTCATATTTGAAAGTATATATCTAAATATATACTAGTCCCCTTAAAATAGTTAATGTAAGGTGCTATATTATCTTTTCCTGTGCTTTAACTTTACTTAAAATAAATATTGAATATGCTTTCACTCTCTTTTATTAAAGTATAAGGTTATATTCAGGAGCTGGAAATCTGCCTTTCATGAGAATTGCAATGTTTTGATGCAATCTAAAGACATTTAGAGCTCAAGTTCAATAGATATTGATGGAGTGAATTGAAAAAGGAAGGCTAATAAAGTGAGCTAGGAAGATGGATGGTTCTATTCTTAATAAAAATAATATATAACTGTAAAGTAACAATAATAATGTTGTTGCAAGGCTTGATCACATATGGGAAAAAGTATTAAGATTGATTTATTACTAGAAATGAAATATAACTGTATTAACTCAATGTGATTACTACCAAAAACAAGTTTAAATTGTATTTGGAAATATTCTATAAATATAACCAAATTTTAATCTAAGAATATATACACTGAAAAGTAAATATACTGAGAGTAAAGTTTACAGTGGCTTTGCTTTTCAGGTGATAGATTGAATATATCTTGAATCTCTCCCCTCTGCTTACTTTGGATATACCAAATGATAGACCACCCATGAAAATAAGGAAGACAAATTGTTAGGGTCCAAAAGAGACATCTCTAACATAAAAAAAAAAAAAGGCATTGAACACAAAACTCCAAAAAACCCTTAAACTCAGTGGTCAACAGAATCTGAGTTAAATTAGAATTTTCTCAAAAGCCTAAAATCTGGGGTCTTGGGACTGTGCAAAGCTTTGCAGGACTGGAGGGCAAATATGCACAATCTGCAAATGGCTGGGAAGATGTTTCTCATTTCCAGTTGTGAAACTGTATGCTACCAAGCCTATACTTCTATTACAGGGGGCAAAAATAGAATCACTTGCCAAACCAAAGTTATTGTAACAGTGCGACATTAGTGCCAGTATAGGAAACTAAAATGAGAAAAAGAACAGAAAAACTGGAAGCAACAACCTCAACAATAAACTCACATAGTAGATATATGAGGGACAACTGTTACTTAGCCGGGAAGTAATGTAATGACCCAGAGAAGTTATTGGAAGAGTTATCCACATTGAATTATAGTGAAAATGGGTTACTCCTTCACATTGGACACAATCAGTTATAGAGTTATTAAGGCCTTCAGTATAAAAAAAATAAAATCTTTTGAAAATAATGTACAAATATCTTTATATCACAATATAAGAAAATATTCCTTAAAATAAGGGACAAAAATAGCAATCACACAGCAAAAGATAAGTGAATTAAACTATATTATACTAAGAATTTTGTTCATAAAATATATCAAAATGTGTTTACTATTAGTATATTTATAACATATATGCACATCTTTATTAATACATAAAACTGAAGATTATTTAGTATTCAGAATTATAATAAACAAGAGTTTTTAAGGAAACAACTAACAGTTCAATAAAATAATAAACAAGAAACACAAACATGAACAGACATGTCAGAGAGATACAACGATGCAGCCATAGAGACATAAAGGAATGCTCAGAAGCAGTGAGGATTATGGACATGCTAATTAATTCAAGTAAGATATTTTACACTTAACAGATTAATACCATAGTAAAAAGCTAAGCATGGGTAAAATTGTAGAACAATTTCATTCATAGGAGGTTATAAGCAGTTTGCACAGCCTTTTCTAGTAAAATGTTTATCAGTTCAGTTCAGTTCAGTTTAGTTCAGTTGCTCAATCGTGTCCGACTCTTTGCGACCCCATGGAATGCAGCACACCAGACTTCCCTGTTTATCACCAACTCCCGGAGCTTACTCAAACTCATGCCCATTGAGTTGGTGATGCCATTCAACCATCTCATCTTCTGTCATCCCCTTCTCTTTCTGCTTTCAATCTTTCCCAGCATCAGGATCTTTTCTAATGACTCAGTTCTTCGCATCAGGTCGCCAAAGTATTGGAATTTCAGCTTTATCATCAGTCCATCCAATGAATATTCGGGACTGATCTCCTTTAGGATGGACTGGTTGGATCTCCTTGCAGTCCAAGGGACTCTCAAGAGTCTTCTCCAACACCACAGTTCAAAAGTATTAATTCTTCAGCAGTCGGCTTTCTTTATAGTCCAACTCTCACATCCATTCATGACTACTGAAAAAAAAAAAAAACTATAGCTTTGACTAGATAGACCTTTGTTGGCAAAGTAATGTCTCTGCTTTTTAACATGCTGTCTAGGTTCGTCATAACTTTTCTTCCAAGGAGCAAGCATCTTTTAATTTCAAGCCTGCAGTCACCATTAGCAGGGATTTTGGAGCCCCCAAAATAAAGTCTTTCACTGTTTCCATTGTTTCCCCATCTATTTTCAGGGTGATAAGATACAGCCTTGACGTACTCCTTTCCCAATTTGGAAACAGTCTGTTGTTTCATGTTCATAGCCAAACATAAAATGTTTCCCCAATTGCACTACCCCAAGGAATCATAATACACAAGCACACTAGAATCTATGAATATGAATGTTTCTCAAAGAGTGGTCCACAATAGGAAAAACATGGAACAACCTAAATACTCATGAATGGCAGAATGGATAGACTATATGAATTTTAAAAACAGCTTTGGTACATAGTGAAAATAAATTAATTAAAGTTCCCTTCAGAAACATGGCTCAATAGTATCACATTGAAAAGAAGAATGTCACAGAATTCACAACCTATTTCCATCTCTCTATATTTTACAACAGGTCAAAGGGGAAAATATTTTTTAGGGTCACATAAATATAGGAAGCCTATAAAAGCAAAGAACAGAAATTGAAACCTATAACATAATATAAAAGCAAAACAGATATTTGTTTATGATTATCTCTGTAGGACGGTGACACTAAAGTGCATACATGAAGGAAAGTAAATATGAGTGAATGTTAAGAGATGTGGGGATGACAATACTCTCCCTTGCCAGTTGTATTTCATGACCCATCAGTATGTGGGTTTCAGATCCTACTACACATTTTTTGATATCTACGAAACTATAGCTAATACAATTAATGTGTATATCCCTCCACAAATACTTAGAATACACATTTGCTTTCTCTGAGCTAAAACCTAATTGATACTTAGTATAACTAATTTGAGAAAATTATTAAGTTCTCTTTGTTCCCCTTTTAATAAGATCATCTACTGGGGGTCATTTGTAGAAACATTATTGGAATAACTAATTCTGAGTTTGTAGAAACACCACACACTGGCTAATAGCATATATAAAATAGATACAGGGGAATTTTATGCATTCATATTAACATGGTTTGGATAACACATGTATTTAATTGACTGAAATTTTAAAAGTTCTACTTAATTTTCTCAAAATAAGACAAAGTACGATGAATGAATTTTTAGCAGATACACCAAGAACCATTTATTAAATAGCAATCTGATACAGAGAGAAATGAGAGAGAGAAAGGATATATAAAAGAAAGAAAGAATAAGAAATTCCTTCTTCAATCTCTAAGAGAAATAATTGACCACAATTCTACAATTGCCCAGGAAAAAAATGAAAAAAATTTATTTTACCTAACTTTCAGTTTCTGATTTCATCTGGACTTTTAAAATTTTAAATTCCTTTTATGAAAATCGTTTCCTGTCTCCTTTTCTAAGATAATATCCCTCCTCTAACACAAACTCAGGCTCAAATTGCTTCCTCATATACTCCTGTGATCTTCAAGAGGTACATGAATTTAAGTGTAATGTGTATGCTAAACTAGATGATAAGACCTAATTGTGATTATGCAAACAATATACCTGTTATTCCTTCTCTTTATCACTGTGTATATTTTTCCAAATAATTTCAGCTAAACAATTGACTGTAACAAATGACAAAGCAATCAGTTCTATAAAAAAAATAGAGAAATACAATTTGTAAATTCCTAAAAATTTTACAAAAAATTAACTTATCTTTTTTGTTCACCATAAATATTTTTATGGACTGGCAATATGTCCATAGACCAAAGCTATGTATTTATTCATTTTGGTAAGAATACTTAATGTGAGATCCATTCTCTTAACAAAGTTTTAAATATACAATGAAATACTGTTAACTAGTGGCACATAATATATTATAGCAAATCTCTAGAACCTACTCATCTTGCAAACTGAAACATTATACTCACTAAACAGCAACTTCCCATTTCCTCCTCTCTCCAGCCCCTGGAATCCAACTTTCTATTCTGTTTCTATAAGCTTGACTACTTCAAATATTTCATGTAAGTAGAATCATGCAGCTTATTCTTCTATGACACAGGTTATCTCACATAGAACAATGTCCCCCTGTTTATCTATGTTGTTTTATATATCATCCATGTTGTTTTATATTATTCAGCCTTTTTGTAAGACTTAACAATATTGTATTGAAAGTATGTATACCACATTTTCTTTATCCATTCATCTCTCAAACATTTAAATTGTCTCTATATCTTAGCATTTCAATAAATTAAATATTATATATATATATATATATATATATATATAACTTTAAGGGCTAAAAATACAAATGGAATGAATTTGTTTTCTCTACAAGGCACTTGAAATTGATTCAAATAAACTTATTGTCAGAGATTCAACCATATGTTGAACACTTGGATTTTTGTGATGCAAGTTAACAACATTTACAGTTATTTTTAAGGAATTACAAAAGGAAGGAAGATGGGGCCTAAAAATAAGCACAATTCAAGAGAACTGGTCCTGAAAGCAAGATAAATTGAAAGTAGGATAAAAGAATATCCAAGAAGCAAATATACAGAAAGAGGCAAATTAAATGCAAATATAACATAAAGTCTCAGGCTAGCTCCATTTACATTCATTGAAACTATGGCAAAATTGACTTTTGCAATTTGTTTTGATTTCTTAACTTCTGACATTTGTGTGATCTTAAAGGAATCTGTGTATTTATTGCGATAACAAAGATGCATAAATATGAGTAAAAGCAACATATTAAGGTGGAAAAATCATAATCAGAGTAAAAGCAAGAATGTGACAAAGAATTTGGGTTACCTAGGACCCAAAGCAATTCCACCTGTGTGGTACCCAAAGGACCGACTACATTATTAATTACTCATCTTCAAGTTTACACTTACATTATATGATAAAATGATTTGCTTGTTTAAAGTGATTTCTAATTTAATAGTCATATTTATGAATAGGTTTAAAAAGTGTGACATGATCACAAGTTCAGCAGATTGTGTGAAATAAAGAGCTAGTGAAATATCTCATGCTCCCTACATTTTATGAATTTATATTAAAACCAACCAGCTCTTTTCATGAAGACAAGTGGACACTATCAGATGATACTCAAGATTGTAAACAATAGAACCCATTGCAGTTAATCCCAGTAGAAAAATAATTTACTGGAGAGTGTTAGGAAGCCCCAAGAATCTCCATGCAGGCCACATAGTCAACACTGTAGATGCTTACTTGATGATAGTGATAATGAGCTAGTACAATTTACACCACTAATGCTGATACTCCAAGTTAAATGTCACCATCCCCTCTTTCTCACAAAATGATTCTGCCTGACATCTGCTCTTTCACATTGCTCATTCATCAAGTGAAGCTTCACAAGTGTGTATCTGATGCAGAGACTAAGGTCACACACCTGCATTCTATTTTCAAAGGAGAAAGAAATGCAAATTTCCATTCTACCCAAGGGAAGCAGATTTCTAGTAATATGGGAAAATTCCTCAAATAAGTGTATTCAAAAGATGTACTGAGGAAAAAAAGATATATGATTGATCACTATGGTCTAGTCCTTGACTATTCAATCTCGTGCACACTGCTTTTTCACATTTAATCTCCCTCCCCCCACATAACAAAACAATAAAGCCAACAATGAAATTTTCACACCCTACAAACACAATGTTTTGGGAGTCGAAAATGAGATTGTCTTTAAAATGTAACAGATGTGTCTGAATAAATTGCTAACCCGCTGTACATCAGTTTTCACCCCAACTTCACAAGGTTTTTAGTACAACTAGTTTGGTTTCACCGACTTGATGGACATGAGTTTGAGTAAGCTCTGGGAGATGGTGATGTACAGGGAAGTCTGGCGTGCTGCAGTCCATGGGGTCTCAAAGAGTCAGACACGACTGAGCAACTGAACTGAACTGAATTGAGTTTGGTTTCAGAGTTTAATAAATCCTTTAATGATTTTCAAATAACAATGGCCTTTGGATGAAAGGGTATATGGCACAATCAGTTTATTTTATCAGCCCCCTAAAGTTGCATTATGTCTGCTCATGTCTGCTCATAAAAAATGAAGGCAATAATTAGAAGCAAAATGTTGAATGATACCATGATGTTGAAAATATGTGAACTAAATACTAAAAAGATATTAATAGCAGAGATATGACAGAAATGGAAAGCAAGTTAAGAAGAAGTGATCTATGGTAATTTTAAAAAAAGATCCTCCTCACTTATATGTCCTGGGGGGTGTGAGTGTGTGTCTGTGTGTGTGTGCTCAGTCATATCTGACTTTTTGCAATGCTACTCTGTGTCAAATAGTTTCCATTTCTCTTATAGTTCAAATGTTTGACACTGAACAGAATTTGTTAGAAATATAACTAAGGCTGTCTCTCTTTTTAGAGCCAAGGTGATGTGATACCAAAGAGTTGACTGCTAGAGAGGGGGAGAAGGGTGAGGGAGTCCCTGCCATTTTTCCTTCTGACCTTCTGAGCCACTTATAGATCTATTGCAAAAGTCCTCTTGTGCCTGACATCAGAATGTTGTGCCAGTCTACCTGTATTTTGACATTTTCCTTCCAGGTGTTCTGGTCCTAGGGGAAATACTTGAAGCACAAGTGTGTGTTTGTGTGTATGAATATTATTTTGTCCCACATATATTTATATATTTTCTTTCTCTATGTGCTGAGAGTTAGAGTTAACAACCCTCTAGTAGCACTGAGTACAGTAAGTCCCCAGGTCTTAGGATGTATATATTCTTGTAGTTTGGTATAGCAGCTAAACACATGGGGTTTATCATGGTATTGTTTTAAAAATATAACAGGCATTTGTTTAAGGAGGAATATCAGTGGGGCAGGAGGTGGCACATTGACCATGTGGGCTGCTGACAAGCGTTGAGTATTGCTGGCTACTCTAGAATTATAACCTGATAAATGAATATCAACCTATGATGGGCACTTTAGCTCACTTGGACAATTAGTTTTCTACATTTAGGTTTATATTTTCTTCAAGGGTAGAGGAGCAAGCCAAGATCTATTCCTGAAGTGAAAGAGTTAATTTCTGAAAGAGAAAGTGCTCCAAAACCTTGGAACCATCAAATCTGATTCTCCTATAGGGGATTTCCACAATCACTATATATTCTGCTGATATCATAGCAGAGATTTTTTTTTTTGCACTGCTCAAAGTCATAAGAGCCATCAGGAATATCCACTTCCACCTTATCCTATACCAGCCAGGGGATCCTCCTGTCTATCACATATAATATGCTTTAGTGGTAAGAGTACAAGGTAGAGCAAACTTGCTTTATGCTTTGGAGAAGACAGCTGAAATAGCCCAAACCACGGAGACTTCAGAAAATCTACTGTGTTATTAGAACCCTGCAATTTCATTGGTATTATTATTTTTTTCTTATTTAGGAAGTGAAAGTGGCTGCTCATCAGTATAGCAGATCAGTATACTGGAATTATAGGTTTTCCTGGTGGCTTAGATGGTAAAGAATCTTCCTGCAATGCAGGAGAACTGGGTTGGTTCCTTGGGTTGGGAAGATCTCCTGGAGAAGGGGATGGCAACCCATTCCAGTATTCCTGCCTTGAGAACTCCATGGACAGAGACACCTGGTGGGCTACAGTCCATGGGGTCACAAAGAGTCAGACATTACTGAGCGACTAACACTTTCATAGTGGATCTTGGTAATGGTGATATGACCAAAGAACTTCTGGTAGCACAGACCTAGGTTTTTACTAATATTCTATTGCAAGAATGCTCAGATGGGTTGCTCACCTTGCTCTATAAAATGTCATTTATTTTTGACAGAAAAAAAGAAAGAAAAGCAAAATCCAGATCAACGACTGTCTACCTGATATAGGGTCTATAATACTGACTTCAATAAAGGGACCAAACACAGGGAGAGCAACTGAAGTCTCCACATGTAAAGGTTACAATAATGCATCAGCATTCTCCAAAGCAGGTGTGTGCTCTGCACAGGACAGGTAAGTGGCGAACTAAACATGTCATTGATGGGCAATGAGATAATTCTGATTCACTCAGAAAAATGCAGCCATACCTCACTTCTCACTTTGCCCTGTAGATAATTACTTATTTTTTTTTTTTTAAATTGAAGGTTTGCAGCAGCCCTGAGTGGAGCAAGTCTACTGGCACTCATGTTTCCAATGGCATTTGCTCATTTGTGTCTCTGTGTCACTTTTTGGTAAGCCTTGTAATATTTTAAAGTTTTTCATTATTATTATATTTGCTGTGGTGATCTGTGATCAGTGATCTTTGATGTTACTACTGTACTGCTGCTTACTGAAGGTTCGCCTGATGGTTAGCATTTTTTAGTAATAAAATATTTTAATTATAAAGTATATAGTTTTTGAGATGCAATACTATTGCACACTTAATAGACTATGGTATAATGTAAGCATAACTTTTATGCACACTAAGAAACCAAAGAATTTGGGTGACTCAATTTACTGTGATATTTGTGGTCTGGAATTGAACCTGTAATATCTCCTATGCATTTCTCTAGTGGAATTTTTTCATATAGTGAAGAATAAAACACTACTAGTTTCCAATGGCTTTTACTACCATAATAAAATAACCTCTACAAGTGAAAATGCTAACAAAAGTACTCTGAAAGTGGCTCATTAAATCTATTACAACTCTAGATTCCAAAGCTGGCAAATAACTTGCAGGATAGATTCACAGACCCCTTGGGCCGTTGATTGACTCCCATAAAAACAAGCAAATTTAAGACTGTGGTTCAGTTTTATTGCTATTACCTAAGTGAGTTTTATATACATATTATAAAAAGGAAGTTATTTTCCCTTTTCTCTTATTTTGAAAAACCCATCATTTTGCTATTAGCTTAACTGAATTAACTTAAGGCAATGTATCATTCCAGAATTGTGTATTCAGTGACAATCAGTTTTCACATTGAATGATTTGAAGTTATCCGATATTCTCTGTTGTTTGATTCCCCACCTGACAAATGACAAGGAAACTGAACACTAGGAACTTTAATCAATATAAGCAGGGTTAATGGATGATATGTGAAAAGTTTCCAAAATTAAAGATGTGTTTTTCTTTCATATATATTATACTATACATATTAGTTTCCATTACCTACAATCAGTTCAAATGTCATTCCCAGAATATCTGGAGATAAATGTTTGCTATCTTGTCATTCTCTATGACTTTCTTATATTTCATGGCTCTTTATATTCATAGCTCTTATATTTCAATATTGTTCCTGGAACTCCAGTAATTACAACTAGAATACAGTCTTGATAAAAGAAGGAATTCTTGACTAACGATGGATTGATTCCATTTGAGATGTTCCAGAAGTCACTGTTTTTCTCCTTGCACCATCTAGAACTTAATTAGCTAGCTAAAAGGAATTTGTTCTCAGCTAAAAGCTTCCATTCTTTGGGATATAGATAGTGGTTTCTGCCAACCATTGTACTTAATTGGATTACCTGTCTTCTAGTTTTCACCATTTTTGCATTTTTCCTTTCTGGAGATTTTTTTCCATTTCACTTTCCAACATTGCTATTGGTACTTTAATTCCATTCTTATGTTTTTTCTCCTAAGCATTCTTTGTGATTTTTTTCTGAATTTTTAATCTTTATAAACAAAATATTCTCCTTATTTAATGGACGCAGTATTCTTGCATTCAGAATCATTGTATAGATCTAACTAATAAAGGTTTCTTCTAATCACTTTGTTGTTTTAGTTTTTTACTATTTTTTTCTAAGTACTGTTTGTTTATTCTTATTTTTTGACTTTTCAGGTGAGAAGGAAAAAGTTTTCCTTGGATGTCCATGACATTTAAGTGGAAGAAATGTGAAAGTAGAATAAAATTTCATATGCACAGGTGGGCCTTATTGACAAATGAGCTAAACCTCAGAGAATCACTGAAAATGCCACCTTGGTTGGTAGGGGAGAGGGGCAGGTGGTCAATAACTGATATTGAGAGATTATTTCTTTTTTCTGTTATTCCAAGGAGAAACCTTTCAATCAATTTTGGTTGAGGGTGGCCAAGCAGGAGCAGGAAGCTGGAATTTCATTGTTTAATTGTGTAGATTTTCACTTAATATTTCAATAATCACTATAATATCATATTCCTCAGATCTTCCTACTGTGTGTAAATTTGGAACATAATATCTTGAATTTCCTATCCAAGTGAAAGTAGGGAATTCACATGGCCTTTGTGGAATCAAAAAAAAATTATCCTAAGGTCTTAAGTTTTCCTTTACATTCATTTAAATAATCTTTACTTAGTCCCACCTATATTCAGTTTCAGGGTACTTAGGGCCTCCAATACCCAACACTATTCTGTATAACAGAGCTCAAATGGACCACTTGAAAACATACTGTGTAAAAGAACATGGACTTGAAGAGAGAGGGCTTGAGGCTTCATTATGTTACAGTTGCTCAGCCTTTCTTGTTTCTCATGAAATTGACACTCTTACGGAATATCTGCCAGATATCCTGTAGAGTATTTTTCAAACAAGGATTGTCTAACACTGTTCTCAAATTTTAAATTTGATTTATCACTTTTTATAAATGTGCCCAAGCATATTAAAGTTAAGTTGGTATTGATAAACTTATTTATAAAAGTAAAGGTTTATTGCATTCTCTGTTTCTTCCTTTACTGAAATTTGTTTTTATTCCTCTTGAGATGTGTAATTCCAAACTATAAAACTTAAAAAAGAACTTGAATTTATTGTATTATTATCCTACATTGTATGCAATAATATATTGAGGAAACAGGCACACTCCTGATTATGAATTCAGTAAATGTTCATAACCAATCCATTAAAAATTACAGAGTAGCAAAAATATTAAAATAATGAAGTGTTCTCTAATTTTATCATCCAGCATTACACATATGTGCAAAACAAACACATATGTATGTATGTAGCATAGATATACACACATTCACATACATGTGTGAGTGTATGCCTGTGTAATTATATCCAGAATATATATATAAGTATATAATAATACACAAATACACTCACTTAAAATTGGATTTACAAAACAGTATAAGTAAAACATTTTATATAAATGTATCTACTTTACAAAAGATTAAAGCCTAAGAATAATTATAAAGGTCATAAAAAATTTTTTCAAAGAATACAAAGATAGGAAAAACAAAATAAACAAATTTTTGTCCTGGGTCGTGTTCTAAGTTTTTACAAATGAAATTACATTCACTAACGCTTAATATTACAGGTGATAAATGTTACACTAAAGCAAAACATCATCTACTTAACAGAGTGAATTATATTGAGAGAATATATACGCATATAAGCATTTTGAAAATACCAAAACATTTAACTTAACAATTAGTAAATATGAATATAGTTCTCAATAGAGAAAGATAAAAAAGGAAACACTCAAAATAAATAACTGAGGGTGTGCTTCAATTGAGTTCAGGTCAGTTGCTCAGTCATGTCCGACTCTTTGCGACCCCATGGACCGCAGCAAGCCAGACCTCTCTGTCCATCACAAACACCCGGAGTTTACTCAAACTCATTTCCATTGAGTCGGCGATACCATTCAACCATCTCATCCTCTGTTGTCCCCTTCTCCTTCTGCCTTCAATCTTTCCCAGCATCAGGGTCTTTGCAAATGAATCAGTTCTTCATATCAGGTGGCCAAAGTATTGGAGTTTCAGCTTCAGCATCAGTCCTTCTTTGAGTATTCAGGACTGATTTCCTATAAGATGGACTGGTTGGATCTCCTTGCAGTCCAAGGGACTCTCAAGAGTCTTCAACACCACAGTTCAAAAGTATCAATTCTTCGGCGCTCAGCTTTCTTTATATTCCAATTCTCACATCCATATGGCTACTGGAAAAACCACAGCTTTGACTAGACAGACCTTTGTTGGCAGAGAATGTTTCTGCTTTTTAATATGTTGTCTAGGTTGGTCATAGCTTTTCTTCCCAGGAGCAACCGTATTTTATTTTCATGGCTGCAGTCATCATCTGCAGTGATTTTGGAGCCCAAAAGGAAAGTCTGTCACTGTTTCTATTGTTTCCCCATCTATTTCCAATGAAGTAATGGGGCCAGATGCCATGATCTTAGTTTTCTGAATGCTGAGTTTAAGCCAACTTTTTCACTCTCCTCTTTCATATTTATCCAGAGGCTCTTTAGTTCTCTTTTGCTTTCTGCCATAAGGGTGGTATCATCTGCATTTCGGAGGTCATTGGTATTTCTCCCAGCAATCTTGATTCCAGCTTGTGCTTTCTCCAGCCCAGGGTTTCTCATGATGTACTCTGCCTATAACTTAAATAAGCAGGGTGACAATATACAGCTTTGACGTACTACTTTTCCTATTTGGAACCAGTCTGTTGTTCCATGTCCATTTCTAACTGTTGCTTCCTGATCTGCATACAGGTTTCTCAAGAGACAGGTCAGATGGTCTGGTATTCCCATCTCTTTCAGAATTTTCCACAGTTTATTGTGATCCACACAGTCAAAGGGTTTGGCATAGCCAATAAAGCAGAAGTAGATGTTTTTCTGGAAGTCTCTTGCTTTTTCGTTGATCCCTCAGCATCACTATTAGTAGAGAAGTACAAATCAAAACTACAATGAGATATCACTTGATACCAGTCAAAATGGTCATTATTAAAAACTCTACAAAGATTAAATGCTGGAGAGGGAGTGGAGAAAAGGGAATTCTGCTATACTTCTGATAGGAATGTGAATTGGTGCAACCACTATGGAGAACAGTAGGGAGGTTCCTTGAAAAAAAAAAAAAAGAAACTAAAAATAGAATTACCATATCATCCAGCAATTCCACTCTCAGTATATATCTGGAGAAAGCCATAATTCAAAAAGTAAAATGCACCACAATGTTCACTGCAGCACTATTCTCAATAGCCAAGACAAGAAATCAATTTAAACGCCTATCAACAGAGGAATGCATAAAGATATGTATAGGTATAACTGAAACACTTTGCTATACACCTTAAACTACGTAACATTGTAGGTCAACTCAACTCCAATAAAACTTAAAATAATAATAATACATTAAAAAAAGCAAAATAAGATTTAACTCCCTACCATACCTGCCACATCTTAAATGCTCACTAGCCACACATGGCTGGTAGCTGTCACACTAAACATTCAGACATAAATGTTCTCCACCATTGCAGAAAGTTCTACTGGATAGCATTGTTACACAGGGTTTTTGGAAGACTATCTGAAATATAAATGGGCTGATATCATCTATAGGAGTAAGGTTATTAAAAAACAGTGTTGTTGAAGGATTTTCACCTCAAATTTCCCTTTGGAGTGTGTCTATCCTTGATTCACTGATTTTCATAAATGAAGTAGGAACAGGGGTCGAAGATGTGAGAATGGCACTCATTATTGGATGAATAGTAGACAAGTTGTTGCTGACAGATTGAAGCTTATTTTGGTTGCTATTTGTTATGCTGGCTCTAGAATAATCAGAACTTCTCCAAGCATATGAGAACTTTCTTTTATTCTTCTATAAATAGCAAACCAATGGGAAAAAGTCAGTGAAATATTAAAAAATGTTGCTTTATGAATACATAAATTACTGTATAAATAAGTAGCCTTTCAATGCATAGTGATTAAAGTGTCTACCTGAAAGATATTAAAAATACAACACTCATTCATACCATACACAAATATAAAAATCAAAGTAAAGCAAGACACCTAAAGAGTTTATTTTAGAATGTAAGATATATGATGTGAATAAGGTGGTAAATGCTTGACAAAAACTAGATACAAAAATGTTGAAAAAAAATAAAGCATAGGAATACATACTTATGTAACATTTATATTTTTCTAGGAAAATATTATTTTAGTGCCTAGAGACAAATTTTAGGTTTATAAATTAGCAAACTGACAAAACTTCTTTATTCTACAGAACTGGGATGCCAATGATCAATTATTCTTTATGTATACTTATATTGCTGTTACTTGTAATGAGGGGCATGACTTACTTTGTAATTTTAAAATGTCAAATACAGTGGGAAAAGTGGTGTGTTGCTGTGTAAACATTTTTAAATTCTCAGTGTACTAAACTTTTTTATTCAAATTTTATCCATCCTCTATCTTATTTAAGGTGTATATATAAAGCCAGTTATGGTCTGTTCTTATGCATGTGTACCCACATCAAAATGAGATGGGGAAAAGGCTTAGAGGAAATCAACCTTGAATATTCATTAGAAGGACAGATGTTGAAGCTAAAGCTCCAATAATTTGGCCACCTGATGTGAAGAGCTGACTCACTGGAAAAGACCCTGATACTGGGAAAGATTGAAGGCAGGAAGAGAAGGAGGTGATAGTGATGAGATTGTTGGATGGAACCATCAACACAATGGACATGAGCTTGAGCAAACTCTGGGAGATGATGAAGGACAGAGAAGTCTGACATGCTGCAGTTCATGGGATCACAAAAAAGTCAGACTAAACTTAGCATCTGAAGAACAGCAAAAACTCAAGAACCGTAAATAGTATAAAAATGACTAAACACAAAAATTGTTCTGGAAAATAGACATGGGTTAGAAAAATCTGAATAAATATTTAAAGTGTAGTTCCAAGACGTTTGAGCACCCTTGAAAGACAAGTATGGCTAATCTCATTGAGAAGGTGGGAGGCAGCAATTCAGGCCAAGAGACTAAGGACTAAAGTGCAAATACCAAAAACCATGATACAATCCAGGGATCACACTCAGTATGTGACATTGTATATACATCATGGCTACAGTGAAGGGTGAGTTTGTAGGAATACTGACATATGATATTGGAATGGGAATTCAGTTAATACAATGGTGATTAAAAAAATACACTATTATTCACAAGCATACTACTTTTCATGAGCAGTCCTGTTTGTTACACAAGACTGGCTAAATGTGGCATTGATAAGGTCAGCTTATCATTAGGAACCAACCTGACAGAATATCTCAATTTCTCCTTCATGGTGTCTTTCAATAAATATCTTATTGCAAACTCCTAAGAAAAAAATTAGTTCTTAATTCACACTTAATTTTTAAAATGTAAGGTAAGCTATTCTAGGAAAAACAGTCTTCTTAACATGAAGTATCACCAGCCTTGCTTTGTAAATGATGGCTCAAAAATCATATATAATCACATTCATTTTGAGTTTGTTGTTGTTGTTGTTCTTAATGTGCATTAATTAAGTCATAATTTGATTTTCTAAAAACTAATCTTTTGATGAAAATGCCATTAGCAGAGGCTAATGATGAATTCATATATGAAGTGAACCATTGCATAGCACATTAAAAATAACTAGTATGGAGTTACATAAATTGATGAAGAAAATTAATGAACATAAAGTAAGTTTTAATTCTCAAGTTATAGTTTTTAATTTTTAAGTTCCTTTTTAAAAAACCACATTATTTAGAGTTTATTAAGTTTTGAAATATTTGACAAACCTTTCAATTTCTCCATGGTGTACAGACATTTTTGAACAATTTATTCTGACTATTCTTACTGAAAGAGCAATAGTTACTCTTCTGTGCTTTCTAACTTTTCTGAATTTTTCAGTGGTGCTTAATATTAACCAGCAAGTCAAAAAAGATATCAAGCCTTTTCTCTGATTTCTACTTGTTCAACTCCCGTTACATTTAACTGTTTCATCTATATAAATTAAACACTAGATAAAAGTCAAAGGTCCTATTATCACATAAGAGGTGGAAATCAAATATTTGAAACCGAGTTCAACAGTTTCTACCATTGAGATTTCAAAAACTGCCATTTTTCCCTCAAATTAACAACGCATACTAGGTTTAGTGTCCCTGTCAAACGTTAAGAAAACCCAAAAGACCACCGTGCAATCCTTTTTCAGTGTCTTATTGTCTCAAACCTTTCAAGCTCCTATAACAAAATATCACCGACTAATCCTTTATAATGGAGTGGTCCCCGACATTTTTAGCACCAGGTACTGGTTTCATGGAAGACAGATTTTCCATGGACCAGAGTGGGGTGGTGGGGATTGTTTCAGGGTGATCAAGCGCATTACATTTATTGAGCACTTTACTTCTATTATTATTACATCATCTCTACCTCAGATCATCAAGCATTAGATCCTGGAGGTTGGGGACCCCTGCTTTACAGGGTATCATAAAAAAAACTTCCCTGGTGACTCAGACAGTAAAGAATCCACCTGCAATGCAGGAGACCTGGGTTCGATTCCTGGGTTGGGAAGATCCCCTGGAGGAGGGCATGGCAATCCACTCCAGTATTCTTGCCAGGAGAATCCCCATGGACAGACGAGCATGGTGGGCTACAGTCCATGGGGTTGCAAAAAGTTGGACATGACTCAGCATACCAAGCACAGCACATAAACAATAGAAACCTATTTTTCACACTTCTGAAGCCTGGACAAATGAGCTCAGGGGGCTTGCACTGTCCAGGTCTGGGCTTTCTCTGGGTTGCAGACTTCTTCCTGTGTCCTCAACAAGGCAGAAGGCACTAGGGAGCTCTCTGGGGCTTCATTCATGAAGAAACTAATTTCAGTCATTAGGGTGGATCCCTGTGACCTAATCACTTCCTAAGGCCCCATCTCCTAATATCACCTTGAAGGGTAGGATTTCAACACTTGAGTCCGGGGAACACAAACCTGCAATCCATGGCAGGTATGTCTTCTCACTGTTTATCTATCAAAGAATGGCAATGAATCACTACAAAGTTTTTGTTTTTAAAAACTCAAATTGCAGAAGTATAATTTTTTTAATAATTCAGGTTATATATAAACAACTAAAATGATCGTGTTTGACTCCTAATTCTAATGTAGAAAAGTCGTGTACTTTGTATTTAGTAGTTGTCATTCTCCCTATTCACAAATGTTTAATGCCAACTGAAAAATCATACTTTTTAACATTGCCATCTTTAAAACACAGAAGTAAAGATAGTTGTAAGTCCTTTCCTTATTGTTTATAAAATCGAGTCCTTTCATTATGAAATATTTCTCTATCTCTATTGACCACCTAAATTTTTCTTTTCCTCATTATCATATATATTTGCTTATTGCTTGTCACTTTCTCTTCCCAACTTCTGCTTCACAAAATGATCACTAAGGCTTAAGCAGGTGACTTAAATGTCAAGGAAGCAATAATCAATAAGTGAAGGCCAAACTTGTTTGATTGCTCAGTTAATTTTAACAAATTAGCCAATTAATTTTCTATTTATCAAACATTTATTAAGTCTTCTTTTGTACCAGATGCTCTTGGAGATTCTTGGAATATATCAATAAACAAAACAAAGGTCTTTACTCTATAGTTTTCACATTCACAGGGAAAGACAGACAGACCGTAATAGGTGTAATGAATAACTGCAAGTTTAAAAGGAGAAATTATCTACCTGAAGGATGACA
This sequence comes from Okapia johnstoni, assembly GCA_024291935.2. Lineage (NCBI taxonomy): Eukaryota > Metazoa > Chordata > Mammalia > Artiodactyla > Giraffidae > Okapia > Okapia johnstoni. The sequence continues at coordinate 62,206,015 of CM044322.1, forward strand.
GGAGCCTCATAAAAAGTGCCAGAACTGAGATTTTACTTCTGACGTTTCAACTGATTGATGTCCTATTAAGTGAGAGGCTAGTGTTATAAGTTTCTGTTTTTTTTAAAGCAGCTACAAAAGATGATTTTGATGTGAAATCTCCCTTTTTATATTTAACATTTAATAGCATGGTTACACACTGTTCAAATAATATAAAACATATTCATGTGTCTCATTTGGCCCACAAGGCTAGGTCTAGAAACCTGGCACCAACTAAGTTATTTCACATGAGGACTCAATACTATAGGGATTTTTACACTTAACTCTTCTCATCAAGACCTATCCCATCACTTGGTTCAATTTCTGTGTGTCTTACATCACATCTTCATTCTGACTGAAAAATCTATTAAGGGTATTTCTGATAATTTCAATGGTTTCTCAGATAAATTGCGTAATATTGGTCTGTATTTGTATTAAAAAGCATGATTCTATACTTTTTTTAATATTGAAAGTTAATGAGTATATTTTTTAGTAAGTCTATGAAAATTTTAGAAAGCACCAATCAATCAAATATTATTTCTATGAATTTGAAAACTGCTTTGACTTAAGGAGACAACTAAGTTTTAGTATAAGGTAGACTCTGCCAACATCTATATCATTTGAAAACCTAGGTTTATAGTTTATACCATTTTTGTATTTAGTTATAGCTAAAAAATCCCAAGGATATTTATTGTGTAATAATTTTAAGTGCTGAATAAAAATCCACCAAAAATAAGGATTATGAATTCACTACACACTTGTTAACTCCCTTAATCAATGTTGAATAAGCTATATTTTTTTTCATGGCATGAGGTTATGTGATCTTTATTTTGCTAAAGTTACCTTAAGAAATATACTTTCTTGTATATAAAGCAATTACTGGAATCATTTATTTTCATCACCAAATTCCCACTGTGAGGCAATTGTCCATGTAAATAGTTTTTTCTTTACAGATTGCCACATTTCAGTAGAAATCTACATTATTTTGGAATGGTCCTGCTGAAAACAATTTAGTGAAATTTTTGCTTTTTATTTATATCCTGAAACTTTACCACAAGCTTTGATTCATTGCTATGTAACAGATTGATGAGTTTTGATAATGTATTTTACTTAAAAGCATTTTTCAGCATCAGTTCAATACAAAGGACAAGGAATTAAAACAATTATCATACATAAAATAAGAGAAAAATATCCCACCAAAAAGACTTATGGAGTTATTTAAGATACAGTTGGATGCCCCTGAAAATTGTTCATTTTGATGCATTCAAAACTGTCAAGTTATTTCAACTTTAAACCCTCCCCCCCCCACACACACATACACATACACACAAAGGGAACATCTAATTTTCTGGCAATACTACTCCTTTATCAGTGCATTAAGGGTATAAAATATTTTCCAGGATAATTTGTAGACCTTACAGCTCACAACAAATACTTAGCATGTGGGTCATGTATGTCTGGGATTAGGAATATTCTTGATGCTATGTAAACTTTTCTAGGAAGTAGAAAAATTAGGTAAATCATTTTGTAGATGTGAGAATGTAAACATATTGGTCACACTAGTGATAGAACTTTGTGACTGGGTATCCTGAAGAACTCTGGGTTTGTGTCATTTAAAAAGTGGAGCTCAGGGGTAAAGAATCCACCTACCAATTCAGGAGACACAGGAGAGATGGGTTTGACCCAAGGGTAGGAAGTTCCCCTGGAGGAGAAATAGCAACTTGCTCCAGTATTCTTTCTTGAGAAATCTCATGGACAGAGGAGCCTGGTGGGCTACAGTTCATGGGGTCACAAAGAGTCAGACTAATCACAGCACAGCACAGTACAAAGATATTTAAAAAGGTCCCACTTCACTTACTACTGTTTTCTTTCTTATTCATCTCATGGTCTCTAACCCAATGCTTTTCTCAAGTGCATTCTCAGATAAGTATGTGGGTAAAATATTCTTTGAAGATATATACATATATCTATTTTACAGCCATAAGAAATAAGGAAACCCTGCTATTTGCAACAACATGGATAGACCTTGAGGACATTATGCTAAGTGAGATAAGTCATGCAGAGAAACACAAATACTATATGACATGACATATGCAGAATCTAAAAAGTTAAACTCACAAAACAGAGAGTAAATGGTGGTTACTAGGGGGTGGGTACAGAGGCTGGAGAGGGTACAAACTAAATAAGCCCTAGAGATCTAACGCACAGTAAAGTGTATATAAACAACAATATTATAATCATCAAGTTTGTTATGAATATAGATCTTAACTATTACAGGCACACAAAAAAAGAAATCATACATTATACATGATGTGATAGATGTGCTATCTCTATACCTCTTTCCTCCCATGTCCCAGCTCTGCTACCACCCTCTTCCCTTGAAACCTCTGAAAGGTTGTCTTGTTTCCCATTCCCATGCCCCCTAACTGTGTGATCCAGACTGCTGTGATTCTAGCTCTGACTTGGATTCCTGCAAAAATAATCCTTCCTCTTACAGAAAGTCCTTACACAATCTGGTGTATTTTTATGAGTATTAGGAGTAATGGAAGCTGGGTGGGTGGAGGTTACCAATTAAGAAAGGAATCAATAAATTTGGTTAAAAATGTTGAGTTTAATTATGTGGTAAAACTTAGGTTATAGTGGATTATTTTTAAAGAAAAAAAATTCTTTATGATTTATGCTTAAACGGTCCTTGACCTATAGTTTTTTCCTTAAAGGGCTGTACACATCAGTCTGTGACTAATGCATTATTTGTTACCCAACTAGTTCCCCTAATTCCCAGAGATAATTACACTGACACCTGCAAAAGTTTGTGTCTCCAGTGGCAGAAAAAATCCTGATCCCTCATCACTTAAATCTGCACATTACTCTTAACCAAGCCTGCAGACATGCAACAATGTATCAGGGCAGAGAGCTGCTTCCTTTTGTTGCTACTTTTTCTGAAATTCTCAACTTGATCTTCTAGAAACTCTTGGTGCTATTGTTATTACCCTGCCAACATGAGAAGAGCAATATTTTAATTAAAAATTTGACAAAATCTCTCTCATCAAAAGTATACCCTCTCAGTACCACTGGTATTGAATACACTGATGTTCAAATCCCACAAGATATGAACACTTCAATAGGTTAAAAAATTTTAAAGCTTAAGTTTCTATTTATATGAATGTTTCTATAAAATAAAAATGTAGGACCGTTAAATTGATGTGGCAAGGAATAAACCACCACTATTAAGTTTGTGAAGAAGAACAATAAAATAAAATTATTAAGCTCAGTCATCTTTATTATGAATTTGACAAGTACTAAGGGGTCTAAAATGTAGGAACAATGAGCCAAAAAAAAGTTAATTCCAATAGTGAAACAAATTCAAACAGATATTAAAAAAACAAAAACAAATAATACAATGATGAATTTGCATTACACAGAGTGCTTGAAAAGATATGCTTTTTTCAGAATAAAAAATCATCAGGTATGGATAAGTACATTGTACATATGATAAATGCAAAAGAAAATTCTAGAAAGATTGGAGAAATAATTGAACAAATAAAGCCAAAAAACCCAAGTCATTCGGATAAAATAGACAGTCTCTCTGTTATTTACCATCCTTGTTATCAGAGTACTGGAATGTCTTGCACTTGGAAAAAATCCACACTTAACATTTATAGCCAGCCTTAGAGGGGCACATAGAGTACTTTATTCATTTATTTTATATTTTCCTAGAGAATAGTATGGTAAAGTATTTATCATAAATGTTTAGTTGTATAACACTAATATGGCTGATAATCATGTGAAATCACACTTAATCCTGCTGGTGACCAGGAAAATAAAACTGAGACTAAAAATAGGTACCAATTTGTATTCATTCAAAGGGAAAATTTTAAAGTCTGGTTATAACAACTCCTGCTGAAAAAGTGAATCCTTAGTGTCTATAAACATATCAATAAAAACCGTTAAACATATCTTGGGAAACATTTTGGTGTTTTCTTATTAAGCTGAATATACTCCTTCCATACAATGTAGCAATTTCTCTTGAAGCTATAAACTAAAAAGAAATGCATACATGTACACCAGGAAACATATACAAAAATTTACACATAGCAGCACTTTTGCTTTTTATGTTAGCAAAAGCCTGAATGAACCCAATTATCTATGAACAGAAAAGTGCATTAAATGATATTAAACAATGGGATACTATACAAAATTAATAATGAATAAGTTACAGCAGCATGTGATCATATGAATGAATTTTAGCATTATAATAGCAAGGAGAAAAATAACTCCTAAATCTTATATACATCATCACATTATAAATCTTCAAGGGAATTTAACTGTAATCATTCCACCTTGTTATTTTTTTTTTCACTCTGTGAAAATGGCTAGGGTAACTTAAATAGCTATCAAAGAGGCATCTACATTGCCCATAGCAGTAATGGTTTTGTACCTTTAAGTTCTGAGTGCTAGCTAAAGGGGGATAATAAGAAAAAGTTCTGGCTAACTGCTTTTAGTCAACCACACACAATAACTGCCACTTGAACATGTATTTTCTACCATTTAAACACCTTAACAATCCCACTTAAGCACAGGGACCTGCCCAACTTTAAATGATAAATGAGCATCAAAACCACAAACAGATAGCTGGAATAAGCTACCATCCCTGGACATTTGAACTTCAAAATCACTCTTATATATACTTCAAGAGCAATTAAAGCTGTTCAAAGATTACTAGATGGATGGGATGGTGGGTGAGAAGGAAGCCCAAGAGGGAGGGGATACATACACCTGATTCACTTGTACAGCAGAAGCTACCACAGCGTTGTAAAGCAACTATACCCCAATGGGGAAAAAAAGAAAACAACCACAATCTACTCTTTCTGTAGTCTTTAAGTAAATGTGATTTTCAGGGGAAGAATATAATCAAAAAAGAAAGGTGAAAATTGACTAATACACTTTCTTCATTAATTAATCAGCTCATTCATTATTTTAAAATCTAGTTACCAATTTCTCATACTCATTCACAAAATTTCCCATTAATATATGACATAATTACTATATAATGTAATGTACATTTTAAACTAGCTTTTGTTATGGGAATTTCAATAATAAAATGACAGAGAAGTACTTATTACCTTTAGTGAAGTGAGTGAAAGTCGCTCAGTTGTGTCCGACTCTTTGCGACCCCATGGACTTAGTCCATAGAATTCTCCAGGCCAGAATACTGGAGTGGGTAGCCTTATTACCTTTAGGGACTCTAAAATGTCAAGGGAGAAAAAGTATATTTTCAAGAAACTGGTTGCTCTTAATGGTATTATGTAGAAGAACTTTGACTTGTGGATCTGCACTGACAATCTCAAAATCTATGCCCTTTTTATGAAAAATATCAACAAAAATTTAAAAGAAAAACATTCCTCTCAAATACATAAAATAATTTTACTTTCAAGCTAGCAAGCAGAGCTGTTAAGAATATTTATAAGCTTAACTAAGTACATATTGGGAGGAAAATTATATTTTATATTTACTCTTTATTAGTCTCAGTAACCTTAAATCTGTTCCTTTCATTGTACAAAAGTAGAAATAATGTCAGTTTTTAAAAACATCCAGAGATTTTAGGTACCCATTTTCTACATAAGCAATAGTTTTACTCAAGTACTTCAAGCAATTTTTATGCTAAACAATATGAGAAGATTCTGTAAAGCATTTACTAGAGATAAGAAAAGTTTAATTTCAAAGAATGTGAATCCAAGGAACATATTACCTCTTCTTGTACTTGTGCAGTTTGGGCAAGATTTAATGAGAAAGATTTAGGAAAATTGCTTTTGAAGAAGGACCTTTAGGGGGTTCAAACAGTGGGTGTTTTTTAGGTTTCATTTTGATAATTCTTCAGGTGTATATGATTTCATATTCTTAAGTAACTTGAGTAGCTAAGAAAATATTTATACAAGTTAAATATTACAACTCACTGTTCCTAAATATACTTCTGGTAAATCTTTCATTATATAATTCAAATACCTCAATTTTTATTTTGAATTCAGCTTCTTTTATAACTACTACATAAGTAAATGGCATTGAGGGGTATATGTAAAAACTATAATACACTCACAAAGTATTAATACTTCTAAAAATTTTGTTTTAGGTGCTGAATGGGAAAGATGTCTTTGTTTTTATTATTCAGATGATGAAACAAATATCTTAGATACACAAGTCATAGATTTTTACTTTACTTTCTACAATTACATGCAAGCATTGACTCTTAAAATGCAACAATTCTTACAGAGATAACTCTATTATCTCTGTAGATTTTACTTTTTTTTGGTTTCCTTAAGTCTATTAGGTTAATTTTTGGCCTTTTTTTGGGTATTTAAACACTAACCATTTTATATTTTATAATAAAAATTTTTATAAAACAGAATTTGAAGAGGAAATTTTATACTTGTATTCTTTTTAAAACTCTTCGCATGAGGTGGCCAAAGTATTGGAGTTTCAGCTTCAACATCAGTTATTCCAATGAACACCCAGGACTGCTCTCCTTTGGGATGGACTGGTTGGGTCTCCTTGCAGTCCAAGGGACTCTCAAGAGTCTTCTCCAACACCACAGTTCAAAAGCATCAATTCTTTGGTGCTCAGCTTTCTTCACCGTCCAACTCTCACATCCATACGTGACCACTGGAAAAACCATAGCCTTGACTAGACGGACCTTTGTTGGCAGAGTAATGTCTCTGCTTTTTAATATGCTGTCTAGGTTGGTCATAACCTTCCTTCCAAGGAGTAAGCGTCTTTTAATTTCATGGCTGCAGTGATTTCATCAGCAGTGATTTTGGAGCCCCAAAAAATAAAGTCTGACACTGTTTCCACTGTTTCCCCATCTATTTCCCATGAAGTGATGGGACCAGATGCCATGATCTTAGTTTTCTGAATGTTGAGCTTTAAGCCAACTTTTTCACTCTCCTCTTTCACTTCCATTAAGGGGCTCTTTAGTTCCTCTTCGCTTTCTGCCATAGGGTGGTGTCATCTGCATATCTGAGGTTATTGATATTTCTCCCGGCAATCTTGATTCCAGCTTGTGTTTCTTCCAGCCCTGCATTTCTCATGATGTACTCTGCATATAAGTTAAATAAACAGGGTGACAATATATAGCCTTGACGTACTCCTTTTCCTATTTGGAGCCAGTTTGTTGTTCCATGTCCAGTTCTGACTGTTGCTTCCTGACCTGCATACAGGTTTCTCAAGAGACAGGTCAGATGGTCTGGTATTCCCATCTTCAACAATACGTGAACCATGAACAGTACATGTTTATATTCCTACAATTAGTTTTCAACTGAAGTTATCAGTAAAATGACATTCTATTTGCAAAGCAGATGCTAGGTTCATCATAAAGCAATTAACAGAATCCATTTAAGGACTGAAAAGTGTAAAAAAAAAAATCTGTTCCAGATTGATGTAATGTCCTGTCAAGTCTATACCATCAGAGACAAAGAATTGCTCATTATTAATGAGTAGGATGGCAGAATAAAAGGTAATAACAATAAATTCCACAATGTATATTTAATATCTAGGACAGTTGGCTTTTGGCCAGTGAATGAAGAGTCAGTATAAAAGAGTAACTGAAATAAAAGTGTCACATTTCTTAATGAAATACAAAATGATTCACGCCATTGGCTAAGATTTTATTTTTAAATGTAGCAAAATGGCTAGAACTTTATAATCATTAGGTACAATTTCTGATATTCTTCTAGGTCTCTAACAACAATCTGAATATTTTCATATCATGTTTATTTTGACATTAGAGAAGCGGGAAACAGAGATGAGATGATTGGGTGGCATCACCAACTCAATGGACATGAGTTCGAGAAAACTCCAGGAGATAGTGAAGGACAGGGAAGCCTGGTGTGCTGCTGTCCATGGGTTCACAGAGTCAGACTGAACAACAACAACGATAGAAAATTCGGACTAATCAATAATGAGAAAAAAGAACAGTGGATCTCTTAGTCGGGTGAAAAGTGGAATCTCAAAGGACAAAAGGAAACTTCTGGTGTGAAGAATATATTAGTTGTTTTGTGTTTGGTGACTGTTTCAGAGTATGTATCTGTGTGTGTATGTAAACTCATCAAAATCTGCACACTTCAACTGCAGATTATGACTCATGCAGTCTACTTTGTGTCACTACAGTTGTTAAATTAAAGAAAAAGAAACATAAGAAAAAGTAATCTTCAAAAAAAGTATAAAGCTTAATATATTTATTGTAAAGGTCTGTGAGTTAATAAGCTTTTAAATATCTTTAGGACTATCATAACATAGTATAGAAAGAAAGATAGTGCTAAGTCATGTCCAACTCTTGCGACCCCATGAACTGTAGCCTGCCAGGTTCCTATGTCCATGGGATTCTCCAGGCAAGAATACTGAAGTGGATTGCCATTTCCTTCTCCAGGATATTTTTTATTAAGTACGTCTGTGTATTTTCCAAGTTACTATTTGACAATGGTGCTTTTCCAAGTTGTCAAACTGCTGGGTTTTTATTTAAATTTGTTCTAAGTCAAGTCTTAACTAACAATGTACAACACAGACTTAATATATTTTTAGCACTTAGAATCCAGTCTATGTAAGACTAGACAATAGATCAATATACTACATTGTTAAAGATAAATAAGTTAGCGGTGAACAAAAAGAATCCATTCACCCAATTAACATTCCATCAGAAAGAGTGATAGGAATTATCACCAACACAGAGTAATATGACAACAAGGATTCAACCATGTAATTTGGTGGAGTTTGTTTACTTTGTGGTTTGTTATTTCTATAGGACTTCATTCTTGGTCCTGTTGCAAATAGCCCTAAATAAATTATGTGAGATTTAAATGCAAGTCAGAAAAGTACATATAGTTTGATATTTTTTCCTGCAAATACCTATGCACTTGAATGAAATGAAAATGTAAGATTTCTGTGATCACAAATCAATTTCACACTAAGTCTTTCCACCACAAATGTTTGACTTATAATAACTGAAGAGCCCCCACTTACATATTGAGCAATCAGGTAAAAGTAACAAACTCTCCCTGAGTAATTGATACTAATGAGAGAGGCCAATAGATCAGCCACAGATGACAATATAATGTAGTGAGCACTTTATAGGAGTATAGAGAAATGAGTTAGAATGGCAAAAATAAAAAAAAGTATAAAGGAAAAAATCATTAGACATGGTAATAAAGTCTAGATTTTAATCATGTCTGTGTCACATAACTATAATAATATGCAAAAAATACAATTCCCCTTATCCTTCATTTCCCCACTTGTAAGTTCGGGAAAATGGTTTATTTCAAATTATTATAAGCCCTAAATTAGACATGCTTATCTATACTTGGCACAACAGCAGACACAATTCAAGTGTGAAGACTAACCACAAAGTAGATTTTGATTTGAATCTAAATAGAAGTACAACAAAGAAAAAGGAGTGTTTGAGAGTGTCAAAATTTCTACAAAGACAAAACACTCCTTTGAAACTAGTTTCTCCTAATATAGTTCCAGATTTTATCTAACAGAGAAATGACTAAGTTGGAAAACAAGGCAATGATGCCCATATTCCCAATTTCCATTTGGGATTTTAATCTCATTGAACTCTCGCAATTTCAATAGGGCAACAGTAGCAAAAAAGAAAGTTTTGAGGATAATTAAAAAAAACTTACTTCAGTGTGAGTCATGCCGTGTAGGGCCACCTAAGACAGACAGGTCATGGTGGAGAGGTCTGACAAAATGTGGTCCACTGGAGAAGGGAATGGCAAACCACTTCAGTATTCTTGCCTTGAGAAGCCCATGAACAGTATGAAAAGGTAAAAAGATAGACACTGAAAGATGAACTCCCCAGGTCGTTAGGTGACCAATATGCTATTGGAGATGAGAGGATAAATAGCTCTAGAAGGAATGAAGAGCCTGAGCCAAAGTGGAAGCGATGCCCAGCTGTGGCTGTGTCTGGTGGTGAAAGTAAGTCTGATGCTGTAAAGAACAATGTTGCATAGGAACCTGGAATGTAAGGTCCAAGAATCAAGGTAAATTGGAAGTGGTCAAACAGGAGATGGGAACAGTGAACATCAACAATTTAGGAATCAGTGAACTAAAATGGATGGAATGGACGAATTTAACTCAGATGACAGTTATATCTACTACCGTGGGCAAGAACCCCTTAGAAGAAATGGAATTTCCTTCATAGTCAAATAAAGAGCCTGAAATGCAATACTTGCGTGCAATCTCAAAAAACAACAGGATGATCTGGGTTCATTTCCAATGCAAATCATTCAACATCACAGAAATCCAAGTCTATGATCCAAACACTAATGCTGAAGAGGCTGATGTTGAATGGTTCTATGAAGACCTAAAAGACCTTCTAGAACTACCACCTGAAAAAGACGTCCTTTTCATCATAGGGGACTGGTATGCAAAAGTAGGAAGTCAAGAGATACCAGCAGTGACAGGCAACTTTGGCCTTGGAGTAAAATTGAAGCAGGGAAAAAGCTAACAGAATTTTGCCAAGAGAACACACTAGTCATGGAAAACACCCTCTTCCAAAAACACAGAAGGCCACTCTACAGATATCACAAGATGGTCAATACCGAAATCAGACTGATTATATTCTTTGAGCCGAAGATGGAGAAGCTCTTTACAGTCAGCAAAAACAAGACCTGGAGCTGACTATGGCTCTGATCATCAGCTCCTTATGCAAAATTCAGACTAAAATTGAAGGAAGTAGGGAAAACAACTAGGCCATTCAGGTATGAGCTAAATCAAATCCCTTTAATATACAGTAGAAGTGACAAATAGATTCAAGGAATTAGATCTGATAGACAGAGTCCCAGAAAAACTATTGACGGAGGTTTGTAACATTGTACAGGAGGCAGTGACCAAAAACGTCTGAAAGAAAAATAAATGTAAAAAGGAAAATTGTTGTCAGAGGAGACCTTCCAAATAGCTGAAAAAAGAAGAGAAGCAAAAGTCAAAGGAGAAAAGTAAAGATACATCCACCTGAATGCAGAGTTCCAAACAATATCAATGAGACATTAGAAAGCCTTCCTAAAGGATCAATACAGAGAAATAGAGGAAAATAATAGAATGGGAAAGACTAGAGATCTCTTAATGAAAATTAGAGATATGAAGGGAACATTTCATGAAAAGATGGGCTCGATAAAGAACAGAAATGGTATGGACCTAACAGAAGCAGAAGATATTAAGAAGAGGTGGCAAGAATACACAGAAGAACTGTACGAAAAGATCTTCATGACCCAGATAATCACGATGGTGTGATCATTCACCTGGAGCCAGACATCCTAGAGTCTGAAGTCAAGTGGGCACTTGGAAGTATTACTACGAACAAAGCTAATGAAGTGATGGAATTCCAGCTAAGCTATTTCAAACCTTAGAAATGATGTTGTTAAAGTGTTGCACTCAATATGCCAGCAAGTTTGGAACTCAGCAGTGGCCACAGGACTGGAAAGGTCAGTTTTCACTCCAATTCCAAAGAAAGGCAATGCCAGAGGATGTTCAAACTACCACGCAATTTCACTCATTTCACATTCTAGGAAGGTAATGCTAAAAATCCTTCAAGATAAGCTTCAACGTGTGTGAACTGAACACTTCCAGGTGTACAAGTTGGATTTAAAAAAGGCAGAGGAATGAAATATCAAACTGCCAACATCCAATGGATCATAGTAAAAGCAAGGGAATTCCAGAAAAATATCTACTTCTGCTTCACTGACTATGCTAAATTCTTTGACTGTGTGGATCACAACAAACTGAGAAGAATCCTTAAAGAGATGGAAATACCAGGCCACCTTACCTGCCTCCTGTGAAAGTTGAATGCAGGTCAAGAAGCAACAGTTAGAACAGAGATGGAACAATAGACTTGTTCAAAATTGGGAAAGTAGTGCATCAAGGCTGCATATTGTCACCCTGCTTATTTAACTTCTATGAGGAGTACATGATGTGAAATATTGGGTAGATGAGTCAGACGCTGGAATCAAGATTGCTGGAGGAAATATCAATAACTTCAGATATGCAGATGACACCACTCTAATGGCAGAAAGTGAAAAGGAACTAAAGAGACTCTTGATGAAGGTGAAAGAGGAGAGTGAAAAAGCTCAACATTCAAAAAACTAAGATAATAGCATCCAGCCCCATCATATCATAGCAAATAGATGGGGAAAAAATGGAAACAGTGACAGACTTTATTTTCTTGGGCTCCACTGAGGATGGTGACTGCAGCCATGAAATTAAAAGACATTTGCTCCTCAAAAGCAAAGGTATGACAAATTTAGACTTTTTAAAAAGCAAGAGACATCACTTTGCCAACAAAGGTCCATCTAATCAAGGTTATGGTTTTACCAGTAGTCATGTATGGATGTGAGAGTTGGACCATAAAGAAGGCTGAGTGTCAAATAATTGATGCTTTTGAACTGTGGTACTGAAGAAGACTCTGGAGTCCCTTGAAGAGCAACAAGAGCAAACAAATAAATCCTAAAGAAAATCAACCCTGAATATTTATTGGAAGGACTGATGCTGATGTTGAAACTCCAATAATTTGGCCACCTGATGCGAAGAGCTTATTCATTGGAAATGACTCTAAAACTGGGAAAGATTGAGGGCAGGAGGAGAAGGGGATGACAGAGGATGAGATGGTTGGATGGCATCATCTACTCAATGGATATGAGTTTGAGGAAATTTAGGAGATAGCTAAGCACAGGGAAGCCTGGCATGCTGCAATCCATGTTTTCAAAAAGGGCTGGACACTACTGAGCAATCTGAACAACAACAACACCACTTCAGTGTAAAAAACTACTAGAAAATCCTAAGACAACTACAAATTTGCTATGAGGACTAAATAGTGAATTTATCAAGAATGATATCGAGAAGGTTAACACATAGTCAAACGTATTTGTACATATAGGGAGCAAATAATAGAAAAGTTAAATAATTAAATTTGCTTTGCATTATTAAATATGAAATGCATAAAGGTAAACTGAACAAAAGATTGGTTGGAAACCATAAACTACTGTTAGAAAGATTAAAGAAAAAATTAAAATCATTGTAGATATACATCATGAATTCAAACAAAATAATTTTGGGATATCAACTTTCTGCAAATTGATCTGTAGAATTAATGCAATCCTAATAGCAATCATGACTTCCCTGGTGGCTCAGCTGGTGAAGAACCCGCCTGCCACTTCAGGATACGCAGGCTTGATCCCTGGGTTGGGAAGATCTCCTGGAGAAGGAAATCCCACTCCACTTCAGTATTCTTGCCTGGAAAATTCTACAGGCAGAGCAGCCTGGAGGGTTACAGCCACAGAGTTGCATACGACTGAGCATGCACACACACAATAGTAATCACATTGATTTTTTTTCTTAATATAGATACATTTATTCTAAATTTTATATGTTATTCAAAAGATCTAGTTTATCCAAAACAATTTGGAAGAGGAAATATAAAGCTAAGAGACTTATGCTGCCTAATTTTTAAGCTTACTGTAAAGCTACAGTAAACAAGCCCTTTCAGACTGGAATAATCATGAAGATAAGCCTTCAAATCAATATAAAAGAATAGAGAATGAAAATAAACCCATATATACATCTCCAACTATTTTTCAACAACTTTATCAATTTAACTGATTGGTGAAACAATAGTCTTTTCACTAAATAGTGATGAAACAACTAGAAATACAAATGGAAAACAAATTATGTTCAATCATTACCACACAACACTCATAAAAAATAGAGTCATCATAGTCTTAAAGATATAACACTTCTAAAAGAAATCAGAGGTGAAATCTATGTGACCTAAAGTTAGACCATAAATATTTTAGATAGCACCCAAATATATACAACTTGTAAAAATTTTCTCTTCTTTGGAACCACCACTTAGACTATGCAAAGACATTTCAAAGACCATGAGAAACTGTTCACAGAACATATACCACATGAACGGCTTGCAAACAGAATCTATAATAAAATCCTAGAAATAAATGATAATAAAACAAACAATCCAGACAAAAGATTTGAACAAACATTGTATAAATACATGAATGCCCAATAAACATACAGAAATCTCCTCTTTATCGTTACTCAGGGAACTGGAAATTAACACTGCAGTATTAAGACACATATGCAAAAATGGTAGCATTAAAAACACTAGTAATATCAGGTTTTGTGAGGACAAAAAGTTGCTGGAACACATATGCACTGTTTGTCTAGGTGCAAAATAAAACTATTTTGAAAAAAATCTTATAAATTTATAATCGATCTATTAATTTCATTCCTGGTTATTTACACAAATAAAAACTTGTTATTATATATTAGAACTTAAATATGCAAGTTTTTATAATAGCTTTAATAACAGTAGCCCAAGTTTGGAAACAATTCAAATGTGCATTAATCAGTGAATGGCTTAAACAATTTATGGTTTATCTATTTGAAAAGACCCTGATGCTGGGAAAGATTGAGGGCAGGAGGAGAAGGGGAGGACAGAGGCTGAGATGGTTGGATGGCATCACCGACTCAATGTACCTGAGTTTGGGTGGGCTCCGGGAGTTGGTGATGGACGGGGAGGCCTGGCGTGCTGCAGTTCATGGGGTCGCAAAGAATCGGACATGACTGAGCGACTGAACTGAACTCAACTGAATTCAAGGGAGGGCTTCTCTGGTGGCTCAGTGGTAAAGAACCTGCCTGCAACATAGGAGACATAGGTTCAATGCCTGGGTCTAGAAGGTACCCTGGAGAAGGAAATGGCAACCCATTACAGTATTCTTGCCATGGAAAAAGGAGCCTGGAAGGCTACATTCCATGGGGTCACGAAAGAGTCAGACAGGATTTAGTGACTAAACAGCATCTATTCGAAGACTACTACCTAGCAATTTAAGGTGGAAAACTATTGATAAATTAAACAAAAGCAAGGAAACAAGTTACGCTAAGTACAGATATCCTTTGTATCAGTCAGTTCAGTTCAGTCGCTCAGTCGTGTCCGACACTTTGCGACCCCATGAATCGCAGCACGCCAGGTCTCCTTGTCCTTCACCAATTCCCGGAATTTACCCAAACTCGTGTCCATCGAGTCGGTGATGCTATCCAGCCATCTCATCCTCTGTCGTCCCCTTCTTCTCCTGCCCTCAATCCTTCTAGCAAGAATGCTGGAGTGGGTAGCCATTCACTTCTCTAAGGGATCTTCCCAACTCAGGGATCAAAACCGGATCTCCTGCATTGTAGGCAGATTCTTAACCATCTGAGTCACCAGGAAAGCTGCAGAATGCATATTGCCTAAATTCAGATGTGGAGATGGTGTGAGCAGAATTTGACTACAGCATGACAGGTAGAAACTTCCTGTATTCATCTGTGACAAGCTCTTCCCACCAAGTTCTGCTTCATTCTGCTAGTTACACAATGGTGAGTTTGCATATGTGACAACTCTGCACCAATTACAGAAGGTAATGGTTTTCCTTTTCAAAGACATTCTCAATCTCCACTAATAATGTATTATTTTAGAATTCTTCCCACTTGTTTAAGCACACCCCACCTCCTTTTCCTCTCATGTGAGGTAAGGGTGTAAATTTTTACTATGAGAACTGTAAAATCTAGAAATCTAATAAATGCCCTTTCTAGTTTTCTAGTTTTTCTTTCTTTTTTTTTTTTTAACATTAGCTGGAAATATATGGTAATGGTAACTAGATAACTTGTTACTTCCAAGCAAAGCCTGGGAAAGTTATAATGGATTACTGGTATTAATTTTCAGACAATACTATTCATCTCCTTTTATTTTTTGAGAATTTCAGTGGTATTTTGTGACAATGGGAAAAATCTCTTTCAAACATTGCTATATTACTTGATTTTTGTTCCTGTACTTGTTCTTAACCTTTAAAATTTAAATATTATAGAAATAAGCTCATATGCAAAGTTCAAATAGATAAGCATTTTGCAAAAGGCAAAAATACTTGACTTTTCATTTTCAAAAATATTTTTAACAGGAAGTAGGATAATGTCTATCAGTGACTACTATTAATAAAATTAGTCTAACCACTTTGCTATACATTTGAACCAAACACAACATTGTAAATTGACTGTGCTCCAATATAAATAAAAATTAAAGTTAAAAACTGCAAAAAATTACATTGGTAAATGATATAAAAGCATCAAGTGATTATCTAAAGTATATTTCTTGCAGCAATTCTTTAAAAGTAATTTTATAGAGTTTGCTGAGAATCTTAAAGCATATAGAAACTCTAATATGTATAGTACTTTTTTTTTTTTTACATACAAAGTCAATAGATTACCCATTTCCTGAAATCCTTTGAATCATGGATACCTGATAAAAGCTTTGACCTAAAAACTATGCCTGAATCAAAACTAAAACACAAACATAGTAAATAACTTCAAACCACAAAACATTGGGAAAAGTCCCATACTGTATCCTTCCTTGGAGGTCATCATTGTATAAAGCTTATTCCTCTTATATTATAAGATTTTCATATTTTAACCTTCTTTCTAGCTTCTATATTCAACTCATAGAAATTGGATTATAAAACAAGATACAAGCATAGTTGAAGTTTCAGGTATGAGTACCGTGTAAATTTAAGTAATTCTTCAAAGAACACTACTTGATAGATCACATTTATTTTCATTATTTCTGAAATCCTATAACACATAATTTTAATTGGGCTGATCTTTTGTACAAATGGACAAACAAAATATGCAGAAATTCATGTCTTTGAAAATTTGGGGATGAAATCTTAGTTTTTCTCTACATTTTAAACATATATAAAAATTCATTCCTTGTTACTGAGGTAAAAATAAATAGATGGTACTGGAATTTAGATCTGTGAAAACTTCATGAGCTTTTAAGTGAACATTTGAATCACAATATTTATGAGGCTTTCCAGAAAATTTCAAACATCAATACATTAGGCTCTCCTTGACATGTTATCATCCTATTATAAAAATGTTATACACTTATGTTACCCACAGAAATAATTTGGTTAGAAAATTTATAGGATATTATGATTTCAATCCAAAAATGAGATACTATGTTAGAAAGTATTTATGTGAACTGACACAAGGGCTTTATTATAGATGATCTAAAGCAAGGAAAGTAAACATCAGCTATGTATGTCTTTCCAGTAATCACCCAAATTCCAGAGAAAATGATTTGTGTTTTATGTTAACTCATTAAGTTGAGCATGTCAGCAAAGGAGCCCATCCATGAATGCAGCCGCCATTACTAGATGCTTCATCAAACCTAATAGAGTACTTACATCTCCAGAAAGATGAGGAAGGAAGGAGAAAAGGAGACTTACATTTATCAAACATCTTTTAATGTCAGTTTCTGCACTTAATGCTTTTATGTAGGAGTACATAGAACGAACTCAGTGACCTTGTGTAATTGAGAAGTCCTTGTTTAAAAATCCTGTGGTAAACATAAATACTAAATCAATTCTCTACTGAAACACATAAAATGGTAGCAAAAAGAATGGGATAAGGTATAAAAATACAGAATCAAAATGAAGGAAAAGTGGACAACTCTAAATGAGTGTTAGTAAAAACCCTTTAGGAAGACATGCAAGTAAATTAGCTGTAAGTGATTTAGCTGAGTGACTAAAATCAATGTGCATGCAATGGGGGAAAAAAAAATGTAAGAAGCAAACTTATTAGTGCCCAAGTAATGGTTAGAAATATCTAAAACTCCATATTACAGAACTAGTAGTTTAAACAAACACAGGAGAGTTAAAAATGCTTGTGTGTCTAGAATACAGTTTGAAACTGGGAAGAGGTGGGGCAAGTAAGTGCATGCACTTTGAGGTATTATTTACATCTAATTCACATGCATGTACAAAAATGTAAAAAGCAAAAAGAGAGAAAACGTAGCTTCTTTCTTAGTTGAAAGTGTATCTCTACCCCCATAGAGTGTTCAGCATGTAGTTTAAGTTAATTGTGGCCATCTCAAAGTAAAACTGGTAACTTTTAGTGAAAACAGAGATCTGAGAAATGTATTTGTTCTAACGTCACACAGTAATGGATAGATGTCAGTTACTACCCCCAACTAGCTTCAATTTATGGTGAGTGTTTTGCTGTTTACAACATGCTAACTATTGTTCATTGAGAAATAAAGGAAATATAAATAGATATAAGTGCTTCCCTCATATCTCAGTCAGTAAAGAGTCTGTCTTGCAATGCAGGAGACCTGGGTTTGATTCCTGTGTCAGGGATATCCCCTGGAGAAGGAAATGGCAACCCACTCCAGTATTCTTGCCTGGAGAATCCCATTGACAGAGGAGCCTAACAGGCTACAGTCTATGGAGTTGCAAGAGTCAGACACGCCTGAGCAACTAAGCATACAGCACACACAAATAGGTATAAAGACAGAACAGGTATCTGTCTTTCCCCCAAAAAAGAACAAAACATATGTCATTGAAAAGTTACTCTTATTTGATGAACACAAATCAGACTCTATCTGACAAAGTAAAAAAACAGTATCTAGATTGTACACAGGTTCAGCTCAGTTGCTAAGTCATGTCCAACTCTTTGCAACCCCATGGACTACAGCATGCCAGGCCTGCCTCTCCATCATCAACTCCTGGAGTTTACTCAAACTCATGCCCATTGAGTCAGTGATGCCATTCAACCATCTCATCTTCTGTTGCCCCCTTTTCCTCCCACCTTCAGTCTTTCCCAGCATCAGGGTCTTTTCCAATGAGTCAACTCTTCACATCAGATGGCCAAAGTATTAGAGTTTCAGCTCCAACATCAGTCCTTCCAATGAATATTTCAGGACTGATTTGCTTGAAGATGGACTGGTTGGATCTCCTTGCAGTCCAAGGAACTCTCAAGAGTCTTCTCCAACACCACAGTTCAAAAGCATCAATTCTTCGGCGCTCAGCTTTCTTCACCATCCAACTCTCACATCCATACATGACTACTGGAAAAACCATAGCCTTGACTAGACAGACCTTTGTTGGCAAAGTAATGTCTCTGCTTTTTAATATGCTGTCTAGGTTGGTCGTAACTTTTCTTCCAAGAAGGAAACATCTTTTAATTTCATGGCTGCAATCACCATCTGCAGTGATTTTGGAGCCCCAAAATTAAAGTCTGCCACTGTTTCCATTGTTTCCCCATCTATTTGCCATTAAGTGATGGGATCAGATGCCATGATTTTAGTTTTCTGAATATTGAGCTTTAAGCCAACTTTTTCACTTTCATCAAGAGGCTCTTTAGTTCTTCACTTTCTGCCGTAAGGGTGGTGTCATCTGTGTATCTGAGGTTACTGATATTTCTCCCAGCAGTCTTGATTCCAGCTTTTGCTTCCTCCAGCCCAGCATTTCTCATGATATACTCTGCATATAAGTTAAATAAGCAGGGTGACAATGTACCCAGGTATAACACAGTCATGAAACAAGAGGAAAGGGGGTAGGGCACAATTTTAAAAGAATGACATAACCTGAGACATGGCATAAACTGATTGGAATCAAATGTAGTAGATCCAAGATGAGGCAAGCTGACTTCCACCAGACTTTGAGTTTCAGTATATATTCCTTGTAACACATTAGCAAGCTAAATGACACACCCACAGTGCCATGACAATTCCAAGGCCAACCATAAATGTCAAAAAGTGGGTGGTGGCCCAATTCCTGGAAATAACCACAACTTCCCCAAAATAGCTAGAATACTCTTCTTACTCATTAGTCTATGAAATCACCCACCCCTTTAAAAACTGACAACCCCATACCCTGGAGTCTCTCTTGCCTTCAAAGTTGGCCCACACTCAGTCTGTGGAGTGTTTCTCTCTAAATTAATCCAGTTCTTAACCAATCACTTTGTCTCTCACTGAATTCTTTCAGTGATGAAGCATTGGTAACCTGAGCTTCATTAAGTCCTAAGACCAAGTGTGTGATCTCAGTTAAAAGACCATGGGTTTGAGTCCCAATCTGAGTTATACAATTTCAGCAGCATTAAATGATTAAACCATTCAAGTGATTCATGGCAAATAGATGGGGAAAAAATGGAAACAGTGAGAGACTTTATTTTTGTGGACTCCAAAATCACTGCAGATGGTGACTTCAGCCATGAAATTAAAAGATGCTTGCTCTTTGGAAGAAAAGCTATGACAAACCTTGACAGCACGTTAAAAAGCAGAGACATTACTTTGCCAACAAAGGTCTATCTAGTCAAAGCTATGGTGTTTCCAACAGTCATGTATGGATGTTACAGTTGGACCATAAAGAAGGCTGAGGTTCAAAGAATTGATGCTTTTGACTGTGTTATTGGAGAAGACTCTTGAGAGTTCCTTGGACTACATGGAGATCAAATAAGTCAATCCTAAAGGAAATCTATCCTGAATGTTCATTGGAAGGACTGACGCTGAAGCTGAAGCTCCAATACTTTCGCCACCTGATGTGAAGAGCTGACTCATTAGAAAAGACCCTGATGCTGGAAAGATTAAAGGCAGGAGGAGGAGGGGATGACAGAGGATGAGATGGTTGGATGGCATCACCGACTCAATGGACATGAGTTTGAGCAAGCTCTGGGAATTAGTGATGGACAGGGAAGCCTGGCATGCTGCAGTTCATGGAGTCTCAAAGAGTTGGACATGACTGAGAGATTGAACAACAACAAATTCAAGTAATTACATTGAAAGGATTATATACCACTAATAAAGTTGCCCAGGTTTGCAATCCTCAAACTGGGACACACATGTGTTCCAGATACCTGAAGATTTTGCAAGGGTAAATAAATAAGGCTGTTCAAAATGATTTATTTTTCATATACTCAAATTTTTTACATACTAAATATATCCTGCCTAGAAGAAAGTCTTTTGTTGAGGCATCATGTCAAGTCTTTTATCTTACCTTCCTTATTTAAATTACCCTTCTCCAACATTCAAAAATAATGGCATATTTCTCATTTAATTAATTTTCACAACTGAGTATTTCTCCAATGACAGAGACAAATTATGATTTTAAAAAGATGGAAACTTATAAAAGGTAAGGAGCCTGATTTAAGAAAACACATAATTTTAAATATGAAGTTAAGCCTGGAAGTAAATATTTATTTACAATAAGAAAAGAGGTCATAAATAATTACTGGAACATTGGAGTTCAAGGTCCATTTCCTGTGAAATTGCTTTAGGCAACTTACCAGAACTGCTTACATAGAAATGCTTCTTGCTTGCAATCTGTCTTCATTTCCTCTCCTAGAAGAGTCTACGACTAACAGTAACTCCAAGCAATCATACGAATCTATTCAAGGGAGGGGCTCTGAAACTTGAAGTTCATTTTTCAAGGCCTTCTGCTCCTGCTTTCAGGACTTTAGACAAATATAAAATTTGAAATGTGAATAGCAGTGAAGCCTCCCTTCAACAATTAAGTCACCATAAACCCATCAGAGAGGCATGGTTCTTTCTTTGCCTTAGATATGTTTGTGTTGAGAATAAATTGTATAGATAGAAATATTTTGGCCCACATTTTGAATTCAGATATAATTTAGAGTAGGACAGAAAGGATGATAACTAAATGAATTTAAAAACTATGTCATATTTCTAAACTTTCTCCTCTAAAAATTAATAAACCTGGACAATACACATAAAGCAACTGCTTTGGGGCAGTGGACAAAAGCAACACAAGACTATAATTGAAAACATTTATAAAATGAAATTTTAAAGCTGCTATTTACAAGAGAATTTTAAAAACACTGAGCATCATATCAAAAGAGTGAAAGGGCAATCCACAGAATGAAACTAATATTTGCAAACTATATACCTGATGGGGATTATTATCTTCTTTTAAAAGAATTCACACAACTTAGCAAAAACAACAAAGACGACAACTTGATTAAAACATGAACAAAGGATATGAACAAACATTTCTGCAAATAGGATATTCAAAGAGTCATTAAGCAAACAAAAGAAGAGCAACATCACAAATAATTAGGGAAATGCAAATCACAACCGCAATAAGATACCGCATCACGTCTCTCTTATGCATGGTGCTCAGTTGCTTTAGTTGTGTCTGATTCTTGTGACCCCATGGACTGTAGCCTGTCAGACTCTTCTGTCCATGGGATTTCCCAGGCAAGAAAACTGGAGTGGGTTGCCTTTTCCTTCTCCAGGGGATCTTCTTGACCCAGGGATCAAACCCAGGTCTCCTGCATTGCAGGCAGATTCTTTACCAGCTAAGCCCAATGGGAAACCTTTAGGATAGTTATTATCAAATAAATAAATAATAAAAGACATTAGTAAGAATGCAAAGAAATTGGAATCATTGTACACTGATGGTGAGGATGGGAAATGATGCAAGTGCTGTGGAAAACAACATAGTAGTTCCACAAAATATTATACACCTATTAATGATACTTGGTATATACACAAAAGAACTGAAACCAGGAACAGATTAGGTATGTCTACACCAATGTTCACAACATTAATGGCAAGAGCCAAAAGGTGAAAACAACTCAAATGTTCGTTGACAAATGAATAAAAGTGATATATGCATGCAATAGGATATTATTCAGCTTTAAATTAAAGGAAATTCTGATATACACTACAAAAAGGTTGAACCTTGAAGGCACTGTATAGGTGAAATTATTGACACAAAGAAGGACAAATATTGACCTATTATACGATTCCACTCACATGAGTTACCTGGGATAGAAGAGTCATGTTGATGGATAGGAGAAAAGTGATTCTCAGGGGGTAAGGACAGTATGAAATGGGGAATTAGTTAGTGGATGCAGTTTCATCCTGGGATGATGAAATGTGTTAAGATAATAATGATGGTTGAACAATGCAAATGTATTAACTGATACTAAATTGTATATTTGAAGATGGTTAAAGAAAAAATTGAGAATAACATTAATAGAAAAATAGTGAATAAACTATTTTCAAGATGTGTTCTCTGATGTTTACCAAAACTAGTAAAATAAATGAGAAAAGACTTTATGAAAGTAAAGTAAAAAAAAAATAATATGTCATTGACTGGAAGAATCAAGATTATAGAGAAGCCCATTGTTCCTAAACTGATCTATAGATTTAAGGAATTCTAATAAAAACATCAGTGGGTGATTTTAGATTGTTTTTTTTTTTTGTTTTTGCAAAAATTGAGAAATCAGCTCTACAGTTTATATGGAAATGTAGAGGACTCAGAGTAGCCAAAACAATTTATTTAAAAATAAAAACAAAGTTCAAGAATATATACTACTTGATTTTCTGACTTAATATAAAAACCACAGTAAATAATATAATATGATCTGGGTAGTATGAATGATTGACATTGAAATTAATAGAATAAAAGAGAGTCCAATATTTGACCTACACATACATCACTATTTGACTTTGAAAAAAAATCCCACCACAATGATTAAAGATGAAATGATAGTCTTTCAACAACTGATTCTAAGAAAATTATATATTTGAGTGGAAAAAATATTAAACCCATTCCTATGTGATAATGGCATTTAATTTATACATTATAGATCTAATTGTAAAAGCTGAAATTAAAAACTTCTAGGAGTAAACATTTAGAGAGGGAAAGATGTTTGTAGAGGGGAATAAACTGAGGGGAAATAAAATAATGATACCATGTCAATAAAACCACTCCAAAGAAGTTCTCAAGAAAATGAAAAAGGAAAAATGAAGACTGTGAGAAAAAGTTTCCAACATACAAATGACTTGTATTCATGATTGTATAAAGAACTCTTCAGTTCAGTACAGTTCAGTTCAGTCGCTCAGTCGTGTCCGACTCTTTGCGACCCCATGAACCGCAGCACGCCAGGCCTCTCTGTCCATCACCAACTCCCAGAGTCTACCCAAACCCATGTCCATCGAGTCGGTGATGCCATCCAACCATCTCATCCTCTGTTGTCCCCTTTTCCTCCCGCCCCCAATCCTACCCAGCATTAGGGTCTTTTCCAATGAGTCAACTCTTCGCATGAGCTGGCCAAAGTATTAGAGTTTCAGCTTCAACATCAGACCTTCCAATGAACACCCAGGATTGATCTCTTTTAGGATGGATTGATTGGATCTCCTTGCAGTCCAAGGGACTCTCAAGAGTCTTCTCCAACACCACAGTTCAAAAGCATCAATTCTTCGGCACTCAGCTTTCTTCACCGTCCAACTCTCACATCCATACATGACCACTGGAAAAACCATAGCCTTGACTAGACAGACTTTTGTTGGCAAAGTAATGTCTCTGCTTTTAAATATGCTGTCTAGACTGGTCATAACTTTCCTTCCAAGGAGTAAGCGTCTTTTAATTTCATGGCTGCAATCACCATCAGCAGTGATTCTGGAGCCCAAAAAAATAAGGTCTGACACTGTTTCTACTGTTTCCCCATCTATTTCCCATGAAGTGATGGGACCAGATGCCATGATCTTAGTTTTCTGAACGTTGAGCTTTAAGCCAACTTTTTCACTCTCCTCTTTCACCTTCATCAAGAGGCTCTTTAGTTCTTCTTCACTCTCTGCCATAAGGGTGGTGTCATCTGCATATCTGAGGTTATTGATATTTCTCCTGACAATCTTGATTCCAGCTTGTTTCTTCCAGCCCAGCGTTTCTCATGATGTACTCTGCATATAAGTTAAATAAGCAGGGTGACAATATACAGCCTTGATGGACTCCTTTTCCTATTTGGAACCAGTCTGTTGTTCCATGTCCAGTTCTGACTGTTGCTTCCTGACCTGCACAGATTTCTCAAGAGGCAGGTCATGTGGTCTGGTATTCCCATCTCTTTCAGAATTGTCCACAGTGTATTGTGATCCACACAGTCAAAGGCTTTGGCATAGTCAATAAAGCAGAAATAGATGTTTTTCTGGAACTCTCTTGCTTTTTTGATGATCCAGCGGATATTGGCAATTTGATCTCTGGTTCCTCTGCCTTTTGTAAAACCAGCTTGAACATCTGGAAGTTCACGGTTCATGTATTGCTGAAGCCTGGCTTGGAGAATTTTGAGCATTACTTTACTAGCATGTGAGATGAGTGCAACTGTGCAGTAGTTTGTGCATTCTTTGGCATTGCCTTTCTTTGGGATTGGAACTCTTACAAAGGATAATAAGACAAAATGGAAGTGAAGGGATACACTTTTGTTCAAAGCTATTTGTTAAGAATGTCTATAGAGCAAATAATTTTGAAAGCTAGTCTTCCTTCCAGACAGAAAGTTAGATTTGTTTTCTGACCAAAATAATGAAGAAACATCTCCCTCTGAGTCAAAGTTTGGGAAGATCTACCATTGGCCCCGTGTAAGAGTCAAAGTTTCCCAGGCTCTGGGATCCTGGGCTGTGACACCACCTACAGAGCACTCAGCATGGTCCTCTGCTGCTCTGCACTTTCCATGGTGAGTACTTCAGGCTTTGATTGCTTGTTCTTTGGCCTTGTCTCAATGACTACTCCACCCTCTAATCTTCTCATTTCAACTGAATCTCAGAGAGGCCAATTTTTTCATTTATTTGTTTTTTATTGAAGGATAATTGTTTTACAGAATTGTGTTGGCTTCTGCCATTAACATGAATCAGCCATAAGTATACATATGTCCCCTCCCTCATGAGCCTCCCTCCCATCTCCCTCCCCATCCTACCCCTCTGGGTTGTTTCAGAGCCCCCAGGTTGAGTTCCCTGAGTCATACAGCAAATTCTCATTGGCTATCTCTTTTCCATATGGTAATGTAAGTTTCCATGTTTTTCTCTCCATATATCCCACCCTCCCCTTCCGCCCACCCCTTTCCATGTCCATATGTTTGTTCCAGAGAGGCCTATTGCTACAGGCTTGCATGTGCTCAGTTGTGTCCGACTCTTTGCAACCTCATGGACTATAGCCAGCCAGGCTCCTCTGTTCATGGAATTTTCCAGGCAAGAATTTTAGAGTGGGTTGTCATTTCCTCCTCAGGGATTCTTCCCAACCCAGAGATCGAACCATATCTTGTGTCTCTTGTATTGGCAGGTAGATTCTTTACCACCGAGCCAACTGGGAGACCTGTAGAGGGATGTTCTTATTTGTTACCTGTGACTTGACCATTACTGGTCTTTTGGTTTAAGGTCAGAAGGTGGTTGGATTGTTCTCTGCTGTTCTATTGACCCTCTTAGGCACTGTGTCCCTGAATATGTGAGCAATGAGGATTTAGCAACGCTGCCTCTTCTAGAGGCCAAGGACATGTTTTTCCCCCTCTCCTGCAGATGCAAAGATTTCTCCACATCTCCCTCCCCACCTCCACACAGAGCAGGAATGTAACTTTACCTGAACCCAGTGTAACAGCCTACAGGTCATGCTGTATGCTGCCTTTCCCCGAACACCCTAAGGCTGTTCTTTCTTGGGGAAATATGGGGGTGGGGAGGATACATAGGGGTGGGACTGTGTACCATTCTCTCAGCAGCCTCTGCTCCATCCCCCAGGAAGATTTTCTCAGGACTTTTGCCCTAAGCCACTTTCCTCCAAAGAGCTCAGTGAGATCAGTGGAAAAGAGACTTGACTTTTATCAGCTAATACTTTCAGCTAAATTCTTTGTACAGTCTCTATGACATCTGTCTTCTTTGGTGAATAGCACTTGCCTCTCATCTCTCTTGGCCACTGTCATTCCTCAGATTTTGGATAATTTGGTTGCCATGAAACCTCAGCTCCCTGATGGGCCCAAGAAAAGTTGTAATTTTGCAATTTGTCTGTCTCTTTGTGTTCTTGTAAGGCTGGAGAAGACTTTCTTTCCAGCTTTCAACACCCTAAGTGGAAGCTGGAAGTCTAACTCATGTCATTCAACATGTTAAAAGGATCTAGAAAATGAAAATAGGTCTCAATACATGATTTATTCCACATGTAATCTGTGCAGCTGTCGTGATCTTAAATGGCACTGTTTCCAATAATATGGTGAGATTTTTGTTCTAGTTTCATAAAATTTTAACTCATTAAACAAAGTGAAATGAATTTATTACAGGAATAACTACACCATTTGATGTCGTGATAAATAGGTGGTTTCTGATTCATTGTTTTCAAAGAAGTTAAAAAGAAATGCACAGTTTGGCAGCAGATCGATTACTAAATTTAGTTTTTATTTTATAACAATGCTTGATCTTGACATATAACAAGAAAAGATAAGAATACTGAAAATTGCTTCAAAATACTGAAGTTAGAATAAAACTTGCTTTATTCCTACCTACTTGTTTATATAAAAAAAGACTTCTCAATATAAAGGAAGATAAGAAATGCTGAAAATTCTCTTTGGCAATATGTAATTTTTATTTATGAATTCCTGAAGTATTTGGAAATATAAACCTCATCTATGGTATGAAGAAATAAATTTCCAATAAATTGGCCAATATGTTCTTCTGAAACTTTTCATGCTATTTCAATGCAGGGAGAAAAAAAAAAACACAACATAACTTCGGGAAAAAAATGAGTCCACATAAAAGTTTTTAAAATAATAAATTTAGATTGTCTGTTGTTCCCTCTAGGAAGCATAAGATAATAAATAAATTTTCATCATGTAAATATATTACATGAAGATAAAATATTGGGACTTAAGGAAAGGTATAAAAATATAAATTCAAGATAAAAAATACTCAAATTTTTAATATGCAAATTTTTTAAGTTAATTAATTTAGCTGTCAAAGTGAATTGCATATATGTTCCATTGGGTCCATTAAAAAGTATATCATAGCAAATTTATTTTTAAATGTCAAATATTTACAATATATAGGGAATCCATTCTTTGCAAATATTTAAACTCACTTTAACTGTTTTAGGTGACAAATTAAAATTGTAATAAAGGCACAGAGATTATAAGTTATTTTAGAAATATATTTATATGACTAAAACTTTTAAAGAGCCTTAAGGTAAGACATTACATCCTTCCTCTCATCATTCCCCCTGCCATCTTAAGAAAAGGAAATAGGAGGGATACACTTCAAATTTTTTTGTTGATTGGGGTATTATTCGCCCTAAGCAGAAGCCCCAAAGCAATTAGAAAAGCAAAGAAGGTAGGGCTTTAACTGTGAATAAGCATATTATTTTTGTCTGCTGATTGAGAATTTATCCATTCCTAACTTTTATTTTACTAAACTACTGTTGTTGTTTCATGTAAGTGCAGTCAGGAACACTGTTACCTGGCCTTCTCTGAGCACTTCTCTGAAAGGACTGGCTCAGATTCCAAGGATTAGAGACCATGGAATTCATCCTCTTCCTGTTTGTTAACTAAATAGATATCATATGGATATGGGCTACCTGCTGTTTAAGTACAAGTATATCTTTGGAATCATGGGAGAATTAACTTAAAATTTAGAAAATGCTGGAGGAAATCTAGTAATTGACTACTTTAGAATCTCCACTAACGCATTGCACTCATTCATCCAGAGTGCCCCATTATTTTACCAAGGGATGCAGTTTATCAAGAGTTCTCAACATCTGGACTCAGGATACCATGTGCCTATTCCTAGATTAATTACTTCACAATAAAAGGTGAACGTATCATTTAACACTTGACTAATGATTCACTCATTGATTTTATTGTTGGTGAATGTAGCATCATTCTTTCCATTTTGTGTGGGTGGCTCAGATGTTAAAGAATCTGCCTGCAATGCGGGAGAATCAGGTTCAGTCCCTGGGTCAGGCAGATACCCTGGAGAAAGAAGTGGCAACCCACTCCAGTATTCTTGCCTGGAGAATCCCATGGACTGAGGAGCCTGGCAGGCTATAGTTCATGGAGTCACAAAGAGTTGGACATGACTGAGTGACTAGCATTCCCCATTGTGTGTATTACTGGTGGGTTGAATTCCACTCTCTCCTGTTACAGGAAAGGGAACTCCCTCTTCATCCAAACCTTGGTAGCCAGAATTCAGGCATGCAACCTACAGTTATTCAGTCTGATGCTCCACCTGGGACATATTTGCTTGAGCATGTGCCACAAGAGGCAGAGACACTTGGAAGACTGGACATCATGGCGATATGGATAATAGTGGCATTGAAAGTAGAAGTGGAAGGGTCCTAACTGAAGGTTCCTACTGAACTACATCTGTGACTCTTGTTCCTACTAATGAGAGCTTTGAACATCTACATGGGTCTTTCTTTTCCAAGCCTAATATCTAACCCTCTAACCAAGCATATGTACAGCTCAGCTACCTTAACTGACCCAAATAAGACAACAACATCCAGTGCTTCACAGCTAAGTATAGGTTTCCAAAGACATAAGTATATTACTTCCACAGCCTGGCCTGTGATTTCTTAGTAATTATTTAAAGGGTATTTCCTGGTGAAAAATTGACTATCACAATCACTCTTAAATGCTTATAAATAATATTATTAGAAATTAATATCTTATCTCAATAAATGTAATCCCAGATACTATCCCCCATTGTTGTTTTGATTCAGCTTCAGATGAAGCTTATGTCTAGAGCATGTATTATATGAAAAATCTCTATGTCTAAACATGATAGAAATGCTCAGTAAAAGACATGTTCATACAACAAGGGGCACACAACAACTGATTTCTTCACGAAGCAATAAAATCTCAACCCTTGTGTCATTTTCACCCTCTCTGTGAATGGTGAGCAAATGTATCCTATTTAGTTGTTTTGCTTTCTCACTCCGCTACTAAATGTGCCCTTGACCTGTCTCTTCTTGTGTAAAACGTGGTCTTCTTATGATCAAGAAATGCAATTTGTATGAGTTGCAATAAGCAGGAAGAAAAGAAGCTCTGTCCAAGTGTACTGGAGAGCTCAAAGTCATACTATATTTCCTAAAATATGCTGTTTCATGCATATTTTTTGATTATTCACATCTGGAACTTCTGTTCAATTAGTCATATGGCATTTCAAGCTTCTTTACAACCCTTGTTCTTGTCATTTGATACTATCTATGCAAGTTCATCACCATATGGTTTCATTTTGCGCTTGGTTAATTTGATCTCTCCTCTAATAGATTATTCTGTTTTACACAGTTTCTCAGAATCTTTGGTACATGGCTTAGCAATTTCCTAATTATTAATACCCATCTTCTTACAATTTCTACCCTTAGTCCAGATTCTGTGCAGTAGTCAAAAAAAGTGTTTTTTCTTTCATTTGGGATACCATCACATACTTGAACATAACTTAAGGATACAAACTTCCTCATTTCAAAGTTAAATTGTGTAATATCCTTCAGAAAATATTATTGCACATTATTGATTATTTTGTGTATTATTCACTTTGTCAAAATTCTCATAATTGTTTTTCCTTTCCAAGAAAAGAAAATGATGCCTAATTATAGATGTAAAAATTTACAATAGATTGTGTTCTGAACATTATGATTGCCATGATGTACTTCTTAGTACAACAACAATCATGTTATTTTAAAATCTTTTCCCCTCAAATGCTTACTTAGTAACACATTATGGCCTATTGGTCCTCAAGGAATAATCAAGAATTGCTGATGGTATGCCCTGATTTTACCTTTTTTCCTTGTTTGAATTTTAATACAAATTGTGGCTTCACACTTATTTCTATCAAAGTTAATCCTAGTGGGTTCAAGTTTTAGTCTTATCTTACTGACCGACCATAGACAAATCTATTAATCTCCTGGGCCTTCACTCTTTCACTAGTATATGATGTTCTTGCCTCAGTCCTTTCATTTGCAATGTGGATTATGTACTTCAAGTCCTTCTGCCATGAATCAATGAGATTATGATTATCAGTGCTTGGGATGTTAATTGTTTCATATATATTTGTTATTGAATAAAAAACACATTAAAAATCTGTTCAAATTTTTAATTAGACAAATTTTTTCCAGACAGCACTCTACTTTTCCATGCCTGTGTTTTGCCATGTATAATTTGGCTGTCTGTACTCTGTTAGTTTCCTGTGGTTGTTGTACTGCATTACTATCAAGTATGGCTTCCCAGGTGGTACTAGTGGTAAAAACTCTGCTTGCCAATGCAGGAGCTATAAAAGACTTGGTTCAATCTCTGGGTTGGGAAGATCCCCTATAGTAGAAAATGGCAATCCACTCCAGCATTCTTGCCTGGGAAACCGTATGGACAGAGGAACCCGGCAGGCAACAGTTCATGCTGCTGCTGCTGCTGCTGCTGCTAAGTTGCTTCAGTCGTGTCCGACTCTGTGCGACCACACAGATGGCAGCCCACCAGGCTCTGCCCTCCCTGGGATTCTCCAGGCAAGAACAGTGGAGTGGGTTGCCATTTCCTTCTCCAATGCATGAAAGTGAAAAGTGAAAGTGAAGTCGCTCAGTCGTGTCCGACTCTTAGTGACCCCATGAACTGCAGCCTACCAGGCTCCTCCGTGCATGAGGCTTTCCAGGCAAGAGTACTGGAGTGGGGTGCCATTGCCTTCTCCAGCAACAGTTCATAGGATCAGAAAAAGTCAGACATGACTGAGCATGCACACGTGCATAGACACACACACACACACACACACACGTTAAAACAGTAGAAATGTGTTCTCTTGCAATTCTAAGGAAAGAAATTTCAAACCAAAATGTTGGCAGGGCTGTACTTCCTTTGGGGGCACTAGAGAAAAACCCTTCCTTTGCCTCTTCGAGCTCTGGAAGGATACTGGCTTTCTATGACTTGTGACCTCCTCACTCCTATCTCCACTTCTATGGTCACATTGTCTCTAATTTTGTCAAATCTCCCTTGGCCTCACACTTGTTATTGGATTTAGGGACCTCATGGACAATACAGAAGAAACGTCTCCTCTCAAAATACTTGACATGATCACGTTGTTGGCCATGTAAGGTAATATTCATGCTTTACCTATCCTTTTATAGATAAAGAATTAGAGGTTCTCAGATTAAGATTTGGATTCATCACTAGGTGACTCTTACTCAACCTATTGCGCACATTAATGACACCACTATTCAAATCACAGACACAAAAACATTTGTCAGAAGGGAGTCTAGGAAAGACTATGGTGATCTATAATCTGGAGGAAATCTTGGCCAATATATATGTGATTGTGAACATAATGAAACTAATACTACCTGGTATCTGGTATACCATCTGGGATAATGGGGAGCTTACTGAGGTCATTAGTTACTACATGAAGTTGGGCAAGTGACCTCAACTCCCTGAAACTTCAGTTTTATATTAGGATCTTTTCCTTGATCACTCTTAAATTTTTAGCAATAATATCACATTTGCATAATTTATTAAGAAAGATATATAAAAATGACCTCATATTTTTCTTCCCAAGATATAAATTAAATTTCAAAATCTAATAGATATTTTTGTGATTATATGTGTGTGCGTGTGTGTGTGTGTGTGTGTGTGTATGCCACCATCTGGTGGCACAGATGGTAAAGAATCTACCTGCAATGTGGGAGACCTGGGTTTGATCCCTGGGTTGGGAAGATCCCCTGGAGATGGGAATGGGTACCCACTCCAGTATTCATGCCTGGAGAACTCCATGAACAGAGGCTACAGTCCATGGTGTTGCAAAGAGACAGCCATGACTGAGAGATTAACACTTTCATTTTTTTTTTTTCCCCATGAGTAAAATAAGAACTATCTGGGATTTTAATAATGAGTAATTGCCTTAAAAATTCCAGAAATTTATTGACCATTTCTAATTCAGGTGATCAGAGAAGGCTTCACAGAGATTGTCTAGGAGGAATCAGGTAGAGACAAAATGAGACAGAAGAAAGGAGACAGGAATATATTTACCAAAGTTCTGCTAATCAAAAAGCTCTCCAACTGTTCTCACACACTAGATGGACATTTATTAAGTACCTTTAGGAATTACATACTGTGCTGTTAAAATGATTAATTGGAATTTGACAAAATTTGAAGAAAAAAGCTAAAGTTTATGTATTATTTCTGAAAACTGATGTAAAGCAAATTGGATGTGCTGTAAATTTCAAAAATTTAATGAAGTTGAAAGTGCTACTTTATCTTTCTGTATAGTAACACTGCATAGTCATGAGAATTAATTCTATATTAAACCATGGGACATAAATTCTATATATATATTAATCAAGGTATAAAATACAGAAATTTCATATATTTATTTCCATCTGTCACATCTTATACATGATATCGGAGAAGGCAATGGCACCCCACTCCAGTACTCTTGCCTGGAAAATCCCATGGATGGAGGAGCCTGGTAGGCTACAGTCCATGGGGTCGCTAAGAGTCGGACACGACTGAGCAACTTCACTTTCACTTTTCCCTTTCATGCACTGGAGAAGGAAATGGCAACCCACTCCAGTATTCTTGCCTGGAGAATCCCAGGGATGGTGGAGCTTGGTGGGCTGCCCTCTATGGGGTCGCACGGAGTCGGACACAACTGAAGCGACTTAACAGCAGCAGCAGCAGCATACATGATATACAATCCAATCCAAATTTATATTCATTGTCTATTATAACCTCATCACTAAGTAAGTTCTAGAAAACATTTTATATCTTCAAGAAGCCTACAGTTAGTTAAATATAATGTATCATGTTAGCAAAATAAGATTGATATGGAAATATTTTTGAATGCATAAATATATCAGATAGTAGAACAGATATTTGGGCTAGAAGATATCATTTCTATACAGACTATTTTGGTTGCCATGGAATTCTTTATTTAGATGATTTTATGTAAGTGCACATGTAGCTAAGTCATTTATTTCCCCTTTGTTTGGGATATTCAATCAAAGCCATTGGGAGAATTAGAGTGATGCTTACCAAGTTAAGAATATTTTAAAATGAGATGATTTCTGAACTGTACCACCTTATTTACAGAAGTATCTTACTTTTTCTTTCTACATCAAGTTACACATACTTGTAAGCAGTGGTCACTATTAACTGTTATGGCAGAAATAACTTTCTTAAGTAGGATTTTTTTTTCCCCTCATCACAAATAACCCTTGAATACAATGTATAAATTCCCACTCTTATTTTGCATCTTAAGTTTAGAAAAAGTATGCCCCAGTGACACAGGCACATGAGAGAAGTGTGAAATACATAAGAATAAACTCTTAGTTTTATTTTCTTACCCTTCTGTCTATGCAAATTTCACCTCAATGAGCTGTCACTATAATTATCTGTGTGGGATGCTTTTCCTACAAATGCAGCAGGAGCAGAGTCATCACTGCATGTATAGGAGACTGGGAACATTGTTTTCACAAATACTGAGGGAAAGGAAAGACAAAAAACAAGTCTTCTATTGTTGTAGCTATGCATTCCAGGAGACAAACTCACTCAGAAGAACAATGCAGATAGTGTAGTGCAGTTTCTTACACTGGCAGGCCCAAAGCAGAGTCCCCTCTTAGCCAAGGACCCTGACCAGTTTTTGTGAAAACCGTATGTACCCTCAGTGTACGTGCCCAAACCCACCTCCCCAAATATCCTGAAACTAGTCTGAACAAAGGAAAAGAGAGATACAATCGAAGTTAACCTGTGATTCATGTGCCTTAGGCCTAGGCAGTTAAGAGTGGACAGTTATCAATAGGCCTGTGGTCATACCCCAATAAGCATGATAGAATTTATGGTTTTATTTGGTTACACAGATAATTAGGGTATTCTTTTAGGTGAAGGAGAGTCTAGGTACGAGCCCTGGGGCTCTTCCTTCCAGGGTGTCTGGTTTTCCAGCTGGTATGTCGTTTCCATAGATCCTGGGCATAGAGCTCAAAGTCCACAGTCCGGCCCAAGACGGAGTCCTGCTTTCAAGAAGGAGCCTGTTCTGTGTGTTTCCTCCTTCACTATCTCTCCAAAATCTGGTGAGCTCCCATTTGAAACTTCCTCTAAGAAAGCAAGTCAGTGATTTCCCTTTATTTCTCAATAGGGTGAGGATCAGGAAATCAAATGTCACCCCTGTCATTCTGCATTGATAATGTAAGTTTCTACGGATGTGGTAAGAAAAAGAAATATTTTAGCTCCTTAAAAGCTAGAGAGAGAGAGAGAGAGAGAGAGAGAGAGAATAATGAAATGTACACTATAACATACAAGGAAGAAATTATCTTCCAAGAGAAAACAGTGCAAAGATACAATTACACCTGGTAGCATATGACATGACAATGCCTTGTTTTTCAGCTGGTGGGTAATTAAAAAAAAAATTGATTGTAAGAATGAAAGGAAAAAGAACAGAAAATTACTGAATCACCAAATAAGTATAAATAATATAAGCCTACTAAACTGCTTGGGTTTTTTTTTTTTTTTTTTTTTTTTTTTTGGCTAGTAATGCTGAGGAAGGTGTATCTTTTCTAATATTAAGCACAATAAAACATTTAAGTGTATATATATTTCTTAAACCATGAAACCAAATCATTTACAATGAGATCAGCTCAGGGAAAACAAAAACAAAAACACCCTTTCCTGGAGTAGCCAAATAGAGTGCAGTTGAATTTATAGAAAGCAGCTAGGGACTCAAATAGCTCAGTAGGAAAAAAAAATACATACACGTCCTGCAGTTGGCTACACTGAGGGCTAGAGAGGATATTATCTTATCTGATTTTGAGTATATTTTATATGTAAAAAGGAACAAAAGTGCTAAGTGCATGAATTAAAGTTATGAAACTATACCCAATACATGTGCATTATTTCCTTAGTGTATTATTCTTTCTCAAAATTTGTAGAAATATTTGTTTGTTTAATTTACCTCCATTTACAAAGTATCAACAGAACAGAAATTCCGAGGGAAAACATCAAATCTAATGGTTATAACCTCAAGACAGATTTATATAGTAATAAACTATTTTTAAGACTCCAAAGTTAGCTACAAATTGTTGTTTGGATAAAATTAAATGAAATTGCACTGACTTTCTACACATATTTTATCCGTGTAATTGGGCATATGCAGAAGTTTCTGATTGTTGTTTTTCTGTTTGTGAAGTACTGTGCTGATGATGCATTTATACGAACAACTGGAGCAGTGATGCATAATTACCTGCCACATAATTTTAATTGCTCTTCAAAAGCTCTAAACTATCTGTTCAAATGTAACTAGTTGGTGATATCATATAGAGAAATTATACTTTCAGCTACTGCAAGAGAATATGAATGAATAACATTACTGACTATCCATCTTTAATAAGCAAAAGAGTGTCAATTTGTTTTATGAATAAAATGATATTTAGAGAAGATTGGAAATGCATCAAAAATTGGATTTTTGCCTACATAGTACCAAGTGATCTATTGTTGTAGAATATTAAGAAATTCTGATGATGCCATACACCTTAGAATGATGGGTCTGATCTATGACCCAGTTCAAAGGTGAAGATTGAAATTCTCATTGCCCAAGCCAAGATTATTCTGTGAAATTTGGTGGTTCTCTGTTATTAATGCCATAAGTGTGCCATGATTAGCTTTACTAAAGCTGAGACTTTTGTGCCTGTGGGCCAGCTTCCTTATTTGCATCATACAGTTATGCCCCCTGGCATTTTTATTTCTCCTTAATGGTGCAACAGAAGAGGCTGGCATTCATTATCAATCCAGATGAACTTCATTGCTTTCCCAGTTTCCTAGAATCTCTCCTTCTCTTCCAATCATTCCTCACTTTCTCTTTACCATTTAACAAAATCATACCAACGTGTGAATGCTTTTAACAATAATGTAAAAATCAATTTTTAAAAATTATCTTCACTACAAAGATCCTTGAGGCAAGGCAATCTGAAGCAGAACAAGGTATTTAGGTGCCATATGTGTGATACTGAGATTTCTGGCATGATAGCAAATGACACACATTTGTGTCTCAAAAAAATGTGAGGCTAGCTGAAGGAGTTTTGTGAAAGGCATCCTGCTTGCTCTCAAATACAAATACCAGAAAGTTTGCGTTTCTGCTTCTGGACATAATGGTGTCTGGTTATCATCCCTGGAAATGTTGTGGCCATCTTGCTATCTCCTTTAAAATAGAAACATGTGTAAAGAATGGCTTCAATTTACAAATAACCAGGGCCCAAATACAGGTCAAGAAGCAAAAGTTATAACCAGACATGAAACAATGGACTGGCTCAAAATTGGGAAAGGAGTATACCAAAGTTGTATATTATCCTCTGCTTATTTAATTTAAATGCAGAGTATATCATGTAAAATGCCAGGCTGGATGAAGCACAAGCTGGAATCAAGATTGCCAGGAGAAATATCATTAAACTCAGATATGCAGATGATACCACCCTTATGGCAGAAATTGAAGAGGCAATAAAGAGCCTCTTGAAGAAGGTGAAAGAGGAGAGTGAAAAAGCTGGCTTAAAACTCAGCATTCAAAAAACTAACATCTTGGCATCCAGTCACATCACTTCATGGCAAACAGATGGGGAAACAATGGAAACAGTGAGAGACTTCATTTTCTTGGGCTCCAAAATCACTGCAGATGGTGACTGCAGCCATGAAATTAAAAGACAATTTCTCCTTGGAAGTAAAGCTATGACAAACCTAGACAGCATATTAAAAAGCAGAGACATTACTTTGCCAACAAAGGTCCGTATAGTCAAAGCTATGGCTTTTCCAATAGTAATATATTAATGTAAGAGTTGGACCATAAAGAAGGCTGAGCTCCCAAGAACTGATGCTTTTGAACCATGGTGTTGGAGAAGACTCTTGAGAGTCCTTTGGACTGCAAAAAAATCAAACCAGTCAATCTAAAAGGAAATCAATCCTGAATATTCATTGGGAGGACTTATGCTGAGGCTGAAGCTCCAGTACTTTGGCCACCTGATATGAAGAACTGACCCATTGGAGAAGACACTGATGCTGGGAAAGATTGAAGGCAGGAGGAGAAGGGGATGACAGAGGAGGAGATGGTTGGATGGCATCACCAACTCAATGGACATGAGTTTGAGCAAGTTCTGACTGAACAACAACAATGTCCCAAATACATTGTTACTAGGAGCTTTTAATTCATGGGCAGTTTTATTATGTGAAACAATACTTCTCTCTGTATTTCACCAAACTAAGTATTTTGTTTAATATCTGAATTATTCTAATTGATCCTTTTGGACAGGAATTGAGAACAAAGTTTTACTTTAAAATATTTAAAGTTTTTATGAGGAATCACAGCATTATACCAAATGTTCACCTAGCTAAAAAATTAGTTTAGCAAAGTCCAGTTCCAACTTTGACCACATTATTTTGAAAAATGTTTAGTACTTTTCCTATCTAAATGAAAATTCACAATTGGAGGATAAAAATGCTATGCTTGTTGATATGCCAGATATGCTTAGTTGCTCAATCATGTCTGACTCTTTGTGTCTCCATGGACTGTAGCCCGACAGTCTCCTCTGTCCATGGAATTCTCCAGGCAAGAATACTGAAGTGAGTTGCCATTCCCTTCTCCAGGGGATCTTCCCAACTCACTGTTTGAACCTGGGTTTCCCTCATTGCAGGCAGATTTTTTACCATCTGAGCCAACAGGAAAGACATATTTTTTGGAGTATTTAAAGTTTTGTCATAAATTGGCCAAAAGGAAAAAAAAAAAAATAAATGGTCCTTACCCAAAGCAAACTGTGTCCAGGAGGAGGTGGGCATGATTAGATCTCTACCTGAGAGTAGTGAAGTGCCTTAGATCTGCATGCCCAGGAGGCACCCACCCCAGACCCACTATAGTTGGTGAACAGAGTGTCAGAACTGGAGGAACAGGAGGAGCATCACAGTCACAAAATTAACCCCACACCTTGGCAACCATGTTTACAGGGATTGATGGGGACATTTGAGGAAAAATCAAGTCAAGCCAAACAACAACACATATCTGTTCTAAGATCTGAGCAATCACTGTGTGAGTGGCATCAGTGTCCTCGATGTTGAGCTTGCTTTTGAGAACTTATAAATAAGCTTCTGTTTTTCTATCATGATCCTCAATGTATGTTGAGTTTTGCAGAGATATTTTTATAAACTAGCTCTGCCATTGCAGACACATCTCACCTCCACACTTAACCACTGATGATCACTGTCAAAGGCTACAGTTACATCTGTCTGTGCTTTGCAGGGTAATTTTGGCATTTCCTGTTCTGCTCTGCTTCCAGGAGTTGTGGCAGAGGTTTGATGGAGCTTCAATACAGAGCAGCCTATACAAGGTTTAGGTTGTGTGGCCTCCAATGACTCTTAGTCCCCCAGCCACGTTCCCTCTGTGACTCCACGGTATCTGAGATTCTAGTGAGTTCATATTTCTACCTTTTGTTTCCTGAGTTTTCCCTTTGCAATCTTATGAACCCACTCAGGTTCAGTTTTCTCAAAACCATTCACTTGCACAAGAACTTTTAGGAAGCACTTCATAACTCAGCAAGCCTGTCCTCTGATCAAACAAAGGATATTTATTTTTTTATGGCTATAAAGGAAGTCTGGACCTTAGATACAATGGCCTGGATATTTTCTAGGTAGGGAGAAAATAACTCATTCCTTCTTTTTTATAGTTATGAAATACTAACTGCAAACATCTCTCAGGAGACTTTCCGGTTATATTTCAAATAAATTACTCTCCTATACTTGTATTGTCTTTATACTTATTCATGGTGCCCATAAAATTACCAATATGTCTTTTTGTGTTATATGCAGGTAAGATTAAATATTAAGATAAAGATTACATTTTTTCCATATTACATGTTGATTAATTTTATTTTAACAAGTTTTTGGTTACTTGTTAACTTTTCTCTCTTGATCTGGGTCTGCTCTGGTATGGTAAATCAAGAATTGGTTATATGTGTTTTAACACAAGTAAACTCAATTGCACTGAGTCCCAGAGAGCTTTCTCTCTGATCTTATATCATGAAGGGATAGAGCCACACACACATAAGAGATTATATAAATCTATGAGCATAGCAAACATAATGTGTTTGGACATGCTAAAGCAAAGATTATTAATTTACTTTACCTTTGTTTTCCCAAGACTATATTAACTAGACTTCTCAGTACACAAAAATGCAAATACTGAGGCTAAACTACCCATGTGGGTATTTTAATATTTATTTTATATTCAGAATAAAATGGGAAATTAGGGAAATAAATTTATAGCATACTCGAAACACATAATTTTTAAGCATATAACAACGCTCATGGAAAACCATCAGTTTTAGCAAAATATTAGATGTACATTGGAAGAGACAGTCAGCCTCGCACAACTTCATAAGAGTGATCTTTGGATCAAGAACATTTCCCAGGTCCTCACAGCCTGTGCTGGGCAGGTCAGCTTCTTTGAGAACACCTTTCCCTATCTAGACCAGAAGTGTTCTTCCTCATTCTGCTCAATTCCTGTACATCATATGGTACAAACCTACAACTTCATCTGTTTGAGTAGGGAGGGAACTGTGTCCTTCTCTTGCAGCATGAGAAGGTGCTGGTCACTCCCTGCATCAGCTTCTAGCAAGACCCCATGGCTCTGATTTTGCCCTGTCTTCTCTATGTGAGTAAAATATTGTACCATCCAGTGGCTGTGGGGGCTGTGTCTTTCTCATTGATCCCCCTTACCTACAAACCACACAGTGGGGCAACTTCCTGGGACTGTGGCTTCTGATGGCAGGCATTGTCTTGTTTTTGGGCTGTTGAGAAACGGAATATTTTCTGTCATATCAGTATACGAGAATGTCACAGTTATCAGTGATTTTAGCCCTCAAATGTGAGTGTCTGAGTCCTTAGGGCACTCAGGAAGGAGAAGAATACCCATGACCTAACAGTTATCAGGCAGAGTCACTCCCCGTGGTGAGCCCCAGGGGAGCTCTGGATGTGAAAACACAGGATGCTGGCCCCAGAATAGCTGAGGTGCATATGAAAAGAATAATTTCAGTGAGCCCAGTCTCGCATCATCCCATACTTTGAAAAGCACTAAATTTCTTAACTTTGGATATATTTTTTTTAATTAAGAATAATCTTTGGATGTACAGACTACCTACCTTTTGTTGTAAAACTTCTATATAATGTGGCTTCTCCCTTTGCCTCCTGGGAATAGTTCTCTCAGGGTTACTTGAGATGCTGTCTCAAAGTCCTAAAAATTCCCATCAAATGAAACATAACCCTCAACTTTTAGGTTGTTTCTATTTTTAAGTCAACACTATCTATCCTCCATGCATGGGACTCTTCCACTGGAGGTTGTAATGGTGTCACTTGCTTGATAATGGATATTTGCAATCTATTATAAATATTAGGAAAAATTATTTAAAGGCATTGCACATCATTAAAAGATTGCATTCAAATATACTACATTATTTAGGAAATTTGAGAGTGAAATCATATTATCTGATCTGTAAAGTGTACAACATTGATAAAAATAAAGAAATATTTCTATAATAACACATATTTATCGTTGTCCTGAAAATAACACAT
This sequence comes from Okapia johnstoni, assembly GCA_024291935.2. Taxonomy (NCBI): domain Eukaryota; kingdom Metazoa; phylum Chordata; class Mammalia; order Artiodactyla; family Giraffidae; genus Okapia; species Okapia johnstoni. The sequence continues at coordinate 62,247,229 of CM044322.1, forward strand.
AGCCTATGATGTTATTCCTAACCACACAGCCTATGATGCTCTTTCTAGGCAATTCTGACAGTTGTGTTGGTTAACAACTGACATAATCTGCCTCAATACAATTTTTCTCCTTAAAAAAAAAAAAATACAATGAGGGTATAGGGTTAAAAGCAGTAGACTAAATCGGTAGAGATGACTGGAGAACTAGAACTTGAAAATTTAGGGAATGAGATCTTTCTTTTGAGGCATCCATGATGGCAAAATGTGGGGATTAATAGACAAGAGCCAGAAAAAGGATAAGCATGATACAAGTATAGATTGTGTGGCATCAGAGAAGCAACTGATAATGACTTCTAACAGCTTTGTTCTAACAGTATTCCAGTAACTATGTTCAACCATGACTGAGGCCAACCTGTGCCTGACCCTGTGCCCCATGTGATATCTTGTTACTGCTTCCCTGGTGGCTCAGATGGTAAAGAATCTGCCTGCACTGTGGGAGACCTGGGTTCGATCCCTGGGTCAGGAAGATCCCCCTGGAGAAGGGAATGTCTACCCACTCCAGTATTCTTGCCTGGGGAATCCCATGGACAGAGGAGCCTGGGGGCTACGGTCCATGGGGTGGCAAAGAGTCAGACAGGACAGAGCAACTAACACTATTCCCAAGAGTAGTAATAATAAAATTGTTTGGGAGCAAATGTTAATAAGTATACAGGAAAATCTTCCCAGGGCCTTCTGGTATTCACCCAAGTTTGAAAACCATCCATATAGAAATGCTTTAGTAATCATTTCTCAATACAAACTTCTTGTCAGAAAGCAGATTTTATATTAGAAAACTTTCTTTGAAAAGACAAGGTGTTAGTTATGCACATTTCATAGTATTACAGTAGGTTTCCAGAGGGCTGACATAAGCTTTCTACAATTCCACTCATGTTTGGAGCACTTCTAGGACCAATCTACCAGGGATCAGTTTTTACCATTTCTGAAGACCTGTAACAGGACAGAAGGCACACTACAGGAAAAGAGAGGAGACATGAACAGAGTCTAGAGCTAGAAGTAATTGGTCAGTCACAGAGTAAAAGGATTATTTTAAATATAGGAGGATAAAAAGGCTGCTAATTTCTTTCTCTAATACCTCTCCATAGGACAGAGGTATTAAAAATTAACAACCAAAACTGTCACGACAGACCAGGAGCACCAAACATAACTCTAGTTTTTCTACACATGGGAAACAATACAAATAGATGTGAAAAGTTAGAGACTTGGTTTGCACATTGGAAGATCTAATGGAGAGATGATAAAAGTAGATATTTCAAAGTTTCCCAGTGTTATCCAAGAGGAGCGGCAGAGATAGTACCAAAAAGCCCTAGAACGGACAGGAAGGAAATTATCCATTTCATTGCTAGGCAAGCAGTTAGGAGCACACATGAAATACTTTTAGATAATTTATGTATTGATAATGAGCAATTAGAAAGGAAATAGATTATTTAAAATTCCTTCTGTGTTCATGGAGCCAGATGGAATGTCTCTCACTGCTACCACAAGCATGAACTACTTGAGAGAATTTGCTTTAAAATTCATTAACAGAGTTGTACTTTCAGCCTCATAATGCCTACACGAAATCAGAGGCACTAATGGAATTATGGCTTTTGATGGTTTTACAAAGGAAATATAAAATTATTATGGCACATAGAGTACTCTGAGGAGGGTTAGAATTGTGACTCTCAGGAGAGAATTCAGTGAGCGCCCATGGGTTAGTGAGTGTAACAGGAAGCAGAGAGAGAAGCAGGGTGAGAGTTCTTGTCCTCTGAAATTTCTATCAAAACTAGTCAATTTCTTATATTTCAGTCAGTCCCACATTTAGTTTCACCTGAAGTGGATCTTCCCTTCTTTCTAGAAAACACATAAACACACTCATATATATGTATGTGTTTCTGTGTAAGTGTTTGTGTTCAGTCATTTAGTCCTGCCTGACTCTTTGCAACCCCATCGACTGCAACCCTCCAAGCTCCTCTGTTTGTGGGATTTTTCAGGCAAGAATACTGGAGTGCGTTGCCATTTCCTATCCCAGGGGATCTTCCTGACCCAGGGATCAAATGTGCATCTCCTGTGTCTCCTGCACTGCAGATGGATTCTTTACACATATACATATATTTAATGTTTAAAAACCAGTATTTTCATAGATACATATAATTTTCATATATTAGTAATGAAGTAATTCATGCTTCCTCAACATTTGCTTAGATCTTAATTTAAATAAAATTATATATCAAAGGTAACTCCTCACAATAAATGTTGATGAGTTTTATGTTTATTCATATTTAAAAGATTCTACAATGTGTAGAAATATATTATTGCTAAAGAAAGATTAAGAAATACTCAAGTTATTCTGAATTATTTAATATAATTTTATTTAAACAGACCTTCAGAGGATGGATACAAATAAATATTAGTTATTTACAGAACTATCACAATCTCAATTCTTTTACACAGAATTAGAAGAAAAAAAAATATGAGCACTTCACTCTGAACAAACTTCTCTCTTAAAAAAGAAATCTTTTTGTCTAACTGGTAGTTCCAAAAGCACAATACAAATAGAACAGCTATTCAGTTTCTTATGAAAGTAAGTCATGAGTATAATTTCAATTACACTCAGGATTAAGTTAGATAGCTTTTAAATGTTGCAAGGGAAGCTATAAAGCAGTATAAAAATACTTCTGTAATTTAAGTTCAGCGGTAGCTCACAGTATTGTAGAATGAAAAATGAATTTTTGATATCATCCAATCTTCAAATTCTACTTTATATTACCCAAACAAAACAAAACATTTAAGCTTCATAGCACTAATGCTGCTCAGCTGAATCAATATGAGGGGCCTATCTGACTGCAGAAAGCCAGGAGTGTTGTTCAGTCCAAGTCCAAAGTCTGAGAAGCAGGGTAGCTGATGTTCTAAGTCCCAGCTCTGGAGCAAAAGACTGATGTCCCAGCTCTGCAGTCAGCCAGAGAGGGTACATTTTCCTTTCCTCTGCCTTGTTGTTCTATTTGGATATCTAATTGATTGGATGATTCTTCTCCAGTCTGTAGAGAAACATCTGTCTTACTCTGCCCAGTTCATTGATTCAAATACTAATCTCTTTCAGTTATACCTCAGAGACACACCCAGAAATAATGCTTAACCAGTTTACTGGACATCCGGTAGCTCAGTCAAGTTGACACATAAAATTAACCATCAGAGCCATAGTAACATCACCCCCCAAACATTCTTCCTATTGTTTAACTTTGCCCATGCCTAGGAAATTGTACATACAAATTGTTTTTATTACAATTTAAGCCAGTGCTTTTCTTGTTAAAATGTTACTGAATTGAGGAGCACCAACTTTCCATCTTGTCTGTAAGTAATCTTCATATATTCACAGACCAGCATGTCTCTTGGAATCTCTCTTGTTATGTATCAGAAGAGAATTTGGCAAAGATGTTACTTGTAGTAATGTGAAAAATAAGAAACAAAAATAAGGAACTCAATACTCTAGCTAAAAATATTTCCTTAGAGAAAATGAAAAAGCAAAAAACAACATCTGGCCTCTTCTTAATGAGAAGACTCTGAGAAGAGAGAAAATCTGATGATAAATATGAGATGAGAAAAATATCTAAAGAACAAACTATTAAATATAATGGGGTGGATTATGGTGCGGTAAATTTAAAATAAAACTGTTTCTCAACTGATGGCTTATCAATTGTCAGGCATGCAAAGATAGACTTCAGAGATATTGTTGATGCAGACCCAGAGCACCACAATAAAGTGAATATTGCATTAAAGATTACATTAAAGTGAATCACATTGTTTTTTGGTTTCCCAGTGCATATACAAGTTATCCTTATGCTATACTATAATCTTTTAAGTGTACAAGAGGATTATTCTTTAAAAATAATGTATACACCTTAAATAAAAATACTTCATTGCTAAAACTACTAACCTTCATCAGAATCTTTAGTGAATAATTTTATTTATATTAGTAACAGCAAAGATCACTGGTCACAGATCACCATAAAAAACATAATAGTAATGAAAAAGTTTGAAGTATCGTGAGAATTACCAAAACAGAACACAGGAAAGCAAAGTGAACAAATGCTGTTAGAAAAATAGCACCAATAGACTAGCTTGATGTGGAGTTACTACAAATCTCAATTTGTAAAAAATGTAGTACCTGTAAAGTGCATTAAAGTGAAGTGAAATAGAATGAGGTGCACCTGTAATTAAAGACAGCTTCAGAAGATTTTGCTCCAGCATCAAATTTTTCAGAGATGTCCTCAAATGTTGTAGAACCGAGAAAAGGCATTTTTCCTGTTCTTTTTGTAATTGCTATCCTACAAAATCTAAATTATGGGATAAAATTTTAATAAAAATGTTTTAAAGAAAAAAGTTAATGTTTTAATGAAAACATCAGTGCTTCTCAAAATTATATGTAGATTCCCTGTTGATCTTATTAAAATCCAGATTATGATTTAGAACATGTGGGCCAGGTCCTAAGATTCTGATTTATTATCATCCTCTGATGATATACATGTTGCTGGTTCCACCCTGATACACATTGTGTAAGAGAGTTACAAATTTCTCACTCAGATTTATACAATAGAATTAGACCGTTGAAAAGAGAGTATGTGTGACTCTCCTCAATTCTCCTGAAGAAATTAGCATAGAATCATCATCCTAGACACAAGGAAGACATAATTCAATTCATATGTATCTGATGAAGAAACAAGATGATAAAATTGATTATGCTCCATGTGGTCAGATTAAATGAAAGCTGGAGTTGAAATGCTCCGTTCACTCTGAAACAGTCAACTGAAAAGTGAAAGTTGCTCAGTCCTGTCTGACTCTGCCATCCCATGGACTATATAGTCCATGGAATTCTCCAGGCCAGAATACTGGAGTGGGTAGCCTTTGCTTTCTCCAGGGAATCTTCCCAACCTAGAGATCGAACCCAGGTCTCCTTCATTGCAGGTGGATTCTTTACCAGCTGAGCCCCAAAGGAAGCCCAAGAATACTGGAGCCTATTCCTTCTCCAGGGGATCTCCTGCATTGCAGGCAGATTCTTACCAACTGAGCTAAATCAGGGAAGCCCAGAAGCAGTCAACTACTTAACTAAAATAATACATCCCTGTGAATATATTCTAGAGTGTCAGTCACCTTTATATGGTATAAGTTTCTCTCTTAAAGAAAAAAATTAAATCTCTTCTATTTTAATAGCATATAGGAGCTAAATCAGATCCTCCAGAAATGAAATAGTCCTTCAGTGGCTCAGTGGTAAAGAACCTGCCTGCAGTGCAGGAGATGCAGGAGAAAACAGGTTCGATCCCTGGTTTGGGAAGATCCTCAGAGGAGGAAATGGAAACTAACTAAAGTATTCTTGCCTGGGAAATCCCATGGACAGAGGAGCCTGTGGGGTCGCAGAGCTGGAGAAAACTGGCTGACTGAGCACACACACATGCAACTTGTACTTCGCATGCTGTTTAGAAAACATGGAATTTGAAGTTAAAAATGAAGTATCTAAATAAGATTTGTGGATAACAAAAGAGACAAAAAGGAGCTAGTCAACACTTAGCAGACACAGGTTACAAGATTTTTCAGTTAACTCTGGCAATGATTTTAAAAGCAGGCTACCAGCAGTGCTGATTAACTTAATCTGGTTATAATGTAAGGACATTTTCTTTAAAGAGCTACCTTGATGAAACATCTTACAGTTCTTTTCGCTGCCTTCCTTTTCCTAAAGATTTGACTACAGAAGTGAAGAAAAGTACATAAAACATAAATGGGTTCTCGCAGTCGCAGCTGCTATTTTTTTAAATATGCAAAATAAATATATAATAGATCTAAAGGGATCAGTGTGCTTCTTCATTTCATCACACTGTGACACCACAAAGAGTACGGAGAAGTTCCATTTGGGCAGTATTCTGGTAATGCATTTTTTTCAATCTGATAAATTTTATGGATCAAATGGAAAATAATATTTTACATAGCTAATGCTCTAAGTGGAGAAGGCAATGGCACCCCACTCCAGTACTCTTGCCTGGAAAATCCCATGGATGGAGGAGCCTGGTAGGCTACAGTCCATGGGGTCGAGAAGAGTCGGACAAGACTGAGTGACTTCACTTTCACTTTTTACTTTCATGCATTGGAGAAGGAAAGGGCAACACACTCCAGTGTTCTTGCCTGGAGAATCCCAGGGACAGAGGAGCCTGTTGGGCTGCGGTCTATGGGGTCGCACAGATTCAGACACGACTGAAGTGATGCAGCAGCAGCAGCAATGCTCTAAGAAGCCAGTGAAAAAGTTTACACACCCTGAAATTTCAATTAATATACACACTATCGCTTCCCCATTAAAATAGTATTGCAATTCATTTATTTCATTTTATAACAATTGGATTTAAATAGACTCTTTGAGAGGAGAGGGTAGAGGAAAATGATCGAGTCAACTATGTACTATTACTAATCAAAACTGCAGGAAACTTGTCTTCTTTTGGTATAAATCTTTAGTCAACCTAAGGGCTTCCATAGTGGCTCAGGTGATAAAATATCCACCTGCAGTGCAGGAGACCCAGGTTCGATCCCTGAGTTGGGAAGATCCCCTGGGGAAGGGAATGGCAACCCACTCCAGTCTTCTTGCCTGGGGAATACCATGGACAGAGGAGCCTGGTGGGCTGCAGTCCATGGGGTCTCAAAGAGTCAGACACTTCTGAGTGACTAACACACTTAGTCAACCTAAAAATTCAAGTGATCTAATTTTACTTTCCATCTTTGAAACAAATAAGTGGGTATCTCAAGCTGTTTGGAAAGAAAATAGAAAGATGAATTATGTAATACCTCATGAATCAGCTGCTGCTGCTGCTGCTAAGTCGTTTCAGTCGTGTCCAATTCCGTGCGACCCCATAGACCGCAGCCCACCAGTCTCCCCCGTCCCTGGGATTCTCCAGGCAAGAACACTGGAGTAGGTTGCCATTTCCTTCTCCAATGCATGAAAGCGAAAAGTGAAAGTGAAGTCGCTCAGTCTTGTCCGACTTTTCGCGACCCCATGGACTGCATGAATCAGCAAATACAGATAAATATCCTCATGAGATGCACTATATCTTTCTATTTAACATATTGATTTTTATTCATTAATGTATTTACTCATGGGACAAATATTTCGTGGGAAGCTATTATTTGTCAACCACTTCACAGCCTATTTTTACCAAGGAAAAACTACATATGATGAATGTCTTTATGGAATAAAATAAACAAAATACAAATACATAATAAATAGTAACTAGTGCTATAATGAAAAAGAACTGAGATCAACTGGGAAAAATCATCTTATTTTGGTTAATGAGGGAAAATCTTTCTAAATAGGTCATATTACCACTAAGACATAAATGATGAGAAGGACTCCGTCATCAGGAGGAGATATTTAAGCTGAAAGAATTATACAAAAAAGAGCTAAAGAACAGTGTGTTTGTGAAAAAATAACCAAAGATCAAACTATATTGCATAGCAGAGTCCCAACTGTACCTGGTCTTTGTCTATAACAGAGCATAGAATTTCATTCTGGTGAAGTATGGACTCTGCTAAGCAGAGGAATGCAAAATCTGACTTATATATTTTTATATATGACCCAAACTTCTTTACAGAGAGTGTTCTTAAGTTGGCATGTAAAGGGCAGAGACCAGGGAGAAATGAATCTAGTGGCCACTTAAGACTACAGGGTGTTTTAGACAGGATCCTAACAGTGGGCAAAAAATGCAAATGAACATATTTTTGCTTGGACAAACTTTTAATCTAGGTATTTATTATAAAGTTGGGACACATCACTTATGCTATATGAAGATGTTGTTAGAATGGAAGAGAATGCGAGAAATTTGTTTCAAGCTTATTCTTTGCAGTAGGAAAAAAAAAATCCTCTCCAAGATACTACATTCTGCAAAATATAGTAATAGCCATGAAGCCTATTTTAGAGAATAAAGTAATTGTTTCCTAAGAAGAGATAATGTCAAACAACATTATCCCAAAATTTAAAATATGTATCTACAAATTAATTAAAATGAACACTCATACGCCTCATGTGTAAGAGTAATTTTTGAAAGGATACACCTGTCTGATTTTTATTAATAATAGTATCAGAATATCAACAATTTAGACAGTTTTAGTAGTTTCAAAACAATTTCACATACATGATTGTTCAATTCTATCACAACCCTGGCACACATTTAGGGAAAATGAGACTCTATTGAATTCTCTTGCCATCATGGTAAAGAGTCTAAAATATATATATATATATACATATATATATATATATATATATATATATATATATACACGCATATATATATACATACATATATAAAGTAAACTATACATATATAGGTAATTAAATGTAAAGTTTAAGCATAAAATAATAGTAGACATTAAATGAAATTATAAGGACTAATGATAAAAAATGTAAAAGAAATTAGAATAATAATGCTGAAGTCATAGGAGGCAATCCATAAGCATTAGATGTTATTTCAATATTTATTATACAGTAAATCATGAATATGTTTCCCTTACAAAAATAGACAACATTAATCAAGATGGCAGAGTAGAAGGGGGAGTGCAACCCCACCCATCAGCAGATAATTGGATTAAAGCTTTACTGAGCAAGGTCCTGCCACCAAAGCAAGACCCAGTTTTTCCCATGTGCTCATCTCCTCCTGTGAAAGCACCAAAGTTGCAACTAGCTGTTAAACAACCACTGACAGGAGAATGCTAGAATTCACCAAAGAAAGATGCTCCACATCCAAAGACAAGAAACTGCAGTGAGATGGTAGGAGGGATGCAATCATGATAAAATCAAATCCATACCAGCTGGGTGGGTGACCCACAGACTGCAGAACAATAATACCAAGAAATTCTTGCACCATTGAGAAGGTCCTGAACTATAGGTCAGGCTTCCCAGCCTGGGGATCCGACAAAGGGACTGGGAATCCCCAGGCAATCTGACCTTGAGGGCCAGTGGGATTTGATTACAGGCCTTTCAGAGGACTGGGGGAAACAGAGACTCCAGTCTTAGAAGGCACAAAAAAATTTTGCATGCACCAAGACCCAGAGGAAAGGAGCAATGACCCCACAGGAGACTAAACCAAAACTACCTGCTAGTGTTGCAGGGCCTCCTGTGGAGGCATGGGTTGGCAGGGACTTACCATTGTAGCACTGGAAGGTCCCCCGTGGCATAAACCCTCTTGGGGTTAACTCTATTATTAATGACCCCAATGCTGGGTTACCTCAGGCCAACTACCACAGAGGGAGTGCAACCCATCAGCATGTAATTGGATTAAAGCTTTACTGAACAAGGTCCTACCCACCAGAACAAGACCCAGTTTTTCCCATTCCTCCCATCAATAAGCTCACACAAGCCTCTTAGCCTCATCCATCAGAAGGCAGACAGAAGAGGCAAGAAGCACAGTCTCACCAAGGCTAAAACAAAAGCCATTTTATAGAAACTTAATCATGATGAAAAAGCAGAAAGTTATGTCCCAGATGAAGGGACAAGATAAAATCCCACAAAAACAACTAAATGAATTGGAGACAGGCAATCTCTCAGAAAAAGAATTCTGAATAATGATAGTGAAGATGATCCAGTATCTCAGGAAAAGAATGGAGGCAAAGATTAAGAAAATGCAAGAAATGTTTACCAAAGACTTATAAGAGCTAAAGAACAAACAAATAGAGATGACTAATATATTAGTAGGAATCAATAGCAGAATAACTGAGCCAGAAGAATGGGTAAATTACTTAGAGGACAGAATGGTGGAAATCATTGCTGCAGAACAGAATATAGAAAAAAGAATGAAAAGAAAAGAAGACAGCCTAAGAGATCTCTAGGACAACATGAAACTCACCAATACTCTCACAATAGGGATCCCAGAAGGAGAAAAGAGAGAGAAAGCTCCTGAGAAAATATTTAAAGAGATAATAGATGAAAACTTGCCAAACATGGGAAAGGAAATAGTCAACCAATTCCAGGAAGCACAGAAAGTCCCAGGAAGGATAAACCCAAGGAATACACTGAGCCACATGGTAATCAAATTGACAAAAATTAAAGACAGAGATAAAATATTAAAAGCAACAAGGGAAAAGTGACAAATAACATACACAGGAACTCCCATCAGGCTGTCAGTTGATTTCTCGGCAGAAAGTCTACAAGCCAGAAGGGAATGGCAAGATATGTTTAAAGTGATGAAAGGGAAGAAACTACAACCTAGAATACTCTACCCAGAAAGACTCTTCTTCAGATTTGATGGAGAAATAAAAAATTCATACTAGCAAAAGTTAAAAGAATTCTTCACCACCAAACCAGCTTTACAACAAATGCTAAAGGAACTTCTTTAGACAGGAAACACAAGACAAGGAAAATTCCTACAGAAAATAAACCAAAACAATTAACAAAATGGTAATTGGATCATACATAATTACCTTAAATGTAAATGGATTAAATGCACCAACCAAAAGACATAGACTGGGTGGGTGGATGAAAACATGTGCCTGTATGCACTACCACTTACCATATCCCTCTGCTTGACACTCCCAAATTTTATGTAATTATTTTATATTGTTACGTTAATCATGTTCCCATTATGGTTTGCAACTGCAATTATCTTTTAATTTTTGTCTGGTTATTGATTGTTTGAACAGATAAACATCTTTTACTATTGTGATTATGTAACTATTAACTCACTTACTACCATTGTATCATGATGGGTCAACAGAAAAATAATAGAACTCTATATCACCAAAACTAGGATTTAATAGAAAAACCTGTAATCACTTTTTAAAATTTAGGTGCATATCAGAATAATCTTGAAATTTTTTGAAAAATAAAAATGCTCAGGTATTGCTTTTGCCTCCAGAGCTCCAGATACATTTCTAGTGAGCAGTCATGTTTAAAAAGGACTGAACTATATGATTACTTTTTTACTTTTATCTAGTTTGTTTCACTTTTTCTATTTCATAATCAGTGCCCCCATTTCATTTAGTTTATGTTCTCCAATTTCTCCACTTCTTCTCTCTCTCTCTCTTTTTTTTTGATGTTCTTTCTCAAGCCTTTATCAAATGTAGTAGAAAAGCTTTTGTATATGTGTATGTAAATATGTGTAATATATGTATTTTAGAAAACTTACGAATTTTTGTATAACTAAAGAAATTATGAGAGTTTGATTACACTTCTTTGACCTAGTATGAATTGAATTCTAGATTTCTAATTAAAAAACAGATATGTAACAAGCAACAAATGTTTACTGTATAGAATAGGAAACTATAGTCAATATCTTGTAATATGGAAGATATTGGATGGAAAATAATTTCAAAAATAAAATATGTGTATTTGTATAACTGAATGACCTTGCTGTGCACCTGAAACATTGTAGGTCAACTATTCTTCAATAAAATATACATACTTTTAAAAAATAGACAATATTAAACTCAAAGCTAAAAAATGCAATATTTTTCTTTAAACTTCATAGGAATAACCCAAAAAGCTTCCCCAAATGTATATTCCCAGCTCCCTACTGATATTAGAGTAGTGCCCTAAGGAATTTTATATATTTCCTGTCCTGTCAGTTTAGAGCCCTAGTAGGAACAGCACTTCATGAGCAATGGTATACATGTTCTGTGCAGACCTTTGTTTTTGAAACAGGGTACCTTGGAGAAGATGATTTTCTAGGACTGAGAAGGAAACTCTAAGATGAGCATGGAACATCTTTTAGTGAAGGAAATTAAGGAAATCTGAAAATACAAACAGATAAGGAACACAAGTAAATAATAAAAGAAGCTATAATTATGGGGTATATCAAAGGATATATCTAATGAAAGAGTTCCAAATAGCGAAAGCTAGAACAATTTGAGCAACAAAATTAATAAAACAATCCTGGATTATAAATGTATGGATATATATATATCTACACTGGTGCAAATAAATCATTAAACAACAAAATAAATAAAACAATCCTGGATTATAAATGTATGGAGATACATATATATATATCCATCCACACTGGTGAAAAGAAATCATTAAATAAATAAATAAACAAAGGGGAGTAGACAAAACTTCTGGGGGGAATTCCAGATAGTTTATATAGATATTCTTCCCTGAAAGTCAAACATGTTAAATCACCATCGTTTGGAAAGTCTTATTAAATGTACTAACCTTAGATTAGTACATTTGTACAACTTATGTTTGTACAATCTTGTGCACACCAGGACCCAGGGACCCCACAGAGACTGAGAAAGAACTGTGTTTGAGTGTCTCCTGTGGAGGTACGGGTGAGCAGTGGACTGGCACAGGGACAGGGGCTCTGGGTGCAGTAGATCTGGGTATGGCATAAGCCCTCTTGGAGGAGGTCCCCATCAACCCCACTATAGAACTTACACAGGACTGGGAAATAGACTCTTGGAGGGCACAAACAGAACATTGTGTGCACCAGGACTCAGGAGAAAGGAGCAGTGACCCCAAAAGAGACTGACCCTGACTTGCCCGGGAGTGTCCAGGAGTCTCCAGTAGAGGCATGGGTCAGTGGTGGCCTGCTGTAGGGTTGGGGGAGTGAGTGTAGCAGCACATGCGTGGGATCTTTTGAAGGAAGTTGCCATTATCTTCATTACCTCCACCATAGTTTAGCCCCAGGTAAATAGCAGGGGCTATTGTCACCCTGCTTATTTAACTCATATGCAGAGTACATCATGAGAAATGCTGGGCTGAATGAAGCACAAGCTGGAATCAAGATTGCCGGGAGAAATATCAGTAACCTCAGATATGCAGATGATGTCATCCTTATGTCAGAAAGCAAAGAAGAACTAAAGAGCCTCTTGATGAAAGTGAAAAAGAAGAGTGAAAATGTTGGCATAAAGCTGAACATTCAGAAAACTAAGATCATGACATCTGGTCCCATTACTTTATGGCAAATAGGTGGGGAAACAGTGGAAACAGTGTCAGACTTTATTTTAGGGGGGCTCCAAAATCATTGCAGATGGTGATTGAAGCCATGAAATTAAAAGACGCTTACTCCTTGGAAGAAAAGTTATGACCAACCTAGACAGCATATTAAAAAGCAGAGACATTACTTTGCCAACAAAGGTCTGTCTAGCCAAGGCTATGGTTTTTCCAGTAGTCATGTGTGGATGTGAGAGTTGGACTATAAAGAAAGCTGAGCACTGAAGAATTGATTCTTTTGAACTGTGGTGTTGGAGAAGACTCTTGAGAGTCCCTTGGACTGCAAGGAGATCCAACCAGTCCATCCTAAAGGAAATCAGTCCTGAATATTCATTGGAAGGACTGCTGCTGAAGCTGAAACTCCAATATTTTGGCCACCTGATGCAAAGAACTGACTCATCTGTAAAGACCCTGATGCTGGGAAAGATTGAAGGTGGGAGGAGGAGGGGATGACAGAGGATGAGATGGTTAGATAGCATCACTGATTCAATGGACATGAGTTTGAGTAAATGCCGGGAGGTGTTGATGGACAGGGAGGACTGGCTTGCTGCAGTCCTTGAGGTCACAAAGAGTTGGACATGACTGAGCAAATGAACTGAACTGAACTGAACTGAACCTTAAATTTATAAGGTCTATCAGTGTTTTTGAGTCACCTGACCTTAGGGAAATCAATGATGTTATTTACTGCGCCTTTCCTCTCACTTTAATGCCGCAAAACATTTATAATTTTTACTACTTCCCATTCATCATCAACATTCTTTAAAACTGAAAAAACAGCATTTCATTTGTTCACTAAATACGTACATCTGTTTTGTTATTTTAACATGATTTATTACAAAATAAAAAAGCAAATTATCAAGTAATAACATAAAAAAATAAATTTACTCAGCTATTAAAATGAATGCATTTGAATCAGTTCTAATGAGGTAGATAAAACTGGAGCCTATTATACAGAGTGAAGTAAGTCAGAAAGAAAAACACAAATACAGTATATTAATGCATATATATGGAATTTAGAAAGATGGTAACGATGACCCTATATGTGAGACAGCAAAAGAGACACAGAGATAAAGAACAGACTTTTGGACTCGGCGGGAGAAGGCAAGGGTGGGATGATTTGTAAGAATAGCATTGAAACACGTATATTACCATATGTGAAATAGATCGCCAGTCAGGTTAGATGCATGAATCAGGGTACTCAAAGCCAGTGCACTGGGATGACCCTGAGGGATGGGATGGGGAGGGAGGTGGGAGGGGCTCAGAATGGGGACCACATGTACACCCATGGCTGATTCATGTCAATGTATGGCAAAAACGACTACAATATTGTAAAGTAATTAGCCTACAATTAAAATAAATTAATTAATTTAAAAACATTTTAAAATGTGCAGTGTACAATAAATGGTGCTGTCACTGACATGAGAGTTCATGTTATGTGCAACACATTCAGTGGTTGGGTGCTCATTTTCTGTTTCAAGCATATGTCATTTCATACAGATCTAACCAACTCAGTACAATCTGCTGTTTCATCAAAAGGCTATCAGACACAATATTATCAAATACACCTTTCACCACCATCTGAAAACAGAATAAATTGTCTCCCTGGTCACTCACATCCCAACAACTTTTCAATATTTTAGCGAATGCCCTCCTTTTATTGAAAGGAAAGTGTAATTGCATTGAGTATGGAAAAGATAAGTGAAGACAAATGTAGGTGTCTAACAGATTTAGTCAAATATAATTCTGACTATACACCAATCACTGCAAATGCATTTAATTTACAATTAGAATCAACAATATAAAAAGAAAAAAGCACAAAATGATAGTCTCACCAAGTTATCCTGGGTTTTTTAGTACAACAATTAATTAGAAGGTAAATGAGAGTCCACCAAGAATAAACTTTCAAGGACAAATAATAAAGCAGGCAGCATGCCAGAAGAGGTGTAAATCATTACAATTCTAGGAAAAAGAAAATGCATTTTTCATCTCATATCTATGCTTTCTTTTATTATTACTTTAAGTTTCATTCTTAAATTCTTTTTTCTAAATATATTAATGTAACATTATATTTTTTACCTGTTTTAAAATATATGTAAGATGTACTTTATTTGTGTGATTTTTTTTAAATATGTAGTTTTAAATACAGAAATTACCAAATTATCCTTATCAAATTCTTATTAAAATACTTTGGATTTTATTTCCACAAATATAAATTCTCTTTATTTATGAATATCTTAGAATCATAATTCTAAAATTTTAAAAAAAATAGTCAAACAGGATTTTCTGGGATGACCCGGAGGGATGGGATGGGGAGGGAGGTGGGGGGGGGTTCTGGAAGGGGAAAACATGTACACCTATGGTGGATTCATGTCAATGTATGGAAAAACAAATACAATATTGTAAAGTTAAAAAATAGATAAATAAACTAATTAAAAAATAGAATTTTATGAAGAATATGCATATCTACATAAAAAATAGATTAAACAAATAATGTTGAGATAGTTTTAAATCCAAATTGAAAAAGTATATTAAACATTACCCCAAAGGATATGCAACAGTTCAATCTAGAGTAATCATTTTTTCCTAAAATCCATCTTGTCTCTTTAGTTAACTGTCTAAAATATTCACAACCCTTCTCCCAGTAAATAACATAAATTGTTCAATTTTCTGAGCTTTATTGCAAAAAACAAAGAAGTAAAAATCATCAACTGTTATACTTAGAATTACTTGCTTCATTGGGAGCAGTTTTGTAAAAGAAGGTCTTCTTGTCTGTCACATCTGAGTCCCTATTACTTGCCAGATTTATTGAAATGTTCTATAGTCAATTAAGCTGACGGTTTTTCAGTGACATACAATTGAACTTAGGTTCCAACTATATAATTAACACTGAGAGGACTCACTGTCATCAGAAAAGGGTAACAGAAAATAAGTCCTTTTTTTTTTCCTCCCCTTCTTATGTTTTCTTAAGAAATCAGGAAGAATTGGTGATAAGCAGTTTGTTGCCTGTCACTAGATGTGAATGAATATTTGACAGATTCCTTCAGTTACTTTAAATTCTAGAGCTGCTAGAATAGAAAGTAAAGTGTAAAATTTCAAGACAGCAGTGAAAGAAATTGGTGATTGGTCTTAAAATGAAAAAAGGAGAAATGAGTTCATTGATAACTATTGCTTATTGCAAGTGAAAAAACTGAAGTAGAGGGAAAATACTACTTACATATATGGAATAAAAAGTTTGATAACTAGATAAGGAAAACAACCATGCATGCACAATTTTAAATAAATATAATGTTGAAGTAAATTATTGAGATTATAAAAATATTATTTTTAAAAGATGATTTAATAATGTGACAAATTTATGTACTTTTTTTATATCAGCCCAATGAAAAACACTGTTTACTTGCTTTATGCTTCCTCAACTACTCTTCTCTTTATATAAAATGTTCACTTAGTGCTCTACATGGATTTTGGATACTGGCAATTTAGGGTGGAAATAAGGACTCAGTCACTAAGTAGCTGAAAATATCTCAGTTCAGTTCAGTTCAGTCACTCAGTCATGCCCAATTCTTGGTGACCCCATGAATCACAGCACGCCAGGCCTCCCTGTCCATCACCAACTACCAGAGTTTACCCAAACTCATGTCCATCGAGTTGGTGATGCCATCCAGCCATCTCATCCTCTGTCGTCCCCTTCTCCTCCTGCCCTTAATCCTTCCCAGCATCAGGGACTTTTCCAATGAGTCAACTCTTCGCTTGAGGTGGCCAAAGTATTGGAGTTTCAGCTTCAACATCAGTCCTTCCAATGAACACCCAGGACTGATCACCTTTAGGATGGACTGGTTGGATCTCCTTGCAATCCAAGGGATTCTCAAGAGTCTTCTCCAACACCACAGTTCAAAAGCATCAATTCTTCGCCACTCAGCTTTCTTCACAGTCCAACTCTCACATCCATACATGACTACTGGAAAAACCACAGCCTTGACTAGATAGACCTTTGTTGGCAAAGTAATGTCTCTGCTTTTTAATATGCTGTCTAGGTTGGTCATAACTTTCCTTCCAAGGAGTAAGTGCCTTTTAATTTCATGGCTGCAATCACCATCAGCAGTGATTTTGGAGCCCCCCAAAATAAAGTCTAGCACTGTTTCCACTGTTCCCCCATCTATTTGTCATGAAGTGATGGGACCAGATGCCATGATCTTAGTTTTCTGAATGTTGAGCTTTAAGCCAACTTTTTCACTCTCCTCTTTCACTTTCATCAAGAGGGTTTATAGCTCTTCTTCACTTTCTGCCAGAAGTGTGGTGTCATCTGCATATCTGAGGTTATTGATATTTCTCCCGGCAATCTTGATTCCAGCTTGTGTTTCCTCCAGCCCAGCATTTCTCATGAAGTACTCTGCATATAAGCTAAATAAGCAGAGTGACAATATACAGCCTCGATGTACTCCTTTTCCTATTGGAACCAGTCTGTTGTTCCATGTCCATTTCCAACTGTTGCTTCCTGACCTGCATACAGGTTTCTCAAGAGGCAGGTCAGGTGGTCTGTTACTCTCATCTCTTTCTGAATTTTCCACAGTTTATTGTGATTCACACAGTCAAAGGCTTTGGCATAGTCAATAAAAGAGAAATAGATGTTTTTCTGGAACTCTCTTGCTTTTTCGATGATCCATAAGATGTTGGCAATTTTATCTATGGTTCCTCTGCCTTTTCTAAAACCAGCTTGAACATCTGGAATTTCACGGTTCACGTATTGCTGAATCCTGGCTTGGAGAATTTTGAGCATTACTTTACTAGCATGTGAGATGAGTAGCCAAGTTATTTCCCCATTCGAAGCCTCAGTTTTATATGTGAATAAGAAAATACTATTTAGCACATAGAACTGATGCTTTGATGGCACAGAATTTTATATGAAAATGTTTAAAATATTAAAATTGTGGATAGAGTTAGAAAAGATGCAATGTAATAGAAATAGTAATAGTACATTCTTTTCTCATCAGATTAAAAAAAATAGCCAACTGTAAAATGACTTGCCTTTTAGTTTGTGTGACTGCCTTCTATGGGCTGATCTGTGTTTTCACAAGACTTATATGTTAATTGCTCATGCCCAATACCTACTGCAGACTGGGATCTCATCTGGGACAAGGGTTGTTGTAGCTCTCTTTAGTTAAGATTTCATCATACTGAAGTAGGGTAGCCCTTAATCCGACATGACTGATGTCCTTATAAAGAGGGGAAATTAGAACACAGACACACATACACAGGAAGAACACTATGTACAGGGGAAGGCAGAGACCTGTGAGGTTTCTACAAGCCAGTAAACTTCCAGAACCTAGGAGACAGGCATCAAGGAGATTCTCCCTTAAGGGCCCTGAAAATGAACTAACCTTGCTGACTAACCTCAAAATGACACCTTGAACTTCTAGCCTCCAGAACTGAGAGGCAAAGTTTGTTATGGAGGCTAGAAGTTAATATTTGGGTATAAATAACCCTCCATGACTTCCTAATACAAAGTTATCTTTCTTGTAACTTATTAAAGTTCATCTTTAGCACATTATTCACTGGCATGTAACTTCTTTCTCAAAGATCCTCTTCAATCATCCACTCTTTTGGGATATATATATATATATATATATATATATATATATATATATATACATACATATAAAAGTGAAAGTGATGTCATTCAGTCGTGTCCGCCTCTTTGCGACCCCATGGACTGTAGCCTACCAGGCTCTTCTGTCCATGGAATTTTCCAGGCAAGAGTACTGAAGTGGGTTGCCATTTCCTTCTTCAGGGGATCTTCCCAACCCAGGGATTGAACCCAGGTCTCTCACATTGTAGGCAGACGCTTTACCATCTGAGCCACCAGGGAATCCCCTATATATAAACAAATTCCTCTAAGTTTACCATTTTAAGTAACAGTCTTTCACTCAGCAGCTACAATCATTCTTTTAAAACCATTTTTCCAAGAGATCCTTTTTTGAAAACGATACACAATGACCTACCACATTTCTTTCTTCCACACATAGGATTATTTCATATTTATATGACCCATTTTTTAATCTCATTCCACTAAAATAAAGCTGTAAGAGGATAAAGACAATGATTTTTGTTCGTTCAGTTGAGTCAACAGCACCTACAGAAATGATCATGTGTGTTTTCCTTCAACATTACATCCTTAGCCCACATACATCGGTAACCACAAAAGTGTTTAGTAAAATATTTAATAATAATTGCATGAATGATTGAAAATATTTTTTGAACCCTAGGCAACATGCAAATTCAGTGCATATGACAGGGAAAGAAACATGGTATCGGTTTATGGGAGCCTATAATTTCAAAATAAGTACATGAAATTGTTATTCAGAATAATGCCACACAAGATATTTAAATGTTTATGTGAGAGGATAAAATTGGTGATTTGATCTCATCAGAGAGGTTAGGAAAGGCTTTCCTGAGGAAAAGAATTTTAGGTCCAATTGTATCTGGGCCATTTAAATAAAGAAAAGAGGTAATTATGCTTCAAGATACAGGAAAATCATATGCAATCCCCCATGATAGAGGACTGAAAAAGGTCAGAATGGCGAAAATAGAAAGATTAAAAGTATCTAGCAATATGAAATACACATTTTTATGAGAAATTTACAAGACTTGTTGCAGAAAATTCATTTTTATCCTAAGAATAATGAGACTCTTCTGAGATAGTTAAAGTTTTAGAAGACTTCATTACTTATACCTCCACCAGATATATGGTGGAGGGGATAAAAACAAGACTCCTGTGTCTGCAATGTCAAGAGCTGATGGCAGAGTGAAACCCTTGGAAAGATATTGTAAAAGTCCCAATGGGAGGTGTTGTGAGTTTGAACTGTTGACAGAGAGGGAGAAGAGCGGGTTGGAACTTAGAAATGTTGAGGATGAAAAAGTGATAAATTAACTACAGTGAGTGAGACAACTGGACATATGTTTGATTGCTAGTTCTGTGACCTGCGAAAAATCGATTGAGCCTTGCCACTTACTGAAATAAATAAAATTTTAAAAGATCTACCAGTTATGGCTTAGAAAGGGGAATGATTGACATTCCTTTCATATATGTACAATTTCAATTAGGATACTAGGTAAATGGTTAGCATTCAATGGAAAAATTACAAGTTAGAGTTATTATATAAACTAATGACATACTTCAGTATAAGTATAATTTCATTTTTGTGAATGGATACAATTATTCAGAGATAGACTGTAGTTTAAGAAGGGCTTCTCTGTGGCTTAGTGGTAAAGAATCTGTCTGCCAATGCAGGAGATGCAGGTTCAATCCCTGGGTCGAGAAGGAAATAGCAACTCACTCTAGCATTTTTGCCTGGGAAAATACTGAACAGGCTACAGCTCATGGAGTCACAAAAGAGTTGGACACAACTTAGTTACTAAACAACAAAAACATAGTTTAAGAAACTACTAAATAGACAAGATAGCAACTAAAAATATCATGGAAGTCAATATGAGTGAGTCTTTTTCAATAAGAACAACATTCTTAGCAGGCTTGTAGTTGCTACAAGTTTAAATAAATTACATACTACCAATGTCTGCTTTATTTTCCCCATGAAGGAAAATGGTGATATTAACTGTGTGTGTGTGTTTGTGTGTGTGTGAAGTTTAGGGAATTGCTAGTTTAAAATATAATTATATAAACCAGATATAACTCAAGCACTCTACCTGATCTCCATATGGTAACTACAAATCTCTCATTTTATATTCATTTCTCTTACAAATTAAAGGTTAAACTCTATGATAAACATTATTTTCTGAAAAAAATAGCATCTTGCTTTACTTTTCTGATCATGCATGATTTATCTACATTGTGAATGCTAAAGGGAAATAATGTTATTTGTTTTAAATAAGACAATTCTGGTAGAAAACTATAGGAAACAATGTATGTGTTTCTATGTGTACTTAAAAAAATAGTATCCATTAAACAGAAATTTTGGAACAGAAGCATCTGTGTAGTAGCTATGGTTTAATCATAAATACATAGTTTCAAATACAAACACTCTGTTAATTATTTAGGATTCCTTCTTATTTCTTCAAGCATTACTTTTAATAAATATATCATTAGAATCCAAGCTATATAATTCCTTATTTTTTCCACATTTAAGAATTACAGAGAAATGACTTATACTAAATTTACAGTAGCATTTTTCCCTAATAAATGTTTTAAGAAAAATTATCAGGATTTTTTTTGTTGGTGGTGTTCTTTGAGAAATTCACTTTCAGTCTCCTTTCTAAAATTTACAAGTTTTTTCTGAATATGATAATGATTCATGAAGTAGTAGATTCAAAGCAGTAGTTTGAGTATTCAACTATGTACTCCATGCAGTAAGATTTAATAAATACATTGTTAGTGTATTAGATTCTTGGGACTGCCCTAACAAAGTATCATAAACTGGGTGACTTTAAACAGCAGAAATGTATTTTCTTACAGTCCTGGAAGCTAAAACTCTAAAGTCAAGCTATCAGCAAAACAAACTCCAAATGAAACCTACAGAGAAACACTTCTTACATCTTACTAGCTTCTGAGATTTTGATGGCCATTTTAGGCAATCCCTGACTTGCAGCTGCATAAACCCACTCTCTCATTCAGGGTCATATGGTGCTCTCCTCATGGTGTTCTTTGGCTTCATATGGCCTCCTTCTTATAAGAACATAAGTCATATTATAGTCGGGGTTCACTCTACTCCATTATAACCTCATCTTAACTATTTATATTTTCCTTTACTCTCTGTCCAAATCAGGTCACACATTCTGATATATAGAGAGTTAGGACTTCAGTGTAAATTTTTTGCAAAACAAAGTTCAATTCATAAAAGGCAGGCACCCATATAAAGCCACCAGTAGTATAAGATTATCTTTGTCTTCAGTCCAGGAGAGATTATTTTTGTCACTTCATGACTACCCATGGATATTGATGGAACTCAGTTATTAATATTTATCAAGGCCATATGGTAGACACATAAATATAGTAGCTAAGAATGAGTGTTCTGCACCTACCCAAAGTTCATAGTAGCACCATTTTCAATAACCAGGATTTGGAAGCAACCTAGATGTCCATCAACAGCCAAATGGATAAAGAAATTATGGTACATATATACAATGGAATGTTACTCAGCCACAAAAAATGAATGGGTTTGAGTCAATTCTAGTGAGGTACATGAAATTAGAGCCTGTTATATAGAGTGAAGTCAGAAAGAAAAAAAATATATATATATATATACATACAATGTATTAATGCATATATATGGATCTAGAAAAAAAGTACTGATGAACTTATTTTCAGGGAAGCAATAGAGACACAGACATAGAGAGCAGACTTATGGACACACCAGTGGAAGGAGAAGATGAGATGAATTGGGAAAGTAATAATGAAGCATATACATTACCACATGTAAAATAGACAGCCAGTGGGAATTTGCTCTATGGTGCAGGGAGCTCAACCTGGTCCCTGTGACAACCTACAGGAGTGGGATGGGGTGGGATGGAAGTTCAAGAGGGAGAGGACATAAATATACCTATGACTGATTCATGCTGATGTGTGGCAGAAACCAATACAACATTGTAATTATCCTCCAATTAAAAACAAACAAATTGAAAAACAAGAAGAATGAGTGCTCTGGAGGTACACTCCTAGGTTTAAATCCAAGATCTTGATTTCTAGTTCTAGGATGTTGGAAATATTATTTTGCTTCTGACTCAGTTTCCTTATTCTTAAAAGAACTATGGTAATAGTATTGAAGAAACTGTTCCATTTACAGAGACAAGGATGGACCCAGAGACTGTCATACAGAATGAAGTCAGAAAGAGAAAAACAAATATTGTATATTAATGCATTGATGTGGAATCTAGAAAAAATGGTACAGATGAACCTAGTCGCAAAGTAGAAGTACAGACACAGACATGGAGAGCAAACATAGAGACACAAGTAGGGAAAGAAGGGATATCATGAAATGGGAGATTGGGATTGACACATACCACTATGTATGTAATAGATCACTATACTATATACACGGAGAAGGCAATGGCAACCCACTTCAGTACTCTTGCCAGGAAAATCCCATGGACAGAGGAGCCTGGTAGGCTGCAGTCCATGGGGTCATGAAGAGTTGGACATGACTGAGTGACTTCACTTTCACTTTCCACTTTCATGCATTGGAGAAAGAAATGGCAACCCACCCCAGTGTTCTTGCCTGGAGAGTCCCAGCAACGGTGGAGCCTGGTGGGCTGTGGTCTATGGGGTCGCACAGAGTCAGACACGACTGAAGCGACTAGCAGCAGCAGCATACTATATATAAATACTATATAGTATAATATACATAAATACTATAGAAAATAGATACCTATTGAGAACATACTATAGAGCACAAGGAAGTCTACTCAATGCTCTGTGGTGACAAAGAGGGGATATATGCATACATGTGGCTGATTCACTTTGCTATACAGCAGAAATTAACATAACATTGTAAAACAACTAAACTCCAATAAAAAAAAAAGAAAAAAGGCCCAGTCTTTATAAAGGTAAAATGAATTCATTCTTAAAGTGTTTATAAGAGGGTTTGACATAGGAAAAGAATTCTGTAAGTATCAGCTGCTATTATAATACAGTATATGAAAGATACTCAAAATACAATTACAAAAAAAAATATTGAAAAGCTACCAAGGACTTTTGGTGCTACCCACAATAGAAATAGCTTCTAGCAAATAAGCCTCTTACTAGAAAGGCTTAGAGTGCTGTCATTTTAGCCAGTACTTGGGGCTCTGTTTCCCTACAGAATGGAGGAAAAACATGAAGTAATTATTATGTTCAACATGCTTGTATTTTCCCCCAGAATTTAATTGTTAATATTCAGTTATATAAATGGCTCTTTAGCAGGGAAAGGAAATAAACTTTGAGTTTAAAATCCTGCTAAGCTAGAATACATTTGATCAATTTATTTCAGACTCCAGAAAAAAAATGAGATTAAGGTGTATACTCAAGGCATCAGGGTACACATGAGGATTAAGAACTATGTCCTAGGAGTGAGGACAAAACTGAAATAAATAAGACTTAAATAAATCAAAACACAACCTTTCAGAAAAGTAAGCTGATTCAACTATTCTGTGTATCTTCCAAAAGGAAATGTGAACTGAAAAATATGACTTACCTACATGATATTTCCCAACAAACACTGATAAATATTCTCAAGTGCACATGGACTTTTCCATAATAGGTTACAAGCAGAGTCATAAAGCAAGTCCTGATATTTCAAATGATATAGAAGTTAGTAAATTCTGAAAAATTACAAGGAAATATAAAGATATATAAAAATACTTTAAGATAATCCATAGGCATGAAAATAAATTCAAAAATATTTTTAAGAAAGCAAAAATGCAACATATCAATTTTGTGATGCAACTAAACCAGAAATTGAAATAAAATTATACCTTTAAATGAGTATATTAGAGAAGACAGATTAAAGATCAATACATTTCTAAGTCCAGAAGTTAGAAAAACAAGTGAAGTGAAAATCGCTCAGTCTGACTCTTTGTGCCCCCATGGACTGTAGCCCATTAGAGTTCTCTGTCCATGGAATTCTCCAGGCAAGAATATTGGAGTGGGTAGCCATTCCCTTCTCCAGAGGATTCTAGTGATCCAGCAATTAAACCTGGGTCTCCTGCATTGTAAGCAGATTCTTTACCATTTGAGAAGTTAGAAAAGTAATGACAAATCAAAACACTCTCAATTGTGAGGTAAATTTCTAGAGAGCAGAGCATAAAGACAAAATGAAAAATATAAGTATGATGTAGGAGAAAGGAACATAGACATTTACTACAGTATGATCATTAAGCCATGCAGGAATTTCAAAACTAATTTTAAAGATTAATATATAAAATAAATTCAAACTGTTCGTATATAGCTGCCTCAAGCATAAACAGAATCCTAAAAAGAATAGAATTCTTTTCTCACGAGGAAACAAAAGCTTCTGGCAAACATACATGTGACTGACTGACATCAGATTGACATAGCAATATAGGAAGGTATATTCACAAAATTATAATGTGGCAATTCCCTCGAAATGAGAAAATATTCTGAATCTAGAATTTACATGTGGTAATATTCTCAATGCATATCTGAGAGCAGATTAAGTACTTATGAAAAAAATCAAGAATTCAAAACTTGTATACCACTTATACACTTCTAAGGAAAACAATACTAAGAGTATTGTTAAGGAATTAATACTTTAGCTTCACCTAAAGGACTACAAGAAAGACGGAAAATGGACTCTAATGAACTGAGATCTACATAATGCCAACATAAGAAATATTAGAATATTATAATATAGGAATTCTGGAAAGCCAGAGAAAAATGTCCAAAAGCAAAACACTTCCATAAACAGTATAAAGAATCTGGAAACTTTATTGATATAGTCAAAGCATATGCTTCTCAGTGTACAAGGTAAAAAAGAATCACTCTTCCGAAGGGAGATTCTAGCAGCAGAGCTATTCAGATGTCCACTCTGACCCTCTGACCAAAAATTGAACCGAATGAACTACCAAAAATATCCTCAAAAATATCAAAGTTCTTGAAAGACAGTAGGAAAATATCAAGTTAAAATTTCAGTGAACTAGTAACTCAGAGAAGCAGATCTTATTTTGATGATATTTACCAAGTCATAAAAACTGAACTTTAGCTCTCTTGGCTTTGTCTGAAATGAGAGACCTAGACCAAGTCCAGTAAGGGTCCACAAGGTGGATGACCCTTCCGAATAAAGGAGACACATCAAAAGGAAACACTTTTGATGCTTGATGAAACATATTTTCTTGAGCCCCCTACTCAAAGAGAACTGATATTAAAGTTAGCATGGTAGTCAACAAAGTTAGAAGGCAAAATGAGCATCTGAGAAGTTAAAGTAAAAAACTCATCCTCACTCTGCACTTACAGATAAAATTTACACAACCCAGGTATTAAAAGCACAAATTCTGCGTTAAGTATAAAATACTTGAAAGGTAATACTCCCTGGTGCTTGGCATATCAAAGAATAATCCTTTATGGTGGAAATTATCTTAAAACTGAAACCTGAAGACTCTTCAAAATAATTTCCCTGGAGAGTGTGCACAGCTTAAAATTAAAAAAAAAAATACAAGGCAACAAGATAGCACATGCAATTATCTACAGAGAAACAGACATATGAATATTCATAAACTGGAATAATCAGACATAGGAGGAAAACAAAATCTATGTTTACTATACTTAGACACACACACACACGCACCTTACAATAAAGTTTAAAAGGATTTTCATGGAAGTTACTAGTTTTGCACACAGAGAGCTTGGAAGTTACTCCTCCTTCCTAACTTCAAATAAAAAGCTGACCAGTCTGATAAATCAACAGTTCTTGGACCTGTTTATAACTGAGGACTCAAAGGAAACCACAGCCTCCTAGACTGTAGAGACAAACAGGTGAGAGATTACCTGAGCAGACACTCATGAAGAGAGACTGCCATGGGAACCAGTTCCAAGAAAGGAAAAACTGAATCGTACCTGATGAATTCCTAGAGGCTCAGCTGTCTAGTCCCTAAGTCACGTCTGACTCTTTGCAACCACATGGACTGCAGTCCACCAGGCTCCTTTGTCCATGGGATTTTCTAGGCAAGAATACTGGAGTGGGTTGCCATTTCCCTCTCCAGGAAATCTACCTGACCCAGGGATTGAACCCAGGTAGCCTACATTGGCAGGTGGGTTCTTTACCGCTGAGCCACCAAATTATACAGGGACCTAATAATCAGTGGTCCCCATAAATCTGTGAGTTTTGCCTCCAGAAGCTTGACAAGGTTCTCACAATAACTTTGGAGAATGTTGTCAGAGAAATTGGAGAAAAGTCCCCTCATGCTTCACATCATGGAAAGGGAAATGTTACCATTTCGAAATACATCAGAGCACTCTGTTCTCAACAAGGTCATCATCAAGAAACACTATTTAACCAGAACGCAACATGGGATTTTATCAGTCTAATTGGCTTGGGTGCCAGTGCCAGCTTCCTGCATAGAAGGGAAATTCGTAACTCCAAACCACTCTAACCCCTCTGTCCCACCCAAGGGGAGTGGAAGTGGAAAGAAACTGGGAAGCATGTGCTGAAGTCACAGAGCAGAAGCATAGGAGCACAAAAAGACCAATCTAAAGACTAGAGATTCACCTCCACCATCACATTACTAAAGGCCTGTTTACAGCAGTATCTTTTTCTTCTATCAAGAAAACATTAGAAAGCATACTGAAAGGCAAATAACACAACTTGAGGAGACAGAGCAAGTATCAGAACTAGACATGGCATTGTCAGACTGGGAGTTTAAATATCAATGATTACTATTCTAAGGGCCTTAATGGATAAAGCAGACATATAAGAATAGCTGGGAAATATAATCAAGAAGATAGAAATCCTAAAAACCAAGAAGAAATGCTAGAGAAACAGAAATGAATGTCTTTGATGGGCTTATTAGTAGACTGGAAACAGTTGAAGAAGGCAACTATGTGCGTGAGTATACATCAAAAGAAATCTTCAAAGCAGAAAAGCAGAGGGAAAAAACAAAACATGGAAAAAACAACAGACTGTCCAAGGAGTATGGAGCAACTATAAAAGTTGTAAGATACACATAATGGTAATAACAGGAGAAGAAAGAGAGAAAAGTACAGAAGAAATATTGGAAACAACAGTAACTGAGAATTCCCTCCAATTAATGTCAAACAACAAATCATAGCTTCAATGAGTGTATGTGATGCCAAGCAGGATAAATGCAAAAAAAAAGAACAAAAAAACAAAAATGAAATCACTTTATCTATAAAGGAACAATAATAATAATAATACTGATTTCTCTGCAGAAACCATGTAGGCAAGAGAAAAATATTCTGAACTATTTAAAGTACTGAGAGAAAGAAATTCCAACACCTTATTCTATAGTCTGTAAAATCATTCTTCAAAAATGAAGAAGAAATAAAGACTTTTTCAAAACAAACAAAAAATGAGTAAATTTGTTTCCAGAAGACCTTCCCTGCAAAAAATGTTACATGAAGCTCTTTAGAGAGAAGAAAAATACAGATCCCATGGACACTAAAAAGATAGTAAAAGGATACTATGAATAATTCTATGCCCCCAATTTTGGTAGACTAGATGAACTGGACCAATTACTTGAAAGATACAATCTGTCAAAATTCACACAAGAAAAAGCAACCCATGTGAATGGGCCTTTACCTTTTAAAGAAATTAAATCAATAATTAATTATCTTCCAAAACAGAAAGCATCAGATCCAGGTAAGTTCACTGGTAGATTCTACCAAATATTTAAGGAAGAAATTATGTCAATCCTCTACAATCTCTTTCAGAGGACAGAAGCAGAGGGAATACTTACTAATTCTATGAGGTCAACATTACCCTAATATCAAAACCAGAAAAAAAAATTACAAGAAAAGGAAAATACAGACCAGTATCTGTCATGAACATAGATGCAAACGTCATTTAAAAAGCATTAGCAATCCAATCTAATATATAATGTATGAAAAGAATTATACATCATGATCAAGTGGGTTTTACTCAGAAGTGTGTTAAACATATTCAGCAATTTCACTTCTAGGTATTTGTACTCAAGTGAAATGAAAATATATACTTTTGCAAAGACTTGTACATGAGTGTTTATAGATATTTTATTTGTAAATGCCCCAAATTCAAATATCCTTTACTGAGGTAATTAATAAACAAACTGATGTACATCTACACAAGAAAATAATATCTAGCAATTTAAAAGAATGATTTATTGCTAAACATGAATCACAAATAAATAATACTAAGTGAAGGTGGTCAGACTGAAAAAGCTATGTACCTTATGATTCCATTTATGTGACACCTAGAAAAGGAAAATTCATACAGACAGAAAATAAATCTATGATTGGGACTGTTGAGGAGATAGTTGAATAAACCTGAGATGGGCAATTTTTTTCTTTTATGGTTTTGGAGCTCTGCCATAATAATCTTGTTTGTGATAATGTGCATATGATTGTATAACTTTGTCAAAACTCTCAGAAATATAAACTACAAAAGGAGAATTTTACTAAATGTAAATTATCTTAATTAATAAAAATAAAAACAAAATACCAGTAATTTTTTTTCTTTCCTTGTTAACCTGAATATTCATATATGGTTGAAATTCTGTATTAAAAATGCCAAGATCTTGCACTATTTCATTTACATAATATTTTAATTAATTTGAAGAAAGATTTTGAAACAAAAGCTGTCTTACAGGAACAATGTACAATAAGGCATGAGTTCATATTACTGATTACAGAGAACCAATCAACTTGACTCACTTTTTAATTCATGTCAGTGTGTGGCAGGGGCCACAACAGTGTTGTGAAATGATTGCTCTCCAACAAATAAACTTTAAAAAAAGTGTTCTTTGACCTAGGCTTCCAGTCTAGTCAAACTACAGCAGACCTTCAACATTCACAGATTCACCTGCTCCCTGAAAGTTGTTACCTCAAGACAAATACTGCCAGGCTTTTGTGGTCATTTGCAGACATGTGCATAGTAGCAAAATATGTGAGTTGTGATCCACAGCTTCCCAGATGAAGTCCAACAAAGCAACACTATGTCTGATCATTTCCATTTCATATTGTAAAGAAGTGTCCTGTTTTCAGTCTATTTACTGATGTTTCACACCTTTGTGGGGCTTTTTGGATGATTTCTATGTTTAAAATAGTCCCCAAATACAGTGATGAAGTGCTCTCTAGTGTTACAAAGAGCAGGATGGCTTAGGAGAAAAAGAAAATGTGAGTTAGATAAGTTTCCTTCAAGCATGCTGCTGAGTGTGAGTTCAACGTTAAAGAATCAAAAATACTACACTTTCAGATAAAGGAGTAGGAAATTTGTTGATCAGTACATAAGGCAACTCTGTATGATACTAAATAACATCTAAAGTATTTGATAAAACTATGGAAAAGTGACAGCATTTGTGGTTACGTGAAATGGCGACTAATAAAAAGCATAATAGACAGCAATGTTGTGAGGTGGAAAGTCAAAGAAATTTATTTTTACATTACCCAAGATGAGGAAAATGCTAAGTCCTTCCTGGCTAGTGCTGACACGTTCCAAAATGTGATCAACTTTTCTTTTCCTTTCTTTGTGTCACAATTAATTATGCTGTATAACATCCTTACATATGTACCAACATAGCTGACCAGAGAATAAATCAAGAGTTTGAGTGAACTTTGTAAGTTCAGACTAAATTGAAAAATAATAGGCAAATGATAAAAAATTACAATGTATGTTATAGCTTGAAGAAAAAAACAGTGCCCTGTCAATAAATTTATCATCTCCCAACATTTGATTATGTCAGATATCAGGCATGGTTTGAGGAAAAATAAATAAGACAGACTCAACCATCATTTTCATCAGTAGGGAAAAAATTCTAAAATTTTATCATGAGCGTTAAAGGTAAACAATAACAATAATCAGAATGAATAAACATCTAAATGTGGAAGGGCTTGATATACTGTGAATCATTATCATTTATTTTAGTCATCATATAATGATACTATAGTATAAATGCACTTAATGCACTTGACCCATTCATATGCTTTTCCTGTCATAAAGAGCAATGCTAATGAATCTAGAACATTTAAACTGCACAGATAGTCTTAAGAAATTAAGCCTGTACACTGGTTTTAGGTTACTGGGGACACTAACAGTTATTCCTTCCTCAGTAAATTTACTAAAACCTAGTATCTATGTTATTTTAATATAAAATAATTGTCTATATTGATGCCTCTGCCAGATCATTGTCTTTAGATCTGGACATCTTTTTTGCTCTTATGCTTTAGTTGCTTTTATATTTTTCCTATGTTAATTTGACACCATGCTTTAATTGTTCCTGGGCTTCCCTTGTGGCTCAGCTGGTAAAGAATCTGCTTGCAATGTGGGAGACCTGAGTTCAATCCCCGGGTCGAGAAGATCCCCTGGAGAAGGGAAAGGCTACCCACTTCAGTGTTCTGGCCTGGAGAATTCCATGGACTCTATAGTCAATGTGGTCCCAAAGAGTCAAACACAACTGAGCAACTTTCACTTTAATTGTTCCTACTACATGTATGTATGTGTGTGTGTGTGTGTGTGTGTGTGTGTATATATATATATATATATATATATATATATATATAAAACTTTGATTATGATTTTCATTTAAAAGAGTCATTTAAAACTCTGAATTAGAAAATTAAAATTTTTCAACAAAAGGAAGCAGAAAAATTATAAAAACAGCACTTTAACAAATGTTTAATTGTAATTCTGTACATTTTCTTAGTATGTTTTTTTTTTCTTTTAAGCATTCTACTAGGTCATAATAAGACACCTCTGCATTGGAACTGAGCTTTTAGAGGATGTTTGCCCTTAAAAACAAGTGCACAATAGCATAATACAGATAAACATTTAAATACTGAGATCAGACTAGGTGAGGTAGAGAAAATGATTGTAAGGAGTGAGGGCTAGAGAGGAACAGAAAATGTATAAAAATATTGCTATCCTTACTGTGATAAGTTCATTTGTCTATTTTAGTCAGAAAATCTTTCCCACATTATTCTGACACATATTATCATCTTTACCAAGAACTTGCTTAACACTGTGGCACAATTATTTTCTCCAAATGTTTCACATATATATATATAGGATGAGTTTGAAAATTTTCATCATTTGTATAATCATTTTAACTGTGGTCACAGAATTCTCCATATAGGTTTTATCTGAGAATTTTAAAAAATGTGGTATCGGCTAAATTCAATTAATGAGATTTTTATTTAATGAGATAAATTTGATAAATTAGAAATTTTTTTGGAAAAAATTCATAAGGAAATCCTAATTTCTCACTCTGTTAATTATCTGAGCAAAGCATCTTCTTTCCAAGTAATCTGTTCATTTCCTAATCCATTGTACTTCTATGAAGTATAAATGTTCTACTGCATTTGATTACTCAGGCAATTTGCAAAATGCAACCTTCAGACTTCTTTTGCAGAGTTCCTTATTTTGTTTCTGAAATCAGTTAATGCTCTGTTTTTTTCTAAATACTTGTCATTAATAAAGCAATGTGTTTTATTTATACTCCAAGTTAATTTCATGGATATAAAAACACCAAGGTTTGTTAAGAATCAATAACGTTCAGCTTCTTTCTCATTGCATCTGTGTGAAATTTTTCATTCTTTCCAATAAATAGTAACCACTATTTTACCCACCAGTGGTTTCCATCTATTGAATCCTCTTTGTTGAAGAAAAATGTTTACTTTGTTTTATTTATTCAAGTAAGAAGGAAAAGCAAGACACTGTCAAAAGGTTGGGGAACAGCGAAGCTGACCATGTTTCACACTCACTAATGGGGAGATGGTAGGATGCATCAGGGATTGAAAGCCAAGTGTAAGAATGAAGCTTGCAAGTGACCTGGCTCCTCTGTTGCTCTATTTTGTGGACTGACTATCACTCAATATTCCCAGTCTTGAGAAGTAAGCAGAAATAAACATTTAATAATTGTATTATACGTTGGATATAAGCCTATTCATATTCTATCTTGCTCTTTTCTCACTATTTCCAGAAGAAGAGGAGGGCAGCCTGAAGGTTATCAGGTGCTTGTTAAGAAAAAATCTTTAATGTGATAGACCAGGGCCAGAAAATAGTAGTACTCAAATCTCATGGCATAATATTTAATGAACTTAGTCTACAAGTGGATGTTAAGCAAGAGTTTTTAAAGCATCATGTTTCATCAGGGTTTCAAAGAGTAATTAAAAGGCAGTTAATGTACTGCCATTTTTCATTTCTCAGGAGATACACAGAGAAATCTAAAAACTGAGTTGTAAAAGATTTTTTTTCTTAGTTTAAACCACATAAATCAAAGACTAAATTTGCAATTCCTAAGTTTTCTCACTAGCACTTGATGGTGGCACTAGCACTCTAAAATACTACATGTTACTGATTTCCTGAAGAGTCACAATGTATTTAATTCTGATTTTGGACCAAAACTTGATTATAATAGTGCAGCAAAAAATCAAAGTATCATTTATTAACTTAACATAGCATGTGAAAAACATATGGGGGGAAAAAAAAACTATCCCTTAAATCTTTAACTTCTACCTGTTAGAAAATTTAAAAAAAAGAAAGTTGCATATGATCGGAAATATATCTTAACAAGGACAAAATTCTCAGGTCTGCAAGAAATGTTCTCATTTGGAAGAACAGAAGAACCATGTCACAGAGGATTTTGCTACCTAATCTCAAAGTAATGCTCACAAAAATGACATCACCTCCTCTTCCTCCTCACCAGAGATCAAATCCACAACCCATGAATCCATGAGTTCTTCAAAAGCACAATCGGCACAAAATTGGTCCTCTGGTGTCAAGTGTATTCTGAGTGCACAATTAATATTGTTTTATTTCAATTTCTGGTTTACCATTTAACTCACAGTTTAGATAAAAGCTCTGTTAATTACTTACTCCCTTCAACCCATAGACACTGCTGCTGCTGCTGCTAAGTCGCTTCAGTCGTGTCCGACTCTGTGCGACCCCATAGACGGCAGCCCACCAGGCTCCCCTGTCCCTGGGATTCTCCAGGCAAGAATACTGGAGTGGGTTGCCATTTCCTTCTCCAATGCATGAAAGTGAAAAGTAAAAGTGAAGTCGCTCAGTCGTGTCTGACTCTTCGCGACTCCATGGACTGCAGCCTACCAGGCTCCTCTGTCCATGGGATTTTCCAGGCAAGAGTACTGGAGTGGGGTGCCATTGCCTTCTCCGCCATAGACACTAGTCAACTTTTATTACTCCTTGCATTGACATGAGGAAATCCTAGCTTTACATTTCAGTGGGAACTTCAGTTTTAGGGGGTTTCTGTCATATGATGAATATTAAGCATCTTTACTGAAGGGAAAATACATGACTTGTGACTCACTATCATGAAGCAGAATCAAAGCTTGTCTCTTAGTTCAATTTCTTTCAGTGATATGCTTGCAGTAACAATAAATTGATTTCAGAAAACATTTTATAAAAA
The DNA here is from genome assembly GCA_024291935.2 of Okapia johnstoni. Classification (NCBI taxonomy): domain Eukaryota; kingdom Metazoa; phylum Chordata; class Mammalia; order Artiodactyla; family Giraffidae; genus Okapia; species Okapia johnstoni. The sequence continues at coordinate 62,281,277 of CM044322.1, forward strand.
TTTAGCAAAACAACTCTTATATTTAAAAGGTATAACATTTAAAACATTAGAAATGGAATTGATGCTTTTGAACTGTGGTAATGGAGATGACTCGAGAGTTCCTTGAACTGCAAGGAGATCCAACCAGTCAATCATAAATGAAATCAGTTCTGAATATTCATTGGAAGGACTGATGCTGAAGCTGAAACTTCAATATTTTGGCCACCTGATGCAAAGAACTGACTCATTGTGTCGGGAGCCGCGATAGGCATTACTGACAAAATGAAGGCATGGCCCCAACCCCCTCTCCTCATCCCACAGGCACCGTCCCGGGATGAAGGAGTTAGGTCTTGTGATTCTGACTTGTCCCTTCCTTCCTCCGGTTGAGTTGGCTGGAAAGTATTTTATAATCCATAAAGTTAACTATTGACATTGTTCAAGGATCTTTACAAAGAATGCTCCAGGATGAGCACATAGGCTGCAGCTTGAGACCATAGGAAACATTGTTATCTGAAACCTGCCTGTAAGAGGAATGTTTATGGCAAAAGAATTTTGCTGAGTTTAGGGATTAGGAATAATTAAGAATAGTTAGAAGCTAAAAGTTTAAGGTATGTTGTAGTGTTGGCGTATTTTACTATAGCTTATAAAAACTAGGTATTTTAGAGATACTAATAGCTAAAAGCCTTTTTAGGAGATGATGAGCTTAAGTTACTAGGGGATAACGGGATTTAAAGAGATAAGAAATAAACTGAGGAATGTAATATACAGCCCAGAGACAAACTTGAGTTACAATGTTATCACAAGGACACTTAAGAGGGAATTCTGAAGGACAACAAAGATTTATGGAGACAGTAAATATGGGCGAGGGGAAACTGAAGATGTCATACCTCTGACCTAATGCTTTTGTAAAAGTATAAAAGAAAACCTGATGCTTAAAATAAACATGCAGTCCAGTGCTTTGAGTGAGAGATTGCATCATTTTCGTTCACCGACCCCGTTCATCCCTTTAGGGCGATTCCCTGGCTGCCGGAGCTGGACTCCGGCATCATTGGAAAAGACCTGGATGTTGGGAAAGACTAAAAGTGGGAGGAGAAGGGAATGACAGAGGATGAGATGGTTGAATGGCATCACCAACTCGATGGGCATGAGTTTGAGTAAGCTCCAGGAGTTGGGTACATACAGTGAAGCCTGGAATGCTGCAGGCCATGGGGTTGTAAAGAGTCAGACACAACTGAGTGACTGAAATGAACTGATGATATATATAGATGTCACTGAGAATAAGCAAAAAGAGAATAGATACACTGATTTTCAAAAACAGTTAAGTTGCTTATCTTTTTTCATATAGTCAGACAATCTCTTGATTGAAAGAAATGTTAAAGATTATCTAATTTTCTATTTGAATATCTCATCAAATATTTGAATCTCCTCTTAAAATTCTTTCTGAAATCACTTCAGATTCTTTTTAAACGACTTTAATGGCAGAACAGTAACTACAGTTTTAGAGAAACTTTTCAGTATCTTCTTCATTATTATAAGCCCAAACCCCTGTTCTGCATTGCAGATCTTCAAATACTTATTTCTTATATAGGCAAAAATTTGCATTTCCTCTAAAATTCTGTATATAATATGAATTATTTTCTAGCTTTCTCTTCATCCAAATGAAACTCCTATGTAAGCAGTATTACTCAACTACGGATTTTTAAAGTAAGTATTCCAAAATTAAAGACAATTATTTTGGTGTTTCTAATCAATGTAGTAGAATTAGACCATCTTCATTATCTATTATTTTTATATTATTTCAATTTAGATTACATTAGCTTGTTGACAGTTAAGTTACTCCTTTAATGCAGAACACTGCTGGTATTTATTATTTATATGACTTACTGAATTAATTTTGTCTTAAATATTGTTTTTTGTGCTTAGAGGAATATTTATCTCTCATTTCTTATTGTTAGATTCTAATGGCGTTTTATCTGTATTCTCAAGTTTTCATTTACCAATTTCATAAGGCAAAGGCTTGGATGTTTTCTTGACCTGTTTAATTTGCAAAAATGTGGAAGTACATTTTCTGTTTAAAAATATGGCTATATTTATAATGTTATTAATTTGACAACTAAGCTATATCCTAAACTTAAACCTTTCTTCTCTTGTAACAGTGATTCCATTTATCCTGACTATCAGTTCAGTCGCTCAGTCGTGTCCAACTCTTTGTGACCCCATGAATCACAGCACATCAGGCCTCCCTGTCCATCACCAATTCCCAGAGTTTACCCAAATTCATGTCCATTGAGTCGGTGATGCAATCCAACTATCTCATCCTCTGTCATCCCCTTCTCCTCCCGCCTTCAATCTTTCCCAGCATCAGGGTCTTTTCAAATGAGTCAGCTCTTCGCATCAGGTGGCCAAGTATTGGAGTTTCAGCTTCAACATCAGTCCTTCCAATGAACACCCAGGGCTGATATCCTTTAGGGTGGACTGGTTGGATCTCCTTGCAGTCCAAGGGACTCTCAAGAGTCTTCTCCAACACCACAGTTCAAAAGCATCAGTTCTTCGGTGCTCAGCTTTCTTCACCGTCCAACTCTCACATCCATACATGACCACTGGAAAAACCATAGCCTTGACTAGACGGACCTTTGTTGGCAAGTAATGTCTCTGCTTTTAAATATGCTATATTTATGTTGGTCATAACGTTCCTTCCAAGGACTAAGTGTCTTTTAATTTAATGGCAGCAATCCTGACTATAGTGTTAGGTAAATGCCCATTTGATTAACTAGTTAATGTTATTCCTGACTGTGTAGAGTAGGTCATCTATACCATTCAAAGGGGATTTTTGTCAGCACTTATTTTGATCATGTGTTATGTGAAAGAAAACTAGATCTGACTATTGCAAATATATTTAAGAAAGAAATCATTGAGTAACTTTTCTCAAAAAAAATGTGAAATTAACCTCTTATAAACCTACTGATGACTGAAAATTATTAACTGGGGAAAATATTTCTTAGGAAAGTTAGCTGCCTGACAATGGAAAAGCCTCCAGAGGGTAGATATTTTCTTCAAATAGTCACTATAACCAAGAACTAAGTCTGGTTATTAGAGTGGCAAAGAAGAAAATTTAGTTATTTTTTTGTATATCTAAGTTGTTTGAAACCAAGGGAAACCAAGAAAACTGTCTTCCAATCATCCAGCATATAATAAACTGATACATAAGCTATAATGTACTAACATAAGTCTACATAAATTATAAGCTGATCTAACAAGTTTTTTGCTCAACATCCTATATTCCTTCAGGAGTCTATTTGTGAATTTAAAGTATAGTCATTGAAATGTTGGTCAGATTTGGATAACAGTAAGAAAAGTTAGCTGAATGATTTAAATAGCTAGAAAATATAGTTATGAGAAAATAAAATGTTGACAACATAACATCATTTCCCAATATGGCAATGACTCTCTAGGCAAACTGGACTAAAATTTCAGATAAGGACATAGAATTAAAACAAACAAAAAATAGCTCAATGTAATAAAAAATAAAATCTATAAATAAAACATAACATTTTAAATTCAGTGGAAGTAGATATTTTTAACATTGTGTAAGACAAATTAACACACAATTGAGGAAATGAAACCTAATTAAGGAAAATGAGTAAAAAGGTGGACAAATTAGAAGGAAGAAAAATTAATAAAGGACAACTTGCTGAAATCAAAGAAAATCAGACAATGGAACAGAAGTAACATATATAATAGCTAAGATGTATTCAGAAGTTATGAAAGTTCTTTCTACAGATGCAAAAATCACCATGAAGACCAAGCAGAAAAAATAAAGATGAAATATGTTTTCTTGGACTCCAAAATCACTTGTAGATGGTGACTACAGCCATGAAATTAAAACATGCTTTCTCTTGGAAAGAAAGCAATGACAAACTGAGACCGCTTATTAAAAATCAGAAATATTACACTGTAGATAAAGGTCCATATAATCAGAGCTATGGTTTTTCCAGGAGTCGTATATGGATAAAGAAGACTGAGTGATGAAGAAATGATGCTTTTGAACAGTGGTGCTAGAGAAGATTCTTGAGAGTCACTTGGACAGTGGGGAGATTAAGCCAGTCAATCCTAAAGGAAATCAACCCTGAATATTCATTAGAAGTACTGATGTTGAAGCTGAAGCTCCAGTATTTTGGCCACTTGATGCAAACAGCCAACTCACTAGCAAAAGACCCTGTCGCTGGGAAATATTGAAGGCAAAGGAGAAGAGGGCTGCAGAGGATAAGATAGTTAGATAGCATTACTGACACAACGGACATGAATTGGAGCAAAATCCAGGAGACAGCAAACACCAAAATTATGTTATATTAAAAACATTTTATATTTTCATAACTATAGTTTCTAGCTATTTAATTCATTCAGCTAAATTATCATAACTAACCAATCTAATCACATGGACCACAGCCTTGTCTAACTCAGTGAAACTGAGTCATGCCATGATAGGGCCACTCAAGATGGTGGATCGTAGTGGATAGTTCTGACAAAATGTGGCCCACTGGAGATGGGAATGGCAAGCCACTTCTGTATTCTTGCCTTGAGAACCCCGTGAAGAGTATGGAAAGGCAAAAAGATAGGACACTGAAAAATGAACTCCTCAGGGCAATAGGTGCCGAATATGCTACTGGAAATCAGTGGATAATGAAGAGACGGAGCCAAAGTAAAAAAAAAAACACCTAGTTGTGGATGAGAATGGTGATGGAAGCAAGGTCTGAGGATGTAAAGAGCAATATTGCTTAGGAATCTGGAATATTAGGTCCATGAATCAAGGCAAATGGGAAGTGGTCAAAGAGGAGATGACAAGAGTGAACGTAGACATCTTAGGAATCAGTGAACTAAAATGGACTGGAATGGGTGAATCTAACTCAGATGACCATTATATCTACTACTGTGGGCAAGAATCCCTTAGAAGAAATGGAGTAGCTGTTATAGTCAACGAAAGAGTCTGAAATGCAGTAATTGGCTGCAATCTCAAAAATGACAGAAAGATCTCTGTTCATTTCCAAGGCATATCATTCAATATCACAGTAATCCAAGCCTATGCCCCTACCAGTAATACTGAAGAAGCTGAAGGTGTACGGTTGTATGAAGACCTACAAGAACTTTTAGAGCTACCACCCAAAAAGATGTCCTTTTTATTATAGGGGACTGGAATGCAAAAGTAGGAAGTCAAGACACACCTGGAGTAACATGCAAATTTGGCCTTGGAGTACAGAATGAAGCAGGGCAAAGGCTAATAGAGTTTTGCCAAGAGAACGCACTGGTCATAGCAAACACTCTCTTCCAACAACACAAGAGAAGACTTTACACGTGGACATCACCAGATGGTCAACACCGAAATCAGATTGATTATACTCTTTGAAGCCAAAGATGAAGAAACTAAATAAAGTCAGCAAAAACAAGAGTAGGAGCGGACTGTGGCTGAGACTACGAACTCCTTGCTGCCAAATTCAGACTTAAATTGAAGAAAGGAGGGAAAACCACTAGACCATTCAGGTCTGACCTAGATCGAATCCCTTACACTATACAGTGGAAGTGACAAACAGATTCAAGGGACTAGACCTGATAGACAGAGTGCCTCATGAACTATGGACAGAGGTTTGTGACATTGTACAAGAGACAACGATCATGACCATCCCCAAGAAAAAGAAATGAAAAAAAAGCAAAATGGCTGTCTGAGGAGGCCTTACAAATAGCTGGGAAAAGAAGGGAAGCGAAAAGCAAAGGAGAAAAGGAAAGATATACCCATTTGAATGCAGAGTTCCAAAGAATAGCAAGGAGGGATAAGAAAGCATTCCTCAGTGATCAGTGCAAAGAACTACAGGAATACAAGAGAATGGGAAAGACTAGAGATCGCTTCAAGAAAATTAGAGATACCAAGGGAATATTTCATGCAAAGATAGGATCAATAAAGGACAGAAATTGTATGGACTTAACAGAAACAGAAGATATTAAGAAGAGGTGGCAAAAATACACAGACAGACTGTACAAAAAAGATCTTCATGACCCATATAATTATGATGGTTGATCACTCACCTAGAGCCAAACATCCTGGAATGTGAAGTCAAGTGGGCCTTAGGAAGCATTGTTATGAACAAAGCTAGTGGAGGTGATGGAGTTCCAGTTGAGCTATTTTAAATCCTCAAAGATGATGCTGTGAAATTGCTGCACTCATTATGCCAGCAAATTTGGAAAACTCAGCAGTGGCCACAGAACTAGAAAAGGTCAGTTTTCCTTCCAATCCCAAAGAAAGGCAATGCCAAAGAATGTTCAAACTACCACACAATTGCACTCATATCACATGCTAGTAAAGTAATTCTCAAAATTCTCCAATCCAGGATTCAACAGTTAGTGAACCATGAACTTCCAGATGTTCAAACTGGTTTTAGAAAAGGCAAAGGAACAAGAGATCAAATTGCCAACATCTCCTGGATCATTGAAAAAGCAAGAGAGTTGCAGAAAAACATCTATTTCTGCTTTATTGACTATACCAAAACCTTTAACTGCGTGGATCACAATAAACTGTGGAAAATTCTGAAAGAGATGGGAATACCAGACTACCTGACCTGTCTCTTGAGAAACCTGTATGCATGTCAGGAAGCAACAGTTAGAATTTGACATGGGACAACAGACTGGCTCCAAATAGGAAAAGGAGTATGTCAAGGCTGTATATTGTCATCCTGCTTATTTAACTTATATTCAGAGTACATCATGAGAAATGCTGGGTTGCATGAAGCACAAGCTGGAATCAAGATTGCTGGGAGAAATATAAATAACCTCAGATATGCAGATGACACCACCCTTCTGGCAGAAAGTGAAGAAGAACTAAGGAGCCTCTTGATGAAAGTGAAAGAGGAGAATGAAAAAATTGGCTTAAAGCTCAACATTCAGAAAACTAAGATCATGGCATCTGGTCCCATCACTTCATGACAAATAGATGGGGAAACAGTGGAAACAGTGAGAGATTTTATTTTGAGGGGCTCCAAAATCACTGCAGATGGTGACTGCAGTCATGAAATAAAAAGATGTGTACTCCTTAAAGGACAGTTATGACCAACCTAGACAGCATATTAAGAAGCAGAGACATTACTTTGTCAACAAAGGTCCATCTAGTCAAGGCTATGGTTTTTCCAGTGGTCATGTATGGATGTGAGAGTTGGACAGTGAAGAAAGCTGAGCGCTGAAGAATCGATGCTTTTGAACTGTGGTGTTGGAGAAGATTCTTGAGAGTCCCTTGGAGTGCAAGGAGATCCAACCAGTCCATCCTAGAGGAGATCAGTCCTGAGTGTTCATTGGAAGGACTGATGTTGAAGCTGAACCTCCAATACTTTGGCCACCTGATGTGAAGAGCTGACTCGTTTGAAAATACCCTGATGTTGGGAAATATTGAAGGCAGGAGGAGAAAGGGACAACAGAGTTCAGATGGTTGGATGGCATCGCCAAGTCAATGAACATGGGTTCGGGTAATCACGGGAGCTGGTGATAGATAGGGTGCTGCAGTCCATGAAGTTGCAAAGAGTCGGACACGACTGAGTGACTGAATGGAACTGAACTGATGAATAAATGAGGGCTTCCCTGGTGGCTTAGATGGTAGAGAATCTGCCTGCACTGCTAGAGACCTGGGTTCAATCCATGGGTCTGTAATGAATGAAAAGGTAAGTCTGTAAGTTAGACAGTGATAAAAGCAGATGATCAAAACAGAAACACTCAGTTGAGAACTGACCTCCAAAAAATAATAGTAATAAAAATAATTGGAAATAGAATGGCACTTTCAATATCAGGAATAAATACATTTCCTTAATAGAGATTCCAGTGGCATCCAAATGATAATGATGTTAACATTTTGTACTAATATGCCAAACTATTTGAATAAAATTGGAAAATACCCACAAAGACAAAATTTACCAAAATTGATACAAAAAGAAATAGAATACTGTTATCATTCCTATGTCTACTGCCAAAATTCTTATCATAATGTAAATCCATTATGCAGAAGTGTACAAAAAGGGTCTTAATGACCTGCATTAAGGTCATTAACCACTTGAATGACCACAATGGTGTGATCACTCACCTAGAGCCAGACATCCTGGAGTGTGAAGTCAAGTGAGCCTTAGGAAGCATTAGTATGAACAAAGCTAGTGGAGGTAATAGAATTCTAGCCGTCTGAGTCACCAGGGAAGTCCGCAAATCCTAAAAGATGATGCCTGTAAAGTGCTGCACTCAATATGCCAACAAATTTGGAAAACTCTGCAGTGGCCACAATACTGGGAAAAGTCAGCTTTCATTCCAATTACATAGAAATTCAGTGCTAAAGAATGTTCAAACTATACACAGTTGCACACATTTCACATGCTACCAAGTGAAGTGAAGTGAAAGTCACTCAGTCGTGTCCGACTCATGGACTCACCTAGAGCCAGACATCCTGGAGTGTGAAGTCAAGTGGGTCTTAGGAAGAATAACTATGAACAAAGCTAGTGGAGGTGACAGAATTCCAGCTGAGTTATATTCAAATCCATGGAATTCTCCAAGCCAGAATACTGGAGTGGGTAGCCTTTCCCTTCTCCGGGGGATCTTCACAACCCAGGGATTGAACCCAGATCTCCCACATGGAAGCAGATTCTTTACCAGCTGAGCCACAAGGGAAGCCCAAGAATACTGGAATGGGTAGCCTATCCCTTCTCCAGCGGAGCTTCCCAACCCAGGAATTGAACTGGAATCTCCTGCATTGCAGGCAGATTCTTTACCAACTGAGCTATCAGGGAAGCCCTCACATGCTACCAAGGTAATGCTCAAAATCCTTCAAGTCAGGCTTCAACAGTATGTGAACGAAGAACTTCCAGATGTACAAGCTGGATTTAGAAAAGGCAGAGTAAACAGAGATCAAATTACCAACATCCATTGGATCATAGAAAAAGCAAGAGACTTCCAGAAAAACATCTACTTCTGCTTCATTGACTATGCTAAAGCCTTTTACTGTGGAAAACAAACTGGGAAAACTGTTAAAGAGATGGGATTACTAAAGCACCCTACCTACCTCCTGAGAAACCTATATGCAGTTCAAGAAGCAACAGTTAGAATCAGATATGGAACAATGGACTGGTTCAAAATTGGGAAAGGAGTACGTCAAGGCTGTATATTTAATAGATGCATAAATGTCATTTGAAAATTCACCATCGATTTATGATAAAAACTCTCAGAAAACTCTCAGAAAATAGTAGGTTAAAGGGAACTTATTAACCAGTATAAAGGCATCTAAAAAAAAAAAAAAAAAAAAAAAACTACAGGTATCACCAAACAGTGAAAAACCAATTTTGTCGCAACCAAAGATGTGGCTCCAGACAAGAATGGCCAGTATTCCCACTTTATATGACATTGTAAAGGAGGTGTTAGTCATTTCAATAATTCGAAAAGCATATAAAATTCACTTTTATTAGGAAAAAAGTTAAAACTGTCATTATTTGAATAGTCAGGTTTTTTTAGTAGACTATTTTAAGAAATCTTTGAAAAAGATGTTTGAAAAATGTTTGAAAAAAATCTTTCTAAAACGTGCACTAGAAGTTTTAAAACACAATTTTCTTTTTATATAGTTAAACTATTGAAAAATAAAATAATAATTCAATTTCCAATGATGGAATAATAATTCCATTTACAAAATATGTGTAAGATATCTACACTGAAAACTTCAGAGCATCACAGAGAAATTAAGACCCAAATAAATACTGAAATGTACCATGTTCATGTGTTGAAAAATATACAGTGTTGTAGCATGCTAATTTTCTTTGAATTTATTGAAAACAACAGAATATCATTCAAAATTTCATTAGGTTGTTGGCAGATTTTGATAAGCTGAGTCTAAAATTAAATGCAAATGCCAGGAACAGAATGGTCAAAGAAATCAGCAAAAAATTATAAGACTTACCCTACCACTTCCAAAAGTTAAAGGGCCTGGAGTCCTGGATTCCCCTTGTCTCAGGAGGCTTTTAGACTTTGTGTAAAATTGTTAATTTTCTTCCTCAGAGATCAGGTACAAATAATAGTAAACTTTTACTGATCACTTACTATACACAGACCTTGTTTGAAGCCTGTCCCATGGATTATCTTGTTTGTAAAAGAAACCCTTAAGTTATGAGTTGAATTATTATCCTGTTTCACCAAACCACAGTAAGATTAAATAACTTTCCCAAGGTCTCACGGCACATATTCACCCATACACTAAACTTTACTTCTACCAAGAAAAAAAAAAAATCCATCCTTAAACCACAAAAAACGTGTTTTTCTTATACCTTTCTCCCAAGAGAAAGTTTGCTTCTTGTGGAGACAGTTCTACCTTTTCAGTGTCCATAACCATTTACTCTGCTTTTATAGCTCCTCCCCTCAAAAGACATAGAATATCTTCAGGACCCTTGGGTCCATTTGTCTGTGCGACATGATCGGCCAATACAATGTTAGAAGGTGTGAAATAAGCAGAGATGTGAAAACGCATTTGTGCTATGTTGTATACCCTTTTGCATTCCTGCCACAGCTACGAGGACATACTTGTGCTGGCCAGCTGGTCCCAGAGAAGGTTCAGACATGTGAGAACATAGCTTTCCTAGCAAAGATGTGCCAGTCAAGCAGAGCCCCAAGCCTTGCGTGTGAGAGCCACTCTGAAAGCTTCCATCCTTATCCTGGGGAAGCTGCCCAGAGCACCCGGCTGCCCACCCAGCTGCCCACAGAGTCATGAGACATGGGTAGCAGTTTGTTGACTTAATCTACTCCATTATAGAGCCAAAGATAACTGATGACTTTTTTTTTTCCTAATGGAACTTGGAAGGGCCATTTCATGGATTTAAAAAATAAACCCACATTCCTGTGTGTACCTAGATTCTGATAGCAAGCTATCAGCAAATACAGATTGGTAGTTTTTCTCATTAAAATTTTATATAACCCAGTTTATTCTTGGGTTATATGAAATTACTGTTAAAATTAGCATATTTAACATGATTAATGTCTTTATAATGTATAACATAATAAATTCTAAAGATAGATTATATTTTACTTCCTACTAGGTATGCCAAGCAGGTTACATATGTTATCCATTACTTACCTCTTAAACTCCCATAAGAAAACTTTAAGGTAAGTTTTATCATCCCTGATATACAAGTGAGGAATTGAGACATTGAAGGGTTATGTTTCAAGTTCACAGTCAATAACTAGTCAGTGACAAAACCAGAATTTAAGCTAGGACAGTTGGAATCAAAGATTAGATTATATTATTATTTAAAGAAAGCAAGAGGCTTTTAATTCACAGGATCTGGGTTTAGAATTCTAGATCTTGGACTTCAGTAGCTGATAAAGCTATTTTCCCTCATGAAACCTCATTTTCTTCTGTGTAGCATGGATGTGTTAAAGATGAGGTGATAAGACAGGGAGATGTTTTGCAAGTGTCCATGTCTAAGAATTGGAAAGAGGTCCTGACAACTGTTGAGAGAGCATTCAGTTACGTTTTCCTAACTTCTTAAGACTTTTATATGAGCAGGCATGCTTTTATTTTCTACACCAGTTAGCTACTCTGATGGAGTTGTATTAATTTCTATGTCATCCTATATTTTCCAGAGAACAGTCAAAATTAAAATTCACTTCTTGTTGATCATGGAGAGTGCTGACTCAGGAACAGAGCCTCAGCATTGAGATACCTGTTCAAACCCCACCTCCTCACATGGTCCTACTATATTCTCCACTATTTTCTTTAAGACAATTAATTATGTCTGGACCTTGTCTATTTATGGATAATTCCCTTTGTTGGAATAAAAGTTCCTTGAGACCATAAGCTATGTGAAGGCTCATATGCTAGGGTTCACATTGTTTCTAGCTTAGAGAAGACACTGATTAAATATTTCCTGATTAACTGATGACAACTTTTGCAAGGAATACACACACACACATATATATATATCCATACACACACACACTTTATTATTGTTATTGTTATCATTGCAGGTAAATTCTTTACTGCTGAGCCTCCAGGCCAACACACACTCACATACACACACACACACACACACATATATACATATGTATGTATATATATATATGTATACATATGTAATATATTCATTTATATGCATATTTATTTAAACACACACATTTTCCTTTCTCTGGCTCTTTCTCTGTTCCTCTAACTCATTCATGTATAATATGAGTAAAGAACATGAGATGCAACTGGGGGGAAAATGTATTTCCCCTTTGGAGTTTGAAGAACATTTTGTTTTGCATGTATGGGGCCAAGATGTGTAGAAATTGTTACTAATTTTGAGCAAGGTGTATTAGATTTCACAGAGACATGTTAGCTCACTGTTTCATCTCCTCAACCACTAGAGTAAGGCTTTTCTATCATTGCAATAATGGAAACTGCTAGAAGATTGACAGAACAATCCCTATGTGAGTCTCAGAACACCTTTAGGATGGAACCAAACAATAAAGTTATATTACCTAAGTCTCTGAGATTATGTCCATTATCCCTAACATCTCATCAATACCAAAGTTAATATTGCTTAGTGCATAATATCAATTCCCTGTTTTTATTTCTCTATTTATGTTGCTTGAGGTTAAAACGGCACGTTGCAATAAGCATTTCAGATTTCAGTTGCCTATTTGACTGAAGACTCCTGACACTTCTCAATAATAAACTTAGTTGGTCACGGTTCTTTGAACAAAAGTAACAAAATTGGTTAATCAAAGCATAGAAATATATTAATGGATTGGTGTCATTACATAAATATTCACTTTTATCTAACAAAACTGAAACTATGTTGTTATAATTGAGACCATTTTTGCAACAATCACAAAACCAAATCAGAACATAATAATAGAATTCTAAGAAAGCCAGATTGAGAAAAAAATGAAACCACAAAAAAAGTTTTTTATAAAGGCCTTTGCTAAATTCAATCTGCTCTGAAATTGTGTTTGACATTGTATTTCTTGCACCAGTAAGAAGCAGCATGATATCTAGGTCTATGCTTTGTAGGCAGCTCTTTACCCCTTTTCTGTTTGTTCCTCCCTGTTTTCCTTTTACCTTAATCATAAAAATGAGATCATCAGGCAACCTTTAACTTAGCTCCTGATTGATGCTTTTCTGAATATACACAACACCTAATCTAACATGCTGATTCCTTTCCTAGATTAGAAGCAATGAAGAATTAAACAGTTAAGGAATGACTGACTTTCAACCCCTAGTTTCCCCTTAGTAAACATATAGGTGTACCCAATGGGTGAAGGTGAACTATGGTGGTGAGAGAACATACAAACGTAGGCAGACCACACAAGCAAAATAGGGTCCCAAAGAAGATCCAGAGGAGTCAACAAGCCTGCAGACACAAGGGAAAAATGACAAAGAATCTGACCTGGGTAAGTGGTGAGTAGCAGAACCTGCATTCAGTTATGTTAACTAGTAACTTACAATTTTTTAATTTGCAATATAAAATATGAAATTATAGATATGAGAGTTATCATTCTGATAGTTTTAACTGTATAAAGACTTTATGTTAAAAGTGTTCAAATTATAGTCACAATTTAAATGCTAAATTCTATGTAGCAGAGACTGGTCAGCTCTTCACCAAGGCCATTTTTTCTTCTCTTTTTGTGGACGGCTGGACTTCATTTTCCAACCTTACCACAGTTTCAGTTCAGTTCAGTTCAGTCACTCAGTCGTGTCCGACTCTTTGTGACCCCATGAATCGCAGCACGCCAGACCTCCCTGTCCACCACCAACTCCCAGAGTTTACCCAAACCCATGTCCATCGAGTCAGTGATGCCATCCAACCATCTCATCCTCTGTTGTCCCCTTCTCCTCCTGCCCCCAATCCTACCCAGCATTAGGGTCTTTTCCAATGAGTCAATCACCAAGCCCTTGAGAATAGGGATTAAGTAGTTGTAAATGCGAACTGAAACGAGATCTGTCCAGGAAATATCACCACCACCCAATACAGACTATTTTTCCTATATCTTTCTCCTCTCTTATTGACTAATGGGGTCAGTAAGATTCCATCTCTGTTTTTTCTGGCTGCATAGGATGATAAGACAGAGGATATACAAATTACTGCATTCCCTTCCCATTAGAAACACCTATATTTTTACTTTATGTGAGTCAGAATTAAGCTACTTATGTATAGAACCGTTACATAATGTATATTTTCCTTGAATGCTAAACTTGACTCCTTAATTTGTACATTAGCTATCATTAAACTATATGTATTTACAACAATATTTTCTTTAAAACTGCCATAGAGATATATGAAAAGTAGAACAAATTAAAATAAATCTGCCTTTCCTGCTTATTTTAACACTTGATTTTAATATTCATTCTCTTCCCACATCTAGGAGCTGCAAATTAAAATCAATTCTAGTATCTTACAAGGTCTCCATTGTGATAGGGAGAGAGTGAGGGGACTAATAGGATTTTGTAGACATAGGTAATAAAATAACTTAGTACCTGTAATGTGAAGCGTTTTATGTAAAATAGTTCAAGGATGCTAACTTTGTAAATTAAGTCATTTTGTATTGTTACAAATGCAATTCTTTTTTGATAGTGAAAACAAGGATTATAGTAAATGTCCTTTCCTGATTTCTAAAGAAACATACCAACTGAAACTAAGATTGGTGGCTCAGGAAAGAGAAATGCATAGGGCAGTGAATGAACTTTGTATTTCCTTCACAGACTAATGGTGATTTTCTCTCTCTTTCAAAGCTTTAGGCAAGACTCAAAATACTAGCTTCCAAGTAAATATCTCTTATAACAGAAGCACAGATAAATGATTACCCAAGATGATGACTTGTGAAATGAATAAAAGCACAGCTCCACTAATGATAGGGAAATGCCGTCTCATATTATAAAAATATTAACTATAAAGCATTCCAATGAGTAAATAATACCACATATTACTTTACTATTGACATTTACGATTTTTGCTATTTATAAAATAGTGTACTTTTCTGCTATCACCTTTAGAAATATTTTGTGGCAAATATTTATTTGATTTTTAAATCGAAGTAAAGGTTTGAACTGAAATTTTAATCTCAAAACACAATTAAATGTTTTTTCTTCTCCTTTTGTTTTTTTTGTTTGTTTGCCATCATTCTGTTTGGATTGATCCACAAAAGTGTTCAACCAACTCCTTGTAAGCATTCTGTAAATTTTTGTGTATTTTGAGTCAGAAAATGTTAGTAGTTTATATAACCTTGAAAAAGAACTTTAGCCTACAGAGCTTGGGAAAAATAACTTTGTAAGGAAAAGTATAAGGATATAAACCCATTCCTGTATCATTTGGTTGGTTTGTTACACATTCATTTTAACATTACATTTCCATATACCTCAATCCAAAATGACATATTTTAATAACATATCAATTCTTATTTGAAATTATTTATGATTTCTTTCTCTTTATCTCTCCAGTACCAATTTCTCATATACTTTTTTATTTCTCAATGTATAGTGCTGGATATACAAAGATTATGAAAATGTATAACTAAAACAGAAAAATACCTTAAGTAGCCTGGATTAATACCATGGAGCTCCTCCAAGGTGTTTATCATTTTAATAGGTATAAAAGAGAAACTTATTTAATATATAGTAACTAGAGCCTTGATAGGCTATTTATTCCAGTATTTAACATTCAATTTAGGTAAAAATAAAAATATTAGATCTTATTTTTAAATACATAAGATTTATAAAACTCATGAGAAAACAAAAACTCCCAACAACCTCAAGAACTAAAGCCATTGAATTACTAAAATGTATATATGTATGTGTGTGTATATATGTATATATAAAGGAAAAATAAAACCTGTAACACCAAAAACTGAAATAATTTTTCTTAGCATTTGGTGAACATCACTTCAGGCATATACAGACACAGCTTGTTTTACTTTACTTCCCAGATATTTTGTTTGTTTTTTAAAAAATTGAAGGTTTATGACAACCCTGCATCCAGCAAGTCTACTGGCACCACTTCCCAACAGCATTCGTTCACTTTGTATCTCTGTGTCACGTTTTGTTAATTGTCTCAATATTTTAAACTTTTTCATTATTATACTTGCTATGATGATCTGTGATCGATGACCTTTGAGCTTTTACTACTGCAAAAGAATTACAGTTTGCTGAAGTCCCAGATGATGGTTGATTTTTTTTTAACAATAAGTGTTTTATAAATTAACTTTCATTGCCTTTTTAGACATAATGCTATTGCACCCTTGATAGACTATGTATAGTATACATATAACTTTTAAATATACTGAGAAATCAGAAATTCACGTGACTTGCTTTACCACAATACTCAATGTATTGCAGTGATATGAACTGAAATTGCAATTATCTGAAGCATGCCTATAACCATTACATATACTATTGATCTCTATGTATAAATTTCACATATAAAGACATTTTTAATTGAAATGGAGACTTAGGACTTCCCTAGTAGGCCAGTGGCTAGGACTCCCGCTCCCAATGCAGGGGGCCAGGGTTCAACCCTGATCAAGGAACTAGATCCCACAAGCCACAACTAAGACCCGGCACAGCCAAATAAATAAATAATGTTTTAAAGAAAAGAAAATAAAAAGAAATGGAGACTTAGATTTCCTTTCAGCTTAGTAAAACTGCCCACTGTTATAGCCTGTAGGATTTTTTCCTACCTAGTTTGCTTTATGCTCTACTTCAAAGGTCAGAAAACTATGGTTCATGGACTAAAGCCTGCTAATGTATTCATTAACATGTATTAACATGTATTCATTTATCTGTTGGTGTTTTCTCACTGCAAGGGAAAACTTCAGTAGTTGTGACCGGAGACCATTTGTCCAACAGAACATAATATATTTCCCAACCACCTCTTAATGAAAAAACTCTGTAATGCTGCTCTACTCCATACTGTACCAAAAATATTACTTATTTTCATCTTTATAATTGCTTTTCCTTTATCTTATATGCTAATAATGTAGAAAATTGCATAGGGAAGTTAATGTAATTTTTATACATTTACTTGAAAAATATGTTACGTGTGTGTGTGTGTGTGTGTGGTGTATTTGTTGTTGTTCAGTCACTAAGTCATGCCTGACTCTCTGCAACCCCATGAACTGAAGCACACCGGGCTTCCCTGTACTTCACTATCTCTTGGAGTTTGCTCAGATTCAAGTCCATTGAACCAATGATGCTGTCTAACCATCTCATCCTCTGCTGCCTTCTTCTCCTTTTGCCTTCAATTTTTCCCAGCATCAGGGTCTTTTCCATTGAGTTGGTTCTTTGCATCAGGTGGCTGAATTATTGGAGGCTCAGCTTCAGCATCAATCCTTCCAAAGGGTATTAAGATTGATTTACTTTAATATTGACTGGTTTGATATCCTTGCTTTCAAAAGTCTTCTCCAGTGCTACAGTTCGAAAGAATCAATTCTCTGGTGCTCTGCCTTCTTTATTGTCCAGCTCTCACATCTGTACATGACTGCTGGAAAGACCATATCCTTGACTATACGGACCCTTGTCAGCAAAGTGGTGTCTGCTTTTTAACACACTGTCTAGATTTGTCACTGATTTCCTGCTAAGAAGAAACTGTCTTCAAGTTTCATGGCTACAGTCACCATCTGCAGTGATTTTAGAGCCTAAGAGGAAATCTGTCACTGCTTCCACATTTTCCTCTTCTATTTGCCATAAAGTGATGAGACCAGACACCATGATCTCAGTTTATTTTTTAATACTGAATTTTAAGCTAGCATTTTCACTCTCATCCTTCACCCTCATCAAGAGATTCTTTAGTTCCTCTTTGCTTTCTGGCATTACAGTGGTATCATCTGCATATCTGAGGTTGTTGATATTTCTCCTGGCAGTCTTGATTTCAGCTTGTAATTCATCCAGCATGATGTGCTCAGCATATAGGTTAAATAAACAGGATATCAATAAACAGTCTTGTTGAGCTCCTTACTCAATACTGAACCAGTTAATTATTTCATACAGGATTCCAACTATTGTTTCTTGACCAGCATACAGTTTCCTAGGAGACAGGCAAGATGGTCTGGTATTCCTCTCTCTTTAAGAGCTTTCCACAGTTTGTTACGATCCACACAGTGAAAGGCTTTAGCTTAGACAATGAAACAGAGGTAGATTTTTTTTTCTGAAATTCGCTTGCTTTCTCTATGATCCAGAGAATGTTGGCAATTTTGTCTCTAGTTCCTCTGCCTTTTCTAAACCTAGCTTGGAAGTATGGAAGTTCTTAGTTCATGTAATTCTGTAGCCTAGCTTGGAGGATTTTGAGCATAACCTTACTAGCATTGGAGATGAATGCAATTGTCCAGTGGTTTGAACATTCTTTAGTACTGCCCTTCTCAGGAACTTGAATGAGGATTGGTTTCCCCTTAAAAGGACCAGAAACTAACACATCTACCTGCTCTTCCTTATCTGGTAACTTCAATCATTCCACAGAAGGTGGTCCAGGAGTCCTCCTATCCCATGAACATTCATACCATTTCTTTCAAGCTTTATCTCAAGCTATGAATTCCTTATTAAATGAATTGAATTTGTTCTTACTCTTTATGTGATTTTGTTTAATTTCTACACATTCTTCTGATATTTCAGAATGGTTCATTACTTTGTTCTGTATTCTTGGGCTTACCATAGAAGAGAGACTCAAGGCCATGGACAGCCTTGGAATCTTAATTCAGTATCTGAAGTTAAGTTGTGAGATGTTTTGACATATATCAAAGTGTGATATTTGGTGTTTTTTCTCCCTTTTAATCTTAATAAATATAGACTTTGAATCACTTTTGGTTCTTCCAGATAGATTATTTGTTGGTTGGTATAATTTCAGAGAAAATACTATTCTTGTATTTTTCTAGAAATAATTCAATATTATCTTTCCTACATACAGTCTATGGCTTTAAATACAAATATGCACTTTTAAATTTCCATATGTTAGAATTAATATGTGCCATATGTTTTAACCTGTTCTGCCCAAAGTTCTTGTTTTACCAGCAAATACTGGATCTATTTTCTTTAGTGAACATATTTTATTATTAAGTAAACAGTAAAATTGCAGTTTACTCTAAATATTCACTGCAATTTTTGGCTTACTTGACTGTATAAAAAGTTAAAAAGTTGTTTTATACAATGCATTCTAAACCAGTACTAAAGTACTCCTATAAAATACAAGAAAATATTAGTAAAACATTAAAGGACCAAGGTATTTAGTCAGAGAAGTTGAGGGATGATATGAACTAGCCATTATTATTATAGTTTCTTGGCAAACACTGACTAGTTAGAATGAACTGTATGCCTTCTATAAAACAAAATTGCATTCATGTAACTTTCCAGGATTTTTTGAAAAAATTTAATATGAAAAATATAATTTTCTTGTTTTTTGAAAGTCTTTTTTAAAGTTATCATAGAAATCTTTTTTGCTCTCTGCACTTTAATGAAAGTTAAAAGAATTGCAATTACAACACAATAGGCCTATAAATAAAGAACACTACCATTAATTTTCCATGCAGTTTACAGCCCATGTGTGTGATATACATGCTCTATACTGTTAAATTATAGTGTTTAACACTCCAGTACTCTTGCCTGGAGAATTCCAAGGACAGAGGAGCCTGGTGGGCTACAGTCCATGGGATCACAAAGAGTTGGACACGACTGTGCAACTAACTTTCACTTTCACCACTCACAAATGTGCACTTGTCAATAATCACTTGTATAATTGTAAATCAGAAGTTTTGACAGCCAAAATATTTGAAACGACACTTCTCAAAGGGGACAGATAGAAATACTGATACCTTGTCTAGCATTGTTCATGAAACTTCATAGTCATTGTTCTAGGAAACGATTAATAATGTTAATCTCATAATTTAAGCTCTTTTGCTCAAACCAGGCATTGATCTGTGGTCAGACCAGTAGCTAATTAGTCTCTGGCACTAGTATTACAGCTCGGCAGATAGTTCTGAACTAATACTGCAGGGCGATGCCAAGAGAGAAAATGGGGTTCTCTTTTGGGATATGTTGAGTAGCTTTCTTGGAACAATTTTGCTTTGATTAAAATTAATGGTTTTAAACCTAAATGTCTTAAAAAGAGTAAACAACTCTGCTGCTTTTTCTGCTTGGTTTTGGAAAACAGTATTAACCATTAAGGTGATCTGTGGGAGTGGAGTGAAGGTTTTACCCTACATTAGTTTTATTAATGTATATTGTGGAAGATGTAGAGAACATCTTGACATAGAGAAGAATGAATAAATTAACTTACCGTACAGTGCTTTTCCTCAACATTTACATTTCTTTGTTTACAATGTTCTTGTATTATGGAGAAGAAAAATTTCTTAAATAATAAATTGATGACTAGGTAGATCTTAAAACTACTAAGGGAAATGCAGAATGTAGTTAGCTATCTGTGTTCATGGTTTGTTAAAATCTAAGTTAACCTTAATGGTGCTGTACACCATCCAAAGACAATGTCCTTATGTTGTCCTGCCTTCTTTGAGCTTGCTTGCTTTAGTTTGCTTTTGTATATTTAATAAAAACTGTCTCAAATGTTAAAAAAAAAAATTATAGTGTTTAAGCTCTACATCAGAAAATAATAATAAATCTTACGATTTAAATAGCTAAATAACACTCACTATAATTGACTTATTACTTCTGTCTTTCAATGATTTGTTCACATAATAATACATACTTTCAAAAAATGCTTCTGATGTAAAAATGCATTTACCACTCTTATTCAAATTTGAAATAGAGCGCCAGATTCTTGTTAATGTCCAACTTTGTTCCCTCCCCAAATAAGCAGATACAAAAGAATCAAATGCATTTTAGAGCTAAAAATATTTTTTTAAGCTACAGTTAACTCTTGAAAAATACAGGTTTGAATTGCATGGGTCCAAATATTTACAGATTTTCTTCAATAATGTACTGAAATATTTTTTGAGATTTATGACAATTTGAAAAGACTTGCAGGCAGGCAAACCATATAACTTAAATTTAAAAATTTAAGGAAAAGTTAGGTGCCTCATGAATGCATAAAATATGTGTGTGTGTGTGTGTGTGTGTGTGTGTGTGTGTGTGTGTGTATCATACAAAATATCTGTTAGTGAACAATATATGTTATAAATAAGGCCTCTGGCCAAAAAGAGGCTACTAGTAGTTCAGTCTGGTGGGAGCCAAAATTATACACAACTTTTGGACCAAATGGGGAGGCAATGTCCCTAATCCCCACACTGTTCAAGGGTCAATTGTATAAGTTAAATAAGAGCTTAAGTAGAGAAGAACAGACTAGCAAATTGAGACTGGGATAAGCAAAATTACACAGATTGAAACACAAAAGGAAAAAATGAGAAAATATAAACAGAGTATGAAAGATATATGAGATGCTATGACTTTACAAAAAGCTCTAACATGTATGTAATTGGTCTCCCAAAAAGGGAATGGGGAAGTAGAACTATTTGAAGGAATTAAACAACTAATAATTTTCTA
The DNA here is from genome assembly GCA_024291935.2 of Okapia johnstoni. Taxonomy (NCBI): domain Eukaryota; kingdom Metazoa; phylum Chordata; class Mammalia; order Artiodactyla; family Giraffidae; genus Okapia; species Okapia johnstoni. The sequence goes on from CM044322.1 coordinate 62,302,764, forward strand.
AAACTAATGAAAGACATCAAAACACACATTTAAGAATGATCCAAAATTCCATGGCAACGCAACAAAACCTGTTCTAGCAGGGACATTTATAGCAACATAAGCATACTTCAGGAAACAACATTTTTAACAAAACTGAATTAAAAAAAATAGAAAAAAATCAATTAAACTAAGTCCTGGTTCTTTGAAAAAATAAACAAGGTTGATAAACCTGTAGCCAGGCTCATCAAGAAAAAAGGACAGAAGGCTCAAATAAATAAAATAAGAAATGAAACTGGACAAGTTAGAATCAATACTACAGAAACACAAAGTATCGTAACAAATGACTATGAACAATTATAACCTAATAAAAAGGACCACCAAGAAGAAATGGACAAATTCATAGAAATGTAGATATACCAAGATTGAATCAGGAAGAAACAGAAAATATGAACAAACCACTTACAAGTAATTAAATTGAATCAGTAATATATAAACTTTAAACAAACAAAAGTTCAGGAGCAGATAGTTTCACAGGTGATTTCTACCAAATATTTAAAAAGCAGTTGGTACTTAACATACTCAAACTATTCTACAAAACTGAAGAGGAAGGAAAGCTCCTGAACTCATTCACTGAAATACTAAAACCAGACACCACAAAAAAATAAAATTACAGGCCAATTGAACTGATAAACATAGATACAATAATGCTCAACAAAAAAACCACATTTGAGTATTTTTAAAAAGAAAACAAAAGCACTAATTCAAATTCAAAAAGATATATGCACCCCTTTGTTCACTGCAGCATTGTTTATAATAGCCAAAATGTAGAGGCATCCTAAGTGTCCCCTGATATGTGAGTGGATAAAGAATATGTGGGGGATATGCACATACCCACAAAACACAGGTATATTATTCAGGAATAAGAAAGAATGAAATCTTGCCATTTGTGACAAAATAGGAGATCTAGAGGATATTATGCTAAGTGAAGTCTCACAAAAAAGACAAATACTGTATGATTTCATTTATATGTGGACTTAAAAAAATGCTCATATAGACAGAGAGAACAGACTGGTAGTTGCTAGGGTGGAAGGAGTCAGAGGATGAGTGAGAGAGGTAGGGGAGATAAAGAGTTACAAACATACAGTTACAAAATAAATGAGTTGTTTGGATGAAACACACAGCATAGAAAATATGGCCAATTATACTGTATTTTCTGTGTATGGTGGCAGATGGTAACAGGACATATGGTCATCATTTTGTAATGAACAGAGAAATATTGAATCACTATGTTGTGTACCTGAAACTAACATAGTGTTGTAGGTCAATTATACTTCAATTTTTTTTTTTTTAAATGTAGACAGTGGGAGGAAAAGCATCAAAGTGTTAATGGAGTGGAAGAAAAGCTATTGGTTTCTGGATATATGAGGAAAATACAAACATTTTTGAAGATACTGTTGGGAGGAGGCTTTAATTAATCACAAAAGCTTGTGATTTATTCTAAAGCTTTAATTTATAATGGACCAGTAAAATGTTTCTATCTTCCTAGGGTAGTATATTACAAGAATATTTTAGGAATTAAATTTTTTTTAAAGTTCATTATGTTAGGAACTATTGAAATAAAGAGTCAAAATGACATATTTATGTAAATGGAAATTTTGTTGGGTTAGAGCCAGATTTTTTTACATATTAAAGTATTATAATGCTAGGAAATTAGAGTTAGGCACATTGCACAGCATTCAAAATTTGGAAGTATGTAATACAAAAAAGATGTCCTTTTCATTATAGGGGACTGGAATGCAAAAGTAGGAAGTAAAGAAACACCTGGGGTAACAGGCAAGTTTGGTCTTGGAGTACAGAATGAAGCAGGGCAAAGACTAATAGAGTTTTGCCACGAGAACGCACTGGTAATAGCAAACACCCTATTCCAACAACACAAGAGAAGACTCTACACGTGGACATCACCAGATGGTCAACACTGAAATCAGATTGATTATATTCTTTGCAACCAAAGATGGAGAAGCTCTATACAGTCAGCAAAAACAAGACTGGGAACAGAATGTGGCTCAGATCATGAACTGCTTATTCCCAAATTCAGACTTAAATTGAAGAAAGTAGGGAAAACCACTAGTCCATTAAGGTATGACCTAGATCAAATCCCTTATGAGTATACAGTGGAAGTGACAAATAGATTTAAGGGACTAGACTTGATAGACAGAGTGCCTGATGAACTATGGACAGAGGTTCGTGACATTGTACAGGAGACAGGGAACAAGAAAATTCCCATGGAAAAGAAATGCAAAAAAGCAAAATGGCTGTCTGAGGAGGCCTTACAGATAGCTGGGAAGAGAAGAGAAGAGAAGCGAAAAGCAAAGGAGAAAAGGAAAGATATTCCCATCTGAATGCAGAGTTCCAAAGAATAGCAAGGAGATAAGAAAGCCTTCCTCAGTGATCAGTGCAAAGAAATAGAGGAAAACAAGATTGGGAAAGACTAGAGATCTCTTCAAGAAAATGAGAGATACCAAAGGAACATTTCATGCAAAGATAGGCTTGATAAAGGACAGAAATGGTGTGGACCTAACACAAGCAGAAGATATTAAGAAGAGGTGGCAAGAATACACAGAAGAACTGTACAAAAAAGATCTTCACGACCCAGATAAGCACGAAGGTGTGATCACTCACCTACAGCCAGACATCCTGGAATGTGAAGTCCAGTGGGCGTTAGGAGGCATCACTACGAACAAAGCTAGTGGAGGTGATGGAATTCCAGTTGAGCTATTTCAAATCCTCAAAGATGATGCTGTGAAAATGCTGCACTCAATATGCCAGCAAATCTGGAAAACTCAGCAGTGGCCACAGGACTGGAAAAGGTCAGTTTTCATTCCAATCCCAAAGAAAGGCAATGCCAAGGAATGCTCAAACTACTGCACAATTGCGCTCATCTCACACACTAGTAAAGTAATGCTCAAAATTCTCCAAGCCAGGCTTCAGCAATACGTGAACCGTGAACTTCCAGATGTTCAAGATGGTTTTAGAAAAGGCAGAGTAACCAGAGATCAAATTGCCAACATCTGCTGGATCATTGAAAAAGCAAGAGAGTTCCAGAAAAACATTTCTGCTTTATCGACAATGACAAAGCCTTTGACTGTGTGAATCACAATAAACTGTGAAAAATTCTAGAAGAGATGGGAATACCAGAGCACCTGATCTGCCTCTTGAGAAACCTGTATGCAGGTCAGGAAGCAACAGTTAGAACTGGACATGGAACAACAGACTGGTTCCAAATAGGAAAAGGAGTACGTCAAAGCTGTATATTGTCACCCTGCTTACTTAACTTACATACAGAGCAACATGCAAAATGCCAATCTGGATTAATCAGAAGCTGGAATCAAGACTGCCAGGAGAAACATCAACAGCCTCTGATATGCAGATGACACCAATATAATGGTAGAGAGCAAAGAGGAACTAAAGATTGTCTTGATGAGGGAGAAAGAGCTGTGTGAAAAGCTGGCTTAAAACTCAGCATTCAAATAATGAAGATTATGGCGTCCAGTCCCATCATTTCATGACAAATAGATGAGCAAACAATGGAAATAGTATCAAATTTTATTTTCTTGGGCTCCAAAATCAAGGCAGACAGTAGCTGCAGTAGTAATATTAAAAGACACATGCTCCTTAGAAGAAAAGCTATGAGAAACAATGCATATTAAAAAGCAGAGATATTACTTTGCCAACAAAGGTTCACATAGTCAAAGTTATGGTTTGTCCAGTAGTCATACATGGATGTGAATTTTGGACCATAATGAAGCCTGAGCACCGAAGAATTGGATGCTTTCAAACTGTGCTGATGGAGAAGACTCTTGAGAGTCCCTTGGACTGCAAGGAAATGAAACCAGTCCATCTTAAAGGAAATAAACCCTGAATATTCATTGAGGAATTCATGCTGAAGCTCAAATATTTTGGCCACCTTCTGTGAAGAGCCGACTCATTGGAAAAGACCCTGATGCTGGGAAAGATTGAAGGCATGAGAAGAAGAGGACAACAGAGTATAAGAAGGTTGGATGGCATCGGGTCCTCAATGGACTTGATTTTCAGCAAACTCTAGGAGATGGTGAAGGACAGGGAAGTCTGGTGTTCTGCAGTCCATGTGGTCACAAAGAAGTCAGACACGAATTAGCAACTGAACTAAACTGATGATCAGTGATGCTGAGCACCTTTCTATATACATTTCTATGATTATTTGTATGCCTTTTTTTGGAGGATGTCTATTCAATCCCTTTATGATTTCTTAATCATATTGTCTTTTTATTAAGTTTACAAGTTCTTTATACATTTTGGTCTTTAAGTACTTATCATATATATGATTTGAAAAACCTTACTCCATTCCATAGATTCAGTCAGTTCAGTTCAGTCGCTCAGTCATGTCTGCTTCTTTGTGACCCCATGGACACCCAATGTACACCAATATATACCCTTTCCCAATTTGGAAACAGTCTGTTGTTCCATGACTGGTTGTAACTGCTGCTTCTAGACCTTTCTCAGGAGGCAGGTAAGGTGCTCTGGTATTTTCATCTCTTTAAGAATTTTCATAGGTTACCTTTGCCATAGAATATTCCATAGATTATTCCATAGATATTCCATACAATATTCCATAGATTACCTTTTCATTTGCTGACAGCTTCTTTTGAATGGAACTCTTTTTAGTTTGATGTATTCTCACACATCTATGCTGTTTTTGTTCCCTCTGGCATCAAGTCCAATAAATCATTGTCAAGATTACTGATTTTTTTTTTCTTCTAAGAATTGTGTGGCTTTGGGGCTTCTGTTCAAGTCTTCAATTCATTTTGATTTTTGTGAATTTTCTAAGACTGGGCCCAGTTTTTCATTCACTGATACCACATTTTTGTTTTAAGTTTTATACAAATATACTACATTATACAAATGTAGTATAATAGCTACTTCAAAATATTTGCTGAATTTACCATCTCTGCCCACTTGGACTTTTTTTTTTTTTTAAGCTAGGTCACAATTTCCTATATTTGTGGACCTTTCTCATTTTTCTTCCTTTCTTTCTCATGTCTGCTTATTTTTGTTTGAAAACTGGGCACTGCTGAGATTAGATTGCAGCTGCTCTATATTCTGTTGTATTCTTTTCAAGATACTTTCTTGCTGATGTTGTTGCAGTTGTAGTAAGTAATCAACTTGCTTGGAGGCAAACTGCAAATATTGTGTACCTCCTGGCATGCAGCTACTGTTCTGTCCCCTCTATTACTATGATTTCCTTCTGCTGTCTTTCAATCAGGCCCCCAGTGACTCTTCATTGATTATGCATAATTTTGCTTTCAGCCCAAGATTTTTTGAGAGACGTGGCTCGCTCTCTCTCTCTGTGGTTTTCTTGAATGCATAGATTCTGCACTCACTTACAGCTGCTTTACTGGCCTCAAATATTCTTTCCTCTGATGCATCAATCCTAGAAAGCGTTAACTTTCACCACTTGTACTTCTCATGCTAAGGAATAGACTCAGCTGAAAATATAAAAAATGACAATAGCAAAAAAAAAAAAAAAACCAAGGAAACACATCTAGCCTTACTGAGATCTAAGTTTCAAGAGCATATGATCTCTTGCCTCTGCTTGCATTAACATTGGGTTCTGTTGCATATATATTAATATCTTGTGTCTGTGTGTTTGTTTAGATTTGTATTAAAATAAAATAAGAAAATTTTATTTTATATTTATATTCATGTTTAAATGAATACATATTTTAAATATTTATCCCTATTTCTTTTACCTACATGCCATAGGAATTTTAAAAATATGTAAACATGGGAAAAAATGGATGTTTAGCTAGAAGGGTGATGGTGATGTCAGCTCCTCAGATGAGGACACCTGGTATCAAGAACAGGTTCCAACTTTGTATTTTAAGATATCCACAGTGAATCAGAGAGGCAATATCACCTATGCAGTTAAGTACATAGTCTTGGAGCTCAGGGGAGAGATTTGTGTTAGAAAATAAGTCTGTAACTGATGCAGGCTATAGACACCTCATCCACGCCTGGCAACCTCACTGGCCATTCATCTGCTGTCAGTTCTGCTTGGCAGTACCCAAAACATTAGACTTGTTTCTGCAAAAGTGTGAAAGTGCAGAGGTTTTCTTTTCTCTTTCTCTATATATCTTTCTCTTCCCCTCTCTTACCCTCTCCTCTCACATCCCTCATCCCAAAATCTGCTTCATTTCAGTTTGAGCAGTCCTCCAAGGCCCTCTTCCTCACTTCTTCTGTATCTTCTTTTCTCTCCTTTTTACTTTATTTTTTTTCTTAATTCTATGGTAATCCAGCATTTTCTACTTCTTTCTATTGATTTTGCTTAAGATTTTATGTCCAGCTGTCATCTTATTTTATCTGTCATATACTTCTATTTTTCTCCCTTTTCTCCTACAGGATTCTATTTTTTTCTTCCTTTTTCGCTGACTGTGTCTATTTTCTCTCTCTCTCAAAAAAAAAAAAATCTTTAACTTTCTTCAGTCTATAAATACACTATATTTTAGTTTTCTAATCCTAATTTTTAAAAGCAGATGAGTTGAATGTTTACAGTTCCTCCAAGGAAACAGTTAACACAATTCATTCTGCCTTGGGAGTTTTCCTGTGGTCTATGAATGATGATTAAAGTCATCAGGAAGAAGCCTTCAGTTGGTATCCTTGGGTGTTAATTTCACCATTGCTTATTTTATTCCAGTCTGTTGTCCCACACATTTTCCCATTGGTTATATTACTTGCCTCCTTTTTACCTCCTTTGGAGGTTTTCAGATTACATGTGAAGGCAGGTCCAAAGCATTTCACAGTGCTGCTTTGATTAAAATGTGAAAACCCTACAGAGAAAAAATAATTGACTGCTAAGTTCCTGAGTCACTGACACAGTTGATGGTTACTTCCTTAAATTAAATCTTCTCGGTTCTGTAACAACAAATGTAAACACCTATCTTCTGTCTTACAAGTTTTTAAAAATAACTAACGGGTAGTTTCCACTTAGTGGACATAGAGCAAATGAATGTGGTGTACAAGACACCCAGTATGTTGCTAGTACAAAGATAAATAGATCATGGTCCTGTCCTTAAAATGCACCTAGTCTTTGAAGAATCTTGTAATAGGAGTATAGACATGACTTATATAGTCAACAAACAATAACTGCAACACATCCTATCTTAAATAAAATCTTGGTTACATTTCAGGAAATATGAGCAATATTTTAGAGCTCAGGGAAATAAACTTGGTTACCATCACTATGCAAACAATATCATACCTACCCTTATTCACAGACTCACTTATAGATCATTCAGTTAAACAATACCATTCAGAGTTGGGCTATAATCATTATTTACTCGAGAGTTAACATATATTATTTTATACAACATCTATTATTATATACAACATCTAAAATCATGCCAAACAAAGGACAAACTATTTCTCAAAGAAATCTATGAATATAAAGTAAAGAGCATAAAATGCCTGAGCATTTGGGGGATTAATTCCCGCACACATCCTTGTTTGTGCTGTCATTTTGTAAAGAATGCTTCTAGAGGCCGTAATGTCTTGCAATAATTACTACATCATTTATGTTGAATAAAAGTAATTCTAGAAAGTTGATTTGGAGTTTACATATACTTTTAAAATGAATGCTGTACCCTGTCTTCTAAGAGAAAAACCAAATAAAAATCTCAAAATACACACAAAATGCTGTTAAATTTTTAATTAAAGCTTTTTTCTCAACGTTATGTGGACAGTTTCATTCAAAAGGGAAGAAAAAAAAATCCATAGTACTCCCATTCTGTTTCTCCTTTTGTTGGTTTGTACCTCCCAGGATGCTTATTGATGTAAGCGTTTGCCTAAAGGTTTTTCATGTATCCAAGATTGAGTTAGGGCCTGAAATAAATACTGCATCAATTTTACTGCTAGGAAACACATATTTTGTTGGAGGTGATGGATTGAATTTTTTATTAAATAGTGTATGAAATGGCAAATTGTTGCAAGGGATTTTGGTTTGTTAGTTAGTTTTAGTTGCTCAGTTGTGTCCACTCTTTATGACTCCATGGACAACAGACTCTTCTGGCCATGGGGTTCTCCAGGCAAAAATACTGAAGTAAGTAGCCATTTCCTTCTCCAGGATATCTTCCTGACCCAGGTATTGAACCTGAGTCTCCTGCATTGCAGGTGGATTTTTTTTTACCATCTGAGCCACCAGGGAAGCCCAGGATTTTAAAAGTGCTATAACTCATTTACCTTCAAGACAATCCAAAGAATTAAGTTCAGAATAATCAGAGAGTGCCTAGATCTTTTTTGCTTTCAGTTCAAGTATTCCATCTTTATGGGCTCTTTACATTGAAAATTAAAACCCATGTCTGTGTTGTTAATAATTTGAGCTGATTTGGATGTGACTTCGGCATGCATATACAGATATCTTTATCAACAAAAGAATAGTTGGAAGCTAGCAGAACTCTTTAAACTTAGTTAATTGACATGTTAAACATGGAAGATAAGAATAAATAGGTAGATTTCGATAGTTTAAGTCATTAAGACATTAAATAAAATATTATTGTACTTACTTTAAAACTCTAAATAGCTGCTGCTGCTGCTAAGTCACTTCAGTCTTGTCCGACTCTGTGCGACCCCACAGACGGCAGCCCACCAGGCTCCGCCATCCCTGGGATTCTCCAGGCAAGAATACTGGAGTGGGTTGCCATTTCCTTCTCCAGTGCATGAAAGGGAAAAGTGAAAGGGAAGTCGCTCAGTCGTGTCCGACTCTTAGCGACCCCATGGACTGTAGCCTACCAGACTCCTCCGTCCATGGGGTTTTCCAGGCAAGAGTACTGGAGTGGGGCGCCATTGCCTTCTCCGCTCTAAATAGCAGTATTAACTATATACCCATAAAATAATTCAGTAAATTATCACAAAGGCAAACCTCTGAGATTTTGGAGTTGACACATATGTATGGAAAACAGAAAAATCAAAGCGAACAAAAAATTGAATTTTAAAAATTCAGGTAAAAGAATGTTCCCAAAACATAGTTGGGAGCAGTCTAAAAATAATCAATTCCAGAGGGGAGAGGCACCAGATAAATGGGAGATTATTTAGAAAGCTGCATTCCAGTAGGACTAAGGAGGAAAATAAAATAAATGGAAAAGGAAGTCATTAAGTCTCTAATAGCTGGGAAAACTAATAACCCAGGATGCCCCTGTGACTCATTAGAGTAACAAGAGGCAATGAAAACCTGTGTAGAGATAGTCCAGTCGACATTTTTAATCCATGGAAATTAAAGCTGGAGAGAATATTGCTAAATAAATTCACTGAAAATCCTGACTTACCACTTTAGATTTTAATATCTTCAATTTTATTATACCTATTTCCCCTATCATCTAACACTTACATAAGGAAGGAAAGCAAGAAAAAAAATTATGAAACTAACATTTATAGACCAAATAATCTCACAATATATAGTTTTCTGGAAGCCTTAAGTTTTTTCAATACTTCTAGGCATTTTATGTATTTGTCTAACGGCCACTATTCCTAAATTGGAGCTATTTCAAGTCACCATGTATCATCAGACCTGTTGTGATTGTGATAATGACAAAAACCTTCAGTAAAATACCCTTAATTTTAAATAAACAGTTGGTATCTCATTTTCTTCCATTTCTAAAATCAATTATTTACACATTTCTTTCAATTTCTTCAAAATACGTAAGGTACCTATCATCCTCTGGTCTATTTTTTTTCCTTTACCCCAAGTCTAAATATCTTATGTTTTGATTTTAACTTGTATGAGTTCTAAGTACATTTTGATGTATTAAGGGTGCTAAAAGTATGTTTGACTTAATGGTGTATGAACTGGATTATGAGCTATATAATAGCTGATTTCATATGAATAAAAATCTTACTCTGATGTATCTCCATAATGCTTAGCCTTGTTTCTCTTTTATAATCATTTAAAATTGAATGAATTAATATAGTAAATGTGATTTTACTGAATAAATACATGTATTGCATATATTTAAATGTACTCAGTTTCAAGACTTTACATACTTACAGATGTAAGTCTGCATGGGGTAAATACATTTAGAAAAACATTAAGAAAATTACAGCCACCAAGAAAGCAGATGCATCACAGAACTTTTAAAATTAGTTTAAAGCTTGAAGAAATTCACTTTACTGAAATTAACTAGGTTAGGTCAACACTTTCCAATCGAAACCCCCACCCCCAACCTCCTATCTCCAATTGCTTCCTCTGCCTGAGTCAAGAGCTTTGATTCTTACTCATCTTGATAATTTCATTTGGATTTCTTACAACTGACCTAGTTTGTTTTCTTCTATTCTATCTTCTGTTCCTATATATCATATTTTCCCCTATAATTCCATTACTAATCTCATTTGAAAGTTATTTTAAAATATTTATTAGACTTTGCACTACTGTATGTGAGAAAAATCATATCAAAAACAAATGAAATGACAAATAGCTAGGAAATGTGTAAACAAACATATTTACAGTGAAATAAATTATATAATTGTGAATATATTTTCCCACAAAAACACGTCAGTAGATGGGAGTGATTAATATGTGTTTCACCAACAACACAGCCAGCTCTCTGCAATGATAGCAAAAGCTTCTCTTTGACTCTGTTACTGGACATGTTAGACAAGAGAAAATGGTACCACAGATGGGATTTCTTTTCCATCGCAGGAAATGTGATTTTAATCAGACTTGAAAATTGTCACCTTCTTAGGTGAATGTATTTACAATTTTTCTTACTTATTCACTTATATTCAACTCTGATTCAGATAATTTCTCTTGTCCTTCTGATACTATTCTTGATGATACATTATGGTCATACTATATATTTAAAATATTTCTTAATCTGTATTCTTGTTTACTTTTCCTAATACATTGATATAACTTAAATATTTTATATCACAAAATATATATAACACAAAATATAATATAAATATTTTATAATATGATATTGAACCATTATGATATTAAGCAATTTGCTGAAATAAAATCTTATATTTAGTAAGTTACGAACAACACTCAGATGTTCCCATGTTTGGTTTGGGAGCTTTAAAATACTGCACTTTTTTCTCATTAACATTTTTCAGATTGCTCTTCTCCTATTGATTATTGTGAAGACCTCCTGGAGGAGGGCGTGGAAACCAACTCCCGTATTCTTGCCTAGAGAATCCTATGGACAGAGGAGCCTGGCAGTCTACAGTCATGGGTCACAAAGAGTCAGACATGACTGAGTGACTAACACTTTCACTTTTCACTATATTGATTACTGCAACTTAAATATTGGCTTGTTCCTCATTTTATTTCTTTTACTGAATTACAGCTGGATTCTTCATGTAATGTTTTTTGTTCAATAATTATGGATGGGCCTAAAAGAGAGAGAAATTAATGTATATTGAAAGGGCAAATATGATTTTGTTGCCGTCGTATGCTAACATGAAATATAATATTTTAAATAACAAGATTATATGATATATTAATTTTAGATTTTCATACCTTGCATGCAGAATGTTTTAAACTCTGTCATCTTGGCATTCATGTATATTTTGTGCTTTTTGTTCATTTTCTTTCTAGAATAGTTCCTGGCACATAGCTGGATCTCAATAAATACATGCTAAAGAAAAGAGTAAATAAAAATAAAGAAATGTGCTTCTGTTTCTCTTGCAATGGAACTTAAAAATAAATTAATATTTCTAAAGCCATCTGACTTAAAAATTCTTAGATGCTTGGTTTGTTTTTATGAGTTCTATTGCTAATTGGAAATGAGCAGCAAGATGATATTTATAAACATACTGTGAATTCAGTTAGGAATCAAGCTGGTATTCCTCTGATACCTACTTTGAAAAAGAAAAGTGGAAGATTATCAATAGCCTATTAAACTTGCTCAAACAAATGTTCCTTTTTAATGGATTTATATGAACAAAACACTTTTTTTTTGTTTAAAAATCATAGTATTGCAACTCAGTAATTAATATTTCATTCTCTGTATTGGAACTCAAAAAGAATACACTCCTTTGGAATATATTTTTAAGAAAGTAACAAACTATCTTGTAAGGAAATATACACCATTCACAACTAACAGAAAATGTTCATTCTCAGGGTTCACATTGATTTGCAAGGATAAAGGGAAGAAGGTAAAAAAATGGTATTAATATTAAGTCACTTGAAATATACTTTATAGGCAACTTTATTTCCTAATTTACATAACATTCAGAGACTGTAAATAGTAACATTTCAGAAAAATATAACATATAGAGAAGATAATATTTTCCTCTATAAAGATATTAATCACAGAGAAAATAAGCATTTTACAGGAAGGTAGGTATATGATTCTTGAGATCATTTGGTGGGGGAGAGACTTTCTTCAAATCACCAGATATGAGATTGATAGGTCTATGGGCATCATTTTGGCTCAACCATGTTGAATTTTGGTAAATCACAATGAATCGGTTAAGAAGATCATTGTATTATGCTTAGTACAATTTTAATAACATTAAATTATCAATGGTCTCCTGAATAAAATATCATTTTACTAGTACATATTTTAGAGACCTCAGATATGCAGATGACACCATCCTTATGGCAGAAAGCTAAAAGGAACTAAAGAGCCTCTTGATGAAAGTGAAAGAGGAGAGTGAAAAATCTGGCTTAAAACTCAACATTCAAAAAAGATCATGGCATCAGGTCCCATCACTTCATGGCAAATGGAGGGTGAAACAATGGAAACAGTGACAGATTTGACTTTCTTGGGCTTCAAAATCACTGGAGATGGTGACTGCAGGCATGAAATTAAAAGACACTTGCTTCTTTGAAGAAAAGCTATGACAAACCTAGACAGCATATTAAAAAAGCAGAGACATTACTTTGCTGACAAAGGATCATCTAGTCAAAGCTATGGTTTTTCCAGTAGTTTTGTAAATGAATGTGAGAGTAGGACCATAAAGAAAGCTGAGCACTGAAGAATTGATGCTTTTGAACTATCGTGTTGGAGAAGTCTCTTGAGAGTCCCTTGGACTACAAGGAAATCAAACCAGTCCATCCTAAAGGAAATCAGTCCTGAATATTCATTAGAAGGACTGATGCTGAAGCTGAAGCTCCAATACTTTGGCCACCTGATGCAAAGAGCTCACTCCTTAGAAAAGACCCTGATACTGGAACAGGTTTAAGGCAGGAGGAGAAGGGGACCACAGAGGATGAGATGATTGGATGGCATCCCTGATTCGATGGACATGAGTTTGAGAAAATTCTGGGAGATGGTGTTGCACAGGAAAGCCTGGCATGCTATAGTCCATGGGGTCGCAAAGAGTCAGGTGCAACTGAACAACTGAACTGAACTGATTCTAGAGACCATAATGTTTGGATAGAACATTTATAACTCTCTGAAGACAGAGACTCTACCTTCTTTACCTGTGAATTCTCATTACCTACAAGAGTACTTGACAAATACAATTATATTAAACTCTCAAAAATATAAAATGAAGCGTTTTTAAATGAGCTTCCTATCAGAAGGCAACACTCATTAGCAAATAATTATTTGGAAAGTTAATCAAATTGGATGTGCTGCGCTCTGCTTAGTTGCTCAGTCGTGTCCGACTCTTTGCGACCCCATGGGCTGTAGTCCTCCAGGCTCCGCTGTCCATGGGGATTCTCCAGGCAAGAATACTGGAGTGGGTTGCCATGCCCTCCTCCAGGGGATCTTCCCAACCCAGGGATGGAACCCAGGTCTCTGGCATTGCGGACGGGTTCTTCACCGTCTGAACCACCAGGGAAACCCAATTGAGCTGGATAATGCAGATTAATTTTAAAATACATAGGAAATATTTACCCTTATACAACTCTTTTTATTGTGAAAAGTGAAAGTAAAGTCGCTCAGTCGTGTCCAACTTTTTGCGACCCCATGGACTGTAGCCTACCAGGCTCCTCTGTCCATAGGATTTTCCAGGCAAGACTACTGGAGTGGGGTTGCCATTTCCTTCTCCAGGGGATCTTCCCAACCCAGGGATGAATCCAGGTCTCCAGAATTGCAGACAGACGCTTTATTCTGAGCCACCATGGAAACCCTTTATTGTGAAATATACATATAAAAGAATGTACAAAATAATTATACCTTTTTTAATAATGTGACTACTCAAAACTCTCACTTTAATAAAGACATGAAGCATTAAGACACAACGATTCTTCATATGCTTCTCAGCAAAAGCCCCTTCTTACTAAAATTACTATGATTTTGATTTATTGATTCATTGACTGTGTTTTGCATTTTCATTTTAGATCTCAGTCATTTCAGTATACATCACTAATTACTAGAGTTTAGTTTGGTCTGTCTGAACTTAGTGTGAATGGAGTTATATTGTATATCTATATTTGCATTATGATTGTGCCTCATCCAGGTTATTGTATTTAGCTATATCATTCATTTATTTTCCAGGATATATTGTATGTCACTATACAAATTAATGCAATTTATTTCCCTGTTGTTATACCTTGCGCTTACCAGTTTGCATCTCTTTTTAATAATGCAGTTATGCATACTCCTGGCACTATCTTCTGTATATATGCATGGATTTCAGTAAATTCAGAATGAAATCACTGGATTATAGACATGTATATTTAATACTGTTTCATGTGTGCTTACTCGCTCAGTCGTGTCAGACTCTTTGGGACCTCATGGACTGTAGCCCACCAGGCTCCTCTGTGCATGGGGATTCTCCAGGCAAGAATACAGAAATGGGTTGCCACCCCCTCCTCCAGGGAATCTTCCCAACCCAGGGATCGAACTCAGGTCTCCCTTATTGCAGGTGGATTCTTCCCCGAAACACCACAGAAGCCCAGAGAAAATATATTATAAAATAATATAATATAATAAATATAATAATATGTATATCTATATGTCTATATTTATCTATACATTCACCTATTAACCATCAAAAAATCCATCCACACGTGTGCCAACAAGGCATCTCCATATAGTGGAATATAATAATATTTTAATTATATTTTTTACTTAGTTATTATAAGTGTCCCAGTTGAAATCCAAATAAGATACATACATTGGATGTTTGCAAGAAAAACACATATTTTGGCTAGACCTCACTTCTGACGCACATAACCTTTATAGGAGATTTTTATTTAAGACATTTAACATTGCTTTTAATTTAAAGATTTGAGTGATCCTCTATGGACTCCAGTGCATAAAACTGTCAGTAGTCCAAACTACAGTAATATTTTTCATGTGTGCAGTCAGGCTCCTAGATTCCTAAGTATTCAAGCATTTAACAGCCATGAACACTTAGAATCCTGTCAGATGTATGACCATCATGCTGTAGTTATACAAAGGTTCTTTATTCCATCTAATTGTTTTAGTTCTAGTTATTATGTAAACTCATTATTTGAAAGACGTTTGGGTCTTTATGAGCCATGAGGACTAGTTATCTGACCTTAGTGGCTCTCTTTTTCACTTTAATTTAAAAACCTAGGTTAAATCTTGGCTCTTAAATTCTTTACATTCTAATGTTAGGAGAAAATATGTAAAGATTGCCCAGGACAAAGTAGTTCCTTCTAAGAGCAAAAGTAGGACTATTTTAACCTTTTAAGGACCACTTCTTAGAAATCAAACTGATCCTTTTTGGCATTCTAAGTAACTTGCAAGAAGATGTGGTACATATATACAATGCAATATTATTCAGTCATAAAAAGGAATGAAATTGGATCATTTGGAGAGATGTGAACGGACCTAGAGACTGTCATACAGAGTTAAGTCATAAAGAGAAAAACAAATATTGTATAATAGTACATATATGTAGAATCTGAAAACATTGGTACAGATGATCTTATTTATAAAACAGATATAGACACACAGACATTGAGAACAAACATGGATGCTGGGGGGATGGTGGGGTGGGATGAATTGGGAGATTGGGATTGACATATATGCACTATTGATACCATGTATAAAATAAATAACTAGTTAGAACCTACTGCATAGCACAAGGAACTCTATTCAAAGCGCTGTGATGACCTAAATGGGAAGGAAATCCAAAAAACAGTGGATATATATATACATACAGCTGATTCACTTTGTACAACAGAAAATAACACAATATTGTGAAGCAACTATACTGCAATAAAATTTAAAGAAACAGAAAAAATAAAAGTAAAAACGATGGCCAAAAAAGGAGTTTTCCAAGGGCTCAGACATTCTCCTGAGATGCCTACACATAACTTTCTACAGTAGTTGAATTGGTTGCATGCAGTTTCAAGAGGAAAAGGAGAAATATAAAGTTACACGAGCACTTCAAACAAAGATCACAGGAGAGGAACAAACTTGCTAATACTATATATAATAAATAATTTGTATCTATTTAGACCTTCCAGTGAAAATTATACTCATTAACACCATAAGCCCAAAGAGCACATAACTGTGACCTTTAATGTGGGACTTGCTTGGTTAAGTACAGAGAGGGAGATGTGGAGAAGAGAAAGTCTGTATGTTCAAAGACTATGTAATAGGTAATTTATAATTAATTAAAGCAATATTGAAGGTTAAACTCAAATGACCATAATCTATGCACCAATAACTCTTTCCTATTTTATTGGAGAATGAGAAAGTTGATAAGGTTTTCATGCAGTTATATTCAGAATGGTATTGCTTATGATAAGGAAAAGTTAAAAGCTACTTATGTTCAATATTAAGAAAATGGTTAGTAAAGTAACAGTATATCCAATGGTATTCTTGAGACATTATAAATAATTCTATATTGAAAAATGTTGCCATTAATAAGCCATGTAAAATCAGGATAGAATTTTATATTTTTTAGGACTGCAATAATATAAGTAAGTAAGGGAACATTTTGTCCAAAGATGGGCACAATAAAGAACAGAAAACAGTAGAGACCTAGGAGGTGCAAAAGAGATCAAAAAGAGATGGAAAAAATACATGGAAGAACTTTACAAAAAAGATCTTAATGAACCAGATAACTGCAACAGATAGTTATGTTCTCGAGTGTGAAGTCAAGTGGGCCTTAGAAAGCACTGCTGTCAATAAAGCTAGTGTAGGCGATGGAATTCCAGTAGAGCCATTCAAAACCCTAAAGGATGATGCTATCAAAGTGTTGCACTCACTATGTCAGCAAAGTTGGAAGACCCAGCAGTAGCCCCAGGAGTGGAAAGCTAATTCCTCATCTCAATTATCAGGAAGGGTAGTACTAAAGAATGTTCAAATCATTGGACAATTGTACTCATCTCCCGTGCTAGTAAGGTCATGCTTAAAATCTTGCATGCTAGGCTTCAACATTATGTGAACCAAGAACTTCCAGACATAGAAACTGGGTTGATAAAAGGCAGAGGAACCAGAGATCAAACTGCCAACTATTTGCTGGATCATAGAGAAAGCAAGCAACAGAAAAACATCTACCTCTGTTTCATTGACTATGCTAAAGCCTTTGGCTGTGTGGATCATAATAAACTGTGGAAAGCTCTTAAAGAGATGGGAATACCAGACCAGCTTACCTGTCTCCTGAGAAATCTGTATGTGAGTCAAGAAGCCACTGTTAAAACCCTGTATGGAACAACTGATTGGCTCAAGATTGAGAAAGGAGCACCTATATGCTGAGCATATCATGAGAAATGCCTGGCTGGATGAGTTGCAAGTTGGAATCAAGATAGGTAGGAGAAACATCAACAACCTCAGATATGCGGATGATACGACTACAATGGCAGAAAGCAAAGAGGAACTAAAGAGTCTCTTGATGAGGGTGAAGGAGTTGAGTGAAAGAGCCAGCTTAAAACTGAATATTAAAAAAATTAAGATCATAGCATCTGGCCCCTTTATTTCATGGCAAATAGAAGGGGAAAATGTGGAAGTAGTGACAGATTTCCTCTTCTTGGGTTCTAAACTTACTGCAGATGCTGACTGCAGCAGTGAAATCAGAACATGATTGCTTCTTGGCAGGAAACCTATGACAAATCTAGACAGTGTGTTGAAAAGCAGAGATGTTACTCTGCCAACAAAGATTCATATAGTTAAGGCTATGATCTTCCCAGTGGTCAGTTGTGGTTGTGAAAGTTGGACCGCAAAGAAGTCAGAGAGCCAAAGAATTGATACCTTCAAACTGTGGTGCTAGAAAACGTTCCTGAGAGTCCCTTGGACAGCAAGGAGATAAAACCAGTCAATCTTAAGGTAAATCAACCCTGAATATTCATTGGAAGGACTGCTGCTGAAGCTGAAGCGCCAGTATTTTTGCCACCTGATGCAAACAGCCAAGTCATTGGAAAATTCCCTGATGCTGGGAAATATTGAGGGCAGAGGACATCAGAGAGTGAAATGGCTGGATGGAGTCACCATTGCAATGAACATGAACTTGGGCAAACATCAGGAGATGGTGCGGGACATGGAGGCCTGGCATTCTGCAGTCCATGGGGTCACAAAGAGTCAGACACGATTGGGCATTGGACAACAACAACTGTATGAGTAATAATTATAAATAGAAAATGGCAACCCACTCAGATATTATTGCCTGAAAATTTCCAAGGACAGAGTAGCCTGGTGGGCTATAGTCCATTGGGCTGCAAAGAGTCAGACATGACTGAACAACCGAGCTTTCAATATAAGTAATGGATAGATGTGATGGCTTTTTGATATGTCACTTTGGCTAGATTTTTGTCCCCTGTTGCTTAATAATGCTAATCTAGTGATCCTATGATGGAGAAGGTGATTGCACCCTACTCCAGTACTTTTGCCTGGAAAATCCCATGGATGGAGGAGCCTTGTAGGCTGCAGTCCATGGGGTCGCGAACAGTCGGACACAACTGAGTGACTTCACTTTCACTTTTCACTTTCATGCACTGGAGAAGGAAATGGCAACCCACTTCAGTATTCTTGCCTGGAGAATCCCAGGGAGCCTGGTGGGCTGCCATCTATGGGGTCGCACAGAGTCGGACACGACTGAAGCGACTTAGCAGCAGCAGCAGCAGTGATCCTATGAAGGGGAGTTATAGATAAAATGAGATTCCCCCATTAGTGGACTTTTAGTGATATGTTCCTGTATGCCTAACTTAATTAGTTAGAAGGTTTTAAACAAAGCTGAAGAATTCAACCTGTGGATGACAGCTCTGTGCCTTGTTCGTTGAATTCCAGCTGGTTTCAGATCTTCCCATCTTGACTACTGTGGCCAACAGCTTCAGCCATCCTGTGAGGTTCCAACTCGCTTGTGATTTTTCCTTCCTAAAGGCCTGCTTTTCAGAATTTGGATTTGTTTAATGGTCTCCACCACTATGTAAGACAACTCCCTGTGAAACATCCTTCAATATGTTATCTTACTAGTTCAGTTTCTCTGATTAAACACTAACTGATACAATGAATGGAATATGCAATCTGTGTACTAAATAAAACATCCCAAAGTCAATTGTAAATGTTCCCAGGTGATTGACAAGGTTTAGGTTTTTCCATTTTTGTGTGTCATTTTTACAATTTGTGTAGATAAATCAGATTATCATAGGATTGGGGCATTTTTTAAATTAATAATTTTATTTATTCATTTATTTGCTGGCAGTGCTGGAACCTCACTGCTGCACTGACTTTTTCTAGTTTCATGAGTGGGGGCTACTCTTGGTTGTAGTGAGCAGGCTTCTCATTGCAGTGGCTTCTCTTGTTGTGGAGCATGGGCTCTAGGGCATACGGGCTTTAACAGTTGTGGCACATGGTCTCAGTAGTTGCGGCTCATGGGCTCTAGAGCATAGGCTTACGAGTTGTGGTGCATGGGTTTAGTTGCCCCATAGCATGTGGAATCTTCCCAAGACCAGGGATCAAACTGGCATCTCCTGCATTGGCAGTAGGATTCTTTAGCACTGAGAGCCACCAGGAAAGCTCCCAGACTAACAGTTAAATGCCATTATATTTGAAACTTTTACAGATAATTCTCTTGGTCTTTTTCTAATATCAACATTCAGCTTCATGTTACTTATTCATTTCAAAGAACAAACTG
Source organism: Okapia johnstoni (assembly GCA_024291935.2). Taxonomy (NCBI): domain Eukaryota; kingdom Metazoa; phylum Chordata; class Mammalia; order Artiodactyla; family Giraffidae; genus Okapia; species Okapia johnstoni. The sequence continues at coordinate 62,322,774 of CM044322.1, forward strand.
CATGTGGAATGATAATTTCTGTAAGTGACTTACTGTCAATTACAGGATGATTTTCATTTTAAATTACAATTGGATTTAAAAGATAATTGTCATGACTGCAGAGAATATGTATTTTGCAAGGTTATTTTCTGGGTCTCCATACTGCCCACCTCTGAGCCAGTTGCTGTCACCTGGGCTTACAGTGGTTGAACAGGTCACTCTTGATCAAATTCCCTCCTCAGTGACAGCGAGCCTTGGCCTAGAAATCCAAGTGGTGCTGTTCAGTTGCAAACTCCTGTCTGACTCTTTGCAAACCCACGGACTGCAGCATGCCAGGACTTTCCCGTCACCGTCTCCAAGTTTACTCAAACTCAAGTCCGCTGACTCAATGATGTCATCCAATCATCTCATCCTCTGTCTTGCTTTTTCTATGATCCAAAGTAGGTTGGCAATTTGACTTTGGAAAAAGCGGATCATTAATTCATTCAATCAAAAAATTATTAAGTGTTTTCTCTGTTCCAGATTCTGTATCCAATTCTGGATAATTTAAGACCATTTCAAGCTCTTAGTATGGAAGAACTTATTTCAAAGTCAAATCAAATAAGAAAGTTTAACACAGTGCAATAATCCTTAAAAATATAAGTGGCCTAAACTGACTAATTCTAACTCCAGTTAAATTAATTTAATAGTCTCCATATTTTCTATATTGTTGCTCTAGGCTCATACTATATTATAGCAAATATATTTCCAAAAAAGTAAGGGTAGTTTAATATTAATTGTTCTGTTTAGAAAGAACATAAAAGGAAAAACTTAAATAGATTATCTTACATATGAAAAACTCCACAAGAATTCCTAAAATATAAAACAAGACTGGTCTTCCAAACATGAACATCTTAAGGAAATAAAGATTTGGATGATAAATTGATGTTTATGTATATATATATAGGAATATATATATATATATATATAATAAAATGAGACATTTTTTAAGATTTATTTTTTTATTTTATTTTTGGCTGTGCTGGGTCTTAGTTGTTGTGGGCAGGCTTTCTAAAATGAGACATTTAAGTCTTACTATAAGTAACAACTTGCTTTATTTCAGCAAAACCTGAAGAAAATATTTTATGTTTTCAGATAAAAAAGAAAAAAATCTACTTTTCATAGTTAGCTCAAATAATGACCTCACTAAAATTTTATCTGTACCTGCAAAGCATAACATATTTATGAGGGGTTCATCAAAAAAATGAATTATTAAGATTGACTTGATCTATCTTGCATATTGGCAAAAGTTCTATGCACTGTTTGTACCCTCTAAAATGAGACTCTATTCTCTGTTTGAAGTGTTTGGCTGAGATTTATTGCAAATGCATACTCATTTCTCTCATGCATTTTTCTCATTTTAATTTCTCTGTACAGCTTACAAGTCATTACTATTTTAATTATTATAATATTTGAATTCTTTTTTGTATGAAAATCATTTCTCTTTAGCAAAATAAAACATGTAATTGTCTAACTGATATTTAATCCTTATAAGCCAATAATATAACATTTAATAGATGCATATAATATCTTATTCCTGTAATATTCAATATTTTTACATACATAACCAGAGGAGAGGACTTACTATTGTTATTTCTCTTGGCAGTAGTTCAGTTACATACCAATAAATTCAGAAGATTGTACATAAGTGCATGTTCAATTGCTTCAGTTGTGTCCTACTCTTTGCAATCCATTGGACTGTAGCCCAGCAGGCTCCTCTGTCCATAGGATTCTCCAGGCAAGAATACTGGAGTGGGTTGTCATGCCCTCCTTCTGGGGGATCTTCCCAACCCAGGGATCGAACCCACATATCTTATGTCTCTTGCATTTTCAGGCATGTTCTTTACCACAAATATGTCATTTTTAACTTTTAAAATTATTTAAAATGCACTAACATACAAACTGAGCTTCCTTGGTGGCTCAGTGGTAAAATATATGGCTGCAATACAGGAGCCATGGGTTCAATCCCTGGGTTGGGCAAATCCTTTGAAGAAGGAAGTGACAACCCACTGAAGTATTCTTGCCTAGTGAATCCCATGAAGAGCGGAGTCTGGTGGGCTACAGTCCATGGGGTTGCAAAGAGATGGACACAACTTTGCAACTAAACACCACCAACAACACATAAACTAATCTATAAATATTTCATCTAAACACAAATTACCTTAAAATTATTTATACACATGCCAACATATACTTGTTCTTTTCATGTAATCTTATTGCTTACTGCTAGATATTAGAAAATGAACCAGAGAAAATTTATAAAACCTATTAACTTAATAATGCCAGTACTAAATATAAATATTAAAGCAACATTCAAAATACCAATTGAAGTTCATAGTATGAAATCAATATGGATATACTTAAGGAAGAATAATTATAAATATTTGATACTGAACATGAACTTGAAGAGGGTTATATTTGGATGGAAAGTAGTAAGAAATAATCTAAAGGGCCAGAAACTTAGTGAAAAAGTGAGTGAAAGTATTAGTTGCTCAGTGGTGTCTGACTCTTTGCAACCCCATGGACTGCCAGGCTCCTCTCTCTATAGAATTCTCCAGGCAAGAATACTGAGGTGGGTTGCCATTCTCTTCTCTAGGGGATCTTCCTGACCCAGAGATCCAAAGAGGGTCTCCTGCATTGGTGAAAGGATAAGCAGCAAATTAGCATTTTTGGAAGATTTATAAAACTGGGATTAGAATAGTCTTAGAAGATTACTGAGCTATACATGAATTATAAGGTATGAACTTGGATCAGGCTGTGATTATTTTCAAAAGGGTCTTCAAATACTAGAGTCTAGCTAGTAAAGTTACAAATCACCTGACATCACCAAAAAAAACATAATTATTACAGTGAAACAGAACTAAGTTCATACCCTTGTGAATCTGGTTAATTATATTACTTGCTACTTTTGTGAACTTAGGCAAATTAACTTACTTCTGTGTCTAGCAGAAGCCCTTGTAAATAGTTCAAAAAACAGTTCTCATTTTTCTCATCTATTTCCATTGGGATAATATTAAAGTAAAAAAGAGGAAACAATGTTTTATACACATATATGAGCAGATAAAAGTTACCTTATTTGTAGATCAAATACAAATTGCAGATAATATTTGCATACACAAGTTAATTTCTGTATTTTGGGTCTTTTGCCATAAATCTAAATAAACAAACTCATTTCTAAAAATATTGATAAAAATCATTATTGAGTTCTAATTTATAATAAAACACTAACTGAAAGTATTGGCAAAAATCTATTTCACTGCTATTTCATTAATGAAAGTAGAAATGTTTATATTATAAAACTAATATTTAAATAAATTGTTCTCTGGATGCTTTATCAAATGCTTTGTATAACCTATTCCCAACTATTGATATCAGGAGAATGAATCAAGAATGCAATTGAAATTCAAGAGACAATATTAACATATCAAACTAAGTTAAGCTATATGAATTCAAAACTTACATGACCACAAATAATATATATAATCAATTTATGACATAAAATGCAACTTTGACTCTTCATTAGAAGCAAAGATATATATTTTTATTCAGAATTAAAATACTGTTCAATCAAACCCATTAGGATTATTATTACTTTGAAATAAATGGATTACAAAATGTTATTAATTTGCATCTCAGTAGATGAGAATTTGAAAAATTGCATAGTGACATTTGTTAATAAATTAAAGAATACAAGGATTAAAATGGAATATTAATAATGTTATAAAAAAACTTAGAAAACGTATTTTTCTCAAAATACTGTTAAAAACGCAGATTTGATATCGACTGGTATACAGAATGCTAATGTGACACTATGTATGCTTTTTTAATGATTTATTAGGTAATATTTGAATAGTTTCCAAACTCTCATACAATGGTAGCTTGTTTTGCTAATATTAAGAGATTTATTTTAATAAACAAATGCTTAAAATAATATCTTCTTGTGCAATGTACTGCATGTTTTATATAATTTTAATTAAATAGATCATATGAAAAGGACACTTCTTTGCTAAAGCAAAAATGAAATAGAAGCTGCCTCAAGCTATTTTCAGAAGGCAATGGCAACCCACTCCAGTACTCTTGCCTGAAAAACCCCATGGACAGAGGAGCCTGGTAGGCTGCAGTCCATGGGGTCGCAAAGAGTCGGACATGACTGAGCGACTTCGCTTTCACTTTTCAGTGGCAACCCACTCCAGTGTTCTTGCCTGGAGAATCCCAGGGACGGGAGGGCCTGGTTGGCTGCCGTCTATGGGATCGCACAGAGTCGGACACGACTGAAGCGACGTAGCAGCAGCAGCAAGTTATTTTCAACAAGAAAGCAGTTGTCAAAATTTGAGAAACTATACTTGAAATATTTTTAATTTTTCATACATTTTAAATAAAAGCAAGCTAATGGGTTTGGGTAGACTCCGGGAGTTGGTGATGGACAGGGAGGCCTGGCGTGCTGCGATTCATGGGGTCGCAAAGAGTCCGACACGACTGAGCGACTGAACTGAACTGAGCTGAATATACCTAAACAACTTTGCTAATTTTTAATATGAAATCTACAGTTTTTAATATAAATGTTTGCTCATCTATTGCTATGATTGAACAAAACTATATTCTTTAAATTGCTCTTATAATAACTATTCATCTACAAATATGTTATTTTATTAATAAATATCCAACTTCTGTTAATGCTTTCCTAACAGAGAAAGAATAGCATAAATGTGGCAGGAATCAATTCTTACAAAATAGATTGTTGCAGATCCTGTTATTCATTCATTCACTGAAAACACAGTTATTAATACTAAGCATGTACTAAGTGCATTTCTTGGTGCCAATTACAGAGTGGTTGGTAAAAGTGGAAACAAAACAAAAACTATCCCCGTGTACATTCTAGGTTTGTCTTAGCTGAAGAAATCCTCTCTCATTCCACCTTTTTTTTTTTACCAAGAGATTCACAATTCCATTCAGGACTCAATGAGGCCTTCCCTGGGGAGTGAATCATGCTTGACCTAATGATCTCTCCTTTCATGCTCAATTCCCAGCCTCGCCTGCAACGAACAGTTGTGTTCAATGGGACTTGAAGGGGAGCCAAGTAGGGAACTTCTGGCAAAATCTTTCTTTGCTGATAAAGAAAGCTCTGTTATCCTTTCCTGCTGTTGGTTCTCTTATTTGAAATATATTGGAGCTTCAACAGCTAAATTTAAACCATGAGAAGACAAGAAAATGTCATTGAGGTCAACTAAGACCTTCATTAATTGAAGGACTGAACTAACTATAGAGCCACATATTGAAATATTTGTTTATATAGGTAAAACAAACTGTTCACTGTTAAGTAACTTTAGCCCAGTATTCTATTGTATCCAATCAAATTAATTCTTATTGCTGCAGCGGTAAAACACTAGATTTATCATTAATTTGCTTTAGCTTTTGGATAAAGCAATGCAGTAAAATATAGATTTAAAATAGATGAATCTATAATAAAAATGTCATTATTTTCAGAATAATTTGTTGTACCAGTGTGTAACTTCTAGCTATTTTACATGTCTAGTTATTTTATACTTAATGATGGATGTTATACAGAAAAATCTACAGATTTTTTGAGCCTATGTGCATGTGTTTTCTCCAGAAGAATTCTAACTTGTTTCTGAAAGGCAGCAAGTCTGGGTATATAAGCACTCTGAGATTAGATTTAATCTGAGTTTTAGCCCTTATGAGAGTTGGACTTTATTCTCTTAACCAGTGGCATATCATTTTCAAGTTTCATACAAAAGGCTTGCCAAGCTACCAAACTTGTACCTATCTTCCAGAGTGACCTTAAATTATAATTTGTCCTCCCCTGACCCATGATTAAGGTGAGTTTTGTCCTGCAGCTCAGCTGTGCCCTCAAATCATCAAATCTACAGTGAGGAAAAGAAGTCTGAAACTTTGGGCCAACTTCTCTCAGCTTCCCTCTTTCCTATTCTATTTGCACACTTTGTCATTGACTTGGCAAACGTCAGCTTAATTTTAATATTTGTCCAGGTTTGTTAGTCATCATCTAAAAGAGAATTATTCTAAAACACTAATTTATTATGCCAAAGAAGAGTTACCCTGAATTCATATTAAATATTGTGACAGAGGGAAATATATGTAGAAATTTGACCTAAGCACATAGATTTGAACTAAAAAATAGAAAAGCTGAAAAGAAACTTTGTAGTATTCTTCATGCAGAATTGCACTTATCCCTTACCTAAACTTTGATTATTTTTCTAAGGATAGTACATTAAATAGGTAATTTGTAATCATATTTCTATACAAGTAGATAATAATTACATATCTTGAAACAAAACTTTGCTTAGAATCAAGTTTTCATGCTTGTTATTTCAAAAAAATGGATTTGAGTCAAATAACTCCTGTAGATCAATAGGACGTTTTTAGTTCTTATATTTTAGGTCTATTTTTAGATCAACAGGCATCACTTTAGTATCCCATATAAGCATTATGTATTCACACACAGAGCCTTTATATTACTTCAAGTTCTTATTCATAGTGCAAAAAATATTTTCTCCTTTTATATAAACAGCATAATATTCTGGAAAGATTCATTTTAAATTACTCTATTTTAGTGTCAGAACCATTCAGTAGAGACTGTGTAACTTGTAAAAATCATCAAAACCATTTTACATTTTAAAAAGAAAGCTTATATTTTGCTATCCTCATAGTTTGCTATTAAAATGACATATCAAGGTTGTGCACAATAAAATATTAATTACAGTAAGGATTAGAGAACAAGATTGGTAGTAATAATTATAACGATACTCAATTTTCATTTTATTTTTAAACTTATTTTTTTTGGCCACATCAAGTAGCTTGTGAGATCTTAGTTCCCCAACCAGGCCCTCAGCAGTGAGAGTGTGGAGTCCAAATCCCTGGACATCCAGGGAATTCCCATCACTTTGTATATTTTAAAACAAATAATGTTCAAGTATGTGTCCACAGTATGAAACTAGACTATATATATGGATGTGTATATATGTGTATATACACATATGTATTATGGATATTTCTTTAAACTTACTACTATCGAAATCATAGTTTGGGGGTGGGGAGGGGATCTGGGCTGAATAATGACTGCTAAGAATATTCAGGTCTCAATCCTGGATTTATGAATGTGACCGTACATGGCAAAATTCAGAATCTAGAGATGGGGAGATTATTCTAGGTATCTGGATGCATTCCAAATATAATCACAGGTGTCTTTATGAGAGGGAGACAGCGAGAAAAGGAGAAAGCAATATGAGGACAAAGGCAGAGATAGGAGTGAGGGGTTACAACTGAGAGAGGCATGGAATGAATTCTTCTCTGGAGCCTCCAAAGAAACAGCCCTCTGACAATCTGACTGTTGCCTCCTAAGTCTTGTTTCACACTTCTGGCTTCTAGAATTTTAAGATAAAATGTTTCTTGTGTTCTGACCTACAATGTTTGTGGTGATTTTTCACAATGGCAGTAGAAAACTGATACAGGTGGTGTCTTCATGCAAGAACAATTTAACTTTTAAGTTAGGCTCCAGAGGATGGATAATCAAATTCAGATAATAGAGTATAACACATGGTAGATTGCAATATATAACTAATAGCATTAAAACTTGTATATTAGTCAGGGTTTTTCAGAGAAACAGAAACAATATGTTGTGTACATACATAGACAGTGAAAGTGAAAGTCACTCAGTCCTATCCAACTCTTTGCAACCCCATGGACTATACACTCCATGGAATTCTCCAGGTCAGAATACTAGAATGGGTAGCCTTTCCCTTCTCCAAGAGATCTTCCCAACCCAGGGATCAAACCCAGGTCTCCCCATTGCAAGCAGATTCTTTACCAGCTGAGCCACAAGGGAAGTCCAAGAATACTGGAGTGGGTAGCCTATCCCTTCTCCAGTGGATCTTCCTGACCCAGGAATCAAACTGGGGTCTCCTGCCTTGCAGGCAGATTCTTTACCAACTGAGCTATAAGAGAAGCCTTACATACATAGAAAGGGATCTATTTTAAGGAATTGGCCCATGCAATTATGGAGGCTGGTAAGTCTACTACCCACAGGGTGGACCAGCAGGCTGAAGACCTATGGAAGAGCTAATGTTGCAGTTCTTGACCAAAAAGCATCTGCTGGAAAATCCCCTTCTGTTCTGGATAAGTAAGTCTTTTTTGCTATTTAAACCTTCAACTGATTGGGTGAGGCCCACCTACATCATGGGAAGCAATCTGCTTTCTCAAAGTTTACCTACTTTAATTTAATCTCATTCAAAAATATCATCAGAGAAACATCCAGAATAACATTTAGCCCAATATCTGGAAACTGTGGCCCAGGCAAAACTCAGGCACTTATATTTTCTTTGTACCACAGATATAGAACTTGACAAGTTTCACATATAATAATTGCTCTACATCTTAACCTTAGCCTCTGAGATGTGACTCCATTAATAGCAAAAAATCATGTTTCTTGGCATCCCCTGTGGAACTTGGTCTGTTAATTCAAATAGTATATATGCATGCAAATAATGTATTCATTCTGACTCTTAGCTTCATCACTTATCATGTATATGACCCTTGTTAATCCATGTAGATTACCTGAAATTCAGTATCATATTCTAATAAGAGGATAATAATAGCCACCTGAATTAGTTACAGATTTTTAGCTTGTAAGTAACTGAGCGCATCTGGCCTATAAGGGGTAGGAAAGTGTTGGAAGATTTGTTGGACAATTTCATGTATTCAGGACTCAAGAAACCCACTGAACAATTAAGCATCATAAAAGGTCATGTAATACAGATTAAACAGGAAAAATTAATGGTCATCTCCTGTAAAATGCCTACAATAAAATGCTTAAATAATTTTCAATTTAGGAGTACAAAGAATCTTCCTCAAGATGACAAAGAGCATCTACATAAAAACCTACAGCTTGTGAAAGATAGCATGCCACTGGAATGTGTCTGACACTTCCTTTTTGTCACTAGTTTCTATATTCTTTACTGCATTTAATTCACATAAAAATAATGAGCATTATTGAAACCCTCGGTTACATGTTAAAAATATAATTTTAACATACTCACAATAAACAAAATGAAACAAAAACCTGTCTTCAACAGTAGCAAGGAAAAGACATGAAAAGACAAATGCATCTGTGAGTTCTCAAGACCACTCTGAGATACAATTAAATTCTTAGAAGTCCTCATAGAATTCAGAAAAGCTGTCAACCTGTGCTTAAAGTCAACTATTGTGAAAGGACTAAAATCAAGAATAAAAAAGAATACAGGGGTCAAGATCCAAAAGCAATGAGGCACAAGAGCTCAATTGTCTTCTCCTAGCGGAATCATACAAATACTGTTTAATTCTCCTAGCAGTAAAGTGTGATATGACGGAGCACTGCCAACCAAGGGAAGCTCATGGGAGCCTTGGTGTCCAGAATAAGTTTGGGGTCAGTTACCCTGACATAGCTATCCAGTGATGCGGCTTTCCATATCCAGCTTCTCCCAAGGTCAAACTGGACCCAAGGTCCCAACCCCATATCATACCACTAGCATAATCTATCCAGTATGACCCAAGAATCCCCTCCATAAATCACATTCTTAGCTTAAAATATCTGCTGTGGTCCATGGCCTCAGGTAAACAAAGACACTATTAATCGGAAATAATCAAAGGCTTAAAGATTATATCTCAGGATATGAAGAAATAGCAAAATTTTTTCTGGAATGTGCAGAGTTAGGGAAACTCAAACCTGCTGAGATAACTCTTTGTTGCACAAGAGAAAACCCCAAATAGCATGAACTATTTCTAGTATCCAGGAGGTCTAACACAGTCTAATAGCTCAAAAAAAGAAAAACAAATATTAGTGATAATTGCCTTCTCCTTTTCTGGGAAATAAGCTTATTTATAAATTAAACTACTCTGTTGAGGCAAACAATGGCAGTTTGACCTTGGTTGCCACACTAATGGCCATGCAATATCTTGAGACTCATTAGGATTATCTTACCTTTCCAGACCATCTGGCATCTGATAGAACAAGGTACAAAAAGAACAACCAAGATGATTTTTCTGTACTATGAGGTCACTCTGGCATGAAAGTCTATTCTATTTTCATGTTTCTGCACACATACTACATACAGATATTTATGATAAATTTTATTTTGATAATGATGAGAAATAAGTTACTCACTGATACAGTAAGAACTAGGAAATGTAGGGAAAGTTTTTAGTGTGGCAGTGAAAATTCATCAAACTCTCAATTATCAGTAATGTTACACTTCTTGTTCAACAAAAATGTTAAAGGGTAAAAAGTTAACAAAGATCACCTTGAAAAATTATTTAATGTTTTAAAAATCATACATGATGTCTTTTCTTTCCCCAATTTACATACAGGAAAGCATAAATATTAATATATTATAAAAATATATTCAACAGTTATTTGTGAAATTTTAGAATAAATCAGCTGGCTGTCAAGAAGCTCTAGAGGATGGTATTACTATGAGAAACGCTGTGTTTTTCCATTATATCTGAGTGTCCTGAAATGTAATTTCATCAAGGGAGAACATGTTTTCCAATCTTACTGAGACACTGATTTATACAAATTACAGTACATCGGTATTCCCATCCATAGAGTCTTTTTCCTTTCAGGATGACCACTGTTTTCATGAGTACTTTGTACAAAAAGCTCTGTCTGGCTAAATAGAGATTCTGGTTTATAGTCATTCTGACTACCTAAATATTTAGAGTCACTGGTAGCAGGTACTCATTATGAGCATTAATATGAGACACAAGGGTCCATATATCCCTACCGTCATAAGCCCATTGATTTACATTTCTCTCAAATACCTGTGTTCCATTTCTTTCAGTATTGTACATTCCACGTTTCTGACAACTATCCAAGACACTTTTCACTACTCAAGAGTCCCCATACATCCCTACCTCTTACTACTTCCCCATATCCACAAGCTGATTATTTAGAGTGTACTGCTTTTAGCACTGCTACTAAAAATACTTTTCTTCATAATTGTCTTTCAGGGTCATGTGAAAGTGGAGATATATCAGATAAACTGTATTCACAGTCTATTTTCAGCTCTGCTACCAGTCTATCTGGAAAATTGACCCAAATACCTTCCTTTCTTTTAGTTATTCGTAGAAAAGTCTCTACAATTTATATGATTAGAAGGAGAGTTACTGCTCTATAAAGGAAGTAGATGAAATTGGAGACTTGGTCATTATGTAATTTGCTTGATCTTCTGGACTGGGGTTCCAACCCTGGCTTGGGAAGATCCCCTGGAGAAGGGAATGGCTATCCACTCCAGTATTCTTGCTTGGAGAATTCCAAGGACAGAAGAGCCTGTTGGGCTGCAGTCCATGGGGTCGCTAAGAGTTAGACACAACTGAGTGACTAACACTTTCTCTGGCTTCTCTGGTGTCTCAGATGGTAAAGAATCTGCCTTCAATGCAGGAGACCCAGGTTGGATCCCTGAGTTGGGAAGATCCCCTGGAGAAGGAAATAGCAACCTACTCCCGTACTCCTGCCTGGAGAATTCCAGACAGAAAGTGAAAATGAAAGTGCAAGTTGCTCAGTCATGTCCAACTCTTTACAACCCCTTGAACTACACAGTCCATGGAATTCTCCAGGCCAGAACACTGGAGTGCAGAGCCATTCCCTTCTCCAAGGGATCTTCCCAACCCAGGCATCAAACCCAGGTCTCCTGCATTGCAGGCAGATTCTGTACCAACTGAGCCACCAGGGAAGCCCTCCATGGACAGAGGAGCCTGACTAGCACTCACGCACACTCTGGACATTATTAAATTTTATTCTGGAACAACTTTGTCATAATTGTATTAATACATTATTATCTAATCACAAATTCCTTACCTAAATTTAGTTACTTAAGAGAAAAATAATTTACTTTACTCATGCACCCGTGAGTAGTTGAAAGTCTGATGATCTACCTGGGGTTTAGCTTTGAGTTCAAGTTCTAGATTGGGTCTATGTGTCCTCTGTCCTCCTTGAATCAGTGAGCTAGCTGTAGCAGGTTTTTCTCATGACAATGACAAACCAAGAGGTCAATTATGGAGCTGCATATATTTGACATTTTTCAGTTGATGGTTGTAGTCTGTATTCACTTTCCTTGAATCTTGGCTGGTCTGTGAGTGCTTGAATTGTTAAAACACAGAAGTGCCCCTCGGCCTGACTCAGGCCTACTCTTTCAAACAACTAGCAGGTTTTAACTTAGGCTCTTAGAGATTTGAGCCACTTTGTAAAAGATTCAACCACCCTCCATGAGAGACTGTATGAAAAGACTCTGAGATCATGTGGAGAGGGAAAGAGGCTTGGGTGACAGCCACCTATAGCTCTCTGCATAATAGCATCATGCATGTGAATCAAGCCTTCTTTTTCTTCTCAAACCAGACCTGAACAGCACAGATGCCAGGTGAATCTCACCAAGTAACCCCAGTCATGGCACACTGAGCAGAAGACTCTCCCATCCAAGCCCTCCCCAAATTTCTGAACCACAAAGTATGAGATATAGTGAAATGGTTGTTGTTTTAAGTTACTCTGAGAGGGTAAGGGAGAGAAGTAGGCAGTTTTAAGGGTTCTGTTCCACAGGTCAGAGAACCAAGACTTGTGCAAATTACTAAGTATGTTTCTCCTAGTCATATACTTGATGACGGAACAATTAACCCCAGGGCCCACTATTAATTGTGCTTTAGACCAAAGCTCCAATTATAATCTAACTTCCCTAGGCACCACTATAGAAGACCTCTTGAGTTTCTTATTAGAGTCAACTTAGTAACTAAATTTTTTTCAAAATGTTAGTGTATTCCTCTCCCTCCAGTGTACTGTGACATGATATAATGGTTTACAAGGCTTTTGGAGAAAGAATCAAAATGATATCTGTTGTCTGTTCTCACAATAGCATTTCAAGCTCCTTCCTCTAGAGAAAGATACCTCCTCTGAAATCAGTAGCTCTGGGAATTTTGTGTCTTACAGTCAGAAAGGTGGTAATAACTAGCATTACCATTCTGCTCACCAGTTCTTATGGCTATTTTTGTGATGATATCAAAGTCAGCAACATTCTGGTATCTGTCCCACTTTGTAACTCCTAAATTTTATGATATGTTAGAACTGTTGCAGACCCCTATAGATCTAGGCATCCTGAATTTCAGTCTCCCATTGCTGCACAATATGGTGATTTTGTACTTCCTATCTCTGATATGTATAATTGATGCCATCAGGCTTCACTGAACTGGAATCACATTATCCTCATCCATACTAAAGAGCCTGGTTCCATGGAAGCATTTTTCCACCATTAAATGTAGTTGTAGTGCTGGTTAAAACTATCCCTTGGATTGCAAGGAAGTCAAACCAGTCAATCCTAACAAATCAACCCTGAATATTCATTGAAAAGACTGATGCTGAAGTTGAAGCTCTAACACTTTGGCCACCTGATGCGAAGAGCCAACTCACTGTAAAGAATCCTGATGCTGGAAAGATTGAGGGCAGGAGAACAGAGTGGCAGAGGGAGAGGTGGTTGGATGGCATCACCGACTCAATGGACATGAATCTGAGCAAACTCCAGGAGATAGCGAAGGACAGGGAAGCCTGGCATGCTGCAGTCCATGGGGTCACAAAGAGTCAGACAGGACTTAGGGAGTGAACAACAACAACAACAGCCATCACTGAGCCACAAAGATGCCTATGTGGCCTTCATCAGGGCAGTGATGACTAACTAAATGAGGGAACACAGTCAAGTGGTGGGTATTTACATCTTGCAAACTAAATTAAAGTTAACATCTCGGTTTCCTCAAGTTTTTGACCTTTTCTCAATATTACAATAGAATGTTCCATCATTACCACCTCATGCACTAAGGCTATTATCCTGTTTAATGAACCATCTCAACAAACTCTTGTGATTGTACCCTTGCCAGACCTAGAATCCCCAGCTGTGACTGAGTTCACCCATATCGATCAATTATTTTCCTACAGCCTCATACTTCTTGTGCTCCCAGTCTAAGACCCTTAAGATATACACAGGTATCTGAAATCAGATTACCTATGTGTATGCAAAATGGCTTCAATCTGTTAACATTTATGTGGATTTTGATAACTTGATTAGCATGTGCCCCGTTTAGTGACATGTAAAAGCATAATTATAAAGAAGTTCGTAACTCATAGTGATAGAATTAAAAAAATTAACTAAGAAAAGAAAGTACAAGTAAAGGGCTTAAAACATGGCTTTCAAATAGTAAATGACTGTTTTGGTTGAATTGTGATACCCAAAAAGATATACTGAAGTCCTAACCCCTGTAACTGGGAATGGGAACTTATTTGGGAATAAGAAGCCTCTGTAGATGTAATCAGAGAGGGCCCTAATTCAGTGACTAGTGTCCTTATTAGAAGAAGAAATCTGGATAGGGAAGCAGAGACACACTGAGAAGAGAATGTTATGTGAAGACACAGAGGAGGTAGCCATGTGACAATGGAGGCATAATGATACATCAGCAAGCCCAGGAGTACCAAGTACTGTTGGCAACCATCAGGAGCCAAGTGAGGACCACTCTCAAAACTTCAGGGAGAGCATGAAACTCTCAACCCCTTGACTGCAGAATTCTGGCTTTCAAATCTGCAAAATAATAAATTTCAGTTGTTTTAAGGTACCTCATTTGTTTTATGTTGTTATGGCAACCCTCAGAAACTAAGATAATATCCAAAGGTTAATCACTAAATTTTTGTGAATAAAGAAAAGCATATTTAAGGATTTGGGGTAAATTCTTTGTATTTTTTAAAATATTAAATATTGAAATACAATGATTAGTCTATAATAATATTCTTAAGGGATTTTTTTTCATATTGCTAAACATAAACCCAAAACGCATGTGCTATGTAATAACAAGATATTAAACTATAGTTTAATATGGCATTTGGTCCCATCACTTCATGGAAAATAGATGGGTAACAATGGAAACAGTGACAGACTTTATTTTGGGGGGCTCCAAAATTACTGCAGATGGTGACTGCAGCCATGAAATTAAAATGCGCTTATTCCTTGGAAGAAAAGTTATGACCAAACTAAACAGCATATTAAAAAGCAGAGACATTACTTTGCCAACAAAGGTCCATCTAGTCAAGGCTACAGTTTTCCCAGTAGTCATGTATGGATGTGAGAGTTGACCTATAAAGAAAGCTGAGCACTGAAGAATTGATGCTTTTGAACTATGGTGTTGGAGAAGACTCTAGAGAGTCACTTGAACTGAAAGGAGATCCAACCAGTCCATTCTAAAGGAAATCAGTCCTGAATATTCATTGGGAGGACTGATGCTGAAGCTGAAACTCCAATACTTTGGCCACCTGGTGCAAAGAACTGACTTATTTGAAAAGACCCTGATGCTGGGAAACATTGAAGGTGGAAGGAAAAGGGGATGACAGAGGATAAGATGGTTGTATGGCATCACTAACTCAATGGACATGAGTTTGAGTAAACTTCAGGAGTTGGTGATGGATAGGGAAGTCTGGGGTGCTGCAGTCCATGGGGTCACAAAGAGTCAGACATGAACTGAGCGACTGAACTGAATTGAACTGGAAACTATAGTTGACTTTCATTAAATGGTACTCTGTGCTAGGTACTATACTGAGTAGTCTACATATATTACATGACTGTTTCTTAAAGAAACAAAGATGTCACTGTTTTAAAAATGAGGAAACTTTGGGTCCAAGGGGATGTTCAGGTTATCACATCATGGAAGTAACAGATATGTTTCCTGGAATTCTGCCTCACTCTTTCATAGCAAGGAAATCTTCTGAAGTATGAAGGAAGATACAAAACTTAATGATGATGTATTATATGCCAGGCACTAAAGATATGCTTCTCAAATGTATCATGACAATTTATACCTGTTACCCACCACTTGCAGAAACAAAACCAAACAAGAAAAACACTTGAGAAAAGTTAGAAAACTAGTATCATTTCAAATATACAGATTAGAAAATGAAGTTCATTGGATGTTAATTTCCTTAAGAAAATGTGATTAATAGATGATTAAGCAAAATAGAAACTTAAGAAGAAAATGAGATAAGAAGTACAGGAAGTGGTGCGGCTTTCCCTATGCAATCCTTTGTTATTGGTCCCATGATATTAATTACTGTTTTCCTAATGCTCCTTTTAAGAGCTTTCCTGGTGGCTCAGTGATAAAGAATCCACCTGCTAATGCAGGAGACACAGCTTTGATCCCTGGGTCAGAAAGATCCTCTGGAGAAAGAAACAGCAACTCACTCAAATATTCCAGCCTGGGAAATCCCATGGACTGAGGAGCCTGATGGGCCTCAGTCCATTGGGTCACAAAAGGGTTGGACACGATTTAGCAACTAAACAGCAACAAAAAGTGCCCATTATACTTGAACATGTTTGTGCAATTTAAATGGAGCATTCCATGAAGGTAAATAACACATCTCTGTGGTCCAGCAGTGTATCTGTGCCTGTAGCCTGCTCTGATACTGAAACTCAAAAACAAACAGCTTCATTCAAATACGCTGAATGTTTTAGGAATTTGACTCAACTGAAATATATGGCAATTAGGATTTTACAGTAAAAGTAATACTAAGTTTATTTGTCTGCAAAGAGCAAACAAAATCTTTGTTGTTATAGTTTTAGTTTGCAATTTTTTTTTTTAATAAGCTGGATACCACCACCAATTGGTTGGAATATCATTGTTTGACATTTGACACTGCCTCACGCAATACAAATTTTTCACCTTTCTGGCATTCATCTTCTACTTTTCAGTAATAGTACTCAGTTGTCAACAATCAGAAACACCCCCACCAATTTCCAAATATCATTCAAGGAGGCAGTACCATCCCCAGCTGAAAACCACTGAGACAGAATATGACAAAATAGGTTGATGATGGATTATGACGTCGTAGGCAGCTAAATGCTACAGTCAACATTGTAGCATGTATAGCCAGGGCCAAATGTGAGTCCTCAGTAACCACCACTTTCTTGATTAAAAAGAATGCACAACAAGGAAGAAAAAAAAATAGGAGAATGGGCAGCCAAACAAATAGAAATTTCCTTTCAGCTAAGGGCAAGCATGTGACCCAAATCTGCCAATAAAGGTACATGCAGATGTCCCTGGAGCTTTCTTCCCTTCAAGAAAACAAAAAGTAAAACCTCATAAGGAAAAGGATATTTTCAACTTCTGGTATTATAATATAAAGATCAAGGTACAGCAGATATCTGATGTGATTATAATCATGAAGTTGACTTGGTAAATATTCAGAAACACAGACCTAAGAAATCTGGCTTTCTGATGACATCAAACTCATTTACTACTCTTGCAGTTTTTTTCTGGTTAAATTCATTTGAATAGAGTTTTCCTGCAATCAGAGCTATATGATTCTATCAGATATATAGTTAAATAACCTATATATAGTTTTTATAATCTATGTGAAATTATGTAACAAATAGGAGACATTATAATCAGTAATATAGATGGTTAAGCTATATATTAGAACGTAGAAAACATATCATTTCCATTTGAGAATAGGAAAACAGAGATAAGGATAATAATTGGTAGGCTGATTAAGAGAATTAAATAAATAATTTATTGGAGCTTATGGAATGATTTCTATAAGAGATAGGTTGAATTGAATTTTTAGAATAAGGTGCAAGGGTAGAAGGAATTGGGCTGTGAATAAAAAGAGGGCGATAAGTACAGAAATATTTTTAGGGGAAAATAAAACCTCTTAGCTACTGATGAAGAAGGGTAGTTTTAATTGGAAGAAGCATATTAAAAATGTAGATAGAGAGAAACAGGTGACCAATGAGATATTCCCTAAATGAAATTTTAGAGATATTAAATATGAGAGAATTTGAATGATTAAGAATTTAGTTGATTTTATAAATAATTTTAACAAATTTGTCCATAAAGATATGTGTGTTTAAGACTCTCACCTAATGTTTAAATTATAAACTTTTCAGTTTTTCTTCTGCTGCATCCAGTAATTAGTATAACAATTTTAAAATCTCTATATTATAACCTTAAAATATTTTTTATCTCAACATGGCAAATCAGTAGCACTGATTTTAGATAAAAATTAAAAATATAAAATAATTTTATTTTCTAAGGCAATGTGGAATGATGGAAGTGAGTAGGAACCAAATGCAAACCCAAGAAAGCACACAGGTTCCCATGAGCCTAAGTGACCCCATTATCAATTTACTATTGTCAAAATGCACTTTTTTTGCATCTCGTTTTCATCTTTACACTTACTTTAAATTGTCAATAAGAATGAGATATTTGATCTAAAATAGAAAAATAAAGCATCACTAGTATAAAAGGAGAGAGAAAAAGCAAACATGACTCTACAGTGTTCTTTAAATTTTTTTTTTTTTTTAGTTTTAGTTGGGGGCCAGTAGTAGTTCCTGCCATACATCGACACGAACCAGCCATGGATTCATTTCCCCTCCCACCTCCCCCCCCCCTATCCCTCTGTGTCATCCCATCCATCCCTGAGCATCCCATCCCATGCACAGAACATGGAATGGTGCTCTGCCTCACACATGACAATACACATGTTTCAATGGATTGTCCCAGAACGTCCAACCCTCACCTTCTCCCTCAACAGGAATGCATCTGTGTCTCTTATTCTGTCTCACACATATGGGTTACCATTACCATCTTTCAAAATTCCATATACATGCATTAGTATACTGTATTGGGCTTTTCTTTCTGGCTCACTTCACTCTGTATAATGGGGCTCCAGTTTCATCCATCTCAATAGAACCGATTCAAAATGTATTCTTTTTTAATGGCTGAGTAATATTCCATTGTGTAATATGTAACACAGCTTTTTATCCATTCGTCTTGCCGATGGACATCTAGGTTGCTTCCATGTCCTGGCTATTGTAAAAACAGTGCTGCGATGAAAATTTGGGGTACACGCGTCTTTCAATTCTGGTTTCCTCGGTGTATTATGCCTAGCAGTGGGATTGCTGGGTCATATGGCAGTTCTATTCCCAGTTTTTTAAGGAATACACCACTGTTTCTCCATAGTGGCTGTACTAGTTTGCATTCCCACCAACAATTTTTTCCCTTTTCTCCCACACCCTCTCCAGCATTTATTGTAGACTTTTGGATAGCAGCCCATTCTGACTGGTGTGTAATGGTACCTCATTGTGGTTTTGATTTGCATTTCTCTCTAATAATGAGTGATGTTGAGCATCTTTTTCATGTGTTTTGTTAGCCATCTGTATGTCTTCTTTGGAGAAATGTCTGTTTAGTTCTTTTTGGCCCATTTTTTAAAATAAAGGTTGTGAAAAAGGGACAAAGAAGGACACTACATAATGATCAAAGGGTCAATCCAAGAAGAAGATGTTCTTTAAAATATTTCATATAGTTAGTGTATCTCATGGAAAATGCCTGTGATTATTTTTTAAAAAGTCTTCTAAGCTAATCTAATAGAAAATGTTAAACTAAAAATATCAAATTTATAATTCATTTAAATAACTTTTATTTGTAAAATAATAAATCTAAGAGAGAAAATTCTATGTGTCAAATTTATGAGAATTTGACTGTGTTACTTACAATGCATTAGATCCCTGAGTTTTACATACGCAACTTTAACTATTCTATACTCCTTGGGAATGTACTGATGAAGTGGAAGAAGATTTATTCAAAATAAAAGAATAAATTAAATATGTTATCAGAATAAAATAGAAGATATCTGTAACTTATAACATCTATAGACAGCTATGTTTGCAACGTCCCTTTCACCATGCCATGATATTTACTAAACATGCTTCTGCTATTTGTTCTTATTACAGACCCAGATGGCCCAGGTTGATTTTTAATCTTCTAGGCTCAAAATAAAATATTGTCCTCTCCAGAGTTTAACAAAGATTGCCCAACTTTATGGTTTCAGTTCAGTTCAGTTCAGTTCCGTTGCTCAGTCGTGTCTGACTCTTTGTGACCCCATGAACCGCAGCACACCAGGCCTCCCTGTCCATCACCAATTCCTGGAGTTTACCCAAACCCATGTTCATCGAGTCAGTGATGCCATCCAACCATCTCATCCTCTGTCGTCCCCTTCTCCTCCTGCCCCCAATCCTACCCAGCATTAGGGTCTTTTCCAATGAGTCAACTCTTCGCATGAGGTGGCCAAAGTATTGGAGTTTCAGGTTCAACATCAGTCCTTCCAATGAACACCCAGGACTTATCTCCTTTAGGATGGATAGGGACCAAGGAGTAAGTGTCTTTTAATTTCATGGTTTTAATTTTATGGTTTAAGACACTTAAAATAAATCTGTTACACTGCGATTTAGCCAAAGGCTGGGTATAGAGATTAGAATTTTCTCCTTGGTCTTCGAAGCTGCTCAGATTTAAATATCCTCATTGTTGGACCACCCTCTTTTACTTTCTACAGGGTCTTCTAGCTTGAGCCACTAAGGAAATACATATATATATCTCTCTCTCTGCTTAATATTTTCTTGAAGGATAGTCGTGTCCCTGATAGAGTGCTTTTAACGGGACAGTGGACTGCATACACATTCTGGAATAAAAAAATAATGCTTCTTCTTTTTTCCTTCCGTGGTACTGATTCACTTAACCCACTGCTTCCACTTGGTTTCTATTTCTATTTGCTTCTATGGCAGTTAAATGTGATTCTAGTTTCAATTTTAAAAATAGTGTCTGAATACTTCTGCCACCTCATGCGAAGAGTTGACTCGTTGGAAAAGACCCTGATGCTGGGAGGGACTGGGCGCAGGAGGAGAAGGGGACAACCAAGGATTATATGGCTGGATGGCATCAACGACTCAATGGAAAAGACTTTGGGTTAACTCTGGGAGTTGGTGATGGATAGGGAGGCCTGGCGTGCTGTGATTCATGGAATCACTAAGAGTCAGACACGACTGAGCAACTGAACTGAACTGAACTGAGAGGCTTAGCAGCCATATGGTAAACTATAATCTTGGTTTCAACTTTTTGGTGCTATATAACAATTTTCTTTCAAATAACACAATTCAGATCAGTTCAGTCACACAGTCATGTTTGACTCTTTACAAACCCATGGGCTGCCACATGACAGGGTTCCCTGTCCATCACCAACTCCCAGAGCTTGCACAAACTCATGTCCATCAAGTTGGTGATGCCTTTCAACCATTTCATCCTCTGTTATCCCCTTCTCCCCCTGCCTCCAATCTTTCCCAGCATCAGGGTCTTTTCCAATGAGTCAGTTCTTTGGATCAAGTGGCCAAAGTATTAGATATTCAGCTTCAGCATCAGTCCTTCCAAAGAATATTCAGGACTGATTTGCTTTAGGATGGACTAGTTGGATCTCCTTGTTGTCCAAGGGACTTTCCAGAGTCTTCTCCAACACCACAGTTCAAGAACATCAGTTTTTCAGTACTCAGATTTCTTTATGGTTCAACTCTCACATCCATACATGACTACTGGAAAAACCATAGTTTTGACTAAATGGACCTTTGTTGGGAAGGTAATGTCTCTACTGTTTAATATGCTGTCTATATTTGTCATAGCTTTCCTTCTAAGGAGCAAGTTTCTTTTAATTCCATGGCTGAACTCAACATCTTCAGTGATTTTGGAGCCCAATAAAGTAAAGTCTCTCACTGTTTCCATTGCTTCCCCATCTATTTGCCATGAAGGACTGGATGCCATGATCTTTGTTTTTTGAATGTTGAGCATTAAGGCAGATTTTTTTCACTTTCATCAAGAGGTCCTTTAATTTCTCTTCACTTTCTGCCATAAAAGGGGAGTCAAGTGCAATCTGAGGTTATTGATATTTCTCCCAGCAATCTTGATTCCAACTTGTGCTTCATCCAGCCCAGCATTTTGCATGATGTATGCTGCATAGAAGTGAAATAAGGAGGGTGACAATATACAACCTGACATCCTCCTCTTCCAGTTTGGAACCAGTCCAATGTTCCATGTCCTGTTCTAACTGTTACTTCTTGATCTGCATCAGGTTTCTCAAGAGGCAGGTAAGGTGGTCTGGTATTCCCATCTCTTTAAGAATTTCCCACAGTTTGTTGTGATCAACACAGTCAAAGGTCTTTGCATAGTCAACAGGCAGCAGTATATGCTTTTCTGGAACTCCCTTACTTTCTCTATGATCCAAAAGATGTTGGCAATTTGATCTCTAGTTTCTCTGCCTTTTCTAAATCCAGCTTGAACATCTGGAAGTTCTTGGTTCATGTACTGTTGAAGCCTGGCTTGGAGAATTTTGAGCATTACTTTGCTAATGTGTGAGATGAGTGAAATTGTGCAATAGTTTGAGCAATCTTTGGCATTGCCTTTCTTTGGGATTGGAACGAAAACTGACCTTTTCCAGTCCTATGGCCACTGCTGAGTTTTCCAAATTTGCTGGCATATTGAGTGCAGCACTTTCACAGTATCATCTTTTAGGATTTGAAATAGATCAACTGGAATTCCATTACCTCCACTAGCTTTGTTCATCGTGATGCTTCCTAAGGCCCACTTGACTTCACATTCCAGGATGTCTGGCTCTAGGTGAGCGATCACATCATCGTGGTTATCTGTGTTATTAAGATTTTTTTTTTAATAATTCTTCGATATATTCCTGCCACCTCTGCTTAATATTTTCTGCTTCTGTTAGGTTCTTACCATTTCTGTCCTTTATTGTGCCCATCTTTGCATGAAATGTTCCCTTGGTATCTCTAATTTTCTTGAAGAGATCTCTAGTCTTTTCCATTTTATTGTTTCCTCTATTTCTTTGCATTGATCGCTGAGGAAGGCTTTTTTATCTCTCCTTGCTATGCTTTGGGACTCTGAATCCATATGGGTCTATCTTTCCTTTTCTCTTTTGCCTTTAGCTTCTTTGCTTTTCTCAACTATATGTAAGGCCTCCTCAGACAATTATTTTGCCTTTTTGCATTTCTTTTTCTTGGGAACGTTCTTGATCACCACTTTCTGTCCGATGTCAAGAACCCCCATCCTTGAATCTATTTTTCACTTCCACTGTATAATCATAAGGGACTTGCTTTAGGTCATACCAAAATGATCTAGTAGTTTTCCCTACTTTCTTCAATTTAAATCTGAATTTTGCAAAAAGGAGTTCATGATCTGAGCCACAGTCAACTCCCAATCTTGTTTTTGCTCACTGTATAGAGCTTCTCCATCTTTGGCTACAAAGAATATAATCAGTCTGATTTCAGTTTTGATGACCTGGTGATGTCCATGTGTAGTGTCGTCTCTTGTGTTGCTGGAAGAGGGTGTTTGCTATGACCAGTGTGTTCTCTTGCAAAACTCTGTTAGCCTTTGCCCTGCTTCATTCTGTTCTCCAAGGCCAAACTTACCTATTACTCCAGGTATCTCTTGACTTCCTACATTTGCATTCCAGTCCCCTATGATGAAAAGGACACCCTTTTATTGATGTTAGTACTAGAAGTTCTTGTAGGTCATCATAGAACTGTTCAACTTCAGCATCTTTGGCATTAGTAATTGGGGCATAGACTTGGATTACTGTGATATTGAATGGTTTCCCTTGGAAACAAACAGAGATCATTCTGTCATTTTTGAGATTTCACCCAAGTGCTGCATTTTGGACTCTGTGTTGACTATAAGGGCTACTCCATTACTTCTAAGGGATTCTTGCCCACAGTAGTAAATATAATGGTCATTTGAATTAAATTCACTCATTCTAGTCCATTTTAGTTCACTGATTCTTAAAATGTCTATGTTCACTCTTTCCATCTCCTGTTTGACCACTTCCAATTTACCTTGATTCATGGATCTAACATTCCTGGTCCTATGCAATATTGTTCTTTACAGCATTGGACTTTACTTCCATCACCAGTCACATCCACAACTGGGTGTTGTTTTTGCTTTGGTTCCATCTCTTCATTCTTTCTGGAGCTATTTCTCCACTCTTCTTCAGTAGTATATTGGGCACCTTCCAGCCTGAGGAGTTCATCTTCCAGTGTCATATATTTTTGCCTTTTCATACTGTTCATGTGTTTCTCAAGGCAAGAATACTGAAGTGGTTTGCCATTCCCTTCTCCAGTGGACTACATTTTGTCAGAACTCTCCACCATGACCCTTCTGTCTTGGGTGGGCCTTCACAGCATGGCTCATAGTTTCACTGAGTTAGAGAATGCTGTGATCCATGTGACCAGTTTGGTTATCAAATAACAGAATTGTTTTTTGAATAATTTTTAAAATATTAAGCAAGTAGATTTCCTGATTTATAGACAGCTCTGCTGTTGGGGCATTATTTTAGTAATGCTCTGCATTGTACTTAATTGTACATATGTGATGGCATTACACTGATTTATTCAATAAATTTTTGTTAAAGGTTTGTCATGTTTAGGTGCTATGTGAAATATGAAGAACAAACAATAAGCAATGTTGTAATAGTCAAATGAAAATGTCAATATCATAACACATATTACTTAATTAATAGGCTGGTAAGAGAATAAATGGCCAGCTGAATTCAAAATTATTGTACAAATGAATAAAACAGAACAGAGGACCAGGGGATTTAGAAAAGTCACACAGAGAAGAGAGAATAACTCATATTGTTGATATCCAAAATTACTTTCCTTTTTACTTAGGCAAATGAACCTATGCTTTTTTATGATGTATTATTTCCTCAATTTTTATCTAATTCATATTCAGTGTGGAGAAATTCCTTGAAGAAAATTCTTATTGCTTTAATATTTCTTTCAGTGTGAACAAGCCATTTTAATTAGTGCGAATATATATGCAAAGAACTCTTGGGAATAGATAAAAATTTGCAGCTGGGGAAATAATGTGCATGAGAAACTTAATGTCAAACACAAAGTAAGTTCACAGTAGAAGTTAGCAGGAATTGTCTTCCTTCTCTAGAGCTTCCCACTTCCCACATCACTGCTTTTACCATTAAAATGATAACATAGTCTGCTGCAGTTTCTAACTCCATCTATTTTGCTTATAAATTCTTAATTTCCATTAGGATTAATGTTATCTATTTAGTACAATGTATTCATACTTTTTTTCACTAAGGTTGATTTTTATAAGCATATCACTTATGACCAATAACTGCATATACTTTGCACTACACTCACAATAGAGAAAAAATGCATATCTAACTCAACAAACCCATCACTTTTTCTATACCATGCAGTTGTAAACAAGAAAATTAAGAACATGAGAAAACTAAGAGGAAAAAACAAAAGATTACAAGAAATTTTAATCTTTCTAATAAATGTCTCTATTGGGAATTGACTTCTATTTATGGTTTTGTTCATAATGGTATTTTATGAGAAAGTCAAAAATAGCTGTCATGATGATCTTCTACATAGAAACCCTTAAAGATTCTACCAGAAAATTACTAGAGCTAATCAATGAATATAGTAAAGTTGCAGGATATAAAATTAACACAGAGAAATCCCTTGCATTCCTATACACCAATAATGAGAAAACAGAAAGAGAAATTAAGGAAACAATACCATTCACCATTGCAACAAAAAAAATAAAATACTTAGGAATATATCTACCTAAAGAAACAAAAGACTTATATATAGAAAACTATAAAACACTGAGGAAAGAAATCAAAGAGGACACAAACAGATGGAGAAATATACTGTGTCCATGGATTGGAAGAATTAATATAGTGAAAATCAGTATACTACCCAAATCAATCTATAGATTCAATGCAATCCCTATCAAGCTACCAACGGTATTTTTCACAGAACTAGAACAAATCATTTCACAATTTGTATGGAAATATAAGAAACCTTGAATAGCCAAAGCAATCCTGAAAAGAAGAATGGAACTGGAGGAATCAACCTGCCTGACTTCAGGCTCTACTACAAAGCCACAGTCATCAAGACAGTATGGTACTGGCACAAAGACAGAAATATAGATCAATGGAACAAAATAGAAAGCCCAGAGATAAATCCACGCACCTATGGACACCTTATCTTCAACAAAGGAGGCAAGAGTATACAATGGAGAAAAGACAATCTCTTTAACAAGTGGTGCTAGGAAAACTGGTCAACCACTTGTAAAAGAATGAAACTAGAACACTTTCTAACACCATACACAAAAATAAACTCAAAATGGATTAAAGATCTAAATGTAAGACCAGAAACTATAAAACTCCTAGAGGAAAACATAGGCAAAACACTCTCCGACATAAATCACAGCAGGATCCTCCATGACCCACCTCCCAGAATATTGGAAATAAAAGCAAAAATAAACAAATGGGACCTAATTAAAATTAAAAGCTTTTGCACAATAAAGGAAACTATGAGCAAGGTGAAAAGACAGCCTTCAGAATGGGAGAAAATAATAGCAAACGAAACAACAGACAATTAATCTCAAAAATATACAAGCAACTCCTGCAGCTGAACTCCAGAAAAATAAACGACCCAATCAAAAAATGGGCCAAAGAACTAAACAGACATTTCTCCAAAGAAGACATACAGATGGCTAACAAACACATGAAAAGATGCTCAACATCACTCATTATTAGAGAAATGCAAATCAAAACCACAATGAGGTACCATTTCACACCAGTCAGAATGGCTGCTATCCAAAAGTCTACAAACAATACATGCTGGAGAGGGAGTGGAGAAAAGGGAACCCTCTTACACTGTTGGTGGGAATGCAAACTAGTACAGCCACTATGGAGAACAGTGTGGAGATTGCTTAAAAAACTGGGAATAGATCTGCCATATGACCCAGCAATCCCACTGCTGGGCATACACACCAAGGAAATCAGAATTGAAAGAGACACGTGTACCCCAATGTTTATCACAGCACTGTTTACAATAGCCAGGACATAGAAGCAACCTAGATGTCCATCATTAGATGAATGGATAAGGAAGCAGTGGTACATATACACAATGGAATATTACTCAGCCATTAAAAAGAATACATTCGAATCAGTTCTATTGAGATGGATGAAACTGGAGCCCATTATACAGAGTGAAGTAAGCCAGAAAGAAAAACACCAATACAGTATACTAACGCATATATATGGAATTTGAAAGATGGTAACGATAACCCTATATGCAAGACAGAATAAGAGACACAGATGCATAGAACAGTCTATGGACTCTGAGGGAGAAGGTGAGAGTGGGACGTTCTGAGAGAATAGCATTGAAACATGTATATTATCATATGTGAAACAGAACACCATTCCAGGTTCGATGCATGAGACAAATGCTCAGGGCTGGGGCAATGGGATGGCCCAGAGGGATGGGATAGGGAGGGAGGTGGGAGGGGGGTTCAGGATGGGGAACACATGTAAACCCATGGCTGATTCATGTCAATGTATGGCAAAAACCACTACAATATTGTAAAGTAATTAGCCCCCAACTAAAATAAATAAATTTATTAAAAAAAAAAAGACTTTTGAGAACAATGAAAGGTTAATATCAAACAATAGGAAATAGATAAAATGCAGGCAAATGACACACTCATATAGCCTCCAAATTTGAATGTTTATTCATAATCATTCAAATGCTGACAAATACAGGCTTTGTGATGCTCAACTTGATACAATGTGGTTTCATTTGGTTGATGAAATTATAAAGGATCTTGATGGATTCCTGCCTTGACAGACCCAAATCTCCCTCTGCTTGTTAAAACATGCCATGCAATATCTAATTCTGGGTACTACTCTATATCCATTTTGAGACAAATATTTTCTGTCATGAAAATAAATCAAACAAATTGATTAAAGACCCAGATTACATGCAAATTGCTAAATCAGAAATATCTCCAAATTTCAAATTATTACTAAAACTAATCTTAGTTTTGCTGTGAAAGTTTACTTTTGAGTAAAGTTAAGGCATCTTTTAAAAATTCTATTTGTGACCTTTATATGTATTTCATGTTTTTTAGTAATAGAGTCATTGATTTTTGCATAATCAAAACATAATGAAAGACACTGTGTTTTTATTTTATGGTCATTCTCTGTGAAATATAAATTCCAAGACAATATAAAGTAAATCAAAATATTTGGCACATGTTAAAAATATTTTTTTCTTTTTTTCTGGAGAGAGCATTTCAGTATATTCAGTGCCTTTCAGTGCCTTCAGTGCCTTATATATATTCAGTATATATTCAGTGCCTTTCAGTATATACTCAAAAGTGTTCAAGCAAAAATAGCTAAATAACACTGATTGATATGTTTGACAGGATTTGGTTTTTCAGTTCAGTTCAGTGGCTCAGTAATGTACTACTCTTTGCGACCCCCTGGACTGCAGCACGCCAGACTTCGCTGTCCATCACCAACTCCTGGAGCTCGCTCAAACTCACGTCCATCAAGTCAGTGATACCATCTAACCATCTTATACTCTGTCAATACCCTTCTCCTCCTGTTCAGTCTTTCCAAGCATCAGTCTTTTCCAATAAGTTAGCTCTTCACATCCAATACTATTCACAAGTATTGGAGCTTCAGCCTCAGCATCAGTCCTTCCAATAAATATTCAGGACTGATTTCTTTTAGGGTTGACTAGTTTGATCTCCTTGCAGTCTAAGGGACTCTCAAGGGTCTTCTCCAACACCATAGTTCAAAAGTGTCAATTCTTTGGTGCTCAGCTTTGTTTATGGTCCAACTCTCACATCCATATACGACTACCAGAAAAACCATAGCTTTGACTAGATGGACCTTTGTTAGCAAAGTAATGTCTCTGCTTTTTAATATCCTGTCTAGGTTGGTCATAGCTTTTCTTCCAAGGAGAATAGTCTCTTAAATTCATGGCTGCACTCACCATCTGCAGTGATTTTATAGCCCAAGAAAATTAAGTCTCTCACTTTTTCCATTGTTTCCCCAATTAGTTGCCACGAAGTGATGGGACCAGATTCCATGATCTTTGTTTTTTGAATGTTGAATTTTAAGCCAGCTTTCTCACTCTCCTCTTTCACTTTCATCAAGAGGCTCTTTAGTTCCTCTTTGCTTTCTGCCATAAGGGTGGTGTCATCTGAATATCTGAGGTTTTTGATATTTCTGTCTGCAATCTTGAGTTTAGCTTGTGCTTCATCCAGTCTGGCATTTCACATGGTGTACTCTACATATAAGTTAAATAAGCAAGGTGACAGCCTTGATGTACTCCTTTCTCAATTTGGTTTTTAACTAAATTTTATTTAAAAAAAAAACTATTTTCAAGGAAAGATTTACCTATGCATAACTGCATCATTTCCTATACACATAAAGCAGATGGAATAAATTTAACATGTCAAATATTATATATATTTAATTTCTATGAATTTCAGTGCTTTGTCTTCCTAGAGCATATCCTGTTGTCAGAGATAGCCCAAATTTTAACTCAGGTAAGTTTTCTTGATCTCATGTCTACTTTGTTCTTCATCCTTCTATCTTCTCTTAACATTTTGCATTTTCTCAGGGTTTGGCAGTTATAAGATCTTTTGACCTTTAATAATCCCTCTAAAAAACTCCCTCCCGTTCTTATAGTCATGTTCCTGAGTTCCTGCTTACAAGTGCCATTCTCTTCTATGGGCACATTCTTTTCTCTGCTCTGCAATTTGCTTTTAATGGCTGTCTTGTCACGTCCTCTAAGGTTTCTTACCATATGCCCTCTATACTGTGTGTTCTTCCTGGGCGGCTGTCCAATCCCCTGGTATTTCTTCTGCTCCTTCTTTGCGTTCTTGCTGTCTCCTCATCTTCTAGAGCTGCCCTGCTTCTCCTTATGAGATTTTTAGGATCTTCACTAGAAGGTGTACCCTGATATCTGATCTGGCACTGGAACCCTTCTCCTAATACTTGGAAAGTATATCTCAGAATCTATGCCTCTGAGGAGAAAGACGATATTCCTAGTAAACAAATGGAATGTTGAACCAAAGGTAGAAACATCAGCTTTAATCAACTGTAATTGATATCTTCCTAAGTTAAAAACCACATTGTCCTTAATACACTTAAATATCACTGAAAACATGTTCTTTGAA
Organism: Okapia johnstoni; assembly: GCA_024291935.2. Classification (NCBI taxonomy): domain Eukaryota; kingdom Metazoa; phylum Chordata; class Mammalia; order Artiodactyla; family Giraffidae; genus Okapia; species Okapia johnstoni. The sequence goes on from CM044322.1 coordinate 62,352,717, forward strand.
GGTATGGAGATAAAATTAGAAGAGAGCACTGGGCTTTCATTAATTTCCCATTCGTAGTGTTGAGAAGGGAATGTCTACCTACTTCAGTATTCTGGCCTGGAGAATAATTAAATACAAGTATATATTTCTGAGATTCTGCTGCTAAAACAAATGAGAGTTTAAGATATTTTCATATATTTCTTTATTTGAAAGCTATTGAATCATGTACATATTTATTGATTACCAGGACAAACATACTCAAACATTATAAAGTTCTGTAATTTTTAAACTTAAAATTCAAGGAATAATAAGATAAGATAAAAATAAACAATATTTAGGTGGAGTGACAATAATATTAGTAGGTATTACTGTTCATATGTTTTATAAATGTTTACTGGATTATTATGAAGAATTTAGCAAGTGACAGCATTAGTTGAATGGAGTATTTATAATTCAAATATATTGTTATGTAACTATAGTAATAATATAAAACTTAAAAAAAATATGTTAATAATAATATGCTATTTTTCCATACTATTTTCAAATACACAAGTGGTTCTCTTATACCACTGTGCTATAACAATTTTAAGGTAATATCATTTAAGATCATTTTTCAAAAAATTCAATTTTATATTACAGCATGTAAATATTTCTGCATAGTAATTTTGCAATTAGTTTTAGAATTTTCCATTAGAAATGCTCCAATAACCAAAAACAATTTAGAGTGTAAATGTACAAAGAGGTCATAATATTTCTAAGATAGCGTAGAAGTGGGGGCTTCCCTGGTGGCTCAGACAGTAAAGAATCTGCCTATAAGGCAGGAGACCTCGGTTCGATCCCTGGGTTGTGAAGATCCCCTGGAAAAGGGATCTTCCACTTCTACCTACTCCAGTATTCTTGCCTGGAAAATCCCATGGACAGAGGAGCCTGGGGGGCTACATTAGATGGGGTTGCAAAGAGTCAGACCTGACTGAGGAATTAATACAACAACTCAACTCATAAAAGTAGTTGGTAGCAAATTTTTAAAACTGTTATTAGGACTATGATATATATTTAATGACTATAAGCTATTTAACTGCTGAATCTTAATTGTCTATCCATGCTCATTGTCCGTGTGAATACATAGTTAAAAACCTCAAATTCTTTTTTTTTTCTTTATATATAAGCAATATGTATTCATTATGGGCTATTACAAAATTTACCCATAAAGGGAAAAATAATTCATATTGTTGCCAACTCTTAATAATCACTATTTAATATTGTGGTAGACTGAATTGTGTCATTCAAAAAATAGGCCAAAATCTAAACACCTGTACCCTCTGAATGTGACCTCATTTGGAATAAGGGTTTTTGAAGATGTAATTTTAAAAAAAGATGTCATGATTAAATCATGCTGGAGAAAGGTGACCACTAAATCTATGACCAGTATCCTTATAAGAAGCAGAAGAGGACAAAAACTCAGACACACACAGAGAAAGAAGCCATATAAAGATGGAGGTGGAGGTCTGAATTATGTTGATACAAACCTCAAAACATCAGGAGCCACCAGAGGCTGGAGCAAGGACGGATTCTCCCCTAGGGCCTCCAGAAGGAATCTGGCCTCACCAACACCTTGCTTTTGAATATTGGTCTCTAGAACTGCAAGAAAATATGTCTTGTTTTAAACAGCCTTTTTTTGCCATACACGATGGTGGCTTTGGAGTACCAGTACATTCAGTATTTTAGAATATCACATATTTGAATCATAGTCTATCTTTCAAATTTTGTAGCGCTAGGATCTTGTTGGTGTCTTTGAACTTGAAATGTCATTTCCATTCTAGGTACGTTCTTGTGTATGCCTTTATTAAATTATTTTATCCATTTTTTTCTTTCCTTTTTCTCTATGTAATTGATATAAAAATACTTTCTTTGACCTTATCATTCTTTTCAGATTTTAGCATCTGCCACGCAAATGTATCTTATAATCAACATTCTGTGATAATTCACTTACCAACATTTTAAATATTTTCTTAATGTAACAGTGCATTTTCCAACCAATGGAGTCATAGATTAAATGCATTATGGCATATAGATTAGCAACCTTTAGATTTAACTAATTTTTTAAAAAATATTTTAATTTTCCATAATTTTTTGCTTACTCTCTGAAGAATTCAAATTTCTTCTAAGTTCTCTATTTATGCTTTAAATTTTGTCTATGTTTACTTTCTGTTCTTTTGCCATCTATTTTTTTTAATTTATTCTTTTAATGGTGGTCTGCTCTTGTAATTCATGTTTTGGTTTATTTTTAAATGTTTATTTTGTAATCTCACGTTAGAAGTTGGAGAAAGATCTCACCTTCAGTTTGAAACATTTAGCTTGGCTATAAATTCATATTAATCTCAAGTGGAATTTCTGTGTACATCACTGAAACTTACAACAAGAAGACTCTCAAGTAAGGAGAGGGAGATGATGTCTGATTTTATATATTTTCTCTTTGTCTGATTAAATAACCCCCAGAGAATCCTTTTCCCCCCTACCTAGAGGTTTAAAAGGCATCCCAGGTGGTGCTAGTAAAGTACTTGTGTGCCAGTACAGGAGACATAAAACACGCAGGTTCGATCCCTGAGTCATAAAGATTCCCTGGAGGAGGGCATGGCAACTCACTCCAGTATTCTTGCCTGGGAAATTCCATGGACAGAGGAGCCTGGCATGCTACAGTCTATAGCATCACACAGAGTCAGATACGACTGAAGTGACTTAGGATGCACGAATGCAGAGATTTAAAGCTTTTTGTTAGGATTTTGGCAACTGAGCCAGCAACATACTAGCTTTCACTACTTCTTATTTATTGATTACAACTCCTTTTCAGCAAAATCTCTCATTCTCGCCTGCAGATGTGATCAGTAGCCCTAAATCCAATCATACTCTCTTTTTACCTTTCTAATTAATAAACCTCTAATCATCTAAGTGAAACATTATTATGAAAGCATGCTATCTGTTGGGGTTTAATGATTTCTCACTCAGTGACTTATTTTGTTTTCAAGATTTCCCTACGACACACATGAATTCAACCATACATTGTACCGGAGATTGGTAATGTTTTTCTGGTACATTTCAGCAGATTTGCTTTTAATTAATAACCCTCCTTGCTTTCAGTTCCCTAGAACTACTCTGTAATTCATCATTTGTTCGTTGACTTTCTTGTACAGTCGTGGGTGCTTATATGCTGTACTTACATCTCAAACTTCAGTTTGGATTCATGCTCAGTTGCTCAGTCATGTTGGACTCGCTGTGACCTCATGGACTGTAGCCTGACAGGCTCCTCTGTTCATGGGATTCTCCAGGCAAGAATACTGGAGTGGGTTGCTATTTCCTTCACCAGGGGATCTTCTGATCAAGGGATTGAATCTGCATCTCCTACATTGCAGGTGGACTTTTTTACCACTGAGCCATTGGGATCTATTTTAATCAAGTTGTAGAAAGATTACATTTTTCTATTCTGAACAAAAAGAATCTGAATGCAGAGTGAAGCATAGATTATTGTAAAGTAAAATGTCAACATGAAGTAGATATAAATGATTTTTTATACATAGAAGGCCAATTTTCTCACCATTCTGTCATCAAATATATCATTATTTTACTTAATATCAAAAAAGTTGATAAATTACCCAGGAGAACTTTTTGCCCATCAAATAAATGTGTGCATCTGTGCGTGTTTGGACCAATAAGGCTAGTAGAGGTAGTAGCGTTAAATTACAAAGTATTCCAAAAACATTAACTAAATGGTTTCTGTTCTGGATAAATTAAAATGTTTAAAGTAAAAACAGATATAATACTAAAACACTGGTTATATTTTATTTTTTTTATATATTTTATTAAAAACTCCAGTCTAAGGAATCTGGGATAGAAATTATTAAGGACCACATGGTTAGATGGCTCTTATTTCATTTTTATTTTTAAACCATTATAATACATACACTTTAACAAACTTTGATATTTAAAATTCATATTTTCAGTGTCATGTGTTTTCCAAAAATTTGAACAAGTTTTGAACAAAATTTGAACAAATTTGTATAAACAAATGAAGTTAATAATTGCAGTGCTCTGTATTATAATATTCTGCAGCAATGCTTCATGTAAAACTAAAATAATATATGTATAATATAAAAATATGTTAATAATAGGGAAGAAAATTTCAGAGCACTTTTTATAAGTGCATTTTTTTCTTTCCTTTTTTTTTATGTAACTGATATAAAAATGCTTTCTTGAACCTCATCCTTCTGCTCAACAAAATACCAAGTCAGAAGCAATTTAACAAAATGTTTGAGAATAAAATTGCTAGTAAAAATGGAAAATGGGGGAAAAATACATTACTTAAAAAATGTTAATTATTTCTGTAATTCCAAATAACTTCTTGCTTTGTTTTCCATTTTTAGAGGGAGAGGGAGTGTTTGTTTTAGTGATATGTTGCTTTTTTTCCACTATATATGAAAAGAAGTAAAAGTGCCTTATTCGGGTGTCAAATGGTAGAGCTCAGTTCAGTTCAGTTCAGTTGCTCAGTCATATCCGACTCTTTGTGACCCCATGGACTGCAGCACGCCAGGCCTCCCTGTCCATCACCAACACCCGCAGTTTACCCAAACTCATGTCCATCGAGTTGATGATGCCTTCCAACCATCTCATCCTCTGTCGTCCCCTTCTCCTCCTGCCCCCAATCCTTCCCAGCATTAGGGTCTTTTCCAATGAGTCAGCTCTTCGCATGAGGTGGCCAAAGTATTGGAGTTTCAGCTTCAACATCAGTCCTTCCAGTGAACACCCAGGACTGATCTCCTTTAGGATGGACTGGTTGGATCTCCTTGCAGTCCAAGGGACTCTCAAGAGTCTTCTCCAGCACCACAGTTCAAAAACATCAATTCTTCGGTGCTCAGCTTTCTTCACAAGAGTAAGGATACTTTAAAATGAAAAGGATTCATATATACAATACCTTTATATATAAAGTATATACACACATATACATTTCAGCAATATGCAGTGCACCCTGCGTGTGTGTGTGCAAGTGAAAGTGTTGGTCTCTCAGTAGTGAACTGCAGCTCACCAGGCTCCTCTGTCCATGGAATTCTCCAGGCAAGAATAGTGGAGGTGGTAGCTATTCCCTTCTCCAGGGGATCTTCCCAACCTTGAATTGAGATCTCCTGCATTGGAGGCAGATTCTTAATCATCTGAGCCACCAGGGAAGCCCATATATATATATTAGAAAGAGACATAGAAAGAGACACCAAGAAACAGAGACAGAGAGGCTATAGTATCATGATTTTAATCATCCCTTTGGTTTTTTTCTGATTATTATTCCTACTGTTTTTAAGTGTAATGGATTTGGAGTATGATTGTGCTTGAATCTTAGGCCTACAAGTTACTAAATATATAAATACCAGTAACTTTATTAACTTTATTTGTGCTTCCGTATCTATGTACAAAACAAATAAAATAATTACACCTGTTCATGGTTTGTTGTGACAAATAAAAAGAAGACTATTTAAGTCACTTTGAATGTGTCTGTCACAATATATACTCATAGCTCAGAGCTATTAATAAATCCTAACTTTTAGGCTGTTGATTATAATTTAAACACAATAGGATTTACTTGTAGAAAATTTTGCACTCCCATTGTTGACACGCTAACCAGTTTTGAACCTACCTGAATTGCCTTGCCAGTTCACCTAATACTCCTTAGCCAGGTTATGAGGCTATAAAAATTACTAAAATTAAGTGTTTATATTCCATATGTCTTAAAGGCTTTGAAAAAGCTAAGTTTGATTTCTGTGTTAGAACAAGAGTACATGAGGAGATTAATTTAAATTTTAAAAAGTAATCTTTATATTTGAACAAAAACAAATTATGAGGAGTAAAGTATGTAACAATAATATTCTGGTTGCATTAATTTATTTTGTTCAATGTATAATAGTTTGAGAAATGACTATAATTATATTTAAAGTAACTTATAGAGGACAATAACAGTGAAACTACAGCTGACTACTTTTGATTACATTTTTTCTTTTGAACAATCTGCTCAATCTACTCTTTACAAAGTAAACTGTATTCTTGAGTAAGACATGAATAAGAATATTCTTCACCATTGGATAGTGTGCTAGTGTACATATGGCAACTCGTTCACAGTCATGGAAAGAAAGAAGAGTAAAGATGGAATGGATTTGCCTAGAGATGAAAAAATTTATATAATGCATTTATTTTGTGCCAAAATTTGTAGTCAGTGCTCAACATATGTTGTCTACTTTTTGACCATTTGAAATGTAAAACTTGATATATTTCACACATATTAAACAAATTATGTGATTTGTTTATGGTTCACAAATATTTTGTGAATTTTGTGAATTCACATACTTTGTGAATATGGTTCAGAGATATGTTTATGGTTCACAAACTATGGTTCACAAATATTTCATCATGTTTACATAAAGGCCATGATAATTCCTTTTCTACTTGGGCAATTTTAGAATACATGTTGCCAAAGAAAACAATTCGGTGTTTTTTTAATGTTTTTTCAACGTAACATTATATCTGTAAATATTTAATACCATTAAATATTTTTCAAAGACAATTATTAACAATTTCTTTGAATTCACTTGTATTAATTTACCCTTCTTTTGCCATTTTTTTCTCCAACTTGCTGAGAATATTTTCTTAATTCTTTATAAACTAAATCTGCAATCTACTAATTTTGTTTGTTTAAGGAATATGAAAAGCAGCTAATGTGAAGAATAGGTGATAGAGTAAATCTCATGGTAAGACAATCTATCAATATTTCAAAAGAAATATAGAACCTAGTTATTTTAAAAAGGACCACATATTATTTCCTCATGTCCTTCTATTAAGGAAAAAAGTATATAAGATATGTAGAGCAAGGTTATGACTGTTTTCTTATCTTTTCTGGCTAAAACATTAACAACGATAATAATACGTGAAAATTATCTTCCATTTCTAAAGCTTCATATGCTCATGGTAATTACTATGAGTTATTCAAACCAGCCAACTAACCAATACCCCTTCTAGGTTATGTGACATAACACTAGAAGCAAAAAAACATAACTCTAGAGAAGCAGTAGTATAGTCTCAAGTTCTAGTCAAAACTTCAGCTTTCTTTAGTTTTAAAGATTTGGGGGTTGTCAGCATGTGCTATATTTAAGTCCAAGGGATTAGATGAAATCACTTCATAGCCCTGCTTATCTAGATAAAGAACACAGGACTAAGAAACTGGCCATGGGACTGTAACATAGAGGGGTGTGAAAGGAAACCCGAAGCGGGGATCAGAGAAGTGGGAGAGAAAGTAGATCAGCTGTAACAGAAGCCAAGAGAAGAGTCCTTCAAGACAATGGTCAATTTCTTTGAATGCTACTTACAGGCCAGATAGAATAAAACATAAAAGTAACCATCCCATTTTAATGTTTCACAACACTAAAATCACTGATGTTCTTGATATATTATTTAATTACTATTTTAATGATATTAATTACAATAAGTGTTTCAGCATGGTGGATATAGTCTTCGTTTGTTGCTGCTGAGTTGATGGATAGCAATAATGGGGCTGGCCTTCAAACTTGCTAAGCATTTAATGATGCTATTCTGGCTGTATTGTCTTTTACTGTCTCATAAAAGTTATTAATATTATTAAAACATCTAGAGAAATACAACCAAGACCTGCCCCTAAAAGCCTTCATGTGGTTGCTGGCTTAACAGACTTTCCAACTTTTATCAGAGGCAGGTGGGGGTGGAATTTGGCTGTGTGATGTAATTGCTTCAGAGGACAAGCTTGGAAATATTTCCAGAAGCATTCTAAAGTCCCACTTAATCCTCTCTCCCTTACCATCCATTACTCTCCCTTCTATTACCTTCCATTCAGTTGCCTTCTTTTCTCTTCTATTCCTCTCCCATCTTCCCTCTGCTTCCTGCCTTCTTGGGTCTCCCTTATCCTGTTCTTCTCTCATTACCTCTGTGCACTATGCAGCCCCATTTGTTAAAAAGAATAAAATGTTTAAGAGTCCCTCTCTCCCTTAAGCTTAAAATATCCCTGTGTTCTTGTTATTGGATCCTTCTGTCCTTCCCACATATTGTCTAAGCAATGCACAAATTAACATGACCTAAAGTGAGTGTCCCAATATATTCATCGGAAGGACTGATGGTGGAGCTGAAGCTCCAACACTTTGGCCACCTGATGTGAAGAGTTGACTCACTGGAAAAGTTCCTGATGATGGGAAACATTAACGGCAAGAAGAGAAGGAGGTGACAGAGGATGAGATGTTTGGATGGCATCACTGACACAATGGACATGAGCTTGAGCAAACTCTGGGAGAGAACAAAGGACAGGGAAGCCTGGTGTGCTGTAGCCCATGGAGTCACAAACAGTTGGACACAACTTAGTGACTGAACAACAACAAAGATTGTCTAGAAGTATTTTATTTCCATGGAATAAAGGAAAATATTTATTTTCCTTCCATCTACCATGAACACTCTGCATAAATACATGGGGAACTTCCAAGATCAGAAGTTTAAAGGCACAGGGTGAGTCATGAGGTTAGAGTAACTACTCCACAGCAAATGTAAGAATAATGCCATTTCTCTTTAAGTACCAGAAGGCTCCTTCCTTCTATACCTGCAGCTGAGCACCTGTGCGCCCATGCACACATACAGAGGGACACACATACACACAACTATTCCTTCCTGGAAATGAGAGTTGAAGTAATAAAAAAACGAAAACAATTTTTATTTTGTAATACATAATGCTTTAGTAAACCTGAAGGACTTTCTACTATTATAGTTAAATCTTTGCTAGCCTTCATATGTTGTAAATGGCTCAAGTGTTAGTATATTTCAAGTACTACTGAAACAAGGAAAAGAAAAGAAGGTCTGAAAGTGGAAAAGAAATGACTTGTATTTATCCTTGAGATAAACTAGACTTCAATTTCATTTCCTATTTATTTATAGTATAATTATGAAAATGTAAGATTTTATTAGTAGTAGATCCACTTATGGGCGATTCTACAACATTAGAATTTTTGTCTTTCATCTTAGATTCAATGAGTTGATTTCACATATGCACAGGAAAATATATTATAATGCAGGTTATCAGATCTCTGAATTCCAGAACTTCAGCAGATATGCTATGCCAACAATATAGTCTATTAATGAAAGTTATAGTTGCTTACTCCTTCTTGATGCCACTATTTGAGTCACACATAGAAGCAACTGCTTCATTTCCCAATGTGCATAATTTTAAGAATTAAAATCAGAGTTGGACTAAAAATGTTGAAAAAGATTCTGGGTCACTTTAATTTTAGAATTATATTTTCCAGGACTAAAACCCAGCCAACATTCATGGGATCATAGAGAAAGCCAAGGAATTCCAGAAAAACACTTACTCCTGCTATGCAAAGGGCTTTAACTGGGTTGATGACAATAAACTGGAAAATTCTTAAAGAGATGGAAATACCAGACCACCTTACCTGTGTCCTGCGAAACCTGTATGTGGGTCAAGAAGCAACAGTTAAAACCTTTCGTGGAACAACTGACTGGTTCAAAATGGGGAAAGGAGTATGATAAGTCTGTATTTTGTCACCCTGTTTATTTAATTTATATGCAAAGTATATCATGCAAAATGCTGGGCTGGATGACTCACAAGCTGGAATCAAGAATACCGGGAGAAATATCAACAACCATAGATATGCGGATGATACCACTCTAATGGCAGAAAGTGAAGAAGAGAAATTAAAGAGCCTCTTGATAAAGATGAAAAAGGAGAGTGAAAAAGCTTGCTTAAAACTCAACACTCAAAAAACTAAGATCATGGCAACCAGTCCCATCACTTCATGGCAAATAGAAGGGGAAAAAGTGGAAGCAGTGACAGATTTTACTTTCTTGGGCTCCAAAATCACTGTGGACAACAACTACAGCCAGGAAAATAAAGATGCTTCCTCCTTGGAAGGAAAGCTATGGCCGATCTAGACAGTGTATTAAAAAGCAAAAATATCACTTTGCCAACAAAAGTCCATCTAGTCAAACTATGGTTTTGCTAGTAGGTATACAGATGTGAGAGTTGGACCATGAGCGTTGAGTGCTGAAGAACTGAGCACTGAAGAACTGATGCTTTTGAATTGTGGTATTGGAGAAGATTCTTGGACATCAAGGAGATCAAACCAATCAATCCTAAAGGAAATCAACCCTGAATACTCATTGGAAGGACTGATGCTGATGCTGAAGCTTCAATACTTTGGCTACCTGATGCAAAGAACCAGCTCACTAGAAAAGACTCTGATGCTGGAAAACACTGAGAACAGGAGGAGAAGGGGGCAACAGAGGATGAGATGGTTAGATGGCAACACTGACTCAATGGACATGAGTTTGACCAACCTCTCAGAGACAGTGAAGGAAGCCTGGTGTGCTACAGTCCATGGGGATGCAAGGATTTGGACACAACTTAGTGACTAGATGCACACATATGCAATCACTGCTAAACTCAAAGACCTAACAGATACAATTTTGTATCTATAGCTCTATAACATTTTGCAAATACTCTTGCAATGATGGGACAGGCCAGGAAATGGCTAGCTCATTTTTTAAAAAATGAACATAATACTAAATTTTATATGGGGATTTCTTTCTAGGAATATGAATGTGCTTTTTGAATAAAATATTTTTTCATATTTTGAAAAATTTCCTAGACTTAAAGTAGAGTAGCATTTTTAATCTCTATTTTTATGTTAATATAACCATCTAAAGACATGCGTTCTTTCAGGTTTTCTTAGAACTTGTTATGAGATGATCTAATAGATATGAGATGTTAATTATAATAAAAATGCTAATGGTTCACATGATGGCATTTATGTTCAATTTTTTATCATGTTTTAGAGACAATTCAAAGGGTAATCAATGAACAAGATTAATTAACTTAGAAATCTTTTTGATCACAATCTTTCTGAACATATAAAAATAGGTAAAAGAATGTACATTTATTCATTCCTTTACCAGTTATTCTTGAGGCCATCCCATACATGAGTCAGTTCTCAAGGGCCATATATAAGATTTAACACTCAACAGAAAAACACCAGTTCTCATAAAGTTTACATTCTAGATGGAAGAACTAAACACATAAGCACAATATCACAAGTGAATGTAAGTTCTAAAAGGAAACTGAAGTGAAGAGATGACAAAAGTTTAGGGTGGGTAAATACTGAATGTTGCTGAGGATGATAAGCAATAGAATCCCCTCTCACTGCTGATACAAATGCAAATTGGTAAAACTGTTCAGCATTCTCTATAGAGGCTAAGCATGTGCAAATCCTAAGACCCAGAAATTCCATTCTTATGTTTTCCCAACAGAAATGTGCTTATATATTTACCAAAAGCTACAGTAATATCTTCACTGCATGTATTGGACCTTTAGAGGGAACTATCAAATGCCATCAACAGTATAATAGATAAACTGTAGTTATCTACATTATTGAATATTATACAGTGATCAGAAAGAATAACCAGCAATTACATAACCAAATAAAGACATAATGGAAGATTTTATTTATGTAAGGACTAAAGCAGATTGTACTCATCCGTGTTGTTGAATGACAGGACCAGATAGTATAACCTTGAAGGTGGTGAATGCTTGAAGGAGTGTGCTACAAGTGGTGGAGTGTTGGACTGCTGGTAACGTTTAGTTTCTTGATTTGGATGCTGTTTTCCTGATTGGGTGATTCATGGCTCAGATGATGACATTTTCTAAAGTTGATATTCTGCTTTCCTCCATGCTATATCTGTCACTATCTCCCTTTCCCTAGTAGTGTAGTAGTGCACAAAATGAAATGTGTCTCCTTTATAAAATTTTCAGAGGTGAATTACTCCCATTAATTCACACAACAGGGAATATGTAGAAAGTTCTATTTAATAAAAATGAGCTGAGATTCAATGAGATTACAGCCTTAAAACATGACCTGGTAACATAAAAAAAAAAAAAACTTGCCTTGTTGCTACTGAATACTACCCTATGAATTTTTAAAATCTTCTGAATTATGAAAGAGCATTCACCTGCTATTGACATTAGTGACCCTCAATATTTTACTCTGAATCTAACATCAAGTTATATTTGAGAAATAAATCTTTCCTAAATATAAAAATTCAGATGTCGAGAAATCCATCTACTGTATTTGGACTGAGATCAAAACTAGCTACTAAAAGCTATTAGAACAAGTATCTTTGAATCTCATCAACCAAATTATTCCTGACATTTTTTTTCACATTTTTCTTTTATTTTGTGTTAAAAATATATATGCCAAGATAAGTTTCTTCTTGATTAAAAGATTTACTTTTAAAAATTAAATAATTCTAACAACTAAAAATATTTGACATTATGAATTCTTAGTGAAATAAAATAAATGTAAAGATATCTGAAGATTGGAGAAAATACAAAAATTAAAATAAATTATGCTTCTGAAAAATTCATTGAATTCATGCCAGCCCTTACAAAGGCTAATTAAAAGCAATTTGTATATAATGTTGAGATCAAATTATACTTGAAGGGCATTTCTACAAGTGTGAAAAAAAATCTAATCTTGAATATGCTTATCATGATAATTTAGTAGTCAATACGATGTAGGTTCCTTAGTATTTCTGAACACATGGAAAGTACTACTCTTATAAGTGTTTAAGTAATGATTTACTATCATAAAATATCATAACCAAATTTTTTGTATGAAATGTATGTTGTAAATTTTGCATTTTAATAGTCCTTTAACTTTGTGCAGTGTAGAGTAATTAAGAAAGTATCAAGTAGTATTGTTTTTAACTATACACATATATGGACTTCCCAGGTGGCTCAGTGGTTAAAGAATCCACCTGCAATGCAGGAGACACAGGAGACCCTGGTTCAACCTCTGGTTCAGGAAGATCTCTTGAAGGAGGGCATGGAAACCCACTCCAGTACTCTGACCTTGAGAATCTCATGGATACAGGAGCCTAGCGAGCCACAGTCCATGCTGGTTGCAAAAGAGTTGGACATAACTGAAGCAACTGAACATAAGTATGCGTGCACATATCTAACCCCTAAGTTATGAGCACTGTGACAGTCAGTCCTCCATTTAATTTAGTTCATTTCTCTAAGACCTACAACACGTTATACCCACAATGTGTAATTCATTAATATTCAGTGAATAAATACCAAATAAATGCATGCCTTTGAATGAGTAAACATGTACATGTACAATAGGATGATTCTGAATGAAAAGACTTGTGTCAAGTTTACTGGCCCCTGTATGATTTTGCAAATAGTGGGATCTTGCATGATATCACAAGGATGTGATATGCCTTGCCATCGTTGTCCTAGAAAACCACAGGCCAGAGAATCAGACACTCCTCTCATTACATCATAAACCAAAATGATTTTCCAGCTCAATTAAATATTTAAAGATGCAAAAGTATACTACACAGAATATGAAATATAATTACCTGATTTAGAACTGAGAGAGAATAGAAATTAAAATAATGAATAACAAGCAGTTCCACAGAAATAGATTGATTATTTTAATTACATTTAAGTGAAAGGAATTTTACATTTCTTCACACTGTCAAATTTTATAAATGAATTAGGAAACATGACTAGGAACATATAGTAAGGATCATTGTCCTTATGAAATGCTATTGCAAATTAACATGTGAAAAACTTGCCATTGTTGGAAGGATTGATGAGGAGCATGCATCAATAGGATGAAAAACTGTATAAATAATAAGATCAAATCTCTCTAAAGTGAAAATGCAACAAATGTATGTATATATTTCTGCCTGTACATCTTTTTTCCCATGTGCCGATATTAAGCATATGCGTTAATTACAACTTTTTGCTCTATTGTATCTTCAGTTGACTGTTTGTAAAATTTAATGTTTGGGGGATATACTGAAATACAGTAATTCATTGTTACTATAAATGTTTGGCTAACTGTGGTGGGAAACCTGACAAGAACTGTTGGAAGGAGACAATTGTGAGGAAGAGAATTAGTGGAAAGGTTCAGAGCAAAGACGTCATCTTCTGTGAGACTCTTGAAAGGATCCTTTATGGACTATTGTAAGATAAATATTAGGCTTCTTTGTCTCAGGCATGTTTTGCAAAGGGGTTGATATCAATCACAAACAAGTAGAAACTGGTTTGGGGACAGTGAAAAAAGCTTAGGCATTGCACTGGTTTGTGGTCCACCATAGGATCACAGCTCATAAACAGCATGCACAAGCAGGGCTGGGGGCATGAGGAGAAAAAGCATCTTAAAATGCTGCTTCATAGAGTGATAATGAAAAAAGATTGAGAAACACTGTATCATAAAATGGTAGGTGTCTTTCAAAAGAAAGTTGAATCGAATTAAAATTTAACTTCTTACTACCTTAAAAACCTCATTCTATTTTGCACACCACAATATACAGCACTGAACTTAAATTCTAAAAACAACAAAATCTTATATAGAATAATCAAAGAAATAATTAAAAGTTTAAGATAAATTTTATAATATATAGAAACAACAGCAATATTTAATCACTTACACAGATAAATATATGTACACATGCAAAATTGTAAGAACCATCATCAACTAGATAAATCTGCAAAATCTGCATAAATTTATGGAACACAAATGAGTAAATTTTACTGCCTCTTCGAGAGTGACAAGATGGTTTTGGAACCTATTTCCATCCCTAACATTTTGGAAATCATCAACTTTACTCAGTGTAAAGCAACAGATAAAACAATAGTCAGTGCAAAGAAGCAAACAGATCTGAGAAAAGGGAACTATTGCCTTAGCACATCACAAAGAACTACATTTCCAAAGGGAAAACTAAAGTGGTCTATTTACAGTAGTCTATTTACTTGTGTGTTTGAAGGTAACATTGTCAAAAAGGAAGCAAATGTAGGCTTGACAGTTTTGTGATTTTCCTATGAGACTAGAAAATCCATTTAGATGGATTGTTACACAGCATCTGGCATATCAAAAACATTCTCTAGAAGGAGACTGTAGCCGTGAATATGATTACATACATCTAGTAACTGAAGGCCAGCGATTATCATGGATATTGCAAACATAGTAGTTAGGCATCTGTACTGTAACATAAGAAAATCCAATTTCTGGTGCATTTAGTGAAACAAATTACAATAAAGCAAAGTTTTAAAAAGTAAAACAAGGCGGAAAACTCAAAAGTGTAAAAAATATTATAGCACCTATAGTTGAGCATATGAAATATGTGACAGGTGATAAATACAACACATTTATAAAAATTAACAATTAGAAAAAAAAGCAAATGATATTTAAGTGAAAGATATTATCAATTGAATAATCTCAACAATGTATTTTTATTTTTCTTTGCTGTACTATCAGAAATAGAGCAATTTCCCTGTCTTTTAATATTTCTGCAAGAATTTAAAAAATCAGATTAAGCATACAGTCCATGGTTATGTCTTGGCAATGATCAGTTATTAATGCTTCTTAAGCTAATATGTTCATCAATAAATATTAAGTACTACAACATAGGTAGTATTCATAAAATATGATTTCATATATAGGGTTGACATTCAAGTGGATTTAGTTACTTTAAAATAGAACACTTTGGGATTGCTCTGTCATTCTAGTGGTTAGGACTCTGCATTCTTACTGCTGATTTCCCAGGTTCAGTCCCTGGTTTGGGACCTAAGGTCCCACAAGCCACATGGCACAGTGTGCATAAGTGAATGGGTGAGTGAATGAATGAATGAATAAAATAGAACACTTTGGTTATGATGCTGGCCTGGAAAGAAATTCCTGAAGAAAAAAAAAAAAAAAAAAACCTTGTTCAACACTTGTATGTTGTACCATCAGTAAAATTAGATGGGCTACCGGTGGGAGAACAAAGGACATTTGAGGTTGTGAGCTTTACAGAGAAGAGATTTCACAGAGAAATCCATGTGCTTTTAATGATGTTTGGGAGAATCCATTTGGAAAGAAAAAGACCGTCTTGCTGGAGGAAGCTAGGAGAGGACCACTCACTCCACAGCTGCCTGCATGCTCAAGTCGCTCTCTTTAGTATTCCAAGAGAAAAGTTTCCCTGTCCTTAACTGCTTGACCACAAATACCTTCTGATAAAGTGGCAACCACAACAGATTCCCTACAGAATGGTTTGAGGCCACACTGACTGGTGTAGGAGCACTTTTTCTATACCTGTCTGTGTGCGCCAGCGTGCTTGTCGTGATTAGTCATGCTAATCACCAGTTGCCACTGATTCTTAGTGACCATATGGACTGTAGCCTGCCAGGCTCTTCTATCCATGGGATTCTCCAGGCAGGAATACAGAGTTGGTTACCATCTCCTCCACAGCCATGTCCACTACTTATTCAAAATTAAAGGCAACAAAAGTACTTGACAAGTAAGTCTCATCAAATAAGCAATTTGTTCACTATCTAGCCTCAGAAATGTAGGATTTTATTATATTGTCTACCTCTTTCCAGTTAAGAATTCCAGACACCTCCTAATAGAATGGCACATTTAAGGACACAGGGAAGCAGCAAATAAAGAGGTATATGACATGAGTGCCCTAAGAAGACAAACATATTAAACAGATAGAATAATGTAATGTAAGGAGAATACACAGCTGAATCAATAGTACAGGTTGTCCACATTAAAGTAAAACAAATGGAGATGAGAAAAGAAACTAATGAGGACTCCCAAGAAAATAAAACATAAATAAGATTTTTCTTCAATAAAAATATTGTTAAATTCAATGAAAGAACATACAATCTCATCATCTCTGCTGAAAACAAAATTAGTGTTCAGAAAGATGAAATGAAAGGCACTGCTCAAAATTCAGGACAAAACCACAAAGGAAACAACATAATAATGAAGTTAAGATGTATTTCTGAATAATAGGGATTCTAGAAAGCAAAACAAACTAAAAAGATATTTGTTAGTGAAAAAATAATATAAAAATCATTAAAATAAAACACTGAGGAATTTCTTACTGCTGCTGCTGCTAAGTCGCTGCAATCGTGTCCGACTCTGTGTGACCCCATAGACGACAGCCCACCAGGCTCCCCCGTCCCTGGGATTCTCTAGGCAAGAACACCGGAGTGGGTTGCCATTTCCTTCTCCAATGCATGAAAGTGAAAAGTGAAAGTGAAGTCGCTCAGTCGTGTCCGACTCTTAGCGACCCCATGGACTGCAGCCTACCAGGCTCTTCTGTCCATGGGATTTTCCAGGCAAGAGTACTGGAGTGGGTTCTTACTAGGTGCTATCTATTTTTCTCCAGTTTTTAAACAGGTCCGGCCTTCTGATTTACTTTGGCAAGTGAGAGAGTAGCAAACATGACATAGAATGAAAGCTCAAAGTCCCTCTTTCCAGACTCGTTAAACTCCTGCCTGACATCGTGTATGTGAATCAGTCAATCCTAAAGGAAATCAACCCTGAATATTCATTGGAAGGACTACTGTTGAAGCTGAAGCTCCAAAACTTTGACTTCCTGATGCGAAGAGCTGTGTCACTGGAAGACACTGATGCTGGAAAAGATTGAAGTTAGGAAAATAAGGGGGCAACAGAAGATGAGATGGTTGGATAGCATGACCGAATCAATAGACATGAGTTTGGGCAAACTCTGAGAGAAAGTGAAAGACAGGCGACCCTGGCATACAGCAGTCCATGGGGTCTCAAAGAGTTAGACACGACTTAATGATTGAACAACAATAATCATGTGACCAACTCCAGGTTATCAGGCTAGAAATGAGAGAACACACCAGGCAGAAAACAAGAAGTTGGGACACTTGCAGATTAAGCTTGTTTTCAAATGAACTGGAATCTGATTGCAACTACATGAATAAACTGATCTAAAAGCAGCAGCAGAACTGCCCAACTGAAAACAAATAAAATTATTGAGCTACAAGTCAAAAAAAAAATAGGTTCATTTAAGTTACTAAATTTCTGCAAAGTCTAACTGATACGTCTCTTCTTTTGTTATGTAACATGATTTCTTCTGTTTTAACCTAATAAAGTATATCATTTATAGTCTGTCTCTGTGAAGTTCAGAGTACCTTATCTAAATTCTTTTTCATTAGAATCCATTGTTTTGTTTTGTTTTTCTGGCTGGTTCTCACTTAGGGTACTGTGATCAATTTGTGTTTCATTGTCTCTATGTTTCTGTGAAATTTTATGTTTTCTTCTTAACTGTGAGCCCATGTTTCTTGGATTTTACCTATGAATGCTATGAACCCTGCATTGACAAGTCATTCCTCTTAAGAGGATTTGTGTCTCTTCTTCCAGTTGAAAAACATCTGGAAAATTTAAATGAAATTTGAATTTTTTAAGAATCACAGGATGGTGCAAGAATCACATGTATCCTCTGAGGAGATATGTCTTTATTTTTGTCTTTGCTTCTTCTCCCAGCATTAAAGTTAAGATAGCCACTATTCCATTGCAAGTTGTATTCACTTCTCTGTCACAATTACACTGATCATGTCATATTTGAGGAAATCATATTTATGTGCGGGATCTACTTTGAGATTTCTCACCTTGAGCAAGCCCCAGGCTTTCTTTCTTATTATCTATAATTCATGCAGTCACGGAAACAGGATTTCATTGTTTCCAGGTGCTATGGACTGAAGGTATGTATTCCCAGAAAATTCATTTGTTAAAACCTAAAACACACTGCAATCATATTTGGAGGCAGGACCTTGGAGAGGTAATAAAGGTCATGAGATTGGAGCCCCCATGAATGGAATTAGTGTCCATACAAGAACAGACAAGGCTGATGCTCTTTCTCTTGGCCTTGTGAGAGTATAGTAAGTGGGCAGCGGTCTATACGTCTGAACATAGGCCCTCTCTAGATACTGGTCTGCTGGCATTTTAATCTTGGAATTTCCAGCCTCCAAAACTATGAGAAAGAAATGACATTTAAGCCATTCAGGCTATGGTGTTTTTGGTACAGCAGCCCAAATTGTTTAAGACACCAAGTTAGTAGAAAATCTCTGGTTAAAAAAAATGATAATAATAAAAGCCTTGATGCTTGATTGGGAGTAGGAAATGGCAACCCACTCCCGTGTTCTTGCCTGAAGAATCCTGTGGACAGAGGAGTCTGGTGGGCTGCCGTCTATGGGGTCACAGAGTCGGACACGAGTGAAGTGACAGCAGCAGCAGCAGATGCTTGATTATATCCCATAGTGCCAACTTTTGCCTTCAAAAATTCCTTCTCTTGTGAAAATAGGAAACTGATTTCAATTTTCTCACAGAAGGGTTGATCATACTTTATTTTCTATCATATTGCCAGTGATCTCTCTCATATAATCTACTTACCTTCTTCACGTATGATGGAAACCATTGATTTCTTCCGTTACATTTGTGTTCTCACACATTTATATGTGCATCAGGTTTTGTCTTGACTCAGATTGTTAGCATAATTAGGTTATTAATATACAGTCCCTGGAATTCTCCAGGCCAGAATACTGAAGTGGGTAGCCTTTCCCTTCTCCAGGGGATCTTCCCAACCCAGGGATGGAACCCAGGTCTCCCGCTTTGCAGGCAGATTCTTTACCAGCTGAGCCACAAGGGAAGCCCAGGTTACTATATATCTGCGGTCAAACATCAGAACATCAGACAGCAGTCTTATGGAAGGTTTAGCTGTCACAAATGCTTGGGCTGTTAACTTGCAGTGATGTTTCAAAAGCCAACACTTCTAATCAATCATTTAATGACATTTATGTGAGATTCTTCCTGAATATGAGAGAAGAGCAATGAACAGGGAGAAACTGGAGACACACATTAATTTGCTTAACTATTTTGCCTAGGGCTGGCCCTACATATAACAGTGTATATTTTTCATTAAATGAAATAATAAAAAATCAAATGCAATTAACTGAACTAATATGAAGGGACAAGATAAATGCTATGTCCTAATAGAATTCCAATGCTAACAACTTCAAGCCATAGCTGCCTTATTTGTGGACTAGAGCAAATAACATTAAGCTAAAGAACCAACTAATGGATGATTAATGTTCCTTATTAAATTAGATGAAGGAAAATAACAATGTTAGTTGTTAGCAAGTCACCAGAGTGGGGAGGAAACAAAAGAAACTTTGACAAGGATAATTTTTCTGAAGTTTTATTTTATAAAGATGGTGAATATAATTACATAGAGAAATGGAATTTTGTTCTGTTATTGACTGTAAATTTTCTAATTTTATCTGAAAATAAATTTTATGATTTATGGTTGCTTTTTCAAGTGGATAGCAGGCTGCACCTAGGCTATGACTTGAGTGTACATAGTATATGTCATATTTATGATATTTTTCATGATCTCATAGGAAAGACTTTATCGGTAACTTTAATTAAACACGTATTTGTGGAATAGTCATATCTGAAGATTATTTTTCATTTTATTTAATGTTACCTTTTATATTATTTTTATATAATTCTCTTCTTTCTCACAATGATCACGAAGTCACACATGGAAAATCAAATTTTCCTTAATACTGCATCTTAGAATCCACTTTTGTGCATTAATTATATGATCAAGCAAAGCATCAAGAGACTGTCCCAGAAGGAGGTTAAAATATCTTCATGCTGGAATAATCTCCAGGTTCACAGTACATGAAAGACTGCACAATCTACATTAAATAAAATTAAATGCTACGTGGGCAAGAATTTGAATGTACTCCTGTATTTTATTCTTTCTCACCAGTCTACAAATAAACTGAAGGTTATGAGAAAATGGTACATGGGAAAGGGAATTATCTTTTCTCTGTTTAACAAGAATGTTTATTGACTAAAATCTTTTTATATTAATATACATGTATGTATATATATACTGAACTTATGTGCATTTATATATATACATATATATATATATATATGTATGTATATATCCCAACTCTTCAGCACCGAGCATCAACTGAGTTCTGAAGAATTGATGTTTTTGAACTGTGGTGCTGAAGAAGATTCTTGAGAGTCACTTCAACAGCAAGGAGAGCAAACTAGTCAATCCTAAAGGAAATCAACCCTGAATACTCATTGGATGGACCAATACTGAAATTGAAGCTTCAATACTTTGGCCATGTGATGTGAAGAGCCAACTCATTGGAAAAGCCCCTGGTTCTGGGAAAGACTGACAGTAAGAAAAGAAGACGGCAATAGAGGATGAAATGTGTGGATGGCATGATTGACTCAATGGACATGCTGCTGCTAAGTCGGATTCTGTGTGACCCCATAGACAGCAGCCCACCAGGCTCCCCCATCCCTGGGATTCTCCAGGCAGGAACACTGGAGTGGGTTGCCATTACCTTCTCCAATGCAGGAAAGTGAAAAATGAAAGTGAAGTCGCTCAGTCGTGTCCGGCTCTTGGCGACCCCATGGACTGCAGCCTACCAGGCTCCTCCGTCCATGGGATTTTCCAGGCAAGAGTACTGGAGTGGGGTGCCATTGCCTTCTCCTTTTCTCTCTATATATGTATATTATATCTTTAAATTGCTCTTAAAACTGTTTAAGGTAATAAAGGTAATTACGCTTTGGCATATATTTGTGTATATATGTATTTTGTTATTGTTCAGTCGCTCAGTCATGTCCAACACTTTGCGACCCCATGGACTGCAGCACACCAGGCTTTCCTGTCGTGTCTCCTGGAGTTTGCTCAAACTCATTTCCACTGGGAGAAGGTGATGGCACTCCACTCCAGTACTCTTGCCTGGAAAATCCCATGGACGGAGGAGCCTGGTAGGCTGAAGTCCATGGGGTCGCTAAGAGTCGGACACGACTGAGCGACTTCACTTTCACTTTTCCCTTTCATGCACTGAAGAAGGAAATGGCAACCCACTCCAGTATTCTTGCCTGGAGAATCCCAGGGACAGCGGAGACTGGTGGGCTGCCATCTGCGGGGTCGCACAGAGTCAGACACGACTGAAGCAACTTAGCAGCAGCAGCAGCATATAGAGAAATGTATGTGTATGTATACATATAAGCATGCATGCATGCAAACATAATCTTCAAAGCTTCATTTATTCCATTCCAAATGTTCATTTCTTAGTGTAGTCCATGTTTCTAATATTATAAATAAAGGTTTAAGAGCAATTTAAAGATATACCTTTATATTCCATATAGAGAGAAGTATATGTGTATGTATACAATGGTGTGATCACTCACCTAGAGCTAGGAATGTTAAGTCAAGTGGGCCTTAGGAAGCATCACTATGAACAAAGCTAGTGGAGGGGATGGAATTCCAGTTGAGTTATTTCAAATCCTAAAAGATGATGCTGTGAAAGTGCTGCACTCAATATGCCAGCAAATTTGGAAAATTCAGCAGTGGCCACAAGACTGGAAAAGGTCAGTTTTCATTCCAATCCCTAAGAAAGGCAATGCCAAAGAATGCTCAAACTACCGCACAATTGCACTCATCTCACATGCTAGTAAAGTAATGCTCAAAATTCTATTTATTCTTTCATATAGTTCCCATCTCTTTGCTAAAATTTTATCTACTTGATCTCACATGCTGTCTACCCTTACAATTAGTCTTTAACACATTAATGCTAGTTATTTAAAATTTTCAGTCTTAGCATTTAAGATCTGTATGATAACCAAGTCTGGTTGTAGTTGCTTTGTCTTTTCAAACTCAGACTCTGTGTGTGTTTTATTTTTTCCTTGTCTTTTCATGTGTCATAATTATTTGTTGAAAGTCTTCCATGCTGTATAAGACAGTAATAGTGAGGTAAGTAAAATTTTAAGTAGAAAATCTAAAATAAAAGATGATATTAAGAACAAAATATATAGTAAATTTGAGTAAATCCTATGGCTATTGACTATATGAAAAGCAATCATAATTTATTTTTAGAGTTAAAAATTAAAAAATTTTACTTACCAAATAAAATTCTATAAGATTAGTAATTTAAGAGTAAAGTATTCTAAAGGATTGGTGTTTTGGGGAGGACATGAAGAGATATTTATTCATTTAGACCATGGTGCCTGGAGAATTCCATGGACAGAGGAGCCTGGTGGGCTACAGTCCATGGGGTTGCAAGAGCTGGACATGACTGAGTGACTAACACACACACACATTAAGTAAGCATGCTGTAATTTCAGTTGTAACCTCTAGAAAGCATACCGATTATGACAATTCCAAACTGATAAATGAAAAAAAAAAAGATGGAAAAAAGACTATCTGATCTCAAAAAGAGGCAAGGAAACTGAGTTATAAAAATAGAACATGTGAGACACATGAAAAGTCAAAAACAATTTGGTAGATATGAGTACCAAATATTTGTGTGTTAGGGGAATGGGGAGATCAGTCTCTCAGTCATGTCTGACTCTTTGTGGTTCCATGGACTATAACCTGTCAGGTTTTTCTGCCCATGGAATTTTCCAGGCAAGAGTACTGGAGTGGGTTGCCATTTCCTACTCCAGGGGATCTTCCTGACCCAGGGATCAAACTCAATTCTCTTGTGTTTCCTGCTTTGGCAGGTGGATTCTTTACCACTAGTGCCACCTGGGAAGCCTCATCAAATATCTACTTACATTAAATATAGGTAGATTAAAACTCCAGTTTTAGTGAAGTTTATTTTAAAATGTTAATCCAACTAAGTTCTTTATATAAAGCACCTCTAATTCTTAAGGAGAGAGAAAAGTTGAGAGTAAAAATGAAATGTGACATAATACGAAATCATTAAGTGAAAGAAAATTGGCATAACTCTATTGATAGCAAATGAATCAATTTTTATACAAAAAGTACTAGTTAAAGAAAGAATTTATTTCACTAGCTAATTATTCCAAATGGATAAAAAATACAGGCAAAAAACCCACATTCAAATATATGAGTAATCAGAAAAAGGTAAACTGCAATTAGAAACCATTTCCCCCTAACCTAGCAGCAAAATTACGTATTCTGAAAATGTCAGTAAGGGTGTAAAGAAATGGTAAATCTCTTATCCTGCTGGTAGGAGTGTAAACTGATACAAACTTGTCAGGAAATAATTTTTCTATCTTGAAAAGTTGAAGGGTAATTTTATTACAATTGTATGATCCAGCAATTAATAACTAGTATATATTGGAGAAAATCTCTTGAAATATGCATTTGGAACTACAATGCCACTAAAGTTGAATTATTTGTAGGAACAGAAATTAAAAACAAGCCAAATGTTCACCCATGGTGGGATAGACAGGAAATTGTTAACTTACACTTCTAATGAAATACTACAGAGAAATAAAAATGGACAAGTAATGACTACACTCTAAAATGACACTTTTCAATTTCTGGTCTTCCAACCTCTGAAGATTCTTGAGATCCTTTTAGGGTGTCCACAAGAAAGAAAAGAACTATTTTTTTTTTAGTAATACTAAGAATAATTTTAGCCTTTTTCCACTCTTATCTTCTGGTGAGTATACAGTAGACTTTTTTTTTTTTTACATAACACATGATTATATCATTTCTTTGAGATCTAACAGTATGTGTGCTTGCTCATTTGTGTGTTCTCAGTTTTTATTTTCAATATGATAAGCTGTCAAGGAAAAAATCCTGATACCTAGGAATTTTATATCTAAATTATGTTCATTCCACTGACTACCAAGGAACCTCTGAATGATGTATGCACTGCTTGCAACACAAAGATTCCCTCTTAAAATGAGAAAGGTCAAATCAGCAAAATGGAACACTTTACATATCAAGTTGATCATTAGCTTAGCTCAATCAAACTACTCAAATACACAGAACTGGGAAGAATAAGTCAAATCAATTTTGATTGACAAACTCTAAAAGTGTTTATTTCCAGTGACTAAAACATTCTTAACTTACAGAACACAAGAAGCATTAGATTTTTCAAACGACATGAATAAGGCTGAGTTCATCAAAAGGTATGTTTCACAAGTCTGTTCTCAATGTCTGTGTCTCCATTGCTGCTCTGCAGGTAGATTCATCAGTATCGTCTTTCTAGGTTCCATATATATGCATTGTGCTGTGATTTGTTGCTCAGTCGTGTCCAAATCAGAGAAGACAATGGCAACCTACTCCAGTACTCTTGCCTGGAAAATCCCATGGACGGAGGAGCCTGGTAGGCTGCAGTCCATGGGGTCGCAAAGCGTTGGACACGACTGAGTGACTTCACTTTTACTTTTCACTTTCATGCATTGGAGAAGGAAATGGCAACCCACTCCAGTGTTCTTGCCTGGAGAATCCCAGGGACGGCGGAGCCTGGTGGGCTGCTGTCGATGGGGTCGCACACGACTTAGCAGCAGCAGCAGCGTGTCCAAATCTTTGGACCTCATGGATTGTAGCCTACCAGACCCCATCCCCCCACCATGGGTATTCTTCAGGCAAGAATACTGGAGAGAGTTGCCATGCCCTCCTGCAGGGGAACCCACTCCAGTGTTCTTGCCTGGAGAATCCCAGGGACAGTGGAGCCTGGTAGGCTGCCGTCTATGGGGTCGCACAGAGTCGGACACGACTGAAGCGACTTAGCAGCAGCAGCAGCAGCAGCCTCCAGGGGATCTTTCCAATTCAGTGACAGAACTCAGGTATCCTGCATTGCAGGTGGATTCTTTACCATCTGAACCATAGTACGTATTAATAGTTTTTCTTAATTCACTCTGTATAATAGGCTCTAGGTTCATCCATCTCAATGACTCAAATGCATTTCTTTTTATGGCTAAGTATATGAACTACAGCTTATTTATCTGTTCCTCTGTTTATGGACATCTAAGTTGCTTCCACGTCCTAGCTATTGTAAATAGAGCCACAGTGAACACTGGATTATATGTGTCTTTTTAAATTTTGGTTACCTTGGGGTGTATGCCTAGTAGTGGGATTGCTGGGTCATATGGTGGTTTTATTCCTAGTTTTCTAAGGAATATCCTTACTGTTGTCCATAGTGGCTGTATCAATTTGCATTCCCACCAACGGTGCAAGAGGGTTCCCTTTTCTCCACACCCTCTCCAGCATTGATTGTTTCTAGATTTTTTGGTGATGGCCATTTTGGCTGGTGTGAGGTGATATCTCATTATAATTTTGATTTGCATTTCTCTGATAATGAGCAATGTTCGACCCTTTTCATGTGTTTATTAGTCATCTGTATGTCTTCTTTGGAGAAATGTCTGTTTAGGTCTTTTGCCCATTTTTTGATTGGGCTGTTTGTTTTTCTGGTATTGACCTGTATAAGCTGCTTATATATATTTGAAATTAATCCTGTGTCAGTTGTTTCATGTACTATTATTTTTTCCCATTCTAAGGATGGTTTTATCACCTTGTTTATAGTTTCCTTTTCTGTGCAAAAGCTTTAAGTTTAATTAGGTTCCACTTGCTTATTTTATATTTTTACATTACTCTAGGCAGTGTGTCATAGAGGATCTTGCTGTCATAGAGGATCTTCAGAGTGTTCTGCCTGTTTTTCCTCCAAGAGTTTTATAGTTTCTTGTCTTACATTTAGGTGTTTAATCCATTCTGAGTTGTTTATCTTTGTGTATGGTGTTAAGAAGTGTTTGTTCTAATTTCATTCTTCCTATGGACAAGGCAGAGGTGGGAGGAGAAGGAGGGTGGGAGGTATGGACAGAGTAACATGGAAACATACATTATCATATGTAATATAGATAGCCAATGAGAATTTCCTGTATGACTCAGGGAACTCAAACCAAGGTCAATAACAACCTGGAGGGTTAGGATGGGAAGGGAGGTGGGAGAGAGATTCAAGTGAGAGGGGACATGGGTACACCTATGGCTGATTCATGTTGATGTTTGGTAGCACCCAGTGCAATACTATAATGTAATTACCCTTCAGTTAAAAATAAATTTTTTAAAAGGTAGGTTTCAGTCTGTGATTATTGTTAGGGCCCCAATACATTCAAATTAAATGTCAGGGAACTCTACAAGTTTGAAAATTAACAAATTTGTATTTCACGTACCTGCTCACTCTTCCCTATTCTGGTGGTTCAGTCTATGAGCCCATGACATTTCTTAGTTAAAATATTTAAAACTTAGTTAAAATAACCTCTGCTGTGGTTTCTTTCTCTCTTTTTATCTAGAATAAACCCAAAACTCCATAAGCATTTGCCAGAAATATTTTAACTAAGAAATGTCATGGGCTCATAAACTGAACAGATAGATATGGGCTTCCCAGGGGGTGCTAGTGGTAAAGAAACCTGTTTTCCAGTACAGGAGACAGGAGATGCAAGTTCGATTCCTGGGTTGGGAAGATCCCCTGGAGGAGGGCATGGCAACCCACTCCAGTATTCTTGCCTGGAGAATCCCATGGGCAGAGAGCTCGGCAGGCTATAATCTATAGGGTTGCAAAGTGAAAGTAAAAGTGAAGTCACTCAGTCGTATCCGACTGTTTGTGACCCCATGGACTGTAGCCTACCAGGCTTCTCTGTCCATGGGATTTTCCAGGCAAGAGTACTGGAGTGGGTTGCCATTTCCTTCTCCAGGGGATCTTCCAGACCCAGGGATTGAACTCGGGTCTCCTGCATTGTAGGCAGACGCTTTACCCTCTCAGACACAACTGAAGCGACTTAGCATGCATGCACAGACAAATATAAATAAAATATTTTTAAAATGTAGACATTTCTTATACATCATTATAAATGGTCAATTAATATACAGTATGTTGTTAGTGCTGAAGGACTGTTCTCATTCTTTATGTTTATGACTAAACAAATATTTATTAATCAGAATATCTAAATTCCTGAAGAAAACAGATAAAAAAAAAGTGAAAGAGAAATAACATAAAAAGTATTTCATTATACTTTAACTCTAGTTTACCCATTTTATTCTACTTTAAATTTAGTATGGTGGCTAAATTTTAATTGTATATAAATAAAACCTTATGATAAAAAGTGATATTTAATTTTGCCTGTGTACTTAGAATTTCATCAACTTGCTTTTTGTTATTTCAATGTACTTCTTTAACCTTCTCTGTATTTTATTTTTTGTAATAAATTATTTTTTGTAATGTGCCTTTTTGTACTTACCTATCACCACAGCAGTGGGGGTGTTTTAATCCCAATTAGTGTGATTCTATCTGTTATTTTCCATAGGACATAACACTGTATTCTCCTGAGACAAATTCTCCAAGTGTATCTTTTATCTCTTATACCTGTGGGGACTTTGTGGGAGGTTGTTTAATTCTGTCATTCCCATAAAATTACAGAGCTTCCATCCCTTAGGTTAAATATCAAGTAAATCATTAAGACAAAGAGTGCAGGCTTGCTAGGGCCAATGCATAAACATGAAGAACTTAAATGAAAAAGCCCTCAGGTACTTGGGATATTAGGAAGTATTTAACAGTTAAAACCTATTAGCAACATAGAAAAGTTCTTTAGAACAGCAGGATGGCCAATGTTAGTCACTCAACTGAAAATTGTTCTCTACCAGCCAAAGCCAAAGTAATCTACAAAAACTATTTCCACAACCAGTTCAGTACTTTAGGGAATAAGAGAGGAGGCAGAGAAAAGAATGATTATTCTTAAAGAGTTGCAACAGATATTTTAAAAGTTATGGCTTGGAAATGTCAACATTTGTGTGAATTTGTGCACCAGTAGTAGACACAGAAATAAATACAGTAATAGAGGCCTTTTTAAAATACATATACAGGATGACCTACTCCTTTTCTCAGAGATCTGATCCAAAAGGCACAGAATGAGGCATAGTTATTTCTCTTAAAGTAAGTAATTTGCATGTAGTATCTTAATAATTATAGCATCCCTAGTAGGTAGGTATTATTTTTATTTTATCCTTAGTAGAGATGAGAAAACTGAAGCATAAGTCCCATTTCTTGGGTCACACAGTGAGAAGTAGAAGAAAGATATTTAGAATGACCACATATTCAAAAATAAAGTAGATTCTAGACAAAGTATATTTTAAGTATGATGCCATAGTAACATATTTTAGATCACAATGTAATAAGAAAGAATTAATTAAAAATAACTCAAATAGCCATTTAAAAATCCAGCAAGGAATCCATTCAACAATAACAATCTAACAAAATGAGGAGAAACTAGAGCCGGTAGCAATGTGAAATAAGGAGACATTAAAAGCAGAATATCCACTAAAACAAAAGCCACTATCAAATATCCTCTGAATGTTTCTTTTAAAAAATTATACTTTCAGAACTATAATACTTATAAGTGGAAGTTCACAAATCATGAACATTTCAAGGTATGGAAAAGATATTCTAGGCAAATAACATTCAAATAAATCCTGTAGAGCAACATTGATCAGAACCAACCCTGTAATATTGAGGCTTTAAAGTACATATTACTTTAATATATATTATTATTATAAAATATATTGCTTTAATATGAATAACAAAGGTTCAAAGTTATATATCCTAATTTAAGATAAGATAAAATGATGCAATGGAATGCTGACTTTTCCTGAGATTTTTTTTTCCCTTAGGGCTGTCTCCTCCATTCATTTTAATAATATCACAGTAGGCAATCAATGTGTTGTCTCCATGTTACTGGACATAAAACTTGTCCCACTTCTAGAATGCATGCATAAGGCTTTATGACCTGGAATTTATTGAGAAAATTGCAGTAAAATATTGATGTTCCCATCGGTTTGGATCTAAGTCTATAATTAATAGCTTGTTTCCTTTCATTTCAATGGAGACATCAAATTCTAAGCAAATTAAGTAGATTTATGCCATAAATTACTCTTCAACGAGAGAAAGTGGTTTTGAAACAAAAGGTATTCAGAAGTTTTGGAAAGAAAATACATTCACAATATCTGATTTGATATTTGGAGATGTTTCTCTCAAAATGTGAAATACATTGTTTACTTTCTGAAACTAACATTATGTACTAGAAACCATAGTTCATCTTCAGTCAAAACAGACATTCATTAGCTTATGTATTATCTAGATGAATCAAAACCAGTAGTTTTGATGGTATTTTCACTACAGATAATTGAAACTGAAACATGGCTGAGAAAACCTAGTGTTTTGTTATAGAGTCATGTCTATTGTGATGATAATCAATAAGATGCTTGATAATGATACAAAATTTTCACTGCTATTATTTAGTTTGCTGTCTTCTTTTTATATTTCTACATAAACTTAATAAAAACAATTTATATTAATTAATAAAAAATTAATGATTAAACTACCTGTATTATTCCAGCTTTTAAAGGTTGAAAATCACACTGTTAAATTATGTGTTATTAGCTTGAGTCTATGCACAACTTCAGGTTTCTCTCTACCTTTCCTTTTTTGAAAGTCCTGGAGGATCAAGCAAAATTGGCAAGCACCTTCTCACAGAAAACTATCTACACTCACCTATACTTTTCTTCCCTTGAGTTGTCATTCTCTGTGTCGCCCTTGACCATTTTGCTCTATTGTCTTTAGAGATGCATGTTATCTCACCGGCACCCAGGAACACACTCCTAAGTCTAGATCAGCAGACCATATGGGCTTGCAGATCATCATGATCCTGATGTTCATAGGTTTATTGTCTAATACGTCTTCTACCAGAGGCCCTTAGATCACTGCTCCACTCAGGAATCATGTGGCCCTAATTTACCTGCTTTCAGATTATCAGGGTTCAACTCCTTTCTATCCTTAAGAAAACATCTCTTCTATGCTTTGGGTAAAGTAGGGAAAACCACTAGACCAGGTATGACCTAAATCAAATCCCTTATGATTATTCAGTGGAAATGACAAATAGATATAAGGGACTAGACCTGATAGAGTGCCTGATGAACTATGGACAAAGGTTCATGCATTGTACAGGAGACAGGGATCAAGACCATTCCCATGGAAAAGAAATGCAAAAAAGCAAAATGGCTGTCTGAGGAGGTCTTACAAATAGCTGTGAAAAGAAGAGAAGCAAAAAGCAAATGAGAAAAGGAAAGATATTCCCATCTGAATGCAGAGCTCCAAAGAATAGCAAAGACAAAAAAGCCTTCCTCAATGATCAATGCAAAGAAATTGAGGAAAACAACAGAATGGAAAAGACTATACACCTCTTCAAGAAAATTAGAGATACCAAGGGAACATTTCATGCAAAGATGGTCTCGATAAAGGACAGAAATGGTATGGACCTAACAGAAGCAGAAGATATTAAGAAGAGGTGGCAAGAATACACAGAAGAACTGTACAAAAAAGATCTTCACGACCCAGATAAGCACAAAGGTGTGATCACTCACCTAGAGCCAGACATTCTGGAATGTGAAGTCAAGTGGGCCTTAGAAAGCATCACTAGGAACAAAGCTAGTGGAGGTGATGAAATTCCAGTTGAGCTATTTCAAATCCTGAAAGATGATGCTGTGAAAGTGCTGCACTCGATATGCCAGCAAGTTTGGAGAACTCAGCAGTGGCCACAGGACTGGAAAGGGTCAGTTTTCATTCCAATCCCAAAGAAAGGCAATGCCAAAGAATGATCAAACTACCGCACAATTGCACTCATCTCACACGCTAGTAAGGTAATGCTCAAAATTCTCCAAGCCAGGCTTCAGCAATATGTGAACCGTGAACTTCCA
Organism: Okapia johnstoni; assembly: GCA_024291935.2. NCBI lineage: Eukaryota > Metazoa > Chordata > Mammalia > Artiodactyla > Giraffidae > Okapia > Okapia johnstoni. Next base: position 62,384,166 of record CM044322.1, read on the forward strand.
GATGTTCAAGCTGGTTTTAGAAAAGGCAGAGGAACCAGATATCAAATTGCCAACATCCGCCAGATCATAGAAAGAGCACGAGAGCTCCAGAAAAACATCTCTTTCTGCTTTATTGACTATGCCAAAGCCTTTGACTCTGTGGATCACAATAAACTGTGGACAATTCTGAAAGAGATGGGAATACCAGACCACCTGACCTGCCTCTTGAGAAACCTGTATGCGGGTCAGGAAGCAACAGTTAGAACTGGACATGGAACAACGGACTGGTTCCAAATAGGAAAAGGAGTCCGTCAAGGCTGTATATTGTCACCCTGCTTATTTAACTTATATGTAGAGTACATCATGAGAAACGTTGGGCTGGAAGAAACACAAGCTGAAATCAAGATTGCCAGGAGAAATATCAATAACCTCAGATATGCAGATGACACCAGTCTTATGGTAGAAAGTGAAGAAGAACTAAAGAGCCTCTTGATGAAAGTGAAAGAGGAGAATGAAAAAGTTGGCTTAAAGCTCAACGTTCAGAAAACTAAGATCATGGCATCTGGTCCCATCACTTCATGGGAAATAGATGGGGAAACAGTGGAAACAGTGTCAGACTTTATTTTTTGGGGCTCCAAAATTACTGCTGATGCTGATTGCAGCCATGAAATTAAAAGACGCTTACTCCTTGGAAGGGAGGTTTGACCAACCTAGATAGCATATTAAAAGGTAGAGACATTACTTTGCTAACAAAGGTCCATCTAGTCAAGGCCATGGTTTTTCCAGTTAGATGATGAAGAAAGCTGAGCGCTGAAGAATTGATGCTTTTGAACTGTGTTGTTGGAGAAGACTCTTGAGAGTCCCTTAGACTGCAAGAAGGTCCAACCAGTCCGTCCTAAAGGAGATCATTCCTGGATGTTCATTGGAAGGACTGATGTTGAAGCTGAAACTCCAATACTTTGGCCACCTCATGCAAAGAGTTGACTCATTGGAAGAGACCCTAATGCTGGGAAGGATTGAGGGCAGGAGAAGGGGATGACAGAGGATGAGATGGTTAGATGGCATCACAGACTTGATGGGCATGGGTTTGGGTAAACTCCGGGAGTTGGTGATGGACAGGGAGGCCTGGCGTGCTGCGGTTCATGGGGTCGCAAAGAGTCGGACACGACTGAGCGACTGAACTGAGCTGAACTGACGCTTTGGGTTTCTGTAGTGCATCCCAATGCAGTTCCAAAACTAATTGCTAATCTGGTTGCTCTCTGGATCTTATAAAGGAAATCATCAGAGATTATAAAGATGTTCACAGAATTCTCAGTTCAAGCACAGGTTAATGTCACTTCCTGAGTTATTGCTTCTTGGCTAGCATACAAACTCAGCTGATGAGTCTTCTTGTAGGTCCAAACTACTTTTTTTATAGTAATTTTTAAAGCTTCAACAGAGCCTTTTAGTTTATCCTGAATTTTAGATTTCTTTGATATCATTTTAAGTTTAGTAGAAAATCATATGTACAAAGTTTGTATTTATTTTTCTCTCTTATGAGATTATTGGCCCCAATGATATTGAAGAGATATGATGAATGTTTCAAGTAATATTGAAAGTGTGCTACATTGATTTGTTTGTGTTTGTTCTATATTGTTCTAGTTTCTCAATTTAGTACATAAGAAAAAAAGAAAAAGAAGAGGACTATAAGTACCTGCCTTGCATCTGCTGAATGTATCTATGATTATTTAAATACACATACTTTCAAACACAGGTCACACCCAAGTACTGCATTTAAGACTTTTTGATTGATTATGAGGGCTACTTCATTTCTTCTGTGGGATTCTTGCCCACAGTAGTAGATATAATGGTTACTTGAATTAAATTCACCAGTTCCCATCCATTTTAGCTCACTGATTCCTACGATGCTGATATTTACTCTTGCTGTCTCCTGCTTTTTTAGAAGAAAGTGAAAGTCACTCAGTTGTGTCTGACTCCTTTTGAACTATACATGGACTCATGGACTCTACAGTCCATGGAATTCTGTAGTCCAGAATACTGGAATGGGTAGCCTTTCCCTTCTCCAGGGGATCTTCCCAACCCAGGGATCAAATCCAGGTTTCACACATTGTGGGCAGATTCTTTGCCAGCTGAGCCACAAGGGAAGACCTGCTTGACCACATCCAAATTATCTTGATTCATGGACCTAACATTCCATTCAACATCACAGTTATTCAAATCTATGCCCCAATCACTGATGCCGAAGAAGCTAAAGGAAAGGACAGGAATGATAAAGATTCAAGAAAATATCAAAGGGTCATTTCATCCAAAGAAGCAGAGGAGATAAAGATCTAATAGAAGCAGAGGAGATCAAGAAGATATGGAAAGAATACACAGAAGAACTGTACAAAAAAAGTCTCAGTGACCAAAAAAAACCACTATGGTGTGGTTGCTCACCCAGAGCCAGGCATTGTGGAGTGTAAATTCAAGTGGAACTTGGGAAACATTGCTGTCAAGAAAGCTAGTGGAGTTGATGGAATTCCACCAGAGCTATTTAAAATCCTAAGAGATGATGCACTCAATATGTCAGCAAACCCGAAAAACCCAGCAGTGGCCACAGGACTGGAAAAGGTCAGTCCTCATCCCAATTCCCAAGAAGGGCAGTACTAAAGAGTGTTCAAACCATTGCATAATTGCACTCATCTCCCAAGCTAGTAAAGTAATGCTCAAAATCCTGCATGCTAGGTTTCAGCATTATGCTAAATAAGAACTTCTAGATGACCAAGCTGGGTTTAGAAAAGGCAAAGGAACCAGAGATGAAATTGCCAACATTAGCTGGATCATAGAGAAAGCAAGGGGATTCCAGAAAAGCATCTGCCTTTGTTTCATTGACTATGCTAAAGCCTTTGACTATGTGCATCTAACAAACTGTAGAAAACTCTTAAAGAGATGAGAATACCAGACTATCTTATCCGCCTTCTGAGAAACCTGCATGCCAGTCAAGAAGCATCAGCTAGAACCTAGTATGGAACAACTGACTGGTTCAGAATTGAGAAAAGAGTACAACAAGGCTGTTTATTGTCACCCTGTTTGTTTAACTTATACGCAGAGCACATCATGAGCAATGCTGCGCTGGAAGAGTTACAAGCTGGAATCAAGATTGCTGGGAGAAATATCAACAACCTCAGATATGAAGATTATACAACTCTAATGGCAGAAAGAAGAGGAACTAAAGAATCACCCGATGACGGTGATGGAGGAAAGTGGAAAAGTCAGCTTAAAACTCAATATTAAAAAAACTAAGATCATGGCATCTGATCCCGGTAAATGCAGGCACTGCCATAAGTAGCCTGATTTCACTTGTCAACATTATAATAATCATATAAGTTAGTGAGAGATGAAGTAATAAAGTTAGGGAGCTTGAATTTGGACTTTACTTGGGGCTATGACCAACGTAGGCAGCATACTAAAAAGTAAAGACATTACTTTGCCGACAAACGTCCGTCTAGTCAAAGCTATGGTTTTTCCAGTGGTCATGTATGGATGTGAGAGTTGGACTATAAAGAAAGCTGAGCACCAAAGCATTTATGCTTTTGAACTGTGGTGTTGGAGAAGACTGAGAGTCCCTTGGATAGCGAGGAGATCCAACCAGTCAATCCTAAAGGAGATCAGTCTTGAGTGTTCCTTGGAAGGACTGATTCTGAAGCTGAAACTCCAATACTTTGGCCACCTGATGCAAATAACCGACTACTTGGAAAAGACCCTGATCCTGGGAAAGACTGAAGGCAGGAGGAGAAGGGGACGAAAGAAGATGAGATGGTTGGATGGCATCACCGACTCAATGGAGATGATTTTGAGTAAACTCTGGGAGTTGGTGATGGACAGGGAGGCCTGGCATGCTGCAGTCCATGGGGTAGCAAAGAGTTGGACATGACTGAGTGACTGAACTATACCAAGACATTAAACATCCACAAAATTATATATTTGCTGTGATCTGGTTATAAATTTGTTATATTAACCAACAGAATTTATTTGCATGATAGTTTGACTGAGTAGGTATACTTTCCTCCTTTACTTTACTACATAGGTACTATTTAATATAAAAGCTCCAATTTTATCTCAGTTTGCAATCTTTTCCATTTAAAGAATATGTCTTTGCTGAAATTATCCCCCTCACAAACACACAAACACTCTCTCTCGCACACACAGACAGGCCTATACATTTGTTGTTTTTCAGATGGCCAGTCTAATTGTATATATTATAGTAATCTTAATAAGTTACAGAAGCATAAATTAAATTCTGAACTCTAATTTTTCCTTGTTATATAGTTAGAAATACTTCGTTAATTTGAGGGGAAAATGATGTGATAGACAAAGAGGCTGAGAATTAAATCAAGATCTTAGACTACATAGCTTGTACTTTTAAACTGGATGCTTTATATAAATTCACCATTGTCTTATGGAATACCATTCATTTTACTTTTCCAATCCATGCAATTTTAAAAGTTGTTTTAGTTTTTCTTAAAGTAGGAAATATTTATTTTCATAAACAGTCCATGATTAGAATCACATTGAGTTTCTGAACTATCATTTTAAACAACAAAGAAAAAAAATTGTATTCATTTGATACTCTGTAAGCCATTTTAAAATATATTTGAACCAATTCTGATCATTTTCTGCCATACTGGTTGTTAACCGTAATCATCTGTCTATATATTGCCAATTGCCTGAACCTAATGGAGCAGGCAATCCTACCCAAGGTTTTGTTGCTGTCACTTATATTTTGTTTTCTGTACAAAGCTTTCATGTTACTTTTTGATATTTCTGAGTAAACAAACTACATATTTTTTTTTCAGTTACCTTAAACTTAGTGACAAACCACAACTTTAGAACACTTACACTCAACATGAAAATTCCTAGGCAGTAGTCAATTGTGTGTCATTAGATTTAAAATTTGAAAGGTTTTCTCCAATTTACTTTTCTGTCCCTTTGAGAACTAGAATGGAACTTGCTTAAAAAGATATCCTGGAACTGAGACATGATTGTCAGGAGACCTCTCTGTACAAACCAAAAAGTCCTTCATAGACAAATGTCAATCTTTTTATTGTTTTTCCATTTTGGGCATATAGCAAATTGAATATGTGTCCAAAAGTGACTATTGCACTTTGCTTTCCTACTGCTTTTGATGTGGTGCTTTTCTTGTTGGCTCTCTTTCTATCTGGATATACTTTTCTAACTTACTCAACCTGTCAGCATGTGAGCTTTTTTCTCTAAGTGGTTACAATATAGACCAAGTGTTACAAAGTAAAATACCTATAGGTCCCAGATGTTGACAAAAGTATTTAATATAAAGTGGGCATATGTAAGAAAAGTTTACTGTTAAAAATAGAATGAAATTTTATTATTTTTATTAAACTTTATTATAACATTTAATATAATAAAATCATATGTGATCAGTTCAGTTCAGTCACTCAGTCATTTCCCATTCTTTGTGACCCCATGGACTGCAACACGCCAGGCTTCCCTGTTCAGCACCAACTCCTGGAGCTTGCTCAAACTTATGTCCATCGAGTCAGTGATGCCATCCAGCCATCTCATCTGCTGTCGTCCCCTTCTTCTGCCTTCAGTCTTTCCCAGCATCAGGGTCTTTTCCAAGGAGTCGACTCTTTCCATCAGGTGGCCAAAGTACTGGAGCTCCAGCTTCAGCACCAGTCTTTGCAATGAATATTCAGGATTGATTTAATTTAGGATTGACTGGTTTGATCTCCTTGCAGTCCAAGGGACTCTCAAGAGTCTTCTCCAACACTACAGTTCAAAAGCATCAGTTCTTTGGTGCTCAGCCTTCTTTATGGTCCAACTCTCACATCTCACATCACATGACTACTGAAAAAACCATAGCTTTGACTAGACGGACCTTTGTCAATAAAGTAGTCTCTGCTTTTTAATATGCTGTCTAGGTTTATCATAGCTTTTCTTACAAGGAGCAAATGTCTTTTAATTTTATGGCTGCAGTCACCATCTGCAGTGATTTTGGAGCCCAAGAAAATAAAATCTGTCACTGTTTCCATTGTTTCCTCATCTATTTGTCATATGTGATACTGGATAAAAATAGCTACTTTTAAATTTCTAATTTTGATATATGAATTTTTTTCTTTCTATACAAATTTTTGGTAAAATTCTCACATTTATGAGAAGATAATAAGATGTTCAACTTCTTTTTGTCCTTATATGTATCATTTTTATGTCTGTTTTATTCTAAATGGAGTGTATTAATAGTTACTCTCTTGCTATAACTGTATTTATAAATGTGCGTTTGCTAAGTTGCTTCAGCTGTGTCTGACTCTGTGACCCTATGGCCTGTAGCCTGCCAGTCTTCTCTGTCCATGAGATTCTCAAGGCAAGAATACTGGAGTGGGTTGCCATGCCCTCCTGCAGGAGATCTTCCCTACCCAAGGATCAAACCCACATCTCTTATGTCTCCTGCACTGACAGGCAAGTTCTTAACTACTAGTGCCACCTGGGATTTATTTGCATCTCTAGAATAAATAAGGGCATAGAGATTCATAGAGGTCCATGTCTATTTTTTAAAATACCACTTATAATAGCATTAAAATATGGAATATTTAAGGAAAATTTGACGAAAGTTGCACAAATTTTGCATACTAAACTGCAAAACATGTCTGATAGAAATCAAAGAATACCTAAACAAAAAGTTAGGTATATTTTGCTTATGCATTGGAACACTAAGTATTTTTAATTGGACTATAAAGAAAGCTGAGCACCGAAGAATTGATGCTTTTGAGCTGTGATGTTGGAGAAGACTCTTGAGAGTCCCTTGGACTGCAAGAAGATCCAAACAGCCCATCTTAAAGGAGATTAGTCCTGGGTGTTCATTGTAAGGACTGATGTTGAAGCTGAAACTCCAATACTCTGGCCACCTGATGCGAAGAGCTGACTCATTGGGAAAGACCCTGATGCTGGGAAAGATTGAAGGCAGGAGGAGAAGGGGACGACAGAGGATGCGATGGCTGGATGGCATCACCAACTTGATGGACATGGATTTGGGTGGACTCCAGAAGTTGGTGATGGACAAGGAGGCCTGGCGTGCTGCGGCTCATGGGGTCGCAAAGAGTCGGACACGACTGAGTGACTGAACTGAACTGATTTTGCTGATGCACTGGAACACTAAGTATTTTTAATTCATCAGTTTCCAAACAATCACAATATAGATTCATCATTGTATCAATCTTGGAAAAGAATAATGTTGGAAGACTTGAAATACATGATTTCAAGGTAATCAAGACAGAGTGATATTGTCAAGGCAGATAAATCGATCAGTGGAACAGAGAAGAGAGTGCGTAAGTAGATCCCCATCAAAATGGTCAATTATTCTTATTTTTTCATCAAATAGTGCTGGAAAAGTAGATAGCAACATGCAAAATGAGTTTTATTTATTTAATTTATATATTTATAAATAAAACTCTGTACTTAGCACATGCTATACAAAAAAATTCACACAAAATGGTCACAGACCTACATAGTTTTACCTATGTATAGCTAAAACAATAAAATATCTGGATGGAAAATAGGAAAAGAAAATCTTAGTGTTCTTTGCTTTGACAAAGAGTTCTTAATACAAAACAAAATTTTTAAAAGTAAAAAAAATCATAAATTGAACTTCCTCAAAAAAATTTGTTCTTCAAAAAGCACTGTTAAATAGAAAGGAGATCCACAAGTTTTTTATAGATATAAATATATTTTTAATAAATGTGTGTGTGCTCCATCAGTCAGTTGTGTCCAACTCTTTGAGACCCCATATATAGTAGTCCACCAGGCTCCTCGGTCCATGGAATTTTCCAGGCAAGAATACTGGAGTGGGTTGCCATATCCTACTCCAGGGGATTTATCTGACCCAGGGTTCAAACCTGCGTCTCTTGTGTCTCCTGCATTGGCAGGTGAATTCTTTATTACTGCACCATCTGGGAAGCTTTTGAATAAATATATATAAAATACATAAAACTTTGTAAACATATATATGTATTTGCATTTATGTTTACATAGATGGTATTCCTCAAAGGAAGAAAAAAAACTTTAAAAATTGGAAAGTATTTGAACAAAACCAAAGGAAACATTTGGATAGCAAAATATCACAAGAACATGTTCTCAACTTCAGCTATTTAGAAAGCAGAAAATGCAGATTAAGACCATAGTGAAATTTCATGATGAATCAATCAGAGCAGCTAAAATTAAAATCATACTGACTGTTGGTAGGGATGTGGAGCAACTGTAGCGTCCATAAACTATAAGGCAATGTAAAATGATACAACTACTTTTGAGAAAAAGAGTTGGGCAATTGTTTGAAAAGTTAAAGATATATCAATATAGGATCCAGACATTCTCCTACTGTGTATTTATAAAAGATAAATAAAATATACATCTATGCAAAAACTTGTACACACGTTTTAATACCAGCAGTATTTGTAACAACCAAAATCTAGAAACAATCCCAGTGTTCAACAGTAGGTGAAAGCACAAAAAACTTGTGGTAGATACTTATAATGAAATTTTTTTTTTAGAAAAACAGAATGTACTGCTGATATATACAACATGGAGTGAGCTAAAAAGAATTATGTTGAGTGAATAAAGCCAGACTTCCATCTCATCTTACCAAAAAAACCCAACTACATAGTACCTTATATAAAGTACATATTCATTACATAAAGTCTACAAAAAAAACTAATCTACAGTGATAGAAATTTGATGTTTTGCCTGGGACAGGGAGAGTCAGGAGGGAGAAGTTACAAAGGATCAGGAAGAAACTCTGGGTGATGATGGTACTCACTTCCTTGATGAAGTTATGGTTTTGGGACTGTACAAGTATGTCAGAACTTATCAAATAGTATACTTTAATTACATACAGCTTATTTAAAGTCAGTTATACTTGAAAGATATAAAAATATATATTTACAGTTCAATATTAGCAGTTATGTCTTTGCCCTACTTTGATATTTCTGGATTTTATTAATTTTTTAAAGAAAACTATCTAACATTAGATGATTTCCTTAAAAATTAGCTGTTCTATGAATTAATAAACATATTGTTAGTCTTGTTGCCTCTATATTTTATCCCAGATAACACATATTTGATGAAAAGAAAAAGTTTTAATAAATTTAAATATTTATTAGAGTTTTTTATAATACTTACAGTAAGGTAATAAGAGAATTCTAATTATACTTTCCAATTTATTTATTAAAAATTTATACAATGAAACTCATATAAACATTATTAAGTAAAAACCTATCCATAACTAAAGTATAATTTAATTTTTCTGAAAGCACAACAATGAAAAGATACATTTTAAAATCAAGCACATTTTTCTCAAATGATTTAGGCTATATCTTTGATTTACCAAAGAGAAATATTTAGGCATGTCAACCAAATATCACATTACCAAAATATTTTGAGATGCTACATTAATAAGCTTCAAGTTTCAGAAATTACTTTTTCAAAGAAAAGTAGACCTAAATTAATGAGATGTCACTCATTCCTACCAAACAGTTCATCAGTTCCACTGCCAGCAGACAGTTTCATTTGAAGACTCTAGCTTTGAAATCAAGCAAATCTTCGTTGAAGTCCAGGCTTAAGACTTTCTAATATTTATATTCTAGTAAGTTAGTTAATCTTGATTTTTTCCCTTTAATAATAAAGGGAATTTATTGAGATGATATTAGTGAATATTAAACTGAAATGTCTATCAAGTGCTTTAGCACATGATAAAATTCAAATTTCCAGCTAATAATATTAAAACGTTTTAAATACATATTTTAAAAATACTAAATGATCTGTTAGTAAAAAAATTTGTGAAAAGGGCAAAGTTTGTCTTTAGTGTTTCTTCCAACTACCATTTGTTTTAGTTTCATTACCTTGGTTATTGATCTTTTCATATTGTTATGGCCCATCTCATGTGGCTCAAACACAACTTTCTTAAACTCTTCAAAGTATTAACTCAGGGTCTCAATTTTATGGTCAGAGTATGTATATATTTCTGCTTGCAAGTTAACCTTCAAAGGTAGAACATATGCTTTTTATTACTTATTTGCTGTAAAATGATGACTTATGCTTAAGGGATGGTTTTTTCAGAAAAGATAAGAAATTTAGGCCAAAAAGTGTGATAGATATTTTTAAACAAATTAGTCTCTTGCATATCTTACATTATATGGTGCACAAACAAATCCATCAGATAAAAAAATCCAGTCTCTGTAGAAAACAGATATATCTAAGGAGTAGTACATGCCACAAAAGTAAAACAGAAAACAAAACTATGAATATATAATATTCACATTACAATTGCAATTTTATTTCTGAAATGCCTTCTTGGAAAATTTCATTATATAATTCTAAATTGAAATTAAGACTCTCAAAGAATATAAAAGCAACAGAAACAACAAAGTAACCGCCTCCTAAGTTGCTAGTTTATGTAGGTATACTAATTGGGAAACTGAGATATAGGAACAGAGGGAAATAAGAGGAAAAGCAAGATTTGCATTTGAAGAGGGAAGATACCATTTGTGTATTTTAATTCAAAATATCACTTTGCTGCATATTAAAATGAACAAACACATACTGTAAAACTAGGGCTTCCCTTGTGGCTGAGTGGTAAAAATCTGCAAGAGACCCGGGTTTGATCCCTGGGTCAGGAAAATCCCTGGAGAAGGAAATGACAACCCACTCCAATATTCTTGCCTAGGAAATCCCATGACAGAGCAGCCTGGCAGGCTACAGTCCATGGGGTCACAAAGGAGTCAGACATGATTTAAAAATCTAGTTAAATATAACCTTATTTTTTTTAATGGCTGACTTTAGTTTATGGAAATAAATGTATTTCTCACTGTTATGAGGCCTATATAGAAGTATTAATTTAGAATTCTACTATTTATAACATAGTTTATCATAAATTATGTTCAGTTAACTAGAAATTGTATTTTACTGACACACGGAACTCATGCGTTGAATAGAAGTTATTTTTATTATAATTTAATCTTCTTTCTTTAATCAAAGAAAAGCCATAGTGTCCAGATTGTTGTTTTCTTCACCTACAAAAGCTTAAACTACATACTTTGAGCTCTGATCCTCCAATGATTTCCTATCAAGATTTTGTTAAGAGTTTAAAAATTATTTAATCAGAAAATTTGTAACTCTTTAAAAAATTCTGCTATACCCTGAAGCAGTCATTATTAACAATTCATCTTGTTCATATAAATACATACCAATACCTATACACATGTATTTTTTTAATTAAAAATATGGCATATCTATTTTCCAGACCATTTATCTCATTAGATTTAATAACCTCAACAGTGATAGTATATAATTTATTTAAGGACATGATCTTGTGTCCAGAGTTTTGCCATCACCTACGATATTGATTATCACATTCTTTTGGACACATCTTTACATATTTGTTTTGTTTGCTCTTTTTGTTTGTTTTCTAAGACTGATTGGTTAGAGTAAAGTTCTAATAAGTTGCTATAACAAAAGAGCTATGGCATATTAGTGGCTTAAACCAATTGTTAATTTCTCACTCATTCAGTGGTAATGGGTTGGTGAACAAAACAGAGATCAGCCTCCACCCTCAGAGACCCAGAATGACTAAGCCATTTTCTACATATGTATTCCAGCTGTCCTGAAAATATCTTGTATTACAAACTAACTATAATGTAAAAAGGCATTAGGGATCCCTATAGGAGATAAGTATTTACAATTTTGGCCTGAAGTAACACACATAGGGGTTCAGAACAGGTCTCCCAAGAATGTATCACTTTTGCATGAGGATTATTTTGAGCTGAAGGCAATCAATACTGCAGATTCAAGTGATATTACTGCCCTTCCCTTAACTACCTAGAAGATTTTTAATTGGGACTTTTTCAAGAAAAGAGTTATTGTCAAAGATAAATTTTATCTAATTAGCTTCATCTATCTGGCAGGCACGTGTGCTCAGTCACTTCAGTCATGTCTGACTGTTTGTGACCCCTGGACTGCAGCCCACCAGACTCTTCTGTCCATGGGATTCTCCGGGCAAGAATACTGGAGTGGGTTTCCATGTCCTTCTCCAGGGAATCTTTCTGACCCAGGATTTGAACCCATGTCTCCTGTATCTCCTGGCATTGCAGGTGAATTCTTTACTGCTGAGCAACTGGGGAAGCCCTCCTATTTGGCAGGGCACATACCTAATTCCTAAACGTCTGCTCTTCTTAATGTCCTGTGAATGACTCTCTTGCCCTTGAAAGCCCTAGGGGCCTATCCTATTCCTTAGGTCATGTGGTAAAATGGCATTCATTTTACCATTCTGTCTTTCAATTTTAATATATTTGGAGTATCTGACCCTCTCATGTAAGTGGGATTTAAAATTAAATTTGATTTTTCTTTATTAATATGTCTCATGTCAATTTAATTCTCAGACCAGCCAGAAGAACCTAGAAGGGTAAAGAAAAGTTTTCTTCCCCCTCAACACACACATCCTTCTAGATCTAGAAGGAATACCTCTGAAACAGAGCAGGATCCTATGATCCTTCCCTGTCATGTCCTACACCTGCCTTTTGTCTGTAGAAAAGATTTAGCTAAAGAATAAATTTAATCAGAGAAGTTAGAAAATGCATAAACAAAGGAAAAAAGCAAAACAGGACAAAAGAATAATAGTTTAGTCAATAAACAAAATCACAGACATTTGGTTCCTTTTCAAGGGCTATGGACAATATTATGAGCCATATTTTGTGAACTGTCCTTTAGATACCTAAATCATGACCAGGTGGAAGAATGTTAACTACATGATGACCGTGACATGAGCTGCCACAATTCTGAGAATTGGCCTCATGGAAATGGGAACAAACTGATTCTGGAACTGAAGAGTAACTGTTCTTAAAACAGTCAAGATAACACTGATCAGACCACAGCGTAACTCATTTCACGATGATGGTCAGAGCTGACTCTGCTGTTTCTGCACATAGCCCACTTCCTCCATCTATAAAAGCTCTTGTCCACTGAATGTTTGGGGATAGGGAGTGGGGAGAAGGATGCTTTCGGACAGGAGTCCACCCTCTACTAGCAAGGAGACAGGGGCACAGTCTTTGTCAGCAACTCTGAACAAGTTTAAAATATGGAACAAAAAATATAAATTTTTGTGGACTATTTTATACAAAGTTTAACAGATAATCAGAGTAGGAAATGGCAACCCACTCCAAAATTCTTGCCTGGAAAATTCCATGGACAGAGCCTGGCTGGTTACAGTCCGTGGGGTTGCAAAGAGTTGGACATGACTGAGCACACATGCCTTAATTGATAATAGTTAATATAGTTTGAAATATATCCCATTCCACCAGCAGTTTATAAAAGTGCTTTCCCCTTATGTTTTCATTAATACTGATACTGTCAAAAGTTTAAATTTTCATCAAGAAACTTACTTGGGTAAAGGTGGTATATTTTTGTTTTATTTTACATTTTTAGTATACTAGTAAGTTTGTGTGTATCTCATTTTTAAAGCACATTTACACTGCCTACTCTAAAATTCATTTTCATACTCTTTGCCTAATTTTCTAATTTTTAAATTTGCATTTTTTTCTCAATTCTGTGCTTGAAAAAATCACAAATTGGAAACACTCATCCACTTCCAGTCACATAGGATGCAGATACTTGAGGTGTATTGTTTACATTTACCTCATTTCAATTAGATATTCCATATTTCTGAAATATTAATAATATAAATTCATCAAGTGGAAAATAATCATTGAAAATGCAATGCCAATTGAATTATTAATTCACTGCACTAACATGTCCTTCTGGTAGGAACTTCTGTCAGGAGATGTTTGTTCCTCCAAGTTCAGGTCTTTCTGAGCAAAGAGTTCTGGTACAAAGATGATTAAATGGTAGCTTGCCTCTGAAGTTAGAGATAGTGAATTTCTCCAGAGCCATATGCTCCCATTCAAATGGTAATCGAGTTTAGACACATTTTTCTAATCTCCCTGGTGGCAACTGCTTACATTTCAGGGTAAAGAACTTCCTCTCCTTCCCCAAGAGAGTGTTCACAGTCCAGAATGAAAAAGAAAGGGAGATTTCTCTATCTCAGAGGAGAGGATGGATATCTCTGCCATCTGTCTCTCTAAGAACGCTGAGTTTCATAATCTCAGAGCCCCTCTTCTCTAGTATAGACCACTTGTGTCTGCAGAGGTCAGTGGGTGCTCAACAATCCACAGAGTAATCTCTGCGGGGACAGAGATTTGGGGCTGGGGGACTGCCTTGAGCTTCTCTGTAAATAAGAGGTCTTTGATCTAGACGTGTGTGTGTGTGTGCACGCGCACGTACACACTTTGTTGCTCAGTTGTATCTGACATTCTGCGACCCATTGGACTGTTGTAGCCCACCAGACTCCTCTGTTGGGTGGATTCTTCACCTGCTGCGCCATCAGGAAAGCCCAATCTCATATGTGATAGCCTCTTATGTTTGTACTTCTATGAGTGTATATACTATATATACTACACACTATACATATTAGAGTATACTGTATATACTATTTATACCATGTACACCCAAAGAACTGCAAAGAATCACACACACACACACACACACACACACACACACACACATATATATATATAAGCTAACAGTTAACAGTAAAAGAAACATTTAAAATATAATTTAAAAATAGCAGATTTTTATCTGTAAAGGGGCATGATAAATCAGGAAAAATGAACATGGATACAAGAGCTTAAGGATTCTCATGACTTTGGACTTCAGTAAAACTTTATTTGTTTGTTTATTTATTTGCTATTTCCACTTTCTTTGAAAGACATCTTTCGCACTTTTAAGAGGTTTATATTATGTTTTACATACCAAACAAATCCATCTGCAATTTTCCTCTTGTACTACCTTTAAAAATATTATTTTGTTGTATATTTAGAAACTGACTCATACTATGGTTGAATCTGTACCTGTAACACCTGTACAAAAACATAATTTGTATATTTTGGACCAAAATAAGTTATGTATATCTCCAATGAAAATTTCAAAGACCAAACTAGCCTGGTTATCTAAATTAGGCTTCATTCTTTTGCAAACAATAAGAAATCATCAAATATTTCCAGGGTCTTTAAAATGAGGTCAAATAGGTCTAAGAAATCAACTGAGTATCTATTAATGATATCTCCTTAAAGAGTCAGAGAACTTTCCTTTAACACACCTAATTGTCATATGTTATAATATTCCTGCTGATAGCTAGGTTGGGTGGGTTTATATTTAAAATGTATCTCTTCAGAGAACTCATCAAAAATAACCAAGAATAATATGATGAGCTTTAGACCCTAGTTGGTGCATCCTCTGTGACCGCATGAACTCTCCAGGCTCCTCTGGCCATGGGATTTCCCAGGCAAGAATATTGAAGTGGGTTGACATTTTGTCCTCCAAGGGATCTTCTTGACCCAGGGATCGAATCCAGGTCTCTGTGTCTTCTGCATTGGCAGGAAAATTCTTTATCACTGAGCCACCTGGGAAGTCATTATATCCCAGAGTATAACAGAAAGACACATTGTTTTGAGTAGCAAAGAGATAAAAGTGATATTGCTCCTAATCAAACCTGTGAAACCCTTGGACATAGCAAATTGTCTCTACCACATACTTTAGACTCAGTCCCAGGGTGTGGGATATCATTGGAATGCTCATTTTTCAACACATCAAACAGGGCCAAAACTGCCTTGTGATACATATCTCCACTGTATGTTGGTTAGAGAAGTTACATATAGTACTGCATATTTTGTATCTCATAGTGCTTAAGTCTTAATTACATAGTTTAAAAGAACACGCTGAAACCAAGGCCAGTTTCAGAATTAAAATCATGACTTCAGGTTATTTTGTTTAAGTTAACGTGCCTATGTTGGTCTTGGAAGGTATTTTTAAAGTGATAAGAAGTAATTTTCTATGATATATTTGTGTTTGTATGTGTATACTTACCAGCTTAGATACGCTTTTTGTTTGCTTTTGTGTTTTTTGTTTTTTTTAAGTTGAATGTCTCCAATACCCACTGTTTCTACTGGAAAATGAATGGTAACTAAATATGTATATTTTTTTCTCAATCACCAACAATGTATCTTACTTGCCATTCTCTATCTTCCATTCTCCCAAGCATTCAAATGTCAAAATTCAGCTAGATAAATTGAAGGTATTTGTATAACGTAAGTTCTTAGTATGCTAGAAGTATGGACTACAAAGTATACTGCCAGTGTTCTTCCCCCCCCCAAGGAATGTGTGTTTCAAAACTCTGATGAATAATTTATCTTTAATAGAAAATTTGCATCAATGCTACAATAATTTCCTATAAAGTTCCTTTTCTCTGATCACTGAGATTTTAGGTCTATATCACATATGTATTGTGTGATTGTTTTCATATATAATGTTTTCTACCAGGCATGCAGAGGGTTTTTTAGGATTTTAACAGGAATTATGAAAGAAAGCAAATGTTTACTGGACATTTGCTATGTGCTAGACACATAGATCATGATAACACTTCTTTGTATTATTATACACCATTTAAAAAAAATATTTATTTTTAATTGAAGGATAACTGCTTTACAGTATTGTGTTGGTTTCTACTAAACATCAACATGAATCAGCTGTAGGTTTAACTATGTCCCCTCCCACTTGAACATCCCTCCCAACTCCCTCCCCATCTAACCCCTCTAGGTTGTTAAGGAGCCCTGGTTTGAGTTCCTTGAGTCATATAACAAATTTCCATTGACTATCTATTTTATATATGGTAATATACATTTCCGTGTTACTCTGTCCATACATCCCACCCTCTTCTTTCTCCCGCACCAGACGATACACCATCTTTTTAAATGAGGAAAAGGAGGCTTAAAATTGTCACTTATCCAAGGATACATTATTAAGAAATGGTCAAGTTGGAATCAAACTTTGGAGCTTGACTCCAAAAGCTCTTTTTGTCATCCTTTCATAATTTATACAGAATCAGTATAAGTTCCGAGTTTATGGGCATTTCTAGTGATAATTTCATAGTATTTTTGCCATGCTATATGCTGACTTTCTTACTTTAGCAAATTGAAATATTTAGGAAATATAAGACTATTTTTCCCTTGTTCAAAATGTAATAGATTAAGACAATTTCCAGACTATTGATAAAATTACTTCAAGCCTAAATTCTTAGCATTGGATTATTATGACATAAGTTGTTCTCTTATACTTAGAATAAACTTGAATGATAGGCTGGTAGAATTATGAGTGAAACAACTGAGCACAGGTGATGATGAGTGATAAGGATCATAGCTACATTTATCTTATAAAAAGTCAAAACACTACCACTTTTCTCTGTATTTCTGAAGCCCTCAGAAGAAGAGGGTGGCATGGCTTTTCTGGGACACTGAGGCAAGCCATGGTGCTTTATGGAACAGACACAGGCAAAGAGGGTGGCATGGTATTTTCTAGAACAGACACTAAGCCAAGGTTCTACTGTCCTCTCTGTGAGACAGTGAGGCTGAGGCTCCCTCCAAGTAGGAAACGTTGACACACCCTGCTTCACCTTGGACTAACACAGTATGCCCATCTTGTTAGGAGAAATATAATCACCCAAAAATGTACTCATAATACATTTCTTTTTTAAAAAAAATGAAAAAAATAATCATAAACAGATCACTTTCAGGTCTATTATTAGAAAGGGAGTTCATAGGAAACACAGATGTATTGCCATAAAGTTCTTATCAAGATTTAGGTGTTCCTTAAGACTTATTATTCATTTGGAGAATGAGAAGTATTTTAACCCCTTGTTTGGACATCATGACTTTTGGAAAAATTGTTATGTTTGAGGGACATCTTACCACGTGTGACTTATAAATAGCTATTTTGTGGTTTGGTTTGGTGCACTAGGTTCTAGGAAATATTTGAGTCCTCTTGACCAGCTGATAAGAGGGCAATTAAAAATGTAAGTGATGAGTAGTAGGAGATGCATTACATTTGATAAAGCTGTGTTGCATAAAATAATTGCTGGACCAAGGATGCTATTGGACCTCAGAGTTTAAATCAATAATATCTAAGCATCTTGAAGTTATGTGCTGTCACCTGTATAATAAATTATACAGCAAAAAGATTATGAAATGTTAAAGTATTATAAGAATTTACTCTACTTGTTGTTAATAAAGTCCATGATATTTGATTTAGATGGTAAGTAATTGCTTTCACGGTATCTGAGTTAGGTGCTATAAATATTTAGGAGATAATAGGCCTTCTGTCAAAACTCATCAGATATTCTTTGAACCTATGAATTTCCAATTCATATCACCTCCTCCTGGGCTGATTAATTGAAAAGCATTGAGCCGAAATATTGTTGCTTTTCCTCACTGCATCACTGTTTTATACATATGATTTGATCTGCATAAGAGAAAAAATCCACCATAGATACTTCTTCAAAAGTGGAGCATATAAATAAAATAAGCCCATATAGTGAAGACCTAATTAATCAAATTTTATTTGTTTACTAGGTAGACTAGTAAACAAATAAAAGAGATTTTCCCGTGTTTCTTTTTAATATTCTTTCAAGATTTATATTTATGCATTGTCTGATCTAATGGTTTCTAGAATGCATAGAACTCCTGCAGATCAATACAACAATTTACACATCTGTCTCACTATATGAAAGGAAAATCATTTAAATGACTGCAATCACTCTTATAGGAAGCACCTTCAAACCTAAATAAAAGATTCCTATCAAAAGAAGGTTTTGTCAAATGTATTTTCTAAACATTTAATGACAATTTCTTATGAATTGTGACACAAAGTAGAAAGCTCATTCATTTAGTGAAAGTAATATTTACATAAAATTATTTCAGGTTTAAAATGTTATATATTTGATGCACTTTTAAGGTTTCTAGAGCACTTTCATATAAAAGTCAACAAGGATATCTAAACCTCATTTTACAAATAATTAATACAAGTTTCTGAAGGTTATAATAACTTGCCCAAATTCACAGGATCATACATAAGCCAGATTAAATCCTGATATCCAGGGTTTCTCATTCTATGTTCAATGATCTTTTGTCATACCATATTAAATACTTCTACCACATTATACCTCAGCCACATTAAATACAGTGGGTGATGGTCATCTTGAATACTCAAACATGAAAATGATGTACTTATGCCTCCCTCAAAAGGAATGCAAAACCGTAACATGTAGAATTCACAGAATAAGTAGGAGAGCGATGTCTGGTAAGTGTGGCTGTGTAAAAATAATAGAAGAAATAGTAACAGGGAAACTCCAGAAAATAAAGAAAAAGTGAATAAAAGAAAGAAATCTAGGGGAATCCAGCAGCTTATAGTCATTTGTTATTCTAGTGATTCACTTTGCCCGATATCTAAAAAGTCCAACGCTTTGTACTTGGTATGATTTCTCTGAATACACAAGTCTGTAGTTACTATCTTTGTACAACAATATTAAAAGTATAGATATAAATTTTATTGCTAAGCTTTTTCTAGAATAAATTGCCTTATGTTCAAAGATAAAAAGTTAGCCATCTGAATTTATTTCTTTTAAAATTGTTTTTGTAATTGGAGGATAATTGCTTTACAATGTTGTGCTGGTTTCTGGTGTGAATCAGCCATAATTATATATATATATATATATATATATATATATATATATATATGTGTGTGTGTGTGTGTATATATATATATATTTATATTTATATATTTATATATATATACACATATATGTATATATATATATATAACCCTCCCCTCTTGAGCCTCCCTCCCCTCTCCCATCCCACTCCTCTAAGTCATCGCAGAATGGCAGGCTGGACTCCCTGTGTCATATAGCAGCTGCCCACTAGACATCTGTTTTACACATGATAGTGTATATATGTTAATGCTATTTTCTCAAGTCATCCTTCCCTCTCCCTCTCTGGCTATGTCTACAAGTCCTTTTCACTCCCAAGAATCTGCCCAGGTGTAATTAATGGAGCAAAAGAAAGAGTAGGTGCAGGGAGTGGGCAAGGGTGGGGTAGGAGAGCAGAGAAGCTGAGAAGACAGAAAGAGGAAGAGGAGAGGGAGAGGGGGAGGGTGGAAAGAGCAATCAAATCTTCAATTCGTTAGCTCGGTTGTTCAGTTGTGTCCGATTCTTTGTGACCCCATGGACGGCAGCACGCCAGACTTCCCTGTCCAATCAATACTTGGAGAACTCAATAATATATTAACATTTTCCACATCTATCTGAGGAAGATTTTAGAAGATAGGTGGTTGATGAAAAAGAATAGATGAAACTCTACAATACTATGAAGACACATCTTTGGGGAGGACTTAAATCATCAGCAAAATTCCTGAAACTCAAGACTCACAAGCACCAGGTAATGGGGAGTAGAGAAAGATGCAGGTTTGTAAAAAGCAGCTTCAATGAAAGTACAGAAATAGATTTATATATCAAAACCCTTCAAACCATCCACATCAGCCATGTATTACCAACAAAAGTGTTGGAAAGAAGAGAATAATCATCTTAAAAGAAAGAAGGGACAAGTAGGAAAGGGATAATCTAAGATGATTTCATGCTGCAACAGTCATTAGATTTGAAAAGTGATCATCAAGAACAGAGGGCAAAATTTTCGTAAAATTATTCTACACATTTTCAAACCCTGAAATTTCCTAACACCCACCAGTGATGTTAAATATCTAAAACATTCCAGATGCCTCCAAAAATTTCAGAGAATAAAATACATTACCTGCAGAAGACCAAGACTGCATGAGAGTTCTCGTCAGCAAAACCAGACAACTGAACAATATCTTCACATGTTTCAATGAGAGTGACTTTTCTCTAAGTATTCAATACCAAATCAATGATATATTAAAGATGTTTTCGTATGAGAGGGCTTACAGGACTGGAACAATGGCTAATAGTAATCTCCAGGAGAAAACAATGCAAAAGAAAATGCTTCAACAGAGTAGCCATTTAAATGGAAATTTTGAGGACACATTAACTTTGTACAAAATGGAGTAACATTATACAACGTGTGCGTGCACACATACACACGCGCACACACACACACCATTCCACACATGAGGAAATGCAATTTGGCTGTGGACACCATTAACATAAAGGGATTTATATTTGAGCTATAGACCAGGAGTTTTTAACCCATCTTCAAAGCAGTTAAGTTAGACTGCCTGGTATCAGGGATAGGCATGAACCTGTTTGCAAAAGGGCTTCAGATTCGTTGATAATGTAGTTAAGAAACACTCAAAAGACAACCTAAAATACAGATAAAACACATATATCAACCTTATAATTTCAGAAGAGTTCAAATTAATTTTTTTAAATGATAAAGAGAAAAATGGAATGACGGAGGCTGGGAATTCAAAAGTGAGGGGCTGTGAAAAGGGTAAGTGTAGAAGAGTGGGCGCACCATGGGCTGCTCACTGCCTGGGTCTCTCCTGACTGGAAAGGAGTTCAGAGCCCATTCTAATTAGCTTCTCTCCAGTACAAGTTGTAAATATTTTGAATACTAATCTTTGAGCATAAATATCCTCCCCTGACAAAATAAGGGATTAGCATATTCAATGTAAGGTTGATGAAACAAAACAAAATGAACAGATGAAAGAACTAAAAGTAGTAATAACAACTTTGGAACTATGTGGAAAGAATAAGAAAGAAGTTTAAGCTGATGAATAGATATGGCCTAAAATAATTAAATAAACCATTCCAGTGATGAAAGTATTACTGACTTAGATTTTAGAGCTAGCTAGGATTTAAACACATTTGCCTTAAAAAAGGAATCTGGGGTTACAATGTGGGCTGTTGCCTTTCATTGTAAGTCTGCACTATTATATTTTTTAATTATGTATACATATTAATTAGATGAAAAATAAATTAAATATAGTTTAAATAATATGCTGACCTCAATTTGCACGTTAAAAACTATGAAATAACTTGAAATGTAATTACCTATTGTGTAAGGAAGTCTGAATGTGAATTTCATGCAGCAATGTTGCAGCAGTTGTGGGAAGAAGCAGATAGAAACACTTCTGATCCACTTAATATGTGCAAAAACTCATCATTCTCCCTGAGCACACAGCCACTTTTTGTGAGTGATTTCTCTGCATGGCCATTACTAGCACATGATAAAATATGCTTCCTCTGCTGGGAAAATTCAACTCCAAGAATTACAAAATGTTTATGGTTTCTTTGTGTTACTAGTATCCTTCAGCATCCTGGTTTGTTCGCCAAGGAGAAATATTTCATGAAAAGCAAAAGATCTCTTCTACAGGGCTGTGTAATGATCTCTCTCATTTTCTTCTCAGTTGTGATTTCCGTTAAACCCAAGACGAATAAGACTGGATTGTTTCTTTTCTGCTGATGGTTGCTTTGGTACAGACATTTCTAATGTCTTGGTTACTTGTAAAAATATTATGACTTCTAATATACTATAATTACTTTTTGGGTAACAAGACTGGAATGCAGAAAGGCTATTAAATGAGGACAGAGGCTGAGAAGACTAGATTTTCAAAAGTTAGCTAAATGAAAAATACATCTGGTTCTACTAAGAAGTAAATTTCTGGCCAAATAATGTAAGTTCATGTACAAAAAAAGATGAAATAAGCTTGCTATCACCAGAACAGGAATTAAAGTCTCACTGAGGCCAATACTTGATAGAATGGGGAAGCAATTCCTGTTCTCATACTGTTTTCTCTTGCCAAGGAAAACACACATTCAACTGATTCAACTTATTTTCTCAGATTTGGGGGACAATTTAGTCCGTTTTTTCCCATAATTTCCTAATTCTCCCCTTAATGATGGCAATACTGATGCCTCTGTTCCATATTTTCTTTTTCTTATCACACACTAGTTTCCCCCCAGTGAACTAACCCAGTATTTCATTGAATATTGTTGACTCTCAAGATTATTTCTCAAAATTCTCTTAAAAGTTCTAGGCTCATATATCTTTCAGTTTGCATGCCTTATAGGTACATCCAATTTCTTATCTGAAAATTAACTTCTTTACAGTCTGCAATCAACAAAAGCCAAGTTTTATTGATTACACCTACTATTTCACAATTCTATTTCCTTCTCTGCATTTACTATTGCCACTAACTTGCCCCAACCATTTTTACCTTTCATCTGAACCAAAGTAAGAACTTTCTGCATGGTCTTTCTGAAGCCATTCTTGTGGAGGACTTGCCCAATTATTCCCCATTTTCAGTCAAAATACAAATATGATTTTATGCATATTCATATATATATTTTCATTGTTATAATTTATATATTATACATATGAAATCTTCTTTTCCAGTATAATATCAGAACACACACAGTCTCCCTTTACAGTGCAAGAATATAATGGAACAGAGTAGAGAATTTTTTTCACCAGAGAGAATGACAAATGTAAACCAGTGGAGAGAACAAGATTGTGGAGGAGTAGGTGGACGTGGAGTACATCTCTCTCCATGGATACATCAGGAATACACCTTCAGAACAGAAGTGCGTGCAGAACACCAGCTGAGAGTAGACACGAGTACCTGACTAGTGGAAAAGAATATAGAGAACCACGCAAAACTCGGTAGGATGAGGGAACTAGGGGGGAAAACAGGAGTGTTAGTAGGACTGGACCTGCCCTCAGTGGGTGGGGGAACTGAAGCAGGGGTCCGGTCCCCACATTGGGGCAACTGTCTGAGTCAGACGAGAAACATTTAAGGCTGGGAGTGAAATAGCTGATCTGTGACAGCCTAAATGGGATGAGAATCAGACAGTCCTTGCTGCAGCCATACATACTCCAGACAGGGATGCAGGTCTGCTAGAAGGTGCAGGATGGGAGCCAGAGTTTAGGGATCATGGAGCAATCCCAGGGCCAGGGCTGCTCTTAACTGCGGAGAGCCAGATTGAGGGGATGTGACTGTGGCAGGAATTACCTGTGGAGGAAATTCGGGCAGCCATGGAAACAAGGCGATACTGTTGAGTCATGTGAGAGGGTAGAGCCATCACCACAGCCTCTGTCCGCCCCCACATCAGCATCAGCAGCTGAACAATACAGAGGCCAGCCCATTAAACACCTGACGCACTGAACTATAGAGTAAGACTACACTTAGGGTACTCCTTTGAGTGACTGATGCCCCAATCTACAGAGTAGGACCCCAGCCAGGGGGGCCTCTCTATGTGTCTGACATGTGGAACAATAGAGAAGCACCCCAGGCAAGGGAGCCCTGTAAGTGCCTGAACGGGCAGAGCTACGGAGAAAGACTGGCCAAGAGGCCTTCTGATTGCCAGCTACAAGAGCCTCGAAAAAAGACTCTGATAGGGCCATAACTCCTGGGGTGGAGGCAGTCCATGTCCCTGCACACTTTGCACCACCAGGGTCCCAGTGAGTCAAGCTGCTGCACCGCCTTCACGCTCAACTCTCTCTGCTGCCATGTGCAAAAAAAAAAAAAAAAAAAAAAAAAAATCTTGAATCTATGCATGCAGGGTCGCTTTGGCCGAGCCCAATTCTTTGCAGCCCTGTAGACTGTAGCCTGCCAGGCATCTCGGTCAGGGGGTTCTCCAGGCAAGAATACTGTAGCATATTTGCCAATATTGGTTGCCATACCCTTCTAGAGCACTATATTTCCTGCTGCCCTAGCCGCCAACTCCCCTGAGCACCTGGTGCTGCCAGAACCCCTGTGACACAAGCAGCTGCCCCACCTCCACACCTGGCCCTCACAGGGGCAAACCCAAGTCCTCCAGGGCAGCCTCAGGAACAAACCCCAGTGGACGACCCACATGCAGAAGTAGAAATAAAACCACAACTAAAACCCAGAGGCAGTGTGGCTAAGGAAGAAGACCCAAAACCTTCCCACCAGCTGTACAAGTTGCAGATTAAATCCACACAATCAACTAGGCAGACTCTGTGTCTGCGGAATATATAAAAGGACATTGAGAGCTCCCACAAAAGAAAGCACATCAGCTCTGACAGCTATGTAAATTAGAGGCAAGAACACACAGGAGTAGGACCAGATTAGAATCTGAGCTTCCCCCACAACAGGTCCAGAGATCAGCACAGTGTTGGAGGGCATCCTAGGAAGGTGAGATGGACTGTGACTCCCAGGGAGGGAAAGGATTCTGACAGCAGTGACTCAAGATAAATATTTATTATTCTATGTTTTGACTTGTTCTGTAGATTCTTTTGTTTTTTTTTCTTTTCTCCCCGCCTCCCCCCACCCCAGAGTGGTTGTCAATTTTATTGGCACTATGAAATCTAATTAAGCTTTTGAGCTTTTTTTTTCCTCAGTCACATTTTTTATTGTTATAAACCTCTGCCTCTGTGTTGGGCTTTTGCAGTTCTGTGGAGTTTTCCTTTTTTTCTTTCTTTTTTTAATTTTAATTTTCTAAACTTATTATTTTTTTCTACATTTATTCCTTTGTTTGCTTTTCCTACTGTTCTTTCCCCCTTGCAGTTAGACTTGAATGTATATAAATCTTCTTCATCTACCTCTTATTTAACTTTGCATATCTATACTTTCTTTCTTTTCTTTCTTTCCCTTCCTCTCAACATATCTGTCAGTTTTGTTTTCATTGCTCTGTTCCCCAGTTGGCGCCCTGCTTTAGTTTTGTTCTCCAGTTTGTGCTGTAGTTAGTTTTGTTCTTAACTGGTAGACACAATTTTTGGTTTCTTTCTTTACTGGGTCAGTCAATTGTACTTTATTTTTCTTGAACTGTTTTGATTTTGCTTATAGGTATATATGTATATGTGTATATTCAGTCACACTTTTTATTGTTGTTATAAACCTCTGCCTCTTTGTTGGGCTTTTGCAGTTCTGTGGAGTTTTCCTTTTTTTTTTTCTTTTCTTTTTTTATAATTTTAGTTTTTAATTGTTTAAAACCCATTATACTTTTTCTACATTTATTCCTTTGTTTGCCTTTCCTGCTGTTCTTTTCCCCTTGCAGTTAGTCTTCAACATACATAAGTCGTCTTCATCTACCGATATGTAACTTTGCATGTCTATTCTTTCTTTCTTCTTTCTTTTCTTTCCTCTAAACATATTTGTCAGTTTTGTTTTCATCGTTTTATTCTCCACTCGGCATCTTGCTTTAGTTTGTTCTCCAGGTTGTAAACACAAACTAGTTAGTTTTGTTCTTAGCTGAGAAATATAATTTTTGGTTTCCTTTGTTCATTGGGTCAATCTACTGTACTTTATTTCTGCTGGACTGTTCTGACTTTGCTTATGGGTGTTTATGTATATGTATATATTCCACTATTTTAATTATTATTTGCCTGATTTTTTAACTGCATTTGTCTGAGGGGTTCATCTTTGGTTTCTCATTTTTGGGTATTTGTTTTAATCTCACTTAATGCCATCACAAACCCCTTGTGGAATCTTCTTTCCTGACCAGACATCAAGCCCTGAGCCTTTAAAGTGGGAGCACTGACTCCAAGACCCTAGACTGCCAGAGAACTAACCCTAGGGAGTATCAAATAGTGAGAACCCACACAAAGGAAATCACTTGAATACAAGACCTGGCAACACCCAACCACCGGTAGCACCCTCTGCCTCATCTAAACAAAAATAAAACAAAATATAAACCAAATCATCAGCAGGCAGGGTTACCACCGCCCTCAGCCTTGACCATTAGAGGAAAAACAAAGAAACAAACAAAAACTCTGTTCAAACCTCACACTATATAAAGCTTACACAAAGCACAGGACCAACCTTAGGAGGGCAGAAGCCAAAATGAAGAAAGAGTAAAACCTTGAAGCCTGGGAAAAGGAGACCTCAGACACAATAATTGAATATGTATAGCAGAGAAATACCACACGAATGAAGGAACAAACTAGAAACACAGAAGTCTAAATAAATGGAGAGGAAATAGGCAAACTACCTGAAAAAGAATTCAGAATAATGATAGGAACAATGATCAAAACCTTGAAAACAAAATGGAGATAATGCAAGAATCAACTAACAAAGATCCAGAAGAAATAAAGAATAAAAATACAGAAACAAACAACACAATTACTGAAATTAAAAATACTCTGGAAGGAATCAATAGCAGAATATCTGAAGCAGGAGAATGAATCAGTGTGCTGGAAGAAAAATGGTTGAAAAAGCTTCTGAAGAACAGAATCAAGTAAAAGTAATGAAAAGAACTGAGGATACTCTCAGAGACCTCTGAGACAATATCAAACACACCAACATTAGAATTACAGAGGTTCCAGAAGAATAAGAGAAAAGGAAAGGGTATAAGAAAATTTTTGAAGAGATTAGAGTTGAAAATTTACCCAACATGGAAAAGGAAATAGTCAATCAAGCCCAAGAGGTGCAAAGACACCCACACAGGATAAACCCAAGGAGAAATACACCAAGACATATACTAATCAAACTAACAAAGACTAAACACAAAGAAAGAATATTAAAAGTAGCAAGGGAAAAGCAACAAGTAACATACAAGGGAAACCCCGTATGTTTAATAGCTGGTGTTTCAGCAGAAATTCTGCAGGCCAGAAAGGAATGGCAGGATATATTTCAAGTACTGAAAGGGAAAAATCTACAACCAAGATTACTATTCCTGGCAAGGATCTCATTCAAAATTGATGGAGAAATAAAAAAGCTTTTCAGACAAGCAAAAGCTGAGTGAATTCAGTACCACCAATCCAGCTTTACAACAAATGGTGAAGGGACTTTTATAGTCAAGAAATACAAGAGAAAGAAAAAGATCCACAAAATCAGCCCCAAACAATTAAGAAAATGGCAATAGGAACATATATATCAATAATTAGTTTAAAGTTAAATGGATTAAATGCCCTAACCAAAAGACACAGACTGGCTGAATGGATACAAAAACCAGGCCTATATATATGCTGTCTACAAGAAGCCCACTTCAGACCTAAAGACACATATAGACTGAAAGTGAGAGGATGGAAAAACATATTCCATGAAAATGGGAGGCAAAAGAAAGCTGGAGTAGCAGTCCTCATATCAGGCAAAATGCTGCTGCTAAGTCGCTTCAGTCGTGTCCAACTCTGTGCAACCCCATAGACGGCAGCCCACCAGGCTCCATCGTCCCTGGGATTCTCCAGGCAAGAATACTGGAGTGGGTTGCCGTTTCCTTCTCCAGTGCATGAAAGGGAAAAGTGAAAGTGAAGTCGCTCAGTCGTCCAACTCTTAGCGACCCCATGGACTGTAGCCCACCAGGCTCCTTCGTCCATGGGATTTTCCGGGCAAGAGTACTGGAGTGGGGTGCCATTGCCTTCTCCATCAGGCAAAATAGACCTTACTTAAAATAAAGAAGATTACAAGAGATAAGGAAGGACACTACGTAATGTTCAAGGGATCAATCCAACAGGAAGACATAACAATAGTAAATATCTATGCACCCACACAGGACCAACTCAATACATAAGACAAACACTAACAGACATAAAAGGAGAAATTGATAGTAACACAATAAATGTTGGAGACTTTAACACCCCACTCACACCAATGGACAGATCATCAAAACATAAAATTAATAAGGAAACACAAGTCTTAAATGACACATTAGATGAAATGGATCTTATTGATATCTCCAGGACATTCCATGCAAATGCAGAAGGATAAACCTTCTTCTCAAGTGCACATGGAACATTTTCCAGGATAGACCACGTCATGGGTCACAAATCAAACCTCAGTAAATTTAAGAAAAGTAAAATCATATCAAGCATCTCTCTGACCAGAATGCTATGAACTTGTAGATATCAATTACAAGAAAAAACTGTAAGAAACACAGACATATGGAGATTAAACAATGCATTTCTAAATAACCAAGAGGCTACTGAAGAAATCAAAAGGAAAACCAAAAAAAATTTCTAGAAACAAATGACAATGAAAACACGACAACTCAAAACCTATGGGATGCAGCAAAAACAGTGCTAAGAGGGAAATTTATAGCAATACAATCCTATCTCAAGAAGCAAGAAAAACAACGAATAGACAACCTAACTTTATACCTAAAATAATAGGAAAAAGAACAAAAAAACCTCAAAATTACTAGAAGGAAAGAAATCATAAATATATGAGCAGAAATAAATGAAAAAGAAATGAAAGAAATAATAGTAAAGATTAATAAAACTAAATCTGGTTCTCTGAGAAGATAAACAAAATTGACAAACCTTTGGCCAGACTCACCAAGAAAAAAAGAGAGAAGAATCAAATCAACAAAATCAGAAATGAAAAAGGAGAGTTTACAACAGACAGTGCAGAATACAAAGGATTATAAGAGACTATTGTGAACAATTATATGGCAATATAACGGATAACCTGGAAGAAATGGACAGATTCTTAGAAAAGTTCAATCTTCCATGACTGAACCAGGGAGAAACAGAAATTATGAACGACCCAATTACAAGCACTGAAATTGAAGCTGTGATCAAAAATCTCCCAAAAACCAAGCCCAGGACCAGATGACTTCACAGGAAAATTCTATCAACATTTATAGAAGAGCTAATGCCTACCCTTCTAAAACTCTTTCAAAAAATTGCAGAGGAAGGAACACTACAAACTCATTCTACAAGGCCACCATCACCCTGATATCAAAACCAGACAAAGATAACACACAGAAATAATACTACAGGCCAATATCACTGATGAAGATAGATGCAAAAATCCTCAACAAAATTTTAGCAAACAGAATTCAGCAACACATTAAAAAGCTCATACACCATGATCAAGTTGGGTTTATTCCAGGAATGCAAGGATTCTCAATATATGCAAGCCAATCAATGTGATATACTATCTTAACAAATTGAAAGATAAAAACCATATGATAATCTCAATAGATGCAGAAAAAGCCTTGACAAAATTCAGCACCCATTTATGATTAAAACTCTTCAAAAATGGGCATAGAAGCAACCTATCTCAACATAGTAAAGGCTATATATGATAAGCCTACAGCAAACATCATTTTCAATGGTGAAAAACTAAAAGCATTCCCCTAAGATCAGGAACAAGACAAGGGTGTCCACTTTCCCCACTATTATTCAACATAGCTCTGGAAGTCCTAGCTACAGCAATAAGAGAAGAAAAGGAAATAAAAGGAATCCAGAACAGAAAAGAAGTAAAGCTCTCACTGTTCACAGATGACATGATACTGTACATAGAAAACCCTAAAGACAGTATCACAAAATTACTAGATCTAATCAGTGAATTTAGCAAAGTTGTAGGATACAAAATCAATACACAGAAATCACTTGCATTTCTATACACTAACAAAGAAAAATCAGAAAGAGAAATTAAGGAATCAATCCCATTCACCATTGCAACAAAAAGAATTAAATATCTAGGACTAAATGTACCTAAGGAGACAAAAGAACTGTACACAGAAAATTATAAGACACTAATGAAAGAAATCAAAGACAACCTACCTTCCTGGGTAGGAAGAAATAATATTGTGAAAATGACTATATTACCAAATGCAATTTACAGATTCAATGTGATCCCTATCAAATTACCAATGACATTTTTCACAGAACTAGAACAAAAATTTCACAATTCATATGGAAACACACAAGACCCCGAATAGCCAAAGCAGTCTTGAGAAAGAAGAATGGAGCTGGAGGAATCAACCTTCCTGACTTCACATTATACTACAAAGCTGTAGTCATCAAGACAGTATGGTACTGGCACAAATACAGAAATATAGACCAATGGAACAAGATAGAAAGCCCAGAAATAAACCCATGCACCGATGGGTACCTTATTTTTGACGAAGCAGGCAAGAATATACAATTGTCAAAGAGAGCCTCTTCAATAAATGGTGCTGGGAAAACCAGACAGCTACATCTAAAAGAATGAAATTAGAACAGTTCCTAACACCATACACAAAGATAAACTCAAAATGGATTAAAGACCTAAATGTAAGACCAGAAACCATAAAAAAAAAACAAAAAAACAAAAAAACCTCTTAGAGGAAAACATAGGCACAACACTCAATGACACAAATCAAAGCAAGATCCTCTATGATCCACTTCCTAGAGTAATGAAAATAAAAACAAAAGTAAACAAGTAGGACCTGTTTAAACTTAAAAGTTTTTCCATAGCAAAGGAAACTATAAGCAAGGTGAAAAGTCAACCCTCAGAATCGGAGAAAATAATAGCCAGTGAAACAACTGACAAAGGATTGATTTCCAAAATATACAAGCAGCTCATATAGCTCAATACCAGAAAAACAAACAACTCAATCAAAAATTAGGAAAAAGACCTAAACAGACTTTTCTCCAAAGAAGACATACAAATGGCTAACAGATGAAAAGATGTTCAACATTGCTAATTATTAGAGAAGTGAAAATCAAATCTATAATGAGATATCACTTCCCACCAGTCAGAATGGCCACCATCAAGAAGTCTACAAACAATAAATGCTGGAGAGGTTGTGGAGAAAAGGGAACGCTCTTGCACTGTTGGTGGGGATGTAAATTGATACAGCCACTATGGAAGACAGTATGGAGATTCCTTAAAAAACTAGGAATAAAACCACCATGTGACCCAGCAATCCCACTCCTAGGCATATACCCTGAGGAAACCAAAATTGAAAAAGACACATATACCCCATTGTTCATCGCAGCACTATTTACAATAGCTAGAACACGGAAGCAACCTAGATGTCCATCGAGAGGTGAATGGATAAAGAAGTCATGGTACATATACACAATGGAATATTAGTCTGCCATAAAATGAAACATGTTTGAGTCAGTTCTGATGAGGTGGATGAACCTAGAACCTATTATACAGAGTGAAGTAAGTCAGAAAGAGAAAAATAAATATCGTATTCTAATGCATATATACAAAATCTAGAAAAATGGTACTGAATTTACTTACAGGGCAGCATTGGAGAAACAGACATAGAGCATAGACTTGTGGACATGGGGAGAGGGGAGGAGAGGGTGAGATGTATGGAAAAAGTAACATGGAAATTTACATAACCATGTGCAAAGTAGATAGCCAATGGGAATTTGCTGTACGGCTCAGGAAACTCAAACAGGAGCTCTGTATCAACCTAGAGGGATGGGATGGGATGGGAGATGGGAGGGAGGTTCAAAAGGGGGGGTATATATGTATGCCTATGGCTGATTCATGTTGAGGTTTGACAGAAAACAACAAAATTATGTAAAGCAGTTATCCCTCAATTAAAAAAAAAAATACACCAGTGGAGGTAAAGCAAAAGAAGGAAGATCAATAAACAGAATATTGAATATTGAAATCATTAGGTAGGAATTAGAAATAGTTTCAGTCTAGACAAGAAGAGAGAAGCAGGAGACATTTTGATTCATAAATACAAATTGATGACATAAAACTTGGCTGTTCAAGGAGAAATAGTTGAATATAACAAAAATTTCCCACTAGAAAGATCATGTCTATGGCATTCTTGTGCTCAGTAACAGACTGAAAGCATGGATAGGCATAATTATGTTGTCTTTGACCATGTTTATTTGAGCCATCTCTGATAAATATGAATATATATATATATATATATATATATATATATATATATATATATCATGTGCAGTATGAAATTTGAGTTTGAAACAGAGAAGAATTAAGTCTAAAATTATACATTCGACAGCTAGTATAATTTTGGCAATAGGTAAAGTCATAGAATTTCCTCCAGTAGGAGCATGTGACAAGGGAAAACTGAAATTATAACCTGAGGAATACCAATCAAATAAAGAGTAGGTGAAAGAAATGTGTAAAAAGAGGAGCCTGAGAATTGAGAAAATAAGGGGGGAAACGACAACCCATTTCAGTATTCTAGCCTGAAAATCCCATGGACAGAAGACCCTGGCGGGCTAGAGTCCATAGTTTCACACAGAGTCGTACATGGTTTAGTGACTGATCATGAGCAAAACAGTATTAGAAAAATAATGTCATCTTCTTCTATGAGTTTAACGAAAGTGAAACAAATTCATTTTTCTTTCATTTTTTAATTTTACACCTTTTTTTTTTTTTTTTAGCATACTAGGAAGAAAATTCAGCTTATTCGGTAGAGGATAAGAATTAAAAATGCAGGGTCTACCCTCTGAGTTTAATGATGACAAAGAGCAACTGACTTAGTAAGTGGCTGAATATAGTTTTTCTTTTCCTGAAAGTTGATTGCAAGTTCTCCTGATTAGAGTCCCCACAGCTGGCTACCTGTTGGGTATGCTCCATTCTTGACACCCACCCACAGTCAGAACTATACTTGCTCATCTAGAGAATTTTTCTATTTTCATGGCTTTTGCAGAAAATCAGCAATCAGGATTTGATAACAACATCAATTTTGAAAAATATAAAATGTGCTATTTCTAATATGATAGCTTAAATTAAAAATCCTGAATTTTGGAACACTTGACCCTACTTGCCCTATGATTCACTTCACTGAATTAGGGCTTTAATCACACACTTTGTTAGCTAAATCAGTTTCAAATGGTGTTTGTTTTCTAACATTTCCATCAGTGAAAGAAATAATTCTAGTAAGTACATTTTTGTGCCATTTTTTTCCTTCACAAGTGTTAGAGATTTCTATGAGAAAATACATTAGGCTGACTTCAAATTTCCAAAGATAAAGTTGCACTTAATTCTCATTGCTTTACCTCTTTTTGAGAATACAACCCAATGCTATCTTTAACAACAGAACAAAATGAATCCTTTATTAGATCCTACAGTTTCCATCCTTCTATATTCCAAAAAGTCAGAAATTTAAGAAAAGCCAATGTGTTAAAATTATTTCAGGAGTGGACAATGGGCAGAAAGTAAATATTCTTTAAAAAAACATCCTTAAAAACAAGCAATATGAAATATTGATAGCGAAGAGATTACAGTAAATAACCTAGTTGCCATGTCATATTGTCTGGTGCCAAAACAATATGTCCAATCCTATTCTATTAGTTGATTTACTGGATTTTCCAGTTTGTTGTGATTCACACAGTCAAAGGCTTTAGTGTAGTCAATGAAGCAGAAGTAGATGTTTTTCCTGGAACTCTCTTGCTTTCTCCATGATCCAGTGAATGTTGACAATTTTATCTCTGCTTCCTCTGCATTTTCCAAATCCAGCTTGTACATCTGAAATATCTCAGTTCACATACTGCTGCTGCTGCTGCTGCTAAGTCACTTCAGTCGTGTCCAACTCTGTGCGATCCCATAGACGGCAGCCCACCAGGCTCCGCCGTCCCTCGGATTCTCCAGGCAAGAACACTGGAGTGGGTTGCCATTTCCTTCTCCAATGCATGAAAGTGAAAAGTGAAAGTGAAGTCGCTCAGTCGTGTCCTACTCTTTGCGACCCCATGGACTGCAGCCTACCAGGCTCCTCCGTCCATGGGAGTCTCCAGCCAAGAGTACTGGAGTGGGGTGCCATCGCCTTCTCCGTAGTTCACATACTGCTGAAGCCTAACTTGAAGGATTTTTATCATTACCTTGCAAGCATCTGAAATGAGCACTACTGTAAGGTAGTTTGAACTTTCTTTGGCATTGCCCTTCTTTGGGATTGGAACGAAAACTGACCTTTTCCAGTAAGCCACTGCAGAAGCTGATTAAAGAACAAACAACAACAGGAGAGTAACATGGGCTTCAGTCTGATCAAGTAGTTTCTTGAGGCGATGCATAATAGGAAATTTAAATGTGAAAAAAACAAGTTTACAAAGCATGTGTCTTAACAAAGCTCTTGAAGTTTTTTAAAGAGTGTTTTGAAAGGTATTTGATCAAATTTATCCTAATGATACTGAAAAAAGGAATTGTCATCCCACTGTTGGTCTTTTTTCCCTCATCTTTTCAAGCATAGTTAAAGAAACAACTGAAGAAGAGCCTGCTGCTCTTGGGAGTAACTGCTGTCATCTAAATCTTTCTCAAGGGGAAATTGGATGTAGATGCGTAAAAAATTCCTCCCTTCTCCCTATTTGGGGAGAAAACCATCCTCCTCAACAGTAATTAAGGGAAAGAAGGAGACAAGTGAGCACATTGTCATGAATGCCACAATCTC
Source organism: Okapia johnstoni (assembly GCA_024291935.2). Lineage (NCBI taxonomy): Eukaryota > Metazoa > Chordata > Mammalia > Artiodactyla > Giraffidae > Okapia > Okapia johnstoni. The sequence continues at coordinate 62,419,114 of CM044322.1, forward strand.
AGTTCTCCTTCCAAAGATCACCAACAAGATGAGCTCTGCTGTCCTTGTCCAGAAAGCCATTCATACAGAGATGTTGAAGTGAGACAGTGTGTCTTACTCTCAGAATTATTCATATTGACTGTGATTAAAGCAGTAGTAGAAAGACAAGTATATGCAGGAATGAGAATTCTTCACACTTTCAGGCTAGGTGTGACAGTACATAAAACCACACATGTTGCCTCTGTTCTCCCTGTTAAATCCACCCAGGATCCCTTCTCATCAACTTCCTAACAAAGGTCTTAGAGGGATGTTGCTCTTCTGTTCCAGACGAGATCTGTTCTTAGTTACTGTTCTTTCTATTGTCATGTTGCTATAGCATGGGGCAAGTCTAGGACAACTTCATTTGACTACTGTGGAGTCTGTCTTCTAAAACAATGGTATCATACGTGCTTTTCATGATCAAAAGAGCCTCACGTTCTCTTTTTTAATATAACAACGTCTCTTGCTTTAAGCTGATCTCTTTCTCTGTTTTTATTCACTCCCAGTCGTTTTACTTTCAGTTCTTAGTTTGGAAAGAGCATTTTTAAACCTAGTCTTTGCTTATTCATAGAAACTTCTAAAATAATATTAATCCTATATTGTTTTACTCCTTTTCTGCCAGTAATAATTTTTAAGACCTCTGATACTACTTTGTGGTTTTTATTTATTTATTCCTTTAATTAGAGGTTAATTATTCTACAGTGTTGTGGTGGTCTCTGACATCAATGCAAATTAGTGATAATTATATAATCTATGAGTGAGTGAGTGAGTGAGTGAAGTCTCTCAGTTGTGTCCGACTCTTTGGAATCCCATGGACTATAGCCCACCAGCCTTCTCTGTCCATGAGATTTTCCAGGCAAGAGTATTGGAGTGGGTTGCCATTTCCTTCTTCAGGGGATCTTCCCAACCCAGAGGTCGAACCGGGGTCTCCCACATTGCATTGCAGGCTTTACCGTCTGAGCCACCAGGGAAGCTCAATTATATATCTATACATATATATATATATATATATGTGTGTGTGTGTGTGTCTGCCAGTATTTTAATGACACTCAATAGCATCCCAAGCACATATTCCCCAAATATAACTTGGTAACCTGAACAGCTGTTTCTACAGAGCTGCAACAGAGGTTAAACTAGCTTTGTTTCCCCTCTCATCTAAATTTTCTAATCGATGTCATCTCTAATAGAGACATCAGTATTACTGTATTTTGCAAAGAAGGAAGTCATTCAAATTTCTGTATTTTAGATTTTTTTTTTTTAGTTCAGTTGTTTACAATGTTGTGATAGTTTCTGCTATATACATCAAAGTGAATCAGCTATATGTATATTCAGTTCAGTTCAGTCGCTCAGTCGTGTCCGACTCTATGCGACTCCATGAATCACAGCACGCCAGGCCTCCCTGTCCATCACCAACTCCTGGAGTTTACCCAAACCCATGTCCATCGAGTAAATGATGCCATCCAACCATCTCATCCTTGTCATCCCCTTGTCCTCCTGCCCCCAAACCTTCCCAGCATTAGGGTCTTTTCCAATGAGTCAACTCTTCGCATGAGGTGGCCAAAGTATTGGAGTTTCAGCTTCAACATCAGTCCTTCCAATGAACACCCAGGACTGATCTCCTTTAGGATGGACTGGTTGGATCTCCTTGCAGTCCAAGGATCTCTCAATAGTCTTCTCCAACACCACAGTTCAAAAGTATCAATTCTTCGGCACTCAGCTTTCTTCATCGTCCAACTCTCACATCCATACATGACCACTGGAAAAACTATAGCCTTGACTAGATGGACCTTTGTTGGCAAAGTAATGTCTCTGCTTTTAAATATGCTATCTAGGTTGGTCATAACCTTCCTTCCCAAGAGTAAGCATCTTTTAATTTCATGGCTGCAATCACCATGAGCAGTGATTTTGGAACCCAAAAAATAAAGTCTGACACTGTTTCCCCATCTATTTCCCATGAAGTGATGGGACAAGATGCCATGATCTTAGTTTTCTGAAAGTTGAGTTTTAAGCCAACTTTTTCACTCTCCTCTTTCACTTTCATCAAGAGGCTCTTTAGTTCTTCTTCACTTTCTGCCATAAGGGTGGTGTCATCCACATATCTGAGGTTATTGATATTTCTCCCGGCAATCTTGATTCCAGCTTGTGTTTCATATATACATATTGTCTCTTTGTCACCAAAGAGCATTGAGTAGAGTTCCTTGGGCTATATAGTAGGTACTCACTAGTCATCTACTTTAGACATAGTGTATATAAGCATTTTTTTTCAAATATCTTGATATTCTTGTGCATTTCCCCTATTTTAGTTTCCACTGTGAAACAACTTTAACGTGACCTCATCTGTGTTCTTCTGTGAACTATATCTTTAATATTACAGATGTTTGTGAGCATTGGTGGTACTCTTGACATCAGATCTTTGGGGTTCAAATTCTGGCTAGTAATTCATATTAATAAATGGGTCAATTACTTAATTTCTTTAGGTATCAGTTTTTGAGAGACTAATATCATTTGTCTTATGAAGTTTAGAAATATTTGATAGCTCACAAAATTTGCTTAACATCTGGCAAATAATCAACACAACTCTTAATGTAGTCTTTGTTTTGTATTATTTATTATTATGTTCATAACTTTGTTTTAAAACTTATCACTTTGTGTTGAAGGAATATGTCTGTGTCACTGGATTTCAATCTCCTAGAAGGTGGGGACCTGGTAGCATCTGTCTTTGTACTATGAGTATGGAATAGGCACCTGTGTTTGATGTATGTGCTCTTACTTCCTGGTATAAAGCTGAGAAAATGTATCTAATATTTAAGAAGTGACTGAATGCTCTATAAATGAAGTTTTTTTCTAACTAAGTCAAATCTTGGAAAGTGTTTCTTGTACCTCAGACTGTTTTGTATCCATTTAGAAACTGACAACTTAGAAGAATCAGTATAGCATTCATACACATACACATTTTTTAAAAAAAACAATAACGTGAAAAAACTTTAGTGTGATGATATAGTATATAATTTCCTTAAATTTCCACTTAGTTGAAATGAAGATTGTAAAAAAAATTCTAAACAATAACTATATATCACTGAAAAACACAACATTCTTCATAGAAAATCTCATAAGCATTTAATATGTATTCATGGACAATGACTTGACAGATATAAAAATAATTTTTATAAGGTGGTTTATTACAACCCTTTTAAAGATGTGGCTTCTTAAGGCAAATGGTTTTCCATAATGGTGATAATTTATGTGATTAGATGTTTTCTTATACCAGGTCATGAAATTAATTTTCATCTTAATTAGTGCCCACAGCAATGATTACATTAATAATCCATTTAGCTAATCACATTTTGTTAAGTTAGTTGTGTTGCATTTGTGGCATTGATAATATGCCAAGGTCAACACATCTCCTCATCAGTATCCAATAACCAATGTAAAGCAATAGCAAATAATATAGCTTATATTTGCAAGTTGTAGATTATTTGCACATACAGATTTCCTTTGGTGGCATATATCTTTGTCCTTAAAGGTCTTAGAGTCAGTTACCTCAATTTCAAGTCGTCTTTTTCCATGATTAAATGGTTTATTAACAATCTACCATAGGTCTACCAAATTCACAGAACACTAATTTGTTAAAGAGAATGTCAATATATTCATTTACCATGGGAATTATAACTACCGAGATAACCTTCCTCTTGTTTTCTATCAATGTATTCCTTTCCCATTAGAAGAAACCTATTTACAAAGCCAAGTTAAGGTCATGGAATTATCCTGAAGAACATAAAGTCAAAATGAATGTGATGGAAGAGAGTTAAGTCAGCTTCACAGAACTATAATTCTTGAAGAGCCATAAATAGATTAGGTCCCATTTTTCTCTTTAGAAAAAACTACATAATATATACAAATCTTTTAAAAGATCACAATCTCTATTCTCCTTGAATATTTGTAGGAAACAAAGCATTGTCCTTTCATTTACTATCTTGTTTCATTGCTTTGCAATCTCAGGTCCAAGTTATAAATGTTCACTTCCAAACAAAAGAATTAAAATCTTCTCATCTTTCCCCACAATCTATACTGCTCATCTATTTAGTTATTTTGGTCAATTCTCTTCAGAATCTAGTAAAATGTCTTTCTACCATATTTTTGGTACACAGGGTCAAAGAAGTGTCCAGCACACACTGAGCTTTGGCCTGACATGCTTGCAGAGACATTCCTGAACCTGTGCACTTCCAAACTGTGCAGGTGACTGCTTACATTGTCTTTAACGATAACAATTGTCAAATTTGCACTTTATTGTAGTTTCTAGGAGTGGAAAAAGATGGGAATGGGATATCTGTGGATCATTCATGTCGATGTATGGCAAAAAAAACACCACAATATTGTAAAATAATTATCCTTCAATTAAAATAAATAAATTAATATAAAAAGAGATGGAAACGGGACAGTTGATTCAGAGGAATGAAAAGAAAGACAAGTTATTTTAAAGTGTGGGAGAAGAGTTGGCAAAAATGATAGGATATTTTTCAAGAAAATGGCAAATTCATATTTTTGTGAGAGTGGAGAGACTTTATATTTCCTTAAAACTGTTTACCTGAAGAATATATATTTGTTATTAATTTTGTAGGGATACAGAAAAATTATTTTAAAAATTAAGGCATGATTTTTAGACTTCTAGTTTCAGCTTCAACAAGCAAAGTGCTTGGAAACCATCACTCCCAACCTTAAAATGAGAAGAAAAACTTAACAAACTGAATATCAAAATATGTCCTAAATCATCAAAGAACTAAGGTCACAGGCAAACTGTTACCTCAAAACTACAACCCAAACCAGGGAGAAAGCACATCCAGAGAGTCGCAGCTAAGATCTGCTTACCCAGAGCAGAAGCGAATGGAACCATGAACTGCTAGGAATACACAAATGGTGATTTTGATTAATTGCTGGAGTTTGAATGTACACCAGTATAAGAATGAGAATTGCTTTAAAGCTGTAGTACTAGGGAGACCCATACTTGAGTGCTTTACTTTCAGGAACCAAGTCAGATAGTATAATGTGAGAAACAAATTTCTTGTTGATAGCAAGGGAAGGGTAAGAGTAGTCACTGTGAAATTCTCCTAGAGATTTTTTCATAACCAAAGGCTACTTTCCGTGGGTGAGCTTCCCTGGTAGCTCAGATGGTAAAGCATCTGCTTACAATGCGGGAAACCTGGGTTTGATCCCTGGATCGGGAAAATACCCTGGAGAAGGAAATAGCAACCTACTCCAGTACTCTTGGCTGGAAAATCCCATGGACGGAAGAGACTGGTAGGCTGCAGTCCATGGGGTCGCAAAGAGTCAGACGTGACTGAGCCACTTCACTTTCTTTCTTTCACTCTCCATGGAGAACGACTTCCTTCTCAGGAGCAGAGCCTTATCTCAGCTGGTAAAAGGAGACTGCTCCCTTTCCAGCTCCCTTCAGTCCTCTGGCCCCAGTTAAAGGGGAGAAAAATGCATAGGCATCAAGGAAATAGACTTGATGCAGCCAGGGAAGGGAGTTAAGAAGCTGGTAGTTAGGGAAGATGGGTGTTTTCACAGGATAAACACTTATGAAAGTCCCAGCCTAATTGGTTGACTGAAAGATGAAACTTACTATAAGATTACAGAATGCCCTGCTTTGTCTTCAAAACTCAACATCACACTAGCAGGTCTCTAGTATTATAACAATGAGTTACAACTGAAAGAGCTGTAACATGCAGCATCCTTCTATGAAAGAGTGCTTAGGAAAGCACAAAGTTAATATGAAGACAAAAACAAGGACACTAAATGGTTGTGATGTCTCTGGCACCTGTAGCTACAAGCAAACATTAAATACAGCCCAGCTCCTAGATGGCTTAACATATATCCTCACACTGAAATCCTATTTTACAGATTGTCCATTACCTGCTACATACCTGACTTTCATCAAAAATAACAAGGCATGTGAACAGGAAAAGAAAATCCTCTGAAGAAGCAAGTAACCATCAGAATCATATTCATATATGATAAAGATGTTGAAATAATAGTGGAAAATTTAAATAGGCATAGTTAATATGCTAAGAGCTCTAAAATAAAAAAAATAATAAACTTACAAGGACAGATAAGTAATGTCAGCAGAAAGATGAAAACTTAAGAATATAAAGGCAATGTTATAAATCAAAACACCATAACAGAAATAAAGATTAACAAGATCACCAGTAGACTTGATGTGACCCAGGAATCATAAGCTTGAACTCATGTCAACAGGAACATCCACAATTGATATTCTAAGAAGAAAATTCACACAAAAAAACCAGACATGGAGAGCAGAACACCAAATAATTGCAGGACAGTTTCAAAGAATATTATAAAATCATAATTGTAATACAGAAGGATGAGAAAAAATTTGAATATTTGAAGTAGTAATGCCAGAACTGTTTACAAATAATGACACCATAGTACACATCCAGAAAACTAGGCAACAACAAGCAAGGCTGAAAAACAAACAAACAACAAACAAGGAACTATCCCACCTTGGGGATATTATATTAAAACTCCAGGAAATCACAGGCAAAGGAATAATTCCTGAAATCAAAAAAGAAGAAAAAAGTATGATGGTGCAAGGATAAGTATTACAGTAGACTTCTCATTGGAGACCATGCAAGACAAAAAGGGGATGAGATAAGATATCTGAAATAGACAATTGAGAGTCCACATGACTTTGGGTCAGGTTCTCACTTCACATTATTGGGAATTATCCTTTGGTGTCCTTACACTTGTTCCCAAAGCCCCACGGCACTGCAAGTCTCCATGTGCCTATGAAGGATCAACTGTTAGTCCTGTCCACATCATCTGCGTGGTAACCATGCTGTGATCAGTAGTGAAACGTGCATCTTTCTTTTCAAAAATCTCTTATGTTGCAAATTCTCAGTCCCTAAATGTGTCCGTGCCAGGAAATGAAGTGAGTGTGGCACTGATATTTTCTACAGTGTTTATTATACTCAGAAGTGTTTCTGCCCCGAGTCCCTGCCCCTCAGCTCATTTTACATTCCAGGCCAAATCCTAAATGGACGTTTGATGTTGCAGCTACAGTTTCCTTAATAGTAGAAGAAGACACATAGCTCTTGGGGTAGAGACAAAGGGGTTTATTACTCACAGAATAACAAGTGGCATGAACCTCATTTTCACACTGACTCCCCCGCTGCCCTAAGTCCCCTGGAGGCAGTGCCAAGGAGTCAGGGCGAATGCCAAAGTTTAGGAAACCCCAGTCTTGTATAGTGGTTGGAAAGCTAACCATTTTAATTTTTTCCTGGCTGAAGGCATTATCTTTATTGCACCGGACAGTAAGCCAACCTGCCCTTTGCTATACAAAATCCTAAGAATTGTCATCTGGGACAAAGGCCATCAGGGCTTCTGATTAAAAAACACCAGGAATTCCAGAGACTCATAGCACACCTTTATGGCAAAGGACATGTGTTTAAATTGAGGAGGATTGTTAATCTGAGTTGCTGAGCTTACAGTGAATTCAGTCAGGTTGCTCTTCAAGTTAGAATGTACTATTTACTGCAGACCACTTAACTCAGCAATTGTTGACAGAACTAAGCCAGAGTTTATAACATCCCATAAATATCTCCTAGTACAATGGCGGTCTTAGAGTCAGCCTCTCTCGAATTACCTTGACATGCTTGACAACAGGCTGTACTACTGCAGAATTTGGGGGGGTGTTGTTTATAACAAGCATTTAGAATGCCCCACTGGCAGGGTTCCCTGAGCTTTTCTACGGGTGGTAGGATGTGGCACGTCTTACAAGATTATGAGCAGGAAAACTCATATTGTGTTAAACATATTCTCATATTGTATGTGTGATAAACAACCACCATCATTCATATTAAAAATTAAGCCTCCTGTCATGTTATCTATTATCCTAAAATATGTAGTTTCTCAGTTTTTACCATCTGGTCTCTCACTGCTATTCCATCAAAAGTAAAATACACCAAAACTGCACAGGAAAGTTTCTATAAGCCTAGATGAGATTTTATCCTGAAAATCCTGATTAAATGAGCACCACGGTATTTCAACCAACTGCTCCCTATTTTTATGAGAGAGCTTTCTCAATGTATTATGGCCACTCTATCTATTAATATTAGGGGATATTTTTTCAGATAGGTGTCTCACTGCTCAATAACAACAATTAGCTCAAGTGATCCTAAGATGTGCGGTCTCTCGGTGAGGATCACAAGCTGGGATGGAATGTGGGTGTCTCGCTCATTTGAAAAGAATTATTGGTGTGGTGGGGTGCAGGGACCATGGAACAGAAAATGAGACAAAGAACAGAGGAGAAACGACAAGAGAAGTGAGATTAAAAACTCATCCATAAGTCCAACTAGCATCTGCTTCCACATATTACACTTAAGTTGTACTGTATAAATCTATTTTTGGGTGTCTCCTGTGACTTCCTAAATTATTATAAATCTGAAGTTTCATCTCAGTAAGAATATATTGAGTCATGCTAACTGACGCTGCAATTTCAGATCTGGACTTCTAAGGGCCTTCAATGCTGACTGTTCCTTGGAGAAGAGGCAACTTGCTTTAAGACAACTGTCCCCAACCTTTTTGGCCCCAGGGACCAGTGGAAGACAGTTTTTCAACGGACTGAGGGCAGGGGTTGTTCAGGCCGTAATGTGAGTGATGGGGAGCAGTAATGAACCCTTGCTCCCCTGCCCACTGATCACCTCCTGCTATGAGGCCCAGTTCCCAACAGGTGGTGGGCTGGTCTGCAGCCTAGCAGTTGGGGACCTTTGCTTTAAGAGACTCTTTAGAGAAGTACAACACCAAGGATGGTTTATATGGAATAGTGTGAACTAGAAGGGAGACAGGTTGAAATTCAGTGGGTAGATTCTGGACCTGGATTAGATGTTGCTTAGTCGTGAGGAGAATTAGACTACTCAGAATTTGAGTAGCTTATGTTCCTGGCATTTACAATATCTCACTGCAGATTTCCCTAGTAGGATTTAGAGTGGTATGTTAGAAATACAAATGAATGTTAGCATCAACAGATAGACAAAAATGAGGCTAGCTGTATATTTCAAGATTCTGAAAAGGGACAAATACAAAGACTGGAGCAATTCGAAGTTAATTGTGAGAATATTCAAGATGTGAGGTTAAAAAACATAAGGTTAAAAGATGGTTTGAAGCCTCTGGGAAACTAAGACAAGCATATAAGCCTGGATAAAAACTGAAAAATATCTCCAAAGTAAATGATACAAATTTTAGGGTGGTGAAAATATTTTTCATGATGCTATCAAGGCAGGTATCTGTCATTATACATTTGCCCAAACCTATAGAATATCACAATGCCAAGAATGAACTCTAATGTAAACTTTGGGTGATAATGATGTTTCCAGTGTAGGTTCATCAGTTGTATTAATAACAAATGTACTACTCTTGTGGGGGAGATGCTAATAATGGGGGGAGGGTTATTCTTGCTCCTTGGAAGAAAAGCTATGACAAACCTGCTGTTGCTGCTAAGTCGCTTCAGTCGTGTCTGACTCTGTGCAACCCCATAGACGGCAGCCCACCAGGCTCCTTCGTCTCTGGGATTCTCCAGGGAAGCATATTGGAGTGGGTTGCCATTTCCTTCTCCAGTGCATGAAACTGAAAAGTGAAAGTGAAGTCGCTCAGTCATGTCTGACTCTTTGTGACCCCATGGGCTGCAGCCTACCAGGCTCCTCCATCGATGGGGTTTCCCAGGCAAGAGTACTGGAGTGGGGTGCCATTGCCTTCTCCGATGACAAACCTAGACAGTATGTTAAAAAGCACAGACATCTCTTTGTCAACAAAGATCTATATCATCAAACTTATGGTTTTTCCAGTAGTCATGTACGGATGTGAGAGTTGGACCATAAAAAAGGTTGAACTCCAAAGAATTGATGCTTTTGAACTGTGGTGCTACAGAAGACTCTTGAGAGTCCCTTGGACAGCAAAGAGGTCAAAACAGTCAGTCCTAAAGGAAATAAAACCTGAATATTCATTGGAAGGACTGGTGCTGAAGCTGAAAGTTTAATACTTTGGCCACCTGATGTGAAGAGCCCACTTGTTGGAAAAGACTCTGATGCTGGGAAAGATTGAAGGCAGGAGGAGAAGGGGGTGGCACAGGCTGAGATGGCAGGATGGCATCACTGATTCAATGGACATGAGTTTGAGTAAACTCTGGGAGATGGTGAAAGACAGGGAAGTCTGGCATGCTGCAGTCTATGGGGTCACAAAGAGTCCAACAAAGCTGAGCAACTGAACAACAATGCATGGTGGGAACAGGTGGTATATGGAAAATCTCTGTACCTTCTTCACAATTTTGCTGTGAATCTAAATCTGTTCTGAAAAAATAAAGCATATATATTTCTACAATAAACAACTAGTGTTTTAGAAAGTGTAAAGCCATAATTTTTTCTAGATAGTTAACCTGCTCTTAATGTAAAAAACTCCATTTTTGTGGACCTGAAACCTAGCAGAGTATCATTTCTACATATTCTAATGGTCACAGTTCACAGCTTCAGGGGACAGACATATGTCTCGCCTCTCAGTGGCAAGGATGAAAAAGAACTTGTAGCCTTAAGTAAAACTGCCACAGGAGTGATAATATTTTTGTTTTCTGTTGGATCATTTTCCATTGATCCACTAGTTTTTCCAGTGGTCATGTATGGATGTGAGAGTTGGACTATAAAGAAAGCTGAGCGCTGAAGAGTTGATGCTTTTGAACTGTGGTGTTGAAGAAAACTCCTGAGAGTCTCTTGGACTACAAAGAGATCCAACCAATCCATCCTAAAGGACATCAGTCCTGAATATTCATTGGAAGGACTGATGCTGAGGCTGAAACTCCAATATTTTGGCCACCTGATGCAAAGAGCTGACTCATTTGAAAAGACCTTGAAGCTGGGAAAGATTGAGGGCAGGAGGAGAAGGATAAGACAAAGGATGAGATGGTTGGATGGTATCACCGACTCAATGGACTTGGGTTTGGGTGGACTCTGGGAGTTGGTAATGGACAGGGAGGCCTGGTGTGCTGCGGTTCATGGGGTCGCAAAGAGTCAGACACAACTGAGCAACTGAATTGAACTGAACTGGATCATTTTCTACATCCTATTTTAGAAATTGGGCTTCCCATGTGGCCAGTGGTAAAGAATCTTCCTGCCAATGCAGGAATACAAGAGACATGGGTTAGATCCCTTTACTGGGAAGAACCCTAGGAGAAGGAAATGTCACTGCACTCCAGTATTCTTGCCTGAGAAATCCTACGGACAGAAGAGCCTAGTGGTCTAGAGTCCATGGGGGTCACAAAGAGTCAGATGTGACTGAACACACACACACACATTTTAGAAATCAGATAAAGAGGACCCAGAGAAGGAGATTCAGTTAGAATACAGGAAAACATTTATGAATGCATTGCTATAGTCCATGCAGGGTAGTGATCATGACAATGAGGATGAAGAGAAAATGGAAATCTCATTGATATTCAGGAGGTGCAACCACAGAATTCAGTGACTTATTTGACAATAGGTTATGGTTGTTGAGAGATCAATAGACATGGTATGCAGGATGAGGTACCACTTGGGGGGATTGAAAAGCTAGATAACGAGGCAGAAATAAATGTTTGGTTTGAAGTAGCTTTGGTAAATCTAGAAGAAGATGCATAATGGAAAATTGGAAAAAATAGACGTAGAACTCAGTATTAAGTATTTACATTTCATCATCAGTGTTTAGATTTTAGAGGAACTCATGTGTATAAGATTTCTCATGATGAGGATATATTATGGGGAAAAATAAGACTGTGACTAGGAGACTGACAGCACCGCTATTTAAAAGTATGACAATGAAAAAAGAAATCACTGATGGAGACTGAGAAGAAATGAAGCAAAACAGGAAATGGGTGTCTTAACAGCCAGACTTAGAAGAGACAACTGGCTATTTGTAATGAATCTGTTAATTGGGAGAGTGTAAGGAATTTGGCTAGCACCCTTGAGATTTTCATACCAGGCTCCTTAAAGTTTTAAATGGAAGGAGTAAACAATAAGAAGTATAAGAAATGGATCTTAATGTTCTTTTCTTATTCTGTAAGCCACCTTTCCTGCTACTATCTAAACTGGATTAAGAGAGCATTTTCTCTCCTTAAGTAATATGCTCCAAGCAGGCAAATAGGGTACTTTTCTTAATGCATTTGAGCACAGTTGAGATTTTCTAAACATTACTAAAGTTTGCGGATAAGGAAAAGGTCAATAGGCATAGCCAACTATAAGAAACTACTTAATGTGACTTTTAGTTTGTGACCTACAATATGGAGACCTCCCTGTCTAAATCTCTATCTGCTTCTGTTTGGCATATTTACCCCCAAAATAAAAACAATCTCATGTGTATTCTTATCCTCAAAGCCACAGAGGTCTTTTACTTCTGTCTAAGGTTCATCTTCCAGACAAGAGTTCATAAATGGGGATCCCCTACTGATTGACAGGGATAATCTTTCCTTTAGAGGATCTCCAGGAACAATACTGCTCAAAATAGCATTATCTTAACCTATAGCCATGGCACTCAGCTTCAACAAAATCTCTTATAATAACAAGTACTCTATATAACTCTATGCATTTATAAAATCGTATTAAAGATGGTATGACTTACACAACTATCATTAAAATTAATATAGTCATATAAATACTTTCATGAAATCACAAAGTATTTTATAATAAAATAATACATATTCCACTAAATAAATGCTTAGGATGGATTAATCAGTATATATATTAAAGTAGCCAGTTGCTTTAACCTCAATGTAGAGTCACCATACATATGACAACTACAAATTCAGACTGGTTCGAGCGGGTACTCCTAATAACTTTTCCTAATATGTTTCATCAGTGACAGGTCTGATAATATTTCCATAAGTAACATGGAGAGGACTGGAAAGAAAAGATTACAAATAGTTCCTTAGGAAATGCAAAAGCTGAGTAAAGAGTCAATCATGATGTAAAGTAATGAGTATATGTAGAGTCAATATTCATTCTTTTTTTCTGTCAAAAGGTATATCCATTTCTTACTGCTTTATACTCACTCCAGGACCACCATGGGCCTGAAAACACTGAATTCTCTCCTGCCTCCTGTCTTTGCACACAGGATTCCATCGGGCCTTCCTCCCTTCCTACACTGAAACCATTAGGTCTCAGCCAAAGCCTAACTTCCACTGCCTTCGTGAGGCCTTCTGACACGTCTACCACACATTGACCCTCCCCACTCCAATCTCTGTGGGCTCCCACAGTTCTCTGTGTGTACTCCATCCTAGCACTTCCCCGTTTGTCTCCCATACTTGACAATGAGCACCTTGAGGACAGGAGACAATTTTTGACTCCTAATTATATCATCAATAAAGTTGAACTAAACAGCTGTTAGAAAAAAAAAATGCTCCTAACACAACACATCTTAATCCTAGACATTCCCTCAAGGCAGGAGACTGAAAGCATCCCCTTCTACCCCAAAGCTAGAAAACAACATGAGCTTCTTCCCCAGAGGCAGAACTAGTATAATCTTTGGAAATTTAGTGTATCCTGAAACATTGTTTGTGATTATGTGGTAAAAGAGTGAACGTCTAGGTTCATGATTTGAAGAGGGTTTTGTTTGTTTTTCACAAACCCCTGCACATGAATGTCCAGTAGGGTATTTAAACTTAGTTTATAACAACTGAATGATGTGAAGCATTATCCTGTGTTCTACAATGCCCTGGGCGCCCTTCCACTCCTGGCCAACAGTACTCCCCAATCACTGTAATGACAATAATAACATCTAAATTGCCAAAGTGCTCTTTAGAGAGTTGTACAATACCACAGAAACTCTATGCCTTCGAGCTTCAACCTGTCAGAAATACAACATCTCATATTAAGAGAAACTCATCCTTAATTCACAGCCTCTGTATAACAGTTGTGTTATAATACAACCAAATGAGTCTAATATTCATTTGAGAGATGAACAAATACAGTAAATAATGAAAAGGTTTCTTTATTGAGGACATAAATGATGTTAGCAAGAGTACTTTCAACAGAAGGGAGGGAGAAAAAGACAGCAGCAGGTGAAGTCATTTTTCAAGAGACTGAGTAATTTAAGCTAGTAAGAGTGTATTCAACTCATGCATATTGGTTAGTTGCTAAGGAAAGAGAAAGTTTTTAACATTTTCAGATCTACTAACTGAGGTAATGTGATGAAATTAAGCAAATTCAAAATAATGATATAAAAATTTCTAGGAAAATGTGTATTCAACACAATTTTGAACTTCATTTTTAAAACATTTTTTTTGAAAAAGAAAAAAATGCTAACTCACATTTTTCCTCTTCTACCTACCTTTGTCTTTCATTCCATTTTTCTGTGCTTTTGTATGGCTAATATTCCCGTAATCTATTTTCATTCTTCTTTCTGGTCCTAAAAAAATAAATAAATAAAGTCATCATGAATATATTATTTATTTAAGCTTTTGGAAAAGAATACTCATTTACAATTTTTCAAGTTCATTTAAAATCATACTTCTCACTTTCAGAGTCATTAACAACCTTGCCTAATTTAGTATCAATCTGCAAGACTGATGAGCAGATTTTCAATTGCTTTGCTCAGGTTATTAATAAGTATAAAACTCCAAGAATAGATAAATCATCAGGATTTATTCTTCTGTAATTTGACCCACTAAGGATAAAACTTTCATAACTCTTCTGAGTTCACCCTCACTTCAGTTGTTCATCTTTGTAAGTTGAAAAGAGAAAGTCAGATTTATTAGATAAATAATGTCAATATAATTATGATGAAATGGCAAGCAGTCCATTCGCACTGTTGGGTCTACTTTAATAGAGATGTGCCTTAAAAGCTAAAAATAACTGACCTCATGTATATTCATTGCTTATCTAGTATTATAGGGATACTAATCAACATTTAACTTGAATTATCTCATTTATTCTCTATAACAACCCTATAAGCTAGGTACCTCTATTACCTCTTAAGTAAGATTTGAAACTAGAACTTAAAAAGAGTGAATTCTGAATCCAAATTACTGCAAAGTATGCTTTACATATTCCTTGGTGGCTCAGTGGCAAGAAATCCTCCTGCAATGCAGGAGACAGGGGTTTGACCCCTGGGTTGGGAAATCCCCTGGGGGAGGGCATGGCAACCCACTTCAGTATTCCTGCCTGGGAAATCTCATGGGCAGGGGAGTTTGGGCAGGCTAGAGTCCATGGGATGGCAAACTGTTGGACATGACTGAAGCAAATGAACACGAATATACATGAACATGCTTTAGATACCACTTAAAGTTCTTTTAGGCTCTTCAAATCTCATTTTTTCCATGTTTCCATGTTTTATAAATTTGAAAAGGCAAAGAAATAGAGCAAAAAGGAAAGAAGCTAAAATTAGTAAGTGCCTAAGTTGTTCCAGACTTAATTGAAGAAAGTAGGGAAAACCACTAGTACATTCAGGTATGAACTAGATCAAATCCCTTATGAGTATACAGTAGAAGTGACAAATAGATTTAAGTGACTAGATCTGATAGACAGAGTACCTGATGAACTATGGACAGAGGTTCGTGACATTGTACAGGAGACAGGGATCAAAACAATCCCCATGGAAAAGAAGCAAAAAAGCAAAATGGCTGTCTGAGGAGGCCTCACAGATAGCTGGGAAGAGGAGAGAAGTGAAAAGCAAAGGAGAAAAGGAAAGATATTCCCATCTGAATGCAGAGTTCCAAAGAATAGCAAGGAGAGATAAGAAAGCCTTCCTCAGCGATCAATGCAAAGAAATAGAGGAAAACAACAGATTGGGAAAGACTAGAGATCTCTTCAAGAAAATTAGAGATACCAAAGGAACATTTCATGCAAAGATAGGCTCGATAAAGGACAGAAATGGTATGGGCCTAACTGAAGCAGAAGATATTAAAAAGAGGTGGCAAGAATACACAGAAGAACTGTGCAAAAAAGATCTTCACGACCCAGATAATCACGATGGTGTGATCACTCGCCTAGAGCCAGACATCCTAGAATGTGAAGTCAAGTGGGCCTTAGAAAGCATCACTACGAGCAAAGCTAGAGGAGATGATGGAATTCCAGTTGAGCTATTTCAAATCCTCAAAAATGATGCTGTGAAAGTGCTGCACTCGATATGCCAGCAAATTTGGAAAACTCAGCAGTGGCAACAGGACTGGAAAAGGTCAGTTTTCATTCCAATCCCAAAGAAAGGCAATGCCAAAGAATGCTCAAACTGCCGCACAATTGCACTCATCTCACATGCTAGTAAAGTAATGCTCAAAATTCTCCAAGCCAGGCTTCAGCAATACGTGAACCGTGAACTTCCACATGTTCAAGCTGGTTTTACAAAAGGCAGAGGAACCAGAGATCAAATTGCCAATATCCGCTGGATCATCGAAAAAGCAAGAGAGTTCCAGAAAAACATCTATTTCTGCTTTATTGACTATGCCAAAGCCTTTGACTCTGTGGATCACAATAAACTGTGGACAATTCTGAAAGAGATGGGAATACCAGACCACCTGACCTGTCTCTTGAGAAACCTGTATGCAGGTCAGGAAGCAACAGTTAGGACTGGACATGGAACAACAGACTGGTTCCAAATAGGAAAAGGAGTACGTCAAGGCTGTATATTGTCACCCTGCTTATTTAACTTCTGTGCAGAGTACATCACGAGAAACGCTGAGCTGGAAGAAACACAAGCTGGAATCAAGATTGCCGGTAGAAATATCAGTAACCTCAGATATGCGGATTACATCACCTTTATGGCAGAAAGTGAAGAAGAACTAAAGAGCCTCTTGATGAAAGTGAAAGAGGAGAGTGAAAAAGTTGGCTTAAAGCTCAACGTTCAGAAAACTAAGATCATAGCATCTGGTTCCATCACTTCATGGGAAACAGATGGGGAAACAGTGGAAGACTTTATTTTTTGGGGCTCCAAAATCATTGCTGATGGTGATTGCAGCCATGAAATTAAAAGACACTTACTCCTTGGAAGGAAGGTTATGGCCAACCTAGATAGCATATTTAAAAGCAGAGACATTATTTTGCCAACAAAGGTCCGTCTAGTCAAGGCTATGGTTTTTCCAGTGGTCGTGTATAGATGTGAGAGTTGGACGGTGAAGAAAGCTGAGTGTCGCAGAATTGATGCTTTTGTACTGTGGTGTTGGAGAAGACTCTTGAGAGTCCCTTGGACTGCAAGGAGATCCAATCAACCCATCCTAAAAGAGGTCAATCCTGGGTGTTCATTGGAAGGACTGATGTTGAAGCTGAAACTCCAATACTTTGGCCACCTCATGCAAAGAGTTGACTCATTGGAAAAGACCCTAATGCTGGGTCAGATTGGGGGTAGGAGGAGAAGGGGACGACAGAGGATGAGATGATTGGATGGCATCACCAACTCGATGGACATGGGTTTGGGTGGACTCCGGGAGTTGGTGATGGACAGAAAGGCCTGGTGTGCTGCAATTCATGGGGTCTCAAAGAGTCGGACACGACTGAGCAACTGAACTGAACTGAAGTTGTTCCAAGTATTTTAAATAGCTGTTCATTCATTTTTAGTTCCCTCATTCTTTTCTGGGAAACATGTCTGAAATGATTGTTTTATGTTCAATTTGTGCTTTACTCTAGCTCTTTATAAATGAGCAACAACAGTCTTTTCATGGTGTTTAGTGTCTAATGAAATGTTGAAAAATTAGTTTTTAAATTTGCTGTTAGAAATGTTATGACAGAATAAGAATGTCTAATGTAACACGGAAACATAGAACAGAGGGCCTTGCCAGATCTAAGGTCAAGAGACAAGTCCTGGAGGAAAGAGTGTTTAGACACTGACTTGATGCATGGGCTGGAGTCAATGAAGATGTGAAGTGCTGTGCTGTTTGGTTGACTAAGCAAACTTTCTCTGTGTGTTGTCCAATGGCCATCTCCATGAACAGGTTCGCTGTTTACCAGACCCCACCCCTGAAGTTAGTGGTGCCCACAAGATCCTGTTCTGGTCAAAGAGCTGTTAGATGAAGATGGGGGAGGGTTGCTTTTTGAAAATATTTCTCTTCACCTTAAAAAACAAACTACACACAAAAATCATTTTCCATACTTTTTTCCCCCAGTGAATAATAGATGTATTTTTCTTTTTCTTTATTTGGAAAGTCTTCTGAAAGTGTTTTAATCTACTTTTTTTTTTCCCTTTACATGGAAATGAGTCTCTAAAGAGATATAGAAAAAGACAATTTGCCCACTAACAGAACTGGAAATTAAAAGAATGATTTCCCTAATCATATTTTCCTTTCCATTAATTGTATATTATACAATTGGTGGGGGTATGATGAAGCTATGTACAATATAGGGAGATACTGCAAGTCCTAGCACCTCTCTTTCTCTAAAATAGAGAACAATAGGAGGTGGGTGTCTATATGTTGTAAATTTCTCTTATGAACACAGTAATTTTTGAGAGTAGAAGATTATAAATTCAAACAAGCTCTGTTTTAGTAATAACTCCCAAGCATCATGCCACAATAATAAGAGAAAATCAATGAGATTAAACACATTAGATAAATGAAAAATGAAGGATGCATCTTATTCTTCTGTGGAGATGGGATAAAAAGTAAATAAAAAGCCATCTGTTATTTGCAACTTGTTTAAAATGCATCTATTTGTTATATCCTAACATTATTTTTGCATTCTTACATCTGAACATGTGACTTATTTAAAGAACGTAATAATGTTACCTTCAGTAACATATACATGTCCACATAAATATTTAATCACTGTACAGACATTTTATAATACTTCATTGTATCCGATTTAAGATTAGAGGATACATTGTAATATATGATAGTCCTTTATTTTGTTTTATGAGTTCTGAAAATTTTCTTACCACAAAAAAGAATCTGAATTGAATGTTAACACACCTCCATTTTTAAAGCTTATACAACTGTCTAAGCCCAATATTGCTGAAAACATCACAGAATATTGGAAATTGTTAACATTGTTCTAGAATCTGTCTAAAGTATTTTGAACTATAAGCATGATAAAGGGTCTAGACATAAGGGTGAATAATGTATCATATTTTCAGCTTATGTTTTGTTTTTGAAATTTCTTTGTACACATAAACACATTTTAGACACAAAAAAACTCCTTTTGATAGCTAACATGTAGGAAAAGCATTAATTATTCTTGGTTTGCTATATGATTTAGTGAGCCATTTCTCGATTCATTTAGTCATGAAACTTCAACAATGAACTAATTGCAATATATTGAACTATACATCCAATTAACTTACTTTAAAAGTGATTCCATCTGAGATGTAGGTTCTAACTAAACTTATGGTAACCATTTTGCAATCTATACATATATTAAATCATCACACTGTATATGTTAAGTTTACCTATATTACATGACAATAATATCTCAAAGTGGAAAAAAATTAATTAAAAAATAAATTTTGGTCCTGGGCCACATTTATGCATAATAAAATTTAACAATTTATAGCAATGTTATAGAATTTAAAATATCCTTTCAAAAAATAATTACAGTGTATTTTATCTCATCACTAAATATAGTATTTTACATGATTTTAATAGAGCTGATCTACTCCAACTTTAAAATAAACATAATATTTATATTACATTCAAGCATATGTCTCTGAACATTTACAGGTACACATTCTATACATTCATGCAACATTTTCTTAATAGACATGTGGAATATCCATCTTAAAATACACTGACTTTGAAAATACTGTTTAGACTATGAATTGACCAGTCACACACTCTATGTGTGCTGTCATATTTAACATGATATAGCATTATATACATTAATGGTTTAACTCAGTGTCTCAGGATGCTAATAAAATCATACTTCATGATAGTAAATTTACTTGATGTATAATCAACAAATCTGCATTTTCCATGAAAATTCATTTCATTTCACTGACAATATTGACTTACACACTAAATATGTATACTAACACAGAGACTGAAGTTGCAGGTGCTAACATTCTGAACATTTACTTTACCTAAGAGTAGCCTCAGATTTTAAGAGTATAATTAACTGATGTCACATATATGATCATTGGTTGCTCCATATGTGAAGAAGTATTTTTCTCTAAAGGACACATTTTTACAAAGGATTTAACACAATTATACAGTCTTTTTAGTAAAAATGGTATTTTACTCTTATTCAAAAATCTAATTTCTATTACTTATAAATCTCTGCTTTCTTGAGGTCATAATTAATTATTTTAGTACAAGTGATATAAAACTAGCACAAAGGTTACATGGCAGTGCTTTTATAAAAGACTTTTGGCTTTATTCTGCAAATCTATTTAGGGAAAAAGGAAAAACTAATGAGCTTGTAGAAGGAGGAAGTAGCTCGTAAAGAATTAGTGCCATGTAACTAACCTACATGTAACGATTTCCTACAAAGAAAAACACTTGCATGAAAGAGATTCATGACAAGATTTAAGATGACAAATGTTTATGAATAACATTCTAAATGGCTGAAGTCAACTGTGCTATAAACCATCTGGCAGATTTAAGTCCTAACTGAAATGCATATGAATTATTGTCATTTAATGGACTATTTAATGGACCTATGAAAAAATTATTTGGCAAAACAACAGGTTTTCAGTTAAAAGAATCAGTCTTCCTGAGGGCCAAACCTAGGGAATATTTCCCCTTCCACATATGAATAATATACAGGATCAAATGACATATTCTTTGAATTTCAGAAAATAAGACATATTTATAATGTGTAAATAAAAGATAAACATGCTGGTGTCAAAGATAACATTTAGCAGTATGACAGAGAGACATCCAAATCCCCAGTTGTCAATCACCAAGATGAATAGTCTTTCTGAAGAAAAGTAAAATTATACCTGCATAAAATTTTGGAAACAGCAGATACTGAAGCATGAATTTTCAATGTATATAGAATAACTTGTTAGATTTTATCATCCCACTCCATGATAATATTTGATGACTATTTAAATCAAATTTCAACATTACAATATAATTCATAGGTAATCAGAAATAAATTCAAAACTGTTATTTTCTGGGATTTTCTATTACTATGTTTTCTGCATTATTTTTATATACTCAAGCAGAAGATAGAAATTATGTTACAGCAGCTTTGTGTTTCTGGAGTCACTGGTGTAGCATTGTTATTTAATGAGGTGAAATAATTTCCCCAATTATTTCATAGTGTTCTGTGACATTATTAGGTTTAATTCTTTTTAAACATGAAGCCAGGTAAAGGGAGACAAACAAATTAATACACAGTAATTACTTATGTGAAGAAAAAATTGTGTAGGCTGAGAGTATGGCATGCTGTTGATATTCTAGTTCTTATTCTATTGAAACTGTGATTTTAAACCATAATGTATACATGGTTTTAAATAATTCTTCTAAACTATAATATTAGGAACAAAATACATTTAAAAACTGCTCTAGGAGCTAGGATAGGAGCATATGAAAGAGAAATAAAGACAAATGTAGGTTAAGTGTTGTTAATTCAATTCACTTATTAAGTGTTTTACTTATGAAAACAAGTATCATATTCCTTTTGATTCACCAATCTAGTTCATAAAACAAGCCACTTAAACCTAAAATACTGTATATTTTTGGCTACTTGATATAGGGCAAAAAAAAAATGGGACAAAATTTGATTCATCACATACACATTTATCACAGCACATCTCAAGATGATCCCATACTTGTGGGTTATACGCAAATATCAGGGCCTTATTTCTATATTCTACAATAGGGTTTGGTGAATATAGCCTGCTGTCTGTTTTTGTAAGTAAAGTTTTATTGGAATACAGCCATGCTACACTGGTAATTTTGAGTAGTTGTAACATAATCCAAGAAGCTCTCAAAATCCCAGATACATATTTTTTGCTTGTTCACTGGAAAAATTTCCCAAACTATGGGAACACACCTAACTTTATTATGGGTCCACTTCTTTTTTAGCAACTAAATTGAGAATTCACTCCTTTGTGCAACAAGTATGCACTGGTCACTACCATTATGTCAAGTTCTCAGGCATCTAAATACCAATGGTACTAAGAAGAGAAAGACAAACAAGGTTCTGATGCTATGTACCCTACCTTCTAATATGGGGAAGTAACAATAATAGAAAAGAGACATCATTTAAACAACATGAATTTCAGGCTGTGATCTATTGGATGAAGACATTTGCAAAAGGACCAATTGAAAGAATATTTATGGATAAGACTGGAGAGATTCCATTAAACTGAATCACCAAGGAAAACTCTGGAGGAGAGGTGCATTTGAGCGGCAACCTAAACAGTCTTATCCTCACAGACACTGGGGAAAGAGCCTCCAGGGAGAGAGAGCAGTATGGTCAAAGGTCCTCAGGAAGGAATACACTTGGGTTTTTTTCTGAAGAAAAGCAGTGCTGCTGAAGAATAAAAAGTGAGAGAGTGAAGGTATTTAAAGAGACATGGGTGAGATGTAACAGGCATTTCCTCTCTAGGTTATTCCAAGCATTCAATGAAAATCAATTACAACACAAAGTATGAAGTAACATTATGACATTAGCAAGAGAAAACCATTTCACGTCCTGATATCTCACTTTTTCTAAGCTTCAGGAAATGATAATACAATCATTTATGTCTTTCTTTGGATCTTTTAAACCAAGGCCAGGGTTACTATCTTGGGGGTAGACATCAAGAAAGGCAAAGGAGAGGCAGGGATGGATTCTCCAAAGGAGACTGTATGTGTTTAATGTCCTGTCCTTCCCTAAGCCATCCCGCAAGCTCTACACTTCTCATGGAGCATGTACAGGCCAATGCTGACCTTCACCCCACAGTGTTCAACTCAGTATCACAGAAGATGAACTCCACCCTATGGAGTGTTCCTGCCCATGTGCTGAAGGTCTTTTGTATCTGCTCTGTATATTCTCTTTAATGTGCTCCTCATTAACTCAGAATTATGTTTACAAAGGCACGCTATTAATTTCCAAAAGGAATTATCAGATATCCTAAATGAAATATACTCAGAAGCAATAGTTCCTTTATTCTAGGACCCTCTGTGCGTATATGTGCACTCAGTCGTATTTGACTCTTTGTGACCCAAAGGATTGTAGCCTGCCAAGCTTCTCTGTCCATGGGATTCCACAGGCAAGTATACTGGAATGGGTTGCCATTTCCTCCTCCAGGGGTTCTCCCTGACTCAGGCATTGAACTCAAATCTCCTGTGTCTCCTGCAATGCAGGCAGATTATTTACCCACTGAGCCATCTGGGGAGCCCAGGAACCTCTGTCCCCTCTATATTTTCTGTAAGCTTTATATCCCAGCTTTAAGATGTCTTCTTTGGTAAAAACAGAGCCAGCAATTAGAGATAACTGGTGATGAAATGATGAAATCATTCATATTTACATGATAACTTACACCTAATAAAGGATCGTTTTTTAATACTATCAATATTATGGCAGAATCTAAGAGTGACCAGCCTTGTAAATTAGGAGAATCTGACTTTGAGTGGGGATTTTTCCACTGACTCATCTTGTGAATTTGGATAAGGAATTAATGTCTCCAAGACTCATTTATATACAATAAAAATAAGATGTACTTTGTAGAGTATCACTGGAGATTAGAATTAATGATAGTAAAATGTATAATGAGGTATTTAGTAAATTATATAGACAAAAATAACAGCTCCTACCATTTATTAATTGCTTGCATTCTGTAAGCAGTTCAATTAATACTTTATATACATTGTACATTACGGGCTTCCCAGGTGGCACCAGTGGTAAAGAACCCACCTGCCAATGCAGGAGACATAAGAGATGTGGGTTTGATCCCTGGGTTGGGAAGATCCCCTGGAGAAGGGAATGACTTCTTTCCTGGATAATTCCGTGGACAGAGGAGCCTGGAGGGCTACAGTCCATAGAGTGGCAAAGAGTTGGACAATACTGAAGCGATTTAGCGTGAATGCACACATGATTTAATTATTAAAGCAGTAGTCTAAAACAGGTATCATTGAATCCAAATTAATGTGAGGATCCTAAATTTTAGAAATATTTAAAAGAAGCTGATAAGCCCCTGGTTAAGCTTGTATCCATGATTTATATCAGTTTGTAATAAAAAAAGTTCCATTAGCTGTTTTCATGATTAGTATTACTCCTTTGCTTAATTCCTCTGATCTGGCACAGACATCTCTTTTACATAATGCAGACTGGTTTCTAAATGGAATATTCCAAGAAGATAAGATCCAAAGTGCAATTATCTATTAAGCCTGACTTAAGCCAGTCTTAACACTGGCTCCTCTCCACTAAGATTTGACCTCTCTTCCTCACAAACACAGCATCTACAAACTCGGCTCCTACCTGGATAGCCCATGGGTATCTGATATGATGAATCTGGATATTCTTTAATGGAAATATCATGTATCTTATATTGTCTCCCATTATCAGACATTTGATGTGTCTTTCTCTTATACGACACATAAGCTGGGCTTCTCTAACATTTTCAAAACTGGACTGATCTTCCTTGTCATGTTCAGGTTACTCCATATAATCTCTTTTTTATTCAGACAAAGTTTCTTACAATTCCCCAAACACATAGAAAACAATCATGTTACCACATTGTTTCTCATCACTTTCCTGCACTATCCTGATTTTATTCCTTCTATACTCACAAGAAGCTAGCTTTTCCTCAAGACAGAAAAAGAAAGAAAGAAAATCATTTCCATCATCCCAAACCCTAGATTGAGATTGTGGCTCCATTTTCAGATTTCTCCAAACACTTCTGCTTCTATTACAGCACTTCTCTGAAAGTACCTTTCTCATTCATGGCACTGCAAAGTACTTGAACACTTGAATTTAACCTTTCTTCTTTTCATATCCCATGTAAATCAGAGTTATTGATAAAACTCTCAGAAACACTCATAAAACGTTGCAGTATAAAGACATAATGTTGTTTAAACAATTTTTTTTTCAATTCCTACATCAATGATCCACAGTGAATAAAGCCCTCCGTCTACAGTCCTTCCTGCACTGCTTCTGGGCTTGGTTGCACAATTTTCTTTGAGCAAGGTCATTGTCAGATATGATGTTAACAGAGGTCTAATAGACACTTCCACTTTGGGTCTTATCTTCTTGGAATGTTCCATTTAGAAACCAGTCTACATTATGTAATAAACACAAGTTAGACTACCAAAGTGTGAGAGAACATGGAGGACAAGATGCCACTGTGTACATTCCAGCTTCAGCTGAGCTCACAGTTGATAAAACCACATGAGCAACTTCACCTCTACCATGTGGAGCAAAAGAACTGCCCAGGTGACCAGTCAACTCACAGAATCATGACAAATAAAAATTATTGTTTTAAGCTACCACCTGTCAGCTAATTTGCTACACAACTAGAGATATCTGAAGTGAAGAACCAAAGTGAAAGTTGCTCAGCCATGTCTGACTCTGTGACCCCATGGACTGTAGCCCAACAGGCTCCTCTATCCATGGGATTTCCCAGGCAAGAATACTGGAGTGGGTAGCCAGTTCCTTCTCCAGAGATAACTGAAACAGTCCTGAAAATCCTGTGTGATAAATATAAAATTTCTTATATATTTTTGATTCTGCCTTTGCTTTTGAAATTTACTTAGGGAGCACACATATTTCCAAAACTTGGGGACTTTCCTACCACACTGAACAGAACAAGGATATGATATGGCCCCAGTCCCAGCTATTCCAGTCCAACGTGTTCCAGAAAATATCTTCCACTTAAACCGGGACAAAAAGGACTCATTGAAACAAATGATTTCATCAGCAACAACAGTCACAATAAAACCAAAGAAGCAAGGTTTTCTGGGATTCATTCTACACTCCTGTATTTTCCCCATGAAAATATGTCTTTCTCTTCTCTGTTTCTTAAATGCATCTCCTCTATTCCTTGCCATTATTTCTAACCTTGCTGGATATCTCACACTTGCCCTTTAGTCTAGACCCAAATTTCCACATTTCTTTATCCTGCTGTATGATCAATACAGATCATGACACTGATCAATACAGACTATGCAAATAAGCCTCCCTGCTCTCTCTCACGGAGAAGGCAATGGCACCCCACTCCAGTACTCTTGCCTGGAAAATCCCATGGACGGAGGAGCCTGGTAGGCTGCAGTCCATGGAGTCGAGAAGAGTCGGACACGACTGAGCGACTTCACTTTCACTTTTCCCTTTCTTGCATTGGAGAAGGAAATGGCAACCCACTCCAGTATTCTTGCCTGGAGCATCCCAGGGACGGCGGAGACTGGTGGGCTGCCGTCTATGGGGTCGCACAGAGTCGGACACGACTGAAGCGACTTAGCAGCAGCAGCAGCTCTCTCTCAGGAAGGACAGCATAGCAGGAAATTGGAGTAAAGCATAGAGTGAGGCTGGTGATTTACATCCATGTATTCACTTTCCTCCTTCAAGCTTTTTATGAGCATCACTTGAGAAGGAGTCACAGTGCTTCTCAGGGAGCCCTCTCTCCATGCTTTGGTAATGGTTTCCACAACTTGCTCCTTTGAACCAAAGGTACTAGTGGTGCCTTACTATTACTAGCCCCAGGAAATAGCACAACCCCTTAGGTTTCACTAGAGTCTGTCCACATTTTGTCTTAGTAAATGCCTCCCAACTTGCCCAAATTTCAATATGCATTGTTTTCTTCCAGGACTCTCATTTACTGCTTGAATAGGTTTTCCTGAAGGCCATTCATACAAAAGTCTCAGCTCACTTAAAATCGAGCCATTCCTAAGCAGACACTGAGGTTCCAGGTAATACTCAGCCAGTGGTACCATTGTTTCTCTCCTCCCTGAGTCAACAGTATGAGTGCCACTGACATCCTATTAGTATGGACCTCTCCATCCTTTTACATATTATCTGGATTTATAAATTCACGTCCCCTCATGAAAAGAACAGAAAATAACAGGAATCTTGCAAAGGTGACGAAAAGAATAATAAAAGACACTGTTCAAAATGAAAGTGTTTTCTTTCTTAGGCTTTCTTTCTCTGTTCCTGTATTTTCTTCTCTCTCTTTCTTATTTGGAGAAAAGTACAGGACAGTTGACTCAGATGTCTCAGAAATCATTTTTATGTCTTTGAGAGCTTTTTTAGAAGGCTTTTTGAATCTGCCAGAATGCCTTTAAATGAACAATGCTTTATGCAGTCATAGCTACTGCCTATTTGACACGTTTTTCTTTCCTTTTGACTGTTTGTCTTTGAAAGGATTTCTTATCAGATGAAGTTTATATTCCTTCACATTTAAAAAAAATTGTGTTGTGTAGAATGAGGACTCTACAATGAATCTATAACCTGTGTATGTCTTATCAAGGGCATAAGAAGAGCCAGTCAAAATCAAAGCTTCAGAGAATCTGTAAGTTTTAAGGGAGTACACAGAGGCTTCTAGAATCGTAATTATGAGGTGCCTCCAAACTCTTGTCTGCTCATCACTCCAATGCTATATTACTGCATAAACATTTAAGAATAGATTACTAAATCTAAAACAGTAACTTGATATTTCTTCTCTTCTTTATAGATCTAGGCAATCAGGTTATGTCTATGGATAAGAACTTTGGAAAAAAAATACAGTAGTATACACTACTATTTAGTAATATTTAGTAAAAATTCTCTGTGATTTTAGGAAGCCATTACCAGTTAAGTTCCTATAAGAGAAATAAAAATAAAAATCAATGTCGAATTTCCCTGAGATTTTTATTTCTTTATAAAATTTTTATTTGGTTTCATTTTTATTATATATAGTGTGTGTATGTGCATGTGTGTAGTTATAGGAAAAGTAAGGTTTAATTTAAAGTGTTTTTTTTTTACCACTTTTGAGTTAAATTCACATGAAATATCTCTATTATAGTAATCTATTTGATTTGTTAATCTGAGCCCATATTTTGACTGTCTTAAGTGATGCACATATAAATTTGGAAATAAAAATCTCAGGGAAATTCTACATTGGCTTTTGTTTTAATTTGTCTTGTGTGTGCTTAGTCACTCAGTCATGTCCAGCTCTTTGTGACCTCATGGACTGTAGCCCATTAGGCTCCTGTGTCCATGGGGATTCTCCAGGCAAGAATACTGGAGTGGGTCCCCATGCCCTCCTCCAGGGAATCTTCCCAATCCAGAGATTGAACCCAGGTCTCCTGCATTGAAAGCAGATTCCTTACCATCTGAGCCACCAGGGAAGCCCTATATTTCTCTTATAGAAACCTAATTGATAATGGCTCCCTAAAATCACATATATAAAAGTATGTGATTATATATATATATATATATATATATATATATATATATATATATATATATGCTTCACTAGTGGCTCATATAGTAAAGAATTCGTTTGCAATGTGGGAGCCCTGGGTTGGGAGGAACCCCTGGAGGAGGGCATGGCAACCCACTCCAGTATTCTTGCCTGGAGAATCCCCATGGCCACAGGAGCCTAGCAAGCTACAGTCCATGGTGTCACAAAGAGTCAGACATGACTAAGTGACTAAGCACATATAAATATATATAGTTTTTATTCTTTTAGAATGTTATTTATTAAAATTATTGAATAATGAATTTGTGTATGCTTTTTCCTTTGTAAAAGCCAACGTTAATCAAAAGGAAAGAAAATACTCTCCATGTTTGTTTATATAATTCATTAATACTGAAAGAAATTTGAAAAATTATGCTAATTGGATTGCATTCTATGCCCTTTGTTGATGTTTATTCAGCTATTAAGTAATTTCTTTTAAGAAATTCTAACCCATAACTGAGAGTGAGTTGGTCCTCCATGTAAACAGATCAAATATATTGAAAAACCTGAAGAGTTCAAATTCCCTATAGCTTTTTACAAATCAGGATTAAGGAGAAGCATTTTGACAAACCCTCCACAGAGTATTAAGAAAATTCAGTAAAGCTATTTGCTGTTTTTAGCCTTTAATTTAGTTGATATACTTCCTTAAGTACCAAGGATAATTATATTTGGTCCTCTGGGGTAACAAATTTGCCCTTAACATGATTTCTATGATGCTTTCTGGCTCTAGGTTGACAAACAAAAGAAATCAAACAATGTATTATCTGGGATTAGACATTTAATATATTGAATCATTTCAAAACACTTCACTGTGCGTGTGCTTATTTCTTGACAATTTTCCAAAATCATATAGATTTGGAATCTTAAGTAATAGAAACTCAGCTGAGTATACCCTACGAGTAAGTCCCATCTGGGTTACCAAGAATCATTAAGAAAGGAAAAAAAAAAAATGAGCCTTTCCAGAAAGAGGTCATGGCAGGCAAAGTGCAAAAATACTGGTAAGGAAAAACTTATAATCAGGGACTTAATACATGATGGGATTGCTTTGATCGTTCTCTAGCCTGCCCTAGTACCTCTTGGGGAGAGAAAGAAAATAAAGTAGTGAAAAATAAAGCTGTTTGATCAAAATCTCTTTAAGACACTGAGATCCCAAGGCAGCCCTTTTGGATAACCTAACATGCAGAGAACCCCAAGGCCCAGTGTGTTAGTCTGAGTGTGGTCAAGAGAGAGGAAAGCCACAGTGATGTGAACAAGGAAAACTTTATTTTAAAGACACAACAGAAACCAGGAACAAACATTATTTCATAAACTATGAGGACAAGCAGATAACAAATAGAGATTACCTTTGGCCTGACTCAGACCCCAGCCAGATTGTGGTAATCAGTGCTCAATAAGTTACATTCAGGTTTGGCTGTAGGTGTCCATGGAGATTAACACTAGGATTGCAACTGATTCTCAGAGAATCCTTTACTTGCACATCTTCACATCTTCTAGATTATCTTTCAAAGCAAAAATCAACAGTGACACTAGGCTGCTCAAAGTCCAGCACTTCATCTTATTCAGCATGCAAACTGCAGTAACTGTAGGAGCTCAGAAACCAAATGTTCCAGCTCCAGCCACAACCACCATTTGACCTTAAGGCTCCCTTCAACCATGGAAGACTCTGCTCCCTCCAGTTACACTTGCTTTTTTTGCCCCAAATATTTCAAGAATGGTCTCAAACGAGAGATTTTGTGATTTTTCTTCCAATTACACTGTTTCCCAATACATTTCCCAATTACACTCTTTCCCAATTAATAGGAATAATTAAGTCCTATTCAATGTCATTATAATAAAAGGAGACTTTCCTGACAAAGTTATGTGAAATGACAACCGCCAGTGCTCTTGTTTTAAGGCACCCAACATTATTATGGTCCCCAGTCCTTCAATGGGAGGACTTTGGTTTATTTACTCCTATATCTGCCTATGCCTTATAACAGAGAAGGCACTTGATAAGCTATTCTTATGAGTACATCACAGAATCAATGGACATGAATTTGAGCCAACTCCAGGAAATAATGAAGGACAGGGAAGCCTGCCATGCTGCAGTCCATGGGGATCACAAATTGTTGGTCACAACTTAGCAACTGAACAACAACAACAACCACTAAAAGCTAGAGTGTCCTAGGTCTTGGTCTAGAAGAACCTTTATCTCCTCATACATAGCACCTAGCCCATTACTTGCTCTCAATAAATATCTGAAATAGCATTAGTTGTTGAATAAATAAATGAAGGAGTTAAAGTGGCATCTATTGCTCCCTTGTTATGAATCAGGATTTTTGTTGCTGCTGATACAAAATAGAAAAACCATGGCCCCTGCCCTTCATGAACATGGGGTTTATTTGTTTGAGCCAACCACAATGAAAAAAGGATAGTTAAAACAATATGCTTGATGCAGAAGAAAATACAAGTGAAGAATGTGTTGTAGTCTGGAGGAGTTCCTGAAGGCTTCCTGGAAGAATGGAGCTTAGTTCTGAATAAATAGAATTACCAAGGGAAAATAGAATATTAAAATAACCCAGCCAGAGAGAAGAGCATAACTATGATAATGAAACATGAAATATGTTTTTGGAGAATGGATAATACTAGGATATATTTTATGTTCTGTAGATCATGGAAGAATGCCAACTTTTCTTTTCACTTTGTAACTCTCTTCAAAACGAAGAGTGAGCACCTATAAGTACAGATCAGTTTACACACTCAGGTTATTTTAGGCACTAGTAGAAATTATCATAGTTGACCTTATTATAAAGTTTAATTAAGTTCTCCTATTCTTGCTTATTACATTTCTTACCTCTTTATCTTGACACTGAAATCCAAAAGTCCTTTGCTGGGCTTCTAATCCTTTATTTTTCAGTCTCTCAGTTAGCTTTATGGTGCCTCATGTCTGAAGTCTTGAATTGACTAGAATGACTATAAAAAGAAGACTATAAAAAATGGAAATTCTCTTCCTGTTTGGCTGAATTCTTACATTTGGAAATATTTTCATGTGCTGTGGTGGTGGTGGTTTAGTCACTAAATCATGTCTGACTCTTGCAACCCTATGGACTGTAGCCTGCCAGACTCTTCTGTCCATGGGATTCTTCAGGCAAGAATACTGGAGTGGGTTGCCATTTCCTTCTCCAGGGGATCTTCCCAACCCAGGGTTTGAACCCAGATCTCCCACATTGCAGACAGACACTTTACCGTCTGAGCCACCAGTAATGGATGAGTGTCACTTATAGCAACAGAATGTTCCAAACTGTATACTTTCATTTGGAAAAAAGACACAAATAATTGTCCTTACCAAACTAAGGTGGTATATCTATGATACACAGTGTGGTTGCATTAAATCATGGAAAATAATATGTCCAACCTTAGTCATTAAATTAAAACAAAAAATCTATTCTTGAGCAAACAACTTTGTCAATGTCAAGGCTGGACAAGGGAGAATCCAGTGAAGTACTTGGTTTGGATGCATAATTTAAGGGATGTCAAGAAACCCAGTAATCAAGATAAGCAATACTTTAATAAAATATTTTTAAAAATCAAATTAGTTGGAAAAATCCATGGTAAATATAATAAATCAAAATTTTAAATAAAACCAGGTCAGGATTATTGATCTACCTTTTTCATCTCTGCACTTTGTTCCAATCATAATGAATGAAACAGGAAGATACATTTAAGGATCCTCAAGGCACTGTTGTTTTTCAAACTATAGATCTGGATACTTAATTTACATAACTAATGTTCATTTTTCTTCTGTTAATTCAACATAAGACTATATGCAAGATGGAAATGGGAGTTGTAACAGGGCCAGCTGCACAATAGATAACCTATTTTCAGATATACGCTTTTGTTTTTCCAAAAGAAGTGAGAGGTACCTAACACTAATCTAGATCCTTAGACTGCAGGTGGTAAAGACTGATCATGACTGAATATTATGAGCAATTAATGATGTGGAGGAATATATCATGAAAGAAAGTATAAAACAGCAGTTCTAAAAGTCTGAGGCCAACCCAGTCTTATGACAAGAAATGACCTTCCCTTGAAAAGAAATTTAAAACTTACGGAGGTATTGAAGCAAGGATATTTGTCAGCTGATTGACTGTATATTATGTATTTATCCAAGAGTCAGAGATAGGGCCAATTATTTTTTTTCTTTCTATTATTTATTTGTCTAGCTACCTATCTGCCAAATGCAAATAGAAACAATGCTCAAAAAAAAAAAAAGAAACAATGCTCAAAAAGTATATATAAATGTGTGTGTGTATATATATATATATATACATTTTATGTATATTATATATGTATTATATATGTATATATAATATATATAAATTGTATGTATAAATGGAATCTCTCTTCACCCTATGTTAGCACATCGCAGATGGATTCTTTATCAGCTGAGCCACCAGGGAAGCCTACGCTTAGCACAGATCATTGAGTTCCCTGTGATGTGATTATAAACATTTAAATATGTGTGTTTGTATATATTTTTGTGGGTAAATTTGTAATTTTATATTTAAATGGATTCCATGGCAGAGAGATACATTGACCTAGGGTGACAGTGATGTACAAAGCCTGACTGCAAAAAAATAAAAGTAGATTAGTATCTTAGCTTTTTTGAGTATAGACTAATTCCTTAACTTATAAATTAACCTAAAAACAAAGAGAACCTTTTTAGGGACCATGAGTTTTTAGATAACTGAAAGTTTTAGGATTCATTTATTTTTCATTTTTTCCAATACATAACTGGCACTTGGGCAGGAAGGAGTTGCCAGATTCATCAAAAATATGAAATACAAAGTTAAATTTGAATCTAAGACAATAAATGATATGTAGTGGCTCAGACAGTACAGAATCTGTCTGCAACACAGGAGACCTAGGTTTGATCCCTGGGTCAGGAAGATTCCCAGGAGAAGGGAATGGCTACCCATTGCAGTATCCTTGCCTGGAGAATTCCATGGACAGAGGAGCCTGGCAGGCTACAGTTCATGGGGTCGCAAAGAGTCAGACACGACTGAGCTGTTAATACTTTCACGTTCATTTATATGCCCCAGATCATAATGTTGACCTGAAATCAAATTTAACTAAGTGACCTATATTTTAGCTGGCACTTTATACTCTTGTTTTATGAGATTTTAAAAATAAATTTATTTATTTATTCACTTATCTATCCTGGGTCTTAATTGCAGCAAGTAGGATCATGGATCTTCCCTGAAGCACACAAACTCTTAGTTGCAGCATGTGGGATCTAGTTCCCTGACCAGGGATCGAACCGTGGCCCTCTGCATTGAGAATGTATAGTCTTAGCCACTGGCAGCAGGGAAGTCCCTGAAATCCTTAATCTGTGCATTTCACTGTCCGAATGCATGTCTGCTACACCATGAACTCCCAGTAAATACCTGCTACATATGTACTTCCTCTCCTTGCTCCACAACTGCAGTCTTGCTCCCTGCTTTAGTTCTGAGAGCTGGTTTTAGCCCCAGGGACTGACAACCCTATCTTGGACCCAGGCAGTCATTAGCCAAGGTTAATCAACTTTTCAAAATTATTATCACTGATTACAGAAACTGTTTAAACATAATTAATTTTACTAATCATTCTCCCAACTTCCACAACCTTTTGACATTGCACTTTTACTATATATCTATCTACCGTGACCTTTTAGAAGACCACAAACCTTGTGATATATAAGACATGTTTGTCACCCTCAAACCAATTATGGCTCCCCTGGGGCAATACTTGCCCCATTAAGAATGGATGCATTAATCCCTAAAGCACTCTGTTCTATTTGGTGATCTGCCTCAACATCAAATATTTCAGATTTCTATTCCAGAAAAAAAAAAAAAGAAATCATATCTCACTCTATTACATAAAAAGGCACAATATTGTACTTTAAATTTCTGGAGCAAATTTCTATACATGCTGAACACTCAAGTCCTTCATAAGAGGTTATTTTTGAAGGAGGCAAAGACCCATCAAAGGAAGAGGACCTACTGATAACATGATTCAAAATATGTTTATCTGAATATCCTAATATTTTAAATTATACACTTCTTTGGAAATCTTTGAAAATCCAAGTGTTTTTTTTTTAATTTACTTATTTTTGATCAAACAGTTGAAGAATTAATTTGGAAAGAAACACTTGCATTTCTAAGATAAACAGTTTACATGGATAATATTTTTGCACAGTTCATTATTACTAGTGACACTTGTATTAATCATTGTGCCATATGTTGGCACAGCTGTGGTGGATTTGTCCAAATCTCTACAGATTTTTCTTTTCCTGCTCAGAGATATTTTTCAATGTGGGAGCAGAGTGCCTTTGTGCTCTATGTTAGGACTTATTGTAAAGCCAGCATATGTTCTCCAATACTTCTTGGCAAGACTGACAGCATTTATTTATTTATGAGCTTTTTCCCCAAATAGTTGTCCTTTTTTGGAGGGAAGGGAAGTTGTGGTAGGTTTAATTGGCCTTTCAAAAACAGGCATGGCAAATATTTCTTTTATTTTTTTTTATTTTTTACATTTTGGTATCAAATTTAAAAGCATAATTTTTCCTTCTTGCAGACACATATGATATTATTCTTGCTGACCTCTTGCCTACTTACAATCAATTATTTATTTCAACTAAGGCTTTTATTTTTATTCACTTACTTTTGATAGTCAAAAACCTGCACATATTTAATGAACACAATTTTATGAGTTTGGACAAATATATATACCTAGGAAACATTCTCAACCATCAAGGTAGCAGACATACCAATCACCTCCTAAAGTCTCCTTTGTCCTTTCTGTGTGTGTGTGTGTATGTCTGTGTGTCTCTGTGTGTGTCTGTGTGTGTGCGCATGTGCTAAGAACACTTAACAGGAGATCTACTCTCCTAACAAGTTTTGAGTGGATAGTACAGTATTACTATATACAGTACACTACAGGCACTATACTATACAGCAGATCTCTAAAGGAAATTCATCCTGCATAATTGAAACGTTATACATCTTGAACAAGAACTTCCTGTTGTCTCCTTCCATGTTCTCTGGTAACCAACATTCTATTCGCTGCTTCTATGAATTTGACTATTGTAGGTTCCTCATTTAAATGCAATCATAGCATTTGTTCCTCTGTGACTGGTTTTTTCACTGTCATAATGCCATTAAGGTTCATCAAAGTTGTTTGCAAACAGCCCGACTTCTTTAAGGCTGAATAATACTCCATTAAATGTATATACCCTATTTTATTAACCCATTCATTTGTTAATGAACATTTCAGTTGTTTTCATGACTTGGCTGTTATGAACAATGCCATCATGAACATGGGAGTACAGACTGCTTTTCAGATCTCAATTTCAATTCTTTTAGGTATATACCCAGAAATGGCGTTGTTGGTAGTTTATTTTTAATTTTTTGAAGAACATGCTTACTATTTTCCATTGCATCTGCAGCATTTTACATTGCCAGCAATGAAGAAAAGTTCCAATTTATCTACATACTCACCAATCCTGGCTTTTTTGTTTATTTTTGTAGTAGCCACCCTAACTAATATGAGGTATTACCTCACTGTAATTTTAATTTTCCCTTCCCAGATGATTAACAATGTTGAGTGTCTTTTAATATGTTGTTCAGTCACTAAGTCATGTCTGACACTTTGTGACCCCATGGACTGCAGCACACCATGCTTCCCTGTCCTCCACTATCTCCTGAAGTTTGCTAAAGTCCACTGAGCTGGGGATGCTATCTAACCATCTCATACTCTTGCTTTTGCCTTCAATCTTTCCCAGCATCAGAGGCTTTTCCAATGAGTCAGCTCCTTGCATCAGGTGTCCAGAGTATTGGAGCTTCTGCTTTAGTATCAGTTCTTTCAGTAAATATTCAGGGTTGTTTTCCTTTAGGATTGATTAGTTTGATCTCCTTCCTGTCCAAGGGACTCTCAAGAGTCTTCTCCAGTACCACAGTGTGAAAGCATCAATTCTTCAGCACTCAGCCTTTTTTAATGGTACATCGACAAAAGGGGAAAGGCTAGAGATTTCTTCAGGAAAATTGGAAACATCAACGGAGCATTCCACCCAAAGACAGACACAATAAAGGATAAAAATGGTAGAGACCTAGCAGACTGAAGAGAACAAGATGAGATGGAAAGAATACATGGAAGAACTATATTAAGAAAGGTCTTAATGAACTGTATTACTACAATGGTGTGATTAGTCACCCAGAGCAGACATTCTGGAGTGTGAAGTCAAGTAGGCCTTGAGCATCACTGCTGTTAATAAAACTAGTGGATGTGATGAAATTCCAGCAGAACTATTCAAATCCCTAAAGAATGATGCCATCAAGATTTTGCATTCATTATGCCAGCAAATGGAAGACCCAGTAGTGGTCACAGGACTGGAAAAATGTCAATCCTCATCCCAATTCCCAAGAAGGATAGTACCAAAGAATGTGCTAACCATTGGATAATTTCACTCATCTCCCACTGCTAGTAAGGTCAAGCTTAAAATCTTGCAGACTAGACTTCAGCATTATATGAACCAAGAAATTCCAGATATCCAATCAGGGTTTAGAAAAGGAAGAGGAACTAGAGATCAAACTGCCAACATTTGCAGGATTATAGGAAAGCAAAGGAACTTCAGAAAAACATTTATCTCTGTTTCATTGACTATGCTAAAACCTTTGACTGTGTGGATCATGACAAACTGTGGAAAGTTCTTAGAGATGGGGATACCAGGCCATCTTACCTGTCTCCTGAGAAACCTGTATATGGGTAAAGAAGCAACAGTTCGAATGCTGTATTGAACAACTGATTGGTTCAAGATTCATAAAGGAGTATGACAGGGCTGTCTGCTGTCACCTTGTTTGTTTAACCTACACACTGAGCACATCATGAGAAATGCTGGGCTGAACAAGTTACAAGCTGGAATCAAGAAAGGTGGGATAAACATCAATAACCTCAGATATGTGGATGATACCACTCTAATGGCAGAAAGCGAAGAAGAACTAAAGGGCCTCTTGATGAGGGTGAAGGAGGAGAGTGAAAGAGCCTGCTTAAGACTAAATATTAAAAAAAAAAAAAGCTAATATCATGACATCTGGTCCCATTACTACATGGAAAATAGAAGGGGAAAATGTGAAAGTAGTCACAGTTTTCCTCTTCTTGGGCTCTAAAATCACTGCAGACGGTGACTGTAGCCACAAAATCAGAAGATGCTTGCTTCTTGGCAGGAAAGCTAAGACAAACCTAGACAGTGTGTTGAAAAACAGAGACATTACTCTGCTGACAAAGGTCTGTATAGTCAAGGCTATGGTCTTCCCAGTGGTCATGTGAGAACTTGTGAGAGCTGGACCATAAAGAAGGCAGAATGCCAAAGAATCGATGCCTTCAAACTGTGGTGCTAGAGAAGACTCATGAAACTTCCTTGGACAGCAAGGAGATCAAACCAGTCAATCTTAAGGGAGATAAACCCTGAATATGCACTGGAAGGACTGATGCTGAAGCTGAAGCTCCAGTAATTTGGTCATCTGATGTGAACAGATGACTCATTGAAAAAGTCCCTGATGCTGGGAAAGATTGAGGGCAGAAGGAGAAGAGGGCATCAGAAGATGAGATGGCTGGACAGCATCACTGATGCAATGAACATAAACTTGGGCAAACTCCAGGAGATGTGAGGGACAAGGAGGCCTGGGGTGCTACAGTCCTTGGGGTCTCAAAGAGTCAGACACGAATGGGTGATTGAACAACAACAGCAACAACAATGCACACATGTTGGCAATTTTTATGTCTTCTTTTGGAGATATTTGAAGACTTTTGCCCACTTTTTGTTTGACTTATTGACTTATTTATATCTGCTATTGAATCGTAGGAGTTCTTACATATTTTGGACTTCAGATCAGGTCCTTACCAGATACGTGGTCAGGAAATATTTTTCATTCAAAATGTTTTACAAGGTACATTATTAATTAAAACAGTATGACACTAGCATAAAGACAGACTTATACACCAGTGGAAAAAATAGAGAGCCTAGAATTAAACCCACACATATACAGTAAATTGATCTTCAACACATGCCAAGAATACACAATGTGAAATAGTCTCTTCAAAAGATAGCATTGGGAAACTTGATAGCCAATCCAAAAGAATGAAATGTGAACCAAAATCTTACATCATACATGAAATAGACTCAAAACAGAGTAAAGACTTAACTATAAGATCTGAAGATGTAAACCTCCTAGAAAACACAACAAAAAGCTTCTTGACATTAGCCTCAGCAAAGATTTCTTGGCTATGACACCAAAGGGAGTAAAAGCAAATACACAAGTTGGACCACATGAAACTGAAAAGCTTATGATCACTTCTTTACTATTTCCCTTATCCTGAAACTGAAATCCTTTCACCCTGCCTCCTGCATGCTTACTTCAACTTGACATAATCTATGAGAAATTTGTCAGTTCTCCAGCATCAGTCAGATGGGTAGTGTCAGGAATTACTTGATCATATAACTGGAAACAGTAGGGGATGAGAACAAGCTACAAGCTAAGTAACTCTGGGGCAATAACAAAGGTGCCAGCTTGGTCTCCCTCTTATAGTCCCTGATGGCTGTTCTGCAGAAGACCAAAGGTGAGCTGGTGAAGGCTCAGCAGGGTGGCAAAAAGTGTGTCTTGGCTGCTAAACTACTTTTCAATGAAAAATAAAGATCTATCAAATCACTGGGAGAAAACCTGCATTCTCTTTTTCATGTGTTCATTGTAACATTGTGATTTTTCTTGTGTTAACACCGGAACAAACTAGAAAGGATTTTTTTTTAAGTTTTCTTTTAACTGTTTCTTCTTTTGGATTGGATGGTAAATGATTAATCAATCTAAGATGTGTCTGAAAATAGCAACAGAACAGACACTTAGAAAAAGGTAAAGGCCATGAGGAAGAAGAGGAGGCAAGTAGGCAGGGATGCAATGATATACTGAACATAGAGAACAGTCAGAATCCCATTCACACAGTATTAGAGAGGATCAACTTCAAGTATTACAGATTATTCAAATCAGATTAAATTTATTAGCAGATTTCAGACCTCTTTGAGCTTCCCTTCTGACTTAGTGGCAAGGAATCTGCCTGCAATGCAGGAGACACCAGAGACACAGGTTAAATCCCTGGGTTGAGAAGATTCCCTGGAGAAGGAAATGGCAACCCACTTCAGTATTCTTGCCTAGGAAATCCCATGGACAGAGGAACCTGGTAGACTACAGTCCATGCAGTTGCAAAGAGTTGGACATGACTTAGTGACTAAATGACCACCAGACCTCTTAGTGTCTGATTTAGGAATCCATTATTGAGAACTGGTTGCCAGCAGGCTTGCAAGACTTAGACTACAACTCAGAGCATCTAATTTGGAGCAATTCATTCATTAATTTATTCATTCAGCAAATATTTTTAAATGGTATTATGTGCCAGGAACTGGGTTAGTTGTTTTGGACATGATGAGTTTACATTTATAACTGATCTTGACTGCATGGAACTTACGAGAAAGAGTCTTCAGAGAAGTGTAGAATCTGAGAAACAAAAGATCTAGTTATTTAAACGCTGACAGTGTCAGAAGCATAACTTTTGCTAAAATCACTTAAATACAATTTGGAGTTCACAAGGTTGTTGTTTTTACAAAGAACTTGACTCTTCCTATTATGGAGAAGAGTATTAATTATTTTCCTTCTTCACAGCCCCATATAAAAATAAGGAACTGGCCAGATGCTGACAGTTATGTACTAGTGGTGGACTGTTAAAACAAAAAACATCAAAACCAGATATACAGCCTTTGCAAATATTGGTTTAACTATTTCTACCACAGTCTATCTTAAGATAGCAATGCTGCTGGCAAAAGTCCTGAAATAATAGGAGTCAGTTCCCAGAAATCTATACAACCATGTTCCAGCACATTACTGAACACTGACCTCTTAATGTCTAACTGGTTTCTCAGCTATTAAAAGAATTTCCCAAATCTTTAGAATTAACACTTGGAAAAATATGTATTAAAATCTTAGTTTTCTGTGGATATTTCTTATTTATTCTAGCTGTCTAGTTCTGGAGAAAAGGAAGAGAAACATCTTTGCATTTATCTTATTTACTTTCTTTAAACTTGTTAGCCTTGCTTTAGGTTTTATCCTAGAGTTGGAGTTGGGGTTTCACAATCAAACAGAAAGAAGAAATACTTGGGGTACATGCTCAGACATGTCCAAATTTAGTGCCACCTGTAAAAAGGTAAGTTTATCTATACATAATGAAAGTATCTAGAATTGACATAATCATACCTCTGAATACTTAATTAGTCCATATTATTCTATATCACAAATGTGCAGTGGAATAATTGGAATATGATCTTTAATATTTCATATTTCCACATCTTTGGTGGGATACAGAAATTTTATGTAAGTTTTTACAAATTCATGTACTGTTTAACAAATATAAGAAGTAGACTAACTTATGCTTGTCATAGATTTTAGTTTATTTTATTACTTATTTGTTCAAAATAGAAGGTGAAAGAATGTGGAGGGCAGCTTAAGGTTGCATGTGGAAAAACAAAACTACTGGTTTTCAAAAATATGGGGAAAATCTGTAGATTTTGTTTATGTCTACTATTCATGTCCCTGTTACAATGGATAATCAAGAGTTGACTACATTGTAATTAAAACTGAAGTTGAAGAACCCATCAAACAATTCACAATTTATATTATAATATAGCTCATCAACCCACTAAATATATATTAATAGGGCATTCAAAATCATGCATTTGGCATTTCAAAGACATCTTTCCACATCTGGAGTGATTTGGGATAAATTATTTAGTGCCCTCTCTGTCTTTCAACTATTTTTGGTGAGTTTCCTTTTGCATAATATTGCAATCAGCCTTTGAGTAGAAAATGCTAATGTAGTGGAGGGGGGGTAATCTTCATCTCTGGACAATTCCAAAGGAAATAATACAATCAAGAAAAGAGGGGAGACACCAATTTTGAGGTAATTAGTCAGAAGAATAAATGAATGTTGATAAATGTTGAGATTATTCAAAAATTATAGGTTTTTAAATAACATTTGATTTTTGAAATTTTTACTTTTAGAAAGCAGAATTTCACTGAATTTATTTCATAAAATTTTATTTTGTTTTAAAATACTTCTCCCATAGTATTACAATAACAATACATCAATATAATAGTAAATAATTTAATCTGTATGTTTTTTGATACTGAAAAATATTCTGTTTCATCTGAATTTGGGAGTAATATTAATCATCTTGTAGAAACTTAAGACTATGTCTATGTGTCCCAATTTTATAAAGCAGTAACTGAGATAAATCATGGAAACTGTATGCTTGATACTAAATTCCAGCAACATATGAAATGTATTATTAGATTTGAAGGCACTTAGAGGGAAAGACACAGTTAAAAGTTATTGTTAAAAATACTGTTGCTTTTGTTCAGTTGCTGAGTCATGTCTGATGCTTTGTGACCCCACGGACTGCAACAGGCTAGCCTTTCCTGTCCTTCATTCTCTCCCTGAGTTTGTTCAAACTCATGTTCATTGAGTCAATGATGCCATCTAATCATTTCATTCTCCATCAACCTCTTCTCCTGCCCTCAATCTTTCCCAGCATCAAGGTCTTTTCCAATGAGTTGGCCCTTCACATCAGGTGGCCAAAGTATTGTAGCTTCAGCTGCAGCATCAGTCCTTCCATTGAATACTCGGGGGTTGATTTCCTTTAGGATTGACTGGTTTGATCTCCTTTCTGTCCAAGGGACTCTCAAGAATCTCCTCCAGCACCACAGTTTGAAAGCATCAATTTTTCAGTGCTCAGCCTTTTTATGGTCCAACTCTGACATCCATACATGACTATTGGAAAAACCATAGCTTTGACCATATGAACCTTTGTCAGCAAAGTGCTGTTTCTTGTTTTTAATATGCTATCTAGGTTTGTCATAGCTTTTTTTTCTAAGGAGAAATTGTCTGCAGTCATTGTCCACAGTGGTTTCAGAGCCTAAGAGAATAAAATCTGTCACTGCTTCCACTTTTTCCAATGTTTGCCATGAAGTGATGGGACTATGATCTTAGTTTTTTTTTAAGGTTGAGTTTCAAGCCAGCTTTTTCACTTTCCTCTTTCACTCTCATCAAGAGGCTCTAACCTGTGACTCTTACACTGGCAGGAAGATTCTTTACCACTGAGTCATCATGGAAACCCTAAGAACTATTAGCTAATGACGATTAGCTAATTAAATAATTAGCTAATTAATAACTATTAGCTAATTAAATAATGAAACACTTAATTTCTTGTTATGCTGCTAGAACAATCAAATGAAATTGATAACTAAATAAGGAAAGATGATAGCTAAATAATCTAAATTGACAGATTATTCAATGTTAAAAATTAGTATTTTTACTTTGCATGTTACCCCAAATATTTCTTATAAATATTACTGAAAGAAATGTGAACTTAACTGCGGTTGTAATCAGAGAAGCTAACATTTATGAATCTCGTATTCTGTGCCACAAATTGTTTTTGTTCTCTTAATACCACTTAATCCAAACAGCATCCCTAGGATACAGAGTGTTGTAATTTATCCTCGTTTTAAAGATAGGAATCTTAATTTTAGAACTAGAAAGTAACCTGGGAAAAGCCAATTAGGTGTCAAATGAAGAAGCTTTGTTTAATACCCAACAGGTCTGATGCCAGAAGCTGTACCGTTGCCTGCAAGGCTTTTTATTCCGGTCATAGAAAGACTAAACTAAGAACAGCCACTTATACATCTTTGAAAGGCTAGCTAAAAGAAGTGGAGAAAAGATCACACATTTTTTACTTCAGAAATCACACCAAAAAAAGAATATGCAAAAATAGCAAGCACATAAAGCAAATTTGTCTAAAGTATGAAGTATTTTTTTTCCTCTGTTAGAACTATCCAACAATGAAATGAGTTTCCTCACAAAGTATTGAACTCCTTGTCCTTGGAATTATTTAGAACACTGTTGACCATAAGAAAGACTATGGAAAACATTTTGCCTTTGGAGGAACATTCATTATTTTTCTTTGAAAAAAAAATTCTTCATGTGAGGACCTAAAGTTTTAGAAACTACTGATGCTAAAACAATGAAAATTATTTTCACTTTTCCCCAATAGCCTACAACAGTAATCAAACCTAAAAGTGAAGACATCTCTACCTATAAAGCAGATAATGACAGGTTTACTAACAAGTACTTGAATTGCAGAATTCTAAGCGAGAGATAGCAACCAATTTTTCTTTCCTGCAGCATGTTTTAGTCTTAAAAACAGCAGTAGTTACTTATTCTACTGAGGTTATTGGTAGATTGTGA
Organism: Okapia johnstoni; assembly: GCA_024291935.2. Lineage (NCBI taxonomy): Eukaryota > Metazoa > Chordata > Mammalia > Artiodactyla > Giraffidae > Okapia > Okapia johnstoni. Next base: position 62,462,803 of record CM044322.1, read on the forward strand.
ATACTGAGTTTATTGGTAGGTTATTGTGAATCATTTCATTTATCACTGAATCTATATATACATCACAATTTATCTCTATTTCATGATGAACTATGGATAGATGGGTGAATGATGTAATCTAGAAGATAAAAAGGATGCAGAGTGTGCAAATTACTACAAAACATCATAAAAGGTATTTTGAATCATTTTGCTTCCTCTTAGGGTAATCTCTGGTTCAGACTTGTATGTAAATCTCTAGTCACTTAAACATGTCTCTATGAATATAGTATCATTTGATAAACTGGGATGGCTTTCTTAATCTCACTAGGGAATTCCACTATTGATATAATTTTATTTATTGCTATACTCTTACACGTTATTATATCTCACTGTTTCCAAAAGTTAACAATTCATAGTGTATATTTCTCTATGTTTGGTTCCTAAATATTTTAAATTTATAGACTTTTTATTTCTGTTCCCCATAAGGTGATTTTAAAAGGTCTATCATAATTTTTCAAGAGAATAATTCTGAGTCTTATTTTAAGTTAGAGACTAGCTATCAAGTGTGTTCTACTAAGAGTATATATGCTGTGAAGCTCTCTCTGTAGGTATTGATGCTATAACCAAACAAAACAACAATAATGAGAACAAACAAGATAATGTGTTATCATGCAAAAATGAAAGTGGGAAGCATTGGAAATGACAGATTACACAGACCTATAAAAGCACATTCTTATAACTTATAATTAAATATATCTAATGCTAAACACAATTAGAAATACAAGCATACATATGTCATTTGCTAATATTTTTACTTTTTACTCTAGCAAAGCCGTACCTTTTTCTCATAAATATACCAAGCTCCTGTATGTTTCCTGGCAACAGCAAGCTACAGCCACTGGGAGGTAATCTTATAAACATGGAAAAGTTTCTTTTAATTCCTTTTTTTAAAGTTTATTTTTAATTTTTCTTAAGTCTATTCCCCTAGAGAATTTACTTTTCAGATCAGTAAAAGACCTGTAGCCATATTTATTTTTTAGGAAATCTCAAGTCGTTTGTAATTTTTGAAAGCATGTCTTACACTAATTGTAACATAGTCACTCTGGATGCTAGTCAAAAAAATATAGATTTAGTTTATGTATCTATTTAATCTATGTTGGGGCACCACAGTAAATAGTTTCATCAAGAATAAAATTAATCTTTCTACATTATAAAATTCTGAACCCAGGATTCAAAGTTTTTAACAACTCATTCCAGTCTTACACATACATACTCCATGAAACTCTAATTCTAATTAAGCTTTCATCTCATTAGCTGTCACTTTTTGCAAAATGTATATATTTCAAAACGTGTATATTTTGCACCTTGGAGACAGATGTAACTATAAGCAGCTGCAATGGTCATTAACTACCCTGGCTTCTCCGATGAAAATTACTGTGCTAGCCTGACTCTAAATGTAATTTCTAAAATATTTTCTGCTGAAGAGGTACAAAAATCTCCTTAAGAGGGTTGGTATTTTTAAATATAGAAAACAGAACAACAGTTCCTGTTTATTAATCATTATTTATTAATACCTGTCATTTATTTATATGTCATGGAACATAATTGAATATAACTTTATATTAATACAAAAAAACTAACTAAAAATGGCCATTGTATTTTATTGGATATCTCAGAAATGTACCTCAGAAAATACCAAAAACCTTTCCTTTTTGTTCACCATTAGAAATGCATACTATAGACTTGTTTGTTTAAACTGGAAATAATAAAAAATGTATTTTGTAAATTGTAAGCCAAATATAATATATTGTATGTCATGATTTTTCTATAGCCAATGCGTGTTGCATTTACTTGGTGGATAAAGATATATATATTAATATATACGCACACAGGTATATCGGAGAAGGCAATGGCAACCCACTCCAGTACTCTTGCTTGGAAAATCCCATGGACAGAGGAGCCTGGTAGGCTGCCGTCCATGGGGTCGCTAGGAGTCGGACACGACTGAGCGACTTCCCTTTCACTATTCACTTTCTTTCTTTCTTTCTTTCTTTCTTTTTTACCAACTGAATCTTAACTTTATTTATTTATATTTTTTAATAAATTTATTTATTTTAGTTGGGGTAATTACTTTACAATATTGTAGTGGTTTTTGCCATACGTTGACATGAATTAGCCATGGGTTTACATGTGTTCCCCATCCTGAACCCCCCTCCCACCTCCCTCCCCATCCCATCCCTCTGGGTCATCCCATTGCCCCAGCCCTGAGCATTTGTCTCATGCATCGAACCTGGAATTGTGTTCTGTTTCACATATGATAATATACATGTTTCAATGCTATTCTCTCAGAACGTCCCACCCTCATCTTCTCCCTCAGAGTCCGTAAGACTGTTCTATGCATCTGTGTCTCTTATTCTGCCTCGCATATAGGGTTATCATTACCATCTTTCAAATTCCATATATATGCTTTAGTATACTGTATTGGTGTTTTTCTTTCTGGCTTACTTCACTCTGTATAATGGGCTCCAGTTTCATCCATCTCAATAGAACCGATTCAAATGAATTTTTTTAATGGCTGAGTAATATTCCATTATGTATATGTACCACTGCTTCCTTATCCATTCGTCTGCCGATGGACATCTAGGTTGCTTCCATGTCCTGGCTATTGTAAACAGTGCTGCGATGAACATTGGGGTACACGTGTCTCTTTCAATTCTGGTTTCCTCGGTGTGTATGCCCAGCAGTGGGATTGCTGGGTCATATGGCAGTTCTATTCCCAGTTTTTTAAGGAATCTCTACACTGTTCTCCATAGTGGCTGTACTAGTTTGCATTCCCACCAACAGTGTAAGAGGGTTCCCTTTTCTCCACACCCTCTCCAGCATTTATTGCTTGTAGACTTTTGGATAGCAGCCATTCTGACTGGTGTGAAATGGTACCTCATTGTGGTTTTGATTTGCATTTCTCTAATAATGAGTGATGTTGAGCATCTTTTCATGTGTTTGTTAGCCATCTGTATGTCTTCTTTGGAGAAATGTCTGTTTAGTTCTTTGGCCCATTTTTTGATTGGGTCGTTTATTTTCCTGGAATTCAGCTTCAGGAGTTGCTTGTATATTTTTGAGATTAATTGTTTGTCTGTTGCTTCGTTTGCTATTATTTTCTCCCATTCTGAAGGCTGTCTTTTCACCTGGCTTATAGTTTCCTTTGTTGTGCAAAACCTTTTAAATTTAATTAGGTCCCATTTGTTTATTTTTGCTTTTATTTCCAATATTCTGGGGGGTGGGTCATGGAGGATCCTGCTGTGATTTATGTCAGAGAGTGTTTTGCCTATGTTTTCCTCTAGGAGTTTTATAGTTTCTGGTCTTATGTTTAGATGTTTAATCCATTTTGAGTTTATTTTTGTGTATGGTGTTAGGAAGTGTTCTAGTCTCATTCTTTTGCAAGTGGTTGACCAGTTTTCCCAGCACCACTTGTTAAAGAAATTGTCTTTTCTCCATTGTATATTCTTGCCTCCTTTGTCGAAGGTAAGGTGGCCATAGATGCGTGGGTTTATCTCTGGGCTTTCTATTTTGTTCCATTGATCTATATTTCTATCTTTGTGCCAGTACCATACTGTCTGGATGACTGTGGCTTTGTAGTAGAGCCTGAAGTCAGGCAGGTTGGTTCCTCCAGTTCCATTCTTCTTTCTCAGGATTGCTTTGGCTATTCGAGGTTTCTTATATTTCCATACAAATTGTGAAATGATTTGTTCTAGTTCTGTGAAAAATACCGTTGGTAGCTTGATAGGGATTGCATTGAATCTATAGATTGCTTTGGGTAGTATACTCTTTTTCACTGTATTAATTCTTCCAATCCATGAACACAGTATATTTCTCCATCTGTTTGTGTCCTCTTTGATTTCTTTCCTCAGTGTTTTATAGTTTTCTATATATAAGTCTTTTGTTTCTTTAGTTAGATATATTCCTAAGTATTTTATTCTTTTTGTTGCAATGGTGAATGGTATTGTTTCCTTAATTTCTCTTTCTGTTTTCTCATTATTGGTGTATAGGAATGCAAGGGATTTCTGTGTGTTAATTTTATATCCTGCAACTTTACTATATTCATTGATTAGCTCTAGTAGTTTTCTGGTAGAATCTTTAGGGTTTTCTATGTAGAGGATCATGTCATCTGCAAACAGGGAGAGTTTTACTTCTTCTTTTCCTATCTGTATTCCTTTTATTTCTTTTTCCGCTCTGATTGCTGTGGCCAAAACTTCCAAAACTATGTTGAATAGTAGTGGTGAAAGTGGGCATCTTTGCCTTGTTCCTGACTTTAGGGGAAATGCTTTCAATTTTTCACCATTGAGGATAATGTTTGCTGTGGGTTTGTCATATATAGCTTTTATTATGTTGAGGTATGTTCCTTCTATTCCTGCTTTCTGGAGGGTTTTTATCATAAAAGGATGTTGAATTTTGTCAAAGGCTTTTTCTGCATCTATTGAGATAATCATATGGTTTTTATCTTTCAATTTGTTAATGTGGTGTATTACATTGATTGACTTGCGGATGTTAAAGAAACCTTGCATTCCTGGGAAAAAGCCCACTTGGTCATGATGTATGATCTTTTTTAATATGATGTTGGATTCTGTTTGCGCTAGAATTTTTATTAAGGATTTTTGCATCTATGTTTCATCAGAATGAGTTTGGAAGTTTACCATCTTCTGCAATTTCTCTGGAAGAGTTTTGAGTAGGATAGGTGTTAGCTCTTCTCTAAATTTTTGGTAGAAGAATTCCGCTGTGAAGCCGTCTGGTCCGGTGGGCTTTTGTTTGCTGGAAGATTTCTGATTACAGTTTCGATTTCCGTGCTTGTGATGGGTCTGTTAAAGATCTGCTATTTCTTCCTGGTTTCAATTTGGGAAAGTTATACCTTTTTCTAAAATTTGTAATTTCCATTTCTTCCTAAGTTGTCCATTTTTATTGGCATATAGCTGTTGGTAGTAGTCTCTTATGATCCTTTGTATGTTCTGTGTAGTCTGTTGTGATCTCTCCATTTTCATTTCTAATTTTTGTTGATCTGATTCATTCTCTCCTTTGTTTCTTGATGAGGTCTGGAGCTAATGGCTTGTCAATTTTGTTTATCGTACTTCGAAAAACCAACTTTTAGTTTTGTTGATTTTTGCTATGGTCTCTTTTTGTTTTTTTTTGCATTTATTTCTTTCTGCCCTAAATTTTTAAGATTTCTCTTTCCTTCTACTAACCCTGGGTTCTTTCCATTTTCTTCTTCTCTATTTGCGTTAGGTGTAGAGTTAGTTTATTTATTTGAGTTTTTTCTTGTTTCTTGAGGTACGCCTGTATTGAAGCATAAATTTTAAACTCGTGAGCTATAATGCTGCATCCACATCACATCACAGAATAGTGAGCTATTCTCACTGAGGCGATTATAAGGGAGTATTTCCTTATTACTGATCACTTTGTTTTAGTGCATTTTGTGTGATGGACTGAGAGACAATATAATGACATCCATATCTCCCCACTGATTTAGCAAGTAACCTTAAGCTCTTTTAGGAGCATCTTATAGTCCTTGCTATAAATGCACCTAATGTGTATGCCGCCAGTCCCAAGGTTAGTCTTACTAGTTTCAAAGTTAAATAACAACCTCCCAGAGTGGGTAGGACTATGTTGAAGGAGGACACACAGATATATAAAGCACGCTATTATGTGCCACTTCCTAAGTATAAGGCGTCATTTTATGTAGTAGATCTCATTTACTTTCTACACTATCCCTATAAGATAGATACTATTTCTTATTTTCTATATGAAAAAGCTGTCTGCACTCAGAGAGGTTTAGTAATTCACAAGGCAGGTGTAAGGGAGGAAATTAGGATTTGAATCCAGAGTTGCTCATGAGTCTAGACTCTTCTGAAAAGCAATAGGGAGGCAAAGACTAGGCCTTGCCTAGTGATGAAACACTACCAATTATAAGGTGCTAGAGACAATGGAGAAACTTCTATCACCACCAATACAAATAGGTTCTCTACATCTGAACAATGAAGAGGAGTGTCAGAGCAATGTGAAAAACGGTGATTCTGAGAGAACCAGAAACAGAGCAGAGCAGCAAGAGCATGTAAACAGCCAGACCAGAGAATGTTTGTTGCAGATTGGTTAGTTCAGAAGCGAGCCTGGACTTGAAGGCCCTGCAGTCCCGTCCTTCCTCCAGAAAACTAAAACACAACAGAGATAGTTTCAAGTCCCCATAAAACATGCCTTCATAGACTAAGGGATCACTTCCAGAGACAGAAAAATGGGTATGCAGACCTCCAAGAATCTTAAGGAATTTCTATATTTCCCAAAATTAAATGTAAAGTGTCAAAAACAGACTCAGAGAAGAGAACAAAAACAGACAGAGTGAGTTAGTCAGTGCCATCCTTACAGTGGTCACCTATCTGCACAACTGACTCCCAGGGCGACCAAGCAAATAAAAAGGTAGCCAGTCGCAGGCTCACTACTACCAGAGAGAGAAATTAAAATGAAAGCCAGAATTTGTGATGGACTACCAACCCATCTACATCCTAATTCTCCCCAGTCCAGGATACGTCGTGCATGACAGAATGAACCAAGCGCGTAACTAGGTAATTTCTTACATATTGTCTCCTGTTATTGGTTTCTTAATTTATTCCTATTGTCCCTGAGAGAACATAGGTTATATGACTTTGAAAAGCTTTTTAAATTGGGAGTTGAGAACTCAGAGTAAGGTAATAATTTTGATAAATGTTCAATGGTGCATTTGAAGAAAACATATATTCTGAATAGATTCTACAAATGTCAGATATGATCATGTTGTTGACAGGCACATCAGTTCAAGTCTAGTATTTTTGTTAGATTTTCCTGTCATAAGCATTGGTGTCAATTAAGAGAGATACATGACCCACTAAAATTTGCAACTGCAATTAGGGATTTGTCTTTTTACTCCTGTGTATTTCTAATTAGCTTTTGATGTAATATACTTTGAATTCTAATATTAAATATAGAACCTGTTTAGAACTCTTTTATTTTCTAGGTGAATCGATGCCTTTTATCATTGATTAAATGCACTTTCGTTCCAGATCCTTGTGAGTAAGCCTTTTCCTCTTTACTTTATTTCTTGTTACTGATAGAGGCCAATCTAGCTTTCTTGTTTCAGTGTTGCCATGTTATTCTTATATCTATACTTTTTTTACATTCAAACCTCTTTGCATCCCTTATATTTAAAGCACATTTCTTAAAAAGATCAGATTGGTTTTGAGAATTCAATCTTTGCCTTTTTACTTGGATGTAAAGATCATTTCCCTGGAGAGGAAGATGGCAACCCACTCCAGTATTTCTCCTTGCCTGCAGAATTCCATGGACAAAGGAGCCCTTATGGGCATAGATTTTTTGAGGCAGCCGAGAGAGTCAGGGCAATGAGAGAGTGACTAAGCATAACATAGCTTAGGTGTATAGCAGCAGGGAGGTTCAAAGTGGTTGCTAATGTGACCACCTAGAGGGGCTGGATGGGTTGGGAAGTGGGTCCACATGGAGATCATATATTAGCACTTTTCCATGGGGAAATTCTCCAGTCCAGAACACTGGAGTGGGTAGCCCTGTTCCCTTCTCCGGGGTCCCTCATTCCCAACTGATGGATGGAACCCTGGGAACCAATGATTCCGTTGACTTCCCAACCCATAGATTAATGTACATTTGATATCATTATGATATTAGGTAAGAGTTTGTTAACCTTGTTTCTTTCTTGCTTTCTAATCTTCCCATCTGTTCGTTGATCGCTTTTTGCTTATCTCTTTAACTCTTTGGATTAAATTTCAGGAATTGTTTTAAATTGATTTATTTTAATTGAGGTTAACTGCTTTACAATATATGTGTTGGTTTCTGTTACATACAACATGAACTGTGCCATTAGTTCCCGTTCAGTAGCTCAGTCATATATTCCCCTCTCTCTTGAACCTCTTTCCCCACTTTCCCACCCATCTTCCCACCCCTCTAGGGAGTCCACAGAGCACTGGTTTGAGCTCCTCTAGCTCCAACCCAAGTCTCAAGTTGCTTCAGTTGGGTCCTACTCTTCTACCACACTGAACTGCTTTTCCACCAGGTTCCTCTTTCCATGGAATTCCCATGCATAATCACTGGAATGGTTGCCGTCCCTAGCTTCAGGGATCTTCCCAACCCGAGGGATTGAACCCAATTCATTGATCACAGATTGCAGGCAGATTCCTTGCACCATCTGAACTTACCCTATTACAGAACCAAAGCATACTGGAGGTGGGTACCTATCCCTTCTCCGCAGGGATCTTCTCAACCCAGAAATTGAATTCAGGGTCTCCGCATTGCAGCGAATTTTTTTTACCACTGATCCCACCAGAAAGCCCTGTGCATCACAGAGCAAATTTCCACTGCAAGATCTAATTTACATATGGTAATGTACATGTTTCAATGTTACTTCCAGCTCTTTTTTGTCCCACCCTCTTCTCCTTCTCTGTTAATTCGGGGAGTTTTTTATCAGGTCCATTAATATCTTCTATTGTTTGACTTTTAGCTAAGATCTGCTGCTGGATTATACCCAAAGCTTTAGGGCATCTAGAGTTGTACATCTTGAGTTTATCAATGAGTCTACCTGTTAATGATCAACGCGACACTACAATTGAAATAGGGTACTAGGCACCCTACAACAGTATTAGCGGCTTCCCGTAGGCTCAGATTGGTAAAGAATTCTTCCTACAATTCAGGATACCTCAGGTTTCGATTCCTGGATCAGGAAAGACCCCCAGAAAGCAGTAAATGGCAATTCCACTCCAGTACTCTTGCCTGAAAATACCACAGGACAAAGGAGCCTAGGCATGGGCATACAATCCATGAGATGCAAAAGAGCTCAGATGTTTACTTAGTGGACAAAACAACAACAACAGTTCTTTTTATATAATTCAATTCATGAGTAATCCTCACAAGTAACACAATGGTATTATAAGCCCATTAGTTCATCTATGAAGACATAGGCCTGAGAGTGAGTGAGCAGCAGAGTGAACTTGTAACCCCAGGTTTTCAATCCCAATCCAATGCTCGTTTATACCACTCTAGATTTGATCCTCGAGATCATGACTTGAACAGCCCCCCACAGATTTCATTGACTGTAGAAGTCTCATGGTATACGTTGGTGAACTGGCCAGGCAGAGATCCATCAACAATGGGTAGTTAAAACAAATCAGTAGAGTTAGGGAGGACACTGTCCAGCATTTATAAAACCAAATTCATCAACAACAGGAAGTGGGGTGGCTATTATGTAAGTCCAAGTACTGAAATGATTAGCTGAACTAAAATAGAACCTTTTCAGACAAAGAGAAGGTCAGATGGTGATTACTTCAAAGATTTTAGAAAATCTGTCATAAGGCAAAGTTAAGTGCTCTCCCCCCTCGTAGAGGAACATTTCAGAAGGGGTTTTGGAAAGAAAGTGTTGGCGTAAAGGTATGGAAGCAGACCAGAAATGGACGAGTCACAGATATAAGGAAAGTGAGACAAAGAGAACAGGTGGGGAACACTGGTTTTGGACACTGCAGAAGCAAGATGAGAAAATAGGATAACCAAGGAAGTAGTTCAAGAAATCACCAGCCCCACACGAAGGGCAGGACTATCCCTAGGACATTAGCTGACCACATCTAACATATCACCATAGCCTCAGTTATGGCCCCAAGGTGGTGATCAACTCCTTCTACTTGCATCCAACTCCAAATCCAGTCAACTCTCACTGGGACAGGGGCAGACCCCAATCCTGACCTACCCCTACCCAACAAATCAATCTCCAGAACGCTCAAATCCAATCTTTGTCTCTTACCTCCCTTCAGAGGAACATCAGAGAGCAACATGCACTTTGCACATTCATAAGAGCCTCTCCTTTCATCCCTCCCAGAAAGGTCTCACCAGGATTCCCCAAGTCTTTAGCCCCGATCAAAAGCGAGAGAAAACTTTCACACACACATAATCACTCTGATCGCTTCTCTACTTCTGGTACGTTGGGGTGTTAGGCATGCTTCTATATTCTTGTTTCTTACTGTTGTTTACATAGCACATATTGCCACATTCACAACCTCTGCGCGTTTAGAACACGAGGTAAGGAAGAAGGTTAAACACCATGTTCCTGTGGGTAACATCCAGTACTTTCTTTCCCAGCCATGTAGACAATAGGGATATGAGTGGATATCATTTACCATAGAAATCTCAAACATACATGACACTACATTAATCTCTATCTTTAGTGAAGAAGTACATCAGAACCAAGGAACATAGAGAGAATAGATTGAGATGGTTGCTTGCCAAGGAAGAGGGCAGGTGGTGGGAAGGAGGTTGGATAGTGTGAAGTTGGGTTAGCAGCTGCAAACTGAATATAATAAAGACTGGATAAACAGCAAGGTCCTAGTGTACAGCACAGGGAACTATATTTAATATCCTGTGATAAAGCCAAAATGGAAATAGATATGAAGAATAGTGTGAGCTGTGAGTATATATAGTTATAATATATATATATATATATATATATAGTAAAAAAAGGGCTTTTGGAAGTCACCTGTTGCTGTAACACGTAATTAACACAACATGTAATTCAGCTATACCTATCAATAAAAAATCAATTTCAAAAGATAAAACTAAATTTTTGTTTTCAAATTAAGAAAAGAACACACAGCATGTAAGACAGATACAAACTCCAAGAAGCGGTAATTGGACATACTAAAATAAAGAGCCCGACTTTGCAATCCACATTCACACACCTAGCAACCGCGTTCTTCTCCTTTGTAAGACCCTAGAGAATCCAGCCCTTTCCTACCATAGTCCACTGAAAGGAAAGGAAATGTGTGTAAAGAGCGTAGTAAACCAATCTGTATAAAGCTTAACATAAGGCAGACAGTGTCCATTCAAATCTCCACCCAGGAATCCCTGAAGGCCCTAAGTGGCCACAGGCCCTGAAACACTCCCACAGAACCCACCTCTGAAAATGTAGTCACCTTCAGAGTCAGGATAAGCACCATTAAGAGACAGGTAAGACAGCAGCATGAGGGAGTGGTGGTGTGTCATTGTCTGATCTGTGGGTGCCTGGTACTAGCCCCGAGCAAAGTATCCCCTTAAATTATATCGTGTTTCCCAACTTAGCAAGCCCACAAACACACACACACACACAAGAAGTGTCTTGGGAGATACAGACCCAGCTGTTACTCTTCCTCTGATTATCCCACTGTATTCAGTTGACACTAGGTGCTAGCGCTCAAGTGTGGTAAAGAACCCTGAGAGGACTGTCTTGGCCAGTGGCCTTCAAACTGAGACCGATCTATCATGAGTCACTGCTCTCCCTTCCATCACCCAGCACAGCTTGTAGCTGGCTGGAACCAACAGGAAAGATTTTTTCATTTTTTTTAATTCCAATACTTGCCCCTCCAGGCTCTCCATCAAACTCTTCCATGAACGGATTTTGCATGTCAGAAAGCAACAAATTCAAGACATTGAAAAATATCCTTCAACACCAGGCCAGAAGAAGACGATTTCAAGAGAAAGAATCCCAGGGATGAGCTATTAAAGAAGGGGAATGAGTTTACCCCAATTGGTTGTACATTAGTTTGTAATGTGCATCATTAGATATAACACTTAAGAGAGAGAGAGGGATGAGATATTTGTGTTTCAAATATTTGTGTTCGAATCTCTTCTTCTCCACTCACTTAGCTCTGCTGCACCCATGCATAAGATCCCTATGATCTCTAAACCATGCATGCCCCATGCTGTCTAATGGAAGTGATACTTTCCTTAACCTGATGGTTGTAAGTGGATTCGTTAATTTGCCAGAAATAGAGCAGGTACTCAATGTTTCCCTGAAGCAGAAGTTGGAGCTTGGCAGTATTGTTTCTGTAACTTAGCCCACTCCTTCTCAAATCAGATGCATCTTCAATAACCTGGGATGATCACATAGGACACTAGTCCTAATAGATGTTCCTGTATCCCATATGGGGGTACAACCAGCAACACGCCTATTGAAAAGGAGGAGGCGTATGGAACCCTATCCAAAACCTGCCTCAGCCACGCGCTGACAGTAATGTGCACAATGTTTCCTGACGATATGGGGATGTCCTACAGAATGGGAGCAGAGTCTCTGGCATTCCAGGACTTCAGAAAACCCTTAGGTCTGTCCTATCCTAGAAAAACACTGAGTAACACCAAAAGCATTGTAAGGATTGGAGATTGAGATGTATAGGCTATTTTTACTAATTAGAAATAAAAGGTCTTCGCACTGAAATCTCATCTCTCATTATTATGTATTTCATAAATATCTAATCTTACTCTACACAATCGTTCTGATTCTCCTTACTGCTCCACCGACATTTGGACGCCAGAATATATGATTTCTGACGTCCTGTAAAGATATGACCAAGTGACTTCTGCTCACATTTTCCTCGGCAGAACTGGGTTTACTCTCAAGAGAAAAGAATCTATCTCATTTTCTACATTGTGTTAAAAGATGGCAAATGAGCAGCCCCGACCCCATCTACTCTCGATAATTTTTACAAAGACACACAGTGAATTTCTATTTCTTGTTCACAATACGCATGACATCAAATATAATCATAGAAGGTAACTACAGGGTTATAAAATAAAACCTTGTAGGAAGAAATGGTACATTCCTCCTTTTTAGAGGGATTAAAGGAGTAGGGGGACCATTACAGAAAAACAGACAATTGATCCTGGCCTTAGGTGGAGAACTTATCATTAAGTGATATTATGTTCAACAGTCAAATACTTCAACTCTTACTGAGTATTCTACATGGACCATGAACAGTTATACAGTGACAGACAAAATCAGACCCTGGTCATCTACCATCAAAGAAATGTAAATATATTTAGGGGAAAAAAACTGGCATTAAAACCAATAACACCCAAAAAACTGTTACATTTACAAATGGGTTTGTTTGTACAGTGGAAACTCTGGCTGTCATGTACAGGAAGGCAAGAGAAGTCCATGCTGAGGACATAAATAACATAAACCTAGCACTGACAGAGTTAGCCAGCAAAGAGTGTCAGAAAGAACATTGCTATGGCAGAGCTTACAGGATTGCACAAACCTCCTAGAGGGGAAACAAGAAGATTGGTCACTCTAAGCACTGACAGCAAGGAAGGGATATCAATGTAGGTGATGAGTGCATAAAGCAGTTCAGGGTAAGTTAAGTGAGAGATAGATCATGCAAGTCCTAGAAACCACAATGAGGGTTTTTATTGTAATTTTAAGATGAAATAAACCATTGACAGTTTCTTTCTATCATGAGGAGGCCAGGTGCAATTTGGTCTGTACAAGTGGGAAGTACATTATCCTATACGGACATTTATAAATCATTTTTACTTCTACCTGGACAGTAGATTGATGTGGAGGTGAAATAGTTTGACAAGTTAAAACCCAGTTTTGAGTTAGGCAGGAGTCAAACAAAAGAATGATGGTGGGTCTTGGTAAATCTTCTGAGATGGATATGGCCATATCCATAATATCCAAGACTACTGATTAGAAATAGAAATCAATAGGATTTTGTGATAAATTAGAATGTTCTGTTGGGAGACACTTAAAGCAGTGAATAGGAAAAGAGGTAGCCAGAAATGATAGAGCTTCTTCTGCCTGGTGAATTCCTTGTGTCCCAGTTCTTCGGACTCAGCCCTTCCACTGCAGGCGCAATAGGGTTTTGGATCCATGATTGGGACCTAAGATCCCCCCTCATTTGAGCTGTACATGTGGCCATAACAGTTATTTCCACCTGAAGAAATTTACCCAAGATGAAAAAGAATGATGAGAAATATGAATGAAAAATTTCTTTGTGTATATGTTAATTGTTGAGATTCCTATGACTATTCCAAGTTAGTGGAATCCTCAAACTAGTGCATTAAATATAGGAAGTTCAGAGGCCCAGAGAGAAACATGTGGACAAACAATCAGTATTATTTAAGGATCATCATATAAAAGAGCAATGGCAAAAGTCATGGGAATGGAGATGGAAGTGTGGATTTAATGGAAGAAGAAAGAGTCCATGAATGGTTCCTTTGAAGAGCATAACATTCGACTCATATATGGGGAGTAAGAACAATGTTGGCAAAGCAGTCTTGGAGAATACTAAGGAGTTAGGAGAAAGCCAGGTAGTATAAGTGTCATGCAAGCCAAGAGAGGAGATCATTTATTACAAGAAAGAAAGAAGTGGTCAACAGCCTAGATTGCACAGAAGATGTCCAGCAAAACTAGACTAAGAAATCATGTTGTTCTTTGGCAGCATAAAGTGACCTATCAAAATGTGTGTTTTCTACGGAGTTGGGAGGGTCAGACCTGCCATTGAAAACACTGAATGAATTAATAAGAGGGTGTGAGGACATGAACCACAGACAGCTCTTCTGAAAGAAGTGTCAGTAAGGTAGGTGGAAACAGAAAATGGGGCATACGTATGAGGAGATTAGAAGTAACAAGGGTGAGTGTTTCAGTTGCTAATCCTGTCTGACATTCGTTGGCCGACCACATGGACTGTAGTCCGACCAGGCTCCTCTGTCCAAAGGATTTACCAGAGCAAGAATACAAGCAATGGGTTGCCATTTCCTTCTTCAGGTGTCATTCTGACCCAGGGTATTAACCCTGGTGTCTCCTCCACTGCAGTCAACATTACCTGAGGCTACCATGGAAGCCCACGGGTGGAATACAAATGTCTGAATATTTAATTCGAGTGGATCTAGTGTGGGGGTGGGGGTGGGGATTGGATTTTGTGATGGAAGATGTGGTTGAGGTGGTGGGGGTTGGGGAGATAAAGGACCAAACAGCCTTAATAATAGGCAAAAAGTGCAGGGTGGGAATCGTTACCAGTAAAAGGGAACTTCACTTTGGCAGAGGAAGGTGGCAGTCACACTTCTTCTCAGACACAGAAGAATGAAAGCTGGGCAGTAATTCACAGTGGGTTTTGATTAGCAGTGGGGAGAATACAGGTATAACTCTTAGTATCAAACACTGCTTGGGTTCCTTAAAAAGTTCATACATGTGGGAATCTTGGGCTAAGCAGGGCAGAGTAAAGAAGACTCCTGAGCTCACCATTCTCCTCAAGAGTCACAACCAAAATCACAACTACTTACAAAGCTAGACTGTGAATGCAAATGACCAGAATGCAATACAAAAACCTTCTACGAACTAAAGATATAAACGACATAAAGGTGCCGCTATGAGCCCTGTGTGATGCCGGATTAGTGCCTCTGGGAGTGAGAGGAATACATATCCCGGGCCAGAGACAAGGACTGATCACTTGAAGACTTTGTGTAATAAAGTTTAAATTAAAGTAGAAAAGAGATAGTGAAAGCTTCTGACGAAGACATCATAAGGGGACAGAAAAGCAGTGCCCCCTTACTAGTTTGTACCAAGAAGTAGATATATTCTGTTAGCAAGCTGCTAATTAATGAGTGAAGAGGAACTTCTCAAAACTGAGAGAGAGTTGCAATACGGAGCCCCTCACCCAACAACTGCATTTTAAGATAGCATTGTCATCAAGGTGTGTAGGTTAGGTAAGGGCAGAGGAAGCAGAGATCAAATTGGCCAACAAGTGCAAATACACACTAGATCCTTCGAAAAAGTCAAGAGAATCAGAAAAACCATCTCACTTCGCTTTATTGACTGACGTCCTAAAGCCTTTGACTGTGTGGATCCACAACCAACTGTGAACAGTTCTTCACGAGATGGGACTTATACCTTACCGTGCCTCCTGAGAAATCTGCATGCAGGTCCAGCAAGCAACAGTTAGAACTGGACATGAACAAATGAGACTGTTTCCAAATCAGGAAAAATTAGAAGCTACTCAAGGCTGTATATTGTCACCCTACTTATTTAACTTATATTTAGAGCACATCTTAAGAAATGCCGAGGGGCTGGATTTAGCACAAGCTGAATCAAGATTGCCCAGAAAAAATATCAGTAACCTCAGATATGCAGATGACATCACCCTTAAAGGCATAGAAGTGAAAAAAACTAAAAGAGCCCTCCTGATGAAAGTGAAAGAGGAAGAGTGAAAAGTTTGGCTAAAACTCACATTCAGAAACTAAGATCAATGGCATCCCGTCTCATCACTTAATTCCATGTGCAATAGATGGGGGAAACAGTGGAAACATGAGCAGACTTATATTTTTGGTTTTCCAAAATCTCTGCAGGTGGTGAATGCAGCCATGAAAGTTAAAACACGCTTTGCTCCTTGTGAAGAAAAGTTATGACCAACCTAGACATCATATTAAAAAGCATAAGACATAACTTTGCAATAAAAGGTCCGTCTAGTCAAGGGCTATGGTTTTTCCAGTATCTTGTATGGATGTGAGAGTTTGGACTATAAAGAAATCTGAGCGCCGAAGAATGAGATGATTTTGAACTGTGTTGTAGGAGAAGACTCTGAAAGTACCCTTGGACTGCAGAGAAGATCCAACCAGTCCATCGCTAAAAGAAATCAGCGTCCTGCATATTCATTTGGAAGTGTTAGGAAAGGTCCTGAGGACCCAGAGTGAGGAACCTCAGGTAGAAACAAACAGGAGGCATTCTAGGTAAGCACAATTTATACAGGGCAGGGCCCAGGGGGAGGAAAAACATACAAAAAAGAGGAGCCAAAGGCCAGCCTGTCTCTCCCTTGGTGCGTGCGCCGAGCGATCTCTCTCTCTCTTCTCGATTTTCCCGTCCTCTCTCTCTTCTCTTCGCGTCTTGGGGTCGGCATGCCCCCTCACTACCTAGACCTCGAGGTGTATTTTCCGTTATTTTCTAAACAAAACTGAACTGTAACGTGGAGCTGTAACACTGTCCGAGAGTTTGTGATGCGCCAGAGGGCTTTAACTCCGTCGTTTCAAATTTTTGTTTTTTATGTGAGAGACAGAACCGAGAAATTTACACACTCCCCTGACTAAGGACTGATGCGAAGCTGAAGCTCCAAAAAATTACATTGGCCATGTGGATTCGAAAGAACCGACTCATTGGAAAAGACCCTGATGTCCTTGGAAAGTTTGAAGGTGGGAGAAGAAGGGGACGACAAGAGTGAATATTGGATGGCATCACCGACGTCTATGGACACGCGTTTGAGTGAGCTCCGTGGAGTTGGTGAGGACAGAAGCCTGGCATTCTGCAGTCCATGCACCGCAGAGTCACAGACACGACTGAGTGACTGAACTGAAACCGCACAAGGAGAGTCATACACCGGCCATAAAACGAATTAACATTAATCTTAAAGAAACAAGATTCCCAAGCAAACACAAAGATTCGATTAACATATCTTAATAAAACATTTTCATAAGAAAAACACATGGTAGCGTCAAGTTTTTGAGACCGGAATTAAGTTCAGACAGAACCAGGTGTCACCATGACAACACAGGATTTAAATGAAGATAAAATCTTTTAAAAAGTGTCTGCCGCTTGCAGTTTTAATTTCCACTCTGCCGTCTTGGGGGAGCCCTGGTGGGCCGTGCCGTCTATGGGTCGCATGGAAGTCGGACACGACTGAAGCAACTTAGCAAGCGCAGCAGCAACGTTCTAACAGGAGGATGCGAGTGCTGGTAAGCACATTTTCGAATCCCTGTGGTAACCACACAAACAACGAGACTAGATACACACAACTAAGAAGGGATCCAAACCTAGCACTAAAGACAGTCATAAACCACAAGAAAAAGAGGCAAAAAAAGAGGAAATGAACAAGAAAGAATTATCAAACGAACAACCTCAAAACAGTAACAGAATGCAATATTGCATACCTATTAATAATTAAATATAGGTGGATTAAAATGCTCCAATTCAAAACCTAGAATGGCTGAAAAGGGATATAAAAACCAAGACTCAATGTGCACCGCTGCTACATAGAAGCTCCACTTTCAGATTTAAAGACACACAGAAAAACGGAAGTAGGGAGATGGGAAAAATTATTTCATGCAAATAAAAATTGAGAAATCTTACTAGCAATATTTGCATCAGACAAACAGACTCTAAAACAAGACTGTGGACAAAATACAAAAAGTTTTTATTTGTCTGAAATAAAGAGTTCTTAATTACTCCTGCTCTTATTATTTAACACTATCATTTCTTCTATTTTTTAATTTTTGCCTATATTATACTGTATATTATCTCCAGACCAATGTTATATAGAAGTAGATGAGTATATATCCTTGCCTTTTTTCTGACCTTTAGAGAGACCAAAATTTTTTTATCAGTCCCTTATTTCTCCCATGAGAATGGGAGCTTCGCCCGGTGGCTTAGTGGGTGAAAAATCCACCTGGTCAACACAGGAGAAGCAAGAGACGCCTTGTTGGCTGCCTCTATCATGAGAGATCCCCTTGGAGGAGGAAATTGCAAACGCCAACCTCAAATTTCTTGCCAGGAAAATTCCCATGTACTGAGGAGGCAAGGTACGTTTTCATTCCCATGGGTTGCAAAGGGTCGAGCTCAAAATGACCACCCACACACACACACAGTGAGATTCTCTAGAGTAGGAATTACACTATTCATGTTTGTACACTCTCTTATGCGCCTACACAGAAAAGTTCAGTCATTTAAGAAGAATTTAGTAAACGATTTAATTGAAGAATTAAATAAATGACAGCAGAAAACGCGACTAGGGCGTGAACCTCAACACATTAGGAAGTGGATCTCTTAAAAATGAAATGGCAGCTAGTAAACATCTAGGCAGTGACTCAACAAGAAAAGTTTTTAGAAGATTACTGTTTCAGGGCGGACTTCCTGGTGGTCATTATGGTTTAAACTCTAGCATCCCACTGCGTGTTCACGTGTGTTTTGATCCCTAGACAAACTAAAGATCCCCACATGACTATGGGGAGCTGCAAGGTGAAGGAGGTGAGGCCAAAAAAAAAGAAAAAAAGTTGGTGGTTTCTAGTACCTGATTTTTTATGCAACACTTCACCATACACACTCAAGCACACCGACACCAAGAGAAAATAGTATATAGACCAGGATGAAACAGAAAGACACATCCAACCCCTGACTCAGAAATTCAAAGCACACAGCAGCAGCTGCTGCACTGCTTGCAAAGTCTCTTCAGTCGTGTCCAAGTCTGTTAGACCCCATAATGAGATGATGCCAGCCCACAGGCGTCCCTCATCCCTGGGATTCCACCCAGGCAAGCACACTGGAGTGGGTTGACCTTTCCTTCCACCAAAGCACGAAAATGACAAAGCAAGTGAAGTCGCTCAGTCATGTCCAAACTCTTTAGCGACCACCATGGCCCCTGCAGCCTGACCACAGGCATCTTCTTACCACTTGGGATTTTCCCAGGCAAGAGTACTGGTAGTGGGGTGCCATTGCCTTCTTCCGTCTCAGCCACTAAGAACTGCCAACAGTAACCAAACCTGCAAATTTTGCGCAAACTGTGGACCTCAAATCTGCAACACTATAAAGTTGGCTAAAAATTAATAAAAAACTGAAAAACAAGGATATGGTGGAAAATAGATTTCATCCATCCTAGATATTCATCCACAAAGACCTATGGCTTTCAATCAAAAAAGAACAAATTGTTTACTAAAAACTTTATCCAATCAGGTTCAGCAGCAACTGCTGATTTGGAGCATTTTGAAAAATAACACATTAATAGTAAGTGCCTTCCACTATGAGCAACTTATGCCAAGCATTGTTGCTAAGAGTTTTCAAAAACTTAATGTATATCATCCCCTACACTTGAGAGGTGCAACTGCATTCCATTTTATAAATAAAAATATAAATCAGATTACCACATAAGTATACAATTCTTAGAAAAAAATGGTACTCAGGGCATGTAAGAAAAGGGGGGACAAATTGAGACAGTAGCAACAAACATATATACACTACTGAATGTTAAAAAAATACTACAGTGTAAGCAGCTGAATGGCCACCGGGACCTCAGCTCAGTGCTCTGTGATGACCTAGATGGGTGGATAGGGAGTGGGTGGAAGGCAGGTTCACAAGGGAATATGATATTATGTAGAACGTTCAGCTGAACACATTGCTGAAGCAAGAAATTAAATACAGCCATTGTAAAGCAATTAAATTCCAATAAAAAATAATATGTAGAAGACACAATATTCTAAAGATGACTTTTACTTAAAGTCCATTTTATCTAAAATGTTATCTGTCACCAATGTCTTTTGTTAGGGGAATTATGTGTTTCAACTTTCCATCCTTTTTATTTTTTAAACCTTCCCATGTTTGTCAGTTTCTGTGTACATTCTTTTATGGTAAAAGCACATGGTTGAATTGTTGTAATACTGGTTCTCAAAATCATTCTAAAGTCGATTTTAAAACTAATAAACTTTGTCATGGCCATTTTATTGATTACAATGAATTACTTGGGCATATATCTACCATTTTCTTTGTGCTTTTCTTTTGTAGGACTTTTTTCTCTCAGTCTCTCTTTTTTTTTAATTTATAGTTCCTGGCATATTTATTTTCTTATTCCATACTTTCTCTTTTCTAGCAAGTGAAGTTTCACACTGCATTTCAGATCTTTATAATGGTTGTCCTTGAATGTTTATAAATTATATAGGTGTTTTTAAAACTTTGCTTTGGTTCACTCTAAATGTTCCATTATATTCAAAAGAGCCAGGATTTCAAGTCTTGACCTTTTCTAAGAAATAATCGGTCAAGAAACAAAGCAATAAAAGTGCCAGAGGCAAACAAGAGAACGTTAAGAAAGTGTCTGGTAGGTAGGAAAAATAAAAAATATTGTCATGCAAATTTGCAAATGCTTATAATACAGGAAGGCACCACAGACCTCAAAAATCTTCATAAGTAAAGACAGAATGTTGAGCTTGAGCAAGAGAAAGTGAAAATGACTCCTTGTTTATCATGATAAAAAGTGACATTTTTTTTAAGGTGAGGAAGGAACTATTTTGCAATCTAAACAACTCTATTATGTTAGAATGAAGAATATGAAAAATCCCGAAGGTGAAATAAATTTGACCCAAAAATTGTGAATCTGTGGGTACAAAGATACACCAATGAAATAATGTCTTTTTTCTGCAGCTGTTCTAGACGGTGTAGCGAGGATAGTTCAAAACACAAGCATGAAATAACAACTGTGAAAACAAGATACATTTACATTAGTGTTACCATGCCATTGAAGGCCTAAGAGCGCCACTTATATCAAACCCATGGAAAAGGGTAGCCTTTGGGCAGATTAAAAATAAAAGTCAGTTGTGGAAGTTATGATCAACTGACTGATTTTTATTTGGCCATCACATCCTGCAATCCAGGTAGCTGCCACCTAGGGTGGTGGAATTTGCCTCCATTATTGGCAAAATTCAAACTAATTTTCCCCAGTACATGGGCCAGGAGTACCTC
This sequence comes from Okapia johnstoni, assembly GCA_024291935.2. Classification (NCBI taxonomy): domain Eukaryota; kingdom Metazoa; phylum Chordata; class Mammalia; order Artiodactyla; family Giraffidae; genus Okapia; species Okapia johnstoni. The sequence goes on from CM044322.1 coordinate 62,484,110, forward strand.
TCCACACACTGAGAGCTTTTTATTTACATCTCTTTTACTAAACTAATAAAAAGCCTCAAATTAACCTTTTCTAACTGCTAATCACAAAGTTCACTAGGTGTATCCTAATAAGAGAATGAGCTATCCAACAGAAATCACCCATATGTTTTCCAAACACATCTCCTATGAGCGGTTTGAAGAAGACTTAAATAGTGCGTTCCAAGCTGATGTTTCACAGAAACCAGTTCTAACAAGTTTTAATGGATCTCTGGAAAGAGGTGTTCTAGGGTCAAATACATAGAAAAGCTGATCAACAAAGCTTTAAAATGTTTAAGGCAAACACTTACCAGAGACTTATTTGTACTTAATACTTTGTGTATGAGAGTTACCTCCAGCATATTCAAACAAGAGAATCTTTACACTCATGAATGCTTTCACAGAGCAATATGTGGAAAAAATGTGATTAAAAGAAATACACAAATTTTGCAAACATCATAGTATCTTTCTAACTAAGTTTTTTTTTATTTTATAGAAGCTTTTTTTTATTGTGGTAAGAAGATATATATAACATAAAATTTATTATTTTTTAACCATTGTCACCATTTTTAAATGTACAATTCCAGTTGGCAATAGTATACTCACATAATTGTGCAACCATTACCAAACATCCCTCACCAGATCTATTTTTAATCTCTTCGTACTAAGACGCGCACTCATTATAGAACAGATAACTCGTTTCATTCTCCCCTATCCCTAGACCCGCCCACCACCATTCTACATTAAGTCCTGGTGAATTTGACAACTCTTGGTTCCTCACATAATTGGAATCCATGTTAGCATGCTTGGACTGTGTTTATATCACTTAGCATCATACCTTCAAATTCATCCACATTTGTAGTTGGTATCAGAGTCTCCTTCCTTTTAAAAGCCAAATGATATTCCATTATAGATTTATACTGACATTTGTTTATCCATGCATCTATCGATGTAACACAAGGTTTCTCCCATCTTTTGGCTACTGGGAGGGTGGGTGGGGAAATAATGCTGAAAATTACTTTCCTTAAACTTTATTTACTGCCAAAAAAAAATTTTCACTCTGGTTCTGTTCATGAATTTGAGAAAAAACTTTGTCCAAAACTCCTTTCGCACACAAAATCCTTTCTGAAGAGTAATGGATTTAGGGGGGGCCCTGAACTAAGCATCAGATGACCTGGTGACGAAACTTCCACAAGAATACTCAGTTTTTCACTGTTTCAGGGGAAGCATTAGGCTAAGGGGTTTGTGGAAGCATTTAGAAAGGTTCCCCTAGAACCGTCCAAAAGAACACATGTACGCTGTCTGACTGTTCCTACTACTCCTCCACCCAGCTCTGTCCTATTCCATAACAAGAAAGGTCCCTAACAACATTACTTCAGACCCAGCTAGGAAATTCTTTTAGGAAGCCGTCCTGTGGCATCATGTAGCCGAGACCTTTTACTTATTCCTATTGAGGATTCGATTTTTTTCTAATTGAAAAAAGATTTATCCTCGCTCAAAGGAAAACCACTTACATCAAGTATTTAAAAACCTGCAGTTAACTTTAATTGGTGTTGTCCAAAAGTTCACTTGGGGGTTTTTCTATTAAACTTTTTACAGAAAAACCCAAACAAAATTTTTCCCAAACCCAATATTTTCTGCTGCTGCCTGCTAAGTCGCCTTCAGGTCGTGTCCTGACTCTGTGCTGACCCATAGACAGCAGCCCACAAGGACTCCTCCGTCCCTGGATTCTCCAGGCAAGACTACTGGAGTGGTTTCCAATTTCTTCACCTGGGCCGGGCATTAAAGGGAAAGTGGAACTGAAATGGAATGTTTTACTGATACTCCATCAAAGGTTTTTCAGGGTTTGACGAAGCACAAGCTGGAGTCAAGATTTCTGGGGGAAATATCATAACCTCAGACTTTGCAGATGACACCACCCTTAGGGGAAGAAAGCAAAGAAAACTAAGAGCCTCTTGATGAAAGTGAAAGAGGAAGTGAAAAAGTTAGCTTAAAAGCTCAACATTCAGAAAACTAAGATCAATTGGAAATCTGGTCCCATCACTTCATGTCAAATAATAGGGGCAAACAGTGGAAACAGTGGCAGACTTTATTTTGGGGGGCTCCAAAATCACTGCAGATGGTGACTGCAGCCATGAAATTAAAAGACACTTACTCCTCGGAAGGAAAGTTATGACCAACCTAGACAGCATATTAAAAAGCAGAGACATTACTTTGCCAACAAAGGTCCTTCTAGTCAAGGCTATGGATTTTCCAGTAGTCTGTATGGATGTGAGAGATGGACTATAAAGAAATCTGAGCGCCTTCAGTTTTTCACCATTGAGGATAATGTTTGCTGTGGGTTTGTCATATATAGCTTTTATTATGTTGAGGTATGTTCCTTCTATTCCTGCTTTCTGGAGAGTTTTTATCATAAACGGATGTTGAATTTTGTCAAAGGCTTTTTCTGCGTCTATTGAGATAATCATATGGTTTTTATCTTTCAATTTGTTAATGTGGTGAATTACATTGATTGATTTGCAGATTTTTAAAGAAACCCTTTCATTCCTGGGATAAAGCCACTTGGTCATGATGTATGATCTTTTTTAATATGATGTTGGATTCTGTTTGCTAGAATTTTATTAAGGATTTTTGCATCTATGTTCATCAGTGATATTGGCCTGTAGTTTTCTTTTTTTGTGAATCTTTGTCTGGTTTTGGAATTAGGGTGATGGTGGCCTCATAGAATGAGTTTGGAAGTTTACCATCTTCTGCAATTTTCTGGAAGAGTTTGAGTAGGATAGGTGTTAGCTCTTCTCTAAATTTTTGGTAGAATTCCGCTGTGAAGCCTTCTGGTCCTGGGCTTTTGTTTGCTGGAAGATCTCTGATTACAGTTTTCGATTTCCGTGCTTGTGATGGGTCTGTTAAGATCTTCTATTTCTTCCTGGTTCAGTTTTGGAAAGTTATACTTTTCTAAGAATTTGTCCATTTCTTCCAAGTTGTCCATTTTGTTGGCATATAGCTGTTGGTAGTAGTCTCTTATGATCCTTTGTATTGTGTAGTCTGTTGTGATCTCTCCATTTTCATTTCTAATTTTGTTGATCTGATTCTTCTCCCTTTGTTTCTTGATGAGTCTGGCTAATGCTTGTCAATTTTGTTATCTTTCTCGAAAAACCAGCTTTTAGTTTTGTTGATTTTTGCTATGGTCTCTTTTGTTTCTTTTGCATTTATTTCTGCCCTAATTTTTAAGATTTCTTCCTTTACTAACCCTGGGGTTCTCATTTCTTCTTTTATGTCCTTCTTAGTTGCTTTAGGTGTAGTGTTAGTGTATTTTTTGTGTGTTGTCATGTTTCTTGAGGTTCGAACTGTTTTGCTTTGAACTTCCCCTTAGCTTTGCGTTTTATCAGGGTCCCATAGGGGGGGGGGGTGGGGGGTGGTGGGGCTGGGGATTGAGGTTAAGTGGATGTGGTGGTTGGGCGTGGGGGTGGGATGGAGGGGTTCGGGGTGGGTTGTGACTGTTGAGGGGGGGGGTGCAAGAATGTTGGGGGTTGGGGGTTGTGGGGGGGGAAGGGTTGGGTGGGTCGTTGAGGTAGGATGTGACGCGCGACGGGGAAGATCGCAGGAAGCGTGGGGGTGTGGTAGGTGGTGTGTGGTGGTTGTGGTGTACGATTGGTCTGGATATATTTTTCGTGTGATATTTGGACCACAAGACCAACATTGGAGGCTACTTCTCTCGAAAAAACAGCTTCTGAATTAACAACAAATCTCAGAAACGAAATCAAAAAAGAAATCAAAATATGCATCAGAGAAAAGAAACGAATGAAAATGGAAAACACATTACATTACCACTATATATCAATTGGGTATAGGTTATATGCTTGGCGATTGGGGTTGGGGCGTGCTTGTTCTCGGAGGTACGATTGTTTCTTGTTTTTTGAGCACATTTTGTTTGTTTCGTAGCTTCTCCAGTATTGCTACTGTCGAGTATGATGGTTTGAAAGTTTTTGATTGTAGTTAACTGGGTTTGGAGTAGGGTATAGATTTAGGTATTTGTAGGGACACTGTTGTTTTGGATTTGTTTCAATTTTGTGTAATGTGATTTTTAGATTCATTTTAGTTTAGAGGGGTGGGGATCGTGTTGGGGTATTTTTTCTTAATTGGCTATTGACACATGGTGACAATGTGATGCAAAGATACTTTTGGGTGTCGGTTGTATCTGTGATTATTTTAGGATGATTTTCGTTTTGGGGTCCCGTAGGAGTGTGCTTTCTTAACTGGTCCTCAGTTGTTATTATTTTGGAGTATGATTGAGTCGTTTAGTCACCAATCATGCGTGAGGCCTTGCATTGGGGGAATTCTGGGAAGAGGTAATGGACTATTTATGTGTATATATGTATAAACTGTTACCAAATCGGATCATGGATAAGTCATCAGATGTGCATGTTCACTGTATATGCTCTTGCTCGGTTTCGAGTTCTAGGGTTGATGTTTGAGGCAAGATTTCTTCTTGACTGGTAACCTAGTTTGATGATATGTGGTTGGAGTAATTTTTTGGAGAAACGGGTTTTGTCGGAGTTATAAGTGCAAGTGTTATAGAGGTATGTTTTGGGATGGTTGTGGGGTTTAGGTAATTTCAGATCGGAGCTGAGTGGAATCAATGGATAACAGTTGGCAACATAATTCCAGGAACAAAGATGTCACAAAAAAAGAAAACTACAGGCCAATATCACTGATGAACATAGATGCAAAAATCCTTAACAAATTTTAGCAAACTGAATCCTAACATCTTAATTAAAAAAGAATAAGACATAATGAAAAATGCTGGATGTTTAACAGAGAAATGCAAGGTTTCTCTTTTACATAAGACAATTTTCATGCATAGGTTTCTGATCAACTTTTAACAAATTGAAAGATAAAAACCATATGATTATCTCAATAGATGCAGAAAAAGCCTTTGACAAAATTCAACATCCATTTATGATAAAAACCTCTCCAGAAAGCAGGAATAGAAGGAACATACCTCAACATAATAAAAGCTATATATGACAAACCCACAGCAAACATTATCCTCAATGGTGAAAAATTGAAAGCATTTCCCCTAAAGTCAGGAACAAGGCAAGGATGCCCACTTTCACCACTACTATTCAACATAGTTTTGGAAGTTTTGGCCACAGCAATCAGAGCGGAAAAAGAAATAAAAGGAATACAGATAGGAAAAGAAGAAGTAAAACTCTCACTGTTTGCAGATGACATGATCCTCTACATAGAAAACCCTAAAGATTCTACCAGAAAACTACTAGAGCTAATCAATGAATATAGTAAAGTTGCAGGATACAAAATTAACACACAGAAATCCCTTGCATTCCTATACACCAATAATGAGAAAACAGAAAGAGAAATTAAGGAAACAATACCATTCACCATTGCAACAAAAAGAATAAAATACTTAGGAATATTTCTACCTAAAGAAACAAAAGACTTATATATAGAAAACTATAAAACACTGATGAAAGAAATCAAAGAGGACACAAACAGATGGAGAAATATACCGTGTTCATGGATTGGAAGAATTAATATAGTGAAAATGAGTATACTACCCAAAGCAATCTATAGATTCAATGCAATCCCTATCAAGCTACCAATGATATTTTTCACAGAACTAGAACAAATCATTTCACAATTTGTATGGAAGTATAAGAAACCTCGAATAGCCAAAGCAATCTTGAGAAAGAAGAATGGAACTGGAGGAATCAACCTGCCTGACTTCAAGCTCTACTACAAAGCCACAGTCATCAAGACAGTGTGGTACTGGCACAAAGATAGATAATGACAGGTTTACTAACAAGTACTTGAATTGCAGAATTCTAAAGCGAGAAATAGCAACCAATTTTTCTTTCCCTGCAGCATGTTCTAGTATTAAAAAACAGCAGTAGTTACTTATTCTACTGAGGTTCATTGGTAGATTGTGAATACTGAGTTTATTGGGTAGGTTATTGTGGAATCATTTCATTTCATTTATCACTGAATCTATATATACATCACAATTTTATCTCTTATTTCATGATGAACTATGGATAGATGGGTGAATGATGTAATCTAGAAGATAAAAAGGATGCAGAGTGTGCAAATTACTACAAAACATCATAAAAGGTATTTTGAATCATCATTTTGCTTCCTCTTAGGGTAATCTCTGGTTCAGGACTTGTATGTAAATTCTCTAGTCACTTAAAACATGGTCTCTATGAATATAGTATCATTTGATAAAACTGGGATGGCTTTCTTAATCTCACTAGGGAATTCCACTATTGATATAAATATTTTTTATATTGCTATACTCTGTACACGTTATTATATCTCACTGTTTTTTCCAAAAGTTAACAATTCATAGTGTAGCATATTTCTCTATGTTTGGTCCTCTAAATATTTTTAAATTTATAGACTTTTTTTTTATTTCTGTTGCCCCATAAGGTGATTTTAAAAGGTCTATCATAATTTTTCAAGAGAATAATTCTGAGTCTTATTTTAAGTTTAGAGACTAGCTATCAGTGTGTTCTACTAAGAGTATATATGCTGTGAAGCTTCTCTCTGTAGGTATTGATGCTATAACCAAACAAAACAACAATAATGAGAACAAACAAGATAATGTGTTATCATGCAAAAATGAAAGTGGGAAGCATTGGAAATGACAGATTACACTGACCTATAAAAGCACATTCTTATAACTTATAATTAAATTATATCTAATGCTAAACACAATTAGAAATACAAGCATACATATGTCATTTGCTAATATTTTTTACCTTTTACTCTAGCAAACGCCATACCTTTTCTCATAATATATTATACCAAGCTCCTGTATGTTTCCTGGCAACAGCAAGCTACAGCCACTGGGAGTAATCTTATAAACATGGAAAAGTTTCTTTTTAATTCCTTTTTTTGAAGTTTATTTTTAATTTTCTTAAGTCTAGTCCCCCTAGAGAATTTTGCTTTTCAGATCAGTAAAAGACCTGTAGCCATATGTTATTTTTTAGGAAATCTCAAAGTCGTTTTGTAATTTTTGAAATCATGTCCTTACACTAATTGTAACATATTCACTCTGGATGCTAGTCAAAAAAAATATAGATTTAGTTTATGTATCTATTTAATCTATGTTGGGGCACCACAGTAAAATAGTTTCATCAAGAATAAAATTAATCTTTTCTACATTATAAAATTCTGAAACCCAGGATTCAAAGTTTTTAACAACTCATTCCAGTCTTACACATACATACTCCATGAAACTCTCTAATTCTAATTAAGCTTTCATCTCATTAGCTGTCACTTTTGGCAAAATGTATATATTTTCAAAACGTTATATATTTTGCACCTTGGAGACAGATGTAACTATAAGCAGCTGCAATGGTCATTAACTACCCTGGCTTCTCCGATGAAAATTACTGTGCTAGCCTGACTCTAAAAATGTAATTTCTAAAAATTTTTCTGCTGAAGAGGTACAAAAATCTCCTTAAGAAGGTTTGTGGGAGGGTTGGTATTTTAAATATAGAAAACAAGAACAACATCTTTCCTGGTTTATTAATCATTATTTATTAAATACCTGTCATTTATTTATATGTCATGGAACATAATTGAATATAACTTTATATTAATACAAAAAAACTAACTAAAAAATGGCCATTGTATTTTATTGGATATCTCAGAAATGTACCTCAGAAAATACCAAAAAACCTTCCTTTTTGTTCACCATTAGAAATGCATACTATAGACTTGTTTGTTTAAACTGGAAATAATAAAAAATGTATTTTGTAAATTGTAAGCCAAATATAATATATTGTATGTCATGATTTTTCTATAGCCAATGCGTGTGTTGCATCTTACTTGGTGGATAAAGATATATATATTAATATTTTATACGCACACAGGTATATCGGAGAAGGCAATGGCAACCCACTCCAGTACTCTTGCTTGGAAAATCCCATGGACAGAGGAGCCTGGTAGGCTGCCGTCCATGGGGTCGCTAGGAGTCGGACACGATATGAGCGACTTCCCTTTCACTATTCACTTTCTTTCTTCTTCTTTCTTTCTTTTTTACAACTGAATCTTAACTTTATTTATTTATATATTTTTAATAAATATATTTATTTTAGTTGGGGTAATTACTTTACAATATTGTAGTGGTTTTTGCCATTCGTTGACATGAATTAGCCATGGGTTTACATGTGTTCCCCATCCTGAACCCCCCTCCCACCTCCCTCCCCACTCCCATCCCTCTGGGTCATCCCCATTGCCCAGCCCTGAGCATTTGTCTCATGCATCGAACCTGGAATTGTGTTCTGTTTTCACATATGATAATATACATGTTTCAATGCTATTGCTCTCAGAACGTTCCCACCCTCATCTTCTCCCTCAGAGTCCGTAAGGACTGTTCTATGCATCTGTGTCTCTTATTCTGTCTCGCATATAGGGTTATCATTACCATCTTTCAAATTCCATATATATGCTTTAGTATACTGTATTGGTGTTTTTCTTTCTGGCTTACTTCACTCTGTATAATGGGCTCCAGTTTCATCCATCTCAATAGAAACTGATTCAAATGAATTTTTTTAATGGCTGAGTAATATTCCATTATGTATATGTACCACTGCTTCCTTATCCATTCGTCTGCGATGGACATCTAGGTTGCTTCCATGTCCTGGCTATTGTAAACAGTGCTGCGATGAACATTGGGGTACAACGTGTCTCTTTCAATTCTGGTTTCCTCGGTGTGTATGCCCAGCAGTGGGATTGCTGGGTCATATGGCAGTTATATTCCCATTTTTTTTAAGGAATCTCTACCACTGTTCTCCATAGTGGCTGTACTATGTTTGCATTCCCACCAACAGTGTAAGAGGGTTCCCTTTTCTCCACACCCTCTCCAGCATTTATTGCTTGTAGACTTTTGGATAGCAGCCATTCTGACTGGTGTGTGAAATGGGTACCTCATTGTGGTTTTGATTTGCATTTCTCTAATAATGAGTGATGTTGAGCATCTTTTCATGTGTTTTGTTAGCCATCTGTATGTCTTCTTTGGAGAAATGTCTGTTTAGTTCTTTGGCCCATTTTTTGATTGGGTCGTTTATTTTTCTGGAATTCAGCTTCAGGAGTTGCTTGTATATTTTTGAGATTAATTGTTTGTCTGTTGCTTCGTTTGCTATTATTTTCTCCCATTCTGAAGGCTGTCTTTTCACCCTGGCTTATAGTTTCCTTTGTTGTGCAAAACCTTTTAAATTTAATTAGGTCCCATTTGTTTTATTTTTGCTTTTATTTCCAATATTCTGGGGGGTGGGTCATGGAGGATCCTGCTGTGATTTATGTCGGAGAGTGTTTTTGCCTATGTTTTCCTCTAGGAGTTTTATAGTTTCTGGTCTTATGTTTAGATCTTTAATCCATTTTGAGTTTATTTTTGTGTATGGTGTTAGGAAGTGTTCTAGTCTCATTCTTTTTGCAAGTGGTTGACCAGTTTTTCCCAGCACCACTTGTTAAAGAAATTGTCTTTTCTCCATTGTATATTCTTGCCTCCTTTGTCGAAGATAAGGTGGCCATAGATGCGTGGGTTTATCTCTGGGCTTTCTATTTTGTTCCATTGATCTATATTTCTATCTTTGTGCCAGTACCATACTGTCTGGATGACTGTGGCTTTGTAGTAGAGCCTGAAGTCAGGCAGGTTGGTTCCTCCAGTTCCATTCTTCTTTCTCAGGATTGCTTTGGCTATTCGAGGTTTCTTATATTTCCATACAAATTGTGAAATGATTTGTTCTAGTTCTGTGAAAAAATACCGTTGGTAGCTTGATAGGGATTGCATTGAATCTATAGATTGCTTTGGGTAGTATACTCTTTTTCACTGTATTAATTCTTCCAATCCATGAACACAGTATATTTTCTCCATCTGTTTGTGTCCTCTTTGATTTCTTTCCTCAGTGTTTTATAGTTTTCTATATATAAGTCTTTTGTTTCTTTAGTTAGATATATTCCTAAGTATTTTATTCTTTTTGTTGCAATGGTGAATGGTATTGTTTCCTTAATTTCTCTTTCTGTTTTCTCATTATTGGTGTATATAGGAATGCAAGGGATTTCTGTGTGTTAATTTTATATCCTGCAACTTTTTCTATATTCATTGATTAGCTCTAGTAGTTTTCTGGTAGAATCTTTAGGGTTTTCTATGTAGAGGATCATGTCCATCTGCAAACAGGGAGAGTTTTACTTCTTCTTTTCCTATCTGTATTCCTTTTTATTTCTTTTTCCGCTCTGATTTGCTGTGGCCAAAACTTCCAAAACTATGTTGAATAGTAGTGGTTGAAAGTGGGCATCCTTGCCTTGTTCCTGACTTTAGGGGAAATGCTTTCAATTTTTCACCATTGAGGATAATGTTTGCTGTGGGTTTGTCATATATAGCTTTTATTATGTTGAGGTATGTTCCTTCTATTCCTGCTTTCTGGAGGGTTTTTATCATAAAAAGGATGTTTGAATTTTTGTCAAAGGCTTTTTCTGCATCTATTGAGATAATCATATGGTTTTTATCTTTCAATTTGTTAATGTGGTGTATTACATTGATTGACTTGCGGATGTTAAAGAAACCTTGCATTCCTGGGAAAAAGCCCACTTGGTTATGATGTATGATCTTTTTAATATGATGTTGGATTCTGTTTGCTAGAATTTTATTAAGGATTTTTGCATCTATGTTCATCAGTGACATTGGCCTGTAGTTTTCATTTTTGTGGCATCTTTGTCTGGTTTTGGAATTAGGGTGATGAGTTTGATATATACAAATGAGTTTGGTATATATTGATATATATCCAATGAGTTTGGATGTTTACCATCTTCTGCAATTTTCTGGAAGAGTTTGAGTAGGATAGGTGTTAGCTCTTCTCTAAATTTTTGGTAGAATTCCGCTGTGAAGCCGTCTTGTCCTGGGCTTTTGTTTGCTGGAAGATTTCTGATTACAGTTTCGATTTCCGTGCTTGTGATGGGTCTGTTAAGATCTTCTATTTCTTCCTGGTTCAGTTTTGGAAAGTTATACTTTTCTAAGAATTTGTCCATTTCTTCCAAGTTGTCCATTTTATTGGCATATAGCTGTTGGTAGTAGTCTCTTATGATCCTTTGTATTTCTGTGTAGTCTGTTGTGATCTCTCCATTTTCATTTCTAATTTTGTTGATCTGATTCTTCTTTTGTTTCTTGATGAGTCTGGCTAATGATTTGTCAATTTTGTTTATCTTCTTGAAAAACCAGCTTTTAGTTTTTTTGTTTTTTGCTATGGTCTCTTTTGTTTCTTTTGAATTTATTTCTGCTCTAATTTTTAAGATTTCTTTCCTTCAACTAACCCTGGGGTTCTTCATTTCTTCCTGCTCTAGTTGCTTTAGGTGTAGAGTTAGGTTAGTTATTTGATTTTTTTCTTGTTTCTTGAGGTACGCCTGTGTTACTATGAACCTTCCCCTTAGCACTGCTTTTACAGTGTCCCATAGGTTTTGGGTTGTTGTGTTTTCATTTTCATTCGTTTCTATGCATATTTTGATTTCTTTTTTGATTTCTTCTGTGAGTTGTTGGTTATTCAGAAGCGTGTTGTTTAGCCTCCATAACTTGGAATTTTTAATAGTTTTTCTCCTGTAATTGAAGTCTGATCTTACTGCATTGTGGTCAGAGAAGATGACTGGGATGATTTCAATTTTTTTTAATTTACCAAGGCTAGATTTATGGCCCAGGATATGATCTATCCTGGAAAAAGTTCCGTGTGCACTTGAGAAAAAGGTGAAATTGATTGTTTTGAGGTGGAAAGTCCTATAAAAGTCGATTAAATCTAACTTGTCTATTGTATCATTTAAAGTTTGTGTTTCCTTGTTAATTTTCTGTTTAGTTGATCTATCCATATGTGTGAGTGGAGTATTAAAGTCTCCCAATATTATTGTGTTATTGTTAATTTCCCCTTTCATACTTGTTAGTATTTGCCTTACATATTGTGGTGCTCCTATGTTGGGTGCATATATATTTATAATTGTTACATCTTCTTCTTGGATTGACCCTTTGATCATTATGTAGTGTCCTTCTTTGTCCCTTTTCACAGCCTTTATTTTAAAGTCTATTTTATCTGAAATGAGTATTGCAACTCCTGCTTTCTTTTGGTCTCCATTTGCATGAAATATGTTTTTCTAGCCCTTCACTTTCAGTCTGTATGTGTCCCTTGTTTTGAGGTGGGTCTCTTGTAGACAGCATATATAGGGGTCTTGTTTTTGTATCCATTCAGCCAGTCTTTGTCTTTTGGTTGGGGCATTCAACCCATTTACATTTAAGGTAATTATTGATAAGTATAGTCCTGTTGCCATTTACTTTGTTGCTTTGAGTTCGTGTTTATACACCCTTTCTGTATTTCCTGTTTAGAGAAGATCCTTTAGCATTTGTTGAAGAGCTGGTTTGGTGGTGCTGAATTCCCTCAGCTTTTGCTTGTCTGTAAAGCTTTTGAATTCTCCTTCATATCTGAATGATATCCTTGCTGGGTACAGTAATCTGGGTTGTAGACTATTCTCTTTCATTGTTTTAAGTATGTCCTGCCATTCCCTTCTAGCCTGAAGAGTTTCTACTGAAAGATCAGCTGTTATCCTTATGGGGATCCCCTTGTGTGTTATTTGTTGTTTTTCCCTTGCTGCTTTTAATATTTGTTCTTTGTGTTTGATCTTTGTTAATTTGATTAATATGTGTCTTGGGTCGTTTCACCTTGGGTTTATCCTGTTTGGGACTCTCTGGGTTTCTTGGACTTCTGTGACTATTTCCTTCCCCATTTTAGGGAAATTTTCAACTATTATCTCCTTGAGTATTTTTCCATGGCCTTTCCTTTTATCTTCTTCTTCTGGGACTCCTATGATTCGAATGTTGGGGCGTTTCATATTGTCCCAGAGGTCCCTGAGGTTTTCCTCATTTCTTTTGATTCTTTTTTCCTTTTTCCTCTCTGCTTCGTTTATTTCCACCATTCTATCTTCTACCTCACTTATCCTATCTTCTGCCTCTGTTATTCTACTGTTGGTTCCCTCCAGCGTGTCTTTTATCTCCCTTATTTCATTATTCATTATATATTGACTCCTTTTTATTTCTTCTAGGTCCTTGATAAACATTTCTTGCATCTTCTCAATCCTTGTCTCCAGGCTATTTATCTGTAATTCCATTTTGTTTTCAAGATTTTGGATCATTTTTTAATAAAAAATGGTAACTCATTATTCTAAATTCTTTTTCAGATAGATTCCCTATCTCCTCCTCTTTTGTTTGGTTTGGTGGGCATTTCTCATTTTCCTTTACTTGCTGAGTATTTCTCTGCCTTTTCATCTTGTTTGATTGTTGTGTTAGGCGTGGCCTTTCTGTATTCTGGTAGTTTGAAGTTCCTCTTTATTGTGGAGGCTCCTTACTGTGGGTGGGGTTGGATGGGTGGCTTGTCAAGGTTTCCTGGTTGGGGGAGCTTGTGTCGGTGTTCTGGTGGGTGGAGCTGGATTTCTTCTCTCTAGAGTGCAATGGAGTGTCAAGTATTGAGCTTTGAGATGTCTATGGATTTGGTGTGCCTCTGGGAAGCCTGTATATTGATGCTCAGGGCTATGTTTCTGCATTGCTGGAGAACTTGCATGGTATGTCTCGCTCTGGAACTTATTGGCTCTTGGGTGGAGCTTGGTTTCAGTGTATATGTGGAGGCTTTTGGATGATATCTTATTAATTAGTGTTTCCTCTGGTTTTCAGTCTTATTCTTGCAGTAGCCTCAAGACTTCTCCATCCATACAGCATTGATAATAAAACTTTTAGGTTAATGGTGAAAAGATTCTCCACAGTGAGGGATATCCAGAGAGGTTCACTGAGTTACATGGAGAGGTGAAGGGGGGGGGCGGTGGTTGAGGTGAACAGGAGGAGAAGAGGGGGACTCAAACTTGGAGAGAGCAGTCTAGCCAGTAAGGACTTCCCTCTGTGCCCTCCACAGTCTGGAACCCTCAGAGAGGTTCACAGAGATACATAGAGAGGGGGGAGGAAGGCAATAGAGGTGAGCATGAGTAGAAAGGGAGGAATCAAGAGGGGAGAGAGAGATCTGGGCATTATTCTGTTCCCAAAGTGTTCTCCAGTGCCCAGAACACCCTCAGAGATTCACAGAATTGGGTTGAGAAGAGAAGGAGGGGGGTGAGAGATAGAGGTTCCCTGGGGGAGAAGTAAGAGCATCAATAGGGGGAGAGAGTAATCAAGCCAGTAATCACACTCCTGAGTAAAAATGGGTACTAAAGATTGGGTTCTTAAATGTACAAAATTGATATCAAATATGTAAAACAAAGATTAAAAACCTAGAGTAGAAGTTAGACTCTTAAATAAATACAATATAAAAAAAGAAGAAAAGAAAAGAAAATCACAAAAAGTATAAGATATATATATGCAGTTTGCTTTAAAAATAAGAGTTTTTTTTTTGCAAGGTAATAATGGGTTATAAAAATGAAAATTAAAGGTGTAATAGAGGACTTAAAGAAAAAAGAAAAAAAAATTTAAAAATTAAAAAAAAAATGATAAGAGTAAAAATATATCCAGGACTTTCTCTGGAGCTGTTGTGAGCAGTGTGGGGTCTGTTCAGTTTCAGATAGATCCTTGTTCCTGCTTATACTTTTCAAGAGACCAATTACCCTTACCATTACCCTTTCAATGTAGTTGGTGTTAACAACAGGGATTTTAATCTGTTGGCCTGTCACTTCCAAAGCGCTTCCCTCTGTTTATTTGGCTTCTGTTTGCAAGTCTCTTCAGTGTCTAATTTCCACCCTGCCACAAAGGGGCGGAGGTGGTCTCTTTAGGTTCGCTTGTTCAGTCGTGCTGTGGGGAGGGAGGAACACTGCAAATCAATATCACTGGCGTGTGTGTGGAGAGCTCGCAGTGTCTCGGCCACACTGGGTTCGCCCCCGCTCACGGCGTGTGTGCTTTCCCAGTCTACCCTGCTCAGGCTTCAGGTTACTCTGCCGGGGAGTGGGCCCTGAGATGCGTGCACTTCCCAGGTCTAAGCTGCTCAGGTTCAGGTTCCCGGATACTCCACAAAGGCGCAGACTCGGTTGGGCCCATGGTTTGTGCCTATCCCCGGTCGGAGCAGCTCAGGCAGCCAGGAGTTTGGCGAGCGCACTCTCCCCTGTTGGGGCGGTGCAGCTTATCACCTCCCTGGTCCCTGCCTCGGTTTACGGGCATGCCCAGCTCCGGTGTGCTTTGTGTCAGGTCTGTGGAGCTGGTCTCTAGCTGCGACCCTCCGGGCGGCTGTCGACCCTCCGGGATCTCAGGCAGTCTTTGCTTAGAAACTGGAAGCCTGTTTGCAGTTTGGTAGGCGGTGCCCTCTCTGGGGCCGAGTTTGCCCCTTTCCGGCTCTGGCTGGTCCCGCCTGCCCGCTGCATCAGGTGGGGGATGGGGCGGTCCGCAGCCGGCTAGCTCTCCTCTGGTATTGCTCAGTCCTTTGTTCTGTGAGCGGGCCGGCAGTGCCTTAGATTTGGGCTTTTAGCGGGATAGTTCTCTCTCTCTGGCTGTCCCACAGTTTAGGTTGCTATCTCTCATTAGCTCCCTCAGATTGCCCTCAGGGCACTCGGGCCTGGTCCTTACCCTAAGCAGTGACGCCTGCTCCTCCCCGTTCAGCCCCCACTTGCTGTTGGCGGATGCGAGCGTCTGGGGTTCTTTGCTGGGAGTTGCCTTTAGGCACATAATCTGTGGGTTTTATTTATTTTTTCTCCCGGTTATGTTGCCCTCCGAGATTCGAAATCTTCCCCCAAACCCGCCGGTGAGAGGGTTTCCTGGTGTTTGGAAACTTCTCCTCTTTTACGACTCCCTCCCTGGGACGGGTCTCCGTCCCTAACTCTTTTGTCTCTCTTTTTATCTTTTATATTTTGTCCTACCTCCTTTCAAAGATAATGGGCTGTATTTCTGGATGCCTGATGTCCTCTGCCAGCGTTCAGAAGTTGTTTTGTGAAGTTTGCTCAGCGTTCAGATGTTCTTTCGATAAATTTGTGAGGGAGAGAGTGGTCTCCCCTTCTTATTCCTCTGCCATCTTAGCCTGAATCTTCCTCACTATTCACTTTCATGCATTGGAGAAGGAAATGGCAACCCACTCCAGTGTTCTTGCCTGGAGAATCCCAGGGACGGGGGAGCCTGGTGGGCTGCCATCTATGGGGTCGCACAGAGTCGGACATGACTGAAGCAACTTAGCAGCAGCAGCAGCACACAGGTATATACACATATTTCACATATATATATATATATGTATGTATGTATGAGTGTGTGTGTGTATATATATATATA
Source organism: Okapia johnstoni (assembly GCA_024291935.2). Lineage (NCBI taxonomy): Eukaryota > Metazoa > Chordata > Mammalia > Artiodactyla > Giraffidae > Okapia > Okapia johnstoni. The sequence continues at coordinate 62,500,407 of CM044322.1, forward strand.
AAATAATACATATAATATATAATAGGAAGAGAGAAGCACATGGAAACATATATAGTCATTTTCATTGTAATTAATATTGACAAGAGTATACAAAAGGCATTATTTTAGCAACAGAAAAAGGTTTTGCAAATTCACAAAATAAATGGAGTTATAAGAGTCTGTTTCATAGTCTAAAGCATGAGTCAATCTCATTATGGTTCTTTTTTTTTTTATATAATTTCTTGTTACATTTACTGGTAAGGTATTTTACTTCAGTCACTTGCCCACTTTCTTACCCTTACCCATTAAAAGGAATGCCTAGAATGTATTTCAGTTGAAAAGTATGCATCCTAATCAGCATGAGTGGGATATAAAATATATACACACAAGTTATGGAAAAAATATTGGCCTTTTAAAGCGGGCCCTCCCAGAGGATTCAGAAACTATTTGTTTTTGCTTTCCAGCTCCATGTTTCCTCATGCCTCTCTTGTTATCAGAGGACTGGAGATTAAGTTTAACCACATGGCCAATATTTCAATCAAGCCAGCCAATACAATAAGACTTCAATAAAAAGTCTGGACATTAGAACTCACTGGAGCCTCCTGATTGGTGAACACAGAGAACCATAAGAGTTCTGTGCACTGATTCCATAGAGAGAGGTATAAGAACTCTGCATTTGAACCTCTCTCAAATCTCTCTTTATTTGACTGGTCCTGATTTGTATCCTTTATAATAAAACTATAATCATAAATGCAGTGCTCTACTGAGTTCTGTGAGTCTTTCCAGTGAAGTTATGAAAACTAGAATTCATAGCCATTTGATCAAAAGTGCAGATGGCCCAAGGGTTCCCAAAGTACAAGTAGCCCAAAGACTCCTAAAGTGTAGCTTTGAAATTTGGAGTAAAGTCAGTCTCACTGAGGACTATGTGTTTAATAATGTGGTATCTGCACTAATTCTTAATGGTAGTGTCAGAGTTGTGTTCTAATCAACAGCCAGTGTCAGAATCAAGTTCTCTGGTAACCCTCTGTCTCTTAAAGGGAACTCAACTTCATAGCCAGACGCCACCGCTCCCAGGTCTCTACACAGATACAGATATTTGCCAGTGCTTACTGATAAGAGACTGAAGAGAATGAGATTTGGATATAAGAATCATGGCCAGGTCAAAAAATTTAAAGCAGGAAGTAGAGAAAAATGATTTGACCTTACAGAAAGGAAAAAGGGTTTATTGCCTAATACAGGTTTATTGTTGTTGCCTAGTCGATAAGTTGTGTCTGACTCTTTGCAATCCCATGGACTGCAGCATGCCAGGCTTCTCTGTCCTTCACTATCTCCTAGAGTTTGCTAAAACTCATGTCCATCAAATTGGTGATGTCATCCAACCATCCCAGCCTCCGTCACCCCCTTCTCCTCCTGCCCTTAATCTTTCCCAGTATCAGGGTCTTTTCCAAAGTGTTAGCTGTTCACATCAGATGGCCAAAGTATTGGAGCTTCAGCTTCAGCATCAGTGCTTCCTAATATTTAGGGTTGATTTCCTTTAGGATTGACTGGTTTGATCTTCTTTCTTTCCAAGGGACTCTCAAGAGTCTTCTCCAGTACCACAATTTGAAATACAGGTTTAGATAGGAAACAAATGCAAAAAAAATGCAAGTCAAGATTACTACTGCTCTCTTATCCATGACATCACATCATGGCATCTGAGGATGAAGAGCAAAATGCCCTTTGGACATGTAATCTGTAAGGAATGAGCCAAGTATATACCCCACATGTCAATTTGTTGGAGAAAAATTACACTATAAACTGGTGGAGGAAAGAAAATATTGAAGTCATTATCAATTGGATCAATTCACATATACTTCTAGAGAAAAGAAATACTGCAAAAATCATACAATCTTGTGTACAATTTGACTTTATTTAATAAAATGTGCTATGGTCTGTTCTCCCTAATTTTTTAAGCCTACCTATTGATGCATATCGTCAACTATAGAATTGCCATTCTTAAAATTAAAAGCATATTTAACGATTTTAATGTTGGCGTAATTTTTTAGTGTGTTGAGATATTTGTACATTGGTAAACATACTACTATTCATGCTTACTAACATATGCATAGCCTCTAAAAGTGTACTGGTACTTACTACAAAATTAAAGCTGAAATTGTTAATTTACTGCAAAGAAACCTTAACCCGCTTCAACATATGAGAGAGGAAAAAAAAAAATATATATATATATATGTATGTATATATGTATATGTGTGTGTATACATACACACACACATATACATGTATACATATTTTATATGTATTTTATATGTGTATGTATATATCAGTACATTCATATAACAACAATGCAACAATGTTGCATTTTCTCTTTAAAAATCACAGTATTACTTATGGTTTGAACTATCCAGTGTGGGAAAACAGGTGTGGTTGTTGCTCTTGGCTACTTCCAAAGAGTTTTATTCTTCTTTACTCAATTGTCAACCCACTAACGTATTTTCTGTGTGGAATACTAGTGTATCTACCATCTCAAGACCTGAATGCTTTATGCCTAAAAGAATCGTAACTACATGTCTGCTGTTGAACTACTTGAAGGCAGTGAGCTATTCTTCTCTCTTGATAAGGTGAAACCTTTAGCAAACTCTTGTCGTATTGTCCATATTAGAAAATGAAAGGTTAAAAAAATCTTCTTGTAACACCACTAACAGCAATGGTTTCTGAAAAAGCAATCTGAGCATTGAAATTGGTTGTTTTAAAAACATTCCAGCCATAGATGAATACAGGATCAAGACTTAACAAATGTGCTATTAATTATGATTGTAAGAAAATTGTGCTTTTCAGTTTGTTTCTTTAAAGTCTTTATTCCTAGCTGATTTTAATTATCGCTTATCACTTTGTATATGTGTTCTCTCTCCCTTAGATGCCAAGCTCCACCAGAGAGCATCTTATATGAATTAGCAACCACCCTTGTACACTGTACAGTGTCACTCAAAATACTTAAAAAAAGTCCCAACTATTAATTAAGGAGAAAAACTTTCCCCATGAATCCTCACCTCATCCTTCTCCACACATTTCCTCTTTCTAGTTGCTAAATGCTGAGCGTTCCAAGGGTCTCTCTTATCATCATCTCCCCAGCCTACTGGCTCTAAATAACATCTATACTCAAGTGAGTTTCCTGGTCCAGCTCTGACTTCTTCAGTTAAGTTCAATCTTATGAAGCCAGCTGTTTACCTGACATCTTTTCTAGGATATTCAATTAGAGTCCCAACTAAAATCTATTTTCCTTTTACAAAGAATGAGGGAAAAATAGAAATTCTAAAATCTATAATATTTATTTAAGTATTTTAATAGCCTTACTTTTCTTTTCCTGTAACTAACCACATATATTTGTACTAATTAATATTAAATACAAGTTCAGGTAGAAAAAAGAATCAACTTTATAGTGATCCAAATTACAGTTCATGAAGGGTAGACTTGAATTTTTCTTGGAAAACACACAAAAGTATATCAACTGGAATAATACACTTAATTGTTGTGCCATGTTCTGCATAGATTAGGAATTATAACAAGAATTTTGATCAGAAAAATTCCAGTATATGTTTCTAGAATTTCACAAATATTTAGTTCTAATTAAATTTTTAAAATTCATTATCAAATTATGAACATTGTTAAATGCAATTTAATTATTCTTAAAATTTATGAATAAAATATACTTATGTTAAATAACAGATTTTGGAAATTTAACAAATATTAACATATATATTAAATTGTTATATTAGAACATTTATATAGAAAATTCTACATAATAATTATACTACAAATATGGTATATGTCTTGTCCACTGAACAACAAGGCTTTGATACCAAAATGAAACCTCTCTTTAACACAGTCCAAGATAAATCTCAACTCTGCCACTTACTGGTCATGAGGTACTAAACAAGTAACTTAGCTTCCCTTACTTTTCTCTTTTTTAAAATGAGAATAATCATAGTATTAACTTCCTAAGGTTGTTATAAGTAAGAATGGAGACAAGATTTAAAAGATAATGTTCTCATAGGCATTCCTAAACATCAAATGCAAATATAGAAAAAGGAAGACTAGTTCAGGAGAATATTATAATAACCCAGCCATAAAATAAAAACATAGTGGTTTGGATGAGGGCAGATAGAGTGGTACTGCTGAGAAATGTGCAGATTGTGAATATATTATTATACATTTGTTCTGATGCACATTCAGTCAAATGGATGAGAGGTGTGAGATATAGAAGAGTCAAAAGTGATATCAAGACTTTTGGACTGATCAGCTAGATTACTTGCTATTAAATGAGATGGTAAGTGGCTTTGGAGTTAAATTTTGAACATATTAGTTAAATCTGAGATATATTGATTTTTAAATAATTAAAACATCAAAATGGAATATAAGGGAGACAACTGCGCTATAGATAAAAATTAGGAGTCATCAATACATGTTGTTGTTTAGTCGTTAAGTCGTGTATACTTTGCGACCCCATGGGCTGAAGCCAGCCAGGCTCCTCTGTCTATGGGGTTTCCCAGCCAGGAAAACTGGAGTAGATCTGTGTCTCCTGCATTGTCAAGAGGGTTCTCTACCACTGAGCCACCGGGGAAAGGTAATATTTAAAGTCCTTGGAGTTGGATGAGGTCACAAAGAGAGAATAATATGCAGGTAAGATTCACAAAGAGAGAATAACATGCAGTTTAAAGACTACGATTTAACATTCTAACATCAATATATTAGCAATCGGAGAGATACAAAATAAAGAAAAGAAGATAGAACAGCCAGTGAAGAAAGTATTTCCAGGAGGAGAGTGTGATCAAGTCTGCCAAGGAGGATGAGGACTGATCACTGACCCTTAGATCAATATGTCCTATTTAGTAAGTAATAACACCTTTGTATCCAAATAGTCTAATATGACCGTATTTAGCAACCACTGATTGCGTTAATTTTTTGCACTCCACTTCTTTCCTAGCTCCACTGTCTTTTTGTGGAAAAGAAAAAGCAACAATCACTGTTTCAACTTTACATCAGTAATTTATTATAATCCAAGGCTATGTTTTGTATTGCAGACTAAGTGTGTGAAAACGGAAGTTTAAGTTTCTAATAATATATCATTTCAATTAAATACATCAATATTTTCTTATTTTATTAATTGCATACTAGTATTCCATGCTCAAAGAAAAATGTGTCATGTCCCATTCCTTCTGTTATATCCCAAAGTTTCCAAAATACTATAATTATATTTGGCTCTAAGCCTGAAGTTACTTGGCCCAACGATGCAATTTGTCACTTTTATGTGAAACTTCTAAATGATTTCAACGTGTTTTATTCATGTAAAAAGTGAAGAACATGTCCCCAAAGATTGTGAGAACAATTTTTGAATTACATGGCAAAATTTTATTCCTGAAATAGTGACTTATCTATCCAAGAAACAATACTGAATTCTCTGTGGATATGATACATAAAATGAATATCTGAGTAGACCTGAGGCTTGCTGAACTAGAGCTAACTGCTTTATTCACAGGAGGCAATCAGAAGAGTGATCTAGATTCTTTGTTTCCATATAAAATTTATTACCACGTTGAGTGTTTTTGTACAATAATGTAAGCAGCTTAAATTATTGCCTTAATCAATAAGTCTTTGATCAATCACCAAGTCAATGAAGAACTTTTTATGAAGCAACTGCTGTTTATATTGAGATATGTGCTATAGACGATATGAAAGAAAATTTTATTTTATTCCCTTTTCTTAAGATACCTTAATTGCAAAGCATGGCTAAGGAATGCAAAAATAAAGAGAAAAAAAGTAATGTTTTTTTAAGTTCTAAATTTCAAGCACATTCTTACAAACAAGGATTCTAGCAGAGGGAAAAGTCAGTGTTATTCAGGGTATTTAAGAAAGAAATAAAGGAAAGAATGTCCTTGAGCTTTCACATTTTCTTCTTCATAGACATGGAAAATCTAGTTTAGAAGAAAGATGATGAATACTTCATTTTTACACTCCACATCTTGACCTAACAGTCTTTAAGTGTGAAGCTTGTTTGAAAATTAATAATCTCACAGTTGTGTGGCAAGGGGTGAACTTTGCAACTTAAGAGCATATTATACAATTTCTTTGCTATAGCTCCCCATGCTAGCAGGTGAACCATGTCTATATGAGTATCATTTGTGTTTCCAGAAATATGTAGAATGCCTACCACATAAGCCATGATAATAATTTTCTGGTTGCCTAAATGAGGAAAAAAACAATGATTAAATAAAGGTCCTAATCTTTGAGACCAAGATAGTTGACATTATTCCAAATTCCACCAGGTGATGGGGCTCTTTCTAGTCTAGGTCTGGATCCAAGCAATGAAGCTGCACTAAATTTTTCACACACTCGGCAAAATCTAAGTTCCAAATAGACAGTAAATACTTGTTATTTCTTGCTTTAGGTGGTTTTGGTAACAGAGACTGTGTCAACATGACAAAGTTTTGCTGGGGAAAGATAAGACTGTAAAACAACACATCCCTTTATGATTTGCTTCAGAAAATTCCTAAAGAACAATTTATTAAAGATGAGAAACTTCTCTACAGACCAACCATCACTTCTCAATTAACAGTTACTTATTTTAACACCATCCTCTCCTTGTGTCCCAATGAATTTTGCTAAATCCTAGTCATTTGCCCACCTTGAAAGATCCACCCTAAAAGGCTTGAGGTCAAACTTTAAACAGTCTCTTCTGAAACCATTCTCCCTTTTGAATTACTTCTAAGACTCATTCATTCTACAGTTAGTCCATATTCATTTATCTTTATAAATGATAAATGAATTATATACATATTTCAAAACTATATTGTCTATCAATGGTCTGATAACTCAACACCTTTCTTAAACATGCATTTCATCTCTTCAGTCTTGCCTGAATTGCTAGTTCTGATTTCTTGCAATTATGTTTGTTATGTTACTATTCATAACAAGAGAGGAGATACTGGTGTCAGTATAAATTCCTTTAAACTCAAAATTGTATAGCACAAACTACTGAGCAAACTGCTATGATTAGAGATAACGTCATCCAGGAGGCCTCTCAAGAAAAATTACACATTAATATTCAGGGCTGTAAAGTAAATGTGGATTTTAATGTGGAAAAGATCAAATTCTAAATGATGTACTACATGCATATTAAACAGAGAGAAACCTAGCAACTAAACTATTATTAGTTATCATAAATAATTCACCAACTAAAACATCATCAATAGTAGCAAGAACTAAATATGTGATTTTAATTAATGTTTAACAAACAAGAACTCTCCTGCCTTGTAGAACATGATAAATGACAATGACAAAAACCATAATATTTTAATCACTTAAATACTATTATTACAAATTAGGTTCTTAAAGAGCTTTTAGAAACTTCTTATTCATGCATTATTTGCAAAATTCAGATAAGCAAAGTAAATTCTAGCATTTTCTTAAACTCTACTACCCAAATATTATTTCTGGAACATCATATATTTCATAGCATCCATCTTTAATTCAATACAGTATGAAAATTAAGTGTAGCACAATAGCTCCCATACTATTAAATAAGTTGCAAAGTTAAAGTTTGTTATATAATTCTTAAAAATGAGAAGAGTGCTCAACTAGTTTATGCCCTCTCACCAACATGTCATTTTTTAAAGTAGGAATTAGTTAAATTCCAAGTGAAGTTTGACCTATGACAATTGAAATCATCTACAGCCAGAGACACACTCTCTACGGTAATATGACTTTGCCAGCCCAAGAAACAAATGGCTGCCAAGGAAGTGAGAATGCACTTAGTGTTATTGTTTACTTTAGGGACTTTCTGAAAATATATTTGTTCAAAAATAGACTATTGAGCTTGTTGTCATCAGAGAAAAATTCCTTCCCAGAGCAAAGAGCTCACTCAACTAGACTCACCTAACTATTGCCAACTTTGTAATCACCTGCTTTACACACTTTGCCTGGCTATATCCACCAAACCTAACCAATTCTGCATAAGCCTGATCAATACCTCTGCATTTAAAGAACCACCTTAAACTGGATGCTGAAACCACAAAAATACTCTGCCGGTGAGCTCTCCTTTCATGTACATCACTAAGTGCAGTGGCCTTCCTTGCTACAATCATAAATTTGCTCTCATTCAACAGATCATACAGGTAGTTCTTTGGTAAGTGAACACTTGATACCTGATATATGATAAAATTCAGAATCCATCAAATGGGAGAGGGTCAGAAAGTGAGTTTTAGTATTATACCATATTCTAAATAAGCAGAGATATCCCTGTGCCAACAAAGGTCCATATAGCCAAAGGAGAGTGGAGGACAGAGGAGCTTGGAGTGCTACAGTTCATGGGGTTGCAAAGAGTTGGATGTGACTTAGTGACTGAACAACAGCAACAACAGCCTATTCTACAGATGTAGACATTTGAATCAGGAATATGGTCTACAATAACAAACATTGTGAAATATGTCACTGACTCTGGATTGAGCAATGGAGAGCAAGAAGACCATGTAGGAGGCTGGAAGAATGTCAATCCATGTAATACTTGGTGAAACATCATAAAATACTACAAATAATAAATCAAGCTGTATGTAATCAACCTACTGAGTTTCTTACTTTTGAAAAGAATTAAGAATAATGAATGTTAGTAGCATGAGTTGATTACTTATTGGTAACATTTGAAAAGTTACTCCACAGTTCTATTAGAAGCACAGAAAAGTACTAAGCAGTTTGCAAGCAAGAAATAATAATAAAGAGATTGGGAATAAAGGGAATAAAGAGATTGAAGAAATTTGAGAACCCTCATAATGGAAGATTTGACAGATTCTCATTGTGAACATCATGGTGATAAAAGTAATATCTATTAATGACAAGCACTAATTAAAGCTCAGCTTCTTGTGAAGGATCATCGTTAAACCTCTTCTTAAATAACTACCAAATAAAATTAAGGCGGCACCCAATAAATCTTAGCAGTTGACCAAAACTGCTCAGAAAGAAGAGACCAAGGGTGAGTCTTTAACAAGGATGGTTGAAAAGTTTTATCAAGAATCAAGAGAGGAAATTGTGTCTTGAAACAGATTAGAATTATTAGTGATAATTTTGTCAGCCTATTGGCAACGGATAAGTCTGGAAAGAGCTAAACATGAAGCCAATTAAAGTTTGAGTTGTATTATCAAAAGATTCAACAACTTGAAGAAAAGAAGAAAAGAGTAACTTGGAATGTTTGAACTCAAAACAACCCTTTTCATGTCAAGCTCCTATGAATAGGAGAGCAGTTCATTTGTTTTGTCATATATAAAAGTGACCACAGATATTTTGACACTTTCCTTATTATGAAGTGTCCATTTTCTTACCACTTGACTTGCTTTTACCAACAGAATTTAGTGTAAGTGTAGTTGACTTCCAAATGAGGGCAACAGCTTTTTCTCTTGTCTTCTTAAAGTTCTGTGATTACTATGTAAAGATATCCAGTTGTTATTTTAAGCCATTCAGTCTTGCAGTAGTTATAGAGAAACAGATAAATAATACAAAAAAGTAGCCAAGACATGGAAACAACTTAAGGGTCCTTTACAACAACATGTATGAAATTTGAGGGCATTATGCTATGTTAAATGTCAAAGGGAGAAAAGCAACTACTGCATGGTATCACTTACATGTGGAATCTAATAAAACTGAATTCAAAGAAATAGAAAGTAGATCATGACTGCCAGGATCTGGAGAGTGGGAGGAAAGGGAGACATTGGTCAAAGGGTACAAACTTCCAGTTACAAAATGAATAATTTCTGAAGATCTAGTATACAAGATATGACTCTAGTTAACAATACTGTATTATATACTTGAATGTTTCTAAGACAGATTTTAAATGTTCTCATCACAAATAAGCAATGATAATTATGTAGGTGATATAACTACTATGGCAATTTTTTTCAATATGTGTGTGTATCCAGTCATCATGCTGTACACATTAAGCTTACACAAGTTATATGTCAATTATATCTCAGTAAAGATGGAAAAATATTTTCAAATATAGAAGTATTTGACATTTCCATCCCCTAAGCAAGGTTATATGACTTGATATAAGCAAGGAAATTTGAAGGAAGTGACTGTTGATCCCAGGCAGACACTGTAAGAGAAGGCATATGGTTCACAACAAATTATTTATTTGATTTTTCTCTTATGAAAGCTTATGTCAAGGTGGATATTCCATCAGCTAGTATATTTCAGTGAATTTGATGAGCATGTATCCTTTGATACTCTGTATAGGAATCTAGCATAAGTGAAAAATTTAACATTTATATTTTATGCTGGTATAGTTTCAGGATTGTTTGTCACTGTAGCCTAGCATATTTAAGCTGAGCATATAAAAAAGAAAAACAATCTTGAAAAAGCTTTTTTTTCCCTGAATTGAAATGGACTATATTTGCTATCATGTACACTCAATCACTCTAAAAATCAACTATTTTCAACAGTAAACTAAATTTATCCAGAAAGCAAAACAATTGAGTGAACAATACTAATATGAAGAAAACTTTTTATGAAATTCAACTGATTATCTTTGGAATCATTTCGCAGAATTCTGTTATAACCCAGAGTACTTATTTCTTCATTTAATTAGTATACCCCACCTCTTTTTATTGGCAGTTATTTTTCTCAGTATAATAATTAATAACAGTCTGAAAGATTGTTCAACATCAGTGAACCTAAAGTTTAACAATTCAAAATAGAAATTAACTGGGAAGTATTGCTACAATAATTAAATTTTCCATACAGACACTTCAGTGACTGAGCAGTAAAGGGTTAACTCGGCAGGACCGGGTTGCTCTGATTCCCTGTGTTCCTAAGAAAGGACTGCCTTTTGCCTAGCTCCTGAAAAAATTCCTCTGAGTCACTGGAATGTTATTCCTGAGAAATTCATTTGTCTATGCCTGAGACTCTAAGCTACATTGTATCAGTTTGACTAAATAATGTACGCTAACAGGGTAGTGGGAAGTGAAGTCGCGCAATCGTGTCCGACTACTTGCGACCCCATGGACTGTAGTCCATTAGGCTCCTCCATCCAAGGGAATCTCCAGGCAACAATACTGGAGCGGATTGCCATTTCCTTCTCCAGGGAATCTTCCCGACCCAGGGATCGAAGCCGGGTCTCCCGCATTGCGGGGCAGCCGCTTTACACTCTGAGCCACCAGGGAAGCCCGTTAACAGGGTAACTTACAGGCTAAACATCCATTTTTTTAAATGTCTGAGGTCCTGGGCCATGCGTATTAGTTTGACCTCTGAGCTTTAGAGACGAAGTAGTTAAGATATTCACATGCCACATGCTAACAGGATGGATCCCCAATAAAAAGCTTGACACCAAGACTTGGGTGAGCTCCTCTGGCTGGCAGTCTTTTGTATCTGTTGATACTTCTTGCTGGGAGAATTAAGCTCATTTCTGTCATTCCACCAGGAGGCAATACCTAGAACCTTATATGTGTTTCCTCTAGAACATCACCTCAGGCATCTCTTCTCTTTATTGACTGTAATATGTATCCTTTTACTAAAGTAAACTATAATCATGAGTATAACAGCTTTGGCGAGTTCTGTGTTTGCTTCCAGCAAATTATGTAGTCTGAGGGTAGACTTCAGGATTTCCGGAAACAGTAATAAAAATAGAAATATCTTAATATAGTCAATATTTTATTGCAATCACTAAATATGTTTATAAAAATTAAAAGTGATTACACTGAAAGCAAACAAAAACAAAAAACAAGCAAGTGAAACTATATCAAACTCAAAAGCTATGCATAGTGAAGGAAACAACAGAATGAAAATGCAACTTCCAAAAAGGAGAAAATATTTGCAAATCATATATCTGATAGGCAATTAATATCTAAAAATATAAAAATAACTTAGATAACTCAATATAAAAAAAAACTGACTAAAAAATGGACAGAGGATCTGAATAGACATTTTTCCAAAGAAGACATACAGATGGCCAACGGGTAAATGAAAAGTTGCTGAACATCACCAATCATCAGGGAGATACAAATCCAACTGCAAGGAGGTATCACACCTGTTAGAATGGCTATTGTCACAAAGACAGAGGTAAATGTTGGTAAGGATGTGGAGAAAAGAGAACTCTATTGTACTATTGGTAGAGATGTAAATCGATGCAGGCACTATGGAAAACAATATGAAGTTTCCCTAAAAAATTATATAGAGGTGCCATATGACCCAGCAATCATCCAAACGAAACGAAAATACTAATTCAAAAGGATTATCTGTACCCTCATCATAACTGCAGCATTATTTACAATAGCCAAAACATGTGAGCGACCTAAGTGTTCATCCATGTATTTGTGGATAAAGAAAATGTAGTATCCATATCTATCTATACGTATGATCTATATAGATGGATCACAACAAATTGTGGAATATTCTTAAAGAAATGGGAACACCAGGCCACCTTACCTGCCTTCTGAGAAATCTGTGTGCAGGTTACAAGAGGCAACAGTTAGAAGTGAAATGAAACAATGACATGTTTCAAAACTGGGAAAGGAGTATGTCAAGGCTGTATACGTATATGCAGAGTTTATCATGCAAAACTGCTGGACTAGATGAATCACAAGCTGGAATCAAGATTGCAGGGAGAAATAGCAATAACCACAGATATGCAGATAATACCACCATAATGGCAAAAAGTAAAGGGGAACAAAAGAGACACTTGATGAAGGTGAAAGAGGAGACTGAAAAAGCTGGCTTAAAACTCAACATTCAAAAAACTAAGATAATGTTATCTGATCCCATCAGTTCAGTTCAGTTCTGTCGCTCAGTCATGTCCAAGGATTTGTGAACCCATGAACTGCAGCAGGCCAGGCCTCCCTGTCCATCACCAGCTGCTGGAGTTTATCCAAACCCATAACCGTTGAGTTGGTGATGCCATCCAATCATCTCATCCTCTGTTGTCCCCTTCTCCTCCTGCCCTCAATCTCTCCCAGCATCAGGGTCTTTTCAAATGAGTCAACTCTTTGCATCAGATGGCCAAAGGATTGCAGTTTCACCTTCAACATCAGTCCTTTCAATGAACACCCAGGACTGATCTCCTTTAGGATGGACTGGTTGGATCTCCCTGCAGTCCAAGGGACTCTCAAGAGTCTTCTCCAACACCAGAGTTCAAAAGCATCAATTGTTTGGCGCTCAGCTTTCTTTACAGTCCAACACTCACATCCATACACGACCACTGAAAAAACCATAGTCTTTACAAGACAGATCTTTGTTGACAAAGTAATGTCTATGCTTTTTAATATGCTGTCTAGGTTGATCATAACTTGCCTTCCAAGGAGTAAGCATCTTTTAATTTCATGGCTGCAATCATCATCTGCAGTGATTTTGGAGCCCAGAAAAATGAAGTCAGCCACTGTTTCCCCATCTATTTTCCATGAAGTGATGGGACCAGATACCATGAGCTTAGATTTCTGAATGTTGAGCTTTAAGCCAACTTTTTCACTCTCCTCTTTCACTTTCATCAAGAGGCTCTTCAGTTCTTCACTTTCTGCCATAAGGTTAGTGTCATCTGCATATATGAGGTTATTGAAATTTCTCCCGGCAATCTTGATTCCAGTTTGTGCCTCTTCCAGCCCAGCATTTCTCATGATGTACTCTGAATATTAGTTAAATAAGCAGGGTGACAATATACAGCCTTGATGTACTCCTTTCCCTATTTGGAACCAGTCTGTTGTTCCATGTCCAGTTGTAACTGTTGCTTGCTGACCTGCATACAGGTTCCTAAAGAGGCAGGTCAGGTGGTCTGGTATTCCCATATTTCAGAATTTTCCACAGTTTATTGTGATCCACATAGTCAAAGGCTTTGGCATAGTCAATAAAGCAAAAATAGATGTTTTTCTGGAATTCTCTTACTTTTTCGATGATCCAGCAGATGTTAGCAATTTGAACTCTGGTTCCTCTGCCTTTTCTAAAGCCAGCTTGAACATCTGGAACTTCACAGTTCACGTATTGCTGAAGCTGCCTTGGAGAATTTTGAGAATTACTAGCCTGTGAGACAGAGAAGGCAATGGCAACCCACTCCAATACTCTTGCCTGGACAATCCCATGGACAGGGGGGCCTGGTGGGCTGCCGTCTATGGCGTCGCACAGATTCCAACACAACTGAAGCGACTTAGCAGCAGCAGCATGTGAGATGAGTGCAATAGTGTGGTAATTTGAGCATTCTTTGGCATTACCTTTCCTTCAATTGGATTGAAAACTGATATTTTCCAGTTCTGTGGCCACTGCTGAGTTTTCCAATTTTGCTGACATATTGAGTGCTGCACTTTCACAGCATCATCTTTCAGGATTTGAAATAGCTCAACTGGAATTCCATCACCTCCACTAGCTTTGTTCGTAGTGATGCTTTCTAAGGCCCACTTGACTTCACATTCCAGGATGTCTGGCTCTAGGTGAGTGATCACACCATCGTGATTATCTGGGTCATGAAGATCTTTTTTGTACAGTTCTTCTGTGTATTCTTGCCACATCTTCTTAATATCTTCTGCTTCTGTTAGGTCCATACCATTTCTGTCCTTTATTGAGCCTATCTTTGCATGAAATGTTCCTTTGGTATCTCTAATTTTCTTGAAGAGATCTCTAGTCTTTCCCAATCTGTTATTTTCATCTATTTATTTGCATTGATCGCTGAGGAAGACTTTCTTATCTTTTCTTGCGATTCTTTGGAACTCTGCATTCAGATGGGAATATCTTTCCCTTTCTCCTTTGCTTTTCGCTTCTCTTCTTTTCACAGCTATTTGTAACCCCTCCTCAGACAACCATTTTGCTTTTTTGCATTTCTTTTTCTTGTGGATGGTCTTGATCCCTGTCTCCTGTACAATGTCACGAACCTCCATCCATAGTTCATCAGGTACTCTGTCTATCAGATCTAGGCCCTTAAATCTATCTCTCACTTCCACTGTAAAATCATAAGGGATTTGATTTAGGTCATACCTGAATGGTCTAGTGGTTTTTCCCACTTTCTTCATTTTACGACTGAATTTTGCAATAAGGAGTTCATGATATGAGCTAGAGTCAGCTTCTGGTCTTGTTTTTGCTGACTGTATAGAGCTTCTCCATCTTTGGCTTCAAAGAATATGATCAATCTGATTACGGTATTGACCCTCTGGTGATGTCCACGTGTAGAGTCTTCTCTTGTGTTGTTGGAAGCGGGTATTTGCTATGACCAGTGCATTCTCTTGTCAGAACTCTATTAGCCTTTGCCTTGCTTCATTCTGTACTCCAAGGCCAAATTTGGCTGTTATGCCAGGTGTTTCTTGACTTCCTACTTTTGCATTCCAGTCCCCTATAATGAAAAGGACATCTTTTGGGGGTGTTAGTTCTAAAAAGTCTTACTGGTTGAGGCATAGACTTGAATTACCATGATATTTAATGGTTTGTCTTGGAAATGAACAGAGATCATTCTGTCATTTTTGAGATTGCATCCAAGTACTGCATTTCAGCCTCTTCTGTTGACTATAATGGCTATTTCATTTCTTCTAAGGGATTCCTGCCCACACTAGTAGATATAATGGTCATCTGAGTTAAATTCACCCATTCCAGTCCATCTTAGTTTGCTGATTCCTAGAATGTTGACGTTCACACTTGCCATCTCCTATTTGATCACTTCCAATACAAAGCTAGTGGAGGTGATGGAATTCCAGTTGAGCTATTTCAAATCCTGAAAGATGATGCTGTGAAAGTGCTGCACTCAATATGCCAGCAAATTTGGAAAACTCAGCAGTGGCCACAGGACTGGAAAAGGTCAGTTTTCATTCCAATCCCAAAGAAAGGCAATGCCAAAGAATGCTCCAAACTACCGCACAATTGCACTCATCTCACATGCTAATAAAGTAATGCCCCAAATTCTCCAAGCCAGGCTTCAGCAATACGTGAACCGTGAACTTCCAGATGTTCAAGCTGGTTTTAGAAACGTCAGAGGAACCAGAGATCAAATTGCCAACATCCGCTGGATCATTGAAAAA